>CM057449.1:19270000-24070000 GCA_016271365.2 Neoceratodus forsteri
TGATACAGAGCAGGTAAGTGTTTCCTAGCACTGACTAAAAGGTTGGATCTGATGCCTACAAGACAGGATTTACACTGGGTTAGAAGTGGCCAGTGGTTGGATGAGAACCAGATAGAGGTATCCTAATAGTCAGCCAGGTAGTTGTGGTATTGAAGAACAAGTACTTGTCTCTGGGTCTGGATGCTTTTGTAATGAGTTTGTGACAATCACAAACTGGTGATAGAAGCAGTGAGAACATTGCTTACAAACTAGCCAAAATGTTTGTGAGTAGTGTGCTTTTCTTGGAATGTCAGGTGGCTGGCAGTAGGGAACTTTATTTATATTTATGAGGGGGGTAAGCATGTAACAAGCAAATGGTGAAACAGATTTCAGACAGAATGATCACCTCTCCAGTCACAGACTAAATATATAGAGGGGTAATTTTTTATGCTTCCTTTTTTTTGAAAGCTTAGGGAAGCTTAGATGGAATTATGTCTGTCTGTTATTGTAGTACACTTGGGCACAGCTGCAGATACCATGCTAGGGGAATGAGCTTGCCTGTGATGATGCCCAAAAAAGATCAGAACTTATACAGGTCCTTGATATGTGACAAGGGTAATGGTGTTGGTCACCGAGGCAACTGTCTAGACAGAGGATGGTGATGGTAAGTAAAGTAAGCAAAGTAAAGTTTTATTTATATTTGGCACCAAATCCCAGAGTCACCATTAGGAGAGAAAGAGCAGAGTTTTAGACAGCATAAAAATACAATTATAACCAATAAATCAATAACTTATATAAAATCATTTAAAAAGCTATCTGAAAATGCCTCATTAAAAAGATAGGTCTTCGGGCCCACTTTAAATGCTTTCACTGTGGGGGCTTCCTTCAAAGATTTTGGCAGAGAGTTTCACAGGGCCAGGCTGGCCATCTCAAAGGAGCATTTTCCTGAGGTTTTTAGCCTGGCCCTTGGAACCACCAGGAGGACCTCAGTGGAGGAGCGGAGGGAATATACTGGGATGGCTAGAGTAAGGGTGTCAGAAAGGTAACCTGGACCCAGGCTGTATAAGGCAATATAGGTGAGCAAGCTTACCTTGAAGTTGATTCTTCATCAGACAGGCAGCCAGTGCAGATCTTGCATGACTGAGGTCACATGGCAGGACCTTGGTAGGCCTGCCTGCAGCCTGACTGCCACGTTCTGCACTAGCTGCAGTAGGCAGAGGATCCCTCCATTGACCCTAAAGTATACAGCATTTCAGTAGTCCAGCCTGGATGTCACAAAGGCATGTACCAGTGATAACAAACCTTTTGGCAGGATCAGGGATTTAATCTGGGTGACATTCCTTAGGTGATATAACCTACTTTTGAAAACAGATGATACCTGAGCTTCAGGTGTCAGTCTGTCATCAAGGAAAGTGTGCCAGAGGTTATAACTGGGGCAGCTGTGCAACCAAACCAGACTGCAAGTATGTGGCTGGAGCTTTCCCCAGTAGAAACAAAGGCAGACACTGGACTGCAGAATGCAAAAGCGGGGGCAAAGTGGCAAAAAATACCTGGATGCAGAGCAGTGAGAGTGTCAATGCAAGCATGAGCTCCAGATGTAGGAGGAGTGAGAAAAGGAATATGGACAGATAGAGAGAGAAAAAGAGACAGAGATAGAGACAAAGACAGGGGGAGAGAGAGAGAGAGAGAGACAGAGAACCAGAATGAGATCCAGCAGCAGCAGGAGAGAGAGCAAGAATGTCATCACAAAAGACCAACATGAACACAAGATAGAAATGGAGGTTCTGCAACCAAGAGGCACAGAAACAGTCTATAAGTACTGGGGGTTCTCAAGAAAGTGCCAGCACCTAGTAGAATTTTCACAGAATGCTGTCCCTACTAACTCCACTGTGCATATGTACCATGTCTTAGTGAATGGGATTGTAACTCAGGGACTGAGTGGCACTGTGGACTCAATCATGATGATCAGGCAAGATCTAATCTATGGGATCAGATTTTTTGGTCCAATTCTCCAATATTCAGAGAGTTACATGTCCTGCAGACTGAGTACCAATGTCTCAGGTCTTTCTGAGCTGGGAAAGTGGCCACCAGATGCAAGAGGTGAGAGCTGTACCTGCTCTCCCTGTGGATGTAATTATGCATAATGGTATTGACTGCATGGAAAATGTGCATGCTACTAGCTGTAGACAAGCCAAATAACAGGCTTATGAGGACAGAGAAGGGGCAGTGCAGAAGGAAGCAACTTCATCCTCAGCAGCCAAGGAAGCAGCCAGTGCTGCCAAAGGACTCATTTTGGCAGCAGTTTTCATCCACAGCTGTTAACTCTCAGACACCAGAGCCCACCTGGGCTGCTGGACTTCTGCTGCCTTGTCTGCTCCACCAGACCTGGGACACAGTCTTCCCTGAAGAACTTCCCAGGGGTAAGGGCCATGGGTCACACCTGCTTCTCAGGTTAGATTGAGTTCCTCCAGGAAAGCCGCAAGCTCGGATGCCTGCCTGCCCACAACCAGGCCAGTGGATCAGAGCCTGACTCACTTGGAGCATTGCTGGGAAAAGTCTTCTCAACTGGAGAGCAGCCTTGAGCTACACCACTGGTTCTGCTGTTAGAGCTTAGCCCCCCCACTCCCAGGTAAGTCCTAGTGCCAGGCCACCAGCAAGCCTTACTAAAACATTTTGAACTATTGGCACCTGACCGCTGATTGGTTCAGGTTTCCAGAGGACTTTCTGGGATTGGCTGGTGCCTAAAACCACTTAATGTTTCTATGACTTACTCCTTTTGCTCTTTCTCAAAAGCTGCTCAACCTTTTTGGTAAAGCAGTACAGTTTTAAAGTGAATTATACTCAGTTTAGACAACACAATACTGTTTCTTGCACTGTTTATCAAAGCCGCCTAGTCATATCTAGGCCTGTAAATGGAAAGCGAAGAGTTCTAAGTTCAATTTAAGAAAAGCGTAGAGTACTAAGTCATATATAGCCTTCTTAGTGTGTTTTTACAAGTTAAACTTACAGTTTAATTTTCTGTGCTTAATCTTTCTCTCTCTCACTGTGCCTTTGCCCTTCTCCCATCCATGTTCCAAAATAGCTACGCCTCTCTCTAAAGCCTCTGCTCAAATCTATTGTTCTTCTAATACACTCCCCTAGCCTACCTTTATTTAATCTCCCTCCCTCTCGCCCCAGACCCTTTGACCTAAGAGCCAACCTGGACTGCTGGACTGCTGCTGCCTTGTCCACCCAGTGGACCTGGGACACCGCCTTCCCTGAAGACCTTCCCTGGGATAAAGGCCATGGGTCATGCCTGTTTCTCACGTTGGACCGTGCTCCTCCAGGAAAACTGCAAGCTTGGATGCTTGCCTGCCTGCCTGTCCAGAACCACGCTGGTGGATCAGGGCATGACTTACTTGGAGTGCCGCCAGACAAAGCCTTCTCAACAGAAGAGCAACCTTGAGCCATACCGCTGGTTTGGCTGTTAGACCATAGATCCCCCCATCGATTTGTGCTGGCTCCCCACCCTTCCCCTACCTCACCCACCCTGGGTGGACCTTTTCTTATATAGACACCATGCGGTCAGATGACTGTGGCCACTTTCCCATTGGTCCCTTATAATCTCTAACCACTAGGGGCTCCTAACACCATAATAGTTAAAATCCATCTAGTTAGATCTGATTCAGTCTTTCCTGAGCTATACCTTCTGAGCAACAGTTTGGGCAGCAGTCTTTAATAGTGTATTTCAGCCTGTCCTCATCCTGGGCTCCCTACTTTTGACCCGGTGGGCATCTTACATTGTGGGTAACTTAAAATACCTAATCATCTTGGCCACGGTGCTACTACAGTACTACTTTACTGTTCTAAGACTAACGTCAGTAATGTAGGTGTGGGCCACTCTGCCTCCATGCCATCTCTGGAGGACTTCCACTTCTCCAATCTCCTCTGCCTCCCTGACACTCTATTGGACCTGACCCCACTTCTGATAAATAAGGGTATAATCTACCTAACTACATACGATCCTGAAAAATGCTTCCTCCACTGCTTTATTCTCTCCCCTTTTATCCACTGGAAGCTCTGGTACTTGTTGCTCCTAGCTATCCTGCTATCTGGCAATATTGAAACCAGCTCTGGTCCTGCTTGTCATCTCTCTCACTCTGATACACTATTAAGCAATGCAAAAGGTCTCCATATTGCTCATCACAGTATAAAAGCTTTGAGCACAGCCTGGCTGAACTTGAGGCCTGGATTTCCCCTCTACAAGCCAGACATATTATGCCTGACTGAAACCTGACTAAAGTCATCTGTCTCCAATTCATGATGTTCAATTTCCTCCAATAACTTCCTATGGAAGAACAGAACATCCACCAGAAGAGGAGGTGGCATGGCCATTTACTTCAAGGAACATTTGCACCTCACTGTCTTAAACTCTAATCCCCTGATCCACTGCGAATCACTATATGTACTCCTGACCCTTGGGGCAAAGAAATTGCACATTGTATGTGCCTACAACCCCCCAAACAGTGGCTACACTGGCCTAGATTAGCTACTAAATCAGATGTCCCTACTTTATGGCAAAAACAAAGTCTTCATCTTTGGTGATATAAACATTAACTGGCTAGGGAATAGTCAGGCCACTTCGCTCTCTAAAATTCAAAGTCATAACCTTCATTAGTTAATTGCCAAACCCACTAGGGTTGCTTCTCGTTCAAGTTCTAGCACCCTTATTTATTGGGTGCTAGCAAACCTCACTGAGCACATCCATTCTGCCCACACACTTGCAGATACTATAACTGACCACTATCCTATTTTTTGCATCTGGGGATCAGACACGCCCATCCCCCAGTAAAACCACAGTTCATCACCTTTCAAAACTATGCCAACCTGGATCCCGAAAATGTTCTTTGCGATGTGGCAAACATTAACTGGTCTAGTCTTTACAATGCCTGAGATGTGCAGACCACCCTTAACAGATTAATTACTAATTTCAACGCCATAAAGGATCTTCACTTCCCCCATTATAACCCTCTGAGTTAAAGGGACGGTTAAAAAGGCCTACTTGCTGAAATAAAAGAGAGACAAGAGCTGGAGCCATTTCAAGTCCTCTGGTCTGCAAATGGACTATAACACCTACAGGATGCTAAGAAATGCCTGCAAAAAGGACATAAGGACAGTGAACAGCTCTTACTGTAGAAACCTACTAGCTAATGCCTCAGAAGACTCTAAAAAGCTCTGGTCCCACATTAAAACTTTCCTGAGATCCTTTCACCCCTCTATACCTAATGACATGGTCCTGAATGGAACCCACTACAACAATCCTCAAACTACAGCTAACTTCTTTAATAATCAGTTCACTGACCTAACTAAGTGCACATCCTCCTTCCTTGCCTCACAACAAATCAACCCTCCAGCATATTCCAACTAGGAATCTGTGGCCCTCTCCTTTCACTTTAAGGCCATAGCTCAGAAGGAGGTCACTAAACTTTTGAGCTCAATCATGGACAGTACAGTCACAGGCTCAGAGAGCATCAAGCCCAGGCTACTAAAAATATCTGCTGTGCTCATTGCTGCCTCTCTGGCCAGAATTTTCACTCTCTCCCTGTGTCAAAGTTGCATTCCTGACATTTGGAAGACAGCGAGAGTCACCCCTGTTTTTAAGAGGGGAGAGCCAAAGACCCATCTAACTATAGGCTCATAGCCATACTGTCGGTGCTAAGCAAAATCTTAGAAAAACTAGTTGCCACACAAACAATAGAATCTCTTTTTAAAAATGACCTTTTAACAACTGCCGAGCAAAGCCTTCGCAAAGGTCGCAGCACCACTACTGCCCTGCTTAAATTTACTACTTGCTGCTATATTTTACCTGGGGCTGTTTTCATAGATATGACAAAGGTTTTTGACCTGGTGAACCACTCCCTTCTCCTCGCCACCTTAACGATAATGGGATTTGCATCTAACATAGTCAGCTGGTTCACCAGTTACCTAACAGGGTCCAAGTCATTAAGTTCAACTCCACCTACTCAGATTTGGCAATGGTGAACACTGGAGTGCAGCAGAGCTCCATCCTGGGGTCACTTCTGTTCTCCATATTTATTACTAATATCACATCTAATTTCTCCCCCACCTCCTTCCTACTCTATGCAGAGGACCTAGTCATATATACCACTGCAAAAAATGTATCTGACATTAATCTCCAACTCTCCTCAGACTTCCAATGCACACAAACCTGGCTCTTAAACAACAAACTTGCTCTTAATAAGGCCAAGACCCAGTCCACGCTATTTGGAATCCTTTCAAGACTCAAATCATGCCAAAATAACTTTAGAGTCTCTTGCCTAGATGGCTCGCCCATTGACTTAGTGACCTCATTTAAGTACATTGGGGTAACTTTAGACCAATCCTTAAACTTTGCACTTCACTCATAGAACACATGCAAATCTGTAAACTCTAAACTCGACATAGTGTACCAGACTAGATATGCACTAGCCCCCTTAATGAGGTTGGCTATTGCCTGAGGTATACTTCTGCCTACCCTGACCCATGGGGTAGCTTCATATGCTGCCACACCCAAATCTAATCTCCGTATATGGGATGTAACCTATAATAATGGAGTTTGCCTTTTAAGGGGCAGACTAAGTTGTCCTGGTGGACTTCTTCATTAAGTACAAGATGGTTTGCTCAGATGGGGAAGGGGGGAAGGTAGGGGAGGGACAGGGAGTCAAGACAAAGGGTAGGTAGACAGGACGTGGAGGAGCCTAAGAGAGGTACATAATGGACAGCATAGAGGTTTTCAGCCTCTTTTGCTGAAGTTTTATTGGTGTGAACATCAATTGAGCTACAGCACATCAGATTGGATTACTTTGGAGTTGGCGATTTTTAGTTTGAAGCAGCAGTTGGGCTAAGGTTTGTGCACTAGGAGTGCTTAGAGAAGGTAAGATATAAAAAAATGTGTTATGAGAGATCTGTGTGTAGTAGGATAAGGCAAGCAATGTTTGGCATGCAATATTGCGACTTCAGACTGAATAAAAAAAACACTAACAATGCAGGTGGTTTTTCGTGTGTTTTTTGTCCTTGCATCACTGGAACTAGAGAGAAGGGGTCCAAAAAGAACAGAAATGGAAGAGAATTGCACGGAGATGCAGCAACGGTTTTGAGCCTGAAGGAGGGGAAGGGGCAAGAAAACAGAGCTACAGTGGCCACAGATTTGGTTTGCTTGGGCAGGTGAAGTGAAGGGTAATCGGGGGAATTGGCACCTTGAAATGGGGAAGAGTTTGAAACGCTGCGTAGCTGTAGAGAATGGGGAGAGATGAGCTAAGAGTGCAAACTCAGCTGGGAGCACTCTGAAATGTGAGGAACTGTGCATCATGTTGGGGAAAATGGTACAGAATACACTGGTAGTTGGAAGGGGGGGTTTCTAGTCTGCAGAAGGGCCTAGCAAGCAAGGCCACATGGGGTGATGTCAGATGCCATTTTTCTGTGAGATGGCGATCTGTGGCAAGAAAGACCTAGTGAGGCCATGCGGTGTGATGTCAGATGCCATTTATCCCAGCGGGGTGACTCCTGGGTGAGAGGCCTAGCTGGGGGAGCAATGGCAGGCCTAGCCACAGAAGTGAGTGCATATCCAAGGAGATGGGGGTGAATGTGCATAAGGGTGGGGGAGAAAAGTAAAAAGAAAGGCATAGAGATCAGAACACATTAGAATTAGAAGGGGGGGTTGCTAGCCTGTGAGAAGGGCCTAGAGAGCCAGGCCATGCTGTGTGACATCAGACACCATTTGCGATTCCTATGAGACGAGGCCTAGTCCAGGTTTTAACAAGGTTACTGTGGCTAGGCTAGCTGGGGCAGAATGAAAGGTTGTAAAACAGTACAGGTATGGTCCAAGGCATGCTGGCGCTAATAAAGGCAAGTTGGATATGGTGTCTTGCACCCGGGTGGGGGGAGGAATGCAGAAGGTTGGGCCTATAAAAAAAAAAAAAAAAAAAAAAAAAGGTTTTGCAAGGCAACGGCCTGCATAAGTCTCGGTGAGTTACTAAGGCAGTGTCAGAGAATTGTGAAATATGAATTTTAAAGTAAAGCCTAAAGTTTAAAATAAAGGAGAACAAGCGATTCCAAAGTCAAGGCGGCATTAGAGTATAAGGGGCAGGGACAGCCGAATCTGAAAGTGTGAGCGGCTGCACGTGGCAGGGCCGAGGCCGGGTGGTGGCAGGACATGGAGATGAGTTTGGCCTTCGCACACAGAGAGAGCATGGCAATTACAGGAGGATGTGCACAGGACAGAGAAGGGTTTGGCATGAAATGGGAGAGCCTCCAAGGCTGACGAAAGTGAATTTGAAGAGGGAAGCAGCGGTGAATTGTTTCCTCTACTAAGAGGACAAAGCATGGGCATGGTATATAAAGCATGATTGGTCACTAATGAGGACACCTTGTCAGTTTCTGTTTGCAGCTTTTGTACAGGAAAGTCAAGAGAAGATGGCACCAAAGAGGAACAGGCCATCAAAGGAGGATGCCTACAAGGTAATCGTGGAGTTGGCGGAGAAGGCCAACAGGATGTGGCAGATGATTGAAGGGGAGGAACCGGGGAGGTCCAGGGAGAAGCGGAAAGTGGGGAAAGGAAAAGGGGCGATGGAAAATGACCGGGGAGGCCAGGCAATCCAAAAAGGCTACAGCCACTGCTGGTGGTTCCTCCCCAAGCAGTCAGTCCAGTACCACCGCAACCCTGTATACTGGAACAGTTAGTATCTCCCCTTGAGCAGGTGGTGGTGCTGCCACCGGAACACAGTCATGACCCTCTGACCATAGTGGTTCCACTGCAGCCAGTGCCTCAGCCAGTTGTCCCACCACAAGAAACTGGACCAGTGCACCTCAACAACAGGCCACATGGAGCAGACAGGCCCACAGGTACTGTATCAGGTTCTGTGGGAGTATAAAAGAGTACATAGGTTAAACTGTTGCAGTCCTCGGGACAGAGGGATTAGGACAGATAGAAACTGTGCTGGCGGAGATTATGTCAGACAAAGAAATGACAGGGGAGGTGGGAAAAGTGACAGAAGGGGTAGGAAAAGGAACAAGGGAGGTAGGAGACCCAGGTATGAGAATAGGGGAACACGTGCTGCTGACCACCACAAAGGAGAAAATATGGAAAGGGGAGTATGTGGACATTTTTGCTTTCATGAGTAGGGAGGTGGCAGCCAAATATGAGGAGTCAGAGAATATCGGGAAGAGTGAGATGGCGATGGCAGTGGTTTAACTGGGTAAGAAAGAAGAGAACATGTTTATGAAAGGAAGGACATGGGATGGTTCGTAGGTTTCACCACATACTCAGCCATAATGATGGAAAAGAAACCAGAGTTGGGTATCCCACTTATTACGTATTCCTTGATCATATGACGGGCAAAGGCTAAAGGGGGACTGGGGTGGGTATATTATGATGAGTTTTTTTCTCAAAAGGATGGTGACATATGTGGATATGAGGTGGGACACAAAGCAGCTCAATTTGTGGATGGACTGTGTGACTGATCAATCCACACCGGAGGGGAAAATAGGGAAAAGGGGGGGTACCTCAGAAGTGGTGTTGGGGATATAACAGGGCATTTTGTTCATGGCCCCAATGCCATTTCCGGCACGCATGTTCAATATGTGGGGGGTCCCACCTGGCAAATAGATGCAGGACCACATGGCCACTAGTGGCCCAGGCAGGAGAGGGGGCAGGGTTATAGGGGGCAGACATGGAATAGAGGTTCGAGAGGCAGAGGATATGGGGCAGGGAGGCCAGTCTAACTGAGGAGAAGGATGAACAAGACTCAGCCGGGGGTTAGATAGAGGAGGGTAGGGGGAAAGAGAACAATTCCAGGATGCAAGAACTCCCATCAAGATAGAGGCATGGGAAAAGTGGCTAAAACAGTACCCAGATAGCGGTGTGGTGGAATCCATAAATATAGGTTTCAGAACAGGCTTTCCGCTGCAGTGCAAAGGTCCAAGAAAGGCAAGGGAGGCTAATAACCTGGGGCCAGTCCGAGGAAAGGAAGACATTTTGAGACAGAAAATAGAGAAGGAAAAAGCGGCAAGTAGGGTTGAAGGACCGTATCCAGGTCCCCGTTTACACAACATGAGAATTTCCCCATTGGGTTTGGTTCCCAGAAAACAAAAGGGAGAATACAGGATGATTCACCATCAGTCATTCCCAGAGGGGGACTCGGTTAATGATTTTATAGGAGAAGAGCACAGCAGGGTCAGCTATGCCACATTGGAAGAGGTCGTACAGATTATTAGGGTGACCCCTGATGCATGGATGGCCAAGACAGATATAGAGTCAGCCTTTCAGTTGTGCCCAGTTAGGAGGGAGGATTGGGACCTATTGGGTTTTAAAGTGGGGACCAATATTATTTTGACATGGCTATGCCTATGGGTTGTTCCATAGCTTGTGCTACATTTAAAGCATTCAGCACCTGCCTGCAGTGGATATTTCAGGAGAAAACAGGTTACAAGATGATCATACACTGCCTGGATGATTTTCTGTTAATAGGCAGTGGACGTAGTTAGATAGAGAGGATGCTGGTTAGTTTTCAAGAGCTGTGTGGAGAGCTCGGGGTACCATTGGCACCCGAAAAAACAGAAGGTCCCAGTAAGGTTCTGGAATTTCTGGGGATTGAGATAGATGCACTGGGAGAGGAGTTTATGTTACCAGACAGCAAAGTCCAGAAGCTAAGGGAGCTGATTCAGGTATATACGAGCAGGAGACGGGTGTAATTGAGACAGGTGCAACAGGTAATGGGGCATTTTAATTTCACTTGCAGGGTAGATGGGCCAGGAAGGACCTTTACTAGGTGGCTAGCAAGGGCCACAGCAGGAGTAGCAATACCACACCACTGGGTGGATATAACAAAAGGGGTAAAGGAAGATTTCAAGGTGTGGGAGGAATTTCTCAGCAACTATAATGGCCGTTCCTTTTGGAAGGAGGAGTGGGTTTATAACAAGGATCTGGAATTGTATATGGATGTGGCGGGGGGGTAGGAATGGGGGGTTATTTGATAGTAAAATGGTTTTCAGAGTCATGGCCTACAGACTGGGTAAGAGATGAAAGGCTAAAGGACATCACATTGTTAGAAATCATGCCAATTTGGACCTGCACCCTGGTGTAGGGAGAAGAATTACAGAATCAGAAGGTTACATTTTGGTGTGACAACAAGTCAGTGGTGGATGTTCTGAACAACAGGGGAGCTAGGTCTGAGACAGTTTTGTGAGTGCTGAGACAGCTAGTATTAAGAGGTTTGCAATTGAATATGTCATTCAGGACCAGGCACATAGAAGGGGTGAACAATATCCTAGCTGACAGCCTTTCCCGTCTGCAGCTGAATTGGTTCTAGATGCTGGTACCAGCAGCAGAGGAGTGGAAAATGCCCATACCAATGAACATCTTGGACACTGGCAACAGGGAGCTGAAATGCTGTTTTGCAACTCATGGGCACCATGGACCTTGAGGGCCTATGAAGGGGCATGGCGGGCATTGCAAACATTCAGGGAAGCACACCCCATGGAGGTAAGTGGCCACTTACTGAGGAGCAGTAAGGAAAGTTTACAGTGGATCAATGGCAAAAAGGGATGGCCCACACCACGATGGGGGTGTACCTAGTAGGGATCAGCTTAGTTTGTAGCCTGAAAAGGTGGAAGGACCCTACGAAGTCAATGCTGATATGGAGAATGATGCAAGGATGGAGTAGGTTGAAGCAAAGGGCCAAGGATGGTTGGCGGCCAATAGCAGATCAGTGGCTAGCCAGATTGGGGGGATACTACTGGCAATTTGTAAGTCCAAGGACACATGATTTATTTAGTGATGTTCGCAGGGGCCTTGAGAGTGAGTGAGGCAGTGGGGCATGGCAGAAAGGACGAGGAGTGGGTTTGGAATGGGGAGATATAACCTGGGGGCGAAAGGAAATACAAATCCTAATTAAGAGATTCAAGATGGATCGGGGGAAGGGGTGTGTCATTGCCATTAAGGCTCACTTGGACGGGACATTGTGCCTGGTAAAGGCTTTGTGGGCTTATGCCACAGAGTGCTGTTTTAAAGAAGGGAGATTATTTGTGCATGGAGATGGGAAGAAGGTGACAAGTTATCAGGTAACAGCCATACTCAAGAAAGGCATGGAGTTCCTGGGCAAGGACCCAGGTAGTTACTCATCCCATTCTTTTTGAATAGGGGCTGCTTTGAAATGGGCAGCAGCAGGGGAGACAGTGACCAATATGTTGGAAAAGGGGCACTGGTGGTCGGCCAGTTACAAGAGGTATATTCAGGCTCTGAAGGACTGAGATTAACATGTCATCTGTTTTGGTCTTCAAGGAAAAACGGAAGGGGTGTGAAATATAATAAATTAATTGCCAATCTGAGTACAAAAACACAGAAGTGGTCTGTCTTTTGTTGGGGGAAAAGGGGGAATCCAGGACAATGGAGTTTGCCCTTTAAGGGGCAGACCAGGTTGCCCTGTTGGACCCCTCCCTTAAGTACAAGATGGTTTGCTCAGATGGGGAGGGGGGAAAGGTAGGGGGAGGGACAGAGAGCCAGGACAAGGGGTAGGCAGACAGGAAGGGGAGGAGCCTAAGAGAGGTACATAACAGACAGCACAGAGGTTTTCAGCCTCTTTTGCTGACGTTTCATTGCCTCCCACCCACCCGTCAAAAGGAGAACGGGGAGAGGACTGTTTGGGGGGGGGGACTTGGATGGTCTGTCAGAGGTGGATGACAGAAGATGCCCGGTCGGACGTTGGTGGACTGCCAGAGGTGGATGACAGTGGGGGAAAAGGGGGGGAGGGGGCAATTATAAAGGAATATGAGAAGAAGAAGGAACTGAAGGAGAGAAAAGCAGTCTCGGTTTTCACCGTTACCTACAAGAAAACGAGAAGAAGAAGGCACCCAGATTTTCACCTGGGGATGTGAGAAGAAGAGGAAGAAAGAGGGGTGATCAGAGATTGATATTTTGATGCAATACAAATAAAGAATTGTGGGAAAAGACAATAATGAAAAATGGTGATGTTGTAAATAGAATGTGAAATATAATAAATGAATTGCCAGTCTGAGCACAACACACAAGTGGTCTGTCTTTTGTGGAGGGAAAAGGGGAATCCGGGACAATACCTCATGGTATGCCTCCTTCTACCAAAGGCTGAAACACCATTGCCTCCTCTACTCATATCTTAATTGGCTATCTCCTAGTGCTACCAGACTTCACTCCATCTGCTCCACTGTTGATAGTATTATGAGGTCTCAAACCCCTGTAACACCTGTGGAACTGCTCTCTCTCCATTCTTCCAACTACGGCCTGCTCTTGACTGATAAATCCCTCCTATGCATGCCAAAATGCAAAACTACCCAAGGCTGTAGTGCTTTTGCCCACCATGCTCCTAAGCAGTGCAACTCCTTCCCTCTCCATGTCTGGGTAGCATCCTCACGCAGCACCTTTAAAAAAGCACTGTGCTGCTTCCTTATCTCTTCTAGTCGTTCTCTTCCCTCCCTCCTTTAAAGCTCCTAACCTGTTTACTGCCAATTACTTCTGGGATACAATTCCTCCCTCACCCTGTCCCCCTCTTCACTTCCTAAGTATCGCTTTTCCTCACAATGCCTGCACCAATCCCCTTGCCTGATCCACATCTCTCAGCCTAGCCCTGTTTCCAAACCACAACCTATCTCAACCTCCCTGTCCTCTGCAGTTTTCATCCTTGCACTTATTCATTATTGTCTCATATCTCTTGGATCAATATGAAATGTTCTCCCCAAGGGGTATACTTGCTGTATGTCTTATTACTTGTATTTTTTTTTACTCAGTGTCTCTGGCTTATTCCTTGCAATATTGTGACTTTACTGTTTTTGCTCTACCAGCAAAAAGCTTTATCCCAATGCTATTTGACTGAAACTATGTTCTGTACCCTGCTCTCAACATTTGGTATTTTGTCTATGCTGCATAACCTGAAATTGTAACACCTTGATTGTATCTTGTTGTATTAACCTGTTGTGTCTCTGTAATGCTCTGTAATTTCTCAGGTCGTGCCTGAAAACAGTCATCTCTATGGGTAGTGGACCCACCCAGTTAACAAAAAGTAATTCAATAAACTGTGGAAGCCTCAGCTGTGAGCAAGTTTCCTGCAGAAAAATGTTGTGCCCCAGGGAAGGTCAGGTATGTGGAGCTGAGCAGAGCTCAGTAAGGATGGGAGAAGTGACCAAAATGTGGGAATTCCATTGAAATTCCAAATATTTTCAATGGCGAATTTGATGTGTCTTTGGTGAATTTATCAAACTTCACTCACAAAGTGGCTACTTCACAAAATAAAAACAGCCAATTGTCAGTAAAAAGTTGTCAGTTTTTGCAAAGTCAAAGTTCATGTGGTCTGTGAAAACTTTGTAAAGCTTCACAAAGGTCAATTCTGGCCACTTCAGAGACACTTTGCATATTCAGTTTAAATCTGCAACATGGCTCGAAGTCAGTAAGCTGACCCAGCCAGCAAAAGCTGTGGAGACTAGCAGCATGTTCTGAGAGTGACTGTCAAGGAGGAATAAAGGAACTTTGTTAGAAAATGGGCTCTGGAGCAGTGTGGGTACCTCAGATGACCACAGCAAGAGTTACTGTAGCAACTGGCAGTTGATAATTACTGAAAGCAGCTCCTAGATGTAGCCCATCACATCCTATTCTCAGGACACCTAGGCAAAAAATATATAAAATTACATCTTACAACCCTCTTTATTAACACAGTGTATTCAAAGATGTGACAACTGTGGTGCTCACCCTGGATCTCCTCACTGCTGACCAGTATTGACAAAAACATGGCGTGACTGTGGAGCATTAGTCTGGGAGTATAAGGTCAGACAGTGGCTGATGGTAGCAATCCCCAGCATATACTGCGGACAGCATAGCAGGTGTCATATTTGGTGGTCAGGAATCTAAGTGAAGTAAATTACATGGTAGAGCTGCCCAACAGGAGGCTCAGACTGAACATGCACCACATAAACTTGAGGAAGCCCTACCATGACAGACACTAAATGGTCCTGACTGTGTCTAGCCAACCAGAGGAGGAACATGCTCAGTTATTAAAGCTCCTGAGAGAAGTCAAGGTAGAATCCTCCTAAACATCGTCACCCTCTTGGAACAACTGACACCAGGCCAGGGAATTAAAATAGTTTGGGTGCTGAAATCCTTTCGAGGACTGTTCCTTGGGAAATGGTATTGCATCCCCCTGGCTGAACTCCACATGGACACAAAGACCCAAGCTCCACTGAGTCAGCCATCCAACCATGTTCCTGAGGGAGTTATGCAAGAAACTGAGGTGCAGCCTGTCACAAATGCATGCCACATGTCAGGCCCTCTGCTCCCACAGTGCCAAACATCAAAGTGCAGTATGTGAACCAGAAAAAAACAGGAAAACCCTCCTGTCTCTTTTGGGTCCAAATCACCTACTAGCTTTGAGCCTTGGGGTCAAATATGAACCCCTTTTTTGCTAGCACACCCAGTTAGCAGGCTCAGATATCACACTCTCTTCCAGGGATGCAGTGCAATACTTCACCCAGTGGGCACCTGCCTGCTTCACAGTTTTACCCTTTTGACTCAGTTTGAGACCTAGGTATCTTCTTACCTTAGCAAGACAGTAACACACTTTTAAGCCCTTAACAGTTTTTGAAAGATCTTACCCAATACTATTTCAGCCTCCATGTGCAAAAGAAACTGAGAAAGGCACAGGCAGTATTTAAAAAAAATGCTTACTTAAAAGTAAAAGTAGATAAAATACAAAACACAGAACATATAAAATTGAGTTTAGAGTCTCTTACATTAAATGGATAATTATACAGAAACAAAGCCTTATTGCTGAATTTCTACTACCCTATATTTCAAGTAATTAACAGATGGTTGAATTTACTCAAAGTGCTGTGAGAGGTGGTCAGGAGTCCCAGTCAAAATCAGAGGCAAAATGCACAAAGCCAAAAATCAAATGCAATGGTTTTCTCCCAGCTGGCTGGTAATATGTCTGTTTCAAACTCCTCCTCCTCCTCCTCCCCGATGACACAGCTCACAGATGCTGGTTGTGAGGTCACACAAACCTGAGAACTTATCAGTCACATGTCTCAGCCCACTGCTAAAATATTCCCCCCAAAATATACCTTTCTTCTTAATTAGTGAGGCTTTACAACAGACAGAATGATCCCTTTGATCTCTTCTCAAGCTTCCTGGCCTCCAAAGTAGTTGCAGTTTTACAAGCTAACAGGAATCATTAATAATGGCCTTTTTCTTGGAGGCCATAAAATGCTCACTTTGTCCCTCTAGTTCAAAGAAAATAAAATGTAGTAATGCACCTGGGAAATAAAAATCCAGGAGAAGAGTACACAATAGCAGGGGAGGTACTAACAATAACAATAATGGAAAGGGATCTGGGTGTAGTCATAGCAGATGACCTAAAGGTTGGTAAGCAATGTGAGACGTCAGTAAGCAGAGCCGGGGGATACTGGGATGCATAGGGAGGGGCATCACAAGTAGAAAAAGGGAAGTTGTTATCCCTCTATACAGACAGTTGGTGAGACCCCATCTGGAGTACTGCGTGCAGTTTTGGAGATCTCATCTACGCAAGGACATAGACAGGATGGAAGCAGTCCAGAGGAAGGCAACTAAAATGGCGCAGGGTCTACATCAGAAACCATATGAAGAGAGACTGAGAGAGCTTACTATGTATACCCTTGAAGAAAGGAGGGACAGGGGGGACATGATAGAAACTTTTAAGTACCTCAAGGGAATCAACAAAGTCCAGGAAGGTAGCATCTTTCAGAAAAAGAGATGTGTAAGAACAAGGGGACACAATTTAAAGTTAGAGGGGGGACAGCTCAGGAGTAATGTGCAGAAATTCTTTGTCACGGAAAGAGTGGTGGACGCATGGAACCGCCTTCCTGGAGAGGTTGTGGGATCTAAAACAGTGGGGGAATTCAAACATGCATGGGACAGACATAAGGCAATTATAGTGGGGGGTTGTAGGAAGTAGGCTGTTGGTTAACTAGAATCTGCAGCTTATCCAATAGGTAGGGAAATGGGCAGACTGGGTGGGCCAAGTGGCTCTTATCTGCCGTCAAACTCTATGTTTCTATATAAAAGATGTTTTACAAGTAGAGGTGTGCGATGTGGCTGACATTTGCTCTGCGGGGTGATTCATGGAATAACGCGTACTCAGCGAAGCACTCCAGAACGTGAAGTGGAGTATTTCGCATCATAATAGGGAACACAAAGTCCATTGAAACTAATGACTTTGCATTATTCTGCCTTCCCCAAACCAGTTCTCCACCAATTTTAAGGTGAAGTACATTGAAATCTATGTACTTTGCATCATGTCACCTTGTTTTTGAGCTCCAAAGTGAATTTGCAGTTATTCATAGGATTGCAGATCACATGGGCTCTAGATTGTTCTGCACAGCCTCAGTTCTGTGTAGTGTATGTGTAGTGGAAGATGGAGACAGTTTCACCTCAAATCTCTGTGATTCAAATACTCTAAAAGCTGTCAAAAATGCCTTTTTGAGCCATTTTTTTTGCTCAAAATTTAGTGCATCAATTGTAGAAAACCCTCCTGAGCTCATATGATTGAGTGTTTATTGTTTGTATGTGGATTTGTGAGCAATAAGACATGACGGGGTGTGCATTATGGTGTGATAACCGCACTCCTAGGGGAGTAGTTAGGCACGAGGCTGAAAGCTGAGTGTCTTCAGACCCTGGGAGTGCGGTTATCACACCGTAATGCACAACCCCCGAGTGTCTTATTGCGCTTATAAAATGGCATTTTATTTTTAAACATAGGTTTCATTTGTATTATAAATATTTTAAGGTGAAAAAAGTTATAATTTAGTTGACATTTTACCATAAAGTAATCCTTCCGCCTACTAGAGCTACATTAAATTAACTACTTTGTTTAGGTGTTTTGATCTAACGTAGATGTCAGTAGTTCTTGAACAGTAGTTTCACCCCACCATACAGCCACATACAAAAGATACTAAACATAAAAGTTGAATAAGGTAAATCTGTTTTCGTTTTACAAAGAGAGATGTGTGAGGGAAGGCTTTGCCATAAAGATGTTGTATGGCATGTTTTGTAGGTGCATGTGCCTCCCCGCACACGCTGCCATTTACTCAAATCGGCAATTACAGAAGTCAAAACATGGATCGATTCACGCCCCCATTGAATGTATGCAAAAATGTGACATGCAGGCACCGTCTCCCTCACTCTATCTGAATGGATTGTTTTCCCATTACATTCAAAACCTGGTGTGAGAGTTGCGATAGAAGAGAGAGAGTGACCACTTGAGAGAGATGGCTGAATTTTGGCATACTCTCTCTCATTCAGACCAGAGATCAGAAGAGTAAGGGCGTCATCCTAAAGAAGACACTTGAGTGATAACTGAGAGCACTGTGTAAAATGAGGTGTTTGTAAAAAAAAAAAAAAAATATATATATATAGTGGGTGTAGATGGCTGGTGGAGCTTACAAATGAGGTTGGATGCCGTGGGGGTGAGAGTCTGCTAGTGTAAGCGTCAGCGAGATATCAGGACCAGGTATGAGGATTTAAAATGCGCCCAAAAAAATACAGGACATAATATTATGAGTAATTCTGTAACTACTGTGATTTCTTTACTGCAGTGTTTGATGGGGAGGGTGAGTGGGTGGCAATAGAGTAGTTGCTTGAAGTGTGTGGTCTCAGCCATTCAGCGAGATGGAACAAAATGGTGGCTTCAAACTAATGTAAAATTCTAAATAGAATTCTTAAATAGGAATCACAGAGCCATCAAGTTGTGTGGTCAGGTACTTTTAATGGGACTAGTTAATTATAGTGCAACACTGTCCTATATTACACTATAAATAACCAATCAGATTGCTACATTGGTCTCTGCCATTTTATAATGAATGTTAATTTAGAACAATCAGTCTGTGTACTGTGAAGTGTGCTTTGTGGGAGAGGTGTGTCTGTGGTGTGGGTAGATTAACCGGGAGAAAAAGGCAGTCTTTCTGTTTTGGTTATATTTTTCTTGTATAACTGTGTTAATGTATACACAGTAATATTTTCAGTAATTCTTGACTTTTTTTGCTGATTGTAGTGGTGCAGCAGTGTATAATTTCAGTTTGTTTAAAACATTTGGTTATAGTGATAAGGTTTTAAATTTGCTATGCAATACTTGGAGTGTGTGTGTGAGTGTGTGCGCGATGCATACCATTAAATCAGACTTTTATTGTGCCACAGAGCAATTGCAGCAGTGTGAACATGCTATCCACAACACCTGCATTCATTTTTTATAATGCTTTATGGTATCTTTACTGGCAGTGGACTGTTACTGCCGTGCACTACCCCCGCCAACCGGCAAAAGGTATTCTTTTCCAGATTTGGATTTGTGACCTGTGAGCACTGGTTAGATATTGTGCCTTTGTGTCTGACTCTGCTTCTCTTGAGTGCACAGTGCAATCATACTCTGTCTATGCATTTGCAGTACATCATTATTTCTGGGAAACTTTGCATTTCTTGTTACGCTCTCATTTCCCTTCGTCTTCACTGGGGAATTTTCTGGACACAAGACAGTAACATTTTGGGGATGCACATTAATTCTGGTGACTGTGTGGCCACTGCTCACATGATGGATTGCACCATTAATTCTGGGAGACTTTGCATTTCTTGTTACGCTCTCATTTCACTTCACCAACACTGGGAAATTTTTTGGACAAAAGGCAGTAGCATTTTGGGGATGCACATTAATTCTGGTGACTGTGTGTGGCCACTGTTCACATGACAAAGTGCACCATTAATTCTGGGAGAGTTCGCATTTCTTGTTACGCTCTCAATTGACTTCGTCAGCATTGGGGAATTTTCTGGACACAAGACAGTAGTATTTTGGGGGATGCACATTAATTATGAAGTGCCTGTGTGTGATGTGGCCACATCCACTACATGCATGACTGAGTGTGCCATTAATTCTGGGAGACTTTGTATTTCTTGTGCTCTCATTTCACTTCATCAGCACTGGGGAGTTTTCCGGACACAAGACAGTAATATTTTGGGGATGCACATTAATTCTGGTGACTGTGTGGGGGGGGGCACTGGGGGGGCTGCCAATATTGTTGCCACTCTGCCTTACTTTGTGTTAAGAGGGAATGGTAATGTGAAGTAATAATTACAAAGTGAAGTGAATCTTTCCTATTGGCCACTCCACATAGCGGAGTGACAATGCGAAGTGGCCACTTCACTTTAACTTCACCCGCAGAATTTAATTTTGCTGTATCTTTATTTAAAAGGTGTGATAACCTGGCATAAAGAAAGTCTTTATAGTCCCAGGAAACCCTGCAACTATGTGTCAACTCAGTGAAAGAAGATAGCCATATAGCAACTGCAGTTACTGTGCAGGGGTTAAAAAGTCAGACCCTTTAAAAGTTGATGGCTGCCATTTTCCTCAGCAGACATTCAAATAAACATATATTTATATCCCAACTATTATACAATATAATAACCAGCAGATGCTATCCATCACACAGCCTAAGCAAAGAAAGTCAGAATCATGAACACATTCTCAGTGCAGGTGAGGTGCAGTCCATGGAGTGGCTAACCCCTTTATCACAACACAGACATGAGGTCTGCACTCCAGGGCAAAAAAAGTTTCAGGACACCACTTTTCTGGGCAAGCAAACAGGTTAGTTTTATTTTGCACATGTAAGACCTGAAAAAGAAGTTCTTTGATGCTTGCTGCAACAATTCAGATCAAGTTTCAGCAGACTGAAAGCTGCAGGACTGATGTTTAAGCTGGAGAAATGCCATACAGGTTTGGTAGAGGTGTCATACCTTTGTCACTTGGTAGGCAGTGGACACATCTGGATTGAGCCAACAAAAACTGAGGCCATTCTGGTATGGACCATGCATACCAGTAAGAACAGATGAGGACATTTCTGAGGTCTGTAAGGTAATACAGAGGGTGTGATCCAAACTTTAGCAGTATAGCAAAACCACTGCCAGATCTCACTAAGAAGAAAATGCCCTAAAATGTTCAGTGAATAGAATGTTGAGAGGCAGCATTCTGCCAGTTGAAAGACATGTTATGCTGGGAACGTGTGGTTGCTAGCCCTGGCTATTTATTGAAACTCCTTGTTCATGTAGATGCTTCTAACCATGACTTACGAGTTGTTCTGAGACAGGTTACCCTCACTTGAGAAGAACACCCAGCTGTGCACCTGAGCCAGAAACTGCTATTCAGGAAGGAGGCCTACATCACAGTTTGAAAGGAGTGTCTGGGGATAATACGGGCATTGCAAAAGCTTCAATTCTATCTTTTGGAGGAGTTTACTTTGGTTACTAACCACAACTCCTTAACATGGCTCCAAAGAACAAGTGCGCAGACTGCCAAATTTGTAGGATGGAGGCTGGGGCTACAGTCATATGATATGAATATCCTACACTAAAGTAGTTCCCAGTACCCTGTGCAGCTGGACTGTCTAGGCAGGAATATGCAGTCTGGGGAGTGTGTGTAAGTCATGGAAAAAGTGACAATTGATAGTCTGTCAACTTCACATGACAGGCACCTTTTAGTGTTGCCAGAAAGGTGCCTTTTTATATTGGGGATTGGAGATATATAATAGACATAGAAATATGTAACAGACTTGACAATACAGTTCATGGGGTATATTGCACCTGTGACACACTGTAGTTGAATAATATTTCTGATACATTACTCTCAGGAGGTTAGAAAGGGTTAAAGTATTTTCAGAAAGGCTCAGGCTATAGTACATTTCAAAAGGGTGGTCAGGTTTAACCTGGGAACACAGATCTCAGATTCAGTTTGGGGAGCAGACCACTTCAGAGGTCCACTGTAAGAAAACAGAAGATTATGTAACTGTTGTATCTCAGATCTTAATGACATCTTGGCTCCTATGAGAGCAGCAAACCCCAAAAGCTGAATAAGACCTTTTAGAATTTAGTCTAGCTACACGGGTGATTTTTCTTTCTATAATCTTTCTGTTTAACCTGTTTTTATTTTGTATTCCCTGATGTGTTTTATCCCTTTGGTATTTTATGATATATTCTGTTATTTAATACTGTAAATATTAAATATTTATATATTTAATATTATCTGTGACTGCTTATTGTTTTATGGTACAGATAAAATCGATGTCATTTGAACAAACCAGTGTTCTGCATCTACAGAGCATGAGTGCCATGCATAAAAGTATCCAGCATCATATACAGGGAGGTGTGAGGTTTCTGGGGTGAGTAAAGGGGCAGTTGGTTGCCTAAATAGAAGGCATTTCACTGGGTGAGCAGTGTGCATTGGTTGGACAAGAACCAGAGATACCCAAATAGTCAGACAGATAGTGGCAGCACTGAACTACAAATAGTTGTCTGGGTGTCTACAGTAGTTGCTCTTGTGTGAATTCATGTTAAACTGATGACAGTGGGGTAGATCATTTTCACAGCAGGACACTGGAGAAAAGAACAGGTGTGCCAACCTTTTTGGAAGTACTACTGTGACAATGCTATAATGTTAGAGAAAATACCTGAAGAAGTTCAAGGCATTGGGATGTTCCACACCCCAATGTGATGGACACCAGGTTGCTGGGGCATAACTTTTCAAAACATATAAGAACACATTTAATCTAGTTGTGGTGAGAATAGCACCATTGAGATCAGGAACACTATATAAGCTGAGGGGGCAGACAAATCTTCCCTTGGTTTGAGAACATACAGAGTGGACAAGAAGGCTGGAACCAAATGTGGGGATGGGGGTGACAGTGAAGGGATTTAGGAAGGTGGGTATTGGAGAATAGAGGGGTGATGAAAAGGAGCAGGTGGCAGCCAGACTTGAGGGTTAATGGAGAAATAGATTCCAGAGAAAGAGAGAGCCATGGAAGGCACAGAAAAACAATGAAGTGGATGTTCAGTACAGGAGGGAGGCAGGGGGAAGAAGGATATGAAACTTTTGGGATGGGTATAAGAAGGGGGCCTGGAGGACTTATTCACAAACATGAGAAGCATGACTAATATGATTAGTGTCCTACAGGCATAGCTGTCTGAAGTCCAACTAAACCTTGTAGCAGCAACAGAGATGTGGGTCACACAGTACCACAACTGGGATATAGCCATTCCAGGCTATGCACTATTCAGGAAGGGCAGGCCACAGGAAGTGGGGGGGGGTCAATAAATGTAAGGGGGGAAATAAAAGCAATGGAGATCAAGCCATTGAAGGGGCAATGGTATGGGGACAGTCTCGGTGCAGGAAATCACACAGAAACATAGAATTTGATGGCAGATAAGGACTGCTTGACCCACCCAGTCAGAGCATATTTTCATACCTACGGTATTACAACAGACCATACTTGATTTACAGCTCTTTCTCTCTCCCTCTTCCTTTTCACTGTGATTCCCTTGTGCCCATCCCATGCATTCTTGAACTTCACCATTGTCCCCTCAATCTGCACTGGAAGACTCTTCCAGGAATCCAGCACTCTTTCTGTGGAGAAGTACTTTTGTAACCCCAACACCACATTTGGCAAGTTGGCACCCCTCATTAACAGAACTAGTACACACATATGGTATACCATTTACTTGTAGCAGAAATACTCAGACTGGTATGTTTCTATGTTTCTATGGTACCACCCCTAGCTTTAGAGTGTATATCAGGCTAATTATCTAAAGGAAGAGAGGTGGGGTACACATATGAAAATGAACCTTTGTAAATGCAACCAGGTCCAGGGGACAGGATGCAAGGTATATGCTAGACCTAACTGCTGAGGGGGCACCAATAACTCCACATTGAAAGCAATGATCAGAATGTCCAATGCAGCAGCTGGGATTGAGCAGTAAGGCTTTATTCACAGATGTTACTAAAGCACAAGTGGACCCCCAATGGTCAGTCAAGGCTAAATAAGTAAACTCTTTTTCCAGAAACTCTTTGCTAGGCTGTACAGTTTTCCACAGAAACTTTGCTATCCATTTTTCTCAAAAGTCTCGTTGCCTGAACCATATACTTGAACTAGTTTCAAAACACATTTCCGTTTCCCAAATTTGAATCTCGTGGCTTGAGCCATTTCCAAAACACATTTCACAGTGTAAATTCGTGACCAGAGCCACATGTTTAAGTTTCATGCTGGGCATTGTCCTCTACCGAGGTGACCTTGGTGCCCATCAATGAACTAGTTAGCCCTGCTTTGTAGACTCCAGATGGCATTCCTCCCAACCTTTGCCCCAACCAACAGTTTTTGCCATTCCTTCAGGGTTACACCAAAAGAATCCTTCAATCCCTACTGAACTGCTAAAGACTCTGAACTCTAAACTTTAAAATTGACACCTAAGTGTATGATGGGCCCTGATAGGTGTGATCTAGCCTTATCTTGAACACACACACACCTCAGCCAACTCCCTAATGAGAACAGTTGCTGCATCTGTAGTCACATATCTGTTGCTTCTTCCTTCCTTTAGGCATGGCAACAACCCAGAAAGCACCCTTTTTCCATGGTAGCTTGTCAAAAATTCTCACATAATGTCCTTCTCATGGGCAGCTGTACCACTCTGTGACCTTCTTGGGATTACCCCTTGGATCCATTGAATTGGGAGTTCCTCTCATTCCCCCAGGAGTGAAATCAAGGAATCCTGCTGAAGATGGTCTTTACCACTTCACTGGCAAATGTAGATTTAATCCAAACTAGGGTGAGAAACACAGGGCTCCCTCTCATAAAGCCTCAACTGGCAGATCTCCTGCCACTCTGACTTCCAAACTCAGACTAACTAAACATTCTAAAACTTCCCCTGAGCAGCTGACTCAAAAATGGTTATGCTGCTGTGAGAGTTCTAAATGACAAAATCATCCCTCTCACAGGCTGGCTGAGTAACAATGATGTCATTATGTAGAAAGCCCCTGATGAGCTCCATATCAGCTTCCTTTTCTACCTGCCCAAAACTCATACTAATAGGATTCTAGAAACCCCAGGGGACTGGGTGGTTACACTCACCAGACCAGACCAATGTTTGTCTCCAGCCAGATTAGAGCCCAGTACCAGGCCGTCCTACCTCAGCACTCCCTATGGAGAGGGTTGATTGGGTCCTCCCCTACCATGTGTTAGGCACAGGTAGGTAACACTAAAGGATAGAGGCCTGCTGAAGAAACATCAGCTCCTACCCTACTGCTGTACTATCTATTGATTTTCAGTGGCTCCAAAGAAACTGCCTGAAGTATGTCCTACTAGATCAGCACTGGAGGCCCCTACCATGGATCAGAACCTCCAGCCTGTGTATCCCCCTAACCCTCTAGGGAAAAACTATCTGACCTATTTTACTTACCGGGTGCCTATACCCAAAATTCATTTTACACCATTAGCACTGTAGTGCACTTTAGAAACATGCACCTACATTACATTTCCTAAATTTAAGAACTACCAAACTCTAAATCTGCAAAGCATAAAAAATGGTTAACATTGTACTACACAATTACACTAAACCTAGCAACTTGAAACAAGTTCTGGCCACAGCTGATACGGCTGTGAAGCACTACCAAGTGATGAAAGTTACACATGTGCATAGTAATTATTCAATGCCCAGGTGTAACTTGGCCATATGTTGGAGGTGTTGCACCAAATTTTCAACATGGCCTTTTTTGGACCCTTTCTCATGAAAAGTGTCGGTGTCATTTTGTTCAATTGTCCTGGAAGGTGATTGTGCATACCAAATGCACTATTCTGCACCACAGGTGTGAAAACACATTTTGGGAAGGTTGTGGAAAATGACAGCTGTACTGTTGTGAAGGAGGCATGCAAAAATGGCAATGTTAAAAATGTGAAGTGAAAATATTAAAAATTAGCAATGTTAGCAGCATGCGTAGAAAGTGCACAATGAACGCTTGTAACGCAATAATTTTTTGGATTGTTTTCACCAAATTTTCAGCATGGCCTTTTATGGACCCTCCTCATCAACAGTGCCAATGTCATTTTGTTCAATTGTCCTAAAAAATGAAAAGTGATTGCGCAGACCAAATGTGCTATTCTGCATCACAGGTGTGAAAACACATTTTGGGCTGGTTGTGAAAAATGACAGCAGTACTGTTGTGAAGGAGGTGTACAAAAATGGTTATTGTTAAAAATGTGGTGTGAAAATATTAAAAATTGGCGATGTTAGGAGTGTGCATAGAAAATGCACAGCGCCCACTGGTAAAACAGTAATTTATTTGAATTTTTTCACCAAATTTGCAACATGGGCTTTTTGGGACCCTGCCTCATGAACGGTGGCACTGTCATTTTGTGACTCAGTCCTGAAAGGTGATTCCACACCGTAACTGCAAAATCACCTTTCAGAACTGAATAACAAAATGACAGTGAAAGTTTTCAAGAGGTAGGGTCACAAGAAACCCATGTTAAAAACTTGGGGCAAAAATTCCAAAACATGGCTGAGATATGAGCATAAGTTGAAAATCCCATTGAATGGCTCTATAGCACATTTACTTTTAATTCTTCAGTTCGCTGTTGGGCTTTGAAGAGAGACGACATGTCCTGGTCCAGAGAAGATGACAGTGCCGACCTTCGGAGGTAAGTATGGGGTAAGGGGGGATGGGTGCTCAGTTGGAGGGTGGGGAGGGGGACCGCAGTGATGACAAGAGACCATTTTTGGTTTTGCAGGGAAAACAAACCAACAATGAGGGACCGTTTTCTAATTTACAGGAAAAAAAATATTTAGGTACACTGGGGTGGGCTCCCAGTGTGCCATATGAATGCCAACATGGGGATTGGGCACCATGATATCAGGCATTGCATGGTTAGGTGGCACCAGTAAAAAAGAAATGTGATGAGGGACCATTTTCTGATTTACAGAGAAAAACACATTTCACACACTGGGGTGGGCCCCCAATGTTATGATACAACATATCAGGGATGACTTGGGGAAGGGGCACAAAATAATGAATGGCATTGTGCCATTTGCAACATGCCGGCACCGCAACACTGATCATGCACACGACTCTGCAGATGCACTCGACTTGTGTGCATGCGCAGTGCAAGCATCGGAATGCGGAAGTACTAACATACTAAAATGCCAGCAGAATAGGCCTAAAGGTCTTTCGTGTCTGCTCGTTTGGTCAGCCCCCACCCTGGGTGCTGACCTTGCTGTCCCCCTCGCCTTCTCTGGCTTCTCCCTTCCCAGTTCTGGATATTCTTGCTGCATTGGATTTTGCTTCCTGAACCCTTCCCTGTACCTGTCCTACCCCTCTTGAACCCTCCACTGTCTCTGCCTCCACCAGCCCCCTAGGTAGTGCATTCCATGGCTCTACCACCCTCCTCAGTGAAGTAGCACCTCCTCCTTTCTCCCCTGAATCTTCCCCCCTCCAGCTTCCACCCATGCCCTCTAGTGGCCCCTTCCTCCTTCCTTCGAAGCACCCTCACTGTTCCTCCCCTATTTACCCTCTTCATGTACCTGAAGACCTCTATCATGTCCCCCCAATCCCTTCTCTCTTCCAAAGTGTACATATTTAGCTCTTCGAGCCTCTCATCATAGGTCCTGTCCCCAAGCCCCAAATCATTTTGTTGCTCCTCTGGACCCTCTCCAGGAGGTTAATGTCCCTCTTTAAGTGTGGCCTCCAAACTGCACGCAGTACTCCAGGTGCGGCTCACCAAGCAGTTATACAGAGGGAGTATCACTCCTCCTTCTGAGGTGATCCCCTAGCGATGCATCCCAGCATCCTGTTGGCCTTGGCTGCTGCCCTCCTACAAGTCTCAGAGTTGTTCATCTTGACATCCACCACCACCCCAGGTCCCTCTCAGCCATTGAGACTTGTAGTATTTTCCCCCAGGGTGTACACCTGGCCTGGGCTTCTGGCCCCCAGGTGGAGTACCTTGCATTTCCCTGCATTAAACCTCAGCTTCCACTTTCTAGACCATCTTTCCAGAGCCTCCAGGTCCCCCTACAGGGCCACCCTCCCCTCCTCCCCATCCACCACTGCCCCCAGTTTCGAGTCATCTGCAAAGAGACTCATCTCACTCCTGATTCCTGTCCTTATGTCAGATACGTAGGCGTTGAACAGAAGGGGCCCAAGGACTGATCCCTGTGGGGCCCCACTAATGACCCTCCTTGGGGAAGAGATTATCCCACCAACTACGACCCTCTGGGTCCGGTCCTGGAGCCAATTGCCTATCCATCGGATCATCTGGTTTCCCACCCCATTTCTCCTAGTTTATCCAACAGGCCCCGTGAGGAACAGAGTCAAATGCCTTGCTGAAGTCCAGAAAGAGGACATCCACTGGTCTACCCAGGTCCAAGGCACTTGTCATCCAGTCATAGAACTCCACCAGGTTTGTCTGACACGATTTCCCCGGGATGAATCCATGCTGTCTATCGTCCAGGCACCCTGACGTATCCAGGGCCCCCAGCCACTCCTTGACAATGCCCTCCATCACCTTGCCCACCACTGATGTCAGGCTGACAGGGCCCAGGTCCTCCACCTCCCTTGATCCCCCTTGTGGATGGCACTACATGCGCCACCTTCCAGTCTTGGGGCACCCACCCTGTCCTCAGAGAGATGGTGAAAGCTCTGCCAGGGGTTTCGCCAGGACATCTGCAAGTTCCTTCAGCACTCTAGGATGTAATTTATCCGGCCACGGTGCTTTCTCCGTCTTAAGGGAGCTGAGGGCTTCCCTCACTCTCTCTGCTGTGATTTCCACTTCCAGTACCTCTTCTCCCTGCTTATCCCTCCCCCCACCTGCCAGTGATGCCCCCTCTCCCCAGACCTGCCGATTGGTAAGGGTCCCCCCCTCCTCATTATCTCTGTCTCCTCCCATGTATGATGCAGCATTCCCATTTTCCCTGGTGAAAACTGAGCTGAAGTACTCATTTAGTACCTCAGCCCTGCCTCTGGGTCTTGTGCCCATCTCTCCCCTGATTTAATCCTGCTAATCTGCCCCTTCACCCTTCGTCTTTCCCCAATGTATCTAAAGAACCCCTTTTTCCCTCTCCTAATTTCCCTGGCCAGGTTCTGCTCCCTCCTTGCCTTAGCCGCCCTCACCACTCTAGTGGCGCTTCTAGCCAGCAGCTCATACTCCCCTCGATCCCTTTCACTCCATGAGCACTTGAATTTCTTATAGGCTGCTTTCTTTCCCCGCACCACCTCCTGGACCTCCCTGGTCCAACAGGGTTTTTGGGCCCTACCGCATTTTCGTCTTACTCTTGCACAGGTGCTGGTAGCATCCTGCACCCCCTCTCCTGATGATTTCCCACCTACTATCAGCGTCCATGTCTGACCCAATCCCATCCAAATGCTCCTTAAGGATCCTTCCCATTTCCTTAAAATCCACCCCTGAAGTCAGTTACTTCCGTCTTTGTGCAGCCTTCTACCCCTCCTAGGTCCAGGCAGAACCAGACCGTGGCATGGTCACTCCCGCCAATGGGTCCCTTACCTCCAGGCCCCAATCTAGGGTCACTGTCTGCCAGGACCATCCAGTACCCGTGCCTCCTGGTCCAGTTCCCTCACCTGCTGGGTTAGGGACGCGTCTTGAAAGACATCCAACAACCTCTGTTCCCTGGTCACAGAGGATGTCATAGTCTCCCAGTCTGTTCCTGGCATGTTTAAGTCCCCTAACACCACCACCTTTCCTCTGCCCAGTCTGCAGTGTCTCCTAACATCTGCCACCAGACTGTCCTCCAGCTCCTCCGCCAGGGCAGGGGGTCTATACACCACTCCTATTTTTACTCTCTTGCCCCCCCTTGTTGCCTCCCCTTCCCTCCCCCCTGTCCTTCCTGAACATAGTGTAACCCTCCAGGTTCAGGTCCCAGTCATGTCTTGCAGTGGCCCAAGTCTCAGTGACCACTAACAGCAGAAATAGTGTGGATGTTATTCTGTATGCAGATCATGGTGGAGGAGTTTCAGCTTTGTTGGGCTTTCAGAAGGATGCTTCCAAAAGTCCAATGGAAGGTGTTCTGAGATCTCCATTTTCAAAGCTACAGACCTCTCACAAAATGGCTCTAGGCTCTGCCCACAACCCTGAAAAGGAGGACTCGGATGAGTCCTAAAAATTATCATCTTGTCTTCTTTCAGGAACACCTGCAATAGAAACCATTGCAAAACATGTTCTGCAAACAAACACAACTTGTATGCCACACAGTGACCAAACCTCCCACTGCAGATACCACAGAACCCCAAAAGTTATTTATTTAAAAACGGGATTTTCTATAAAGGTACAAAAATGGAAAACATAAAAATATTTATAAATCATTTTGGGGGAAGGGACACCCTACAATGTCTATTGTCCTATGGAGAAATGTCCAGAATGCCAAGGCACTATACAGAAAGTGCACCCTGGGTTAAAACCTGCTGAAACACAGTTCTTGGACAGGCACAAGGCCTTCTAGCACTGCAGTCCAGTTCAGGAGTGTCTATTGGCAAACCAAAGTTCCTGGGACATCCTCAATTGTAGGCAAAACAGTCTAATTAAAATGTAAATAGGATAAAGTACATCTTACCACACTCTAGGTGACAGATGGATGTCAACATCACCTCTCAGGACCTGCGGCCTGATGATCTTCTGTTGCTGGACAGACAAAATCTTTGGATCAGATTCTTCCATGACCTCCTGCTGGACCTGGATGGGAAATCTTCTTCCTCTGCTGGCCTGAAGAGCCTGGATGCTGCTGCAGATGAACCTGGAGCACCAGAAGAAAGGCACCCCTTCCTCAGTTGCTGCCACTTCAGTGGCAGATTGCTGCTTTGGCCTTGCTGCATTCAACTTGGCATGCAGGCATATTTACTGATGAGTGGCACCTTTCATGGGTAGTACCACTCAGAGTGTGGAGCAGAGACTGTCTCTCCATCAAGAATGAACCACAGGAACAGTGTAAAATGTCTCTTGGCCAGCCTTGTCCACGGTTTGCACTGAATCAATCAGCAAAGTTTTGCCACGCTTCCAAAACTGAAGTCTCTCACTGCATACTTTTATTCTCATAAATTTGTTCACATTTGGTTGCAGGTTGGCACAAGCTTTCCTCCCACAACCAGACATGCCTGTTCTCTTCCATTTCTTCCCAAATTCTTTGAGGGAAGAAAGGATATGTCAGTCCAATTCACCAATAGCCTGTCTTTGAATTTTTTTTATTCTTCCTTGCTGATTTTGATTAGATCCAACTAAGAGGCATGAGCATGACTTGGGGGTGGCCAGTCCTGGTTGAGCTAGCTTCGAACACTCAGTGCAGAGTAAAAGGCAGTCCACCTCTGCAGTTGATGGCATGTTTCTGGAACCCTCCTCCGTTTCTGTCTCAGGAGGCTCCACTGAAGCCAATGCTAGTGGCTACTCATGTTGCCCCACCATAGCTATTGCAACTTCTTCCTGTTCTACAAACTCTGCCCAGGAGCTCACAGCTGTACCAGCTCTTGAAACTGTCCATTCCTCACTGCACATGGAGGCATTGGCCTCCCAGCACAAAGCTTCATTCACCGCATCTTTGCCAACTAGGATTGGGCTCAGGCCTTCAACCCATTGATCCACAGAACCTTCATCCACAGCATCAAAAGCCACCATCTGCATCGTGGAAAACTATTTCTTCCTGCCTTTGCAAAGCATCTCTGCATAGACATTCTCCAAGAGTTCCCTGACAAACTCAGAGGGGTCTCCCAGAGTGCAACCATCATGCTGTTGTTCTGATCCAGCAGGGTCTTCTGCCAGTGTCAATGTTGGGGCTGAGTGGATGGTTTTTGCTTTTGCTACTGCTCTGCCACCTGCTTCACACATTCCAAATTGCTTGCAACAGTTTGTGCAATAGGGTATTAACAGAAGATCCCTCCCTGGCTTCAAACAAACAATGCATACATTGACTGGAAAGTTCGCTAAAGCCAGATTAGACAGAAACATCGAAACATAGACTTTGAGGACAGATAATAACCGATTGGCTCACCTAGTCTGTCCATTTCCTTACCTACTGGATAAGCTGCAGATCCTAGTTAATCAACAGCCTATTTCTCCCTACCCCTCACAAGAATTGCCTTATGTCTGTCCCATGTTCTTGAATTCCCCCACTCTTTTTGATCCCAAGACCTCATCAGAAAGGCCATTCCATGCACCCACCACCCTCTCTGTGAAAAAATACTTCCTCACATTGCCCCTGAGCTGCCCTTGTTCTTGCTCATCTCTTTTTCTGAAAGATACTACCCTTTTGGACTTTGTTGATTCTCTTGAGGTACTTAAAAGTTTCTTTTATGTCCCACTTTTCCCTCCGTTCCTCAAGGGTATACATATTAAACTCATTTAGTCTCTCTTTGTATGGCTTCTGTTGCAGACCCTGCACCATTTTAGTTGCCCCCCTCTGGACCTCCTTGAGGAGATGGGGTCTCCAGAACTGCATGCAGTACTCCAGATGGGGTGTCACCAATGTAATACTCCAGATGGTGCTGATTCAAAATTGTACAGTTGTTCAAAGTGAGCTAACTCTTTTCTTGTTGTGCAATCCATACCTTGGCATGGAGTGGATAGTGAGGGAATGTTGATGCCATTTTCTGTAAATAAACACACAAGTCCCAAGTTACTATTCTGTAATTTCCCTGAGATCTGGCTTTAAACACACTGCAACAGTTCTTTAGCATGCTGCCTGACTTTTGCATTTTGCTTTACATCTTTAGCATAGTCATTTGAAACTTTTCTACTTTTGAGACACTAGTACAAGATGGCACTGGCTGCTTTGTTTAAATGTACTGACCACACCCCAGAATGGTGGCTGTAACTTTTCTCCATCACACACACAGTTCAAGATTGCTGGAGCTGTTCTCTGACCTTACATTTAAATGTTTTACTTAAAGGAGTAGTCCACCCAGGATTTGTAAAAAACATATATTATGCCGAGTGTTTTGATATGTATGTTAAGTCCTAGTGTGGCCTTTCCTCTGTCTGCTATTAGGAGTTTTCCTAAATTAGCCTGCTAGCTGTATGGTAGTTTTACAACCCCTTGGGCTCTCCATCACAAATAGGTTTATTGGCTTTCTTTCTCCTATGATGCATCCTGTCTCATGTGACACTGATGTAGCCGTGCCCTTAGATTTAGCATGTGCACTGCTTAAAAATCAGTTTAAAATCAATGCACAACAGCAGGTAACTGTTCTTATCCAGGAAGCACAAATGGCAACAAGTACAGTTTAGCAGATACCTGACAGCAAGCTAACTGGGGTTTCTGTAAGAAAACAGCTGCTAAATAGCTCTAATTCATTATTTGTGTTTTCGGTGTGTGTCAGGTCTAGCTAGCAGTAGTGAGAGTTTCCATTTTAAAATGCTATTTCATTAAACTACACACAACAATAAAAAGCACATAAATTGCCCCAGATCATCAATGCTATAATTAGTAAAACTGTAGCTGTTTTCTTACAGAACACCTACTCAGCTCTCAAGTATTTGCTAAATCATAAATGTAGGTACCATCATTCTACTGGAAGTAACTGGGAGTTAGGACTGCTTTTGCTCTGTGACATCACTTTCATTTATTTATTTATTTATTTTTGTTACAAATGTGAAGTGTCTTTTCAATAAAGTATAAAAATATGCATGTGTGAGTTATTTAGTTTGGAGAATATTTGTTTTATTATTTGAAAAAGTGTGATACACTAAATGTGTAGTACAGTGAACCATTGTAAAATGGAATCAAATGTGTAACTAGAATAGTCACTGTCATCCTGTTGCTTTCATGCCATACCACAGGGAGGAGAAAAGCTGATTTCAAAGTATTTTGCAGTTTCTAGGCTGCAGCTTCATACCATATACTTCATTTGTAAAAATAAATAAATAAATAAATATGAAAATCTCGTCATAGAGCAAAATCAGCACTTACTGCTAATAGAATGCTGATACCTACATTTACAGTTTAGCAAATACTTGACATCTAATTGAGTGGGGTTTCTGTAAGAAAACAGCTAGAGTCTTAATTATAGGTAGCATTGATGATCTGGGCAGTTTCTGTGCTTTTATGGTTGTGTATAGTTTGATTAAATTAAAAGTTTTAAAATTAAAACACTCCTGCTAGCTAGACCTGATGCATATAGAAAGCAAAAATAGTGTATTAGAGCTATTTAGTAGCTGTTGTCTTACAGAAACCTCAGTTAGCGTGCTCTCAGGTATCTGCTAAACTAACTGTTGCCATTTGAGCTCCCTGGATAAGAACAGTTACATGCTGTTGTGAACTGATTGTAAATTGATTTTAAAGCAGTGCACATGCTAAATCTAAGGGCATGGCTACATCAGTGTCACATGAGACAGGGTGCATCGTAGGAGAAAGAAAGACAATAAACCTATTTGTGATGGAGGTTGTAAAACTACCATACAGCTAGCAGACTAATTTAAGAAAAACTCCTAATAGCAGACAGAGGAAAGGACACACTAGGACTTAACTTACATATCAAAACACTCTGCATAACATATGTTTTTTGCAAATTCTGGGTGGACTGCTCCTTTAGGGCACAACTTAAATTTCACTTTCAGCACAATTCTGCACATTCATACTGCCTCTGCATTTATATGGACCTGTTGGGTCAATACTGCCCTGGAGCTCTTTCTTGAAACTGTTACTAGGCACACAGATCACTTTTAAATGCTCACAAACTCTTTCGCCATTACTTTGCTGCATTGCTTTACAGTTCTCTGACTTTTCTGCACCACAGTTTGTTTTGCTTTGCACTTGGTACTTACTCAGGCAGTAGCTGGTTCCCTCTGCTGATAGTAAATGGCCTGCTGCCAGTTTGTAGGGCCTTTCTGGGGATCGGGCTGACAGACCCGTAGATTGGTTGCAAAAACACTGTGATCGCTACTACTTGCGGTTGGCAAATGGGTTTAGCCTGGGTTTTACTTTGAAAGTTCAGAAAATTGTTTTTAAATGCTTCTCTGCTCTTGGCAATTCCTCCTGCTGCTACTCCAGCTAGCATGCTGCCTTCTCTCCTCAAATACTGAACAACACTGAGACTCAAGCAAAGGCAGGGCTTGGCATCACTGGGCCGATCACATGATGCCAAGCAAAAAGTTGTCTCTGTCTCTCTCTCTCTCAGCTGCACTCCTGCATGGCAATCGTCAAGGAGGCAAATTTAAAAAGCAAACTGTCACTTTTTTCTCGGCTGGCAATTTGGTACCCTCCATTAACAGAACTAGTACCCACATATAGCATACCATTTACTTTTAGCAGAAATACTCATATTGGTACCACCCTGGCAAATGGTGTGGGACTTCAGGAAACAGAAACAGGCAGACAATAACGTCAGGTGCATGAAACACATTTATCATTTTATTTTTTCATAAAATGTCAGGATCAAAAATAACAAACTAAAATAAAAAAGAAAACAATTCTTACAACAGCATTACTACAACTCATAGTACTACACACAGTGTGGATCACATTTAAGGTTTCAAAGTCCACTTTCCTCTGTGCTCTTTCTGGGACCATACACTGGCACAGGTCCTCCAGGTTCCTCTCACAAGGCTGATCTGCAATACTGCTCTCAGACTAGAGATGTTATACCTTGAGGGCTAGGTCACCTGATTAAGCCCTTATCTCAATACAGAAAAGAAACTCTCTGGGATAGTCTAGCTTCATTTTGTGACCCACTATATATGTAACTTTTAAGACTCCACTATCTTCTAAACAGATTATTTAATAAAAGTTTAACACAAGGCTACTAAAGCATAAAATAGGGTTAACTACATAGTAACAAAAAAGGAACCCTCCTTAGTTACTCTTGAGAGGCAGGTGGAGTGATATAAAAATGTGACAGCAGAGGGCGCTGCTCCCCTAAGTAACAGGCTGGAGTTATTAACTACAAACCAGGTAAGCCAACAGGCTCATATTTCATTACCTGGCTGTTTTATAATTTAACCAATCATTTGGAAACCCCTAGGTTTTAATTAATAAATAGGACACAGGGGTAACCATTGTCTTGTGGCAACACTTTGTGCAAAAGCAAAGACTTTTTTTCTAAAGATAACATGTTTGTAATAGACATAGTTTTAGCATTTTGGTCTTAAAGGACAAATAGCCATTTTAGTTATACTGGGCTTTGCATTTCCCCTGCTCAGATAGTAGGACATCACTTCAGTCCTTATTGCCTGCTAAATACTGTAGGGAGTGCTAGGAGCTATGTCTGAAATTGACAACGAAACATTTCAGCCGCCTGCTCCCTTCCCTGCTGTGTCAGAGCAGCTTTTGGAGATTCCATAGCAGCCAGCTTGATCCTATTTTAATTTGCATGGCTGTGGGCAGAGTCTACAGCCATATTGCTATCTGTAGCTTGAAAATGGAGTTTCACTGAACTTATTTTTTGGACATTTCAATGTATTCTTCCACATCTACCAATCACTATGACAACTAAAATAAAATAATCCCTCCTTTCTGTTTAGAATGTTGTAGACATAACTCCAAGCTGCTTATTTGAGGGCCATTAGGAAACTGAAACATCTTGCTAAATACTGGTTCCTATTAAACTGGAGATTTGTTTACCCCCTTCAAAATGCAACAGCTTGCACATTTAAATGATTAGCATTTAAACCTCTTTTTGCTACTAATTCAGTTGGGGATGAATATCTTTCAAGAAAGATTCATATCTCATAAATGTTACCCTTCCCTGCAAATTTTGTAAAGACTGACACTGTCTGTAGCCTCCTCTCAAGACCTATCTGATAAAATGCCAGGTCTTCAGTGAAACACCCATGCTAAATAAATACATTTCTTTTTGACAAAAAAGGGTTGTGGCCTGCTTCCCAAACATAACAGATAAGAGCTACTGAGATCTCTTATAGTAAGTATACACGTGTGTGTGTGTGTGTGTGTGTGTGTGTGTGTGTGTGTGTGTGTGTGTGTGTGTGTGTGTGTGTTTGGGGGAGGGGTAGAGAAACAGTCAGACTTTAGGCAATGGAGACCTCATCTAATGAATTTATTTATTGAATTTTGTTGACCTGGTAAGTCCACTGGGCCTAGAAGTCCCTTTTTCAGGGGGTGACCGGGGGGCCGGGGATACTGATGGTAAACAACTGAAATTGAATCAGATTAAGCTGTTGGTGGTATTTTTAGTAAATGGGAGAAATTTGGCCAGGACTATGGAGAAATTCTCCTACTCTTTTTCGATAAGTGCCATGGGCTTTTTAGCATCTGCCTGAACTACCACCAATCCAGGCAGATGGGACCTCAGTTTAATGTCTCATCCGAAAGATGGTTACTGCTGACAAACCATGAGTGATACAGAAACAAATGATTTGATACCTTTTATTGTACCAACATAGATGTGTCATAAATAACTTATACCATTTATTTATTAGCTTTTGGTAACCAGGTAAGTGTGTTATGCAATTGAACCTGCCTATTTTCAAGCACAACCCGGGAGAGTACAGAAATGAGTATAGAATACAAAGATACAAAATTTACAGGGAGCAATAACAGTGCAAAAAATGTACAGTATGACAAGCAGGACCTCACACAGGAGGGTCAAAGTACAAATCATCATTTATCATATAGGTTCCCATGTTGAAGTGTGACAAAAAAGCAAATAATGAATTAAAACCTGTACTAGACCAACACTGGAAGGTTGGACAAAGTGGACTACATTTAGACAATGGACACCCAGAGAAAAGAGGGAGAGAAACAAAAACCAGACCACTGAGTAGTGGAGTTAGCATGGAAGTTACAGACAAGACATGCTGTAGCTACAAAAAGGAAGGTTAAGAGCATTTGCAGACACCGTCTGTCCTTAGGTAAGAGAAGAGTGTTTTCTTGAATGAGTCATGAGAAGTGGAGTCCCTAACATTGGGAGGCAGGGAGTTCCAGAATTTGGGGGCAAAGTGGAAGAAAGCTTGTTCTTCCATTCTTGTAGAGCAAGGAGGAACAGAGAGTGGAGGGAAGGCAGAGGACCACAGGGAGTGAGAATAAGTCACTGGGTATAACATTGCTCCAAGAGAGCTGGGTCTGGGGATACGGGTAAGAGAGTCAATAAAGCATCCAAGGGTGTAGGAGCGCAAGTCATTGGGAGTCAGTTAGTTTAAGGAGGACTAGAGTATACAGTGGTGGGTTAGTTTAGGAGCAGACAGGGCAAATCTTCAGATATTATTATACGTGACTTCCCATTTGTGGAGGGCATTAACATTAGCCTGGGACAGGACAGGTAGATCATATTTAAGCCCAGGGAGGAGGATACCCTGTGCTATAGAAATCCTCGCAGATGGGGTTAGTGAATGACAGACTTCGTAGGTGACTCCAATCTTCACGTTTATATATTTACATACATCATTTATATGAGAGGAAAAATGTAAAGACAGGTCATGTGTCACACCCAGGTATTTAAAGGAATCAGTATTTGATATTATGGATCCATCAAGGCAACGGACCTGCAGACTGGAGGTTAATGTCTGAACTTTTCTGGTTGACCTGAAGAGCATGGCATTCATTTTGGGTAGGTTAAGGATTAGCTGATTCAAAAATTTCTGATCAAACAACTACAAACAGAAGACTGTTTTTTGTCATTTTATAATATGATACACTGAGTGTGTATTTACTGAGTTGCCGGATCAGGGCCTTGATAAAATAATAACATTTACTTAACTCGTTCAAGATTCCATCAGGAGGACAGAAAAAAAGTCTATGAGAATTTGTCTGAAAACTAACAACTGTAAGATGCAAAAATAGCATTTGTGTATACTGTATATATATATATATTTATACAACGTATGTTTTGGGATAAATACGAGTATAAAAAATGATATCTAGACTGCCCAGTGAAGATAACATTGTTATCTTCATGTTCCTATACGTCATACATTTATCTCCACGTTCCTATACGTCATCCTGATGAAAGTGAGTGTTTCACTTTTCATCACACACCTGTCTCTCTTTCCTCTGTCCCTGTACAATCAACTCCCCAAAAACCCCCACACATCTCTTCCATCTGGTTGATCCTGCCTGCATCTTAACACAAATAATTAATTTTAACATATGTGTTGATCCTGCGACTTCCTTTCACCATGTTCAATATTAGTGCACCATGATCGACAGACACGATTCAATGTAAGATGTCAATATCTTCAAATCTCAGGTATCATACATTATAGCCTGTGTTAAATTGTTGCACCAGACCATAGTTATATTTTTAAGAGATACGACAGATATTTGAAGTCGGCAGCCAGAACAGCAGACGGTGCCAGTGTCAGCTGCCAGCAACACATGCCTGCACTGCTCAGTTGTTCTGAAGCCGCCGACTCACTCGCTTCTTCTCTTAGTGTTGCCGCAGCTTCTTTAAAATATAGCCAATATTAGGAAAGGGTCACAGTTTTCAACAATTTACAGCACAGGCTCTATAATTGACAGTACCTGAGATTTGAATATTGTTGCGCTCGGTCACGCTACATTTGACTGCATACTGATGAGTCATGGCGCATTACCTGGACCTGGATAAAACAAAATCACAGGATCAACCAGATAATGTATCTTTTTTTAAACATATGTGTTTAAAGATGCAAGCAGGATCAACCAGATATGTATTATTCAATGAGTTTACTGCAGCAACATGACACAATTTTATTTAAGAATATATGTAATCTGCTCTTTTGAGGGACGGGCTATGGAGAGTTGTATTGGGGTGGTCAGGGCAAGGTTAGCCAGAATCCAGACACATTTTGGCATAATAATTTTAAAGTAGCAGGATCAACTACATATATATCTTTAAACAACATATGCATCTGTTGTGCTGATAGACATACTGCAGATTTGTGTTGAAACAGCCAACATCTCTATGTAGTGGAATGTATTATGCACATTTGGAGCTTTTGTTGAATGCAGCCCAAAACATACATAGTCTAAACAGAATATGACATGCCTGACTAATATTATTTTTCACTCGAGGCCAATGACATCATGATTTCACTGTGGCTTCGCCACTGTGAGATATCATGATATCATTGGCCTCGTGAAGATAAATATGATATCTTCAGTCAGGCCATGTCATATCCCCCTATATATATATAGATATAGATATATAGATATAGATATATAGATATATAGATATATAGATATATATAGATATAGATATATATAGATATATATAGATATATATAGATATATAGATATATAGAGATATATGAGAGATATAGAGATATAGAGATATATAGAGATATATAGAGATATATAGAGATATATAGAGATATATATAGATATATATATATATATAGATATATATAGATATATATAGATATATATAGATATATATAGATATATATAGATATATATAGATATATATAGATATATAGATATATATATATATATACATATAGAGGCACCATGCAATTCTGCTTAAAGTTGGACCAGCATAACATTCTGTGGTGATTTGCATACGCAGCCCATGATGCTTTGCATTGTGTGGGCATGTGTGATTTTGTATTTTCTTGAAACTTGGCTTCCCAGCCAAATGCCCTTTGGGGTAACCCTTGCCTCAGTGTTTGCGCACAGAGGTTCTTTGTCTTTAAATAGTTTTTTATTTAATGGGTTCACCACAACATATCCAAGACACTGTCTTAGGGTAGCTGGTCCATTCCACTGGGGTGTAACACAGACGGAGGCATACTGATGAGTCCTGGTAGGACTTAAACACGTGTCTATGTCTCTGTTAGCACCCTTTGCAAACTGTGTGAGAGGCCTTTGGCACCATGCAATTCTGCTTAAAGTTGGACCAGCATAACATTCTGTGGTGATTTGCATATGCAGCCCATGATGCTTTGCATTGTGTGGGCATTTGTGATTTTGTATTTTCTTGAAACTTGGCTTCCCAGCCAAATGCCCTTTGGGATAACCCTTGCCTCAGTGTTTGCGCACAGAGGTTCTTTGTCTTTTATATATATTATATAGACATATATGTAATATATGTCTATATACATATATGTCTATTTGCAATAAATTTGTTTACATGCATTATTAATATCTTGAAATCATGAGCTTGATATTTGTTGTTTCATATAGTCCCCCATTATGCCTTATGCATAGCATATAAATCCAAATCATTCCAAGGCCATCGTGACATACAATGTTAATGCTGAGCAGCAAATCAGAGCTCTTTTTCTAATAAAAGGATGCTGATATAATAAATAAAGAACAATCAGTCAATCAATCATCTTTATTTTACTAGGCGAAAACACCATTGAGGACAAGCTCATTTACAAGGTGTACCAGGGGATGCCAACAAAGACAATATAGAGAACAAGAAAAAAATAATAATACAAAGTAAATAATTCAGAGTGGTACAATTATATACAAAGTATATCATTCAGAGTGGTAGATACTCTGATGCATAGTAGAGGCAAAATACAGTGTTCATCAATATATTTATGGACAAGACAGTTAACAGTAACTAATAGATTTGAATAAACATTCATGATTCTTGGTTAGGGACAGTATATTATTCACCTGTAGCAGGGGGAGGTGGGGTGAAAATATGTAGGAAATATGGTGGTAGAGAGGATAGAGAGGAGAGGGGGAGGAGTGACAGGGGGTTTTGCATTTAGGGAAGGAGAAGGTGGGGTAAGTATAAGTATCAGAGGTGGGGACTAGATGAGGCAGCCTCTTAGGGTCATAGAGCTAAGGTGGTGGAAGCTACAGTAGGAGCAGGCCCACTTGTGCAGAATTAGTGAGGTTCGAACGAGTTGCACTTAAAATTGGCAGTTGAAGATTCCACAATTATACACTGAGTCAAAATCTTAAATAAGGTCATGCTTACTGGAGATACTAGTTTTAGGATTTTTCATATGTTGTTCCAAATTATAGGCAGAAAATGGCTTATGGCTGCAGCTCTGAAGTGCATCCTCGTCTTTGGATTAGCAGAGAAATGTAAGAGAGATTCCTTAGAGCATAGCTGCTTGCTGGAGAGACTTGCAAGCAGTTGGAAATGTACTGTGGCAATTTATTGGTTATAGCTCTGTATGTCCAAAGTACTAATTCCTGTGTTGCCATTTTACCCATGTTGCAGCGACAGTTGGCATGGAGACATCCCCGATAGTGTCAGCCGCAGTGCCGACTGTCAGCATTGCAGTGTCGGGGATGCCTCCATGTCTCTAGGATTCTAACTCCGAGTCAGAGTTGGATGGGGGGGTGGCAAACACGCAGTGAGGCAGTCCCGATTGCTAAACAGACCACCACAGCAACAGATGGATTTTGCCAGATTCCTGTTGCTGTGGTGGTCTTCGCCATCTGGGAGTTGCTGCGGCAATGGTGTACCCTATGTTGCCTGAGTCTGAGTGAAGGCCACCCCATGGTGGCATAGATAGTGCAGTGGTGAGTGTGGTATGGTGCTCCCATGATGAATAAAGGACAAAGCCATAAATAGAGAACCAGTGGCTTATGGAAAAATCTACAGGGATTCGATTCTGCCCTTGTGGGGGAAACACAGGGAAAATGAGGGTTTCTTACAGAGTAATGGTTATTTGGATGTGGGAGCACTGAATATTTATCCTATATTTTGTATCCTGGATAGGGCAGGGGAAATGCTACATCTCATTGCCACAGGGATGTTCATTTACACATTTTTGCGCTGTACTTTCTCAGGCTGTTCCAGATTAGATGCAATATCTTGTTTTCAGTGGGGTCATGATTTTAGCATTGTTATAATGCATTCAGACTACCTAGTCCAGGGCCCCTGTAATCAAAGGGGATATGCAATGCATCCCAGTGGAAAAGGGAGATGTGCCACACAACTCCAAAAATGCACAACAGCACAATATTCAAATGTGCGGGTTGTGCCGGCCACAAAGGAATGGGCCAGGGCACACACAAATGGTATGCCGTTCAAGTCGAGGGGGCAATCCCATGCATATGCCGTGCTGCAGCGTATTCATTGGGCATGTGCATCTCACAGTTCAGGTCACCGTGGCCCACAGTTAGGCCATGAATAGCTGGCCTAACCCAGCCAGCCACCCACAGGCAGTCTACATATGTGCACCCAGGTGCACAGCAGTCTGGCAGCCCTGTTGGGCTAGAGGTACTCCCTTTCCATCCCCAATCTAACCAACTCCATCCATGAAGAGCTCCATAGTGTAGGGCCTCCCCCCCAGACCTGACTGCAACAGAAGAAATCATGGTCCATATCCACAGTCTAGAGGACTCCCATCCACCACCTCTGTACACAGACACCCTCACTCCCCCATACTCAACCTGTTGCAAAGACTACCACTGCTCTCCACACCCTAACATGGCCAGCCATTGACTGCAAAGAACCCAGGCAGGGGATCTGCACTCTGGAATAACCCATCTGTCTATACCATACATTGGGGCACCATGCCAGCTGCAGATCCACCAGTGTATGCAGCTGCGTGTACGTCCCTGGCAAATTGAAGAGGGAATTTACATACCTCCAATGCATGCCTTGTCAATGCTGTATCTTCCTGCTGTCATACACCACTGCATGTCCACACTCTTCCCCTGTTCCCCTGTGTAACGTGCCACCCTCTGGACTTCTGAAGTATCCTGGGTGCCATGGGGTGCGGTATCCTGTAATGCCATTTGCAGTGTATGCTTCAGGCTATAGACAGTTCATCTGCAGTTCTCCAGTTGTACAAATGAAAGGGAGAACAGCTGTAACATGCCTGTTTTGGGACCTGTGTGAATGGGTACAGCATTGGCCATCACCCACACTGAGCAGTGCAATGGCACCGGGATGATGGATGAGCATGCAAGTGCCTGAGGAGAATGGTCACTGGGCGTCATCACCCACACACAGCTCGTGCCTGCGTATAACACATTCCAGCATTGTACTGGGAGTGCTCTGTCTCCTACAGACAGAGTGGTACAATCCCATTACAGAGCCAGTCATCACAATGGGATGGGCTGGGGGGCAGGGAGGTGATTGTCTGTGCACTTTTGAGGGGGAGCGGGGGCTATTACACTATGGACATGGACTGTGGCTGTAGTCATAGAAACATAGAAACATAGAATTTGACGGCAAATAAGGACCGCTTGGCCCACCTAGTCTGTCCATTTTCCTACCTAACAGATAAGCTGCAGATCCTAATTAACCAACAGCTTACTTCCTCCTATCCCCCACTAGGACTGCCTTATGTCTGTCCCATGCATTCTTGAATTTCCCACTGTTCTTGACTCCACGACCTCCTCAGGAGGCTGTTCCATGCATCCACAACTCTCTCTGTGAAAAATACTTCTCACATTACCTCTGAGCTGTCCCCTCTATCTTCAAATTGTGCCCGCTTGTTCTTGCACATCTCTTTTTCTGAAAGATGCCACCCTCTTGGACTTTGTTGATTCCCTTGAGGTACTTGAAAGTTTCTATCATGTCCCCTCTCTCCCTCCTTTCTTCAAGGGTATACATATAAAGCTCCTTTAGTCTTTCATCGTATGTCTTCTGGTGCAGACCTTGCATCATTTTGGTTGCCCTCTTCTGGACAGCCTCCACTCTGTCTATGTCTTTGCGGAGATGGGGTCTCCAGAACTGCACACAGTACTCCAGATGGGGTCTCACCAACTGTCTGTACAGAGGGATAACAACTTCCTGTTTTCTACTATTGATGCCTCTCCCTGTGCATCCCAATATCCCCCCAGCCTTCCTCACTGCCTTCTCACATTGCTTGCCCACCTTTAGGTCATCTGATATAATTACTCCCAGGTCCCTTTCCATTTTTACTGTTGTCAGTATCTCACCCCCCATTGTGTACTCTTGCCCTGGGTTTTTGTTTCCCAGGTGCATCACCTTGCACTTCTTTGCATTGAATCTGAGCTGCCATACATTTGACCATTCATCCAACCTTGCCAAGTCCCTTCTCATCCTTTCCACTTCATCTGGTGTATCAACCCTGTTGCAGATCTTTGTGTCATCTGCAAAGAGACATACTTTTCCTTCCAGTTCCTTTGCAATGTCGCTTATAAAGACATTAAAAAGGACTGGTCCCAGTACTGTACCCTGCGGTACCCCGCTAGTAACCCTCCTTTCTTCACTGTGGACTCAATTTACTACTACCCTTTGCGTCCTGTTGTCTAGCCAATTTTTTATCCAGGCAACCACCTTGGGAGCCACTCCAAGGCTGGCTAACGTGTGTATTAATCTTTTATGTGGGACTGTATCAAATGCCTTGCTAAAATCTAGGTAAGCCATGTCCATAGCCCCTCCCTGGTCTACTACTTTGATCACCCAGTCAAAGAAATCTATTAGATTCGTCTGACATGACCTTCCCATCATGAATCCTTGCTGCCTTGGGTTCTGTGCCCCACTGGCCTCTAGGTACTCAAAACTTCTTTCCTTCAGAGGGGATTCCATCATTTTGCCTACCACTGAGGTCAAACTAACTGGTCTGTAGTTTCCTGTCTCTGTCCTGCTCCCACTTTTGTGAAGAGGAATCACATCTGCCCTCCTCCAGTCCTCAGGTACCACCCCATCCTCTCATGATTTGTTAAAGAGAGTAGTCAGCGGTGTCATTAGTTCTACCCTTAGTTCTTTTAGAATTCTTCAGTGAATCCCATCAGGCCCCATTGCTTTGTCCACCTTCAATTTATTAGTTCTTTCAGAACCCTTTCTTCTGTAAATGGACTGGTATAGACCCTGCCTTCAGAGTGTTTCTCTTGTTTGGTTTAGGTACCTCCGCCTCCTCTTCCTTTGTGAATACTGAGTAGAAATATTCGTTCAGTATCCCTACTTTTTCATTGTCACCCTCTAACCACATTCCCTTCCCTTTATTAAGCCTCAGTATCCCTCCTTTGGTCTTTCTTTGCTCCCTAATGTACCTATAAAAGGTCTTATCCCCTTTCCTAACAGAGTTGGCTATCCTTTCCTCGGTTTGGGCCTTTGCTATTCTGACTGCCTTCCCAGCCTCTTTCTGGTCAGGTGCAATTATGGATGGCATTGGGGTCTCTACAATATGTAACAAATAGAGCCTGGACTTCGGTATGATCGGGGCTGGTGGAACGGGTTGGGGAATGCCACTATATCACCAGAGACTTCCGGGTCTGTCCCACATGGAAGCGACTGGGGTCATGGCTTGGGGGGTGAAAGCTGCTCCGGTGCATTCATCCCCATGCCAACATGCAAATGAGCTGGTGATGAACATGCATAATGCCCCTTTACACCCTGCATGCTCAATTAGTTCATTAGCATTCCTGTGCTGAATATTGCCCATGGGGGCTGCGGTGCATGCCAGAATGTGCCATGCATTTCCCTGGAAGGTATTCAGTCAGGGTCACCCTGAATGCACCTGTTTTGTTGGCCACCTGCACTGTGACTCCCGTCCAGGGCCACATTTTTAACAGGAACGTTGAAGCCCGCCAGGAGGAAGCACAGTGTCACAGGTTTACTGCATGACAAAAGGGATTAACTCCCTCTGAAATTGCATTGTTTGCTTCAGTAATTCTACAGTGCTGCACTTCATCCTAGTGGGCTTCACTATATGCAAACCCTGGCGCATTTTCTTTGAATGTTGTATCAGTGCTGACCGGCGCACCCTCTTTGTGCAAAGCATCTTTCTACTCGCGCATTGATCCGGCACTTAATATTTCCCCTCAGATGTAACATATTGTTTTTAGTGCATTCTGATTTTACACAATGCAGCACAATATTATGTAGATGTAGATCTCCACTGAAAATAAGATGCCATTTCTTCTGTGAACTATCCAGATTAAATATATAGCAATCAGCAGGCATAATCTAGGAAAACACATTGTAAAAATGTGTAAAGGGAAGACCCCATTGAATCTGCCTCTCCACATATCTGCATTGTGCAAATTTATTAGAAATAATAGCTAAAAGTATCCCAAAAGCTCTCCACAGCCATATCGGCTCTGACTAGAGTTTGTTTATTTTAATAGACCTTTTTCTTTCAGAGGGCAGCAGTCATTCATTTATTTTCTTTTCCAGCCACTATATTTGCTTTGCAGCTCCTCAGAAGCTAGCAACTACAGGGCCAGTAACTTGTTTTATTAAAGCGGGGCACCTTTCCGCTAAAAAGTAAAAGTTACAGTTGCAACTGCAACACAGCTCTGCAAGTGAGAGAGAGAGCGAGGGGCAAGTGTGCACCTCTTTTTATCTATTCTGCTGCTCTCTTGTTTAGACATAATTTTTTCCTTTTTGTTAATTTATATACAGCATGGGTTCACTATGTCAGGGAACCACATCGGGACATGCACCGTGCGTCCTCGAGTCGGCGGCTGAAATTTACTAAATGCTGCTCAGCCATTAGCACCGTTTTTCTAGGGGAAGTGCAGAATGTACAAAAACAGAGGAGAGAGAGCAAGATGGAGCTGAAACACTCCCTCTTCACAAACATAATGACTGTTCTCTCGCTCTCTTGTTTAGACCCCTCAGGGTCTTTCAGCCTAAAAGGGCACCAGAGGGAAACAATGTAGGCATGGAGCAGCTGCAATGAACATCAGAAATAGTATTACCACTCCATGTCAATCCTGAACCCTTCCAGGATTTCTTTTTCGTTTGAAGCAGCCCTGCTCATCTGCATATCGAGGTATAGTCGACTCCTCAGTGGCTTGGCTGGCATAATTCTATTTCTGTCTAGCCAGCAGCCAGGAGTCATCTCTACCTTTTTAATTTATTCAATAGAAATGGGTTCAAGCAAATTTCATTGAGCTGTGGTTAAAGTGAAAGTTTTGCAACTCGGAGACTGTAAAGCCTGCTTCGATGCAGGTTTCTTTTTATCTTTATTCTGAGGAGCAGCGGCTTTGAAAAAAAGAATAAGAAACAGTCGACGCTCTGTTTTATTCTAGTATTTCTGGCAGAACAAAGCATGTCCTAAAGCCTAAGACAGCTATGACAAGACTTCTTTATTTTTATGGCACAAAGTATCTATTAATTATTGTACTACTTTATATCTGAGTACCAACTACATGGAAGCTAATACCTATTTTAACATATACTTGGACAGGTATTAAATGGCATGATACATATATCAATGCACTACTTCCCCCCTGCACTTTATGCTAATTTGTACATTAATTATACATTTGGCTGTCTATAGCACGTCTGCACTTTACCTCGTGGCAAAATGTATTTGCACTTAATGCCACTGTAGCACTTTAGTTCTCTATTATTTTATTCTCAGGTACTTTCATCAGTTATCTCTTTAATGGGGGGGGGTTAAATCAAAGACAGGGGTCACCCTGTCACACTCCTAGCTTTAGAGTTTATACCAGACTCATTATCTAAAGAAAGAGGGTTGAGGGTACAATTACTAAAATTAACCTCTGTAAATACAACCAGGTCCAGGGGACAGGATGCTAGGTGTATGCTAGACCTAACATTTGAGGGGGCCTTAAAAACTCCACATAGAAAGCATAGATTAGAATGTCCAATGCAGCAGCTGGGATTGTGCAGTATCGCTTTATTCACAGATGTTACTAAAGCATAGGTGGACCCACAGTGGTTGGTCATGGCAAAACAAGTACACTCTTTTTCCAAAAACTGTTTGCTAAGCAGTATAGTTTTCCACAGAAACTTCTCTATTCATTTTTCGAAAAGTGCTCGTGGCCTGAACCACATACTTGAGCTACTTTCAAAACACATTTCCATTTTCCAGATTGGATGCTCATGGCCTGAGCCACATTTGTGAGCCATTTCCAAAACACATTTCACAGTGCACACTTGTGACCTGAGCCACATATTTAAGTTTCATCCTGGGCATTATCCTCTACCCAGAGGACCTTGGAACCCATCAACGAACCAGTTAGCCCTGCCTTGTAGACTCCAGATGGCATTCCTCCCACCCTTTGCCCAAACCAACAGTCTGCCATTCCTTCAGGGTTACACCAAAAGGAGCCATCAATCCCCACTGTAGTGCTAAAGACTCCGAAATCTAAACTTAAAATTTGACACCTAAGTGTATGAGGGGTTCTGACAGGTGTTATCTAGCCTTATATTGGGTTCACACACTTCAGCCAACTTACTAATGAGAACAGTTTTTGCATCTGTAATCACATATCTGTTGCTCCTTCCTTTAGGCATGGAAACAACCCAGAAAAGCATCGTTTTCCATGGTAGTGTGTCTGAAATTCTCACACAATGTCCTTCCCAAAGGCAGATGTGCCACTCTAGGACCTTCAGGTGATTTCCCCATGGATCCACTAAACTTGCAGTCCCTCTCACTCCCCTCTGGAGTGAAATCAAGGAATCCTGCTGAAGATGGTCTCCACCACTTCACTGGTAAATGTAGATTTAATTCAAACTAGGGTGCGAAACACAGGGCTCCCTGTGACAGAGCACTAGTTGAAAGACCTCCAGCCACTCTGACTTCCAAACTCAGACAAACTGAACATTCTAAAACTTCTCCTGAGCAGCTGACACAAAAATGGTTATGCTGCTGTGAGAGTTCTAAATGACATAATCATCCCTTTCTCATGCTAGCTGAGTAAACAATGATGTCATTATGTAGAAAGCCCCTAATCAGCTCCCTACCAGCTGCATTTTCTACCTGCCTAAGAATAGTACTAACAGGATTCTAGTAACCCTAGTAGACTGGGTGGTTATGTTTCCACACATTTCTCCTATTTCTACCACCTTCCCCCCAGCTTAATAGCACGTCCCTTTGTTCCTGAGCACATTTTTTTTCAGAAATATGCTTCCCTCCTGTACTTTGTTTACCCCCATGAGGTATTTGAAGGTCTCTATCATAGCCCATCTCCCTCCTCTCTTCCAGGGTTTACATATTGAGGTCCTTTAGTCTCTCTTCATAAGGCTTTTGATGCAGATCCTGCACCATTTTAGTTGCCCTCCTCTGGACCACTTCCAATCTGTTTATAGCCTTCTAAATTGTGTTCTTCAGAATTGGACACAGTACTCCAGGTGGGGTCTTATCAGTGACCTTTAAATAGGCAACACTACCTCCCTTCCTCCTTCTGCTGGTGATACCCCTCCCTGTGTACCCTGCATTGCACTAGCCCTCCCAACTGCCTTATACAGCCGGTCCACCTTTAGCTCATCAGATACAATTACCCCTAGATCTCTTTCCTGCTCGCTAGTCATCGATACCACTCCACTCATTTTGTACTTTGCCCCATGAGTCTGTGCTCTTAGTATTCACATTGAAACCTAGCTGACATATGCTTGATCACTACTGTAGTTTTCTCAGGTCTCTCTAGTCATCCTTTCCACCCCCCAGAATGTACACCCTATTTCACATTTTGTTGTCATCCACAAAGAAGTCCTTGCCTTCCAGCTCCTCTGCAATGTCACTTATAAAGATATTAAAGAGAAGTGGTTCCAGCACTGATCCCTAAGGCACCCCTTTGGTCACTCTCCTTCATCAGAGTGAACTCCATTTACCACCACCCTCTTTCACCTATCCTCTAACCAATTTCATATCACGTTTACCACAATTGGTCCCACTCCAAAGCTACCCAGCTTGCTTACTAGTCTCATATGAGGAATGGTGTTGAAAGCCTTACTGAACTCTAGGTAGGCCACTTCCATCACTCCACCCTGATTTAATTCCTTTGTCATCCAATCAAAGAAATCTATTAGATTCATTTTACATGACCTCTACTCTGTGAACCCATGCTGTAGTACCTTGGGTATTGTAACCCACGGGATTTAAGATATTGTACAATACTTTCCTTCAGTAGTGATTTCATTAACTTCCCCTCCACTGATGTCAGGCTGACTGTCTATAATTGCCAGCCTCTTCCCTGCTACCATTTTTGTGTAGCATGCCTACATCTGTCATCCTCCAGTCCTCCATAACCATGCCTGTTTCCAGTGAACTGTTAACTGGAACTGTCCAACATGCATCCAGTATTTTCCTGAGCTCCCTTAATAATTTTGGATGCAACCCATCAGGCCACATAGCTTTGTCCTCCTTCAGATTAGCCCCTTCAGGGCTCCCACTTCCAAAATAGAACAAGTGTCAACCACCCTCCTGCCAACGCTTCTGTTTCTTTTTTGTGGTCCTTATCCTTCCTCTGTGAACACTGAACAAAAGTATTTGTCCAGGATGTCTGCCTTATCCTGATCTCCCACTGCATAGTCCTCCCTTTCCTCTTTAGCCTTATAATCCCACCCTGGGTCTTCCTGTTTTCACCAACATGCTTAAAAAAATGTCTTGTCCCCTTTCTCTAGTCTCTTTTCAGTTTGAGTCTTTGCATTCCTCACTGCTTTCCCTGCTTCTCTCTGTTTCCCCGATCCCCCCTCACTTTGCACTTCTTTATACCTTCTAAATGATATCCTTTTAGTCTTTACCTTGTCAGACATCTCTTTCAAGAACCATAGTTGTCCCTTTTGTCTCTTGCTTTTGCTCACGTGTTTGATGGAGAGGTGTGTTGCCTTTACTATGCTCCATTTTATATTCACCCACTGTTCCTCAACCCCACCCAAGTCACCCACCCCTGCTGCAGTAGGCCATCCCTGAGGCACTCACCCATCTTTTTAAAATCTGCCCTCCTGAAGCCCAGGACCTTCATCGTTTTGTGGTTTGATTCCACAGCAGTCCTTGTACTGAACCACACTGTACAGTGATCACTGCTCTCCAAGTAGCCTGCCACCTTGACTTCTGCAACACTGTCCCTGTTCGTGAATATCATGTCCTGTATTGCCCCATCATGAGTAAGTTCACTGACTAGTAACTTAAGGAATGCCCCCTGCAGAGAGTCCAGGTTGTCCCTGCTTCCAGCAGAAGCTACTGTTGGAAGGCTCCAAGCTAGTGATGACAGGTTGCAGTCCCCTTCCCAACAGCACCTACCCCTTTTTTTCCATTTTGCCAGTGGCTTCCACCAGTATCTTATCTAATTTCTTCCCCTGTGCTGGAGATCTGTATCTCACTCCAGTATGGATAGTGGCTTTATTCCCAATATCCAGGGTGACCAAAAGTTCCTCTGCCTCCCTCTGTATTCCCTGTATCTCCATCACTTTTATGCTTTCCCTCAGGTCTAACACCCTACCCACTCCATTCCTTAACCCCTGATCTTTCCTGAACAAAGCATAGTGTCCCAAAGTGGTCAGTGGAATGTTTTGAAAGGCCACCAACTTAGAATGAGGCAGTTAAAAGGGTACTGTTAGATGAGATTAGAAGGGTAATAGAGCAGGAGAATGGGTTGCTGATGGGAGATTTCAACATGCTAGATGTGGACTGGAGTATCCCAGTGAGAGCAAGTGCTAGGAACCATGTTCTGGGTAAGACATTCAGTAGGTATCTACTGCAGACAGTAGAGGAACCTACAAGAAAGGCAGCCATAATTGATCTTGTCCTCACAAATAGGGACATTGTTTCTCAGGTCACTGTTGGATCAGTTAGGTACCAGTAATCATAAGACTGTACAGTTCAACTTTAAGCTTAAGCCAAATACAACACCTACCCAAACTAAGTTGCTGCATATCAGAAGGGAAAGTTTTAGGAAGATACAGTGCATGCTTAAAGATAAGCTTCAGGGGATGGGATCAGCAGTAGGGGAGAAAAGCAAGTAAAACATCATCAAGAATGAAATATTAGAGGCTATAGGTTTCGGTGGTAGGGTGTTGGGAATGGGAAAGATAGCCAAGCAATGATTGTGCAACATGAGGAAAGGTTGAGTGGCAGCAAAAGAAAAGGGAAGCTCTGCAACATTATTGTACAATTGCACCCAAAGGATTAAAGACAGGGAGGAGAATCTTATCAAGGCGAGTGAGGTCAGCACATTAGTGAAGGTCACCATGTCGAATACTGAGCTGAGGTACCAGATGGAGCAAAGAAGAGGGATAAAGGTTTCTTCAGATCTACACAGAAACAGCACAAGTACAAAGAGGGGATAGTCAGACTTTGAAATGGGGAGGGATGAGTGAAGTGAGATGGGGAAAGGTAAACATATAGAACTAGTATTTTTGTTTGGTATTCATGATGGAAGAGAAGGATTCATCATGGGGAACCTATAATAATGGACTGAGTATAGATCGCTGCAAAGTCCGCTCTGGACCTGGCAGTCTTTCCTCCAATCCTGCATCCCCTCTGCAAATCAACTCTAGCTTGGAGTTGATAATCCAAAATTATGGGGGGGGGGGTGTGGAGCAAAGCCCCCATAAAAAATCAAACTGTTCACTTGACAGCTTTATGCTGAGTGTAGGTGTAGTTGACATAAAACTATCACTGTAATGTTACTTGACAAAATTGTTGTTGAACTGGCATCATAGATCTGTGAAATATCACCAATGAAATTTCACACTTTCAAAACCTTTCCTGTTGTTTAGTGGGTGCCTCCCCACACTGTTTACTGGCTCCAAAATAATAAAATATATGTATATCCATGGTGTCTAGTGGGTCCCACCATGCCACTCGCTGACAACAGTTTAAAATAATAAATATATGTTTATAACTAAAATCCCTGGTGTATATTGATCCCACCCCATCCACCGATCACTGGCCCCAGTTTTAAAAAAAAAATATTTATTAATAAAATCACTGGTGTCCAGTTGTCCCCACCTCCACCAATAACCGGCATCAATAACCAGCATCTGTTAAAACAAAGAACAAAAACATAAAAAAAAAATATATATATATATATATATATATATATATATATATATATTTATATATATATATATGTATGTATAATTATTATTAAAATCCCTGGTGTCTTGTGAACCCCCCCACCCAGTCAGTGAGTGACCCTCCATCAAATTCACCACCCATTCCTTCCCCACCCAGACCACAAGTGGGCGACCAGTACCACCCTCCACTCTCCACCATGGCTGTTGTCTGTCCCCCCAAAGAAAGCTCAATGAATGAGATGGATTTTCATAAATGACCAGCACACCACCCTTCACTCTCCACCATGGCTAGTCACCCAACTGACCTGGCTGGAATGAATGAGTGCATACTATTCCAAGGACGCGCTCATTCTTTCACCATATGGCAACAATCCAGGCAATTCATTGAACTTTCTTTGGGGGCTCAGACAAGAGCGGAGGGCTGTTCCAGTACTTGTGGGAGTCAGGATGTAGGGAGCTATGACACTGTTCCCGCCATCCTGTCCCCTCTGCTGGGAATGGAACAGCCTTGGGCTCATTCATTCCAGCCTGGTCAGTCAGGCAGTCAGCCATGGTGAAGAGTAGAGGGCTGTGCTGATGACCGACTTGTGGTCCAGGTGGGGGTGGTGGTAAATTTTTTATATATGTGTGTATATATATATGTATATATATACACACACACACACTAACATACTCAAATGCCAGCAGAGTAGGGCAAAAGCTCTATCGAGACTGCTAGAAAATCAGCATCTGGTCAGGACACCATTGCTGCCACCTCCAACCTCCCCATAGATATAGATATAGAGATAGATAGATATATTCATTGCAAAAAACTCCATTAATGCATCAGTTATGGTTCATGGCACAGTGACAAAAGTATGTAAATGAGATGTTAGGGTTACACCCCTACCATCACTACCACCCTCCACACACCAACAGTCATCGGGGTGTGCGTTGGGGTCATTGGCCTAACTCTAGCTTAACAGCACATTTCCATGCTTTTATCACTGTGCTATAAACCCTTACTGATGCATTAAAGGAGTTTTTTGCCATAAATATATATATATATATATTCTATGCAAAAAGCTGTGTTAATGCATCAATTAGGGTTGAAGTGACAAAAGACAGGAAATTCAGCATTTGGGTGAGCATCCCCCCCACACTCCCATCCTCCACAGACTGACAGATGCCATGGGCTGGTATGGGGTTATGAGACTCAACTGTCACCCCATTCCATGTGTAACCAGGCTTACATGGTAGGGTAAAGGGAAATGGGGTGGCAGGCCTCATGACCCCATGCTGCACCATGGCATCTGTCAGTCTGTGGAGGATGGGATTGTGGGGGGGCTCCCTCCTAATGTTGAATTTCCGGACTTTTGTCACTTTTTTTTTTTTTTTTATTTAGTTGTTTAACCAGGTATAGCACACTAAGCTGGAAGCTTTTTTACAGGAGCAACCTGGGAGCACAAGGAGGTTAAGTGACTTGTTCAGGGTCACACAGTATGCAGGTGGAAGCTGTGGGATTCAAACCCAGGTCTGGTCTGCTGGATATCACCAGATTTGCAGCTCAGAGCCTTAGACCACTGCTCTATACTGCCTGCCTGTTCAACCCTTCACCCTACTTCAACCCTAACTAATACTTTAACGCAGTTTTTTGCATAGAATTTTCTTACTTTTTGAAAAAGTGTAATATAAGTACTAAAAAACATGTATTGGTGTATCTCATTGACGGTGCAACCTAAGAAAAAAAATTCTGCTGCAGGCTTACTCTATGGTTTAAAATCTTCAAGCCCTGTGCTCCCACCAACTTGTAAATTTCTGCATAACATCAAAATATAAGTACTGAATCACATGTATTGGTGGGAGCAAGGGGCCCACCCAGCACTGCATAACAATATACTTCTACCATGCCTTTTGAGAGGGCCCTGCATTCCCACCACATTGCCCAGCACGACATAACAATATACTTCTGCCATACCATTTGAGCTGTCCTATACCTTATAATGAGATCTTCCTGTGCACCCAAAAATGCACTCACCATTGTTTTCACAATGCATATATATACGTCCACATTAAGAATAATGAGCATGCACCACAATTCACCAACCGTATCTACCACTGCCATGAAAATTGTCACAATTGAAGATCTATGATAAATCTTTCTACATTCCAAACTTGAGGCAAATCGGACGCATGGTTCAAAAATTATTAACACGGAAAGAACCACATTTTCATTCATTTGAGTGGCAAAATTCCACACCTCTTTAAATTTTACTCACCAAACCACGAAAAGCAACTCTGTGGCACAAGGGCTACCTACCCTATAAATTTCAAACCAATAGCACCATGCATAAGCCTATGGGCAAAATGTTAAGTATGTCACTCATTATCTCTGCAACAAATTAATTTTACAACACATGAACAGCATCAGTCACATCTTTGGGACATCCCCTCACCACCCTCCAAATTTCAAGTGAAAAGCCCAAACCATTTCAGAGATATTTAATTTTAAAATTTTACCACTTTTTTAAATTCTTTGGTTGTGAGAATCGGCCATGACCTCACTACCTAAGATCATTTTTGAACATCAGAGGACATCTATCTGATCCCTCCCAGGGAAATCTGGTCCACAGAAAACCTGGACATCTGGCCAGGAAGTCACGAAAGAAGCTTGCGAAAGAAAACGATCTTGCGACCAAAGAATTTGCAGGCTCGCGATCAAAGATCATTAGTGAGCCACGACCAAGGAATTTCAACATTTAAAACTCTATTATTTAACACAGCTACATTAAACCACAGGCATGGGTCGATAGAGGGACACACCCTTAGCAAAACCCATCCTAGTTTTACATCACAAGTCACCCCTGGGTTGAGATATTTGTTTTTTTTCCAACCCCAAACTGAAAACAAGATGGCGTCCATCGCAAATGATACATGTCTCGTGATCAAAGATTCTTTGATCACGAGCCTGTAAATTCTTTGATCATGAGGAGTGACCAGATGGCCAAAATCCCATTCTTCTTTCAGAAAATAACTATATAAATTTACCCATAGACTTATAATGGGAGATGAAAACTTTAATAACTTTTGAATGGATTAATATTTTTTCACCAAACAAAGTGTCATGTTCTTTGACCCAAGCTCTTTCGACATGCCAAGATACAGACTGGCAGGCCACACGGTGGCCATGCAGCACTACAGACAAGATCCAAAAAACTGCAAACAAAAGTGGCATAAAGTGCATTTTTGAGCATTTTGCTGCACAGAAACCGTAAGTCTGACCAAAACACAACTTGGTAAATCAAGAGCTCTACCAGGCCCTACTGTGCATACCAAATTTAATGCAAATCTGTTGAACGGGTCCAAAGTTATTAATGTGCAAAATTTCAAGTTTAACATTAAAGTGCCTTCTCAACCCTAATTATAGGGGCTCAACCGTGTCCCTATAATACCTATCTATATATATGTATTTTATTTAAACTGATGTTGGTGATTGGCAGGAGGGCACTAGAGACCAGGGGTTTTATTAATAATTTTTTTTTAAACTGGGGCCGATGATCGATGGGGGGGGGGGCACAAGACACCAGGGATTTTAGTTAAAAACGTATGTATCTATATATCTATCTATATACTGGGGCCAGTGATCGGTGGGGAGGCCACTACCACTAGTCACAAGGGACAGACTGGGGTGATTTTCAGGGATTCCCCATTTGCAACCTCTAGTTGCTTTGTGGTTTTTGTAAGTGCAATTTGCACTTATCCCACCCCCACCGCCACCCCCAAAGCATGGTAAAATCACAAATGGTGAATTCTCATTAATTTGGGACAATTTCACAACCTGCTCCATGGAGTCAAATTTGGTGACTTCACTGCACATTTACCTGCAAAGGAAAATGTTGCTGCATCTCCAGTCCTCAGCACAGTGGAACAGGCAGTGGAGAGGGCAAACAGAATATTGAAATTCAAAGGGAAAGGGATCAGCAGTAGGAGGGAGCAGGTGATCCAGCCACTCTTCAGATCCCTTGTTACTTGAAGTACAGGAGGAGTACAGGAGGCAGTGTAGTATAGTGGTTAAAGGATCTGTGCTGCAAACTTGGAAAACCGGGCTTAAATCCCACAGCCCCACTTGCATACTGTGTGACCCTAAGCCTGTCACTTAACTTCCTTGTGCTCCCAGGTCACATCTGTAAACAAGCTTCCAGCTTAGTTTGTCTCTCCTGGTAAAAAAAACAAAACAAAAAAAAACAGTATTGTGTGTGGTTTGAGTGCTCACACTTGAGAAAGGACAGGGACAGTGCAGAGACAGTACAAAGGAATGTGACCAACATTATCCAGGGACAACAGGAGAAATAATATATGTAGAGGTTGGATGACCTGAATATATACACTTTGAAGGCAAAAATTGAGAGGTGGATATAAGATATGATGTGAAATGATATAATACGGTATGATGCAATATGATATGCACTATAGCTCCATGGAATAAATAAGTTAGATGGCATTGTGTTGTTTACACTGAGTGGGGGACACAAGCACAAGAAGAAAACCAATTAAGCAGGTTGGTGGAAGGGAGGTTTCATTCTATCTTCCTATAATGGAAAGGGACCTGGGGGTAATTACATCAGATGACATAAAGATGGGCAAGCAACGGGAGAAGGCAGTAAGTAAGGCTGGGGGGATACTGGGATGCATAGGAAGAGGCATCAATAGTAGAAAACAGGAAGTTGTTATCCCTCTGTACAGACAGTTGGTGAGACCCCATCTGGAGTACTGTGTGCAGTTCTTGAGACCCTATCATCGCAAAGACATAAACAGAGTGGAGGCTGTACAGAGGAGGGCAACCAAAATTGTGTAGGGCCTGCAGCAGAAGACATACGAAGAGAAACTAAAGGAGCTTAATATGTATACCCTTGAGGAAAGAAGGGAGAGGGGGGACATGATAGAAACTTTCAAGTACCTCTAGGGAATCAACAAAGTCCAAGAGGGTACTATATTTCAGAAAAAGAGATGTGCAAAAACAAGGGGGCACAATCTGAAGATAGAGGGGGATGGCTCAGTGGTGATGACAGGAAGTATTTTTTCACAGAGAGGGTTGTGGATGCATGCAACAGCCTTCCTGAGGAGGTCATGGAGTTGAGAACACTGGGGGAATTCAAGAATGCATGGGACAGACATAAGGCAGTCCTAGTGGGGGGTAGGGGGAAGTAGGCTGTTGGTTAACTAGGATCTGCAGCTCATCCATTAGGTAGGAAAATGGGCAGACTAGATGGTCTAAGCGGTCCTTATCTGCCATCAAATTCTATGTTTTTATGTTTCTATGAGGTTCAAAGGAATGCATTTAAGCTGGTCGGATCCTGAAAGATCTCAGGAAATAGTTTTTAATGGAGAGAGTAGTGAATGGTTGGAACAAGGAGCCAAGGGAAGTTCTCTGTGCTACACCGGTAGAAAGATTCAAACATGAAATGTAAAGGTATTAGGGGAAGGGGATAAAGAGTAAGGCATCACTGGGGCCATCACATTCAACCACAGGTAAGGCTAGACTGGGTGGGCTGCTATTTTTTTTTCTGCCATTAACATCTATGTGTCTATTTACAAAAATGCTGCAGCAAACTTAAAACTGGGGCAAAGGGAAATCTTGTGAAATAAGAGAAAAAGGGCAAGGTAAAATGCAATGTATTGAGTTACGGTATCTCTACATAATGTGCAGCCCTGCTGCTTTAATAGATGTTACAGGATACACGTTTACAGCCATGCACATTCTATTAAAAACTTTAAAATTATAGCATGTGATGGGTGTGGATGAAAACCATTGCTTACTACAGTACATGTATGTATCCTGAGTGAAATATTGCATACTACATTACACGTACAGTAGGTATCCTGCAAAATTTATTTCACACTATATGTAGGTACCCCATATGAATCATTACATGCTACAGTACATGTATATAGCCTGCATGAATTATTGCATGCAGTTCATGAATTATTGTATGAATTGTATGAATTATTGAACACTGCAGTACATGTACGTACCGTGTATGATTTAGTGCACACTACAGTTCAACCATGTACTCTGTATGAATTATTGCACAGTACAGTACTTGTATGTACCCTGTATGAATTATTGTATACTACAGTACTTGTATGTACCCTGTATGAATTATTGCACAGTACAGTACTTGTATGTACCCTGTATGAATTATTGGATACTACAGTACATGTATGCACCCTGACGTTACTGATGAATTAAAATGCAACACATTTTTGAATGAGCCTTCTTATCCAAGGCTCCTCATGGGCATTAATACTCAATGATATATGGGGTGAAAGTAGAAACTGAAAATATAAAAAAGAGTTGAATCTAAAACATTTGTGAACTAATGAATACAATCTGTTTCTAGATTTCAATACCAACATTTCCAGTGGGTCTTGATAATTACATTTGCAATTGAGGAGATTAACCGAAACCCACACCTTTTGCCAAACCTCACCCTTGGATACATGATTTACGACTCCTGTACTGTGGAGGCTATGGCACTACAAGGCTTGATGTGGCAGTTGTCAGGAAGAAAGACTCCAGTTCCAAATTATAGCTGTCAACCAAACTCCTCAACTGTGGCCATCATTGGAGATGGATTGTCAGCAACATCACTCCCTATGGCTAGAATTCTGGGACTCTACAGGTTTTCACAGGTAGGAGGCAAACATTTATTTAACTAACATTAGTACTGTTCCTCATTGTCTTTTGACTCTAGATAGAATTCATGTAAAAGGGTTATATTAAGGTAAACACAAGGGTCATGGACAAAGCACTGAAAAACAGAAACATGTTAGGGCTCACAAGTTAACACTGTGTCATTTCAAGAGCATTGTCCAAGTGCAGACATTTTACATAACCATAGCCTACAACTATTAACCGAACTATGAAACTCTATCAACTCACTTTTAAACATCAGGTGATGTTAGGTTTATCAGCTCAAGAACTCTAGCTGTGCATGTCTGGAATTTTAGACCTTTCTCCACTCTTACTTCCACATAGGTTGCTAATGGATTTCTACGCATTTTTTAAATTGCCAGTTTTCCATAGACTTTCCCCTTTCACCAACCTGGCAGCACCCCTATTTCTCTTTATTTCTCTTCCAGTAAAGATTAGCATTTATACAATTTGTAAGTAGTGTTTTATTTCTTTCAATAACAGTAATAAAAAATAAAATTGTTCAGTATAGCTATTTATAAAGGCAGTTCACAGAAAACAGTCATTCATCGGAGGATATCTCTATTTTCAAGTTTCAGTCTTGCTCACTCTCTCTCTCTCTCTCTTGCAGAAGTATTGCCACTTTTTCTATAAGATGTTGCCAAGGAACTCATTAAGAGAACATTCTTCTTTTCAGAAAACATTCTTATCCATTTCAAATGTTCTTGTCAGTTTCCTTCCTTGTAGCTGCAACAAAACAGTACATGGTGTCCCAGAACTGACCTCCTGTTGACAGCTTCTGCAAAACATTTTGCAAACCAACATCTCAGGTTAACCTCTTGAGCTCCAAAGAGTGTTTTGCAATTATTTAAAAAATATAACCATACATATTTTCAAATCAAGGGATCCCAGTTTCAGGTAAAGATTCACACATATTTTATAACTTCAGATACGTAAGGGGGAAGAAAAGATAGGAGTAGCAAGTGAAGGCAGAGAGATAGCAGTGGTATGTGTTGGGGATAGGGAGACCATTGGAGTGGCCAGTTCCTAGGTCTCTCAAGAATATTTGACTACACAGTCAGATAGACAAGAGACAGAACAGAAGAGGATAAAACAGATCCTTGCATGTAACTCTTTCTACATAACAAATGAGACAGGGTCTTATTCAGTCCTTTCACATACCCCATAAAAAAACAGGTTTCCAAAACTTTCTTTAATTTCTCCTTTAACATTAGCCTGCAATCTTTACACCTCTCAGCTTTTGCTGTATTCCTTTTCTCCATAATGACCAGTACAGCAAATAGTGAAGTATAAACTCACACATTTTTCAACCTTTGAAATTCTCAGTTCCTGATCCATATTCTGACAGAAAATTAGCACTGACCTATTTTCCAGATTAATGTGTCACCTTGAATTTAAATAGCTGTAGTACCAGGTACCAGCTCATGATTCTAGAATTGTTATCCTTCTTTTGGTTAAGCTATCAGAGATGATTATGATTGTTTAGAAGTATAAAGTCAGTTCCTAGCAAATAAAAATAAAGGGACTTCATGGCCACTTTGCTGCAAGTCATGCATTTTCAATTGTGGAGTAACTTTTTTCACTACTGTGCAATTTCTTATTGATATTTAGAATAGGATGTTCCTTCCCACCTATATTTTGAATCAAAACTACACCTACTGAAGCCCTACCTCTCATGCATCTGTCTGTAACAAAAATGGTTTTTCAAAGTCTGGGTTTCTTGAAACGGGCTGAACATGACGCAGCCTTGATGGCCTGAAAAGCTTCATCCCACAGCTAACACCATCTGTCACTGAGATACGGATCAAGAAGCATAGGAAGACCAGGAGCAGGTATAAAATATGCAAGTACCATTTTATTTTTGCCAATAACAGTAAAATAAAACATAAAATAGTTCAGTATAGCTATTTACAAAGGCAGAACAAACAGAAAACAAAGTCTATCATCTGAGGATATCTCTAATTTTAAATGTCAGTCTTGCTCTCTCTCTCTTTCTGTAGCAGAAGTATTACTGCTCTTTTTGTAAGTTTTTGTATGGTAACTCATTAAGAGAACATTCTGTTTTTCAGAAAATGTTCTTGTCCATTTCAAATGTTCTTGTCAGTTTCCTACCTTGAAGATACAACAAAACAGTACATGGTGTTCCAGAACTAACCTCTTGTTGACATCTTCTGCAAAAGATTTTGCAAACTAGTATCTCAGATTAACCCCTTGAGCTCCAAATAGTGTTTTGCAATCATTTCAACAATATACCCATATACATTTTCAAACCAATGGATTCCAGTGTCACATAAAGATTCATATCTACTTTTTAACTTCAGATATGCAAAGGGTAAGAAAAGGTGGAAATAGCAAGTGAATGCAGAGAGATAGCAGGATGGAGGTGGGAATAGTGAGACTGTTGGAGTGGCCAGTTCCTATGTCTTACAAGAAAAGTTGACTGTGCAGTCAGATAGGCAAGAGACAGAACAGAAGAGGATAAAACAGATCCTTGCATTTAACTCTTTCTACATAACAAATCTTTCTACATAACAAATGGGACAGGGTCTTATTCGACCCTGTCACAACCTTTATCACCCACCTTTCCCTCCTGAGGATGTAATTTTATGACCCCTGCCAGCTCTTACAGATTGCTTCTCTGTTTGTCTTCGTCACCCACTTCTATATTTTACATGCCCTGCAACCATCCCTATAGATACATTATCCTGATGGTTCAATGCCCTGAACTATATATGTATACCTCTGGGGTGAGAGCTTTCTCAGTGGAATAACCTGTTTAATTTTCTCTGGAGTGATGATAAATCCTGATGACATCACCAGAGTGAGGATATCACATTTATCCTCACTCTGCTGATGTCACTGGAGTGAGGATATCACATTTATCCTCAGTCTGCTGATGTCACCGGAGTCATAATATCTGCACTGCAGACTGCATTCTAAAGGAAACTGCTTCAGAAAACAATTTAATGCATGGGTTGGGGTTATCAGTCCTAACTCTCACCCCATTCTCCTATACCTCTGCTTCTTCACACATCTGATGGGGTGAGATTTAGGGACGACAACCCCAATGCGCACCCAGATGCCAGTTGGGGGTGTGGGCGGGGAGGTCCAAGGGGGGCTTTCAACCCTTACACCAAATTTCCTCACTTTTGTCACTGTGAAACAACCGTAACTAATGCATTAAACAGAGTTTTTGCCTCTAATATATATATATATATATATATATATATATATATATATATATATATATATATATATATATATATATATATATATATATATATATATATATATATATATATATATATATATATATATATATATATATATATATACACCCTAGGTGGGTCAGTACTAAAAGTTGTAGGTGAAGAGAAAGATTTGGGGATTATGGTTAACAATGATCTTAGTTTTAGCTTACACTACAATACAGCTTTTAAAAAAGCTAGCAGCATAACACATTGTATACTGAGACATATTAAAAGTAGAGATAGGCAGGTTGTGATGCCCCTGTATAATGCATTGGTGCATCCCCATGTGGAGTACTGTGTTCAGTTTTGGGTCCTGTATAAGAGGAAGGATGTTGGATTGATGAAGGGGGTGCAGAGGAGAGTCACGAAGAAGATCAATGGGGTCAGAGGGATTGAACTATGAACAGAGACTGCAATATTTAGAGCTGTATTCCCAGGAGTATCACAGAATGCGGGGTCATACGTGTCTGATTTATAGGGCTTTGACCAATACTAACTTGTGGGACCTTTTAGGCTTGGTAAAAAGGGTACCAAACAGATGATACTAGAGCTCATTGTTACCAATTATTAAAAGATAGATATATTACAAATAGAAGGAAATATTGGTCAAGTAATAGGGTGACAGAAATTTGGAATATGTTACCAGGGAAGGTTGTTGAAAGCATTACAATGCAGGAATTTAAAACACAGTTAGCCCGGGAATACAGTGGGCCGACCCTGAGGGTAGACTTGTTATCTTGCAAGGCACGATGGGTGCCGTCCAGGTAACCCTAGCAAATGCATATTTCCCCCCGGGACTACCAACCCCCCACTTAAAGACGCTTTTAGACAGGATAGTTCAGATGACCAAGGGAACACTCCTTCTTGCAGGGGACTTTAATCTCCTCCCTGACATGGTCCTGGACTCATCCAACCCGCATCCTCCCAGGCAAACACCTAGCTAGAGGTTTTTTAGGAGGTTTATACAAGAAGTGGGCTTGTGCGGTGTCTGGCATCGCACACACCCCCGAGCCCGTAACTATACTTACTATTCCTCGGTACACCATACTTATTCTCGTATTGACCAAACCTATACCCAAATTGAACACCTAAATATTCTCCAGGATGCAAGAATAGGTGATATAGTCCTATCCGATCATGCCCCCCTAGTCACTACCTGGGATGTGGGGCTACAGGTTAAAAATACTAGATGGAAGCTCAACCCCTATTATTTACGCTCTAAGCAGTTCCAAGAATACCTGGTAGACAAATTTGAAGAAATAGTTAGGAACAACCCCCCAGAGGAGTCGACCCCTGCAATTCATTGGGATACAGTGAAATCTGTCCTTCGAGGGCATATAATCCAGTACACAGTGAACTTAAGTAAGCAAAGAAGAGAGCAAGAGGTTATCCTAGAGGACACGCTACACTTTCTGCAAATGGCCCACAAACAAGGAGATGCTTCAGTTCTTCCCCAATTGCAGCAAACAAAATCGGATCTTGACCACTTAGTATTACAACAAACAGAGATTGCTATGACGTTTCTGAGGCAAAGATATTATGAAGTAGGCCCTAGAGCAACACGATTATTAGCCTACCAAATTTGGCGCCAGAAGAAATCTTCGGTTATATCCATCATTAGACATCCCCCGTACGGTCAGCTGATAACCAAGCTGTATGATATCACTGGGGCATTCACCTCCTATTACTCCACATTATACACCCCCAAAAAACACCCGGAAGATCAACAAATAAAACAATATCTCCACGCTATCACAATGCCCACGCTTGCAGATCAGCAAAAAGAGACTCTCACTAGTCCAATTACAGATATGGAACTGTCCGCTGCCTTAATCAGAGCTAAATCTTTAAAGGCCCCAGGTCCAGATGGCTACGGAATAGAGTTTTATAAAAAGCTTAAATCCCAGGTTTTCTATAAACTTTTGGGACTTTTTAACTCACTCCTGGAAGGTGATTCCCCCCCGGCCTCCTGGTCATACGCAACCATTTCAGTTATCCCTAAAGTGGGGAAACCCCCCCAACTTTGTAGTTCCTACAGACCAATCTCGGTATTAAATGCCGACTACAAGCTATTTATGTCTATCCTGACCCATCTCTTAGATTCTCTTCTTCCTCAGCTCATAGACAGGGACCAGACTGGTTTTGTAAGGACCCGCACTACCACGGATAATATCAAGTGCACCCTAGACCTAACTCATGAGATGCAGTCCTCCAACACACCCTCAGTATTAATCAGCCTTGACGCCGAAAAGGCGTTTGATAGGGTGGCATGGCCTTTTCTATACCAAGTCCTATATAAAATTGAACTCCTCCAACCTTAATTAAGGTTATACAAAACATCTATGCTGCCCCCAAGCATGTGTTAAAATCAATGGGCATCACTCTGAGTATTTCCAGCTAGGAAGAGGAACAAGGCAGGCTGTCCTCTCTCTCCACTTTTATTTGCTCTATTTATAGAACCTCTTGCACAGTACATTCGGGAGTCATAGAGCCTTGCTGGAATTATGCTGGGGGTAGAACACCGGTAGCCCCTATACGCTGAGACGATGTGTTGCTGTACCCAGAACCGGAGAAATCGCCCAGCTATAGCACACTTTTAGATGAATTTGGACAGGTGTCTGGCTATAAGCTGAACCTCTCCAAAACTGAGATCCTTACATTTCACTACTCCCCGTCCCCTACTGTGCAAAGGTTATTCCCCTGTAATTGGGCCCTGTCTAAATTAAAATACCTGGGAGTCCAACTTTCTCGATCCTCCACAGAGTATTATAAAAATAATTATATACCCTTTACTTCCCAACTTAAAACAGACCTGGCCGCTTGGAACGTTCTACCCTTGAGCCTCACTAGAAGAATAGAATTAATTAGAATGGTAGTCCTCCCCAGAGCCCTTTTTTTTATTTCAAAACATCCCCATTCCTCTCACAGATAAAACATTCCAGTTATGGAATCGCCTCATCTCTAGGTTCATCTAGGCGGGGCAGAGGCCCGGAGTTAATTTCAAATTACTTACTCTTCCAAGATCCGAAGGGGGACTTGCATTACCTGACCTCCAGATATATCATAACGCCGCAATGCTATCACACCTGATGGCAAGGCAAAATGGTATAGTTACTCCACATTGGGCGGAAATTGAAAGGTCAGTTATCAGCAATAGGGATTACTTTAGAGTTATATATGGGCAGCGTGAAGTGATACCTCCCCCAGATCTTACAAACCCATGGATAACTCACTACCTAAATTCATGGAGATACATTAGGAGCTCGCAGCACTTAGAACCCTTTCTATCTCTTATATGCCCAATAGCAAACTTAGACCAGTTCACTCCTAACAGAATGGATCACTTGTTTGTTACCTGGGAAACACTGGGACTCACATACCTTCCACAGATTATAGCACTAGGGAGCCTGCGACCCTTCACTGAAATCCAATCCCTACATGGCATACCGCGTAGGGACTTCTATAGATTTCTACAGCTTCGTCATTACTATGAATCCCTGCCAGCCTATGTATGGAACCCCGCACAGATACCCCCCCCCGATTAATCAACAGATCTGACTAAATAATTCCCATAAACAAAGACACTTAATTTCAGAGTATTACCGCTCCCAGAAATCATATGAGCCAACCATTACGGACAACATTAGACTTTTATGGCAAACGGAGCTGGAATGCCCCGTCCCCCAGGAAGAGTGGCAGATAGCGTGCCAATATGTTACTAAAGTAACTAGCTCCCACCAATGGCGTGAATATGCATGGAAGGTCCTTATTAGATACTTAGGACACCTATAATTACCAGCCACTCTGCTCAAACCAGGTCTTTGACCTGCTGCTGGCTTCATCTGCGGGAGATTAGAGCCACTCATACACACATAATGTGGACATGCCCCAAACTTCAGCCCTTTATATTAGCCCTCCAAACTAATCTGCAGGAACTCTTTGGCTCACAGTTTCAACTAACCGGTTAGCTGTACCTCTTACTGCTAATCCCAAGAGAGCTAAGGCAGCCAACTATTAGATACCTCCTCTTCCTTCTTCTCACGGCAGCCAAGAAGGCCACCATAAAACTATGGCTAACTACAAAAATCCCAAGCATACAAGACTGGTGGCAGATTACTAAGCAGATTTACTATATGGAACGAATAACCCATAAACTAAATGACCGGGAAGACCATTTCAACTCCAGGTGGTCCCGGTGGCAGCTATACTATATGCTACAGGATGACACCTTCGTCCCCTAAGTGGGGCTGCTGAGCTGGAGGACTCCCCTGTTGGTTGAAACTTTTGGACCCACTCTGAGATCCCCGGAACTGCAGACTGCAAACCATCCCCCCCCTTCCCATTACAACCTCTCTTCCCACATCCCACACCTTCCTTCTTACTTTCCCATTGTGTTGGGCTTGGACGCTGTCGGATTATATATTGGATGTCCCCTCCTCCCTCCAGGTCAACTGCTTATACTCACTTAAAGGATTAGTATGATCTGCTCTAATCTTAAACTTAGGTGTGAGCATGTAAAATGCATAATTTAACTATAAGAATACAGAACTTACTTAGTAGCTCTGTTTATCCACTTGTTCACTAAGTAGTAGCAATTACATGTCTAAATTGTGAAGTTACATCAACTAAATGCATTTTTTTTTAAAACCTTTACCTTTTATATATTATATTTAAATAATTAAGCCAAGACACTAATTGTAAGCTATAAATACAAATTTATTATTTGAACTATTAATACTCTAAGGACTTGATCCCACAGTTATTTGTAAAGACGGATGCTATGAACTAATTGATGTGTTGACTGTGTATACCAAAAGAATAATAAAGATAAAATTATAAAAAAATAAAACACAGTTAGACAAATTTCTCTTAAGTAAAAATATAAAAGGGTATAAGTAAAGTGTTGCTTGCGAGTTCACGGACAAATGTCTTTATGCTCTGTAATGTCTATGTAATCTATATATCTATCTATATATATGTGTGTGTGTGTGTGTGTGTGTGTGTATATATATATATATATATATATATATATATATATATATATATATATATATATATATATATATATATATATATATATATATATATATATATATATATATATATATATATATATATTTATATAGATATAGATAACATATATGCATTACCCTGATGGTTACATGCCCTTTAGCCATCTTTATCTACACATCATCCTGATGGTCACATGCCCTGTAACCATCCTTATATATACATTATCATAATGGTTCCATGTCTGTTATCATTTTATGTACTCTATCCTGATGGTTCCATGCCCTGTAACCATCCTTATATATATACATTATCATAATGGTTCCAAGCCTCTAATTATCCTTATATGTACACTATCTTGATGGTTACATGCCCTGAACCATCCTTATATATACATTATCCTAGTGGAGCTATGCCCTGTAACCATCCTTATACCGTATATACATTATTCTGATGGTTCCATGCCCTGTAACTATCCTTATATATACATTAAACTCCAAACATCTGTAGTGGCACTCTAGACCCAAATGAAAATATTGACCAAACTAAGTTGAGCAATTTTAAATTTATTGTGCTGTGGCAAAAAATAATAAAACAGTGTCTACAGCAACTACTGCTCCTTCTAACCACCCAGCACTTTGACTCCTCATGAGACTACCTCATTATCCTAATGGTTACCTGCCCTTTAACCATCCTTATACATACATTATTCTGATGGTTCCACACCCTGTAACTAACTACATATATATATCTATCTATCTCTCTCTCTCTCTCTCTCTCTCTAATATATATACAGAAAGCAAGAGATTTAAGTCTCCGGTGCCATTCTTCCATGCGCCAAGGATGTCAGGGTGGCAAAATTGTTTTCACCGACCTGACATCGAGGTAATGTGAGTCGCCATTCAGAGCTCGGCATTATCACATAGAACTGTTGCAACACTACTTTATATGCTTTAGCAAAACTGACACTTTTGTGTCTTCCATTTGTGGCACTTTCATGTTTGTAAAAGTATTTTGTGAAAGTATGCTCCTAATGAATGCACATCTTTGGCATCATCCTGCAAGCAAACGGTTTGGTCCTTTGGGATGAAATTTACAGGGTGGCAAGACCTTGCCTCACAGATCTGCATTTTCCAGCTTTTGTGGTAAACTACTTAAGGATTACAAAGTTACACTGTTCCAAAATTCAGCAGTTTTCCATAGACTAACATTGCAGTGGCCATGATGCCTTTTGCCACCGATATGTTGAAAATGAAGCGATGTACACCGTTTTCGCTACTGCCAGCTTGGTTCACATTGATGTGAAGTAAACTCATAGAACAACTTTGTAAATAATGTATGATATCTGAAGTTGGATATCTCCACTTCCTACAGTAACACAGGTATACACCTCCTGTTGGTTGTGTGTGATTGATTGTGTTGCCTTGGTCCTTCCCCTAAATGCATGTATATGTGTGTGTGTGTGGTGGTGGTGGGAATGCACAGTTAAGGTTATCAACCCTAACACCAAATTTTCTTGCTTTTGTTGCTGTGGAACAACCCTAACTGATGCATTAAATGGAGTTTTTTGCAATGAATTTCCCTTCTTTTTGAGAATGTGCACTATAAATTGTGAATGGAATGTTGTGGTGGAAGTACGGGGCCTCTCACCATGTGATTTTTTGTCACTTCGCTGCACAAAAACTGCATGACTGACTGAAATGAAAATTGGTAAATGAAGACATGTACCATGGCACACCATGTGTCCAGAATGATGTGTACATCCATTGAACAGGCACAGAGCACCACTAACTAACAACATAACATACACAGTTCAGCAACTGTAAGTGGCAGTGACCCAAAAATTTGCACTGTGAAAGATGAATTAAAAATCTTTGTACATTCTGAATTCCAGGCAAATTGGACAGATGGTTCAGACATTATTGAAGGAACCACATTTTCATTCGTCGGAGTGGCATAATTCCATACCTGTTAATGTTTAGCACACGAAACCACTGCAAGGCACCTCCGAGCCAGTAGGGCTACCCACGCTATAAATTTAAAGGCAGTAGCATCATTCAGAATGCTATACACAAAATGTTAACTGCATCACACAGTATCTCTGCAGCAAAATCTAACATGTGAACAGCATAATTCACATCTCCAAGACATCCAGTCAACACCCTCCGAATTTTATGTGAAAAGACCAAACCATTCCAGAGATATTCAATTTTAATGTTTCTGTACCTTTAAGAAGTCTTCACCACAAAATGGTGGAAATCATAGCCAAAAATGTACTAAAATGGTGGACTGCAAAGTGAAACAACTTCAAATGGCCATAACTCTAGAAAGGAACAACACGTTTTCACCAAACAAAAACTGGCATGTTCCTTGAACTAAGGTCTTTACACCTGCCAAGTTTCAGACTACACAGTGGCTGTGCTATGTGTCATGGAAGACGGTGCATAAAAATAGCAAAAACCTGTTTTGCACTGCACTACATGAATGGAAAAACAGAAACAGTAACGTTAATGCAAATGGTGATGGAAACAGTGAGGTACAATAAAATAGTAATGCTAACTGTAATGCAAACAGAAGTGCAAATGGTAATGCACATGGCGATGCAAAGGTAAATGATAAAGGAAATGTTAAGAGAAACGAAAACATAATGGAAACAGAAATGGAAACACAAGTGGTAACACAAACGCACATGGCAACAGAAAGGCAAACATTAACACAAACGCTAATGCCAAAGGAAACACAAACAGTAACAAAAATGAAAATGGTAACACAAACACAAACAGAAATGCAAATGGTAATGGCAACAGCGATGCAGAAGGAAACAGTAACGCAATCGACAATGGAAATGCTACCGAAAACATTAACGCTAAGGCCAACATGAACACAAATGGTGACGAACACGCAAACAGTAACGGTAATGGTATTGGAAAAACAAACGGTTATGTTAACATAAACGATGACGCCAAAGGGAACACTAACAGAAAAGCAAATGAAAGCGTGTACACAAATGCAAATGGTAATGCACACGATCACCATAACACAATTGGAAATGCAAATGCTTACGGCAACACAAACGATGACACCGAAGGGAATACAAACAGAAACACAAATGCCAGCACATACGCAAATGCAAATGGTAATGCACATGGTCATGGTAACGCAATTGGAAACACAAACGCTTACGGTAACAGCAACGATGATGCCGAAAGAAACACAAACGCAAATGGAAATGCAAACACTTGGTGACTCAAAAGGAAACGCAAACAAAAGCAGTAATGGAAACACAAATGGTAACAGTAACACAAACTCAAGCGCAAATGCAAATGCAAAGGGTAATGCACATGGGGTTAAACAAGAAAACGCTAATACAAATGGTAATGGAAATGCGAGAGGAAACGCTGACTGCAACAGTAACGCAAACGCACCCACTTTGTTTCCCAAAAAGGTGCATTCAGAAGCACAGTGAATACAAAGAATGTATGCATAGTAATGGCTCTAGGAGCAGAAAATGAACACTTGGAATACTAAATTGCTTATATCTCAGGAACCATACAACATAGAAAAAAAATGTCATACGATTTATGACTTTCCTGGCTAGTTTTCCACTTAGCCCCCACTTAGGGGAGCTAAGCATTTTTCTGATGAAAAGCTCATATCTCAAAGGGCTTTCGAGATACGGGCCCCAAAAGGCACGGCGGATGCCGTAATGTTAGCCTATGGGAAAAATTGTCAAATTCAGAGTGCTGTAACTTTGCAGCCCTCTAATATTTTGTCACCAAACCACCAAAAGTCAAATCTGTGGGATCTTGGCTTTCTTCCCTACAAATTTCAGCTCAAAAAAAAAAATTGTTCTTTTGCAGCAAGGTGACAAAGATGCCCTACTATTTGGGGCATAGTGTAGCAAAGTAGTGTCGCAAACCATGAAACATCTGCAAACAAAAATCACGAAAGTGTCGCAAGTGCGACACTACTTTTTACAAAAAGTTTAAAAACATATTTCTGGGGTGTTTAACCCCCCCAAAAAAGACATGGCTAGCATCCTCAGGACTCGACTAGGTGAACACAGCAAGAATTGTGTCCCTAGAGGGTCCCAAATTTAAATGCCAAGCATTTCTGTGACCACCAACTGAAAACAAAATGGTGGATTTGTGACACTACATGGGTAATTTGTGACACTAAAAACTGCATTTGTGACACTGTTTAACTTTTTGTTAACTTTCCCTTTGACTATAATGGGAAACTTGTTTTTTGAATAACTTTTGAACCGTTTAATATGTTTTCATGAAATCTTCAAAAGGCACATCGGGGTCCCTGGCTGCATGTTCCTTGAAGGTTTTGAACCAGTTGCACAGACCATGTGACCTGTAGGCACTAGCAAAGAATGTGCAAAAAAGCATAATTACCACATTCTATGGTGCTATGTAGCTCTGCAACTGTATATCCAACCATTACAAAACTTGGCAGATCCAGAGATCTATGGTACCCCTCCACGCATGTCAAATTTCAGGCAAATCCATCATACAGTGGAAAATTATTAAGCTGCCAAATTTCAGAGTTTAACTTTAAATGGGGTACTCAACCCTAACTATAGTGGCACTACTGTGCCCCTATAATATATATTAGAGGCAAAAAAACTCTGTTTAATGCATCAATTAGGGTTGTTCTACAGTGACAAAAGTGAGGAAATGTGATGTTAGGGTTGAAGCCCTCTTTGCACCCCTCCAGCCCACCCCCTCAACTAGAATCAGGGTGCACATTGGCGTCATCGGCCCTAAGTGTCATCCCATCACATGTGGAAAGAAGGTGAGGAATAGGAGAATGGGGTGACAGTTAGGGCCGATGACCCCAATGCACACCCCAATTCCAGTTGAGGGGGTGGGCTGGAGGGGTGCAAAGGGGGTTTCAACCCTAACATCGAATTTCCTTGCTTTTGTTGCTGTGGAACAACCCTAACTGATGCATTAAATGGAGTTTTTTGCCTCTAATTTCCCTTATTTTTAATGATAATGAGAAATAGTGAATGTAATGCGGCGGCAGGAGCACGGCGCCCGCCCGCCACGTGATGTCTTGTCACATAGTAACATTGTGCCCACAAACACAAATTGCAATGCGCATGGTGATGCAAAGCAAAACAGAAAGAGAAACAGTACTGTAGACAGAAATGTTAAAAACAACGCAAATTAAAACGCAAAAGGTAACGCACATGGTGGCGTAAAAGTGAACGGTAAGTGAAACGGGTACGGAACCACAAGCAGAAACGGTAATGGTAACAGTAATGTTAGTGCACAGGCTAGTTTTACCCAAAAGCTGTATAGATAAAGACAGTGAGTACAAAGAATGTATGCAAAATAATGACTGTCAGAACACAAAAATGAGGACTTGGAATAGTAAACTGCTTATATCTCAGTAACTGTACAAAACATAGAAAAAAAATGTAAAAGTCATATGAATTATCACTTTCCTGGTTAGTTTTGTACTTATCCCCATAGGGGGCTAAGAAAAATTTTGACAAAAAGTCCGTATCTCGCACCGTTTTCGAGATACAGGCCCTGAAAGGTGCGGTGAATGCCGTAATGTTATCCTAAGGTAAAAAAACTGAAGTTCGGACTGCCATAACTTTGCCTCCCTGTAATATTTTTCACCAAACCACTCAAAGGCACATCTGTGGGATGTTGACTGTGTTCCCTGCAAATTTCAGCCCAAAAGACCAAACCGTTATTTTACAGCAGGGCGCCAAATGATTGCTGCAATGCATCATATGCCATAATGTTATCCTATGGGAAAAAGCGTCAATTTTGGAGTATCGTAACTTTGCCGCTGTGTAATATTTTTTCAATGTAATACTGAAAGGCACATCTGAGAGATGTCGGCTGCGTTCCCTTCAAATTTCAGCCCAAAACTCCAAACCGTTCTTTTGCAGCAGGGTGCCAAAGAATTACTGTTATTTTGGGCATAGTGTCGCAAAGTAGTGTTGTGATTTGAGAAAGCTTTCGGAAAAATTTGCAACACTTTCATGAGTGCGACACTACTTTGCAAAAGTACTTTTACCAGAAATCTGAAAAACATTTCTGGGGTGTTTTACCCCAAAATAAAGACATGTCTAGCATCCTCAGGGCCCGACTAGGTGAATACAATTAGAATTAGGTTGCTAGAGGGTCTCAATTTTAAATGCCAAGCATTTTTCTGATCGCTAACTGAAAACAAAATGGCGGATTTGCGACAGTAAAAGGGCCATTTGCGACAGTAAAAAGTGCATTTGCGACACTGTCAAACTTTTTGTTAACTTTTCCCATTGACTTATAATGGGAAATTGTTTTTTGAATAACTTTTGAACCATTTAATATTTTTTCACGAAAGCTTCAAAAGGCACATGGGAACCCTGACTGCACATTCCTAGAGATTTCTAAGTGCAGTCCACAAACCATAAGACCTGTGAGGCGACCAGAGAATTCCAGAAAAGCGTGAACGCATGAGCAGATCACGCTTACTAACCCACAGCCGTGTATCCGACCAGTATGAAACTGGCAGATTCCAAGGTGTATGGGTCTTGATCGTAGTATTCCAAATTCCAGGCAAATCTGCCAAATGGTTGCAAAGTTATTAAGGTGCAAAATTTTGGGTTTAGCATGTAAATGGTTCCTCAACCTAACTATGATATATATATATATATATATATATATATATATATATATATATATATATATATATGTTATAAAAACTGTTAATGCTTCAGTTAGGGTTGTAGTATAGTGACAAAAGCAAGGAAATGTGTGTGGGGTTTCCAACCCAAGCACCCCACCCCCACCATGCAGAGACTGACAAGCATCAGGGTTGTGCCTTGGAGTCATCAGCCCTAACCCTCACCCCATTCCATAAGTAAATATGCTGAGATGGGTACAGTATTCAGTAGGAGCATGGGGTGAGTGTTAGGGCTGATGACTCCAAGGAACCCCCCCCGATGCCTGTCCGTCTCTGCAGGGTGAAGGTGGGGTGTTCGGGTTGGAAACCATGACACCTCATTTCCCTGCTTTTGTCACTGCACTACCCAAACTGATGCATTAACAAAGTTTTTTGAAATGAATTTCCATACTTTTTCAGATAGCATAATCGCACCCGTATTTGTCTGAAGGGCCCTGTGCTCCCATCCCTCCATAGATGCGTATATGTATGTAATCATGGAAGCACAGGATCCTCCAGGCCATTTGCTTCCATTTATAGGACAACAGTGACCAAATTGTCAGCACTGCCATCTTATTACCTCACCTCTCGTACCCTGGTACAGAACATTTTGAATCCACACCAAAATGTAATTCTACAGATTTGTAATGTCATTCCGCACCACAGGTGCAAAAACACATTTTAGCCAGGATTTGAAAAATGACATCTGTGACATACATGAGGTCAGATAATAAGAAGGCTATGTTGAAAACCTGGGGTCAAAATATTTAAAATTCCCGAAGTTAAGAGCAGGCATACCAAAATTGCAGCAGATGGTCATAACTTTGTCATTTTTTCATATTTTGTCCCTCAGTTTTGAACATCATTTTCTTATGGCCCGACCTCATAAACCACATAGGTGAACATTTTTAAATCCATGCCAAACTGCCATTCCACACCACTGGTGCAAAAACATGCTTTGTGAAGGATGTGCAAAATGGCAGCTGTACTGTTTATGAGGTGGCATGAAAAAAATGGCTATGTTGAAAATTTGGACTTAAAATATAAAAAATTACCTTGTCACTGGTGTGCATACACAAGTTTCAAAGAACACTCATAATTGAGTCATTTTTAGGATTTTGTTCACCAAATTTTCAATCTTGCCTTTTTGGGACCCTACCTCATGAACACTGCCACTCTCATTTAGTTATTCGGCCCTAAAAGATGATTTCACACAGCAACAGTGAAATCACCTTCCAGACCTGATTAATGAAATGACAGTGGCAGTGTTCCTGAAGTGGTGTCTGGAAAAGCCCATGTTGAACATTTGGTGAAAAAATACCTATAAACAGCAATGTTTTGAACATATGTTATAAGTTAAACATGCCACTGAAATTCATTATATTGCACTTACCTTGATTCCACAGTTTGTGGTTTGGTTTTGAAGAGTACAGATGTATCACAATCCTCAGAAGATGACAGAACTATACTTGGATGGTAAGTAAAGGTTAAGTGGGGTGTGTGGGGAGGTGGGTGCTCATGGGAGGGTCGGGATGGGGTCTGCAACAATGACAAGGTTTCCTTTCTTGTTTAAGGGAAAAAAACATATCAGGGGATGGTTTTCTATTACAGGTAATACAGTAAATAATGTAAATAGAAACGCAAATGGTTAATGCATACAATGACATAAATGAAAACGCTAAGGAAAATGGTACCAGAAATGTAAATGGTATCGGTAAAGCAAACACAAATGATAATGCCAATAGTGACTCAGAAGGAAACAGCAACAGTTAAAGTAACGCAAAAATAAGCACTAAAGGTAACGCACACAATGATGCAAACAGAAACAATTACGAAAAAGGGTAACGTAAACGCAAGTGCAAACATAAATGCAAACAGTAATGGTAACGCAAACGGTAATGGAAACGCAAACAGTAATGGTAAAACAAACGCAAATGCAAATGGTAACGGCAACAATGAGGCACTAGGAAACAGTAACGCAAGTGACAACATAAATGCAAGCACAAACGCTAATGGTAACGAAAACGCAGACACAAATGGTAACGAAAACACCAACGGTAATGGTAAAGCAAATGGAAACGCAAACGGTAATGACAATGATGACACGAAAGGAAATAGCAATGCAAATGGAAATGCAAACTCAAAAACATAACCGCAAATGGTAACGCACATGGTGACTCAATAGGAAATGCTAACGCAAACTGTAAAGGGAACGCAAGCGGGAACATTAACGCAAACACAAACAGTAAAAGTAAAGCAAAGGCACATGCTTTGTGTCCCAAAAAGGTGCATTGAGAAGCACAAGGAATACAAAGGATGTGGGCACAATAATGGCCCACAGACCAGAAAATGAGTACTTGGAATGCAGGATTTCACTGACAACAGGAACTTCCTGTTTGGGAGCAGAAAGTGAGTGATCACAGAGCCACAAAAGACTCACCATCCTAGAAGTAAAAGAACAACTCTCCATCCCTCCCAGCTGCTGGAGGTCTGATTCTGAGCAAGTAAAGAGACGACTGAGAAATATAGGAAATTCTTGTCTCAGAACAGGAAAATCCAGAGCTTAAAGGGCACAGAGGCACTAAGTAAGTAGGGAGAAAAAATTAAAAATAAACAGAGGAAAGAGTAAGTATTGAAAACAACAGTTAAGGGGCAAGAAATAAGACATGATGGGAGTGGTGCAGTGCATTGCAGTGCCGTGGCTGTGGAGCAGCAGTCTTCTGGGACATGTTCTGGAGGATGCAGTGTTGTCCCATCTGCAGACACCTCTCTGGGTTGAGGGAGGAGGTTTCTCATCTTCAGGATGAGTTGGCCAGGATTTGGGGGACCTCTTCTCCCACCCAGGGACCACCAGGACCACTGCTGTTGCCTCAGAGGTTGCCAAGAAAGAGGAGCGGTAGGACCACAGTGGGCTCAGGGAGAGTGAGGGTGGTAGAACAGAGGTGCATCCCTCCAGCTGTACCTCTCCACAATTCATATGCCATTCTGGCAAAGTGTGATTCCTCTATGGAGGCACCCGCAGTGGAGACCAAGGAGGATGCTGGGAACCTCCACAAAGGAGACCTACAGGAGGGTGGCATTGGACCCCACAGGGGAAGGAAACAACTCCTGGTGGGGGACTCCATTGTTAGGAAGGTAGAACTGGGGGAGGAAGGGGAGAGGGAGGTTAAGTGCCTGCCTGGCCCCATGGCTTGGAGAGTCAGGGAGTGAATCCTCAGGATCACTGGAGCAGCTGCACAGGGGAGGGATCTGGATGTCATTGTCCACCTAGGGACAAATGACCTGGCTGAGAAAGGGATCAGAGCAGTGCAGGAAGAGTTTTTGGAGTTGGGGTGGGGCCTTAGACAAGTAGCATGCATGATAACCTTCTCAGAGGCGCTGCCTGTCTATGGCATGGATGAGGCTAGGGTGCACCACATCATGGGATTCAATCAGTGATTGAAAAACTGGTGCAGAGCTCAGGGATTTGGCTTCACTGGGGACTGGGGGTCCACCTGGAGTGATGCAGACCTATACTGGTATGATGGTCTGCATCTGTCCAGGAGGGGAACCAGGATCCCAGGTGATAGGTTTAAATGCTTCATTGGAAAGCATTTAAACTAGCCAAGGGAGGAGGCACTGGAAAGGAGCAGGGAAATCCTCGCTCCACCAAAAAAAATCAGGGTGGTAATTGAGGTAAACACCAAGATAGAGATGTTGATAGGGAGAAGGGCAGGGGTAAATGGAGAAAATGACAAAGGCAATAAGGACAGGGATGGGGCAAAAAGGTGTAAGGCCAGCAAGAAAAGGAGGCTAATGAGTACCAATGCCCATAGTCTATGCAACAAGCTCCCTGAACTTGTGGCCTTGATAGAAGAGGGATGCCTGGATATCATAGCAGTCACAGAAACATGGCACACAGAGAACCATGACTGGAATGTTAACATACTAGGGTACACAACCTACAGGAGAGACAGAGAGGGTAGAAGAGGGGGAGGAGTAGCTCTCTATGTAAAGGAAAGGATAAAAGCAACTGAACAAAAGACTAATCAGGGAGGAGAGGAGGCACTGTGAGTCACCTTAGAGAGTGGAAATGGCACCACAATCTGCACAGGGGTTGTATACAGACCCCCATGTCAGGGAGACAGAATTGACAAGGATGTGATAGAAGGCATCCTTAGGATGGCAGAAAAAGGAGAGATACTATTGATGGGGGACCTGAATATGCTATATGTTAACTTGAGCACCTTTGCTGCAGCCACATCCAAGAGTAGGGCCATTCTCAATGCCCTACAGGTGGCATGCCTCAGGCAGCTAATTTTGGAACTCACTTGTGAGGAAGCAATCTTAGACCTCATGTTCTCAAATGGGGACCGTGAGAGGATCTCAGATCTAGAAGTGGGTAGCCATCTGGGAACAAGTGACCACCAAACAGTGTGGTTCATGATAAACTCATCTACAGAGTTAAGCCTTACAAACTTGAGTGTACTGGAATTCAGGATGGCTGACTTTGGCAAGATGGGAGAGTGCTTTAGAAAAGTACTAGCACACAGGCTAGAAGGAGTGGTTTAGCAACAAGGGGGAAACATCAAAACTGCCATCACAGAGGCAACAAGCCTTTTTGTAAAGCAAATATACAAATCAAAGTGAAAGAAAACACCACTATGGTTCTCAAAAGAGGTGGTGGGTCTGGTTAATGAGAAAAAGATAACATATAGGAAGCATAAGGAAACACAGAAGGAGCAGGACAGAGAACTGTACCAATTAAGAAAGAAGGAAACAGGGAGGGAAGTCAGAATAGCAAAGGCCCAAACTGAGGAAAATATAGTCTACTCAGTTAAGAAGGGGGATAAAACCTTTTATAGGTACATCGGGGAGCGTACAAAGACAAAGGGAGGGATAGTGAGGCTGAATAGAAAGGACGGTGGGTGGACAGAAAGGGACAGTGAAAAAGCAGGGATACTGAATGAAAACTTCTGCTCAGTATTCACAAAAGAGGATGTGGGGGAGGCGCCTAATCCAATTAACAGAAATACTCTGAATAGGGTGGTCGATCGCAGTCCTTTCACAGAAGAAAGGGTTCTGAAAGAACTCCTAAAACTGAAGGTGGACAAAGCAATGGGGCCTCACGGAATTCACCCCAGAATTCTAAAAAGAATTAAAGGGAGACCTAGTGACACCACTGACTAACCTTTTTAACAAATCATGGGAGGATGGTGTGGTACCTGAGGACTGGAGAAAGGTGGATGTGATTCGCCTTCACAAAAGTGGGAGGAAGTCAGAGGCAGTAAACTACAGACCTGTCAGTTTGACCTCTGTGGTAGGAAAAGTGATGCAATCACTTCTGATGGAAAGAATTGTTGAGTACCAAGAGGCCAGTGGGACACAGGACCCAATACAGCATGGGTTGTCAGTGTTAAGGTCATGTCAGATGAATCTAATTGATTTCTTTGACTGGGTGACCAAAGTAGTAGATCATGGAGGGGCTGTGGACATGGCCTACCTAGACTTTAGCAAGGCATTTGACACAGTCCTACACAAAAAGATCAATAATCAATATAACCAGCCTGGGAGTGGGTCGCAGGGTGGTAGCCGGGGTAAAATATTGGCTGGACAACAGGACACAGAAGGTAATTGTAAATGAAGTCCACTCTGAAGAAAGAGGGGTTACTAGTGGGACACTGCAGGGTTCAGTACTGGGTCCAGTCCTTTTTAATGTCTTTATAAGTGACATTGCAGAGGGACTGGAAGGAAAAGTATGCCTCTTTGCAGATGATACAAAGATCTGCAACAGGGTTGATACACAAGGAGGCATGGAATGGATGAGAAGGGACTTGGTAAGGTTGGAGGAATGGTCTGAAGTATGGCAGCTTGGATTCAATGCAAATAAGTGCAAAATAATGTACCTGGGAAACAGCAACCCAGGGGAAGATTACACAATCGGGGGTAGTAACAACAACAAAAATGGAAAGGGACCTTGGGGTAATCATATCAGATGACTTTGAAGTTAGCAAGCAATGTGAGAAGGCAGTAGGGAGGGCTGGGGGGATACTGGGATGTATAGCGAGAGGCATCACCAGCAGAAAACAGGAAGTTGTTGTCCCTCTGTTCAGGCAGCTGGTGAGACCCCATCTGGAGTACTGCGTCCAGTTCTGGAGACCCCATCTCCGCAAGGACACAGACAGGATGGAGGCAGTCCTGAGGAGGGCAACTAAAATGGTGCAGGGTCTGCAAGAGATGCCATACAAGGAGAGACTAAAAGAGCTTAATATGTATACCCCTGAGGAAAGGAGGGAGAGGGGGGACATGATAGAATTTTTAAGTACCTTAGTGGAATCAACAAAGTCCAATAGGGTAGCATTTTTCAGAAAAAGAGATGTGCAAGAACAAGTGGACACAATTTGAAGACAGAGGAGGGATGGCTTAGTGGCAATGTGAGGAAGTATTTTTTCACAAACGGGGTGGTGGATGCATGGAACAACCTTCCTGAGGAGGTTGTGGGGTCTAAAACTGTGGGAGAATTCAAGAATGGATGGGACAGACATAAGGCAATTCTTGTGTGGGCTAGGAAGAAATGGGCTTTTGGTTAGCTAGGATCTGCAGCTTTTCCTGTAGGTAGGTAAATGAGCAGACTAGGTGGGCCAAGCGGTCCTTATCTGCCATCAACATCTATGTTTCTATTTTAAACTGCCTAAATCTCAGGAACTGTATGATGTAGGAAAAAAATAAACATCTCATATTATTGATGACTTTCCATGCTAGTTTTCTTCTTAGCCCCTCTGTGGGGGAGTAAGAATTTGTGCAATGAAAAGTTGGTAACTCGATCCGTTTTCGAGATACGGGACCCGAAATTCATGGCGTACACCATAATGTTATTCTATAGGAAAAATCATCAACTTTGGAGTGCCATAACTTTGAAGCACAGTAATGTTTTGGCACCGAACCACCAAAAGGCACATCTGTGAGATGTTGGTTGTCTTTCCTGCAAATTTCAGCCCAAAGGACCAAACTATTGCTTTGCAGCAGGGTGGCAAAGATTTCCTATTGTTTTGGGCACAGTGTCACAAAGTAGTGTTGCAAATCACAACACTTTCACAAAGAAAATCACGAAAGAGTCGCATATGTGAAAGTACTTTGCGACACTACTTTTACAAAAATTTAAAAAACATATTTCTGGGGTGTTTTACCCCCAAAAAAGACATGGGGAGCATCCTCAGGGCTCGACTAGGTGAACACAACAAGAATTGTATCCCTAGACGGTCCTAAATTTAAATGCCAAGCATTTCTCTGGCCACTAACTGAAAAAAAATGGCTGAATCACGAAAGTTAAAGGGTCATTTACAACACTAAAAACTGCTTTTGAGACAGTGTTGCATGTTTTGTTAACTTTTCCCATAGACTATAATGAGATTCAGTGTTTTTTGAATAACTTTTGAACTGTTTAATATTTTTTCACAAAATCTTTGAAAGGCACATCGAGGACCCTGGTGGCATGTTCCCTGAAGTTTTTGGGCTAACCGCACAAAATGTGCTTGCTGCAGGCGCAAGCAAAGAAACAAGCAAAAAACCCATAATTTATGCAGCTCCATAGCCATACATCTAACTGTAACTTTCCCCTGACCTAATAATGCTTACACAGTTGATTGTAGTGGTTATGTTTTTAATTCTCTGTTCCATTCCCCCTGTGTGCAGCCCATGCCATTCTCATCTACATCATGCACCTCTCAATGCCCTACACTATACCCCTGGTATGGCCACGGGGACACATAGCACGGATAACTCCGACCTCTGCTCCCCTGTATGGTACTTTGGCTACCTTCTCAAACTAAAAGTGCTCTGCCCCTGATGATCCCCCAGGCTATGCCTGTACTCTACAACTTATCCAATCAGCACTGACTCTGGTGCCAAGAGACATAGGAACATAACAAACAAGCAAGTCCGCAACATGCTCAAATCCTTTCTCCTATGAATTCTCCTGATGCTGCTCCTGCTTACAGGAAATGTTCACCCCCAATCCAAGACCATCTGGGCAGTCAGCGGATGCATCAAAAAGGAGGATAGGGACTCTCACCCTGGTATCTATCAACGCCTGCAGCATCCTCAGCAAGCTTGATTCCCTCCAAACATGGATCCAGCAACACAACCCTGACGTCCTCTCAGTTGTTGAAACATGGCTAAACCCTAAAATCCCCGACACTTCAGTTTCTATCCCTGGTTACTCCATATTCAGGCAAGACAGGATTACTAAACGAGGTGGGGGCTGTGTTATCAATCTAAGAAATACCTTTATGGGTCATGTCATTCCATCCCCTAACCAGGGGCAACTCCTCTCAGGTCCTCACCATCAAAGTCATCCTTGGATCCCATAATGAGGAACTCACTGTTGTCTCAGTTTACCTACCCCAAAAGGACCAGGCTACTGGCTTCAACAGCATCATGGAATATTTAAGGGTCCAGCATCATAACTCAGAAACCATAATTCTGGGTGATTTTAACATTAACTGGCTCTTGCCTGAGGCTTCTACCTATAAGGATGCAGTCACGGCACAGCAACTCACTCAGCTTGTCCTTGCCCCCACCAGATGTAACTATAGGACAGGTACATTCACACTACTAGACTGGATTCTGTCTAACCACCCTAAACGTATCTCTAATATTTTAGCACTCCTGGATACAATAAGTGACCACTCTCCTGTCATCTGCTCCTGGGCTAACAAATTCCACAAGCCCCCTCCCAAGCTAATCTAATCTACACAAGGGTTATTAAACAGGGGCACCTTCAGCTGCTAAAATCCCATCTAACCAGACTGGGCTGGGCAGTGATTGACATGTTAAAAGACACTAACAAAGCCTTAGACCTGTTCATCAAATGCTTTACTGAAGCCTGTGACATTTATGCGCCACTGAAAAAGATGAAGGTTAAAGGACCGTCCAACCTTTGGATAACTACTGACCTTGTAACACGACTCAAGCACAGGGACCACCTCTGATACTGTGCTCGTACAACTCCGACGCAAGGAAACATACAAAAATACAAGGCAGCCAGAAATGATTGCTCTAGAAAGATACGGAATGCTAAAAGCAAATATTACAAGGAGGCTCTTACCAACTCCTGGGTGATGGGAAAAACTTCTGGAACAACCTGAAAGAACTCACAGGCAAGGATCCTAAGGCACCACCTACTATGCTCAACATTCATGATACTCCCATGCTCGACATCGGTACCATCACCAATACCTTTCATAATGCATTCTCCAACCTGGACTGTGTCCTTCCTCCTAATTTATTTGATGACTCCTCCTCCAACACCTCCCACGTGACCCCCCCCAACATGATCATACAACTCCACAGTTTTTCTTCTAAGAGGTTCCACCACAAGTAGCTAGAAACTGTATCCGCAAAGCCATCCGCAAACAGGGGTACAGTGGAGACTCCCTTGATCTTAAATTGCTGGCACAAGTTCTGGATGAAATCCTTGAACCACTAACAAAGCTCTTCAATCTCTCATTTAGATTGGGCCAGTTCTCCTCACTCTGGAAAAAGGCAACTGTCACACTGGTACACAAAAGTGGTGACAGGACTCTCCACACCAATTACATACCTATCTCACTCCTCCCCCCGTTATCTAAGGAACTGGAATGTATAGTTTCGGACCATTTAGTTGAATTCCTGGATAAGTACGAAGTCCAGTGCCCAGAACAACATGGCTTCAGAAAAGGGCACAGCACCACCACTGCTATGCTGGAATTTACAAATTTCATCCATGCCACGCTCGACCAAGGAAACTGTGGGGGGGGGGGGTGCAGTATTTATAGACCTGACAAAGACATTCAACACCGTTAATCACACTCTACTACTCAGGCAAATATCATCCATAGGGATATCCAATGATGCCCTTCCATGGTTTGCTAGCTACCTTGATAATCGGGTCCAAAGTGTGAGGATAACAGGTATCTCATCTGATGAAAAGCCAGTCCTCTCCGGAGTCCCCCAGGGGTCTATTTTGGGCCCATTACTCTTCTCCCTCTTCCTCAACAGACTCCTTAGTGTCTGCCAGCAAAAATTATTACTCTATGCAGATGATGCAGTCCTGTTTGCTAGCCACCATGACACTATAATCATTGAAACCCAGCTATAGCTTGACTTCAAGCATGTTGAAGACTGGTTCAGCTCACATAAACTTGTCCTGAACCACAGCAAGACCAAAGTCATGACCTTCTGTAATCCATGGAGCAGGCACAGATCTCTGTCCCTCACCATCAAGAACCACTCTGGGAACTCACTTGAACATGTCCCAGAGTTCAAGTACTTGGGATCATGCTGGATAGTACCCTTCCTACACTCAGCATATAGACAGTTTTGCCAAGGCCGCCAATATACAGATTGGTCTGTTACACAAACACAAGCACTGTGTGTCTGCTGATGCCCTTAGACTGGCCATCTACAGCTCTGTCACCTCTATCATTGACTACGGTCTTGTCATCTACAGCTCCACTTCTACAACTGCCCTCCGCAGGATCTCAGTTTCACTCAACAAAGCCTGCAGGCTATTAAAGGGCGTGGCCCAGCAAACATACACCTGTGACCTCTACGCACAGGCTGGCTGGCTACCTCTACTCAGCAGAATACAATACCAGACCTGCCTGCTAACCAAAAAGGTTCTCCTTGGGCTCATGCCCCCGGGTGTAGGTATGCTCCTTACTGCCTATAGTGGCATTCAGCATACTTGCAGTGCCCAATATCAAACCTTCCAGGTTCCCAGATGTCATACCTCCATGGGTCAGTGGTCCTTCACCCATAGGGCTCCACAGTGGTTCAATACCCTCAACAAAGATGGACTTTCCTCTGCTACACTTGGACCCTTTAAACAGAATCTCTGACTTTACCTCACCTCTACCACTCAATGTGACTGCTTCTCCTAAAAGGTCTGCTCCAACCACCACCTAGTTGCTCAAAACCAGTGACCTGCCTGCTACCTGAGCATCATTCTCTCTGGTCTCTGCTCCTCTACATGAACCCTTTCCTGCTCCCCTTCTCCCCGGTACTAGACACCCCCCACCCTCCCCCGACAGTGGCCCCTCAGCCTGCCTACTTCCTTCTCTCCCCACCCAATCATACGCTTATAGTCTGATTGCTTCTTAATCATTTATTCTCTTACTGTTACCTCAGCCAGCTGCTTACTTAAGTTGCTGTCTAGTTATGATTTTTATTTCTAAAGTGTGTAGTAACTGTAAAAAAATTGCCAACCTTTGTATGTGTTATGATTGTACATCTTTGACAACCTTTGTATGTATGTCCCCCCCATCTTCTGACGTGGAACCTTTGTAAATTAGCAGTTCCTACTCAAAGGTATTTGTAATCCTAGAGTTTAATAAAATAAAATAAACTATAGTGGCACTATAATATATTCTTTGCAAAAAACTTTGTTAATGCATCAGTTAGGGCGAATACCATAGCAACAAAAGCAGGGAAATGAGGCAATAGGGTTCCAACCCTAATGCCCCAGCCCCAGGGTTCTCACCCCTACAACCCTACCCACCCCCAACCTCCACACTCCAACATGCGTCAGGTGTGCCATGGGGTCATCAGGCCTAACTCTCACCCCATTCCATAGGTAAACAAGCTTACATGCTACAGTTTAGGACAATGGAGTGAGAGTTAGGCATGATGACCCCATGGCACGCCCCGACATCTGTTGGAGTGTGGTGGGTGGGGTGGTAGGGGTGGGAACACTGAGGGTGGGGCATTAGGGTTGGATACCCTAATGCCTCATTTTTCTGTTTTTATTGTTGTGGTATTCAAGCTAACTAATGCAGAATAAAGTTTTTTTTGCAAAGAATCTCCCTTCTTTTTCAGATAGAATAATTGTATCCTTATGTTGCTGTGCTCTCATCCCTCCATTGAGATAGTACAAGAGTATACATACAGTATGTCATGGTGGGAGTGCAGGGTCTGATTCCTCCATCCAGATAGTACAACAGTGTTGAAATGTCACAATGGGAGCACCCTGTGCTCCCATCCCTCCATCAAGATAGTACAACAGTAGCCATACGTTATGGTGGGAGCACAGAATCTGAGGAGTGCAAGGTCCTTCATACCCTGCACTCCCATTCCACCATCCAGATAGTGCATCAGTGTCCATAGGTAATGGTGGGAGTGCAGGGTCCTTTGTAACCTGCGGTCCCATCCCACTATCCAGATAGTACAATAATGTCCATATGTGATGGCGGGAGCACAGGGTCTTTTGGAGCCTGAGTTACCATTCCTCCACAGATGCATATATGTATGTAGCTGTGGAAACACATTACTTTATGAGCAGGCATAACGAAATTGCAACAAATAGTAATAACTGTGTCATCTCAAATAATTTTCACCCCAAACATTCAACATAACCTTCTTAGCACCTCACCTCATGTACCCAGTACAACAGACTTTCAAATCCCTTTCAAAATGTAAATACATGCAACTGTAACAGAGTTTTTGTGCCACACTTGAGAAAAACCATTTTCAGTGGGTTTTGAAAAATTACAGCTGTACTATTCATGAGGTGTTGAGGAAAAATGACAATGTTAAAAATCTGGAGCATCACACACTCTTAACAGTAATTTTTAATTAATTTTCCCACCAAATTTTCAACATCAGCATTATGGGACCTCCCCTCATGAACAGTGTAACTGTGATTTTGTTAATCCATCCCAAAGTTGATTTCACACAGTGACCGTACCATTCTGTGCCACGGGTGTGAAAACATGATCTGAGCAGGATGTGCAAAATGACAATAATTAGTGGCTTCCTCTTTTTTCCATAGGGAAACCGTGGCATAATTTGCCATTATAAAGGAGCATTTATAACGGCAAACACGCACACGATTTCTCCCACTCTGCGCATGCGCCTGCTTGAACTTCCTCGATTCTCGGTCACTGTCTCCTGAACCACAAACCCAGCATGGATACAAACTGCCATGGACACTCATAAGTAACATTGTAAAAAAACTTAAATATACCACATTTGCTACCAGATTGCCCACAAAATGTTTGAAATAAAAGTGAAAGCCGACCGCGCGTCATGCCGTAGTCGGACTGTGGTGCACAGCAGTCTCTTTTATTTTATATAATTGTTGAGGCGAAAAACAGAAACCCAACAATAAAATATGGGTCTGGGTATGTGTAAACTCGAATTTACACACACACTCGGAGTTTGATGCTACACATAAATCCCTCGAGATTCGCTTTCCTCAGGGTTTATGTAGCATCAACCGGTGTGTAAATTCTCGTTATACACCCAGATCCGTACTTTATCCTCTATGTTATTTTGTTTATAATGAGGTGTGAAAAAATGGCATTGTTGAACATCTGAAGTGAAAATAATAAAAATTAACAAAGTTACGAGCATGAGTAGAAACTGCACAATGCATACGCGTTTTGCAGTCATTTGGGGGATTTTTTCACCAAATTTGCAACATGGGCTTTTTGAGGCCCCACCTCATGAACAGTGGCACTGTTGTTTTGTGAATTGGTCCTGAAAGGTGATTCCATGCAGCAATCACAAAATTACCTTTCAGGACCAAGAAACAAAATGACAGTGCCAGTGTTCAGGAGTTGGGGTTCCAAGAACCCCATGTTGAAAATCCGGAGCAAAAATTCCTTAAATTGGCCAAGATAGCAACATAAGTTGAAACCTCCCATTGATACCCATTATACGGCTTTTCTTGATTCCTCAGATTGCAGATTGGCTTTGAAGAGTGCAGACATGTCCCAGTCCAGAGAAGATCACTGATCCCGACCTCTCGAGGGTAATTATGGGTGGAGGTGAGCGAGGAGGTGGGTGCGCTGAGGGATGGTGGGGATGGGGGACTGTGGAGACGATGGACCGTTTTCTATATTACAGGTTAATAAAAAAAAAACATTGGGATGGTTTTCTTTTTTAACGGGGTTAAACTTAATTTGGGTACACTGGGGTGGGCTTCCAGTGTGCCACATACGTTAGGGGGATCATCAGACTGACAGAGGGACTGGGCACCCCTGTCAGCAATAAGAGTGGGCTGGGGGTGTCATCCAACACTGGGAGTGGGCCTTCCAGTGTTGGAAAGTTTAAAAAAATATATATGTTAGCACACTGGGGTGGGCTTCCAGTGTGTCACAATACCAGGTGGGGGGGATTACACATGATATGGGGTTGGGAACCACAATGTCAGTGAAGGGAACAGGTTAGTTCAATGCAGGACCCTGCATTGAAATGACTGCAAATTTCAATGCAGGATTCTGCATCAAAGAAAACAAATTGGGGGACAGTTTTCTTTTCCCACAGTCTTTTAAATAATTTGGGCACACTGGGGTAGGCTCCCAGTGTGACAAATATGTGTGTGTGTGTGTGTGTGTGTGGGATACATACAGACATGGGGATTGAGCACCCAGTGTTGGTGAGAACAACTGTGGGTCTTCCTTAACTCTACAGCCGGCAGCATGAGTTCCAGCTATGGCTGTACAGGCAAAGAAGATAGCAGATGCAACACAGCTCAATCGATCAAAGTCCTCTGATCTGTACGCACAATATCAGCTTCTTTTGCCAATGAAGCTGGTATTGTGCACACAGTACTCCTATTGAGCACACAATACCAGCCTTCTTTCTGAAAATAGCTGGTAATGTGTGCAGAATACTGTATTGTGTGCACAATACTATTTTTCGTACCCGACATATAAATTTTCCCTTAGGAAACAATGGGAACATTTAAAATGTCATAACTTTTGAACAGATTAATATGTTTTCACCAAACATTCAAAAGACACATCTGTGATACAAAGGCTTTCCACCCTGAAAAGTTCAGCCCACAGCATAAAGCCATTTTGAGATCTAGCTATAGAAAGAAATGTCAAAAAATCCAGATTTTTCTGCTTTGTCAGCACTTTGTATTTGAGAACCCACTTGAAGGCTTCCCACGAAATTTGGCAGGTCATGAGACCTACCCATGGAGAATATTCAAGCAAAATTTCTTGCAAATCCATTGAATAGCTCCAAAGTTATTAAGGCTCAAAATTTGGACTTTAACATAGAAGTGCACTTTCACCCTAACTATACTGGCATGATTGTGCCAGTATAATACACACACACACACACATATACATAAATTTATAGTACATACCGTGGTGCTTGCAGGGATGCAATACAGTGTCTCAAGCTACTGCATGCCAAATGGGTATTAACTGTTATTGAAATTGTCTTGTTTACTGTGGTAAATCTACCTTAATATGCTGCAGTATTGCACAGTATCCTGGCTGGCACCACTGTGCATACATACAGTACATCTATAGTGTACCTATAGAACATAGAGTGGAGCTGGCCAGTATGCAATGCAGTGTCTCCAGTTACTACATGACAAGTAAGTAATAAGCCACAGCAGAGCATGAGTTAAAGGATTTTATTGCATTCCCCAAGGGCATGCTAAGTAATGAGGCCTTAGGCAGTGTGCTTATGCCCCTATGAAGTGCATAGAAATCCTTTAATATACACCCTGGAGTGGCTTATTACACTTATAAAATGACCAATTTAGTTACCATTAAAAATGGTTTGTTCTTATTAAAATACAAAGATAAAAAAGGTTTTGTTGTAATTTTTTTTAAATAGAAAACTATAATATCAGAAAACAGTCAAATCAAACGTCCAGCAGGGTGCACTATGTGGGAAGTTTTTTTGACTTATAGTGTCTTGTGCTGCCATTTTGTTGTTCGAGATTAATGCTCATTTAGTTTGGAGTTCTGTGTCCTCTTTGTTGTTGTGAAGCCTTTTACTTTCTCTTGCTGCCTAAAGAACCCCCCCCACCTGCCCTACAGTAGATAATAGCTGGTCTGTTGAGTGCTGATGGAACTGGCCCCTGTCCAACTTCTAGCCACATCTTCTAAGGACCTCACTCCCCCCTCCCACACACATACATGTTATAGCTGTTGAGCTAGGTCACATATAGTGGTGGTAGTGACCCAATTCACTCCATAAAGTGAACCGTGGCGTGGCGAATTAGGAGTGCTCCACAATGCAGTGGAGTACTTAGCATTATATGGGTAGCCGAAGTTCATTGAAAAACAATGACTTCACGTTATTTCACCTTCCCAAACCACTGTTTACCATATTTAAGGCGAGCACATTGAAACAATGTACTTCGCCTTACTTAGCCTTGTTTTTAAGCTCCAAAGGTGAATTTTGTAGTGTTTCATGGGATTTCAGGTCACATGGGCTCTGTATTGTTCTGCACAGCCTCAGTTTGGGGTAGTGTGTGTAGGAAGATGTAGGAGACAATCTGCTCTGAGAGCTCTCTGCAATTCAAACCTTCAAAAAGCTGTTAAGTCTTTTAGAGTAATTTTTTTTGCTGAAACTTTAGTTCATCGATTGTAGGAAACCCCCCTGTGCTCATATCATCGAGCATTTATTGTTTGTGTATGGATTTTGAATGTTAATGTACAACATTCAGTCTGTGTACTGAGAGACAGTGGAAGTGTGCTTTGGGGGAGGGGTGTATCTGTGGTGTAGGTAGACTAACTTGGAGAAAAAGAGTGCTTTCTGTTTTGGTGATATTTTTCTTGTTTAACTGTGTTAATGTACACACAGTAATATTTTCAATATTTCTTGCCATTTTTTTGCTGATTGTTGTGGTGCAGCAGTGCATAATTTTAGTTTGTTTAAAATATGTGGTTATATTACTGAAGTTTTCAATTTGCTATACATTACTTAGTGTGTGTGTGAGTATGTGTGTGACGCGTGTCATCAAATCAGACACCTTTTATTGTGCCACATAATAATTTCAGCAATGTGAAGTTGTTATCCACTGCAGCTGTGTGATTTTTGTACTTCTTTGTGGTATCTTTACAGGTACTGGTACTAGTATTAGTGACTGTTACTGCTGCAGTACAGTACACTGCCCCCCCCCCGTACGGCCTGCTCCAACCGGTATTCTTTTCCAGATTTGAATTTCTGATAGTGAGCACTTGTTAGGTGTTGTGCCTTTGTGTCTGCATCTCTTCAGTGCACAGCACAATCTTAATCTGTCTGTGCATTTGCATCTCTTTAGGGCCCAACCTCCATCTGTAACTTAAGTCACAGTTGTTTCTTTGCTTCCTTCAGAGTACTGGACAGGTGGTGCTTAATTCTGCATGAACATTCTACTCATTAATATGCATTTTAAGTCAGGACCATCATCACGAGTCACTCATGATACAAATCAGGTTCTTCATCATGCACGGTCACAAGAGTTGCAAATCTGGTGATATCCAGGAGACCAGATCTGGGTTTGAATCCCACAGCTTCCACTTGCATACTGTGTGACCCTGAGCAAGTCACTTAACCTCCTTGTGCTCCCAGGTTGCTCCTGTAAAAAAGCTGTCAGCTTAGTGTGCTATACCTGGTTAAACAACTAAATTAAAAAAAAAAAAAAAATCATGTTCTTCATCATCGCAATCACGATTCACGTTACAAATCGCATTAATTTGTTTTCTAGTTACTTGGATATATTGTAAGCCTGTTTTGTAGTATCTCTCCAGGCTTCTCCACCCCACCATTGTACTCATTGATACATGTTTTTAAGTTTGGGAGTTTTAAGCTACAGCTCATCAGGGAAGTACAGCCGTAGGTGGTAAGCATTCACGTTTCTTCATCATCACTGTCACAAATGCAGTCACAGATCACGATTCACAATCATTCACGTTACGAATCACAACATTAATTTTTTTTCTAGTTACTTGGAGGATGTATTGTAAGCCTGTTTTGTAGTATCTCTCCAGGCTTCACCACCCCACCATTGTACTCATTGATACATGTTTTTAAGTCTGGGAGTTTTAAGCTACAGCTCATCAGGGCCTGGGGAAGCACAGCCATAGGCATTCACATTTCTTCATCATCACAAATGCAGTTACAAATCATGATTTACGATCACGTTATGAATCTCAGCATACATTTTTTTAATAGTTACTTGAATGTATTGTAAGCCTGCTGGTCACGGTGCTGAGCAGGGATGGGATCCATACCTGGGCCCAGGGGAACAGGCACATCCTGCTCCAGAGGACCTGGTGCTGGACTTGGTGGTGGTGGTCCAACTGCTTCAGAGTCAGGACAGGAGGCAGTGCTGGTCCTGCTTCGGGGGGGACTCACAAGTTTTGAGCGGTCCAACAGGAATGGGCGCCCATGCCCTCCACACATGCGCACGGTACAATGCTTACCACTACCACGCTCTCCCAAAGCTGCCCTCGCCCCAGACATTCCCTCACCCTGGTCCATCTCTCCTACTGAGCTCCCTCAGTCCGAGTAATCACTACTCACACTGTCACACAACACACACAGTCACACAGACACAGACAAGCAACTAACTACTTATAAAGGTAAGAAAAATAAAATATACAGAAAGAACAAATTAAGTAAAAAAGAGTACAGGAAAGACAAAAAAATGTAGCTTTTAAAAAACCTGTTGGGTCTAAATCAAAGTTTAAATCTCCTCCTCGCTCTGATCTAAAAGTATCAGCAGTCACAAAACACATTACTCTCTCTCCGTTTGCACAGGAAAAAGTAAGTGTCTGCTTGTATGACTCACTTCCTTCCTGCCTAGCTAAAGAGCATGTGACTTATAGTACTGTAAGCCTTGTGATGTGTGGGGGGCTGCCAAATCTGAAACACCAAGTGTATCACTTAGAATCCTAATGAGGAACGCAAAATCCATTAAAAACAATGATTTTGCCTTACTTCGCATTGCCATTCCGCCTTAACGTGAAGTGGTAATGACAAGGCGAAGTGCCCACTTTGTGTTCACTACGCCGGCAAAATTTAAATTCGCTGCATCTCTAGTCACATAGAAACATAGAAGCTGTCGGCCGATGGGGACCGTATGATCCATCCAGTCTGACCTTGGTTTCCAACCACCCTCCCTTATTTAGCTGCTTGCTTGAGTTTCCCACATTGTCTGTCCCATACCCACTTGAATTCCCCCACTGTCTTGGCTCCCATCACCCCCTTCGGCAGGCTATTCCATGGTTCCACAACGTGTTCTGTGAAGAAGAATTTCCTCATATTGCTCCTGAACTTTTCTCCCTAAAGTCTAAGGTCATGTCCTCTAGTCCTGCTGTGGTCCTTTAACTGAAAGAGGTTTTGCATGTGCACCCTGTTGTTGCTTTTAAGGTACAGTATTTAAATGTTTTGATCATGTCCCCATGATTCCTGTGTTGCTCTAGGGACTATAACATGAGGTCATCTAGTCTTGCATTGTACAGTTTCTAATGCAAGCCTTGAACCATCTTTGTTGCTCTTCTCTGTACCATCTCCAGCCTATCTATGTCCTTCCTAAGGTGTGACCTCCAGAACTGGACACAGTACTCCAGGTGAGGCTTGACCAGGGACCGATACAGGGGCATGATTATTTCATTCCTTCTGCTTGTGACACCCCTCCTTATGCATCCCAGGATAACACTAGCTCTTAGTGCTGCCTTTTCACATTGTTTACTGACCTCGAGGTCATCTGATATGATCACCCCAGGTCTAATTCCTGCTTAGTAGCCACCAGCTGCTCTCCTCCCATTGAGTACAGTTTCTCTGGGTTACGTTTCCCCAGGTGCATGACCTTGCATTTTTTGCCATTGAATTTCAATTGCCAATTCCTGGGCCACTCTTCCAGTTTTTGGAGATCAGTTTCCATGCTATGCTGTCCTTCTGGTGTGTCCACCCTGTTGCTGTTTTTTGTGTCATCTGCAAACAGGCACACCTTTCCCTTCAGTCCATCTGTAATGTCACTGATGAATATGTTGAAGATGATCTGCCCCAGAACTGAGCCCTGAGGGACCCTGATAGTCAGCCTCCCCTCTTCTGACAGGGTGCCATTCAATAATACTCTCTGAGTTCTTCCACATAACCAGTTTCTGACCCAGAATGTTAACTCAGGCCCAACTCCCATGTTCTCCAGTTTTTTTGACTAGTCTTCTGTGCAGAAAAGAGTCAAAGCTTTGCTGAATTCCAGCTAAACCACATCCACTGCTCCACCCTGATTCACCATGTTGGTGACCCAATTGAATAAAAACAACAAGGTTTGTCTGGCAGGACCTCCCTGCAGTGAAACTGTATTGATTTTGTCAAGCTGACCAGTTTGCTCCAAAAAAGCTACAATTCCTTCCTTCAGCAGGGACTCCATCAGTTTTCCCATGACTGACCGGTGCACAACTTGCAACTCAGGGGCCACAAATGGCACCCCTAGCAGCTGACTGTGGCCCCCCGAGGATCTAGCAGCTTCCACTTAGTCTTTGTTTATATTCTTTTGTTGTTTTTAGTTTCAGTAACATGTTGATAAATAAATACATACTGTAAACAAACAAATAAATAGATAAATGTATATGTCAATTTGTTTTATGTGTACATTTAATAATGTCTTGCTGGACATTTGTCACCTTGGGCAATTTTACAGTGGCCCTCGGCCAGTGGCACTTGGCCCTCGGCCTTGACTCAAGTTTTCAGTCTGGCCCTCCACAAAAAAAAAAGTTGTGCACCACTGCATTAGACTAACCAGACTGTAATTTCTTGGCTGTTCCTTACTTCCACTCTTGAGGCATGGTACTACTGTTACTCTCTTCCAGTCCTCTGGCACCTCCCCGCTCCTCAACAATTTATTGAACAGCACTGCGAAGGGGGCTGCCAGCTCTCTCCCAAATATTCTTGGCTGTATCCCATCTGGCCCCTTAGCTTTATCTACCTTTAACTTGTCTATGTCCTCTAGGACCCTTTTCTCTGTGAAGGAACCCTTGTCTAGTCCTTCAGTTGTACACTTCTTTATGCCTATTGTTGGTCCATTTCTGTCTGCTTCCTGTGTGAAGACTGAGCTAGAAGTACTCAGTGAGTGCCTCTGCCTTCTCCATGTCTTGCTCCGTGGGTTGTCTATCCTTTTTTGTGATTCTAACAAAGCCCCCTTTGGTCTTCCTTTTTTCTTGGGCGTACTGTACCTGTAGAAGGTTTTGTTACCCTTTTTTACTTCCTGAGCTATCCTAACCTCTGTCTGAGCCTTTGTATTTTTTATCACTTTTCCTGTCTCTTTTAGTTTCTGTTTGTATTCTGTTTTGCCACTTCATTCTCTGACTCCTTGTACTTTCTGAAAGCTATGCACTTCTCTTTCATCATGGTTGCCACTTCCTTGGAAAACCATAATGTTTTTTTTCTTCTTTTGTCCTTACTAACTTGACGGGCACACTGTGATGTGACCATGGTTATTGCATCCTTCAGCCTTGTCCAACATTCCTCAATGCTCCCTTCTGTTGTGTTACTAAGGCTGTCCCTCAGACAGGCCTTCATTTTTGTGACACTTGCCCTCATGAAGTCAAGGACCTTCAGTTTGGAGTGTGTGAAGTCTTCAATCCTTTTTAACCTGAACAATACTGTGTTATGGTCAGGGCCCTGTGTTTTCTGTGATTCTGTGGTTGCAGCAGTAGCCGCAGAAATCAGTGCTTGCCACAAAAATCAGGAAAACTAGTCACACAATGCTAGCTATGCTATGCAATCACACAAGGCAAGGGCATAGCTAATGATATGTTAAGTATGCCATAGCATACATGCTCATTAGAAGGGGCAGCAAACTGATGCCATCTGCTACAAAGCTGAAAAGCTAGTGGCCTCATGGCATCTTGACTTGTGCTGCCTCTTGTTACATAACTCCATCAAGCCAGTATTGTGGGGAGGGGACACTGCAGCAAGAGTAGCAGAGCGTGATTAGGTCCACAGCAGTTATGATTTGCTGCTGTGTTGGTGTAGGTGGGGCTAGCTCAGCCATGTTAATTTTTCATTGTGAGGCTGCCCGTGGTGCATGTTGAATCCTTGGAAGATAAATTTGGAAGGAAGAACTGGAAGGCGAGCAGTAGTCAAGAAGTGATAAGATTCCATGGTGCCGTGGAGGTGGAATCAATCTTGGTGTGGTGACAGGTATCGGAGGAGGAGGAGCTGATTGTAGAAAGATAGGGCTGGCAGCAGACTGAGCAGAGAACTTGGTCCCCACTAGTGGACATTGATCACAGTTTTGATTTGTGGGCCACAGATCTGTACCTGCAAGTGTGAGAGTAATTTCTTGGCAGATTTGAACCTTTAGCCTAAGTGGTGGGCATCAAGCTCAGTTCTTAAGGAGGGTCAAGTTGCCCAGCTGCAGCAGAATTGGAGACCAAGGTATACTAGAACTGGAGCAAGCAGGTATGGAAAAAATCATAATGGAGAGTTTGATTGCTACTATACATCAGTAAAATAAGGGTCACTGACTGAAAAACATCAGAACCCTCTAAGTTGCAAGGAGAAGAGAACATGCTAACCAAGGTTACTCCAGCTTAATAAGAATGACTTGCTTGCATTTTTAGTGTTCCACAAAAGAAAAATCAGGAGTCAACAAATCCTATAGACACTGCAAGTTACACCCTCCTTCACTGTTATAGGAAGACAACACCCCCCCAACCCCAACATATAGATTTGCACACTGAGCTCAACATGTTTGTTGCAAAGCAGTTGTGGTATTCCTAGTTTAAAAAATAATAATCTAAAAGAACACTGATCAAAATCAGAAAAAAAATGGCTTTCAAGTTGGAGTCTCTCTTTATACAGTATCTGCTAACTGTAGATATAAACCAGAAAAAATCCAAGCAGGTTTTGCCTTCTGTGTAGTTTTAGCTAAGTCTATATGTTCTCCTCTGATTATAACCTAGGAGAACAGCAAAGGCCACCAATTTCCAGGAAAAGAACAGATGAGCCCTCAAATTCAGGGTGGGAGGGAACAGTCATTAGAAGAGAACACTGATGCCCTTAGCTGCGACAGGTTTGGGTTATTGCAGTTTAATATTTGTGATAAGAAGACTACATAGTGTTAAATGGCTTGCTGTTCCACTTTCAGTGCAGCAAAGTGGTTGCACAAAGGTGGTCAGTGTTAACTAAGACGTAATCCTTTTGAAGATATGCTGTTTAACCATAATTTATCTGCCGCAGAATGGCCACAGAATCAGCAGTAGTTCTGTTGCAGAAAGTATAAGGTCCTGCCACAGAACGTAGGTCCACTTTGCCGCAGTAAACACGGAGCCCTGGTTATGGTCACTGTTGGCCAGGTGGGTCCCTACTTTGATGCCCAGAACACTATTGGTATTTGTGAATATCAGATCTAGAATTGTGTTACCCCTTGTGAGTGATGTCACTAGTTGACTTAGACCTGCTTCCTGGAGTGTGACTAGGAATTCCCTGCTTTTTTGTGATGCCACTGTGTGGGTACTCCAATCTAGAAACATAGAAACATAGAATTTGATGGCAGATAAGGACCGCTTGGCCCACCTAGTCTGCCCATTTTCCTACCTAACAGATAAGCTGCAGATCCTAGTTAACCAACAGCTTACTTCCTCCTACTCCCCACTAGGACTGCCTTATGTCTGTCCCATGCATTCTTGAATTCCCCACTGTTCTTGACTCCACAACCTCCTCAGGGAGGCTGTTCCATGCATCCACAACCCTCTCTGTGAAAAAATACTTCCTCACATTACCTCTGAGCCGTCCCCCCTCTATCTTCAAATTGTGCCCCCTTGTTCTTGCACATCTCTTTTTCTGAAAGATACTACCCTCTTGGACTTTGTTGATTCCCTTGAGGTACTTGAAAGTTTCTATCATGTCCCCTCTCTCCCTTCTTTCCTCAAGGGTATACATATTAAGCTCCTTTAGTCTTTCTTCGAATGTCTTCTGGTGCAGACCCTGCACCATTTTGGTTGCCCTCCTCTGGACAGCCTCCATTCTGTCTATGTCTTTGCGGAGATAGGGTCTCCAGAACTGCACACAGTACTCCAGATGGGATCTCACCAACTGTCTGTACAGAGCGATAACAACTTCCTGTTTTCTACTATTGATACCTCTTCCTATGCATCCTGGTATCCCCCCAGCCTTCCTTACTGCCTTCTCACATTGCTTGCCCACCTTTAGGTCATCTGATATAATTACTCCCCGGTCCCTTTCCATTTTTACTGTTGTCAGTATCTCACCCCCCATTGTGTACGCTTCCCTGGTTTTTGTTTCCCATGTGCATTACCTTGCACTTCTTTGCATTGAATCTGAGCTGCCATACATCTGACCATTCCTCCAACCTTGCCAAGTCCCTTCTCATCCTTTCCACTCCATCTTGTGTATCAACCCTGTTGCAGATCTTTGTGTCGTCTGCAAAGAGACATACTTTTCCTTCCAGTTCCTCTGCAATGTCACTTATAAAGACATTAAAAAGGACCAGTCCCAGTACTGAACCCTGCGGTACCCCGCTAGTAACCCTCCTTTCTTCACTGTGTACTCCATTTACTACTACCCTTTGCATCCTGTTGTCTAGCCAATTTTTTATCCAGGCTACCACCTTGGGACCCACTCCAAGGCTGGCTAACTTGTGCATTAATCTTTTGTGTGGGACTGTATCAATTGCCTTGCTAAAATCTAGGTAGGTCATGTCCACAGCCCCTCCCTGGTCTACTACTTTGGTCACCCAGTAAAAGAAATCTATTAGATTCGTCTGACACGACCTTCCCATCGTGAATCCATGCTGCCTTGGGTCCTGTGCCCCACTGGCCTCTAGGTACTCAACAATTCTTTCCTTCAGAAGTGATTCCATCATTTTCCCTACCACTGAGGTCAAACTAACTGGTCTGTAGTTTCCTGCCTCTGTCCTGCTCCCACTTTTGTGAAGAGGAATCACATCTGCCCTCCTCCAGTCCTTGGGTACCACCCCATCCTCCCATGATTTGTTAAAGAGAGTAGTCAACAGTGTCACTAGTTCTACCCTTAGTTCTTTTAGAATTCTTGGGTGAATCCCATCAGGCCCCATTGCTTTGTCCACCTTCAATTTTATTAGTTCTTTCAGAACCCTTTCTTCTGTAAATGGACTGGTATCGACCCCCCGTCTTCAGAGTGTTTCTCTTGTTTGGTTTGGGTACCTCCCCCTCATCTTCCTTTGTGAATACTGAGCAGAAATATTCATTCAGTATCCCTACTTTTTCACTGTCACCCTCTACCCACATTCCCTCCCCTTTATGAAGCCTCAGTATCCCTCCTTTGGTCTTTTTTCGCTCCTTAATGTACCTATAAAAGGTCTTATCCCCCCTTCTTAACAGAATTGGCTATCCTTTCCTCAGTTTGGGCCTTTGCTATTCTGACTGCCTTCCCAGCCTCTTTCTGTTTTAACTGATAAAGTTCTCTGTCCTGCTCCTTCTGTGTTTCCTTATATTTCCTGAATGCTATCCTTTTCTCCTTAACCTTCCCTGCCACCTCTTTTGAGAACCATAGCGTTTTTTTCCTTCGTTGTGTTTTATTGATTTGCTTTACACAAACGCTTGTTGCCTCTGTGATGGCTATTTTGATTACTCCCCATTGTTTCTCCACCCCTCATTCTTGCCTATTTGCTAGTACTTTTCTGAGGCACTCTCTCATTTTCCCAAAGTCAGCCCTTCTAAAGTCCAATACTCTTGCTTTTGTATGGCTTGATTGTATGGCTGTGTTTATCGTGAACCACACTGTTTGGTGGTCGCTTGTTCCCAGATGGCTGCCCACTTCTAAATCTGAGATTCTTTCTCCGTCCCCATTTGAGAGTACCAGGTCTAAGATTGCTCTCTCCCGAGTGGGTTCCAGTACTAGCTGTCTGAGGCATGCCCCCTGTAGGGCATCAAGGATGACCCTGCTGTTGGATGTGGCTGCAGAAAACGTGCTCCAGTTAACATCTGGCATATTCAGGTCCCCCATCAACAATATCTCCCCTTTTTCTGCCATTCTAAGGATGCCTGCTATCATTTTCTTGCCCATTCCCTTCCCCTGAGATGGGGGTCTGTATACAACCCCCATGCAGATTGTGGTGCCATTTCCTGTCTCCAGGGTGACCCAGAGTGCCTCATCTGCTCCCTGTTTACTCTTTAGTTCTGTTGCTTTGATCCCTTCCTTTACATAGAGAGCTACTCCTCCTCCTCTTTTACCATCCCTGTCCCTCCTGTAGATTGTGCATCCTGGTATGTTGACATCCCAGTCATGGTTCTCTGTGTACCATGTTTCTGTGACTGCCACAATATCCAGGCAACCCTCTTCCATCAAGGCCACTAGTTCAGGGAGCTTGTTACACAGACTACAGGCATTGGTACTCATCACCCTCCACTTTTGATAGCCTTACCCCTTTAGCTCCATTCCTGTCCTTACTGCCTTTGCCTTTTTTTACATTTACCTCTGTTCTGCTCCCTAATAACTTCTCTACCTTGGTGTTTACCTCACTAATTACCATGTTTTGTGGGGGGAGGCTGGGATTTCCCTGCTCCTTTTCAGGGCCTCCCCCCTTGTCTAGATTAAATGCTTGCCAATGAAGCATTTAAACCTCTCACCTAGGATCCTGTTTCCTTCCCTGGACAGATGGAGACCATTGCACCAGTATAGGTCTACATCCCTCCAGGTGGCTCCCCAGTCCCCAATGAAGCCAAAACCCTGAGCTCCACACCAGTTTTTCAATCACTCATTGAATTCCCTGGTGAGGAGTGACCTAGCATCACCCTTGCCATAGACAGGCAGCACCTCCGAGAAGGTTACTGTATGCGTTACTTGTCTAAGGCCCCTCCCCAACTCTACAAACTCCTCTTGCATTGCTTTGATCCCATTCCTAGCCAGGTCATTTGTCCCTAGGTGGACAATGACATCCAGCTCCCTCCCTCGTGCAGCTCCTCCCACGATCCTGAGGATTCGCTTCCTGTCCCTCCAAGCTGTGGCACCAGGAAGGCACCTTACCTCCCTCTCCCCTTCCTCCCCCATTTCTACCCCCTAATGATTGAGTTCCCCACCAGGAGTTGTTTCCTTCCCCTGTGGGGTCCCATGCCACCCTCCTGTGCGTCTCCTTTGTGAAGGTTCCCAGCATCTTCCTTAGTCTCCACTGCAGGTGCCTCCATAGAGGAACCACTATCTACCAGAAGAGCGAATGAATTGTGGAGAGGTACAGCTGGAGGGATGCAACTCTGTTCCACCACCCTCTCCCTCCCTGAGCCAACCCTGGTCCAGCCTCTTCTCTTTCTTGGCAACCTCTGAGGTAGTGGCATTGGCTCTGGTGGTCCCTGGGTGGGGGAGGAGGTTTCACGAATCCTAGCCAGGTCAGCCTGGAGATGGGCAACCTCCTCTCTCAGACCAGAGAGGTGCCTGCAAATAGGGCAGCATCGCAGCCTCCAGAATATCTCCCGGAACACTGCCGCCCCACAGCCATTGCACTGCACCACTCCTATCATGTCTTATTTTGTGTCCTTTCTACTGTGTCTCTGTATGCTTACTCTCTCCTCTCATTACAACTCTCACCCTTCCTGTTCTGGGACAGCAACTTCCTATCTTCTTCAGTAGCCTCCTTCTTCCTTGCTCAATGTCAGACCACCAGCAGCTGGGGGGGAGAGTGAGCTACTTTTTTCCTTTAGGGTTGACAAAACCAATGTTTCTCTATGATCCTTCCCTTCCTACTGCCAAACAGGAAGTTCCTGTTGACAGTCAAATCCAGTGGCTATAAAAGTAGAACTGGCTAATGTGGGATGGAAGGCAATTAGTAAGGAAAAAGGCTAGCAACAGGAAGTTGTAATTTGAGTCACCTGCTTTTAGTGTCTAAGCCACACTCCCAATTAAGCTCTCTTTCCTCCTACTGGTTTATCAAAGTCAGCTGATACAGTACCCTTCACAGCACAGAACACACACTGACTTTCTTTCTTTTCTTTCTTTTTTTTGACCCTAAATAAGACCCTTTCTACTTCTAATAAAGTATATCTGCCTACTTAATCTCAACAGACACTGACTCCTACTGAGATATAATTTTTAAATTAATAAGAAAATGTAGCTTCTTTTAGTTAGCTGCTTTCTGCTCTACAAGCAAGGCTAGCAACAGGAAGTTGTAATTTGAGTCACCTGCTTTTAGTGTCTAAGCCACACCCCCAATTAAGCTCTCTTTCCTCCTCCTGGTTTAGCAAAGTCAGCTGATACAGTACCCTTCCCAGCACAGAACACACACTGACTTTCTTTCTTTCTTTCTTTTTTAACCCTAAATAAGACCCTTTCTACTTCCAATACAGTATCTGTCTACTTAATCTCAACAGACACTGACTCCTACTGAGATATACATTTTAAATTAATAAGAAAATGTAGCTTCTTTTAGTTAGCTGCTTTCTGCTCTACAAGCAAGGCTAGCAACAGGAAGTTGTAATTTGAGTCACCAGTCAATCTATATTCAGCAGACTGAAATCCCCCACCAGCACCACATCCCCTTTGTCTGAGATTTTTAATTTTTCAATTATTTAACCAGGAGTGGCACAATAAGCTGAAAGCTTGTTTATAGGTGTGACCTGAAAGCACAGGGAAGTTAAGTGACTTGCTCAGGGTCACACAGTATGCAAGTGGGGGCTGTGGGATTAAAACCCAGGTCTCCAGATTTGCAGCTCAGAGCTGTAAACCACTGTACTATACTGCCTTCCTAATCTGGACCTCTGAAGGATGGTTTACAGGATTTCCATATCCCTGGATTCCTTCTAGAAACATAGAAACATAGATAAGGACAGCTTGGCCCACCCAGTCTGCCCATTTCCCTACCTAATGGATAAGCTGCAGATCCTAGTTAACCAGCAGCCTACTTCTTCCTGCCCCCACCCCCTAGAATTGCCTTATGACTGTCCCATGCATGCTTGAATTCCACCACTGTTTTTGACTCCACAACCTCCTCCGCAAGGCCGTTCCATGCATCCACAACCCTCTCAGTGAAAAAAATACTTCCTTAAATTACCTCTGAGCCACCCCCTCTATCTTCAAATTATACCCCCTTGTTCTTGCACACCTCATTTTTTGAAAGATGCTACACTCTTGGACTTTGTTGATTCCCTTGAGGTACTGGAAAGTTTCTATCATGTCCCTCCTCTCCCTCCTTTCTTCGAGGCTATACATATTAAGCTCCTTAAGTCTCTCTCTTCATATGTGTTCTGGTGCAGACCCTGCACCATTTTAGTTGCCCTCCTCTGGACAGCTTCCATCCTGTCTATGTCTTTGCGGAGACTGGGTCTCCAGAACTGCACAGAGTACTCCATATGGGGTCTGACCAGCTGTCTGTACAGAGGGATAATAACTTCCTGTTTTCTACTGGTGATGTCTCTCCTATGCATCCCAGTATCCCCAACCCTCCTTGCTGCCCTCTCACATTGCTTGCCCACCTTTAGGTCATCTGATATGACTACCCTCAGGTCCCTTTCCATTTTGTTGTTGTTAGTATCTCACCCCCATTGTGTACTCTTCCCTGGGTTTTGTTTCCCAGGTGCATTACCTTGCACTTCTTAGCACTGAATCTAAGCTGCCATACATTTGACCATTCCTCTAACCTTGCCAAGTCCCTTCTCATCCTTTCCACCCCACCTTGTGCATCAATTCTGTTGCAGATCCTTGTGTCATCTGCAAAGAGACATACTTTTCCTTCCAGTCCCTCTGCAATATCGTTTATAAAGACATTGAAGAGGACCGGTCCTAATACTGAACCCTGCGGTACCCCACTAGTAACCCCCATTTCTTCAGAGTGGACTCCATTTACTATTACTCTCTGTGTCCTATTCTCCAGCCAATTCTTTACCCAGGCTGTCATCTTGGGACCCACTCCTAGGCTGGCTAACTTGTATATTAATCTTTTGTCTGGGACTGTGTCAAATGCCTTGCTAAAGTCTAGGTAGGCTATGTCCACAGCCCCTCCCTGATCTACTACTTTGGTCACCCAGTCGAAGAAATCTATCAGATTCATCTGGCATGATCTTCCCGCTGTGAATCCATGCTGCCTTGGGTCCTGTACCCCTCTGCCCTCTAGATACTCGACAATTCTTTCCTTCAGAAGTGATTCCATCATTTTCCCTATCACTGAGGTTAAACTACCAGGTCTGTAGTTTCCTGCTTCTGCCTTGCTCCCACTTTTGTGAAGGGGAATCACATCTGCCCTCCTCCAGTCCTCAGGTACCACCCCATCCTCCCATGATTTGTTAAAGAGGGTAGTCAGTGGTGTCACTAGTTCTACCCTTAGTTCTTTTAGAATTCTGGGATGAATGCCATCAGGCCCCATTACTTTGTCCACCTTCAGTTTTAAGAGTTCTTTCAGAACCCTTTCTTCTGTAAATGGGCTGGTATCAACTTCTGTATCCAGAGTGTTTCTATTGTTTGTTTTAGGTACCTCCCCCTCTTCATTTGTAAATACTGAGCAAAAATATTTGTTTAGTATCTCTGCCTGTAGGGACTGTAGATTATTCCTACCCAAATGGGTTTCTGGCTTCTAGCCCCTATTGTGATCCAGAGATCCTCTGTTTCCCCTCGTGCCTGCTGCATTTCTGTAGCACTGATGGTATCCTTTACATAAATTGCTAGACCCCTTCCTTTTTCCCAGTCCTAGCTCTCCTGAGCAAGTTATACACTGGGATAGTCACCTCCCAGCCATGATTGTTTGTGAACCATGTTTCAGTCACGGCAACCCAGTCTTGTCCTGCCACAGCTATTGTGGCAGTGAGCTCAGTCATCTTGTTAGCCAGACTGTGTGCATTGAGGCATAGCGCTGACCATTCTTGATGCGTCACTTTGTTTGTCATGCCCCCCTTGATCTTACTGTTTGTCCTTTTGCCTCTTTTTATGTTTTTTGTTTCCTCCCTTTCCTTTGCTTTGTTCATCTGCAGAGTTGGAAAGGGTTTCATGATTCCAGCTATCTGCTTTTGATATCCTGGAGGGGGAGAGATGGCAGGCTTTATGTGAAACATAGAAACATAGAGTTTGATGGCAGATAAGGACCGCTTGGCCCACCTAGTCTGCCCATTACTGTGTGATTCTCCTGGAGCTACCATCATCTCCCTTCCCGCTATTTTAAATGTCTCATGTGGACAACAAATGTCTGGCCCAGTGCCCCGACTCCCTCCTTGGAGAGGTGGAGGCTGCCAAATTTGAAGAACTCCCTTTCCCAGAAGTTGCCCTAGTTTCCAGTGGAGTGGTGCCCCCTTTTCCTGTGTCCAGTTGCCATCCCCTAGGCTTGGTCGTTCTCTGGGGGAGAGATGTGCTGGTTTGGTGTCGGAGATGTGGAGGTGCACTCATAAAAGAAATGTTTTCCTGTAGGTGGTTATGTAGGAGGGTGATCTCATCCCATGCCTTGTGGAGCTGAGCCCTGAGGTAACATATCTCCCAGCATATGGGACAGCGGCCCTGCCTCCGTTCGACATGACTATTGCAACGTTCTTTACCTAGAGCTCCAGGGGGTGGCTATTCACTGCCTGCAGCTGGTGCAGTATGCAGCAGCCTGGTTATTGACAGGAGCCTCTCGATCCTGTCATATTTCACTGGTGCTGCATGAATGGCACTGGCTGTCGGTTCAGTGGCAAATCACCTTCAAAGTCAGACTTCTGACTTATAAAGCCCTACACAGACTTGGCCCAGACTACCTGAAAGAGCTCCTGGTCCCTTACTGCCCTGAGCGATCTCTGCACACGACTGATGAGGGGTTGCTAGAGATCCCAAGGGTTTGTTTAAAATCTTTGAAATCGAAAAAGCACATGAAGGGCAGAGTCCTACTTGAAACTGCTTGCATGGAACCATATTCTGAGGTGCTTTGCTTAGGAGGTTAGCAAGTACAAACAGAGCCTTTTTTTGGCAGAGGCCACAGAGTTCTGTTTAGGTGTGGAAAGTTAAAAAAAAAATTTTAACTAGTTGGACAATGTTCTATTTTTTTCTTTTCATATAGGTGTTTCAAACTGGTAAGTCACATCGGCTGCTCTGTCCTGTCCCCGTCTACCTTGCCCAGTAACCTATCTCTTGACTGGCCAAGCTCTCATATCCCCATGGATTGCCCCCCCCCATGATTGGGCCAGGAAAGGGAGGGTCACATCTCCCCCCACCTGGAGACCCAGCATCTAGATTCTTGGGGTCATTGAGCTGCTGATAATGCGGAGCAAGGGCAGGCAAGCAGGGCTGCATGGAGCTTGCGATTGGCAGTTTTCCATTTTCTCCCCTGGTTCCCTTGCCACAGTGCATGTAAGTGCATGTTTGTGGAGGTGGACATGCACCCCATAACCACTCTTGCTCCCTTCCATGCCACTCTGGCTGTTGATGCTACTTCTGGGCCTCCACCCGAGGGGCAGCCAAGGACTGAGCCAATAACCCACCCCTCCCCAGGAGAGGATAGCTGTCCTCTGGATGCTCAATCCCCCCCCAGCTTAATCCTGGTGACCTGGGCTCACTTCTGACCTTGGGTCACTGGGGTAATAAGATGTAAGGCGCTAGGTGCTTCAGCCCTCTATGCCACTGGGTCAGCTGGGCAATGATCATTATCATCCAAAGATGTTGGCAGTGTAATTTGGTAAAAAAAAGTATTTATTTTACAAAACATTTCTTTTGAAATGTTGTGGTAGTGAAGGCTAGTATTTTCAATACTGTGGCTACTGTATTTTGTTTTACTGTCTGTTTGGAGGGAGTATTAGTGATATTATTGGGCAAGCAGGGTTTTTTTTGAGGAAGGAAATGAGAGTATACAGCTAACCATGTATTTATAGAGATTTAAAGTATGGTCAGCTGATGTCTCTTGGCCAAGGATGTTAGATTTTTTCTTGCCATTTTGTAAAGTGTATTAACTGCCATTGAAATTGCCTTGCTAACTGCAGTAACTCAACTACAGTATGTTGCAGTACTGTACCGCATCATGGCTGGTTCCACTGAATATAAATAAATCCTTAAAATGGTCTCACATTCTTGCATACCAGAGCCCTTCACCTTTGGTTTAGTTTTCATCTGTTAAGAATGCCCATGAGGCCAAACATATAAATACAGAGCAATCTCCAGGGATGTATTAATGTACAGCACATAAGAGTTACTTCTCCAATCCTTTGTATGCCAGCACTGCTCAGCTTCACTTCACATTCTGACATCCAATAGACACAAACATGTGTACTTATAACCCTCAGAGTTACTGTGACTCTGTATATAAGCATAAGACAACGGATATGTGGAGTTGAGAATGGTACTGGCAGCAGGATATCATGAAAGGTTACTATAGTAACCCACACAAACATTTCTCTCATGGGTTATTGTAGCAAGCATTTTTCTTGAGCCTTCAACTGCACCACTCTCCACTCAACATCTGTTGCCTGTATAAAGGATGAAAATCATAAGTTTAAAAATTAATTGATTTAGATACTGCAGAACCAGTTCTGAAATTAACTTTAAACTCATGTAAACAACAAGGAATTCAATGTTATATTTTGTATTGCAAAACATAAGGTATTCATTTTGTGCCAGTTTCTTACCCTATTTGATTAATCAATTTGCCTCCTGTTTGCAGATCAGTTATGCTGCCACTGTTCCTGTCCTTAGTGATAAGATAAGATTCCCTTCATTTCTACGTACCAACCCAAATCAAGACTTTGAATGCTTGGGCTTTGCTCAGTTAATGGTACACTTTCGGTGGACATGGGTGGGCATGTTACTTCAGGATAATGACTTTGGACAGCTAGCTGGCCAGACCCTAAAAAAAGAAATCACTAAAACTGGTGTCTGCATAGCTTATGCAGAGACAATTCCGCTACTCTACTCTAAAAGTAAAACCCTGCAAATTGTTGACCTGATCAAGAAATCATCAGCAAATGTGATCATTGTCATTTCCACTGAGCCCAGCCTTATTCCATTAATGGAGGAAGTTTCCAGGCAGAATGTTGTTGGAAAAGCCTGGATTGCTTCCCGTTGGATTGAGTCACCAAGCGTGTCAAAGAAAGAGTTTTTTAAATCATTCATGGGTACTATTGGTTTTACCTTCCACAGTGGATGGATCCCTGGGTTTAAACAGTTCTTTTTTGATATTCATCCTTCTACTTCACCGGGTAATCAGTTTATTAAGGACTTCTGGCAAGACGTGTTTGGCTGTAAATGGCCAACATCCGATGTCAGTGCCACAGTAACAAGTGATGGAGGAGCAATGCCTTGCTTGGGAACTGAGGGCCTGGAGGAACTGCCTTTCCTTTTTTTTGATGAATTTAATTTAAGAATTCCTTACAATGCGTATACTGCAGTGTATGCCATTGCTCACTCATTACAAGATCTGCATTCCTGCAAACCTGGAAGTGGACCATTTTACAATCAAACATGCACAGACATTCACAGGGTTCAACCATGGCAGGTAGGAAGACGTTGTCTGGCTGAGACTTCTTCATAATCATTATCCATGATTAAAGGGCAGGTTGCAATAGACTCTTATCTGGAATTTAATTAGTTTCAACATAAGCCACAGAACTGGAATTAATTTACTACTCTGCTTACTTGTAAAAGGAATTTCCTGAGTTGGGATCTTCTCACATCCCTTACAGAAATAATTATATGAAATGTTTTCATGCTGCACACATAAAACTGCCCAGGTGATATGCATGCTGTAAGCATGATTTAAATGTTAAATTGGAACCAATTGCATGCATATGCATGCGTGCAGCAAGCAAGTGTGGAAACCATGATTTTTATGTTAAATTGGGAAAGACTGCATGCATACAAAAAGCAGGTGGTCACTAATAACTGCACGCATAAAAGTTAAGTGATTTGCTCAGGATCACACAATACACAGATGGGGATTGACGAGATTCAAACCCAGGTCTTCATGTCTCCAAGCTTGTAGTTCAGGGCCTTTAACCACTAAGCTGTACTGTCTGCACACATATGGCTCTCTTGTACTTCAATACATACTATATCTGACTACATCTGTACACATGCAGCATGCTTGTAGCCACTTGTATGCTTTTCATTTTTCTTTTTCTTCTCTTACTAATCTCAGTTTCACAGTTGAACTATAGCACACATACTAATGAAAACTTGTTTTTTCCCTCCCCAATATACAAACTTACCCACAAAACCACTTAATTGCTTCTGTCTGGCCTGTACTCCTACTATTTTACCTCCATAGTTTTGAATACTTCAATGCAAACATACTTTAAGGTGCAAACACAAAAGTAGCAATAACTTGACACCCCCCCACATGACCTGTCTTCTCCCTTGCACACACACTGTAGCAGGTACAGCCATGCTGCTACAGACAACCCATAAAGTATAGATATAAGTAAAAAGTCTCTTACTTGAGTACTAGTGAGCTAGAGGCAGGAGTCTTTAAGAGATGGTGTCCATAGGTCAGAGTGCTGAGGCATACCCCATTGAAATGAAAGGTTTTATATTCTGTTACTATTTTGAATGTTATGATGGTGAGTTGGAGAATAATGAAGGCAACTGTTCTACTAACAAGGCCCTTGTTAGTTGAACGTTGGCCTTCATTAATCTCTAACTCTCCATCGATAATGTATAAAATAGTAATAAAAAAATACCTCCATTCATTTCAATGGTGCACACCCCTGCAATCTCATTTGCCCTTTGTCATAAGTTGCCTAAGCATGGGGATGTGGAGGTCAGCTCACTTGTGGGGGTAAGCCGAACTATAGTGGGGCTCCAATTGTCTGTGCATACTACACTGCTTAACTGTCCATGAATGCAAGTGACAGCTCTATAATGTCTGTAACATCTCTAAAAGCACAGCTTATTTGTTTTGAATGAAAAGTGATATGCAAATCAGGAAAAATTCTAATGTATAGGATTTATCTGTATGCACTTACTGGGTCAACAAAAATGAAATAAATTAAATACCTAAATATCCCAGAGCACTGCATCAGATTTGGGCTTAAACCCACCCAGTTACAAACCAATTTTCTTCCTGGCTGAAGTTCTGCCCCCCCAAGAACTTTGCCCTGATTTTTCTCTTCGACTACATTCCATTCAATACCCATTCCCTATGTGTCATGAAGCCACCCAAAGGTGAAGAAATGTGAAAAACACATACATATTTCAGTCCTTCCTCCTTCCCCAATCCCCCTGTAAAAAAATATATATATATATATATATATATATATATATATATATATATATATATATATTTACTTTTACTTACCTGGCTATGTGGTCAGATTCTGCAGCCTGGCACAGTGTGCCACCAGCCCAGTTTTCAATCTGCTCCACCTCTCTCCTTCCGCCAGACACTGGATGCTAGAACTGACCATCACAGGTCCCCAGTAAGGTCCGCGATCAAGTCACCTCACCAATCGAACCCACCAAACCTGAGTTGCTTGCTTGGTTGCTGCTGTGGCTGCTACCACACTGCACTGATCAAGGCCTATGAAGGTCACCCACGCCACTGTCAGCACTGCTGCTAAGCCTAGCTGGCTGCTGTGTGGGATTGTGCTTTTTTTTTTTTTTTGCATAGCAAGTCTAGTAGAGTAAGTACTGTAGGTAGCCTAGTCTTTATTTAGTACCAAGAGGTGTGAAACATGTAAAGCAGCTGCAATCTGATGTGAGGAGGAGGTTGCTTTGTTTGGAAACTCTATTTGTGCACCTTAAACAGAATAATATTAAGCACCTTGGAATTTACAAGTGGACTGGCTTTATTTGCAAACAACTGGAGCATATTTGCATTTGTACTGCAATTCAGCTGTGAGTCGCCAGTGCTGGCACCAGTGTTTTTCTTTGACATTTTCACTTGTACTATAAGCCAGGCATGGCGTCCCTGGTGCAGGCCCAAAAACATCTTTAACTGCAGCCTGGTTATGAGTTAGCTTCTAGCTCACCCTTTGCCCCTTCAGCCACTAGGGGAGATGGAGACTCACTAAGAGTAGACCAACAAAAATATGCTGCCTCAACACTGCTATTGAGAGTTCAATGTTTCCCAACTCCTCCAAGCTGTAGTGTGCAGTCTGTCTACTCTATGGTGGGAAAGACAGTGTTGCACTTGCAAGACTCATGCACGCTTTCTTGGCTGGAGCACATCCACATCACATGTGATTGTGACGTTGCTAATAGGTGGAGAAAGTGGACAACACAATACAGAGACAGTCAAGTATGGAGAGTACCTGCAGCATAAGTACACACAGGCCAGGTAGGCACTTATTGTACAACAGATTAAATCCAAATTTAATGCCATTATTGCCACACCAGAAGAACAACCTAGGCACAAATATGGGGGAAGGTGAGCAGCTGTCTCTGCCCTACCTAAATTTCCCCACTGCTTAATTGTAGAAATTCACTCTTAGGTGCTAATGCAATTGTTTCCATTGTGTTCTGAGATACTGTATCTCCATGTTTCATGATGTGTCCTGATCATCATGTGGGTTAGTGTCCCTCATTGTCCCTTATTTTGAATGTCCAAGTCCCTCATTTCAGTGACAAAATGTGAGGTATGGTGCACGCTTCCAAGACCCTGCTCAGCATAAAGAGTGCAGATCATCACCATAGTGTATATGCCCAATACAGAATGACAAAGGGAAAGTAAGTGAGATGAAACAATTATGGAGAAACACATTTGTAGCACTAAATATGCATAATGGATTTGCATGGTCCAAAACAAAAAGGAGAGGCTTCACAACACAGAGGCCCCTCTTCGTACATCTGGCATGGGGAATGTTGACTGGCTATAGCCTAGACATTTAATGCAGTAAGCAAATAATACTTTACAAATTAATGGCAGTTTAATGACAACAATCAAATACCATTAAACAGCTTGCAAAAGGAATAGAAATAATGAGTTTACCTAATTTTTATGGGAATCCAAATAAACATTTATTTTAATGGCTCTAATTACTAGCAGTACTATGATAAATAGAAACTGATGTATTTTTTAGATGAGATTTGTACCAGCTTAGCTGCTGCATACTTGGCAAGCATGCAGCATGTGAACCTGATGTGATGTTTAAATGATAATCACACCAGCTTAACTGCTCCACTCATGTCAAGCATGCAACCCTCGAACTTGAGGTGATTTTTATGTAACCCCCTTGCAAATGGGGGTTCCTAACATGCTTTATGCCTGGTTGGTAATCGGCATAAAGCCGCCTAACTGGGGACCTGGTGAGTGCTCTTTTAGGGCCTCCGTATTCTGTCCTTTTTTAAGGGCTGCCTGTTGCAGTCAGAGTTAGTTGAGATGGGGGGGGTTTGAGTGTTGCTATGCTCGACTCCCGCCCGGGCTGCAGAATAATCGCTCTGTTTCTGCCATCGCTAATTGTGCAGGTGGAGCTTCGTTAGAAGATGTGTTTGTTTGCTGACTATCTATTAAAGTAGTAATGATATTGTAGTTGTTATAACCTGCCTTCCTTTGCAGCCAGGACTGTTTTGACTGTCTCCCCCATTTTGGTCCAGAACTGCTGGATTGGACCAATCAGTACCTCGGGACCCTACAGAGTCGGCTGACCAATAGAGGAACTGTTTGAATTGGGAAAGGCATTATGGGCTATGGCGCTTTTTCACATCAGTGAGAGGCAGAGGAAGTGACTGACAGGCTCAACCAGCCAATTGGATCGGGTCGCACCCGAGTGGAGAGGAGTGCCCCAAGCTGTGGAGAGCCAGATGCGTTGTGGCTAGTGAGGAGTGAGGAGCTGTGTGCTTCTGCGCTGAAGAGTGTTTGCATGGGAAGCACGTGAAGGCCTGAGGCGGCCGTTTTGTGTTGTTGGCTCCAGCGGACGAAACTCGTCGGCGGGGGGTCAGAGGAGGCTGTGCTCTGTACAGCTACCCACCAGGCTCGACCTGAAGAAGGACTGGAGAAAATTTCTGAATCGCGCTGGGTCCAAAGACAAGTGGAGACTGCCGTTTGCATTATCTCAGTGACGGTGAGTTTGTGGGAGCTTTGGAAGCAGCTGCCTGGTGTGGTACCCCTCTGTTGCTGTTAACCATATAACTGTGTGAGGAGGCTTGTGTAGCTCAAGTAAATCCTGCTGCCATTAACGGACTTTTGCCTGTTGCTGTTAACCATATAAATGTGTGAGGAGATTTGCGTAGCTCAAGTAAATCCTGCTGCCATTAACGGACTTTTGCCTGTTGCTGTTAACCATATAAATGTGTGAGGAGGCTTGTGTAGCTCAAGTAAATCCTGCTGCCATTAACGGACTTTTGCCTGTTGCTGTTACCATATAAATGCGTGAGGATCTCAAGTTAAATCCTGCTGCTATTAAAGGGCCTTGCCTGTTGCAGTTTGCCATACAAATGTGTGAGGAGTCTCGTGGAGCTCAGGAGTAGCCCTGCTGACGTTGAAGGACCCTATCGTGTCCGGAGGTCGTGAGTACTAATTCAGGGTAGTTCCCTGTTGACTGGATACATTGGATCCAAATGAAATTACTGTAGTGTTGACTGTTTAACCAACTTTTTCTTTTCTCTGTGTGAAAGGGCCCCTACCAGCTGCCATGGTTTGGACTAGCCACTAGGGCTTGGGTACCCAGGGACAGCAACTGGTAGGGATAGGCCTGTGCACAGAGCCCTAGGTAGATGAGTATAGTGATAAGCTAATCAACTTGATTCCCCTTGCCCTTGTTGTTTTCCCCCTGAATAAATCAGATTGTTTTGTGCAGCTACATCCTGGCTATTGTGTACATTAATGGTGAACTGCTGTTTGGTGATTGCAACATAACTGTGCCTTACTTTACGGGGGGTCCCCGAAGGGAACTGGATTACATTTTCCATGGGGTAAGTTTACTGGTGAACAGAATTGCTGGTACCCAGTGGGAGTCACTAGTGGGACAAAAGTGGGGTTGCAGTAGCCCAGAGGGCTGTTACCGAGGTAGTCTTACTTGGGCTAACCCCGACCTCTGGGTGGAGGCACCCATCCACGGATCTGGGCCCCTTACCCTGCCTCAGAGGGGACAGACAGGGGTAGTAGCCCTAAGGGTAGCGCCCCCTAGGGGTTACATTTAGAAGATGCTCACACCAGCTTACCTGCTGCACACGTTAAGCTTTCAGCATGCACATCTGATATGCTTTTTAGATCTTGTTCACTTAGGATCACTTTGTGTATGCGATCTGCAAGCAAACATTGCACAATTAAGCATGTGGCATGCATTCTGCATGTACACAGCACACCTATATTTCTGTAAGGGACATCTCACCACATTTGCATAGTATTTAGAAGTTTGTACTACAGGTATTGCATACTTGCACTGCATTAACCATTTCTAAAATAAATAATTAGGCTCCTGCCATTGCATAGCATTTCCAAGTAACAAAGGAAAATATGAAGTGCCAATAGGAACATATTTTTTTGTAATCTGAGCACGTACATTATGTAATGAAATCTATACACTGTGCAAAATGTTATTGAATGCATATATCTTATAGTGAAATAAAAACATCATGTACCAGAATGCACAGTGTAGTGAAACAAATATATCATAGAGTAACATACATCTGTTGTACAGTATAAGGAAACATTCCAATCATAGAGTAAAATGCATTTATTGCACAGAATAGTTAAATATACATATCATGGAGTAATAGGCATCCATAGTGCAGTACAGGGCTAAATGTAGATCATAGAGTATAATCATGCATCTGTTATACTATCTGTCTGTCTGTCTGTCTATAGATGCAGTATCACATAGGTGCATGCATCTGTTTGAAAATTAAATAAACTTTATTAGTTCAAGAAAAATGCACACAACTAAAGGTATTGACATACATTGAAAACAGAGTCAAATACCAAATACAAATGGTAACATTTTTTACATTCATTGGTAACCGGGTAAGGCCCAGTCATATACAGTATATTGATTACATGCACTCTGTCTTATGAAGTGGGGAACTTGTTACAATGTTCTGACCTTTGTGGACCAATATACCTTTCTAATGTACATTTTCTTTCTTAAGTCACTTTTCCGCTCTAATCATCCAATACACCAAAGAAGCCTATATAACCTCCACTTGCATACTGTGTGACTCTGAGCAAGTCACTTAACCTCCCTAGTGCTCCCGGTTCACCTTTGACTGACTGTTTTCAGGGTGAACCTGGAGCACTAAGAGGAGACCAATGACTTTTTATCAATCTCACAATATGCAAGTGAGAGTTAATAATTAAACCCAGGTCTGACTGGTTGATGTACAAAGCTAATACACAGCTCATTACTCTAACCTCTAGGCTATACTGCCAGCCTGAAAAAAAAATCACTGTTCCTCCCCTCCCCATGCCTTCTCCCACCCCACCACCCAGCCCTCCATCCCCTATCCAGAGGAAAAATATAAGCTTCTCTGGTGTATTGGACGATTAGAGCGGAAAAGTGACATAAGAAAGAAAATGTACATTAGAAAGGTATATTGGTCCACAAAGGTCAGAACATTGCAACAGGTTCCTCACTTCATAAGACAGAGTGCATGTAATCAATATACATGACCATCACCCATTCAATATGAGTCTCAGATAGTAATTATTATAATTCTATGCCTCCATGTGGGATAATACATAACAGAGTTAATTAGAAGACCCACCCAACAGCAATTAAAAAGTTAGCAAAACATACAAAGCTCCCAGGTTTTTTTATACCCATAAAGATGGTCAGCTAGACTAGAAATAATCTGCTCTGCTTGCAGTGCAAACAATATCTCTCTATACTATTCTATGTATTGGGGGACCGCTTGGTCACACCAAAGCCTGAGAATTACTTTATTGGCACAGACCGATATCAGAGCCATGTGGGGTCTCTGATTCCTGATTAATTCCTCTTCAAAGGCCCCCAACAAACATATAGCAGGCAGAAATGCCAATTTCAGGCCTAGCACTGGATCCAGATGTTGCCATATAACCTCCCATAAGGGCTTTACCTTTCACAGGTCCACCGTATATGTAGCAATGTTCCAGAGTCTTTGTTACATCTGGAATAAACATTGGATGTGTGCTTGCCCATTTTATGCAGTTTAACCAGAGTATAAGAAAGATTATGAAGAAGCTGAAACTGCGCATAATGGTATCTATCACACTTTACATATCTAAAAGTGTTCATCCACATAAGAAACCAATTACATGGGCCACATGAGAAGAGAAGGGCTTGATCCCAGTAATAGTGTGGTTCAGCTTCCCTAGAAGAGACAGCTTCATGCAAGTTGTTGTAATAAAATGAAATGGTATAAGATGTTGGTGTTGTTAAGGCCAGATTAAGAATCTGTGTTCTGTATGACTTGTGCCACACACTGGTCCCAAAGTGTTGGACCAGCATGTGAGTTAATTGCATATTTAAAACATGATGATTAAGGCCACTGAAACTTATTTTGCATCTCCAAAAATGTAAGCAATTTGCCATTTTGTAAAAGGTGATCCACAATGCTTGCTTCTTTGTGAGGCCAAAAGAACTTAACTAACAGATGACCTGCAATTTTGAAATTTGGGGTTACCAATAGTGACTGAGTAACATATCTTTGGGGATTTACTTTAAGCAGGGAACACAATTGCCAGTAGGCCTGTCATGATATATCTATAGGTCAGACTAGCAGGGGTCTGGGAAGTTTCTGATAAGAAATATACAAGAAAGTCCAAATGTCCTGCCCCAAAAGTGAGCCGCGATATTGTTCTATTTGCAGCCAATGCAGGATATAGAACAGGGATTGGTCTTCTGATTCTGGCTGGCACTATTGGAAAACTCTGCAGCAGTGTATAGCAAGATAATATAAAAAGAAATTAGGAACCTTCAAACACCTTCTGTTTTTGGATTGCATCATTATGCATCTGTTGTACAGTGTAAGAAAACATACATATCATAGAGTAACACTCATTCGTCGAACAGTACAGTGAAACATACAAATTACATTGAAACACTCTCCGTTATACAGTATAATAAGTTACAGTTTATTGTTTGACTTTTGTAAAACAACACGTTATTCATATGTTCCATACAAAATACAGTACAAGGGAACATTGTTTAACCAGGAGTTAAATACAAAATATAAGGCAAAAACACATTGGCCCAGATATTCAAAAGGGTTGAGCCATGCGCAACAGGGTTGCGCCATGCGTAAGTCCAAAATGCGCCATTCTGCGATATTCAGCAGGAGGCAGTTACGCCACTGGCAACAGGTTGCGCAAGAGAGCAATGCAAATGAATGCATGCTCAACAGGAGGGGGAGGATCCATGCATAACCTGCGCAGCCCGATGTTCAGTCGGGTTGGCAGAGTTCTGCATGTGCAACCCAACGCGCCCGCATAGCTTGAGCCCAAAAAAGGCTTAGTTGAGGCCACCACAGGTGAGCTGCTGCATTGCAGGCGCAACACAGCAGCTGCCACCCTGGCTGGCCCCAACTCGGTCCCAGTGCCCCCACCAGCCCGGTCGCGGGCAGAACACGACCATGTCGCCCCCACACATCTCCCACAGCCCGATCGCGGGCAGAACACGTATGTCTCCCCACATCACCCACAGCCCGATCGTGGGCAGAACCTGTGAACCCCCAGTGCCGATCGGCGGGCAGATGTAACCCTCCCCCAGCGAATAACTCCTGGTGGTCCAGTGGACCGTAAAGCCGATCGCGGGCAGAATGTCCTGGCCACAACCCCCAAACATCTCCCTGGTGTCTAGTGTCCCCCCACCCACCCACAGCCCTCCACGCTCCCCCCGCGGCGGGGGTGACAGCATCCACCCGCCTGCCGCCCGCCGCCCGCTGACTGACTGTCCGGTAGGGCTGCACGCCCATTAGTGCAGAGCTACAGCCAATGGGCGGCAGCCCATATCAGACGATGACAGTCCAGATTTGTGAATGATCATTCACAAATCTGGACTTTCACAAATCTGGACTGTCATGTACGGTATGGGCTGCACGCCCATTGGCTGTAGTTTGCACCAATGGGCGGCAGCCCTACCGACAGTCAGTCGGCGGGCGGCGGGCGGCAGGCGGGTGGATGCTGTCGCCTCCGCTGCGGGGAGGGGAGCGGGTGGAGGGGCTTCGTGTGGGTGGGGGGACACTAGACACCAGGGAGATGTTTGGGGGTTGTGTTGTGACATTCTGCCCGATCGGGCTTTATGGTCCACTGGACCACCAGGGAGTTATTGGGTTGGGGAGGGTTACATTCTGCCCGCGATCAGGCACTGGGGGTTCACAGGTTCTGGCCCGCAATCGGGCTGTGGGTGATGTGTGGGGGGCGACATGTATTTGTTCTGCCCGCTGATCGGGCTGTGGAGATGTGTGGGTTCTATATAGGTTCTGCCCGCAATCGGGCTGTGGGTGATGTGTGGGGGCGACATGTATTGTTCTGCCCGCGATCGGGCTGTGGAGATGTGGGGGTTCAATAGGTTCTGCCCGTGATCGGGCTGTGGGAGATGTGTGGGGGCGAAATGTACGTGTTCTGCCCGCGATCGGGCTGTGGGAGATGTGTGGGGGTGTCATGTAACTGTGATGCCCGCGATCGGGCTGCATTGTGCGTCGGTCCCCGACGGCTGCTGCCTGGCAGGGTGGCCAGGAGCAAGTCCTCGGGGATCGGCGCACTTACATGTAAATGGCATGCAAATGGGGCCATAAATAGATGCAAATGGCCCCTGCGCCTTGCATAAATTATGGCCCCATTTGCATGTCACCTTTGAATATCGAAATTTGGCAAGATGGCGAATGGTACTCCGCCACCGCAAGTTTAATGCTCAACTCTGGCAACTTTGGGTGGCGCAAAGTTCCACTGCGCCATGCGCCAAGTGCTGTGTTCGGGGGTGATATTCAAAGGAGTTGCTCAACAGCGCAATTCCTTTGAATATCTTGCCACACCTCGCGCAACTATTTTGAGTAGCGCAGGGTTTGGCGCCTCAGACTGGCCCAGTTTGAATATCTGGGCCATTATATACAGCATAGTGAAACATACTGTGCATATCACACATTAACAATTATATATAGTACAGAACAGCGAAGCATGCATATCAGAGAGTAGCATGTATCTGCTGTACAGGATAGTGAAACATAAAGTGCATTGCAGCTCACATTAAACTTACTCTGCAACCAGTTAACAGGTAGTTAGTACTGAACTGCTGCACTGCACAGGAAAGCTCTTTATCACTGATACTGCATCTCTTAGCTGGTTTCTTCTGCTAAACTCTGAATGAGCTGCCGGCTTATCCTGTACATTTAGTTGATAGTCACATTCTGTACTGAAGGGGAAAAGCAAACCAACTAGCTGGCAACTCATGATAACTAATACAACAAGGTCTAGCCAGAGGCGATAGGGCTGTCAAAAGCTACGAAATGACCAAACTTATTTTCTTGTTGGTGTCATATAATGCTGTTCAGTTATACATTATTTCCAGTGAAAGCCAAATTCCTCTGTTTTCCTGTATAACTAATGCAGGCCTGTGTGAAGAATTTCCCTGTAGATGGCTCCAAATCCCTGTAAACAGAGTTCCTTACCATTTAGATAAAATACCTGACATTCCCTACAATCTTAATTAAAGAAGAACTGCACTGAACCTGTGAGTAATGTTTCCTGTAGATGCTTTTTTTCATATAGCGGGTCCCCTTGTGTTTCTGCCCCTTTTTTGCTGGCCTTTTAGTTAACCCATTGGATATTTATGGGTTACATACTGCTGCAAAGTGCCATCTAAGGACTGTATAATGTTGTTTCTGTCCCCATGAACCTTAGAATTCTACATTAGAACACAGATGCATCCAACAATGTAAGTTCTTGATAAGATCACATTGTTCTAAAATTGTCAATGCCAGCGGTGTGTGAATCAGAAACACTCACTGAATTTACCAAAAAGCCAGTTAAGATTAAGCAGTAAAAAATTGAGAACTGGTATTTTAAAAAATAACATCTGCTTCTACAAAAAAATGCATGTTTGCTGATTCAAGGCAGATCTCCTTTGAGAGATTAACAGCCCAGTCTAAATTGTTCACTATTTTTTATCTTATTCTTGTCTATCCACCTCAGCAGAGCAGACCCCCATGATCTCTGGCCCACCGATGCCTGCACCCCTGGACCAGGTTGTGCACATGGGTCACATGAACCCACATACTCAGGGCCAGGCTAACATCACACTGTACCCTGATTAGGTGCCTCTCTCAGGTCTGGGGGTGCAGGGCATGGCCATCAGCCATGGAGATTGCACCCTGCTAGTTTTTCCTCCATTTTTTACTTCCTCGGAGTGTGAGTGTGCAATGATGTCAGGCACCACATGCCAACATCTGCCACACTCCGCCCCTTTGCTGGCACCACTCTAGTAGTGCCCTCAGTCATCACCAGGGGCTGCTACAGAGCAGTGGAACCCCAGAACCCTTCCCGGGATAGGAGACCAATCCTCCAGATGTTCAATCCTATCACTCCCGTACTGACCCCTGATGGCCCGGGCTCACGTCCGAACCCAGGTCACCAACGAGGCTCGAGGTGTGGAGTCCAGCACTTCAACCCTCAGTGTCACCGGGCCGGTTACAATTGTTCACTATTTATGGAGCTGGCAGTATAGCCTAGAGGTTAGAGTAATGAGCTATAAATGGGCTATGTACATCCAGCATTCAGGCATGGGTTTGATTCCCACACTCTCTATTTCCATACTGTGTGGCTCTGGTTAAATCACTTAATCTCTCCAGTGTTTCTGTAATTCTTTTATTTATTTATTTTTTTTTGTAGTTTCATTTTAAACTGACCTTCTGCTGCATGGGAGGGAATGCTCAGTCAAACAGAGCCTCTGATCCTAAATTCTAGATCAGAGATGATCCAGAAGCAAATTATTTGATACCTTTAAATGGACCAACATAGATGTAACAACAAGAACAAAGTGCTCCAGCTTTCGGACCAACAAGTCCTTTGTCAGAAGTGTAATGACAGTTATTTAGAAAAAAGCAATACTTTTAACACCCAGACCATGCAGAAAAGAACAGAAAAAAATCCCCATTGGTTTAAAATACTCATTTAAAAAAAATAGAAGATGATGTCCGAGAAGCGTAAAAATAACATGTCATCTTAAGCTGGGAGAGTCTCAGGGTCAAAGGTGCTTAGTGCAAAAGACATACAAAGAACTCTATGGCAAATAAATTTAATCGACATATGAGATAACTACTCAAGCAGATGGCTCTTAAATCAAATTATGAGTGTCACAATGTGTATAAGAATGCAATTACTGAAAAGCAACCCCCACCTGGATTAAAGACATACTCAGATTGTTTTAGGACTACAAGAAGCATTGATGTATGTATTACAGACAAAGAACAGGAAGAAGAAACTGTATGATACGTAAAACTCAGCTGGAACCATTACACAGCTAGACTCTCCAGCTAGATATTATGCCCCATAAATGTCATAAGCCTATAGTGCAGTAACAGGATTTAATAAATGATAATATAAATATAAATTGACAGTATTAGTGTCAAACAAAAAACTCTTGTCAAGGACCACCAAGGAATTAAGAACATGCAGCCTGATATGTGCTGATGTCAATAAATTCCAATGTATAACAACTTGATGTACTGAAAATGTCTAAGAAATCTGAATAAGAAATAAAAATTAAATTCTCTCAGAGTCAAGTGATGCTTTGGCTGGGATGAGTCGCATCTAAATGGTGCTCCACCCACCCTCCACTTCATCCTTACAATTTGCTGTTTTATACCTAAAAAATTGCTGTCAAATACCTGTACCAGTTTGGAGAATGCTCTTTGGCTACACCCAGTATAGAGATGGAAGAATTATTTCCAGAGAAATCTCTCACCTGTGACTCAGAAAGCGAAGCCCTGCCAGAAATGGAGGTCAAGCGGTCATGTCATAGTTCTTCCCCGCCTCTTGAAACCTCTGACCCATTGCCTAAACAAATCTATTTAGAACTTTCAACTATAAAGGAGGCACCTTTCAAGCTGACTGAGGAGGCTTCCAAATTTAAACCAGCAATTACTCAGCTCTCAAGAAGAGTCGCGGATTCAGAAGCGAGGATAGGCTCAGTGGAATGACACCAGGACAAAATTGAACCCGAAGTCGTCGCTCTTAAAAAACCTGTAGCCAAAATGGAAGAGCATATGGATGACCTCAAAGGGCACAGTTGGTGCAACAACTTGGTCTTGCTGGGGCTCCCAGAGGGCGAAGAAGGGTCCAATGCCCCCCAATTTCTCCAGAAATTCCTCCTTAAAACAATAGGGCCTTGTCCCAGTGGCCCCAACTATATCATAGAACGTGCCCATCGCTCCCTTAGAGTTAAACCACCAGCTTCAGAACCACCTCAGCCAATTATTTTTTAATTGTTAAATTACCTGGACAGGGAGTTTATTCTAAAGTAGTACAGGAAACTAGCGGCAATTCTTTGGGAAGGTAAGAAGTCAAGGCTTGTCCCAGACTTGACTCTGAAAGCAAGACAGCTGCTTGCAACCTTCAGGTCAATTACTGCCAAGTGGTGGGCCACCCAAATTCACCATCATGTGCTGTATCCTGCAAAACTGGAGATCACCATGACTAAGGGCTCTCTAAGATTTGAATCTGCAGAAGCTGCCCTTGGAGAGCTAAAACAACTGTGTGCAGATTTCTTTGGCAAGTAATCAACACAGATCCTGCTAACTACAAGGGAGAAGTTATCCACGCACGGATTGCCCTCTTTTGTTACCTGCTGACATATTGTCCTGGATCTCCACGTCTTATCCATCGTGCACATTTTTTCAACATGTGAGCTGCAACCCTTTCAATTTTTGCCACAAGGAAGGGGAGGATTACTTTTATGCTATCCCGTCTGATCTCTCTGTGTGCTGCATTGGACTTAAATAGTCTGCAGTGTCATGAGGACTGCACTGTTTTGCTTTTAAGAGCTGACATGCATCTAGATTACTTCATGTGTTTCTGGGGAAGCTGTCCAGCAAGCAAGCAGAACTCCACATTATGGTTAACTTGACTCTGTCCCCTTTACTCAGCTACTAGGGGACACAATGCATTACTGGATCATGTCTCCTTTCTCTCTTTTTATTTTAATCAGATGTACAGTACCTTAGTTGGGGCTCCTGTCACAGTCATAATAAGTGTAGTTATACAGCAAGATACTAGAGAGTATTATTATGCTAGTAATCTTGAAGCCACATTTTGTTTCATCCTAGCTGTTATTTCAGGGATTTTCCTATACAAACTTTTATTTACTGCAATACCGGGATTGACTGTACAATTTATCTGTGCTAAATCGAGATGGTAGCTTGTTAGCCTTTTTGCAGTAGGATCTATTATCCTCTGTTTATTACTCCATTATACATAGTTTTAGGTATGTAGGTTAGCTGGGCTCCTAGTTTATTCTCACAGTTAATATTTATATAATTGTTTTTTCTACCCATTCCCCTCAGGGCCTGAGGCAGGGTGCATCAACATTTCCTTTATTCAGGGGGCTCGTCTTTTGGGGTCCTTTGTTACCCCAGTGAGTAGAACCAGTAAAACTATACATCCTTCTTTCTTCTGCATTTGGCTTCATGTGTTATGCACCCATGACGGGTTTGTTTAATACCAAAAGACCAAAGTAGTCTATACTTAACCCTGCACCCTTGGGACTCATATATTAAGCCCATTATTTATCAAGTATTAGCTTGAATTTTTTTTTTAACCAAAGGAGCTTATTCTTTTAACTTCCTTTGGGCTAATATTTACTACCCCTTATTTCAGGGATTTTTTTAAACTATTTTGACAGGCACTGAGAGGCATTTGGCATTTACTTTACTTTCAGAGCAAGCTACTTTTCTATGGAGCTCAATGCACTCATCCATTAAAGTTTACTAGTCAGATGGTTTAACAGCATTTTTCAGCATAAGAGGGTAGACGTCAGCTCCCACCCCAGAAAGTATTATGGACCTGTGCAGTGGGAGTGGGCCTAGGGCCCAGAAATGTTTCTTGGTTAGTTGGTACATCCTGTGGTGTGATATTTTCTACTTTTCTAGTTATTGTAGTAATTTAAGTGAGATTTTAAGTTTTTTGGTGGAGGAAGGGAGTATCCTTAAAGTACAATCTCTCCTTCAAGGTATAAGATGGCCTTTTTTTAAAATTACAGCCATATGACCAACATATTTAATATTGTCTCCTGGAATATAATATGGGGGAAAGACAATGCAAAAAAATATATAGTATTAAACCATTTAGCTAAATTTGACCCTAAAATATTTATTCTTCAAGAATCTCATCTGCTACCACATCACTGATGCTAGCTTCAGAAACATTGGGTGGGTCAGTTTTTGGTGCAGGCTTTAGTCCCCATTGTCAAGGTGTTGCCATCCTGACAGCAAAGAATTTCTCTTTTACTGCCCAAGACGTAGTCAGTGACCCTGATGGTCATTTTGTTTTGGCCCATGGGGCACTGGGCAACTGCAAAATGATACTGGGCTCTATATATGGCCCCAATACTGATACCCCTGCCTTCTTCCCCAAACTGGCTTCAGCCCTAGCTCCCTTCTCACACTGCTCAATTCTCCTAGGGGGTGACTGAAACCTGGTTCTAGCTAGAGATGGGTGAAGTGGCCCCAATTCACTCCGTGAAGTGATTTGCGGAGTGAATGCGAATTAGTGGAGTACTCTGCAACGCAAAGCGGAGTACTTAGCGTTATAATGGGTAACGTGAAGTCCATTGAAAACAATGACTTTGCATTACTCCGCCTTCCCAAACCACTACTCCACCAATTCTTAAGGTGAAGTACATTGAAAACAATGTACACCGCCTCACTTCGCCTTGTTTTTAAGCTCCAAAGGCAAATTTTGCAGTGATTCATAGGATTTCAGGTCACATGGGCTCTAGATTGTTCTGCACAGCCTCAGTTTGGGGTAGTGTGTGTAGGAAGCTGTAGGAGACAATCTGTTCTGAGAGCTCTCTGCGATTCAGACCTTCTAAAAGCTGTTAAAAAAGCCTTTTTTAGTAATTTTTTTTTTGCTGAAACTTTAGTTAATCGAATATAGGAAACTCTCCTGTGCTCATATCATCGAGTGTTTATTGTTTGTGTATGGATTTTGAATGTTAATGTACAACATTCAGTCTGTGTACTGAAAGACAGTGAAAGTGTGCTTGGGGGAAGGGCATATCTGTGGTACAGGTAGATCAACTTGGAGAAAAAGACAGTGCTTTCTGTTTTGGTGATATATTTCTTGTATAACTGTATTAATATACACACATTAATATTTTCAATAATTCTTGCCATTTTTTGCTGATTGTTGTGGTGCAGCAGTGCATAATTTTAGTTTGTTTAAAATATGTGGTTATATTACTGAAGTTTTCAATTTGCTATGCATTACTTAGTGTGAGTGTGTGTGTGTAATGCGTGTCATCAAATCAGACACCTTTTATTATACCACATAATAATTTCAGCAACGTGAACCTGTTATCCACTGCAGCTGTATGATTTTTGTACTTCTTTGTGGTATCTTTACTGGTACTAATACTAGTGACTGTTACTGCAGCAGTGCAGTACACTGCCTCCCCCCACCGCGGCCCACCCCAACTGGAAAAAGTATTCTTTTCCAGATTTGAATTTCTGATGGTGAGCACTGGTTAGGTGTTGTGCCTTTGTGTCTGCATCTCTTCAGTGTGCAGTGCAATCTTAATCTGTCTGTGCATTTGCATCTCTTTAGGGACCAATCTCCATCTGTAACTTAAGTGACAGTTGTTTCTTTGGCTTCCCTTCAGAGTACTGGACAGGTGTGGTGCATAATTCTGCATGAACATTGTACTTATTAATATGCATTTTTAAGTCAGGACCATCATCACGAGTCACTCGTGATACAAATCACGTTCTTCATCATCACGGTCACAAATGCAGTCATTAATCACAATTCATGATCACGTCACGAATCACAACATTAATTTTTTTTCTATGTTACTTGGATGTATTGTAAGCCTGTTTTGTAGTATCTCTCCAGACTTCACCACCCCACCATTGTACTCATTGATATATGTTTTTAAGTCTGGGAGTTTTAAGCTACAGCTCATCAGGGAAGTACAGCCATAGGCATTTGTGTTCCCAATACAGTTTCATTTTGGTTATCTCACATCATCGACACTGAATCACATTCTTCATTATCGCGGTCACAAATGCAGTCACAAATTACAATTCACGATCACGTCATGAAACACAACATCAATTTTTTTACTAGTTACTTGGATGTACTGTAAGCCTGTTTTGTAGTATCTCTCCAGGCTTCACCACCCCACCATTGTACTCATTAATGAGTGTTTTTAAGTTGGGGAGTTTTGTGCTGCAGCTCATCAGGGAAGTACAGCCAAGGCATTTACATTCCTTCCTGCACAGCATGTGAGTTAAAGTACTATAAGTAGTAGTGGGCGAAGTGGCCCCAATTCGCTCCATGAAGTGGTTCACGGAGTAACACGGAACCTGTGGAGTACTCCACAATATGAAGCAGGGTACTTCACTTCATAATGAGGAACGCAAAGTCCATTGAAACCAATGACTTTGCATTATTCCGCCTTCCCCAAACCACTTCTCCACCAATTTTAAGATGAAGTACATTGAAATCAATGTAATTCGCCTCACTTCACCTTGTAATTGAGCTCCAAATGAAATTCCGCAGTGATTCATGGGATTGCAGGTCACATGGGCTCTAGAGTGTTCTGCACAGCCTCAGTTCTGGCCTGGGTAGTGTGTGTAGTGGTAGCTGGAGACAGTTTGCTTTCAGAGCTCTGCGATTCAAAACCTCTAAAAGCTGTTTAAGATGCCTTTTTGAGTCATTTGTTTTTTGCTCAAAATTTACTACGTCGATTGTAGGAAACCCTTCTGTACTCATATCATTGAGTGATTATTGTTCTGTGTGGATTTTGAATGTTAATTTAGAACAGTCAGTCTGTGTACTGTGAACTGTGCTTTGTGGGAGGGGCGTATTTGTGGTATAGGTACATTAACTGGGAGAAAAAGGCTGTCTTTCTGTTTTGGCTATATTTTTCTTGTATAACTGTGTTAATGTACTCACAGTAATATTTTCAGTAATTCTTGACTTTTTTTGCTGATTGTTGTGGTGCAGCAGTGTATAATTTGTCTGTTTAAAACATTTGATTATATTACTAAAGGTTTCAATTTGCTATGCATTACTTGTAGTGTGTGTGTGTGTGTGTGTGTGTGTGTGTGTGTGTGCGTGAGATGCGTGCCATTAAATCAGACACCTTTTACTGTGCCATAGAGTAATTGCAGCAGTGTGAACCTGCAATCCACTGCACCTGCATGAATTTTTTATACTGCTTTGTGGTATCTTAACTGGTAGTGGATTGTTACTGCCATGCACTAATCCCCCAACTGGCAAAATGTATTCCTCTCCAGATTTGGATTTGTGACTTGTGTGCATTAGTTAGGTGTTGTTGTGCCTTTTTGTATGCATCCCTTGAGTGCACAGCGCAATCTTAATCTGTTTGTGCGTTTGCATGGCACCAACAATTCTGGGAGACTGCATTTCTTGTTATGCTCTCATTTCACTTTGTCAGCACTGGAGAATTTTCTGGACACAAGACAGTAGCATTTCATCAGCACTGGGGAATTTTCTGGACACAAGACAGTAGCACTTTGGGGATGCACATTAATTCTGGTGACTGTGTGGGTGGGGTACTGCCAATATTGTTGTCACTCTACCTTCCTTCACGTTTAAAGTGGAATGACAATGCAAAGTATTAATAACAAGGCAAAGTGAGCCTTTCCTATGGGACAGTCCGCATAGCGAAGTGCAATGCAAAGTGGTCACTTCGCGTTCACTTCGCAGGTGGATTTTAAATTTGCTGCATCTCTAGTCCTAGCTAATGACCTGGATCGCACTTACCATTCAGGTAAGCATCCCTCTCCAGCGTAAAGAGCCCTTCATAAATTTACCTCAACCTTCGGGCTATTAGACCCTTAGAGAAAACGGAATCCTCACACCAAAGACTACACTTTCTTTTCTTCTGCACATAAAGTCTATTCCAGACTTGACTTTTTTCCCTTAAGCCAGAATTTGCCTTCCTATATTATTGGATCCCGAATCCACACTCGTGTTACCTCTGATCATGCCCCAGTGACCTTAGTTATGTCCTTTCCGTCCCTTTCTCTTCGTCTGCACACCTGGTCCCTTAATAACTGAACGTTATAAGATAACCAGTTAGTAACTCACTTCAACACCTTTAATCCATATACAATTCAGGTAAACCTAGGTACAATTCCCTCTACTGATATTATGTGGGCTGCCTTAAAAGCAACCTGGCGAAGGGAACTTATCCACCTAGCCACGGTTAAAAGGAAGTTACTGACCCTAGTCAACCAGTGGCTGGACAGAATCTGTATCCTGGACATTAAAGGCACAGATGCCCTTAATGATAATGACCGTCAAGAACTATCCCTCCTCAGAATGAAATAATTGGGCCACCTGTTAGATGGGGTTGAAAAAGTTGCTTCTCATATTAAAGCAACTTACATAGGACAAGGAAATAAGGCTGGTAAACTACTAGCCCTGCGTTTGAAGCAATAAACATCAACTAAATGGATCCCTGCTGTCTGACATCCCCAGTCAAATGCCCTGATGTCAGAGGCCAATGATATGACCAATGTTTTCAAACTCTTCTACCAATCCGTTTACTCTGGATCTCCTCTAGCCCCTTCCCAAACCCAAGCCATGTATAGATTTCTGGATCAAGTGAATCTACCCTGTATTTCAGAAGCCCACCAATTGATGCTGTCAGGCCCAATTACTTCAAATGAGATCTCTCAGGCTATAGATTCCTTGCAACCTGACAAAGCCCCTGGTCCTGACAGATTCACAGGCCTCTTTTACAAGTCATATAAAGATGACCTGATACCAGTACTGACTCTGTTATTCAGCTACTGGGAGGCCTCTCAGGTAACTGACCCTTCCCTGTTTGAAGCCAGAATAACTCTTCCCCAAAGCCAGGGAAAGATCCAACTAAGGTAGGAAATTATCGCCCCATATCCCTCCTCAATGTTCATATAAAACTTTATGCCAAAATCTTAGCTTCACATTTGGCGAGGGTTTGATACCCTCCTGGTCCCCTAGCAAGCTGGCTTTGTAGTAGGCCACTCATCCTGTGATCATTTTCGTAAGCTTTTCCACCTCATCTCTGTATGCAGGAACCCAACCCTGGGAGCGGTGCTGATGTCCCTGGATGCAGAAGAAGCTTTTGACAGGGTTTCTTGGTTCTGTCTTTTTGAAGTATTAAAGAGATATGGTCTCCCCTGACTTTATTCAGCATATTCATGTTTTATATCAATACCCCTCAGTCCACATAATATGCAACAATAACCTCTCAGAGGTCTTTCGACTATCCAGAGGTACCAGGCAGGGGTGTCCAGTATCCCCACTCCTTTTCAACCTTTTTATTGATCCCCTAGCTAGAGTCCTCAATCAAACCCATGCAATACAAGGCCTATCAACTGGGAGCAAAGAGTTTAAATTGTTTTTGTTCACAGATGACCTGCTTTTACACCTTTTGGACTGGCACTCCTACTTACCCCAGGCCCTACAAGTATAGCAAAATTCAGTCTTTTTTTGGGATACAAACTAAATAAAGATAAAATTCTTGTTTACTCCCTGTCAGGGGGAGAAATTGGTGAACAAATTAAGGTATTAGTATTGCAGTGGATGCCCCACTCGCTTGCGTATTTGGGCATCAAAATTTCAAAAGAACTGGGGGAACTAAACCTGGATCTCCTCCTAAAACACACAACCAGAGACTTAAAGAGATGGCTTAAACTTTCACTGTCCTTCTGGGGTAGAGCCAATATACTTAAAATGTCCATTTTGCCAACATTTTGTTACCAATTATGCAAGCTCAATATATACCTTCCTAAGTCCTTCTTTTCAGCTACTCATAGGATCTGTTCAGATTTCTTATGGAATAGAAAAGCCCCTCGCAGAACTTACTTGAAGCTTTCTTGCCCCAAAGCATTAGGAGGCCTGCAACTGCCTGACTTTTTCCTCTATTATTGAGCCATCCACGCAAATAGATTTTTCTATTGGGTCCCCCCCATGAAGGATGTTAACTTAAGCCCCGAATGGTTGCATATCAACCTGAACTTAGCTCTATATGACAAATTTTCTCAATGGGCTACACTTTTGGGTGTTGGTCCTGTGTGATTCCCTGAAAGGTTGGGATATTAAAGCCCTCCATCAATTCTGTTCCAACATAAATCTTTCTACCAAGAAAAACTTAATGCTACCTTTATTCCATAACCCAAACCTGTCAATTTGCTAAATCTCCTATTAACCACAAGGGTGGTGGCCTACAGCAGAAATAAATTTAACTGAGTCCATTAAAGGGAACTCAATCCTATCTTTACAGGAATTACAGGAGAAATTTAAGATTTCTCCTATATACATATTTAAACTCTTTCAAGTCCGTAAATGTGTGTTGTCCCTTTTGGGTCCACCCCCATGGTCCGACCAATCAGGCCAGCAATTTCTTTCTTTATTGAACTTAGCTAAAAATCACAAGCCAGTTTCTAAAATTTAGCATGAACTAGTCAAACGACCTTAGAATCAGCCATCCCCAGTAGCTTTCTATTGGAAGAAGACATTGTCTGTACAGTATCTCTGCCAGATAGCACCTGAGAATCAATATAGAAAGATACCTACAGTTTGGCTAAACAAGATCGATTAAGGGCAACCCAATTCAACATATTGCATTATAATAATAATAATAATAAATAATAAAACTTTATTTATTAAGCGCCTTTCAAGCACCAAGGCGCTGTACAAATGAATATTAGAATCAAAATATACATATAAAATCAACATTCACAGCAGCATCAATTTATAAAAGCCTTGCTCCACAAAAAAGTCTTAAAATCCCGCTTAAAGGATTCCATGGTCATGCATTCCCTAAGCCAGCGAGGCAGAGAGTTCCAGAGGGTTGGGGCCGCAAACACGAAAGCCCTGGCCCCAGAAGACTTCAATATAACCCTCGAACTCTCTAGCAACCCCTCCTCGGCTGAACGGAGCTGTCGTACGGGGCAGTAAGGAATCAGAAGCTCTTTCAAGTAATCGGGGCCAAGTCCGTGCAGGGCTTGGAAGGTCAAAAGACCTACTTTAAAGGTGATCCGCCACTGTATAGGCAGCCAGTGCAGATTGCGCAGCACAGGGGTAATATGTGTCCTTCTAGTTACCCCTGTCAATAACCTTGTAGCAGCATTCTGCACTAGCTGCAAGCGGTGGATATCAACCCCAGGAAGCCCCAAGTACAGGAAGTTGCAATAGTCAAGGTGTGAGGTCACAAAGCATGGACCAACACGGGTAAATCGCTGGACGGAACAAGGTGTTTCACCCTGGCAATGTTCCTAAGATGGTAGAATGCAGACTTAACGACTGCTGGCACCTGATGATGAAGAGTCAGCCCATTGTCAAGTACCACTCCCAGGTTACGCACCCATTCAGAGGTAAGGATCTAATCCCCCCCCAGCAGTAAGCCAGAGGGCTGACCAGACCCCAACCCCCCTGTTCCATGACCCGGGTCAACAACCATGACTTCATACGTACTATGTACTACACCCCTAGCAAACTATGTAGAATGGGTATATGCCCAACCCCAATTTGTCAAAACTGTGGGTCTGAAGAAGCCACATTATACCAAAGCTATGGACCTGCAGTAAGATCTGTAAGTTCAGGGATCTGATAAAGAATCAAATGGTTGCTTATTTAGACCTCTCCTCTTTCTTTCAGAAGATACTTGCCTTCATAACTCTCAACCTCCCTCGTCACAAATCAGGGACAAGGCTTAAAATCATCAGGGACAAATGAGCAAAATCAGGGACACATCTGAAAAAAACAGTATTATTAGTTCCAGAAGCTGTGTGCAACATGCTTCTTACTGTGAACAGCATTTTCTTAACGAGAACTAGCCTGTAACAGCAATGGCCTGCATTATTTTGTGATTCAAATCTCTACTGTTCAGTGACAGAAATGTCACATTTAGGAGGGACAGAAGAAATTTCTGAGGCAAAATCAGGGACATCCCTGAAAATCAGGGACAGTTGAGAGGTATGCTTGCCTTTTAGGCTTTTATGCCTTTATCCCTATGAATAAGAAAAAAAATGCAGAGAGAAGATTGGTCTCCCTCTTTTGGTGAATGGTGGAATGAATTTCTTACTGCATTAAATGCAGAACGTGTAATAGCCAATATCACTCACTCCTGGAATAAATTCCAGGCTTGCTGGTCTTCACTCTATTCTATACTCAAGGACAAGTTTGGCTACTGAAGGCCCACAACTCTTCCACAAACCCCAGCTGGCTTGTTGCTATCCCTGCCCCCCTTAATGAAAGTAGGAATACACCACTTAATTCAGTTTTGGTTTCTGATGGAACCTGAAGGGTGAGACTGCTCTTGGGATGGGATGGGAGGGAGGGAAAGATTAGTTGGGTATGGGAGTCCAATTTGTTGATTGCTTTTTCCTTAGTTCTTGTAACTTATTGTAATTTAAGTTCTTGTAATGGATTGTATTCTGTTACCAATACTCTGTGTGTATGGTTTGTTTTTACATCAATAAAACACACTTAATTGCAAAAAATTTAATTATCTCCTCCCGTCCACAAACACAACACACCCTACCCCACCCCACATCCCCATAATGTGGGGGGGGGATTAACTAGTTTTAAGGGATACACACACACACACACACTCACACACAGACACTCCTAATGCACCATAATACACATCAGTCACTGCAAATGTTACCCAAAGGAATTCAGTTTGTCATGACATCCCAAGTAAAAGGGAACATGTATCTTAATATCTACAGAGTAAAAATTTGACAATTAACCTTACTCCTATCTGCACAGTAACATCTCCAAGGATTCTGGATAGAACTACAATGAAATAAAACGTCCACCCTCCCCAGGGTAAAGTAACTAGAAGTAAATATAAAATATGTGTGTAAGACAAGAGTCCTAACATACCCACATTTCCACAAATCACTACAATAATTGCCTACTGTAAATACATTTGTCAAGGACCCCCATGCAAATGAGATCTCACATCCCAATATGTTCAGAGTTAAAAAAATGTGAGTCTACAGTAACACTACTGTATGTACTGTAACTGGCTAGGGAATCTGAATATGGCACAATGGAATTAACCCCACTCCCAGGGGAAGGTAAATAGTAAGAAGGAATTAATATTCATTATGTGTGTGAAGTAAGAGTAATAATACACTGTGACTCCATGTATCTAACTAGAAGCCTACCTCAGTGTGACAACAATCCCCATACCTGTCATATTCACATACCTCCAAAAACAAACACACACACACACACACACACACACGCACACGCACACGCACACACCCACACACACTGAGACACACACACACTCACACTCACACACACACTCAAACACACACACACACACACACACACACACACACACACCACAAGTGCTGAAGTCCTGTAATATGTCAGTCCAAAGAAGAAGAGGTCTGTGGATGCTAAATTCTGTAATGTCCCATGAAACCCAGATCTATGTTCATCCCATCTGCTACCATATTGAGATGTAAAATAAGTTTAATTTCAAAAGCTCATCTCTGTTGTGTGCTTTTGAGATTTCCTTTTAAGATCATTACTGACATATCCAAAATCAAGTGGTCAGGCTGGGAGAAGTGTTGCCCCACTGTTTTTTCAGTCTTCTTTGTTTTAATAGTATGTCTGTGCTAGTTCATCTTAGTGAGGAGCTGTTGGCGTGTCTCTCCAACAAAACCTGTTTGTGGACATCTCTTGCACTGAATGAAATAAACAACATGTTGTGATGTACATGTATAACTCCCATGCACCTGGAATTGTCTGTTTTGTGATGTAACCACACAGTCCGAAGTGGAAATGAGCTCACAAGTCTTGCAGGTGTGTTGATTGCAGTGTTGTGTGCCATTTAATGTCATGGTATTCTGTTCTGGTGAAAGCTTGCTACTAACAATCAGGCTGGCTAAATTTGGTTGTTTAAAAGATAGCATTGGTAGTTCCTTAAAAATATAATTAAGGGTCTCATCTTCACTAGATATTGGATGGAAGTCTTTAATAATCTTACGCAGATGTTCAGGGTCTGGATGATATGTGACTACTAAGGGTATTCTGTTTGTAGCTGTCTTTTCTTTATACTGAAGTAGTTGTTGTCCTGGTACTTGTGTTGCACATTCTGTTGCCCTGTCAATTTCTCTGGAAGAGTGTCCCTGCTCAATAAAGTTGTTTTTCAACATAGCCAAATGTGTATCTCTGTCCTCCTCATTTGAACAAATACGGAGACATTGAAGTGCTTGACTGTACATGACATATTTTTTTATGTGGTTTGAGTGATTACTTTTCTTGTGTAGGTATTTCTGTCTGTCTGTTGGCTTCCTATAAATACATGTATATACGGCTCTATCCCTAATGGTGACTGTGGTGTCCAGAAAATTAACACTGGTGGTAGAATACTGCAGGGTAAGCTTTATGGTAGGGTGAAGGTTATTAAGTTCTTGATGAAAATCTTTAAGTGCATCTGTGCCCTCCATCCAAAAGATAAATAAATCATCAATGTAACAGAAATAAGCAAGCGGTTTGTGGGGACAGTGCCCTAAGAAGTCCTCCTCCAAATCTGCCATAAAGAGGTTAGCATATCGCGGAGCCATCCTGGTGCCCATTGCTGTTCCCATAGTTTGAACATAATGTTTATCATTGAAGTTGAAGTTATGTATCAAAATGAATTCCATAAGTTTCCCGATCACTTCAGGGTTGATGTTTTGGTCCAGTCCTTTCTCCTGTATGTATTTAAGGCAGGCTGAAATGCCATCCAATGTCTGCAATATTAGTGTAGTGGGATGTTACATCCATCATCACTAAAATGGTATCAGGTAGTAAGTCCTTATAACCAGAAAGTACACGCAGAAAGTGCATAGTGTCCTGGATATAACTGTCTCTTTCCATAACCAGTGGTTTCAAAATGGTTTCTACAAACCCTGACATCCCCTCGATCAGGGTACCATTACCAGAGACTATGAGTCTTCCCAGATTGCTAGGTTTAAGTATTTTAGGCAGCATGTAGAGTGTCCCTGGCCTGGATAAGAGATGAGCAGTCTATGTCACATGGCCCATCCCAAAACAGGATTGTATACACACACATATACACACACACACACTCTTACTTAAAAGCACTTTCCACTTGACACTTCCGAGTCCAGAAAATGCAAACAGCACAAAGCACCTCTTTTATTCTATGAGTTTCTGGCAGCTGGACTTAATTAACTCTGTCACACTAGTTTATGCTTACTTTTTTGTTTGTTTTTGTTTAAAGGGCAAAATCCTTCAGGCCACAAAAAGTGATGAGGCTATAGCACCCCCTGCAGTTAATGTTTGCCCATTGCAATGAAATAGCTCAGGCTGCTGGTTCAATGTCAGTAATCTGACACTGTAGACTACAGACATCATATAATGAGTTCACCCCTAGGTTGCTGAAAGAAATAGAATACATCTATTAGACTGAGCAGGATAGATAATAGAAACAGCAGTTTTAAAAGTTTTTTTTTGTTCATATCCTGAGAGGTTTTGAGGCACAATACAGTAGCATTCCCCTTCCCTTCAGATGCCTTTAACATAGAACAGTAAATAACAAAACTCAGAGGGGGAGTGCACTACTTTGCAGCTGTGGAAGTATACATCTAAATGTCTGATAAGGTAGTTGTAGGAAAAGCCATTTCAGAGATAGAGTCTGATCAATGACAAAAGGGCTCCACCCACAGTCCTAAAAATGGGTTGCAAACTGGCTGCACTATAAGTTTCATGTGAACTATACTGTAAATATTGTAGAGTGACAAGCAACCATTGTACCTTATAGTGAATATACATATTGTACATTACTATGTATCCATTTTACAGTATAGTAAAACATAGAGTACATATTATACAGTAATTTGCATCCATTGTATAGTATAGTGAAACATACAGTGCATTCATACTGTAGTATAGAATAACATACATACAGAGTAATATGCATCCATTATGCAGTATAGTGAACCATACGTATCATAGAGAAACATGCACCCATTATACTGCACTGTAGTGTGGAACACATATAATATATAGGGACATGCAGCCATTGTAAACTACAGTAACACATGCACTTCATATGACAGAGTAATATGCATCCATTTACAATTCAGTGTAGGGAAACATACATGCTACAGAGTAATGTGCATGCACTTTTAAGTATAGGAAACACATGTATCATAGAGTAACATACACAATTATACTGTACAGTATAGGGAAACATACATATGATAGAGTACAATACTATGCATCCATTACACAGTATGGGGAAACATACATATCACAGAGTAACCTGCACCCCTCATACTGTATAGTATGGTGGAACATGTTTATCAAAGTTACAGGCATTTGTTGTATAGTATGGGGAAACATACACATCGTACAGTAACACGCATCCATTGTGCAATATATTGAAACATACATCTTGAGCAACACATATTCATTATACAAATAGTGAAACATACCTAGAGTACAGTTAGTATAAGGGATGTTTGTATAAGGGCTGTATTTTGGGTGTGTAAACGGTTGTATTCTGGAGTTCAGTTCTGGGCCATTTGAGAGACAGAAAGTGTTTGATCCTGCCTGAGGACAGCAGCTGAGGTGGGCAGTTGTGTAAGAGGCTGATTGACTCACATTGGAGTGGCAGTGAGCCCTAATCCCACCCTCTCCTGTGCCTCCCTTCCCCAGCTTGTCCACACTTATTGGGATGGCAATGCATTGGAATAGGTGGAAAGCACTACCGGGTGCATCCACTAATGTGCCCTAACAGAACAGTGGGGATTGTTCTTTGTAATGTTATAGAGTAATATGTAGCTCTGGTTAAAGAGGTAAAAAGTTACAAAAATATACAGTAGATAGCATGGTGTTTTGTACTTGGGTGTTGCACCTCAAGCTGTACTTTGCTGGGAAATGTGTGGATGGTATGGTATCATGGTTAGTAGTGTTTTGTGCTTCCTGTTACTGGAGTTGATATTGTATTTTTAAGTAGGGACTGGACTGGTTAGAAACCTATAGACAGAACTGTATTTTGTAGTTAGTACTGGTATCATGGGTAGGATAATGGGCTGTAATGGATGTGGTGCAGCAGTTTGGATTAACATATTGTGGAGGCTAGAAGGGTGTCCAAACTATATCTAGTTGAAGATGCTGGAGGAGGACGCACTGGGGCTTGGTAGAGAGCTGGAGAGGATGAGGGAAGGGGAGTGGCAATGGGCCAGGAGGCAGGAAGGTCACATCCATGAAATAACATTAGGACATTGCAGGGCAGAAACAGTTGCTCAAGGAAAGTGATGGGAGGGAGTGCAGGAGCAGAACAAACAAGGGGCCTAGCATTAGTGTGAAGGCTAGACTTGGAGGGGGGGAGCAGAGGCACAGTCAGGCAGAATGGGCAGGAAATAGGTTTGCTTAGCTGGTGACACTGGTGAAGGGGGAGAGAAGTAGGGATCTCAAGAGGAAAGCAGAAGAGGGAGGAAGAGGGAAACCCATAAGGGGCAGGAGTCAGTCAGAGCAGGGTGACATGGGTGAAGGGGAGAGAAGCACTGCTGGTGGGGTAGATGACAAGGATGGAGTAAAGGAGGGCAGCCAGGGAGGAGGGGAAGGATGTGAAGGATATGGAGGGAGCAGTGAAGGGGGAGAAGGGGCAGAGAGCAGTAGGGAGGAAGGGTGGAGGTAGTGAGCTGGATTGCTCTAAGACTGGATACCCTGGGAAAGGGATGGGGGCAGGAATAAGGAATGAGGAAAGGGGTGTACTAGTGCTTGGTGATTCCATACTTAAAAGGATCAGAAGGGGTGACATGGGGGAGAGGTATAGAAGAATATGGGTGGAGGCTATACCTGGACTGACAGCAGACAGGGAGAGGCAGGCAGTTCCTAAGTGCACAAGGAGGAGCAGGAAGAAACCGCATTTAGTGGTGTATGTGGGCACTGATGACCTGGCAGGGGAGATGGTGGAAGTAGTGAGGAGGAGGTTTGAGGAATTAGTAGGGCTATGTGAGGAAGTGGGGAAATCAGTGGCCTTTTCAGAGGTGCTCCCAGTACCCTGCATGAGTACGGGAAGGAAAGGGAGGATTGGGGAATTCAACTAGTGGCTGGGGTAATGGTGTCAATCTAAGGGGTATGAAGTAGTGGGGGACTGGGGCAGTACCTGGGAAAATAAAGATCTATATGCAGGGGATAAGCTGCACCTGAGCAAGGAGGGGAAAGGGGTATTAAAGGAGAGGTTGGAGGGGTACATAGCATCAAGAATAGATTTATATTAGGTGGGGGGTTGCAGGAGGACAGCTAGTAGGCAGGGATCCCAGAGGGGGAGCCAAGCATGCCTACCCCTCCAAGCTATCAGAGAGGTATTTGAGGTGAGGAATCAAGGAGAGATTAGGAGTGGGGAATCGGGGTTGGGGAAGAAAAACACAGGTTGGAGGGTGGTCTCACTGATTGCAAGAAGCTTATGTAACTCCCTTGTTCCCAGGGATTACTAGAATCCCACTTAGAATCAATGGCAGGCAGGGAGAGGCAGCTTGTGAAATGCCTGTTAAATGGATTTCACACTGTCACACTCTGTTTTCAGTCTCAACTGAGCTGGAGTGATGATGTCACTTTAGAATTTTCGCAGCAGCATAAGCCACAATGGAATGCTAGCTGGGGGAGTTAGCTGTATAATGTTGAGTTAGAGGTCAGCAGTCTGTAGAGTGGAGAGTGAGGATGAGGCTGCTGCCTGGGCAGCTCCTCAGTTTTTGGCTCTGACAGAGAGCTGCCTTCGTAGTTTGGGTAGTTTGTTCTCACCCTAGAAGAAGAACATAGAAGACCAGAGAGTGAAGTGGTAGAGACCATTCCTAGAAGGTTTTCCAGTGCCCCATCCCCGGAGGGATGGGGGGAATTCCAGGATTATGGGGCAATCTCTTGGTCCAGCCTGGACTGTGTTGAAGCTGCCTGAGATCCATCTGCTTTGTGAGTACCCAAGACTTTTGTGTAGAAAAAGTCCTGGGCACCTGCATTCCTGTGGTGAGTTATTCTCTGACAAAGGGACTCTGTCACCAAGACTGTTTCTGTTTAAAAGTGTCTGCCTACTATGGGGTCTGGAGAGAGACTTGCCATCTACAGAACTTTTAGTCTATTTCTGTTTAAAAATGTCAGACTACTATGGGGTCTGGAGAGAGAGACTTGCCAAGTACAGATCTTTTAGTTTGTGTCTGATTTAAAAGTGTCTGCTAAAGTGGGGGGTCTTGTGAAAGAGACATTGCCAATTACAAAACTTTTAACTTCATGGCTCCACAGAGGTGTAAGAAAGTAGCATATTAAATGTGAAAGACATTTCAAGATAGCATCTACAAGAGTTTCTGAGAAGGGTGTTATTAACCAGATGAATGGTCGAGTATAAATTTGGAAGCAGAAGTTGGGAGACTCACCATCTGGATAACCATGTTTACCTCTCCGGTTCAGTTTGGCACTTCGTTTTCTCTTGTACATTTTAATGATGCCTGAAATATACCCAGACATGGAATTGTGGATTTTCTGTGAGCCTGAGTGTAGCGGCTCACAGAAAATCCACAATTCCATGTCTAGGTATTTTGGTGGTTGAGGGTGACACCAGTAATTCCTCATGAAATATGGGAAAGTCTCCTAGTACTGGCCGAGGGTGCCTAGGCAAGGGACATGTACCAGTTCTGGCCGTGTGTGCCAATTTCTATTCAGAACCAGAGAGTGTTCGCAGTTTCCATTCAGAACCTGAGGTTTCACTGTGTATGTGCTCTGTACCTCAGTAATCTGCATTACCAGTGGGAGTAGCCTTGTTGGGGTCCATCTTCACTTTGTATTATTCTCTGTGTATGTGAATAAAGGTCACACTCTAGAATCTCAACCTGGTTTGGACAGTACTGTTATTGCTTCCACTGTGTCTGGATTTACTTGGGTGCCCATGACCAGAAGTACAAACCTAGCATAACTGTGAGCAACTGTTTTCTCCCAGGGACCCAGGTTGATGGCTATGCTAAATGGTCCCTCCAGGTGTGAGCCAGGTAGTTGCCACACTTGGTTTGCCTTGTCTGAGGATGGCAGGCTATGAAGTAGAAGTATTGGTAAACAGAACTGTTTGCAGTGACAACCCCCATCCCTCTCATTGGCACCATGTGTGAGAGGAATAGCCCTGCTAGTTGAACAAGGGGGTCCGCAGTGGGGAGGTCACACTTAGGTAACAAATCAGCTGAGCAACAGGCTCTCTTGGCTGTAGGGAGGGTGGACATTGCAGCCACCACAGAGACATGGCCCACCCAAAACCAGGGCTGGGATTTTTTTTTTAACTCTAATTTTTCTCCTACCTTTTGGAGCTTCTCTAAGGCATCCCTTGCTCAGCCTGCAGCTCCTAACCACCCACCTGAACCGCTCTCCCTGACAACTGCATCAGTATCAGGACCCCAGGCTCTTCAGCCTCTGTGGAGAGGCCGAGGGTCCCCAGGGGGTAGAGTCGGGGGTTGCCTCTGGCAATGGGCATGTGGGGCCTTGGCTCCCGGAGGTTGCTGTTGCCTCATCCAGCAGGTAGGGTTTTTTTCTTGCTTTTCTCCCTGCCCTCTGAAGCTCAGACATGCAATGATGTCCATGACACTGCGCCCGATGTCCACAGCAGCTCCACACCTGCATCAGCTTGCTCTGCAGGTTCCATGGCATGCACTCAACTACCACCAGAGGCCACTCAGAAGTGGTGCATACCCCTGCACCCTCCCCGGGAAGGGAAAGCAGTTCTGCAGATGCTCAATCCCTTCCCTTCCTTGCCAACCCTCGGTGGCCCGAGCTCTTTCCTGAACCTGGGTTGCCAGCGTGGCTTGAGGTGTGGCATTCAGTGCCTCAACCCTCGGCACCTCTGGGCCAGTCCAGAACTTGGATATGATGATCCCAGAATACAGGATATTCAGAAAGGACAGGTCTAGGGGGAAAAGGGGAAGGCATGGCAATCTACGTGAGGGAGAGGATAAGGTGTATGACAGAGGAGGGGTGGAGGTCAGGATAGAGGCCCTATGGATGCAGTTTCAAGACTCTAAAAAAAAGGCACTGAGGATGGGAGTAGTGTACAGGTCACCAGCTCAGGGGGATGACCTGGATAGGAAGTTGGCCAGGCAGATAAGAAATGTCTGTAGGAAGGGGGACACCACAGTGGTGTGGGACTTCAACTGCCCTGGACGGGACTAAAACACCCCATCCACCATGTGTGCAAAGGAGGAGAGATTACTAGATGCATTTCAGAACAGCTTCCTGGTGCAATTGGTCTGCGGGCCTACTAAGGAGGGTAGGACTCTGGATCTGGTATTAACAAATGAGGATGCTGTAAGGGATCTGGGAGTGGAGGACCCCTGGCTGGGAGTGACCATCATACGGTGTGGTTCACACTCAATATGGAAAAGGTAATAGGAGGAACAGGTACCAGGGAGATTGATTTTAAGGATGTGGACTTTAAAAGAATGGGGGAAATTTTGGTTGAGCCTCTGGTGGGAATTCAGACATGCATGAGTGCCAGTCAGAAGTGTAATATGATTAAGAAAAGGCTGGCAGAGGCTACTGAGACCTGCACCAGGACACGGAGCAAGAAAGAGAGAGAAAAGAAGCCGAGCTGGCTGACTTGGGAGGTAATGGAAGGGATAAGGGCCAAGAGAGAAGCATTCCGGAAGCTTAGGAAATCGCGAGGGCAAGGGGACAAAGATGAGTACACAAAGAAGTCAAGGAAGGTTGCTAAGTTAGTTAGAGCAGCCAAGGCTTCCAGAGTGCCAAGACTAACGGGGAAAGGGACTTCTTCAGATACATTGGTGAGAAAAAAAAACAATGACCAGATTGTGAGGATTAAGAAAGATGGGTGGGTGGGTGGAGAAGGGGAGGACCAGGCAGAGGCACTGAATGAGTAGTGTACTTCTGTTCAGTATTCATGAAGAAAAGAGGGGGGCAGATACCCCATGGGAAGAGGGGAGTGGGCAGGGTGTGTGTGTGGGTGAGTTATATCAGAATTACAGAGGACAGGATGATGGAGGGACTAAGGGCACTGGCGGTGGACAAGGCTCTAGGGCTGGATGGTATGCCACAGGACCGGAGGATGGTCCATGTGGTGCCCATTCATAAAAGTGGCCCGAAGGATGATCCAAACAACTACAGACTGGTGAGTCTCACTTCAATCGTGGGGAAACTCATGGAGTCAATCCTAAAGGAGAGACTGGTGACCTTTCTGGAGGACAATGGGCTCCAAGATGGCCATCAGCACAGTTTTGTATTGGGCAGATCCTGCCAGATTAACCTATTCAAGTGCTTCGACTGGATTACCAGGTAACTGGACAGAGGCCATGCAGTGGGCATCCTATATTTGGACTTCATCAAGGCCTTTGACTCAGTGCCACATGGGAGGCTGAGAGGGAAACTGGAATACATTGGAGTGGGGACAAAAATGGTCAACTGGCTCACCAACTGGCTGAGAGGTAGGCAGCAAAGGGTGGTGGTGGGGGGGACTCTCATCACCAAGAGACGTTATGGGTGGGGTGCCCCAGGGTTCAATACTATGGTAGGTGCTGTTCGGGATATTCATAGCAGATAATCAAACAGGATCCAGAGAAAGATCAGCCTGTTCACAGATGATACTAAGATCGATGCAGTGGTAGATGACATAGAGGGGTGGAGGAGGCTGCAGAAATACTTGATCAAACTACAGGAATGGTCTGAGACATGGCAGTTGGGGTTCAAAGCCAAGAAGTGCAAGGTACTGCACTTTGGAGCAAAGAACTATAGGAGGAAATATCAGTTGGGAGGTGTACAGTTGGTAAGCACAGCAGAAGAAAAGGATCTAGTGGTATTACTAAGGGGGAGTATGAATCACTCAGCTCAGTGCAGGAAGGCGGCTGCAATGGCAGACATGATGCTGGGGTGCATAGCGAGGGGAATCTCCTCCAGGCACAGAGAAGGGATCCTACCCCTGTACAGGTCACTGGTCAGGCTGCACCTGGAATACTGCGTGCAGTACTGGTGTCCATTCCTGAAGAGGGACATCAGATTGTTGAATGGGGTGCAGCATAGGACAACAAAGATGATACAGGGATTTGAGGGTAAATCCTACAAGGAGAGGCTGGCAGAGCTATAAATGTATTCACTGGAAGACTGGCGGGATAGGGGAGATATGATTGAAATCTTTAAGTACCTAAAGGGTATTAACAGGATTAATACGGAAGGGATTTTTCAGATCAGAAGGGGGAGGAACACGAGAGGGCATTAGCTGAGTTTGGAGGGGGGAGATTCACGAGAGAAATCAGGAGACACTTTTTCACAGAAAGGGTGGTAGATATGTGGAACACTCTGCCTAAGGAGGTGGTATCATGTAGAATGGTGGGAGAATTTAAGAGAGTGTGGAACAGATGGGGGGATAGTAATGAGGAGGGGAGGGTGGGGCAGCTAAAAGTTGAGAGACTAGCTGCACAATCAGGCAGATTCGCTAGGCCATGAGCCCTGTTTCTGTGTATGTTTGTATGTATGTATGCACAGTACAGTACAGTAACATGTATCCATTGTACAGCATAGAAAAACATGCATACAGTATTGAGTAACATCCATTCATTGTACAGTATAATGAAACATACATAACACAGAATTACATACATGTGTGATACTGTACAGTATAGTGAAAAATGCATATCAGAGTGTAACATACTGCCGTTGTACAGTATAGTACAATACACAGCACATAGCCAAGAGTCACAGGCGTGTGTTGTACAGTAGAGAGAAACATGTGACATACGAGCATACAAATACAAGACAAAGGCAGCAGAATAAGGCCATTAAGTCTATATAGTCTGCTCATATTGCAGCATACCCTGCATGAGCTATTGACCCTGTGTCCCTCCCCAGTCCACACTTGCACAATATCTGCCCATCCCTTGGCCCTTATCTTCCCCTTAACTCCATCCCAGCTTTTCTTGAAGCTACCTACCATTTCCATTGTAACCACCTCCTCCGGAAGCACATTACAACCCACCAACACTCTCTGTGAAGAAATGCCTCTTAGCCTCTCTCTCCTACCCCTCCCCCCACCTTGAGACTGTGTCCCAGCATTGTGTTCTGGTTCCCACTGAGCTTGAAAAGACCCAGCTTGTCCACCCTACTTATTCCTTATAAGTACCTGAAGGTCTCACTCACGTCCCTTCTCCCCCTCCTGTCTCCCAGGGAGTGCATGTTCTGGGTTTCCAACTTCTCCTCGTGCATCCTACCCTGCTAGCCCATAGTCAGCATTGCCGCTCTCATTTTATCCATCTCCAGCAGGTTCATGTCCTTATTAAAATATGGGCACCAGGACTGCACTCTGTACCCCAGATGCAGCCTTACTAATGACCTGTACAAGGACAATATTACCTCGTCTTACCTGCTCCTGGTCCCACTGGCATTGCAGACCAACATTTATGTGCCTTTGTTGCTGCTTTCCTACATTGTGTGGAGTGTTTCAGGTCACCAGTGATCATCTATCCCAGGTCCTTCTCCTCCTCTGATGCAGATACCTGAACCCCTCTCAGGTTGTACCCAGACCGCAGGTTCTTGGCTCCAATGTGCATGACTTTGCAGATCGTTACCTTGAAGCCAAGCTGCCAAATCCCAGACCACCTCACTAGCTTTTCCAGATCCTCCTTTAGGTCTCATATTCCTTCTGCTGCATTCACATACATATTATTGATTAACATGCATTCACTATACCGTAAAGTATAAGAAAAATATGTCAAAGAGGTGCAGGCATTCATTGTACAATATAGTGAAACACACAAATCATGCAGCAACATACATTTGTTTTGCAGTCTAGTGACTCATTCATGTACTAAAGAAACATGCTTCTGTTGTGTAGTATACTGAAGTACAAATATCATAGAGTAAAATGTATCCATTGTATAGTACAGTAAAACATACGCAGCACGGAGCAGCATGCATTCAATATATGGTACACTAAAATGGAACATAATATTATCGAATAACATACTTCTGCTGTACTGTATAGTTAAACATACAGTACATACACTACAGTGGCATGCATCCATTATACCATTTAGGGAAACATACATACCATAAAGCAACATGTGTTCACTACACTATGGTGAATACTATACTGTATTTTAGAAATGATAGAAAGCATATAGCTAGAGACCCATGGTTTTCTTAAATAAGAAATAACAATAAATTCAAGGTATGAAAAGACATAAAATGAAAACAAACACATAAAAAATAAAACAGGAATTGTTTATTTTTGGGCAAAACCTTTATAAATGCTTACTGCAGTTGTTTAGGATCCATTGGTTTCACACAGACTGTCCACAAGGAAGCGACAGCAGGATTGTCAGATTCACACAACCTCTCATGACCATAGCATAATGCTGCTTAATACAGTACAGAATACTAGGAATGTGATTTCTAATGAGTACAAGTTCATTTTGAGGTATTTTACAAATGAAAATGTGATAAATGTGATAAGAAATAAAACTACATTTTCAATGAATAAAAATAAATTTCAAGAAATTCTCAAGTTTACTTTGATCCCTCCTCATTCTTTCAACCACCCCTGAAGTGTCAACCCTGTTGCAGATCTTTGTATCATCTGCCAAAAAGCCATCCCTTCCCATCTAAGCCCTCTGCAATGTCCCTAATAAAGACATTAAAGAGGACTGGCCCCAGTGATGATCATTGTAGCCCCCTGCTGGTCACCCTCCCCTCCTCAGAGTGAACTCTGTTTACCACCATCCTCTGTCGCCTATCCCTCAACCAATTTCTAACCCAGGTTACCACCTTAGGAACCACTCCCAGACTGCCCATTGTGAGTCTCCTACAGTATGTGGAACAGTGCTGAAGACCTTACTGACATCTAGGTAGGCAACCATCACTGCTTCACCCTGATGTATATTCCCTGGTCACCCAGTCAAATAAGTGTATCAGATCTGTTAGATATGACCTCCCCCACTGTGAATGCATGCTGCCTTGGGTCCTGTAAGCTGCTGGATTCAAGATATTCCAGAATCCTTTCCTTCAATATTGACTCCATTAATTTCTCCACCACTAAAGTCAGGTTGGCTGGCCTGTAGTTTCCCACCTCCTCCCTGCTCCCACTTTTGTGAAGTGGGACTACATCTGCCCTCCTCCAGTTCTCCAAAATCACTCCCGACTCTAGCAAGTGGTTGAACAGGAATGTCAGTGATGATCCTGGCACCTCTCTAAGCTCCTTCAATGTCCTTGGATGTATCCCGTCTGTCACCATTGCTTTGTCCACTTCCAGTTTTATGAGCTCATTCAGAACTCTTTCCTCTGTAAATGGACTGGTATTCATGGTGAGTAACAATGTTAAGGGATACTTCCACTGATTCATGGAGAACAATGAAGATGTTTCCTTTTGTCTGTATCACCTATGCTACCTACGTCAAGGCCTGTGATTCTCATGGTAACTGTAAACTGGCCCTTTAGGCACCCCTTTAATGTGGTTACCTGTTCATGTTACTGATCAATTTTGATCTTGCATGTGTATTCTGGATCATAAAACAGTAATATATTATTCAATGTTGTTTCTGTCACATGTGTGGGATAATATATTGTTTAATATGTTTTTAGCTCTGTTTACTCCTGGTTGTTCCTAAGAAATAGACACTTTGCTATGAAGTGTACTTAGCTCATCAGCAAAAACCTAAATGGATAAATACAAAATAATCGTTACTATAGGCCAGGATCCAACAATGTCTCTACTTTTGACTTTGCTTATTAAATTACACAGAACAATTAAATATCTCCTTTTCTACTCACATAGTTGTTCCATTACATTAAAAATGTACACTTTAACAAAAGATCTGGAGAGGAAGTCTTTTTTGATGAGAATGGTGACTCGCCGGTTGTCTTTGACATCATCAATTGGCAGTTATCACCTGATGGCAACCTCAAATATGTCAACATCGGAATCTTTAACTACAGTGTTCACCTAGGTCCGAGGTTTCATCTCAATGATAGTGTCATCATATGGAACGGAGGAAGGTCTGAGGTTAGACATTGTTTCAATATTAACAGAATAAAGACTACTTCTGTTTTGAATCTTATGGTTTCTGTTGTTTGAACACATGATCTTTAGCAGAACTTAAAGAATATTAAATGTCCCTCTGAGGGGCCAACGCATGGTCCAGCAGCAGTGCTACACCCTCCTATACTGATGTCTAAAGTTTATTAATAGACTTAGGGCATTGAGGTTCTCAGTCAAGCCTGGGGAGGCAGTGTCAGCAGAAGGGCTACACACTCCTGTACCAATGACCTGGTTTCAAGAAAGAGATGTGCAAAATTGGAAAATTTCACCCAGCTAAATATTTTGTGTAATTAGAGCATTTTGCAAAATATTTAGATGGATGAAAGGTGGAATTTTGCCCATGGTTGCAAGTGAAATTTACCCTTAAGCTGGCTAAATTTCACTGGTGGATAAATTCGTAACTCCTTGGTGAAATTTAAATCACCGTGGTGAAATTTCACCAACACTGGGACTAATGTCATCTCCCACTGTGACATTTTGTGGCCACTGGCCAAAGTTCTCTCTGGTGTCTAATGGTCCCCCCGCCCCACCCGCTCACTGGCCCCAATTTTATTTTTCCCTGGTGACCAGTGGTACCCCCCAAGTCAATCACCGGCTGTAATTTTATTAAATAAGCACCCCTCAAAAGTTACCTTGGCCCCCACATTTGTTTTGTTTAAAAAAGCAAAATCCACCCCCACTCCCTGATATCTAGATGACCCTGACCCCATCATTAGGTAGCAGCACCCAACCTGCTCCCCCACCCAGTACCCCTGTCATGCCACCGGCACAGTCCTCCACTCACCTCTATGGCAAGCAGCACGACTGAGCCGACTGAGCATTGAATGACTGCATATGCCTCTAAGTAATGATGGGGTGGGGGATCCTCTAGACACCAAGAGTGGGGGGTGAATTTAGTTTTTTTAAATAAAACAAATAGGGGCCGGGTAACTTTGGGGAGGAGAGTGTTATTTAATTCAATTACAGCCAGTGATCGGTTGGGGAACCACCAACACCAAGAGTAAGATTTTTGTGTGTGGGGGTTGCTTAATGCAATTTGTGGACTTGTGGTGGTCTGTAGCAGCAGGCAAAATTGCAGGTGAAATTGTGAAATTTCACTGGAATTTCACGAAACATTTCACTCTGCAAAATTGTCAATTTTGCAGCAATTTTGCTGGTGAAATTTTATTTCACTGCATCTCTATTCAAGAGCAGACTCAGAAAATTCAGGATTTGCAGCCGAGGCTGAGGAGGTAGTGTCAGCAGAAAGGCTACACACTTCTGCAGCGATGACCTGGGTTCAAGAGCAGACTTGGGGCATTCAGGTTCTCAGTAGAGGCTGGGGAGGTAGTGTCAGAGGAAGGGCTACACACTTCTGCACTGAAGACCAAGGCTCAAGGGCAGACTTGGGGCATTTAGGTTCTCAGTTGAGGCTGTGGAGGCAGTGTCAGCAGAAGGGTTATGCACTCCTGCACAGACGATCTGGGTTTGAGAGCAGACTTAGGGCATTCAGGGTCTCAGCCAAGGCTGGGGAGGCAGTGTCAACAGAAGGGCTACACACTCCTTCACTGATGACCCAGGATCAAGAGCAGACTCAGGGCACTTATGTTCTCAGCTGAGGCTTGGGAGGCAGTGTCAGTGGAAGGGCTACACAGTCCAACACCAATGATCTGGGTTCAAGAATAGACTTGGAACATTCAGGTTTGGCAGTAAAGGCTAGGGAGGTACTGCTGTGGTAGCATTCCAGGCTGGGAAGGGAGATGTGCTTGTTCCACATCCATAGGATCCCCTGCAGTGGTCCGGAGCAGATGCATTCTCAGTTAGTGAGGGAGACAAGCTGGTTCTGCAACCATAACAACCACTGCAGTGTGCCAGTGGAGGGAAGCTAGCTAGTTCCACAGCCATAGTAACCACTGTAGTGGGAAGGGGTGGCAGCATTTCCAGCTGTGGGGGAAGGCACGCTGGCTCCACAGCCATAGTGCCCACTGCAGTGGGTTGGGGTGACAGCATTCCCAACTGAGGAGGGAGGCACACTGGTTCCACAGCCATAGTAACCACTGCAATGAGTTGAGGTAGCATAATTCCCAACTGAAGAGGGAGGCACACTGGTTCCACAGCCATAGTAACCACTGCAATGAGTTGAGGTAGCATTAATTCCCAACTAGGGAGGGAAGCACATTGGTTCCACAGCCATAGTAACCCCTGCAGGGGGCAAGGAAAGGGAGGCACACTAGTTCTGCCACCCTAGAACCCCCCTGCAGTGTGCTGATGGTGGCAGCATTCCCAGCTGGATAGGGAGGCACGCTGGTTCTGCAGCCATAGCAATTCCCTGCAGTGGGCTGGGTGAGGGAGTCGCACTGGTCACACAGCTATACCAACTCCTGCAGTGGGCTGTGTGAGGGAGGTGCACTGGTTATACAGCTATAGAAACTCATGCAGTGGGCTGGGTGAGGGAGGTGCACTGGTTACACAGTTATAGCAACTCCTGCAGTGGGCTGGGTGAGGAGGTGCACTGGTTACACAGCTATACCAACCCTTGCTGTGGCCTGAGTGATGGAGGTGCACTGGTTACACAGCTATACCAACTCCTGCAGTGGGCTGTGTGAGGGAGGTACACTGGTTACACAGCCATAGCAATTCCCTGCAGTGGGCTGGGTGAGGGGGGTGCACTGGTTACACAGCCATAGCAATTCCCTGCAGAGGGCTGTGTGAGGGAGGTACACTGGTTACACAGCCATAGCAATTCCCTGCAGTGGTCTGGGTGAGGGAGTTGCACTGGTTACACAGCTATAGCAATTCCTGCTATGGGCTGGCTGAGGGAGGTACACTGGTTACACAGCCATAGCAATTCCCTGCAGTGGGCTGGGTGAGGGAGGTGCACTGGTTACACAGCATTAGCAATTCCCTACAGTGGGCTGGGTGAGGGAGGTACACTGGTTACACAGCCATAGCAATTCCCTGCAGTGGGCTGGGTGAGGAGATGCACTGGTTGTGCAGCTTTAGCAACTCCTGCAGTGGGCGGGGTGACGAGGTGCACTGGTTACACAGCCATAGCCAAGGCCCCTGCTTTCTGTGACACATTGGGACCAAGTTCTGCAGCAAGATGACCATTTGCTGCAGAACTTCTGTGACAGTGGTTTGTAATTTCTGTGGAATTTCTGTGGCTCTAATGAACTACCACATCACAGTGTCAGCTTGTCTTCCTGACTTCACGTCTATGGCAATGGTTATAGCAATCAGAATGGGGAAAACATAATAATACTAGTTCAAAAAAATAACAGACTTACAGAAATACTTTGATGTCTAAAAAAGCAAAAAAAAAAAAAATCTATCCCTTAAGGTCCTAACCTATTGCATAAATAAAATACACAGGGGGACCTTATGTGATAAATAAGGTATTTCTATACTATTGCTGTCTATACCACTCATGAAGTCCACAATGTGTATCACTTATAGATTTACATGCAATCTGTAACATATATACAAATGTGTGTGTGTGTGTGTGTGTGTGTGTGCTTATAGTGAGATAGATACTGTATATGTGTGTGTGTGTGTGTGTCTATATATATATATTCATGGCAGAAAACTCTATTAATGCATCAGTTAGGGTTGTTTCACAGTGACAAAAGCAAGGAAATTTGAGCTTAGGGTTATTACCCCTACCACCCCAACCTCAACCCCACCCCCACCAACAGGCATCGGGTGTGCGTTGCGGTCACCGGCCTAACTTTCACCCCATTCCATGTGTACATAAGCTGAGGTGGTGCAGTATAGAAGAACGGGGTGCAAGTTAGGCACGATGACCCCAAAGCACAACCTGATTCCTTTTGGTGGGGGTCGGGTGAGGGTGGGGTGGTAGGGGTGATAACCCTAACATTGAATTTCCTTGCTTTTGTCACTGTGAAACAACACTAACTGATGCATTAATGCAGTTTTTTGCAATGAATTTCCTTTCTTTTTGAGAATGTACACTATAAATAGTGATTGGTATGTGGCAGTGGGAGTGCGGGGCTGTCAATTTCTGTATAATAGCCCTAACAGTAATGGTAACAGTAACAGTAAGAGTAACGGTAACAGTAACACAAACGGTAATGCTACAGTAGTAGCACTGAATTAGTCAAAAGACTTTTAAAAATCCCTATTGAGAATTGTGAAACCTTTAGTTAGGGATTTTGCTTTGTTTGTTAGTGTGTTCACTGCTACCCAGAGAGGGTTGCCTCATCTGATAGTGTAGCTGAAAATCTACCAGATGGCACTTAAGTACTGTAATAGGAACTGTCCTCTTTCTGTAGGTATAACAAAATGAATTTTAGAGGATATTTTCCATTAAATTTTGTGAAGGATAAATAGGGAATCTCACAAAATTGCTTGACAAATTCAGCACTACTACTGTAACAGTAGCATTAAGAGTAATGGTAACATAAGCACAAACACATACGGTAATGCTAATGGTAACAGTAATGCAAACAGTTACAGTAACGCAAACGGTAAAGATAACGGTAATGGTAACTGATGGAAACGCAAATGCAAATGGAAGCGCTAACACTAATGTTGATGCAAACAAACATGAACGCTAATGGTAATGGTAGCAGAAATGCAAATGCTAACGGTGATGAAAAAGCAAATGTTAATGGTAACGGCAACACAAACGTGAATGCAAATGCAAACAGCAATGGTTACAATAATGCAAATGCAAATTGTAAAGCAAACGTAAATGCAAATGCTAATGGTAATGCTATGCGTGATGCAATGTAAATGCAAATGGTAACGAAATTGCAAGTGCAAATGCAAAAGCTAATGGTAACGCTATTGGTGATGCAAACATAAATGCAAATGCAAACACTAATGGAAACACAAGCCCAAATGCAAACTGTAATGCAAGTGCAAACACAAATGAAAGTGCAAACGCAAACAGTAACAGTAATGTATACACAAACACTAACATTAATGCTAACGGTGATGCAAATGTAAACTCAAACACAAAGTGTATTGCAAACGCCAGCACACATGCAAGTGGTAATGGTAAAGCTAACAGTTACAGTAATGCAAACACAAATGGTGACGCAAGAACAAATGCAAACGGTAACAGTAACATATATGCAAACGCTAATGGTAACACTAACGGTAACGCAAACGTAAATGCCAATGCAAACAGTAATGCAAATTGAAGTGAAAATGCAAATGGTAATGGTAACAGTAATGGTGATGCAAATGGCAACACTAACAAAACGGTAACGGAAACGTAAGAGCAAGCGTAAAAAGTAATACTAACCATAAAGCTAATGTTGGGCATAAAACGCAAAGCAAAATGGTAATTGTAAAGCACATGCATTGTGTCTGAAACAGGTGCATCAAGAAGCACAGTAAATACAAGTAATGTGGGCATAATAGTGGCCCTCTGACAAAGAAATGAGCACTTGGAGTACTAAATTGCATATATCTCAGGAACCATATGAGGTAGAAAAAAAATTAAAATTTCATACTATTTTTTACTTTCCAAGCTAGTTTTGCACTTTGTCCCCCACTTAGAGGGGCTAAGAATTTTTGAGACGAAAAGTCCATATCTTGAAACCATTTTCGAGATACGGGTCCCGAAAGGTGCAGCAGATTCCATAATGTCATCCTATGGGGAAAAATCATCAAATGTGGAGTGCCATAACTTTGGAACCCTGTAATATTTTGGCACCAAACCACAAAAAGGCACATTTGTGGGGCCATGGCTTTGCTCCCTGTAAATGTCAGCCCAAAAGACCAAACCGTTGTTTTGCAGGAGGGTGGCAAAGATTTCCTATTGTTTTGGCCATACTTTTGCAAATTACTTTCACAAATCATAAAAGTTTCGCAAAAAAAATTTGCGACGCTTCACATTTGCAAAAAGTATTTTGCAAAAGTACGTTTTCTAAACATTTAAAAAACATATTTCTGAGGGGGTTTAACCCCACAAAAAATCCTCAGGATCCGACTAGGTGAATACAACAAGAATTGTGTCCCTAGAGGGTCCTAAGTTTAATCGCCAGGCATTTTTCTGAGCTGTAACTGAAAACAAAATGGCCGATTTGTGAAAGTAAAAGGGTCATTTGTAAAAGTAAAAACGGCCATTTGTGACACTTTTTCACATATTTTGTTAACTTTTCCCATAGACTATAATGTGAAACAGTTTTTTTTTAAATAACTTTTGAACCATTCAATATGTTTTCAGGAAATCTTCAAAAGGCACATCGGGCTGCATCTTCCCTGAAGTTTTCAGACCGAACGCGCAACCCTTGGGGGCTGTAGGCACAAGGAAAGAAATGCACAAAAAGTCCTTTTTTGTGTGTTTTTCAGCACTCTGTAGCTCCACATCTGTACAGCCGACCGTAACACAACTTGGCAGATCCAGAGAGCTATGGTACCAGACTGTGCATGAAGTCAGACAAATCCATCGTACAGTGGCAAAGATATTAAGGTGCAAAATTTGAGATTTTACCTCAAAGTACCTATACAACCTAAACAATACTGGCACTACCGTGCCACTATAGTTAGGGTTGAGTACCCCATTTAAGGTTAAATCTGAAATTTGGCACCCTAATAAATTTGCCAGCGTAAGATGGATTTGCCTGAAATTTGGAATGCATGGTCTGGTACCGTTGATCTCTGGATCTGGCAAGTTGCGTTACAGTTGTATGTACAGTTGCAGAGCAACAGAGTGCCAAAAAATGCATAAATGACCTTTTTTGTGTGTTTTTTTGTTGATGTCTACAGGTCGCATGATTTGCGTAATCGGTCCAAAACCTTCAGGGAACATGCAGCCAGGGTCCTTGATGGGCCTTTTTAAGATTTCATGAAAAAATATTAAACAGTTCAAAAGTTATTCATAAAAACACTGAATTCCATTATAGTCTATGGAAAAAGTTAACAAAATATGTGACAGTGTCACAAACGCTGTTTTTACTGTCGCAAATGACCCTTTTATTTTCACAAATGAGACTTTTTTTCAGTTTTGTGGTCAGAAAAATGCTTGGAGTTTAAATTTGGGACCCTCTAGGGACACAGTTCTTGTTGTGTTCACCTAGTTGGGTCCTGAGGATGCTAGCCATGTCTTTGTTTGGGGTAAAACACCCCAGAAATGTTTTCCAAATTTTTTTAAAAAGTAGTGTAGCAAAGTACTTTCGCAAATGTGACACATTAGTGATTTGTTTTGGGAATGTGTCATTATGTGCAGAAGTAATTTGCAAAAGTATGCCCAAAACAATAGGAAATGTTTTCCACCCTGCTGCAAAACAACAGTTTGGTCTTTTGGGCTCCGATTTTCAGGGAAAACAGCCAACATCCCACAGATGTGCTTTTTGGTGGTTCAGTGCCAAAATATAACCGGGCTATAAAGTTATGCCACTCCGAAGTTGGCAATGTTTCCTATAGGATAACATTACAGCATTTGCATTCGGCGTGCCTTTTGGGTCCCGTATCTTGAAAACGGTGCGAGATACAGAATTTTCATCACAAAAATACCTAGCTCCCCACTGGGGGCTAAGTACAAAAATAGCCTTGAAAGTCATTAATAATATGACATTTTAATTTTTTTCTACGTCGTACGGTTCCTGAGATATAAGCAATTTATTATTCCAAATGCTCATTTTGTGGTCCAAGGGCCATTATTATGGCCATATTCTTTGTATTCACTGTGTTTCTGAATGCACCTTTTTGGGACAAACAGCATGTGCATTTTGCGTTACTGTTACTGTTAGCATTTACATTTATGTTCCCACTTGCGTTTCCATTACTGTTTGCGTTAGCTTTTCCATTTGCATGACCGTGTGCATTACCGTTTGCGATTGAGTTTGCATTTTTGTTTGCATTACTGTTTCCTTTTGTGTCACTGTTGGCATTACTGTTTGTGTTTGCATTACCATTATCATTTGCGTTTCCATTACCGTTCTTGTTAGCGTTTCCATTTGCGTCACCGTGTGCATAACATTTGCATTTGCATTTCTGCTTACATTTGCATTTCTGTTTGCATTACTGTTTCCTTTGTCATTACCGTTACCATGTGTGTTTGCATTTCCATTTGCGTTACCATTACCGTTTGCGTTTTCGTTACTGTTTGCATTACCATTTGCATTTGCATTTCCATTACTGTTAGCATTTTCACTTGCATTTTTGTTGTTGCTTGAATTACTGTTTCTTGTGCATCGCCTTTACCATTACAGTTACCATTTGCATTTGCATTTCCTTTTGCATTACTGTTACCGTTTGCATTTCCATTACCGTTTGCATTATCATTTCAGTTTGCATTTACATTTTCACATACCATTCACTATTTATAGTGCACATCCTCAAAAATAAGGGAAATTCATGGCAAAAAACTCAGCTTAATGCATCAGTTAGGGTTGTTATACAGCGACAAAAGCAAGGAAATTCAGTGTTAGGGTTACCACCCCTTGCACCCCACACCCACCCCTCCCCACAAACAGGCATCAGGGCATGCATTGGGGTCATCGGGCCTAACTCTCACCCTATTCTCCTATTCTGAATCACCTCAGCTTATTTACACATGGAATGGGGTGAGAGTTAGGGCCGATGACCCCAACACACACCCCAATGCCTGTTGGTGGGGGTGGGGTGGGCGAAGGGTGCAAGGGATGGTAACCCTAAGACCAAATTTCCTCACTTTTGTCACTGATGCATTAAACAGAGTTTTTTTGCCATGAATATAAATATATATTGTGGTAAACTCAGGTACTGGAGGAGAGGGGGTTTCCCTGAGTAATATAGTCAGGGTACAGCTACAGCTGATTTGGCTGATTAGCTGCAGCTGCACAGCAGGAGAGCTTTAAAACAGGAAGGAAAAGCCAGCAGGCAGTTGCTGCAGGGGTAGATGGCTGGCAAGCTGCTTTGATGTGTTCCAGAACAGGAGTCCCTTAAGCAACCCTCAGGAGATTGGTCTGCTGAATTAGGCCAAAAGAAAAGTTATTTCCATTGTGAGTTTTCTGTTTTACTGTTTGTGGAGACCTTCTGGAAAAGGGGGGTTTCTAGTTAGGGTCGGGGATTGTTTAGTCAGTACTCCCACCTGGAGCTAGGCCTCTTTATTTCTGTTTTTGTTTCATTTTCCCCGGTGGGGCTTAAAAAGGAAAAGTGCAGAAGCCCAAAGTTCTGTGTCACCAACCATATTAAGAAAATAAAAATATACCTGGTTGGTTTGATGTTAACAAACTGGTCTTCCTGAGACTCCTTAACCACCACAAAGCTGATCCTGAATCCCGGGGCGAGGTTGGCCTTGTCACATGATATACTGTGTGTATATATATATATATTTTTTTTTTTTTATTTCCATGAAATTGTATCCTTATTCGTCAGGTCCCTTTGGAAATGGAATAAACAGAATAGAGGAGATATTGCAAAACTCATTTTTCATGCCAACCTGCAGTCACATCAAAAAGCAAGTTTATTCTCGATGACCTACAGGGGACATGCCTCAGCCAACTAGTGGTGGAACCCACTAGGGAGGGAGCAGTCTTAGACCTGGTACTGTCAAATGGGGATGGATAAAGGATCTCAGATTTAGAAGTGGGTAGCCATCTGGGAACAAGTGACCACCAAACAGTGTGGTTCACGATAAACACAGCCTTAGAGTCGAGCCATATAAAAGCATACAAAAGCAAGAGTGTTGAACTTTAGGAGGGCTGACTTTGTAAAAATGGAAGAGTGCCTCAGAAAAACACTAGCAAACTGGCAAGAAGGAGGGGTGGAGGAACAATGGGAAAAAATCAAAACAGCCATCACAGAGGCAACAAGCCTTTGTGTGAAGCAACTCAACAAAGCAAAACAAAGGAAAAGACCACTATGATTCTCAAAAGAGGTGGCAGGGAAGGTTAAGGAGAAAAAGGTAGCATTCAGGAAGTATAAGGAAACACAGAAGGAGCAGGACAGAGAACTGTTCCATTTAAAGCAGAAGGAAGTGGGGAAGGCTCAGAATAGCAAAAGCCCAAACAGAGGAAAAGATAGTCAGCTCAGTTAAGAATGGGGATGAAACCTTTTATAGGTACATTAGGGAGTGAAGAAAGATGAAGGAAGAGATAGTGAGGCTTACTAAAGGGAAGGGAGGGTGGGCAGAGGATGATAGTGAAAAAGCAGGGATACTGAATGAATACTTCTGCTCAGTATTCACAAAAGAAGAGGAGAGTGAGGTACCTAAATCAAAGAATAGAAGCACTCTGGATAGGGAGGTCGATACCAGTATATTCACAGAAGAAAGGGCTCTGAAAAAACTCTTAAAACTGAAGGTGGACAAAGCGATGGGGTCTGATGGGATTCACCCAAAAATTCTAAAAGAATTAAGGGTAAAACTAGTGACACCACTGACTACCCTTTTTAACAAATCATGGGAGGATGGTGTGGTACCGGAGGACTCGAGGAGGGCAGACATGATTCCCCTTCACAAAAGTGGGAGCAAGACAGAGGCAGGAAACTACAGACCTGTTAGTTTGACCTCGGTGGTAGGGAAAATGATGGAATCCCTTCTAAAGGAAAGAATTGTTGAGTTCCTAGAGGCCAGTGGGGCACAGGACCCAAGGCAGCAAGGATTCACAGCAGGAAGGTCATGTCAGATGAATCTAATAGATTTCTTTGACTGGGTGACCAATGTAGTAGACCAGGGAGGGGCTGTGGACATTGCCTACCTAGACTTTAGCAAGGCATTTGACACAGTCCCACACGAAAAATGAATTTACAAGTTAGCCAGCCTTGGAGTGGGTCCCAAGGTAGTAGCCTGGGTAAAAAAGTGGCTGGACAGCAGGATACAGAGGGTAATAGTAAACGGAGTTTACTCTGAAGAAAGAGGGGTTACTAGTGGAGTACCACAGGGTTCAATACTGGGACCGGTCCTCTTTAATGTCTTTATAAGTGACATTGCAGAGGGACTGGAAGGAAAAGTATGTCTCTTTGCAGATGACGCAAATATCTGCAACAGGGTTGATACAGAAGATGGGGTGGAGAGGATGCAAAGGGACTTGGCAAGGTTGGAGGAATGGTCAAATGTATGGCAGCATAGATTCAACGCAAAGACATGCAAAGTAATGCACCTGGAAAACAAAATCCAGGGAAAGAGTACACAATTGGGAGTGAGATAATAACAACAACAGAAATGGAAAGGGACCTGGGAGTAATCATATCAGATGACCTTAAGGTGGGCAAGCAATGTGAGAAGGCAGTAAGCAGGGCTGGTGGGATACTGGGATACATAGGGAGAGGCATCACCAGTAGAAAACAGGAAGTTGCTATCCCTCTGTACAGACAGTTGGTGAGGCCCCATCTGGAATTCTGCATTCAGTTCTGGAGACCCCATCTCTGGAAGGACATAGACAGGATGGAGGCTGTCCAGAGAAGGGCAACTAAAATGGTGCAGGGTCTGCACCAGAAGACATACGAAGAGAGATTAAAGAAGCTTAATATGTGTACACTTGAGGAGAGGAGGGAATGGGGGGACATGATAGAAACTTTCAAGTACATCAAGGGAATCAACAGAGTCCAAGATGGTAGCATCTTTCAGAAAAAGAGATGTGCAAGAACAAGGGGGCATAATTTCAAGATAGAGGGGGGACGGCTCAGCGGTAATGTGAGGAAGTATTTTTTCATGGAGAGGGCTGTGGATGCATGGAACAGCCTTCCTGAGGAGGTAGTGGAGTCAAAAACAGTGTGGGAATTCAAGAATGAATGGGACAGACATAAGGCATTTCTAATGGGGGGTAGGAGGAAGTAGGCTGTTGGTTAACTAGTATTTGCAGTCCATGCATTGGGTAGGGAAATTGGTAGACTAGGTGGGCCAAGCTGTCCTTATCTGCCATCAAATTCTATGTTTCTATGTAACCTGCTTCCCCTGACACACTATGTAACACCATCAGGCCATGACATGCTTGTAAACCCTTCTATGAGATAAAGCTCTCCAGCCCATCACAATGTGTTGCCCGTGTGACAGAACACTGCACCATACCTTCCCAGGCTCAGAGCAGTGGTGTGTTCCCTCAATCCTTGTGCTGTCCAGCCAGTTCTCAGAGCTCATCTCTGAACCTGAGTCACCAGCATGGGAACACAACATGCTGCCCTCTGGCCTAACAGCTAGCCCTGCACACAACATTTCTCCATAACCTTAAGGTGATTCTGTCAACCAATGAAAATATGTAATCAATAACCCTGGCAAAAATGAGTATGGCATAATTATTTATTTAACAGGTCTATTCTTTCAACAGGTCTACATGATATTACATTCCAATTTTCTGGGCATAATTACTTTAATTTTCTTAAAAATGACAGGTAAATTAATTTTATCAGTTATTCATTTCATATGACATCTCTACACCTTAAAGGTAAAAATAAGTTTGTGCAAAGTAAGGTATGTACTTAACAGGTCTATGCTATTGTCAAGGTCTGGTTTAAGCTGGCCCTAGTATAATAATGTAAGACTGAAAACTGTATTAGGCTGTAGTGCAGGTTAAGCAAATATCACCATGCCTGATGTGCTGTGCCACTGCCTCTGGCTGTGGGAGCAGTGGTAGATAAGTGACTGTTCATTTCTCTGGGAGGGAGGGAGGCAGTATAGCGCAGTGGTTTAAGGCTCTGAGCTGCAATCTGGTGACATTCAGCAGACCAGACCTGGTTTGAATCCCACAGCTTCCACATGCATACTGTGTGACCCCCTGAGCAAGTCACTTAACTTCCCTGTGCTCCTGGGTCACTCCAGTAAAAAAGCTTTCGGTTTAGTGTGCTACTCCTGGTTAAACAAAAAAAATAAAAAAGAGAATGCAGCCATTTCATTAGCTAATGTATTATAGCACTAATAACATCACATTCTGAGCGTAGAAGGGTTTTGGATATAAAAAGCAGAAGAGAATCAGGTTATATGGATAAATGGAAACATTAATAAATAATCACCAAGAACAGTGAATTCTGCTGCACTGCAGAAGTTCTGTGGTAGGTTGCAAGTTCTGTGCAAAATTCTGTGGCCGCAGAACTCTTAGGGCCTTGGCCATAGCAATTCCCTACAGTGGGCTGGGTGAGGAGGTGCACTGGTTACACAACTATACCAACTCCTACAGTGATCTGGGTGAGGGAGGTCCACGAGTTACACAGGTACAGCAACTCCTGCAGAGGGCTGGGGCCACATTCGCAGCTGGGGCAGGAGGCACACAGGTTTTGCAGATATACAAACCCCTGAATGGAGATGGGGAAGCTTATCTCCTCTGAAAAGTAGAACTTGTTGTCAGAAAAGGACTAGTTGGCCGACCCAGTCTGCCCAGATGTTCCTTGCCTAGTCTGTCTGAACAAATGTTAACTGGTCTTTAGTGATCCTCCCTATTTCTGCCTATTTGCTAGTACAGTATGCCTCTATGTTTATCCCACACATGCTTGAAGTCCCCCTACAGTTTTCTCCTCCTCCACATCTGCTGGCAGTCTATTTCCAGTGCTACCACCTTTTCAGTGAAGATGTATGTCCTCACATCTCTCTTAAACTCCCCCCTTCCCAGCTTCGACACATGCCCTATGTTTTTGGGTGCTTATTCACATCTAAAAGAGACTCCCTTCCTGCACCCTGTTCACCCCTTTGAGGCACTTGTAGGTCTCTATCATGTCCCCTCTGGGTCTCCTCTCTTCCAGGGTGTACATGTTGAGATCCCTCAGTCTCTCTTCAGAGGGCTTCCTGTGCAGCCCCTGTACCATTTTAGTTGCCCTCTGAACTGCCCCCAACCTGTCTACATCCCATTTGAGGTGCAGTCTCCAAAACAGTACATAGCACTCCAGCTGGGGTCTCACCGACGAGCGATACAGAGACATTGCTAGAGGGATGCAGAGCCCCAACTGTAGGCTACTGCCAGGCATCAGGGAGGGGTAATGGGGGAAAACATGCCAGAAAATCCACTGCTGGCATGATACGCCCAGACCCACCACAGGCCCCTCGTCACTGAAGGCTGCTGCTCCTGACATGGGGGGGTTCTGTGGAGGGTGCCCCCAGGGGAGGTAACAGCCATAAAGGATGGACCGAAGATGGAGGCTAGAGGTCAATGAGGGGTATAAAATATGTATAAAAATGCTCTCTGATGTTTCTCCATTTTTACTTTCTTCATTACAAAACTGCAGTAGTTAATTCTGTCAGCTGACTTAAAGCTGTACTTGCATACAGAGCAGCACTAATGCCTGTCAGCCTATACTAAGTTGTTTCTGTTTCTTTACCTCCTGCTGCAACCTTTGCTAACCACATCTTCAAATGAAAAACTAAAACTGTATTCCAAAACTTATTTAAAATGAATCTGATGATCTATTAATTAGTAATAAAACATGAAACTAAGGTAAACCTTGTTACATTTTATTGCTACATTTATTAAATGATGTGGAAAAATGTTAATAAGTAAAAGAGGAAATTGTTTAACCAGGAAAGGCACACTAAGCAGAAGTTTGTTTCCAGGTGCACACAGAAGTTAAGTGATTTGCTTAGGATCACACAGCATGCAAGTGGGGCTGTGGGATTCAAACCCCGGTCTGGTCTGCTGGATGTCACTAGATTTGCAGCTCAGAGACTTAAACCATTGCACTACACTGCCTCCTACTTATACATAAGTACTTATATATTTCCTTGTTTCTGAATGTGCAGACATGATATAACAGTATCCCATCTCAGAATGGATTTGCTCTTTAAAATTCCAGTTGACAGAATAGCAATAATTTAGCCTTGCTTGATAAAATGCTGCTGAGTCAGTCTGGTACTGCTAAGCAGGTATTGTGATAATGGCAGCTTTTATAATGACAGAAACAAGCACCCTGATTGATTCTGTATAATGGAGGAATTGCATGACCAAAGTTGTCTGCAGATTCGTATTGGCCTAACAAGAACTGTTGCTATGTTGACCACACCAGCAGTAACTACCGTTATTGAATTTGTCCGTACATCTGCTTCATGGAATAACTGTTGCTGCTTCTTTCTGTTTCAGTAAGCGCCTTAATCCTAATAAGGATTGCTAACATAGGCCTGACAAATCGGCACAGCAGTAGCAATACCACTTGTGGCGCAACAGTAGTAATACTGCTTGTGACACAGCAGTAGCAATGCCACTCATGGTGCTGTTGACCTGGATTAGGAAGTGATCCTGAGTCACTGGAGCATACTGTGGGGGAGGAGGAGGATTGAGCATCCCAGATTATGTGCTCTTTCTCTGGGGAGGGAGGGTTGTAATACCACCAGTGGAATGACCCCAAGTGGTGGTATTAGTACGGTCATGATGGGGGGGGTGCCATAAGTCTGCTCATGGCTCGCCGGTCCTAGCCCATGAGGTGTCCAGAGGAAGGGTTAGGATACAAAGGGAAAATACTGCTTGACGACAGTATGAAGCAACCTCCTCCTCAAGTCCTGCACCTCCTACTAGGTGTCCTGTCTGCAACTGGACTAAACTCATCCAAGTGCTTGGGGGATTCCAGGGGATCCTGCCATGGGAGGGAGAACTGCAGGGAACTGAATGACAGGAGCTCAGTCACAGGGATGGCAGGTGACAGAGCTGGAGGTGGGGGAATGCTGGTGAAAAGGGTTGGCTAGGGAAGAGATGAAGGAACAAAGAATAGAAAATAAGGCCCATCTCTCGATCCACACTTCCCACCAATTCTGGACCCAACTAGGAAAATGGCTGAGGGTGGAGCTAGCACACCACATGGTCACACTCCTTTGGGGCAACCTGAACTGGTGCCTTGAAAGTCTAAGGGTATTCATACCCTGTTGGACCTTCTTCTGCCCTGCACAAACACCCTAGGCTCCTTTCAGGGTCTTCAGACCAGATATGGCTTGCACAAATCAGAATTTTGGAGCTACCACCAGCTACATAGTGCAGTGACGCTGCTAATGAAATGACTCAAAGAGGCATATATCCAATTCAGCTCCACCTTCACTCCTCATTGATGACTAAGACATCTGGAAGGGCTGTCGTTATCTTCTCCTTAATCTGGAATCATATACCAGGCCAGTCAACTCAGACGGTAAAGTACTGGGGATCTGTCCTGAACCAAACTATAGATGATGATGAATGGCAATTCTGTTGAAAAACAACTCGTACACCTGTAAGGGACACTCACAGTCTGCTCATACAAAACAAGGTGCTACACTGTTGGTACTGTGCACCTGCAGTGCTACATGCTGCCCATCTTGTTCCATGGACCAATGCTGAAGATGTGATAAACCCAAGGGTGGCATCTTTCATATTCTATAGTTGTGCCCAAGGCTTGACCATGGCTACATGGGTATAGCTGACAGCCTGTGAAGAATTGTACATACATGTATTTATTTATTTATTTGAATTTTGTTGACCGGGTCGGCCCACTGAGACAAGACAGTCCTTTTTTCAGTGACGACCTGAGGAATGTAAGCATTCCATAAATGAAAGACACTAAACATTGTACATGGACATTAAACATGGTACCAACAGTGGTACAAACAGTAGTAACATTAATAAGTAGAAATATTAAACAATTTGATGCAGTAAGTACATAAGATGGAGAAACATCGTACACTTTAGAGCATAAACAACTTTCAGATTTGTTGGTTACACAGGGTTCAGAGAAACCTTGAGGGAATGACATAGGATTAACCCCTGTCTGCTAGGCAGGGAGCTATATATGGTTACACATGCCAGTGGCAAGGAATAGGTCCTTGTACTGTTTTTCAAACTGCAAGAGGGTTGTGCAGGATAGAAGTGCTATTGGAAGATTGTTCAATTTATGTGCAGCTGCGTTCAAGAAATATCTCTTTCCAACTGCTAAACAAGTTTTAGGTATACTTAGTAATGGCTGGTGAGATGTTCTATGGGTCCTGGTGAATGGTTTCCAGGTCAGTAGGTTAGACAGGCTTGGAGGGGAAGGAAGGTGAATTACTATAATTTGAAGGTGGTACACATCAAGGGGTAATTTAACTTCATCTCAAAACCTGGCCAATTTAAATGAGATAGGAAATGATTTCTTGCAGTTCTAATCAGTTAAATCAAACCTATAAAGTAATAACCTCTGTGTGTCTGCTTTCATTGAATAAATGGCTAATATGACCATGTGTCTGCTTCTTTCTATATTTCTAGTTCCGACTGCCTGGGCTGTCTTTATTTTTGTAACAGGAGTCAGTGTGCGTTCAGCTTTGAACTGATTATGTCACTGACTCCGATTCAAGAATCAGTTACCGGTAACTGGATTGGGGAGGCAACATTCAAATGCTGAAAAGTCACATTTGTATCACTGAAAATACCCCTTCCCAGACTGTAATACACTCAATTGCCCTGAGTGTCACCAGCCTCCTCTTTGCTCCTCAGCCACTCACCATATAGGGCAAATGAGTGCTTGTGATCATACTATCCACCATACTACTGTCTTGGACTGTATTTCTGTTGAAGAAAAAATGTACATGCATCCACTCGCCCCCCCCCTATGTCCAGAGCTTACATATAATTATTGAGTCAGACACAAAACCAGCATCAGCTTTCTCCCGAGTTTCATCCTTGAGCACAGCAACATGTTGCAACTGCCACAACGCACCTGCTTCAGCGGGGGATATGCAGCCATGAGATGCTTCTACTTTTGCTCCTGCACCCTGTCAGACAAAGAAGCAATGGGGTGGGGAGCATAATGCTGTACACAACAGTCCTGTGGCGGCTAAAGCGCAAAGAGTGCTAATAAATAAGATAGCTTTTCTAACCAGAGTGTCAGTGACATCTGCCTAAATAAGTGTGGCAATCAGCATCCCTCATTGCAAAGTTTCTAATGCTGTGCTCCTCATATTTGTACATTCTCTCACTGCAATCTTGATTGTGGGGTCAGAGTATGGAGGAGTAATATGTTCAAGTGTCTCAACAGTCATTTTTTAAGAGGTGTTGCAGGACAGTTCAAAACCGTATTTGGAGAATGTACAAACATGAGGAGCACAGCATTAAACTTCACAATGAGTGATGTTGATCAACACATTTATTTAGCATTTATGTAGCTGACACAGGACTGTTGTGTGGTGCATTGTGCTCTCCACCCCACTGCTCTGTCTGAAAGGATGCAAGTGCGAAAGTACAATGTTTCACCAGCTGCACGTTCCCACTGAATTTCATAGTGGCCTCAGCCTCCTCTGAACTCATTTCAAATGCGATTGACAGCTACCGGTGGTCCTTTACACCCTTTGCTCTCTCCTGAAGGGAATTGAGGCTGGTGGCCGTGGAGTTTTGGAAAGGCTCACCATCTTAATTCCGCCTTCTGTCAGCAAGCCGCTCAAGGGGTCCATTCTTGCCTGCACCCCAAACTGCAAACTGGCTGAAACATGACCAAGACAACATAGGAACTACCACCACGCAAAGAAGAGCCACATGTTTTATGGAGCCATCAGTGAGCACCTAACAGTGGAGGGGGGGTGCACACAAGTCACATCAAAAAATTACTTGATTAACTGTAAACAGTAGGCACTGACATAGCCATCATCTCAGTCTGTTGCCGACTAATGCAGACTCCTTGGCCACTAGTTTTCCAAATACCAGTTGTGACACGTGGACAGCCAGTTCTGAGTACACTATGATTTTTTTTTTAATATAAAAATGTGTAATGGACTGTCTTTCATAAGAGATACTGAGACAGCATGTGAGACACACACACACACCCAGGTTTTAGATACAAGGTGTTACCTGGAGGCCAGAAGCTATTTACAGACTAGAACAGGCCTTAATCAAGAATATCCTGTTTATCTAAGTTAAATATAGCTTTAACTGCTAAGAGGGAAATCAGTTTCCATTTTATGATGTTTTGAGGAGGAAAACCAAGTTTGGCACACTGGTGCAAAATCATAAATGCTTTGATGTCTGTGTGAGAGAGGATACTGTTCATAGATGAAAGGAAATTTACAGACTTGATTGTGGAAGTCACATGGGGAAAGGAGTTTCTGCTAATGTAATCTTAATTAACTTTCCTTCTAAAATGATAAAACTTACTGGGTATATGATTTTTAATAAACAGAGGGGGAGCTAGGTGACCTCACACAAAGGGGTTGGAAAAGGCAGTTTTTTTTTTTAAACAGTATTCTGTTTTTCTTCAGAGACACATTTATCTACACTCTGACAAAGAAACATCTTTGAGCACTTTAAGCAAGTATACAGGTAGAGAGAGACAAAATCTAAGTACTGTAGTAGGAATTGCACTGTTAAAAACTTGTTCTTTTAAAAGATTGTGTGGTTCTTGTGATATATGGTTCTGTATTTTATGTTTGACATACTTTTATCTATTTTAGTAAAACTCTATTTTTAGAGCCTACTTGGTCTGTCTTTGAATTTCTTTTCTTTAACAAGTGAAGTATTTATGGTTAAAGCAGACACTGTGCATAAGCTTGAATGGTGATACCAAATGGAAAAAAGGTAAGAGTAATCAGAGGTCTTTATTAGAATTGTTAAGGGTTCATTTTGTACACCTGGTTAGGTGCCAATAGGCAAAGATTTCAGCCCACCCTGAAGACAGGTTTATCTGAGCCTGTGCATTGGGTATGCTAGCAAGAGGTTCACAGTTTGAATCCCTCCAGAACTGAGACCAAAGGTTGATTCGAACCCACAAAACAGACAGGAGGGTTACCCTGTTTCTGTTAACTGTTCACAAGACTGTGCTCAGAGGTTGGCACTTTGGGAGTAGAGGGCTGCCCTGCTGAGGGGGGTTGTGACAGATTGGTTGGCAGCAGTGGCATAATTTTGGTATCACAAGCTTTTATTGTTCTGTGTCCATTTGAGACCGTCAGCTCACTTGCAAAGAAAGAAAAAGGCAGTGATTTACTTTTAAGAAAAGGAGATAGAACTATATCACTTGGCGTACAGTCAAGTTCCTACCCGTGTAATTTTTTTTTCCTAAAGTGCAAGTCATAGTAGCCGTAGTTAGGGAAGAAGATGGCTTCCAACTACAGCAGGCACACTGTAGACTACTTAAAGCAGTTGTGCGGGGACAGAGGAGTCCCCCTTTGAGGCGAAAGTCAGCAAATAGAACCTAGTGGATGCCCTGATGGTAGCAGATACCCAGAGCACCGAGTCACAGACCGTGACTGAAAAGGACCAAACCTTGAGTGTGGCAGGGCTAGTGGCCAGTGCAGTGTCCAGATCCAATGAGGAGGGCAACACAGCCACTGTCAGTGAAGGGTCAAAGCAGCAGGGGAAGGTCACCAGTATCCTGGATCCAGAAGTACACAGGCTGCAAACTGAGTTGCGCAGAATGGAGCTGGAGTTCCAGAGGGAGAGGGACCGTGAACAGCGGGAGGCAGACCATGAGGAGTCTGAGCACCAGCAAGCTGCAGAGGAGAAGAGAGAGCGAGAACGCCGAGATGCAGACCATGAGGAACAGAAGTGCCAGAGGCAACATGAACTGGAGAAGCTATGACTTCAACCAGTGGCACCAGAGCAGGTAAGTGGCTTGGGTTTAACTGTGACTACAGGACTGGGTTACAAGTTGAATTCCAAATTGATAGCCAAATTTAAAGAGGGGGAGGATATGGATGCCTTTTTAAATTCTTTTGAAAATGTTTGTATTCAGGTTAAAATTTCTAGGGAGTCCTGGAGCTTCCAGCTATCCCTGCTACTTACCGGGAAAGCTTGGGAATCATTGGGTCAAAAGGACAATGAGGACAGTGATGATTACAGCAAACTTAAAGCTGCACTGTTAAAGAAATTTGAACTACCTGCTGAATCTTACAGAGCTAAATTCCATAAGCTCAGGAGAAGCCCTGATTTGAGCTATGAGGAGCTAGCCACAAAACAACGTCAGTTTTTAAAACGTGGGTGGGAAGAAATTGAGGCAAACTCTGTTGATAAAACTGAAAATGTGATATTGTTAGAACAGTTTTATTGGGCATGCCCAGCAGAGCTGAAAACCTAGCTGGAGGACCGAGATCCCAAAACAGTGCAAAAGGCTGCTGAACTCTCAGACCATTATGCAAAGAGCAGACCTGCTCTGAGAGCAAATGGGGTGAGTGTGGCAGCACAGAAAGGGAAAAGTGCACCTCCAGGTCAGCTAAAACCCTCACTGCCTCCACCTCCACCTCCACAGGTTTCAGAGAAAAGATTTCTCTGAAAAGTGAAGTGACTGTTGGTTATATAAAGAAATTGGGCATATTGCCAGACAATGTCCCAAAAGAATGAGCAATAATATGCAGAATGGTACTAGAAAAGAAGTGGGTTGTTTGTGTGTCCCTGGAAGCATGCCTGTGAACATGAGGGATCACATGCACCCAGTCATGGTGAATGGTGTACAGATGCAAGGGTTAAGGGACACAGGGGCATCCCTGACATTGGTAAAGGGGGACCTGGTACAGCCTGGTCAGCTTATACCCAATAAATATGTCACTGTACAAGGGTTCACTGGTGAAGACAAAACATTGCCACTGGCCAGTGTTCTCCTGGACTGGGGTGAAATATGTTTTATGGCACCTACCCTGTGGAATTCTCTACCTCGTCAGGTGCGAGATTGCCCGACCGTCCTTAGTTTTAAGGGAGCATTGAAAACCCACCTTTTTAATATAGCTTTTAAGGATTTATATTAGTTTTGATTTATTATATTTATTGTTATATGTATTTGTACAGGTGCTTTGATTTTAAGAAAAGCGCCTTTTAAAAATAAAGTTGAATTGAACAGGGGGAACTGTGCAACAGGTGGCAGTAGCCAAAACGTTAGAAGGGAATGTGATCCTGGGCAACAATCTAAAACAAGGGATGGTATGTACAGTTACCCACGGCCAAGTGGCAAGGGAAAATTGTAGTTCCCTGAACCCCACAGAAGCCATCGTGGAAACCACTGAGAGGCTGGTTCCCCAGCCTGTGTCTCCAGATGAGGAGACTAATGAAAAGGAGGTAGAAATTTCCCCAGTAGCAAGCAACCATACAGCCACAGAGGGTTACTCTGAGGAGGGAGGGGTGACCCATTGTCAGAGGGTTGGGATTGACAGTGATCCTGAGCGCCCTGATGCTAGTTCTAGGGACTCTAGCTTAGCGACTGAAGGGGACCTGTCCCATGCCTTGGGAATGTGTGAGGGGTTGCAGCTGCTCAGAGAAGTGACCCTAGTTTAGAGAAGCTGAGGGCATGGGAAGACTCCGACAGCGCACAGGGAGGTGATGGCAGACATAATGTTTATTTGGAAAATGGGCTTATGTATACTCAGGAAGATCAGACAGAGGGAAGGATGGTAGGCAGGCAGCTTGTCATTCCCCAGGGGTATCATGTGCAGTTGCTCAAGACTGCACATGATATTCCCTTGTCTGGTCATCTGGGAATTGCATGCACTACACAGCATTTGGCCCAGAATTTCTATTCACCTAACTTCACCCAGCAGGTGAAGGAGTATTGCAGATCTTGTCACCGGTGCCAAGAAATAGGGAAGGCGGGCAAGAAAACCCAAGCTGCCCTGATTCCATTGCCCACAGTGGAAGAGCCATTGCAGAGGGTGACAATGGATATTGTGGGGCCTTTAAATACCCCCAGCACCTCAGGGAAGAGATACATCCTGACTGTGGTGGATTATGCCACTCGGTACCCAGAGACAGTCACCCTATCCTCACTGAGGACAGACAAAGTGGCAGATGCCCTACTTGGGATTTTCCCCCATGTTGGGTTTCCGAAGGAGGTTATCACTGATCAAGGGGTTTCCTTCATGTCGGACCTGATGAAATGTTTATGGGAGAAGTGTGGGGTGGTGCAGAGATGAATGACACTGTATCACCCACAAGTCAATGGGCTTGTGGAAAGATTCAATGGTACCCTAAAGTCAATGCTCCAGGCTTTTGCTGAACAGCATGGGAGGGACTGGGAGAAATATCTTCCCCACCTGTTGTTTGCATACAGGGAGGTACCCCAAGAGTCGACAGAATTTTCCCCCTTCGAACTCTTATATGGACGCCGGGTACGTGGGCCCCTAGACTTGATCCTGGAGGACTGGGAAGGCAAGCAAGCCACCCAGGAAACTCCCATTGTGGATTACATCCTTAGGTTTAGGGAAAGACTGAAGAAGCTTATGGGGACAGCCCAGAGCAACCTGGCAGCTGCCCAACAGAAACAAAAAGTGTGGTATGACTGCAGAGCCAGAGCTTGCTCATACATGGTGGGTCAGGAAGTCATGGTCCTTATTCCGGCCTGGAATGACAAGCTGCAGGCTGAGTGGGCAGGACCGTACAAAGTGGTTAGGAAGGTAGATGACATGAACTATATTGTGGAGTTACCTAACCAAAGACAGACAGAAAGGATGTAGCATGTCAACATGATGAAGCCGTATGCTAATAGGGCAGACATGGTGTTTGCAGTGTGTAGTCCTGGGGAGGGGGAAGATGAAGGAGACCCTCTTCTGGACTTGCTGGAAGAAAGTAAGAGGGAGTCCTCTTTGGAGGCAGTTAAATTGTTTCCCCAGCTGACCCTGGACCAGATCCAGAAAGTAAGGGAGGTTTTAGCAGACTTTGCCCCATTGTTTAGCCCCAGCCTGGACTAACCCCCGCTTAGCAACGCATGATGTGGAGACAGGGACACAGACACCCATATGGCGGACAGCATATCGGGTGTCGGAGACTGTCCAAAAGGACATTAGGAGGGAAGTGGAGGAGATGCTGGATTTAGGAGTAATTCAGAGGTCCCACAGCCCCTGGGCCTCACTCATAGTCCTTGTGCCTAAGCCAGATGGCTCTACTCATTTCTGTGTGGACTATCATGGACTGAATGCAGTCATGAAGTCAGAAATGCACCCGATGCCCCAGATGGATGAACTCCTGGACAAGTTGGGAGGGGGTGACCTACCTTACGACTATTGACCCGACCAAGGGGTATTGGTAGGTAGAACTGACAGCCTGAGCTAGGCAGAGGTCAGCCTTCATCACTCCAATAAGCTTATTTGAGTTTAAAGTAATACCTTTTGGAATGAAGAATGCCCCGGCCACTTTCCAAAAGGTTGGTGAACCAGGTGTTAAATGGTGCTGAGGAGTACGCCGTGGCATACCTGGATGACATTGCCATCTTTAGTACCAGCTGGTAGGAACACTTATCCCACCTTAGGGAAGTGCTGGGCATGATACAGAGGGCTGGGCTCACTGTCAAAGCCAAGAAGTGCCAGGTGGCCATGGCTGAAGTGGCATACCTCAGGCATGTGGTAGGCCAAGGATAGCTCCATCCTAACCAAATAAAGATAGGGGTAATCCAGGCATGGCCCAGACCAGAAATGTAGAAGCAGGTCAGGAGTTTTCTAGGGACAGCAGGGTACTACAGGAAATTTGTACCCAATTACAGTGCCCTGGCTGCTGCCCTGTCTGACCTGACAAAGAAAAGGATGCCCAAGAAAAATACCTGGGGCCCAGCCTGTGAGGAAGCCTTTTCCAAACTAAAGGAGGCACTGTGCAGTGCTCCTGTTTTGACAAGTCCTGATGATAGCAAACCCTTTGTAGTTCAGACTGATGCCTCAGGCATGGGTATCAGGGCTGTACTGAGCCAGACATCCAGCCAAAGGAAAGATCACCCAATAGCATACCTGAGTAGGAAATTACTTTCCAGGGAGCAGGCATACTCTACTGTGGAAAAAGAATGTCTTGCCATAGTGTGGGCCCTAAAGAAGTTGGAGCAATACTTGTATGGGCACCATTTTGTGGTGCAGACTGACTACAACCCCCTGGTTTGGCTGATGCAGATGGGGAAAAACAATGGTAGATTGCTAAGATGGAGTCTTGTTTTGCAAGGATATGATCTGACAATCATACATAGAGCTGGAGCCAGAAACCAGAACTCAGATGGTCTGTCTCACATATATGAGGAGTGAACTGATTTGAGAAGCTCATCCCATGCCAGGAATAGAGCCCCCCAAATTCAGTCTAGGTGGGGAGGATTGTGACACGTGGACAGCCAGTTCTGAGTACACTATGATTTTTTTTGTAATATAAAAATGTATAATGGACTGTCTCTCATGAGAGATGCTGAGACAGCATGTGGGACACACACACACACACACACAGGTTTTCGATACAGGGTGTTACCTGGAAGGCCAGAAGCTAATTATAGACTAGAACAGGCCTTAATCAAGAATATCCTGTTTATCTAAGTTAAATATAGCTTTAACTGCAAACAGGGAAATCAGTATCTCTTTTATGATGTTTTGAGGAGGAAAACCAAGTTTGGCACACTGGTGCAAAATCATAAATGCTTTGATGTCTGTGTGAGAGAGGATACTGTTCATAGATGAAAGGAGGAAATTTACAGACTTGATTGGGGAAGTCACATGGAGAAAGGAGTCTCTGCTGATGTAACCTTAATTAACTTTCCTTCTAAAATGATAAAACTTCCTGGGTGTATGATTTTTAATAAACAGAGGAGGAGCTAGGTGACCTCACACAAAGGGGTTGTAAAAGACAGTTTTTTTTTAACAGTATTCTGTTTTCCTTCAGAGACACTTTTATCTACACTCTGACAAAGAAACATCTTTGAGCACTTTAAGCAAGTATACAGGTAGAGAGAGACAAAATCTAAGTACTGTAGTAGGAATTGCACTATTAAAACCTTGTTCTTTTAAAAGATTTGTGTGGTTCTTGTGATATATGGTTCTGTATTTTATGTTTGACATACTTTTATCTATTTTAGTAAAAACTCTATTTTTAGAGCCTACTTGGTCTGTCTTTGAATTTCTTTTCTTTAACAAGTGAAGTATATATGGTTAAAGCAGACACTGTGCATAAGCTTGAATGGTGATACCAAACTGGAAAAAGGTAAGAGTAATCAGAGGTCTTTATTAGAGTTTTTAAAGGTTCATTTTGTACACCTGGTTAGGTGCCCGTAGGCAAAGATATGTGGCACCCCCAAAGACAGAATTATCTGAGCCTGTGCATTGGGTATTCTAGCAAGAGGTTCACAGTTTGAATCCCTCCAGAACTGAGACCAAAGGTTGATTCGAACCCACAAAATAGAGAAGAGGGTTAACCTGTTCCTGTTAACTGTTCACAAGACTGCACTCAGAGGTTGCCACTTTGGGAGTAGAGGGCTGACCTGCTGAAGCGGTTTGTGACACCAGTATCATACATATACATATTTTTTTAATTATACCCTTTTCTTTTATTTGCTTCCTGGTGTCCAGTGTGTGCTTCCCATCCTTCCCTCTTGCAATACTCTTTTAAATGCCTGAACTTACTGTATAGCTTACAGTACTAGTCATATTATTCAGAGACTGACTGAGCCCACATTTCTCATCCTCACCAGTCGTAGACGGTCAAAGCAAAGCAGAAAGGGCAGCAGGAATGATAGTTTCATTAGTCAGCATTTATTAGAGATGGTGTCTAGCACCTATAGTTACAGAGGACTGCATTACATATCAGGAGTCTGTGATGTAAGCATGCCAAGGCTTGTCATGCACTGACTCCCATTACAAAAAAGGCAGTGTCAGACTGTTGAGCAGTTCTACAGATGGAAGGAGCATACAAGTATGCTTCTGAGCATTTTTTAAATAAAAAAAGACACACAAAGGCTATTTAGTCATATTAATAATGTAACAGGTTAAATTAACACAAAATCATTTCTTATCTGCTTGAAGGTACTGAGCACAGCACAGTGGTGAGTTCGGGCCAGGGCTGAAGCAGCAAATTTGGCAATAGAGTGATATGCTTGCCTACGTCTGTTCAGAATAGATGGCTTCAATGTGGAAAGCAAGGCTGCACCATAGAGGATACCTGAGAGTAGGGTTTCAGTAGAGATGGTCTTTCTGGACTGGGAAATGAGATAGATGCAATACATTATAGTAACCCAAGTTTCTGGTGAGTTGATTTTATAATTTTATCGGTATGGATCTCAAAGGATACGTGATCTAAGGTGATGCCTAGGTATTTAAAGCTTTTGACACATTCCAGTGTCACCCCCGCTGATGTTTTAACAAGCAAAGATGGTTGGTTATCAAGTTTATAGGAGGTGTGGTGGAATAACTAGGTTTGAGTCTTTTTAGTGTTAAGACTAACAGGTTGGCTTTGAACCAGGGCTCCAAAGCCTGAAAATCACTCTCGAGGTTGGCGTTTAAGACATTGATATTTTTAGCAGACCTGTATAGAATGGAATCATTAACACATAATTGCTGCAGCCCCATAGTTCAGTGGGAGTTCATTGATCAAAATGGAGAATAGGAGGGGTCCTAATATGGAGCCCTGTGGAACACCGTCAGTTATAGGAGCGAGGGAGAACATGGCACCAGATCATTTTACATACTGGAGCCTGTTGGTTAATGTAGTTTGCTAGCTAGGAGTTAGATGCAGGGTCAAGACCTAGTTAATGGAGTTTAGTTATTAGAAGTTGATGGGTGACAAGGTCAAAGACTTCGGTCAGGTCCACAAAGGTGGCACCTGTAGCCTCACCCTGATCCATTGTCTGAAAATTTCCAAGGTTACATGTAGCAGTGATGATTCTGTGCCATGCAATATATGAAATCCATGTTGATGGATAGTTAAGGCATTGTTGAGTTTGAGATATGAGTAGAGTTGATTATAAAGAATTCTCTCCTGGATCTTGGCTAGGGAGCATAGACTAGATATAAGCCTATAGTTTTCTACCAGGTTTGTGGGGCCACTTTTAAGTACAGGGACTACAATTGCAGTTTTCCATTTGTGCGGGATTGTTTGAAAAAGGAAATATTTGTTTATTAATAGCATTACCAGGTAGGCGATGGCAGCAGTAGTAGTAGTAAAATTTTATTTATACAGAGATTTCACCATTAGGGTTATAAAAACCCTTTTTACAAGGTGTACCTGTTAAATAAAGTTATCTAAACGTTTCAATTTACGATATCAATACGAGGCACAGGAAAACTCCAGATCCATTGTCAGTTATACAGTACACAGGTTCAATAGACAAATTTGATACATAAATACAAGGAAACTCTAAATCTATTAACAATTGTAAAATTCACAATTTTAATAGGCTCATCCAATACACGTAATTTCTCTATGCTCATTTGTAGCAATTACAACAACAAAAAAATAATTCTCCTTTCATAGCTGTCTTAAAAGTAGTTGATGAGATTTCTAAATTTCGTAGATCAGGGGGGAGTGCATTCCAGCAACTGGCAACTTTATACTGAAACAGTATTTTGCTAAAACTATTTGTTACTTTAGGTACTATCAGGTCCCTAGCACCACGTTTCCATAAATTTATGATATGGCAAAGCTTCTGTAACTTTTCAGTCAAGCCTAACAAGACATTATGCTTAAAATCCACTGAGCAACATTTAACCAAATGCCCTTCCTTCTTATATCGAGTGAGCTCCACTCCAAAAGTGAATACATTAAAAAATGAAGGGTACTGAAATCACATCTCAATATAGAAACATAGAAACATAGAAGTTGACGGCAGATAAGGACCGCAAGGCCCATCCAGTCTGCCCATTTCTTTTTCTACCTTATAAATGTACCATCGGCCTTTGCTCTGTCAGTGACCTATCTATTCATAGTCATTTGTATTGCTCCCTTATGCCTATCCCATGCCTGTTTGAAGCCCTGCACTGTATTCATAGCCACCACTTCTTGTAGTAAGCCATTCCATGCATCTACCACCCTTTCTGTGAAAAAGAATTTCCTCACATTCCCCCTTAATCGGCCTCCCTCTAATCTCATGCTGTGTCCTCTTGTCCTGCTATTTTTCTTATATTTAAACATGTTAGACTCTTTCACCTTGTTTATGCCCTTAAGGTGTTTAAATGTCTCGATCATATCACCTCTCTCCCTCCTTTGCTCAAGGGTATACATATTGAGCTCCGTTAATCTGTCCTTATATGTCTTCTGATGCAGTCCCTGCACCATTTTGGTTGCCCTTCTCTGGACTGCCTCAATTTGGTTAATGTCCTTGTGAAGGTGTGGCCTCCAATACTGCACGCAGTACTCCAGATGGAGCCTAACCAATGTCTTGTACAGAGGATTATTACCTCCTCTTACGACTTGTGATACCCCTACTAATACACCTAACACCCCCTAGCCTTACCCTCTGCTTTAGGGTCTGCTTGGATGATTTTAGGTCATCAGTGATGATGATGCCCAAGTCTCTTTCTTCCTTTGTGACCTAGCAACTCCCTCCAGCCTATAAGTGGCTTCAGGGTTTCTCTTCCCTATGTGCATGATTTTGCACTTCTTTGCATTAAATCCCAGTTGCCACTCTTCTGACCATTCTGCTAGTTTATCCAGATCTCTTCTCATTCTGCCCACCCCATCTGGATCATCTACTCTGTTGCAGATCTTGGTGTCATCTGCAAACAGACAAGCCTTACCCTCTAGTCCATCTGCGAGGTCACTAATGAAGATGTTGAATAGGACTGGCCCCAGGACTGATCCCTGAGGTACCCCACTTGTGACTTGCATCTCTTCTGACTGTATACCATTTACCACCACTCTCTGTTTTCTGTCAGTCAACCAGTTTGCCACCCAGTTGACCAACTTCTGACCCACCCCGAGCCTACCTAGCTTATTTATCAATCTTCTATGTGGAACAGTGTCAAAAGCTTTGCTGAAGTCAAGGTAGGCGACATCAACTGCTCCCCCTTGGTCCACCACTCTGGTTACCCAGTCAAAGAAATCTATGAGATTAGTTTGACAGGACCTTCCTTTTGTAAACCCATGCTGTCTTGGATCCTGTGCCCCTATGGATTCCAGGTGTTGCACTATCCTTTCCTTAGGAGTGCCTCCATAATCTTGCCCACTACTGAGATAAGACTGACGGTCTGTAGTTCCCGCCTCCTCCTGCTACCACTCTTGTGGAGTAGGGATCACATAAAACCTTTCTCCAGTCTTCTGGGACCTCTCCTGTGCTCAGAGACTCACTAAACAATTCTGCTAATGGCTCTGCCAGTTACTCCTTAGCTCCTTAAGTACCCTGGGATGTATGCCATCAGGTCCCATTGCCTTATCCACCCTGAGCTTAGCAAGCTCTTGTAGGACCCTTTCTTTTGTGAAGGAGTAGTGCTCACCTCCCTCCCCTGTGTCCATGATGCTGAGCTGTGGGCCCTGCCCTACCTTCTCTTCAGTAAATACTGAGCAAAAGTATCTATTTAGGATAGATGCCTTTACAGGGTCCTCCTCCTCACATGCTCCCTTTTCTCCATTAAGCTTAGCAATACCCCCTCTGGACTTTCTCCTTTCACTAATGTATCTATAGAAAGTCTTGTCACCTTCTTTTACTGTTCGTGCTAGTGTTTCCTCAGTTTGGGACTTTGCCTGCCTTACTGCCTTACCTGCTTCCCTTAGGGCAGTTTGGTATGCCTCCCTATCTTCATCCCGCTGTGTTCCCTTATATTTTCTGAAGGCCAGCCTTTTGGCTCTGACCTTTTCTGCTACTATATTTGAGAACCAAAGTGGTTTCCTTCTTCTTTTGCACTTCCTTTTCTGTCTAACACAATGGGATGTTGCTTCAAGTATTGTATCCTTAATGCTTGCCCACTTTGCCTGTACCTCCTCACCTGTGTTTCTTTTTGCCAGGGCTAGCTTAACTCTGTTGGCCATCTTATCAAAGTCAGCTCCTCTGAAGTCCCATATTTTTGCCTTGGAATGGGATGATTTAGATGTAGTAGCCAAATTGAACCATACCATGTGATGGTCACTGGCCCCCAGGTGACCTTCTACCTGGAGATCTGTAGCTCGCCATTCTATTACATATTATATCCAGTTTTTGTAGATATATTTTATATTGTAAGTATGGCAATGAATATGACTCCCATAATCAATAACTGGCATAATTAGTTGATTTGCTGTCATTAATCAGACTTGTTTAGTTGTGCAATTTGCAGTCTGTCTCATTGACCCAATCCTGTTATAAATGTTTTTTGTAAGTTCCTTTACATGATATTCAGAAGTTAAATGCTGATCAAAATAAACACCCAAGTACTTATAAACAGAAGTTTGAACTAATAAACTACCTTCTTGAGCCTTTATCAAAAGATTAGGACTTGATTTATTTTTCCTTGCTTGTTTGGACCAAAAAACATTGTCTGAGAATGTTTATTGTTAATTATTGGGCCTAAAGAAGTGAAAAACCTCAACATCGATAAGAAATCCAACTGCTGTCATTGTTCCACCTGCTCAGGGCTGTTTCCAACAGCAACAAGTACTGTATCATCTGCATACAGTCTAATCTGAGAATGTTCAATGAAATTGTTCAAATCATTTATGTAAATAATAAACAAAAGGGGACCCAGGATTGATCCCTTGGGAACCCCTCATTTCATGGATAGAAACTTAGATTGATAACCATTTACTGTAACTTCCTGAGTCCTGTTAGTTAATAACAACAGAACCATTTACATGGTTCCTCAGCCAGACCAATTTTCTCTAGAGCTTTTAATAATGGATCATGCTCTACTAGGTCAAATGCTTTTGACAGGTTCACGTACACTGCACCCATGAACACCGTGGCCCCAAGAGGGGTAGCAATCAAGTCCAAAAAGTCCATGAGTTCAGTGGCCGTGGACCTGTCACTTCTAAAGCCAGATTGAAACTTAGTTAATATGCTATATTTGTCAAGATAATCCATAAATTGTCGATGTACAATCCTTTCAAAAATCTTTGAAACAGCAGAAAGCAATGCTATAGGACAGTACTTGAAAGAATCTGATGGATCTCCATTTTTGGTAATTGGAATAATATTAGCTATTTTCCGGCTTTGTGGAAAGATCCTCTTACAGATACTCCAAATGAAAAGATCTCTAAGTACAGGGAAAATCTCCCCAAATGGATTCCTGTTAATTTGTTTACAATCTTTATTATTTCAGTGCAGTGATTTTCCTGAATCTAAATTTTGGATTAAATATTTCTGTAGTGACCCCTTGTTTAAAAGGTTCAATCCCATTTATACAGTATTTCCTTTTAATTTATTATCAGCAGGGTCTAAGCCAGGGAGATTTATAAAGTGCTCATTCAATAAATACACAGAAGTCTCCCCTATAAGAATTATCCCATTTTCTGGATTTTGACCTCTGGAGAATTCTTGCTAGGTGTTGAAATGGTTTTAATCAGAGACCAATATTTGGGGGGAGTCAGTTGTTTCCTTAATTTTTTGTTTACAATAATATGCTTTTGATTCTATAATCTCCTATTTAACTTTATTCCTCATCTTTTTAAACCTGCCCCATGCTTCTAGATGGAGGGATTAACTTGCTTTCTTCCAAAGCTGATTTTTAATCCTTATTAATTTCTTTAAGTTTGGACTTAACCAGGATAGGGAATTTGATTGTTGACTATTCTTTCCAGAGGGGCAAACTTACTACATGCTTCAGAAAACATAGCAGTAAATTCTTCCACTGCCAAGTTTAAATCAGGAATAAGAAAATCCTATACCAAGGCTTTTTTGACAAATACCCTTTAAATAATAGGTTATTAACTTTAGAGGAACATCTCCGTATTATATAAGGTGGTGTATTTTCAAATCTAGTTCTATAAGCAACATCCAAAATACTTTGTATAATATTATGATCTCTTAAATTTGGGGAGCACACTCTTTTATCCATTACAGTTAAGACTGGAGATATAAAAATAAGATCCAGTATACTACTTGGGCTATTTAATCTACCTTTCTTAGTAGGAGATTTAATTAATTGAGTCAGATTTAAACACTGCACAGAACTTTCCAATTTGTGACCTCAAGGACACCCCCAAGCTGCACTAAAGTCACCAATAAGTACAGTTTTCCTATGACCTATGTGTTCCATTAGTATATGAGAATAGTTGTCAAAGTAAACTATTTTTACTTTGGGTGATGAATACGCAACACCCACCACTATATTCAAAAACTGTAAATCCACCAGTAAACATTCAATTCCCTCCATGTTCCCAGAAAATAGGATCTTTCACTAGCCAACAGAGTATTATTTATATACATTAGAAGGTGCTCCTATTCTAAGAAATTCTCAGTGAAGGACCTTGAATCAAGAGGCACTGTATGGGTTGGGACCCTTGAATAGTTTGAGGAAAACTAGCCTTGTGGCCAATTTTGGGTGGAAGGTGGGGAGGGTACAGTCAGGGTCAAGTGATGCTGAGTCAGCTGGGATGGGAGGCTGATCTTTTTTGTATTTGTGCAGGTCCGTGAAAAAGTGATTTATACCAGTAGCTATGTCTGCAGGACTGGATAGTGTGGCACCATTTGCAACCATGGACTGGGGAAAGTTTCTGTCCTTTCCTTAAAGGAGTGAGTTTATTTGGAACCAGAATCTCTTTGGGTTGGCATTTTGTTTCCTGTACAGAGCAGAGGTAAATCTGTTTGGTCTTTGTGGCCTGGGTTTTGCAAGCATTGTGCATTTGATGACAGAATTGCCAGTCAGACACCTGTCTTGTTTTTTTAAAACGCCTTTCAAGCTTTGTCACAGGAACAGATCGGTGCTGTAAGATCATGAGACAGCCAGAGGGAGTTTATTCCCTTAGCTCTTGGAGACCTAATAGGGGCTAGGGAGTCTAAAATGGTTGAGAAAGAGTTTGTGAAGTAGTATAATGCCTGATTGACATCAGGGAGGCAGCTGATGGGAGTCCAGTCTACTGACTTAAGATGCTCAAGAAAGGCCTCAGCACTAAACCTTGATAGGTTATGCATTTTAATGAGTTTAGGAAGGGGTTTCCAAATATTATTTCTCCAGACACAGTAAGTGGGGGAGTGATCACTAAGGTCATCTGGGAATACTCCTATGATTTTTACGTGTTGGCTGTTATTTGTTAAAACCCAGTTTAGGAGACTGTGATTACCTGATTTCTTGTTTAGTCTGGTGGGGTGGTGGATTAATTGTACTAGCTTTGCATCCTCTGGAATGGAGGGCTAGTTCATCCTTTTGGCACTAAGCCAGTTCAGATGAAAATACCAGGTTAGGATTAGGTCACAATGGGGTAATTTGTCTGGACTGGTTAGGAATTCCAAACAGGCTGAGGGAACAAGGTCCGGGGGCAGGTACACACACACACACTCATTAATTTGGTGAGTTGACCTAGGGTAATTGAGGTTATGATGTGTACATGTTCATGTGTGTCTGAGACAAGTGGAAGTATGTCAGTCGAGAGCTCATTTTTAATATAGATGAGTACTCCCCCACACTTTTTTAGAGACGGTCCTTCCCAAATGTGGCACATCCAGTTACTGAAATTTCATGGGGGAGTATATGGGGATTTAGCCAAGACTCAGTAATACATAATACGTTCAGGCTGTAATGTCTAGACCATGCTTCGAGCTTGGGTATTTTACTTTAAATACTTTGTATATTCATATGGGCTATCTTAAGCCCCTTGAGGGTGGCCCAGGTTGGTGTCAAAGAGAAGGGGTTTTTGGTTCTCATTTCATTTGGTCCAGGGTATAGCTCAATATAACCTGATAATAATAGAAGAGAGGTCAGCAAGTGGGTAGAGGGAGGTACAAAGTGTGATTTATGACAAGTTCTGGATTGAGTTCAGACTAATACAGTTTTATTGCACTGTAGCATGGCCATCATGGTTGGAGGGGGGATCTAAGGTTGCGGCTACCTGATATGATGATATATATCTCCCGTCTCCTCATTTCTTACTCTTTGGATCTAGATAAGAAGCTTCCCACTAGCCAAACATTTGTTAGGGTTTAGATGGCACACTGCAGAAATCCCATCCATGAATGACTTTCTTGCATGCCTCACCCAGCTGGCCCACTATGAACACATGTCTCACCTGCAATCGAACTCCAAGGAGCAACACGAGACTGTCTGCACTTCCTTCAATGCCTCTCTTCACTGCACCTTGCACGCTGGAGTTCTATCACTCCAGTCATCAAATCCTATCCCATATACAGGAATAGGGTAATAGGTGCAAGGTGCTCTGGCTGGAGCCCTTATGAGGCTTCCCCCCAACCTGGACAATACCTCATACCATAGCTGCTATTCTGCACTAATTGGGCTCAGCCTTTTTGTGTCCACTACAAGCAGCACTCAGTCTGTTATTGTATATAACACTTATTACCTCATGTTCCATTTATTCAAGTGCAACTTGGAAGTTCCCCAGCTACGGCCGTATCAGAACAATTAATGAGCCAACACCATATTTTGCTTTATTTTTGTTCCACTTGCCTGTCAGCTAGATTGGGCACTGCTGATGTTTGTACCGTCCTTGCTTCACCTAAGTCATACTAATTGTACAACCCTCTACTGTACCTGTGATGTTTAAGCCTGTACTCCGACTGACTGTGAACTGTCCCATATGTTTAACTTTGAAAAAGTTGAATAAAAAGTTTAACAACAAAGAATAGAAAATAAAAACTGCTACCATTCCTCTCACACCAGTAATTGCTGCAATATTTCTCATTCACTGGTAATATTGGTACCCTTTTATTTTTTGTCTCCCTAGACCCCACGGTCTGTCTGCAGTGAAAGTTGCTCCCTTGGATACAGAAAGGTGGTTCATCGGGGAAAGCCAGTCTGCTGTTTTGACTGTCTTCCCTGTCCAAAAGGAGAGATTGCCAATGAAACTGGTGGGTATACTGTGTGGTTACTGACTGCACACCTAGAGGAAACCACAATTGTAGTGAATTTTGCATTGCTTAAAAATGTCAGGTTAGAAATATTTCATAGGCTGATCGTAAGGATGGGAGAAGACTGCAAACTATGGATCATGTAGATGTCATGGCAAAGTAAATTAATTATGAAAATTTCTTTGTGCTGAAGTCAGTTTTCACAGAAAACTGCGAAGTTCTTTCTTGGTGAGGAATGACCTCTGTGGAGCATGGCACTTCCCTGGTGAAGTAATGGTACCATGAACCTTTAAAAGAAGAGACAACTGGTTTTCTGCACCATATCTCCTCTCCTCCTCCTCCATGGCCTCAGTAAAAAAATGTACCACCCCCATCCCTATAGCATCCCAACTCCCCCATCCTCCTCACAAATCCCTGACAATTTATTAAATGCCCCATCCCAATCCCACATTGCTATTTTGCTGTGCCAGATGTAGTTTGTTAAAAATGTTGCTCTCTGAGTTAATGAGAGGAAAAATGCATGCACTTACTGTTCATACAGCGACTGGACGAGGTGGTGTGAGGAGGGCAATGCCATCACTGTCGCTATGGGCTGAATTCTTCTTATTTTAAATCAGTACACCCAAGGGGGAGAGGTAATTAATTATTTATTTATTTATTTATTTATTTATTTATTTATTTATTTATTTATTTATTTACCTGGGAGGGCTGGGGTATTTAATTATCAGAGGAAGAGGAGAACGGAGTGGTATTTATTGAATTATCAGGGGAAGGGGTGTGGTATTTATTTAATTTTCAGGGGTGGAGGGAGAGTGGCATTTAGTTATCAAAGAAGGAGAGGGGGAAGGGGTATTTAATTATCTGGGGAGGGATGAGGGACATTTATTTAATTCTAGTGGATGGGAGGGATAGGGGTATAACTGACAGCCTGACATTTGATGCTCAGGTGCCGGCCGTGGTAAAAAGTGAGGTTTTTCCATCTTAGGAATATCACCTGAATCCGAGCCCTGATCCCACCTGGAGATCTGACGATGCTGGTACGTGCTTTTGTCAGTTCCAGGTTGGACTACTGAAATGCCCTGTACCTAGGATTATCTGGAGGCAACCTCCGTAGGCTGCTGCTGGTGCAGAATGCAGTGGCAAGATTGCTGATGGGCTTGAAAAGAAATTAGCATATAATTTTGCCAGTCCAGTGGAGGACTGTCTTCAAGATAAGGCTCCTGACCTATAAGACCCTGCAAGATAGGGGACCTGTCTATCTGCACGTTCTCCTTGTCTCCTAATGACCCACCTGAGCACTCCGTTCAGCCGGGGGAGGCCTCCTTGGAGTTCCCACGGTTAGGTTGCAGCATTCCAGAGACAGGGCATTTTTGGTGGGCATGCCTACCCTGTGAAACTTCTTGCCTGGTTATTTAAGAGAGGCTCCCTCGGTAGAAGCCATTTAAGAAGGGCCTGAAGATGTATTTGTTCCAGCAAGCTTTTATTTGATTTTGAAAATAATTTGTTTTAAGTTGGCTAGATAGATCAGCTTTGTGCTCCCAGTTTCATTTTATTGATAACCACACAGGAGTGGGGTGTGCATATTTTATGGAACACATACAAACACGGGTGAGAAAGAATAAGTGCCTCAGCTGGGACTTGAAACAAGGCCACCCAGAATACCTTTCTGATTGTGCTAACCAGCTGCACCACTGAGATAACTGGAACCTGGGATGTCCCTGGGCACATTACTCCTTCTCAAATGCAAAAACCCAATGACAACACAAATATTTACTTCTAACAATTACACAGGAGTGTGATGTGCATATTTTATGGAACACATACAAACAAGGGTGAGAAAGAATAAGTGCTTCAGTTGGGACTTGAACCCAGGCCGCACGAATAGTGTTCTGATTAGCTAACCAGCTGTGCCACTGAGACAACTGGACCTGGATGTCCCTGGGCACATTACTCCTTCCTCAAATGCACAACCTAATGGCAACACAAATATTTACTTCTAACAATCACACAGGAGTGTGATGTGCATATTTTATGGAACACATACAAACAAGGGTGAGAAAGAATAAGTGCCTCAGCTGGGACTTGAACCCAGGCGCCCAGAAGTAAATATTTGTGCTACCACCTGGTTGCATTCGAGAAGGAGTACGTGCCCAGGGACATCCCAGAGGTTCCATTTGTCTCCGTGGTGCAGCTGGTTAGTGCACCAGAATGTAGCCTGGGTGGCCTTGGTTCAAGTCCCAGCTGAGGCACTTATTCTTTCTCACCCTTGTTTGCATGTGTTCCATAAAATATGCACACCACACTCCTGTGTGATTGTTAGAAGTAAATATTTGTGTTGCCATTGGGTTGTGCATTTGAGAAGGAGCAATGTGCCCAGGAACATCCCAGGTTCCGGCTGTCTCAGTGGCACAGCTGGTTAGTGCAATCAGAACAGTATTCTGGGTGGCCTGGGTTCAAGTCCCAGCTGAGGCACTTATTCTTTCTCACCTTTGTTTGCAATTTTATTGGTATCTGTGTTTTGTGTGTATGTTTTAAAAACAGTACTGTTTTATATTGTACAGCGCCCAGAGTCTTCGGAATTAGGCGCTTTAGAAATAAAGAATCTATCTATCTAGCTATCTATCTGTCTGTCTGTCTGTCTAATCATCAGGGAAAGGAGGAGAGAGGAGGGATATATATTTATCAGGGATGGGGAGGGATCTTTATTTATCAGGGATGAGGAGGGATCTTTATTTATCAGGGATGAGGAGGGATATTTATCAGGGATGAGGAGGGATATTTATTTATCAGGGACGAGGAGGGATCTTTATTTATCAGGGACGAGGAGGGATATTTATTTATCAGGGATGAGGAGGGATATTTATCAGGGATGAGGAGGGATATTTATTTATCAGGGACGAGGAGGGATATTTATTTATCAGGGATGGGGAAGGATATTTATTTATCAGGGACAAGGAGGGTTATTTATTTATCAGGGATGACGAGGGTTATTTAATTATTAGGAGTTGGAGGAGAAAAGGGTGTTTAATTATCAGGGAGTGGGATGGAGGAGAGGTACTTGTTTAATTCTCGGGGGTGGGGTATTTAATTATCTGGGAAGGGAAGGGAGAGGGGTATTTATTTAAAGGGGAAATGTCATCAGTCCTCCTATGAAAACATGGGACTTACAGGTCTCCATTAGGTAAATCACATGGGCAGTAATTTTTTTAAAAATAAGTTACAGTGCTGTATAATCCTGGTCGCTCTTTTCTTCCTCACCATTTTTGCGTCACCGTTTTTGTTTCACCCGTGTCACATAGAACCCTCAAGTGCAGTATGGGGGGATGTCATACTATTGGGATGTGTCATCCTTTGGCTAGGACATTAATCTGAGATCCCTTCTGCTCATCTCTGATGTTTTCCTGGATGGTGTCTAGGTGAAAGTAAACAAACCCAAGCCACTTTTTGCATAAGTGGAGGATTATTCCCAGTACCCTCACCAACATTCCATTACTTATACAGCTGGATAAGGAACTAGTCCAAGGCTGTGTGTGGGTGTTGATGTAAGCAATGACTGCCACTACACAGTTACAGCAGTAGTAACAGTACATACTAACTGTCAAAATGAGTGATTGATGGATGGAAGCAAGATGGCTGACAGCAGGAGGAGGTTTGTATGATTGCTCTACAGAGTGCTCTTACTAAATTCAGGATTCCTAACATTTCCATAACAAAAAGAATATTTAACAACTTTTAATGGATCTCTCCTTGGAAGGACTTCACTAAATCGTCCAAAACAGAAGGGAAGAAGTTGTTAGAGAGGGACAGAAAAGAGCAGAGTTGGGTAAGGGCAATCCTGAGGAGGGCAACCAATATGGTGTAGGGCTGCAACAAAATCCCTATGAGGAAAGACTAAGGTATCTCAACATGTACACTCTGGAATAGAGGGAAGTGAGAGGGGATACGATAGAGACCTACAAGTACCTCACAGGGGTGAACAAGGTGAGGAGGGGAGTCCCTTTCCATGGAAGAGGAGCACCAGGATCGGCGGCCATGTGACGAAGCTGGAAAGGGGAGTTAAAGAGGGATGTGAGAAAGTGTTACTTCACTGAAAGAGTAGTAGACACCTGGAATAGACTGCTAGTGGAAGTGGTGGAGGCAAAAACAGTAGGGAGATTCAGTCATGCATGGGATAGACATAAAGGAATATTAGTGAATAGGCAGGGATGGAGGAGGGTTATCAGAAATCAGGTATGGTCTGCGGAGGCAGATTAGGCATGAACCATCTAGGCAGGCTAGGAAAGCCAAGCAGTCATTTTCTGCCATCAAATTTGATTTCCAAATGTCCTAGATAGCTGCAAGCCCTGGTGCACTGACGATAGGAAGCATGTGGCTTGTGGTGATCTAATGAGAATTTCCATCCCATGCAGTAATTGACCCCAGTTTGACCAACTTTTTCTCATCTAACTTGCGACAATCCTCGGGGCCATTTATAGAGAGCTTGTGCCATATATTTGGCACAAGCTGCTGTGTATCATAGAAACTGTTGCAACTGCACCAGAGACTGTAAAATCGGGTGCAGTTGTGGTGAAGGGAATGGTGCACTGCCAGGACCTAACTCTGGTGGCACATGGCTGCAAGCAAGCCCTGTGCCACCCTTAGAAAATCTGGCCCTATGTTTCTGTGTTGCTTCAAGAGAGCCGGTCCCTCAACTGTAGCTTAGACTGTGTGCCCTAACCGCATTGGACAAGATACTGCTTTTCAGGCCAGATCAGCAGAGATCCCCCCAAAATAGGCATTTCTGATATGAAGCTCAGTTTTTTCAAAGTCATTAGTAAGTCCTACAACACAATTCTCAAATTCCATAAACTTGATCTGACATGGGAGTCTCTTGCTAATGGATTTGAACTTGTTGAGTATCACCTGTATGAGACTGAGATGAAAGTTTCTATTATATCCAAGAAGCATGTTTCCCTAATGCTGAAATCTTAGTCTAAGGCTTCACTGTTTTCTTCCATCCTCCAGGACATTATTTCCCTGGTGAGAGAAATAGAAAACCTAGACAATTCTATGAGGAAAAACAATCTTCAAGCAGTCAGTTCAACTATACTGTTCTTCCGAAACCCCGGCCCAGAGTAGACTGGTGGGTAATGGACCTCCTCCCTTTACAGCACCAACAACCCACACCCTTGTCCCACATATCTGAGCATTGGTGCCACAGTAAAATGGCATTGAGTGACACAGCCCTCCATGCACCACCTTGGCTGCCTGCTGCCGGACAGAAGCAGGGTGTGCACTACTTAGTTATAGGGCTAGGTGACATGCCTTGCCCTGTAAATAAGTAGCATTCTCCATGCACCAGCTTGGCTTCCTGCTGTCAGACAGAAGCAGGGTGCACACTGCTTAGTTATAGGGTTAGGGTGACGTGCCTTGCCCTGTAAATAAACAGTATGCTCCATGCACCATCTTGGCTTCCTGCTGCTGGACAGAAGCAGGGTGTGCACTGCTTAGTTATAGGGTTAGGGTGACATGCCTTGCCCTGTAAATAAGCAGCATGCTCCATGCACCACCTTGGCTGCCTGCTGTCAGACAGAAGCAGGGTGTGCGCTGCTTAGTTATAGGGTTAGGGTGACATGTCTTGCCCTGTAAATAAGAAGCATGCTCCATGCACCACCTTGGCTGCCTGCTGTCAGACAGAAGCAGGGTGTGCACTGCTTAATTATAGGGTTAGGGTGACATGCCTTGCCCTGTAAATAAGCAGCATGCTCCATGCACCACCTTGGCTGCCTGCTGTCAGACAGAAGCAGGGTGTGCGCTGCTTAGTTATAGGGTTAGGGTGATGTGCCTTGCCCTGTAAATAAGCAGCATGCTCCATGCACCACCTTGGCTGCCTGCTGCTGGACAGAAGCAGGGTGTGCACTACTTAGTTATAGGGTTAGGGTGACATGCCTTGCCCTGTAAATAAGCAGCATTCTCCATGCACCACCTTGGCTGCCTGCTGTCAGACAGAAGCAGGGTGCACACTGCTTAGTTATAGGGTTAGGGTGATGTGCCTTGCCCTGTAAATAAGCAGTATGCTCCACGCATCACCTTAGCTGCCTGCTGCCGGACAGAAGCAGGGTGCACACTGCTTAGTTATAGGGTTAGGGTGACATGCCTTGCCCTGTAAATAAGCAGTATGCTCCACGCATCACCTTAGCTGCCTGCTGCCGGACAGAAGCAGGGTGCACACTGCTTAGTTATAGGGTTAGGGTGACATGCCTTGCCCTGTAAATAAGCAGCATGCTCCATGCACCACCTTGGCTGCCTGCTGTCAGACAGAAGCAGGGTGTGCGCTGCTTAGTTATAGGGTTAGGGTGACATGCCTCGCCCTGTAAATAAGCAGCATGATCCATGCACCACCTTGGCTGCCTGCTGTCAGACAGAAGCAGGGTGTGCGCTGCTTAGTTATAGGGTTAGGGTCACATGCCTTGCCCTGTAAATAAGCAGCATGCTCCATGCACCACCTTGGCTGCCTGCTGTCAGACAGAAGCAGGGTGTGTGCTGCTTAGTTATAGGATTAGGGTGACGTGCCTTGCCCTGTAAATAAGCAGCATGCTCCATGCACCACCTTGGCTGCCTGCTGCTGGACAGAAGCAGGGTGTGCGCTGCTTAGTTATAGGGTTAGGGTGACATGCCTTGCCCTGTAAATAAGCAGCATGCTCCATGCACCACCTTGGCTGCCTGCTGTCAGACAGAAGCAGGGTGTGCGCTGCTTAGTTATAGGGTTAGGGTGACATGCCTTGCCCTGTAAATAAGCAGCATGCTCCATGCACCACCTTGGCTGCCTGCTGTCAGACAGAAGCAGGGTGTGCGCTGCTTAGTTATAGGGTTAGGGTGACGTGCCTCACCCTGTAAATAAGCAGCATGCTCCATGCACCACCTTGGCTGCCTGCTGTCAGACAGAAGCAGGGTGTGTGCTGCTTAGTTACAGGGTTAGGGTGATGTGCCTTGCCCTGTAAATAAGCAGCATGCTCCATGCACCACCTTGGCTGCCTGCTGTCAGACAGAAGCAGGGTGTGCGCTGCTTAGTTATAGGGTTAGGGTGACGTGCCTTGACCTGTAAATAAGCAGCATGCTCCATGCACCACCTTGGCTGCCTGCTGTCAGACAGAAGCAGGGTGCACACTGCTTAGTTATAGGGTTAGGGTGACATGCCTTGCCCTGTAAATAAACAGTATGCTCCATGCACCATCTTAGATCCCTGCTGTCAGACAGAAGCAGGGTGTGCGCTGCTTAGTTATAGGGTTAGGGTGACGTGCCTTGACCTGTAAATAAGCAGCATGCTCCATGCACCACCTTGGCTGCCTGCTGTCAGACAGAAGCAGGGTGTGTGCTGCTTAGTTATAGGGTTAGGGTGACATGCCTTGCCCTGTAAATAAACAGCATGCTCCATGCACCACCTTGGCTGCCTGCTGCCAGACAGAAGCAGGGTGTGCACTGCTTAGTTACAGGGTTAGGGTGATATGCCTTGCCCTGTAAATAAGCAGCATGCTCCATGCACCACCTTGGCTGCCTGCTGTCAGACAGAAGCAGGGTGTGCACTGCTTAGTTATAGGGTTAGGGAGATGTGCCTTGCCCTGTAAATAAGCAGCATGCTCCATGCACCACCTTGGCTGCCTGCTGTCAGACAGAAGCAGGGTGTGTGCTGCTTAGTTATAGGGTTAGGGTGACATGCCTTGCCCTGTAAATAAACAGCATGCTCCATGCACCACCTTGGCTGCCTGCTGCCGGACAGAAGCAGGGTGTGCACTGCTTAGTTACAGGGTTAGGGTGACATGCCTTGCCCTGTAAATAAACAGCATGCTCCATGCTTTTGTCAGACTGCAGATGGCCTAGGTGGTGTGTGGAGGGCTGTGCTGCTCACTGTAAATTCTCTGGCGGGGGGTCCAAAGAGCAGTTTGCAGGAACAGGTCTGGGGCTGTGTTGCTGTGGGGGCAATAATTGTACTGGTAATCCCACATATCAGTGTTTGGCCATGAAACACCATGAGGAGGGGATTGTCTTACCAGTGTGGGCTGTCATTGTTACAGGAATGGGAGTGGGAGCAGAGAGGGACCACTGGACACCAGAGCAAACCTATGTAACAGAGTATTGTTTTTTCAGTATGGTACAGGGTATCAGGTGATTAGCAGGATCACTGAACTCAAGGGAAAATGCTCTACATGTCCTTTGTACCTGAGCAGAGTGGAATGTTCTCAGTATTTAACAACTGCCTCTCCAAAATCCAGGGCTGGATGAGTGCCAACTGGCTGAAGTTCAACTCTGACAAGACTGAGAAGTTGGTGGTGAAGCCAAGTCACCAGGGTTTGGGGTTGTCAACAGGCCAACCATCTGGGCTTTGGCATGGGTCTGGCCAGCTGTTCACCTCTGACCGGGCGTGAAATCTGTGTATTATGTTCAATAGTGACCTGACACTAAACTCTCAGGTGTCTGCTGCCATTAAGACCACTTTTTCCATGTGAGAAGCAGCGCCTGGATAAAGCACCTGGTCCCACCTGAGGATCTTCCAATGCTGGTCCACGCCTTTGTAACATCATGCCTTGATTACTGCAATGCCCTATACCTAGGGCTACCAGGGGTTGATGTCCATTGATTGTAGCTAGTGCAGAATGCTGTGGTCAGGTTGTTGACTGGCTTATCAAGATCTTGTTACATTACTGCTGTGCTCCGTGGCCTGCACTGACTGCCTGTACATTGGTGGATCACCTCAAGGTAGGGTTACTGACCAATAAAGTCCTATAGAGACAGGATCCAGGCTACTTGCAAGATCTTCTCTGCTCCTACTGCCCCCTCCACTCTTTCCACTCCTCTGATGAGGGATTGCTAGAGGTTTCCAGGCTTCAATTAAAGCCCTCTGGGGCCCACTCTTGCTTTTGTGACCCCTACCATGTGGAATTCTCTACCTCAATGGATTAGAACTGCCTGCCCATCGAGAGTTTCAAAACCACCTAGAAAACCTATTTGTTTCAGCTAGCTTTTCCTGATTTTACTGATAGTTAGCTCCTGTTATTTTATATCTGCCTGAGAGTTAGCCTCTGCTATTTTAACTATTTTATAACTGTTTTATTTTATTTATTATTGTATTTGTGACTTTATTGTTTGTCGTATAGTGCCATGATCTTCTGGAACAGCACTTATAAATAAAGTTGACATGGACATGACCTTATGTTGTGAACCCAGTTGGTGAACATGTTCAAATCCCACCAGAAAGATAATTTTGCAGAGATCCTTTTGGCCCAGATTTGAAAATGTTTACCTGCCTTGCCCATGAGAAGAAGTCCCAGAAAGGTCATGTTGAAGGTTTAATGGAAAAATGTTGAAAATTAGCAAAGTTATGAGTAAACATTGAAATATTTCAACAGCCACTCATAACTTAGTCATTTAACCATATGTCTCTATCAAATTTTAAAATTTTATTTATTTGATGAGAATCAGAATTACAATCCTTTGAGTCATAGACTCCTTTGTAAAGGCTCCACGTCAGTACAAAGAACATACAAACATTTCAAATATACATTGGTCACACAGTATTACATTAAACATTATATACATTGGTCACACAGTATTACAGTAAACATTATCTACATTGGTCACACAGTATTACATTAAACATTATATACGTTGGTCACACAGTATTACAGTAAACATTATATACGTTGGTCACACAGTATTACAGTAAACATTATATACGTTGGTCACACAGTATTGCATTGAACATTTGGGGGGGTGGGGAGGGACCTGGGAGGACAGTAGTCTATATGCCAAGGACAGACTACACTTGAGCAAGGAGGGAAAGAAAGTGTTGAAACAGAGGATGGAGGAGTACATAGAGGAAGTTGGGAATTTAAACTAGGAGTGGGGGGTGGCAATTGGGGAAGAGATATGCAGAGACCACAGGTTGGGAAACCATATGAGCTTACCCCCCATAACAGTGACAAAGGACACATGGCAAGTACTATTGGTGGTGCTAGGAAGGGGGCAGGATGGGAGGGGAAAAAGGGTGGAAGGTGGTTACCCTTAATGCTAGGAGCCTTGGGAGGAAAACTGCAGAGTTACAGGTTCTCATGGCAGAGGGAGAGGTGGACATTGCAGCCATCACAGAAACATGGGCCACCCAATACAATGACTGGGACCTGTCCATTACAGAGGTAAGGTTATTTCGTAGGGACAGGGTGATTGGGAAAGAAGGGGTGGCACTATATGTGAAGGAAGGACTGAACTGTGTAAGGAAGGAAGGGAGGAGGGTAGTGCAGGTCACTTTGGATGCAAATCCAGGATTCAAGAATAGAATTCTTAGAATGGGAGTGGTGTACAGGCCACCATCTCAGACGGAGGAGTTAGACAGGGAACTAGTGGGACAGATCAGGAGGACCTGCGAGAAGGGTATGTGGTGATTGTGGGGACTTCAACATGCCAGGGTGGACTGGAGTACCCCAACAACCAGGAACAGAAGGAGCAGGTACTGCAGGATGCCTTCCAGGACAGCTTCCTGCTGCAAATGGTCAGTGAACCAACCAGGTTAGGGAATACCCTTGATCTTGTGCTGGCAAATGGGGACTTTGTGAGAGAATTACAGTGGAGGAACGCTGTCAGGGAGTGACCACCACTCAGTATGGCTCACATTGGATATGGGCAAGGAAGAAGTGGAATCTGGCACAAGGGTGCTGGACTTCAGGAGGGCTGACTTTGGGAGGATGGGGAAGTGGTAAAGGGTACCTGGCCAGAATTCAATTTAGTATGGACACTAACCAGAGGTGGGAGCTCATAAAGCTGGGGATAGTGGAGGCAACAAAACCTGCTGCAAAGCCCAGAGCAAGAAAGCTAGGGCTAAGAAACCGAGCTGGTTGAGCAAGGAGGTCATGGAAAAGGTAAGGAAGAAAAAAGCTGCCTTTAGGAAGTACAAGCAAGCAGGGAGGGGGGAGGACAGGGAGGAGTACTTGACAGAATCGAAGGAGGTGACATGGGCAGTAAGGGGAGCCAAAGCATCTACGGAACTCAGGCTGGCACAAGACATTAAGAAGGGGGAGAAGGACTTCTTTAAGTACATCAGGGAGAAAAGAAGCTGTAAGGACCACATAGTAAGGATTAGGAAGGAGGGGGGTTGGGTGGAAGCAGGGTGCGATAAGGCAGAAGGACTAAATAGTACTTCTGCTCAGTGTTACTAAGAGAAGAGGGGGTGATACCCAGGTGGGAGAAATGGCAGAAACAGGGGGGATGGGGTGACAGATGGAAATCATGGAGGCAGAGTTCGAGAGGTTTGAAAGCACTGAGGTTGGACAGGCGCCAGGCCCAGATGACATCCACCCAGGGTACTGAAGGAGCTGGCAGAGGTCCTTGCAGGACCTTTGGCAGACCTATTTAATGCCTCACTACTTTCGGGGTGTGTACCTCAGGACTGGAGGATGGCTCATGTGGTGCCCCTCTGCAAGAGTGGCCCCAAGGATGAACCGGGAAACTACAGACCAGTGAGCCTCAAATCCATCGTGGGTAAGCTAATGGAGACTATCCTGAAGGAGAGGCTGGCGGCCCTCCTAGAGGCCAAAGGACTACAGGACAGCAGACAGCATGGCTTCATATGGGGCAGATCCTGCCAAACCAACCTGGTGGAGTTCCATGACTGGGTAACTAGGCAACTGGACAGGGGCCATGCAGTGGATGTCCTGTATCTGGACTTCAGTAAGGCATTCGACTAGGTGCCGCATGGAAGGCTGGGAAGGAAGTTAGTAGGCACAGGGGCGGGTGCAAAGCTGGTGAGATGGGTAGGAAACTGGCTGAGGAAGGCAACAGAGGGTGGTGGTGGGTGGGGAGCTGTCACACCCAAGGGCAGTGACGACCGGTGTTCCACAGGGCTCGGTGTTGGGACCAGTGTTGTTTGGGATATTCATTGCAGACATATCATGGGACATCAAGAGCAAGATCAGTCTGTTTGCTGATGATACAAGGTAGGTGCGGTGGTGGATAACCTAGGGGATGGCAGGGGTTGCAGGATGATATGGCAAGCTTGAAACCTGGTCAGACACCTGGCAACTGGGGTTTAATGCCAAAAAGTGCAAGGTGCTGCATTTTGGGATGAAGAACCCAAGGAGGAGTTACCAGCTGGGGGCAGTGCAGCTAGCCCAGACAAAGGAGGAGAAGGATCTGGGTGTGCTCATTACAGGATCAATGAACAACTCGGCACAATGTAGGAAGGCAGCTGCAAAGGCCAACAAAATGCTGGGTTGCATTGCAAGGGGTATATCCTCAAGGAGGGAGGAGGTGATTCTGCCACTGTATAGGTCGTTAGTTAGACCACACCTGGAGTACTGCGTGCAGTACTGGCACCCGTATCTGAAAAGGGACATTAAGTTACTGGAGGGGGTGCAGCGCAGGGCGACAAAGATGATCAAGGGGCTGGGAGACTTATCATACGAGAGGAGGTTGAAGGAGTGGAACATGTACTCACTGGAGGAGAGGAGGGACAGGGGTGACATGAATCAAACCTTTAAATACATGAAAGGAATAAACAAGATGGGTACAGAGGGGCTGTTCAAAGTAAGGGAGGGGAGGGCCACCAGGGGCCATGATATGAGACTGGAGGGAGGAAGGTTCAGGAGGGAGATGAGGAGACACTTTTTTACAGAGAGGGTGGAATGCATTACCTGCAGAAGTGGTATCCAGTAGAACAGTGGACTGCTTCAAAAGGGGATGGGACAGGACAAGCGGGAGGGTTAATGACGGGGAAGGGTGGAAGGGAGGGGCAGCTGCAGAATAAGGGGTGCTAGCTGCACATTCGAGCAGACTTGATAGACCTCTAGGCCTTTATCTGCTGGCAAATTTCGTATGTTCGTATGTTCGTAAACATTATATACGTTGGTCACACAGTATTGCATTAAACATCATATACGTTGATCACACAGTATTGCATTAAACATCATATACGTTGGTCACACAGTATTGTATTAAACATCATATACATTGGTCACACAGTATTGCATTAAACATCATCCAGAGGATGGCAGACAAGGGTGAGGTAGTACTGGTTGGAGACTTCAATATTCCAGACGTGGACTGGAGCATCCCAGCAGCAGCATCAACTAGGAGCAGATTTATCCTGGACTCCCTTCAGGGTGCCTTCCTCAAGCAACTGGTCATGGAACCAACTCGGCAGAAGGCAATACTGGACCTTGTGCTCACAAACAGGGACAGTGTGATGGGGGTAAGAGTGGGGGAGCACCGGGAACAGTGACCACCAGTCACTGTGGTTTGAAATCACAGAAAGAGCAGAACCAAACCACAAAACACATATCCTGGATTTAGGGGGCAAACTTTGAGAAATAGGGAGATACTTGAAAGAGGCATTAAGGGGAATGGGGCAGGAATCAGGGGTTGAGGAACAGTGGGAAGTATTTAAAATGGGGATTACAAGAGCAACATAATTATGTATTAAGCAGGTTAGCAGAGAAAAGGAAGAGGAGACCGTTATGGTTTTCCAAAGAGGTAGCAAAAAAGTGAAAGCCAAAAGGATTGCATTCAGGCAATACAAAAGACACAGGCAGAAGGGGATAGGGAGAAGTACCAGGAGAAGCAAAGGGAGGCAGGGAGGTCAGTAAGGGAAGCCAAAGCTCAGACAGAAGAACACATTGCAAAATCAGTGGGTAGGGGGGACAAAACCTTTTACAGGTACATAAGTGAAAAAAGAAAGGCAAAGGGAGGGATAGTGAGACTGAAGGGGGAGGATGGGGGCTGTGTGGAGGATGACAACAGTAAAGCTGACATACTGAACAGGTATTTCTGCTCAGTCTTTACTGAGGAAGAGGAGGGTAATGGGTCTGAATGGAGTACAAGGGGTGAGAATGGTGCAGAAATGGACACAAGTTCCTTTACGAGAAAGGGTCCTGAAGGAAATGGAAGTAATAAGAGTTGATAAAGCAATGGGGCCAGATGGGGTGCACCCCAGGGTCCTTAAAGAACTAAGAGAGGTGGTGGCTGAACCTCTTGCTATCCTGTTTAGCCGATCACTAGAAACAGGGGAGGTACCCAAAGACTGGAGGTTAGCAGATGTAGTCCCCTTATACAAAAGTGGGAACAAAGAGGAAGCGGGGAACTACAGACCAGTCAGCCTCACCTCGGTAGTGGGGAAGATCATGGAAGCACTACTGAAGCAGAGATTGGTGGAACATCTGGTTGTCAATGGACTACAGGACCCAAGGCAGCATGGTTTCACCAGGGGAAGGTCATGTCAGACCAACCTCATTGAATTTTTTGACTGGGTGACTAGGGAGGTGGATCAGGGGAGGGCAGTGGACATGGCCTATCTGGACTTCAGCAAGGCCTTTGACACTGTGCCATATAGAAGACTATTGCACAAACTGGGGAATATGGATGTGGGCAGGACAGTAGTGTGGTGGGTAGGTAACTGGCTGGGCAGCAGGACACAGAGGGTGGTGGTAAATGGCTGTCACTCCACAGAGGGAAGAGTGACCAGTGGGTACCACAGGGATCAGTGCTGGGACGGTACTATTCAATATCTTCATCAGTGACATTGCATGGGACCTAGAGGCAGAATTTCACTGTTCACTGATGGCATAAAGCTCTGTAACAGAGTAGACACACCAGAGGTGTAGACAGAATGAGAAGGGACCTGCAGAAACTTGAAGAATGGTCAGGGGTTTGGCAGTTGAAATTCAATGCAAGGAAGTGCAAGATAATGCATATGGGGCACAAAACCCTGGCACAATATATCAGTTGGGGGTGAGGATATAGCATGCACCAAGCAGGAAAGGGATCTTGGAGTTATCATCTCTGATGACCTCAAGGCAGGAAACAGTGTGACAAGGCACAGGTAAAGCAAATAGGATGCTGGGATGCATAGGCAGGGGCATCACCAGCAGGAAAAGGAGGTCATAATTCCACTATACAAGACACTAGTGAGGCCTCACCTGGGTACACTGTGCAGTTCTGGAGACCTTACCTACGTAAGGACATAGACAGGGTAGAGAAGGTTCAGAGGAGGGCAACAAAGATGGTGCATGGATTGCATCACAAGTCCTATGAGGACAGGTTGAAGGCACTGAACTTGTACTCCTGGAGAGAGGAGGAGAGAGGGGATATGATAGAGACATACAAGTATCTTACAGGGAGGAACAGGGTGCAGGAATGCACTATTTTTAAGTGAAAAGATGTTCCAGGACTAGAGGGCATGGGATGAAGTTGGAGGAGGGCGATTCAGAGGAAGCGTGAGGAAGAATTTCTTCACAGAGCGGGTGGTGGACAAGTGGAACACCCTGCCAGATGAAGTGGTGGGGGCTGAAACAATCATGGGATTTAAGAATGCATGGGATAGACATAAAGGAATTCTGGAGGTCAGGGGTAAGGGGCAACAGACTTCCTGGAAAACATAAACTGAACTTACAAACTTAAATGGGCAGACTGGGTGGGCCATAGGCCCTTATCTGCCACCACTGTCTCTGTATCTATGTATATACGTTGGTCACACAGTATTGCATTAAACATCATATACGTTGGTCACATAGTATTGCATTAAACATCATATACGTTGGTCACACTGTATTGCATTAAACATCATATACGTTGGTCACACAGTATTGCATTAAACATCATATACGTTGGTCACACTGTATTGCATTAAACATCATATACGTTGGTCACACAGTATTGCATTAAACATCATATACGTTGGTCACACAGTATTGCATTAAACATCATATACATTGGTCACACAGTATTACAGTAAACATCATATACATTGGTCACAGAAAAGTGTATTTACATTCGTTGGTTACCACAGCTAGGCTCATATATGACCCTGGATCACTGTAGTGAGACAAGACAGGTTACAGATTTGAGGGGTCGTTTACAGAGCCCTGAGTCGAGGTTTACATGCAGCTGGATTGTAGGACCTGAGGAAGTTGTCAGGAGATAGGCTAGTCATTGGGTGTATTTGGCTGAGGGGAATGTTGGGAACAGCCACAGGCTTCTGAGTCAAGAAGGAGGCTCTTGATACCAGTTTTGAAGTGGCTGAGACTAGTGGCCAGGGAGATCAAGGGGGGTAGGTTGTTAAGCCAAAGGGGAGCACGATAACAGAAGGACCTTTGCCCTAAAGAGGTCCTACAGTAGGGGACTAGTAGGGAGGTGTTTGTAGGGTGTCTAGGGGCCCTCCTGTGAGTGGCTGGCTGGATGAGGGGGTGTAGGTCCTTGGGTGTAAGTTTTATAAGTATTTTTTTGGCTTGGAGGCAAGTATGGTACTTGAGTCTCCCTTCGAAGGACAGCCAGTCTGCAAGCTTGTAGAGTTCACATGTGTGGGTTAGTCTATCACAGCCTGTGACCAGACGGCAGGCTTTGTTGAGAGTGAGGCTAATGCAGTTTAGGGCTGTTTGGTCTGCGGTGCCATAAATTACAATACCATAGTCAACCAGTGACAGGACTGAGTAGGTTACAGCAAGATGTAAGACCTGGGGGGGTAGGCAGTGCTCATGTCTGTAGAGAATCCCTATCCGGGTATTAACAGAGGAGGAGAGGTGTTTAATGTGTGTATGGTAGGTGAGGGATGTGTCCAAGGTGACACCCAGATATTTAAAGTTTGAGACCTGTTTAATGTGGAGGCCCTGAGAGTTTGAGATGGTTAGAGGGGCATTACTATATGGGCTTTGTCGGTGGGCAAAGATCATTGATTTTGTTTTGTTGTAGTTTAGTACAAAGCGATGGTCAGTGAACCAGATTTCTAATTCTCTAAAAAAGCCTTGTAGGGCACTTTGGAGGGAGTTAGGATTGGAATGTTTCCAGAAAACTATGGCGTCATCTGCATAGAGTAAGAGCTTACCACTGCAGGACTGAGGGAGGGAGTTTAGGAAGAAAGTGAAAAGTAGGAGCCCTAGAATAGACCCTTGAGGGACACCCGTTAGGACAGGTCACATGGAGGAGAGGGTGGAGTTAATTTTGACTTGTTGCGTCCAGCCAGAGAGATAGTCTTTGAACCAGGAGATAGCCTCAGTGGTGAAATGGTAGGATGGGAGAGAGTGGAGAAGAAGTGCATGACTGACGGTGTCAAACGTTTTGGTCAGATCGACATATATTGCTACAGCTATTGACCCCTGTTCCAGTGCCTCGTGTATGTATGATGTAAATTTGAGTAAGGCTGTGGTTGTGCCGTGTCCCTTCCTAAAGCCATGTTGCTCATGGCAGAGCAGATTGTGTTTGCCAGGTAATCAGTGAGCTGGTCCGATACAATTTCTCAGGAACTTTTGGGGGGATAGAAATGGGTCGAGGTAGTTACCAGGGATGTGGGTCACCATTCTTGAGGATCGGAGTTATAATACCTTTTTTCCAAAGAGATGGGAATTGACCTAGTCGCAGTGAGCAGTTTAGTATTTTGGTGAGGTGAGGCAGGGTTTCATCAAGTGTTAGTCTGAGGATTTTGAGGTCAAGCGAGTCACTGCTGTAGCGGGAGTTGTGCAGGGCTTTGGAGAGGTAGTTTTTAGCTTCCCTACAGGAGATGATTCGCAGCCAGAAGGGCGGAGGGGCTGGTGAGGCAGAGGTGTCCAAGGGGTGGCTGGTGATAGGATCAAAGAAGTTTTTCTGGAGAATGTGACTGAGGTCAGAGAAGGTGGAATTAAGGGCATTGGATATGGTTGTGGGGTCCTGGGAGAGGGCTCCCTTGACTTGAAGCTGTGCCAGGGCAGGGGAGATGGTTTTCCCACATAGCTCTTGAATGTTGTTCCAGAAGTTTCTCCCCGAGCCCCAGGTGGTTGTGAGAGCTTGATTATAGTAGCTTGCCTTGGCTAGCCTGATGGCCAAGGTGCATTTGTTTCTCGCCTCTCTGCAGAGTTGTCTGTCCTGGGGTAGCTGTGAGGTTCAGGGACCTGTGCCAGAGGTTATCTCTGAGGTGCATCTGGTCAAGGAGGGACTGTGAGATCCATGGGGTATCCCTGGTTTTTATTACCTGCTTTGAGAAGGGGGCGAAGATGTCACAGGCAGTGCTGAAGGTGGTAATAAAGGAGTTGAGGGCTGCATCTACAGTCTGAGCAGTGTGGACGGGTGACCAGTCACAGGAAGAGAGGTACCTTTTGAGGAATGTGAAGGAACCTTTTTTGAGGTACCTTTGGATGGCAATGTTAGGGTAGCTGGAGGGGATTTTATTAGACTACCAGCAGGAGACAGGGGAGTGGTCATTTATTGCATCAGGGAGCACTTTCACCTTGAAGAAGTGGTTAGGAAGGATAGTAAAAATGAGGTCAATAAGCGAGGAGGACCCTGATCTTGGGTCATGCCTGGTGGGGGACTGGACTACCTGGGTAAGGTCATAAGCTCGGACAGCATCCTTGAAGGTGGCAGATGTGTTGGATAGCCAAGTCACATTAAAATCTCCCATAATAATCAGTTCACACTTGGGATGGAGATGGGAGATGCAGGCTAGTACAGATTCAAAGGCCGGCTTTTGATTCGAGAGGGGTATGTAAACTGATGTAATGTATAGCAGTTTACCGGGAGTGCCGAGGGTGACCTTGATGGTTATAGATTGGGCACCATGGGTAGGTGGGGGTAGGGGGACCATGAGGTCTTGCAGGGATGTTTTGGCATAGATGGCACAGCCACCTCCCCTTTTGCCTGTCCTGTCAGCTCGGAAAATGGAGTAGTCAGTGAGGGTGACAGAGGCATCAGGGATGTTTTTAGAGAACCAGGTCTCAGATAAGGCCAGGATGTCAGGGATGTGCTGGGCAATCCAGCCCTGGAGAGGAATGAACTTTCTAGGTAGGCTGCAGATGTTAAGGGCGGCCAGTAGTAGGCCACCATGCCTGCCCTCCTTGGTGGCTCTAGGCGAAAGAGGCCCTGGGTTTGGATGTACATTCTCTGAGAGAAGAAGGAGGAGGAGGAGGAGAGCATGCCAGCAGAGTTCTTTCTGCTGCAATTTGGGTTCAGAGTGGGGGAGGTTGGGAGTAGCATGGATACTGGTGGATGTGGCAGGTATAGGGAGTGTACTGACAGTGCTGCGGATAAGGCATGATGAGGGCTACATAAAGGGTGCCTGCGTGGGAACCGGGGAGGTAGTTCCGACAAGGTCCCGATTGTAGTGTAGCTTAGGTTGGGGGTGTAGTTGCTGCTGAGTGGAACTGATGAGATGGAAATTTGGGGGAACAGAGGGGGGACAGGAATACTGTAGTGGCGATTAGGGGAGCAGACTTGGGGATCCCTTATGTGAGGCATTTTTACTGGGAGAGTAGTTGGGGGGAGGAAAAAAAAACTCACTAATGTGAAGGCTTGGAAAAGTATGCGAAGGTAACTATTCATGTTGTAGTGCGATTGTGATTTCAAAGGCAGTTAAAAGAGAGGTGGCCTCTAGTGGTGAGCTAGTATAGGCTGCTGATGGAAAAATGGGCTGATTGGTTTTAGACGATCACGTGATTTAAGATATATATATCTCAATGTCGACCAAGGGTGGTAGTGGGGGTGGTGGGAAGCCAGCGCAGAGCACTGGTGGGGACAACACTGCAGATAGCTCCTAGGCAGTGAGCAATCAGTGATTGAGGCAGGCTTCTGAGAGGCTTGGATCCCTCATTCTGTACCTGTTTTCTGCAATTCGGCATGGGGGATGGCAGTTCCGAGACCCTCACAACCTCAGGTGTCCCAGCTGTGGATGAAGGAGAGGAGAAGCGTCAGGATTAAATAAGGTAGGAGGCTTGTGGGAGGGCTAGCAATCAGGGCTGTAAGCTAGGAGTGGCAGCAGTTATTGGCATGACGCCACTATGAAACCGGAGCAAGGTCTGGATCGTTCAGCTGTATAGCTCTAACTTGCTTATAGAGACTATATAAATAACATATTAAATCTATCCAAATTAATTTAGGATAAAAGTAGCAGAAATTGGAAGGGTACTCCATCTGACTGCATACAGATGTTCGACTATTTAAACAGGGACTATGCACCAAAATTCAATCTCCTAAGGCTACTGCTGTAACTGGCAAAAACGGTTTAAATGCAGTACATGATGTAAGTAAATGGCAAGCCTGTGCTGGAGTAGATGGGCCTGTTTGCTATTACATTGATTTAAAGGCACAGCAAAACAAGAATACTGAATCAGGTATCTTACTGAAGCTGTTTTAAACAAAGACTTGGCGCCAAAATTTAAGTACAGGGCTGCAAGGCAGTTGGTATGATCCCTGCTTTCAGGTGGATTTTAAGCAAGTAAAAAACTATCTCCACGTGTGGGGACACAAAAAAAAGATGAGATCCTTTAACAGTCAGATTACAGTGATTAAATAAAATAATTTAAAACAGTGCCTTTAATAGTCTGATCAACACTGCAGAGAGCTCCTAGGCAGCAAGCAACCAGTGATTGAGGCAGGCTCCTGAGAGGCTTGGATCCCTCGTTCCATACCTGTTTTCTGCAATTCAGCGTGGGAGAAGGCAGTTCCAAGACCCTCACGACCTCAGGTGTCCCAGCTGTTTTCTGCAATTCGGCGTGGGGGATGGCAGTTCCGAGACTCTCACGACCTCAGGTGTCCCAGATGTTTTCTGCAATTCAGCGTGGGGGAGGCAGTTTCGAGACCCTCATGACCTCAGGTGTTCCAGCTGTTTTCTGCAATTTGGTGTGGGGGAGGGCAGTTCTGAGATCCTCAAGACCTCAGGTGTCCCAGCTGTTTTCTGCAATTCGGCATGGGGGAGGGCAGTTACGAGACACTCACGACCTCAGGTGTTCCAGCTGTTTTCTGCAATTCGGAGTGGGGGAGGGCAGTTTCGAGACCCTCATGACCTCAGGTGTCCCAGCAGTTTTCTGTAATTCGGCATGGGGAGGGCAGTTCCGAGACTCTCACGACCTCAGGTGTCCCAGCCATCTTATGACTCCTCCTCATGAAACCAGGAGGTGAACTTTTACAAATTCTGCCCAAAAGGTGATTTCATGGAGAACTTCAAAATCACCTTTCCTGGTGGAGTTGAACAATTTTACTTACATTCTTCATGAGGTGAGGTACCAAAACAGGGCATATTGAAGACTGGGTATAAAAATAATTCTAAATGAAAAAGGTATGAGTTAAAGTTCTAAACACACTGGAATTCATTAACTGAATGTACTGTATTTCCTCACATGAAAACCATGGTTCCAGGAGTAGAATGTCTTTCCAATTGGACAGTGTTACAGTATCTATGATGTGGGACCTTCTTTAGGGGACTGAGAAGGTGTGGGGTACTGGGCACTGAGGAGGGGCTGGGATGGGGTGGCTGGGGTTGTGGGGGGACAAGATTGATGAGGGACTGTTTTTTCTTTTTAGATTAAAAGTAAAAAAAAAATCAGTGAGGGATTGTTGTCTTTTTTATATGGAAACCTGAGCTGACACTGGGGTCTGGGCACATTAGTGTTGGTATAGTCTTCAGTGACACCAGAGCACTTAGGCTAGGCACCACTACAAAGATTTATCTCTCTGCCAGAGTGCAGGGCCCTTTGGCAGCCATGGGTGCAGAGTGCAGGGCCCTTTGGCAGCCATGGGTGCAGAGTTGCAGGGTTCTATGCCTGGGGAGCTTTCTGTTCACCCAAATGGTACTTAAGCCTGTGCTGGCAATCCTGGACCTTCCTTTGGCAGGCTGGGGAGTGGGGTTTGCATGCCAGCACTGTCCTCATCATCCTTGGCCCACCTTGAACATGAGTTAACAAACTCAGGGTGCCTTTCTGACCAGAGTAATAAAAAAATCCACACTGACCAGTTGGCAGTATATACAGTGTGTAGCAGACACTTCATGAGAAAGACACATACTGTAGAAGCCTCTGTCTTTCCAGAATTATGCAGGACTTAAAAATGTCATAGGGCCTGTATCTAAAAGCTACTATTTCATCCCCATGGACCACTAAATGAAATCTCACTGGTCCGGTGTACCAGTGAAGACTGGAAAACCATTGTGGCATCTGACACTCTAATGGAAGAGCAATAAATCGTATTAAAATCTAGTGTGAGAGATTGATACTTCTACGCAGTAAACTGCAAACTTAGAATTATTTCTACATAATTCTTACAATGTCAAGACTCTTGCTTCATTCAGCATTTGTAGAACTAGTGATTTTAGTTACCTATTGCACTATGTTGTGTACTTTATAGCACTGATCATCTCCTTTCTTAAAAAAAATTCCTTTCCTTGTTCCCATTCAACTAAGCCCTAGATTGATAACTTTAGTTTTTACGTCCTGATTTGAATATTTATCCTTCATTATACCCATTGTTTCTCTCTCCTTGACTGCTGTCACTTCTCACAGACCCCAGGTCCCAACCAACTTCTTTATTTAAAAAATCTCTACAGAGGGCAGATACCTGGAAATTCTCCTTCATGGAGCCCACACATTTTTATGGCTGCAGTGGATGTAACCCTGCAGACATTTTGCTTTAGAAAAGTACTCCCTGTATAAATTACCTTCCAAACAACATGCTGGAGTGTTAAAAATAGTGTCATCCACTGAAGCTTCATTACTACGCTGCCTATGTGTGGAGGGTGGTCTAGAGAGCACTATTTTTCCTCTGGCTTGAAAAGTTAATTTACCCTCCCTGCAAGGCATCAAAAGAGGCAGGACATTGTCTAGGGACATAACCAGGACACCTGGATGGACAGGTTTGGAGGAGAAGTGCAAGCAGGTACCACCTGTTAGGGGCAGACAGGTGTTCCCAAGAGAGGGTGGGAACTTGCAGCCAGGGATAGGGAGGAGATACCCCCTCATTTCTCCCTGTCATAGGTTGCAAGAACAGTCTGAGAGAGAATATCAAGGGTTTTGTCAAATAATACACCTTAAGGCAACAGCAGAAAGACCTTGTGAATCCTGGAACATTCTGGTAAGTGCTGAGTTTTGATGCTCTGACATTTCTAAAAACTAAATGAATATGGCCTGCATTCAACGTACAGTATATTTTGGATACACTTTACTCTGTCCACTGACACTGCAGCATTTCAAACTGCACCACTGGAGATGGTAGCATGGCGTTATTGCCTGGAGGTTATAATAAGGAGCTATGAATGAGCTCTGTACATCTAGCAGACAAAGTAGGATCGTGCGTGTAGGACTGCTATCAGTAGCACGTGACCCTAGCAGGATAATCAGAAAATACGAGCTTTTCCCCATCCTCATTTTTGCAACATATTCACCTGTATGTAAACACAGCATCAGAGGCAACCTGATTTTAGTACAGGGACAATTATTACCAGCAGAATAATAAAGAAGTGGAAATATATTTTTTTTATCAATGATACCAACTGGACTTTTAATTCATATAATCTGAAATGGTAAATATTCATAAATCTAGTGTATTGTACAGTTAGCAAATGTTTACATGCTGTATGCAGTGATGTAATACCCTCCCTGTAAAGTAAGACCTTCTATTTAACTGAAATAATGAATAAATAAAATGGTAAATGCTGAGGCCCAGATATTCAAAACGGTTGCGCATGGCACAACAGTGTTGCACCATGCACAACCCACTGATGTGCCCAGGCAAGATATTCAAACGGGGATTGTGCCTGGCACAAATCCCGATACACCGGAGTGCATCAGTAATGTATGCGGCACAGGTGGGGGGCCGCGTGCCCATGCATACTCTGCACATCCCGATATTAAGCCCGGGATGTGCTGAGTCCATGCATGCACAACCCCTACTTGCGCCACACACAGGGGAGCCCCCCCCAAAAAAGAACAGCTGGCCACCAATAAGTGAACTGCCATACTGCAGGGTGCAACATGGCAGCTGCCACCTGTGGGTGTCCACCCGAGCTCTGGCTGCACCTGGTGGTGCCCCCATGCCTGATTGTGGGCATTTGTAAAATATAATAACTTCTGATATCCCTGGTGGTCCAGTGGACCACTTGCAGCCCGATCGCAGGCTTGAGTATAAATAAAGTAAATTCCGATATCCCTGGTGGTCCAGTGGACTGCTGTCAGCCCAATTGCAGGCTTGAGTATAAATAAAGTAAATTCTGATATCCCTGGTGATCCAGTGGGTCGCTGTCAGCCCAATCGCGGGCTTGAGTACAAATAAAATAAATCCAATATCCCCTGGTGGTCCAGTGGACTGCTGTCAGCTCAATCGCAGGCTTGAGTATGAATAAAAGAAATCCAATATCCCCGGTGGTCCAGTGGACCACTGTCAGCACAATCGTGGGCTTGAATATGAATAAAATAAATCCAATATCCCTGGTGGTCCAGTGGACTGCTGTCAGCCCAATCGCGGGCATTTGTATAAGAAAGTTACGTCCAATATCCCTGGCCATCCAGCAGACCTCTCTCCACACCCACCCACTGAGCCCCACCGCCCCTCCCCGGTCAGTGGCGGGCGTAACACCCACCCACCTGCTGCCCGCCCACCGACTGACACCATAGGTGGACTGTACACCATTGGTCCAGGCAGTGAGCCAGTGGGCATGCAGCCCGTGCAGATCCACCACATTCCCAGATATGTGAATGGATCCATTCACATATCTGGAATATGCTATGTACTATAGGCTGCATGCCCATTACATGCTGTGAACCAATGACATCAGCCTACTTATGGTGTCAGTTAGCGAGCAGCGAGGGCAGCAGGTGGGTGGGGTGCTACCGCCGCTGACCGGGAAGTGGGTGGTGGGACTCAGTGGGAGGGTGGGGAGGGGTCCGCTGGACCACCAGAAATATTGGACATAATTTTCTTATACAAATGCCCGCTATCAGGCTGACAGCAGTCCACTGGACCACCAGGGATATTGGATTTATTTTATTTATACACAAGCCTGCGATTGGGCTGACAGCGGTCCACTGAACCACCAGGGATATAGGTGTTATTTTATTTAACAAATGCCCACGATAGGGCTGACAGTGGTCCACTGGACCACCAGGGATATTGGATTCATTTTATTTATACTCAAGCCCGCAATCAGGCTGTGGGACACATCGCCGCTCTGTTCAGGGGGCGTCGGTCCCAAACGGCTGCTGCCTGGCAGGGCGTCAGGTGCAAGTCACTGGGGATTGGTGCACCTGCATGCAAATGGGGCCATAATGACATGCAAATGGCCCCATTTGTGCCTTGCATATATTATGGCCCCATTTGCATGTGTACTTTTGAATATCATGGTTGCTGTGCATAGCGCAATGGAACTTGTGCTAGCGCATCCCCCTGCTCCACTCTGGCCACTTGTGCTGGTGCAGTGCCACTGTGCCATGCACACTGCGGGTGGCTAGGGTGCGATATTCAATGATGCTGTGCAATGGCGCAGCTCCGTTGAATATCGCCCAGTCAATGCCCCTGCACAGCCAAGTTGCGCTGCGCCCAGGCTTGCGCCACAGCCTGGCGCAGTTTGAATATCCGGGCCTAAGTGTTTTTCCTTTACTGTTTATTAAAACAGCAGATCCATATGCACATTTTGCAGTGATGTAAAATGTGTTAGCTTAATAGCATGTATTAAATTGTGTTAATTACTCAGTGGTTAAAAAAAATTTCAGAAAGCTGTACAATTGTGTAAGATCGATTCACATAACAGCATTATATGTAATGTCAAGCATATATTAGAAAGGGAAAGAAAACTTATGAAATTAGGCATGTAAATGGAAATGGTACACCCATAAATGAAAAATTTGAAATGAAAGGTCTTCTGAAGGTGTTGTTATGAAATCCAATAACAGAAGATGCTCCTATTTTCTGTTACTAGCTTTTGAATTGAAATATTATTGTCATGAAATACATTTAGCAGTAATGTAGTAGCCATTCAAACACATCTTGCGTATACAGTATATTAGGCCATTTGCTGCTGATAGAGTCAACATTTACTGCTGTGGGAATATTACAAGTAATGGAAGATTTTTTTTTTATTCAGCAGTAAATGTAGGTTGTGTTTTATGGTGCATAACATGCATAGCTCAGAAAGCCAGCTTGTTGCCTAAGTGGTTGTCGTCTGTATGTACAGTAAATTGTATTTGTCGCCTATGTTACTATAAGGTGATGCGTAATACTGGAAGCTTTAGCTTGGAGCTCTTGTGAGATGAAGTTTAGCAGTGTCTTGTGAAGTGACCTGAGGCTTGTTTTTTTAGCATGTAAACTAGCATTGTGTTGTAGATTTTAAGGAATAGTACGGATTGATTCAACCATGGCCTAATGAGGAGAGTGTAGATTTTAGTAATGATATTTTTAGGTACTATTTTCCCTTGGATGTGCTGGATTTCCACAGCTGCATTAGTGCATATGCCTGGGAACCATAAAAATGTAAAGAAATGCTTGATTTATTTGTTAAATTCTGATTTTCAATTCTGCAGGACCTCTCCTGTCAGTGTCAAGGGCAGATGCACTTAGCTGTCTCAATGAGTCCAGCTTAGTTATGGATACTTGTTGAAACTTCATATTATGAAGTACGGTCAATATATTATTTTATTTTACTTTCACAATGTAGTACAATAATAAAGTGTTTTGTACTGTAGAGTTTTTTGTGTTCATTTTGCCACCTGCCAACTCATGAAATCTACCCCAGTTTCCTATCAGGTATAAATGTCGTTTTTAGTAACTTCTTTTGTGAGAGATGAAGATGGTGGTTACCTGTTGTCCTGAACTCTTGACACCAGCTGCTTTCACTGGTGTTATGTTTCTGAAAATGACTCAAACAGTATGCTTAGATTTAAATAATGTTATATAATAGGTTCAGCTTGTTTCAAAAGTTTATCACCATCTACATTTTTGATACAAAGTAATAATAATGGATTCAAATGTGCAAAAATGTGTAAAGGAGAGTACATATACAAAGTAACAAGATAGAGCACATACATACATACATGATACAAAGTAATAATAATGATAATGATGGAGTATTTCTGCCTTTCTTAGGCAAAAAAGGAGACAGTATTTAAAAAGCTGACAAGCTTCCAGTGGGTCTGACAAGCGGGTATCAGACCGGGACAAACACCTCTCAGGTCAACCAAAGACAGTTGCAATCCCCTAATACAATTTTATACCTTCTCACAAATAATATTGTATTAGGGGACTGCAGTTGTCTTGGGGTGAGCAGAAAAGTGATTGTCCTGGTGTGATTCACCCTTGGTAGACCCACTGGAAGCATGTGAGCTGTTTAGAAACTGTCTCCTTTTGTACAGTAGAAAGGAAGGCATACACCACAGAGATTTATATGCTCTATCAATATTTTAAAGCTGTGTGATGTTATCTCACAATGACTATTTCAAACTGCCAGTAAAAACAGACTATTATGTTCAACCTGTCTGATAAAAAAAGCTCCTTCTGATTTATGGATGTCATCAATTAACTACAACTATTAACATGTAGATAATACAATGGCATGAACAGATGCCAGGATTTCTAAACACAGTGTGTAAGACAAACAAATCAACTTGTCAGGCAAATTTAACAAAAATGAAAAACAAAGAAAAAAAGTTAATAAAAAAATCCATTATGCTAAAGCCAGTGACTTTTTACTAATACCCCCCAACTGGCCAAGCAGAAATGATCACAAGAACGCTGACACCATGGCTTGTGGTGTGTGCAGGCTGAACAAGCATAGGGTGTTACAGAGATGTAGTTGTTACTTAACACTACCTATATGATTTAAGAACTCAGGAATTCAAGATGTAGAGTATATAGCCTGCTCACTGGCCACCAAAAGAGCACACCTGGCTCCTGGGTACACCTCTGCATTTCACAGCCAGCATCATTTACATCAGTCTGGTTGTGAGAAAGATTCTACCTTTTTTCCTTTTATAAATAAAATCACTTTTTTTCGTTTTATAAATAAAATTACCAACTGGAGAGCCTCTATCCCCTTCAAGAGCCCCTAACACCATTGTGACAACTTTGAAAAAATGTAACGTTTAACACAAGTATGCTTATATTTTAATATTGTTGCTGTAGTTCTCATTCTTCCTTATTACTAAGGACATTTGCATGTAAACAGGATCACTGCCCAATCTGTTCTGGCTGCTTGCCTACATATGACATCATAGTTCTGTTTGTGACATCACATTCAGTTGCTGTGGGGATAATTATGATGCCATAAAAGGTGGATTATTTATTTTATTTATTTAAGAGTTGATAACCAGGAAAAGCACCATGACCAGAAGCTCGTTTCCAGGTGCAACCCGGATTATGATGTCATATGTAGGATAGCAGAAACAGCAGATAATGTCTAAGGGACAGTACACCTCTTTCATACAGCTGTCCTCAGAAATAAAGAAAAAAGGTAAATAATTATAGAAAATACATGAAATATAAACTGAACTGTCTAAATGTCATATTTTTTACAAGTGTTTCTAATGGTGTAAGGGGCTCTTTAAGGTTCAACTGGAACCAAGTCTCAGTCTTCTTCTCCCAACATTTCTTTTTTGTATTTTTTATAATAGCCTGCACTCTGGGCCAGCGAAGCAACACAGAGCACACCTTGCTCCTGTGGGCAGCTCTTCATCTCCTGACAGTATCATTTGCATCAGTCCACTTGGGAGAAAGATGCTAATTTTTTTTTTCTAATCAGTAAATAACAAACATCATCTGGTGACCCACTCCACCCTCCCAGGTCCCACAGGAACTGAGTGGCTCCCTTCCTCATCCAACAGGTTGCACTATAATGTGTCTCATTGGTAGAATGTCTGATCTCTGTGTTTTTTTATTTTTTTGAACAGCCTACTCTCTAGCCAGCAAAGGAGCACACCTTGCTCCTGGGGAAACCTACCATACCCAAAATATGTACTGTCATCATTTGCATTAGTCCGGTCGGAAGAAAGGTGCTCCTTCTTTTTATAATTGAAAAGCCCCTCACAGCATCTGGAAAACTTTGGAAAAAGTAAGATGTATATTCAACCCTGACCCATTTTCTTTATTACTTCATATGTTTTCAGTAATTAATTACCCATTTTCTTAATGACCGAAAATAGATGTATGAAAACAAGATTGCAGTCCCCTAAACTATATCTACTCTGGCTGCTTCCTTACACATGACATCACAGTCCCCTGTTTATGACATCATAATTATATCTACAGCAACATATTTTAATGTCATAAACAGAATTATGATTTCAGGTGTAGGTAGTAGCCAGAGCTAAAAGGACAGAGATACTATATTCATGTAAATACCCTTAAAAGTAAGGAAATAAGGGTGAGAATTACAGAATAAAATACAAAATATGAACTACAGTTATGCTAAAATATTACATTTTTTCAAAGTTATCTCAACTGTATCAGGAGCTCTTTAAATAAAAAAAAGAGGAAAGGCCTAATATCTAGAAACAGTTTTAATAAAAATGATTTTGCACTTACTTGGAGACACCTTTTTCAGCCAGAGCTAAAAGGACAGAGATACTGTGTTCATGTAAACACCCTTAGTAATAAGGAAATAAGGGTAAGAATTGCAAAATGAAATAGAAAATATAAACTACAGTTTTGTCCAAATATTACATTTTTTTCAAAGTTGTCTCAACTGTATCAGGAGCTCTTTGAATAAAAAAATAGAGGAAAGGCCTAATATCTTAAAACAGATTTAATAAAAATGATTCTGCACTTACTTGGAGACACATTTTCCAGCTCCCCTTTTTATGTTGCCTTGAACATGCACAAACAACATATTGTGGTAGCTTGGAATAGCAGGTTTTGGAGGTGTGGTCATGTTGTGGCCAGTGGGGCCACTGCTTTTTTGGGCTGGGCTCTGTGGCATGAATTAAATTGCACGCTGTCTATGACAGCAGTTGAAAAGTGTGCCACCAAGTGTCTTGACTCATTTTTTATTTCTTTTTTAAAGAAAAGTATCTGAGGATGAGTGGCAGGATATTTAGGACAGTAAATTAATAAAAAGGGAACTAGAAGAGCTTCAGTAACAGAACTGGAATAGCAGTATAAGTGTAGTATAATGTGGGAGTGGTGCAATGCAGTGGCTGTGGGGCAGTCATATTCAGGCAGACCTTCTGGATGCTGAGGTGCTGCCCTATCTGCATGCATCTCTCCAGATTGCAGGATGAGGTAGCCAGACTCAGAGTGGAAGCAAACTGGGTCAGAAGTACCATCACCCCTATCTAGAGACCACCCAGTCCAATGCTGCTGCCTCAAAGGATGCTGAGAATGAGAAGCACTTGGATGACAGTGGGCTCAGGGAGGGTTAGGGTGGTCAGGCAGAGGCACATCCCAGATCCTATTCCACTCAGGAACTCATATGCTACACTGACAAATGGGGACAACCAAATAGAGGTACCCAGAGAAGTGGAAGGAAAGGATGTGAAGGTTAGCCAAGGAGGCGACCTCAGTGGGGAGAGCAGTGGACCCCAGAGGAAGAGAAAGCAAATCCTGGTGGGGGAACCCATCATAAGAATGATCCAGCTAGGAACACAGGAGGGGGAGGACAGGGAGGTGAGGTGACTACCAGGTGCCACAGCATGAAGGGATGGAAGGAAGATCCTGGGGATCACTGGGAAGGCATGATGGGAGGGTGAGCTGGATGTCATTATCCATCTAGGTACTAATGACCTGGCAAATGAGGAGCCAAAGGAAGTTCAGGAAGAGTTTAGGAAATTGGGGAGGTGTCTCAAGCAAGTAGCTACCTCTGTCACCTTCTCGGAAGTACTACCTGCGAGAGGCATGGGAGAGCATAGGGTGCATGCACCAGAAACTTTAATGCATGGTTGAAGAACTGGTGATGTGAGGAAGGAATTGGATTAATTGGTGACTGGGGACACACCTCAAGGGATGGAGGCTTGTTCAAGCCTCATGGCCTGCATCCATCCTGGAGGGGAATCCAAGCACTCAATGATAAGTTTAAATGCTACATTGACAAGCATTTAAACTAGCCAAGGGGGGTGGCAGGACAGCAAGGAGGGTACCTAATTACCCACCCCCCACAGCTAGCAGTGGAATCAATGAACCGGAGGAGTGGATATCTCAACAAAGCAGTGTGCAAAATATGGAGATAAGTGCCCAAGAGGTGGATAGACAGAAAAGGGGCAAAATTCAACAGAAAGGCAGACAGCAAGGAGAACCAGGGATAAAGGACAACCAGGGAAGGGGCTGGAGTAGAACAGCTAAACAGTCTAGGGAGGTCAAATCATGGAAAGCCATGTGTGCCAATGTCATGAGCCTTAGCAACAAGATAGAGCATCTGGAGGCTGTCATGTTACAGTCAAACCTGGACACTGTGGCCATCAAAGAAACCTGGTGTAATGATAACCATGACTGGAAGATGGCCATACCTGGCTACAACATATTCAGAAGAGACAGGGCAGGTAGGAAGGAAGAGGAGTGGCACTGTATGTGAAAAATGACATAAGGGCCACAGAGATCCAGGAGGAACAAAATGGGTGAGAGATACTGTTGGTTAAGCTGGAAAGGAAAATGGGGCTAGCCATCCACACAGGTGTGGTCTATAGACCACCAGCCCAGGAGGAAGAAACAGATAGGGAGCTGATGCTAGCCATCCAAAGAATGGCAGACAAGGGTGAGGTAGTGCTGGTTGGAGACCTCAGTATTCCAGATGTGGACTGCAGCATCCCAGCAGCAGCAGCATCAAATAGGAACAGATTTATCCTGGAATCCATTCAGGGTGCCTTCCTCAAGCAACTGGTCATGGAACCAACTTGGCAGAAGGCAATACTGGACCTTGTGCTCACAAACAGGGACAGTGTGATGGGAGTAACAGTGGGGGAGCACCTGGGGAACAGTGAACACCAGTCACTGTGGTTTGAAATCACAGAAAGAGCAGAACCAAACCACACAAAAACACGTATCCTGGATTTTAGGGGGACAGACTTTAGGAAAACAGGAAGATGCATGAATGAGGCATTAAGGGGAATGGGACAGGAATCAGGGGTTGAGGAACAGTGGGCAGTATTTAAAATGAGAATTACAAGAACAACAGAATTATGCATTAAGCAGGTAAGCAAGGGGAAAATGAATAGGAGGCCATTATGGTTGTCCAAGGAGGTAGCAGAGAAAGTGAAAGCCAAAAAGACTGCATTCAGGCAATACAAAAAGACACAGGCAGAAGGGGATAGGGAGAAGTACCAGGAGAAGCAAAGAGAGGCAGGGAGGTCAGTAAGGGAAGCCAAAGCTCAGACTAAAGAGCACATTGCAAAATCAGTGGGTAAAGGGGACAAAACCTTTTCAGGTACATAAGTGAAAAAGAAAGACAAAGGGAGGGATAGTGAGACTGAAGGGTGAGGATGGAGGCCACATGGAGGATGGCAACAGTAAAGCTGACATATTGAACAGGTATTTCTGCTCAGTCTTTACTGAGGAAGAGGAGGGTAATGGGTCTGAAGGGAGTACAAGGGGTGGGAATGGTGCAGAAATGGACACAAGTCCCTTTACATGAGAAAAGGTCCTGAAGGAACTGGAAGTAATAAGAGTTGATAAAGCAATGAGGCCTGATGGGGTGTACCCCAGGGTCCTTAAAAAAACTAAGAGAGGTGGTGGTTGAACCTCTGGCTATCCTGTTTAGCTGATCACTGGAGGCAGGGGAAGTACCCAAAGACTGGAGGACAGCAGATGTAGTCCCCTTATACAAAAGTGGGAATAAAGAGGAAGCGGGGAACTACAGACCAGTCAGCCTCACCTTGGTAGTGAGGAAGATCATGGAAGCACTACTGAAGCAGAGATTGGTGGAACATCTGGTTGTCAATGGACTACAGGACCCAAGGCAGAATAGTTTCACCAGGGGGATGTCAAGTCAGACCAATCTCATTGAATTTTTCCACTGGGTGTCTAGGGAGGTGGATCAGGGGAGGGCAGTGGACATGGCCTATCTGGACTTCAGCAAGGCCTTTGAAACTGTGCCACATTGAAGACTATTACACAGACTGGGGAATATGGGTGTGGGCAGGACAGTAGTGAAGTGGGTAGGTAACTGACTGGGCAGCAGGACACAGCGGGTGGTGGTAAATGGCTGTCACTCCACAGAGGGAAGAGTGACCAGTGGGGTACCACAGGAATCAGTGCTGGGACCGGTCCTATTCAATATCTTCATCAGTGACATTGTGCAGGACCTAGAAGGCAGAATTTCCCTGTTTGCTGATGACGCAAAGCTCTGTAACAGAGTGGACACACCAGAGGTTGTAGACAGAATGAGAAGGGACCTGCAGAAACTTAAAGAATGGTCAGGGGTTTGGCAGTTGAAATTCAATGCAACGAAGTGCAAGATAATGCATATGGGGCACAAAAACCCTGGCACAATATATCAGTTTGGGGTTGAGGATGTAGCATGCACCAAGCAGGAAAGGGATCTTGGGGTTATCATCTCTGATGACCTCAAGGTAGGGACACAATGTGACAAGGCAGCAGGTAGAGCAAATAGGATGCTGGGATGCATAGGCAGGGGCATCACCAGCAGGAAAAGTGAGGTCATAATTCCACTATACAAGACACTAGTGAGGCCCCACCTGGAGTACAGTGTACAGTTCTGGGGACCTTACTTATGTAAGGACATAGACAGCTTAGAGAAGGTTCAGAGGAGGGCAACAAAGATGGTACATGGATTGCATCACAAGTCCTACGAGGACATGTTGAAGGAATTGAATATGTACTCCCTGGAGGAGAGGAAGGAGTGAGGGGATATAATAGAGACAACAAGTATCTTACAGGGAGGAACAGGGTGCAGGAATACACTATTTTTAAGTAAAAAAGATGTTCCAGGACTAGAGGGAATGGGATGAAGTTGGAGGGAGGATGATTCAGAGAAAACGTGAGGAAGAATTTCTTCACAGAATGGGTGGTGAACAAGTGGAACACCCTGCCAGAGGAAGTGGTGGGGCTGAAACAATCATGGGATTTAAGAATGCATGGGATAGACATAAAGGAATTCTGGAGGTCAGGGTTAAGGGGCAACAGACTTCTAGGAAAACATAAAGTAAACTTACAAGCTCAAATGGGTAGACTGGGTGGGCTGTAGGCCCTTATCTGCTGATACTGTCTATGTATCTATGTAACTTGAAACAAATTCACCACTGCAATGAGGGAGCGACCCAATAATTGTAGGGTGTGCCTTCCCTGGTGTAACATTTTAATAAAATATGGCAGCAGCTGTTGCCATCTGCCTCTCACACTCCCCAACAAGCTGATATCAGGGGTGCCCAATCCGCCTGTCAGCATTCCCCCACCCCAGTTCAATTTGCCAGTGGGGGGCCCAATCCCCATTAGCATAATGGTCCCCCCCAAACAGAGACAATTTTCTGTGCCAATAGGGGGCCCAGTCCCCATCGGTTTCAGTCCCCTCCCCAATAATGTAGGGTACTGGGAGCTCACCCAGTGTGTCAAAAGCACCTGCAAAAAAAGAAACTGACCCTTTGTCTGTGTTTTTCTTTCCCTGAAAATTAGAAAACGTTCCCCTAAATGTATCCGTGCCCTCCTCCAATCTGTGCCCATCCTCTGTGTACCCCACCTCTCTGCAGCTCCCCTCACCCCATACTTAACTCCAGAGCCTGGTGAGATGATCTTCAGTGGAGCAGGAATCTGTCTGCACTCTTCAAAGCCGACCACGAAGTGAAGACATGCCGGTAAGCTGTATAATGGCATTAATGGGGGCTTTTCAACTTAAGTACATATCTCGGCCATTTTTATGACTTTTGGTACCACATTTTTAACATGGGGTTCTTGGGTCCCCACCTCATGAATTTAGTCACTGTCATCTCATTATTCAGTCCCAAAAGAGGTGATTTTGTGGTCAATGCGTGGAATCATCTTTCAGAACCAATCAATGAAACAACAGTGTCACTGTTTACCAGGCGGGCTCCCAAAAAGCCAATGTTGCAAATTTGGTGAAAAAAATTCAAAAAAATGACTGTTACAATCGTGCATTGCACAGTTTCCACAAACACTTGTAACTTTGAGGATTTTTAATATTTTTACTCCAGATTTTCAACATTGCCATTTTTTCACACCTCTTTATAAACAGTACAGCTATCATTTTCCACATCCTGCCCAAAACGTGTTTTCGCACATCCGACGCACAATGGCACAGTCGCTGTAGGAAAACTATGTTTAGGACAGATTAAGAAAATCACAGTGACATTGTTCATGAGCCGAGGTCTCAAAATACCTATGTTGAAAATTGAGTGACAAAATTCCACAAAAAGAAAATGTTACGAGCGTGCATTGTGCAGTGTCCATGCACAGTCGTAACTTCAAGAAATTTTAATATTTTCACTCCAGATTTTCAACATTGTCATTCTGCACACCTCCTTATGAACAGTACATGTGTCATTTTTCACATCCTGCCCGAAATTTGGTTTCACACACCTGATGCACAATGGCGCGGTCGCTGTGGGAAATCAACCTTCAGCACAGACTAAGAAAACCATAGTGCCACTGTTCATGAGCAGAGGTTCTAAAATGCTTATGTTAAAAATTTGGTGAAAGAATTCAAAAAAATGACTGTGTTATGAGCATGCATTGCTCCATTTTCATGCATGCTCATAATTTGGATAATTTTTAATATTTTCACTCCAGATTTTCAACATTGCCATCTCTTCACACCTCCTTATGAATGGTGCAGCTGACATTTTTCACATCCTGCCCAAACTGTGTTTTCGCACATGTGGTGCAGAATAGTGCAGCGACTGTGGGAAATTGTTCAGGACAGATTAACAAAACCACAGCGCCACTGTTCATAAGCAGAGGTCTCAAATGCTTTCATGAGGTGGGGTCACAAAAAGGTCATTTTGTAAATATCAACAAACGCCAGTGGCATTACGGTTTCTAACCATAACGTCCCGCCTTGTACAGACTAACAGGCATCAGAGGTGTGCCTTTCGATTGTCAGCTGTAATGCTCATGCCATTTCACCCCCACCCCCACCCTGCAGCCACTGACAGACATCAAAATGTGCCTTGGACTCTTCGGCCCCAATGTTCAACCCATTCTCCTATACTGCACTCATCTCAATGTATTTCCTTATGGAATGGGGGTGAATGTAAGACCCGAAGACCCCAAAACACAACATGACACTTGTCAGTCTCTGCAGGGTAGGGTGAGTTGAAATGGAATGAGTGTTATGGCTGACAACCCAAAGACACACCTCAATGCCTGTCATTCTCTGCAGGGTGGGTTGGGGTTGACATCAGTTCCATACTTCACTGCCATTCCTATCATGCATCTCTAACTCCTGCACTACCAATGCCAACACCAGCAAGGCAACATTCGGCATTGGCAAATGCTTGTTATAATTTAGGATGGCCCTCTGCTTGGGAAGGGTGCTCACTGGTGCAAGGTGGCAACATGTATGTTTCAGTGCTAAACTGTAACACAATTGCTTTAATTGTTTTTCTTACACTATAACTGTTTTAAGGGGCTCAAATACATACTTAAACCCATAGGAAAACTATTGACAGCAAAATAGTGCTGCTTGAAAAGGTTTTCACCCCAAATTAGTGAACATGACTGTGACTCTAGGTGCAGTTGCCTCTCCAAAGACTGTCAAGTCTATCACTTCTCCCTCTATTTGTCTGCCTATCTATCTATATAATGGGGCTTGCCACTAAAAGGCAGGCCAGGTTGTCTGATGACTCCTGCCAGGAAGGAACACAGGAGGGAGGGGAGGGGGGAAGGGGAGGAAAGATCAGGTAGGAGGGGTGGGGCTAGTGACATCACCAAACAGGTGGAGGTGTACTGTGACAGGGAGATGCCAGAGCCCCAGGGATTGGTTGGGGGTGGAACCACAAGGGGTCCTGACCAAGGGTCCTGTAGGGGTATATTAGGCCAGGACTCAGACAGGACAACCTCTTTTTGCTGGGAATTTTCAGATTGAAGAACTCAACACATCGTTGGCAAGCTATAGGTAAGGCACCTAGGGTGGTTGGGTCTAGTAGGCTATGGTGGACCCAGGCAGCTGGTTTTAATTGTTATGGGGTCATATTGTTGGGTGTAAGTTTGGAACAGCCTGGGCTTCATGGTTAACTTGGTCTGACCACTTTCTTTTTCCTTTCCTGTTTAAAAAAAAAAGAAAGAAAGAAAAAAGTGATGTTTAATGAGCATGTGTTTGGTAGAGTGATATTGTGGACCTCTCATTCTGTGAGCTTAAGCAAAGAACTGGTGGTGTTGTGGTTAGGGCTGTTGCCTACAATGCATTTGGAAACTCTGGTGGTTTGGCTAGCTCCGCAGTTGCCTTTGGTGATGAGGGTCCTGGTTTCATACCTTCCCTTGGAAGCTTGTAAAGGCTTAACATGGGTCACTGGTATCCTGGTTGGTTTACTGGTTTTAAGGACACCTCAAGGATTGCAGGGCTTGTGGGTCTTTGAGGGAGTACACTGGGTTTTAGCATGAGCCAAGCCTGGCAAGTTATAAAGTGGTTTCAGTTCGGCGTTTGGTGCAATGTGGATAAAAGGCAGAGCTCCTCATGATGGTTTTACACCTTGCAGGTTTTTTTTGGGCTCAACATGGTAATAACTGCAAGCAGTGCTTGGCTGTGTGTGTTGAGAAAAGGTAGAGGGCAAGCAGAGCTCCTTGTGGTAGTTTTCTGCTCAGTGCCTGTAAAGAACAGGCAGAGCTCCTTGTGGTAGCTTTCAGTTCAGTGTCTGGAAGGGAAAGACAATTGGGGGGGTTGAGCTCAGATACATGTTTGCTCTGGGGGCCTGCGGCTGTGGTGGAGTTAGGGATAGGCAGGCTGAGTCATCTGTGAGCTGGTGGTTTTTTTCTGTGACAAATGCATTTAGTGGTATGCAGGCAGAGTTGTTGAGCAAGTCTGGTGAGGGCCACATGTTCTGTCTCGGTGGCGTCCAGACCCGGAGGCCAGGTGGTCTACAGTGGCCAAGCAGAAGACAAATGGGCTTTTTTTATTGCACTGCTTAAGTGGCAACATGGGAAAGGGCATTGCTGCATCTGTGGGGAGCGGGGGGCAGCTAGTGGATGATGGGGGCAGTGTGCTCCTTTATTCCTGGGTTACCGGTAAGCCTCATGGCACCTTTGGGGGGGGCCTTTTTTCTTCCTCATAAGTTAGGGATGTGGGTCAGAGGAGCAGCATTTTGCTACAAGGGCACGGTCAGCAGGATGCTGGCAGCTGAGTGAGAGGCATGGCTACTAGGCCTCCTAGATGCGGGCAAGGCTCTGGCCTATAAGAAGGGCCAGCATGGAAAGACTGGGGCCCAGGAGGCATCTAATGCAGCAGGCTGCATGTGGCTTGGATATGGCGGGTGTTTTTGTTTCATGAGATCCATAGGGTGCACAAGTAAAAAAAAATAAAATCTGTTAAAAAAAAAAAAAAAAAAAAAAAAAAGAGGGAAAAAAAAAAGAACAAAAGAGCAGGATAGCAAACAAACAGGAGAAAGTGATCCTGGGGTCTCCAGGTACCTCGGCAACAGACGGGGGGGGCATGTGTTTTTTCTTTTCCTCTTGGCAATGCAGTTTGTGGCCTGGTTGTGGGGGCGTGAGCATGCAAGTGGACCCAGGTTAGCCCAGGGCGAAGGAGGATCTTTGGGGCCTGTTAATGAGGAGCAAGTGCAGGAGCGGGGGGACCACATCCCGGCTTCAATCAAGGAAAAAATCTGGAAGGGGGAGAATGCTGACATCTTCGGGCTGGTGGACAAGGACACGGCCATGAAATATGAACAGTAGGAGTCTGTGGGGAAGTCTGAAATGGCGGTGGCCTTGGCAGTGGTAGGTCACAAGACAGAGGAGGTGAAGTACAAAAGGAAGACCATCGATAATTGGCAAGGGCGCTTCATCATCTACAGCGTGATGGTGCTGGAGAAGAAGCTGGAGCTTGCCATTCCCCTGCTGACATACATGTCCATCATCAGAGATGCATACAAGACAAAAGTCGGGTATGCATGGCTCAAATATGATGAGGCATTCCGGAAGATGATGGCAGCCAAAGGGGATGTAAGATGGGACTGTACCCACTCGGAGTTGTGGGTGATGCCCCTCTCTGGGGAAGTGGGCAAGGCCAGGGGAGAACAGGCAAGGAAGACCACTCCTGCCGCAGGGTCCAAGACCTGCTGGGGTTATAACAAGGCCAGCTGGACATGGAGCAGCTGTAAGTTCCAGCATGCTTGTTCAAAATGAGAGGAGTCACACCCATTCTCAAACTGCTGGCATGTGGGAGACAGAGGAGGACCGCACAGGGGACAGTACTATGAACAGTCCTTTCAGGACACCTGGGGAGGACAGGGCAGGGGCCGGGGGGCAACCACAGGGGACAACACTACGCACCCGGAGGTTGACCTTAACAGTACACCCAAGGGAGGGTGGTGAGGTTACGTGCTGGTGCATACTCTCATTTACCTAGTGGTAGTAGAAGAGTGGACTGCAGATTACCCAAATAAGGAGGCAGTGGAGCTGCTCAGGGAAGGTTTCTGGGCAGACTTCCCGCTGGGGTTTCGGGGGCGGGCAGGTATGTGGGCCAAGAATCTTGGGCCAGTGAAGGGGAAGGAGAGGATAGTTGGGGCCAAGATAGAAAAGGAAATCAAGGCCAGCTGGGAGGAGGGCCCATTGGAGGCCCCCCATGTGCACATTTATGAGTTTCACCATTGGATATCATCCCCAAGAAGGCTAATGGAGGAGTTAAAGTTGCAGTGGGGCACACCAGATTGCATTATTATACATCTGGGGGGCAATGATTTGGGGGGCCTGCCATGGGGTGAATTGGGGCAGAACATCATGGGGGACTTCAAGAAATGGAGAGGGTGGTGGCCGAGGTTGACAATCTGCTGGTCCGACATCACCTCCCAGAGGGTTTGGAGGGGGATTAAAGATGTCTGGCTGATCGAAAAAGTCAGGAATCATCTGAATAGAAGAGTGGCAAGGGCAGTAATCGAAATGGGGGTAGTGCACCTGCAGCACAAGGACATTTCCTTCGACCAGCCTGCAGTGTACAGGTCCGATGAGATACACTTCTCAGAATTTGGCATGTGCCTACTCCTGAGGCCTATTGGGGAGCTAGTAAGCAAGATAGCCAGCAAAGGTTTGAGACACCAGACTGCAAAGGGGGAGCCCCTCTGTCCATCGCAAGCTGGAGGAGGGGCAGTGGAAGAAAGAAAAGGGTGAGTGGGGGGGAAGGAAAGGGGGATGGGGTAGGATACACGGACTGGGTATAAGAACCCAGACATGGTGGTAAAGTGGGGAGGGGGATTGGTCCAGGCACCAGATTCAAAAGTGTCCAGGCCTGGAGGGAGAAAGCCCGAGTAGGTGGAACCGGCCTTGTTCTGGTGTGGAGGAGGGAGCCAGATTCACAGTGTCCGGGCCCTGAAAGTCAAGATGGAGGAATGACCAGAAGGAGGACAGATGCCAGAACCAGAAAACTTTGAAAGAATTTATGTGTTGAATTGTGAAGTAGTAATTTGTGGATGTAAATATATTCTTTGTGCCAAAATAAATATTGCCAATGAGCAACCAAAAAAGAAAAATAAGTGTAGCGTCCATCATTCCTGGGAGGGGTTCAGAGGATAATTATTTGTATTTCTACTAATTGCATCTATTGTTATTTTTATCTATTTGTAAAACAAACCTGCATATCACATTTGCCTGCACTCTGAGCACATACTTGAGATACAGTGCATATTTGTACTTCACTACTGCAAAGACCTTATACTGTTCTGATATTCCCAGTATCACAATCATAACTACCTTAACCTTATCAACAGTGACCCCTTCTGAAAGTTACTATCACATTTTCTCTCCTAACAGAGTCCATCATTACACCTGACTGCCTGCTTAAAATTGCTTGCCCATAATTCTGTACTTGAATGTGTACTGTTTTTTTTTTTCGATTATGTAATCTGTAACTACCTGTCTGTGTTAAAAGACCTCCTTGTGAATGAGCTTGCTCAACTGAGTTTTCCTACAATAAACTTGAACTTGAACATGGGCTCTAGATTGTTCTGCACAGCCTCAGCTCAGGGTAGTGTGTGTAGGAAGCTGTAGGAGACAATCTGCTCTGAGAGCTCTCTGTAATTTAAACCTTCTAAAAGCTATTAAAAAAGCCTTTTTGAGTCATTTTTTTTGCTGAAACTTTAGTTCATCGATTGTAGGAAACCTTCCTATACTCGTATCATCGAGCATTTATTGTTTGAGTGTGGATTTTCAAATTAATGTACAACATTCAATTTGTGTACTGAGAGACAGTGGAAGTGTGCTTTGGGGGAGGGGCGTATCTGGAGTAGGTAGATTTAAGTTGGAGAAATAGGGAGTTCTTTCTTTTTTGGTTATATTTTTCTTGTATAACTGTTTTAATGTACACACAGTAATATTTTCAGTAATTGTTGACATTTTTTTGCTGATTGTGTGTATTCTGGTCTGGAACTGGTGCAGTAGTGAGGTTGTTTAAAATACGTTGTATATTACTGACGTTTTAAATTTGCTATGCATTTTTTTTTTAATTTTTAATTTATTTTGAAAGTTGGAATTACAACCTTTGAGTCAGGGACTCATTTACAAAGGCACCTTGTTGAAGGGAGGGTAGACATGGTTACAGTGTGATATACAACAGTGGTAAGGTACAGGTGCAATACAGATAACAAAAAGAACACAATATAACAGTGGTTTATGGGACAAAGTTACATGCAGTAAAGAGCAATTGTATAAATAAAAAAAGGGGGGGGCAGTCCAACGGACATTGTCAAGGCTATGGGCTACTTGTAGACAAATTGTGTGTGTGTGTGTGTGTGTGTGTGTGTGTGTGTGTGTGTGTGTGTGTGTGTGTGGTGCATGATGTGACATCAAATAATACACCTTTTATTGTGCCTCAGTACAATTGCAAGCGCAGCAGTGTGAACCTGCTATCCACTGCAGCTGTATGATTTTGTACTGCCATTGTGGTATCTTTTCTTGACTTTGCACTGCTGTAATCTGCAGTCAGTTCTCCCCCCCACCGGCAAAAGTTATTCTTTTCCAGATTGGATTGTCTGTGAACTGAGAACACCACTGGTTAGTTAAGGTGTTGTTGAACATTTTGTGACTTCATGTCTGTGTCTGTTGTTGAAGCCACTGTTGTTTTTTTGGCTTCACATCCAGCATCACCCCCCCCCCCAGCTCTCACCCAGATTGAACGTTCCAAATTCTAAATTTGTTTAGAATATTTCTGTTGATCCCCCAAAATGCCCACAAAGAGATGTGCAAGCAAAGTTGTTTCTCGCCATGGCACTGCTGCTAGTGGTAAGATTGTCTGTTGGCGTGGTAGTAGTACACAGTTGCAGAAGTGCATTGCTGATGTGAGGAAAGGTATTTCTCCTTCAATGTTTTTACAGCACAATCAGTAGCTTCACTTATAGTTGGATGATGTTGTCCCAGCTGGTGGTGGTAGTGCTATTTCTGGTGGTGGTATGAGTATTGCTGCCTCAAGTTCCACTTCTGACCAGTTTACCATGTCCAAAAATATAGTGGAGTGTGAAGCAGTGGCAGTGAGTGACAGTGTAGATGATGTAATTCTCCCCAGTAACATCCCAGTAACTGAACATGAGGATTCTGATAATCATGTCAACGATAGCACACAAAGTGACATTTCTTCCACCATGGTTCAGGTCATGCGTTTGCCATGCAGCGATTCACAGTGTGGTGAAAACATTTTGGGTGATGGTGGTGCTGATGATGATGATGTTGCTGTGGTTGCAATATACAGTCCATATGCCAGCATCCAAGCAGAAGATGTGGATGATGTTGATGAATATGAAGATGATGTCAGTGACCCCTGTTGGGAACTGTAGAAAAAGAAACTCAAGGTGGCTGTGTCTAGGTCTGTTTGCATTTCCCCCCTCCCATAAAAAGTTGTGATTTACCAGTTTCAGTTGATGATGATGATCCAGTAATAATGATAGGTATTTGTGGTGGTCAGTTGCAGTCCAAGTGTGTCCTGCCTGACAAATCATGTAGCACCCCCCCACTCCATGGCTTAAAAAACGGAGTCCAATAAGCAGCATGGGGGGGGGGACATGATAAAACTAGAGCATCAAAATTCCTTGCTTAGGATTGTTTTTGTGGAAGATGCAAATGAAGAGTCAGTTGCAATCTGCCAGGTTTGCCAGGTGCGTGTGAGTTGAGGTAAAAAGGGGAGCCATCTGCGCACAGGGGAACAGCATACACATCTTAAGAATAGGCACACAACACAAGATGGCAGCTAATACCTGTACCACAGTGCGGCATTTTCCCTCGTCATCAACCATAACAAGCATGTTATCCCCTTCCATGACTGTAGCATCAAGTAGAAAACTAAATGTGTGCAGTAGTGATGAAATAACAGCAGAGGATTACTACAGGCATGATGAGGTGGAAGAGCCAAATGATTTTGAAGTTTTGTCCAGTGGTGGTGAGAGTAGCAGTTTTGGTGGTGGTGGTGGTCAATGCAATATGTCTAGTGCAAGTGGTACATCAACCCCTGTTGGTAAATCTGGGAAAATTACTGCATTTCTAGGTTTGTCACCACCTGTGCAACCGTCTTAATCACACATCCACACTCCACAACAACCTGTGATTCGCAGAGCAGAACCATTTGTCATCACACCCTGTGTAAAACAATTAAGTCAGCCCACGTTAAAGAGTGTTTTTGTGTATAAGCCTAACTACCCACCCAATCATACAATGTCACGTGAACTTAATGCTGCTGTAGCTGACATGCTGGCAATTGATCTTTTGCCCTGCTCCTTTGTGGAGAATTCTGGGTTCCTGAAGTTTGCTGCAGGTACCGATCCAAAATGGAAAGTCCCATCCAGGACATATTTTTTGACCCGTGCTGTCCCCAAGTTGTACTGTACTGTGTCTGACTCAGTAAGATATGCCCTTCAACATTCCTCCTCTCCATTCATCCATTTAAGTATGGATATATGGACAAGTGGCAAAACAGCAGGGAGTTTATACCTGTGTATAACTGCACACTGGGCGCAGGTGCCAGGGGTTGTTTATGCTGTTGGTAGTGTGAATAATAGTGTAGTAAGGTGGAGTGTCATGGTGGCAATCTTCCTGGAATTCGACAGCATGCAACAATTGCAATGTGCAATGTAACCTGTTCACACACTGGTGAAAACATGTTGGACATCGTACTGACAAACTGACAACATAGAAACATAGAATTTGATGGCAGATAAGAACCGCTTGGCCCACCTAGTCTGCCCATTTTCCTACCTAACAGATAAGCTGCAGATCCTAGTTAACCAACAGCTTACTTCCTCCTACCCCCAACTAGGACTGCCTTATGTCTGTCCCATGCATTCTTGAATTCCCCCACTGTTCTTGACTCCACAACCTCCTCAGGGAGGCTGTTCCATGCATCCACAGCGCTCTCTGTGAAAAAATACTTCCTCACATTACCTCTGAGCCATCCCCCCTCTATCTTCAGATTGTGCCCCCTTGCTCTTGCACATCTCTTTTTCTGAGAGATGCTACCCTCTTGGACTTTGTTGATTCCCTTGAGGTACTTCAAAGTTTCTATCATGTCCCCTCTCTCCCTTCTTTCCTCAAGGGTATACATGTTAAGCTCCTTTAGTCTTTCTTCATACGTTTTCTGGTGCAGACCCTGCACCATTTTGGTTGCCCTCCTCTGGACAGCCTCCACTCTGTCTATGTCTTTGCGGAGATGGCATCTCCAGAACTGCACACAGTACTCCAGATGGGGTCTCACCAACTGTCTGTACAGATGGATAACAACTTCCTGTTTTCTACTATTGATGCCTCTTCCTATGCATCCCAGTATCCCCCCGGCCTTCCTTACTGCCTTCTCACATTGCTTGCGCACCTTTAGGTCATCTGATATAATTACCTCCAGGTCCCTTTCCATTTTTACTGTTGTCAGTATCTCACCCCTCATTGTGTACTCTTCCCCTGGGTTTTTGTTTCCCATGTGCATTACCTTGCACTTCTTTGCATTGAATCTGAGCTGACATACATTTGACCATTCCTCCAACCTTGCCAAGTCCCTTCTCATCCTTTCCACTCCATCTTGTGTATCAACCCTGTTGCAGATCTTTGTGTTGTCTGCAAAGAGACATACTTTTCCTTCCAGTTCCTCTGCAATGTCACTTATAAAGACATTAAAAAGGACTGGTCCCAGTACTGAACCCTGCGGTACCCTACTAGTAACCCTCCTTTCTTCACTGTGGACTCCATTTACTACTACCCTTGGTGTCCTGTTGTCTAGACAATTTTTTTATCCAGGCTACCACCTTGGGACCCACTCCAAGGCTGGCTAACTTGTGTATTAATCTTTTGTGTGGGACTGTATCAAATGCCTTGCTAAAATCTAGGTAGGCCTTGTCCACAGCCCCTCCCTGGTCTACTATTTTGGTCACCCAGTCAAAGAAATCTATTAGATTCATCTGTCACGACCTTCCCATCATGAATCCATGCTGCCTTGGGTCCTGTGCCCCACTGGCCTATTGGTACTCAACAATTCTTTCCTTCAGAAGTGATTCCATCATTTTCCCTACCACTGAGGTCAAATTAACTGGTCTGTAGTTTCCTGCCTCTGTCCTGCTCCCACTTTTGTGAAGAGGAATCACATCTACCCTCCTTCTGTACTCGGATACCACCCCATCCTCCCATGATTTGTTAAAGATAGTAGTCAGCGGTGTCACTAGTTCTGCTCTTAGTTCTTTTAGAATTCTTGGGTGAATCCCATCAGGCCCCATTGCTTTGTCCACCTTCAATTTTATTTGTTCTTTCAGAACCCTTTCTTCTGTAAATAGACTGGTATTGACCCCATCTTCAGAGTGTTTATCTTGTTTGGTTTAAGTACCTCCCCTCCTCTTCCTTTGTGAATACTGAGCAGAAATATCCATTCAGTATCCCTGCTTTTTCACTGTCACCCTCTACCCACATTCCCTTCCCTTTATTAAGCCTCAGTATCCCTCCTTTGGTCTTTCTTCGCTCCCTAATGTACCTGTAAAAGGTCTTATCCCCTTCATAACAGAGTTGGCTATCCTTTCCTCGGTTTGGGCCTTTGCTATTCTGACTGCCTTCCCAGCCTCTTTCTGCTTTAACTGATAAAGTTCTCTGTCCTGCTCCTTCTGTGTTTCCTTATATTTCCTGAATGCTATCCTCTTCTCCTTATCCTTCCCTGCCACCTCTTTTGAGAACCATAGCATTTTTTTCCTTCATTATGTTTTGTTGATTTGCTTTACACAATGGCTTGTTGCCTCTGTGATGGCTGTTTTGATTACTCCCCATTGTTCCTCCACCCCTCCTTCTTGCCTGTTTGCTAGTGCTTTTCTGAGGCAGTCTCTCATTTTCCCAAAGTCAGCCCTCCTAAAGTCCAATACTCTTGCTTTTGTATGGTTTGATTGTATGGCTGTGTTTATCATGAACCACACTGTTTGGTGGTCGCTTGTTCCCAGATGGCTACCCACTTCTAAATCTGAGATTCTTTCTCCATCCCCATTTGAGAGCACCAGGTCTAAGATTGCTCCCTCCTGAGTGGGTTCCAATACTAGCTGTCTGAGACATGCCCCTTGTAGGGCATCAAGAATGACCCTGCTCTTTGATGTGCCTGCAGCAAAGGTGCTCCAGTTAACATCTGGCATATTCAGGTCCCCCATCAACAATATCTCCCCTTTTTCTGCCATTCTAAGGAAGCCTTCTATCATTTCCTTGTCCGTTCCCTTCCCCTGAGATGGGGGTCTGTATACAACCCCCATGCGGATTGTGGTGCCATTTCCTGTCTCCAGGGTGAGCCAGAGTGCCTCATCTGCTTCCTGTTTACTCTTTAGTTCTGTTGCTTTGATCCCTTCCTTTACATAGAGAGCTACTTCTCCTCTTCTTTTACCCTCCCTGTCCCTCCTGTAGATTGTGTATCCTGGTATGTTGACATCCCAGTCATGGTTCTCTGTGTACCATGTTTCTGTGACTGCCACAATATCCTGGCAACCCTGTTCCATCAAGGCCACTAGTTCAGGAAGCTTGTTATACAGACTACGGGGGTTGGTACTCATCAGCCTCCACTTTTTGATTTCCTTACCCCTTTTAGCCCCATTTCTGTCCTTACTGCCTTTTTTTACATTTACCTCTGTCCTGTTCCCTAATGGCTTTTCTACCTTGGTGTTTACCTTACTAATTATCGTGTTTTGTGGGGGGAGGCTGGGATTTCCCTGCTCCTTTTCATTGCCTCCCCCCTTGGCTAGTTTAAATGCTTGCCAATGAAACATTTAAACCTCTCACCTAGGATCCTGGTCCCCCCCCAGACAGATGCAGACCATCGTGCCAGTATAGGTCTGCATCCCTCCAGGTGGCTCCCCAGTCCCCAATGAAGCAAAACCCCTGAGCTCCACACCAGTTTTTCAACCATTCATTGAATTCCCTCAAGCGGAGTACCCTAGCATCACCCTTGCCATAGACAGGCAGCACCTCCGAGAAGGTTACCGTATGCCCTACTTGTCTAATGCCCCTTCCCAACTCTACAAACTCATCTTGCGCTGCTCTGATCCCATTCCTAGCCAGGTCATTTGTCTCTGGGTGGACAATGACATCTAGCTCCCTCCCTTGTGCAGCTGCTCCCACAATCCTGAGGATTCACTTCCTGTCCCTCCAAGCCGTGGCGCCAGGCAGTCACCTTACCTCCCGCTCCCCTTCCTCCCCCATTTCTACCCACCTAATGATTGAGTCCACCACCAGGAGTTGCTTCCTTCCCTTGTGGGTCCCATGCCACCCTCCTGTGGGTCTCCTTTGTGAAGGTTCCCAGCATCCTCCTTGGTCTCCACTGCAGGTGCCTCCATAGAGGAACCACTATCCACCAGAAGAGCGAATGAATTGTAGAGAGGTACAGCTGGAGGGATACAACTCTGTTCCACCACTCTTTCCCTCCCTGAGCCCACCCTGGTCCAACCTGTCCTCTTTCTTGGCAACCTCTGAGGTAGTGGCATTGGCCCTGGTGGTCCCTGGGTGGGGGAGGAGGTTTCACGAATCCTAGCCAGGTCTGCCTGGAGATGGCAACCTCCTCCCCCCTCAGACCAGAGAGGTTCCTGCAAATAGGGCAGCATTGCAGCCTCCAGAATGTCTCCCGGAACACTGCCGCCCCAAAGCCATTGCACTGCACCACTCCTATCATGTCTTATTTTGTGTCCCCTCTCCTGTTTCTCTGTATGCTTACTCTTTCCTCTCCTTACAACTCTCACCCTTCCTGTTCTGGGACAGCAACTTCCTATATTCTTCAGTAGCTTCCTTCTTCCTTGCTCATTGTCAGACCACCAGCAGCTTGGGGGGGAAGGAGTGAGCTACTTTTTTCCTTTAGGGTTGACAAAACCAATGTTTCTCTATGATCCTTCCCTTCCTACTGCCAAACAGGAAGTTCCTGTTGTCAGTCAAATCCAGTGGCTATAAAAGTAGAACTGGCTTAGGCTGGGTGGGATGGAGGGCAATTAGTAAGAAAAAAGGCTAGCAACAGGAAGTTGTAATTTGAGTAACCTGCCTTTATATTGTCTAAGCCACACTCCCAATTAAGCTCTCTCTCCTCCTACTGATTTAGCAAAGTAAGTTGATACAGTACCCTTCCCGGCACAGAACACACACTGACTTTCTTTCTTTTCTTTTTTTTAACCCTAAATAAGACCCCTTCTACTTCTAATAAAGTATCGGTCTGCTTAATCTCAACAGACACTGACTCCTGCTGAGATATAAGTGTTAAATTAATAAGAAAATGTAGCTTCTTTTAGTTAGCTGTTTTATGCTCTACAAGCAAGGCTAGCAACAAGTGGCTGAATCCCCTGTCCCTGAGAGCTGGGTTCATAGCAAGTGACAATAGGTCAAATGTGGTGAAATGCATCATGAATGGTGCATTTTTTTGGATTCCATGCATGGCCCACTGTTTAAATCTTGTGGTGCAGGAGTTTCTGCAGCACACTAATATTAAGGAAATGCTGATAGTTGCATGCTGTATTTGTTCTCACTTTTTATGCTCTGCAAAGGCCCGTGACCAACTTTGGCAGTTGCAGATCCGAAACAGTCTCCCACAGCACTGCTTGAATTTGGAAGTTGTCACCCGGTAGAACTCCACTTTAAACATGGCAGAGAGGTTGTATGAATAGTACAAAGCCAACTCAGAATATCTTGTCATACATACTAGCCGTGACAGCTCCGAGGTCTCCATGTCTATGACGCCTGAACAGTGGCACCTCATGGACTCTGTAATAACAATCTTGAGGCCTTTTGAACATGCCACACAGGCAGTGAGTGGCGAGTGTGCCTCCATTAGCCAATCAATTCCACTGCTGCGGGTGCTGAGGCAAACATTGGTGAATGTACAGCATAGCCCAGGGAGGGAGTATAGTGCAGTGGTTTAAGACACTGAGCTGCAAATATGGTGACATCTAGCAGACCAGACCTGGGTTTGAATCCCACACCTTCCACTTGCATACTGTGTGACCCTGAGCAAGTCACTTAACTTCCCTGTGCTCCCAGGTCGCACCTGCAAAAGAGCTTTCAGCTTAGTGTGCTACTCCTGGTTAAACAACTAAAAAAAAAAAAAAGCCTTGATGTTGCTGGAGACAGTGCTAGCAGTCTGTTGCTGAAACACGTGCTGACAGTATTCGACCAGAATCATCACATCTTCAGCATTCAGCATAGTGACAACTTTGAAATAGAAACGATGCTGGACCCATGATACAAACATGGAATTGCCTCAGTACTGGAGGGTGGGCCTGAACAGGTAAAAACTGTCAGTGGGCAACTGGTGTGCCTAGTTCATGGGACACAGTAGTCACGTGCTGAGGTCAGGAAACCTGAGCAGCATAATCAGGCTGAAGGGGAACCTGGAGGAGTATCAAGCATATCCTGTAAGGGGACGGGGACTGCAGTTCTAGGTGGTCTGTCATCAAAAGTGACTGGTGTTAACCCACTTTGGGAGACTTTTTCCCAAGTGGGGATTTGTGACATTGGATGATGCATCAACCACTGGACTTAGAGCAGCACAGCAAATGGTTGAGTCATATGTGTCTGAAAATAGGCATCTGTCAATCACTAATGATCCCCTTTTATACTGGAGTGGAAAGGTCAGTGAATGGCCAGAGATGATCGCTGTGGCACTGAAGTACCTGACATGCCCACCCTCCAGTGTGAGTGTCGAGAGGGTATTCAGCTCAGCAGATGCAATAGCTCAGGATCGTCTTAGAAACCTCTCTCCTGCAAATGTCAGTTTGCTGACATTCATAAAAATGAATGAATGAGAGGCACATACCAGCTCAGACTGACACCTCAGTTGTTGTACCCTGGCATACTCATGGTTTTGCTGATGTTGAAGAAAGGGCAATCCTGGTGGCATAGACAGCATGAAGCGGCCTACCACTGATGTAGATGATAACACAATGGAGAAGGAATTTCCCCGTGGTCAGAATTCAGACATAGAAGACTGTGAGGGCAGCTTTCTGTCTGAGGATGATGATGAACGATGGTGAAGTTAATGTTGGCAGGTTTTAACTTAAGTGGTTAAAAGGCTGTCACATGTCTTGTATGATACATGTTTTCTTTTTCATTAAGTTAAATCACTGTCCCACTCATAGTGGCTCAAATTCCATATGTCACATCACATTTATAACACAGAGTACAGTATATTCTGGTCCCCGAACTACCACCACTATAAGACTGCTGTTCACCACTGCCACCATAGGGAAAGTGACCATGTGTCTCCCCAGACTACCACCACTATAAAACCACCGTTCACCATTGCCACCATAGGGAATGTGACCATGTGTCCCAATGGAGTACCACCACCATAAGACCGCTGTTCACCACTGCCACCATAGGGAATGTGACCGTGTGTCCCCCCCAGACAACCACCATCATAAGACCACTGTTTGCCACTACCATCATAGGAAATGTGACAGTGTGTCCCCCTGGACTACCATCATCACAAGGCCACTGATTGTCACTGCCACCATAGGGAATGTGACTGTGTGTCCCCCTGGAGTACCATCACCATAAGACCACTGTTCGCTACTGCCACCATAGGTAAACGTGACCGTGTGTTCCCCCAGACTACCACCACCATAAGACCGCTGTTCACCACTGTCACCACCACCAGAGGCAGGAAGATGTGAGAGGGAATGTCATCATGTGTCACAGCTATTACCACCACCACCAACTATCAGTGCCATTGTGACAATGTTTTTCCATTACATTGACCATGCCAAGCTAGAGGGAGTTGAACAGGAGACCACATCCATCAGCCACAGGCACAAGGTTTCTGACCAATAAAGTGAGTATGTGTACTAATGTTTTTCATGCTATTCAACTTCCTTTAGCTGTGTGTTTTGTTTTGTGTTGCTTTTCTGAGCTGCAATGGTCAAACACATATGGTCAACTTATTTGCTTCTTTGACAAGTTAACAGCAAACTACTCTTCTTCGCTGAAGGTCTGTATAAATGGCATCAGCAGTACTGTCTACAGAAACCTATGGGATATCCATTTCCTATCTATACTGGTAAGTATATCAATTTTATTTCATCTGTTCCTTTTTGTTTCATGAGAGTGCAACAAATTGATGAATCATAAACTAAGTGACATGTATGTCACAAAAATTATTTCTGGAACAGATATCATGCACTGTATTCCAAATTTACAACTGTGTAGCCATGACAGTGTTGAAAAAGTTGGACCCAGGTCGTGTTAGTTTACAAGATGTGGTTTTAAAATGTAACTTGAGTTGGGATGCAGGGACAGTGACACAGTGTATTTGTTACACAGCCTGGTACTAAATGAAATTGTGATCTGATGATTGCAGTGGGACAGCTTGCTATCCATGTTGATCCAGATACCCGTGGTGGAACAGCAATGGCTTAAACATAATGCCTTACTGCTGCAATCAAGTTGTAATAGGTCCTTAATTTCTTTTTCTAGGAAACTTCCAAATGCTTTGTTGTGTCATAGTTGCCTTATCCAAAGAACTTCTTCAACATCATGCCCCCTCCTGGGCTGGGGCAGACATGCAACAAGCAGAAGTCATTTCAGTCAATGACCATGACCATTCATTACCAGTCTGGAGAAGGACACATATGAAATCTGTGAAGAAGTAACCAAATAATAAGCCATTAATGAGACCTTTTTTCAAACATGCCCCCCCCAAAAGAAATACTTACCTTCATTGGCTTGAGAGTATTCCATTTCCAATTTCAATGTCAACATGTCTCATCAATAACTGCAATGTGCACACCAACAGTATGTGACCTGTAATACAAAACAATACAATGAGAACATATATATATATCTCAACCCACCACCTAGAAAATACATTTATATATTTACATATCAACTCACCAAGGCTACTATTAGTGTACACACAAAGGGCACCCTTCCATCCAGTTGAGGTGATTGTATCGCATACATTCACAGGAATTGCAGCACACTTTGGACCAGCAACAATTCTCCATCACAGTCATCATTTCTGATGGAACACTGAATGGAGTCATGGCATGTTATCCCTTCTTCACACAGTTTGGCAAGACACTGTGCATCATGGTCATGAAATCATCATCACAGTATGTTACTTCTCTGGACACAAGACAGTTGCATTTTGGGGATGCAGAAAAACTCTGGGAACTCTATGTGACCACTACGCTCAGGAGTGACTGCACAATAAATTCTGGGGGACTTTGCATCTGGTGTACCACTCCCATTTCACTTTGTCAGCACTTGGGAATTTTCTGGACAGAAGACAGTAGCATTTTGGGGATGCAGAAAAATTCTGGGGACTCTGTGTGACCACTACACTCATGAGTGACTGCACAATAAGTTCTGGGGGACTTTGCATGTGTTGTACCACTCCCATTTCACTTCGTTAGCATTTGGGAATTTTCTGGACACAAGACAGTTGCATTTTGTGTGTTGTGATTGTGAGCACATAATGTCATAATTAAATTATATATTAAAGCAGCAGTGCAACAATGTGGTGAAAATTGTGACCTATACTTTTTTATGCTATTTTAGATTGCCAGCCACTAGTTAACTCCTGACTTGCATGACAACCTTCTTTTCGCAATTTGTGTCTGCTTTACTACTTGTTCTCATGTCTGAAAAAATAAAAGGAGCATGCCTTTTTATATGGCTCTGACCAGCTTGTCATTGCTATCTGTCAGTGTCAGTGGCTCAGTAGGTAGCACACTCACCTCTGAGGCTGGGAGATCAGAGGGCTGTGGATTCTGTTCCCACATCTGGCACTTGGGTTAATATCCCAATACTGACACTGTACTGCAGCATGAGGGGGGGTGCTGCACTTCTGAGGTGACGTCTTTCAGATGAGACGTTAAACCGAGATCCCATCTGCCTGGATTGGTGGTAGTTCAGGTGGATACTAAAGATCCCATGGCACATATCGAAAAAGAGTAGGGGAATTTTTTATTGAAAAGTTGGACTTCATAACAAAAACAATATTAAAGAAATCAAACAAATACAAATGCAAACAGTAAAACACAGATTATTAAAGAGCCAGAGTAAAAGAAAACAATACAAATTCAGATGACATAGCTAATACCAGTTATCACAATTAACCCATAAATGTGCTACTTTCTCTCTACTATATCGTAATAAATCCATCTGTACTATATCCTGTAAAGATTTCTTAACATTTGTGAACAATTCAATGAGAGAGACCCATTTTTGTTGCAAACCCCCCAAACATCGAACTTGCCATATATGCTAATGAATCACAGCCAAAATAACATACATACTCTCAAAATTATACTTCTTGCATAATTTCAGCATCCCACCATACATAATTTCCAGATAGGTTAACAAGAAGAATTCAGATTCCCCTCAAGTCGTACCCAAGAATCTCCAGAAGTCTGCTACATATACACATTCTTTAAATAAGTGAATTTGTGATTCTGTTAACTGAGGACAGGAATCACGTGGGCAGTATCTATCTCCTAACTGTTTATGTTTATGGTTACCCCACACACTAAGTCTACCAAAATTTCCTAACCATAAACTATCCCACATTTTGGAAGGTTTTCTAGGATTACACAAATGCCTTAATACCTGTATCTTTTGTAGGGAAGAACACATGGGAAATTAAATGATAGCCTGACTATCTTTAGCCAAAATAGCATTATAAATAGCCTTTCTATCCAAAACCATAAGATCTTGTGGACTAAGCCCCCATTTCACAGCCAATTTAAAACATTCAGCTACCATAATCTGGTATGGGGTTATCTTCCCAAACAACCTCGTATTACCCTGGTCCCAAAGCTGCCTATTAGGAGCTATCCAAGCCAGTACTAATGAACGCCACAGTTTAGAACTGGGTTTCAAGGCTAAACCAAAATTATAACTGAAAAAAATACTAAAATAAAAGGCTACTGAATTGACCATCCCTATACCCCGTTCTATAATGGGTCTATAAGTAACATCTCTATCGATTAGGTTCAGCTGTGACCCCAGAAAGCCTGAAAAAAAATATTAAATAACTTAGTAAACAACCTCTGAGGAGGCGGGAAAACATAACTAATATACAAAAGCTAGGTAAGAGCAAGGTTTTGATCAAAGGACCCTTTTCCTCTTACCAATCAGTTTATTCTGTCAACCCCTAACCAGATGATCCACTTTCTGAATGCTAAGTATCCAATTAGTATATGCCATATCCTGACCCCCAAACCACACCCCAAGAATTTTCAGAGCATCACCCATTATCCCGATCCCCCTAGGAAACCTGATTGTGGAACAGTAGTGTTCCCTAAAGGGATACCTATACTTTTATCCCAATAAATCCTGGAACCTGAAATAATAGCATACTACCTCAAAATAGTACAGAGGGCCTCCTCCTTAGTGCAAACCCCTAATGTAAGAACCATATCATCTGCAAATGACATAGCCTTAACTGAAAAACCAGTATGTGGAACCAGTATACCCTGTATCTCTGAAGCTTGACGTATAAGCCGAAGAAGAATTTTCAATACAGAAAACATACAAAAGAGCTAAGGGGACAACCCTGCTGCACCCCCCTGTAAATCAAAACCCTCTGTCCATACCACCCATTTACATTAGGACATAATGAAATATTGGCATAGACAGCTTTAACCCAGGAAACGAAAATTACTGGGAAACCAAACACAGTTAAAACAGCAAACAAAAATGATGTGAAATCCTATCAAAAGCTTTTTCTTGATCCACTCCCACCACCCAACTTGAAACCTGATGTGAATCAGCCTGCATAAACAACTCCTGAAGCACTATTAGGTTGGCTTTTATCTGCCGTCCCAGAACTGCACACGTCTGTTCAGGACTAATTAAATAATCCGAAATTCTATTCAATCTGCTCAACAAGATATTAGCAACCATTTTCCTATCTGTGTTAAGGAGACTCAGTGGTCTCCAATTCTCTATATTATTCTGAGACCCTTTTTATGAATTAATACTAAAACAGCTTCCTGCATAGAAGCAGCAAATCTAGAAGTGTGCAACATATGATTATAATGAAGAACCAAAGCTGGAGATAATTCTTCAAGAAAATGTTTATAAAACCCCGCCCCTAACCTATCCAAACCAGGGGCAGCTTCAGACTTCAGCTGTTTTATAACTTGCATAACTTCTTCCTTAGTGACAGTATTTGTCAACATCTGTACATCTTCCGGTAGTACCTGAGGTAACTGCAAGGATTGCAAAATCTGTGTCATTTCACCACTGACTTCCTGACCTCAAACATTGTTCTGAATTTATCCTCAACAATGGACAGAATTCCTGCAGTCGAAGAGACACACTGTCCAGAGGAAGAAAGCAATTCAGAAATACATCTATTCTTAACCCTATCCTGACAACCTTTATCAGGATCTAGAGATGGTTTCCTAACCTGGGTACCAAATCTAGCTTCCTGTTCTAAAGATTTAGCTCGGTTATACTGAATAGACATCATACGATGTTTAACATTCTGAATTTGGGTGCCATAATCCTGGTTAGATGAGTCTGACAAAGAAATCAAATGCTGCAATTGATGATGGAGTTCCAAATACTGCAAATAGTCTGACACCTAGAATTAACCACTTTCTGGAACAGATCCTTCCATGCTATTTTAGAGTCCTCCCACCAGTCTGAGATATCATCATAGCAGTCACTAACCAATAATCTGGCCTTCCAATTACTGTTCCAGGCTTTCAGTATTTTGGGATTCATCAATAAAGCAGTATTCAGTCTCCTCCCACTCTTTTTACATCTAGTAGTGTATTTTCAGGATATCCCGGAGTGTATTATAACATGGTCAGAACATTCTACTACTTTAGTATAAGTGTCCAAAATCCATAGTGTTTTGGATACAAAAATAAAATATATTCTAGTCTTTAGCCTACCCTTAAAAAGGTGTATCTCCCTATAGGATGTATACTGCGATAAGCATCCTGCAAACCAGTAGTGTGTAATATTCGATTAAGGGCACTGGAATCACAGAACAGTTTAGAAGGTTGTAACCCCCTATCAGTCTGATGCAAGCCTGAATTAAAATCCCCTAGCTAAACTACCAATCTAGAGGTACGCAAAAATTGGTGTATTTCATTAAATAAGGCAACTCTAGTTGCCTTCATTTGTGGAACATAGATTGCAACTAAACAAAAATGCTCACTACCATAATTGAGATCAAGCAACAAAGCCCTCCCAGGATGAATATCTAATAACCTAGTAATTCTAATAGCAGAATTAGTAAAAAGAATCCCAATCCCATCACAGATATCAGTCCCAATCGACCAAAAGGAGGCTCCCAGTGGCCAGGCTCGAGATGCAGCCTGTAATTCTGCATGTGTTTTGAGTCTAGTATCCATTAAATAAATAATATCACAGGCTACAGCCTGGAGTGAGAACATCGTACTGGTCAACTTTTTTCCCCCTTAATACTATTAACATTAATAGTGGGTATAAAGAGGGAATCCATGATAGAAAAAGGCAGAAAAGCTGTGTCCAAATACTAAAGCTCACGTCAATCTAGCATTCCTGCACTACCTAGTTCTTTTGGTAATAGAATCTGATCCTCCTCATCCTCATTATCAGTGGTGGACAATAAGGAGGAAGTATCAGTGCTCTCATCCTCTGACTCTTTGTCCATTGGTTCAGAGCCCAATAAAGCAAATTTGTTTCCCTGTGCCCAATCGTCAGGAAGTTCCTCCTTGTCTTGTCCCTCTAAGGCTGACTGAAGTTTTACCTTCTTCCCCAGCCTCATCATTTTTTTATACAGTTTTAAAACCCAGATCATCGTGCGGGGGGGGGGAGGCATGTCAGGCACTACTGAAGAGTCAGCAATAGTGGTAATGGTAGGAGCACTGTCTTGAACTTCTGGCTCTACCTGTATCTCCATATTGTCATCCTCACTAATAGGTGTTGATACGAGCCTGACCTTCCTGTGGCTTGCTATCAATCGACTCTGAGATCTCCCTAGCAAGTGAAGCCATCCCAGCCCTAAGACTCTGTTCAGCAACCTTTTTAGCCTGAAGTTGCTGTGCCCTATCAATGATACCTTCATGGAAAGGGCAATTATCCCTATTATGGGAATCCCAGGGACATTTACCATAGGCATGCCCAGTATTTTCACAGAGATTGCAGCAAAAAAGAGGAAGACATTTAGCAGAACCATGCCCAAACTCAAGACAGTGACTACATTTAACCATATCACAGGCTGAACTAAGGTGTACCCAGAACCCACATTTAAAACAGGATCTAGGCTGACCCACACAAAAAATAGCACCCCTATCTCTACCTAAATAAAAAGTACTAGGTAAATGTACAGTTCTAGAATTAGTCACAAACAGTTTTACCCTTCTTTTCCAACTGCCATCCCAAATCTGTTCTCTGTCTAAAGTAGGGAGGGTACCCAAAACTTCAGGCTTGACAAGCTAGAACAAAATATCCTCAACATTAACTCCTTCATTCTTAAACATAATCGTACTAACTTTAATAGTGGGCTATGAGAGAGGAATTACCTGGAAGGGTGACCAAAGAGGAGTATTCTTACAGGCATTATATCATGCCCAAAACCTGTCAAAACTAGATATATTTTTAAAAATAACATCATAGTTAGCATTGCCAAGGTTGATAAGGGCAAAAATTTCAGAAGAGAAGAACTTCATGGAGCCCTTCAATAAGGCCAGAACAATATTAACTCTATCTGGGGCCTCCTGCAACCCACCTTTATACAGAATCTGCACCGCATTACGGTGAGGTGCAGGTTCTTTCCTATTCTGGAATAAATCTGAACATTTAAATATGGCTTCAGGGCCTTCCTCAGACAACTGATTAATAACTTCAGGCACTACCTGGGGTGTAGGGTCAGAGTTGTAGTTTATTGTTTCTAGAGGGCATAGATTTACTCCCACCCACCTTGCCCCTCACCCCACATGCCCCAAGTGCATAACTTCCTTTATATTAGGGCACAGTACACTGAATAGGGGATACAGTCACCCACAAGCTTACATACACTAAAACAAGAACAAAAAAAACACAGCTGAAACAGGAAGGGAGATAGACATGTAGGGAGTGGTGCAATGCACTGGCTGTGGAGCAGCAGTCTTCTGGGAGACATTCTGGAGACTGTGTTGCTGCCCTATTTGAGGCACCTATCTGGTCTGAGGAGAAGGTTGCTCGTCTCCATACTGACCTGTCAGGGATTCAGAAATCTGCTCTCCACCAGGAACCACCCAGGCCACTGCCACTACCTCAGAGGTTGCCAAGAAAGAGAAGTGGTTGGACCATGGTGGGCTCAGGAAGGGTGGTGGAACAGATGTGCATCCCTCCAGTTGTGCCTCTCCACAATTAATTCACCACTCTGACAGAGCGTGGTTCCTCTATGGAGGCACCTGCAGTGGAGACCAAGGAGGATGCTGGGAACCTCCACAATGGAGACCCACAGGAGGGTGGCACAGTACCCCACAGAGGAAGGAAACAACTCCTGGTTGGGGACTTGATTGTTAGGGGCATAGAACTGGGGGAGGCAGGGAAGGGAAAGGGAGGTAAGGTGCCTGCCCAGTGCCATTTCTTGGAGGGACAGGAAATGATTCCTTAGTATTGTGGAAGCAGCTGCAAGGGGGAGTGATCTTGATGCCATTTTCCACCTAGGGGTAAATGACCTGGCTGAGACTGGGATAACAGCAGTGCAACAGGAGCTTGTGGAGTTGGGGAAGGGCCTTAGACAAGTAGCACACATGTTAATTTTCTTGGAAGTGCTACCTGTCTATGGCATGGATGAGGCTAGGGTACTCTTCACCATGGGATTCAATGACTGGTTGAAAAACTGGTGCAGAGCTCAGGGATTTGGCTTCATCTGGGACCGGGACTCCACCTGGAGGGATGCAGGCCTATACTGGCATGATGGTCTGCATCTGTCCAGGAGGGGAACAAGGATCCTAGGTCATAGATTTAAATGCTTCATTGGCAAGCATTTAAACTAGCCAAGGGGAGAGGCACTGAAAAGGAGAAGGCAAATCCTAGCCCCTGCAAAAGAAATCAGGGCATTTAGTGAGGTAAACTCTAAGATATAGCAGTTGATAGGGAGAAGGGCAGGGGTAAATGGAGAAAAAGACAAGGGCAGCAAGGACAGGGATGGGGCAAAAAGAAATAAGCCATAAAAAAATGGATGGTAATCAGTACCAATGTCTGTAGTCTAGGTAAAAAGCTCCCCGAAATAGTGGCCTTGATGGAATAGGGATACCTGGATATTGTGGCAGTCACAGAAACATGGTACACAGAGAACCATGACTGGGATGTCAACATACCAGGGTACACAATCTACAGGAGGGACAGGGAGGGTAGAAGAGAAGGAGGAGGAGTAGCTCTCTATGTAAGGGAAGGGATCAAAGCAACAGAACTAAAGGGTAAACAGGGAGGAGAGAATGCACTGTAGGCCACCTGGGAGACTGGAAATGGCACCACAATCTGCACAGAGGTTGTATACAGACCCCATTTCAGGGGGAGAAAATGGACAAGGAAATGATAGAAGGCATCCTTAGGATGGCAGAGAAAGGGGAGATATTGCTAATGGTAGACCTGAATATGCCAGATGTTAACTGGAGCACCTTTGCGGCAGCCACATCCAAATGTGGGGGCCATTCTTGATGCCCTACAGGGGGCATGCCAGAGACAGCTAGTTTTGGAACCCACTCAGTAGGGAGCAAACTTAGACCTTGTACTCTCAAATGGGGACAGTAAGAGGATCTCTGATCTAGAAATGGGTAGCCATCTGGGAACAAGTGATCACCAAACAGTGTGGTTCATGATGAACTTAACTGTAGAGTCAAGCCATACAAAAGTGAAGGTACTGGACTCCAGGAGGGCTGATTTTGTTAAAATGTGAGAATGCCTCAGAAAAGCACTAGCAAACAGGCAAGAAGGTGGGGTGGAGCAACAATGGGAAAACATCAAAACTGTCATCACAGAGGCAACAAGCCTTTGTGTGAAGCAAATAAACAAATCAAAATGAAAGAAAAAAACACTGTGGTTCTCAAAAGAAGTGGCAGGGAAGTTTGGGAGAAAAAGATAGCATTCAGGAAGTATAAGGAAACACAGAAGGAGTAGGACAGAGAACTGTACCAGTTAAAGCAGAAGGAAGTGGGGAAGGCAGTCAGAATAGCAAAGGCCCAAACCGAGGAAAAGAAAGCCAACTCAGTTAAGAAGGGGGATAAAATATTTTATAGGTACATTAGGGAGCAAAGAAAGACTAAGGCAGGGATACAGAGGATGAATAAAGAGGAGGGTGGTTGGGCAGAGAGTGACAGTGAAAAAGCAGGGATACCGAATAAATACTTCTGCTCAGTATTCACAATGGAAGAGCAAGGGGAGATACCTAATCCAGTTAATAGAAGCACTCTGGATTTTGGGGGGGGGTTGATAATAGTCCTTTCACATAAGAAAGGGTTCTGAAAGAACTCCTAAAACTGAAGGTGAATAAAGCAATGGGGCCTGATGGGATTCACCCTAGAATTCTAAAAGAACTAAGAGAAGAACTAGTAAAACCACTGACTACCCTTTATAATAAATCATGGGAGGATGATGTGGTACCTGTGGACTGGAGGAGGGCAGATATCATTCCCCTTCTCAAAAGTGGGAGCAAGACAGAGGCAGGAAACTACAGACCTGTCAGTTTGACCTCAGTGGTAGGGAAAATGATGGAATCACTTCTGAAGGAAAGAATTGTTGAGTACCAAGAGGCTAGTGGGCATAGTACCCAAGGCAGCATGGATTCACAGCAGGAAGTTCAAGTCAGACAAATCTAATTGATTTCTTTGACTGGGTGACCAAAATAGTAGACCAGGGAGGGGCTGTGGACATGGTCTACCTAGACTTTAGCAAGGCATTTGACACAGTTCTGTACAAAAGATTAATAAACAAATTAGCCAGCCTGGGAGTGGGTCCCAGGGTTGTAGCCTGGGTAAAACACTAGCTGAACAACAGAACACAGAGGGTAATAGTAAATGGAGTCCATAGTGAAGAAAGGGGGTTACTAGTGGGGTATCACAGGGTTCAGTATTGGGGTCGGTCCTTTTTCATGTCTTTATAAGTGACATTGCAGAGGGACTGGAAGGAAAAGTTTGTCTCTTTGCAGATGACACAAAGATCTGCAATAGGGTTGCTACACAAGGTGGGGTGGAAAGGATGAAAAGGGACTTAGCAAGATTGGAGGAATGGTCAAATGTATGGCAGCTTAGATTCAGTGCAAAGAAGTGCAAAGTAATGGACCTGGGGAAACAAAAACCCAGGGGAAGAGTACACAATGGGATATGAGATACTGACAACAAAAATGGAAAGGGACCTGGGGGTGGTCATATCAGATGACCTAAAGGTAGTCAAGCAATGTGAGAGGGCAGGAAGGAGGGCTGGGGGGATACTGGGATGCATAGGGAGAGGCATCACCAGTAGAAAACAAGAAGTTGTTGTCCCTCTGTACAGAGTTGGTAAGACCACAACTGGAGTACTGTGTACAGTTCTGGAGACCCCATCTCCGCAAAGACATAGACAGGGTAAAGGCTGTCCAGAGGAAGGCAACCAAAATGGTGCAGGGTCTGCACCTCAAGACATATGAAGAAAGACTAAAGGAATTTAAGATGTATAGCCTCAAGGAAAGGATGGACGGGGGGGACATAATTGAAATGTTCAAATACCTCAAGAGAATCAACAAAGTCCAAGAGGGTAGCATCTTTCAGAAAAAGAGATGTGCAACAACAAGAGGGCACAATTTGAAGATAGAGGGGGGATGGATCAGAGGTAATGTGAGGTATTTCTTCACAGAGAGGGTTGTAGATGCATAGAACAGCCTTCCTGAGGAGGTTGTAGAGTCAAAAACAGAGGGGAATTCAAGAATGCATGGGACAGACATAAGGCAATTTTTGTGAGGGGGGTAGGAGAAAGTAGGCTGTTGGTTAACTAGGATCTGCAGCTTATCCTGTAGGTAGGGAAATGGGCAGACTAGGTTGGTGAAGCAGTCCTTACCTGCCATCAGATTCTATGTTTCTATGTCTGGGCTTTGACAAAAATTTGAGTTACACTGCCATAGTCTGCAGTTGTAAAGGTACGGGGTCGCAGAGTAGGATCAGAATCATGCAAGACCACAACTCCAGTCTCCCACTGCAGTATTATGCACTGTTTACTTTTCATATGCTCCAGGTTCTTATACATGTCTAATTGTAAACATGCCTGAATTGCTAAATAGCAGCAGAATGCCATGGCAGAGTAGGATCACAAACATGGGGAGCAAAACTTCACTCTCCCAGTAATGTTATTTTCTGTTATCTGGCTTTCAGACACATCTAATTGTAAGCATTTCCAAAAGGTTTGTTCTTATCCCAAAAGTTGTGGGACTCTGCCATAGTTGACTATCTGGGATAGCACTTTGTGTGTGCTGCAGGATTCAGGACCTGTCAATATTTATTTATTAGCTTTTTGTTACTGGGTAAATGAATTAGGCATGAAAGCTTGCCTATATATATTTTTTTTTTAGATTTGACCATGTTGTCCTCCCTTTATGGACAAAAGTGGCAATGCATTAAAATTCTAGGCTGGTGGTTTCCCAAGTTCTGTGTGCTGTACCCAACCAGCAGCCATATCTGTATACACCAATTTCAAATTCCTGATATGTAATGGCAGAATCCCATGGTACCACTGGCTCTGTCGCATGTCAGCAGATGCATGCGATGTCAGTTGGACTGTAGTTAGACAGCAGACATCCTATTGCTTATCATAATCATGACCGAAAACTTAATTGACAACTAGACATTGAAATCACACTTTTACAGGTGGTGCACCAATACAGAGTCCAACCAAGTAAAGGGGGGGGCATGACTTACTAGACCTAGATAACAGAACTTGTTATGCTTTACAAAAGACTTTCTGTTAAACATCTTGTAGCTTCACAGTTACAAATGCTGTTCACAGGGAGGTGTTTGTTGAATGATGGTGGAATGCAGGTGATGTGACACTATAGTTATGGTTGATTTGATTGATTAGGGTGTTTAATGTTATGCCCCTAAATTTGCAACTTAATGGCTTTGCATCTGCTCAAAAAAATTGCAACGTATGTAATATATGCACTCTAGGCGGCAAGGTCTCTTCATTTGGTAAGCTTCATGACAGTCGGGTGTCCAGATTCCAAGATCCCAAGAGGACAAAAAGTGGAAAAATCAGGGATCTTCACTGCTTTTTTTTTGCTTTCAGCTACATCCCAGATGGCTTGGAATTTTGTTCTGAAATTTTCAGGGTAGAAGAGTCTTGTACTAGAAAGAGGCTTTTAAATATTAATTAGTTCCTGAATTTAAGGAGTTAAAATTTCAGTTCTGAGTATACTTAATAGGGTCTTTCATTTATAGGTCCACATTTTCAAGTCACTAGTGAAAATGGGCATTACGTTTCCTACTATTCTTACCTGCAAAATCAATAAAACAAACACATATGTCCAATGTGAAAGAAGAACCTTCTTTTGTGAGCTGTAATTATTCTTTTGTGAGAAAAAAAATCTTCTTTTGAATGGCCACTGTATTATTTTTTATTTATTCAAAGTAAAAAGTGAAACATACTTGAAAAAAATGCCATGGAGAAAAACCAATACGAATCTAGCTAAACAAGACCCATTTAGCTTGATTCAGCAGTTTGTTTTTCAAAATAAATGACCCTGAAATATGGTTCTGTGACATCCCTAAAATCCTAGGTGAAAGGCTTGCAAGGGCTCCCAATTCTCCTTTTGCTAGCTGAAATTCTTCTTTTGTGAGTCTCACAAAAGAAGAATATTGACTTATGAAAGAAGAACTGACTCTCACAAATGAAGAAGTTTCTTGTTTCTTGATCTTATTTTATGATACTCTTTCATGGTATTTCTCCTTTTGTGACTTTCATATAAAAAGAAGCTCACAAAAAAAGAATTTCTTGTTTTGTGAGGTGAGATTCTTCTTCAGTGTACTTCTTTTGTGAGATTTCTTCTTTCATGAGACCATTAATAAAGAAAATCTGCTCTGGTAAGAAGAACTTTGTATTTGTATAGAAAAACAACTTCTGATTACAACAAGGCTGTTTTAGAAGTTTTTTTTTTACCCTAAATGTTCAACACAGCCTTTTTTGACCACACCTCATGAACCAGAAAGGTGACATTTTTCAAACCCAGCCTACAAGGTAATTTTATGATCATTTTGCAAAATCACCTTTCAGACTGGATTTGAAAAATGTCACCTCACTATTTCAGGAGTTGCAGTCATAAAAAGACTATGCTGAACATCCAGGGTCAAAATAAAAAAAAAAACACTGTTATACAGGAAGAGTGCAACACTTCTACATCTGTAACCACGTGGAAACATTGGACCATCTAGGGCCCACTCTTCAAAAGCTAGATGGACTCCACACTTGATGCAGGGCCCAGAGGTCCCTGCACATCTGCATCTGTAAATGCACAGAAGTGCAGGGTCCATAAGGCCCTGTTCTTTTGTAACCTGATGGACTCTGTATTTGTTTTGATCTCACCTCATGAACCAGGAAGGTTAAATGTTTTAAATCTGGCCCACAAGGTGAGTTTGTGGTCATTCTGCAAAATCACCTTTTGTGTAGGATTTGAAACATTTTATCTCACTGATTCATGAGGTGCAGTCATAAAAAGACAATGTTAAAAATATATCATCAAATATTAAAAAAAGTTATAATGTAAGAGCCCCGTGTGTCTATATCTGCCTAGATCTGTAGCCACTCAGAAGGGTAGGACCATCTGGGCCCTGTGCTTCTGCAGCCTAATGGACAAAATATTTAGTGCAGGCCCTGAAGGGCTCTGGCATCTCTATCTGTAACCACAGAGAGGCTTAGGGCACAGAGGGCCCTGTGCTTCTGCAACCACATGGACTCCACATTTGTGCATCTGCATATTAGTCATACAGAAGTGCAGCACCCCGATGGCCCTGCACTTACACAGCCAAACAAATTCCTTATTTGGTCCAGGGCATGAAGGGCCCTCTGTGTCTACATCTGTAAGTGGAGAAATTGGGGGGTTGGACATTTTTATTTTCTCACCTACAGCCCAGATGATTTGGATTTTTTTTCTGAAATATGTGATCTCATGAAAGAAGAAAATGAAATCACAAAATAAGGATTTTGTATTTGTAGATAAAAGGAACTTTGCTCTAAATTTTTAATACAGCCTTTTTAATCTCACTTCATAAACCAGGAAGGTTAAATGTTTTAATTCTGGACCACAAGATAATGCAGTTATTCTGCAAAATCACCTTTTGGGTAGAATTAGAAAAATGTTACCTCACTGATTCATGAGGTGCAGTCATAAAAAGACAATGTTGAAAATATGACATCAAATAGTAAAAAAACAACAAAGTTATAATGTAAGGGTCCTACGCGTCTATATCTGCCTATATCTGTAGCCACTCAGAAGTGCAGGACCATCTGTGTCCTGTGCTTAAGCAGCTTAATGGACTAAATATTTGGTACAGGGCCTGAAGGGCCCTGGCATCTGTATCTGTAACCACACAGAGGCTTAGGGCCCAGAGGGCCCTGTGCTTCTGCAGCCACAAGGACTCCACATTTGCGCATCTGTATATTAGTCACACAGAAGTGCAGTGCCCAGATGGTCCAGCACTGACATAGCCAAACAGACTGCTCATTTGGTGCAGAGCATGGAGGACCCTTTGTGTCTACATCTGTAAGTTGAAAAATTAGGGGTTTGGACATTTTTTTTTGTTCTCACCTACAGCCCAGATGGTTTGGAATTTTGTTCTGAAATATATGATCTCACAAAACTTGGATCACAAAAGAAGAATTTTGTAATTGTAAAGAAAAAGAACTTCAGTTCATATTTGTTAAAAAGATTTTAAACCCTCATTTTCAACATGAGTAATTTATGACCCTACCTCATGGATCACATAGGGAACATTTTTCAGACCTGGCACAAAAGGTGATTTTGTGGTTGTTCTGCAAAATCACCTTTCATGCTTGATTTGAAACATTCATCTCGACTGATTCATGAGGTGTGGCTGTAAAAAAGGCTATGTTGAAAATCCTGAATGAAAATATTGATAAACTGTGAAGTTATGAAAGAAGGACCTAGTGCATGGGTATCTGTAGGTCCATGGAAGTGCAAGGCTCGAGGACCCTATGCTTTTGCAGGCAGATTGACCATTCTGATGATGCATGGCCAAGAGGGCCATATGCATCATCATCTGTACTTACATGGACATGCTGGTTCCAGAAGGCCCTTTGTTTCCATAGCCAGATGAATCCCTCACTTTCCATGGAGGCATCCATATTTTGCAAAATATCCCCAAAGGCCAGCTTATTTATATAAAAAGAAGCTGCACTGAGCAGCAGGAGTATTAAAAAAATGTGTGTATCAGATAAAGAGATGTTTACAACGGGGCTATAGTTTTGACGTTGTAGCTGAAGCAGTGGAACAAACTGAATACATTAATCAAGCTGACACACTTAGCCCTAAATGTAAAACTACCTCTGGAAATAATGTGGGTTGCCCATTTGTTACTACATTTTTGACTAGATCTCAGGAAGTCAGAAATATTGTTGCAAATAATTGGGATATACTCAAACTAGAACCCAACCTTAAAAATGTGGTTCACGCAGGACCTAAGGTAGTATTTAGAAAGGCAAGAGCCATTAAGGACTGGATTGCTCCTAGTATGCTGCAACTGGAAATAAATATCTCATCTAACTGGTTACCCCCAACCCCCCAAAGGTTGTTTCCGCTATGGTAAATGTTTGTATTGTAAATACATTACCACATGTAAGAAATTTACCAATCCATCTACTGGAGTGGAAATTTAAATTAAAAGTATGATTACATGTGCTAGTGAAGGGGTTGTACATCTTTTAAATTGCAGTTGTGGTCATTTTTATGTTGGTAGAACTATTAGGCAATTTAGAATTAGAGAGGGAGAACATGTAAGGGTGATTCTCCACTCTAACACTTTAGAAACATAGAAACATAGAAGTTGACGGCAGATAAGGACCGAAAGGCCCATCCAGTCTGCCCATTTCTTTTTCTACCTTATAAATGTGCCATCGGCCTTTGCTCTGTCAGTGACCTATCTATTCATAGTCATTTGTATTGCTCCCTTATGCCTATCCCATGCCTGTTTGAAGCCCTGCACTGTATTCATAGCCACCACTTCTTGTGGTAAGCCATTCCATGCATCTACCACCCTTTCTGTGAAAAAGAATTTCCTCACATTCCCCCTTAATCGGCCTCCCTCTAATCTCATGCTGTGTCCTCTTGTCCTGCTATTTTTCTTATATTTAAACATGTTAGACTCTTTCACCTTGTTTATGCCCTTAAGGTGTTTAAATGTCTCGATCATATCACCTCTCTCCCTCCTTTGCTCAAGGGTATACATATTGAGCTCCATTAATCTGTCCTCATATGTCTTCTGATGCAGTCCCTGCACCATTTTGGTTGCCCTTCTCTGGACTGCCTCAATTTAGTTAATGTCCTTGTGAAGTGTGGCCTCCAATACTGCCACGCAGTACTCCAGATGGGGCCTAACAATGTCTTGTACAGAGGGATTATTACCTCCCTCTTACGACTTGTGATACCCCTACTAATACACCCTAACACCCCCTAGCCTTACCTACTGCTTTGAGAGGTCTGCTTGGATGATTTTAGGTCATCAGTGATGATGATGCCCAAGTCTCTTTCTTCCTTTGTGACTGCTAGCAACTCCCTCCCAGCCTATAAGTGGCTTCAGGGTTTCTCTTCCCTATGTGCATGATTTTGCACTTCTTTGCATTAAATCCCAGTTGCCACTCTTCTGACCATTCTGCTAGTTTATCCAGATCTCTTCTCATTCTGCCCACCCCATCTGGATCATCTACTCTGTTGCAGATCTTGGTGTCATCTGCAAACAGACAAGCCTTACCCTCTAGTCCATCTGCGAGGTCACTAATGAAGATGTTGAATAGGACTGGCCCCAGGACTGATCCCTAGGTACCCCACTTTGACTTGCATCTCTTCTGACTGTATACCATTTACCACCACTCTCTGTTTTCTGCCAGTCAACCAGTTTGCCACCCAGTTGACCAACTTCTGACCCACCCAGAGCCTACCTAGCTTATTTATCAATCTTCTATGAGGAACAGTGTCAAAAGCTTTGCTGAAGTCAAGGTAGGCGACATCAACTGCTCCCCTTGGTCCACCACTCTGGTTACCCAGTCAAAGAAATCTATGAGATTAGTTTGACAGGACCTTCCTTTGTAAACCCATGCTGTCTTGGATCCTGTGCCCCTATGGATTCCAGGTGTTGCACTATCCTTTCCTTAAGGTGCCTCCATAATCTTGCCCACTACTGAGGGTAAGACTGACCGGTCTGTAGTTCCCGCCTCCTCCCTGCTACCACTCTTGTGGGTGGGATCACATGAAACCCTTCTCCAGTCTTCTGGGACCTCTCCTGTGCTCAGAGACTCACTAAACAATTCTGCTAATGGCTCTGCTAGTTCCTCCTTTAGCTCCTTAAGTACCCTGGGATTATGCCATCAGGTCCTATTGCCTTATCCACCCTGAGCTTAGCAGCTCTTGTAGGACCCTTTCTTTGTGAAGGAGTAGTGCTCACCTCCCTCCCCTGTGTCCATGATGCTGAGCTGTGGGCCCTGCCCTACCTTCTCTTCAGTAAATACTGAGCAAAAGTATCTATTTAGGATGATGCCTTTGCAGTCCTCCTCTCACATGCTCCTTTTTCTCCATTAAGCTTAGCAATACCCCTCTGGACTTTCTCCTTTCACTAATGTATCTATAGAAAGTCTTGTCACCTTCTTTACTGTTCGTGCTAGTGTTTCCTCAGTTTGGGACTTTGCCTGCCTTACTGCCTTACCTGCTTCCCTAGGGCAGTTTGGTATGCCTCCTATCTTCATCCCGCTGTGTTCTTTATATTTTCTGAAGGCCAGCCTTTTGGCTCTGACCTTTCTGCTACTGTATTTGAGAACCAAAGTGGTTTCCTTCTTCTTTGCACTTCCTTTTCTGTCTAACACAATGGGATGTTGCTTCAAGTATTGTATCCTTAATGCTTGCCCACTTTGCCTGTACCTCCTCACCTGTGTTTCTTTTTGCCAGGGCTAGCTTAACTCTGTTGGCCATCTTATCAAAGTCAGCTCCTCTGAAGTCCCATATTTTTGCTTTGGAATGGGATGATTTAGATGTAGTAGCCAAATTGAACCATACCATGTGATGGTCACTGGCCCCAGGTGACCTTCTACCTGGAGATCTGTGATCCCTTCTTTGTTAGTCAATACTAGATCTAGGATAGCCCTGTCTCTTGTGGGTTGCTGTACCAGTTGTTTGAGGCCCTCCTGCAGGAATCCACTATGAGTCTAGTTCTGGCAGATGTTCCTGCTGGTATTGACCAATCTGTATCTGGCATGTTGAAGTCTCCCATTATCAGAACCTCCCTTTAGCTGTCATGTTTTGTATATCTTCTAACAGTAATGTGTCTATGTCCTCCCCCTGGTCTGGGGGCCTGTAGACAACCCCAGTTCTTATGGCTGTCCCATTTCCTGTTTCCGGGTGACCCACAGTTCTTCTGGCTCCTTATGTGTATTCTGAATTTCTGTGGCTTTGATATTTTCATTAACATACAGGGCCACCCTCCCCCTTTTGCACCTCGGTCTCTTCTGAACAATACATAGCCAGGTACTGAAGTCTCCCAAGTGTGGTTACTGGTAAACCACGTCTCACTAATTGCTACTATGTCCAGTTTAGCCTCTGACATAATTGCCTGCAGGTCTGGGATCTTATTTCCCAGGCTGTGAGCATTTGTGTACATGATTTTCCATTGGCCAGATTTTGGTGTGTTAGTTGTTGGGTGAAGTTTGGCATTACCCTGTGCATCGTATGGGGAGACAAACCTTTTTCTTACCTGGTGATGCAAATGAGCAGCAAACACTGAATTCCTGTTTGACCACTAGCTGAGGGGAGGGGTGTTCTTCCCATTTGGCGTATGGGTGCTGCACCCTCTCCCCATTTGCTAGTTTAAATATTCTGCAAAGACGTCAAACTTCTGCCCAATGCACTGACTCCTCTTTAGTCAGATGCAGTCCATCAAATTTAAGAACTTTCGCTCCCAGAACTGTTGCCAGTTCCTACAAATCTGTGTCCTTTTCCTGGCACCAGTCCTTGAGCCACGTGTTTAGCTCCCTATCTCCCCTTCGACCTTCCGTCCATCTGCTCCCTTCTCCCAGACTGGCAGGATCTCAGAGAAGGAGATGCCGGACGAAATAGATGATAGTTTGTCACCCAGCCTAGTCAGGTGTTCCTTGGTCTCCACAACTGACCGGCTGGCGAGATCATAGTCCTATGTGTACTAGGACATCAATGTTTTCTCCTGCTTTGAACAATTTTAGTCAATGCGGTCAGTGTCTCTCCATGCTGATGTACCTGGGAGACATCTGACCATCACCCCTGGCTGGAGATGGGTATCAACTCCCCGAATCATAGAGTCTCCTATGATCAGAAGTTTTTTGGATTTCCTTTGTGCTTGTTTAGTTTTGGTTCCTGATTTGGGTGAGTATTGTTGTGCTAGCTCCTGTGCCACAGTGTCCTGCTCTGCAGTGTCTTCTGCCTCTTTATTTGATTTCAGAGATAGAGGCAGATACCTGTTGATAGTGTTTATATGGTTTTTGGGTAATGTGTTGGAGTAGAGAGTGATGGGGCACCTGATTTGCTCCTCCTAACCACCTGCCAACCTCCTGGACCAACTACCCTCTGTGGTCGAGGGTTTTCTGTTGGATGCTGGGGAAATGGCGGTGGTTCTTATAATGTATTCCTCTTCAATATGAAATTTGAGGCGTGCAATCTCTGCCCATGCTGCCTGGAGCTGAGACCTAAGATCTCCAAAGGCCCAGCATGTAGGACAGTGTCCTAAATCTTGTAAGACTGTCCTTCTGAAAATTGTTCCACAGACCTGCAGTTAATGAAATCCATTCCAAATAAGTTGCTGGGTTTGTAACCTAGTCAGAGTAATTAGAAGGAAAAAAAAATGCAAGTAATGGTTTAATTGTGCTTTTGTTTAACTTGTTATAACAAGTTAAATTACTAGTGCCCTGTAAATGAGATCCTTGTGGAGCCCCACTGATCCGCCCCTTCCTGCTCTGCCACAGGAAATGTCACAACTGTGGTACCTCATAAAAGGAGGTAGGTGGGGTGGTTGGGGATGGGGGTGGTGGCTGGGCCCTTCCTGCCTAAAAGAAGAACCACGGACGAAAGAACAAGGAGGTAAGAGCAGAAACAATCAGTCAACAACAAATGTAGTAACCCTGAGCTTATCCTAATGTTAGATAAAACTGTAAAACCTGTAAAGCACCACCTGTAATAATTTCAGAGAAGATATACCCTGTAAGAAACACTTTGCTCCAGAGAAAATAAAGCAGTAACAGAAGATATACCTTGCAAAGACAATTTGACTCAGAAGATTACAGCAGTAATCTGTTAGCACACACCTGTAGGCACACCTTGTAATAATGCAGAAGAAGGTATACCAGCAACAACAATTTGAATCAGAGAAAAAATAAAGCAATGAAATGTTAGCAACAAACAGTAGCAATCCCTGTGAGTAAAAATATAAAACACCACCACACAGTAAATCTGCTTAGCCAAACTAAGTCTTAATCCTTCTCCCTTGCTCTGGTAAGTTTCTCTACTCTGCCTTTCAAGCAGTCTTAGAAGGAAAGAGCTCAGGTGAAGCTAGGTGCCTTGGCCAGCAAACCAAGTCTTCTACCTCCAAGATATCAACTAACCTGACTTTTAACCCTTCTTTCTGTTGGAAATTACTGACAGTTTGCCAGCTCCACCCCACATACACACCTAATCCTTTGGAAGAGCTGTGGGAGGAAAAGCAATTAGCTCCTTCAATGTGAGAAGGAGACTGAAACACCTCTGAGACAACAAACCTTTTCAACAAACAAGAATAAAATAAAACACAGTGTCAAACAGTAATTTTGCTTAGCCCAATGATAAAAAGTCACAAAAATGTAAGCTCCACCTGTAATACAGTAATTTCAGAGAAGATATACCCTGTAAGAAACACTTTGCTCCAGAGAAAAATAAAGCAGTAACAGAAGATATACCTTGCAAAAGACAATTTGACTCAGAAGATTACAGCAGTAATCTGTTAGCACACACCTGTAGGCACACCTTGTAATAATGCAGAAGAAGGTATACCAGCAACAACAATTTGAATCAGAGAAAAAATAAAGCAATGAAATGTTAGCAACAAACAGTAGCAATCCCTGTGAGTAAAAAATAAAAACACCACCACACAGTAAATCTGCTTAGCCAAACTAAGTCTTAATCCTTCTCCCTTGCTCTGGTAAGTTTCTCTACTCTGCCTTTCCAAGCAGTCTTAGAAGGAAGAGCTCAGGTGAAGCTAGGTGCCTTGGCCAGCAAACCAAGTCTTCTACCTCCAAGATATCAACTAACCTGACTTTTTAACCCTTCTTTCTGTTGAAAGTACTGACAGTTTGCCAGCTCCACCCCCACATACACCTAATCCTTTGGAAGAGCTGTGGGAGGAAAGCAATTAGCTCCTTCAATGTGAGAAGGAGACTGAAACACCTCTGAGACAACAAACCTTTTCAACAAACAAGAATAAATAAAACACAGTGTCAAACAGTAATTTTGCTTAGCCCAATGATAAAAAAGTCACAAAAATGTAAGCTCCACCTGTAATACAGTAATTTCAGAGAAGATATACCTGTAAGAAACACTTTGCTCCAGAGAAAATAAAGCAGTAACAGAAGATATACCTTGCAAAAGACAATTTGACTCAGAAGATTACAGCAGTAATCTGTTAGCACACACCTGTAGGCACACCTTGTAATAATGCAGAAGAAGGTATACCAGCAACAACAATTTGAATCAGAGAAAAAAATAAAGCAATGAAATGTTAGCAACAAACAGTAGCAATCCCTGTGAGTAAAAAATAAAAACACCACCACACAGTAAATCTGCTTAGCCAAACTAAGTCTTAATCCTTCTCCCTTGCTCTGGTAAGTTTCTCTACTCTGCCTTTCAAGCAGTCTTAGAAGGAAAGAGCTCAGGTGAAGCTAGGTGCCTTGGCCAGCAAACCAAGTCTTCTACCTCCAAGATATCAACTAACCTGACTTTTTAACCCTTCTTTCCTAATGCTTATCCTATAGCATACTTTGTATGCTATAGTTAAGGCACATCCTTGATAATGTGCATGTAAAACATGAAATTAGATTTACAGGAATAGAAAGTTTCCTTAGGATCAAGGTGTGGTGATTTTGAAAAGAAAGTGGGACAGCGTGAAAGCTTTTGGATATATTTTCTGAAAGCGCGAAGTGAGGGGGGAGGGTGTTAAATGAAAATACAGACCTCTCAGCCTTTCTGAACAAATTGTAAACAGACCTTTCTGCTCCGGTAATATGCTGTAATAATCTTTAATTATGCTTGTGCTTGTGTTTGATTTTTTGATTATGTGATCTAAATATCTGATTGTTATTGCTTTACCCGTGAGGTTTTAAATTTAGAAATATGTACATATTTGTGACAAAATTTATGTCTAAATGTACTGGATATTTAGAACATTAACACATGGTCATGTATTAAATATGGATGTTTATAAGTTCAGGGAAGTTAAGTGCAATATTCAGGAATTCTTCATCATATTTAATTATGTGCTGTAGTAGTGATTAGCCTCTTGTATATTTAAGCTGTGTCCTGGCTGTGTTATTTAATTAAAGAGAAGCCAAGTTGCATTTAATAAGTTAACACATCCTGTTTTTTTAATGAAATAATTAATGTATACATAAATACTAGCAGCATGTTAAATAGCGTTTCACTCTGATGAAGCAGGGCTTTGACCTTGAGAAACATTAGTTCATTTTTTCTCCTCAAAAATTGTATTATACTGGATGTTTTATACAGTTCTTTTCATTAAATGGTAAAAAAAAATTATATTACCATTTGTGTCTGTCCATTTTTGATGGGTGCTATTATCTGTTGGATTTGATTCCTGATTATTTATATAGCTCAATCAATTATCGTGGTGCTCGTTTTTTGTTTTTTTTCTTAATCAGATGAAAGATAAAAATTCCAGAGTCACAAGATGGTACCTGGCACTGCAGCCATTTAAAATCACAGTGATTCACAAATCTGGTAAAGAGAATAGCAATGCTGATTTTTTCTGTCAAGATATGGATCCAGAATTGAAGGTTCTAATCGTTGAAAAAAAATGTGTGGATTTGAACCGTGCTTTTTGCTGTACTGTTAAAAAATGGATGCAAATGTGCTTAATTTCTCAAAGTAGAAAATTTTAGTAGAGAACAAAAAGTTTTGGAAAGCTGTTTAATAAAACAGGTTGCTTCTTAAAGAGGGGGGTATATGTGACGATAGAATAGGACTCTGTCCCATTTGTTTTGGAGAAAGTGTGTAAATGCAAGGATCTGTATTCTTAGAAACATAGAATTTGACAGCAGATAAGGACCGCTTGGCCTACCCAGTCTGCTCATTTCCATACCTAATGGATAAGCTGCAGATCCTAGTTAACCAACAGCCTACTTCCTCCTACCCCCAATTCTAGAATTGCCTTATGTCTGTCCCATGCATGCTTGAATTCCCCCACTATTTTTGACTCCACAACCTCCACAGGAAGGCTGTTCCATGCATTCACAACCCTGTCCATAAAAAAATACTTCCTTACATTACCTCTGATCTGTCCCCATTTTATCTTCAAATTGTGCTCCTTTGTTCTTGCACATCTCTTTTCTGAAAGCTGCTACCCTCTTGGATTTGTTGATTCCCTTGAGGTACTTGAAAGTTTCTATCATGCCTTCCATCCCTCCTTTTCTTTTCTCTCTTCTCTGTCTGGTTATGCAACCAAATTTTCCTGTGAGACTTCGGACTTGATCAACCCGAATGGTCTCGCAATCCTTTGCCTCTCACTGTCTCTGTTTTCTCTTGCTGTCTGTTTTTCCTCCCTTTCATAGCTATATCTGCTAATATAAAATATATGAGACTCAATGTATGGAAATGTAGCTGATATTGGGATCTCTTTTGTTTAGAAAATGTTTAGTGTTGCTGTTGAAATGTATATTTATTTATAATTTGAGATAACTGTAAAAAGCCAGAGGTTATTTGAGTGCAAATGCCTGAGCTTTTTGCAAAGGCTGGAGGGACCTCAAGAAGCATTCAATGTTCTAACAGCTCCTGAAATTGACAAAAAAACAGAATGTTTTGCAAAGACAGGATGTTTGCTTGAGGATGGGGGTTGAAGAGACTTACATAAAAGAGCTTTGCTACAATGGTTTAAACAGAGATTTAATGCTGGAAGAACAAGAGGGGGATTACGAGTGATTTTATTTTGCTTCTGTGTATAGTTATTCTGAACAGGTTTATTTTATGTTACTGCAACTACGAATAAACAGTTTTGTGGAATTTTACAACTGCTCCTGGGTTTTCTCTATGCTTCCTGACCTGTGCCTCAACTACAGGAAGAGTCTCCCATGCACACCCAGTCCCTGGTCATGTCTTAGTGTCTCTTACTGTCATGAGCCGACATCTGACACATATCCTCTGCTAACTGTCACCTCAGGCTCTTGCATGCCTCCCACAAACACTGTAGAGATAGGCAAACAGTTGTAATGCTAAAATACCTGTGGGACATCTATACATCATTATGGACATGGCAGAGTTGTGTTCCAGTATCCATCATCATGGGCACACGCAAGTGGACACCTGCTTGCACTGCTGAAATATCCACATATTTTGTATGCCAAGGTAGGAATGTGCAGCGACCCTAGGTACTACAAGATATCACATTTAGCAGTCCCAGCATTGTAGAGTGCAGGCTGTTTGGGCTATGACTGTTTTGGCACCCTAATGGTCTGGGCAGTGAGTTGTTACTCAAGTGCAGAAACAGCCCCAATTCTATATCACGATACATAACATGATACTGGACCTACTGTATACTAGAAGGACACATACATGTAGTGGTTTGGAGTATTACAGGTGCACTACATTGCTCCAGCACCTGATGGCTCTGTTGTACATGCTACCATGTATATTCAATACATATGCCATCTGTACTGCTGTCTGGTACACTGCAAGGCTGTGTCAGATGCATACACTGTTGGAGTCATCCCTCCATGATGCCCCAGCATATTGGACAGCTGGAGAAGAGTGGGAGTAGTCATTTGGGTGAGTTACCACACTTTCTACAGTTCTAGACCCACACCCCCTGCTCTCGTGGCATAAGGGATCCACTGTGGGACCCAGGATGGGCATCTGATTGGATGCCTGCCTGCATCCCACTCCCTGCCCCATGTAGACCTGGGCAAGCAACATGTGGCTGTGTGCCGGGTGGTAGGGCTGTGGACAGGTTTATGGAGTTAGTGAATTCTAGCCGGTGTGTGTCTGTCCTTGAGCGTGTAGATGTGCAGGCCATTTACATTCAAATCATGCATACTTTATGCACTTTTGTGCATATCCCCCATAAATACAGTAATGTTGTATCAAATTTCAACATCCTGCTAATCTTATTCTTTGCAATGGAACACTTCATCATCATGAAATATTGAAATAAAAAATAAAGGTAATATGTAAGCTTGGTCATGAAGTATAATTTTCTTACCTATGTTAATAACATTACTTTCTACGCAAATAATACTGTGACTGCATAGGATGTAATGTTAATATCACTCAGCACTTGAATGGCAGCAGAACTCATTCAATTGGTGGACCATGATGATGGATATGTCTTGTAGTATGTTTAGAGAGTTGTATGTTATTTCTTTTACCTGCTGCTGGTTGTCCCTGATTGGTTGTGTTGCCTTGGTCCTTCCCCTACTTGCATATGTGTGTGTGTGTGTGTGTGTGTGTGTGTGTGTGTGTGCATGCGTGCGAGCACGTGTGTGTGTGTGTGTATGCAAAGTTAGGGTTTTGAACCCTAACACCGAGTTTTCTCACTTTTGTCACTGTGGAACAACCCTAACTGATGCATTAGCAGAGTTTTTTGCAATGAATATTTCTATCTATATATCTACACACATATACATCTCTCTCTCTCTCTCTCTTGCTCTCTCTCTCTCTCTCTTGCTGTAACTGTAAAACATAACCTATGCCCATATTTCCCCTCCACTTTATCTTCTCCAGCACTTATCTCACGTCTCCCATCTTCCATCCCCAAGACCTCTTCTCCCTTAGTCAAATGCCTTCTATTCCCCTCATGCCTCCTCCCTTAGGCCCCTGTCTTCCACTCCTGTAGATAAGCCCACTGTCACCACACCTCACACCATTTTCCTCCCCCCAATCTATGCCTCTGACTATGTTCCCACCCTACCCCCTATGCTCACCCCTACACCCCTTCTCCTTCCTTGGCCCTCTGACCTGCTCAACCTGTCTGTTCAGATCATTTGTCTCTTTATCCCTCAAGACTCAATGGCACTTTTGATTCTATACAGGATGTAACACTTATGACAAGAAATGAATTTAACATGTTCACTATACTCTACTCTAATCTTGACTCTGTAACATTCTCATGCTTAATGTTTTTGGCCTAGCCTATACTTAATTACGTTTTTCTGTTCAGTGTCCTTCTCTGGATTGTCTAATGGTGTCTATACCATATGTACATTATCCTGTATCCTTTGTTATCTTTGTATTTGATGTGAAACCTTTGTAAATGAAAACTCAACTCAAAGGTATTAATAATCCAAATATCATTAAATATATGAATAAATATAGATATATATCATAAACATAGAATTTGATGGCAGATAAGGACTGCTTGATCCATCCAGTCTGCCTATTTCTCTACCTATTGGATAAGCTGCAGATCCTAGTTAACCAACAGTCTATCATCCTCCTACCCCCACTAGAATTGCCTTATATAAGTTCCATGCATTCTTTAATTCCCCTACTGTTTTTGACCCAATGACCTCCTCAGGAAGGCTGTTCCATGGATCTACCACCCTCTCTATGAAAAAAATACTGCCTCATGTTGCCCCTGAGCCATCCCCCCCCCATCTTCAAATTGTGCCTCTTGTTCTTGCGCATCTCTTTTTCTGAAAGATGCTACCCTCTTGGAGCCATGCCCTCCAGGAACAAAATCAGCTACACCTCTGACCCACCAACCCGGTGAATGTTTTCCTTTATTTCAATAAGACAACCTGCACAACATTTTAACAGAAAATATACCCAGCAAAAAACAATTTCATTCAGAGAAGAATAAAGCAGTTGAGTTTGAAATTAGAAGAAATAGGTGTCTAATTCATAGAAAAAACATCCTCACCAAAAGCAGTCCAACATAGGCTTGAAATTAGGTTTCTAATTCAAAGAAATAACAGCCCCACTTAATGCACAACATAGATTTCTAATTTTCAACATCTATAAAACAAGTCCCTGCTAGCCCCTTATAAGTAGTAAAAAAAATTAACCTGCTACCAAGTGAAATCAACAATAAGCAGTAAAAGCAGGAGAAACTGCAATGAGCAGTTACTGCACTGAAATGAATCTGATTCCTTCCCCTTCTAGCCTCATAGATAGATAGATAGATAGATAGATAGATAGATTGATTTTGGCATGAGGCAGGGATGAATCTGTATCTTAAATACTTACTAAAGAAGATAATAAGCATTATAATTCATAGATTTTAATTACTGCAATATAATTCACATGGCATAGCATTGGGTCTGGAGGCTTTATCTGATGATGAGAAAGAAGAAGAAGAAGAAGAATCAGCATTTATTTAGTGCTTTTCATACACAGTGCATCTCAAAATGCTTTACAAGCAATGCTAGACTGGCAGTGAAGTGATTGAATGTGTAGTGGCAGCCATATCGCACATCATCACCCACACACAGCCTGGATAATTGCATGAACCAGTTTACAGGAAGGGGAATGTTGGCCAGGAAACCGGGAATGTCCCCTACTCTTTACGAAGAGTGCCCTGGGTTCTTTTACTTCCACCTGGACACCCACCAGGACAACATTAAGATGGGTAGAAGGGACCTCGGTTTAACATCTCATCTGAAGGACGGCACACCCCAGCAGTACAGCCCCCTAATACTGCACTCAGATGACAGAGATTTTTAGGTGCAAGTTCAATCCTGGTGTGGGATGAGAATCCACAATCTTCTGATCCAGAGGCAGATGTGCTACCAACTGAGCCACACTAGCCCCTTCCACTTCTGACATTGTAACTAACAGAGGCTCTCAGAAAACATTGAAATTAATTACCTGATCCAATTTTGTATTGATAATCCCAGAGAATTTGGAATGAAAGATTTTTTGTGAATGTGATATCCATGTTTTCTCAGCAATGTACACTGACAAAGGACCCTGGTACGTGTTTGTTCCCTTTGCTACCAATGACTTGAACATATTCTTGTCATTTGTGTTCATTCTATTCAATTCAATTCAACTTTATTTTTTTTAAAAGCACTATTCACAGGTGATCAGAGCGCTTGTACAGTATTCGATAAAATCCAAGTAAAAATGTCTATAAAATTAAAACATTTCCGTAGCAATCCTTCAAACCAAATCAGGAAAAGCAAGGTTGAAAAAATTGGTTTTCAGCATGGTTTTGAAACTCTCCATGGTCATGCACTTCCTAACCCGATGAGGTAGAGTATTCCACTAGGTGGGAGACACAAATGCAAATGCCCAGATCCAGAGGTCTTCAAATGCACCCAGGAATCTCTAGCTATCCCTCATTGATGGAGCAAAGTGGGCAGAGTGGGCAGTAAGGTCACAGAAGTGCTTGCAGATAACACAGTCCCTGTCCATGTAGGGCTTTATAGGTCAGCAAACTGACCTTGAAGGTGATCCACCACTGAATAGGTAGCTAATGCAGGCCACACAGCACAGGCATGACATGACATGAGCGAGGAAGCCCTGTCAGCAGCCTGACTACAGCATTCTGCACCAGCTGCAAGCGGCAGATATCAACCCCTGGTATCCCTGTCAGCAGCCTGGCCACAGCATTCTGCACCAGCTGCAAGCAGCAGATATCAGCCCCTGGTATCCCTAGGTACAGGCAGTTGCAGTAGTCAAGGCAATCATACATCTCAATCAGCGTTCAAGAGCATATATTTTTCTTTAATAAGTTGTTATATACTTACCTTTAGTGTTGTCATTTTAAATTAACTTAAGATGGGTTATTTTGAACCCATCTGATAGATAAATCTTTATTTGGTTTATTTCAAGTTACACTAAACCAGGAATTGCTCCCATTTATTTCAAATATGTTATTTATTTATTTATTTAAAATCTCAGACTTACATAACCATTGAGTGAAGGACTCATTTACCAAGGCTCCACGTCAAAGAACAAATGAGTTACAATTAACAGCTGGATATAAAAAATTTCAGTAATAACAGGCCAGTAATATTTGTGGAATAGGTACATACAGTAGCAGGTGGAAACAAGGGGTATAATAAGTTACAATATCACCAAAGGAGAGAGCTAGCACACAATAACACTGAATACTTGGAAACAGTGATTTAGAGCCAAAATGGAACAACTGATAGGAGAACCATGGACATATTAGAAACAATTAATGCAGGCAGTAATGACAGAGACCAATTTAGGCAAAAGATTACAGGTAACAGTCTAAGTGGACATTGTCATTAATGACGTATTCAGTTAATTTCAATTATTAAACACAGAGTAACAGGTAGCAGTCTAAGTAGACATAGTCATTAGGGACAAGCAGAGCAGGTTTGGATGGGGGGTTAGAGGGTCATAGAAAAAATTAAGTGCAGTCACAGAAGCTAGTGGATAGTAGGTGCTACTGAAGATGGAATTTAAAGGGTCCCAACTTTTTTTCAGCCAGGACTTCTAGTGGCTGGCTATTTAATCAAACTGGGGCGCTGTATATGAAAGCCTGCTGGCATAGGGAAGTTCTGCAGTGAGTGGCATTGAAGGAAACTTTGGTGGTGCTCCTTGTGAGCATGGCACAAAAGTGGGACCAAGACAGAGGCAGGAAACTACAGACCTGTCAGTCTGACCTCTGTGGTAGGGAAAGTGATGGAGTCACTTCTGAAGGAAAGAATAGTTGAGTACCTAGAGGCCAGTGGAGCACAGGACCCAAGGCAGCATGGGTTCACAGCGGGAAGGTCATGTCAGACAAATCTAATAGATTTCTTTGACTGGGTGACCAAAGTAGTAGACCAGGGAGGGGCTGTGGACATGGCCTACCTAGACTTTAGTAAGGCATTTGACACAGTCCCACACAAAAGATTAATAGTCAAATTAACCAGCCTGGGAGTGGGACCCAGGGTGGTAGCCTGGAAAAACATTGGCTGGACAACAGGATACAGAAGGTAATTGTAAATGGAGTCCAATCTGAAGAAAGGGGTTACTAGTGGGGTACCGAGGGTTCAGTATTGGTCCAGTCCTTTTAATGTCTTCATCAGTGACATTGCAGAGGACTGAAAGGAAAAGTATGCCTTTTGCAGATAACACAAAGATCTGCAACAGGGTTGATACACAAGGAGGCGTGGAAAGGATGACAAGGGACTTGGCAAGGTTGGAGGAATGGTCAAGTATGGCACCTAAGTTCAATGCAAGAAGTGCAAAATAATGCACCTGGGAAGCAAGAACCAGGGAAGAATACACAATGGGTGGGGAGGTAGTAACAACAACAAAAAGGAAAGAGACCTGGGGTAATCATATCAGATGACCTTAAGGTTAGCAAGCAATGTGAGAAGGCAGTAGGGAGGGCTGGGGTATACTGGGATGTATAGGGAGGCATCATCAGCAGAAAACAGGAAGTTGTTATCCCTCTGTACAGACAGTTGGTGAGACCCCATCTGAGTACTGTGTCCAGTTCTGGAGACCCCATCTCTGCAAGGACATAGACAGAATAGAGGCAGTCCAGAGGAGGGCAACTAAAATGGTGCAGGGTCTGCAAGAGAAGCCGTATGAGGAGAGACCAAAGGAGCTTAATATGTATACCCTTGAGGAAAGAAGGGAGAGAGGGGACATGATAGAAACTTTTAAGTACCTCAGTGGAATCAACAAAGTCCAAGAGGGTAGCATCTTTCAGAAAAGAGACTTGCAAAACAAGGGACACAATTTAAAGATAGAAGGAGGGCGGTTCAGGGGCAATGCGAGTATTATTTACAGAGAGGGTAGTGGATGCATGGAACAGCCTTCCTGAGGAGGTTGTGGGGTCTAAAACTGTGGGAGAATTCAAGAATGCATGGGACAGACATAAGGCAATTCTTGTGGGGTGTAGGAAGAAATAGGCTGTTGGTTAACTAGGATCTGCGGCCTATCCTGTAGGTAGGGAAATGGGCAGACTAGATGGGCCTAGTGGTCCTTATCTGCCGTCAAAGTCTATGTTTCTATGTTTCTATGGCAGTGGATACACCTGAGAGAAACAACTGTGAGGAGAGGGAGTGAGACAGAGCATGATTTTTTTGGCAAGTAGACAGTAGTTAAGCCTGTTATTGAAGTTTAGCCAATTGGTGAGTGAGTAAAAGATGGGGGGTGGCTCAGAGGTAATTTAAGGAAGTATTTTTTTCACACAGAGGGCTGTGGATGCATGGAATGGCCTTCCGGAGGAGGTTGTGGAGTCAAAAACAGTGGTGGAATTCAAGCATGCATGGGACAGTCATAAGGCAATTCTAGGGGGTGGGGGTAGGAAGAAGTAGGCTGCTGGCTAACTAGGATCTGCAGCTTATCCATTAGGTAGGGAAATGGGCAGACTGGGTGGGCCAAGTAGTCCTTATCTGCCATCAAATTCTATGTTTCTATGTTTCTGTGCAGGTATGAGTGCGTTTATGGGCACTGGTCACTAAGCAGCATGCTTAATTGAGGGCAACCTTTACTCTATTGAGGATGGTATCAGAGGCCAAGCCATAGATTATTATACCATAGTCGATGATTGAAAGGATATAACTGATTATTACTAATTGAGGGCCATTGGGTGTCATAAAGCACCTATGCCTATACAGTATTCTGATCCTAATATTCACTGCCTTGCAAACCAGGTTGATATACTCCAGAAAGGACAGAGAACAATCTAATGTAACTCCTAGGTACTTAAAGCTGTTGACTTGCTCCAGCAGATTGCATAGATTATTTTAGATGTGGAGGCAAACCTCCTTGTGCTTGTTTGGGGGGGCAGCAAATACCACTGTCTTAGTGTTTTTATAGTTAATTATTAATTTGTGTTCAGAGAACTGGGTTTCAACTTTGGAAAAGCACTTTTGAAGGGACTGCTGTAGTGGGAGTGGATTGGAGTGACTTGAGTATATAACATCATCATCTGCATATAGGAGTAGATTGTTGTAACAGGCTAAGGGGAGTGTTTTGAGGAAGAGACTGAAAAAAAGAGGACCCAGAATTGATCCTTGAGGGACACCTGAATGAACAGTGTGGCTAGAGGAGAAGGTGTCAAGGATTTTGGCACATTGTGTCTGCCCGCAAAGATAGTTGGAGAACCAGGAGGTAGCATCACAACAGCATGCTTGACCATGTCAAATGCTTTTGTTACGTCTATGTACACAGCTCTAACAAGGTGACCATGGTCAACAGCTCTATGTATGTAGTCTGCGAATTAAAGCAGGGAAGAGGTAGTGCTATGTCCCTTCATGAAGCCATGTTGCTGGTGGCATTGGAGGTTGTATTTTGTAAGATAGTCTGATAATTAATTAGAATTGATCCTCTCAAGTGCTTTCAAGAGAGGGGGGAGGATGGATATCAGGCGGTAGTTACTAAAAGTAGCCCTATTACCACTTTTAAGGACTGGAGTTATCACTGCTGCCTTCCATTGTTGGGGGAATTGGCCAAGGCCAAAGAAATGGGTTATTAACATGGTGAGGGGGTGTAGAACTGCATCAAGGAAAAAGTGTAGGAGTTTCAGGTTCAAGGTGTCTCTGCTATTTCTGAACTTACGGAGGACACGCTGCAGGTAGGTTCTAGCTTTGTTTTGGGTGATGATCTTGAATTGAAAGAGTGGGGTGTTACGAGGTCCTTGGGTGTGATAGGTACCAACTAGTAAGGGGTGTTGTAAAAGAAGACAGGTGGGAGGATGACACTAAGATCCATAAACGCAATATTAAAGGTGTCAGCAATGAGCTGACAGTCCTTTGTGGTGGTACCACCTATGTTCAAAACAGAGGGGGGGGGGAGAGGTGGAAGGCTTACCAGTGAGGTAGCTTTAGGTTGTCCCAGAACCTTCTTCCATCCCCCCAGGAGGAGGAGATGCTCTCCTGGAAGTGGGCAACCTTAGCTAGGTAAATATTGTGGGTATAGCTGATCCTTGCTGTCTTGTATCTCTTCCAGACAGTAATGTGACTGGTGGCCTAGGCTATTTGCCAGAGGTTATCACTCAAGGCCATGGATTTAAGAAGAGCAGGGGTGATCCAGGAATAAGTACTGTATTGCCCTTGATAGTCCACTTTGAGTATGATGCAAAGATGCTGCAGGCTTTATTAAATGTGGTAATAAAGTGTGTTAGTGCCTGGTCAATAGTCACAGCATCAATAAAGGACCAGTCAAAGCTGGAGAGGTAGGACTGAAATTGTTTTAGCATGTGAGAATACAGTGGTAAATAGGCTTAGTATGAAGTTTGGGGGAATGGTTAAAGCAGAGGCAAAAGACTGCAGAGTGGTCGCTGAGTGAGTCCGGTTAGAGTTAAATGTTGGAAAATCTCTCAGAACGGTTTGCGGGTAACAGATCTATAGGAGTGCTGGTTCCAGTTCTATAGTTAAATCTGGTAGGAGAGGATACTAGTTGAGAGGCGTCTAATGCCGCAGCTTAAACTAGCCAAGGGGGGAGGCACTGATAAGCAGCAGGGAATTCACAGCTTCCCCCTCCAAAATAGGGTACTACATGAGGTAAAAACCAAGGTAGAAAGGTCAGCAGGAAGCAGGACTGGGGTAAATGGAGAAAGCAAAGTCAGTAAGGGCATGGATGACGTTACAAGAGGTAAAGACATCAATTGGAAGGTGTTATGGACGAACTGTCATAAATTCTTTTTGCAGGATCATTTAAGGCTGATGCAGTTCAAAATCCTTCACAATATTTACTATTCTCCACAAAAATTGGCCAGGCTGAAAATTGCTACTAACTCTATATGTTACAGGTGTCAAACCGGGGTTGGGGATTTGATGCATATTTTCTGGAGTTGTCCTAAGGTAACTCTGCTGTGGGAGGAAATTAAAAACAGACTGAACCCGTTGCTGGGACTAAGGGACCTCTTTATCCTGAAATATGTTTGCTGGGAGATGTCTCTCATATTCCTGTCAAGAGTAGGAGGTTCCATATAGTTCTAATTGCTGCCACTCTTAAGAAAATTGTCCTCAGACACTGGAGGGATTCTGTCGTGCTCAGCTACACTGAATGGCTGGAGGAATTGTTAGCTAGTTTGAGGGTTGAGAGAATGATAGCTATCCTCCAGAATAAGCTTCCTAGGTATGATAGGATTTGGGGCCCCTTTCATGCTATTTATTCTTTATAGGAGGATGCAGACTATCTACTGTTTGATAGTATGCTACCTTATTGGACTTGTGCTGGGTGGGTTATGGGGGGCAGGGGGGGGAATGGGTGGGAAGGGTTATGGGGGTTATGTTACAGACTTTGTCATACTTTATGTATAGATATGAATATGTGTCTACTACTGTGTGTTTGCATTTGAAGTTGTTGGATTGTATCTCTGTAACGAAAAATGTAATAAAATTTAATGGCAAAAAAAAAAAGAGGTAAAGACATCAAAAAATGGAGAGTAATGAATACCAATGCCCATAGTCTGGGTAACAAGTTTCCTGAGCTGGTGGCTTTGATGGAAGAGGAACATCTGGATAGTGTGGCAGTCACAGAAACATGGTACACACAGAACCATGACTGGGATGTAAACATACTGGGGTATACTATCTACAGGAGGGACAGGGAGGGCAAAAAAGAAGGAGGAGTAGCTCTCTACATAAGAGAAGAAATCAAAGCAATAGAACAAAAAGGTAAACAGGGAGGAAAGGAAGCACTGTGGGTCAACTTGGAGACAGGCAATGACACCACAATCTGCACAGGGGTTGTATAGAGACCCCTATCTCATGGGGAGGAAATGGACAAGGAAATGATAGAAGGTATACTTAGAATGGCAGAAAAGGAGAGATATTGTTGATGGGGGATCTGAATATGCCAGATGTTAAATGGAGTGCATTTGCTGCAGCCACATCCAAGAGTGGGGTCATTCTAGATGCCCTGCAGGGGGCATGCCTTAGACAACTAGTACTGGAACCCACTCAGGCAGGAGCAATCTTAGACCTGGTACTCTCAAATGGAGATGGAGAGAGGATCACAGATGTAGAAGTGGGTAGCCATCTTGGAACTAGCAACCATCAAACAGTATGGTTCATGACAAACACAGCAGTAGAGTCAAGCCATACAAAGGCAAAGGTCCGGGACATTAGGAGGGCTGACTGTGCCAAAATGGGTGAGTGCCTAAGGAATGCACTAGCAAATGGGCAGGAAGGAGGGGTGGAAGAACAATGGGGAATAATCAAAACTGCCATCACTAAGGCAACAAGCCTTTATGTGAAGCAAATAAACAAAACAAAAAGATGTAAAAAACCACAATGGTTCTCAAAGGAGGTGGCAGGGAAGGTTAGAGAGAAAAAGATGGCATTCAGGAAGTACAAGGAATCACAGAAGGAGCAGGACAGAGAACTGTATTAGTTAAAGCAGAAGGAAGCAGGTAAGGCAGTCAGAACAATAAAGGCCCAAACTGAAGAAAAGATATCCAACTCAGTTAAGAGGGGGGGGATAAAACCTTTATAGGTACATCAGGAACGAAGGAAGACCAAGGAGGGATAGTGAGGCTTAATAAAGGGGAGGGGGGTGGGCAGAGAGTGACTGTAAAAAGGCAGAGATACTAAACAAATTTTTTTGCTCAGTATTCACAAATGAAAAAGGGGAGGTACGTAAACCAAACAGAAAAACTCTGGATTGGGGGTTGATACCAGACCATTCACAGAAGAAAGAGTTCTGAAAGAACTCTTAAAACTGAAGAGTGGACAAATCAATGGGGCCTGATGGGATTCATCTCAGAATTCTAAACGAACTAAGGGTAGAACTAGTGACACCACTGACTACCCTCTTTAACAAACCATAGGAGGATGGGGTGGTACCTGAGGACTGGAGGAGGGCAGATGTTATTCCACTTCACAAAAGTGGGAGCAGAGTAGAGGCAGGAAACTATTAGACCTGTTAGTTTGACCTTAGTGATAGGGAAAATGATGGAATCCTTTCTGAAGGAAAGAATTGGTGAGTACCTAAAGGCCAGAGTGGCACAGGACCCAAGGCAGCATGGATTCACAGCAAGAAGGTCATGTCAGATGATTCTAATAGATTTCTTTGGGTGACCAAAGTAGTAGATCAGGGAGGGGCAGTGGACATTGCCCACCTAGAGTTTAGCAAGGCATTTGACACAGTCCCACACAAAAGATTAATATACAAGTTAGCCATCCTGGGAGTGGGTCCCAAGATGGTAGCCTGGGTAAAAAAACTGGCTGGAGAACAGGACACAAAGGGTAACAGTAAACAGAGTCCTGCTCTGAAGAAAGGTGGTTACTAGTAGTCGTAGAAAAATGTTATTTTTATACAGGATACATGTCATTTGGGTTTGTAACCCAGTTTGCAAGACAGACCTGTAATTTATGATTGCAACTAAAACATGTACACATACCATCTATCTACATTACAATTCACATAGTCATTAACTTATCCAATAGTTGGCACAATCAGTTACTATACATTTCCATCTGGACAAAAGATTTAAACTTATTCATCTACAAATATAAATATTATGATTTAAGATCACAATAAGTCCCTAAAACTGTATGAAAGTTCATTTTTACTCATGAATACGATAGTGACACACAAACTAGTAAAGATGAACAACTATTTAATTAAGTAACACCTGATATCTCAGGGTAGAGATGTTCAACAAAGTGTGGGACCCTCTAGATACAAACACCTTTATGATTACTAATTTTATTTGTTTCCTGCATAAATAGGTCATAAGATGTCATTGTGCGTATTGAGATGGGTAAGATATTACAATATTTTGAAGCTTGAAAGCCCAAAGTTCTTTCACCATGCTTATTGCAAATTTTGGGAACATAGATTTTATTTATATGAACTGATCTTCTAGGTTTGTCAGTTGATTTTTGATTATTAAATAACACAGCATTTATATGATGATTGGATAATATGTGTGATATTTATATATTATTCTCTGCCACAACCTAATGCAGGTAATGTCCAAAGATTGCCACTGCAAATTGAGCAGCAGTGTGCAATGATGTGTTCTTAATTTACATCGAAGGACATCTCTTGCCAGATTGTAGTGTACTTTGTCTAATTTCAACAGTAATTGTTTGTTTGCTGTACGATATACAAGTTCTCCATAAGTTAGTATGGGCATAATTAGTTGCTCTGCCACTATTTTGCAATCGCTTTTCTTTAAGCACTTTGTAGTCCTACATAAGGCGCCTATTTTTTTATTTACTTTCTCTATCAGGGTATTCACATGTATGTTGAAAGACATTTGAGTATCAAAAGTTAATCCTAGGTAAGTATACTGATCTACCTGCTGAACAAATTCTTTGTCATCTGTTTTAATTTGGATTTTTTCTTTTTGTTTTGATGCAAAATGTAATAGTCTTGTTTTCTTTATATTCATAATAAGGCCTGACCTGGTGAACCACTCACTCAGTCTGTCAAAATTTGTCTGCAGTTTTTGCTGTAAATCATGGATGTTTGGTCCGGATGCTATAATAGCAGTGTCATCTGCATACAGTCTTACCTGTGAGTCCCTCTCAGCTCGTGGTAGGTTGTTACTAAAAATCAAAAATAACAGGGGTCCCAGTATGGACCCCTGAGGTATACCTCTTTTTACGGTTCTAGTTATTGAGTTTACACCCAAAACCATAACTGTTTGTGAGCACCCTCCAAGGTAAGAGTGTAACCAGTTCCAAGGCCCTTCAGTGATACCAATATCTTCCACAACCTGTGAAAGAAGGGAGTGGTTCACCAGGTCAAAGGCCTTTGACAGATCTATGAAAATTACTGCTGTTTCCAATCCTTGGTGTAATGATGTATTAACCAAGTCACTAAATTCCAGTAATGCAGCAGTAGTTGAATATGCTTTTCGAAAACCTGACTGATAAGGAGTAATTCAGTTGTATTTTTCTAAATATTCCATTATTTGATTGTGTACATGACGTTCAAATCTTTTGGACAGGATTTCAAGGAGTGCTATTGGTCTATAATAATTTATTCCAGTTGCCACCCCTCCTTTAAAAATGGGAATGATTTTGCTTTCCCTCCACACTTGTGGGAATAGACCTATTTGTAAACTTCAGTTAAATATATATGTTATAACTGGAGCTATTGTATGTGCAGCTAACTTGAGGAATGTTCCCTTCAGTTCATCAGTTCCTGCTGATTTGTGGACAGTCAAACATCTCAAACCTTTACTCACCTCATTTACAGTTAGCGTTTTAAATCTGAAAAGAGGGTGTAAGTCCTGTTTTTCTCTATGCAAATCTCTGTCGTACCCCATATCTTTTATGTCAATGTTGTACCCTGGCAAGTCAGTGAAAAAATTATTTAGTAGATTTGCGACCACACAGGGGTCATCTGTTTGTAAACCCTGTGTTTTAATAGTAATCTTTTTAGATAGTTCTTTTCATCCTGGATCCTTTAAGCTATTGATGTTCTGCCAAAACTTCCTGGAATTGTTCTCATGTTGCATCTTATTTTTATAGTAAGTGGCTTTTGCTTTTGTTATTAATATTTTACATCTATTCCTGTTTTTTTTTTAATAGAAACCAATCCTTTTCCTGCTTTGTTTTCCTAGTCTTTTTCCAAAGTCTATTTTTGATACTTATGGTTTGGAGTAATTTCTCATTTATCCATGGAAGCCTTGCTGTTTTAGTTTCCAGTTTCATTTTAGGGGCGTGTTGACCACAGATCTTGTTAAATGTATTTGTGAAATACTGTATTATTAGGTCTAAATCAGGAATGAGTAGACATCTGTCCCATTTTTCCCTGTTAATGTCTACTAGAAATCCTGATTCAGAAAATGTTCTAAAAATCCCTTGTTTTCTTGTGGCTAATATGGTCCGAATTCTCTTGAATATGTGATAGTGAAAAAGTTCCCCATATTGGGTTATGATCTCCTAAGTAAGGTGAAAGTACCCCTAGGCTCTCAAGCTCCACAAAAGAAGAAACAAACAACAGATCTAATATAGTCCCTTTCTTTGTTGCATCCGTATAACTTGTGGGGGTATTTATGTGTTGGGTTACATTTAAAACAGAGACTAGTTCTTTTAGTTGTTTGCCACAAGGGCCTAACCAGTTACAGCTTAAATCACCCAACAATACCAATGTTCTATCTCCCAGGATGGTGTATAACTTGTTTATTACTTCCCCTATATTTTCCAGTTTGGCCTTTGGGGGAGAGTACATTGCTACAAACATATTTTTACAGATTTTATTCCAATGGCCAAATATTCAGTGTTATTTTCTGATCCCTTAAGTATGAGTTCCATGTTTCCTAAATAATTTTTAATATAGAACATTACACCTCCCCCTCTCCCAGGTCTGTCAGAATGGGATAAGGTAAACCCAGGTATATTAAGTTCTTTATCCTCAATTTTGGAGTAAGCCAAATTTCTGTCAGACCCAAGACCTCTGGGGCTTGTTCATCAACCAAAATATTCACTAAGTACATTTTAATAAAACTATCAGGACTGCATCCTGGTTTTCTTGTGTGATTTTGTTAAGTTTATATGGACTTCTAACCTCTACCCTAGTACATTGACTGTATATATTCCAAGAATTAGTAAATACTTTTCTTCTATATGAGTATGACCTTGTTTTGTTTTGTATGTGATTTAGGTGTACGCAGCAAATCCCATTTACTTTATCATGCCCCTCAAGTGATAAGACACACCCTACATAATATGAAAAAAGCACCACACTTGTTAAAAAGCATGTATACATGTTTAGCTTAAATTGGTATATCCGTTAAAAGACTTTAGTCCAGTACCTTATTTTAACACTAGATAAAATAAAAACTAATTTCAAGCTAACTCTGGGCTCTTATACCCCTGCACTAATAAAAACTTTATGTAGGCAAATATTATATATTGTGCTCACAAACAGGGACAGTGTGATGGGGGTAACAGTGGGGGAGCACCTGGGAAACAGTGACCACCAGTCATTGTGGTTTGAAATCACAGAAAGAGCAGAACCAAACCACACAAAAACACGTATCCTGGATTTTAGGGGGGCAGACTTTGGGAAAATGGGGAGATACTTGAAAGAGGCATTAAGGGGAATGGGACAAGAATCAGGGGTTGAGGAACAGTGGGCAGTATTTAAAATGGGGATTACAAGAACAACAGAATTATGCATTAAGCAGGTTAGCAAGAGGAAAAAGGAAGAGGAGACCATTATGGTTTTCCAAAGAGGTAGCAAAGAAAGTGAAAGCCAAAAAGATTGCATTCAGGCAATACAAAAAGACACAGGCAGAAGGGGATAGGGAGAAGTACCAGGAGAAGCAAAAGGAGGCAGGGAGGTCAGTAAGGGAAGCCAAAGCTCAGACAGAAGAACACATTGCAAAATCAGTGGGTAGAGGGGACAAAACCTTTTACAGGTACATAAGTGAAAAAAGAAAGACAAAGGGAGGGATAGTGAGACTGAAGGGGGAGGATGGGGACCGCGTGGAGGATGACAACAGTAAAGCTGACATATTGAACAGGTATTTCTGCTCAGTCTTTACTGAGGAAGAGGAGGGTAATGGGTCTGAAGGGAGTACAAGGGGTGAGAATGGTGCAGAAATGGACACAAGTCCCTTTACATGAGTAAAGGGTCCTGAAGGAACTGGAAGTATTAGCGTTGATAAAGCAATGGGACCAGATGGGGTGCACCCCAGGGTCCTTAAAGAACTAAGAGAGGTGGTGGCTGAACCTCTGGCTATCCTGTTTAGCCGATCACTGGAAACAGGGGAGGTACCCAAAGACTGGAGGACAGCAGATGTAGTCCCCTTATACAAAAGTGGGAACAAAGAGGAAGCAGGGAACTACTGACCAGTCAGCCCTCACCTGGTAGTGGGGAAGATCATGAAAGCACTACTGAAGGGGAGAGATTGGTGGAACATTTGGTTGTCAATGGACTACAGGACCCCAAGGCAGCATGGTTTCACCAGGGAGTCATGTCAGACCAACCTCATTGAATTTTTGACTGGGTGACTAGGGAGGTGGATCAGGGGAGGGCAGTGGACATGGCCTATCTGGACTTCAGCAAAGCCTTTGACACTGTGCCACATAGAAGACTATTACACAAACTGGGGAATATGGGTGTGGGCAGGACAGTAGTGTGGTGGGTAGGTAACTGGCTGGGTGGCAGGACACAGAGGGTGGTGGTAAATGGCTGTCACTCCACAGAGGGAAGAGTGACCAGTGGGGTACCACAGGGATCAGTGCTGGGACCGGTCCTATTCAACATCTTCATCAGTGACATTGCGCAGGGACCCAGAAGGCAGAATTTCACTGTTCGCTGATGACACAAAGCTCTGTAACAGAGTAGACACACCAGAGGGTGCAGACAGAATGAGAAGTGACCTGCAGAAACTTGAAGAATGGTCAGGGGTTTGGCAGTTGAAATTCAATGCAAAGAAGTGCAAGATAATGCATATGGGGCACAAAAACCCTGGCACAATATATCAGTTCGGGGGTGAAGATATAGCATGCACCAAGCAGGAAAGGGATCTTGGGGTTATCATCTCTGATGACCTCAAGGTAGGGAAACAGTGTGACAAGGCAGCAGGTAAAGCAAATAGGATGCTGGGATGTATAGGCAGGGGCATTACCATCAGGAAAAGGGAGGTCATAATTCCGCTATACAAGACACTAGTGAGGCCCCACCTGGAGTACAGTGTACAGTTCTGGAGACCATATCTACATAAGGACATAGACAGGGTAGAGAAGGTTCAGAGGAGGGCAACAAAGATGGTGCATGGATTGCATCACAAGTTCTATGAAGACAGGTTGAAGGAACTGAACATGTACTCCCTGGAGGAGAGGAGGGAGAGAAGGGATATGATAGAGACATGCAAGTATCTTACAGGGAGGAACAGGGTGCAGGAAAACACTATTTTTAAATGAAAAAGATGTTCCAGGACTAGAGGGCATGGGATGAAGTTGGAGGGAGGACGATTCAGAGGAAACATGAAAGAATTTCTTCACAGAACGGGTGGTGGACAAGTGGAACACCCTGCCAGAGGAAGTGGTGGGGGCTGAAACAATCACGGGATTTAAGAATGCATGGGATAGACATAATGGAATTCTGGAGGTCAGGGGTAAGGGGCAACAGACTTCTAGGAAAACAAACTGAACTTACAAGCTCAAATGGGCAGACTGGGTGGGCCATAGGCCCTTATCTGCCGACACTGTCTATGTATCTATGTATCTATGTATCTATGTATTAAACAAGGCCTGTATAATTGCTATATAAATACAAACTCTTCTAATACAAGTTCCTTGCATGAGAGTCACAAATTTAGGCTCTTCTTCTGGAATCAGTGATTTGATGTGTCTAGCAATTTTCCGTTAAAGTCAGATAGCGAGCTGCACTGATTAGCTCAATCTGCTGAAGAAAAGTACTTACTGAAACAGGTAATGAATCAGCCAATGTTCAGTTCTTAAAGCTAAGCCAAACCAAGATCGATCTAGAAACAGGCTATATTTTCTCTTCTTCTACCCAGGACATTAATCACCGTTGGAGCAGCAAACCACTGAAGCAAATTCGAGCTTTTTTAATGCTGAGTGGCGCTCGCTGCAAGCTGCGAAGTCCATTTTATGTGTACCGCTGCCCCTCCTCATGTAGTGACATATTCCCGGTTGGTCTCTGGCAGATCCGTCAATTGCAGACAGCTGGTGAAACTCTCAAACAGTGGAGCAATGGCACAAAAACACATATAGTTCAAAACAAAGCTGCAGTTCTCAATTTGTTTTAATGAGCATCGGGGGTACCACAGGGTTCAGATCTAGGACCGGTCCTCTTCAATGTCTTTATAAGTGACATTGATCTAGGACTGGTCCTCTACAATGTCTTTATAAGTGACATTGCAGAGGGACTGGAAAGAAAAGTATGTCTCTTTGCAGACGACACAAAGATCTGCAACAGGGTTGATCCACAAGGTGGGGTGAGAAGGATGAGAAGGGACTTGGCAAGGTTGGAGGAATGATCAAATGTATGGTAGCTTATATTCAGTGCTAGGAAAAGCAAAGTAATGCACCTGGGAAACAAAATCCCAGGGGAAGAGTACACAATGGCGGGTGAGAAACTATAACAACAAAAATGGAAAGGGACCTGAGGGTAGTCATATCAGATGACATAAAGGTGGGCAAGCAATGTGAGAGGGCAGTAAGGAGGGATGGGAGGATACTGGGATGTATAGTGAGAGGCATCACCAATAGAAAACAGGAAGTTGTTATCCCTCTGTACAGGCACCAGGTGAGACCCCATCTGGAGTACTGTGTGCAGTACTGGAGACCCAATCTCTGCAATTACATAGACAGGATGGAGGTAGTCCAGAGGAGGGCAACTAAAATGGTGCAGGGTCTGCACCAGAAGACATATGACGAGAGAGACTTAAGGAGCTTAATATGTATACCCTTGAGGAAAGGAGGGATGGGGGACATGATAGAAACTTTCAAGTACCTCAAGGGAATCAACAAAGTCCAAGAGGATAGCATCTTTCAGAAAAAGAGATGTGTAAGAACAAGGGGGCACAATTTGAAGCTAGAAGGGTGCAGCTCAGGGGTAATGTGAGGAAGTATTTTTTCATGGAGGGGGTTGTGGATTCATGGAACAGCCTTCCTGAGGAGGTTGTGGAGTCAAAAATAGTGGGGTAATTAAAGAATGCATGGGACAGACATAAGGCAATTCTAGGGGGTGGGGGTATGAGGAAGTAAACTGTTGGTTAACTAGGATCTGCAGCTTATTCATCAAGTAGGAAAATGGGCAGACTGGGTGGGCCAAGTGGTCCTTATCTGCTGTCAAATTCTATGTTTCTATGTTTCATCCCTGAGTGAGGCAGATTCACTCAGCAAGACTACTTCAGTATTGTTGGGCAGGTTAGAGACCCAGTCAAGGATGGTGTCAAAGCCTGGAGTAGTATTGCAGGGAGGAATGTAGACTGAAAGGGTAACAACGGATTTACCCTAGTGTCCTATGGCAATTTTAATTGTCAACACCTGTGCGTCATGCCCTGTTATGACAGGAGGGAGGACCAGTCCATGTAGTGAATTGATTAGGTAGATGGCACAACCCCTACCCCTTTTCCCCAGTCTGTCTTCCCTGAATAACAACATGTAGCCTTCTAGGGCAACAGCAGAGTCAGGTATTTTGGGGGAGAACCAAGTCTCAATGACTGCAAGGATGTTGGGGCTATGTTGCATGGTCAAAGCTTGAAGGAGGCCAAGCTTAGGCAAAAGGCTGCAGATGGTGACAGAGGCAAACCTAAGGCTGCCTGGGTTACTAGAGGTGACATGTGGTTGCAGGGTTGGCCTAGGGTTGGGGTGGACATTGCCAAAGAGCAGGAGAAGGAGTTGGCTATGACAAATTATTAGGGATTTAAGCAGTTTTAGGTTTAGTGGTGTTCTCTAGCAGCCAGGTTTGTGGTCAAAAACAAGGAGTGGCAGTGAAGGGGTGTGAGTAGTGGTGAGCAGTGAGAAGTTATTAAGTGGGCTAACAGAGTGATCTGGTGGAAGCTGGAGGCCTTGTACTTGGTAAAGGGTGGTAGTGGCAGTAACATTGGACAGTACTGGTGGGACAATAAGAGGTAGCTGGTGAATGGGTTGGGGTAGAGGTCATGAAGTGAGGGATAGGCAAACATGTAAAGTAGTAGTGATAGGGCACAGATAGGAGTTCATACCATATTTGACAGGAGAAAATCCTTATTAGAATGTTGAGGTCATTTGAGCAGAATATTTGGATGACAATTGGTCTTGGAGAGGAGGGGCCAATGTGTTGGTACTGAGGTAGGGAACTTGACTGTGGTGCAGAATGTCACAGGTTCTAGTCAAGGGGAGAGAGAGCAAGAGAGTAGGAGATTGGTAGAAGGGAAGAGAGGAGGGGTTGGGAAACAAGGAGAGAGAAAAGAGGAGGTAGAATGGGAGGGTACTCAAGCATAAGGTAAAGTGAGAATAGAGATGACTCAAGATTGTCACCTACTGGGCACTGAAAATAACCAGCTTATAGAAAACTGGGGACTTAGTATCAGGAATGAGGAAGTCAGATGACAGGTCACATGACTCCAACCACCCTATAAACCAAGAGACAATCCAGGGTAGGGGTGGAGGGGTGGGCGGGGCAGTCAAAGTGTAGCCTTGAGGGGCTAACACCCTCCACATTGAGGTACATCCCAGGCAGAGGGAAATGGTAGTGTCTTTTCAGGCTTGGGCTTTACCTTGTTAAGGCATCTCCTTCTGTGCAGTGCTCCAGAGAGAAGTGAGGAGGGATTGGGGGTGGATGCACCTTGGAGCCTTGTTCAGATGGCTCCTTTTGGCAGTGCTCCAGAGAAAAGTACACATTATTGGATATACATTTATGAAAATGAATCCAGTATGTTATATATGTTATCTGTCTCAGTGGAGTGGGAAATTAAATTTAACATTTCTGTGATTTCAGTATTGAACAAAGCATTACTGATATTGTCAAATATCAAACCTTCCCTTTTAAGTCTGCATTTCCTCTGACATTAAGTGACACAGGTAAAGGTAACAATGAAAAAGAAAGAAACACGGCTAAGGGCACCACGGGAGGAGCCGAAATACAAGCACCGTATACCAAATTACAAATGAAAAACTCTCAGCTACTCTCCGAACAAAAAAGCCATTATATCTGTATAGCAAATGATTACAACATTTATTATAATAAAATACAGAGTAAGCACCCCCCTCACATGCTGTGAAACCTAAAGGTAGGTCAGAGAAAATGATGGCTCTTTTCTGTGAGCATCTGTAGTGCAAGTAGAGTGGGGTCACTTTCAACTTTCATTTAAATTTTCAGGGCTTTAAAGAAATGAATACTTTCTGGATTCGTTTTTTAAAAATCTATAGAAGTTGGGCCATTAGTCACAAAGTATGTAGGGTTGCCTTGCTCATCTCCTTGCAATCTGCCATTTAATATGGGTAAAGGGTTGTTTGTTGCCAAGTGAACTAGCCACTTGCCATTCTCACTGGTCCTTTTCATTTCATGTTTTATTGTTTACCATTGAAAGGCAAATTCAGCAAATTGCCATTTTTTAAATACATCCAACATATAAAAAATATAAAAAACATTAGACACAATCAAAATTATTACACTCAGTAACAACTGGATTGATCAGTCAACAGTGAAAACAACTGTTTTTTTTTTAAACTGGATAATAGTTTTACAGAATGTGAAAGTATTAGGAAAATTATTGTAATTACAAGCACCAACAGAATCAAGGGCTTTTGTCAGAATATTTTCCTGTGTGGTACATCAAGTGCATCAGTATATGATTCCAACGAGTCAATGTTACCAAAGTAACTAATTCTAGCATTAAAATTCCAAATCAATAATAAGCAAGCAGATGGAAATTTCAGAAGAGCTATTTCTAGCTCCTGGGCCCTAACAGTCTATGTCAGATTATTATATTGTAATGAACCTTTAGGTGATATGTATGTATTTGAAAGTAAGATTTTGTGATCATCCCATTGAAGAAAATGTATCTGCAAATATTTGTTTTTCTTTTTTGATAATTATTCTAAGCCCTCACTGTTTTCACACTGTTACAAACCCTGCAGGATGCTTTACCTATTGTATGCTGACCCAACAGAGACACCAGCACAGTGACATACCTTGCTGTTGGCAATATCTACACTTTGCTGACAGGTCACTGTGTTGGTGTGCCCAAGTCAAGGGCACACTGTCTTCCGATCCTGCACACCTTCTGTGAATCAACTCCAACTGGAGTTCATAATCCAAAGGATGGGGGTGTGTGAGGGCAGAGGCCCCCATGTAAGAGGTTCTGGGGTGAAGCCCCGTGATAGAAGAACAGGACCGGAAGACGTACAGGATTTATGTCTACCACAACCTGCGGTTGGCATAAATCCTGATGCTGAGATGCCAGTCGACAAAAGTGTTGTTGAACTGGCATTGTAGAATCTTTACCTGTTTCTTAATTTTCAGAGCTGGAGAACAAATGGCTTCAAAGCCATTTAAATCTATGGGGTCAGTGACCCAGGTTTCCTGAAAACAGGTGCAAGAATAATTTTTAATGTATGCAATCTAATTAGGCTGTGACATTTTCCTGGTCAATCTAGCAACATTCCACAAATGAATGTTTGCCCTAGAGCTTGTTTGGTCTGTTATTAATTTGAGCACTGGGGAAAGAACCTTTGGAGTTCCGGGCAGTAATTCATATATTTTATAATTTGCTGCCAGTCATTTTAAACCATTCAAATTTAGTCAACAATACCCAAATGATCTAATTTATATACACTGAATCTTTCAAATGTGTCACAATAAATGGACATGTATCTGAGGAAGGGTTTATCACCAGTGGAGTTCCTCAGGGCTCCATCTTGGGCCCAACACTGTTTAATGTTTTTACCTCAGACATAACACAACATTTGCAGGGCATAACTATAAAATATGCAAATGACATAAAGTTAGGGGGTCCTTGCAACACTGAAAATGAAGTAAACATAGTTCAGCGGGATCTGAACAATATCTCCCTCTAGACCCATGAATGTGATATGAAGTTAAACATAGATAAGTATAAAGTGCTGCACTTGGGAAGACTCAACAACAAATATAATTATTACTCTGACATCCCCTCTTTATCCCCTTCCACCTTCCTGCTTTCTCTTCACAAATATTAATCACCCCAATTTTCATCACCCCGGTTTCCCCCTCACCTCACCCCCCACTTTAAAACCCTTTCCCTTATCCCTGTCTCCCCCACATCACCCAGCCCTGCCCTATCACCTACTTACATAACCTTGGGTAGATTCCTATCCAGTCCCACCCCTCTGACTACTCAACCCCCTTATTCTGTCACCCCCTTTGTCTCTGCCCAATCCTCCCCTTGTTCTCATCTATTCTGTCCTCCCCTCCTTTGGTCACCACCACTTCTGACCCTCCATAACTCTATCTGCATGCTCTAAAGCTCAGCTACCGATATAAATTGCTTGTCCGCCTTAGGTATTCTCCTAGTACTGTTGCAATAAAGTTGACCTCTCCTACCTGATGTATTTTAACTGTACTTGCTTGAATCTGAATCTGTATCTGCCTGCTGTATATACCCCTATCTGTTTTGTAATGTATATGTACCTTGTCTATTGCCTTATGATGTGGAACCTTTGTAAATGAGCTTTTGTCTCAAAGGTGTTAACCGAGATTCCAATAAATAAATAAACAAAGAAATAAAGCTGGATAATGTACCACTTAGTAAAACCGATGGTGAAAAGGACCTGAGTATATACGTAGGAAATAATCTAGGTACACGACAACAAGTTAGGGAGGCCACAAACAGGGTCAACAGGGTACTGTGGTCCATCAAGAGAAATATTGTATCAAGAGCCAGCAGTGTTCTTATTCTCCTATATAGGTCATATGTTTGACCACATCTGGAATACCTGTCTCAGTTTTGGGATCCTTATAAAGTCTCAGAAAGAAATAAACTTGAACAAGTACAGCGTCGCTTTACAAAAATTGTGGATGGTTATAGCAATACACCCTATGATGATAGATGACATTCTCTGTGACATGTCTTTGGAAACACATAGAGAATGGGGTGTATTCTCTTTCTTTATGTTGTGCTCAAGACCCTAAACTTATGTGTGATCTAGGTATAACTTTTAAAGACAATGACATAGAAACCAGGGGACATCCATTACAAATTAAGGGAAGAGGTTTAGAACAAATGCTAGAAAATATTCATACACTGTCAGAGTGGTAAACTTGTGGGACTCGCTGCCATTAGACATAATATTGGTGGAAACTAAGTGTGTATTTAAAACCAGACTAGACAAATACATACTCGGTGGGGCCATTTTAAGTTATTACAAGTGAGGCGGCTGGAACACAAATGGGCTTTTGGCCTTCTAGTTCCTATTTCCACCCTTAGTGTGAAACAGAGACCAATTTGGCCATGCCCTATCGAGGAGTTTTGCCTCACTAACCTCACAGTTCAATTCTGATCAACATTTAGTTTTAAAACTTTGAAAATTAAGAATCATGTGGTTGACTGAAGGGTTAGCTAATTTTCATCATTCAGTTTGCTTATGGGGATGATGCTGACCTGGGTTTCACACATCACTAAATAACATTGGAAATTAATCTGTGTGTGTATTTGCTTAAGTATCCAAGGTGAACTTGTGGAAAGGTATGCTAGTATACAGCTGCTTAGCATCCTCCTACTACCTGCTAATGTGTATCCCGGTATGGAGCACCTGGAGACTTCACAGATCCGAACCATTATTATTAATAATGGGGTGCACCATGCAACTTTCTTTGTTACTTGGTCAATTTGCTTGGATTACTCTTTGGATTTATTTACCTGTGCAGGTTTTTTCCTGTGAATATTTTAGCTTGTGTGCAACAATTCCTGCTGGACTGTGTTAACTTGTTGACATATGCTACCCTTCATTGAACACCCATGAAAACACGATGCTGCATTTCATGGGTTTGTCCCCGTTGCAGTAATTTCAAATAACTAACTAACTAAATAAGCAAATATATACATACATATATAAATATTTATTTTACATTATTTTCTTAGATTCCATCGAATGCCTGAAGTGTAATGAAGACCATTGGTCCAATGAGAGACAAGATACATGCCTCCAAAAAACCCACAGAGTTCCTCACCTATGAAGAACCTTTAGGCATCACTTTGGCTGCCATCAGTATATTCTTCTCTTTTATCCCTGTTTACATCCTTGGAATTTTCATTCAGTATCGAGAAACCCCTATTGTCAAAGCAAACAATCGTGAGCTCAGCTACCTTCTCCTCTCTGGCCTGGTATTGTGCTTCCTCTGCTCCTTGGTATTTATTGGTCGCCCTATGAGAATCACCTGCATGCTTCGCGCCAGGCTGCCTTTGGTATAATATTCACTGTTTGTGTCTCCAGTTTACTTTCAAAAACCATTACCGTGGTCGTTGCCTTCAATGCTACAAAACCTGGCAGCAAATTAAGGAAGTGGGTGGGCTCCAAGTTACCTGCTTCCATTGTCTTCACCTGTTCTCTTCTTCAAGTTATAATTTGCATTGTTTGGTTATCTGTATCTCCACCCTATCCAGATGTGAGCAGTTCTGCCAAAATTGGAACCCTAATCATCGAATGTAATGAAGGGTCAACCATTGCATTTTGGTGCATGCTGGGATACATGGGCCTACTGGCCAGTATCAGCTTTGTAGTTGCCTTCCTAGCCAGGAACTTGCCAGATAGCTTTAATGAAACCAAATTTATTACCTTCAGCTTGCTGGTTTTTGTCAGTGTTTGGCTGTCCTTTGTCCCAGCCTACCTCAGTACAAGAGGAAAGTACATGGTTGCTGTGGAAATATTTGCTATCTTGTCTTCCAGTGTTGGATTGCTAATATGTATATTTTTCCCAAAGTGTTATATAGTTTTGTTAAGGCCTGAAATGAACACTAAAGAACATTTAATGGGCAAAATCAGTTTTAACAAAAGTTAAAGAACCCAAGTAGAAAACTAAACCACTATTATTACTGTTTGCCTTTTTTAGTCTGCAAATTTTTGAATGAATTATGCAAATTCACTCATTATCCTGAGCAATATGACAGAATACAGCCTGCTGTGATCCTGCAATTATAGAAAACTAGACTATTTACTGGAAGCAACAAGGCATGACAAGGAATACGTAATGTTGCGCTGGGATAACAGTATGCCTCGAGTGGGCTGAAGCAGAATGCCAAAGGATGAGTGTTCCACCACCCAAGATGTGCTATTATCCCAGAACAAAACACACCCAGTAATACCTTATTGTAATTTTGAAATGGGCCACTGTGTTGCTTGTTAGAAAATACAAAACAGTAGAGAAAATTAAGAATGTCATTTTATTAAAGCTTGCTTTTTTAATGCATTTCAAACTGTATCAGAGACAAAGTAGGTCATGCACGTGGCAGAACTGAACTGAGACTTTTAGATAATAAACTATTAAACATATAATAACAACATTACTTTTCTGTCATTACTTTATTGTTTTGAGTTGTGTTTAGGGATGGGCAAAAGTTGTGAATTTCGCTTTCGCAGAACTTCCCTGAAATTTTGTGAATTTTGTGGAAATTTCAGAACTTTTGTCATAAGCAGAACTGGGATTTTCTACAGATTTTTGCCTGGTTCCACAGAAAATCCCAGTGAACTGTGGAATAAAGCATATAAACTGTGGAAATTATTCCATCCTCAGTTTAATTTATTATCTCACAAAATTCACTCTGACCTTTAGTCGTTGTAACACAACCCCATCCCTATAGTGCCCTCAGCACTTGCTGATCATGGGTCCCAGTAAATAAAAAAAAAATACAATCCCTCCCTGGTATCTATTGCCCCCCCCACAGATTGTGGGTCCCCCCCGCTCACTGATTAAAGATCCTGGTAAATAAGAAAAACCTCTGATTCCTCCCTGTTGTCTAATGGCCTCCCCCCACCCTCCAGTCACGGTCCCCCAAAATGTTTAATTCCCTGGTGTCTAGCATCCCCCCTCCCTATCCCAGATCTCCTCACTCCAAGATTAAAACAGCTGGCAGTCCAGTCCACTGACTCATCCCACTCTGTTCCCCTCCTCAGTGTCTAGTGGAACCCCCATTCAGGATCTGTGATCCCTTGTAAAAAAAAAAAAAAGTAACCCAAAAGTAATTTAAAACTACTCAATTCCCTGGTGTCTGCTGGACACTCCACCCCTCACCCCAACAGTTCACCCACCACCACCCTGCACCCCCTCTGACATTGCCCTTGAGTGGGCCACTGGTGCAGCACTCCTCTATCCTCTATGGCCAATGGCCCACTGAACAGTGAATGAGCACATGCATGAGTGCTACACATGTGCTCATTCACCGTCTGCTCAGTGGACCATCAGCTGTGGAGTAGAGAGGAGGGCTGCACTAGTGGCCTGCTCAGGAGAAGGGTCAGGGTGGAGTTGGGTGGTGACAGGTAAACTGTCAGGGTGGAGGGGTTTGGGATCCACTAGACACCAGGGATTTGGGTATCTTGAGATTACTTTGGGATTACTTTTTTTGGTTTTTAAAAGGGATTGCAGATCGGGAATGGGGGTTCCACTAGACACCAGGGAGGGGCATAGAGAGGGATGAATTTGTGGACCTGACTGCTGGATGTTTTACACTTGGATTGAGGGGATCCAGGATAGGAAGAGGGTCTGCTAGACACCAGGGAATTAAAACATTTTTGGAGGGCCAGAATCAGCAGGTGGGGTGACCATAAGACACCATGGAGGATTATGAATTATTGTTTTTTTATCTTTATCAGGACTGCAAATGGTGGGCAGGGGACCATTAGACTCCACAGCAGGCATCATGTTTATTTTACTTGGGTCCTATGATTTTCAGGTGGGGGTGGAGCCACTAGACACCATGAAGGAATCTTTTTTTTCTTTACCGGACCCACAATCGGCAGGTGGGGGGGACCACTAAAAAACAGAAATCATGTTTTTTTTTTTTATATAGGACCTAGGCTGTGATCTGTGGGTGGGGGGGACACAAGACACTAGGGAGGAATAGTCAATTTTTTAATTTATTTACTGGGAGTCTGGGACCTGCAATTAGCAGGAGGTGGATTAATTAAAGTGCAGGTAAAAAAAGCCTCATAACTCTGAAGATTTTTTTTTTTTTTTGCAGCAGTTTAATAAATTAATTTGTAGTCTTTATATTTATTCTGTGAAAGTTGCAGAAATTATTTCTGGACTTTCATGGAAGCCTGCAGAATTTTTTTTCGTGCACCCCAGTTGTGGTAATGAAAATATAATAAAAGACCATTTATTAGTTGTGGGATGGTGAGGAAGTTATCATGGGGTAAGGGGACACAGAAACACTGAAACAATAAACCTTGTTTTACAACAGTCTAAGGATTTTATTTATTGTTATTGAGATTTCTCTTTTTTTTGTGACTGCAATGGGCAGATCCCTGCAGATGTTTTGCTATTACATAGAAAAAAGGGAGTTCCTTGGATTTCTAATGGAGTATATAAAATTGTAGGTTGTGTGCTATCCCTCCACTAATTAAATTCAGCTGAGCAGTGTTGCAACACACTAATTTGTGTGCTATGCTTCAATCTGGGTAGAATTCTCTTTCAAGAAAGATTCATAGCTCACAAACATGTCAGCTTACTCAGCCTTATAAGTTCAGATAAGAAGACAACCCTGTGACTATAGTAGTGAGTAAGTCAAATGTCACAGAATGAAATGCTGATGTAGTAAATTATCAGATGTCACACATCTCAATGAAGATATGTTAAAGAAGTGTGTGTATCATGGGGGTTGTATACAGACCCCCATCTCAGGGAGAGGGAATGGACAAGGAAATGATAGAAGGCTTTCTTAGAATGGCATAAAAAGGGGAGATATTGTTGATGGGGGACCTGAATATGCCAGATGTTAACTGGATCACCTTTACTGCAGGCACATCCAAGAGCAGGGTCATTCTTGATGCCCTACAGGGGGCATGCCTCAGACAGCTAGTATTGGAACCCACTCGGGGGGGAGCAATCTTAGACCTGGTACTCTCAAATGGGGATGGAAAAGAATCTCAGATTTAGAAGTGGGTAGCCATCTGGGAACAAGCGACCACCAAACAGTGTAGTTCACGATAAACACAGCCATACAATCAAGCCATACAAAAGCAAGAGTACTGGACTTTAGGAGGGCTGACTTTGGGAAAATGAGAGAGTGCCTCAGAAAAGCACTAGCAAACAGGCAAGAAGGAGGGGTGGAGGAACAATGGGGAGTGATCAAAACAGCCATCACAGAAGCAACAAGCCTTTGTGTAAAACAAATCAATAAAACACAACGAAGGAAAAAAACGTTATGGTTCTCAAAAGAGGTGGCAGGGAAGGTTAAGGAGAAAAGGACAGCATTCAGGAAATATAGAAACACAGAAGGAGCAGGACAGAGAACTTTATCAGTTAAAGCAGAAAGAGGCTGGGAAGGCAGTCAGAATAGCAAAGGCCCAAACCGAGGAAAGGATAGCCAATTCTGTTAAGAAGGGGGATAAGACCTTTTATAGGTACATTAGGGAGTGAAGAAAGACCAAAGGAGGGATACTGAAGCTTAATAAAGGGGAGGGAATGTGGGTTGAGGATGACAGTGAAAAAGCAGGGATACGGAACGAATATTTCTGCTCAGTATTCACAAAGGAAGAGGAGGGGGAGTTACCTAAACCAAACAAGAGAAACACTCTGAAGATGGGGCTCGATAACAGTCCATTTACAGAAGAAAGGGTTCTGAAAGAACTAATAAAATTGAAGGTGGACTAAGCAATGGGGCCTGATGGGGTTCACTCAAGAATTCTAAAAGAACTAAGGGTAGAACTGGTGACACCGCTGACTACTCTGTTTAACAAATCATGGGAGGATGGGGTGGTACCCGAGGACTGGAGGAGGGCAGATGTGATTCCTCTTCACAAAAGTGGGAGCAAGACAGAGGCAGGAAACTACAGACCAGTTAGTTTGACCTCAGTGGTAGGGAAAATGATGGAATCACTTCTGAAGGAAAGAATTGTTGAGTACCTAGAGGCCAGTGGGGCTGGGACCCAAGGCAGCATGGATTCATGATGGAAGGAATGTCAGATGAATCTAATAGACTTCTTTGACTGGGTTACCAAAGTAGTAGACCAGGGAGGGCTGTGGACATGGCCTACCTAGATTTTAGCAAGGCATTTGATACAGTCCACACAAAGATTAATACACAAGATAGCCAGCCTTGGAGTGGGTCCCAAGGTGGTAGCCTGGATAAAAATTGGCTAGACAACAGGACTCAAGGGTAGTAGTAAATGGAGTACACAGTGACGAAAGGAGGGTCACTAGCGGGGTACCCAGAGGTTCAGTACTGGGACCGGTCCTTTTAATGTCTTTATAAGTGACATTGCAGAGGAACTGGAAGGAAAAGTATGTCTCTTTGCAGATGACACAAGATCTGCAACAGGGTTGATACACAAGATGGAGTGGAAAGGATGAGAAGGGACTTGTGAGTTGGAGGAATGGTCAAATGTTGGCAGCTCAGATTCAATGCAAAGAAGTGCAAAGGTAATGCACATGAGGAACAAAAACCCTGGGGAAGCATACACAATGAGGGGTGAGATACTGACAACAGTAAAAATAGAAAGGGACCTGGGGGTAATTATATCAGATGACCTAAAGGTGGGCAAGCAATGTGAGAAGGCAGTAAGGAAGGCTGGGGGGATACTGGGATGTATAGGAAGAGGCATCAATAGTAGAAAACAGGAAGTTGTTATCCCTCTGTACAGACAGTTGGTGAGACCCCATCTGGAGTACTGTGTGCAGTTCTGGAGACCCCATCTCCGCAAAGACATAGAGTGCAGAGGAGGGCAACCAAAATGGTGCAGGGTCTGCACCAGAAGACATATGAAGAAAGACTAAAGGAGCTTAATATGTATACCCTTGAGGAAAGAAGGGAGAGAGGGGACATGATAGAAACTTTCAAGTACCTCAAGGGAATTAACAAAGTCCAAGAGGGTAGCATCTTCCAGAAAAAGAGATGTGCAAGAACAAGGGGGCACAATTTGAAGATAGAAGGGGGATGGCTCAGAGGTAATGTGAGGAAGTATTTTTTCACTGAGAGGGTTGTGGATGCATGGAACAGCCTCCCTGAAGAGGTCGTGGGGTCAAGAACAGTGGGGGACTTCAAGAATGCATGGGACAGGCATAGGGCAGTCCTAGTGGGGGGTAGGAGGAATTAAGCTGTTGGTTAACTAGGATCTGCAGCTTATCTGTTAGGTAGGAAAATGGGCAGACTAGGTGGGCCAAGCGGTCCTTATCTGCCGTCAAATTCTATGTTTCTATGTTTCTATGTGTGTGTGTGTGTGTGTGCCTTCTAAGCATTTAGCAGTGTTGGGTAAGTTAATTTTTCTATTACTTTCTATTACTTTGGGAAACTTGTTCCCAAAAGCTCTGTGCAGTAACTAGCAAGGATGGAGAAGTGCTGGAAAATGTAATACACCTTACAGTTACAATTACTTATGTCTTTTTATACAAAAGACATACGTAACTGTAACTGATTACATTTATTTGAAAGCAACTAGTAACTATTACTTTCAAAAAAATAAATTTTTTATAGTTATTTATTATTTTAATATTGTTTTTGTATAGAAAGAAATAAGTAACTATAATTATAAGATGTATTATTTTTTTCTAGTACTTATCCATCCTTGCTAGTGACTGCACAGAGCTTCCTGGAACATTGTCAAACATAATAGAAAGTAATAGAAAAAGTAACTTACCCAACACTGGCATTAAGAACAGCAGTTTTGCATATGTAAAACATAAGTCTAAGAGATTAACCCCTCAACCCCCTTTTAGTTAAAATCAACCTTATAAACCCAGGAAGCTTAAGGAGAAACTGTGTCTATGTGTTGAACATGCAGTAAAAATGCAGGCATGCTGCATTAGCAGAAAATTAATTTAAACATGAGTTTTTACATGCATTGTCAAGGCTGGCACTATGTAAGCATGTTTCTGACTGTAACTCTGTGTGTGTGTGTGTGTGTGTGTGTGTGTGTGTGTGTTCTGGTGTGGTACACTGTTAACCCTTCCTTGATACATTAACCTTTTATTAGTCAGTTTACAAAAGGCTATAACGGTATACTGTAGTAAGACATGAGGCAGTGCATGTGTGTTAGTCTGTCAGAGTGCTTATCCTAAGTACTGCAAAAGTTAGAGTTAGATGTATAAGTAAATAAATGCCATATATGGCAGTATATGTGTTATTTCTCATATAGCAATTACATGAGAACAGACAATCACTCACCTTTCATGCACACAAACGACCTCAACCAGCTGGCCTTGGTCTCTGCTCCAGTCAAATGGCTTCTGTCCTAGTGATGTTTTTTGACCCCAGCCACCCCGTCGTTAGGCTATTCCAGGTGGCCACCACCCTCTCCATGAAAAAATATTTCCTCATGTTTACCCTGAGCTTTCTCCCAACTTCATGTTGTGCCTTCTTGACTTCGAGAATCTCTTACTTTGGAAGATGCTTCCTTCCTGTACTCTGTTTATACTGATGATGCATTTGTATGCCTCCGTCATGTCCCCCTCCTCCTTTCCACCAGGGAATACATATTTAGCTCCTTTATTCTTTTCTCATAGGTCTTATCCCACAGGCCCTGCAACATTTTAGCTGCCTTCCACTCCACAGCCTCCGCCCTATGTTCTTTCTCAGATGTGGAATTTAGAACTGGACACAGTATTACAGGTGTAGTCTCATGAGTGTTTTACACAGTGGCAAGATGATCTCCCTCTTTCTACTCATGATACCCCTTCCTATTCAACAAAACATCTGGCCAGACTTTCCAGCAAACTAATTGCACTGCCTAGTTTCTCTTAGGTCCTCTGAGATGATAACTCTCAGGCACGGGCAGTTCAAGTAGCTGTAATGTGGGGGGTCCAATAAAATTCAGAATAAGGGGTTGGGGTCCTGGGGGCTACCTAGGTCCCCAGAAAATTTAGCAATTTTTGCAGTGATTTTGTGACTTTTTTTTGTTTCCACACAGTGTTTATTTCCTATAAAATATACACAACATATTTCATAACTTGTTAAACTGATGATTAATATGTAAACTAGTTTCCATACTTGGTCATTAATTACTTTTTATTTGTGAATTGTTAACAATTTAGATATTTCTTTTAAATTAGATTACCATCTTGCTTTGCACTTGTATTTGCAGTATTGATCCTTTAATCTCATGTATTTTCCAGATATAGGAATGGCCATGAGTATTTAAAATGATGTAATATTTTTAAGAAGTGGATAAAATGTGTAGCTATGCTTCTACTTTGGACTTAAGCCCTTTTTAAACCTTAGAAGAGTGTGGTAGCTTTCAGAATCTTACTATGAATGACAATAGACAACAGAATTATTTAATGGCAAAACCAAATATTGTATAGAAATAACATAATAAGGAACATGGATTAGAGCTGGATTAGCTAAGTGTCTCATAAGGTATTTCCATTTCCAAAGGTAGATAATTCAATTTTAATGAACATTTCTCTGCATAACCCTTAACATCATGGATACTTTTGCACACTTACTGCTGTGTTTTGAGGTTGGTGTACCCCAGTCACTTCCTTACTCCTAAGGTCTGCATGCAGTTCCAGGGACTAGCAGGACTTTCCAAAGGAAAATCAGGTTCTTCTTCAAATGCAGGGGTTGTTCTCAAGCAATAAAGTCAGTATAAACAAGCATTTGTCAATGCTGAATGTTGATTGCGTTGGTCTGTTGAGCTCGCTCACTGCTCCTCTGTCACTCGCTTAGTCTGTTTCTCCTGGTGCTGCAGGCTACTCTTTTGTACTGAGCTCCTGCCTGCATTTGCACTTTTTTCTGCCCACTAAGAAATCCACAGCTGTCCCAACAGAGCTCCATTGAGGTGGTTCACTCCCCCCTCTCACTCGCTCATTTTGTTTCTCCTGGCACTGCAGGCTGCCCTTTTGTACTAGGTTCCTGCCTCTGTTGGTGGCTTTTTCTGCCCACAAAGAAATCTGCAGCAGTCCCAACACAGGTCTGTTAAGCCCCCTCTCTCACTCACTCGTTCTGTTTCTGCCAGTGCTGCAGGCTGACCTTTTGTACTGGGCTCCTGCCTGCATTGCTGCCTTTTTCTGCCAAGAAAGAAATCTGCAGCAGTGATGATAGAGCTCCGTTGAGCTCGCTCACTCCCCCTCTCTCACTCACTTATTGTGCTTTTACGAGTGCTGTAGGCTACCCTTTTGTACTGGGCTCCTGCCTGCATTGGCACCTTTTTCTGCCCACAAAGAAATCTGCAACTGTCCTGACAGAGCTCCGTTGAGGTTGCTCACTCCCCCTGTCTCACTCACTCATTTTGTTTGTCCTGGCACTGCAGGCTGCCCTTTTGTACTGGACTCCTGTCTCTGTTGGTGCTTTTTTCTGCCCACAAAGAAATCTGCAGCAGTCCTGACAAAGCCCTATTGAGCTCGCTCACTCCCCTTCTCTCACTAGCTCATTCCAATTCTGCCAGCGCTGCAGCCTGCCCTTTTCCACTGGGCTTCTGCCTGTGTTGCCGCCTTCTTCTGCCCACAAAGAAATTTGCAGCAGTTACAATAGAGCTCCATTGAGCTCGCTCACTCCCCCTCTCTCACTCACTCATTCTGGTTTTCCCACCATTGCAGGCTGCCCTTTTGTACTGGGCCCCTGTGTGCATTGCTGTCTTTTTTGGCCACAAATAAATCTGCAGCAGTCTCAACAGAGCTCTGTTGAGCTCACTCACTCACTCCCCCTCCCTCACTCACTCGTTCTGTGTCTCCCACCACTGGAGGCTGCCATTTTGTACTGGGCTCCTGCCTACGTTGGTGGCTTTTTCTGGCCACAAAGAAATCTGAAGCAGTCCTGACACAGCTCCATTGAGCTCACTTACTCCGGCTCTCTCATTCACTCATTCCATTTCTGCCGGCTCTGCAAGCTGGCCTTTTGATCTGGGCTCTTGCCTGCATTGCCTCCTTTTTCCACCCACAAAGAAATCCACAGCAGTCATGATAGAGCTCCACTGAGCTCACTCACTCCCCCTCTCTCACTCACTTGTTCTGTTTCTCTTGGCGCTGCAGGCTACACTTTTGTACGGGGCTCCTGGCTGTGTTGGCACCTTTGTCTGTCCACAAAGAAATCCGCAGCTGTCCCAACAGAGCTCCATTGAGGTTGCTCAGTTTCCCTCTCTCACGCCCTCATTCTGTTTGTCCTGGTGCTGCAAGCTGCCCTTTTGTATGGGGCTCCTGCCTGCACTGGCACCTTTTTCTGCCCACAAAGAAATCCACAACTGTCCTGATAGAGCTCCGTTGAGCTCACTCAGTCCACCTGTCTCACTTGCTCATACTGTTTCTCCCACCACTGCAGGCTAGCCTTTTGCACTGGGCCCCTACCTGCATTGACACCTTTTTCTGCCCACAAAGAAATCCACAGCAGTCCTGACAGCACTCCGGTGAGTTTGTTTACTCCCCCTCCCTCACTTACTCTCTCGTTCTGTTTCTCCCAGTGCTGAAGGCTGACCTTTTGTACCAGGCTCTTGCGTTGGGGCCTTTTTCTGCCCACAAACATATCCACAGTAGTCCCAACAGAGCACATTTGAGCTTGGTCACTCCCCCCTCTCACTCGCTCGATTTTAATCTGTCCCAAGCACTGATTTCCCACAGCGACTGTGCTATTCTGTGGCAGGAGTGCAAAAACATATTTTAGCCAGGATGTGAAAAATGACAGCTGTACTGTTCATAAGGAGGTGTGAAAAAATGCCACTGTTGAAAATGTGGTGTGAAAATATTACAGATTTTTGAAGTTACATGGGTGCGTGGAAACAGTTCAATGCACGCTTGTAACACAGTCATGTTATGGAGTTTCGCCACCAAATTTTCAACATAGGGATTTGAGGACCTCTGCTCATGAACAGTGCTACTGTCATTTTCTTAATCTGTCCCGAGCACTGATTTCCCACAGTGACTGCGTTATTCTGAGCCGGAACTGTGAAAACACATTTCAGTCAGGATGTGAAAAATGACAGCTGTACTGCTCATAAGCAGTTGTGAAGAAATGCCACTGTTGAAAATCTGGTGTGACAATATTACAAATCTGCAAAGTTACAATGGTGTGTGGAAAGTGCACAACGCACACTTGTAACACAGTCATTTGATGGGCTATCATCACTAAATTTTCAACATAGGCATTTTAGGACCTCTGCTCATAAGCAGTATCACTGTCATTGTCTTAATCTGTCCCAAACAGTGATTTCCCACAGTGACCACTCTATTCTGCTCCAGAAGTGTGAAAATACATTTCAGCCAGGATGGGAAAAATGACAGCTGTATTGTTCATAAGTACGTGTGGGAAAATGGCAATGCTGAAAATCTGGAGTGAAAATATTACAAATTCAGGAAGTTACGAGTGTGCATGCAAACTGTGCTATGCATGCTCTTAACACAGTCATTTTATGGAATATCATCACCAAATTTTCAACATAGGCATTTTAGATCCTCTACCCATGAACAGTGTCACTGTCATTTTCTTAATCTGTCCCAAACACTGATTTCCCACAGCGGCCACGCTATTCTGCGCTGGAAGTGCAAAAACACAATTTGGCCATGATGTGAACAATGACAGCTGTATTATTCACAAGGAGGTGTTAAAAAATGCCAAATGTTGAAAATCTGGCATGAAAATATTGCAAATTCACGAAGTTACGAGAATGCATAGCAACTGCGCAATGCATTCTCTTAAAACAGTAATTTGTTTGGATTTTGTCCACAAAATTTGCAAAATAGGCTTTTTGAGAGCCCACCTCATAAACACTGGCACTGTTGTTTCGTTAATCTGCCCCGAAAGGTGATTCCACGCAGTGACTGCAGAATCACCTTTTGGGGCAGATTAATGCCATGACAGTGCAAGAATTCATGAGAAGGGGTCCCAAAAACCCTGTGTAGAAACTCTGGTGCCAAATTCCAAAAAATGACTGAGATATGCATTAAAGTTGGAAAAAAAACATTTATTCCATTATACAGCTTACGGCATTTCCTCAGTTATGATCGGCTTTGAAAAGTTCAGATGTGTTCCCGGTCCACGAAGATCGTTGCACCAAGCTCTGGAGGTAGTATGGGGTGAGGGGTGTGGGAGGCAGGTGCAGTGGGTGGGTGGGTGCAGGTTGCGGGAGGGGGGCAGGGAGACCGACGAGGGACAGTTTCCTCTTTTACAGGTTAAAAAAAAAGACATTGCAGGACCATTTTTTTCTTTTACAGGGGCATGTGGCATGCTGGGGTGGGCTCCCACCATGCCACAGGAGTCTTTCTTTTTGAGGGGACAGCTGTAGCCTACGGGGGATTGGGTACCCCCATCAGCACACAACAAAAGGGGGGTGACATTATGCCGACGGGGATTGGGGCCTCCATCGGCAAATAAACATGGTGGGGGGGTTAATATTGTTTGTGAACATGGCAGCAAGCTGCCGCCGTGTTCACAAACAATATCAGTTTTTCAAGATCCCACCCTGCAATGACAGGTTGCTCCCTCATTGCAGTGAATAGCTGACACTGCAATGACAAGGTGGCCCCTGATTGCAGCGGCTACATTTTTACATGTTAGTGGCACACTGGCTGAACTAGTGTCAGCAGCAGCGTGCCACGGCATTGGGGGGAAGTGGACCAAGCTTTTAAAGGCTGTGGGGGCATTGGCCACAACAGTGCTGCGCCTCCACAACCTGCTTCTGGGGAAAGCTGCCGCAATATGTTTCTTGCGCATGCATGCAATCAACATAAAAATGACATATGGAAACTTTTAATAGCAAACCCAAAACAAAGAAGGAAGGGAAACTTGCTTAACTAGGAAAGGCACACTAAGCCAGAACTTGTTTCCAGGTGCGACCTAGGAGCACAAGAAAGTTAAGGGTCTTGCTCAGGGTCACACAGTATGCAAGTGGGGGAATTGGGATTCAAGTCCCAGGTCTCCAGGTTTGCAGCTCAGTGCCCTTAACCACTACGTTATACTGCCTCCTAACATGATTTTAATACAAAAATAGTGTCCTTACAAAGTAGCACAGGAGATGGTTAGAATGTACACATGCTTTCCTAAAGCAGAATTATTGTATGCAAAGCCACACTTTTCTTTGTATTTCAGAGTTTTTATTTCACTGTAGGGTGCACTATTTTCTTCCCATATAAGTTACTAACTGATATGGGAAGGAACTATTGTACCCTGCAGTGAAATTAAAAATCTGAACAACAGAAAAGTGTGGCTTGGCATAAAATAATTCTGCTTTATGAAAACATTATGGATTATTGTCTACAGGAATTCTATTCAGAACTTCTGATTAAAGACTGACAATATTTCTTTACGGGAATGAACTGCACAATTGCCACCAAGGAGTATGAAATGAGTTGCTAGAATCAGACGATTCTTGGAGAGCTCACTTATTTGGAAAGGGGATGCTGCATCAACTCTCCCTCTCTCTCTCTCTCTCTCTCTTTATCTCTCATTCACTCACTCTCTGCAGAGTCGAGGAGCTCTCACAAGATGGATGATCAGATCCTGTTTTAAAAAACAAACACTTGATGGAATTGAAAGCCTCAGAGCTGCTGGGATGGGCCCAATTCAGGCATCTGCTGATCTACCCTAAAGCTGCTGTAGCCACTGGTCGGGAGACGAGGTGGGGCCATGATCGTACATAGATACATTTAGATTTACATTATAGTAAATGCATCCCTGGTCGGGAACTTATTTCTCTTAATTAAAATTAAACAAAACTTTTAAATATGTACAAACTTATTTTTTTATTTATTTAATCTCCTCAGATGACCTCCCCGCTGTGAATTTCTTGTGATAGCCCGTACATCACAGACACTGACAACACACACTCTAACCTGTCATTCAGCAACCATGTAAAAATGTGACTGTCACACTCACTTTTTGATTGGTCTAAAGATAAAAATCTTCTTTTGGTTCTCCTCTCCCAGTATTACTATGGAGACGAGGGTATTCTGCCAAAATTTCCATAGTAACACTAAATAAAGAGGAGAACCAGTAGAAGAAGAATGAGTGACAAGTACTCATTTCAGGGCAAGCAGACAGACTTTCATGGAGATTTCGTTAATCAGTCATGGATTGCATTTTTACCGCAGCATGGTCTTCCAAAATAAACATTCATCGTGCACTACCAGTAGTAAATGCGAAGGGTTGCCAACATTGGATTTCAAAAATAAGGGACAGACCCCCGACACTTGCCCCACCCTTGTCCCAGCCTGCCCACCCCACCCATGTCCTCACTCCTGGTTTAGACATGAATTTATCATATTTTACAGTATGGATACTGGCTGATCTGGTCGTTCTGATGTGTCTCTTCACATTGGGCATTTCAGTAGGAATCTATCTTCCATCAGAAAGCCTTGTTTATGTAAATGGCTAGCCTAGCACAGCACACATCAGAATGACCAGATCAGACAGCATCTGCACTGGAAAACATTATAAATTCATGTCTAAACCAGGGGGGAAGGGGCAGGGGTAGCCAGTATTGAGAACCACTGCAAACCATAAGCTGGAGAGCTAGGACAGTCAGTCCTTGAATCCATTCCTGATGGCTTTACACTACCAGATCAGTTCACAGTGCTAAATTATCCTTTAGGACAAGGCCTCATTTGAAGGAGTCTCCCATCCTGTCCTGAGCTGGTCTGGGCTGCCTGGCTGACAGGACATCACACATCACAGTACTGTAGACACTTTATGCACACAAAAAAAAAGAGTCAAATTCAAGCATAGACCATGATTTTATTTGCCTACTGCTAGAATGCTAGCTAGACAAGAATTAGCAGCATTTTGAGAAGGTAAGAAAAGCCCATCCAGGTGATGCATAGATCACTAATGTGGTTTAATAAAGAATAACATGCAGTCAATATAGCAGGGACACTGGGTAGTAATAAAATACGTAAGAAAAATAAAGCAACCTGATTGGCTCAGCGAGAAGGACTAGTTTGTTATTATCTGACCATAGTTACACTCCTGTACTTCTTTCTAAGTTCCAGATGGTTTACTAGTATTGCATCCTCCTCATCTCAGCAGAACAGTAACAGCAGTCAGTTTTCTTGTAAACACAGCCATCTCAACACCAGTCAGCTCCCCAGATCCCACTTTCCCAAATCCCCAACTGATCTAAATTAAAAAAAAAACTTGATAAGTACTCCTGCAGTTATTTTCCGATACTGGTTTATGATCAGGCCATGAATGACATACACACAAGGTCTCACTGTCACAGGAAGTACAGTTCACACCCGAAATGCTGAGTTTTTACCACCATGACCTGTGTCATGTTATGCCTGTGGCATGTGGGTAGTTTCTTTGTCTTTTCGGTTCTACTTTAAATTATATTTTAAAATGTAAGAGACAGAAGCTTCCATTTGGTACAGTTGCAGTGTAGATAGCTGCTTCACAGTGCTTACCATTCAATCCTTGTTTTGAGGAGACTATCTACTTTCATGACTGCTGATAACATTGCCATCACTTGAGTTTTCTGACATCTTAGGCACAAGTCTGTCACCTTGTTGCTCTACAGTCCATATCCTTTCACTGTACTGTATGTACTATAGCTGGCTTTTTCTACAAATGCTGAATAGACTGTCAGACTCATGCACTCAGCAAATCAGCAGAACAGAGAGCTGAAAGACTGAGAGCAACTTGCCACTTGAAGAAGCACCTACTTTAAAGTTTGGCCAGCAGGCCTACTCCGAGCCTCCGCCCTCAGCCTCCGCTCCGGTGCTCCATCCAATTCCAGCTACACCAGCTCTTCAGTTCCTTGACTCGACTTCTCCTGACCAGTGGCTGATCCGGTGTTCCTGAAGTGGATCCGGACCACACGGCATGACTACTTGACTCCCAATCCCAACCCGAGGGGGGGTGCGGCACCATGACTGTCCTCGCGACTCCTCGATCCAATCTGGCACTGTCCCAGACAGACTCCCAGCCTGTAACAAACTAAACTAAAACAGGCAAGTGGCTGTGTCTGCTCTGCCACTGTCATGGACTCTGTGAGGAAGGGCAGTCATGTGATGACGTGACGTTCCCAGACAATCTGTCTCCAGGCAACTGGGGGATGCTGCACATGCGCACAAGCTCCACCTCCACTCCACTCCACTGACAGTCGCTCCACAGAGTCGAACTAGTGCCAGGGCCAGTCTGCCAGATGAGTGATGACCACACCCATTGCAGATATGCAGACAGAGTGAGTTTTTTTTTTACAGGAGGGGCCACCATTGTAAATATGGGACAATACACGTCCCGTATGATGAATGTACACCATCTGAAATCCCTACACTATTGAAAAAAAAAAGTTTAAAAAAGTGCAGGGGCCAAAATAACTATATGGCACCCCCATAATACAAGTGAGGGGGCCATGGCCGGGTGGCCCCCCCAGTTTAGCCAACCCTGCTCTCAGGTGCTTCCCTGATTTGTGACTATCAGTACCTCCCCACCTAGTTCGTACTTTGCTCCTGGGTTCCTGTGTCCTATGTGCATGATCTTGTACTTCTTTAATTTGAATCCCAGATGCCATTCTTCAGGCTATTTCTCCAGTTTTTTTAAGGTCTTCCTTCATTCTTTCAGCACCCCCAGCATGTTCATTCTATTGCATAACTTTGTATGATCTACGAAGAGGCATACCTTCCCCTCCAGTCCCTCTGCAATGTCCCCAGTAAAGACATTGAAGAGGACTGACACTAACACCAACACCTGCGTCACTCTGCTCATCACCTCTCCCTCTCCAGAGTACTCCTTTAGCACAGCACTCTGGCTCCTGCCATTCAGTCAGTCCTCCACCAACAGCCTGACATCGGTGGTGGGCAAGGTGATGGAGGGCATTGTCAAGGAGAGGCTATGGGGGGACCTGGATAAGTCAGGGTGCCTGGACGATAGACAGCATGGATTCATCCCGGGGAAATCGTGTCAGACAAACCTGGTGGAGTTCTATGACTGGGTGACAAGTGCCTTGGACCTGGGTAGACCAGTGGATATCCTCTTTTCTAGACTTCAGCAAGGCATTTGACTCTGTTCCTCACGTGGGCCTGTTGGATAAGCTAGGAGAAATGGGGTGGAAACCAGATGATCAGATGGATAGGCAATTGGCTCAGGACCGGACCCAGAGGGTCGTGAGTTGGTGGGATAGTCTCATCCCCAAGGAGGGTCATTAGTGGGGTCCCACAGGGATCAGTCCTTGGGCCCCTTCTTTTCACGCCTCGTATCTGACATAAGGACAGGAATCAGGAGTGAGATGAGTCTCTTTGCAGATGACTCGAAACTGGGGCGGTGGTGGATGGGGAGGAGGAGGGGCCCTGCAGGGGACCTGGAGGCTCTGGAAGATAGTCTAGAAAGTGGAAGCTGAGGTTCAATGCAGGAAATGCAAGGTACTCCACCGGGGTCCAGAAACCCAGGCCAAGTGTACACCCTGGGAAATACTACAAGTCTCAATGGCTGAGAGGGACCTGGGGTGGTGGTGGATGTCAAGATGAACAACTCTGAGACTTGTAGGAGGGCAGCAGCCAAGGCCAACGGGATGCTAGGATGCATCGCTAGGGGATCACCTCCAGAAGGAGGGAAGTGATACTCCTCTGTATAACTGCTTGGTGAGGCCGCACCTGGAGTATTGCGTGCAGTTTTGGAGGCCACACTTAAGAGGGACATTAACCTCCTGGAGAGGGTCCAGAGGAGGGCAACCAAAATGATTTGGGGCTTGGGGACAGGACCTATGAGGAGGCTCGAAGAGCTAAATATGTACACATTGGAAGAGAGAGGGACGGGGGACATGATGGAGTCTTCAGGTACAAGAAGAGGGTAAATAGGGGAGGAACAGTCAGGGTGCTTCGAAGGAAGGAGGAAGGGCCACTAGAGGGCATGGGTGGAAGCTGGAGGGAAGATTCAGGGAGAAAGGAGGAGGTGCTACTTCACTGAGAGGGTGGTGGAGCCATGGAATGCACTACCTAGGGGGCTGGTGGAAGCAGAGACAGTGGAGGGGTTCAAGAGGGGGTGGGACAGGTACAGGGGAAGGGTTCAGGAAGCAAAATCCAATGCAGCAAGAATATCCGGAACTGGGAAGGGAGAAGCCAGAGAAGGCGAGGGGGACAGCAAGGTCAGCACCCAGGGTGGGGGCTGACCAAACGAGCAGACACAAAAGACCATTAGGCCTATTCTGCTGGCATTTTAGTATGTTAGTATGTTAGTAACAGAGCTATTTTAGGAACCACCCCTAGGCTGCTGAGTGTGTTAATCAACCTTCTGTGGAGGATGGTGTTGAAGGCCTTTCTGAAGTCCAGATAGACCACTTCCACTTCACCTCCCTGGTTCTCTACCATAGTTACCCAGTCAAGCCTTAGATTAGTACAAAGACTTGGTGCAAAACACAGTACTTATCCTAAATAAAGTAAAAGTTAGGGCTAGATGTATAAGTAAATACGTGCTATATTAAAGCAGTGTACAGTGTGTGTGTGTGTGTGTGTGTGTGTGCGTGTGTGTGTGGCAATTTGTTGTGTATGTAGACAGTGCACTGCTGTGTTATACTGGAATATATATGCCTATATGTGTATATGTATCAGTCAGTGTGTGTATCACAACAACTAGAAAGTGCAATTAGGTAGCTCAGTGGTTACTGCAAAAATTGCTTGTTTACATTCCCCCGCTATCTAGATCAGTTTTAGCCTTATGCATGTCATTGCTGATTTAAATGAAGTGTCTAGTGGTAACATCCCCCCACCCTCTGATGTCCCTCGGAGCCTGAAAAGAAGAAAACAGCCCCTCAATGCCTTTTTTTAATCTGTAGGAAAATTTATTTATTTAATTTATTTAGTTTTTGTTGACCAGCTAAGTGCACTAGACAAATCCTGCCTAATTTCAGGCATGACCCGGGGGGAGGGGATACAGATGAATGTCAACTGACCTTGAATCAGATTAAGCTGTTGGTGGTATTCTTAGTGAATTAACCCCCATCCTGACATTCCACTGATCACCTACCATCCAATGTCCCCCAGACCACCCCGCACAGCCTTACTCACCTGAACAGATCCCAGTGTGAAGATCCACGTTGTTTTGGAAGATATGCCTTGCTGCTGGAACCAGTGACTGCTATATGGGAAATAAGGTAAGTACAGTTGAAAATCCATTGAAATATATTAAACTGCACTTACCCTATTCTCAAGTAGAAGTCCCCAGTACCAGCAGCAAGACATTTCTTCGATGGGATAGTGGATCTTCACGCAGACTATTCAGGTGATGATGATGATGAGGTCTGGGGTTTATAGTAGTGTGCTAAGTGGAAGGTCCGGCTGGGGGGGTAGGAGTCAGATCACCACCCAGTCTGCCCTGTTAATCGCTATCTAGCTTGAGGCCACATACCCAAACTTGAACTCTGGAGCCAACCCCCCCTACCTCCAGGATACCCTTGTGTTTATCCCACTACTTCTTAAATTCTGTGACCATTATAGCCCTAATACACCCCTTCCCAGTAGGCCTTTCCAGGTGTCCGCCACCCCCTATGTAAAAAATATTTTCTTATGCTTCCCCTGAGCCTTCCCACCTCTAAATTAATTTCTGCCCCTTGACTTAGAGCATCTCTTACTTTGGGAGATGTTCCCTTATTGTATTCTGTTTATACCGGTGATATATTTGTATGTCTCAATCATGTCCCACCTCCCTCTCAAGATTTTACTAGTTGGAGTTTAAAGTTTAAATGTTTTAAGTTGCAAGTCTGAAAGACAAACTGACAAGCTTGGGTTAAGGAAGGGTTACTGCATATTTTAAAAATGAAAGTCTAAAGTTCAAACTGGCAAGGTCATGTATAAATATGTCAACTAGAGTTTCTGAGCTTGCAAGCTAGGGTGAATGGGGCAAAGAAGGACCCGGAAGCGAGTTAGTAGGGTCACATGGTATCCATCTACTGCTGTACAGGATGTGTGATAAGAAACTGAGGTTATGTTTAAGTTAAGTGTGAATAATGGAGGAAAGGAAAATGGGGCACTATGGGGGGATCACACTGGGGGGGTGGAGTGGCATGAATAAGGGTGGGGGGAGGCATCGGAATAGTGGATGGAATGGTGGACACAATGGGTGAGGGGCAGGCTAAGGGAGGATAGTGGGGTGTAGTGGTTGTGGGGCAGCAGTTTGGATGAATATACTAAGGAAACTGGGAGGTTGTCCAATTTGTTACAGGCTGAGGAGACTGGAAGAGGAGGTATAGGGCCTCTGGAGGGAGCTGGAGAGGGTGAGAACTGTGGGGCTGGGGCAGGAGGGACTCTGGGATGGAGTAGCTGGGAGAAGCAGAGGAGGAACAGCCAGGCTAAATCCCATGAGGATGTAGGGAGGGGGTGGGTGTGATGTGTGTAGAGGGGCAGTAGGTGGAGGGAAGACTCAGGGCAGAGGGAAAGAGGAGATTGTCATCACTGCAGGAGTAGCCAGTAATAGGTAAGTAGTGTTGGCACTGGAGGTGGTAGCGGAAGTGTTGGAGATTGTGGAAGGAGGGGCAGAGAAGGGTAGTGAAAGCTCAGGAGTCAGGAGTCAGGCTGAGAAAGGATGAAGGGGGGAGAGGAAGAGCAGGGTAGAGGCAGAGGGAGAGGTGGAATTGCGGGGAAGATGTAGGAGTCACAAATGGTTCAGACAGAGGTAATAAGGAGCAGGGTAGTCTGGACTCTGGAAATGTGGACAGTGAAAACAGGAGTAGGAGTACAGGACAAGAAGATAGGGGTAATAGTGCTGGGGGATTCTATACTAAAAGTGGTCAGATGGGGCAAAAGGGGAGAAAAGTACATTCGTATTTGGTCGAGGCTATTCCAGGGTGTACCACTGGCAGAGCAGGGCAGGCACTTCTCAAGTGCCAACGGAGGGGGAGGGAGAAACAGAGAAACATAGACTTTGATGGCAGATAAGGTCTGCTTGGCCCACCTAGTCTGCCTATTTCCCTACCTACTGGATAAGGTGCATATCCTAGTTAACCAACAGCCTATTTCTTCCTACCCCCTGTCTGTTTTAGAGCCCACAACCTCCTCAGGAAGGCAGTTCCATGCGTCCACCACCCTCTCTGTGAAAAAATACTTCCTCACAGTGCCCCTGAGCCATCCCCTCTCTGTCTTCAAATTGTGTCCCCTTGTTCTTGTGCATCTCTTTTTCTGAAAGATGCTACCCTCTTGGACTTTGTTGATTCCACTGAGGTACTTAAAAGTTACTGTCATGCCCCTTCTCCCTCCTTTCCTCAAGGGTATGCATATTAAACTCCTTTAGTCTCTCCTCGTATGACTTCTCTTGCAGACCCTGCACCATTTTAGTTACCCTCCTCTGGACTGCCGCCATCCTGTCTATGTCCTTGCGGAGATGGGGTCTTCAGAACTGGACGCAGTACTCCAGATGTGGTCTCACCAACTGTCTGTACAGAGGAATAACAACTTCCTGTTTTCTGTTCCTATACATCCCAGTATACCCCCAGCCCTCCCTACTGCCATCTCACATTGCTTGCTAACTTTAGGGTCATCTGATATGATTACCCCCAGGTCCCTTTCCCATTTATGTTGTTGTTACTTCCTCCCCCCATTATGTACTCTTCCCATGGGTTTTTGTTTCCCAGGTGCATTAATCTGCACTTCTTTGCATTGAATCCAAGCTGCTATACTTCTGACCATTCCTCCAACCTTGCCAAATCTCTTCTCATCCTTTCCACACCCCCCCCGTGTATCAACCCTGTTGCAGATCTTTAGGTCATCTGCAAAGAGGTATACTTTTCCTTTCAGTCCCACTACAATGTCACTTATAATGACATTTAAAAGGACTGGTCCCAGTACTGAACCCTGTGGTACCCCACTAGTAATCTCCCTTTCTTCAGAGTGGACTCCGTTTACTATTACCTTCTGTGTCCTGTTGTCCAGCCAATGTTTTACCCAGGCTACCACCCTGGGACCCACTCCCATGCTGGCTAATTTGTTTATTAATCTTTTGTGTGAGACTGTGTCAAATGCCTTGTTAAATGTCCAGAGCCCCACCCTGGTCTACTACTTTGGTCACCCAGTCAAAGAAATTGATTAGATTCATCTGACATGACCTTCCCGCTGTGAATCCATGCTGCCTTGGGTCCTGTGCCCCACTGGCCTCTGGGTACTCAACAATTCTTTCTTTCAGAAGTGATTCCATAATTTTCCCCACCACAGAGGTCAAACTGACAGGTCTGTAGTTTCCTGCCTCTGTCTTGCTCCCACTTTTGTGAAGGGGAATAACATTCACCCTCCTCCAGTCCTCAACTACCACCCCATCCTCCCATTATTTGTTAAAAAGGGTAGTCAGTGGTGTCACTAGTTCTCCCCTTAATTCTTTTAGAATTCTGGGGTGAATCTCATCAGGCCCAATTGCTTGTCCACCTTCAGTTTTAGGAGTTCTTTCAGAACCCTTTCTTCTGTGAAAGGACTGGTATTGACCCCCCCCCCCATCCAGAGTGCTGCTGTTAATTGGATTAGGTACCTCCCTCTCCTCCTCTTTTGTGAATACTGAGCAGAAGTATTCATTCAGTATCCCTGCTTTTTTAATGTACCTCTCTGCCCACCCACCATCCATTGTATTCAGCCTCACTATCCCTCCCTTTGTCTTTCTTCTGTCCTTAATGTACCTATAAAAAGTTTTATCCCCCTTCCTAACTGAGTTGGCTCATAGTGATGCACGTGGGTACAAAAGACTCGGTAGTTGAAATGGTGAAGGTGGCAAAGAGGAGGTTCGAGGAGTTGGGTTGGCAGTGTGTGGAGGTGGGGTGGTGGTGTCCTCTGAGGTACTCCAGGTACCATGTGTGAGTACAGTGAGGAACAAAGGATGGAGGAGTTCAATTAGTGGCTGAGGGATTGGTGCCGTACTAGGGAGTACAGATTAGTGTCAGACTAGGGCAGTACCTGGGGCAATAGTGACCTATATGCAGGGGAAACGTTACATTTGAGATGGGAGGGGAAGGGATTACTTAAACGGAGAATAGAGGGGTATATATCAACAAGGGTGGATTTAAACTAGAAGGGGGTGTGGTGAGAGGCCCACTGATAGGAAGGAAAAGGGTTAAAAAGGGGATCCTTGTGAGCGCACCCCTCTAGTTATGGTAAAGGCAGTGGGGAAATGGCACAGGGAAGGATGGGGGAAGAATAGGGATAGGGAAAGGGAGGAAACAGGCTGGAGGGTGGTCTCACTGAATGCAAGAAGCCTAAGGAATAGAATAGCGGAGTTACAGGCTCTCTTGGAGGTGGAAGGCAGCCATCATGGAAACGTGGGCCACCCAGTACCAGGACTGGGATATGATGATCCTTTTGAATCTATGTAAAGGGAGGGGATAAAGTACATAAGGGAGGAAAGGGATAAGGGGAGCACAGAAGCAGAATGGATGCAGTTTCAAGATGCAAAGAATAGGACGCTGAGGATGGGTGTGCTGTACAGGCCACTGGCTCATGGGATTAATCTGGACAGGGAATTAGCTGAACAAATTGGGAGGGTCTGCAGGTAGAGGAGTATAGTACTGGTGGTGGGTGACGTCAACCTACCGGGGGTGGGGTGGGGCACCCCATCTACCACAAGTGCAAGGAGTGGGTCCTGCTAGAAGCATTCCAAGACAGCTTTCTGACACAGCTGGTCCAGGGGCCGACTCAGTTAGAAAGGACTTTGGACCTTGTACTGGATAACATGGAAGCTATAAGTAAACTAGAAGTGGAGAAATCTCCGGCTGGGAGTGACCACTATTTGGTGTTATTCATGCTCGGCATAGGGAGGGAAACAGGGAGCATGGGTACATGTGATTGAGTTTAAGGGGTGGATTTTAAGAAGATGGGGGAAATGCTGGGAAGGCACCTGGCAGGAATGCAACCACATATGGATGCAGACCACAAATTGGACATTATAAAGGAAGGACTGGTGGAGGCAACAGAATCTTGCACTAGGAAAAAAGGCAAGTAGGGAAGGGCAAAGAAACCCAGTTGGCTGACACAAGAGGTTATGGAAGGGGTGAGGGCCAAGAGGCCAGTGTTTCAAAAGTACAGGAAACCAGGGAGGGGTGAAGATAAGGATAGATACATGCATAGGGAAGTCCAGGGAGGTTATCAGACTGATCAGGGTGGCCAAGGTATCGAGGGGCGCTGAGACTGGGGCAGGGAATCAAAAGTGGAGAAAAATACTTCTTCCACTACATCAGAAAGAGAAGAAAGAGCAAGGATCAGTTGGTGAGAATTAAGAAGGATGGCGGGTGAGTGGAGAAAGGGTAGAGCAGGAAGAGGTGCTAAACAAATACTTCTGCTCTGTATTCACGCAGGAGAAGGGGAACAGATACCCCAGGTGAGGGGAGCATGGGTGGGGGTAAGGGGAAGGGACAGCAGATGTAGGGATATAACAGAGAGCAGGGTACTGGATGGGTTGAGGCCATTAAGGGTGGATAAAGCACCTGGACCTGATGGCATTCAGGCTAGGGTACTAAGGAAGTTGGCAGAGGTCCTGGCTGGGCCACTGGCCGACCTGTTCAATACCTGGACACGGGATGTGTACCGCAGGACTGGACAATGACCTATGTGGTGCCCATCCACAAAAGTGGCCCAAAGGATGAACCAGGAAACTATAGACTAGTGATCCTCACATCAATAATGGGAATGCCCATGGAGACCATACTAAAAGAGAGGCTAGTGAGCTTCTTGGAGGAAAATGGTCTCTAGGATTGTCAACAGCATGGATTTATAGCAAGGAGATCCTGCCAGACAAACCTTTCAGAGTACTATGAACATACGAACATATGATATTTGCCAGCAGATAAAGGCCTAGAGGTCTATCAAGTCTGCTCGAACGTGCAGCTAGCACCCCTTATTCTGCATCTGCTCCTCCCTTCCACCCTTCCTCTCCATTGACCCTCCCTCTTGTCCTGTCCCATCCCCTTTTGAAGCAGTCCACTGTTCTACTGGATGCCACTTCTGCAGGTAACGCATTCCACCCAGCTACCACCCTCTCTGTAAAAAAGTGTCTCCTCATCTCCCTCCTGAACCTTCCTCCCTCCAGTCTCATATCATGGCCCCTTGTGTCACTCCCCTCCCTTACTTTGAACAGCCCCTCTGTACCTGTCTTGTTTATTCCTTTCATATACTTAATGGTTTCAATCATGTCCTCCCGTCCCTCCTCTCCTCCAGCAAGTACATGTTCAACTCCCTCAGCCTCCTCTCATGTGATAAGTCCCCCAGCACCTTGATCATCTTTGTCACCCTGTGCTGCACCTCCTCCAGTAACTTAATGTCCCTCTTCATATACAGATGCCAGTACTGCATACAGTACTCCAGGTGTGGTCTATCTAATGACCTATACAGTGGCAGAATCACCTCCTCCCTCTTTGAGGATATACCCCTTGCAATGCAACCCAGCATTTTGTTGGCCTTTGCAGCTGCCTTCCTACATTGGGCCGAGTTTTTCCTTGACCCTTTAATGAGTACCCCCAGATCCTTCTCCTACTCTGTCTGGGCTAGCTGCACTCCCCCCAGCTGGTAACTCCTCCTTGGGTTCTTCACCCCAAAATGCAGCACGTTGCACTTTTTGGCATTAAACCCCAGTTGCCAGGTATATGACCAGGTTTCAAGCTTTTCCAGATCATCCTGCAACACCTGCCATCCCCCTAGGTCATCCACCACCACTCCAATCTTGGTATCATCAGCAAACAGACTGATCTTGCTCTTGATGTCCAATGATATGTCTGCAATGAATATCCCAAACAACACTGGTTCCAACACTGAGCCCTGTGGAACACCTCTCATCACTACTCCTGGGTGTGAGAGCTCCCCACCCACCACCGCCCTATGTTGCCTTCCCTGAAGCGAGTTCCCTACCCATCTCACCAGCTATGCACCTGCCCCTGTGCCTTCTAACTTACTTCCCAGCCTCCCATGTGGCACCGGGTCAAATGCCTTACTGAAGTTCAGATACAGGACACCCCCTATATGGCCCATGTCCAGTTGCCTAATTACCCAGTCATAGAACTCCACCAGGTTGGTTTGGCAGGATCTGCCACATATAAAGCCATGCTGTCTGCTGTCCTGTAGTCCTTTGGCCTCTAGGAGGTGCCACCAGCCTCTCCTTAAGGATAATCTCCATCAGCTTACCCACGATGGATATGAGGCTCACCGGTTTGTAGTTCCCCAGCACATCCTTGGGGCCACTCTTGTGGAGGGGCACCACATGAGCCATCCTACAATCTTGAGGTACATACCCTGAATGTAGTGAGGCATTAAATAGGTCTGCCAAAGGTCCTGCTAGGACCTCTGCCAGCTCCTTCAGTACCCTGGGGTGGATGCCATCTGGGATTGGCGCCTTGTCCACCCTCAATGCCTTCAAACACTCCCAAACTCTGCCCTCCATGATTTCCCCACCTGTCACCCCTCCCCCCTGTTTCTGCCATTCCTCCCTCCTTGGGTATCACCCCCCTCTTCTCCTTAGTAAATACTGAGCAGAAGTAATCATTTAGCATTTCTGCCTTATCAAACCCTGCTTCCATCCAACTCCCCTTCTTCCTAATCCTTACTATGTGGTCCTTACAGCTCCTTTTCTCCCTGATGTACCTAAAGAAGTCCTTCTCCCCCTTCATAATGCCTTATGCCAGCCTGAGCTCCATAGATGCCTTGGCTTCCCTTACTGCCATGTCACTTCCTTCGATTCCATCAGGTACTCCTCCCTGCTCTCCCCCTCCCTGTTTTCTTGTACCTCCTAAAGGTAGCTCTTTTCCTCCTTACCTTTTCCATGACCTGAGTGATGTGGGAACTGGATAAGGGCTATGCAATGGATGTCCTGTATTTGGACTTCAGCAAGGCCTTTGATTCAGTGCCGCATGGGAGGTTGGGGGGGAAACTGTAATATGTGGAATGGATCACAAACTGGCTAACGTGATGGCAACAAAGGGTAGAGGTGGTGGGGGACCTCTCATCACCGACAGTGTTGATGAGCAGAGTACCACAGGGATCAGTACTGAGACCAGTGCTGTTTGGGATTTTTATTGCAGATATCTCATATGGGATCGGGAGCAAGATCCATCTGTTCGCAGGCAATACCAAGATGGGAGCTGTGGTTGATGACATGGAGGGGTGGAAGGGATTGCAGGAGGACCTGACTAAGCTGCAGGACTGGGCGGAAACATGGCAGTTGGGGTTCAATGCCAAGAAGTTCAAGGTTCTGCACTTTGGAGCCAGGAACTTGGGTAGGGGTTATCACTTGAATGGGGTACAGTTGGGGAGCTACACAGAGGAGAAGGACCTAGGAGTGTTCATTACAGGGAGCATGAACAACTCTGCTCAGTGCAGGAAGGCAGCAACAAAATGCTGAGGTGTATTTTGAGAGGGATCTCCTCCAGAAGGAGGGAGGTTATCCAGCCCCTGTATAGATCATTGGTCAGGCCTCACCTGGAGTATTGTGTGCAGTACTGGTGCCCATTCCTGAAGAATGACATCAGATTGTTGGAGGGGGTGCAGCAAAAAGCCACAAAGATGATCCAGGGATTGGAGATCAAGCCCTATGAGAACAGGCTGGGCGAGCTGAATATGTATTCACTGGAGGAGAGGAGAGAAGATATGGGGGGTTATGATTGAGACCTTTAAGTATCTGAAGGGGATAAACAAGACAAACACAGAAGGATTTTTCAGATGAGAAGGAGGGGAGCATGAGAAGACATGGACTGAGATTGGAGGGGGGAAGATTCAAGAGGGAGATGAGGAGACATTTTTTCACAGAAAGAGTGGTGGACAAATTAAGCACCTTCCCAGATGATATATTGTCCTGTAAGAAGATAGGCAGTTTCAAGAGGGGTTGGGCAGGGTAAGGGGAAGAGATCCTGGGAAGGGGGAGCCGGAGGGGCAGTCGCGAGATAAGGGGCTAGCCGCACACTTAAGCAGACTCGATAGACCATGAAGCCTGTTTCTGCTGGGAATTTTATATGTTTGTATGACTCAATCATGTCCCCCCTCCCTCCTTTCTTCCAGAGAATATGTATTTAACTCCTTTAGTCTTTCTTCATAGGTCATATCTCGCAGGCCCTGCATCATTTTATTTGCCATTGACTGCACCAGTTCCACCATGTCTATGTTCTTTCTAGGATGGGGCTTCCAGAACTGGATGCAGTATTCCAGGTGCAGTCTCATGAGTGTCTTATACAGGGGCAAGATGACCTCCTTCTTTCTACTCGTAATACCCCTCCTTATGCATCCAAGCATCTGGCTAGATTTTCCAGCTGCCTTATAGCACTGCTTAGTTTTCTTAGGTCCTATGAGATTGTAACTCCCAAGTCCCTTTCCAGGTTTGTGACTGAGAACTTCCCCACCTAGTTTGTAATTTGTTTCTGGGTTCTTGTGCACTGTATGTATGATCCTGTACTTCTTTGCATTCAATCCCAGCTACCATTCTTCAGACCATTTCTCCAGTTTTTTAAGGTCTTCACTCATTCTTTCAACACCTTCTGGCATGCATACCCTATTGTATACCTTTGTATAGTCTGCAAAGAGGCGTACCTTCCCCTCTAGCCCCTCTGCAATGTCCCCAATAAAGATACTGAAGAGGACCAGTCACAACATCAGCACCTGTGGCACCCTGCTCATCACCTCTCCATCTTTAGAGTACACCCCCTTTACCACAACGATCTGATTCCTGCCATTCAGCCAGTTCTCTACCAACAGAACTATTTTAGGATACACCCATAGGCTGCACAGTTTGTTAATCAACTTTCTATGGGGGACTGTGTCACAGACCTTTCTGATATCCAGATAGGCCTTATCCACCACACCTCCCTGGTCCACTAGGTTTGTTACCCAGTCATGCTATAGATTAACACAATAAGTTAGTGCAAAACACAGTGCATATCCTAAACAGGCCCATACACTTAGGGGGTTCTGGGGGTTCTGAAGACCCCACCCCCGCAAGAGAGATCAAGTTTCACTCTGTTTGCTTTTTTCTTTTTTTATGGCAGCATGGGTGGGAGCCATGCTGATTCATTGCCATGATGTGGGAGAGAAAAATTACTGTGACAGGAATGTGAGGCCATTTCCCTCTGCTAGGTGTTTCCATTGGTGCTGTAGCTCAAACCTCTGCCTCCTGCTTAAAGCAGCAGTACAGTATGGCATAAAAATAAGTACCACATAGATGTCTTCCTGCTGATCTGTTGAAAACATAGCTGTTTAAAATTCTGTTGAACAGTGCAGCATTTGGCTAAAAAGTGCCCAGTATCTTCTTTGTTTTAGTTTACATTTGTATGCCTGCCATGTTGTTCCCCAGATCTGTACTGCCAACTGCACACACACAAGAACATTCTGCTTTTTATTAGATATTTATTTATTTCAATCTCAGATTACAAATAACTTTGAGCTTGAGACAGCTCATTTACAAAGGTTCATTGTCAAATGAAAGGGTTACAATAAGGTAGGGAGGTACAGACAACATTCACGGTATCAACGAAGGTACAGACAACATTCATGGTAACATCAGAGCACAGCAAGTCAATTGGTAAATAAGTGGGAACAGTGCTGCACACCCAAGATTATAAGCAAGCATAGTAAACCATAAGGTACATTTGAAGTAACATTGCTAATCAGAGGTGGGGGGAAGGGGAAGTGTAAGGAAGGGGCAGGGGAGGTGAGAGGGCAGAATCCAGACACAGAAGGAAAAGAAAGTATGGCAGCCAGAGGCCTTACCTTAGGGTGAGAGGGATGGGAGGCTAAGGTGGGAGAAGGGGTAAAAGAGAGAAGTGCAGATAAAGGGAAAGAAGAAAAGGGAGATTGGGGACCAGAGGGTCTGGACAGGTCCAGGAAGAGAGGGGTCAGTGGGACAAGAGCAAGGAGGGGGTGAGATAAGGGAGGAGGTGGCAGGGGGTAAAGGGGAAATTGTTTACAACTTGACTGGTTACGCTTCCTGTGTGGAGCATGCATTCCTTCACAAATGTACTAAAGTCAGGGGTGACTAACTCTGCCTCCTGGGTTTATGTGGTGGGTGCTTGTATTTGTCTGTGTCTGTAGCTTAGTTTTTGTGGATTTGCATGATTTTCTACTTGGAATAACTATACCATTAATGCTCACTACATCCGTGAAAGTCTTCTGGACTGGATTTCTGCAAAACATCATCACCAGGTATCTGCATTTTTCATTTTAAAATCAACTTTTTGGAAGCTATCCCAAGCAAAACATAAGTCAAGCAACTAAGAGGACCAGTCCTCTTCAATGTCTTTGTAAGCGACATTGCAGACGGACTGGAAGGAAAAGTATGGCTCTTTGCAGATGACACAAAGATCTGCAACAGAGCTGATGCACAAGGTGGGGTGGAAAGGATGAGAAGGGACTTGTCAGGGTTAGAGGAATGGTCAAATGTATGGCAGCTTAGATTTAATGCTAAGAAGTGCAAGGTAATGCACCTGGAAACAAAAACCCAAGGGAAGAGTACACAATGGGGGGTGAGATACTAACAACAACAAAAATGGAAAGAGACCTTGTGGTAGTCATATCAGATGACTTAAAGGTGGGCAAGCAATGTGAGAGGGCAGTAAGGAGGGCTGGGGGGATACTGGGATGCATAGGGAGAGGCATCACCAGTAGAAAACAGGGACGTTGTTATGCCTCTGTACAGACAGCTGGTGAGACCCCATCTGGAGTACTGTGTGCAGTTCTGGAGACCCAATCTCCACAAGGACATAGACAAGATGGAAGCTGTCCAGAGGGCAACTAAAATGGTGCAGGGTCTGCACCGGAAGACATATGAAGAGAGACTAAAGGAGCTTAATATGTATAGCCTCGAGAAAGGAGGAGAGGGGGACATGATAGAAACTTAAGTACCTCAAGGAATCAACAAAGTCCAAGAGGGTAGCATCTTTCAAAAAGAGGTGTGCAAGAACAAGAAAGGGCACAATTTGAAGATAGAAGGGGCGCTCAGAGGTAATGTAAGGAAGTATTTTTCACAGAGGGTTGTGGATGCATGGAACAGCCTTCTGAAGGAGGCTGTGGAGTCAAAAACAGTGACTGAATTCAAGCATGCATGGGACAGCCATAAGGCAATTCTGGGGGGTTGGGGTAGAAAGAAGTAGGCTGCTGGTTACCTAGGATCTGCAGCTTATCCATTAGGTAGGGAAATGGGCAGACTGGGTGGGCCAAGCGGTCCTTATCTGCCATCAGATTCTATATTTCTATGTTTCTATGTAAGTCTGACAAACTCAGTAACTCTGGGTCCTGCTTGAATCCACATTTTCGTCTGACCTGCTCCATGATCTGTATGTGGGTTTTTCAACAACCTCTTTGAATGACAAAGAAGCATACAGACAAAAGGATTTCACAACCTGAATATGCGCAGGCACAGTTCATCACCTTCAGGAATTCTAACACATTCTGTGACTCTGGACCTCAGCTGTTGATCATTTCTTTTGGCTTTTGACTTAACCACCAGGTATCAACATTTTCAATTGAAATCAACTCTTAATGTACTTGTCTCTAAGGGCTATCTATCCAACAACCATTTTGAAGTACAGATTAAACTTTTAGCTTGTTCTCAAAACCACTGCAACTGTGCCCTTACATCTCCTTGCTATTACTAAACTGGTCACTACCTCATGCATCATCCTTATGGAAAGGAACCTGTTAGAAAAGGGGCCCTGCTGCCCCACAGTAGCAACTTTAAACCCCTTTTAAGACATCTAATACTGCTGCAGTTGCTCCTGTCAGGCAACATTCACCCTAACCCCAGCCCACCACAATTTGGTTACAAGGTTACCAGCAGTGCAGGGTCACTCTCCTTGGCAAGCATTAACATCTGCAGCCTCCTCTCCAAACTTGATACCCTCTCTGCCTGGGTTTCCCAGTACAATCCAGACATTTTATCAGTGCTGGAAACATGGCTGTCTCCAAAAATACCTGACTCCGCAATAGCAATTCCCACATATGCAGTTTTCATACAGGACAAACTTACCAAGAAAGGAGGAGGCTGTGCCCTCTACCTTAAAGAGTCCCTCATGGGTCATGTCATCCACTTGTCCATCTCTGGAAATGAAATCCAAATCCTTGCTGCCAAAGTACTGCTCAGAACTCATAACAAGATCTTGACTGTTGTCTCTGTCTATGTAACACCCAAGTTGAGCAATCTGGGCTTTCACTCCCTCCTTGACTGTATCAACTCCCTGGATCAGAATACAGAAGTTATCCTGCTTGGCTATTTCAATGACAACTGGCTGGCCTTCTGCTTGATTAGTTATAAAGATGTCCTAGTTGCCGCTAACTTCACACAAATGGTTAAATCACCTACTAGAGTAAACTACAGAACAGTGACCTGTACACTTCTGGACTGGGTGCTAACTAATCATTCAAAACATATCTCTGAAGCTATAGTCCTCCCAGACTTCTTAAAGGAAAAATCCATGTTAAAATCAGAAAAAGATATGTAGTAGTCTTTTTTCTCTGTTCTAACCAGTTCCCAGTGTTTTCTTTTCCTCTGGCTGTGAGAGATGTTTTTTCTAACTTTCCCTAACTGTTTTATTGCCCTTGGAGGCTGCCATTCTGGTTTCTGTTATGGCCTCTAATCTTCCCAGAGTGCCCTTTGGTGTGATGTCTAATTGCCCCTGCAGGAAGCCAGTGTCTTGTTACAGGGTCTGTCACAGCTCAGACACAGAGAAAATACTTCTTCCAAAGAAGACACACTGCTAGATTTTGGGTGAGTATAATCATTATTATTTTTTGATATTGTACCTCGTCCTGCTGTGTTCTGCTGTGTGTGTGTGTGTGTGTGTGTGTATTTGAATCATGTCACTGTTTACTCTGTTCTTCTCAGTCACTTTCAGTTTTTGCACGAGTACTAAGTAGCAAAAATTGAACATCACCTTATAGATTGTAACATAGCAGGACAAGGTACTAATATCAAAAATAATAATGATTACACTCACCCAAAATCTAGCAGTGTGACTTCTCTGAAAGAAGTATTATCTTTGTGGCTGAGCTGTGACAGACCCTGCTAAATCTAAGGGCATAGCTACATCATTGTCACATGAGCCAGGGTGCATTGTAGGAGAAAGAAAGCCAATAAACCTATTTGTGATGGAGATCCCCAGGTGTCATAAAACTATCATACAGCTAGCAGGTTAATTTAGAAAAAACTCCTAATAGCAGACAGCGGGAAGGACATACTAGGACTTAACATACATATCAAAATACTCTACTTAACATATGTTTTTGTACTTTCTGGGTGGACTTCTCCTTTAAGTAATCATTCCCCTATCTTGCGTATCTGGACCAACAAATACACCAACCCCCCCTCCCCCAAAACTATTAACAGGAGAATGCTGACCCCTGGTCATCTTGAGTCACTTAAAACACTCCTTCGTGAACATGACCGGTCACCAATTGATGTAGCCCCTGATGTAGACACAGCACTTGAATACTTTATCACCTGTTTCAACTCAGCCTGCAATGTTCATGCTCCGTTCAAGAAGTGTAAGATCAAGGGTGTCAATAATCTATGAATGACACTAGGCCTCCTTATACAAATGAAAGCTCGAGACCAGCTCTGGTATCATGCTAAGGCAACTGACACCCAGACTGACATCCAGGCCTACAAAACAATAAGGAATGCATGCACCAGAGCAATCTGCCATGAGAAGGCTAACTATTACAGGAACGCCTTAGCCAGTACCTGGAATGATGGGAGTAAATTCTAGCATAACCTTGCTGAAGTGACTGGAAAGGATCCCAAAACAACACCAACACTGTTGAACACAGATGGTACCATCACTCTTGACCATGTAATCATTGTCAACGCATTTAACACCACTTTTGCTGACCTTAGTCATGTGCTACCCCCTAACTTTTTTGATCCCACCACAGTCAACTCAGCACCTGTTAGTTCAGATTTGCCAACAGGGCACCCTCCTTTCCATTTCAAGGCAATCCCGGAAAGCCTAGCTAAAAAAACATATTCTTAAAGTGCTTGGAAAGTCTATTGTCAGTGGCGATTCACTGGATATGAAACTTCTCGCCCTCACCCTTGACAAATTCCTGCTCCCACTAACCAAAATCCTCAAACATTCCCTCATGATCTCCCAGTTCCCCCAAAAGTGGAAACTGGCAGTGGTGACTCCAATCCATAAAAGCAGTGACAAGACTCACACGAACAACTACAGGCCTATATCCATCCTCCCACCTCTATCCAAAGGATTGGGACGGATACTGGCTGATCAGCTCACGGAGTACCTTGTAAAATACAGCCTGCAATGTTCCCAGCAGCATGGCTTCTCCAAAGGGCACAGCACTGCCACGGCACTCCTCGAATTCACCACACATATCCATCATGCACTTAATCAGGGCCAGTTGGTGGGTGCCTCTTTTACTGTCCTGACTAAGGCATTTGACACTGTCAGTCTCTCCATTCTCCTCAAACAATTATCCCTTCTTGGTCTTTCAAGTGAAACTACCCTCTGGTTTAAAAGCTACCTCAGTAACCAGACCCAACACATCAGGATTGGCGAATTCCTCTCATCTTCCCTACCAATCCAGTCTGGAGTACCCTAAGGTTCTATCCTGGGTCCCTTGTTATTCAGCATATTCCTGAACCATCTCCCTGCCTCCTGCCATGACAGAATGTTACTGTATGCAGATGTTGCAGTAATCTTCACTTGCCACACTGACCCCATCTCCCTTCAGTCTCAAGTACAGAAAAGTTTCACAGACGTGGAAGACTGGTTTTGTTCACATAAACTCATCCTTAACCACAAAAAAACTAAAACAATGTTGTTCCATGGAACTCATAAGTACAAGGACCATGCGCTCATAATTAACAACCATGAAGTGTCGCCCTTGAGCAGGTGGATATGTTTAAATATCTGAGCCTGACCCTTGACTGCTCCCTCTTGTATACCAAGCTGTCCTGGAATTCATCCTGTAGGATCTGTTCCCTTGCATTCGAGGTGGCTGGGGTGCTCCAGTCCACTCCTGGTAGATTGAAGTCCCCCATGATCACTCTGTTCCCCTTCTCACAAACTCTCCTGGTCTGCTTCGCTAATTCACCGTCCCAGTCCTCAGCCTGAGCTGGTGGCCTGTACACAACTCCCATCCTACATATCCTGCTTTTTTGAATCCTGGAACTGCATCCATAATGCCTCAGTCCTCCCCTCCTCCCCCTTCCCTTAAACACCTTATCCCCTCCCTTACATAAATCACCACCCCACCCCCTTTCCCCTATCCTTTCTGTACATGCTATAAACTGAGATCATCAGATACCAATCCTGCTATTGAATATTTAAAGTGTTTTAAGTGTTTTGAAACTACTGAGATGGTATTCAAGTGTGTCCAACTTAGCACACCATTGCTGCAGATGCCAGGGTTTGTTTCTAGGGGACGGTGTAACCCCCCTACCTATTTGGGGCTTACCTGCAGCCCATAGCTCCCATTTCTGCTCTCCTCCTGGAGCCTCCAGGAAATGCCTGCATTTTCTTTTTGGTTCCCTGTTTCTGGCCCGAGTGCTTCTGGTGCCTCTGTTAGTCCCTGAAACTAACCCAGTGTAAATCCAACCCAACGGGGCTCCACAATGTAGAACCACAATCCCCTGCAGCTTGCTTTGACACTCTGGTGCCAGAGGGGATCACACAGGCATGAGAAGCGGCTTTGATGTTTGACTACTCAAACTTGCGGTTGAACTGGAGAGTGTTCTGGTGGTCCCGGTGTCCACACCACTTAATGGGGACCCGGTGACAACAGACAGGGCCATGAGAGCATGCTCTTCTGAAATGTTTAAAAGATCAATGAGGTGTCTGAGATTGGGGCTCATAAATATTAATGAGCCTGGAGCCCCAATCTCATTAATATTCATGAAGGTGCTTCTGCCTCAAAGGAAGACGTGTTTTGGTGACCGCCAAAAGAAAAAAAGAAATATTTTGAACTGAAAATAAATAATTGTAACTGCTATATCTGTGTTTGGAAAAAATTGTTTAAGCAAGGGGGAAAGTATTTTAAACAAATAACTAAACTTCTGGCTGCACCAGTATAATGTTGGGACTCGGAGAGACGGCCTGCATGCTGCCATAGGTGGGATTGCAGCAAAAGGAAAGTAGACTGAGCAATTTATTTGGGCAACTATTCAATTGATTCTTCCTGCACCAGGACTTTGTTTGAGACTGTATCTGATCTACTTAAGGGACTGTATGTTTTAACAGCCATTACAAGCAGCCACAGCCAATCGAAAAGCTAAGAGTATTTTTTTTATATAGTTTTTATTATAATTTTGATAACCATACAGGCAGACAAACATTAATACCCGGATAACTCCCGGGTCCGCACATCCAAACTGGGTGTGGTCATTATACTGTATACAGCAATAACTACAGTATGTACATACACAGCTGGAATGACTACCCCACTTCAATTATCCTAGATAGCTACTGTATACTAATCATTCTATAGACAAGTTCTTGTATGTAGGGAGCAAACTCCTATAATGAACAGCACCTGTTTGAGTGGGATCCCCCCTCTAAAGTTAATATAATCTCCATATACATATCAATAGATTGGGGTAGATCCCTGCCACTGCGTCCTTAGGAAAGAGAAAGAGTCCCCCCCCCACCCACAATCGTTTGGCAGATAATGAAACTCATACTATATAATCCTAATAATGACCAACAAAAGTATACATAACCCCTTGCAGTGGAAAATAAATAAACATAACTCCATATTATGCATCTACTCCCTACCTATAAGCCTTGAGCTATCTACAATCAGACAGACAGATCCATGTTCGGGCACCTTTGGATTGTATTAAGTAAATCGCCTCCAAGGTCCTCCACCTCCCGTCATATGTTCCCTTCCTTCCATCCCGAAGCATTTGCCTCCTAAGCCTATCAAGTATCTTCAGCAAATGCCCTACCCACTGGTCATATGGATAGATAAAGTTGTTTTTCAAGTGCCTCAGGACAAAAGCTTTGACTAGGGTGGACATCAAGGATATATGGCATTTAGTAAGCATCCCTGGAATTTGGGCCATATCCCCCAGAACACAGATCTCAGGTAAAATGAATTCCAAGTAATTTAGAATGGCATCCATATTTTGCTTAATTTGAACCCAAAGGGGGTAAATCTTGGGGCAATCCCAGAGTACATGGAATATATCCCCTGGGTTTGTGCCACATCTAAAACATAGATCTGTCTGTCTAAGGCTTCTAGCACATAATTTGGAAGGGGTATAGTGTATATTAGAAAATATAAAAAACTGCATGGTCCTGTACTTGGGTATAGGTATATAACCACCGCTCTTCCAAATTTCTTTCCAATCTGGCCCCGGGGGAATATTCTTTTCCCAGTATAAAACCCTTGCAGAAAGATCCCTACTTAGAAAATCTAACAGCACCTTATATACATTGGAGAGGCGTTTTTGCGAATAATAGATTTCCTTAAGGTTATCCCAGGTGAACAGGAAATCCTGGGCACCCCTATTCTCTCTCAATACCTTCTGCACCATTTTGGTAACCTGCATCCTCTTAAAGAAGTTCATGCTTTTGCACTGGGCTGGGAAGACCATTCTGTCTTCTACAATAAAATCTGCCCAATTAAGATTGAATAATTGAGGGGCCCATTGTTTCCTAACTGTTTGGCTCCCAATAGTCATGTTAGGATTACCCAATATAGGCTGCTCCCTCAAACCCTTTTGAGTTTTTTTCTGATTTGGAGATAAAAGAGCCCACCAAGCTGACACTGACTCGTATATTGGAGTTTGTTTCTCCCCCTTCGGTAATCTTTCTGGATTTGTGAAGAGCAATGCTGCTGGGGAGATACCCATGTCTTTAAGAATTTATCTCTCAATGTGTAGCCAAGTTGGAATGTATCCCTCTTCCTCCGGCGTTCTATTCCACCGATCCATTATACCTAGTTGTCCAGCTACATAATATAAATGGAGGGCTGGGATTTTGAGACCCCCCATACGATAGGGAAGAAGTAGGATATTATGTTTTCTCCTGGGTGGTTTTAAGTTCCATAGGAAATCAGAGATTTAATTTTGTACCTTAATAAACCAGCACTTTGGGACATTATACAGGGACAAATGTATTGGATACAAAAGTCTAGACAATAGATTCATTTTGATCAAACCAAGTCTAGCCGTCAAATTCAAGGGGAGTTTATTCCACCTAATTATATCAGCTCTAGCTACTGAAAGCACCTTGTTTATATTTGCTTCCACCCCTTCCCCTATATTAGCAGTAATACAAAAGATATTTGATCCTATCTGGGGCCCAATTCAATTGTAGAGGTTCAAAATCTGCTTTGTAGGTATATGGGGTGAGGGGGAGAACCTGTGTCTTATTCAAATTTAAACTATAATTCAAAACCATAGAAAATCTTCTTATAATTTCAAGAGCCCTTTTAATGCTCTTTGCTGGTTCCTGTAGATGTAACAATATGTTGTCTGCAAAAACAGAAAACTTAATTTCCCTTCCCCTAACAACAATCCCCTGTATTGCCGGGTCCATCTGAATCACTCTTAACAGGGGTTCCAGGTATATATTAAATAGAATTGGTGATAAGGGGCATCCCTGTCTAGTCCCATTATCAAGGTGAAACTCCTTCGATAGATAGCCATTACAAAGAACCCTATCCATGGGCGCAGCATAGAGATTTTTAATACCTCTGGGAAGGCCCTCCGGGAAACTCATCTTCTCCATAGTAGCAAACAGAAAAGTATGGGAAACCCTATCAAAGGTCTTCTCGGCGTCTAATAAAATTAACGCCATGGGTGACCTGGAGTTAGGGGCCTTGCTAAGTACATGGTGGAGTTTCCGAAGGGCATCATGTGCCCCTCTACCTGGCATAAATCTGACTTGCTCTTGACTAATTAGTATAGGGGCAATCTTTAGAATTCTATTGGCCAATATTTTTGTCAACAGCTTAAGATCTTGGTTCATCAAAGCAATAGGTCTATAGCTTCCAGGGAATTCCTTTGGTTTGCCTGGTTTTGGAATGAGTGTCATGTAAGCCTGATATAATGGTGGATGAGGGACCCCTTCCTGCATAATATTAGAAAATAGATCTTTCAATAGGATAATATGATTTGAGGATGAGCTTTGTAAAATTGAGCTGATAGACCATCTGGTCCCAATGTTTTGCCCCTTGGTAGTGAGTTAATCGCCTCCCTTATTTCAGACTCTAGTATGGGGGCCGCTAATGCTTGTGCTTGGTCCAGTCTAGGTAACATTATATTCTCCAAAAACCTCAATATATCCACCTCATTGCTGGGTGAGCCCCCTTGATAAATCTCTGTGAAATAAGCCGTGAAGGCATCCACCATTCTCTGAGGCTGTTATTATTTCCCCCTGGTAGTTTATCAAAGGAATCATTCGGGCTGCTTCTGACTCTTTAATTCTATTTGCAAGAAGCTGACTAGGTACGTCCCCCTGCAACAAATAGTTAGCTTAAAGCTTTTCAAGCCAAAAATCTATGTTGCCATAAAGAATGCCTGTCATTTTGTCCCTTAATTCTTTAAGCTCGGTATCCACCTCCTCTGAGGATCCCTCCGGGGGGGCAAGTGAGTTCATAGCACCCCATATGAACTCCTCCCTCGCTTTTCTCATACTGTTTCTTCTAGCTGTATTTCTCTGTGCTACACCAGCGTATAATACTTTACAGGTGGGCCACGTTAGACTCTTATTTTGAAGTGTTGGGATTTGGGTCTCGATAATTTCCAGCAGGGCTTCCTCTAATCGAGATAGCATATTATCCTCTAGTAACAGAGATTTGTCTAGCCTCTATCTAAAAGGTTTCATCCCAATAGAATCCATTGCCCATGTCAACTGTACTGGAAAGTGGTCAGATAAAATTCTGCTATGGGTGATCACTTTCCTGGTTCCCTGCAGTGTCTCCTTATTAACCAAAAAAAAGTCGATAACACGAATGGGTTTTGTGTGCCCCTGAATAAAAGGTCATATTATGGTCCCCTTTACTATACACTCTAAATGGGTCCACCAACGCTGTTACCTCTAGGAGTCTAGCAATAGCTACCTGATCCATAGAAGGTGGCTTTTTAAATGGGGGGGTTCCTGTCTGTCAAGTTGTTAAGACATAAGTTCCAATCACCTGCCATAATTAAAGGATGAGATGAGACGGTAGCTATGTCTATTTCCAGTGAGGTGAAAAAATCTGGGTTAGATGGGGTAGGACCATATATAGATGCAATTGATAGTAGCTTACCCATGATAGTACCCGTGATGTATATACCTCTAGCATCCTCTCTTGCTTTGATTTGCGTTACTGTAAACAGACACGCTTTCCCAATCAAAATTGTTATCCTCCCTGAGGCTTTCGTCTTTCCTTCTCCTAAGGCTTGGCCCACCCACAGTTTCTTCAAAAGACTTAACTCATCTTTTAATAAGTGGGTTTCCTGCAATACTGCTATTTGAGCCCCCAGCTGGTATATATGTTTTAAAATACTAACATACTATTTGCCAGCAGATTAGGCCTTATGGTCTATCGAGTCTGCTCGAACCTCAGATCCCTAGTTGGGTGCCGAGGCCCTCCCCTCCCTTGTGTTCCAGAAACCCCTATCATCCATCCCCACCCCCCTGGGACAGGCCATCATCTGATACATCCACTTTCTGTGTCTGTCCCACCCTCTCTTGAAGCCCTCCACTGTGGATCTCTGAACCAGCTCACCAGGCAGTGCATTCCAGGGTCCATCACCCTCTCAGTGAAAACCTCCTCCTCTTTCCCCCTCACCCTTCCACCTTCCAACTTCAAACCATGCCCTCTGGTGATACCTCCCTGCTTTAGTCTAAGATCCCTCCATGTTTATTCTATTTATTCCCTTGAGGTACTTGAAGACCTCAATCATGTCCCCCCTGTCTCTCCTCCAATGAAAACAGGCAGAGCTCCTCAAGTCTGTCCTCATACGTCAAATCCCCTAGCCCTCATATCATCTTGTTGCCCTCCTCTGTACCCTCTCCAGGAGCTGTATGTCCCTCTTCAAGTGTGGTCTCCAGTACTGTACACAGTACTCAAGGTGTGGTCTAACCAGTCCATTGTACAGCAGAATCACTTTCTTGCTCCTAGAGGTTATCCCCTACGATGCATCCCTAACATCCTGTTTGCCTTGCCAGCCACTCTCCTGCACTGCTCAGAGTTATTCATACAGGCATCCACCATGACCCTAGGTCTTTTTCCCTATTGAGGCCTCAGCGCCTCCCCTCCCAGGTGTACCTGTGTTTGGGTTCCCCACCCAAGATGCAACACCTTGCACTTGGTGATATTGAAATTTAATTTCCATGTGTGAGCCCAGCTTTCCAGAGTGTCCAGGTCCCCTTGCAGGGCCAACCTCCCCTCTTCTCCCTCAACTACTGCTCCCATCTTGGAGTCATCAGCGAAGAGACTCATTTCACACCCTATACCCTCCCTGATGTCCGATATGTAGCCATTAAACAGGATCGGACCCAGGACCGAGCCCTGCAGTACCCACTACCAACCTCTCTGGGGTTCGAGAGCTCCCACAGACCTACTCTCTGGGTGCGTCCAGCTAGCCAGTTTTCAATCCATCTGACCATCAAGGGCCTACTCCTAACCCCATCAGTTTCTCCACCAGACCACATTGGGGACAGCAACGCTTGCTGAAGTCCAAGAATAATACATCCACAGGCTTTCCCTGTCCAGTTCTGATGTTACCCATTCATAGAACTCCACAAGATTGGTTTGACATGATCCACCTGGCACAAACCCATGTTGCCAACTATCCAGACCTCCCATCTCCTCTAAGTACACCCCCAATCGTTCCTTTAGTGTACTGTCCAATAATTTTCCCACCACCGAGGTCAAACTGATGGGTCTATAGTTACCTGGTACTTCCTTCGACCCCCCTTTATGGATTGGCACCACATGTGCCTCTCGCCAATCCCTAGGTAACCTCTCTGTCTCAAGTGACCTGTTGAAGAGCTCATCAATCTTTTCTTTCTCCCTCTGAGGCCTTTAACATTCCAGGAAATAATGTTAATATTTGTCATATTGTGTTTCCATACCCCTTCCTCTCACACCAACAAAATCTGCCCAAGTGTCTGTACCTGCTTTTTGGACTCTCTCTCTCTCTTCCCTAACCCCCCCAATCCTTCCCCCATCTTACCATAATCCCTGATCCTTTGATCACCCTCCTACAACAAGTTGAAACAGAGATGAGCCAACCCCTGAGAGCAACCCCATGTCCCCCGAATCTTTTAGAGGCACATAGGGCCTCTTGACTCCCCTGTGTTTCCACTTCCCCCCATTAGATAGGGTTAGATTTCCCTTGTTAAAGTATTAAGCCCCATTTATGTTCTCTCTCAGCCCTGATTATGTTGTATCAAACTATGCAAAAACTAGTAACAATAATAATAATAATGTGGCCCCACATAACCGGGAGACAACTATAATTACACATTGTAGTGCTTCAATTTCCTGCCTTTCTGAGGCCCCATATTTGGATTAAATCCCTTTGAGTCCAGTGTGGGATCAATGCACCACTTTCAGAGACTGCACTAAAAACAAATAAACATAGCAGATCATGTTTAACCACCTATGATTGCTTGTATCTTTTCAGCAATACACATCGACGTATCCATATGTTCCTGAACCTAAGAATTAAAATAAAATGGCAGTCCCATTGAGTTTAAAAAGAAAGAACTCCTCGAGGAAGCTTTAATATAATTCTACCACTGAATCTTGCTCCATATATATGCATTCACATGACTGGCAATTCTCAAAATTAACTGGGGTCTTCACTCCCCCCGCACAGTCAAGTCGCAAGCCTAAACAAATCCGGGAGCTCAGCTCACAGTCCCTCAGCAACATCCCTCGCTGTCAGGTACCTCCGATCTCCAGATTGTAATTTCACCACCAGAGTAGCAGGGTGTTGAATTCTAAACTTCACTCCAGCAAGGTATAGCTTTTTCTTTATGTCCAGGTATTATTTCTGCTTCTCACGAATCGCGGCTGTCTGGTCTTGAAATAGCCATAAAGATGCCCCATTCCATTGCAAGTTTTTAAGTGCTTTGGCTCTACTAAGGACGTGAGCCTTCTCTTTATAGTTCAAAAATCGCATAATAACGACCTGCGGTCGAGCCCCCGGCGGAGGTATTTCTCTCAGCGAACGATGCGCTCTCTCAATGTTGTATGCGTCTCCATATGGCGTTGGACTTAGCAGCTTCAATAATAAATCTTGAGTAAAGGCCATGCAATCGGATCCATCTGATCACTCTGGAAGACCTGCCATAATTAAATTATTTCTCCGGCTGCGAGATTCCCTGATCTTCGACTCGATCTTCAAGCTTCCTGACTTGTTTCCGTAAAGCTGCCAGCTCTTGCTCATGTATTGAAGTCTTCCGTTCCTGAGAAGCAACTCCAGCTTCCACATCTCCTATTCTCTGTGCCAGAGCATTTAGTGTCAGTTTAACTGCAGAAAAATCAGACACTAGCCGCCGCAGTAGCGTTTTGATTTCTGAAATATCATCGGGGGATGCCTGGCATCCTCCTTCCACGCTTAGTCAGTCATCTTGGTCTTCCAGCACTGGCGAGAAGGGTTTTGGGCGCTTTGTCACCGGCGCTCATGCATCCAGGATTTTGGGGGTTTCCACACTCCATCTCGGCCATCACAGTCGGCCCTCTACTACGGCATAAAACTCTGGTAAAATCCCATGATCAGCACAGAAAGGCTCCTCCAAGAATGCGAATATCATTCAGAAGCCTAACCACTTAAAGTCCACCACCACACTGGAGTCAAAGGTAATTTTAAAATGTTATAGATTCAGTAGAGTCTGGGAGCAGTGCTCAGGACGTCCTTCCTCAGTTAGCTCATCACTTGGTCCCCGAAAAGCTAGAATATAAAAGCCAGGACATGTGGGACATTAGACAAAGCTCATGGGAAACTTCCAAGCGCTTATGGGGAAACTGCAGGGACTTAATTCAGGCGCTAAAACTGTAGACCAACTGTACATCAATTGAGATTCATGCATAATTCATTTTTTTGATTGACAGACCCTCCAGCCAATCGGGAGCCAGTCGTCCAATAGCTTCAGCTAATCAGGAGCCTCAGAAGAGCCCCATAAAAGACTATGTTTTAAGCATTTTTGCCAGATTCGCACAGGAACCCCACACTGGGGTTGAAGCTCTGGCCAGTAGCCATGCAACTGTGCCTGGTGATCCAGTTAATCCTCTCCATTCAGTAGTTTTTTTTTGCCTTCTTAGCACTAACAGTTTAAAGTAATTTAGTTAATGCAGAACCTGCTAGCCTGGGGTTGTCAGAATGTCCCTAAGGTGCTAACCCTTCCTTACACGTTGGGGAAAGACATGGAGTTGCAACGTGATGACATCAAGCCAACTGTGAGTGAGCTGATCATACCTCAGTTGTGAAAGGACTGAAGATTTAAGGAACCTTGATTGTAGACTATCTACAGTGATGAGCCTGAGTGAGTACTCTTGTACCCCGGGTGCAAGAATGAAAGAGAGCTTGCTTAGTTGAGGCTGCCAATGCCCAGAGACCATTTGATTTAATGTTCATCTGGTCTGCACCCTGCATCCTACTGCATCTCACTTATCCCAGCGCAGGTGGACCCTTTTTGGAAACCTTGCTCTTTCTGACTGTTCTACTGGTCTGCACCTTACATCTGCTCTGCCTGTCTTGCCCAGCACAGGTGGAACTGATTATTCTGGGGGACCCAAGTGAGCCCAGAAAATATAGATGTGCTGATACGTGATGTCTGCTGTGGAACCTACAGGACTGGAAGGGGAGCACTCAGTACCGGGGCACATCCTGGCTTTGCCTGGATGGTCCAGTGTTGTCTAAATAATTCAGTCAAGATGTCCAGTCAAGCTGCAATCTACAGCCATGTACCACAAATAGAACTCAGACTCCAAGTCTACAGAATTTGACTAAAGTAACCTGGAAATTACTGTTTCCTAAGTAAACTGACCAGGGTAGCCAGCCTGGTGCCTGGTCCCTGAAGCTCTACCTTCTTCAATTGTACCAGTTGTGTCTAGAATATAAATGTGCTGAATGTACTGAGACATATAAATGTGCCGAATGTACTGAGACATATAAATGTGCCGAATGTACTGAGACATATAAATGTGCCAGATGTACTGAGACATATAAATGTGCCGGATGTACTGAGACATATAAATGTGCTGGATGTACTGAGACATATAAATGTGCGGAATGTACTGAGACATATAAATGTGCCGAATGTACTGAGACATATAAATGTGCTGAATGTACTGAGACATATAAATGTGCTGAATGTACTGAGACATATAAATGTGCTGGATATTTAGAAATACAGATTTGAACCAAACGGTGTGACCAGCTGGTTGCACCTACCAGTATTTTCGACTGCTCATGCAGAGTGACCCTGCACATCCCAAAGGGACTGTAAATATGTTGGTTTGTCTATCTGCTTCCAAGTTAAATACTAATTATCCTTTAAATCAAGCCAGCCAACATATAGCTGCAGTGTCTACGAGGCCTGCAACATGCAAGAACTTTAAAGTACTGGGTACCCAGGTTTAAATGGTTGGTATTGAGGGGTCTCATACCAAAATCTGGGAAACTGGTACCAGTTGTGAGAAAATCAAGACAGTGTTCCATCTGATTATATGCAGTTTAGATAGCCAGGGCTCTGGGTATCAATGGTGGTAATACGTGATTGCTTTTTTGATTTATAACAGGTATCTACCCAGCTGGAGGATTTTCACCACCACAATTCAAACTCAATCCAATGTATATATGTAAATAATTCCTTGGAAACAATGGCTGCACTGGGAATAGTGGTGCTCCTTCCAAAGAGAGACAGGCTTGAATACAGGTGGGCACTCACCAACCAAATAACTGACACAAGGGCTCCAAGCCTGCAAAAGTACTCCACATTTATTCCAAATACATCTAGTTGCACACTTGACGTGTTTCGGACTGTCGTCCTTTATCAAAAGCTTTTGATAAAGGACCATAGTCAACACGTCATGACTGTATAGGCGTGTTGGAATCAATCTAGTACTTTGCAATTTGAACCTTGTGTCAGTTATTTGTTGGTGAGTACCACCGTATTCAAGCATATATGTAAATAATAATCTTACTGAATAACCTCTACTCCTTTTGTTTCCCGCTTCCTAATCCCAATGCCCCCTTAATAAATATTGTGGTTGTTGTTTTTGCAAAATAATGATGTTGTGAGCTTATTATTAGAGAAAGTCATTGAAATGTAAAGTGTTTGAAATGGGGGGGAATGTTATGAGGTCATGTGTCAGGGTCACTAATGGTTATAGTGGGTGGTATGGCATCCCGGGGGGAATACCAGGTAAGAGCTTTACCACTTAAAATCTAAACTCTGGGTGGAGGCACTATGCAAAGGAAATATCATGGAAAAGAACCTGTTTAAAGTAGGTTTGGTAACCCAGGCCCCTCAATCTTGTTGTGGCCAGGCAAGACAGGAGTAGTAGCCCTTGGAGTAGCGACACCTAAGAGCTACATATAAAAAATACAGGTTCATGTGCACACTGCTAGCCAGGATGTACTAGGTCAGCTTACATTCCACCCAGTAACTATGGGCTTCATCACCTTTTTATTTATGTGTGCTAAGTTGAAGAAAATGTTAATCCATTCAGTTTAACACAACTAGCTAAGACAAGTGAGTTGCCAGTGTTACTGCACTGTATAACTCTGACTCACAACTTTAAAAAGTAAGACAGAAGATGTATTTCTTAAACCTTAGGCTGCCAACAGAATTAGAACACTTACTGTAGTAATTCTGGACTGATATATCAGTCCATGGCACACCGAGGGTTAAAAGGGTTGTTCCATTGGAATGCTGAGATTCAGTCTTTGAAATACAAAGAGAATAAAACCTGTAATTAATTAATTTCAAACACAGATTCATATTTATTCAATAAACTCCTTATTTATGAAACACTCCAGCACAGGTACATTTTATTTTTTTTTAATTTTTCGAATCAGTTGTTGTAGAAAATAACACTCAGGAAATCTGTGCGATTATGAGTCACACACCTCAGATGTGTAAAAGAAAATGTAACACACAGGTACTTGATCATTATTCTATATTTATCTACCCACATTGATGTTGAATATCAGATGTTTCAGCCCAAGCTTGGCATGCCGTTTCATCGAACAGTAGGTCCTTATAAACACAGAAACATAGACAGTGATGGCAGAATAAGACCAAAGGTTCATCTAGTCTGACCAGTTTTCTGTATCTGCCCCGGCCTTATTGTCCATATGGGGTTTATCCCTCCTGGTCCACCCCCATGCTCCCCTCCCTACAGCTACCAACCCAAGTAACCACCAAACCCTCAAATTTGTCCCAGAAATACCAGAATGAATTTGTAGTCTTGTTGCCCACCCCTTTGCTGACAACTGCTCCACAGCTTCCTCGCCCTTCAGTATAATGGAATTTCTTCACATCCCTTTTAAACCTTCCCCCTCCAGTTTCCACATGTGACCTTGGGCTCTTGACTCTGTACTCCTGATAAATAGTCCCCCATTGTTCACCTTGTTTATTCCCGTCAGGAACCTGGAGGCTTCTATCACATCCCTGACTCTTGCCTGAGCTCCAGTGAGTACTAATTCGGTGCCTTCCAAGGGTTTTATTTAACTCTAAAAATTGATTAGCGTTTTACTCATAAAAGTGCTAAAACATTGTGAAAATGCATAGCACCTGCCTCACTGTGTTTAACAAACATAACACTTCTAGAAAACCTATATAAATACTTTTTGTACAGTTAGTATTGTCCCAAAATAAAAACAGCTAATCAATTATTTAAAACCCTGCTTCCAATGATCTTCATATAATCTGTCCTGTAGGCCCTGAGTCATCTTAATCACCCTGCATTGCACTTTTCCTAGCCTCACCCTGCCCTTTCATAGTTGAGAACTCGAGAACTGAGCACAGCATTCATGATGTGGCCTCACCAGTGGCATATGTAAAGCTAGTTGCACCTCCTTTTTCTGGCTGTGGGCAGAGCCTACAGATATCTTGCTGACTATAGCTGGAAAAATGGAGTATTGTGTAACACATATCTTGGAGTTTTCAATGTATCCTTCCACATCTTCAAATCACTACAAATCACTATGCCAACTGAAATAAAAAAAAATTCTTTCTGTTTAAAATGTTGGAGACATAACTCCAAGCTGCTTATTGGATGGCCATTAGGAAACTGAAATAGCTTGTGAAATATTGGTTGCCTATTAAACTGGATATTTGTTTACCCCCTTCAAAATGCAACAACTTGCACATTTAAATACTTAGCACTGAAACATGTTCTTGCTACAAGCTTCAGTTGGGCAGGTAGTGTTTTTCAAGAAAGATTCATACCTCATGAATGCCACCCTTTCCATGCAAATCTAAAAAGATTTACCTTTTTTAACCTCTTAAGACACTATCTGATAAGACCTGTCTCAGACATATGCTAGGTCTTCTGTGAACTATCCAGGCAACATATATAGCAATCAGCAGGCATTTTTTTACCATACCTTGTGGGAAAAAATACACTGTATAACAGCTTATTTTAGCACCAGCTTTATTTAGCATGGAGAGGGGTGTAGTACTATTTAGCACCTGATCAAATTAGCACATCCGCTTCATGTCCAGTTACAGCACTGCACTCCCTGTAATATTAGCGATCAGCTTATTTTAGCACTTTTGTCAGTTAATTTAATATAGCAAAAATAAACTGAATGCTAATATTTACTGTTATACAGTATTGAACTACAGCAAACACACACACACATACACACACACAGACTGTACACACCATCTTCATGACCACAACATTCAAAATAAATACTGCAGTCTAATATGTTATAAAACAATAAAGAAACTGTTTATGTCAGTGAACACAGTGAAGTTCAGTTTACAGTAGCTTTCCTTTAAGTATTTCTTATCCTATATTTTGTATCTTGGATAGCTACATCTCTTTGTCACAGGGAACTTCATCTACACATTTTTGCACTGTATTTACTCAGGATGTCCCAGATTAGATGCAATATCTTGTTTTCAGTGGGGTCATGATTTTATCACTTTTATAACGTATTTATTCAGGGTTGCCTAGTCCAGATGTAAAATATTGTTTTCAGTGTGTTCTGATTTTATGCAATGCTGCATAATAGGAATATTGTTTAGATGTAGAGCCCCACTGAAAATGAGATTCAATGTCCTCTGTGAACTATCCAGGCTAAATATATTTATTTATTTATTGAACAGTATTGGAATTACAATCCTTTGAGTCAGGGACTCATTTACAAAGGCTCCACATCATTGAGAAATAATACACATGCATGTGAATAAGGTAAACACACAATCATAAGGATACACATTTAGGTGCATACAGAAAATGTATGTAATAAAATACATACAGAGGCATAGGGTACAAATATTAGGTGAGATAATACATTCAAGACTGGGAGGTACATTAGGCATTGACAATTTATTGCAGGATGTGTATCGTCTCAAGGTTGAATAGATTAGTACATAAGGGAGGTATGCAGGACAGGAGTCCATTGTCTAGAGGCATGAGAGCTGAGGGCTGGTTAACTTGTGCAGTTACAGGCATGAGAGATAAGTCAGTGCTCCCAGAGGAGGGACTTGAAAGGACCAAATTTGGGTTCACAGCAGATGGAACTGGGGAGGGAGTTGAACCCTGTGGGAGCTCTGTACATAAAGGAGCACTGGGCAAGGGAGGTCCTGAGAAGTGGAACTAACCAGTTAGATTTAGATGAGCTGCACATGGCAACAGTTTTGGGAGCATGTCTGATGAGGTAGGAGAGCCCTAGAGGGGCCAAACCATTTGTGATTTTCAGGGTGAGTAGGCAGGTCCCGTACAGTACTTGAGCCAGTCCTCAAAGTTTAGCCAGGAGACCATGTAGTAAAGTGTGCAGGTGTGGGTAAGTCTAAGGTGGCCTGTGGCTAGCTGACACACCTTGTTTAGAGCAGTTTTGATTCTTTGCAGTGCAGTACTGTCAGCTGCACCATAGACCATGATTCTGTAGTCTATAAGGAGTAGGATCAATGATGAGATAGTGAGGAGGAGGGCTTCAGGGGGGAGGCAGCTCTTGTGGTGGTAGAGCATGCCAATACATGAGTTGACTGCAGTACTGAGGAGATGAATGTGACTATGGAAGGTGAGGGTGGAGTCGAGGGTGATACCTAGATAATTGAAAGCATTTACTTGCTTGTTGCAAGTGGCTCGTTGGTCTAGGAGTATGATTCTTGCTTTGGGTGTGAGAGGTCCTGGGTTCAAATCCCGGACGAGCCCTTAAAATAAATAAAATCTTGCCAAGAAAGTAGCATTTTGGACACAAAGCACATTTTCTGGAGCTGGAAGGACACTACTTTCTTCAACTGCGAGCTGTGTGAGAAATTCTATATTGCACTTGATATCTGCAACAAACGTGCACTTTTGCTTAATTCTGTGGGAGGTGAAACTAACCACCCTTGGTAATTGCTTTTTATTCACATTTATTTAGTGTTTAACCAAGAAGGGGCTTGTAAACTCTGTTTCTCTTGTTAGTAACTTCAGAAGGATTTAAATACTTCATTTGGGTAGGTCCTTGGAGGTAGCTAGATTGTCTACTAGGATTTGCTGACAGTTAAACTATTTTTAAATGAATTACAGTTGGTTGAGGAGTTGAAAAAGAAACTTGCAAACTCTGCTTATCTTGGAAGTAACCTCATAAGTGTTTGAATACTGCATTCTGGTTGTCCCTTGGGGGTAGCTGGATTGACTTCTAGGATTTTGGGACAGAAACTATTTTTAAATAATTTACTGGTGCGTAGGAGTTTGTGATAGTTAAACTCTTTTTAACAGAGTTACTGGGGTTAAGGAGTGGTCACAGAAAAATCTGCAGTGTGAATTGAAACACAGACAGCCTTAGGGGCAGGACATTGTTTTCAGACCAAACAGGTTGTATTGGAACAGGAAGGGTTACATATAACCATTGGCAACAAATTGCCCTGGGTGGAGATATCCAGACTAGATCAGATTACTATAAGTTACTGCTGGCTCCAATTTTCAAAGACACAAAGCACATTTTCTGGAGCTGGAAGGACACTACTTTCTTCAACTGCGAGCTGTGTGAGAAATTCTATATTGCACTTGATATCTGCAACAAACGTGCACTTTTGCTTAATTCTGTGGGAGGTGAAACTAACCACCCTTGGTAATTGCTTTTTATTCACATTTATTTAGTGTTTAACCAAGAAGGGGCTTGTAAACTCTGTTTCTCTTGTTAGTAACTTCAGAAGGATTTAAATACTTCATTTGGGTAGGTCCTTGGAGGTAGCTAGATTGTCTACTAGGATTTGCTGACAGTTAAACTATTTTTAAATGAATTACAGTTGGTTGAGGAGTTGAAAAAGAAACTTGCAAACTCTGCTTATCTTGGAAGTAACCTCATAAGTGTTTGAATACTGCATTCTGGTTGTCCCTTGGGGGGTAGCTGGATTGACTACTAGGATTTTGGGACAGAAACTATTTTTAAATAATGTACTGGTGCGTAGCAGTTTGTGATAGTTAAACTCTTTTTAACAGAGTTACTGGGGTTAAGGAGTGGTCACAGAAAAACCTGCAGTGTGAAACAGGAAAAGACAGTCTTTCAAGCAACAGAGGGTGATGGATCTAGGTTTACGTTTGTTTGTTACAATTCTTAAGATTTTCAGTGCAGGAAGAGTTTAAAGCACAGCTGAATTATTTTGGGGCTGACAGCTCTCGGAGCACAAACCACCGGGCCTGGTTTGGGGCTGGGAAGGTTTTCCTGTGTCTGACTTGGATGTGTGGATTTTTCTCTGTTTGATTAGCAGGGTATTTCTCTATCAAATTGTTGTGTAGGGCATCTTGCTGACAGGAAGGCACTCATTGCAGCAGTGGGTCAGAGCTTTTAGCTGATTATTTTGCGAGGGCACAGTTTAGGCCCAACCCCTTCCCACCCCTCACCCCACCCCACCCCTGGAAATAGTTCCTTTATACCTGGGGTTCTGACATCATTTCCTCAAGAGTGCAAGGTGCATGTCACTGTCATATCCTCTCTAGCACACTGCACTGACAATATAAGCATACACATTGTATATTATAAATATATATTTCTATATTACAAACCAATCACACACAAAAAAAAAAAACAAATGTGGGGAGTAGTGCAAAGTAATGGCTGTGGGGCAGCAGTCTTCTGGGAGTCTTTCTGGAGGCTGAGATGCTGCACTATTTGCAGACAACTCTCTGCCCTGAGGGAGGAAGTTGCCCGTCTTCAGGCCACACTGGACAGTAGTACGGGGACCTTCCCCCAGGCCACACTGGACAGTAGGAAGGGAACCTCCCCCATCCAGGGATCACCACAGCCACCACCACTACCTCAGAGGTTGTGACGAAAACACAGCAGTTGGACCACAGTGGGCTCAGGAAGGGTGAGGATGGTGGAACGGAGGCACACCCAGTCAGTGTTTCCACTCCACAATCCATACACCATTCTGGGGGAGCATAGCTCCCCTATGGATGCACCCACAGAGGAGACTAAGGAGGCTGAGGACAGCTGTCACAAGGGAGGCCCACAGGAAGGAGGCAGAGGACACCACAAGGAAAGGAAGCAGCTCCTGGTGGGGGACTCAATTATTAGGGGGATAGAACTGGGAGGAGCTGGGAAAACTGAAGTAAGGTGCCTGCCTGGTGCCATGGCTTGAGGACAGGAAGTGCATCCTCAGGATCATGACAACAGCTGCAAGGGATTCTGAGCTGGATGTAATTGTCCACCTAGGGAAAAATGACTTGGCTCATCATGAGGTTAGAGCAGTGCAGGAGGACACTGCAGAGTTGGGGGAGGGCCCTAAGACAAGTAGCACACAGTATCCTTCTCAGAGGTGCTGCCTGTCAAAGGCATGGGTGAGGCGAGGTAATTGGCACCATGCAGTTTAATGAATGGTTGAAAAATGGTGCGGAGCACAGGGGTTTGGCTTCATTGGGGACTGGGGTTCCACCTGAGGACACCAGCCTATACTGGCAGGATGGTCTGCATCTGTCCAGGAAGGGAACAAGTCTTTTGAGCAATCAGTTTAAATGCTTCATTGGCAAGCTTTTAAACTAGTCAAATGGGGAGGCACTGACAAGCAGCAGAAAAATCCCAGCCTCTCCCTACAAAACAGGGTACTAAATGAGAAAAAGACCAAGGTAGAACGGTCAGTGGGGGATGCTGCATAAGAAGGTAAAGCCATCAAAAAATGGAGAGCAATGAGTACCAATGTCCGTAGTCTAAGTAACAAGCTTCCTGAATTAGTGGCCTTGATGGAGGAGGAACATCTGGATATCGTGGCAGTCACAGAAACATGGTACACACAAAACCATGACTGGGACATAAACATACCAGGATACACTATCTAAAGGAGGGACAGGGAGGGTAAAAGAGGAGGAGGAGTAGCTCTTTACATAAGGGAAGGAATAAAAGCAACAGAACAAAATGGTAAACAGGGAGGAGAAGAAGCACTGTGGGTAAATTTGGAGACAGGCAATGGCACCACAATCCGCATAGGGTTAGTATACAGACCTTTCTCAGGGGAGGAAATGGACAAGGAAATGATAGAAAGAATACTTAGAATGGCAGAAAAAGGGAGATATTGCTGATGGGTGATCTGAATATGCCAGATGTTAACTGGAGTGCAGTTGCAGCTGCCACTTTGAAGAGTGGAGTTATTCTAGATGCCCTACAGGGGGCATGCCTTAGACAACTAGTACTGGAGCCCACCGAGAGGAGCAATCTTAGACTTGATACTCTCAAATGGAGATGGACAGAGGATCACAGATGTAGAACTGGTAGCCATCTGGGAACTAGCGACCATCGAACAGTATGGTTCACAATAAACACAGCAATAGAGTCAAGCCATACAAAGACAAAAGTACTGGACTTTAGGAGGGCTGACTTTGCCAAAATGGGTGAGTGCCTAAGAATGCACTAGCAAATGGGCAGGAAGGAGGGTGGAAGAACAATGGGAATAATAAAACTGCCATCACAGAGGTAACGAGCCTTGTGTGAAGCAAATAAACAAAACAAGACGATGTAAGAAACCACTATGGTTCTCAAAGGAAGTGGCAGTGAAGGTTCAAGAGAAAAAGAAAGCATTCAGGAAGTACAAGGAATCGCAGAAGGAGCAGGACAGAGAACTGTATCAGTTAAAGCAAAAGGAGGCTGGAAAGGCAGTCAGAACAGCAAAGGCCCAAACCGAGGAAAAGATAGCCAACTCAGTTAAGAAGGGGGATAAAACCTTTTATAGGTACATCAGGGCAAAGGAAGACCAAGGGAGGGATAGTGAGGCCAATAAAGGGAGGGAGGGTGGGCAGAGGAGACTGTGAAAAGGCAGAGATACTAAACAAATATTTTTGCTCAGTATTTACAAAGGAAGAGGGGAGGTACATAAACAAACAGTAGTAACACTCTGGATACAGAAGTTGGTACCTGCCCATTTACAGAAGAAAGGGTTCTGAAAGAACTCTTAAAACTGAAGGTGGACAAAGCAATGGGGCCTGATGGGATTCATCCCAGAATTCTAAAGAACTAAGGGTAGAACTAGTGACACCACTGACTACCCTTTTAATAAATCATGGGAGGATGGGGTGGTACCCGAGGACTGGAGGAGGGCAGATGTGATTCCCTTCACAAAAGTGGGAGCAAGGCAGAAGCAGGAAACTATAGACCTGTTAGTTTAACCTCAGTGATAGGGAAAATGATGGAATCACTTCTAAAGGAAAGAATTGTCGAGTATCTAGAGGCCAGAGGGGCACAGCACCCTAGGCAGCATGGATTCACAGCGGGAAGGTCATGCCAGATGAATCTGATAGATTTCTTTGACTGGGTGACCAAAGTAGTAGATCAGGGAAGGGCTGTGGACATGGCCTACCTAGACTTTAGCAAGGCATTTGACACAGTCCACACAAAAGATTAATATACAAGTTAGCCAGCCTGGGAGTGGGTCCCAAGATGACAGCCTGGGTAAAGAATTGGCTGGAGAATAGGACACAGAGAGTAATAGTAAATGAGTCCACTCAGAAGAAAGGAGGGTTACTGTGGGGTGCCGAGGGTTCAGTAGGACCGGTCCTCTTCAATGTCTTTATGTTTACATTGCAGAAGGACTGGAAGGAAAAGTATGTCTCTTTGCAGATGACACTAAGATCTGCAACAGAGTTGATGCACAGGGTGGGGTGGAAAGGATGAGAAGGGACTTGGCAAGGTTAGAGGAATGGTCAAATGTATGGCAGCTTAGATTCAATGCTAGAAGTGCAAGGTAATGCACCTGGGAAACAAAACCCAGGGGAAGAGTACACAATGGGGGTGAGATACTAACAACAACAAAATGGAAAGGGACCTGGGGATAGTCATATCAGATGACCTAAAGATGGGCAAGCAATGTGAGAGGGCAGCAAGGAGGGCTGGGGGGATACTGGGATGCATAGGGAGAGGCATCACCAGTAGAAAACAGGAAGTTATTATCCCTCTGTACAGACAGCTGGTGAGACCCCATCTGGAGTACTGTGTGCAGTTCTGGAGACCCAATCTCCGCAAAGACATAGACAGGATGGAAGCTGTCCAGAGGAGGGCAACTAAAATGGTGCAGGGTCTGCACCGGAAGACATATGAAGAGAGACTTAAGGAGCTTAATATGTATAGCCTCGAGGAAAGGAGGGAGAGGGGGACATGATAGAAACTTTCAAGTACCTCAAGGAATCAACAAAGTCCAAGAGGGTAGCATCTTTCAAAAAAAGAGGTGTGCAAGAACAAGAGGCACAATTTGAAGATAGAGGGTGGCTCAGAGGTAATTTAAGGAAGTATTTTTTCACAGAGAGGGTTGTGGATGCATGGAACAGCCTTCTGGAGGAGGAGGTTGTGGAGTCAAAATCAGTGGTGGAATTCAAGCATGCATGGGATAGTCATAAGGCAATTCTGGGGGGTTGGGGTAGGAAGAAGTAGGCTGCTGGTTAACTAGGATCTGCAGCTTATCCAGTAGGTAGGGAAATGGGCAGACTGGGTGGGCCAAGCGGTCCTTATCTGCCGTCAAATTCTATGTTTCTATGTTTCTAAGGAGTTGGTGGAGGCTGATTTGGATACAGACAGGGGTTGCACTATGCTTGTTCTAGGGATGGGCAAACAATAGTACCTTACTTTTTTATTGATTTAATATGAGGTTATGGTCAACAAGCTAGGATTCAGTCGCTGAGAAGGAGTTCTGTAGGACATTTGAAGGGAGGTGGGACTGGAGTGAGCAGAGTATAGCACAGCATCATTGGCGTATAAGATCATTTTTCCTGGGCATGGCTTTAGGAGGGAGTTGAGAGAAAGGGCGAAAATAACTGGTCTCAAGATGGAACCCTGTGGTATGCCAGAGTGGACACGGAGTGGGTCCGAGAATGTGTTATGATTTCTAACCTGTTGGGTGTGGTTGGATAGGTAATCTTTGAACCAGACCATGACATCTTGGAAGAGGCCCAGGTGGGACAGGACAGTTATCAGGAGGGTGTGATTGATGGTGTCAAAAGCCTTTGACAGGTCAAGTAAGATGGAACCAACCAGGCACCCATTGTCAAGAGCATCATGTATGAAACTAATAAACTCCAGCAGGGTCATAGACATGCTGTGACCCTGCCAGAAACTGTGCTGCTCTTTAGTGAGGAGGTCATATTTAGCAAGGTAGTCGGTGAGTTGGTCTGAGACAACTCGTTCACGGGCCTTTGAAAGAGCGGGGATGGATATAGGGCGGTAGTTCCCAGGGAGGAGATGGTCACCAGTCTTGTGGATGGGGGTAATGATGGCAGTTTTCCAGATGAAGGGGAATGTATCAAGGCAGACAGAGAGTGATTGAGTAAGCAGGTGAGCAGGGATAGAACCATGTCAGGTGTCAGGTATAGGGATAGAACCATGTCAGGTGTCAGGTATAGGGATAGAACCATGTCAGGTGCCAGGTATAGGGATAGAACCATGTCAGGTGTCAGGTATAGGGATATAACCATGTCAGGTGCCAGGTATAGGGATAGAACCATGTCAGGTTCCAGGCATAGGGATAGAACCATGTCAGGTGTCAGGTATAGGGATAGAACCATGTCAGGTTCCAGGTATAGCAGCTTGAGGTCCAGGGAGTCATTGCTATGCCAGGAGCCATTTAGGGCTCTATGGTGGTATGGCCTGGCTTGAAAGGGATTAAGGGCTCTGAAGTAGAAAGGGGGTTGAGGTGGCTGGGGGTCAGAGGGGTCAAAGAAGCTAGGTGGCAGGACCACGCTAAGGTCTGAGAAGGAGGAGTTGAGTCCGTCGGCGATGAGTTTGGGGTCGGTGATTATGCAGCCATTGATATTTATCTGTGAAGGTGGGGTAGTGGATTTACCAGTGACAACCTTCATATTATCCCAGAACCTGCTTCTGGAGCCCCAGGTATCCGAAAGGGAGGTTTTGAAGTAGTCATATTTGGCTTTGCATATGGCCCAAGTGCATTTGTTACGCACGGCCCGGTAGCGTTGTCTGTCAGCAGGTTTTCCTGAGTCAGTGGCTTTTCATCAGAGGTTATCTCTAAGCTGCAACATATTTAGTAATGCCTGAGATAACCAGGGTGTGTTAGGGCCCTTGTATGTATGTTTGGAGAGTGGGCATAAATATCATAGGCATGGTTAAAGGAGTATATGAAATAGTTGAAGGCTGTGTTGATGTCACTGGCAAGGGTGATAGGTGACCAGACCCATCTGGAGAGGAAATCTTTATGGGTACCTAACCTTCCAGGTTTGAGGAGCCTCCAGAGGAGCGTTTTCGGGGCTGTTTTCACAGTCTTACATGACCAGATGCATAAGACAGGAGAGTGATCACTAAGGGCATTTGGGAGTACAGTGGTATTGACTATTTTATGGGGGAGATTGGAGAGTACAAGGTCGAGCAGGGTGGTGGTGCCCGTGGTGGGGTTAATGTACGTGGGATGGGTAATGAGCTATAAGAGATCAAGTGCAGCTATGGCGTCTTTGTAGAGGGAGACAGATTGGGAGAGCCAGTTCGTGTTGAAATCCCACAGAATTAGTTGTTCAGATTTGGGGGAAGAGAGTAGAGGTAGTCCAGAGTGGATTGAAACTTGGGTTTCTGGTCTCGAGGGGGAATGTAGACTGTGGCAATAACCACTAATAATAACCAGAGGGGCCCTGGAGGTGCCAGGTGTGACTTTGAGGGATAGAGCCTATGAGCTGGCCTTCAAGTGGAGGGGGAGAGCATGTCCTTAGAAGGATTCCTGGAGGCAGAGTGCACCCCACCCATGTTTCCCGACTCTTGTTGGACTGGTTCAAAGCGTAGCCAGTGATAGAGATTTTTGAGTCAGGGGTGGATTTGGAGAGCTAGGTCTCCACTAAAGGAAGACTAGGTTTGCTGGCAAAGGCACCTAGCTTCACCTAAGCTCTTTTCTTCTAGGTTGCTTGTAGGGACAGAGAAAATAACCTTACCAGAGCAAGGAAAATGATTAAGGTTTCTTTTGGCTATGCAGATTTACTGTGTGTATCAGCTTCTTTTGTATTCACAGGGATTGTTACTGTTTGTTGCTAAGATTTTATTGCTTTATTTTTCTCTGATTCATATTGTTGTTGTTGGGAATACCTTCTACTGCATTTTTACAGGGTGTGCCTACAGATGTGTGCTTACAGATTACTGCTAAAATCTTCTGATTCAAATTGTCTTTTGCAAGGTACATCTTCTTTTACTGCTTTATTTTTCTCTGTAGCAAAGTGTTTCTTATGGGGTATATCTTCTGTGAAATTGTTCCAGGTGGTGCTTCACAGGCGTTACAGTTTTATCTGTTATTAAGCTAAGATTTAAGGGTTACTTCATTTGTTGCTGACTGATTGTTTCTGCTCTTACCTCCTTGTTTCTTTCATCTGTGGTTCTTCCTTTTCGACAGGGGAAGGGCCCGGCCACCCATCCCCATCCCCAACCACCGCACACTACACTCCTTTCATAGGGTAGCACAAACATGACAGTTCCTGTAGCAAAGCAGGAAGGGGCAGATCAGAGGTGTATCCACACAGTGACCTCATTTACAAGGGCACAAGAAATTTAACTTGTCATAACAACTTATACGAAAAGAAACAAAACACAAAATCAAACATTTGCTTTCATTTTCCTCCTTCTAATTACTCTGACCAGGTTATAAACCCAGCAACTTATCTGCAATGGATATTATTAACTACAGGTACTGCGGGACACTTTTCTAAAGGGCAGTTATAGAGGATTTAGGACACTGTCCTACATGCTGGACCATTGAAGATCTAAGGGCTCAGCTCCAGGCAGCACGGGCATAGATTGTGCACCTCAAATCACACATTCAGGAGGAAATATATTATAAGAACTGCTTGCTATTTCCCCAACATCCAACAGTAGCACCTCGACTGCAAAGGGTAGTTGGCCTAGGAGGTTGGCAGGTGGTTAGGAGAGGCAAAATGGGTGCCTCATCACTTGATGCTCTCCAACATATAACCTCCACAAACCATATAAAAACTATGAAATTAAATAAAGGGGCAGAGGACACTGCAGAGCAGGACACTGCAGCACAAAAGCTAGCACAACAAAACTCACCCAAAACAGGAACCAAAGCAAAAAAAGCAAAAAGGAAATCCAAAACACTTCTAATCATAGGAGAGTCCATGATTCGGGAAGTTGCCAGTGGTAATGGTTAAATGTCTCTCAGGTACATCAGCATGGAGAGGAACATAGAAACATCGATTTTGATGGCAGATAAGGACTACTTGGCCCTCCCAGTTAAGATCCTGGTTAACCAGCAGCCTACTTCCTCCTACCCCCACCCCCTAGAATTGCCTCATGACTGTCCCATGCATTCTTGAATACCTACACACCCTCCTCAGGAAGGCCATGCTATGCATCCACAACCCTGTAGGGGGAGGGCCTCAAACAACTGGTACAACAGCCCACAAGAGACAGGGCTGTCCTAGATCTAGTACTGACTAACAGGGAAGAATCACAGATCACCAGGTAGAAGGTCACCTGGGGGCCAGTGATCTTCACATGGTATGGTTCAATTTGGCACCTAGAACGAAATCATCCCATTCCAAGGCAAAACACACAGCCCCAGTTCGTATGGCTGTCCCATTTCCTGTTTCCAGGGTGATCTACAGTTATTCTGGCTCCTTGTGTGTATTCTGAATTTCTGTAGCATTGATATTTTCATTGGCATAAAGGGCCACTCAACCCCCCCCCCCCCCTTTTGCACATTGGTCTCTTCTGAACAGTACATAGCCAGGCACTGAAGTCTTCCAAGTGTGGTTACTAGTAAACCATGTCTCACTAATGGCTACTATGTCCAGTTTAGCCCCTGTCATTATTGCCTGTAGGTCTGGGATCTTGTTTCCCAGACTGTGAGCATTTGTGTACATGATTTTCCATTGGCCAAATTTCGGTGTGTTAGTTATTGGGCAAGGTCTGGCATTTCCCAAGTGCATCGTATGGAGAGCCGGACCTTTTCCCTTACCCGGTGATGCAAATGAACTACAAACGTGCTGAACTCCTGTTTGACCACTAGCTGAGGGGGAGGGCTGTTCTTCCCATTCATCATATGGGGTGCTGCACCCCTCTCCCCATTTGCTAGTTTAAATATTCTGCAAAGACATCAAACTTCTGCCCCAATGCACTGACTCCCTCCTTAGTCAGATGCAGTCCATCAAATTTAAAGAACTTTTGCTCCCAAAACTGTTGCCAGTTACCTACAAATTTGTGTCCTTTTTCCTGGCGCCAGCCCTTGAGCCACATGTTTAGCTCTCCTATCTCCCCTTCTCTGACCTTCTGTCCATCTGCCCCCCTCTCCCAGACAGGCAGGATCTCAGAGAAGGAGAAGCAAAATTAAATGGATGACAGTTTATTACCCATCCTGGTCAGGTGTTCTGTGGTCTCCACATCTGACCGGCTGGCAAGATCGTTAGTCCCTATGTGTACCAGGACTTCAATGTTTTCTCCTGCTTTCTGAACAATTTTAGCAATGCGGTCAGTGTCTCTCCACACTGAATCTATTCCAATTATCCAGAACTATTTGGGTTGGGGGGGGAGGTACCTTCCCCCAGTGCGTTATGTTGCAGTTCTTTGACTCACCAGGATAAATAGGTAATTAGGCAGAATTAGGAAGGGTTTTGTAGTGTTGTGGAAAAGAGCTGAACAGAGATGTGACTGAAGAAAGTGATCCCACTTTTTATGGTAAATGCAATGTTTCCAAATTGTAGAACATGATAATCTGTCAAAGAGGACTATTTTTGCTGAGGCCGAGTGCCAGGAGAGTAGCAAGATAAGGAGTAGGATGGCACCAAAACATTAACAGAGGTTGTTTGGCCTCCATTAAGACAGTGAAGCGCCAGCATTGTAAACGTTTTCAACAATGTGGTCACCTGAGTTAGAATCCCTAAGATGCAAAGTTCAGGTGAAGATCAGTGTATTCAGAATTTTGGAGCAGTCCAATAGGATGTTTTGCCAACACATGAAAAGCTTAGGATAACTCCAGAGTATACTGTATGTATAAAACCCGCGTCAGAATGGAGGAAATGCTAGAAGGTGAAGTGAGGAACAGGAGCCATTGACCTTAAAGTGTAGGGGGTTCTATAATAACAACGAAGTACTTTAAGCTGAATAAGGAGGCTCTTGACCTTCCCGTTTGCTATATGGGAAAAGTGAGTCAGAGTGGACCCCTTTGACGGGTGTGAAATATAACCTGGTTCCTTTCCCATTCCTTCATACCTGATATTAGGACAACCGTTCAGGTATCTTGGATAGTGGCATATGTTCAACCAGTCCGCCCATGAGTACTTTTGGAGGCTGGTAATATGGGAAGCCAAAACCAGGAGGGATGAGAGTGGATGAGTCTTTCTAAAAGCCCGTATAGTTGCCCTAAGTTGTAAATAATGCCAGAAGTCAGAGCATGGAAGGCTCACCTTAGCTGGCAAGTGTTCAAAGGATAAATGCACATTGTTTTGCAGAAGTGAAAGATCCACAATAATGTATAACCATTTGCTGCCCGAGTAGGCCACCAGACAAGTTTACCATTTACTTGTATACCAGGATTATGCCACATATACATCTACTGTTTGAGGGGAACTCTAGCGGTCTTAGGTAGTGCAAAAAGAGGCATACATTTACTCCAGGCTTGTAACACGGCTGCAAAAATAGGGTGGTCAGTGATTGTAGGGGGGGGCTTACACCCCAATAGAGTGCTCTGACAGAAGAACCCTACCACATAGGTTTCCAATGTGACCCACTGGGGAGAAAAGGGGAAGGGAGGAAAGCAAGATCTACAGGCTTGGGCCATTCTGTATTCTAAGGCACATCCCTCAGGCCAGGGTAAACTAAAACCACTGTTATGCCAATGCACACTGAGTTTAACCATACTAATCCTTGGAGGTTTGCCTTGCCATAAGTAATCTGTAAAAAGACATGCACTTTTATCAAACATTCCATTAGCTTCAGTATAGAAAGTGGGAGATTAATAAATAAGTATGCAAGCTTGGGGAAGGCAAATATCCTAGTGCTTCAATCTTTTTCCAGAAGGGCCAACTTAAGATTATGTCATCTCCGAAGGTCATGTTCTAAAGTCGAAAGGAGGGGAGAAAAATTCACCAAGATCAAGTCATTCCAGTAGTAAGTAATGAATATGCCAAGGTATTTAAAACCACCTCCTGCCCATGTGATTGGCAGACTGACACACACTACTATCAAAGCAATCATTTAAGGGGGAGAGGGAAGTTTTTGCAAAATAGACAGTGAGGCCTAATATAGCAGCAACGTCTGTCAAAGTTGCAAGTAAAGAGGGGAGTTAAGTAGCTGGCTTATCCAAGGTTAGTAACAGGTCATTAGCTTAAGTATGGACTAAACTGCAATTATCTTTGACTATGATCCTTGACAAGGGTTTTAGCTAGCTTAGTAGTAGAAAACATAGGGATTGATAGCTAGCCTGCTGCTTTTGTAATTGCTAGTTTGCTTGTTCTTCCCACCAGCGATTTGCGCAGCTCCCACCCTCCCCACCCGCTCTATCTGGTGTTTTACTTTTATAGCCTTATCTGGTCACATGCGTGACTGTGTTCTGATTTTTTAAAGTGCCCACTTTTTCATTCGCAACTTACTGTATGTCATTCTACCATTAAAGGGACTACGTTTCATTTATAGCAAGCCTCCTTACATCCTTCAAAAATTACCTGACTCCCTGCACTTTCCTTCTCCTTTCCTAGCAGCCATCCCAATTTCTTTACTTATTCAGCTGTCATATGTATTTTAGTCTCCTGTTTTTTAGCAGGCTTCCTTACCATCCTAATTTTTTGTTTGTCTCTCTGTACTTTTCTTAATTTTTTTGCAGGCTCCCCAATCCCTTTCTTTATTCAGATGTCATATTGCATTTCCGTCTCCTTTATTTAGCAGGCTTCCTAACCCCCTGTATATTTAGACTGTTCTACTGTATTTTATTACTTCCTTTTTGAGGTGGACCCCTCTCCTTTTTTTCCTTTATTTTATTTATTCATAAGATAACCAATATGGGCCTCCTTCAATACTATTTTTCCCAGCATGCCCAACACTCTATGGTGGTCTGCCTTTTGCTGTTTGGCACACTGCATCTTAACAGTACCCCATTGCCAACTCCTTGGCTGAAAAATTCTAATTTTGGATCATTACTTGTTTCGCAGGTCAAAGGCTCTCTGCCTGCACTTGGCTTTGATAAGCCACTTAGCCTGGTATTTCACCATCTTTCAGGCATGCTTGTCCTGGGTCCTATGGTCAGATTTCCTCATTCACAGTCTGTATTCTATAACTTATCACCGTTATGCTTTGCAGAGCAGGTGGCAATCTGATATTTCAGATGTGATGGCTTGTATTTAAGTTGTTAAATGCAATAAAATATAAGTTAGAAAAGTACTGTACCCCTGTATATGCTTTATAGCAACACAGTGTTTCTGTGAGTTAGTTGACGGCTGGCTGTAGAAGAGAGCAGAGAGTATGTCCCAGCCACCATCACCAGGACCAAGTTCTGTATTAAATAGTGCCTGATATATTTAATATCTTTTATATTTTATTTTGCTGATTATTTCAAATGTGATCCTATTAGGGAATGGGAAAGGGAACATTGTTTAACCAGGAGTAGCACACTAAGCTGAAGCTTGTTTCCAGGTGCTACCTGGGAGCACAAGGAAGTTAAGTGACTTGCTCAGGATCACACAGTATGCACCTAGCAGCTGCGGGATTCAAGCCCAGGTTTCCAGATCTGCAGCTCAGAGCCTTAACCCACTGCACTATACTGCCTCCAATAATTACAGTAATTAGGCTGTCTATTCTGTAAGGCACCCAGTGCCCCAGGGAATGGGTGCCTAACTAAATAAATTTTTACTTACTTACATGTTGGGAAGGTATATGAGAAATGAATCTGAAGGATTTCTTCAACTGAGTGCCCAGATAAATAGATCAGAGTGGAGTGGTGGACTTGCACAACTTAAACTTCGACAAAGCCTTTGACATCATATCACAAAAGAGGCTTAGAAGGAAACTGGGCAATTTGGGGGTAGGAACCAAGGTGGTTAACTGGGTTTAAAACTGGTTGATTGACAGGAAACATAGGATGGTGATAAACAGCACTCATTCTAATGAGGGGAGAGTGACCAGTGGGGTACCTCATGGTTCAATACTGGGACAAGTCCTTTCCATTGTCTTCATAAGTGATAATGCAGAAGAGCTGGAGAAGAAGGTAAGCTTCTTTGTAGATGACACCAACATCTGCAATAGGGTAGATAGTCAAGAGGATACAGAGGGAATGATTAGAGGCCGGAGAATACTCAAGGAGTGGTTTGCTGGGTTTCAATGCAAAACTAAATCATGCTCCTGGAGCACAGAAACCCAGAGGTGATGTATATAATAGGGAAGAGGTATTGACAGTCACTGAACAGGAAAGGAACCTTGGGGTAATCATATCTGATGACCTCAAGGTGGTGAGGCAGTGCAACATGACATTAGGCAGGGCCAGCAGAATGCGGGGGCACATAGGGACTGGTGGCATCAGGAGAAGGAGAGAGATGGGTTTTATTACTGTAACAATCATTGGTGGGAACCCACCTAGAGTATTATGTCCACTTCTGGAGATCACATTTCAGGAAGGACATGGCCAGGGTTGAGGCTTTCTAGAGGAAGGCAACTAAAATGTTGCAGGTGATCATCATAAGCCCTTTGAGAATAGATTACAGGATCTCGATATATACACCTGGAGGAGAGGCATGATAATACAACCCAATCAATCCCTGGACACCCTAGGTAGAGGGCACTGCAGTAGTCTAGGTGGGTGGTAAGGAAAGCATGGACCAAAGCTGGTAGGTCGTCTGGATGAAACAGGCGGTTCACCCAGGAGATATTCCTCAGGTGGTAAAAAGAGGATTTGACAACGGGCCGATACCTGAGATTTCAAAGTCAGGCCATCCTCAAAAATAACACCCAGATTCCTCACCTGGTCTGAGGTAGTGAGTTGGAAGCCATCAAGCCATAAGCCTGATGCCTACCCAGCCCCACACCTACCCCCGGCCGACCTGAGTCCACCACCAACACTTCAACCTTATCCAGGTTATGTTTCAGCCAGCTGGCACTCATCTAGTCCTTGATCTTGACGAGACAGTTGTTAAAGACAGAGACTACATCATCCTGTCCGGGTAGAAAGGACATATACAGTTGAGTATCATCTGCATAGCAGTGAAAACTCAAACCATATCACCTGATGATATCTCCTGATGGCAGCATATACACTGCGAATGGCATGGGTGACAGTATGGAGACCTACAGCTCCCCACAGGGCAGGGTGAGGACATCAGAGGAATAAATTCCAGTGACAACTCTCTGACACCTGCTCATGAGGAAGGATTAAAACTATTTGCGGACCATCCCAGACAGTCCACAAAGGAATCACAGATGCTCCAAAAGCACACCATGATCCACGGTGTCAAATGCCGCCGAGAGATCAAGAAGTACCAAGAAGGTATGGAAGCTTCAATCTCTTGCTATTAGGAGGTCATTCAATACTCAGACAAGTGCAGTCTTGGTACTATGTCTCTTCCTAAATCCAGATTGAAGTGCCTCATGGATACCATGGTTGCCAAGATGATCATCCAGTTGCGATGCAACCACCTTCTCAATAACCTTGTCTACAAAAGGCAGGTTAAAGACAGACCTGTAGTTAGCTGGGTGGTTTGGGTCCAAGGAGGGTTTTTTGAGGAGTGGCCATATTATTTATTTATTTTTTGTTGACCAGGTAAGTGCACTAGACAAATCCTGCCTATTTTCAGGCATGACCTGGGGGGACGGGGATACAGATGAATGCCAACTGACCTTGAACCAGATTAAACTGTTGGTGATATTTTTAATGAATCAATCAGACCACCTCCTTATAGGGGGACCTGGAAAAAACCCTCTCTTAGAAACCCCAAACAATTTCAGCTAGGATTGGGCAGATGACATCTACACAACCCAATAACCGGGGTGTAGGGCCCAGATCCAAACTACAACTGGTTGGGTGAAAGGTTTGGACAATCCTCACAATGTCTATGAGTTCCGACCTGCTAAAATAAGACCGGGCAGACCAAGTGTTCATCATCTCTTTCTGACCACCAAAATCCCTCATAGGGAGTGCTGGACTGATGTTGGACCAGATGCTGACAACCTTATCTGCGAAGAATCAAGAGAACTCATTGCACTTAATATGCCAAGAAGCTCCTCCAGATTGAAGACAGAATGGATTGCACAATCTGTCGACATTTCAGAAGAGCTGAGCTAGTCGATTCTGCACAGCAGGAAATTTCCCTGGACAGAAATTCTGCCTTCTTATGGACGATTTCTGATTGATAGCTCTTATAGTATTCCATCAATCTAAGCCTGCCAGCATCCAGGCCAGACCTCCACCAAGATATCTCCAGCCTTTGACCCACTCTCCTCAACTCCTTCAAGGAACCATCAAACCAAGGGTTCCTTGGGTGAATAGTTAGTGGTCGAACCCGAATAGGAGCAATCTTGTCCAGGGCATCCCCCACTGCCCTATTATAGGCTAGTACCAGATTCCCAGGACTCATGCATTCACCCAACAAATCCGACAGATCCAGCACAGCTGCTAGGCCATCTGGGGTAACCCCACCTTAAAAGGCAGTACTGGGTCATCTCCATAGGGCAGGTGCTTTTGGTGGAGCCCTGAAACTAATCCTTATGTTATGTTGGTCAGAGGTGGTCCCCCTGCACAAGAATGGAAGTAGGGAGGAGGCAGGCAATTATAGACCTGTAAGCCTGACCTTGATTGTGGTGAAGCTGATGGAGTCTTAAGTAAAGGAGAGAGCTGTGAAGTTCCTGGAGTCAAGCGGTGCAAAATACCCAAGGCAGCATGGATTCACTGAGGTAAGGTCCTGTCAGACTGATCTTATCAACTTCTATGACTGGGTGACCAGGGTGGTGGATCAGGGAAGGGCGGTGGATGTAGTAGACCTGGATTTCAGCAAGGCCTTCGACACCATTCCACATAGAAGATTGCTTAACAAATTGGGAAATCTTTGTGTGGGCTCTAAAGTGGTAAAAGGGGTTGGAAACCGACTAAAAGGCAGGACCCTGAGGGTGGTAGTAAATGGTATAAGAGTATAAGATCTGAAGAGGAAGAGGTGAGCAGTGGGGTGCCACAGGGATCAATTTGGTTCCATGTGATTATGGTGATCACAGAAAGGCAATCGCTGTTTGGGCAAGTGTACATCACTGAAAATCTATTTTGGCAACGTACACTCATGGCGCATAGCAAAAGAACACACAACAGTTAGGTTTTTCATTGATGTGGGAGGTTGAATCCCCCACACCCCCCTACTAAAGAATTCTCAACTCCAAGTGGGTGCATGTTGTGGGGGTGCAAAACTAAAAAAAAAAGAAAACCCACAACCCGGCATATAAAATGAGCGCACACAGAACTGAACCCGGCACCCTCACAACCCCATCCTGCCACCAACCCACTACTCCACATGGCCAGCTCGCCAGCCCACCACCTCACTACACCCCACAAACCCTCCCTCCCCTTCTGCCCATTGCACAGCGTTGTCCATCTCCGCCACCTACCCCCATGTGCATGTATACATAGTGACATCCTGTCGCTATAGTCGCCCAACCCCCTATCTGGTCACCCTCCTTGTCTGGTAGCCCTGTGCACTGGCACCATGATTGAGTCACCCTTTTTGAAAGCGCTCATCTGCGGTCACTATCATCGCAGGCTACCACCGGTTCTGGGACCATTCCTATTCAATGTCTTCATAAGCAACACTGCAGAGGGACTAGAGGTGAAAGTATTCCTGTCTGCAGATGACACAAAGCTCTGCAACAGAGTTGACACACATGAAGGGCTAGATAAAATGAGAAACAATATACCACTACTTGAGTAATGGTCAAGGGTTTGGCAGTTGGGTTTGAAAGCTAAGAAGTGCACAATTATGCACCTAGGACACAGAAACCCAAAATAGAAATACAGGATGGGGGTGGGGGGGCAGGTTCTAGCCACCACAAGTCAGGAGACAGACCTTAAGGTAATCATATCTGATAACCTGAAGTCATCCAATCAATGTGAAAAAGTAGTGGGGAAAGCAAACAGAAAGCTGGGGTGCATAAGAAGGGACATGACCAGTAGGAGGAGGAGGAGGAGGAGCAAAGGGTGATTACACTGTATAGATCACTGGTGAGGCCTTATCTGGAATGCTTTGTCCAGTTCTGGAGACCGCATCTCAGGAAGGACATAGAATGGAAGCAGTCCAGAGCAGAGCAACAAAAATGATACATGCACTGCACCACAAGCCTTATGCGGAAAGACTCAGGGAACTTAATATCCATTCACTGGAAGAGAGAAAGAAGAGAGGTGGTATGATAGAGACTTTCAAATACCTTAGAGGAATAAACTTGGAACAGGAGTGGAGCATATTAGAGACATAACATGAGGTGGGAGGGAGACTTAGGAGGAATGCTAGGAAGTACTTCTTCCACAGAGAGGGTGGTGGATCCATGGAATAGCCAATCAGCGGAGGTGGTGGAAGCAAAAATAGCATGGGGATACAAAAGTGCATAGGATAAGCATAACGGCACCCTGCTGTGCAGCAGAGTGGGAGAAAAGCAGCCTAGATAAGGGTAGGGATTGCCTAACCAAGTAGGGAAATGGGCAGACTAGGTGGACTGGTTGGTCCTTATCTGCCATCAGATTCTCTGTTTCATTATTTCTAGAAGTAAATCCTGAGTTCTCCGTTCCACTGAGGGTTGTCTCCTGAATATTCCTAGGGTGAGTTTGCGCCACTCGAGTGATCGAGCGTTCTTGGTGGCTGCACCTACCCTATGGAATCTACTACTTAAACAGCTACGGGATGCACCCTCTATGGGTACCTTCAAAAAATATTTAAAAACATATTTATTTAACCAGGCTTTTAATTTTCAGATAATTGAGTTTACTAGGATTTATTAGATAGTTTTATTAATTATGTTTGATTGGATATTACCGCTGATTTTAATTGTATTTTTGTATACTTATAAAATTGTTGTATTGTGCTGATTGTGAAGTGCTCCGAGTTCTTGGAAAGGAGTGCTATACAAATAAGGCATTTATCTATCTATCTGTCTATCTATCGGGATGTGAACCACAAGCTAATCAGTCGAATGTGGATCACAGTGCAGCTCAATCAATCACTTCTTTATTTTTACCAGGCAGAACACCATTGAGAAGAATCCATTTGCAAGGTCTACCTGGGTACAGTTCATATAAACTGCAGGAATTATTCATTAGATATATATAGCAACAAGGAGCCTCATAACCAGGTTACATAATGTTACAGACTACAGCTGAGGTACAGCAATAGGAAGGTTTACACAATTAAACAAGGCAGCACACAAAGTACAAACTAGCTTAATATATAAACAGACAGAATTTACCACCTTAACAGATTGTTATCCTAGCCAGGAGTATCCCCGTGTACTGGGTCCCCAGCTCCTGCAACTATTGTCCCACATCATCACACGATGTTTCATGCATCCTCTTCAAGCATCTGAGGTCAGGAAATATCCTTACTTGGTGTGCATTGTGGTTGAGATTCTCTGCCATGCGAGTGGCACCCATGCTTCATCTCTCCTGCATCCCCAAATATCACCACCACCATTCTGGCCTGGTGTTTTTCCTAAGGTGCAGTGGAGGATAACACAATCAGCTTTTCTAACTTTTATATTGTCCTACTGGAGATGGCCACATTGCAAAATCTGAAAAAATTATTATTGTCCAGCCACTCCTCTGCATCCTCTGACATTCATATGTTCCTTAAAATCATGTGCAAAGGTTTTTGCATGTTGTTAATAAAGCTCAAATTCAAGTCCCTGTGTCATGTTTAGTGTTTCCTGAAAATGTTGTGCTGTTTGGTTTTGTGTCTTTTTTTTTAAATCAGCATTGGTTAACTTGCTCTACAGTGGCTGAAGACAGTGGAGTTATGTATCTCTGAAGCATGCTTGGAGATCGATGACATCATCTTGGAGTATTGTGACTTGCTGCTTCAGATTCCCAATCCCAGCAGGTTGTAGAGTTAATGGTTTGTTCACCAGGTTTCTTGCAACGTCAGTCTGTGGTTTGTGCTGAGTTAGATTAGCATAAATCTATCATTCTCTTCTTATAAAAGTTGATTACTTGAGTTTCAGTGCTGATTTGAAGTAGTGGAAATCTTTCTCTGTGAAATATCAGCTTTTCTGGATCACAGCTCTTAGTTCTTTCTCATCAAAACTCTGATTTTTTTCCAACTATATAACACAGGTTTGTTCAATGACTTTGTAATAACTGTGGGACATTTTTTCTCATAGAAGAAGCTGGTTATAATTCATTGTCACAACTCACGTGTTATAACAGTGAACACGCGTCCACTTCTCCTCAGCCCCAGTCATACTCACTCACTGATTTCTTGGCTCTCACAATTTTAAACAGTATGCCGAAATGCCATCATTGCAAACAAATCTCAAAATAAAATCCATAAAAAAAATTTCTAACCTTTTGGATCAGAATGAAAAAGTTTAAACTTTTTCCTGGTCTCAGACCTAGCTTCTCTAATGCCCCGGTGGCACTCAAAGTCACTCATCCTGCATTAGTCTCTTTTATTTCCTGGCATTTCTTGGACTCAGACCGCATAAACCATTCATCCCAAAAAAGGAAAAAAAATGCTCTTAAGTCTTTTTACTAAACTTTTTTTTTCCAAGTTCAGTTCCTAGTTTTCACAGTGATATGGAAATGAAATTCACAGTTAGAGGAACTCAGAACCTCATTTACATATCACCGTGACAACTGCCATGCAGAGCTAAACAAAATCTTCAAATTATGAACTAAAAATACTTGCCAGTAGAGTTTTAAAACTGTTTTTCACATTTAACCCCCCACAATAAGAAGTATTTTCTATTGCTCTGTACACTATTCTAGTACAAAAAGACAGACACAAGATTTGTACTAAAAAAACATTTATTTTACTAAATTTGGTTGGAGAAAAGATGTCCCCCAGCAATTACATAAAACAACACATTGGAGGAGAATGCACAACTCAGATTTAATGCACACCCTCAGTGTGGGATGCTTTGATGAACCCTTCGGGCTTTACCCTCATGGTTCATGAAGCATTCCACACCTCAGGTGTGCATTAAATTTTCATTATGCTCTCCCCCCATGTGGATACATAGACAGTGTCGGCAGATAAGGGCCTCTGGCCCACCCAGTCTGCCCATTTGAGCTTGTAAGTTCAGTTTATGTTTTCCTAGAAGTCTGTTGCCCCTTACCCCTGACTTCCAAAATTCCTTTAAGTCTATTCCATGCATTCTTAAATCACGTGATTGTTTCAGCCCCCACCACTTCCTCTGGCAGGGTGCTCCACTTGTCCACCACCCATTCTGTGAAGAAATTCTTCCTCACATTTCTTCTGAATCGTACTCCCTCCAACTTCATCCCATGCCCTCTAGTCCTGGAACATCTTTTTCGCTTAAAAATAGTGTATTCCTGCACCCTGTTCCTCTCTGTAAGATACTTGTATGTCTCTATCTTATCCCCTCTCTCCCTCCTCTCCTCCAGGGAGTACATGTTCAGTTCCTTCAACCTGTCCTCATAGGACTTGTGATGTAATCCATGCACCATCTTTGTTGCCCTCCTCTGAACCTTCTCTACCCTGTCTATGTCCTTACATAGGTAAGGTCTCCAGAACTGTACACTGTACTCCAGGTGGGGCCTCGCTAGTGTCTTGTATAGTGGAATTATGACCTCCCTTTTCCTGCTGGTGATGCCTCTGCCTATGCATCCCAGCATCCTATTTGCTTTACCTGCTGCCTTGTCACACTGTTTCCCTACCTTGAGGTCATCAGAGATGATAACCCCAAGATCCCTTTCCTGCTTGGTGCATGCTATATCCTCACCCCCCAACTGATATATTGTGCCAGGGTTTTTGTGCCCCATATGCATTATCTTGCACTTCTTTGCATTGAATTTCAACTGCCAAACCCCTGACTATTCTTCAAGTTTCTGCAGGTCCTTTCTCATTCTGTGTACACCCTCTGGTGTGTCTACTCTGTTACAGAGCTTTGTGTCATCAGCGAACAGTAAAATTCTGCCTTCTAGGTCCTGCGCAATGTCACTGATGAAGATGTTGAATAGAACCGGTCCCAGCACTGATCCCTGTGGTACCCCACTGGTCACTCTTCCCTCTGTGGAGTGACAACCATTTACCACCACCCTCTGTGTCCTGCCGCCCAGCCAGTTGCCTACCCACCACACTACTGTCCTGCCCACACCCATATTCCCCAGTTTGTGTAATAGTTTTCTATGTGGCTCAGTGTCAAAGGCCTTGCTGAAGCCAAATAGGCCATGTCCACTGCCCTCCCCTGATCCACCTCCCTAGTCACCCAGTCAGAAAATTCAACGAGGTTGGTCTGACATGACCTCCCCCTGGTGAAACCATGTTGCCTTGGGTCCTGTAGTTCATTGACAACCAGATGTTCCACCAATCTCTCCTTCAGTAGTGCTTCCATGATTTTCCCCACTACCAAGGTGAGGCTGACTGGTCTGTAGTTCCCCGCTTCTTCTTTGTTCCCACTTTTGAATTAGGGGACTACATCTGCTATCCTCCAGTCTTTGGGTACCTCCCCTGTTTCCAGTGATCAACTAAACAGGATAGCCAGAGGTTCAGCCACCACCTCTCTTAGTTCTTTAAGGATATATCTAAATGTTGTTCATTGATAGAAATAGTTTGTTCTTGATCTAGCATTCATAAGTACATTCATTTAAGACCTTTATTCATGTTATATTGACAAACAGGTGCCTATCATACTCTACTATGTCAAGCACATGTACTGTCTGAACACACACATTTGCTCCAACAAGGTAGCATTGTGCAGCAGCCCCAGCTGTGTAGGTAGGGAGACCTGGAACTATTTGGCTTAGCAGAGCACAGCAGTCCCGACTGTGGAGACAGGCAGAGGGTGCAACAGGTGCAGCTTCCCTGACTGTGGGTGTGGGGGGGGAGAGGGCAGCAAGGTGCAGCCACCCCAACTGTTTGGGCAGGGGGCAGCAGGATGCAGCAACCTTGATTTTTAGGCAGAGGATGGAGGCAGTAGGGTGCACAATCCCTCACTATGTGGGAAAAGACTGCAAGCAGCAGATTGATGTAGCATTGCATGGGGAGCAGAAGGTGGGTAGCTTGTGGGGTAGTGCACAGGTGGCAGCAGAATTCAGATGCCTCAGCTGTGGGGAAGAGACACAGTGCATCGAGATGCCATATAGTGTTTTTGTTTATCCATATGCATGATGCATTTTCACACAGAAACCACCAAAGAACTTAAATTTGTGAGTTCAGACAGTGTAATGCTTGAAACAGTCGAGTGTGACAGACACCTGTTTGTCAATTTCACATGAATACATTTTCTTACTTGAATGTAATTTTGAAGGCTACATTACAGACAAACTATTTCTATGAATGAACAAAATTTAGATTTATTTTATATTCATTAAACAACCCTGTATAGTTAGAAAAGATCAGAGAAATAACTGAGAGCTGTAATACAGACAAGCTGATCTCTCACACAGAACGATTTCCACTACTTCAATATTGCATTAAATCTCAAATGATAAACTCTTTAGAAGATGAAAATCTTAGATTTTAAGCTAATCTATTTAAACACAAACCATAGACTGAGTTTGTCAGAATCCTGGAGAGCAAACCACTAACTCACTCCACCATCACATGGTGTAGTTCAGCATTGGGACGGGGGCTCAGACAAGTCACACTAGGCCAAAGGCTTTGGATTTCAAAATGGCAGACTTTGATGAAATAGGGAGAGGTATCAAAAATAGCTCAGCAGAAAAGGGGGAGAGAAGGATGTGTGGAAAAACAGTGGGAACTGTGAAAATATGCCTCATCAGGGACTTCAAGATCGCTGCCACCACCATGGGATCTTACCAAAAGGACCCCAGGGAAACCTGTTTCTTACCTCCTCCTTTGCACAAGGTCATAAAGGTCAACACAGTTACTGTGGGTAGAGTGTCCATTCAGAGATGGACTGCAAACAGAGTCCAGCAGAAAAAGTAGAATTACACTTTTAAATAAAACAAGCAGCCACTGATTCTATAAAAACAGAAGCTTTACTAAAATACTACTGGTATTGACAACATGATGTATTTACAGGAAAACAAGAGGGTTGTACATTTACTAAGAAGCAGAAAATAAAACCACATTGAAAAGATAGTGTACAGCAGAATTCTGAGCTATTCTCACCTAAAATCCTTCCCCTGCCCTAGCTACAGAGTTGCACTGTCCCTTACTGTGCTATTTTATCAGTCAGCTACAGTAGTCTTTGTATGGCAGGAGCCCTGGTTTTCAGATGTTTCATGTCCCAGAGACTGAAATGAATCTCATTGCTTTATTATATTCTTTCTCTGACTGTGGGAGGTGGTTTCTCCCCTTTGAGTGACAGGCTACTCCTGCCCACCAGCCAGATGAGTGAGTGCATGGAGAGATGACCTCATTCAGGCCTGCTGGCTCACTCCATGCACCCCTCTGCTCTGTCTGTAGTTATGATTCTGCCTTGAAGACAGTCCAAGGTGTGTAGCCCCATGCTTCTTGCCTTTTAAGCTGGCTGAGGTGTTCAGCCTGGCACTCTCCCATCTGCCATACAGAATCTCTGGCTTTAAGGATGTCTGAGGTGTTTGAAGTTGCACCTTCACATCTGCAAGGATGTGTCACGTGGATTAGCTCACGGGAAAGTTCCACAGAACAGTTCTACATATTTCCCTTAAGACTTGTCTGTACATTTGACCATGAAAGCCATGTTTTTTGTGTCCCCTTTGCAAATAGCAGAAATTATGACTGAACTATATTTACATTAACAAACTACATTAACAAAAGAAATTAATAATTTCTCTAGTCTCATGTTTGTCACATCTCCCAGCCCCCTTCAGTAAATGAAGGAATGTCTTTTTGGCTACCCCTAAAAGACACGACCATTCATAAAGGCACAGGAAGCACCCAAAGGAACATGGTATACATGCCAGCCCCTCAAAGTCCATCTGCATTGGCATTTTGTGCTCCACTCCAGTTTCCTTGTGGGCATGTCCCTAAAATATCGCATCACCTCCTTCATCTCCTCAGACTAGGCCGATGTCAGCTGCCTTCAGAGGGTGAGGTTATTCACTTAGGATCCCTACCGTGCTTCCCCAAGGAGATCCTCCAGGGGAAAAGCCTCATTCCCCTCCTCTGGTGTACTGCACACAGCAAGGATCAGTTCCTTCCTATAATAGTAGAGCTTCATCATGTTCACATGATATACCCTCTGTCTGCGCCTTCTGTCAGGCAGCCCTACAATATAGTTAACATCACTCACTCAGCTTTCCGATTATGGAGAATGGGCCCTACGATGCTGCCTGCAGTTTATTGAGTTGGACTGGGACAAGTACCTCCACTCACTGTCCGACTTCATACTCCTGGACTCTTGCCCCCAGGTCGTACCAGGTTTTTGGTTGCTGTTGTGCAGTTGCTAAGTGCTCCTGGGCAAGCCCCATGAGCTCCTTAAGCCTGGCCCTGAATTTTAGGACATACTCAAAAACAAACTCTCCATGGGTGGCCTTGTTACCTTACCATGCACCCCTGACTAAATCTTGGGTCCCCTACATCCTGTATCCAAGCAGGAGCTTGAAGGATGAGAACCCTGTGGACAACTGCGGGACTTATTTGAATGCTGACAGGATGTGGGGCAACTATTTATCCCACTCCATTTTATACTGTTCTGAAAATGCCCTGAGCATAGTTTTAAGAGTCCCACTGAACCGCTTGACTGGGCCATTTGTCATGGGTGATAGGGCAAGGCACAGAGGTGTTTCACCCAGCATTTCTCTCACATACTGGTTATTAAGGATGACATCTCCTGGGGAAGTCCCACTTGGCTAAAGATTCCCAGGAGCTCATCAGTCATGTTTTCTGCCTCAATGGAGGACATGGTTACTGCCTCGGGGTACCTAGATGCATAATCCACCACAGCCAGTTTGTATCATTTGCCTGTTTGACTTGGGGTAATTAGGGGCCCCTCTATGTCCATGGCTACCCTCTAAAAGGGTTCATCAATAATAGGCAGGGGCACCAAAGCTGCCTTAGCCTTGTTACTGGCCTTTCCAACCCCTTGGCACTGTGGACAAGTCCAACAGTAATTTACTACTTCTATGTACATGCTTGGGCAAAAGAAATTGTTGGCAAGCCACTTTCTTGTGTGGTTAAATCCCAGGTGACCTGAAATAGGAATGTTATGGGCCATAAGCTGCTTTTGGTAATCCTGGGGGACTACCAGCTGCAGGAGTACCTGTCCCTCTAGCTCCTTTTGTGGTGTACACTCCCTGTACAACTGTCCATTATCACAATAAACTATCGTTTTACTCCCTTGAGTGGTCTCAGCACTATTTGCTATCTCTTTCAATTTTTGGAGGGTAGAATCAGCTTGTTGTGTCCCGCTCAGCTCCCCCCATCTAACATTCCCAAGTTCCCCTTCAGAAAGAAAGCTGCCCCTGGTGGTAACTTCCTCTGCTTACTGTTGGGGCGCATGGCTGCTACTCCTTGCTAGTCCTTCACCCACACTGGTCTCTTCTTCCGATGCTGAAAGATGGGTCTGCACAGGCTGTGTCACCCTCTCCTCACCCTTAAAAGCGTGCACGTTTGCCTGGCTACAGGTAGTAACAAATACCAGGTTTTGCCTGTAGTCAAAATCATTCCCTTTAATCACATCCACAGGGAGATCAGGTGTGACTCCTGTGATGCTTTGCCATCTGCTTGTGGTTATTGTATGATATTTGCAATAAAAATAAATGATCTGTGATTCTCTGCTGGCACCCAAGTCAGTCCGTGCTTCAGTGAGTGACCTTTGACCCCAAAAGGTTTCAGTGTAGCTAAAGCTGCAGGACGTAAGAAAAGACCAGAGGAAACCTAATTAACTGTCTTTCTTCCAGAGGAATAGTTTATGACCTTTCATAACCTGCTCATGCTTTTGAACTTGCTTCCCATGTAGGTATTTATATGATGTAGCAGGAAGAGAAGACATTTGGCTAATGTCTCTTGTTTTTAGCACCTTGCCAAGAATTAGTAACAGAGTGTGGGATTTTTAATTTCTCTTAGCTCTTTAAGGACCCTGGGGTGCGCCCCATCTGGCCCCATTGATTTATCAACTTATTACTTCCAAGTCCTTCAGGATCCTTTCTTGTGTAAAGGGACTTGTGTCCATTTCTGCACCATTCTCACCCCTTGTACTCCCTTCAAACCCATTACCCTCCTCTTCCTCAGTAAAGGCTGAGCAGAAATACCTGTTCAATATGTCAGCTTTACTGTTGTCATCCTCCATGCAGCCCCCATCCTCCCCCCTTCAGTCTCACTATCCCTCCCTTTGTCTTTCATTTTTCACTTATGTACCTGTAAAAGGTTTTGTCCCCTCTACCCACTGATTTTGCAATGTGCTCTTCTGTCTGAGCTTTGGCTTCCCATACTGACCTCCCTGCCTCCCTTTGCTTCTCCAGGTACTCCTCCCTATCCCCTTCTGCCTGTGTCTTTTTGTATTGCCTGAATGCAATCTTTTTGTCTTCATGGGTTGAACCACTTTTGCCATTACTTACCATTTGCCATGCTGTTTGCTGGTGCAGTTTCTCCATCTCAGTCTCATGCTGTCATTCTTTCTCTTGCTTTGCTCGTTCCGTTTTCTCTTTCCTCTTTCCTCTTTCCTCCGGCACCAGGATCTTGTGCTGGCAAACCTTTACCCATTCCTCTGCCTCCTCCTGCCTTGCTGTCTCCTTCTGCTTCTGGATCTCATGCTGCCTGGTCCTCTCGCTTTCCTCAGCCTCCAGTCTTGCTCTCTCCCTTTCAGTCTCCAGCTTTGCTCCCTGCAGTTTCGGCATCCTGCAGTGTAAGCTCTGCCTTCAGGATCTCAAGATAAGGTTAATGGGCTGCACAGCTCCCCGGTGTGTGCTACAAGGTGCCCCCTTGCTCAGCCACTGTGACCTCAGGCTCACTACCTGTGTCACTGTTCTCAGCAACTGCTTGCTGACCAGGTACTAGGCCATGTCTCTCTGAGACTGTTTTCCCTCCTGCAGCTGGTCATGCACCACCAGGGCTTCCATGCGTGCACTCTTTGTAATGCCATCATAGACAATCCCTCTCACTGTGCACAGCTCACGAAGCTGCTGTACCTGGAATTTGACATAGCCTGAGGGGTACATATTCTCCAGCTATGCTGCACTAAGCTGGCTAGAAATACAAAAAAACACAGAAGTAAGCAATGCAACCTTTTGAAATCCTATTTCATGACTGTTAAGGTATATTTCTGCTGCCACTCTATCACCAGTGTGCTATCTCTCTTACAGAGTTCCTGTCTCACAGGAAATCGCACTGTTCTCTGCTCTGCACTAAACTGGTATCAGTTGTCACATGGATCCCACCTCTCTGCCACCAATGTGATGACAATCCCTCACCAGGGGCTTCAAGATCACTGCCACTACCATGGTGTTTTACTAACAGGTCTCCAGGGAAACGGGGTTCTTACCTCTTCCTTTGCACAAGGTCAAGAAGGTCAGCACAGTAACTGTGGGTAGAGTGCCCCTACAGAGACGGACTGCAAACAGAGTCCAGCAGAAAAATTAGAATTACACTTTTAAATAAAACAAGCAGTCACTGATTCTATAAACACAGAAGCTTTACTAAAATACTACAAGTATTTACAACAGGATGTATTTACAGGAAACAAAAGCATTGCACATTTACTAAGAAGCAGAAAATAAAAACCACATTGAACAGACAGTGTGCAGCAGAATTATAAGCTATTCTCACCTAAAATCCTTCACCTGCCCTAGTTACAGCATTGCACTGTCCCTTACTGTGCTATTTTACCAGTCAGCAAGTCTTTCTACAGCAGGGGCTCTGGTTTTCAGATGTTTCACATCACAGAGAGAGGAAAGAATCTCATTACTCTATTACATTTTTTATGTTGATTGCGCGCATGCGCAAGAAACATATTGCGTCAATTTTCTCCACAAGCAGGTTGAGGAGGCATGGCACTGTTGTGCCCAATGCCCCCACAGCCTGCAAAGGCTTGTCCCCCATCCCCCAATGCCATGGCATGCTGCTACTGACACTAGTTCAGCCAGCATGCCACAACTTTCTAAAAAAATCAGCTACTGCAATCAAGGGCTGCCTCATCATTGCAACGTCAGCAAAGACGGAGTGACCCATCATTGCAGGACTGGATGTAGGATGTAGGATGTCTGATATTGTTTGTGAACATTGCGGCGGCTTGCCGCCGTATTCACAAACAATATCTAACCCCCCATGTTTATTTGCCGATGGGGGAGCCCACTCTCCGTCGGCAGAAACAAATCCCCCCCTTTTGTTGTTCGCGGACGGGGTGCCCAATCTCCATCAGCAGAAACGAATCCCCCCCCTTTGTTGTTTGCTGATGGGAGTGCCCAATCCCCCATCAGCTACAGCTGCCACCCCAAGCAAGACTCCGGTGGCACGACATGCTCCTGGAAAGTTAAAGACGGTCCCATGACATTTTTTTTTTTTCCTGAAAAAAGGAAATGGTCCCTCGTAGTCTCCGGGGCCCCCCTCCCAAAACCAGCACTCACCCACTGCGAACTCTGCCTCCCCGCACCACCCTCACCCCATAGCTACCTCCAGAGCTTGGCACAACGATCTTCTGTGGACCAAGAACACGTCTGCACTCTTCAAAGCCAACCGCGAACTGAGGAAATGCCGGTAAGCTGTATAATGTAATGAATAGGGTTTTTTCAACTTTAGTGCATATCTCGGGCATTTTGGGGATTTTTTCACTACATTTTCAACATGTTTTTTTTTTTGGGACCCCTCATCTTGAATTCTTGAACTGTCATGGCGTTAATTGGCCCCGAAAGGTGGTTTCGCGGTCACTGTGTGGAATTACCCTTATGGGCCAATTAACAAAATGACAGTGCCAGTGTTCATGAGGTGGGCTCTCAAAAAGCCTATGTTGCAAATTTGGCGGAAAAAGTCTAAAAAATGACTGTTTTACGAGTGTGCGTTGCGCAGTTGCAGTGTACGCTTGTAACTTCACGAATTTACAAAATTTTCACTCCAGATTTTCAACACTGGCATTTTGTCACACCTCCTTGTGAGCAGTACAGCTGTCATTGTTGACATCCTGGCCAAAATGTGTTCTCGCACTTCCAGCGCAGAATAGCACTGCCACTGTGGGAAATCAATGTTCAGGACAGATTAAGAAAATGACAGTGATACTGTTCATTAGTAGAGGTCCTAAAATGCCTATGTTGAAAATTTGGTAATGATACTCTATAAAATGACTGTGTTACAAGTGTGTATTGTGCAGTTGGCACACACGCTCGTAGCTTCACTAATTTATATTTTCACTCCAGATTTTCAACATTGCCAGTTTCCCAGACCTACTTATGAACAGTGCAGCTGTCATGTTTCCCATCATGGCCAAAATATGTTTTCGCAATACTGGCGCAGAATACAGCAGTTGCTGTGGGAAATCACTATTCGGGACAGATTAAGACAATGACAATGATACTGTTCATGAGTAGAGGTCCTAAAATGCCTATGTTGAAAATGTGGTGATGATAGCCCATCAACTGACTGTGTTACAAGTGTGCTTTGCGCACTTTCCATGCACACTTGTAACTTCGCAGATTTGTAATATTGTCACACCAGATTTTCAACAGTGCCATTTTTCCACACCTCTTTATTAGCAGTACAGCTGTCATTTTTCACATCCTGACCAAAATGTGTTTTCACAATTCTGGTGCAGAATAACGTGATCACTGTGGGAAGTCAGTGTTTGGAACAGATTAAGAAAATGACAGTGGCACTGTTCATGAGCAGAGGTCCTAAAATCTCTATGTTGAAAATTTGGCGAAAAAACTCCATAACAAGACTGTGTTACAAGCGTGCATTGAACTGTTTCCACGCACCCTTGTAACTTCGCAAATTTGTAATACTGTCATGCCACATTTTCAACAGTGGCATTTTTTCACAACTCCCTATGAACACTACAGCTGTCATTTTTCACATCCTGGCTAAAATATGTTTTTGCACTCCTGCCAGAGAATAGCATGGTCACTCTGGGAAATCAGTGTTTGGGACAGATTAAGACTGACCGAATGACTGGGGGGAGTGACCGAGCTCAATTGAACTCTGTCGGGACTGCTGCAGATTTGTTTGTGGACAAAGGCCCCAACACAAGAGCCCAGTACAAAAGGGCAGCCTGCAGCACTGGGAGAAACAGAACGAGTGAGGGAGGGGGAGTGCGCAAACTCACCGAAGCGCTGTCAGGACTGTTGCGGATTTCTTTGTGGGCAGAAAAAGGCATCGATGTAGGCAGGGGCACAGTACAAAAGGCCAGCCTGCAGCAGTGGGAGAAACAGTACAAGTGAGTGAGACAAGGGGACTTAGTGAGCTCAACAGAGCTGTATCAGGACTGCTGGGATTTCTTTGTTGGCAGAAAAAGGCTCCAATGCAGGCAGGAGCCCCGTACAAAAGGGCAGCTTGCAGCACCAGGAAAAACAGAATGAGCAATGAGAGAGGGAGACTGAGCGACCTCAGCGGAGCTATGTCGGGACAGCTGCAGATTTCTTTGTGGACAGACAAAGGTGCCAACGCAGCCAGGAGCCCCATACAAAAGCACAATCTTCTGCGCCAAGAGAAACAGAATGAGTGAGTGACAGAGCAGTAGTAAGCGACCTCAACGGAGCTCTAGTGGGACTGCTGCAGATTTCTTTGTGGGCAGAAAATGAGGCTACACATGCAGGAGCCCAGTACAAAAGGCCAGCTTGCACTGCAGGCAGAAATGGAATGCGAGAGTGACGGAGGTGGAGTGAGCGAGCTCAGTGGAGCTGTGTCAGGACTGCTTCAGATTTCTTTCTGGCCAGAAAAAGCCACCAATGCAGGCAGAAGCACAGTACAAAAGGGCAGCCTGCACTGCCAGGAGATACAGAATGAGCGAGTGAGGGAAGGGAAGTTAGTGAGCTCAACGGGGCTCTTTTGGGACCGCTGCAGATTTGATTGTGGGCAGAAAAAGGCAGCAATGCATGCAGGTGCCCAGGACAAAAGGGCAGCCTGTAGTGGCAGAAAACCAGAATGAGTGAGTAAGTGAGCTCAACAGAACTGCATTGTAATTGCTGCAGATTTCTTTGTGGGCATCAGAAGGCAGCAACGCAGGCAGGATCCCAGTAGAAAAGGGCAGCCTGCAGTGCTGGCAGAACAGAATGAGTGAGTGAGAGAAGGGCAGTGAGCAAGCTCAACGCAGCTTTGTTGGGACTGCTGCAGAATTCTTAGTGGGCAGAAAAAGATGGCAACAGAGGCAGGATCCCAGTACAAAAGGGCAGCCTGCAGCACCAGGAGAACCAGGCTGAGTGAGTGAGACAGGTGGAGTGAGCAACCTCAACGGAGCTCTGTCAGGACAGCTGTGGATTTCTTTGTGGGTAGAAAAAAACACCAACACAGGCAGGATCCCAGTACAAAAGGGCAGCCTGCAGCATCAGGAGCAACAGAATGAGCGAGTGAGAGAGGGGGGGAGTGAAACACCTCAATGGAGCTCTGTCGGGACAGCTGTGGATTTCTTCCTCAGCAGAGCAAGGTGCCAACGCAGGCAGCAGCCCAGTATAAAAGAGCAGCCTGCAACACCGGGAAAAACAGACTGAGCCAGTGACAGAGGGCCACTGAATGAGCTGAACAGACCAACACAATCAACATTCGGCGTTGGCTATTGCTTGTTTGATATTGGAATGCAAATTCTCTCCTTTGTGTGACAGCCTGGCTACATCTGCCCACCCCCAGATGGCTAGGTGCATGGATGGATGACCTAATTTAGGCCAGCTGGCTCCCTTCACACCCAAATATGCACTGTCCACTTTTATGATCCAGCTTTCAAGACAGTCTGAGGTGTGTAACCCCACATTTCTTGCCTTTCAAGCTGGCTGAGGTGTTCAGCCTGGAACTCTTCCATCTGCCTTACATAATCTCTGGCTTCAATGATGTCTGAGGTGTTTGAAGTTGCACCTTCACATCTGCAAGGATATGCAGCCTGGATTAGCTCATGGGAAAGTTCCACAGAGCAGTTCTCAGTATTTTCCTTAAGACTTATCTGGACAAGTGACCCTGAAAGCCATGTTTGTGTGCCCCTTTGCAAGTAGCAGAAATTATGACAGAAGCATACTTACATTAACAAAATACATTACTGAAAATAAATTAATACATTACTCTAGTCACATATCTGTCATAGAAGAATCTAAAAGGAGCCATACTGGAAGTGACAAACCAATGCATCAGATTGGTATCAAAAGGCAAGAGAAGGCGAATGCCACTGTGGTTCTCAAAAGAGGTGGCAGACAAAGTAAAGGCTAAAAGGGCAGGGTTCAGGAAATAAAAAGAGACTCGAAGGGAGGAGGACAGGGATGCATACCTAGAGTGTCTAAGGGAAGTGGGGAGGGTGGTAAGGACAGCAAATGCACAGGCTGAGAAAGCACTGGCACAGACAGTAAAGAAAGGGGACAGACATTAGCACAGGTACATCAGCAAAAGAAGGAAAATGGGCAGGGGTGTTAATAGGTTCAAAAGGGAGAAAGGGAAGGAGACATCGATAAGGCAGAAATACTGAAAAAAATACTATTATTCAGTATTCATGGAAGAGGGAGAGGGACAGGACCACAGCTAAGCAACAGATGCCAAGAGGGGTGGGGGGGGTGGACAGCAGTCCATTCACAGGAGAGAGAGAGTCCTGCATGAGCTCATTAAATTGAAGGTGGACAAAGTGATTGAGCCAGATGGCGTACACCTGAGGATATTAAGGAAGCTGCGAAAAGAGCTAACAGAACCTCTGGCAGCCTTGTTCAAGGAGTCATTCAACACTGGAGTGGTGCCAGAAGATTGGAGGAAGGCACATGTGGGCCCTGTACACAAATCCGGCAGTAGGAAGGAGACAGGGAATTATAGGCCTGTCAGCCTCACCTCAGTAGTTGGAAAGATCATGGAAGCTCTGCTTAAAGAAAGGACAGTGGGACATCTGGAAAACATCTATCTCCCTGTGCCAATCCCAATTCCCTAACATCTGTAAAATGACTCATGTCACCCCAGTTTACAAAAGTGGTGATCATTCTACTGTTACAAATTACAGACCCATCTCAATACTCTCACCCCTGCCTAAAGCACTTGAAAGGGTGGTGTCTGACCAACTGGTTACCTACCTCAACAGTTATAATGTTCTCTGCAATGAGCAACATGACTTCCACAGACTGCATAGCACAAGCACAGGTTTAACTGAGTATACCAATTATTTCCATGAAGTCCTTGACAATGGTAACCTGATTGGCTTAGTCTATGTCAATCTAACAAAAGGTCAACCACCCCCTCCTGATCTCCGAGTTACAGTCCCTGGGTCTCTAAGTAAATGCATTGTCTTGGTTTAACAGCTACCTCTCCAGAAGGAAGCAAAGCGTCAAAACAAACTGGGTGCTATCTAGAGATGCAGACAGTGAATTTAAATTCTGTTGGCGAAGTGAATGCGAAGTGGGCACTTCATGTTGCCACTCCGCCACGGGGAGTGGGCAATGCAAAGTGCTCACTCCGCCTTGTCATTACCACTTCACATTAAGGCGGAATGGCAATGTGAAGTAATGTGAAGTCATTGTTTTCAATGGACTTTGCGTTCCTCATTATGATTCTAAGTGATCCACTTGGTGTTTCAGATTTGGCAGCCCCCGCCACACATCATATGGCTTACAGTACTGTACGTCCCATGCTCTTTAGCTAGGCAGGAAGAAAGTGAGTCATGCAAGCAGACACTTTTACTTTCTCCTGTGCAGACAGAGAGAGAGTAGTGTGTTTTGTGACTGCTGATACTTTAAGATCACAGCGAGGAGGAGAGTTAAACTTTGATTTGGATCCAACAGCTTTTTTTTATTAAAAGATTTGTTAGATCAACATTTTTTTTGTCTTTTCTGTACTCTTTTTTACTTAATTTGTTCTATCTGTAGATGTTTTTTTCTTACCTTTATAAGTAGTTAGTTGTGTGTCTGTGTGACTGTGTGTGTGTTGTGTGACAGTGTGAGTAGTGATTGCGCAGACTGAGGGAGCTCAGTAGGAGAGATGGACCAGGGTGAGGGAATGTCTGGGGTGGGGGCAGCTCTGGGAGAACATGGTAGTGGTAAGCGTTGTACCATGTGCATGTGTGGAGGGCATGGGCGCCCATTCCTGTTGGACCACTCAAAACTTGTGAGTGCCTCCCCCCCCAGAAACAGGACCAGCACCGCCTCCTGTCCTGACTCTGTGGCAGTTGAACCACCACCACCACCATGTCCAGCACCAGATCCTCTGGAACAGGATGTGCCTGTTCCCTTGGGCCCAGGTGTGGATCCCATCCCTGTTCAGCACCATGAACAGCCGGCTGCCAGTTCATCTGGCCATCCTCTGCCTGTGCCTGGTCTTCCCCACACCTCTGTTGTTTGGCAGTTTTTTGACTGTGTCAGGGGGGGACAGCAGTGTGGTCAAGTGCTGCCTATGTGAGGTGGAGGTGCGCCATGGCCCCCGGCGAACTCACCTGGGGACTGGGGGCCAGCACACCCATATGTTCAATCACTAGCAGATGGAGTGGCAGGCTGCCACAGAACGGACCATGCCTGCACCTGTTGGCCATTCTGTGGCAGAGGGTGCAGCTATGCATTGCGACATCCCTAAGAAGAGGAGGAGGGCCACAGCAGTACCTGCTGCTTCACCAGCACCCCCACCCCCACCACCACCACAAGTAGGTCAGCCTGTAGAATGTGTGGACCCCAGAGAACTGCATGTAACACAAGCTGACTTGGAGGTTCTCTGGAGTGCTGTTGAGGATAACAACGAGAGGGTGAGTGCTGTGGAACAGCGACTGGATCACATAGAGGAACATCAGTTGCAAATTACGTCCATGCTGGAACTGCTGCTGGATCACCATGGGATCCCACATTATTTTTTTTTTCCTCGCACCATGTGCCCCCCAACACCTTCCTTGCTGTGTTATAAAATGTATTCCTCCACCATCCCCAACCGTTGTGTGTAATTGTGCCCTTTTTTTGTTGTCTTCCGGATGCGTGACACTTTGTATTCTGAGTAGTGCAAGTATACTGTACTAAACCGCATGTGTGCAGTCAGTCTTCTTTCCAGTCTGTGTATGTACTGTGACACTGTCCAACTCCCTGACTTAAAAACAAACATTTATGAGTACAAAGATGGGGTGGTGAAGCCTGGAGAGATACTACAAAACAGGCTTACAATACATCCAAGTAACTATTAAAAAAAAATTAATGTTGTGATTCGTGACGTGATCGTGAATCATGATTTGTGACCGTGATGATGAAGAAACGTGAATGCTTACCACCTACGGCTGTACTTTCTTTGATGAGCTGTAGCTTAAAACTCCCAGACTTAAAAACACGTATCAATGAGTTCAATGATGGGGTGGTGAAGCCTGGAGAGATACTACAAAACAGGCTTACAATACATCCAAGTAACTAGAAAAAAAATTTATGTTGTGATTTGTAATGTGAATGATCGTGAATCGTGATTTGTGACTGCATTTGTGACCGTGATGATGAAGAACATGATTTGTATCACAAGTGACTCGTGATGATGATCCTGACTTAAAAATGCATATTAATGAGTACAATGTTCATGCAGAATTAAGCACCACACCTGTCAAGTACTCTGAAGGGAAGCCAAAGAAACAACTGTTACTTAAGTTACAGATGGAGATTGGGCCCTAAAGAGATGCAAATGCACAGACAGATTAAGATTGCACTGTGCACTGAAGAGATGCAGACACAAAGGCACAACACCTAACCAGTGCTCACCATCAGAAATTCAAATCTGGAAAAGAATACCTTTGCCGGTTGGGGCGGGCCATGCGCGGGGGGTGGGGCAGTGTAATGCACTGCTGCAGTAACAGTCACTAGTACTAGTACCAGTAAAGATACCACAAAGAAGTACACAAATCACACAGCTGCAGCGGATAGCAGCTTCACATTGCTGAAATTATTATGTGGCACAATAAAAGGTGTCTGATTTGATGACAAGTGTCACACACATACTCACACACACACTAAGTAATGCATAGCAAATTGAAAACTTCAGTAATATAACCACATATTTTAAACAGACTAAAATTATGCACTGCTGCAGTAACAGTCACTAGTACTAGTACCAGTAAAGATACCACAACGAAGTACAAAAATCACACAGCTGCAGTGGATAGCAGCTTCACATTGCTGAAATTATTATGTGGCACAATAAAAGGTGTCTGATTTGATGACACGCATCACACACATATACACACACTAACTAATGCAAGCAAATTGAAAACTTCTGTAATATAACCACATATTTAAACAAACTAAAATTATGCACTGCTGCACCACAACAATCAGCAAAAAAAGGAAAAAAATATTGAAAATGTTACTGTGTGTACATTAACACAGTTATACAAGAAAAATATCACCAAAACAGAAAGTACTGCCTATTTCTTCAAGTTAATCTACCTACACCACAGATACACCCCTCCCCCAAAGCACACTTCCACTGTCTCTCAGTACATAGACTGAATGTTGTACATTAACATTCAAAATCCATACACAAACAATAAATGCTCGATGATATGAGCACAGGGGGGTTTCCTATAATAGATGAACTAAAGTTTCAGCAAAAAAAAATGACTCAAAAAGGCTTTTTTAACAGCTTTTTGAAGGTTTGAATTGCAGAAAGCTCTCAGAGCAGATTGTCTCCTACAGCTTCCTACACATACTACCCCAAACTGAGTCTGTGCAGAACAATCGAGAGCCCATGTGACCTGAAATCCCATGAAACACTGCAAAATTCACCTTTGGAGCTTAAAAACAAGGTGAAGTAAGGCGAAGTACATTGTTTTCAATGTACTTCACCTTAAGAATTGGTGGAGTAGTGGTTTGGGAAGGCAGAGTAACGCAAAGTCATTGTTTTCAATGGACTTCATGTTACTCATTAATAACGCGAAGTACTCCACTTCACATTGAGGAGCACTCCGTGAATTCTCCTTCACTCTGTGAATCACTCCGCGGAGTGAATTGGGGCCACTTCGACCATCACTAGTGCTATCAGATCTTAAAGATGTGATGGTCAGGGTTCCACAGGGCTCGATTTTGGGTCCACTCTTCTTTGATCTCTTCATTAACAATCTCCAAGAGGCCTGTCCTAGTTCTGTGGTACTACAATACATGGACAATGTTGTGATTTTTTTTCTAGTGGTCCATGCCAGAACTCTCTAACAGATGACCTACAATGCAACTTGATATCATTTGTGAGCTGGTTCAAGAGGAATAGACTGGTCTTGAACTCTTAAAAGATCAAAACAATGCTATTCTCTTGACTGCACATAAAGAACAAGACGCAAGCACTAATCATCATAAATGAGGTGGGTAAGCCACTGGAACAAGTGACAGCTTTCAGGTACTAGGTAATCACACTGAATAACTCCCTCTTGTTTGGTCTGCATGCGGATAGCATTATAAACTCAGTCAATAGAACATTAGGGTCCATCTACAGACACAAGCACAACCTCACCATAGAAGTCAGGTGACCCGCAGTCACAAGCTCACTCCTCTCCGTCACTGGCAGCATCAATCAATTCAAGTTTATTGTTTGACTAAATAGTCTTCAACAAAATGTACATATATGATAAAAGAAAAGAATGATAAAAATACAATTCTAATTACTTTAAACAGCACTGAGCTTGCTAGACTCACTCATAAGCCTGGCAAATGTGCCTTAGCTAGGAAGTTATCTGTCATATTGCACATATATGTGATAAACTTAAAGTGCCAACCTCTTTCCAACACACAACAAACATAAGTGCCTAATCACAGCTTTAGATTAGTCATATTTGAATTCATTCAGTTATTATTGTTTTACTAATTCTTCTTTCTACTTTGCTAATTGCTAACAAAAATGTTGCCGCTGTCTGTATGGTCCACGAATCTTCTGTATGAATTAAAATGGAAGTTAAAGTTGGAAGTTCAACATTGTATCTAGTATCCATGAAGGGAACCAGCCAATATGTACTCTCTTTAATATACCAGGTACAATACCACATCACATGTGTAAGATTCTCAGTATTATTTGGTGCCTTCTTGTACCTGCACCTCAGAAAACTGCGGTAAAATTGCTCAAACTTATAAGTTAATAAATGTTCTACATAGGATAGGGTCTCTTAAGATGTTTAAAAAAGACATATTCAAAGCTAAAGTTACTATGGATAAACCACTTTGAGTAAGCCGATTCCCTAAATTGTAAGAGATCTTGACCATTCCAAAAATTCACAATTCTTTTAGCAATACACAGCGGCCCAGATATTCAAAAGGGTTGCGCATGGTGCAACAGTGTTGCGCCATGTGCAACCCACTGATGAGCCCCAGTGCGATATTCAAAAGGGAAAAGTGCACAGCCAGATTCAGTTATAGATATGGGGCACTAGCATAAGACCTCTACTTGAAGTGATTAAAACTAAATTCCAGGTTCTATTCATATTAAATTCCACACCTAGATATACATAGGTTTTGGCTACTTCTATTTTGCTTTCCCCCAGGGTCCGAGTTCCTATTTTCTTTTTCCCCTTGTGCCCAAAGACAAGTATTTTAGTCTTGGACAGATAAGATTTTATTAGTTGTAAGTCTCTTGATCTCTCCCCTAGTAAGTTGAGTTTTTTCTGTAGACCCTTTTGTGTTAGAGAGAATAGCACTAGATCATCAGCGTAGGCTAATACTGTGCACTGATGGTCATTAATTTGGGGGGAGTCTGAAACGCGTGTACTGAACTCTATTAGCATATCATTAATATACAGTGTAAATAGTACAGGGGCAATGACATGACCTTGTTTATTTTAAATGGTGAAGAAAGTTACCCATCGATTCGCAACCTTACTTTAGCCTGTGTTCCACTATATAGGTTATGCAGAATAGACATAAGTGCTCTATCTATCCCTCTCTTCAAAGTTTGTTCCCATAATATTTTTCTAGATATATTATATAGACAGGCTTGGTTAATTCAATGATTGTAATAGAGAAGCCTAATAAGGTGGGAGTATGCATTGACCCCAGAGATTTGAATAAGGATATCTATCAAGATAGCACACAATCTTATGAAAACAGTAGAAGAGGTAGCCTCCAAGTTAGTTGGAGACAAAATCATTTCAGTGCTTGATGCATTTCACTTGTTTTGGCAAATAAAACTGAATGGGCCCACTTCTGAACTAGTCACATTTAACTCACCGTTTGGGCATTGTAAATTCAACAAAATGCCATTTGTTAAATGCTCAGCTCTAGAAGTGTTTCAGAGAAAAATATCTCAGATATTTGAAGGCCTAGAAGGGATAGAGACTTATATGCATGATATATTGATTTGGGGATCAGATCTGCAAGAACATAATGCAAGCTTAAAAAAAGTGCTGCAGAGAGCGGAGAGCACCACCTGCCATTGACCTTGGAAAAAATCAAAGACTGGGTTGAAAGAAGTGCCTTATATTGGGCACATGTTGACCTAGAGTGGACTAGTAGCAGTCCCAGAGAAAATTAAGGCTGTGGTGGACATGCCCACACCCAAGACAGTTACCAAATCTCAGAGGTTTACGGGGATGGTTAACTACTTAGCCATATTCATTCCCAACTTGTCAACTCTGAACAAACCCTTAAGGGAGTTGTTGGAAAAGGAAACGGCATGGCATTGGGACTCTAGACATGAGCAGGTCTCTCACAAACTAAAGAGAGACATCATGCACCCCCCGGTGCTGGCCTTCTATGACCTTCATAAGCCAGTGATCCTGTCTGTCAATGCCTCCTACAAAGTACTTAGACCATGTCTATTGCAAGTGTAACCCCCCTCTCAATGCGGGTTCCTAAAAGCCTGCCTGGGCTTACCTTAGCTCTGCCACTCTGCTCTCCTCCCATTGTCTCCCGGGCTTCACCCGATTTGTCTGCCATTTTTTTCTGTGCCCCAAGGTCTTGTTTTGCTCCTCCAACCTCAGTTGTAGCCTGAATTGAAATCCAGCCCCTTGGGGCTTAGAAACGTCACTCACAATCTCCCACTTTAAAAGTGCTGCCTCCAAGGCAATAGGAATCGCATAGGTACAAAAAGCATTTTTGATGTTGAATCGCTCTGTTTTGTAGTTACTCTGGAGACTGTGTCATTGGTCCTGGGATCCCTTCCACCTATTTAGGACCCAGAGACCACAGATAGCCTGCTGGTGGGTCGCTCCAGTAAAAATTGAGAAAGTCTGACCAGGGCCCATTTAAACATTCCTGAGCCAGGCCCCGGTCATCTCAATAATTAAATATGTGTGTCCGGCTGCCCCCAGGGTAGCTATTCTTGGCTTCCTTTGAAAAGAGAGAAAATAAATGATTTTTAAATTGTAACCTGTTGCTGCCAGTGGTAAAAGTGTGATTCGGGGGGTTATTTAAAAGAAATATTTCTTCCTGGCTGAAACAGATGATTATTGTGACTCTATGTATCAGCCTGTCAGCTGCTGTAGGGGGAGCTTAACTATGTGCAGCAGTGACAGGACAATGAATGGAGCCATTCAGCCTCTATGTGCAGCGACTGCAAGTACAGCCTCTGAGCTACAGAACTGTGGGGCATTGAGGCAAATATCTTCTATTCTCTGGCTGAACCAGGACATTATTTGGGACTGTATTCATTCTGCTATAAGGGACAGTGGGTTAAGCAGCCATTGCCAGCAGCCGCAGTCAATAGGAAAGCCTGGAAAATAAAGCCAGGACTTGTGGGACTCCCTCTACACCTTATGGGTAAACACCAAATATTCATGGGGACCTACAGAGACATCCCTTTAGGTGCCAGTTCTCTAAACCAACTGTGCATTGATTGACAGGTCCTCCAGCCATTCAGAGACCAATCACCTCATCTTCTCAGTCAATCAGAAATCGTAATAGAGCCCTATAAGAGACTGTCTGCCAGCATTTTTCCAGTTTTTTGCCAGGTCAAGACATAGGAGAGCAGATTCCAGTCTACTGGGAGCCCCGCATTGGGGTGGGAGCTCAGGCGCCTGCCATGCTTCTGGGCCTGGGCATTCCAGTTTATGCTCCTCCCTTCAAGAGGGGTTGTTGTTATTTTACATAAAGCTTAAAGTTAAAAGTGAGCAGTGCAGGAGAGGGGATGGAAAAACAAACATGATGTTGGGATGCATCATAAGGGGGATCACCTCTAGGAGCAGGGAAGTGATTCTGCTGCTTTATAATGGATTGGTTAGACCACACCTTGAGTACTGTGTACAGTACTGGAGACCGCACTTGAAGAGGGACATACAGCTCCTGGAGAGGGTACAGAGGAGGCCAACTAAGATAATACGAAAAGTAGGAGATTTGACGTATAAGGACAGACTTGAGGAGCTCTGCCTGTTTTCATTGGAGTAGAGGAGAGATGGGGGGGACATGACTGAGGTCTTCAAGAACCTCAAGGGAATAAATAGGGTAAATATGGAGGGGATCTTTAGACTAAAGCAGGGAGGTATCATCAGCGGGCATGATTTGAAGTTGGAAGGTGGAAGGGTGAGGGGGGAAAGAGGAGGAGGTTTGTCACTGAGAGAGTGGTGGATCCTTGGAATGCACTGCCTGGCAAGCTGGTTCAGAGAACCACAGTGGAGGGCTTCAAGACAGGGTGGGACAGACACAGAAATTGGAAGTATCAGATGATGGCCTGGCCCAGGGGGGTGGGAATGGATGATAAGGGTTTCTGGATCACAAGGGGGGCCTCGGTACATAACTAGGGATCTGAGGTTCAAGCAGACTCGATAGACCATAAGGCCTAATCTGCTGGCAATTAGTATGTTAGTAAAAGTAATTTTGGTTAAGTTTGCCACTGCTAGCCTAGAGGTAGCCAGAGATGTCCTCCAGGTGCTAGCCATCCTTCCTATGTTGGGGAAAGATGCAGACCAAAGACCAGATGTCACCAAGCAGTGGCGAGAGTGCTGACTGAAGAATGCCATGGTGCCTTCTGCTGTGGATGACCACCCATGGAGGACCTGCGTGAGTACCTTTGTACCCCCGTTGCAAGGGAGAAATATCTTGACAGTTATCTTATGGGCTTGTATGCCATTGCAGTTATTCTGAGCTAAGGAGAAGAAATAAGTAATCTTGGGGCTGACATGCCCGTTATCTCTTGGATGTGAGAGACTGTAAAATCAATAGTCTGTGCTGCTTTCGCCCGAAGAAACTGTGACCATTAGTGTGATTCCTGCTTGTACCTTGCTTGCTGCTGCCTAAGTGGCCCACAGCAGGTGCAGTCAGGTTCCGGGTAGTTACCCATATGAATGTGCTGATAATTTATCTGTACCCCTTATGAGTTAAGACTGCCCTGTTGGAGCAGACATCCAAGGTTGTGTTGCCACTTCAGAGGACATGAGGCTCTAAGGTTTTTGCTATGTCTGAGTTATACGACTGGGAATTATGTATTTCTGCATTGCTTGACTTTGTTGGATAGTGAAGATGCCTGAATGAAAGAGTTGGTACAGTATAGAAATGTACTAGGATGTGACTATGTCGCCTAATAGAGATGCTTGCTAAAAGTATTGGTATATGAGTGTACTGGATGTGACTTTGTTCTAATGAATATGGATGCTGGATAACAGTGTCACCTTCTAATTATACTGGATGGGACTCTGAATTATTGCACTGAAGGTTCAGGATGTGAAATCCAAGATCCAGCCAAGTAGCTTATCCTGAAATATTCAATTTCTGTGATGTGCAGGGCAATCCCCTTCTTTCTGTGACCAGCAGAGCCAAGCCTTCTACTTCTGCCAAATGCAGGGCAATCCCTGCCAACTTCTTCTTTAGATGTCTACAGCCATTGCAGTAACATAGCTTCCAAGTTTTGGCCCTCCCTTCAAATCAAAAGCCGGCCAACTCAACCAGCTGCATTGTCCACCAGTCCTGCAACATCTAGGACTTTGGTATCTGGGTACCCAGTGTATGGTATGAGATTGCAGGGTTTCATCTGGGGCTGGTACCAGTGTGGGTAAAATAATAACTGTGAATGTAACATCTGATTTCTTTCAGCAGGTAGATAACCAGGGCTCGGGGTATCATTGAGGAACTGGGAAATGTGATTGTCTTGTTCCATTAGTAATGTAGCCACCCAGATGGAGGGTTCACCAGCAAAACCAATAAAGCCTGTGTACATATGTAAATAGCCAATCAGTATGACCTCTATTCCACTTCCCTGATCCTAACTCCTATGTCCCCTAAATACATTTATAGTTACTGTTTTTGAAATCTGTGTGTGAGCATATTATTAGAGAACGTCTTTAATTGTCCAAATGTCAAAGTGTTGTGAAATGTTTATTGGGGCATGTCTGGGGGTGGCTAATGGTAATTGTGGGTGGTGTAACATCTCGTGGGGTTATACCTGTAACATCTAGGCCAGGTAAAGCACACTCTGAGTGGAGGCACAGCGCAGAGGTTTAAAAGTGTTATCAGCTAGTGAACCCAAACTACGTAGCCTATTGGCCAGGGTAGTAGGCAGGAGTATAATACTGGGTATAGCGCCGTCCAAGGGTTGCACAAGCTAACAAACCTGTTGCATTTACTTCAAGATCTCTTACCAAAACTGAGATAAACTGTGCACAAATAGAAAAAGAAATGTTGGATATTGTGTACTGCTGTATGAAATTTCACCAGTACATATATGGTAAACAGAAAGTGCTCACAGAGACAGACCACAGGCCCTTAGAAAGCTTGTTCAAGGAACCCCTGCACATTGCCCCACTTCAAATACAGAAAATGATGCTTAAACTACAGAAATATGATTTACAAGTTAGGTACCAAGCAGAACAAAAGTTGCATTGCAGATGCCATCAATAGGGCAGTACAAAAAGGAACTTTACCAGAGACTGAAATTGATAAAAATGAAGTGCACACAATTTCTAAAATTCCAGCGACTGATGAAAAACTGAAACAGTTTCAAGGAAAAACAGTTTGAATCCCGGAACTGCAAAAGCTAAAAGAAACACTGTTACAAGGTTGGCCACCTGAATGTTCACAAGTAGATGCTGACATTAGACCACATTTGCTATTTCGGGAAGAAATCACAACTAAGTGTGGGTTATTCCTCAAAGGTGAGAGACCGATAGTGCCTGTTTCACTGGGGAAAAATGCTTTTGAAAATATATGGCAGCCATCTGGGCACAGAAAAGTGCAGGAGACTAGCCAGATGTTTTTGCCAGGAATGAATGCAACATAAGAAAATGCTAGCAGAAACAGACCTCATGGGCTATCGAGTCTGCTCTAATGTGCAGCTAGCACCTTATAATGCTGCTGCCCCTCCCTTCCCCCATCCTATTACCCCTTACCCTATCCCAACCCCTTCTGAAGCTGTCTACCATCTTGCAGTCTACTACCTCACCAGCAAGTAGTTCCACTTGTCTACCACTCTTTCTGTGAAAAAAATATCTCCTCATCTCTCGCCTGAATCTATCCTCCTCCAGTATCAGTTGGTATCCTCTCGTGTCCCTCCCCTTTCTCCCCTGGAAAATCCCATCTGTATTAGTCTTGTTTATTACCTGCAGGTACTTAAAGCTCTCAATCATATCTTTTCTGTCTCTCCTCTCTTCTAGAAAGTACATCTTCAACTCCCCCAACCTTTCCTCGTATGGTTTGCCCTCCAATCCCTGGATCATCTTTAGAGTTCTACGCTGTACCCCCTCCAACAATCTGATGTCCTTCTTCTGGAATGAGGACCACTGTTGCACACAGTACTCTAGGTGAAGCCTGACCAGCAACCTATACAGGGGCTGATAACCTCCCTACTTTTGGAGGAGATCCCTCTAGCTATACACCTCAGCATTTTGTTGGCTTTTGCCACCGTTCTTCTGCATTGAACAGAGTTGTTCATGCTCCCTATTATTTTCACCCCTAGGTCCTTATTTTCTGTGGATCAACCAAACTGAACCCCATTTAAGTGATAACTCCTCCCCTGGTTCTGGGCTCTGAAGTTCAGGACCTTGCACTTCTTGACATTGAACCCCAGCTGCCATTTATCTGCCCAGTCCTGCAGCTTAGGCTCTGTCCACACTATACCACTTAAATCTGTAATGGTTTCAAAACTTTACAGACTGTAAATGTTATTTTGTGTCCACACTGCCAGTGAACAGCCTTGATAATGGTTTGAAAATGTTGCAGCCTATCCACATTGTGGGTGAAGTGCGACCGTTACGGTCGGCTCCCTATCCCACAATGCAGTTTGTGCTGCACTGAGGGCAATGCTGTAACAACATGCTCACGCATCGACACTGCAGCCGGTAACGTTATAGAGGCATAACCATTTTCAAAACCATCGTTGAAACCACCTCATAAGTGGTTTCAACAACGATTTTGAAAACTCCTTCTGTAACATTGCAGGTGTAAATGCAAACCATTACAGTAATGGTTTGGGCCCTCTGTAATATTACAGAGGCATAGTGTGGACAGGGTCTTATTCAGGACCTCCTGCAACCCTTCCCTCCTCTGTGTTATCTACCACAGCTTCTATCTTGGTATCGTCTGTGAACAAACTGATTTTGCCCTACCGGGTCATAATGTCATACGCTTAATAGCGTACGACATTAGTGCTAACCTGGAATAGTGCTGTAGATAAGAGTGAATGGTGCAATATCACTAATACTGCTGTATGTGGTATTGCACCACTTGCACTATCCCAGGCAGAGGATAAGATCTCTGCTGGAATAGGGTTCTGCCAAGCAACTGCTGTAGCTCAATGGACTGAGCCACTGTAGCAAGAAACCCATGTGCTGTGCCTGGGACAGGGTTTGTTCCCAATCCCAAAAACATTTATTTTTTTTACAATTTTGTGCAGTTTTGGAATTAACCCCTACCCCCCGGAGTTGAAAATCTTTATTGGGGAGGTTCAGTGGTGCAGCCCCCCATTATGAGGGTGTGGAGGTGGACATCCCCACAAAAAAAAGACTTATGCCTCATGGTAACAATTGTGCTATATTAGCAGCGTAATAGTACCATGCAGCATAATGTCTTGTGACATTATGTCCCTGTGCCAATTTTGCTCCAGATCCCATTCGAGATCTCTGCAATGAAAATCCAGAATAGTTCTGGTCCCCGCACGGATCCCTGTGGTACCCTGCTTATCGCTGCTCTCGGTAATGAGAATTCCCCCCCCACCACCATCCTTTACTGTCTCCCCCCCGAGCCAGTTCCTGATCCAGGTTACCATTTTTGGTCCTGCCCCTGTGATGTGGACAGCCAGTTCTGAGTGCTGTATAATTTTGTTTTGTAATATAAACATGTTTTATGGCCTGTCTCATGAAAAATGCTGAAACAGCATGTGAGTATCACACACACACACACACAGGTTTTAGATACAAGGTGTTACCTGGAAGGCCAAGAGCTAATTACAGGCTAGAAGATACCTAACTGTCAAGATAGATAATAAACTTTAATAACGCTTAGAGGAAGCAGAGCAGGTTATGACGTTTTAGTGCGAAGTCATAAAACATGCTTCAATTTCCTGAAAAGGGGAAGCTGATCAATAGATCAAAAAAATTTCATTTGGAAAAGAAAATGAGTTGTGCTGACATCACAGAATATTAATTTACCTTCTGGAAAAAATATCCTGTTTTTGTATAGATATATTTTTGTATATATTCTGACAGGGAGGAGCTAGGTGACCTCATGCAAAGAGGCGGGCAAAGCCAGCTTTTACACAATATTCTGTTTTCCTCCAGAGGACACACTTTTATCTACACGCTGACAAAGAAAAATCTTTGAGCATTTTAAGCGGGTATTTAGAGAGAGAGAGAGAGAGAGAGACAAATCTAAGTACTATAATAAGAACTGCACTGTTAAAACTTTGTTCTTTTAAAAGATTTGTATGTTTTGTGATATATAGTTCTGTATTTTATGTCTTGCATAACTTTTATCTATTTTAGAAAAACTCTATTTTGAGAGCCTACTAGGTCTGTCTTTGATTTCTTTTCTTTTACAAGTGGAGTATATAGTATATGGTTAATGCAGACACTGTACATAAGCTTGAATGGTGATACCAAACTGAAAAAGGTAAGAGAAATCTGAGGTCTTGTATTATAATTTTTAAGGGTTCATTTCTGTACACCTGGTTAGGTGCCTGCAGGCAAAGAAATCTGGCCCCCCAACGTCAGAATTATCTGAGCCTGTACATTGGGTATGCTAACAAGAGCTTCGCAGTTTGAATCCCTCCAAGACTTGAGACCAAAGGTTGACTGAACCCACAAAACAGACAGGAGGGTTACCCAGTTTCTGTTAACTGTTCACAAGACTGCGCTCAGAGGTTGGCACTTTGGAGTAGAGGGCTGACCTGCTGAATGGGTTTGTGACAGCCCCCACATACTCCAGCTTCACCCTCAATCTCCCATGTGGCACTGAATCAAAGACCTTACTGAAGTCCAAGTACAGGACATCCACAGCATGAGCCTTGACCAGTTCCCATGTCACCCAGTCAGAACTGTACCAGATTTGTCTGGCATGATCTGCCGGTGACAAATCCCTGATGCTGGTCATCCTGGATACTGTTTGCCTCCAGGAAGCTCATGAGCCTCTCTTTTAGGATGGTCTCCATGAGTTTGCCCACAACTGAGGTGAGACTCACTGGTCTGTAGTTCCCTGGTTCATCCTTTGACCCTCTTTTTTGGATGGGCACCACGTGGGCCATCTTCCAGTCCTGTGGTACACATCCTGTGTCCAGGGAGGTATTGAATAGGTCTACCAGCAGCCCCACAAGGACCTCTGCCATCTCCCTCAATATTCTATGGTGAATGCCATCCAGCCCAGGCACTTTGTCTACTCTTAATGCCCTCAACCCCTCTAGCACCCTGCCTTCTGTAATCCCTATATCTGTCATCCTCTCCCCTCTTACCCTCCCCCACTTGCCTGAGGTATTTACCACCCTTCTCCTGTGTGAACACAGAGAAGTACTTTTTCAGTGCCTCTGCCTGATCCTCCCCCTTTTCCACCCCCCACCCCCCATCTTGCTTGATCCTCACAAGCTGGTCTTTGCTTCTTCTTTTCTCGCCTATGTACTGTAAATGAAGAAGTCTTTTTCTCCTCTTTCGGTGGCCAAGTATGGCATCTGTGTCACCTACAGGAAAGCTCAATCCAAAGAACCACTGAACCCTCACAAAATACCAGAGCGGCCTTGGCAAAAGGTGGGATCCAATTTATTTGTCTTTAACAGAGACACATACTTGCTAATGGTAGACTATTATTAAAAGTTCATCCAGATGTCCAGATTACAAAATACCACAAGTCAGACTGTGATTAATCATATTTATTTATTTATTTATTTATTTAAGAATCAGTTTACAACCTTTGAGCCAGAGGCTCGTTTCCAAAGGTACTTCGTCACATAAAGACATACATTGCGTTTCGGTTACATAGCAAAGATTTGCAAAAAATCAATAGGCATTCACCAGAGGTGCCACGTCACATTGTGGTCAGACAAATACAATTGGGTACAGGGTACATGTAATTGATAACAGGTGTTACACAAGTTGGTATCAAGTGAGCATTCTGGTAGATAAACATTGAAACAGCTGGCATTGGCCAGGTTAAACCTAGGCATGGTGTACAGGGAAGTGGTGGAGGGGATGGTTGGGTGGAGAGCTGCCCGGGGGGCATTGTCAAGAAGAAAAAGAGGTGGAGGCTATGTTCAGAGACAGGAGCAGTTCAGAGTGCTGAAGATGTGGTTCAGTGCGGTTTTGAATGTGGAGATGGTGATGGCATTGGTGATGGTGGCAGGAGAGAGTTAAACCAGGTTGGGCTCTATAGCTGAAGGACCTCTGGCCACGGCTGGTTCTCGTTCTGGGGACCTTTAGAGTGGTCTTGTGAGGAAGACCGTGTTGCAATGGTGGGAGGGCTCTGGTGGATGGATGCGTTACCCCAGAGAGCCCAGTAGGGTTTTGGTGAGGAGACAGGTCTGGTATCGGGAGCCGTTCATCCAGGTAATCAGGTTAGCATCGACATATAGCTGACAGGTGTGTGTGAGCCTGGGGGCACCAGTAATCAATCTGCACACTTTATTCAGGGTTAGGTGAATTTTGTTGAGTGCAGTGGTGTCGGCAGCACCGTATACTGGTAGACCATAGTCTACAAGGGACAGAACGGATGATGTAACAGCTAGCCGGAGAGCATTTGGGGGAATGCAGGTTTTATGGTGGAATAGGATGCCAAGCCGTGTGTTGGTGGCGGATGTTAGGGCGTCGATGTGGTTGTGAAATGTGAGGGCCGAATCGAAGGTAACCCCAAGGTATTTGTAGGAGCAGACTTGTTCCAGTGGTTGGTTGGTGCTTGGAAGGATATAGAGTGGGTGGTTGCTAGCTTTGTTTTGGGGGTGTGAAAAGAGCATAGTTTTGGTTTTCTTAAGATTGATGATGAGTCTGCGCTCCTTAAACCAAGCCTCGGCACTGTTGAAAGACTGCTGTAGGGAGTCCTGTAGGGAGATGGGATTACGGTGGGTGGCAAAAAGGACAGCGTCGTCTGCATACAGCAGAATTTTGCCAGAGCATGCGCTGGGCAGGGTGTTCAGATACAGCAAGAAGAGAAGGGCCAGGATGGAGCTGGGGACCCCAGAGAGAATGGGACGGTGTCGGAGAGTGTGCTGTTAATCTTGACACTGGGATCGAGTGTCAAGATAGCTAGCACATCATGCCAGGGGGCCAGCCGAGAGACCAGTGAGGCAGAGTGCATTCAGCAGCAGTGGATTGGAGACAGTGTCGAAAGCCTTTGAGAGGTCAATGAACACTGCACCAGCTAGGGAGCTGGTATCCAAGGAGGAGTGTAGGAAGTTGGAGAATTCAATAAGGGCAGTGCTGGTACTGTGACCCGCACAGAAGCCATGTTGCTCTGGGCATAAGATGTTATGCTTAGCCAGATAATCAGTGATTTGAATGGCCACCACTTTCTCCAGGGCTTTAGAGAGGGAGGAGGATGGAGATTGGCCGTAGTTGTTGGCCGATGACCTGTCGCCTCCTTTATGAATAGGTGTGATAATGGCTGTTTTCCAAGCTGTGGGGAATTGTCCCAGGCAGAGTTACTGGTTAATAGGCTTGTGAGAGGTGCAAGAACTTCATCTAGCACCAGCCTGAGGATGCTGGGGTCCAGTGAGTCACTGACGGGATTGTTGCCATTGAGAGCTTTGATTAGGATGGGTCTGGCTTCCCGGGTGGAAATCTTTCGCAGGAGGAAGCTGGGGTGCTGGAGGACAGGGGGAGTTTGGCTGGGGGGAGGGTCAAAGAAATTACTAGGGAGGACTGAGCTAAGGTCAGTGAAAGTGGTGTTGAACCAGTTAGCTATGGTGGCAGGCTCGGTGGAGGTTGTGCCATTTCTAGTGAGCTGGGATGGAGCAGGGAGCAAGCTTTACCATTGAGTTGCTTAATATTATCCCAGAAGGTCCGGGCTGAGCCCCAGGAGGAGGTAAGGGAGGCCTGGTAATGGTCTGCCTTGGCTTTCCTGATGGCCCATGAGCATTTATTTCGGCTGCATTGTATGCTTGCCTATCAGACAGATGACCTGTTTCAGTGGCAAAGTGCCAGAGGTTATCCGGTTTCTAAGTAATTGTAGGAGGCCGGGCTAACCCAGGGTGCGTTCTGTTTTTGGACAGGGTTTTGGTTAAGGGTGCAAAGAGATCACAGGCCATGTTGAAGGTGTGAGTGAAAAAGGTGAGGCAGTATCAATGTTGGTTGCCTGATGAATGGGGACCAGTCTCTCTGGGTGAGAGTGCCTAAGTTTCTTCAGCCACCAGAGGCGGGCGCCCCTGCGGAGGGTGGTCTGGGCTTGGGTTTGGGATTGGGGACTACCCAGTGGAATAGGATAGGGAGTGGTCATTCAGGGAGTCTGGGAGGACCTGGATTTTTGGATTTTATAGGGTTGAGTTAGTTATAATAACATCCAGCAGGGTGCTGGTACCACTCTTAGGGTTAAGTCTCGTGGGCTGGGTGACGAGTTGTGTCAGATCTTGGGTGGCAAATGAGTCTCTGGTGGTGGATGAGGAGGTGCTGAGCCAATTTACATTAAGGTACCCCACTAGGATTTGTTCTGCCTTATGGTGGAGGGTGGCCAGGTAGTCCGTTAAAGATATCAGGGCTGGGTGCTGGTTCTTTGGGGAACGTAGGCTGTGGTGAGATAGAGAGGGCTCCTAGAGGGTCTGGGGTGAGTCTGAGGTAAGGGCCTGGGCCCCATTTATGAGGGCAGGGGTGGGAGCGTGTCCAGGTATTGTGTCCCTGGTGTAGATTGCACAGCCTCCCCTCGTTTGCCTACTCAGTCCTCCGGTATAAGGTATAGCCTGGGAGGGAGACAAATGAGTCCGGAGTTGATTTGGACAGCCAGGTTTCAACCAGGGCTATGATGTCTGGTTGGTGAGCCAAGGCCCAGCACTGTAGGGTGTCAAATTTCTTCAGCAGGCTGCATATGTTCATGGAGGCTACTCGAAGACCAGTGGGCTGAGTGGGTGGATGGGAGGGGGCAGGGCCTGGGTTGGGGTGTATGTTCCCTGTTAGGAGTAGAAGGAGGAGAAGTGCTCTGGTCAGAGGGAGGCAGATGGAGAGTTTATGCTGGGAGCGATAGAATAAGGAATGGGGTTTGGTTGCACAAGGGGTGGGTAGGGTAGCACAGGCAGAGAAGGCCTGAGTGATCAGAAGTGCAAGGGGGCTGTGGGGAGGACAGGTGATGTCTGGAAGGGGGGTGAGGTGGAGAAGAGCATATGGGATGTGTGGAGGAGGAGGGAGGGTAGGAGCAATGGTAAGGAGGAGGGAGGACAGGAGGGTGGTAGGAACACTGGAGTAGTGAGCTGAGGGTTCATAGGGACAGTAGGGTATGTGGAGAGGCAAAGGGAGGAGGAGGAGGAGAAGAGATAGACTGGTGAGCAGGGATGCATGTGCATAGTTGGGAAGGCTGGTGGAGCTGAAGTGAGGAAAGAATGGGGGACTAGGATGAAAGAGGGAGATAGTAGTGAGAGATCACCTCAGAGTCTAGTTGCTGCTATGGTGTGGTGGTAGTGTATGTGCCTGAAGTGCATAGAGTACCAGGTTCAAGCTGTGATCAGGGTAATGGCAGAGGCTAGACTGGTGGCTGTAGCAGAGGAGTTGGGTTCAGGTTTGTAGAACACTTAGATAACACTTTAGTTGTGTCACAGGGTTAGTGCATTCTTTATAGTTATGAAATCCTGCAGTAAAACTATGCAGGTGTTCTAGGTGAGTGGTGAAACTGTGGACTTTGGAAACAAGAGTGCAGGGTTCAAATCCTGCAAGGCAGCAGGAAGAAGAGGTAAACTTATATTTTGGCAGATTGGGTAGGTAAGTGATTAAGAGGCTTAGAAAGTAGTAATAGGTAGGCACTGTGGTGCAGAGGTAGAGCAGCTGACTCTGACTGCAAGGGTACTGGGTTTGAACACAGCTCAGGGACAGAGTGTAGACAGGGCCAATTTTTTAAATCTGGGCAGGAGGGAGTGAGGTATGGTTAAGAGCATAAAAATAGAGGAAGTTGTTGGCCTGGTTCATTGGCTCAGAGGATAGTCAGTAGAATGTAGAAAGAAGGGTACCAGGTTTGATACTAACAGTTGCTTAGAGATAGGATGAGTGTAGGTAGTAGAAGGAATCCAAGGGAACTGCAGTGACCTCTAGTGGGACAGCTGTGATGCAGTAGCTAGGAGAGATATAAAGAGGAGCTAGAGTGGAAAGTGCAGTGACCCCTAGTGGTTGGTGCCTATAACCTGCAAATGGGAAAGTGGACACTTAGTAAAAAGGAGGGTAGGTCACGTGTCACATAACGTGACCTGCCAGCAGCATTATATGGAGTGCTGACCCTGGGGCAGGAAGTGCCTCACAACAGTCAGGCTGTAGTGCAGGACACTTTACCTCTTACAGGCTCTGGCACTCCCCGATTTCAGTCTCTGCTGCTGGGCTGAGTTCTCATATATTGATATAAAATCTCAATATGCATGGCATGAAATTCCAGACATTCTTAATACTGACAATGGGCCCCAGTTTACTAGTGTTGAGTTTGAGACTTTTGCAAAAGCATATGAGTTCAAGAACCTCATGTCCTCACCCAGATACCCTCAGAATAATGGCATGGTTGAGAAAGCAGTACAAACAGTCAAATACTTATTTAAGAAAGCCATGAAAGACAACAGGCACCCATAACTAGCACTGCTTGATTTGAGAAACACAACAATCAAAGGCTTGGGTCCACAGCACAGTTACTCATGGGCCGATGTACCAGAACACTGCTACCCACAACACATGAACTGTTAAAGCCTAGGGTACCAGATTTAAATGTTTGTGTTACATTAGAGACTGTTCTGTGTAAGCAACATTATTATTTTAACAGAACTGCGCATACCTTGCATCTGCTGCATCCAGGCCAGTAGGTACACATGCATACTGACCAGCATGAGTGGACCCCTGTGGTTTTTGTTTCACTGGCACAGACCCCTTATTCCTATGCTGTCTCCACCATTGTGAAACAGCACTGGTATAATCGACGAGATCTGAAAAGCCCACCAGTCTTGCAGACCACACGGTGGAGGCAACAGGATCTTCCCTGTGGAGGGACAGAATAAGAAGGGGACACTGAACTTGGTGAGGAGTTTGAAACTGAGAGTGGTAGGAGAAAACACAGCAGCTACAGCAGTGTAGTCAAGCCAAGACCACAGTGAGGACCTGCCACTAGTGACAACTACAGAGAGGCTAGCTGCCCCATGGCCCTGTTCAATCAATTGGAAAGCCCTATTCAAATTAGTAGTCAGGTGACTTTTGGTACAAAAGCTTGCATGCTATGGGACTTAAAGAATACCTTTCATGGTGTGAGTGCTCACAGTCAAGAAGGAACCTCACCTGGCTTGGAGTCCAATGGTGCAAAAAAAAAATTATTTGCTGCCATTTTTGGGTGGGAAGGGATCGTATTTTTGCTCCAAGGAGTCAAGTAGCTAATCTCTTCCACTTCCTGGTTTACAACACACCCCCACGCTGTTCCATATTCTGACATTATAATGTACTTGCATGGGGGGGCTGCTTCATAAGTATGGTTGGAGCTGCTTGGCTTCCCAGGGCAAAAATATGGTCCCCTCCCACCCAAAAATGGCAGCATATTAAAATGTTCTTTTTTTACATTATCAGACTCCAAGCCAGGTAAGGCCCCTCTGTGGCATGGAGGGGGGGGGAGTATTCTGTGACAGAGCATGAAAGGTGCTCTGTAAAACAAGTTCTAATAAAGTTAATATCTAAACAGTTAAAAGACTATTCTAAAGAGGGGAGATGTGACGATACGTTAATGAATATTAAGGATGCATGCTCTGCGTGATGTCACTATTTTGAACAATAGTATGCAGTGACTGGTGTCCTGTAACCCACCAGATTCCTGCAGTTTGCCTGAGTGTTGTGTTATGCTGGTTGTTTAATAAAGCTTTGGAAACTCAGTACTTTGCCTCCGTGTTTCATTACACACAGTCCTCTGTGACTTGAGCCAGCTTGCAGCCAGCTGCTTTTATGGAGCTGGGATGAGCATGGGCTGCCTCTCTTGAGCTGTTTGAGGGTCCTGTGTATGAACTGATGTCATTTTCACAGGGGATGGATGCACTAAAACCTAAGCTAGTTTGTAGCTTGCTGGCTTTTCAAAGCCAAGCCCAGTATGGGCTTAGCTTTCAAAAGGGATGGAAGAGGGATGCCTGGATAACATAGCAGTCACAGAAACATGGTACACAGAGAACCATGAGTGGGATGTTAACATACCAGGGTACACAACCTTCAGGAGAGACAGGGAGGGTAGGAGGGGGGGAGTAGCTCTCTAAGTAAGGGAAGGGATAAAAGCAACTGAGCAAAAGAGTAAACAGGGAGGAGAGGAGGTACTGTGGGTCACCTTAGAGACTGGAAATGGCACCACAATCCACACAGGGGTTGTATACAGACCCCCATGTCAGAGTTAGGGAATGGACAAGAATATGATAGAAGGCATACTTAGGATGGCAGAGAAAGGGGAGACACTGTTGATGGGGGACCTTAATATGCCAGATGATTACTGGAGTACCTTTGCTGCAGCCACATCCAAAAGCAGGGTCATTCTTGATGCCCTTCAGGTGGCAAGCCTCAAACAGCTAGTTTTGGAATCTGCTCATGACGGAGCAATCTTAGACATTGTACTCTCAAATGGGGACAGTGAGAGGATCTCAGATCTAGAAGTAGGTAGCCATTTGGGAACATGTGACCACCAAACAGTGTGGTTCATGATAAACTCAGCTACAGAATCAAGCCACACAAAAGTGAGGGTTCTGGACTTCAGGAGGGCTGACTTTGGCAAGATGGGAGAGTGCCTTAGGAAAGCACTATCAAACAGGCTAGAAGGAGGGGTGGAGCAACAATGGGGAAATATCAAAACTGCATTCACAGAGGCAACAAGTCTTTGTGTGAAGCAAATAAACAAATCAAAATGAAAGAAAAAGCCACTATGGTTCTCAAAAGAGGTGGTGGTGAAGGTTAGAGAGAAAACAATAGCATTTAGGAAGTATAATGAAACACAGAAGGAGCAGGACAGAGAACTGTACCAGTTAAGGCAGAAGGAAGCAGGGAGGGCAGTCAGAATAGCAAAGGCACAAACTGAGGAAATGATAGCTAACTCAGTTAAGAAGGGGGATAAAACCTTTTATAGGAATATCAGGGAGCGTAGAAAAACAAAGGGAGGGATAGTGAGGCTGAATAGAATGGATGGTGGGTGGGCAGAGAGTGACAGTGAAAAAGCAGGGATACTGAATGAATACTTCTGTTCAGTATCCACAAAACAGGAAGTGGGGGAGGTGCCTAATCCAATTAACAGAAGCACTCTGGGGAGGGGGTCGATCCCAGACCTTTCACAGAAGAAAGGGTTCTGAAAGAACTCCTGAAACTGAAGGGGGACAAAGCAATGGGGCCAGATGGAATTCACCCCTGAATTCTAAAAGAATAAAGCAGAGAACTAGTGACACCACTGACTAACCCTTTTAACAAATCATGGGAGGATGGTGTGGTACCTGAGGACTGGAAGAAGGCTGATGTGATTCCCCTTCACAAAAGTGGGACTAAGACAGAGGCAGGCAACTACGACCTGTCAGTTTGACCGCTGTGGTAGGGAAAGTAATGGAATCACTTTTGAAGGAAAGAATTGTTGAGTACCTAGAGGCCAGTGGGGCACGGGACCCAAGCCAGCATGGGTTCACAGCGGGAAGGTCATGTCAGATGAATCTAATTGATTTCTTTGACTGGGTGACCAAAGTAGTAGACCACGGAGGGGCTGTGGACATAGCCTACCTAGACTTTAGCAAGGTATTTGACACATTCCCACACAAAAGATTAGAAGTCAAATTAACCAGCCAGGGAGTGGGTCCCAGGGTGGTAGCCTGGGTAAAACATTGGCTGAATAACAGGACACAGAAGGTAATTGTAAACGGAGTCCACTCTGAAGAAAGACGGGTTACTAGTGGGGTACCGAAGGGCTCATTACTGGGTCCAGTCCTTTTTAATGTCTTTATTAGTGACATTACAGAGGGACTGGGAGGAAAAGTATGCCTCTTTGCAGATGACACAAAGATCTGCAACAGAGTTGATACAAAAGGAGGCGTGGAAAGGATGAAAAGGGACTTGACAAGGTTGGAGGAATGGTCAGAAGTATGGCAGCTTGGATTCAATGCAAAGAAGTGCAAAGTAATGCACATGAGAAACAAAAACCCAGGAGAAGATTACACAATGGGGGAGGGGGGGAAGTAGTAACAACAACAAAATGGAACGGGACCTCGAAGAAATCACATCAGATGACCTTAAGGTTGGCAAGCAATGTGAGAAGGTGGTAGGGCAGGCTGGGGGGATACTTGGACGTATAGGGAGAAGTATCACCAGCAGAAAACAGGAAGTTGTTATCCCCCTGTACAGACAGTTGGTGAGACCCCATCTGGAGTACTGAGTCCAGTTCTTGAGACCCAATCTCTGCAAGGACATAGACAGGATGGAGGCAGTTCAGAGGAGGGCAACTAAAATGGTGCAGGGTCTGCAAGAGAAGCCATATGAGAAGAGACTAAAGGAGCTTAATATGTTTACCCTTGAGGAAATGAGGGAGAGGGGGGACATGATAGAAACATTTAAGTACCTCAGTGGAATCAACAACGTCCAGGAAGGTAGTATCTTTCAGAAAAAGAGATATGCAAGAACAAGGGGACACAAAGATAGAGGGGGGACGGCTCAGGGGCAATGTGAGAAAGTATTTTTTCACATAGAGGGTGGTGGATGCATGGAACAGCTTTCCTAAGGAGGTTGTGGTGTCTAAAACTGAGGGAGAATTCTAGAATGCATGGGACAGACATAAGGCAATTTTTGTGGGGGGTAGGAAGAAATAGGCTGTTGGTTAAATAGGATCTGCAGCTTATCCTCTAGGTAGGGAAATGGGCAGACTAGGTGGGCTAAGTGGCCCTTATCTGCCATCAAAGTCTATGTTTCTATGTTTCTATGTATTACCAAAAGTTCCCGGGCAGGTAGTGTCTCCTTTGACCCCTTTCCAGCAGTTCTTGGGTCAGAGAAACTACAAATTTGGGTGTCCCTGCAGTCTTTCATTTTTCAAACATGCTTCTAGTGAACTGTAATACCTTTTCTACCCCTAGACATGGGAGCACCTTCTGCCATGACCACACACATCAAGGGTACAGTTAGTTCACTTGGTACACTGATGAGGGGAGGCTGTCCAACTTTTTAGCTGAATATTGGGAATTTGACGGCCCTGAGTATAACAAAAATCATAAAATGTTCACAAGAAGGTACTGAACACTACTGCTACAGAAGAACAGGTTAATTTAGGCATGTTACACAAATGATCAGCATTAAGATGGACATTATGTTTATGTGCAGTTACAATGACAAGCATAAGGGAGTTGCCTCAGAGCCAAGGTTCTGAAATTCAACATATTTTGGATTGTTTTCAGGGTGGATTGAAGTCTGTTCCAGGTATATGGGTTCCTGATGGCAAACACATGCCTGATGCTGTCTGTCTTGATGTTTTGGACAGTCCAGGTAATTGCTTTGGCCGAGGCAATCAAAAATTATAAAATAAATTAACACACTTTACACAGTTGTGTTCTACATGTAACACCTAATACTAACTGTGCATTTCAGTAATGATATCAACTACAGGAAGGCTTCTACAAAGGTTATTAAATTCCCAGCCTGTTATTATTTTCAATAAGTTATGCTCATCGCTTTATAGAACCCCCAATGCTTCCAGAGCTTTGAAAACATAGTATTTGGACACAGTTCTGATTATATTATGCAGGGGCTCTGTATTTCTCCTCCCCATCATTTGTTGTGAGAATATGTGCATGAACACGGGTTCTTTGTTTATTAAGAGTTCATCAGCTCCTCTTGTTTATTCCCTACAAATGACATCATTATTTCCATGGCATCAGAATGTGTTGTCATTACAGAGGTTTATGACTGTAGATTGGGAATAAGATGTAGGGGTAATTTAACTGTAAGAGATGAAGAGTCTGTTTTTGTACAAAGTTCCTCAGTAATAAAACAAGCATTTGTCAATGCCAAATGTTGATTGCGTTGGTATGTTGAGCACGCTCACTGGCCCTCTGTCAGGCACTCAGTCTGTTTGGTCCGGTGCTGCAGGCTGCTCTTTTGTACTTTGCTCCTGCCTGCATTGGCACCTTGTTCTGCCGACTAAGAATTCTGCTGCTGTCCTGACAGAACTCCTTTGAGGTGGCTCACTCCCCCTCTCTCACTCATTCATTCAGTTTCTCCTGGTGCTGCAGGCTGCCCTGTTGTTTATTTTATTTATTTATTAAGTCTAGGATTACAAATACCTTTGAGCCTTGGCTCTTTTACAAAGGTTCCACGTCAGAGAAATACAAATTATGGGGAACATCAAGACAGACATTACAACAATGTGGACATTGCAAACAGAGTACAGATTAATACAATTCAAGGGCAGCATTGTAACAAGGCAGCCAGCAGCATTTGTCAGAGAAAATAGACAACAGATAAGAAGTGCCAGAGTCATAGGGAGAGGGAAGAGGGGAGGGGTGGAAGGAATGTAGGAAGGGTAGGAAGAGGGTGAAAAGTGCAGCACTGGGTATACCAAGATGTGAGGGTAGAATCCAGTGAGGAGGGGAGGGGGGACCACTAGAGCAGGAAGGGAAGTGGAGAAACAAGGTCAAGTTGGGCAGTTGCAGGAGCTGATGATAGTGAGATAGTCCCGGAGCCTAGTTTTAAACATACCAATTGTTGGGGCAGAGGAGATGGTGGGGCTGAGGCCACTAAACCAGAGTGGCACTCGATAAGCAAAAGAGCATTGTCTCTGTGAAGTGTGACAGTGGGAGACTTTCAGTAGCTGTAGCGTGGATCTCCTAAGGCACCATTTGTTAATTCGGTGTGGTAACAGAGCTGAGACCCCAGAAGGTGCAAGGCCAAGGTAGATTGTACTGGGCTCCTGCCTCTGTTGGAGGCTTTTTTTGGCCCACAAAGGAATGTGCAGCAGACCTGACACAGGTCTGTTGAGCCTGCTGACTCCCCCTCTCTCACTCACTTTTTCCATTTCTGCCGGCGCTGCAGGGTGGCCTTTTGTAGTAGGCTCCTGCCAGTGGTGCTGCCTTTTTCTGCCAACAAAGACATCCACAGCAGTCACGATAGAGCTTCATTGAGCTCGCTCACTCCCCCTCTCTTACTCGCTTGTTGTGTTTCTCCCTGCACTGAAGGCTGCCTTTTTGTACTGGGCTCCTGCCTGCATTGGCACCTTTTTCTGCCCACAAAGACATCCACAGCTGTGCTGACAGAGCTCCGTTGAGGTCGCTCACTCTCCCTGTGTCACTCACTCATTCTGTCTGTCCTGGCACTGCAGGCTGCCCTTTTGTACTGGGCTTCTGCCTCTGTTGGCGTCTTTGTCTGCCCACAAAGAAATCTGCAGCAGTCCCGACAAAGCTCCGTTTAGCTCGCTCACTCCCCTTCTCTCACTCACTCATTCCATTTCTGCCGGCGCTGCAAACTGCCCTTTTTTATTGGACTCCTGCCTGCATTGCCGCCTTCTTCTGCCCACAAAGAAATTTGCAGCAGTTGCAATAGAGCTCTGTTGAGCTTGCTCACTCCCCCTCTCTCACTCGCTCATTCTGGTTTCCCCGCCAGTACAGGCTGCCCATTTGTACTGGGCCCCTGTGTGCATTGGCACCTTTGTCTGCCCACAAACAAATCTGCAGCTGTCCCAAAAGAGGTCTGTTGAGGTTGCTCAGTCTCCCTGTCTCACATGCTCATTCTGTTGAGCTCACTCAGTCCCCGGTTCACTCGCTCGTATTGTTTCTCCCACCGTTGCATGCTGGCCTTTAGTACTGGGCCCCTGCCTGCATTAATGCCTTTTTCTGCCCACAAAGAAATCTACAGCAGTCCTGAAAGAGCTTCGGTAAGTTTGCTCACTCCCCCTCCCTCACTCTCTCTTTTGCTCTGTTTCTCCCAGTGCTGCAGGCTGCCCTTTTGTACTGGGCTCTTGCGTAAGGCCCTTTCTCTGCCCACAAACAAATCGGCAGCAGTCCCGAAAGAGCTCAGTTGTGCACTGTCACTCTACCCCTCTCACTCGTTCAATCTTAATGTGTCCCAAACAGTGATGTCCCACAGTGACCGTGCTTTTCTGCGGCAGGAGTGCAAAAACACATTTTAGCCATGATGTGAAAAATGGCAGCTGTACTGTTCATAAGGAGGTGTGGAAAAATGCCACTGCTAAAATGTGGCGTGAAAATATTACAAAATTGTGAAGTTACAAGGGTGCGTGGAAACAGTTCAATGTACTCTTGTAACACAGTAAAGTTATGGAGTTTCGTCACCCTATTTTCAACATAGGCATTTTAGGACCTCTGCTCATGAACAGTGCCACTGTCATTTTCTTAATCTGTCCCAAACAGTGATTTCCCACAGCGACCGCTCTGTTCGACGCCGGAAGTGTGAAAATACATTTCAGCCAGGATGGGGAAAATGACAGCTTTACTGTTCATAAGTAGGTGTGGGAAAATGGCAATGTTGGAAATCTGGGGTGAAAATATTATAAATTTGCAAACTTAAGAGCATGCGTACAAACTGGGCAACGCACGCTCATAACACAGTCATTTAATGGAGTATCCTTACCAAATTTTCAGCATAGCCATTTCAGGACCTCTACTCATAAACAGTGTCACTGTCATTTTCTTAATCTGTCCCGAACACTGATTTCCCACAGCGACCGCGCTATTCTGTGCCGGAAGTACAAAAACACATTTCGGCCAGAATGTCAACAATGACAGCTGTACTGTTCACAAGTAGGTGGGACAAAATGCCAATGTGAACAACTGGCATGCAAATATTGCAAATTCACAAAGTTATGAGCGTGCGTAGCAACTGCACAGCGCACTCTCATAAAACAGTAATTTTTTTGGATTTTTACCACCAAATTTGCAACATAGGCTTTTTGAGAGCCTACCTCATGAACACTGGCACTGTCATTTTGTGAATTGGCCCAAAAGGTGATTCTGCACAGTGACCGTGAAACCACCTTTCAGGGCCGATTAACGCCATGACAGTTCAAGAATTCATGAGGAGGGGTCCCAAAAACCCCATGCTGAAAATTGGGGATTGGGCACCCCCGTCAGCAAACAACAAAAGGGGAGGACAGAATTCCTTTCTGCCAACAGGGATTGGGCACCCCCGTCAGCAAACAACAAAAGGAGGGGGGATTCCTTTCTGCTGACAGGGATTGGGCACCCCCATCGGCAAACAACAAAAGGAGGGGGGATTCCTTTCTGCCGACGGGGATTGGGCACCCCGTCGGCACACAATTAAACATTATGCTGGTGGGGAGTGGGCTCCCCTGTCAGCAAATAACATGAGGGGTTAGATATTGTTTGAGAATACGGCAGCAAGCTGCCGCCATGTTCACAAACAATAGCAGAGATCCTACATCCCACCCTGCAATGACAGGTCACTCCCTCATTGTAGCAGATGGCTAACACTGCAATGACGAGGTGGCCCCTGATTGCAGCGGCTGATTTTTTACAAAGTTGTGGCACGCTGGATGAACTAGTGTCAGCAGCAGCATGCCATGGCATTGGGGGATGGGGACAAGCCTATGCAGGCTGTGGGGGCATTGGGAACAACACTGCCATGCCTCCACAACCTGCTTCTGGAGAAACCCGTGGCAACATGTTTCTTGCGCATGCGAACAATCAATATAAAAATGGGGGAGGGAAAATATATGAACGATATATTAAATACATGCTGAATTGTGTCTAAATATTAGGGGCCAGATATTCAAAAATGCCAAAGGCTGGCGCAATTCTGATGCAGCGCAAATCTGATGCACCATGGCACAAGGAGTGCCATATTCAAAGGTTGCACATGGTGAAATGTGCCAGCGCAACATGGCTGAATATGGCAGGGATGCACCATGGCACAACCAGACCTGCACCATGGCACAACCAGACATGCACCATGGTGCAATCAGAAATGCACCATAACGCACAAAGACAAACCCCAGGCAAAGGTGGGAGCACAGCAGTGGAGCAAAAGCTAGGGCACGGTGGAGGAACACACCTGGGGACAATGCCAGGGATGCACAGTAGCAGGGCATAGGTGGCCACCACCAGCATGGCATGCACAGGCATCAAGACTCCCGCACCCCGGAAAACAACAGTGGCACATAAAGCAGGCAACGGGTGGCACCAATGGCCAATGGAGGGCCACCAACGGAGTCCCCCTGCCTGGCCGAATGCTGTACACACTCCCACTCACCGAGACCCCAGCAAGCCACACTCAGGACCATGCCGCCAAGCACACAAATGCCACACAGCCCAGAAAGCTTCCCCAAGGCCACCCCACTTCACAGCCACAGACCAAGGGGCAGGACACCACGTTGCATGACCCACACACAGACACATGTACACCACACAGACACACACCACGCCACTGCAGCATGGCTCCTCATGCCAGATGCAAACAGACACCAACACATGCAGTTAAGGCAAAATATCTGTATTTGACAAAACTATATAGAAGTGCAAGGGGTGTGGAAGGGAAGGTAAGCGAGGGAAGGGGACAGAGAATAGGACTGTACACTGGGAAAGGGGACAGATGGGGGAGGGACAGCAGGGAAAAGCAGGTGCTGGAGTAAGGGCGGCCATGCCCTGCCACCACTTGGTGCCTCTGTCACAGTTGGTCCACCAAGATGAGCCGGTGCACTTGCTGGACTGCTTCCATTGTGGTTGAGGTTATAAGGATAATCTGCCACAGCAGCCAGCAGTATAGGGGCAGCCTCAACCTCCACCAGATACCTACAACAAAGGACAGGACAGGTGATCAGTGCAAGGTTCCAGGGTACCATGCCCACCTACTGTGCACCTTGGGCAGTGGGAAAACACACCCCTGGAGTGGCACCCCAGTCACCCACAGAGGGTGGGCCAATTCCTGCCATCAACCCAGTACGCCATAATAGTGCACAGAAGTGGACACCGCTGCCCAATGGCCATTGACCATGCAGCAACAGTCAGATGGCACACCCCCCAACACACCAACAGCTGGTACACATGTACAATGGCTGCTCCACAGTGACATGCATCATGCACAATGCGCAACATGCAGCTGCCACGGCACAAGGCACAGGTGGCGATGGCCTCACCCACTTCCCCACCAACCACTCTGTAACATGCACAGGAACAGTACAGTACCTACCTGCCCACTGCGGCCCTGTTGGTACCTGTGCCTTCACTGCACCACCGGTGCCGAGTCCTGCTGCATCCTGCTGGGCTTGCCCTGGTGCTCCTGCCGCTCATGCTCGGTGCCAGCCATCGGGTCCTGGGAATGGAACAAAGGTATACATCAGAGTACACCCACAGTATGTGCCCACCACCCCCACCTGGGCACAGCATGTGCCCCTGCCCAACAAGGCCCGTATGACTGTATTGTAACGCAATCTGTGGCTGGCAATGCCATACTGCAAAGTGCACAATGACAGTGTACCCACTGCGAGGCATGCCAGGCAGCCAAGTCATCACCACAGTACAGCACTAGGGCACACATGCAGCATGGGAAGACTTACCTGGCTGTGGCATGGCCCCTCTGTGGACACGTACCTGCAGCTGCCTCAGACAGTCTGGGCCCCACCGTATAAGGTCCCCATACCGGTGGCAGCATTGCTTACTGGTGCTGGCCACCCTGGTGTTCTGCACTAGGCTGGCAGTGATGCCCTGCAAGACCTCCATTCAGGGTGCCTGCAGGGGCACCTGCCTGAACAGCCCTTTTGCATATGGCTGCACACAGACCACCAGATTCACTAGCTCATGTCTGACCAATTACGGGACTGACAAACTCCCAGCTGCACCATTACTCCAGCAAAGAAATGTAGAGACAAAATGGCAGCCACAGGAGCACATGTGCACAGCATGCGCTGGATGCGACCCTCGTGGAAGCATGCACTGTATCCACCAATATCTGATCAATTATGGGCCCAAAGAACTCCCAGCTGTGCCATTACTCCGACAAAGATATATGGAGACAAAATGGTGACCACAGGCGCACATGTGCACGGGATGCACGCCTCGTGGAGGCTTGTGCTGTGTCCACCAATTGTGCAATGCCAGAGATGCACAACATGGGCATGGCATGACAGGCACATGGTGAGATAATCCCAGAGGGTCACAGTAGGGGTCAGGGGTTGCCCGGCGCACTGTGCGCAGGTGCACAATAGAAGCCATGGTGCACAGTGTGCCATGGCCCCTATTGCACAGTGGGCACACAGAGTGCAATAGGTGGTAGCACACTGCCTGAGGCAGGTGCACAGTGCACCATGGCGCCTATTGCATAGTGGGCACACAGAGTGCAATAGGTGGTAGCACACTGCCTGACGCAGGTGCACTGCGGTTCTGTGCAGGTGCACAATAGATGCCATGGTGCACAGTGCACCATGGCCCCTATTGCACAGTGGGCACACAGAGTGCAATAGGTGGTAGCACACTGCCTGACGCAGGTGCACAGTGCGCCATGGCCCCTATTGCACAGTGGGCACACAGAGTGCAATAGGTGGTAGCACACTGCCTAATGCAGGTGCACTGCAGTTCTGTGCACTGCGCATGCGTGGACATTGCACCACGACTTGCTCTGGAGCAATTCAATTGTGCATGAAGCAAGTCTGCGATATTCATCTGACACATGCAAATGAGCTCATCAGCCAATGCACGGCACTCTGGTTAAATTAGCATGTCATTACCATTGAGCCAAGGCTCATTTGCAAGCATTGCACTATAAAAGTGCCTCAGAACAGTACAGGCCATGGACCGGAGTTGCAACCATCCAAGGTAAGTTGCACTTGCTGTTGAGCACAGCCAGCACAGCAGACTGGACAGGGTAGGCTGCTGCTAACACTGATGCACATGTCTATGTCCACAGGTAGCATTATGTTGGAGCATGAGGAGAGTGAGGAGCATGGGCCCGCTCTCAAATGCAGGCCCAACTTTACCAAGGCAGAGGCAGATGCCCTGTTTGAGGCCCACCTCGACAGGGAGCCACAACTGAGTGGTGCCACAGGCACACCACAGGTCAGGGCTGCGGCCTGGTAGGAGGTGGCAGCGTGGGTAAACCAGCAGGGCAGCCACCAGCAGTCTGTGCAGGAGTGCTGGAAGAATGTGGGCACTGATAAACATCGCATCAAGGAGAAGGTGGTGGCCATTTGTGCAGCCTGGACAGCAACCTGAGGGGGGGGGCTGCTGATATGGCACAGCTCACTGTGCAGGAGGAGCTGGTGGAGGCCACCATGCACTGCAGCACTGTCAAGGGTGTGCTGGGTGGAGGTGTTCAGACAGCTGGAAGCCCATCACTGCATGGTACGTATGATGGGCACACACAGCTAACATTGGCCGGCGGGTGGATTGGGGGGATTGGGGGGCCTGGGGCCATGTATCACTGACATATCTGTGTTCTCTTTCAGCACCAGCATGCCTGCATGTGGTGGACAGGGTGCCAGCAGCAGCTGTGGAGGCAGGACCAGCCCCGAAGGACAAGTCATCCACTTCCATGGGCATCCAGGAGCCTGACTGTCTGCAGCATGCCACCGCTGTCCAGAGGGATGTCCAGGGCATGGAGTTAGACAAGGCCCTGACTGTATTTCAGCAGGATGCCAGGCATGGTGTCCTCTGTGGGAGACACAGATCGGGGTGGGATCCAACACCGATGGTGACCCGACCATGATCCTGGACAGCATGGGTGATGTTGTGGGGGAGATGCCCATACCATGTACCAACACAGGCAGCATGCCCAGTGGCCTGTCAGTGGTGGGACAGTTTGCTGCTGCCACTACAGATGCTGCCATGTGCACTGCCATGGCAGTGCTATGTGGAGGTGGTGGTGCAGCCGCAGAGGCCCTGGGCAATGTAAAGGGGCCGGTGGGGCAGCAGTGGCAGGCAGCAGGGGACATAGGGCAGCAGGATGTGGGGTCCACTGCTGAGGTGCCTGATAGGGACCTATCCCATGGGGACCCAACTGTGCAGTGTCCACCTGAGTGGGGGCTGTGCAGTGGGGTCTTGCATCACTGGAGGGTCAGCACCCCTCCCAGGTTCCCCTGGGCACTGACCCATTTGCAGAGCACACCCGATTGCTGTGGGCCTCCATGGAGCAACAGGTGCACCTGGTATCTGGGATGTGTGCACTGCATGTGGAGATGTGCCAGGTGGCCAAGCAGCACAAGAGACTGCACAGCTCCTGGAGACTATTCGACTCTTGTGGAAGGACACAACCACATCCCAAGATTATATTGCCAATGTAACCATGGATCGTCTTGCACTGTTGGCTGCCACAGGGCATGGCTGGCCAACTCATACACCACATAGTCCACTGTCCACCCCACAAACCCAGCGTCGAGCGACACCATCCCTTCCAATGCCAGGCTGTGCTGTTGGCATCCCAGGCACACCAGGGGCGGGCCTGTTTGGGTGCCTACACACACCTGCACGGACCCGGTCACAGTCCCACAGTACAACCCCTGGGGGGCTGTTGCATACGCCCCTAGTGGCCGATGTGCAGCCTGTGACTGCCGATCAGCACCAGCACGGCCTCCCCCATGGCCGTGGTGTCCATGGTTCTGCATGGCAGACCTGATGTGCGTGTAGCCCTGGCTGCAGTCAGCTGCCACTGCCCTGTGCGCACAGGGGTGGGGTGTGTGTGTGAATACCACAGAGGTGGCACCTGGGTGTTGTGCTGCACGCTGACTATGTGCATACCTGCCCAGTTGCTTGCCCATGTGGCACTGGTATGATGAGAGTCAATCTGCATTGGTTGCGCCTGTGCACCGGTGCCCTATGTCACAACCCACACTTAGCAGGTCAGGCCTCTGCTCCCACAGTGCCAACCTCCGAGTGCAGTATTGTGAAAAGTTAACAGACAGGGTAACCCTCTTGTCTTCTGTCTGCTTGTGGGTCCGAATCACCTTTAGTCTCAAGTTCTGGGGGGGATTCAAACTGTGAACCTTATGCTAGCATACCCAAATGTACAGGCTCAGATAATCAACTCTGGGGGGATGCCAGATATCTTTCACCTAAGGGCACCTAACCAGGTATCCAAAAATGAACCCTTAAATCTCTATAAAAAAACTTAGGTATATTCTTACCTTTTCCCAGTTTGGTAACACCATCAAGCTTCTAAACAGTTTTGCCAGTCTTAACCCTTCATACATCACATGCAAAAGAAAGAAGATGGAATACCCAGGCAGTATCTTTCAAATTAAAAGTTTACTTAAACATTGATAAAAATATGTAAAATGTAAACACAGAACAATATAACACAAAGCATACAATCACGTAAAGAAAAACAAGAAAAACTACAGACAAACTCCTACCAAAGTACATTTAGATCTTTGCTATCTAATGTAATTACCTCTAAGTGCTTATAGTTAGAGATCTTGGTTCTTAAACATAGAAAAATAGAATTTGATGGCAGATAAGGACCGCTTGGCCCACCCAGTCTGCCCATGTCCCTGCCTACTGGATAAGCTGCAGATCCTAGTTAACAAACAGCCTATTTCTTCCTACCCCCACCCCCTAGAATGGCCTTATGACTGTCCCATGCATGCTTGAATTCCACCACTGTTTTTGACTCCACGACCTCCTCCGGAAGGCCGTTCCATGCATCCACAACCCTCTCTGTGAAAAAATACTTCCTTAAATTACCTCTGAGCTGCCCCCCTCTATCTTCAAATTGTGCCCCCTTGTTCTTGCACACCTTTTTTTGAAAGATGCTACCCTCTTGGACTTTGTTGATTCCCTTGAGGTACTTGAAAGTTTCTATCATGTCCCCCCTCTCCTCCTTTCCTCGAGGCTATACATATTAAGCTCCTCAAGTCTCTCTTCATATGTCTTCCGGTGCAGACCCTGCACCATTTAGTTGCCCTCCTCTGACAGCTTCCATCCTGTCTATGTCTTGCGAAGACTGGGTCTCCAGAACTGCTCGCAGTACTCCAGATGGGGTCTGACCAGCTGTCAGTACAGAGGGATAATAACTTCCTGTTTTCTACTGGTGATGCCTCTCCCTATGCATCCCAGTATCCCCCCAGCCCTCCTTGCTGCCCTCTCACATTGCTTGCCCACCTTTAGGTCATCTGATATGACTACCCCAGGTCCCTTTCCATTTTTTTTGTTGTCAGTATCTCACCCCCCATTGTGTACTCTTCCCCTGGGTTTTTGTTTCCCAGGTGCATTACCTAGCACTTCTTAGCATTGAATCTAAGCTGCCATACATTTGACCATTCCTCTAACCTTGCTAAGTCCCTTTTCATCCTTTCCACCCCACCCTGTGCACCAACTCTGTTGCAGATCTTTGTGTCATCTGCAAAGAGACATACTTTTCCTTCCAGTCCCTCTGCAATGTCGCTTATAAAGACATTGAAGAGGACCGGTCCTAATACTGAACCCTGTGGTACCCCACTAGTAACCCCCCATTCTTCAGACTGGACTCCATTTACTATTACTCTCTGTGTCCTATTCTCCAGCCAATTTTTTACCCAGGCTGTCATCTTGGGAACCACTCCAAGGCTAGCTAACTTGTATATTAATCTTTTGTGTGGGACTGTGTCAAATGCCTTGCTAAAGTCTAGGTAGGCCATGTCCACAGCCCCTCCCTAATCTACTACTTTGGTCACCCAGTCAAAGAAATCTATCAGATTTGTCTGGCATGACCTTCCTGCTGTGAATCCATGCTGCCTTGGGTCCTGTGCCCCTCTGGCCTCTAGATACTCAACAATTCTTTCCTTCAGAAGTGATTCCATCATTTCCTACCACTGAGGTTAAACTAACAGGTCTGTAGTTTCCTGCTTCTGCCTTGCTGCTCCCACTTTTGTGAAGGGGAATCACATCTGCCCTCCTCCAGTCCTTGGGTACCACCCATCCTCCCATGATTTGTTAAACAGAGTAGTCAGTGGTGTCACTAATTCTACCCTTAGTTCTTTTAGAATTCTGGGATGAATCCCATCAGGCCCCATTGCTTTGTCCACCTTCAGTTTTAAGAGTTCTTTCAGAACCCTTTCTTCTGTAAATGGGCTGGTATCAACTTCTGTATCCAGAGTGTTTCTACTGTTTGTTTTAGGTACCTCCCCTTCCTCCTTTGTAAAGAGACCAAAGAGACCAAAGAGACCAAAAAGACCAAAGAGACCAAAACGAAAAATGTCACACAGTTGAACACAGAATACTGTTTAAAATGTGTTTTTTTCCAAACCTTCCATGATGTCATCTAGCTCCTCCTATTAAAATATAAAGTTATACGAACAATGATCTTCCTGTCAGGAGATATTTTAAATACTGTGACTTCAGCAAAAACTGATTTCCCAATATGGCTCCTTTAAATTAAGCCTTTCCTTTGGTCTTGCATGGTTAGCTGTTCCCAAGACAGCTCAAGGATTTTACAACTTTTCCCACCTATGTGCAATACAGCTTTACAGGAATCAGCTTATCTGAAGTGATAAAATGTATATTTTAGTTTCCTAGCTTCAGCACAGCATAAGTCATAAACAAGGCCATATATTGCAACTTCTCAAGGAAATTAATTTCCTTACAGAATTCTCCTGGTTAGTTACATATACCTTGTTATTCTCACTAAAACCTGGGGGGGGGGTTGTCACCAAGGAGCACAGGATGTCTCATGTGAGACAAGTCACATACCACATTCTATATTACAAATATCATAGAACAATCATAACCAGCTGGCCAAGCGTCACACCCTGAATCTGATCCCCTCCGCATGCCAGCACCTGGGCACGTGTGTGTGCGTGTGTGTGTGTGTGTGTGTGTATATACATGTGTGTTGTTGTGTATTGCTGTGTGCTGTTGTGTGTGGCTGTGTGGCACTGTCACCCTCACCCCTGCACCACGCCTCTGTGTGTATATGCCCATTACCATGCATGCCCTTGCCTGTGTGCTGTACCTGTGTGTGTGGCCAGTGTGTGGGTATTACACCACCTACCTGCGTGCACCATAGTGCTTCTGTGTGATTGTGTCCCTGTCCTGGCGTGCCATCTTCTGAAGCAGGGGATCCCTCCACCCGGCGGGGGGGCTGTTCACTACCCTCCAGCCAATTACCCTTGTCGTCCCCACTACTGTCCCCCTCATCAGCCTTGACAGCTATCCCATAGTCAATGGCCATCTTGTGCAGTATGCAGCAGGCCAGGAATAGGCCACAGGCTTTCAAGGGGATGTACTGAAGGGCACTAAAAGACTTGTCTAGGCAAAGGAACTGTGCCTTCAGCATCCCAAATACATGCTGGAAGATGTTCTGTGTGCCAGCATGTGCATCATTGTACCGTTCCTTTGCTGGGGACAATGGGTGCCAGCAGGGGGTGAGCAGCCAGGGCCTGAGTGGATATCTACTGTCACCTCTATGGATAATGACATGGTTAGCCCTGTGTCCTCTGTTACTGTGCCCTTGCCTATCCCTGGCATCCTCTGCGCACTCCACTCCTGCCCAACCCATCCCATGCCCTGCTCTGTCAGGCACCCCTTGGCCATCCCATACTCGCCCACTAGCTGGCCCGTGGTGATGTCCCCATGCTCAAACCTGTGGCACAGCGCAGAGCTGTGCCAGATGAATGCATCATGTGCACTCCCAGGGTGTGTGGCACAGACATTTGTTATGTGCCCCTTGGCATTGCACACCACCTGGCAGTTGACACTGGGGAACCCCTTGCTATTCATGTACACAATGCCCTCAGGGTCAGGTGGCATGCGGATGCCCATGTGGGTACAGTCAATGGCCCCAAGCACACCAGGCATTCGTGCTACCCTGTGGAAGTCTGGCAAGGTTGATGTATGCTCTGCCTGTGTGCTGGGGAAATGGATATATTCTGAAGGATGTGGCAGCAGGGCATTGAGGAATTGTGTGAGGAAGCATGATGTGGCCAACTGGGTTGCCTGTGGTGTCCCCTGTTGGTCTCTGGAAGATGTCTGTGGTGAGCAATCAGTTTAAATGCTTCATTGGCAAGCTTTTAAACTAGTCAAGGGGGGAGGCACTGATAAGCAGCAGGAAAATCCCAGCCTCTCCCTACAAAACAGGGTAATAAATGAGAAAAAGACTGAGGTAGAAAGGTCAGTGGGGGATGCTGCAAAAAAAGGTAAAGTCATCAAAAAACAGAGAGCAATGAGTTCCAATGCCCGTAGTCTGAGTAACAAGCTTCCTGAATTAGTGGCCTTGATGGTGGAGGAACATCTGGATATCGTGGCAGTCACAGAAACATGGTACACACAAAACTATGACTGGGACGTAAACAAACCAGGATACACTATCTACAGGAGGGACAGGGAGGGTAAAAGAGGCGGAGGAGTAGCTCTTTACATAAGGGAAGGAATCAGAGCTACAGAACAAAAGGGAAAACAGGGAGGAGAAGAAACACTGTGGGTAAATTTGGAGATCGGCAATGGCACCACAATCCGCACAGAGGTTGTATACAGACCCCCTTCTCAGGGGGAGGAAATGGACAAGGAAATGATAGAAAGTATACTTAGAATAGCAGAAAAAGGGGAGATATTGCTGATGGGTGATCTGAATATGCCAGATGTTAACTGGAGTGCAGTTGCAGCAGCCACTCGAAGAGTGAGGTTATTCTAGATGCCCTACAGGGGCATGCCTTAGACAACCAGTATTGGAGCCCACTCAAAGGAGCAATCTTAGACCTGGTTCTTTCAAATGGAGATGAAGAGAGGATCACAGATGTAGAAGTGGGAAGCCATCTGGGAACTAGTGACCATCGAACAGTATAGTTCTAATAAACACAGCAATAGAATCAAGCCATACAAAGGCAAAAGTACTGGACTTTAGGAGGCTGACTTTGCAAAATGGGTGAGTTCCTAAGATGCACTAGCAAAGGGCAGGAAGGAGGGGTGGAAGAACAATGGGGAATAATAAAATCTGCCATCACAGAGGTAACAAGCCTTAGTGTGAAGCAAATAAACAAAACAAAATGATGTAAGAAACCACTATGGTTCTCAAAGGAAGTGGCAGTGAAGGTTCAAGAGAAAAAGAAAGCATTCAAGAAGTACAAGGAATCACAGAAGGAGCAGGGCAGAGAACTGTATCAGTTAAAGCAAAAGGAAGCCAGGAAGGCAGTCGGAATAGCAAAGGCCCAAACCGAGAAAAAGATAGCCAACTCAGTTAAGAAGGGGGATAAAACCTTTTATAGGTAGGTCAGGGAGCAAAGGAAGACCAAGGGAGGGATAGTGAGGCTTAATAAAGAGGAGAGAGGGTGGGCAGAGGGTGACTGTGAAAAGGCAGAGATACTAAACAAATATTTTTGCTCAGTATTTACAAAGGAAGAGGGGGAGGTACCTAAAACAAACAGTAGAAACACTCTGGATACAGAAGTTGATACCAGCCCATTTACAGAAGAAAGGGTTCTGAAAGAACTCTTAAAACTGAAGGTGGACAAAGCAATGGGGCCTGATGGGATTCATCCCAGAATTCTAAAAGAACTAAGGGTAGAACTAGTAACACCACAGACTACCCTCTTTAACAAATCATGGGAGGAGGGGGTGGTACCCGAGGACTGGAGGAGGGCAGTTGTGATTCCCCTTCTCAAAAGTGGGAGCAAGGCAGAAGCAGGAAACTGCAGATCTGTTAGTTTAACCTCAGTGGTAGAGAAAATGATGGAATCACTTCTGAAAGAAAGAACTGTCGAGTATCTAGAGGCCAGAGGGGCACAGGACCCAAGGTAGCATGGATTCACAGCAGGAAGGTCATGCCAGACAAATCTGATAGATTTCTTTGACTGGGTGACCAAAGTAGTAGATCAGGGAAGGGCTGTGAACATGGCCTACCTAGACTTTAGCAAGGCATTTGACATAGTCCCACACAAAAGATTAATATACAAGTTAGCCAGCCTGGGAGCGGGTCCCAAGATGACAGCCTAGGTAAAGAATTGGCTGGAGAATAGGACACAGAGAGTAATAGTAAAATGGAGTCCACTCTGAAGAAGGGGGGTTACTAGTGGGTGCTGCAGGGTTCAGTATTAGGACTCGGTCCTCTCAATGTCTTTATAAGCGACATTGCAGAGGGACTGGAAGAAAAGTATGTCTCTTTCAGATGACACAAAGATCTGCAACAGAGTTGATGCACAAGGTGGGAAGGAAAGGATGAGAAGGGACTTGGCAAGGTTAGAGGAATGGTCAAATGTGTGCAGCTTAGATTCAATGCTAAGAAGTGCAAGGTAATGCACCTGGGAAACAAAACCCAGGAAAGAGTAAATAATGGGGTGAGATACTAACAACAACAAAATGGAAAGGGACCTGGGGTAGTCATGCCAGATGACCTAAGGTGGGCAAGCAATGTGAGAGGGCAGCAATGAGGGCTGGGGGATACGACAGGGAGAGGCATCACCAGTAGAAAACAGGAAGTTATTATCCCTCTGTACAGACAGCTGGTGAGACCCCATCTAGAGTACTGCATGCAGTTCTGGAGACCCAATCTCCCAAAGACATAGAACAGGATGGAAGCTGTCCAGAGGAGGCACTAAAATGGTGCAGGGTCTGGCACCAGAAGACATATGAAGAGAAGTCAAGGAGCTAACATGTATATCCTCGAGGAAAGGAGGAGGGGGACATGATAGAAACTTTCAAGTACCTCAAGGAATCAACAAAGTCCATGAGGTAGCATCTTTCAAAAAGAGGTGTGCAAGAGCAAGGGCACAATTTGAAGATGGTGGGAGTGGCTCAGAGGTAATTTAAAGAAGTAGTTTTTACAGAGAGGGTTGTGGATGCATGGAACGGCCTTCCGGAGGAGGTTTTGGAGTCAAAAACAGTGGTGGAATTCAAGCATGCATGGGACAGTCATAAGGCAATTCTAGGGGGTTGGGGTAGGAAGAAGTAGGCTGCTGGTTAACTAGGATCTGCAGCTTATCCATTAGGTAGGGAATTGGGCAGACTGGGTGGGCCACGCGGTCCTTATCTGCCATCAAATTCTATGTTTCTATGTAAGGCACGTGGCAGCCGTTACCTTTGTTTCCACAGACATTGCATGGCTCTGTCTTGTGGGTGCCTGCATCTCCTTACTGCACAGCTCACAGAGCTGCCTCAGAATAGCCCAATTTAGGTGATACAAGCCCACAATCTCCATATCGGTATAATTCTCGAAGGTGGTGTGGGTATGCTACCACATGTTCTAGGCATACCGCCAATTGGGCCGTTCCACAGCCATGTGGCTGTTGCGCCTGCCTCCTCACACCCCTCATTACGGCCTCCATTAGGAAGGGTGCACTGGCCATGGCCTCTGATGTCCTGTCTCCCCCTGGCAGTTGGCTGCTGTGGGCTGTTTGCCACCCTACTGCAGTGTGTGGCACTTTGCCTGCCTCTCTCTCTCACTCCCTCAGGCTGTGGCTCACGCTCCACTGCCACCTCTGTCCCATGCCCCTGTGGTTGCCTGTGCCAGTCACTCTGTCCCTCACCGGCTCTTTCTCCCTTGCTCTGTCTGTTTCTCTCCCTCCACCTTCTCATTCCACTCTCTCTCTCTCTCTCTCCCTCGCCCCTGGTGCAAGTGCTGTCTGTGTGCTTGCTCCTTGTATATATAGGCTGAAGTCTGCTTGGTGCATCTGGGAGTTGCTCCGCACTTGCACCATGGTTCAGCGGTTGAATATCGCACTGCGCCACATATTCAAGGGCATGCCCCCTGCTCTTGGTCATGCATTCATTAGGATTGTGCATTAGCGCAGTGGGACTTGTGCTGTGCAAAGGCTCCCGTTGAATATTGCTCCTTGGTACAAATCTGCACTTGCACTGGTGCTACTCAGTTGTGCCATGTGCAACTGCTTTGAATATCCCACCCTAGGTTTTTACAAAGTCTTCCTTGAGGAATCAGTGTCTCTTTAAATTGGACTGCTGTTTCAGAAAGGCTTAGGAATTCATTCTTCTCAGGCATCAGAACAACCCAGTCTGAAGCACATACTCATTGGGTAATAAATTAGAACTTTTATCAGTTTCCCTACCTTTTATTTGAAGAATGAAATAAATATTCCTGTTCTTGGTGGTCTGTGAATCAATGAACTCCAATGGTATTGTGTCATTTAAAATAAATAAAATGCTTAATTGAATTTTGAAGGTTTAGTTACATCCCTAAACTCATTCTCAATCAAAGAGCCCCAAATCATTTACTGATTAGAAACAACTGCAAGGTAAATTCCAACATGTTTCCACAAAAGAATTTCAAATTAGTAGAGCAGGACCGGAAAGGTGTGAATTAGATATGAGCTTCCTCAGTATTTAAAGACCATGCTCTGCAGTTCAATCCATGATGATTCTTTATCAGTCAAAGATGAAGTTAGTGGCTATAGTGCAGTTTTTGCTCATTGCATTATTGTTGGGAGAGGGATTTTGTTCTAGTAGTTGGGGGTCCTTTAAAAAGAGTTCATGGGAATCCCACAAATTGTTTACTCCTTCCAGAGGAGGTGATAGTTTTCATAGGCATTCTCCCAAACTAGTCTCTGCTTTGCGTTCTCCAGTGGAACCTTTTCCTGGAGGTACTGCTTCTCAGTTCCGAGCTGTTTCTGCTTTACAAACAGTCAATGTTCAGTGTGGGGAAGCTGAGCTGGTGGTGACTGTGAATAAGGATCTGTTTGGGACAGGGCAGCTGGTGAAAGAGACTGACCTCACTCTGGGTCCTGTTGGTTGCACCCTCACCTCTATGGATCGTCAAACCAACACTGTTGTCTTTCAAAAGGGGCTTCATGAATGTGGGAACACACTGAGTGTAAGTAAATCCATGGCCTCTTTTTATGTTGTGCTAATGGCTACAAATTACTATTGTCACCTTACCATCTAGTGCTCCATATTGTTACCAAGTTATTCTATGTATTCCAGTATTGCTGACTGTTGCCAAATTACTGTCTTATCTAGTACAGTCAACTGTTGCATTATTAACCAATGTTACCCAATTGCTCGCATTGTATGTAAGTAAGCAACTTGTATTTTAACATTGTAACACTTTTCTATGTTCTATCCCATTGTTCCCTACACCTTTCTCTCTTCCCCAGTCACACCAGAAGATGCAACTTGTTGCTCCGTGTGCTGTCTGGGTGAAACATTTCAAGTAACCTTTTCTGCCCCAAGCCTGACAAGCACTTTCAGTAATAAACACTGAAGGATGAAAGCATTTCCTGTGAGTCAGAAGCATGCACATCTGATTTTGCAAATGGCTTGACCCTGCACCATTAACTATGCACACAGTGGCTTGAGTTTCAGCTCTGTTTTTAATTTTCTGGGGGTCTGATTTGTCTTACAAATTTTATTTGCATTTCAACATTATGGATTTTGGTTCAGGGGGTAGTTGCATAGATTTAATAAACTGGTGGCAGTAGTTAATGAAGTAATTCACACCATTGTTTACTCTGAATTCTAGATTGGATTGTCTGAGGAAATTTGAAAGAAGCACATGGTTCTGTTTCCAGTTGTGCCTCAGGGTTTTTAAGTGACTTGCTCAGAATCGCATGGTGTGCAAATTGAGGCTGTGGGACTTGAACCATAGTCTGTTAAATATACCAAGCCTGTTCTAACTTCTGGGCTGCACAACCTGACCATTGTTAAGCTGAATCTGTACAAAAACAAGCAATGCCAAATGTTTGCTTGCTGGCATTGGCAGTGGTAGTGTAGAAGTTACAGAGCTGCATAATGGGAATGGCAGTGAAGTATTGAACTGAAGCCAACCCCACCACCACCCTGCAGAGTGTGACAGGCATTGGGGTGTGCCTTTGGGTTGTCGGACACAACTACCACACCATTTCACCACACCCCACCCTGCAGAGACTGACAAGTGTCACTGTGTTCCTTGTGGTCTTTGGCCCTTATGCGCACCCCATTTCATTAGGAAATATGGTGAGATGGGTGCGATATAGGAGAATGGGGTGAAGTTTGGGGCCGAAGAGTCCAAGGCATACCTCGATACTTCTCACTGACTGCAGGGTGTGGAATGGTATGAGCATCACAGGCAAGAATCCCAAGTCACACCCCTGATGCCTGTCATTCTCTATAGGTTGGGCGTTATGGTTGAAAACCCTAATACCTCAGGCATTCATTGGTATTTTCACTCCAAATTTTCAACATGTTTGTTTTGTGACCCCACCTCATGAACAGGGGTAATATCAGTTTGTTAGCTGAAAGCTGCTTATGCACAGTGACTACAGCATTTAGCACCACAGGTGCAAAAACATTCCAAACAGGATGTAAAGACAGCTGTACTTTCATGGGGAGGTGTAAAAAAATGGCTATATTGCAAATCTGTAGTAAAAAAAAAAAAAAAAAAAAAAAAATGAAGTCACAAGCATACATAGAAACTGTGCAACACACACCCATAATTAGGTTGGGGATTTTTTACAGCAGATTGTAAACTCTGGCATTTTGGTGCCTCTGATTATGAACAGTGTCACTGATTTTCTTTATCTGTGGCAAGCAATTATTTCCCACAGTGACCACGCATCTCTGCACTGAAAGTGTGAAAACACACTTCAGCCATGTTGTGAAAAATAACAGCTGTACTGTTCATAAGGAAGTGTGGAAAAATGTCACTGGTGAAAATCTGGGCTGAAAATATTACAAAGTCATGAACTAACAAGGGTGCGTGGAAACTGCGCAATGCTCACTCGTAACAGTCATTTTATGGACTTTTGTCACCAAATTTTCAACATAGCCATTTTAAGACCTCTGCTCATGAACAGTGTAACTGTGATTTTCTTAATTTGTCCTAAACATTGCTTTTGCACACCAACAGCACCATTGTGCACTACATGTGCGAAAACATATTTTGGGTGACATATGAAAAATTGCAGCTGTACTGTTCATAGGGAAGTTTAATAAAATGGCAATGTTGAAAATCTGGAGTGAAAATATTAAATTTGCAAACTTACGAGCATGCATAGGAACTGTGCAACACACACTCGTAAGTCATTTTTAGGAATTTTTTCCCCAAATTTTCAACATAGCCATTTTAAGACATCTGCTCATGAACAGTGTCACTGACTTTAATTTGTCTCGTACATTGATTTTGCACACCGACTGCACCAGTGTGCTACATGGGCGGAAACACATTTTGGGTGAGATGTGAAAAATGACAGCTGTACTACTCATAAGAAGGTGTGGTAAAATGGCAGTGTTGAAAATCTGGAGTGAAAATATTGAAAATTCGCGAACTAATGGGCATCGTAGGAACTGCACAACACTGCAACATAAAAAGTCATTTTAGGAATTTTGGCGCAAATTTTAAACATGGGGTTTTGGGACCCTTCTCATAAACTATGTCACTGTCATGGCGTTATTTGGGCCGGAGTGATTTTGCAGTCACTGTGCAAAATCACCCTTTGGACCTGAATATCCATGACATCATCATGAATGGGTCCCAAACCTATGTTGAAATTTGTGCAAAAATTCCCAAATGCCTGAGATGCAACAAGTTGAAACCCCCTATCCCCATTATACAGCTTACCAGCATTTCCTCAGTTTGCGGTCGCTTTGAAGAGTGCAGGCGTGTTCCCGGTCCACGAAGATCATTGCGCCGAGATCGAGGAGAAGTATGGGATGAGGGGGTGTGGGAGGCTGGAGTGCGCAGTGGGTGGGTGCAGGTTGTGGGGGCAGGAGACTATGTTGGACCCTTTTTTTTTTTTTTTTTCTTTGCAGGTACAACTACAAGAAGACTATGGGGACGTTGCCACGCTGGGGTGAGCTCCCAGTGTGGCACAAGAACTGTTGTGGAGGTGTTCAGCCAACAGGGATTGGGCACCCCATCGACTCTAAGGATATATTGCCACGCTGGGTGGTCTCCCAGCATGGCACTTATTACCTGGGGAGAACTGTGGAGCCGACAGGGATTGGGCACCCGTTGGCTATATTGTTGCCATGCTTGGGTGGGCACCCAGCTTGGCATTATGGAAGCCTGTGGGGGAATGCAACTGTGTGTGTGTGTGTGTGTGTGTGTGTGTGTGTGTGTGTGTGTGTGTGTGTGTGTGTGTGTGTGTGTGTGTGTGTGTGTGTGTGTGTGTGTGTGTGTGTGTGTGTGTGTGTGTGTGTGTGTGTGTGTGTGTGTGTGTGTGTGTGTGTGTGTGTGTGTGTGTGTGTGTGTGTGTGTGTGTGTGTGGTCTCATGCTGCTCGCTCGGCGTAGCTCCCCTTTCAACTATATGCCATGACATTTTGGAGCATGTCATAGACAGCTCCACAATGACATTACTACTGAGACTCATGCCCAGCACACTGACTGAATGGAGGGAGGAGGAGGTGACGCACCTCAAATCTCCAATGATGGCACTGTTTCTTGCACATGCATGCAAGCAAACATAATGAGGGTTGGCATATCTAGCTGCACATGCTGGAACAAGCTGGGTGTATTCATGTTCCAATAGGAACTCGTGCTGTTGGAGAGAAATGTACATCTAACAATATTTAACAAAACATATTGTATCTATTTACAGTATCAAAATTACAAACCTTTGAGTAGCTCTTTTACAAAGGCTCCATGTCAAATAGACACTCAAGTGAAGTGATGAGTGGAAGTTACAATTACCACCCTGTACAAGAAATGTAACAATTGAACACAATGGGCGGTACAACCAAGTGCTGAATCAACGCAAACATGAGTGACTACATGCAGGCCGAGGGAGAACCATATAGGGTTTAAGCATGCAGAACAGGAGTCTATTGTCAGGGGTGGGGATAGCGGCTACATGGGCATGCAAGTGATCTAGAGATACACTCACTGATGTACAGGGGCTCTGGCATATAATGCTCAAAGGTTTATTTCTTAAAGGCATCACTTACTGCCCTATTGGCATAGGGTGCATTTATTGGATAATGACCACTTTTCCCAAGATTGGTAGTACACATGCCTCCTGTCTGCAAGGCTCAAAACATGGGTTGACAGTGGTGATGCAAAAGGAGTACATTTAAATGGCTCCATGGGCAAACAGCAAAACTGAAAGCAATAAAACAATGGACATCTACATTCTGCTAGTGTGGACAATAGATTTATGAGTTGTGTAATCTTCCTAATTTGGTCAATGCTTTCATTTGAAAGGAGGCATGGAGGGGATTTAGTGGCCATAACAGAATGTACTATAGCAAATGGCTTCAACATACTAAATCGGTGAGATTTCTCTCTTGTAGCTTTAAAGCCTAGCTCCTCTTGTCACTACAAGTTATGTACAATTGCCATCTGCTTTGCATGCCAAGCAAGCAGAAGATATTCTTAAAGATATCTGGGCATTTTGGCTTATCGGAAGCATAGGATTGGCTACATGAGGAGGGAGCAGGATGTCATTGTCCACCTAGGGACAAATGACCTGTCTGGGAAAGGGATCAGAACAGTGTAGGAGGAGTTTGTGGAGTTGGGGAGGGGCCTTTGACAAGTGGTACACACTGTAACCTTCTTGGAGCTGCTTATCTATGGCATGGGAGAGGCTAGAGTTCTCCACACCATAGGATTCCATCAGTAGCTGAAAAACTGGTGCAGAGCTCGGGGAGGGGGGGGGGTCAGCTTCATTGGGGACTGGGGCTTCACCTGGAGTGATGCACACCTATACTGGTAAGATCTGAATCGGTCTAGGAAGGGAACCAGGATCCTAGGTGATGGGTTTAAATGCTGCATTGGCAGGCATTTAAACTACCCAATGTGGAAGCACTATAAAATCCTAGGCCCCCCAAAAAATCAGGGTTCTAATGAGGTAAACACCAAGATGGAGATGGTAATGGGGAGAAGGGCAGGGGTAAATGGGATAAGATGGACAGTAAGGACAGGTATGGGCCAAAAAAGGGTATGGTTATCGAATGGAGAGCAATGAACACAAATGCCTGTAGTCAGGGTAACAAGCTCCCTGAACTAGTGGCCTTGATGGAAGAGGGATGCCTGGATATTGTGGGAGTTGCAGAAACGTGGTACACAAAGAACCACGACTGGTATGTCAATATACTAGGATACAAAATCTACAGGAGAGATGGGGAGAGTGAAAGAGGGGAAGACTTTTTTTGTTTAAAGTATTCACCACATTTTCCACATTACAGGAGGCAGTAATGAGCACTTTGACATACAATTCATAAAATGAATTGTACTGCCCCAACCCTTCCCTCCCCCCTGAACTACTTCCCTATGTAAGGGAAGAGGTGAAAGCAACAGAACAGAGTAAAAGGAGGCACTGTAGGTCACCCTGGAGATTGGAAATGGCACCACGATCTGCACAGGAGTTGTGTTCACGGACCCCTATCTCGGGAAGAAATGGACAAGGATATGATGGATGCCATCCTTAGTATGGCAGAGAAAGGGGGGGGACTACCTGAAAATGCCAGATGTTAACTGGAGCACCTTTGCTGCAGCCACATCCAAGAGCAAGGCTATGCTTGATGCCCTACAGGGGGAATGCCTCCAACAGCTAGTGTTGCTCCCTCCCAAGTGGGTTTCAATCTTAGAACTGGTACACTCAATGGGGACAGAGCAACTCTGATCCAGAAGTGGGTAGCCAGCTGGGAAATAAGTGACCACCAAACAGTGAGTTTCATGATAAACTTGGCTGCACAGCCAAGCTATACAAAAGTGAAGGTACTGGACTTCAGGAGGGCTGACTTTGTCAAAATGCTAGTACCTCAAAGCGCTAGCAAATGGGCAAGGAGGAGGGGTAGAACAATGGGGAAATATCAACTGCCATCAGAGGCAACAAGTCTTTGTGTGAAGCAAAACAAATCAAAATGGGGGAGAGTGGACTCTGGTTATCAAGATGTGGTGAGATAGGAAAAATGGCATCTAGGAAGTCTTGGGGAAACATAGGAGCAGAACAAAACCTCACCAGTTAAGGCAGAATGAAGCAGAAGGCAGTCTGAATAGCAAAGACCCACACTGAGGAAGATGGTCAGTTCGGTTAAGGGGATTAAACCTTTAATAGGTACATTAAGGAGTGTAGAAAAAGGGAGGGATAGTGAGGCTGAGGAGATGTTGGGTAAACAGAGGGACAATGAAAGTGGGGATACCTTACAAATACATCTGCTCAGTGCTCACAAAAGCAGAGTAGGGGATGTATCTAATTGAATTAATAGAAGCACTCTGGATGGGGGGGGGGGGTTAATCCCAGTCCTTTGACTGAAGAAAGGGTTCTGAGAGCTCTTAAAACTGGGGGGTGGACAAAGCAATGGGGCCTGACTGGATTCACCCCAGAATTCTAAAAAATTGAGGGAACTAATGACACCACTGACCTTCCTTTTTTAACAAATCCTGGTAGGATGGTGTAGTACCAGAGGACTGGAGAAGGGCAGATGTTTCTCCTTCACTAAAGTGGGAGCAAGACAGGCAGAAAACGACAGACTTGTCAGTTTGACATCTGCGGTAAACAAATCACTTAAGGAAATTTAGTACCTAGAGGCTAGTGGGGATGGGACCAAAGGCAGCATGGATTCTCAGTGGGAAGGTCCTGTTGTATGAATCTAATCTATCTTTGACTGGATGACCAAGTAGTAGGCCAGGAAGGGGCTGTGAACATAGCCTACTTAGACTTTAGCAAGGCATTTGACACAGTTGAACACAAGATTGATAAACAAATTAGCCAGCCTGGGAGTGGGTCCCAGGGTGGTAGCCTCAGTAAAACATTGGCTGGACAACAAGGCAGAAGGTAATAAATGGAGTCCACTCTGAAGAAAGGGGATTATTAGTAGGGTACCGCAGGGTTTAGTACTGGTTCTTTTTTTTTTTGTCTTTGTGAGGGTGTGGAAGGAAAAGTAACACTTTGCAGATGATCCAAAGATCTGTAACAGGGTTGATGCACAAGGGGTGGAAAGGATGAGAAGGGACTTGGTAAGGCTGGAGGAATGGTCAGAAGTATGGCAGCTTGGATTTAATGCAAGTGGAAAATAATGCACCTGGAGAAACAAATCTAGGTGAGTACACAATGGGGGTAACAAATGAAAAGGGACATGGGGGTAATCGTAGCAAATTGCTTGCTATCCTTAAGGTAATGTGATAAGGCAGTAGGGAGGGCTGGGTGGGATACTGGATGAAGTAGGAAGAAGCATCACCAGCAGAACAGGAAGTGGTTATCCCTCTCTACAGACAGTTGATGAGACCTCCATCCAAGTGCTGCATCCAGTTCTGGAAACCCCATCTCCACAAGGACATAGGATCTAGGCAGTCCAGGGGAAGGCCACTAAAATGGTGCAGGGTCAGCAAGAGAAGCCATAGAGACTAAAGGAAACTAATATGTATACCCTTGAGGAAAGGGGGAGAATGGAGACATGATAGAAACTTAAGTACCTCAGTGGAATTGGTCCAAGAGGGTAGCATCTTTCAGAAAGATGTACAAGAACAAGGATACAATCTGAAGATGGAGGGGGACAGCTCAGGGCAAATTGGTGTATTTTTTTTTTGTGGTGGACACATGGAACCACCTTTCTGAGGAGGTTGTGGGGTCTAAAACTGGGACCACTAAAGAATGCATAGGGCAGACATAAAGCAGTATTTATGGGGGGTGAAAAGAAATGAGTTAACTAGGATCAGCAGCTTATCCAGAAGGTAGGGAAATGTGCAGACTAGGTGGGCCAAGCGGTCCTTGTATTATGTCTGTTTCTAGGTTTCTGGTTTTTTTTAACTCTTTTGGTGGTGGTCTGTCCCCTGTGACAAATGTGTATCCTTGGATATCTTTGCCCCTTTGCTAAGCTCCATAATGATGCTCCTGTCCTAATCAGGGGTAATGTAAATTCAGAAACTCCTGTTAATGATTAGAGTAGCACATGGGGCAAGTATAAGAGTGCCCACTGGTTCTCCTCCACTTTCTCCATGAAGTTCTCTGTTAAAGCTCCTACCTTTGCATGTTGCTGCTCATTTCTCATTAAATGTGCATCTGTGCAGGGCTAAAACTTTTCCTATGGTTAACTTCTCCAGTATGGCCATTGTACAGCACTGGGCATGGACACCCTTCCCTGAAATTACATGCAAATAAATGCAGATTTTTTTGTCTTGTAGATGACTGCAGACAACTTTGTGTACAGTACAAACCTTTACTACATTCCATCTCCATCCAGTAATGTCATAGTGCGTACCAATGGAGCAGTGGTTCCTATTCACTGCTACTATCCAAGGTAAGAGACTGGCCTTTCTCAATCACCCATTGCTATATTGAAGCCTGTATTCTTCATCCATTGTATTGCTTATCTAGTAACTTCTTTTGGTTAGTAAAAACTTCAGCTTTGGTTTGTCCTTTTCAGGAAGGACAATGTAAGCAGCAATGCCATCAAACCTACTTGGGTGCCGTTCAGGTCAACTCTGTCATCTCAGCAAAGATTGGAGTTCTCACTGCGTCTCATGAATGGTATCAAATTCATTTATTGTAGGGGGCTCTTTGCCAGACTTTTTTAAAACTGATGGATATTGTGCTATTTTGACTAGGAATACTTCCTTCACCTTGGTAGGGGCAGAGAAACCTTCAGAATACTCTAGCATATTGACTAGAGGTGCAAGATCTTGTATCTTGATATGGGGGCTTAACCAGAAGTTGAAGTGACATGGCACTAAACCACCTACCAGCAATAATGAACACTGGCCTTAAAGCCTGGTACAAACTTCCCCTTAAGCCATTTCTAGTATACTGTATGCAGAATTGTAACTTAACATAGTGTACTCATCCTCATGGGGGTGAGGGAACATAAAAATTGAACCTAGTCCTTATCAACATTTTAAACTATAGATGCACAATCTGGTAACTGAGGATTCTTAAATTCCAAAATATGAGCTTCTATGGTGAGTTCTGTATCTTGGTTGTGTCCTTGGAGTTGGGCAAATCTAACCAGTAACTACATTCATCTTCTAGATGACTGGACAACGGAGAGACTTTCCAATGTCTACCTTTTGGGTGATGTGCTGTACATCGAGGCCTCTGTCTCCACTGAGAACCAAGTTCCTCTGCGGCTCTTCATTGACAGCTGTATTGCTACACTGCAGGAAGACCACAGCTCTGCTCCCAAATATTCCATTATTGCTAACAATGGGTAAGATTTACAAATTTAAGGCCACCAAACTGGACTCCAGTACCTCACTGAAGGGTGTAGAATGTTTTTAATGAACTGACTAGTAGTGAGTGTGAGCTAGTGAAGATTACTGTGTACTGAATGGAGATGGCATAGGGAGTATGGTGGGTGTGACCATCTGTGCTACCAGTTGTAGCATTGCCCTTGTAACTCAAGGACCAGTTTTCTGCAGATGGCTTCCACAGCAAATTAAATTGCACAGTTTTTCTGTAATCAGTACTCATCCATGGGAACACCATCCCTGTGGATGGCTCCAACTCTGTAAAATCAATATCTGTAGATAAGAAGGCTGGCACTTTAGCACTTTGCCCAGGGATTAGCCCTTTGTGCACAATGTTCCACTGTCCCTGCAGCATCTCATGTTGCACAACCCACAATTTCAGAGGGGCTAAATAAACACAGCATGCCCACTCCATAGTAAGATGAGAGGGTAGTTCACTATTGAAGGGATTGTAACTGGTGGGGTGATCCTACTATTCCACAAGTAGTGGGTATCTCATGTTAAAATTGAGGTGCAGTTCAGCTCTTCACTACCTGCACTTCCCTGCTGTTCAGATACTGGATCCTTGTACCACAAAGTTCAAAGGTACAGATGTGCAGTGTGGTGAACACGGGTGCAGATACAGGATTAAATCCAGATTGCAGAATTGGAGAGTTTGGATTCTCCATAGCAGAGTGCACTAAATCAACAGACAATACACAAGGTAGATACTAAAATAAAATTCACAAAGAAATGTGCTCTGCGCATCCCAGTTGCAACCGCGCAGATAACATGCGTCAATCCCTAACTGGTAATCACAGAAGATGCTTTGGGAGAAGCTCCTGGTGCATCCCTCTGAATACCACAGTTGCACTCAAGTTGAGATGCATCAGCATATGTACTGAGAAACCATGCCAGGCTCCTATCCATGTTGCACACGTCCACCTCTGCAGCCTTCAAATTTCATGCTTAAACTGAAGTTCCTTCCAATGGGCATTTGACATGCCTTCTTCCCCACTCAGGACTTCAATTTCCCCACCTCGAAGAACATTTCTCTTCCACCTGCGACTAAATATCCTGTCTACCCTAAGGCCAGTCCTTCCTATTGTGTTGTACAAGCACTGACAAATGTATCTTCGCTTGGACTGTCTAATTGCCTTGCACTACTTTCAGCTGCACTGTTTTCATTGTAATTTGTATTGAATGCATTCTGTATTCTGTACTTGTGTTTTTGGACCTTGTTTAATGCTTGTCCTTTTACCTCTGCTCATTGTACTCTCCCCTTCCCAGAATGCATCTAGAGATTTGCAGTAGTTCTGTTCAGTATGCCTTCATGTGTTTTCATTAAAACAAACAAAAAAAGCTCTCATGCACTCCTGGTCAGGCTGGGAAACTGATGGGGTGCACCCAAGGTTGGGATTCATAGCCCCAGACATGTGTATGATGAGATTTGCAGGTCATTATGGCTTCATTTGCATGACTTTCAGGGATGCACCAGGCCCCCCTGCAAGGGCTGTGAGTAGTGAACATTGAACCCCATTTGTCTAGTGGCAGCCCCCCTTCCCATAATCCTGTAAATATGCAGTGATCTATCACTCCTAGGTGGTGTAGTGGTCCCCCAATCACATTCCTGTAATGTGTGAATTACCAGAAATCCAAGGTAGTCTGCCTCCCTGACCCAATAACACTAGACTTCCACTGATAGTCTAGTGGAACCCACCCAACTCTACCCAGACTTATCGGACTGGAAAGGAAATCCAAGGTTTTGCTGGTGGATAGGGTCTACCAATGGGCTTACAGGTACACAACATGCTGTCATTCACTCAAAGCAGTCAACTGGCAGCCATGGTAGTATGCAGGTTGGTTGTGCTGACCTTTGGCACTAGGAGGGCAGGGTGGGGATGCTTAAGTGGATGAGGGTTCACTGGACCACCAGGGATACTTTGGATTTCTGTTTTAGTGGGTCAGGGTGGGGGGTCCAATAGACTACCTGGGATACCTAGGCATTGTAAAATCAATGATTGCATCTAGGGTGAGTGGGGAACCCTAGACTACCAGGGTGTCCAATGATGGTTTAAAGGAATATGGGAGGGGAGGGCACTGGACTGCCATGGTAAGCAGGCTGTTGTACTGCTGCCTGGGGGTGGACACTTGGTAAGTCTGCTGTTTGTAGACTTGACTATTGGAGGTGCATCCTTGAACTTTCTCAGATGTGCCTTCAAGGTGGGTTATGAATATGCATGGGCATGCCACCTCCAGATGCACCACATCTTGTATTTCTTTTTTTAATTCTTTATTGTAGTTTTCTTCCATCAATTATAAGACAGACACACATACCCGAAATAATCCGGGGCTCACACTCCAAAACTGAGCATGATCATTATGTACAACCAATAACTATGTACATACACAGCTGCAAACATACACTCCTTTAACATTTAGTTCACATCTACATTTATACTATATTGACTACATCTAACCTTGACAAGGAGATGTGTTCATACATCAAGTCTGGAACCCTACATGTCACTTGTAGCAATATAGCCCTCTTACCCTTATGGGGTCCTCATGATAGTATCCTGCAGCCACATCCCAAGGGAGAAGAGCCACCCCCACCCCACCCAGACAGACTCCGTGGCATCTAACTGTATATCCAACATGTAGGATTGTATTCAGGTCTTATAGCATGCTGTGTACCATCTGAGACTTAATAATCCCCTTATTGCTAAAACAACTTATCCATATCATCCTAATATTGATTACGTACTTTCTGACAGACAGACCCTTGTCTGGGGCACTTTATATTGCAAAGTGTATAATGCCTCTAAAGTCCTCCACCTTTTATCATAAGTTACTTTTTGTCCGTCCCTGAGCATTTCTTTTAAGTCTAGACTACATTAAAAGTAGATCACACACCCATTGATCGTATGTGTATACCAAATCACTTTTCCAGTTAAGACAAATACCTTAATCAGGGAAGACATCAACGCAATATGTCCTTCAATGATCACATTAGGGATGTTTACCATATCCCCCAATATACAAATCTTGGGTGTAATGAATTCTTTGTAATTCATAAAGGGATCCATATTACACTTAATGTGCTCCCAAATGGGGGAAACTTTAGAACAATATCATAGAACATGGAGCAAATCCCCTGGGGTTGTATTACACCTGAAACGGAGGTCTGTCTAAGGCCTCTAGCACGCAGCTTGGTTGGGGTGTAGTATATATTAGAAGCTATTAAAAAAAAAAAAAAAAAAAAAAAAACTGCATGATTCTGTATTTCAGAGTAGGAATATATTTACCATTTCTCCATATTTCTTCCCATTCAGGTCTCTCGGAGGCAAATTCACCCTGTTTGTCCCAGTATAAGATCTTAATCACAGATCCCTCACTTAATAAATCTAGTAGTAGTCTATAGATCTTGGACAGGGGATTTCTGTCAGTTTATCTCCTTAAGAGCACTCCAAGTAAGCACCTTGTCCTGTAAGCTATCCATTCTTCCTTCCATTTTTCTCATCAAGTTGGTGAGTTGTAATTTCTTAAAGAAATTCAAGTTCTTAGAGGTCAGGGAGGGCCACCCTATCCCCTCTTAAAGTTCACCCACTTTAAAGTATATACAGAGCCCACTGTCTCTTGATTGTTTTCCAATAAGCATATTTGGGTTGCCCCAAAGGGGCTGGTCTCTAGAAACTCTGAGAGTTCCTCTGGCTAGGGGACAAAATTGTCCACCAGGCCAAGATTGCTTTATATATTGGTGTTCATGCTCCACCATCCCCATCTCCTCTGGGTTAAGAGTACTGCTTCTCTGGAGAGTCCCATATCCGATAGGGTTTGCTTCTTCACCTGGAGCCAAGTTGGAATATATTCATATTCAGTCACCTGTTTACACCATCGACTCATTAGCCCAAGCTGCCCAGATACATAATATACTTGTAAGTCTGGGATTCTAAGGCCACCTTTGTTATGTGGTAACCTTAACACATTATATTTTCTTCTAGGTTTGGTATTCCACAAAAAGTTGGAGATTAGTTTTTGTATTTTAGTAAACCAACATTTGGGGATAATGTATGGGGATAGATGTATTGGATACAAGAGCCTAGGCAGTAGATTCACTTTAACCAAGCTCAATTTAGCTGCCAAATTTAAAGGGAGTTTATTCCACCTAGTTAAGTCCGTTGTAATTGTGGATATCAGTCCTCCCAAGTTTGTTTCAAGGCCTTCGGTCTCATTGGATGTGATCCAAATGCCAAGATATTTGAGTTTACTAGGGCACCACCTTACTTGAAGTGGTTCAAAGTTGGCCTTGTGAGTAAATGGGGTAAGCGGGAGAACCTGCATCTTACTTAGATTCAACTTATAGTTTGAGACTCCAGAAAACCTTTCCACTATGTTCAAAACCCGTTTAAAGCTCTCTGCCGGGTCTTGAAGGTGTAGTAGAATATCATCTGCGAAAACAGCTTCATTTCTATTCCCCCAATAACAATCCCTTGTACCTCCGAATCACTTTGTATCACCCTTAATAAAGGTTCCAGGTATATGTTAGAGTATTGGTGAAAGGGGGCAATCCTGTCTAGTACCATTCTTTAAACGAATTTCCTTCGATAAATAGCCATTACATAATACCTTGGCGGTAGGAGCAGCATACAGATTTTTAATACCTTTTATAAAACTTTCCGGAAATCCCATGTGAGCCATGGTGGCAAAGAAATCGTGTGAGACCCTATCAAAGGCCTTCTCGGCATCAAGAGCTATTACCGCCATAGTCGGTTTAGAGGTAAAGGCCCTATGCAATATATAATGGAGTTTCTGGAGTGCATCATGTGCTCCTCTACCCAGCATAAACCCCCAGCTGCTCTTGGTTAATTAAAATAGGGGCAACTCTCAACATTCTATTGGCCAATATTTTTGTCAACAACTTCAAGTTTTGGTTTATCAGAGCAATTGGCCTATAACACTCTGAGTTCCTTGGGTTTCTCTGGCTTTGATATGAGTGTTATATACGCTTGATAAAGCTGTTGATGCGGGACCCATCAAGCATATTTGTAAATAAGTCTTTCCATAATGGGAGTATGACTGTAGCATGTGATTTATAGAATTAGGCCGTGAGGCCATCAGGTCCCAGTGATTTCCCCTTTGGAAGTGACTTGATCACCTCCAGTATTTCGGAATCTGAAATGGGTGCCACCAGCCCCTGAGCTTGCTCCTGATCTAGTCTTGAAAGAGCTATATTTTCTAGGAAGTCTTGTATCTCCCCTCTATTCGCAAAGACCCCTCCTTGATAAATTCCCTCATAGTAAGTTGCAAAAGTATCAGCCATTCTCTGGTTCTGTTATTTCTCCCTGATATTTATTAGGGGAATTACCCTGACTGCCTCCCAATCTTTTATCCTATTGGCTAGGAGCTTACCTGGAGCATCCCCCTGAAATACATAATTCGCCTGTATCCTTTCCACCCACCTCCATTTTGTCAAAGGATAGTTGCCAGCTCCTCTTAGTTCCTTGAGCTCTGAGCCCCTTTCCTCTGTAGTGCCCTCAAGAGGCTCCAGGGAGCTTAAAGCACCTAAGAAACTCCTCTCTTGCCCTTCTCATATGAGCTCTCCTAGCTATAATCCTCTGGGCTATGCCCAAATATAACACTTTACATGTGGGCCATTTTAGTCTGACAGTGTGGGCAACTGATTCTGAATAACTTCCTCCAGTATTTGTTTTGATTTAGCTAACAAAATTTGGTCCAATAATGAGGAATCATCAAACCTCCATCGATACGGCTTCATTGGAAGAGATTCTATCCCCCAGTTCAGCTGAATAGGAGAGTGATTAGATAGAACCCTAGTGTGGGTAACCACTTCCCTTATCCCCTGAATTACCTCTTTGTTAATTAAAAAAGTCTCTTCTAGAGTGGGTTTTATGTGCCCCAGAATAAAGTCATAGCATGTCCCCCTTTACTGCAAATTGCAATAGGATCAACAAGTGCCGCCACTTCTAGAAGCTTGGTTAGAGCTGCCTGTGCCATAGAAGGTGGACAATAAGATGGAGGTTTTTTGTCAACCCTATTAAGACAGGGGTTCCAATCCCCTGCAAGGATCAGAGGGTGTGTTGGAAGCAGAGCTAGATCAACCTCTATTGATGCAAAAAAATCAGGTTTAGGTGGTGTAGGAGCATATATCGAAGCAATCGTTTATGCTTTTCCCATAATGGCACCGGTGACATAAATCCCTCTGTCTTCTCTAGTTTTAGTCTGTAACTGTAAATGGGCAATCTCGCCCAATCAAGGCTGCAACTCCCCCTGAGGCCTTAGCATTTCCATCTCCTAGAACCTGTCCTACCCACTTTTTTTGAGAAGACCCAGCTCCTCCTTAAGCAAGTGAGTCTCCTGGAGGGCAGCAATCTGGGCTCCCAACTGATTAATGTACTCTAGTATCACCATCCCCTTTCTCCCCCCTCTGAGGCCTTTAACATTCCAAGTGATAATTTTAATGTTAGTCATAGTCTTCTCATAACCCCCAGCTTTCAAACCCACAAAGTCTGCCATAGTGCGAGTAAGGAACTTTGGGCTCTCTTCTCCCTTTTCCCGTAAACCCACACCCCCATTCAACCCCCGATCCTTGGATTGTCCTCCACTTCCTACTGAATATGTGATTAAGCTATCCGGTGAGCAGGCTCCCAGACCCTCTAGAGTCTTATTACCCATGTATCTGATTACCTTCTGATGTGAAGAATAGCTATAGCTTATCGCTTGCCCCTATAGGTTTCTTATACACAGTATATGTCATACCCTAGAACAAGAACCATTCAGCCTATAATTCTAAGAAGTAATATAGCAACCACTATTAGATCAATGAATCGTGTCTCAGCAAGGTCCTATCCTTATACTCTATATTCTTTAAATTCCATGCTGACTTCAAGGCATAAAAAACCCACTATACCCTTACGGTATATTGTTCCTAGTCCATAAGTTCTCATTTCAGAAAGGAAAGGGTGGGTGGCATGGGGAAGGGAAAGGGGTGAAAAGAGATGGATCATAAGGGGGGTGATAGGGTGGGTAGGGAAAAAAGCAGAGGAAACAGTCTCCTTTTGTCAGCCTTTTTCCTTTTTGTCTTCCTCCTTTTCAACCTTCTAATCTTACTCTTCTTTTCCTTGTATCTCATTTTCTTCCTCCAATTTTAACTATTAAATTGAATACTAGGTGGTTTCACACTCGTCTGTTATAACTAAAACCTCTTGGGAAGCCATCCACTCATAGCATCTTCCTAGAAGTCTTCATCAGGTTTTAGCCTTAAACAAGTCGGAGTTCCAGTCTCAGTCCCTCGACCGCCTCCTTCACTGTTGGGTATCTTTGATCTCCAGATTGCAGTTTCACCACCAGGGTAGCAGGATGTTGGATTCTAAACTTTACACCCACCAAGGAAAGCTTTTTTAATGTCCCCATATTCCTTGTTTCTCTCGAATTATTGGAGTTTGATCTTGAAACAATAACAGGGGTGCTCCGTTCCATTGCAAATTTCTAAGAGCCCTGGCCTTGCTCAAAACATGTCTTTTATTTAAAATTTAGAAATCGCATAATGATGACCCTTGGCCTGGCTCCTGGTGGAGGCATCTCTAAGAGCAGTGAGCTCTTGCCAGGTTGTTGGAGTCGCCATATGGGGTGGGACCTAAAAGTTTCAACAGCATCTCCTGAGTGACTGTAATACAGTCCGCACCTTCAGCCCTTTCTGGAAGTCCCACCATGATTAGATTATTCCTTCGGCTTCTGTACTCTTGATCCTCGACCCGATCTTCCAATTTTTTTAACTTGTCTACAGGGCGTTATCAATTCCTGCTCCTGAGTGGAAGTTTTATGCTCCTGCGAGGCCACACGCGCTTCCACATCCCCCATTCTTTGGGCCAGGGCTTGAAGAGTGGGTTTGACCCAGGGAAAACTGCCACTAATCCCCGAAGCAAAAGCTTGATCTCTGCAATGTCCTCCAGTGGTGTTTGCACTCCCCCTGTACTTTCAGTGTTTGGATCTGGTTCTCCCAGCACCGGGGATGGGGGTTTCGGGCGTTTTCATTGCCGGCGCTCTAGCCTCCAAGACTTCCGGCATTTCAAACTCCATCTCGAGCGTCACGGGCCTACTGCGACCCTACAGTAGCACAGGTGTAAGGGTAGGATTTCTCGTGCAGAAGGAGGATTCGGATCACCTTTATTTTGAAGGTAAGAATCTTCTCCGATGTTTTTTTGTTTCCCCCTGCTAGACTGTCGCCACCTAGTTCAGATCAATTTAATGCCAAAAGTAATGCGATCGGGCCCAGGAGTTCCACTCAGCACTGCCTTCCCCGATCAGCTCATCATGTGACCTCCAGATGCACCACATCTTAATGGGTGGTGTACAGTGCATCTGTGCAGTGGTGCATCACTGCCTTTTATGAATTGTGATTGGATTATGCTGGTGCATCTCGGATGCTCTGGGTGCATCTCTTTTTTGTGAATACACCATAATGCATAATATAGATTATACAGAGTCTCGTAGATAATGCATGACTATTACCCCAAGTATACAAAGCCAAATACATTTAATAAATGGGATGCATAGAATGTTCCTTGGTGCTCTAGACAGACCACATGGCCACAACTCAAGAACAGTTTTTTCAGATGGAACTACTCCAGCTTGTGGCAAGGAGTATAACCGGTATATAGATTACTTAGAACACTGTGGGGAGTGCCTGCCCTTTCATGCAGGGGGACCCTGCAAACAACTTCCTGCAAGGAGGGTTCTTTCTTTCTCCTCGGTAAGTACTGCAGTTAGATTTCAAGTGGATTTAGACTGTAATTTTGTAGCTTGGCTCAATTTTAAAGTGAACTCTTCTGTATAGGAATAATTCACATTTTCTTGGGTTGGTGATGGTGGCATGGGTCATTCTTTCGTAGCTTGGTTTTACACCCCTCTTGTCACCCACGACTCTTGTCACCCACGACTCTTGTCACCCACGACTCTTGTCACCCACAGTAAGATGGTACAAATGCAGTGCTGGAATCAAGATACAAGAGTTGTGTGGTGGGGGTTTGTTTTTGGTCTATTTGTAACAGCACACTGATGCAGTGTAAACCTACAGGATTGCTAGCTTGCACTGCCTCTATAGTTCTGGACAATCTCCAGCCCTTTGAAGGACTGTTTGAGGGTACAGGCAGTGGGAAGGGGGGCTAGAATTCCTAAAGATGGAGAGGTTAAGATTACAGTTCCCACTGTCCTACAGAATAAAGTAATCTGAATAGTGGGAGTCTGACCTTGGTCTGAATTTCATTTTACCCAGCTCTGTAAATTATCCCTTGAGTGTTCCTGTAGTTTTCATTTCTACTGAACACAAGTTTTTAAACCTCTCTCCTCCCTCCACCCCATCCTTCTGCTAGCTTGTCTATCATCGGCTAGCCAGCAGCTGCACTGGGTGTCCCGGCCACCAATTTACAGTAGTGGCCAGCACCTTTCTCCTGTTTCCTTTGTTCCCACAGCAGAAGCCTCTGACTAGGTGATCCTGCTTTCTCCACAGTGGCTCCTAGAAGTGCTGCAGTAGACTGCCTGACTTGCCCGCCTGTTCCTGATAAAACTATCAAGGTTCTGCTCTGAATTTTCTCCCACTCACCCACGCCAGACACTTTAATTGGTGACTTTCTGGGCTCCAGCATTCCAATCATTCAGTACAAAAGCAGCAGACACCATCACTCAATTAGCATGAGTACATGCACCAGCAAGTGAAACAGGGGAACTACCCTTTGGCACTCCATATTGACTCTAGGTGCTCATAAGTATACTGTGCTCAATGTAATACTCCTGCCCACACTGTGTAAATGATTTGGGGGGGGGGGCTGTTAACACCCTTTATAACCTAACCAATTACACTCTGCTCATCAATGCAGTTAATGTGGCCATCGAGCACAATGCCAGCAATACAAGTGAACTCCCACTACAACCCCTTGGGTCATCTACCCTTAACACCTGTGTCTACTGCCTTGCTATGCACTCTCACGTGGACAGCCAGTTCGGAGTACACTATGATTCTTCTGTAATACAAAAATGTGTTATGGACGGTCTCTTGAGATGCTGAGGCAGCATGTGAGATCACACACCCAGGTTTTGGATGCAAAGTGTTACCTGGAAGGCCAGAAACTAATTACAGACTAGAACAGGCCTTAACCAAGAAACACCCATTTTATTTAAGTTAAACATGGCCAACTGCTTAGAGGAAATCAGTATCCATTTTATGACATTTCAAGGAGAAAGCAGATTTAGCAAACTGCAAATCATACATGCTTCGCATGAGGGGATACTGCTCATAAATGAAAAGAAATTCCGACTTGATTGGGGAAGTCACATGGGGAAAGGAGTTTCTGCTGATGTAACCTTAATTAACTTTCCTTCTAAAATAAAACTTACTGGGTGTATTTCATAAACTGGAGCTAGGTGACATCACACAGGGGTTGGTTGTCAGTTTTTTAAACACTTATATTTTCCTTAAGACACTTATCTACACTCTGACACCTTTGAGCACTTCAAGTATACAGGTAGACATCTAAGTACTGTAATAGGAACGGCACTGTTAAAACCTTCTTTTAAAAGATTGTATGGTTCTTGTGGTAGTTCTGTATGCTTCACATTTTACTATATTTTAGTAAAACTCTATTTTTAGAGCCTACTTGGTCTGTCTTTGAATTTCTTTAACAAGTGAAGTGTGTGGTTCAGACAAACACTGTGCATAAGCTTGAATGGTGATACCAAACTGGAAAAAGGTGAGTTTAATCTGAGGTCTTAGTTTTTAAGGGTTCATTTTGTACACCTGGCTAGGTGCCCATAGGTAAAGAGAACTGGCCCCTGAAGATTATCGGTCTGCATTGGGTACACTAGCAAGATGTTCATAGCTTGAATCCCTCCAGAACTGAGACCAAAGGTTGATTCAAACCCACAAAATGGGCAGGAGGGTTACCCTGTTTCTGTTAACAAGACTGCACTCTGAGGTTAACACTCTGGAGTAGAGGGCTGACCTGCTGAGTGGGTTTGACACTCATCTCATATGAAAGTTAACTACTCTGTACTGCAAGTGTTACAACCTTGCACTTCTGAAATTATCAATGTAATGTGTATTTACTGTAATCTTGCCTTGAACATGTCTTGTACCCTGTGTCTTATAATGCATTATAATGGACTTGCAACCACTGTAAAAGAGCTACCCAGCCCAAAAGGTATTAATCTGAAATAACACCTTGCTGGACTTCACTGCTCAGATGGAGGCTAGCGCAGAGGCTTGAACTAGTAGCCATCACCTTGGAGCTTCAAATCACCCAGCTGTAAAAGTACATTTTGATTACTGGCTAAGTGTACTAGCATTTTTATATGCCTATTGTCAGTAATGACCTGGGAGAGTAGTTACAAACCCAATTGACTAAACAGTTAAGTAATGGTACTTAACTTCACAATATATGATCGCAGTAACAAGGAGGCTGAAAGGACATTGCAATACACAGAGCATAAAGTGCATCAGTAATGAGCTGCATCAGGTTAATTACACTTTCATTGTATGAATAACCTAAATTGTACCAGTTTCTCTGAGCAAAGAAATGGCTGCAAGATGCAGAGCATTAGATGCCTCCCTTTTTTGAGACTAGCATGGGAAGTGTCAGAGGCCAACTGGGAGTTCAGTAATGGACAGCTAAGTGGGAGAAGGCCTGAAACACCATGTTTATGTACATCCTTGAGCAGGTAGTATGTCTTGTCTGAGTGGTCAAAAGGACAAGTCTCCTCATCTTGGGCAGTAAGCCCAGGTCTGGGGGGTTGCAGCAAAGCAGCTGGGGGTGCACATTAACCCATGAATCCTGTCTAGGGGAACCCAGAGGAGGATGGTAACATGTTTCAGGAGATGCACCAGTTGACTTAAAATTGGTAAGCAGGAATGGCGCACTACAGAGGCTGCTTTCCAGGTGCAAACCAGGGGAAGGGGGATTAGCACAATTTCAAAAATAGTCAGCAGGTTACAATGATATCCTAAATCATAAACACTACAGCGCAGACAATTACACAAATGAAGTGGCATACAGATGGAACAAACTAACTCAAAGGCATAGATAATCAGTAATGTGACCTGGGACAATGGTCAAAAGGGGACTCTCACAGTGCAAGTCCTGATATGCCAGTGTGCAATGTTAATGTATGCGGTGCATCCAAAGGGGGCTTGACAAAGCTTATGCAGCACATCCTGATCATCAGCCTGGGATGAGCAGTGCATCTGCCAGCACAATCCCTAGATGTGCTGTATACTGGGGCACAACACTGAGCCCAAAAACTGCTCAAATGCTGGCCACCCACAGGTGGGCTGTGGTACTGCATGGTGCCACACAGCAGCTGCCAGCCATGGGTAGCCACCCACAAGCATCCATGTTCCCTGATCTAGTACCTCCTCTCTCCCCATAGCCCTGATCGCCATGACATGTAGAAATAAACCTGGTAGTTTATTGGCTCCCTAGTCATCGGAGGGCAGCTGCAACCCACCTGCATACTGCCCAGCTGCCTGCCAAATGAGTACTGTATGAGCTGTAAGCACATTGGTCCACACTGTGGACCAATGGGCTTACAGTTCATACCATAAGCAGTCATTCATCAGGCAGCCAGCCAGGTTGCAGCTGCCTGCTGATGACTTGGGGAGAGGAGTGCCATTAGACTACCAGAGATGTATTTTGTATTGAGATTGTGGCTACAGGCAAGGAGAGGGTACCACTAGACTATCGGGCTAATTTCTAGACTTGTCAGTGATTGCTGTTATGTTCTGGGGGTGGTATCCCGGACCCCTTTTGTCAGCACCACATTCTGCACAGGGCACCAGCTGCATTTCACCAGGCTGCCCCATTTGACCTGTGCAAATGGGGCTGACATGCCAATGGCCCCCCTTTGTGTTTTGCATACATTAGGACTCCATTTGCATATCCAGGTCTGAATATCTGGGAAATGTGCCCTGTGTATTCTGTGCTATATTCGGAGGCAATGCACCATGGAATATCTGTCTTGCTTTGGTGCACCTCGGTTGTGCTGCACTTCCACTTATGCCAATGCTGGGTGCAGTCTGAATATTGGGGTCAAAGTGTATAGTGCCAGTGAAAGGAGGCTGAGCTGGTAAGGTTGCTAAAAACTGATTCAGATGGAGGGGAAGGGAGGTAAGTGGTGGTCAAAAGTAGGGTAAGGAAAGTGTGATTGGCAGGGGGAAGGGGAAGGAGTTTGGATGGCATCTGAAGGGGTAGAGATTGATGGAGGGTAGCTGGATCAGGGGGGCAGTATGAGAAGGTATAGGAGAGAGGTAGTATGAGAAGGCAATCTCCCAGCTGAGGAGTTAAGGGAGAAAAAGCATGGGTCCCTTTAGGGGAAGCATCTAAACCAGTAACTTTTTGGGGAGGAGGGAAGTTGAGTTCAAGACATGGATATGGAGTAGAGGGTAGTGTTGTGAGAGGGTGTTGGTAGCAAAGCTACAGAATGCCTTGTCAGAATAGATATCCTATGTAAGGGAGGTAGAGGTGCCACAGCCTGGTTATCTGCAAGATCTCTCTTCCCCGCTCTCTATGATCCACTGATTAGGGATAGCTAGACACTCCCAGGGTTCGTTTAAAGACCTCTGGGGTCAGATCTTTCAGATTTATGGTCACAACCCTGTGGAATTCTCTACTTCGTTAGGTATGAGATTGCTTGACCATCCAAAGGTTTTTTAGTAGCACTGAAGACCCTACTTTTTAGTTGGGCATACACTGAATTTTAAAGCTGCTGCCGAGTTTCAATTTATATTTTAATTTGTTCCTGAATTTTAATGAATTGTGTACAATCACCAAGGTTCTGGAAATGTGCTTTTTTTTTATAGTTTTGACTCCATTCCATAAACATCTGCATGAAGTCAAACTGGGAGAATCCTTTTGGTGACCAGCTGGAGAGAAGAGCAGCCCTTATTGCAGTATAGGGAAGTTTGGGGTTGGTCTAGATGGCATCAAATGTGAGCAAAATCAAGGATGGCTACACACTTAAGTACCTAAACCTGGGACTAACAGCAATATGCCATCCAGCAGGGAAAACAAATTGGCAACCCATGCCAGCTTCTGGCTGGTACCAAAGGTCTGACTCAATTTGGTGACCCAAAGTTGGTTGGACTGGAACTTGATTTTGTTACTAAGTCTTGTGAATGAGTTGGCACACTGAGTGTTTTCTTCCAAAATGAGTGAACTTGGAAAGGAGTCCTGTGGGACCTCCCAGCCTGGATAGGGAGGGATGGGCAATACCTGTGCAGCCAGTTTAATAGGTTTCATGCATAAATCCAAGTAAAAATGGACAGTGAGTGGTATCCAAAACAAAATTTCCCATCTGTGATGGCTAGGTCTATCCTTGATTTTGAAGGAATCCATATCTGGGTGACTTACTACAAGTGGGAGATTATTCCATGTTTGGACAACTTTAAAAAAAGAGTTCCTTTGCAGTATGTTCCATTTACCCAGGACAAGCAATTTTTTTTTTTTTAGTGCTTGTTCTGTATTTATCCTCCCAGAGGGCTGGATCAGTAGTAGTTGGCATATGTGCTTCCTTTTCTAAGTCTCCTGTAGTCCAGCATGTACATAATTGGTGATGGTGCATCTTTCAGGTCTTGACATGCATCCCAGCTATGGCCTTAGTGGCCCTTCATTGGACCCCCTTGAGCCTTGTGGTATCATCTTGAATATAAGTGACCAAACCTGGACACAATACACTAAGTGGGGTCAGACTAGGGCAGTATATAGTGAGAATTACCTCCCTGCAGCTAGAAATGTGGTGTGGCCTAATCAGTAAAGAACTGATGCCAGCACAACTCCACTCCCCCAGAAGGGGATGAAACACAAAGGCTTTGGCAAGACCCATTGCTGCTGACAGGGAGTTAAGTGATCCCAGGTAGGGGGTATATGGTAGAATAATCCCTTCTAAAGCAATCAAGGAAGGAGAAAGTTGAGAAGTGTACAGACCAGGAGGACAGTCTCCAGCAGCCTTTTTCAAGAGATGGGGTGGAAGTTCAGGAGGAGCTGGATCACCCCCTTATGGAGGGGGAGAATAGGCAGTGAAGGCAATCTTCCCAAAATTTAAGGGGCTACAAAGATGAAGGGGGGAACTAATTGCAGGAGAAGATGGATGGGATACATTTAGGGTTCAAGCCATCTGGGCTAGATTTGAAGAGCTTGACTGAAGCAAAGGCAAGCAGGGTCTCCAGGGAGTGATGGGGGAGGAGTTTAACTGAGTGTAGCGGACAATGGTAGTAAGGTCTTTTTTTTTTTTTTTTTTTTTTGAGGGAGTAGCAAAGTGACATGCTACTGAACATGACTTAATTTCTGGAGGTCTCTTTGGAGGTTCATGAGTAGGTAGGGCAGAATATTGCCAAGCAAATTCAGGTGGAGGGTGAGTGATTTGGTTCTAGGCCAGGACAAGCTTGATCAAGCTTGATCGATCAATCTGGGCAAAGCAGGATGAATTTGTGGAGTTGGGAAGGGGCCTCGGACAGGTAGTGAGCAGTTGCCTTCTCAGAGGTGCTGCCAGTCCATGGCAGGGGTGAGGCCAGGGTACTGCACACCATGCACTTTAATGAATGGTTGTAAAACTGGCTTTGGCTTCATTGGGGACTGGGGGTACACCTGGAGTGTCTAATGGCATGGTGGCCTGCATCTGTCCACTAAGGGAACCAAGCTCCTAAGTGACAGGTTTAAATGCTTCCTTGGCAAGCTTAAACTAGCCAAGGGAGGTGCTAAGAGGCAAGAAATTTCAAGCCTCCTCCACAAAACATGGTAGGTAGCAAGGTAAACACTGAGGTACTGAGCACAACAGAGGACAAGATGGGGTAAATGGAAAATTAGACGGGGGCATTAATGACAAGGATGGGAAGGATAAAGCCAACATTAAATGGAGGGTAATGAGTACCAATGCTTGTAGTCTGAGAAATGAGCTTCCTGAGTTAGTGGCCTTGATGGAAGATGAAAAATTGGATATTGTGGCAGTCATGGATACAGGGTACATGGAGAACCATGACTGGGATGTCAACATACCATGGTAGTCTACAGAAGGGACAGGAAGGGTAAAAGGGGTGGAGTAGCACTATACATAAGGGAAGGGATCAAAGCTACAGAACTAAAAAGTAAGGGGAGGACAAGAGACTCTGGGTCACCTTGGAGATGGAATGGCATCACAATCTGCACAGGGGTTTGAGCCCCATCTCAAAGGGAGGAAATGTACAAGAAAATGAGGACATTCTCAAAATGGCTGAAATTGGGAGATGCTATTGGTGGGGGACCTGAATATGCCAGATGTTAACTGGATGACATGTACTGCAGCCACCTCCAAGAGCAGGGTCATTCTCTATGCCCTGCAGGGGGAAGGCCTTAGACAGCTAGTATTGGAACCTGCTCAGAAGGGAGCAATACTAGACCTGGTGCACTCAAATGGAGAGAGGACCTCAAATTTAGAAGTCAGAAATATGGGAACAAGTGACTACTGCACAGTGTGCTTCACAATAAGCACAACCATGAGGACAAGCCATACAAAAACAAGGATACTGGACTTTAGAAGGGCAGACTTTGGCAAAATGGGTGCATACCCAAGGAATGCACTAGCAAATTGCCAAAAAGGAGGGGTGGAAGAACAATGGAGAAAAATCAAAACTATCATAGAGGCAAACAAGCCTTTGTGTGAAATGAAACAAAGTGGAGTAAAACCACTATGACTCTCAAAAGAGGTGGCATGGAAGGTTGAGGAGAAAAAGGCTGCATTCAAAAAGTGTAAGGAATCGCAGGAGCACGATGGGAACTGTCAAAGCAGAAAGTGGGGAAGGCAGTCAGAATAGCAAAGGCCCAAGCCGAGGGGGAAAAAATAGCCAACTCAATTAAGGGGATGAAATCTTATAGGTACATTAAGGAGCGTAGAAAGGTTAAGGAAGGAATAGTGAAAACTAATAAAGGAGGGGAGGTGGGCAGAGGGATACAGTGAAAGAGACTGAATGAATACTCTTGCTCAATATTAACAAGATGAGGAGTTGCCTAAACCAGACAATAGAAACCCTCTGGGTAGGGGGGTTGACACCAGTCCATTTACAGAAGTCGTGAAAGAACTCAAACTCAAGGTGGACAAAGCAATGGAGCCTGACAGGATTTGCCCCAGAATCCTAAACTAAGGGATGACCTACTGACACCACTGACCACACTTTAACAAATCATGGGAGGTTGGGGTGTAACAAATCATGGGAGGTTGGGGTGATACCGGAGGACTGGAGGAGGGCAGATATGATTTCCCTTCACAAAAGTGGGAGAAAGACATAAGCAGGAAACTGCAGATCTGTAAGTTTGACCTCAGTGGTAGGGAAAATGAAGGAATCACTTTTGAAAGAATTGAGTACCTAGAGGCCAGTGGGGCACAGGACCCAAAGCAGCATGGATTTACAGCAGGAGGGTCATGTCGGACTAATCTAATTGATTTCTTTGACTGGGTGATCAAAGTAATAGACCAGGGAGGGGCTGAGGATATGGCCTACCTAGACTTTAGCAAGGCATTTGACACAGTCCTGCACAAGACTTGGCCAGCCTGGGAGTGGGTTACAGGGCGGTAGCCTGGGTAGCAAACTGGCTGCACAACAGGACACAAGGTAATAGTGAATGGAACACATTCTGAAGAAAGGGGGGGTACTATTGGAGTACCTCAATGCTTAGTACTGGGTCCAGTCCTCTTTCATCTTTATAGGTGACATTGCAGAGGGTCTGGAAGGAAAGGTATGCCTCTTTGCAGATGGCACACAGATCTGTAACAGAGTTGATGCACATGGGGGGGGTAGAAAGGATGAGAAGGGACTTGGCAAGGTTGGAGGAATGGTCAGACATATGGCAACTTAGATTCAATGCAAAGAAGTGCAAGTAATGCACCTGGGGAAACAAACCCAGGAGAAGAGTACACAATAGCAGGGGAGGTACTAACAAAAATGGAAATTACTTGGGTAGTTGTATCAGATGACCTAAAGGTTGACATGCAATGTGAGGCACTGGTAAGGAGAGCCAGGGAGATACTGGGATGCATAGGAAGGGGCATCACAAGTGGAGAAAGGGAAGTGGTTATCTCTCTGTACAGAGTTGGTGAGACCCCATCTGGAATACTGTGTGCAGTTTTGGAGACCCAGTCTACACAAGGACATAGACAGGATGAAAGCAGTCGAGAGGAGGGCAACTAAAATGGTGCAGGGTCTGCATCAGAAACCATATGATGAGACTGAGAGCCTAAGTATACCCTTGATGAAAGAAGGGGTAGGGGGAACATGATAGAAACTTCAAGTACCTCCTGGAATAAAAGTCCAGGAGGGTAGCACCTTCAGAAAGATGTAAGAACAAAGGGGCACAATTTAAAATCAGGGATGGCTTTTGGGGGGTAATGTGAATTTTTTTCAGTGGTGGATGCATGGAACCACCTTCCTGGGGAGGTTGTTGGGTCTAAAACAGTGGGGAATTCAAACATGCATGGGACAGACAAGGCAATTGTAGTGGGGGGGGGGGTGAAGGAAGCAGGCTGTTTTAACTAGAATCTTCAGATCCCCCCCAATAGGAAGGGGAAATGGACAGACTAGGTGGGCCAAGTGGTTATCTGCTGTCTGTATCTATCACTGATTTACTGGTATTTATGTACAGTGAAATCTAGATGGGTCAAGGGTTGTACCAAAGACTTCTCAAGCAAGGCACTAGCTGTACTTCAGACAGCACTTTCATTCTAGCAGCAGAGCCAAATAGCATGGAATAAGAATTTGCTAGTCAATGCTAGTAATCTGACATGTAGCTCCACTCCTGGATCTTTGAACCAGGTATTTTGAGCTTGAATAGACCACCAGGTCATCTGCATAAAGCAGAGCAGTCTGGATACTGGGTTCAGCAAGGTCCTTTACAAAGATGAAGAGAAGGGAACCCAAGATTCACACAAATGTTTACTGAAGTGAGGACAAACTGCTATTTTGAATTTGACACTGACTGCTACCAGGAAACTGAATCTGGGGAGATGCCCAGAGCTTGCAGTTTCATAAGATTCACTAAATCAAAAGCCTTGGTAAGGTCTGAACACTGGCCCTGTAAATATGCCTTTGTCCATGACATCTGATTTTTGAAGCAGTGCCATGGTGGTACATGACCTTCTGCAGCTATACGGGGCTGGGTGTCTGAAAAGATTAATTCTTGGAGCTAGATGGGTGGATAAGATTGGACAGAATAGAGGATGACACTTCAGTGATGGAATGACCCTAGAATCTCATATAAACCTGCATCTTCTGTAACATAACCCATCCATTGCCTGGAAATTACCTGTACCACTCCGAGACATGTAGCTTAATCTGGTTAAACATTTGTCTAAATTGGGTAGGCGTAACATTTGCATACCCTAGATTTCCTAAAATGTTCACCTTGTTAATAGGCACTCTGGTATACTGCTTGACTTCAACTCTGGTCGTGGTTGTGTACTAAACCTATATTTTCCCCTCTATAGCTGCTTGATGGACAGTAGGCTGGATGACTCCTCTTCAGCTTTCAGACCTTCAAGACCCCAGCAGAACAAGCTGCAGTTTGGTCTGTCAGCCTTCAGATTCTTTGAGGATGCCAGGAACACAGTAAGTTGTCAACTTGATAGTTTTGGTTTACTATTGACTAGATTGTCTGTCTGTCTTTATAATTTCAACTTGCCTTTCAGATCTATATCACTTGCCAACTGAAAGTTGTGAGTCTTGTCCAGAGTCCTGATGCCACAAACAAGGCCTGCTCTTTCACAAAGCCTGGAAACTTGTAAGTTGCATCAAATGACCTTGTGCCCACCTAGATGTAGAACATGAAAGTAAATATTACTGACTTCTGTATTTCAGCTGGTCCCCAGTTGAAGGCTCTAGTGATATCTGTGGGTGCTGTGAAACTGGAAACTGTGGGGTAGTTCCATTTAGGAGACACTGGAAAAGAGATGTATCAAAAGGTAACAACCACTGTCTAGTAAGGTCACGTATGTAGAGCCCTTGACACTTTAAAGTGAAAATGACTTAATTGTACCCAAGGACAGGGTGTCTCTTGGGGTTAAGTACAAAAAGATAGCATTGAATTTCTCTGCAAATGCACAGCATCTAGAACAAATGCTAGGAGGATGTGCAATGATCCCAAAGCACGCCAACGATATTGTATAGCATGTGGAACAGGACTTCAACCTGGTCTACAACCTCATGTTGAACACCTGGGCAACAAATTGGTCATACAGGTAATTGTGGGTGCTGTTGACTTGCAGATCTGGACACTCATGAATTTGACATGTTGAAATAACCAACTGCAGATTGTACTCTTGATCTGGGGGTGTCTAGGTGGGTGGTCTGTCTCTCGCATGCATACTGAAATCCTGCCTGAGCCATGGAACACTCGCTTAAAGTGGTAAAGCTGACTCAAACATGGTATCCTACTATGGTACATTTTGATACGGTTAACTTGGTTTGATAAGTTATCAAAAGGAATAAAAATGTGTATAGGTACCTATTGTACACTACTGCTTTAATTTACTTTGAGGAACTCCATAGTGGTATGCTACACAAACCTGTCTTACTAATTTAAATGGAAAATGGAAATTAAACGGCACTATCAAAATGTAAAGGCCTACTTGTCCCATGTGACTTTTACAAACCTGTCTCTCCTATTCAGCAAAACCACTGACTGAATCTGAAGGATATGCTCACCTTCGACCTATAACTATCATGGACTCTTCCTTCCGAGAGACCATCCTGTCCCCAGAAGTCTCATTCCACATGCAGGAGAATTCCTCATCACAAGGTACACTTTACTCTGGAAAGCTGCATGTTTTAACTTTCTGCACTTTACTAACTTGTTACTATTTCATTCTTCAGGTTCCAGTTTTGGAGTGATGGCCTTCTCTATGCTTGGACTGATGGGAGCAACAACTTTGGTGTGCACTGCCCTGTTAGTTTACAGGAAACTTGGAAAGAGTTCTTAATTTTATGTACTCTACAATAAAATGGCTTCATGTAAAGAATCGTGTGCGTTTCTTAATGTCCACAGGAAGTGGTAAAATGAACTGTTCACACCCTGACCTCTTGAGACCACCTCGGGTGCTGGTTTTGGAGATCCAGTCCACTAGTGTGGATGTTGGGTTCTCCCATTACCTTAATAGTGCCTTAAATGCAGTACCACTGTCCTGGTCATGGATGGTCATCTCCTCCCTCCCCCAAATCAATTACCCCTGCCACACTTGCTCCTGGTGCCCCAAGTTCGGGCCATGAATTTGGCTCATCCCTGTTTGTCCCAGCTGCTGTCAGTCAGTGAGGAGGTAAAGGTTTCTCTCTAAAAGAAACCAGAGTTGGGCAACCTGGCACTTGGTAAAAGCATCTTCCCTATTTTTGCTGCACTATTTTAACTTCCTTCCTGCACCAGCTAGTGAGTCTACCACCTTGCCATCTGGGCTTGGTGCCACAAAGCAAATTGTCCAGATGACTGATAGCCAGAGGTGTGGGAGAAGGGCTGATGCCCTTTGTGGGGTAGGGGACTAGTAATGGTGACAGTAGCACAGGGTGCTGTTAGACAGAGGGCACAATTTGGTATAAAGGGACAATGGTGCCACTAAAGCTGCCATTTTTTTCTGTTCCGCTCCTGCTAGCAAGGGAAGCAGATGTGTAACTTATCCTTCACCTTTAATGATACTGAATCCCACTGATGCTCTGCCTTTGGAAGCAGGATCTCCTTTTGGCAAGGAACAATATGGAGCCACAATATCCTCTAGTGTAGGTTTAATCCATGTAGGTAAACATCAAAAGTAGGTGTAAACCTGCAACTTGATTAATAAAATGAATGTACTAAAGGACCTCTTGAGACCTTATATCTCCATTGTACATGGAGACCAAAGTTGGTGATGGCTACCCTTGCCCATCATTAGATCTCTCCAGCCTCATGACTAGCAAGAGTGTTGCCTATAGCCATCTCTAGGGGCTTGGCCAGTTACTTGGCTTGCTGCTACACACTTGGGGATCTGATATCACCCAACATAATGGATGCTGGCCACTTCAATTCAGCAGAACTTTGATCAAAGGTTGCATTGCAAATTAACCCTAAATGAACAAGTTCTGTTCAGTTGGTATGGCTGTGGAGAGCTATTCAGAGTGGCAAGAGTGCTTGAAAGAATATGCAATGTGTTCACTAAACTGAGTTGGATGCAATTAATGCTGCAGCAATGACAGAATGGCACATGTGTGATTACTTGCACATGCATAGTTTGCCCCAAGCAGTACTAACTTGTGTGCAATATTCACATATGCGCAATTTAAGTAGGCACCACAATATTATACACAGTGACTAGCAATATCTCTGCAAAGCTATCCTGCCAGTAAATTGCACACAGACAAATCCACTGAAAGACCATCTCGCCCATCAAAAATGGGCAAAATAAGGATCCCTGCAAACGGGATCCTAAATCTCAGCCGAGCTATCCAGTACAGGAGCATTTTCTCCCATAGAAACCTAGATATAATCTGCAGTTATAACTTGCTGTTATCTTGCTAGGCATGCACAGCCACCCCTCCTTCACTCTGTGCCTACTGCCATTCCTGAGCCCTGCATAGTTTGCTAAGGAGTTCACCACATTCTGAATCGGTGGCAGTAAGTTACTGGGCAACTTTGTAAATCTGGCTATGAAAACTAAGCAATTGACTGCACTGAATCCCAATCAGTCCACGGCTCCATAGAAGCAACTTTCTTACGTTTGCTGTGGCAAATGCTCCCCAGCAATTTTATAAAAGGCTCCAAAAAGGGTGTGTAAACTCATTTTTTAAACCCCCCCTCAAATAGGATGCCTTGGTAAACCTAGACTGCAACCCTCTAGTCTTCATCTCTGGGTGATGGGTATGTAGCATCTCACATGGGGAAGGTGTAGAATCTCATAATCACCTACCCAGTCATTGCTCTATACCATCCAGAGGTTCTGAAGCATTAATTGAAATGTGTCACTCTAAGGCATAATGAGGAAGCTGCTCATATCATGGTGTGACCTAGGGGAAGGGGTTACATAGGGCTGTAAAGGATAACGTATAATGGTATGTGGGTAGTACAAACAATACAACTTTAAGATTCATGTGAATCTTGAGAGCAAAGCTTGAGATTCTAATTTTTCTAGAGCCTCTGTTGCAGATGACTCTTGCCATTCTAAAATAGAAATAACTAACATTTGTGTTAGTGAGTTTTTTGTACTGGCTTGGTCAGTTTCTATCATGGCTACACACATTGGAAGAGACTAGCCACCATCCAGAGTATATTGAGGGAGCTGTGAAAGGAACTAGCAACACCTCTGACATGTCTCATGGAGTTGCAAAAGAGTAGTGGTTCCAGGGAACTGGAGGATGGCACATGCAGTCCCACCACGCACAAGCCGAGGTGGGGAAACTTCAGACCAGTAAGCCTGACCTCAATGGTGGGAAAATGAGTCACTGCTGAGAGATGGAATTCCTGGAATCCAGGGATGGCCAGGATCTGAGTCAACATGGAGTCGCAGCAGGAAGGTAACTTCAAAATGAGATTCTTTAAATTGGGTGATTAGAAAAGTAATTGGAAGGGAGTAAACAGTCTTTGACATAATTCTACATAGACTGGGTAACAAGATGGCTAGTTTGGGTATGGAAGACAAGATGAAGTGAGTTAGGAACTGGTTAATAGACAGGGTGGTGGTTAATGGGGTACAATCTGGGGGGAGGGGGTGACGAGTAGGGTACCACAAGGATTAGTCCTGTTCAATGTCTTAATTAGTGACATTGCAGAGGGGATGGAAGGACATCTTTTTGTAGATGACACCTAAATCTGCAATGGAGTGTATACTCCAGAAAGGGGTGCAGAAAACTAGGGGACCTGGAGAAGCTTGAAAGATGGTCAGCTATAAAGAGTACAAAATCATCCTAGATGGAGGGAACCCTGTGGAGAGCTACAGGTTGGGAGAAGTGGACTAGTGCTGAGGAGAAAAGGGACCTATGGAGGTTATCTGACATCAATGTATCCAAGCAATGCACAAATGTGGTGGGGAGGGCAAGTGGCATGCTGGCGTGCATAGACAAGAGTGTTTCTAGTGTGGAAGGTGGTAATGCCATTGTATAAAACATTGGTAACTCCTCACCTGGAGTACTGTGCAGTTCGAGGCCTGTATAAGGACATAAACAAGACGGACCCTCTCCAGAGAAGGGTTACAAAGATGGTGCAGGGCTTACACCATAAAACATGAGACTAAGGAACCTGTATGTACTCACTGGGAGAGAGTGAGGAGACATGATTGACCCCAAGTACCTCAAGGGTATAAATGAGGTGCAGGAACTTTTCCAGTCTAAAGTACTAGAACAGCTGCCCAATACAAAGTTGGAGGTGGAATAGGAGGCAATGTGAGGATGTTTTTCTAAATGGCAAAGGTAGCTGATGCTTGGACTAGACTGCCACAGGAGGAAGTGAGGGGTCCAGCACAGTGGAGGAGTTTAAGCATGCCTTGGATAGGCACAAAGTTACCTTAAAGGGAGTGATGAAAAGCCATTATGTAGTGTCAGCGGCCCTATACAATATATAGGGCATACAGGTACATTGGCTGGCCCTAGTGGTCCCTTATCTGGCAAAGTTCTACAAAGAATGTCATTTTGAAACTGCTCTGCAGATGCTGTATCTGTTGGAAATTAGGTTCCAATGATTGCTGGCTAACTGCAGCAATAAACCAGCTGAAAGATTTAAAGAAACATGTTCTCAGATGTCTGCACTGTACCTGCCCTGTTCATGGCCCTATGGGGGGCAGCTTCAGCCTCTGGTGCTGTCAATCCCTTGCCTTTCAACACTAAAGCATTACAGTGGGCACACCTGCACAGCACCTGTCTATCTGGGTAAAGGGAGAGCTTCAGTCTCCAGTGTTACTACCACACCTTTGACCAGAATAAAATACTTCAGAGTGATTCAGTCTGCACTGTGCCTGCCTTGTTCATGGCCTGACAGGAAACTACAATCTCCAGTGCTGTAAATGACTAGTTCCTCAACTTTTCACATTAAATGCATCACACAGGGTCCACATTTGATTTAGTTTATGTATTGATTCTTATTTAAATTGTGGTGGTTGGGTTGTGCCACTGATGTATGCAAGTTGTTTAATAAGAGAATACCAAGTAAATAACATTCTACCTGCAGTGAATATTGGTTGGTGGATCACAATTTTGAAGACATGTAAGATACCTGTTGGGTAAATGGAGGTTCAGTCTTCAGAGCTGTTGGTCCCTCACCTTTCATCAGCATTAGACATTACATTGTGTGGGAGCTTCAGCTTACCCTGTGCGTACTTGCCACTTGCTGTAGAGAAATCTAGGGCTTCGACGTGCTATACTCTCTTCTCCCCCACACTTCAAGACTTATACACAAGTGATTATGTAGCTCATGAAGTCAGTGCAGCATAATGGTTTGAGGACACTGACCTACAAACCTGGAGACCTAGGTTTTAATGCACAGCCCCAATTTGCATACTGTGTGACCCTGAGCAAGTTATTTAACTTCCTTGTGCTCCCAGCTTACACAAGGAAACAACTTGGGTTTAGTGGCGGTTTGCTGGTTAACAATTTCCCAAGCCTGCAGTAGTCAATATACAAATAGGACATGAGGGCACAGCAAAAGATTAAAGGGAGGCCAATTAAGGGGTAATGTGAATTATTATTCTCAAATGGGAGGTGGATGCAGGGAATGGCCTACCTCAGGAAGTGATGGATATGAATACAGTGCAGGGCTTCAAACAGGCATGGGCATAAAGGAGCAGTATAGATGAGTATGAATAGATGGGCCATTGACAGACTAAAGGCTGACTCTTTCATAAGGTAGAAAGAAATTGGCATACTGGATGGGCCTTGCAGTCATCAGCCATAAACTTCTGTTTCTGCACTGTACCTGCCATCTGCACCTTTGCCTGTAAACAGACATACAGCTTCAGTGTGGTCAGTCCCTCTTACTGGCACTATATACATCACATGGGAAGCCTTCACTGCTACATCTCCAACCATTTAGCTAAATGGAGGGTGTTTCTGGTGAAAGGCTAGAGACTAACAGTAATATATCCTCAGTTACACCTCTGCCAACAGCCAGGCTGCAATAAACTTACACAACAACCCCAGTAGTCGGATGTACTCTTATTAGAGGGGCTTGTGTTTTCAAAATGGAGCAACAGCCGGACACAAATGCACCAAATATCCTCTCAAAACTCAAGGCTTCTGTTTGTATGCCAGCTGAACTCTGAAGAATGCTGAATTCATGTACTGCCAAATGTAATTCCTGAAACCTTTCAATATTATCTGCTCTTATATTGATATACTCTGTCACCTTAGGTAGCAAAGGTTGTGCCTGAAAACTGTCCCTGGGATCAGTGCACCTACCCAGTTAATGTTCAAACTATTCTGTTTCCATTCTGTGTGCAGGGGGTGCATTCTACTACTGCAGAAGTTTGAATTCTTCTCTTCCCATAGTAAACAATCACAATGTACTGAGTGAAGACATGACATGAACTCGTCTGTAAAAAGGACTATTTACATTATTTGGCAACATTTTACTTTTTTTGACTGAATTTTTAGAAAACTTTTTTCTTCAAAGTTACCTGTGGGTACATTTTATATAAGGATAAGACATGGCTGGGTGTTGGTAGTACTGAGACCTACCTATCCAAAGGCTGAAGGAACTCTACTTGCAGTCTCATGCCTACCTAGATCTCTTCTATCTCAGTAAAACCAACACCCAGCCATGTGTTATTACTTACAGGTCTGTCATCCTTTCTTCTGTGGTAGGGGAAATTGACTTTAATGCTATTGAAGGAAGGGAGCATTGACCACTTTAAAGTAAATGGACTGCAAGACCTGAGGCAGCATGTGATAGCCAGTCTAACATTTTTAGACTTGTTTAACAAAGGTTTTGGATTGGGGGAGGCAGTGAACATGGTCTAGTTTTGACTTCAAGGCTTCTGATGCTCTTACATGTGGGAGACTGGTAAACATGTTGGTAGCATGGATGGTGGGATATTTTATTGAGTTTAACTAGGCAGGCATGCGCAGTGGGGAACCACCCACTTCCAGATGTGACCAGGGGCTATACATAGGGTGACTTTCTACAGTACAGGTTTTACATAATGTACAGTGATAGACAGACACACAAAACATTGAGTACCCTAGACTTTACATATTGTCCAAGTAAACACATGGCGATCAGGGCTACAATACTTGGAAGACCCTACAGTGTAGCAGCTTATTATAATGGCGCAAACAGGAATGTGTGGGCTTAGTACTTATGGCTGGTGGTAGACTGGGTTTAGGTGTCTAGGGTTTGTGGTGTGCCTGTTGGCTATAATGTGCTTTCACAATCTCTCGCAGCAGGTCAGGCCCTCTGCTCCCACAATGCCAACCTCCGAGTGCAATGTTGTGAACAGGCAACAGAGAGCATACCCCCTCCTCTCTGCATGTGGGTCTGGATCACCTTTTGGTCTCAAGTTTTATTTTTTTTTGGGGGGGGGGGGGAGAGAGAAAGATTAAACCTGTGAATCTTAGATTAGCATACCCAAATGTACAGGCTTGGATAATTTGCTCTTTGAGGGGCATGCCAGATCTCTTAAAGGCACCTAACCAGGTATCCATGAACCTGTAAAAGTCTAAGACCTTGGGTATAAACTTTTCCCAGTTCAGTACCACCATCAAACTTAGATTTTGTCACTCTTAACCCTCAATACATCACTTGGAAGACCCAGGCAGTATATTTCAAATGAAAGGCTTACTTATAAAATGTGTAAAAATGTTACAGGGACACACACAACACTATCAGAAAGCATACAGTCACTTAAAAGACAACTACAAACTCCTACCAATATACTGTTAGACTTTTTCTATCAAATGTATTGCCTGTTAACAGTGCTTAAGTTAGATGTGGACTCTTAAGAGCCCAAAAAGAAATGACATGCTGTTGAAACACAGAATAGTCGAATGCTGTTTCCACCCTTTCTATGATCTCTCCTAGAATATAGAAAATTATACAAACTATCTTCCTGTCAGAAGATATTTTAAATAAAGTGACATCAGCAAAACTCTTTCCCAATATGCCTCCTTAATGAACATAGTGATAAATGTTTTTCCCTTTAAGACATAAGTTTACGATGCCTATATCCTGGTAGCTGGGTCAGTGTTACTTAATGGTCTCCTGTTTTTCTGACTTGACTATCTCTAGTCTTTCAATTACCTCTTGGTTTTGGGTCACTTGCCTGTTACTGAAGCCTGGGGGGGTCACCAATAGCACAGGATGTCTCATGTGAAACACTCTCCTACCACATTCTATATTACAACTATCACAGAACAATCATAACCAGCTGGCCAAGCTTCACACTAACCAGGGTAAGAAAATGATTAGTGGCTAGGAGGCAGAGGGTGGTGATAAATGGAGTTTGTTCAGAGAAGAGTGACTTATGGAGTGCTGCAGGGATCAGTGATGGGGCCAGCCTTCTATAATGTCTTCATTAGTATTCTGGCAGAAATACTGGAGAGGAAGATCTGCCTCTTTGTGGATGACGCCAAGATATGCAACAGGGTGTATGTGTGCAAACAATGGAACGAGATTTAAAATGGCTGGAAAAGTGAACAAAATAGTGGCAGCTAATGTTATGCTAAAAAATGCAAAATAATGAAACATTGGTCACAAGCCTGGAGATGGAGTACAAAATGGATATGGAGATATTTTCAATGACCAAGCAGACAATGGACCTGGTGTAATCCTTCCTGGGTGAACTGAAGGAGGCCAGACAATGAGACAAAGCAACGGTGAGATGCTGGAGTGTATAGGTAGGGGTATCTGCAAGAAAAGTGATGGGGTGTTGCCCCATGTAGGTCATTAAGATTTCACCTGGAGTACTGTCTCCAGTTTTGGAAACTACGTGTCACGGAAGATGGATTAGAAATGGTCCAGAAGAGGGCTAGCAAGATGGTAGTGGGTCTATATCAAAAGCCATATGGGGAGAGACTAAAGGAACTAAACATGTATTAGCGCAGGGGGGGGAGAGTTAAGATTGAGAGTAGACCTTTCAGTACTTCACAGGGGTGAATAAGGTACAGGAGGCAGATCTATATTGGAGAAGAAGGTGCTCAAGTCTAGAGCAAGGGATCATGTTAAGAAGCTGGATGAGGGTAGGTTCAGGTATAAGGGAAATACTTCTTTACTGAAAGGGTTATGGATGCCTGGTATGGTCTTTAATTAGAGGTGGTGTGTGTACAAACAGTGACTGGATCCAAGAAAGCCTGGGATAGGCAGAAGGGAACCGTAAGGGACAGAAGACACCATATCAAGTGGAGGACATAGGCAAGAAAAGAAGTCATCCTTAGATGAGCAGATAAAGGGGAGATCTTGTTGATGGGGGACCTGAGTATGCCAGATAAGTGTAGCACATTTGCTGCAGCCACATTCAAGAGCAGAGTCATTATCTGTGCCCTGCAGGGGGCAGGCTGTGGGCAGCTACATTTAGAACCCACTCAGGAGGGAGCAGTCTTATACCTGGTACTCCCAAATGGGGCTGGTAAAAGGATCTTGGATTAAGAAGTGGGTAGCCATCTGACCAAACAGTGTGGTTCACAATCAACAGTCCTACAAAAGCAATGGTACTGCACTTTTGAAGGGTTGACTTTGGCAGAATGCCTAGGGAATACACTAGTAAAAGGGCAGGAAGATAGGTGGAGTAATAATGGGGCAAAATCAAAACTGCCATTACAGAGGCAATAAGATCTGTTAGTTTGACCTCAGTGGTAGGGAAAATGATGGAATCAATTCTGAAAGAAAGAATTGTTGAGTACCTAGAGGCCAGCAGTACACAGGACATAAGGCAGTACAGATTCACAGAAGGAAGGTCAAGTCAGTCGAATCTAAAAGATTTCTTTGACTGAATGACCAAAGAAGTAGACCAGGGAACGGCTGTGAACATGGATTACCTAGACTTTAGCAAAGCATTTGACATGGTGCATACACAAAAGATTAATAAACAAGTTAGCTAGCCTGGGATTGGGTCCCAAGGTTGTAGCCTGGGTAAAAAACTGGTTGGACAACAGGACGAAGAGGGTAATAGTAAATGGAGTCTACTCTGAAGAAAGGGGTTACTAGTGGGGAACTGTAGGATGCAGTGTTAGGGCTGGTCCTCTTTAATGTCGAAGGGACATTGTAGAGGGACTGGATGGAAAAATGCCTTTTTGCAGACAACACAAAGATCTACAACAGGGTTGCTATACAAGGGTGTGTGTGGAAAGGATGAGAAGGGACTTGAGAAGGTTGGAGGAATGGTCAAAAGTATGGCAGCTTAGATTCAAAGCAAAGTGGTGCAAAGTAATGCAACTGGGAAACTAAAACTCAGGGGAAGAGTGCACAATTGGGGGGGAGGTACCAACAACAAAAAAATGGAAAGGGACCTGGGGGCAATCATATGAGATAACTGAAAGGTAGGCAGGAAGGAGGGCTGGGTGGGATACTGGGATGCATTGGGAGAAGCATCACAAGTAGAAAACAAGAAGTCGTCATCCCTCTGTATAGACAACTGGTGAGACACCATCTGGAGTACTAAGTGTGGTTTTGGAGAACCCATCTCCACAAGGACATAGACAGGATGGATGCAGTCCAGAGGAGGGCAAATAAAATGGTGCAGGGTCTGCACCAGAAACCATACGGAGAGAAATTGAAAAAGCTTAATATGTATACCCTCAAGGAGAGGGGGGGGACATGATGGATACTTTCAAGTACCTCAAGGGAATCAACAAAGTCCGAAAGAGGGTAGCTGTTTTCAGAAGAAGAGAGATGCACAGTTTAAAGATAGAGGGGGAGATGTCTTAGGGGCAACATGAGGAAGTATTTTTATAACGGAGAGAGTGGTGGACACATGGAACAGCCTTACTGAGGAGATCATGGGGTCAATAACGTGGGGGAATTCAAGAATGCATGGGACAGACATAAGGCAATTATAATGGGGATAGGAGGAAGTAGGCAGTCGGTTAACCAAGATTTGCAGCTTATCCAGTAAGTTGGGAACTGGGCAGACTAGATGGGCAAAGCGGTCCTTATCTGCCATCAGAGTCTATGTTTCTGTGAAAGGGGTGGAAGAGAATGTGCCAGAGACCTAGAAAGGTCTGCAGTGAAAGCAATCACTTTAAAAAAAAAAAAAAGGGGGGGGGCAGACTGGATGGGTCAGGTGGGCAAAATCTGCAATCAGTTTCTATGTAAATATCGATCAAAATTTTATTTATAAAAATCGCCTTTCTGAATCCAAGGCGCTTGTACATAAAATAAACCTCATAAAACATTTTAAAAGTAATAGCATCATTGATCAATAAAACCCAGATGTTTAAACTATGTAAGTTACAAAAGCGGCCTAATAGTCACACTAAGCCAGGCTAAATGTGCTTTCAATGCAGTTTTGAAACTCTAGATGGTCTGGCAATCTCGTACCCATTGAGGTAGAGAATTCTACAGGGTAGGGGCCATAAGACGTGGCCCCAGATGTTTTTAAATGGACCTGGGAATCTCTAGCAGTCCCTCGACGGTAGATCACAGAGGGCAGAAAGGGCGAAGGAGATCTTGCAGGTAACTAGGTCCCTGAGTATGTAGGGCTCTATAGGTCAGCAGACTGACCTTGAAGGTGATGTGCCACTTTACTGGCAGCCAGGGTATTCTGTGGAGCACAGATGTTACATGACTGGTCCCAGAAGAACCTGGCAATATCTTGACTGCCGCATTCTGTACTAGCTGCAGGCAGCAAATATCAACCCATGGTAGTCCTAGGTTGAGGGAGTTTCAGTAGTCAGGGCAGGAGGTAACAAAGGTGTGGACCAAAGTTGGAAGACCACAAGGAGGAACCAGATGTTTCACCCAGGCGATATTCCTCAGATGGTAAAAGAAGGTTTAGACTACTGCCGCCACCTGAAATTGCAGGGTTAGGCCATTGTCAAAAATAACGCCCAGGCTCTGCATCTGATCTGAGGCAGTCAGCTGAACATCCCCAAGCCACAACCCGGAGGGTGATCCTGCCGACATACCCACCTCTTGAACATCTGGGCCCACGATCAGCACCTCAGATTTAACTGGGTTCAACCTAAGCCAGCTCGCTCTCATCCAGTCTTGGATCTCGGCTAGACAGTTGTTAAACACTGAGAAGAACACATCCTGATCGGGTACCAAAGACATGTACAGCTGAGTATCATCTGCATATCAGTGAAAACTCAAGCTGTACCATCTAATAATCTCGCCCAATGGCAGCATATACACTGCAAACAACATGGGAGACAAAATGGTACCCTGCAGGATGGGGAGGAGTCTGAGGAATAAATTTCAGATTCTACTCTGAGTCCTACCCTCGAGGAAAGATCAAAACCATCTGAGGACTGTGGCAGACAGTCCACAGATGAACCACAGGCATTCCAATAGAATCCCATGCTCAACAGTGTCAGATGCTGCAGAGAGATCGAGAAGGGCCAAGATGGAAGGGGTCCCATCATCTCTCGCTATCAGGAGGTCATTAAGTACCCGAGCAAGAGCCATCTCAGAGCTATGCCTCTTCCTAAATCCTGACTAGAGACAATCACAGACATTGTGGCTGGTCAAGTGATCATCTAACTGTGATGCAACCACATTCTCAATAACCTTACCCACATAGGGCAGGTTGGAAACAGGTCTGTAGTTTTTTAAACAGTCCAGGTCCAGGGAGGATTTTCTAAGGAGGGTTGGAAAAACCACCTCCTTCGGGGGGGGGGTCAGGAAAGATGACCCTCTCCAATGATCTCCAGACTATTTGGGCAAGGACTGGGCCAGATTTCTCTATGTATCCTACTAGGAGACGTGTGGGGCCAGGATCCAAACTACAGCATCTGGATGACCATCACAATATCAGTGATTGCAGGTAGGCAAAAGTCCAACTCAGTAGACGGAGGGCCTGACATCTCCTGTCGATCATCGCAACTCCCATTAAAGGGGACCAGACAAATACCAGATCTGATTGTGGCAACCTTATCTGAGAAGAATTGAGCAAACTCATCACATCATTCTTGTGAAAAGGCTCCTCCAGACTGGAGAAACATTGGATTGCACAATCTGTCCACAGTCCGGAAGAGCTTGGCTGGTTCGATCTACGTAGCAGCAATCTCCCTGGATGGGAATTCTGCCTTCTTATGGGTGATTGCCAATTGATAGGACACATAATGGTCCATCAGTCTAAGCCTGTCCCACTCCAGATCCGATTTCAGCCAGCTCCTCTCTAGCCTTTGTCCCACTCTCTTCAACTCCTTTAAGGTCTCATCAAACCAAGTAGACCTTGAACGAAGAGTAAGGGGATGAACAGGAGCTATGGAATACAGGGTGGCCACCACCATCATCCAATTACTGTCAAGTACTAGATCCATGCATTCACCCTGTATACCCAAAAGATCCAGCACTGCCATTAGATCATCTGGGGTAACACCCCTAAAGGGGCAGTAGCGGACCAGTTCCATAGGGGCAGACCTACTGGGGGAGCCACAAAACTGAACCCAATGGTGTGATGGTCAGACCACCCAGCTGGCTCCACCACCAAATTGGATATCTCCATCCCCAGAAGGAACACCAAGTCCAAAGAAAGATCACCAATATCGGTTGAGGATATCAAATGATGTCCATATGTATTTCATATCCATGCAACTGCAGCTTTTCTTGGGTTGACTGCAGTTTATACAACTGAAGATCTTATTGCAAGGAAGGCTCTTGTATCAGGCCACCACTGGTAGGACTAAACCGCCATGAGTTAGGACCACGCAGAAAACTTCTAGCTAGCAGTCTGCCATGGGAGACCCCCCCACCAATATTTGTATGCTGACGTGAGCCAGTCCTATAAAAGGAGTCATCCCCCAAAGTTTCTCAGTTATACTCCTGCTGTTGACCGGCTCATGTCTGACCTTAGTGGACACCGCAGCTACAGTCTACTGCCATTTCCTGGCCTTTTTTAATTTCCTTTTCTTGAGTGTTTAAACAATTTTTCTGTGTTTCTTCAATGGGTCTTCCCCGCTGTCTTCCAGTCGGTCTTCCAAGTGTGCCTGTAGCAAACAGTTTCCTGAAAAGGACAGTCACTCTGCATATCTGATCTGGCTAGGTGCTGCCTAGGCCACAGCCATGACACAGAAGCCTGCCAGTTCTGCCAGAAATTCAACCAGGCCACTCAGTGACCTCTGAAAACTGGTGAGCCACCTTTTGAAGCAGAAGTTGGCCACAGTGGCAAAGGAGCTGCAGGCCTGGAGTTCTTCGGCCTCACTGGTGCAGTCCTGCAGGGCCACTTTGTTTTCTCAAAAAGAGAAGAAATCCAGTGGGAAGCACAAACACTGGAATAAGCACCGGGACTGGGAATGGTCAGCTTCACTTTCTTGACTGCTGCATAAACTGGCGACTGCAACCAGGTCATCCTTCCATGGGGGGGTCCTCCCCAACTCCTAGTGGCTCAATCACTCACTCTTATTGCTGTCTCGGGTGGGGACACTTCATGGCAGGACACTTCATCTCCTGCCCTTGGTGCTTTGGCCCTTATATTCCATTGGCACTCTGCCAGGCTTGGCAGGCTTGTGTCTTCAGACATTGACCCCATGGCATCCCGGGCCACTACATTGCCTTTGTTGGTTCTGACTGCAGGGACCGATGTGAGTCTTTCCAGGCATTGCCCACAGTAGGCTGTCACATTTTCTTCTCCACCAACATCACCTCTGCCTCCCCTGAGGCACCTGCCTCTCTTTCTGGGTCTGCTCGAGTGGTCATCTCTCCCGGACACTTCAGGCCATTGCCTCCAATGCCATCACTGTTGTTGCCACTGCCTTCGCTAGTGGACCCATCCCCATTGTCACCACTGCTGCAGGTCCAAAGAATGACCAATATGGGTTGAGGATATTAAATGATGTCCATGTGTATTCCATATCTGTGCAATTGCAGCTTTTCTTGGGTTGTCTGCCGTTTATATAACTGAAGATCTTATTGCAAGGAAGGCTCTTGCATCAGGCCATTGCTAGTAGGACTAAGCCGCCATAAGCCAGAACCATGCAGAAAACTTTTAGCTAGCAGTCTACCATGGGAGACCACCTCCCCCCCCCATCAATATTGGTAAGCTGACATGAGCCAATCCTTATGTCCGACCTTAGCGGACACGCAGCTACGGTCTACTGCCATTTCCTGGGCCTTTTTATTTTCCTTTCCTGAGTGTTTGAACAATTTTTCTGTGTTTCCTCGACAGGTCTTCCCCACTGTCTTCCAATCTGTCTTACAAGTGAGCCTGCAGCAAACAGTTTCCTGAAAAGGACAGTCACTCTACATATCTTACCTGCCTAGGTGCAGCATAGGCCCCAGCCATGACACAGAAGCCTGCCAATTCTGCCAGAAACTCAACCAGGCCACTCAGTGTCCTCTGAAAACTGGTGAGCCTCCTTTTGAAGCAGAAGTTAGCCACAGTAGAAAAGGAGCTGCAGGCCAGGAATTCTTCATTCTCACAGGAGCAATCCTCTGGGGTCTCTTTGTGTTGTCAAAAAGGGAAGAAAGCCAGTGGGAAGCACAAACACTGGGATAAGCACCTGGACTGGGAATGGTCAGCTTCCCTTTCTTGACTACTGCATAAACTGGCGATCGCAACCAGGTCATCCTCCCATGGGGGGTCTGCCCCAACTCCCAGTGGCTCAGTCACCCACTCCTATTGCTGTCTTGGTCAGGGCACTTTATCTTTGTGCTTGGTGCTTAGGCCCTTATATTCCATGGGCACTCAGCTAGAAGACTTGGCAAGCTTGTGTCTTCAGACATTGACCCTGTGGCACCCCCGGCCACTGCATTGCCTTTGTTGGTTCTGACTGCAGGGACCAATGTGAGTCTTTCCAGGCAATGCCCACAGCAGGCTGTCCCAATTTCTTCTCCACCAATGTCACCTCTGCCTCCCCTGCTGGGTCTGCTTGAGTGGTCACTTCCCACGGACACTTTAGGCCATTGCCTCTAATGCCATCACTGTTTTTGCCACTGCCTTTGCCAGTGGACACAGCCCCATTGTCACCTCTGCTGCAGCCATTGCTGCTGCTGATGGCCTTTGGGTTGACAACTGTCCTTCGCGTTGTGGTGAGCGGCCCTTTACTTGAATATCCTACGCTGGCTCCACCTTACCTACTGCTGTCCTACCCTGCTCCCCAGTGTACAATCTGTTACTTCTGGTGGACTGTAAGTCCCAATTTTCAGTGTAGTGGTCCTACCTCCAGAGGAAGACCCCCTCACCTCTGGGGCCCACCCATGCCTTTTCCTGCCATCCTCCCCAGGACCCTCTGCCTCAGGACCCAGACCATGTTGTACCTGGCACTGACCCCAGATAGCAAGTCCTCCAAGAATGATTCTTTTTCTTCCAAGTCTTTCTCGCTGTACAGAGAATCTTTAGATGAGGAGGTCCAACCTAAAGAGGCTCCTAAGTTCTCCTGATGTCCAAAGTTCATGGATGTCATGCACCACATCCATTTCATTGTGGGCTTGGAGACAGAGGAATTAGACCCGGAGATACACCACCTAGCCATCTGTATACAACAGTTGGATGACCTATACATTATGGTGCCCCCCCTTGACTGACCTGTATGAGGATGTCACCAAGTCTGCGTGGCACCATTCATCTACCACACTGCCTCTACCAAAGAAGGCAGACCACCTTTACCATGCTCCGGTTGTCAAGCCCTTCTTAGGGTGCCACCCCAAGGCAGACTCCATCATCGTTAATGTGGCACATGACTGCACCAAAAAGCCCAAGCACCTTAAAGCCATCCCTCTGGACCTGGAGTCCAGGCAGCTACAGTATACCACTTGGGCAAACATGTTTACAGGTCTACCACCCTAGCTATTTAGGTCATAAATTACATGGCCCACATGGTCCAATACTAGGGTTGTGCACAGCCTGAATATTATTTCCTGAATACCACGAATGATGCACTATTCGGTATTTGGATACTGAATACCAAATAGTTCACAATTCGTCTGGTATTCGGGAAACACTGTTTAAAAAAAAAAAAAGACAAGAACTAGCCCCCTCCCCTCTCTCTCCCTGCCCATGCCAACAGCAAAACCCCCAGCCCTCCACCTTCTGTCAAAAAGCATACACCCCCATACCCCCAGAGGTTGTTTTTTCTTTTTATTAATACCACCGATAAAATATTAATAAAGATTGTGGGTGTTGGGTGATTGATTCTACCCATGGTCCTTTTAAGTCCATTTAAGCTTGTGAGGCAGCCTTCTATAGTAAAAATAGTTTGACCTTCCCCAGCACATGACCTTAGTGCCCACCAGTCCATTATCCAGTTTTTCTAATTCAAAGCTGAGAACGATGGGTGCCAGGGTCAGGTGCTGGGGGGGGACACAAACTATTTATTAAAAAAAGGAAAAAACAACCTGTGGGTATGGGGGGGGAGTATGATTTTTGATGGTGGGTAGAGGGCTGGGGGGTTTGCTGATTCTATGGACTGAGAGACAAAGGAAAGGGGACTGGTTCCCAATATTTTCACAAATGACTGAATACCAAATAATGAATATTTGGCTGTTGAATGATGAATGTTCAGCCGAATATTCGGGAAATGGTTTTCGCACAGCCCTATCCAATACTAGAATTTCTTTTGGGACTAGGCCAGGGACTTGGTATAGTCCTTGCCAGAGGACTCCACCAAGACACACCATGCTCATCTTCTTAAATTGGGCTCAGACATCAGTACATAGATACATAGACAGTGTCGGCAGATAAGGGCCTATGGCCCACCCAGTCTGCCCATTTGAGCTTGTAAGTTGAGTTTGTTTTCCTAGAAGTCTGTTGCCCCTTACCCCTGACCTCCGGAATTCCTTTATGTCTATCCCATGCATTCTTAAATCCCGTGATTGTTTCAGCCCCCACCACTTCCTCTGGCAGGGTGTTCCACTTGTCCACCACCCGTTCTGTGAAGAAATTCTTTCTCATGTTTCCTCTGAATCGTCCTCCTCCAACTTCATCCCATGCCCTCTAGTCCTGGAACATCTTTTCGCTTAAAATAGTGTTTTCCTGCACCCTGTTCCTCCCTGTAAGATACTTGTATGTCTCTATCATATCCCTCTCTCCCTCCTCTCCTCCAGGGAGTACATGTTCAGTTCCTTCAACCTGTCTTCATAGGGACTTGTGATGCAATCCATGCACCATCTTTGTTGCCCTCCTCTGAACCTTCTCTACACTGTCTATGTCCTTACATAGGTATGGTCTCCAGAACTGTACACTGTACTCCAGGTGGGGCCTCACTAGTGTCTTGTATAGCGGAATTATGACCTCCCTTTTCCTGCTGGTGATGCCCCTGCCTATATATCCCAGCATCCTATTTGCTTTACCTGCTGCCTTGTCACACTGTTTCCCTACCTTGAGGTCATCAGAGATGACAACCCCAAGATCCCTTTCCTGCTTGGTGCATGCTATATCCTCACCCCCCAACTGATATATTGTGCCAGGGTTTTTGTGCCCCATATGCATTATCTTGCACTTCTTTGCATTGAATTTCAACTGCCAAACCCCTGACCATTCTTCAAGTTTCTGCAGGTCCATTCTCATTCCGTCTACACCCTCTGGTGTGTCTACTCTGTTACAGAGCTTTGTGTCATCAGTGAACAGTAAAAGTCTGCCTTCTAGGTCCTGCGCAATGTCACTGATGAAGATGTTGAATAGGACCGGTCCCAGCACTGATCCATGTGGTACCCCACTGGTCACTCTTCCCTCTGTGGAGTGAAAGCCATTTACCACCACCCTCTGTGTCCTGCCACCCAGCCAGTTACCTACCACCACCTACTGTCCTGCCCACACCATATTCCTCGGTTTGTGTAATAGTCTTCTATGTGGCACAGTGTCAAAGGCCTTGCTGAAGTCCAGATAGGCCATGTCCACTGCCCTCCCCTGATCCACCTCCCTAGTCACCCAGTCAAAAAATTCAACTAGGTTGGTCTGACATGACCTCCCCCTGGTGAAACCATGCTGCCTTGGGTCCTGTAGTCCATTGACAACCAGATGTTCCACCAATCTCTCCTTCAGTAGTGCTTCCATGATCTTCCCCACTACCGAGGTGAGGCTGACTGGTCTGTAGTTCCCTGCTTCCTCTTTGTTCCCACTTTTGTATAAGGGGACTATATCTGCTGTCCTCCAGTCTTTGGGTACCTCCCCTGTTTCCAGTAATCATGCTTTTCAAGTTGCTTACGATGCCACCGACACTTCTGGGCATGGGGCAGTGGCAGGGGTCTGCCTCCATCACCATGGCTCAGCAAATCTGGCTTTGCCTTGGATGTTCAGTAAAGCATTTTGGATGCCCCCTTCTGGGGTTTTGTCCTCTTCTGGAGTGATGTTCAGGACATTATCTCTACCCTACAGGAGTCCAGGCTGGCCCTTAATCGGTCCATTCACTCTATCATACACATCCTAAGGCAGGCCAACATCAGCCCTTTCTTAGGTCCTCCCACAAGCAAACGATGAGCCAGCCTGCCAGGGTCCAACACATGCATCAATCCAGAGCCCCCCATTCCCCACACCAGCTGCTGCCAGCACCTCAAGAGTACCTATGGTTGCCCTGCCAATGCCTGCTCCCACCTCTTGACTCCTTTCTGACCCCCCTCCAGTCAAGGATCCGAGGGAGACGGTTGGGAGTCATTTCTCCCTCCACCTCGACGGGTGGCGAACAGTAACCACAGACCAGTTGGTGCTCCAAATCACAGAGCACAGTCATGCATTGGAGTTTCTGGAGTGCCCTGTGGAAAACCTTCCAGTCATCTTTCATTACCCCCACCCATCTGTCCTTCATTTAGGAGGAAATTCAGGCTTTTCTACAAAAAAGAGCCACATATTCTCTCCCTCTTGCTCAAAGAGGAAGGGGGGTCCAAAAAGACTGGGGACCTCCAATCAATCTTGGATCTCAACCATCTAAATCTGTACAATGCCTCCCTGGGTGCAGCCCCCTGTTACGTGTTTGAAACCAGGTGATACAGCAACCACTTAGCCACCACTTGTATAGGCAACTACCTTATCTGTATGTATGTTTCACACCTGTATGACACCGTACTGTATATAATTCTTCTAATCTCTTAGCATTATTGTCTTACTCTTTACCTGACTGAACCCTGTGATGCAACATCTGCTTAGCTACCATCTGTATAGGCAACTAACAACTCCGTATGTATGTCTCATACCTGTATGATACCATTCTGTATTTAATTGTCCTAGTCTCCTATCGTTAATGTCTTATTCTATATCTGACGTGGAGCCTTTCGAAATGAGTCTATGACTAAAAGAGTTGCAATTCCAATGTAGTTAAATAAATAAAATACATCAGGTACAAGTGATCCCGGATGGTCACTCTTCAGGAACTGCTGCCCCTGTTGCACTAAGGTGACTGGCTCTGCTTTACCCAATGTTACCTGCTCCCCCCTGCATATTCACAAACTATAAATGGAATTCTAAATAAGGGGTGCTTCCCTACTGTATATGGCATACATAAAAAAAAAAACAAGAACAAGTCAGAGCACACCTTTCCCACCCCAGGGTAAATGTAACAATAAACATATTTTTTCAGCCTGGATTGGCAAATTACTATTTCGATTTCAAAGGACTGGGGTCTCTTGGTATTTACCTCCGGGCCCTGCTGTGAAGTCACCCAGCTACCAACATTGAGGTACACCACCTATCAGCTGGGTCCCAACTCTAAACAGCATCTGCCTCAAATGGCTTACCTTTATAGGGTGCATCAGCCTAAAAAATATATAAGTTTGGTGTGGTCCCTGGCCAATATGCAGGTAACTGGTGGGGAGCTAGCTAAAGCTAGCTAGACTGCATATCATAGTCTTTCCTTCCCATCACTGCTTCTGTGGACACCCGAGTTAGAATCCATAAGATACAAAGTTCAGGTGAAAACTAGTGTTTACAGAATTTTGGAGCAGTTCTATAGGATATTTTGACAACACATGAAAAGCTTAGGATAACCCTAGAGTATACTGTATGTATAAAGCCTGCGTCAGAATGGAGGAAATGCTAGAAGGTGAAGTAAGGAACAGGAGCCATTGACCTTAAATTTAGGGGGTCCTATAATAACAATGCAGTATTTGAAGTTGAATAAGAAGGTCTTGACCTTCCTATTTGCTATATGAGAAAAGTGAGTCAGAGTGGACCCCTTTGACGGGTGTAAAATATAACCTGGTTCCTTTCCCACTCTTTCTTACCTGATGTTAGGACAACCGTTCAGGTATCTTGGATAGTGGCATATGCTAAACCAGTCTGCCCACGAGTACTTTTGGAGGCCAGTATTCCAAGAAGCCAAAAGCAGGAGGGATGAGAGGGGATGAGTGGGGATGAGTCTTTCCAAAAGCGCGTATAGTTGCCCTAAGTTCTAAATAATGCCAGAAGTCAGAGTATGGAAGGCTCACCTTAGCTGGCAAGTGTTCAAAGGATAAATGCGCATTGTTTTGCGGAAGAGAAAGATCCGCAATAGTGAATAAACCATTTGCTGTCCAGATAGGCAACCAGACAGGTTTGCCATCTATTTGTATACCAGAATTGTGCCACATATACATGTACTGTTTGAGGGGAACTCTAGCGGTATTAGGTAATGCAAAAAGAGGCATACATTTACTCCAGGCTTGTAACATGGCTTCAAAAATAGGGTTGTCAGTGATTGTTGGGGGAGGCTTACACAATAGATTGCTCATACAGAAGACCCCTACAACATAGGTTTCCAGTGTGACCCACTGGGGAGAATAGGAGAGGGGAGGAAAGCAAGATCTATAGGCTTGGGCCACTCTGAATTCTAAGGCATATCCCTCAGGCCAGGGTAAACTAAAACCACTGTTATGTCAATGTACCTTGAGTTTAACCATACTAATCCTTAGAGGTTTACCTTGCCATAAGTAATCTGAGGAAAGACACCCTATGTTCTCAAACATTCTATTAGCTTAGGTATAGAAAGCAGGAGATTAATGCTGGTTAACTAGGATCTGCAGCTTATCCATTAGGTAGGGAAATGGGCAGACTGGGTGGGTCAAGAGGTCCTTATCTGCCGTCAAAGTCTATGTTTCTATGTTTCTATATAATGAACGCTTGGGGAAGGCAAGCATCCTAGTGGCTTCAATCTTTTTAAAGGACTAACTTAAGCTTATGCCATCTCCGAAGGTCATGATTTAAAGTCAAAAGGAGGGGAGAAAAATTCATCAAGATCAAGTCATTCCAGTTGTAAGTAATGAATTTTCCCAAAATTTAAAAACACCTTCTGCCCATGTGATTGGCAGACTGACACACACTACTATCAAAGCAATCATTTAAGGGGGAGAGGGAAGTTTTTGCAAAATTCACAGTGAGGCCTAATATAGCTGCAATGTCTGTCAAAATTGTAAGTATAGAGGGGAGTTAAGTAGCTGGCTTATCCAAGGTTAGTAACAGGTCATTCGCTTAAGTATGGACTAAACTGCAAGTATCCTTGACAAGGGTTTTAGCTAGCTTAGTAGCAAAAAATATAGGAACTGATAGCTAGCCAGCTCCCTTTGTGATTGCTTGCTTGCTTGTTCTTCCCGATGGTGCTTTGCACCAGCTCCCCCCTCCTACCCACTCTATCAGGTGTTTTACTTTGATAGTCTTATCTGGTCACATGACGTGACTGTGTTCTGATTTTTTAAAGTGCCCAGTTTTTCATACGCAACTTGCTGTATATCATTCTACCATTAAAGGGACTACGCTTCATTTATAGCAAACCTCCTTACCTCCTTCTTATATTGTCGGTCTCCCTGCACTTTCCTTATCCTTTCCCAGCAGGCATCCCAATTTCTTAACTTATTCAGATGTCATATGTATTTTAGTCTCCTTTTTTTTAGCAGACTTCCTTAACGCCCTCATTTTTTGTCTGTCTCACTGTACTTTTTCTTCATTTTTTAGCAGGCTCCCCAATCCCTTTCTTTAATCAGCTGTCATATTGCATTTTTATCTCCTTTATTTAGCAGGCTTCCTAACTCCCTGTATATTGAGACTGTCCTACATTTTATTACCCCTTTTTTGACGTGGACTCCTCTCCTTTTTTTTCTTTATTTTATTTATTCACATAAGATAACTGATATGGGCCTTCCTTCAATACTATTTTCCCAGCATGCCCATCACTCTATGGTGGTCTATCATTTGCTGTTTGGCATATTACATCTTAACAGTACCCCTTTGCCAACTCCTTGGCCAAAACAATCTGGTTTTGGATTATTACCCGTTTCTCAGGTCAAAGGTTCTCTGCCTACACTTGGTTTTGATAAACCAAGAGTGGCAGCAGGGAGGAGGCAGGCAACTACAGACCAGTCAGTCTTACCTCAGTAGTGGGCAAGATTTTGGAGACACTCCTTAAGGAAAGAATAGTGCAACACCTGCAATCCATAGGAGCACAGGATCCAAGACAACATGGGTTTACAAAAGGAAGGTCCTGTCATACTAATCTCATAGATTTGTTTGACTGGGAACCAGAGTGGTGGACCAAGGGGGAGCAGTTGATGTCATCTACCTTGACTTCAGCAAAGCATTCGATACTGTTACACATAGAAGATTGATTAATAAGCTGGGTAGGCATGGGGTGGGTCAGATGTTGGTCAACTGGGTGGCAAACTGGTTGATGGGCAGAAAACAGAGAGTGGTGGTAAATGGTATACAGTCAGAAGAGATGCAAGTCATATGTAGGGTATGTCAGGGATCAGTCATCGGGCCAGTCCTCTTCAATATCTTCCTCAGTGACATTGCAGATGGACTGGAGGGTAAGGTTAGTCTGTTTGCAGATGACACCAAGATCTGCAACAGAGTAGATGATCCAGATGGGGTGGGCAGAATGAGAAGAGATCTGGATAAGCTAGCAAAATGTTCGGAAGAGTGGCAACTGGGTTTTATCGTAAAGAAGTGCAAGATCATGCACATAGGGAAGAGAAACCCTGAATGCACCTGTAGGCTGGGAGGGGAGTTGTTGGCAGTCACAAGGGAAGAAAGAGACTTGGGCATTATCATCACCAATGACCTGAAATCATCCAAGCAGACCACTAAAGCAGTAGGTAAGGCTAGAGGGATGTTGGGGTGTATTAGTAGGGTTATCACAAGTCAGAAGAGGGAGGTAATAATGTCTCTTTACAAGACACTGGTTAGGCTCCATCTGGAGTACTGCATGCAGTACTGGAGGCCACACCTTCACAAGGACATCAACCAAATTGAGGCAGTCCAGAGAAGGGCAACCAAAATGGTGCGGGGACTGCATCAGAAAATATATAAGGACAGGTTAACGGAGCTCAAGATGTTTACCCTAGTAAAGGAGGAAGAGAGGTGATACGATTGAAACATTCAAACACCTTAAGGGCATTACCAAGGTGAAAGAGTCTAACATGTTTAAATATAAGAAAAATAGCAGGACAAGGGAACACAGCATTAGATTAGAGGGAGGCCAATTAAGGGGTAATATGAGGAAGTTCTTTTTCACAGAAATCGTGTTGGATGCATGGAACAGCCTACCTCAGGAAGTGGTGAATATGAAAGTAGTGTAGGGCTTCAAATTGGCATGGGATAGGCATAAGGGAGAAATATAGATGAGTGTGAATAGATAGGATATTGACAGAGCAAAGGCCAATGGCACATTCATAAGATAGAAAAAGAAATGGTCAGACTGGATGGGCCTTGCGGTCCTTATCTGCCATCAACTTCTATGTTTCTAAACCACTTAGCCTGCTATTTCAGCATCTTTCAAGCATGCTTGTCTTGGGTCCTATGGTCGGATTTCCTCATCTACAGCCTATATTCTATAACTTATCACCATTATGCTTTGCAGCGCAGGTGTCAATGTGATATTTCTGATGTGATGCCTTGTATATTTAAGTTGTTAAATGCAATAAGTATAAATTAGAAAAGTACTGTTCCCCTGCATATGCTTTTTAGCAAAACAGTGTTTCTGTGACTTAGTTGATGTCTGGCTATGGAAGAGAGCAGAGAGTATGTCCCAGCCACCATCACCAGGACCAATTTCTATTTTAAATAGTGCTTGATGTATTTAATATCCTTTATACTTTATTTTGCTGATTATTTAAAATGTGACCCTATTAGGCTGTCTACTCTGTATGGCACCCAGAGTCCCAGGGAATGGGTGCCTAACTAAATACATTTTTACTTACTTATATGTTGGGAAGGTCATGTCAAATGAATCTGACAGATTTCTTCAACTGAGTGCCCAGAGAAATAGATCAGGGTGGGGTGGTGGACTTGGCCTACTTAGACTTCTGCAAAGCTTTTGACACCATGTCACAAAAGAGGCTTAGAAAGAAACTGGGCAATTTGGGGGTAGGAACCAAGGTGGTTAACTGGGTTTAGAACTGGTTGATTGACAGGAAAAATAGGATGGTGGTAAACAGCACTCACTCTAATGAGGAGAGAGTGACCAGTGGGTTACCTCATGATTCAATACTGGGACAAGTCCTTGTCAATGTCTTCATAAGTGACAATGCAGAAGAGCTGGAGAAGAAGGTATGCTTCTTTGTAGATGACACCAACATCTGCAATAGGGTAGATACTCAAGAGGATACAGAGGGAATGAGTAGAGGCCAGAGAATACACAAGGAGTGGTTTGCTGGGTTTCAATGCAAAACTAAATTATGCTCCTGGTGCACAGAAATCAAGAGGTGATGTATATAATGGTGGAAGAGGTATTGACAATCACTGAACAGGAAAGAAACCTTGGGGTAATCATATCTGATGACCTCAAGGTGGTGAGGCAGTGCAACATGGCAGTAGGCAGGTCCAGTGGAATGCGGGGGCACATAGGGAGTGGTAGCATCAGGAGAAGAAGAGAAATGGGTTTATTACTGTAACAATTATTGGCGGGATCTTGCCTAGAGTATTATGTCCACTTCTGGAGATCACATTTCTGGAAGGACATAGCCAGGGCTAGGGTTTTCCATAGGAAGGCAACTAAAATGATGCAGGTGTTCATCATAAGCCCTGTGTGAAGAGATTACAGGATCTCAATATATACACCTGGAGGAGAGGAGAGAGGCATGACAGTATAACCCAATCAACCCCAGGAGGTCCTAGGTAGAGGGTATTGCAGTAGTCTAGGCAGGAGGTAATGAAAGCTTTGACCAAAGCTGGTAGGTTGTCCGGAGGAAACAGATGGTTCACCTGGGAGGTATTCCTCAGGTGGTAAAAAAAGGATTTGACCATGGCCAATACCTGAGATTTCAAAGTCGGGCCATCTTCAAAAATAACGCCCAGATTCCTTAGCCAGTCTGAGGTAATGAGTTGGATACCATCAAGCCATAACCCTGATGCCTACCCAGCCCCAAACCTACCCCCGGCTGACCTGGGTCCACCACCAACACTTCAGCCTTATCCAGGTTATGTTTCAGCCATCTGGCGCTCATCTAGTCCTTGATCTCGATGAGACAGTTCTTAAAGACAGAGACTACATCATCCTGTCCGGGTTGAAAGGACATATACAGTTGAGAATCATCTGCATAGCAGTGAAAACTCAACCCGTATCACCTGATGATATCTCCTCATGGCAGCATATACACTGCGAATAGCATGGGTAATAATATGGAGCCCTGCAGCACCCCACAGTGCAAGATGACAGCATCAAAGGAATAAATTCCAATGACAACTCTCTGAGACCTGCTTGTGAGGAAGGAGTGAAACCATTTGAGGAACTTCACTGATAGTCAACAAAGAAATGACAGGCACTCCAAAAGCACACGATGGTCCACAGTGTCAAATGCCACTGAGAGATCAAGAGGGAACAATATGGTACAGGAGTTTCCATCCCTTGCACTTATAAGGTCATTCAATACTCTGACAAGTGCAGTCTTGATATTATGTCTCTTCCTAAACCCAGACTGGACAGCCTCATAGATACTGTGGTTCCCAAGATGATCATTCAGTTGCGATGCAACCACCTTCTCAATAACCTTGCCTACAAAAGGCAGGTTAGAGACAGGCCTGTAGTTAGCTGGGTGGTTTGGGTCCAAGGAGGGTTTTTTGAGGAGTGATCGTATGACCGCCTTCTTATCGGGGGACCTGGGAAAAAAAACCTCTTTTAGGAACCCAAAACAATTTCAGCTAGGATCGGGCAGATGACATCGACACAACCCAATAACAGGGGTGTAGGGCCTAGATCCAAACTACAGCTGGTTGGGTGAAAAGTCTGGACAATCCTCACAATGTCTATGAGTTCCAGCCTGCTAAAATAAGACCAGGCAGACCGAGTGTTCATCATCTCCTACTGACCACCAAAATCCCTCATAGGGAGAGCTGGGCTAATGCTGGACCCGATGCTGACAACCTTATCTGTGAAGAATCAAGCAAACTCATCGCACTTAACCTGCCAAAAAGCTTCTTCAGACTGAAGACAGAATGGATTGCACAATCTGTCGACATTCCAGAAGAGCTGAGCCAATCGATTCTGCACAGCAGAAATCTCCCTGGAAAGAAATTCTGCCTTCTTATGGATGATTTCTGATTGATAGCACTTATAGTGTTCCATCAGTCCAAGCCTGTCAGCATCCAGGCCAGACCTCTGCCAAAATATCTCCAGCATTTGACATGCTCTCCTCAGTTCCTTCAACAGCTGCAAACAGTTAAGGGGCCAGAAATAAGACATGATTGGAGTGGTGCAGTGCAGTGGCTGTGGAGCAGGAGTCTTCCGGGAGACGTTCTGGAGGATGCGGTGTTGTCCCATCTGCAGGCACCTCTCTGGGCTGAGGGAAGATGTTGCTCATCTCCAGGCTGAGTTGGCCAGGATTTGTGGGACCTCCTCTTCCATCCAGGGACCACCAGTGCCACTGCCGTTGCCTCTGAGGTTGCCAAGAAAGAGGAGTGGTTGGACCACAGTGGGCTCAGGGAGGGTGATTATGGTGGAACAGAGGCACATCCCTCCAGTTGTACCTCTCCACAATTCCTATGCCATTCTGGCAAAGTGCGGTTCCTCTATGGAGGCACCCGCAGTGGAGACCAAGGAGGATGCTGGGAACCTTCACAAAGGAGACCCACAGGAGGGTGGCAGGGGACCCTGCAGGGGAAGGAAATAACTCCTGGTGGGGGACTCCATTGTTAGGAAAGTAGAACTGGGGAAGGAAGGGGAGAGGAAGGTAAGGTGCCTGTCTGGAGCCATGGCTTGGAGGGACAGGGAGCAAATCCTCAGGATTGCTGGACCAGCTGTACAGGGTAGGGAGCTGGATGTCATTGTCCACCTAGGGACAAATGACCTGACTAAGAAAGGGATTAGAGAAGTGCAGGAAGAGTTTGTGGAATAGGGGAGGGGCCTTAGTCAAGTAGCATGCACGGTAACCTTCTTGGAGGTGCTGCCCATCTATGGCATAGGAGAGGCTAGAGTGTTCCGCACCATGGGATTCAATCAGTGGTTGAAAAAACTGGTGTGGAGCTCAGGGATTTGGCTTCACTGGGGACTGGGGTCCACCTGAGTGATGCAAGCCTATACTGGCATGATGGGCTGCATCAGTCCAGGAGGGGAACCAGGATCCTAGGTGATAGGTTTCAATGCTTCATTGGCAAGCATTTAAACTAGCCAGGGGAGGTACTGGAAAGGAGCGGGAAATCCTAGCCCTCCCAAATAATCACAGTAGTAAGTGTGGCAAACACTAACATAGAGGTGTCAATAGGGAGAAGGGCTGGGGTAAATGGAGACAGTGACAAAGGCAAGAAGGACAGAGATGGGGCCAAAGGGAGTAAGGCCATCAGGAAATGGAGGGTAATGAGTACCAATGCCCGTAGTCTGGGCAACAAGGTCCCTGAGCTGGTGGCCTTGATGGAAGAGGGATGCCTGGATATCGTAGCAGTCACAGAAACATGGTACACAGAGAACCATGACTGGGGTGATAACATACCAGGGTACATAACCTACAGGAGAGACAGGCAGGGGAGAAGAGGGAGGAGTAGCTCTCATGTAAAGGAAGGAAAAAAAACAACTGAACAAAAGAGTAAACAGGAGGAGAGGAGGCACTGTGGGTCACCTGGAGACTGGAAAGGCACCACAATCTGCACAGGGGTTGTGTACAGACCCCCATGTCAGGGGGAAGGAATGGACAAGGATATGATAGAAGGCATTCTTAGAATGGCAGAGAAAGGGGAGATACTGTTAATGGGAGACCTGAATATGCCAGATGTTAAGTGGAGCACATTTGCTGCAGCCACATCCAAGAGCAGGGCCATTCTTGATGCCCTAGAGGTGGCAGGCCTCAGACAGCTAATTTCGGAACCCACTCATGAGGGAGCAATCTTAGACCTCGTACTCTCAAATGGGGCAGTGAGAGGATCTCAGATCTAGAAGTAGGTTGCCATCTGGGGACAAGGGACTATCAAACAGTGTGGTTCATGTTAAACTCAGCTATAGAGTCAAGCCATACAAAAGTGAGGGTACTGGACTTTAGGAGGGCTGACTTTGGCAAGATGGGAGAGTGCCTCAGAAAAGCACTAGCAAACAGGCTAGAAGGAGGTTTGGAGCAGCAATGGGAATCAAAAACTGCCATCACAGAGGCAACAAGCCTTGTGTGAAGCAAATAAACAAATCAAAATGAAAGAAAAGAAAAGCCACTATGGTTCTCAAAGAGGTGGCTGTAAAAGTCAGGAAGAAAAGATAGCATTCCAGAAGTATAAGGAAACACAAAAGGAGCAGGACAGAGAGCTGTACCAGTTAAGGCAGAAGGAAGCAGGGAGGGAAGTCAGAATAGCAAAGGCCCAAACTGAGGAAAAGATAGCCAACTCAGTTAAGAAGGGGGATAAAACCTTTTATAGGTACATCAGCAAGTGTAGAAAGACAAAGGGAGGGATAGTGAGGCTGAATAGAATGAACGGTGGGTGGGCAGAGGGGGACAGTGAAAAAGCAGGGGTACTGAACGAATATTTCTGCTCAGTATTCACAAAAGAGGAGGGGGAAGTGCCTAATCCAATTAACAGAAGCACTCTTGATAGAGGTCGATCCCAGTCCTTTCACAGAAGAAAGGGTTCTGCAAGAACTCCTAAAACTGAAGGTGGACAAAGCAATGGGTCCTGATGGAATTTAACCCAGAATTCTAAAAGAATTAAGGGAGGAACTAGTGAAACCACTGGCTACTCTTTTTAATAAATCATGGGAGGATGGTGTGGTACCCGAGGCCTGGAGGAAGGTGGATGTGATTCCCCTTAACAAAAGTGGGACAAAGACAGAGGCAGGAAACTACAGACCTGTCAGTCTGACCTCTGTGGTAGGGAAAGTGATGGAGTCACTTCTGAAGGAAAGAATTGTTGAGTACCTAGATGCCAGTGGAGCACAGGCCCCAAGGCAGCATGGGTTCACTGCGGGAAGGTCATGTCAGACGAATCTAATAGATTTCTTTGACTGGGTGACCAAAGTAGTAGACCAGGGAGGGTCTGTGGACATGGCCTACCTAGACTTTAGCAAGGCATTTGACACAGTCCCACACTAAAGATTAATTGTCAAATTAACCAGCCTGGGAGTGGGTCCCAGGGTTGTAGCCTGGGTAAAACATTGGCTGCACAACAGGACACAGAAGGTAATTGTAAATGGAGTCCACTCTGAAGAAAGAGGGGTTACTAGTGGGATACTGCAGGGTTCAGTATTGGGTCCAGTCCTTTTAATGTCTTCATCAGTGACATTGCAGAGGGACTGATGGAAAGTATGCCTTTTTGCAGATGACACAAAGATCTGCAACAGGGTTGATACACAAGGAGGCATGGAAAGGATGAAAAGGGACTTGGCAAGGTTGGAGGAATGATCAGAAGTATGGCAGCTAGGATTCAATGCAAAGAAGTGCAAAATAATGCACCTGGGAATCAAGAACCCAGGGGAAGAATACACAATTGGTGGGGAGGTAGTTATAACAACAAAAAAGGAAAGGAACCTGGGGGTAATCATATCAGATGACCTTAAGGTTAGCAAGCAATGTGAGAAGGCAGTAGGGAGGGCTGAGGGTATACTGGGATGTATAGGGAGAGGCATCAGCAGCAGAAAACAGGAAGTTGTTATCCCTCTGTACAGACTGTTGGTGAGACCCATCTGAGTACTGTGTCCAGTTCTGGAGACCCCATCTCCGCAAGGACATAGACAGGATAGAGGTAGTCCAGAGGAGGGCAACTAAAATGTGCAGGGTCTGCAAGAGAAGCTGTATGAGAAGAGACTAAAGGAGCTTTATATGTATACCCTTGAGGAAAGAAGGGAGAGGCGGGACATGATAGAAACTTTTAAGTTCCTCAGTGGAATCAACAAAGTCCAAGAGGGTAGCATCTTTCAGAAAAAGAGACATGCAAGAACAAGTGGACACAATTTAAAGATAGAAGGAGGGCGGTTCGGGGCAATGTGAGGAAGTATTATTTCACAGAGAGGGTAGTGGATGCATGGAACAGCCTTCTTGAGGAGGTTGTGAGGTCTAAAACTGCGGGAGAATTCAAGAATGCATGGGACAGACATAAGGCAATTCTTGTGGGGGGTAGGAAGAAATAGGCTGTTGGTTAACTCGGATCTGCGGCCTATCTTGTAGGTAGGGAAACGGGCAGACTAGATGGGCCAAGTGGTCCTTATCTGCCATCAAAGTCTATGTTTCTATGTTTCTATGTTTCAGGGAACCATCAAACCAAGGGTTCCTTGTGCGAATAGTCAGTGCTCGAACCTGAATAGGAGCAATCTTGTCCAGGGAATCCCCCACTGCCCTATTATAGGATTGTACCATATCCCCTGAACTCATGCATTCCCCCAACAAACCCGACAGATCCAGCACTGCCACTAGGCCATCTGGGGTAACCCCACCTTAAAGGGCAGTACTGGATCATCTCCATCGGGGCAGGCCCTTTTGGGGGAGCCCTGAAACTAAACCTTATGTTGTGATGGTCAGAGGTGGTCCCCCTGCAGAAGAGTGGAAGTAGGGAGGAGGCAAGCAATTACAGACCTGTAAACCTGACCTCGGTTGTGGGGAAGCTGATGAAGTCTTAGGTAATGGAGATAGATGTGAAGTTCCTGGAGTCAAGCAGTGCAAAAGACTCAAGGCAGCATGGATTCACTGAGGTAAGGTCCTGTCAGACTAATCTTATCAATTTCTTTGACTGGGTGTCCAGGGTGGTGGATCAGGGAGGGGGCAGTGGATGTGTTCTACCTGGATTTCAGCAAGGCATTCAACACCATTCTGCATAGAAGATTGCTTAACAAATTGGGGAAACTTTGTGTGGGTTCTAAAGTGGTAAAAGGGATTGGAAACTGACTAAAAGGCAGGACCATGAGGGTGGTAAAAAATGGCATAAGATCTGAAGAGGGGAGGGTGATCAGTGGGGTGCCACAGGGATCAGTTTGGTTCCATGTGATAATATTGATCACAGAAAGGTGATCACTGCTTGGGCAAGTGAACATCGCCGAAAATGTATTTCAGCGAAGTACACTCATGGCGCACAGCAAAAGGGCGCATGACAGTTAGGGTTTCATTTATGTGGGAGGTTCCATCCCCACACACTCCCCTACTAAAAGATTCTCAGCTGCAAAGGGTGCATGTTGTGGGGGGTGCAAAACTAAAAAAAAAAAAAAAAACCCCTCCCTCCCCTTCTGCCAATTGCACAGCGTGGTCCCTCTCCATTCCTACCCCCACGCGCATGTATACATAGCGACATCCTGTCACTATTGTTGCCGAACCCCCTATCCAGTCACCCTCCCTGCCTGGTATCCCTGGGCACAGGCATCATGATTGAGTGACCCTTTTTTAAAGTGCTCATCCACTGTCACTATTATCACAGGCTACCACCAGTTCTGGGACCAATCCTATTCAATGTCTTCATAAGCGACACTGCAGAGGGTCTAGAGGGGGAAAGTATGCCTGTTTGCAGATGACACAAAGATCTGCAACAGAGCTGACACACAGGTGGGGCTAGATAAAATGAGAAACGACATTTGACTACTTGAGGAATGTTCAAGGGTTTGGCAGTTGGGTTTGAAAGCTAAGAAGTGCACGATTATACACCTAGGACCCAGAAACCCAAGAGAGGAATACAGGATGGGGGGCAGGTTCTAGCCTCCACAAGTCAGGAGAGAGACCTTGGGGTTATCATATCCGATGACCTGAAGTCATCCAAACAATGTTAAAAACCAGTGGGGAAAGCAAACAGAATACTGGGGTGCATAGGAAGGGACATGACCAGTAGGAGGAGCAAAGGAGTGATTCCACTGTATAGGTCACTGGTGAGGCCTTATCTGGAATACTTTGTCCAATTCTGGAGACCGCATCTCAGGAAGGACATAAAATGGAAGCAGTCCAGAGAAGAGCAACAAAAATGATACATGCACTGCACCACAAGCCTTATGAGGAAATACTTAGGGAACTTAGCATCTATTCAATCAATCAATCAATCAAAATCTTTATTTATCCAGGTGGGCACCATTGAGCAAGGCTCATTTGCAAGGTGGACCTGGTCATGAATACATCAAAGTACAGTGCAGAAGAGAGAAAGAAGAGAGGGGATATGATAGAGACTTTCAAATACCTTAGAGGAATAAACAGGGTACAGGAGTGGAGCATATTGGGGACATAAAATGAGGTGGGAGGGAGACTTAGGAGGAATGCTAGGAAGTGTTTTTTCACAGAGAGGGTGATGGATCCATGGAACAACCTATCAGCGGAGGTGGTGGAAGCAAAAATAGTATGGGGATACAAAAGTGCATAGGATAAGCAAAACGGCACCCTGCTGTGCAGCAGAGTGGGAGAAGGGCAGTCCAGATAAGGGTAGGGATTGCCAAACCAAATAGGGAAATGGGCAGACTAGGTGGACTGGTTGGTCCTTATCTGCCATCAGATTCTATGTTTCTGTATTTCTCACAGTAAATCCAGAGCTCTCCGTTCCACCGAGGGTTATCTCCTGGATAGTTGTAGGGTGAGGTTGCGCCACTCGGGAGATCGAGCATTCTTGGTGGCTGCACCTACCCTATGGAATCTACTACCAAAACAGCTACGGGATACACCCTCAGTGGATACCTTCAAAAAATATTTAAAAACATATTTATTTAACCAGGCTTTTAATTTTTAGATAATTGAGTTTACTAGCATTGATTAGATAGATAGTTTTATTTATTATGTTTGATTGGATATTACCACAGATTTTAATTGTATTTTTGTATACTTATAAAATTGTTGTATTGTATTGATTGTGAAGTGCCCCGAGTCCTTGTAAAGGAGTGCTATACAAATAAGGTATCTATCCATCTATCTATCTATCTATCTATCTATCTATCTATCTGTCTGTCTATCTATCTGTCTAAATTCTCTCTGGATGTGAACCACAAGCTAATCAGTTGAATGTGGATCACTGTGCAGATCAATCAATCACTTCTTTATTTTCACCAGGCAGAACACCATTGAGAAGAATTCATTTGCAAGGTGGACCTGGGTACAGTTCACATAAACTGCAGGAATTATTCATAAATAATGTTTGTTAGAACGCTGTTAACCTTAGGAAATCATCATTTCCTAAGGTTGTTAACCTATCGATGTGACGTAGATATGTTGTTAACCTATCGATCCTACTTCACATCGATAGGTTAACAACAGCGAGTGGTCTGCACATGTGTGCGCTTTTTTTTCGATGGGGAACCAACCAAGGAAACCGAATGAAGGACTGAAGGCCGCAGTGGTGACTTTAAAAACGTGAAGTCGCTTAATTTTTGATAGTGAGACCATACACTATAAAAAATAATGTATGGTCCCTCTATCGGCAACCAGTCAATTTTAACCATCTCGAGGTTGCCATGGTGACGTAAACCTCTTGAGCTTCGCTCTCGAGGTTTACATGGTCGCCCTGGCAACCTCACGACTGTTAACTGACCGGTTAATGATAGAGGACCATACATTATCCTCTATGATATACATAGCAACAAGGAGCCTCATAACCAAGTAACATAATGTTACAGACTACAGCTGAGGTACAGCAATAGGAAGGTTTACACAATTAAACAAGGCAGCACACAAAGTACAAACTAGCTTAATATATAAGCAGATATAGTTTACCACCTTAACCAATTGTTATCCTAGCCAGGAGTATCAGCGTGTACTGGATCCCCAGCTCCTGCAACTATTGTCCCACATCATCACATGTTTTTTTATGCATCCTCTTCAAGTATCTGAGGTCAGGAAATATCCTTACTTGGTGGACATTGTGGTTGAGATTCCCTGCCATGTGAGTGGCACCCATGCTTCATCTCTCTCTCCTAAATCCCCAAATATCACCACCACCATTCTGGCCTGGTGTTTTTTTTTCCTAAAGTGCAGTGGAGGATAACCCAGTCAGCTTTTCAAACTTTTATATTGTCCAGCTGGAGATGGCCACATAGCAAAATCTTCAAAAAGTTATTTATGTCCAGCCACTCATCTGCACCCTCTGACATTCATATGTTCCTTAAAAATCATGTGCAAAGGTTTTTGCATGTTGTTAATAAAACTCACATTCAAGTCCCTGTGTTATGTTTAGAGTTTCCTGAAAATGTTGTGCCATTTGGTTTTGTGGTTTTCCTTAAATCAGCATTTGTTATCTTGCTCTACAGTGGCTGGAGTTATTTATGGCTCTCTGCGGCACGCGTTGAGAGCGATGACATCATGCTGGAGTACTGTAACTTGCTGCTTCAGATTCCCAATCACAGCAGGTTGTAGAGTTAATGGTTTGTTCACCAGGTTTCTTGCAAAGTCAGTCTGTGGTTAGTGTTTAGTTAGCTTAGCTTAAAATCTATCATTCTCTTTTTATAATAGTTGATCATTTGAGTTTCAGTGCTGAAGTGAAGTAGTGGAAATCTTTCCCTGTGAAAGATTAGCTTTTCTGGATCACTGTTCTTAGTTCTTTCTCATCAAAACTCTGATTTTTTCCAACTATATAACACAGGATTGTTCACTGAATTTGTAATAACTGTAGGACTTTTTTTCTCATATGAGAAACAGGTTGTAATTTGTTGTTATAACCCACAGGTTATAACGGTGAACAAGCATTCACTTCTCCTCAGTCATACTCGCACTCACACACTGATTTCTTGGCTCTCACAATTTTAAACAGTCTGCTGAAATGCCACTATTGCAAACAAATCTAGAAATAAAAGCCACAAAACAGATTTCTAACCTTTGGACCAGAATGAAAAAGTTTAAACTTTTTCATGGTGTCAGACCCAGCTTCTCTTCTGCCCCGGTAGCACTCAGTCACTCATCTTGTGTTAGTCTGTTTCATTTCCTGGCATTTCCTGGACTCAGACCGCATAAACCATTTATCCCAAAAAGAAAAAAAATTTTTCTTAAGTCTGTTTACTAAACTTTTTTTTCCAAGTTTGGTTTCTAGTTGTCACAGTGATGTGCAAATGAGCTTCAGAGTTATAGGAACTCAGAACCTCAATTTCATATCACTGTGACAACTGCTACGCAGAGCTAAACAAAATCTTCAAATTATGAACTAAAAATACGTGCCAGTAAAGTTTTAAAACTGTTTTTCACAACATTTAACCCCCGCACAATAACAAGTATTTTCTATTCCTCTTTGCACTATTCTAGTACAAACAGACAGACACAAGATTTGAACTAAGAAAACATTTTTTTTACTAAATCTGGTTGGAGAAAATATGTCCCCCAGCAATTACATAAAACCACGCATTGGGCGGGAGTGCACAACTCGAATTTAATGCACGCCCTCAGTGTGGGATGGTTTGACAAGACCCCTTGGGCGTCACACTCATGGTTTATGCAGCATCCCACACCTCAGGTGTGCATTAAATTTTCATTATGCTCTTCCTCATGTATTATTCGATATAAAATATATCTAAATTTTGTTCATTCATAGAAATAGTTTGTTCTTGATGTAACCTTCATAAGTGCATTAATTTAAGAAATTTTTCATGTCAGATTGACAAACAGGTGCCTGTCATACTCTACTATGTCAAGCACATGTTCTGTCTGAACACACACATTTGCTCCAACAGGGTAGCATGGTGCAGCAGCCCCAACTGTGGAGGCAGTGGGACCTGGAACTCTAGGGCTTAGCAGAGCACAGCAGCCCTGACAGTGAAGACAGGAAACGGGTGCAAAAGGTGCAGCTTCCCTGACTGTGGGTGTGGGGGGAGAGAGGGCAGCAGGGTGCAGCAACCCCAACTCTTTGGGCAGGGGGCAGCAGGATGCAGCAACCCTGATTCTTTAGACAGAGGATGGAGACAGTAGGGTGCACAATCCCTGACTGTGTGGGAGAAGACTGTAGGCAGCAGGCTGTAGTAGCCATGAATGTGGAGCAGAAGGTGGGCAGCTTGGGGGGCAGTGCACAGATGGCAGCAGAGTTCAGCTGCCTTAACTGTGGGGAAGACACAGTGCATCGGAATGCCATATAGTGTTTCAATTTATACATATACGTAATGTATTTTCACACTGAAACCACCAAAAAACTTATATGTGTGAGTTCAGACAGCACACATGCTTGAAAAAGTAGAGTGTGACAGACACCTTTTTGTCAATTTCACATGAAAAAAATGTTCTTACATGAATATACTTATGAAGGCTACATCACGGACAAACTATTTATATGAATGAACAATATTTAGATTTACTTTATATTCATTAAACATCCCTGTATAGTTAGAAAAGAACAGAGAAAGAACTGAGAGCTGTAATACAGACAAGCTGATCTCTCACAGAGAAAGATTTCCACTACTTCAATACAGCACTGAAACTCAAATGATCAACTGTTCAGAAGAAGAAAATCTTAGATTTTAAGCTAATCTATCTAAACACAAGCCACCGACTGAGTTTGTAAGAAACCTTGAGAGCAAACCAATAACTCAGTCAACTATCACATGGTGTGGTTCAGCATTGGGATGGGGGCTAAGTCAAGTCACACTAGGCCAGAGGCTTTGTATTTCAAAATGGCAGACTTTGCTGAAATGAGGAGAGGTATCAAAATAGCTCAGGAGAAAAGGGGGAGAGGAGGGTGTGTGGAAGAGTAGTGGGAGTTGTGAAAAGATCCCTCAATAGGGACTTCAAGATCACTGCCACCACCATGGGATCTTACCATCAGGATCCCAGGGAATCCTGTTTCTTACTTCTTCCTTTGCACAAGGTCATGAAGATCAACACAGTAACTGTGAGTAGAGTGCCCCTTCAGAGGCGGACTGCAAACAGAATTCAGCAGAAAAAGTAGAATTACACTTTTAAAGAAAACAAGCAGTCACTGATTCTATAAAAATAGAAGTTTTGCTAAAATACTACTGGTATTGACAACATGATGTATTTACAGGAAAACAAAAGGGTTGCACATTTACTAAGAAGCAGAAAATAAAATCACATTGAAAAGATAGAGTACAGCAGAATTCTGAGCTATTCTCACCTAAAATCCTTCCCCTGCCCTAACTTCAGAGTTGCACTGTCCCTTACTCGGCTATTTTATCATTCAGCTACAGTAGTCTTTGTATGGCAGGAGCCCTGGTTTTCAGATGTTTCATGTCCCAGAGAGATAATGAATCTCATTGCTTTATTATATTCTTTCTCTGACTGTGGGAGGTGATTTCTTTCCTTTGAGTGATAGGCTACTCCTACCCACCAGTCAGATGAATGGGTGCTTGGAGAGATGACCTCATTCAGGCCTGCTGGCTCACTCCATGCACCCCTCTGCTCTGTCTGTGGTTATGATTCTGCCTTGAAGACAGTCCAAGGTATGTAGCCTCATGTGTTGGTCTCTGAACTGGTAGTCCTTGGGGTACTTCTCTCTGAGTGGTGAGGGGAACTGTCTCACTGCCACCAGCACCAGAGACACCCTCAGTAGGTGGGATGGTGAGGGGCCGCTTAAGGTTCGAATGGGGTTGGACTGGTGGAATCACCCGACAAGGAGAGGCAGGAGTCATACACAGAGATTGGATGAAGCAGAGATGTTTATTAGACAGGAGGGGAAGAAGGACATGGTCATACAGGAAAATTCCAACAGCAAACACAACAGGGAGTATAGACAGCATTATGGATATCTAAACTGTAACAACTAAATTCTAAAATGTCTAAACTGTGTATTATTATTCTCTATGGGTGCACCACAGCCTATTACCTCTATACTCGAAAATTTCCTAGCGGTAAACTCTATGTAAGACTGGTACTTAGATGGAAATCAGGTTCTAGTCACTACCCACAGTATCTGCTCTTACAATGACCACAGAATCTAGTTTAAAATGACCACAGAATCATAACAAAGTCCAAATGTCTGAAGTCTTCATGCACACCGTCATTCTCAATTGGTAGCTACAAGAGAAGTGAAACAGAACTGTAGAATGCTTAGGCACAATTCCCAGCATGGACCTAGTTAAGGCCACTAGGTTGGTAAGAGGTTTTGTAAACAGACCATAGTTTTCTCAGCAAAACCCACTGTCTCTCCAAGGCTCCTGGAAAGAAACCAGAGAAGTTGGTTCCTGGAATGAACCCACATATGGGCTGTCAGATTCAATACTGGATGCAAAGGATTCTTCAGTCAACACCCACTCTAGGGCCACCAAGGATGAAGAGAAACCAGAAGATACATGGAGATGAATCCACTTTAGGACTACTACAATCTGGACGATGCTGTGCACTCCAAGGGCCAGCAAGACTTTGAAGGATCTGAGGTGAAGATGGATCTCCGATGCAACCAGGAACCAGAAGGATCTGAAGTGAAGATGGTTGATTCTGAAGTCTTGTCACAAGGAACTAGAACAAAACAATGAAATGGCGGACTTGTCCCGCACTGGGCTTCAACAGACTCTACTTGCGGCGAACCACCAGGGGGCGCAGACCAGGTTCTTCCAGGATGTGCACACTCTTCCGTGGAGGGTGACCAATTTCAGGTCATCCGGATCAGGAACCAAATTAACGACACTAGCATGGTGGTCGTGATGCTCTTGAACTTCAGCAAATGTAACTTTGAACTGCAGGACAGAAGAAACAGCGGGTGCGACTTGTACAAACGGTGATGAACTTGACTTCAGTGGATGACACGGATGGAGTAGATGATCTGATGGTCGGAAATTTTCTGGTGAAGAATGATGATGAAGACGACTTCCTCCAAGTAGAGACTGATTCTGCATACGTAGAACAGCAATCTACACCAAGGAACATCAATGTGGTTTAAGATCGAGACTGTTCCCATAAGCTGGCAACAATGTCACTATTAGATACACCTTCTTCCAATACCAAGAGAACTGAGTGATGATCAGATAATTTGCCAGGAGAAGGGGCAAATTATACATTTTTGGGCAATTGTTTACTTGTGGGGCAATTGTTTGGATGCCAAGGGCAATTATTCAGATCACGGGCAATTGTTCAGATGCACAGAGCAATTGTTCATACAACCAGGGGCAATTGTTCAGATGTATGGGGCATTGTTCAGATGCCAGGGGATTTGTTCAGATGCCAGGAGCAAATAACCACAGTCTTAGGGCACATGTTCGCTGCAGGGGTAAATGTCCACAATCCTAGTAATACAGTGTCAGTACTATTGCAATGAACACAACAATTCAGGTATACATTTACAGTATAGAACAGTCACTAATCACAATTGTGTGCTAAGCACCAATCAGCTGGACCCCTTTTTCCAGTTAGGGTCTTTCTGTTAAGGATCTGGCTACCCCCTCACACTCTTGTGTCAGTGCCCCTTTTCACTCTGGACCCTCTTTATTCTTTAACTGCTGGGCTTCACTGGCAGAGCACCCTTTAAAATGAGGGTACAATGCAGCACCCTTCTAATACTGGGGCCCTTGTTTCCCCTTCTACTATTGGGCTGGAATTGCCCTTTTAAACACCAGGGCCTTTGCTGCCCTTCTAATGGTGGGCCTGGCGACCACTACTTTACTCTGGGCTTGGTAGCCCTTCTCTAATATTGGTCTGTGCTGCCCTTTTAGTACTGGGCCTGTTGTGCCACTTTAAATCTCTGGGGCCTAGTAGCCCCTCTCTTAATATGGGCCTGGCACCTTGCTTCATGTTGGGCCTAGTGCCCACTTTACTTTGGGCCTGGTGCGCTAATTCACTTGGGGCTGAGTGTTGCCCCTTTAATTTTGCTGCCTCTTTAAATTCTTGAGGCTCTCTGACAGCTGTCACTCAGTCCCACTTCGTCCTGCCCCTCTCAATAAATATTCATTAGGTTTTTGACTGGCCTTGCTTTCCTGGCCCCTCCCCATGGGCGTCACTAGCCTGCCCCCCCATATGTATTATGAAATTTGGGTCCGTATGACCCGACTATGCTGTGGCGGTCAGCTGCTTCCCCAAGTGCTTACAGCATTAACAATTTAACAAAAAAAAAAAACTCTTTCCTCAAACGTTGGACGGACAGCACACTTCTACATACTGCTGTCTGAATCACCGCGTCGGCTGGGTCGAAGAGAGCTTCAGTCGAGAGACGTTCTGGCAGTGGGAGAGAGCAAAGAGGCAGCAGGGAGGATGACAGGGGTCCCAGATGGCCGCCAGTGATACGGGCTCAATGCGGCTCTTCAATGCCTGCGACAGGGGACAGGAATTAAACACTAAAATACTCAGAGGGCCAAAACAAATAACCGACGGGGCTCACAAGCCCAATCCATGGCAAACGGACGTTTTCTTCACTATTGGAACCTCAATGGCACCACAGACCAAACCGGAGCTTCTCGGGGTCTTCACCAGCTGGAGTCCAGAGCAGGCACACCAACAAACCCTCAGAGAAATGGTTTCAACCACCTGGTAAGCTCTCACAAGTTCCTGGCAGGAACTACTGAAAAACTGTTGATTTTTTTCAAAACCTAAACTTCTGGTTCTAGAGTAGTTGGGGTGGAATGCTGTGCATGAGCAGCTCAGCACAGCATTCCATCCTAGCCATTGTTGTTGCAGCTTGCATAAAAATCTACTTTTTGACCAGGTTTTAAGTGCACAGGGCACTTTTTCTAGTATTCTCTTGTAAGGAGGGGAAACTTTACTTAAGGGCGGGACCCTTTATGATTGTACCTTTCTGCCCACACATACAGCAAGCACCCTGGGCACCTGTAAACCCCTAGTTTATTTATTGAGTCCTCTTTTCTGTAGTGCTCCCAACTTTGGGGCGTTACACCCATGTTTCTTGCCTTTTAAGCTGACTGAGGTGTTCAGCCTGGCACTCTTCCCATCTGCCATACAGAATCTCTGACTTCAAGGATGTCTGAGGTGTTCTAAGTTGCACCTTCACATCTGCAAGGATGTGCAGCCTGGATTAGCTCATGGGAAAGTTCCACAGAGCAGTTCTACATATTTCCCTTAAGACTTGTCTGGATATGTGACCCTGAATGGCATGTTTTTTGTATCCCCTTTGCAAAAAGCAGAAATTATGACAAAAATGTATTTACATTAACAAAATACATTAACAAAAAGAAATGAATACATTACTCCAGTCAAGTTTGTCACATCCCCCCTCCCTTCAGGAAATGAAGTAATGTCTCTTTTGGACAACCCCCAAAAGAAACGACCATTCATGTAGGGCCTAGGGAGCACCCAAAGTAACATGGTACACACTTAGCCCACCTCAACAGTCCATCTGCATTGGCATTTTGTGCACCTCTCCAGATTCCTTGTGGGCATGTCCCTAAAATATCACATCACCTCCTTCATCTCCTCAGCCTAGGCTGATGTCAGCTGCCTTCAGAGGGTGAGGTTATTCACTGAGGATCCCTACCGTGTGTCCCCAAGGAGGTCCTCCGGGGGAATAGCCTCATTTCCCTCCTCTGGTGTACTGCACATGGCAAAGATCAGTTTCTCCCTGTAATTGTAGTGTTTTATCATGTTCATGTGATATACCCTCTGCCTGTGCCTTCTGTCAGGCAGCAATAATATATAGTTAACATCACGTAGCTTTCTGATTATGGAGAATAACCTCCATGCTGCCTGTAGTTTATTGTATTGGGCTGGGAAAGTACTATCACTCGCGGTCCGACTTCGTACCACTGGGCTCTTGCCCGCAGGTCATACCAGGTGTTCGACTGCTGTTGTGCAGTTGCTAAGTGCTCCTGGGCAAGCCCCATGAGCTCCTTAAACCTGGCCCTAAAATTTAGGACATACTCAACAACAAACTCCCCTTGGGTGGCATGGTTACATTACCATTCATCCCTGACTAAATCTTGGGTCCCCTTCATCCTGTGACCAAACACGAGTTTGAAGGGTGAGAACCCTGTGAACAACTGTGGGACTTCTTTGTATGCAAACAGGATGTGGGGCAACTATTTATCCCACTTCATTTTGTACTGGTCTGCATATGCCCTGAGTGTAGTTTTAGAAACATAGAAACATAGAAACATAGAAGTTGACGGCAGATAAGGACCGCAAGGCCCATCCAGTCTGCCCATTTCTTTTTCTACCTTATAAATGTGCCATCGGCCTTTGCTATGTCAGTGACCTATCTATTCATAGTCATTTGTATTGCTCCCTTATGCCTATCCATGCCTGTTTTGAAGCCCTGCACTGTATTCATAGCCACTACTTCTTGTGGTAAGCCATTCCATGCATCTACCACCCTTTCTGTGAAAAGAATTTCCTCACATTCCCCTTAATCGGCCTCCCTCTAATCTCATGCTGTGTCCTCTTGTCCTGCTATTTTTCTTATATTTAAACATGTTAGACTCTTTCACCTTGTTTATGCCCTTAAGGTGTTTAAATGTCTCGATCATATCACCTCTCTCCCTCCTTTGCTCAAGGGTATACATATTGAGCTCCGTTAATCTGTCATATATGTCTTCTGATGCAGTCCCTGCACCATTTTGGTTGCCCTTCTCTGGACTGCCTCAATTTGGTTAATGTCCTTGTGAAGGTGTGGCCTCCAATACTGCACGCAGTACTCCAGATGGGGCCTAACCAATGTCTTGTACAGAGGATTATTACCTCCTCTTACGACTTGTGATACCCCTACTAATACACCCTAACACCCCTAGCCTTACCTACTGCTTTAGAGGTCTGCTTGAATGATTTCAGTCATCAGTGATGATGATGCCCAAGTCTCTTTCTTCCTTTGTGACTGCTAGCAACTCCCTCCCAGCCTATAAGTGGCTTCAGGTTTCTCTTCCTATGTGCATGATTTTGCACTTCTTTGCATTAAATCCCAGTTGCCACTCTTCTGACCATTCTGCTAGTTTATCCAGATCTCTTCTCATTCTGCCCACCCATCTGGATCATCTACTCTGTTGCAGATCTTGGTGTCATCTGCAAACAGACAAGCCTTACCCTCTAGTCCATCTGCTAGGTCACTAATGAAGATGTTGAATAGGACTGGCCCCAGGACTGATCCCTGAGGTACCCCACTTGTGACTTGCATCTCTTCTGACTGTATACCATTTACCACCACTCTCTGTTTTCTGCCAGTCAACCAGTTTGCCACCCAGTTGACCAACTTCTGACCACCCGAGCCTACCTAGCTTATTTATCAATCTTCTATGTGGAACAGTGTCAAAAGCTTTGCTGAAGTCAAGGTAGGCGACATCAACTGCTCCCCTTGGTCCCACTCTGGTTACCCAGTCAAAGAAATCTATGAGATTAGTTTGACAGGACCTTCCTTTATAAACCCATGCTGTCTTGGATCCTGTGCCCTATGGATTCCAGGTGTTGCACTATCCTTTCCTTAAGAGTGCTTCCATAATCTTGCCCACTACTGAGTGTAAGACTGACCGGTCTATAGTTCCCCGCCTCCTCCCTGCTACCACTCTTGTGAGTGGGATCACATGAGCCCTTCTCCAGTCTTCTGGGACCTCTCCTGTGCTCAGAGACTCACTAAACAATTCTGCTAATGGCTCTGCTAGTTCCTCCTTTAGCTCCTTAAGTACCCTGGGATGTATGCCATCAGGTCCCATTGCCTTATCCACCCTGAGCTTAGCAAGCTCTTGTAGGACCCTTTCTTTTGTGAAGGAGTAGTGCTCACCTCCCTCCCCTGTGTCCATGATGCTGAGCTGTGGCCCTGCCCTACCTTCTCTTCAGTGAATACTGAGCAAAGTATCTATTTAGGATAGATGCCTTTACAGGGTCCTCCTCCTCACATGCTCCCTTTTCTCCATTAAGCTTAGCAATACCCCTCTGGACTTTCTCCTTTCACTAATGTATCTATAGAAAGTCTTGTCACCTTCTTTTACTGTTTGTGCTAGTGTTTCCTCAGTTTGGGACTTTGCTTGCCTTACTGCCTTACCTGCTTCCCTTAGGGCAGTTTGGTATGCCCCCTATCTTCATCCCGCTGTGTTCCTTATATTTTCTGAAGGCCAGCCTTTTGGCTCTGACCTTTTCTGCTACTGTATTTGAGAACCAAAGTGGTTTCCTTCTTTTGCACTTCCTTTTCTGTCTAACACAATGGGATGTTGCTTCAAGTATTGTATCCTTAATGCTTGCCCACTTTGCCTGTACCTCCTCACCTGTGTTTCTTTTTGCCAGGGCTAGCTTAACTCTGTTGGCCATCTTATCAAAGTCAGCTCCTCTGAAGTCCCATATTTTTGCCTTGGAATGGGATGATTTAGATGTAGTAGCCAAATTTTAAGGGTCTATTGAACCACTTGACCAGGCCATTTGTCATGGGTGATAGGTCAAAGCACGGAGGTGTTTCACCCAGCACTTCTCCCACAAACTGCTCATTAAGGATGACATCTTCTGGGGAAATCCCACTTGGCTAAAGATTCCCAGGAGCTCATCAGACATGTTTTCTGCCTCAGTGGAGGATATTGGTACTGCCTCAGAGTACCTGGTTGCATAATCCACCACAACCAGTATGTATCATTTGCCTGATAGAATAGGGGTAGTCAGTGGCCCCACTATGTCCATGTCTGCCCTCTTAAAGGGCTCATCCATAATAGGCAGGGGCACCAAAGCTGTCTTAGCCTTGTCCACGACCTTTCCAACCCCCTGGCACTGTGGACAAGTCGGACAGTACTTACTACTTCTGTGTATATGCTTGGGCAAAAGAAATTGTTGGCAAGCCACTTTTTTGTGTGGTTAAAACCCAGGTGGCTAGAAATAGGAATGTCATGGGCCAGAAGCTGCTTTTGGTAGTCCTGTGGGACTACCAGCTGCAGGAGTACCTGTCCCTCCAGCTCCCTTTGTGGTGTACGCTCCCTGTACAACTGTCCATTATCACAATAAACTAACGTTTTACTCCCTTGAGTAGTCTCAGCACTATTTGCTATCTCCCTCAATTTTTGGAGGGTAGAATCAGCTTGTTGTGTCCCACTCAGCTCCACCCATCTGACCCTCCCTAGTTCCCCTTCAGAAGGAAAGCTGCCCCTGGTGGTGACCTCCTCTGCTTACTGTTGGGGCTCAAGGATGCTACTCCTAGCAGGCCCTTCACCCACACTGGTCACTTTCTCAGATGCTGACAGATGGGTCTGCACAGGCTGTGTCACCCTCACCTCACCCTCAGAAGCTTGCACTTTTGCCTGGCTACAGGTAGTAAAAAGTACTAGGTTTTGCCTGAAGTCAAAATCATTCCCCTTGATCTCATCCACAGGGAGATCATGGAACACTTCTGTGACGCTCTGCCATCTGATTATGGTTATTGTATGATATTTGTAATATAAATAAATGGTCTGTGATTGTCTGCTGTCACCCAAGTCAGCCTGTGCTTCAGTGAGTGACCTTTGACCACAAAAGATTTCAGTGTAGCTAAAATTGCGGGATGTGAGAAAAGACCAGAGGAAACCTAATTAACTGTCTTCCTTCCAAAGGGATAGTTTATGACCTTTTATAACCTATCATGCTTTTGAAGTTGCTTCCCATGTAGATATTTATATGACATAGTAGGAAGAGAAGCCATTTGGCCGATGCCTCTTGTTTTTAGCACATAGCCGAGAATTAGTGACAGAGAGTGGGATTGTTAAGTTCAAAAAGAAATGGTTGATCAAAGACTGTCATATATGGGAATTTTTTTTTTTCTGATGTTCACATTAATTAAAATACCTCCTTTTAGAAAATGTTGTCAGAATAAATTTGAAGGGAGGATCTGGCTGACTTCATCAAAAGGGGTTGGGGAGAAGGAGGTTGAAATGAAACTTGTATCTGGGAAATGTGTGTCATATCATTCGAGATTCTGAGAGATTTTTAACTCTCTGGATTTAAAAGCACTTGAAGGGTAACAACCAGATTGGTAAAACCTCAGTATTGTGGTAGGAGTTTATGTTTTGTAACTTCCCATTTTTTTTTTCTTTTCAGAGTGTAAGCCAATAATATAAGCTGTTCTGTATTTTGTTTCTCCTGTTTTACAATTTTTAGTAAACTACATTTTCTTTTATACTGCCTGTGTTTCTCCTCAGTTCTTTTGCATGTAATGCTGAATCTGTGTTTAAGTCTGACAGCTATTAAGGGCTCGCATGGTGTTACTAAGCTTGTTAAGAATATACCTAGGTCTCATATAGAGTTATAATGGTTCATTTTGGATACCCGGCTGGGTGCCCTTGGATGAAAGATTATATTGCACCCTTCTGAAGAGAATATTATCTGAGCCTGTTAATTGGGTATGCTGCTAGCATAAGGTTCACAGTTTGAATCCCTCCAGAACTTGAGGTTAATAGGTGATTTGTATCCAAAACGAGCAGGATGGTTTCCTTGTCTGTCACCTGTTCACACTACTGCACTCTGAGGTTGGCACTGTGGGAGCCAAGAGCCTAATCTGTCAAGTGCATTTGTGACAACTCCCATCTCCTGTACCCCATGGCCGTGCCCCCAGATCAGGAAGACCCAAGCCATTGATGCTTGGACCATTTGACCCATGACTCCCTGGATCTTGGTGAATTGCCCAGGCAGAATCTGCTCTGCCTGGATCAGATCCTGCCTTACCATGGAAATGGAGGCACCAGTATCCCTCAGTCCCTGTGTTCTTATCCCATTGACCAGAATGGGGTGCATACGCTTGTTGGAGTTTGGTGGTACTACAGTGTGTGCACAGTTTACCAAATGCAGGTAACTGTTTTGGTCATGCCCTCTGCCAGGCTTTTGCCCTTTACTCCTGTTTTTTGGGCAGTAGTGGGATAGATGCCCCACTTTCTGGCAAATCCAGCATTCCTTTGCCCCCTGCTCCTTGTTCCCATTTGAACCAGTGGGTTCTGATTTGGGCTTGGGTGCAAGCTGGTTCCCTTCAGGCTGCCCTCCCTGAGCCCCGTGAAAACTGTGTGCTGCCCGATCCCCATAGTTCTTACACTGCGAATGTTGTCTTCTGGCCACATACATATCAGCACTTTCTGCTGCCTCCTTTGCAGAGTTGCATGCCCAGTCCAGCAGCCATATGTGCAGGTCATCAGGTACAATTTTAAGAAACTGTTCCCTTAATATTAAAACTTTAATTTGGTCTACTATCCCTGCCTTAGCCCCATCTACTGAATGCTCTAAATAAGCACACATTTTACATGCCATTCTACACAGCTGTCTCCTGGGCCTTTTCTTAATTCTGTAAATTTACATCTATAGGCATCAGGAGTTAGTTCACAACATTTTAATGAAATTCTTCCAGAGTTATCATCGTCTATGCAATCATCAACCACTCTACAACATGATTTATACCAGGTTCAGCTCTGGTTTGCCTCACATCAGCTGTTCCTAAATGCCAAAAAGACAGTCCCCATGACCTTCGGCACTAGGCAGAGACTGTCTAGGCACCACCCCATACTATCTTTCCACACCCTTGATGGGACCATCCTTGAGGACATTCCCTCTTTCAGATACCTTGGGGTTTGGCTGGACCAACACCTCAGTTTCTCTTTCCACATTGACGGCACTTTGAAAAAACTGCTCCCAATCTTGGAGCCCTTTACAGGAACCATAGGTGCATCCCTTCTACGGCTCAGCGAGAACTTGTCCAGAAGATGATCCTCCCCATTTTTGACTACTGTGATGTAGTCCATGGGGCCGCTCCCATATCTTCCCTTACCAGATTGAACTCTCTTTCCAACTCCTTCTGTGTATTTGTTCTTGATGCCCAATCTCAAACCCATTATTGTGACCTTTTCCAGGCCCTGTCCTTCCTCCCGCTTTCTAGCAGACCTCTGGCTCACTGTGCTAAGCTAACTTCCAATCTTTGTTTTGGTGTACTTCCTTCCTACCTTTCATGCTCCCTCCCTCCCCCTGCCTTCCTCCCACTCCCTCAGATCCTCCGAAACATGCATCCTGCTAGTCCCCCATCGTACCACCCTCATCGGCTAATTGGGCTTCTCCCATCAATGCTCCAAAATCTGGAACTCCCTCCCACCTCAAGTGTAACACTCCTCCCCTCACTCCCTTGCATCTGCCTTACATAACTTTCTCTCTGCTAGCTGCTACTGCTACAATATTCCTTAACTTGCTCCCCTATGAGACTTCTTCAGCTTCATGCCTACCTAGTTCCTGTAAAACCCTCTCCCTACATCCTCCCCCAGCACCTCCTCTTTTCTGCCTTACTCCCACCCCCTGTTCCCTCCTCTGTACACCAGCTTACCCTCACTACCAACTCACTATTGCTTGGTCTAGGCACCTGGCAGGGTTCTGTGCATCCTGGAGGGGTCTAGAATCTAGGCATACACCTTCCTCCCCTCCTAGTCTCACCCCATTCTTTCCTGAAAGGGCTGGGTCTCAGTCCCTCTTCTCTCCCACTTCCCTCTCTCTCTCTCTCTCTTAGTCCTTCTGAAGCCTACTCCCCATCACTGCCTACTTCCCTCCTGTCATACTCTACCTCTGCTGCCTACAACCTGCTTCCCTCCTCTCATGCTTTACCTCTGCCTTGTGCAGACAGCGCCCACAGCCTACTGGAGGGGAAAGGCCCTGGCAGACCCTTTTCTTCCCCCTCTCTTCCTTCCTGATGTGCTCTAACTCCCATTGCCTACAACCTGCTTCCCTTTTGTTCATGCTTGACCTCCACCGGGTGCAGGCAGGGTCCCCAGCATTCTGAAGGAGTCAGGCTCTGGCAGACCCATCTCCTTCACCCATTGCCTTGCCCTCCTTCAAATCCCCCCTGCTCAAGTCGTCCCAGTGGCACTGAGGGTTGAGGCACTGGATGCCAGAACTCATGCCATGCTGGTGACCCAAGTTCGGGAACAAGCTCAGGGAGCTGGGGGTCGGCAGGGGGGGACTAGAGTTGAGCATCCGTAGACAGCTCTCCTAGTCCTAGGGAGGGTTTGGGGATCTTCATTGCACCAGCACCCCTGGCAGAGGCTGGGGCACTGCACTGCATGGCAGTAGATGTAGGGATTGGAGCATGGCAGACATCTTCCAGGGGCGTGCGGGAGTGTGTGCTCACTGGGCAGGACATCATTGCATGTCCATGGTCCAGGTAGAAAACTATGGAAATACCCCCTTCCTTCGGGTGAGGTGACAGCGATTGGAAGCAGTCCATCCAACCTCATGCCCATCACTGGCTGTCTCTCTCCGGTTCTCCTTGGGTCTGGGGCCACTCCTTTGGGCAGGGGGAGTGCCCAGACCCCGCTTACCTAATGTAGCCCAGAGTAGTCAGTCCTGGTGGGCAGTTTGTGTATGGTTGCTGGGGAAGAGACCCTGAGAGATGCCCGAAAGGTAGGGTGTATAAATAAACAATAAAAAAAAATCCCCCATGCTGTCTGCCTATATACCCCCACCCCCCCCACCTTTCCTCCCTTCCTTCCTAGCCATAGTTATTGGCTAACCCGTAATCTCTAATTCACTTATAGTCAACCTTGCACTTTTGTTACACCTTGCAAATGTTGTTCTATCTGTGTCTATCCTTGCAATCTTGCCCTAGTTCAACCTCCTTGCATTCTATCCAGCCATTTTCTAACTCCAGAGCTATGTCCCACCAAGTGTTTGCCAAAGATATTTATGCTACCATATCTATCTAGTTCAGGACAGTTAGCATTGTATCCGTCTAGTTCATACCTGTTACCATTCCTCCTTTTCAGTACTTCTGTATGGTCTGCTCACTTTATTTTAATGTAATTAAATTGTATATTTGTATTGAGTACCAGATCTCTGTATACTATCCTCATGTTCCCCAACCCACCAGGCCACACCGGAGGATGAGCAACTTGTTGCTCAGCATGCCTTCCTAGAGAAACATTTCAATAAATAAATAAATAACCATCCATTCCATCAAATGCATACAAAGCATGGCCAGTAACATAGAAACATAGAAGTTGACGGCAGATAAGGACCGCAAGGCCCATCCAGTCTGCCCATTTCTTTTTCTACCTTATAAATGTGCCATCAGCCATTGCTCTGTCAGTGGCCTATCTATTCATAGTCATTTGTATTGCTCCCTTATGCCTATCCCCATGCCTGTTTGAAGCCCTGCACTGTATTCATAGCCACCACTTCTTGTGGTAAGCCATTCCATGCATCCACCACCCTTTCTGTGAAAAAGAATTTCCTCACATTCCCCCTTAATCGTCCCCCCCTCTAATCTCATACTGTGTCCTCTTGTCCTGCTATTGTTCTTATATTTAAACATGTTAGACTCTTTCACCTTGTTAATGCCCTTAAGGTGTTTGAATGCCTCGATCATATCACCTCTCTCCCTCCTTTGCTCAAGGGTATACATATTGAGCTCCGTTAATCTGTCCTCATATGTCTTCTGATGTAGTCTCTGCACCATTTTGGTTGCCCTTCTTTGGACTGCCTCAATTTGGTTAATGTCCTTGTGAAGGTGTGGCCTCCAATACTGCATGCAGTACTCCAGATGGGGCCTAACCAGTGTCTTGTACAGAGGGATTATTACCTCCCTCTTCGACTTGTGATACCCCAATAACCCTAACACCCCCCTAGCCTTACCTACTGCTTTAGAGGTCTGCTTGGATGATTTTAGGTCATCAGTGATGATGATGCCCAAGTCTCTTTCTTCCTTTGTGACTGCTAGCAACTCCCCTCCCAGCCTATAGGTGGCTTCAGGGTTTCTCTTCCCTATGTGCATGATTTTGCACTTCTTTGCATTAAATCCCAGTTGCCACTCTTCTGTCCATTCTGCTAGTTTATCCAGATCTCTTCTCATTCTGCCCACCCCATCTGGATCATCTACTCTGTTGCAGATCTTGGTGTCATCTGCAAACAGACAAGCCTTACCCTCTAGTCCATCTGCAAGATCACTAATGAAGATGTTGAAGAGGACTGGCCCCAGGACTGATCCCTAAGGTACCCCACTTGTGACTTGAATCTCTTCTGACTGTATACCATTTACCACCACTCTCTGTTTTCTGCCCGTCAACCAGTTTGCCACCCAGTTGACCAACTTCTGACCACCCGAGCCTACCTAGCTTATTTATCAATCTTCTATGTGGAACAGTGTCAAAGCTTTTCTGAAGTCAAGGTGGCGACATCAACTGCTCCCCTTGGTCCACCACTCTGGTTACCCAGTCAAAGAAATCTATGAGATTAGTTTGACAGGACCTTCCTTTGTAAACCCATGCTGTCTTGGATCCTGTGCCCTATGGATTCCAGGTGTTGCACTATCCTTTCCTTAAGGAGTGCCTCCATAATCTTGCCCACTACTGAGGTAAGACTGACCAGTCTGTAGTTCCCGCCTCCTCCTGCTACCACTCTTGTGGAGTGGGATCAAAGCCCTTCTCCAGTCTTCTGGGAGCTCTCCTGTGCTCAGAGATTCACTAAACAATTCTGCTAATGGCTCTGCTAGTTCCTCCTTTAGCTCTTAAGTACCCTGGGATGTATGCCATCAGGTCCCATTGCCTTATCCACCCTGAGCTTGTAGCTCTTGTAGGACCCTTTCTTTTTGTGAAGGGTAGTGCTCACCTCCTCCCCTGTGTCCATGATGCTGGCTGTGGGCCCTGCCTACCTTCTCTTCAGTAAATACTGAGCAAAAGTATCTATTTAGGATAGATGCCTTTACAGGGTCCTCCTCCTCCCATGCTCTATTTTCTCCATTAAACAGCAATACCCCTCTGGACTTTCTCCTTTCACTAATGTATCTATGAAAGTCTTATCACCTTCTTTACTGTTCGTGCTAGTGTTTCCTCAGTTTGGGACTTTGCCTGCCTTACTGCCTTACCTGCTTCCCTTAGGGCAGTTTGGTATGCCTCCCTATCTTCATCCCGCTGTGTTCCCTTATATTTCCTGAAGGCCAGCCTTTTGGCTCTGACCTTTTCTGCTACTGTATTTGAGAACCAAAGTGGTTTCCTTCTTCTTTTGCACTTCCTTTTCTGTCTAACACAATGGGATGTTGCTTCAAGTATTGCATCCTTAATGCTTGCCCACTTTGCCTGTACCCCCTCACCTGTGTTTCTTTTTGCCAGGGCCAGCTCCTCTGAAGTCCCATATTTTTGCCTTGGAATGGGATGATTTAGATGTAGTAGCCAAATTGAACCATACCATGTGATGGTCACTGGCCCCCAGGTGACCTTCTACCTGGAGATCTGTGATCCCTTCTTTGTTAGTCAGTTCTAGATCTAGGATAGCCCTGTCTCTTGTGGGTTGCTGTACCAGTTGTTTGAGGCCCTCTCCCTGCAGGGAATCCACTATGAGTCTAGTTCTGGCAGATGTTCCTGCTGGTATTGACCAATCTGTATCCGGCATGTTGAAGTCTCCCATTATCAGAACCTCCCCTTTAGCTGTCATGTTTTGTATATCTTCTAACAGTAATGTGTCTATGTCCTCCTCTGGTCTGGGGGCCTGTAGACAACCCCAGTTCTTATGACTGTCCCATTTCCTGTTTCAGGGTGACCCACAGTTCTTCTGGCTCCTTATGTGTATTCTGAATTTCTGTAGCTTTGATATTTTCATTAACATACAGGGCCACTCCTCCCCCTTTTTGTACCTCGGTCTCTTCTGAACAATACATAGCCAGGTACTGAAGTCTCCCAAGTGTGGTTACTGGTAAACCACGTCTCGCTAATGCTACTATGTCCAGTTTAGCCTCTGACATTATTGCCTGCAGGTCTGGGATCTTATTTCCCAGGCTGTGAGCATTGTACATGATTTTCCATTGGCCAGATTTTGGTGTGTTAGTTGTTGGGTGAAGTTTGGCATTACCCTGTCGTCGTGTGGGAGACAAACCTTTTTCTTACCTGGTGATGCAAATGAGCGGCAAACATGCTGAATTCCTGTTTGACCACTAGCTGAGGGAGGGGTGTTCTTCCCATTTGGCGTGTGGGGTGCTGCACCCCTCTCCCCAATTGCTAGTTTAAATATTCTGCAAAGACGTCAAACTTCTGCCCCAATGCACTGACTCCCTCTTTAGTCAGATGCAGTCCATCAAATTTAAAGAACTTTCGCTCTCAGAACTGTTGCCAGTTCCCTACAAATCTGTGTCCTTTTTCCTGGCACCAGCCCTTGAGCCACGTGTTTAGCTCCCCTATCTCCCCTTCTCTGACCTTCTGTCCATCTGCTCCCCTCTCCCAGACTGGCAGGATCTCAGAGAAGGAGATGCCGGATGAAATAGATGATAGTTTGACACCCAGCCTAGTCAGGTGTTCCTTGGTCTCCACAACTGACCGGCTGGTGAGATCATTAGTCCCTATGTGTACTAGGACATCAATGTTTTCTCCTGCTTTGTGAACAATTTTAGCAATGCGGTCAGTGTCTCTCCATGCTGATGTACCTGGGAGACATCTGACCATCACCCCTGGCTGGAGATGGGTATCAACTCCCCGAATCATGGAGTCTCCTATGATCAGAAGTTTTTTGGATTTCCTTTGTGCTTGTTTTGTTTTGGTTCCTGATTTGGGTGAGTTTTGTTGTGCTAGCTCCTGTGCCGCAGTATCCTGCTCTGCAGTGTCTTCTGCCTCTTTATTTGATTTCAGAGATAGAGGCAGATACCTGTTTAGTGTGTATATGGTTTTTGGGGGTAATGTGTTGGAGAGCAGAGAGTGATGGGGCACCTGATTTGCTCCTCCTAACCACCTGCCAACCTCCTGGACCAACTACCCTCTGCGGTCGAGGTTTTTCTGTTCGATGCTGGGGAAATGGCGGGTGGTTATTATAATGTATTTCCTCTTCAATATGAAATTTGAGGCGTGCAATCTCTGCCCATGCTGCCCGGAGCTGAGCCCTAAGATCTCCAAAGGCCCAGCATATAGGACAGTGTCCTAAATCCTGTAAGACTGTCCTTCTGAAAATTGTTCCACAGTACCTGCAGTTAATGAAATCCATTCAAATAAGTTGCTGGGTTTGTAACCTAGTCAGAGTAATTAGAAGGGAAAAAAAGGAAAAAAATGCAAGTAATGGTTTATTTGTGCTTTGTTTAACTTGTTATAACAAGTTAAATTACTAGTGCCCCTGTAAATGAGATCACCTTGTGGAGGCCCCACTGTTCCGCCCCTTCCTGCTCTGCCACAGGAAATGTCACAACTGTGGTACCCTATAAAAGGAGTGTAGCGTGGGGTGGTTGGGGATGGGGGTGGGTGGCTGGGCCCGTCCCCTGCCTAAAAAGAAGAACCACGGACTAAAGAACAAGGAGGTAAGAGCAGAAACAATCAGTCAACAACAAATGCAGTAACCCTGAAAGCTTATCCTAATGTTAGATAAAACTGTAAAACCTGTAAAGCACCACCTGTAATAATTTCAGAGAAGATATACGCTGTGAGAAACACTTTGCTCCAGAGAAAAATAAAGCAGTAACAGAAGATATACCTTGCAAAAGACAATTTGAATCAGAAGATTACAGCAGTAATCTGTTAGCACACACCTGTAGGCACACCTTGTAATAATGCAGAAGAAGGTATACCAGCAACAACAATTTGAATCAGAGAAAAATAAAGCAATGAAATGTTAGCAACAAACAGTAGCAATCCCTGTAAGTAAAAATAAAAACACCACCACACAGTAAAACTGCTAGCCAAACTAAGTCTTAATCCTTTTCCCTTGCTCTGGTAAGTTTCTCTACTCGCCTTTCAAGCAGTCTTAGAAGGAAAGAGCTCAGGTGAAGCTAGGTGCATTGGCCAGCAAACCAAGTCTTCTACCTCCAAGATATCAACTAACCTGACTTTTTAACCCTTTTTTCTGTTGGAAATTACTGACAGTTTGCCAGCTCCACCCCCCCCCACATACACACCTAATCATTTGGAAGAGCTGTGGGAGGAAAAGCAATTAGCTCCTTCAATGTGAGAAGGAGACTGAAACACCTCTGAGACAACAAACCTTTTCAACAAACAAGAATAAAATAAAACACAGTGTCAAACAGTAATTTTGCTTAGCCCAATAAAAAAGTCACAAAAATGTAAGCTCCACCTGTAATACAGTAATTTCAGAGAAGATATCGCTGTAAAACACTTTGCTCCAGAGAAAATAAAGCAGTAACAGGAGATATACCTTGCAAAGACAATTTGAATCAGAAGATTACAGCAGTAATCTGTTAGCACACACCTGTAGGCACACCTTGTAATAATGCAGAAGAAGGTATACCAGCAACAACAATTTGAATCAGAGAAAAAATAAAGCAATGAAATGTTAGCAACAAACAGTAGCAATCCCTGTAAGTAAAAAATAAAAACACCACCACACAGTAAAACTGCTTAGCCAAACTAAGTCTTAATCCTTTTCCCTTGCTCTGGTAAGTTTCTCTACTCCGCCTTTCAAGCAGTCTTAGAAGGAAAGAGCTCAGGTGAAGCTAGGTGCATTGGCCAGCAAACCAAGTCTTCTACCTCCAAGATATCAACTAACCTGACTTTTTAACCCTTTTTTCTGTTGGAAATTACTGACAGTTTGCCAGCTCCACCCCCACACACACCTAATCATTTGGAAGAGCTGTGGAGGAAAGCAATTAGCTCCTTCAATGTGAGAAGGAGACTGAAACACTCTGAGACAACAAACCTTTCAACAAACAAGAATAAAATAAAACACAGTGTCAAACAGTAATTTTGCTTAGCCCAATAAAAAGTCACAAAATGTAAGCTCCACCTGTAATACAGTAATTTCAGAGAAGATATCGCTGTAAGAAACACTTTGCTCCAGAGAAAAATAAAGCAGTAACAGGAGATATACCTTGCAAAAGACAATTTGAATCAGAAGATTACAGCAGTAATCTGTTAGCACACACCTGTAGGCACACCTTGTAATAATGCAGAAGAAGGTATACCAGCAACAATAATTTGAATCAGAGAAAAAATAAAGCAATGAAATGTTAGCAACAAACAGTAGCAATCCCTGTGAGTAAAAAATAAAAACACCACCACACAGTAAAATTGCTTAGCCAAACTAAGTCTTAATCCTTTTCCCTTGCTCTGGTAAGTTTCTCTACTCTGCCTTTCAAGCTGTCTTAGAAGGAAAGAGCTCAGGTGAAGCTAGGTGCATTGGCCAGCAAACCAAGTCTTCTACCTCCAAGATATCTATGCTATGGGGTCAGGTGGCTCATCCACAAAGCATTATCTAAATTAAATTGCCCACTTACCCTTTTAAATGATTTTAAAAACACATCCAGATCATCTCTCTCTTGGTATTGTGGAAACATTTTACTATTAATCATGGCTTCATGGGCTGAACCACCTTTTCCATTACTTACAGTTTGCCACGCTGTTTGCCGGTGCAGTTTCTCCATCTCAATCTCAATCTGTCATTCTTTCTCTTTCTTTGCTCATTCCCTTTTCTCTTTCCTCTGGCACCAGAATCTTGTGCTGGCAAACCGTTCCCCTTTCCACTGCCTTCTTCTGCTGTGCTCTCTCCTTCTGCATCTGGATTTCATGCTGCCGGTTCCTCTCTCTTTCCTCAGCCTCCAGTCTTGCTCTCTCCCTTTCAGTCTCCAGCTTTGCTCCCTGCAGTTCGGCATCCTGCAGCACAAGCTCTGCCTTCACACAAGGAGATGAGCAACTTGTAGCTCGGTATGTCTTCCTGTTGAAACATTTCAATAAATAAATAAGAAACCATCCATTCAAGCAAATGCATGCAAAGCGTGGCCAGTAAGCAATGGGGTCAGGTTGCTCATCCACAAAGCATTATCCAAATTAAATTGCCCACTTACCCTTTTAAATGATTTTAAAAACAAATCCAGATCATCTCTGTCTTGGTATTGCAGAAGCATTTTAGAATTAATCATGGCTTCATGGGTTGAACCATCTTTGCCATTACTTACGGGTTGCCATGATATTTACTGGTGCAGTTTCTCCATCTCAGTCTCTTGCTGTCATTCTTTCTCTTGCTTTACTCGTTCCCTTTTCTCTTTCTTCTGGCACCAGGATTTTGTTCTGGTGAACCTTTCTACTTCCCCTTTCCTCTGCCTCCTCCTGCCTTGCCTTCTGCATCTGGATCTCATGCTGCCTGGTCCTCTCTCTTTCCTCAGCCTCCAGTCTTGCTCTCTCCGTTTCAGTCTCCAGCTTTGCTCCCTTCAGTTCGGCATCCTGCAGTGTAAGCCCTGCCTTCAGGCTCTCAAGATGAGGTTAATGGGCTGCACAGATCCCCAGTGTGTGCTACAAGGTTGCCCGCTAGCTCAGCCACTGTGACCTCAGTCTCACTACCCATGTCACTGTTCTCAGCAACTGCCTGCTGACCAGGTATTGGGCTATGTCTCTCTGAGACTGTTTTCCCTCCTGCATCTGGTCATGCACCACCAGGGCTTCCATGCGTGCACTCTTTGTAATGCCATCATAGACAATCCCCCTCACTGTGCACAGCTCACGAAGCTACTGTACCTGACATTTGACATAGACTGAGGGGTTCATATTCTCCAGCTATGCTGCACTAAGCTGTCTAGAAATAAAAAAAAAACAGAAGTAAGCAATGCAACCTTTTGAAATCCTGTTTCATGACTGTTAAGGTATATTTCTGCTGCCACTCCATCACTGGTGTGCTATCTCTCTTACAGAGTTCCTGCCTGACAGGAAATCGCACTGTCCTCTGCTCTGCACTAAACTGGTATCAGTTGTCACATTGACCCCACCACTCTGCCACCAATGTGATGAAAATCCCTCACCAGGGGCTTCAAGATCACCGCCACTACCATGGTGTTTTACCAACAGGTCCCCAGGGAAACTGGTTTCTTACCTCCTCCATTGCACAAGGTCATGAAGGTCATCACAGTTACTGTGGGTAGAGGGCCCCTTCAGAGATGGGCTACAAACAGAGTCCAACAGAAAAAGTAGAACTACACTTTTAAATAAAACAAGCAGTCACTGATTCTATAAACATAGAAATTTTACTAAAATACTACAAGTATTTACAACAGGATGTATTTACAGGAAACAAAAGCATTGCACATTTACTAAGAAGCAGAAAATAAGACCACATTGAACAGACAGATAGCATGCAGCAGAATTATGAGCTGTTCTTGCCTAAAATCCTTCACCTGGCCTAGTTACAGCATTGCACTGTCCCTTACTGTGCTATTTTACCAGTCAACTAGTCTTTGTACAGAAGGGGCTCTGGTTTTCAGATGGTTCACATCACAGAGAGAGAAAAGAATCTCATTACTCTATTATATTCTTTTTTGATACTGGGAGGTGACTTCTCTCCTTTGAGTGACTGCCAGGCTACATATGCCCACCCCAAGATGGGTGGGCTTATGGAGGGATGACCTTATTCAGGCCAGCTGGCTCCCTTCACACCCAAATATGCTCTGTCCACTTTTATGATCCTGCTTTAAAGACAGTCCAAGGTGTGTAACCCACATTTCTTGCCTTTTAAGCTGGCTGAGGTGTTCAGCCTGGTACTCCTCCATTTGCCTTACAGAATCTCTGGCTTCAATGACGTCTGAGGAGTTCGAAGTTGCACCTTCACATCTGTAAGGATGTGCAGCCTGGATTAGCTCATGGGAAAGTTACACAGAGCAGTTCTCAGTATTTTCCTTAAGTCTTGTCTGGACATGCGACCCTGAAAGCCATGTTTGTGTGCACCTTTGCAAGTAGCAGAAATTATGACAAAAGCATACTTACATTAACAAAATACATTACTGAAAAGAAATTAATACATTACTCTAGTCGCATATCTGTCACAGGACCACCTAAAAGGACCCATACTGGAAGTGACAAACCAATGCATCAGATTTATTTTTATTTTCTTTCTTTTTTTTTTATTTATTCGTTCTAGGATTACAAGTTACCTTGGAGCTGAGAGCTCTTTTACAAAGGTGCCACGTCAAAACATTGGTTTCACATTATAGGTTACAATAACACATGTTGCATGGAAGAGACAGGGTGAAGATCGTAAAGGGGGGGTGGGAGGATAGGAGGGTCAGTAAGAGGAGGTCAAGGAGGAGAGGAGAGGGTAGGGGAGGAATTTGGAAAGGGGGGCAAAGGGTGAGTGAAAGGCAGCCAGCAAGGTGGCATTGTCAGTTGCAGAAGTGTGGGAGGGGCAGAAGCTTACTAGGGCAAGTGCGATGGGCATGGGGCCCGGTAGAGGATAGCAGCGGAGGAGTTGTGTTGAATAGTTATCCATGGTAGTCGCAGGTGCAGGAAGCGACAAGGGTGTTACAGAGCCTGGATTTGAAGGCACCTAGACCAGTGGCAGTGATAGTATCGTAGGCAAGATCGTTAAACCAAGTGGGGGACCTGCAGGCAAAAGATTGTTGGCCAAGGGTTGTGTGGCAGCGGGGGATGTGAAACAGTTGTGGCTTTGATCCCTTGGTGATTCTGGAGCTGGTTTTTGTTTGAAGAAGTGAACAGACTAATGGAGGGGCAATTCTCAACTGGATGTTCTTTGCAACCACACAGGTTTGGTACTGGATTCTATTTTCAAGTTGCAGCCAGTTTGCTTGTGAGTAGAGGTCACAGGTGTGTGTAAGATGCTTAGCCCCAGTGATGAGTAGACAGACCTTGTTTAGGGTGGTGGTTATCCTTCTGAGTGTCAAGGTAGTGGAAGTGCCATAGATGACAAGGCCATAATCAATCTGGGAGATGATGGAGCCTTGAACAGCGGCAGCGAGGGCCTCTTTTGTCAGGTGCCACCGTAGGTGGTAGAGAAGACCCAGTCTGGTGTTCACTGTTTTTGTGACATTGGTTATTTGGGTTGCGAAGGGCAGATGAGGGTCTAAAGTGATTCCTAGATATTTGAAGGAGACAACCTACTCAAGGGAGCTGCCTAGGCAGGTATATAAGGAGAGTTGGAGATGTTTGTGCCTGTTTTGGTGGCTGGTAAAAATTATAGTCTTGTTTTTTTCTGGTTAAGGATTAACATACATTCTTTGAACCAGTTTTTGACTGAGGTGAAACCATGTTGAACGGTTTGTTGCAGGTGGCTTGGGTCATGATGGGAGGCAAGAATCACAGTGTCATCTGCCTAGAGTATAATTTGCTGAGGACTGGAGTCGAGGAGAGAGTTGAGGAACAGGTTGAAAAGCAGTGGGCCGAGGATGGAGCCTTGGGGGACACCAGAGCGTACCTATTTAGTGTCGGAGAGCAAGTCTGCTATTTTTAAACATTGGGTCCTGTTGTCAAGATAGCTATTGAACCATGCCACCAATTCCGTAGAGAGGCCAGTGTTCAGTAGCTGATGAAGCAGGAGGCAATGGTGGACAGTGTCAAATGTCTCCAGTTAGGAGACCATGGTCAAGGGAGTTGTGTATGGCTTCGGTGAACTTAAGAAGGGCCGTGGCAGTGCTGTGTCCTTTTCTAAAACCATGCTGCTGCTAGCAAAGGATGTTGTATTTGGCCAGATGGTCAGTGAGCTGGTCTGCTACTATCAGTTCCAGGGCCTTAGAGAGGGGTGGAAGGATAGAGATAGGGCAGTAATTCCCATGGGTGGTTCGATCACCACTTTTATGGATTGATGTGACTATTGCTGACTTCCATTGGTAACAAAAGGCAAGAGAAAGCGAACGACACTGTGGTTCTCGAAAGAGGTGGCAGACAAAGTAAAGGCTAAAAGAGTAGGGTTCAGAAAATATAAGGAGTCTCAAAGGGAGGAGGACATGGAGGTATGTCTAGAGTGTGTAGGAGAAGTGCGGAGGGTGGTAAGGAGAGCAAATGCACAGGCTGAGAAAGAATTGGCACAGACAGTGAAGAAAGGGGACAAGACTTTCTACAGGTACATCAGCGAAAGAAGGAAAATGGAGGGGAGGTTGCTAATAGGCTCAAAGGGGAGGAAGGGAGGGAGACATGGATAAGGCAGAAATACTGAATAAATACTTCTGTTCAGTATTCATGGAAGAGGGGGAGGGACAGGACCGCAGCTAAGCAGCAGATGCCAAGGGTGGGTGGGGTGGACAGCAGTTCATTCACCGGAGACTGAGTCCCACAGGAGCTCACTAAATTGAAGGTGGACAAAGTGATTGAGCCAGATGGCGTACACCTGAGGATATTAAGGGATCTGCGAAAAGAGCTAGCAGAACCTCTGACAGCCTTGTTCAAGGAGTCACTCAACACTGGAGTGGTGCCAGAGGATTGGAGGAGGGCACATGTGGGTCCTGTACACAAATCCGGCACTAGGGAGGAGGCAGGGAATTATAGGCCGGTCAGCCTCACCTCAGTAGCTGGAAAGATCATAGAAGCACCACTTAAAGAATGAATAGTGGGACATCTGGAAAACATCTATCTCCCTGTGCCAATCCCAATTACCTAACATCTGGAAAATGACTCATGTCACTCCAATTCATAAAAGTGATCACTCTATTATTACAAATTACGGACCCATCTCAATACTCTCACCCCTGCCTTAAGCACTTGAAAGGGCAGTGTCTGACCAACTGGTTACCTATCTCAACAGATACAATGTTCTCTGCAACCAGCAACATGGCTTCCACAGACTGCACAGCACAAGCACAGGTCTAACTGAGTATACCAATTATTTCCATGAAGTCCTTGACAATGGTAACCTGATTAGCTTAGGCTATGTCGATCTAACGAAAGGTCAGCCACCCCCTCCTGATCTCTGAGTTACACTCCCTGGGTCTCTAAGTGAATGCAGTGTCTTGGTTTAACAGCTACCTCTCTGGAAGGAAGCAAAGTGTCAAAGCAAACTGGGTGCTATCAGATCTTAAAGATGTGATGGTCAGGGTTCCACAGGGCTAGATTGTGGGTCCAATCTTCTTTGGTCTCTTCTTTAACAATTTCAAAGAGGCTTAGAAACATAGAAACATAGAATTTGATGGCAGATAAGGACTGCTTGGCCCACCCAGTCTGCCCATTTCCCTACCTAATGGACAAACTGCAGATCCTAGCTAACCAACAGCCTACTTCTTCCAACCTCCACCCCCTAGAATTGCCTTATGTCTGTACCATGCATTCTTGAATTCCACCACTGTTTTTGACTCCACAACCTCCTCAGGAAGGCTGTTCCATACAACCACAACCCTATCTGTGAAAAAATACTTCCTCACATTACCTCTGAATCATCCCCCTCTAGCTTCAAATTGTACCCCCTTGTTCTTGCACACCCTTTTTTCTGAAAAAATTCTACTCTCTTGGACCTTGTTGATTCCCTTGAGATATTTGAAAGTTTCAATCATGTCTTCCCTCTCCCTCCTCTCCTCGAGGCTATACATATTAAGATCCTTAAATCTCTCTTGATATGTCTCCTGGTGCAGACCCTGCACCATTTTAGTTGCCCTCCTCTGGACTGCCTCTATCCTGTCTATGTCTTTGCAGAGATTTGGTCCCCAGAACTGGATGCAGTACTCCAGAAGGGGTCTCACCAGCTGTCTGTATGAGGGATAACAACTTCCTGTTTTCTACTGGTGATGCCTCTCCCTATGCATTCCAGTATCCCACCAGCCCTACTTACTGAACTCTCACATTGCTTGCTCACCTTTAAGCCATCTGATATGACTACCCCCAGGTCCCTTTCCATTTTTGTTATTGTTAGTATCTCACCCCCATTGGGTACTCTTCCCCTGGGTTGTTGTTTCCCAGGTGCATTACTTTGCACTTCTTAGCATTGAATCTAATCTGCCATACGTTTAACCATTCCTCCAACATTGCCAAGTCCCTTCTCATCCTTTCCAACCCACCTTGTGTATCATCTCTGTTGCAGATCTCTGTGTCATCTGCAAAGAGACATACTTTTTCTTCCAGGCCTCTGCAATGTCCCTTATAAAGACATTAAAAAGGACCAGTCCAAGTACTGAACCCAGCTGTACCCCACTAGTAACCCCCCTTTCTTCAGAGTGGACTCCATTTACTATTACCCTCTGTGTCCTGTTCTCCAGCCAATTGTTTACCCAGGCTACCGTCTTGGGACCCACCCCCAGGCTGGCCAACTTGTATATTAATCTTTTGTGTGGGATTGTGTCAAATGCCTTGCTAAAGTCTAGGTAAGCCATATGTACAGCCAGTTCCTGATCTACTATGTTTTTCACCCAGTCAAATAAATGTTTTATATTCACTTGACATGACCTTCTTGCCGTAAATCCATGCTGCCTTGGGTCCTGCGCACCTCTGACCTCTAGGTACTCAACAATTCTTTCCTTCAGAAGTGATTCCATCAGTTTCCCAATCACTGAGGTTAAACTAACAGGTCTGTAGTTTCCTGTTTCTGCCCTGCTCCCACTTTTGTGAAGTGGAATAACATCTGCCCTCCTCCAGTCGTCAGCTACCACCCCATCCTCCCAAGACTTATTACAGAGAGTAGTCAGTGGTGTCACTAGTTCTACCCTTAGTTCTTTTAGAATTCTGGGATGAATCCCATCAGGCCCCATTGCTTTGTTCACCTTCAGTTTTAAGAGTTTCTTCAGATGCCTTTCTTCTGTGAAAGGGTTGGTATCAACTCCTGCATCCAGCGTGTTTCCATTGTTTGGCTTAGGTACCTCCCCATCTTCATTTGTGACTATTGAGCAAAAGTATTTGTTTAATATCTCTGCCTTTTCACAGTCACCCTCTGCCCACCCCCTCCCCTTTATTAAGCCTCACTATCCCTTCCTTGGTCTTCCTTTGCTCCCTGATGTACCTATCAAAGGTCTTCTCCCCCTTCTTAACTGAGTTGTCTTCTCCTAGTTCTGAGGTACTACAGTACATGGATGGCCTTACCCGGTTACCAAAGACTAAAACAACAACAAAAAAAAGATGCTATGATTTTTTTCTTGTGATACATGCCAGGACTCTCTAACAGATGACCGACAATGCAACGTGACATCACTTGAGAGCAGGTTCAAGAGGAATAGACTGGTCTTGAACTCTTAAAAGATTAAGACAGTGCTATTCTCTTGGTATTACATAAAGAAGACGCACGCACTAATCATCATAAATGAGGAGGGTAAGCCACTGGAACAAGTGACAGCTTTCAGATACATGGTAGTAACACTGGATAACACCCTCTTGTTTGGTCTGCATGTGGATAGCACTATAAACCAAGTCAACAGAATATTGGGGTCCCTCTACAGGCATAGGCACAAGCTCACCATGGAAGCCAGGTGAGCCACAGTCATGAGATCACTCCTCTCAGTCACTGGTAGTATCAATCAATTCAAGTTTATTGTTAGACTAATAAATTTTCAACAAAATATAGATATATAATAAAAAAAGACAGTTAAAAGAAAAGAATGGTAAAAATAGAATTCTAAATACTTTAAACAGCACTGAGCTTGCTAGACTCACTCATAAGCCCAGCAAATGTGCCTTAGCTAGGAAGTTATCTGTCATATTGCACATATATGTGATAAACTTAAAGTGCCAGCCTCTTTCCTACACACAGCAAACATAAGTGCCTAATCGCAGCTTTAGTTTAGTCATATTTGAATTCATTCAGTTATCATTATTTTACTAATTTTTCTTTCCACTTTACTAATTGCTAAGAAAAATGTTGCCACTCTCTGTATGGTCCACGAATCTTCTGTATGAATTAAAATGGAAGTCAAAGTTGGAAGGTCAACATTGTATCTAGTATCCATGAAGGGACCCAGCCAATATGTACTCTCTTTAATATACCAGGTACAATACCACATCACATGTGTAAGATTCTCAGTATTGTTTGGTGCCTTCTTGTACCTGCACCTCAGAACACTGCTGTAAAATTGCTCAAACTTATAAGTTAATTAATGTCCTACATAGGATAGGGTCTCTTAAGATGTCTAAATAAGCCTTTTATCCAAAGCTAAAGTTATTATGGATAAACCACTTAGAGTTAACGAATTCCCTAAATTGTAAGGGGGTGCTAACTGCACATTCAAGCAGATTTGATAGACCTCTAGGCCTTTATCTGCTGGCAAATTTCGTATTTTCGTATATTCATATCTTGACCATTCCAAAAATTCACAATTATTTTAGCAATACACAGTATTTCTTATATTTCATATTTAACTTTGGCCCTTTTTTCTACATATCTTAATAACATGCCTAGTTTATGTTTTTTCAGTAATAGTAGAATCTTGGGATGCCAAAAATGTATTTATACCCCAAGGAAACCATTTCTGTTTTTCCTCCAGACATTGTACAGAGATCCTTGTAGATGGAAGCCTAGTTAGTCTTAACCAAAATGTATTTGGCGTACTACAAAAAGAGCGTTGATGTTTGATATTCCCAGCTCTGATCTTATATAGGAGGTGATACAGAAAAGGCCCACTCACAGTGATTTCCTTAGCATTTTGTATACAGGCACAGTTAATTTGTTCCTGTATTTCAGGTCCAAGATTTCTGCTCCACACAACAATTGGGCCTGGAATTTAGTTTAATCACTTCAAGTAGAGGTCTTATGGTAGTGTTCCCATATCTATAACTGAATCTGGCTAATGCCAGCATTGTTTTTTTCAGGGCTTCAAGGGTCTTAGAAAAATGGGTATTCCAGGTTCTATTCATATTAAATTCCACACCTAGGTATACATAGGTTTTGGCTACTTTTATTTTGCTTTACCCCAGGGTCTGAGTTCATATTTTCTTTTTCTTCTTCTGCCCAAAAATAAGTATTTTAGTCTTAGACAGATTAATTTTTATTAGTTGTAAGTCTCTTGATCTCTCCCCTAGTAAGTTGTCTTTTTTTCTGTAGACCCTTTTGTGTTAGAGAGAATAGCACTAGATCATCAGCGTAGGCTAACACTGTGCACTGATGGCCATTAATTTGGGGGGAGTCTGAAACATGTGTACTGAACTCTGTTAGCATATCATTAATATACAGTGCAAATAGTACAGGGGCAACGACATGACCTTGTTTATTTTAAATGGTGAAGAAAGTTACATAGAAACATAGAAACATAGACTTTGACGGCAGATAAGGACCACTTGGCCCACCCAGTTTGCCCATTTCCTTACCTATTGGATAAGCTGCAGATTCTAGTTAACCAACAGCCTACTTCCTGCAACCCCCACTATAATTGCCTTATGTCTGTCCCATGCATGTTTGAATTCTTCCACTGTTTTAGACCCCACAACCTCTCCAGGAAGGCAGTTCCATGCGTCCACCACTCTCCATGAAAAATAATTTCCTCACATTACCCATGAGCCGTCCCCCCTCTAACTTTGAATTATGCCCCCTTGTTCTCACACATCTCTTTTTCTGAAAGATGCTACCCTCCTGGACTTTGTTGATTCCCTTGAGGTACTTTAAAGTTTCTATCATGTCCCCCGTCCCTCCTTTCATCAAGCGTATACATATTAAGCTCTCTCAGTCTCTCTTCATATGGTTTCTGATGTAGACCCTGCACCATTTTAGTTGTCCACATCTGGACTGCTTCTATCCTGTCTATGTCTTTGCGTAGATGAGGTCTCCAAAACTGCATGCAGTACTCCAGATGGGGTGTCACTAACTGTCTGTACAGAGGGATAACCACTTCCCTTTTTCTACTTGTGATGCCCCTCCCTATACATCCCAGTATCCCCCTAGCTCTCCTTACTGACTTCTCACATTGCTTACCCACCTTTAGGTCATCTGATATGACTACACCCAGATCCCTTTCCATTATGGTTGTCGTTAGTACCTCCCCTGCAATTGTATACTCTTCTCCTGGATTTTTATTTCCCTGGTGCATTATTTTGCACTTCTTTGCATTGAATCTAAGTTGCCATATGTCTGACTATTCCTCCAACCTTGCCAAGTCCCTTCTCATTCTTTCTACCCCCTCCTTGTGTATCAACTCTGTTACAGATCTTTGTTTCATCCACAAAGAGGCATACCTTTCCTTTCAGACTCTCCGAAATGTTACCTATAAAGACGTTAAAGTGGACTGGACCCAGTACTGAACCCTGAGGTACTCTACTGGTAACCCCCCTTTCTTCAGAATGTGTTCCATTCACTATTACCTTCTGTGTCCTGTTGTGCAGCCAGTTTGCTACCCAGGCTAACACCCTGGGACCCACTCCCAGGCTGGCTAACTTGATTACTAATCTTTTGTGCGGGACTGTGTCAAATGCCTTGCTAAAGTCTAGGTAGGCCATATCCAAAGCCCCTCTCTGGTCTATTACTTTGGTCACCCAGTCAAAGAAATTGATTAGATTCTTCTCACATGACCTTCCTGCTGTGAATCCATGATGCTTTGGGTCCTGTGCCCCGCTGGCCTCTAGGTACTCAACAATCCTTTCTTTCAGAAGTGATTCCATCATTTTCCCCACCACTGAGGTCAAACTAGCAGGTCTGTAATTTCCTGCTTCTGCCTTGCTCCCACTTTTGTGAAGGGGAATCACATCTGCCCTCCTCCAGTCCTCAGGTACCACCCCATCTTCCCATGATTTGTTAAAAAGTGTGGTTAGTGGTGTCACTAGGTCCTCCCTTAGCTCTTTAGATTCTAGGGTGAATTCCATCAGGCCCCATTGCTTTGTCCGCCTTGAGTTTTAGGAGTTCTTTCAGTACTCTTTCTTCTGTAAATGGACTGGTGTCAACCCCACTATCCAGAGTGCTTCTACTGTTTGGTTTAGGTAACACCTCCTCTTCTTCTTTTGTGAATACTGAGCAAAAGTATTCATTCAGTATCTCTGCCTTTTCACTGTCTCCCTCTGCCCACCTCCTCTCTTCTTTATTAATCTTCACTATCCCTCCCTTAACCTTTCTATGCTCCCTAATGTACCTATAAAAATTTGTATCCCTTTTCTTAACTGAGTTGGCTATCTTTTCCTCGGTTTGGGCCTTTGCTTTTCTGACTGCCTTCCCCACTTCTTTCTGCTTTAATTGATACAGTTCCCTGTCGTGCTCTGTCTGTGATTCTTTATACTTTTTGAATGCAGCCTTTTTCTCCTTAACCTTCCCTGACACCTCTTTTGAGATCCATAGTGGTTTTTCATTCTGGTTAGTTTATTTTATTTGTTTCACACAAAGGCTTGTTGCCTCCATGATGGCAGTTTTGATTTTTCTCCATTGTTCTTCCACCCCTCCTTTCTGACCATTTGCTAATGCATTCCTCAGGTATTCACCCATTATGCCAAAGTCATCCCTTCTAAAGTCCAGTATCCTTGTCTTTGTATGGCTTGTCTCCATGGTTGTGTTTATTGTGAAGCACACTGTGCAGTGGTTGCTTGTTCCCAGATGTTTACTGACTTCTAAGTTGGTGATCCTCTCTCCATTTGAGAGTACCAGGTCTATTATTGCTCTCTCCTGAGTGGGTTCCACCACTAGCTGTCTAAAGCATGCTCCCTATAGGGCATCGAGAATGACCCTGCTCTTGGATGTGGCTGTAGTCTATGTTGCCCAGTTAACATCTGGCATATTCAGGTCCCCCATCAACAGTATCTCCCCTTTTTCAGCCATTTTGAGAATGCCCTCTATCATTTTCTTGTCCATTTCCTCCCCTTGAGACGGAGGTCTGTATACAACCCCTGTGTGGATTGTGATGCCATTCCCTGTCTCCAAGGTGACTCAGAGTTCCTCTTGTCCTCCTCCTTTACTCTTTAGTTCTGTAGCTTTGATCCCTTCCCTTATGTAGAGAGTTACTCCACCTCCTCTTTTACCCTCCCTGTCCCTTCTGTACATTGTGTACCCTGGTATGTTGACATCCCAGTCATGGTTCTCCATGTACCATGTTTCTGTGACTACCACAATACTCAAGTGTTCCTCTTCCATCAGGACTACTAGCTCTGGAAGCTTGTTTCCAAGACTACAGGCATTGGTACTCATTACCCTCCATTTAATGTTGGCTTTATCCTTTTTTACCCCATCCCTGCTCTTATTGCCCTTGTCCATTTTTCCATTTGCCCCTATCCTGCCTGCTGTCAAGTTCTGTACCTCAGTGTTTACCCTACTACCTGCCATGTTTTCTGGGGGGAGACTTGAACTTTACTGTTTCCTATCAGCACCTCCCCCTTGGCTAGTTTAAAAGCTTGCCAAGGAAGACTTTAAACCTGTCATCTAGGAGCATGTTTCCCTTCCTGGACAGATGCAGACCATCATGCCAGTATAGACCTTCATCTCTCCAGGTGGACCCCCAGTCCCCAATGAAGCCAAAGCCCTGTGCTCTGCACCAGTTTTGCAACCATTCATTAAAGTGCATGGTGTGCAGTACCCTACCCTCACCCCTGCCATAGACCGGCAGCACCTCTGAGAAGGTTACCATGCTTGCTACGTGTCTGAGGCCCCTCCCCAACTCCACAAATTCATTCTGCACTGCACTGATCTCATGCCTAGCTTGGTCATTTTTCCTGAGGTGGACAATGATATCTAGTTTCCTCTCCTGTGATGCTGCTTCTGCAATCCTGAGGATTCGCATCCAGTCCCTCCAAGCCATGGCACCAGGCAGGCACCTTACTTCCCTCTCCTCTCCCTTCCCCAGGTCTACTCCCCTAACAATTGAGTCCCCTATCAGAAGCTGTTTCTTTCCCCTGCGGTGTCCCTTGCCACTCTTTTGTGGGTCTCCCTTGTGGATGTCCCCAGCATTTTTCTTGGTCTCCAATGAGGGTGTCATCATAGAGGATCCTTGATTTGCCAGGCTGACATATGATTTGTGTAGAGGTGCAGCTCGGGGGCTATGCCTCTGTTCCATCACCCTCAACCTCCCCAAACCTACTGTGGTCCATCCTCTGAGGCAGTGGTTGTGGAACTGGTGCTCTTTGGGTGGGGGAGGCCTCCTTAGTCCTTGCCAGTTCAGCCTGGAGGTGGGCAACCTCCTCCCTCAGAGCTGACAGTAGCCTGCAAATAGGGCAGCAATGCAGGTTCCAGAATGTCTCCCAGAAAATTGCTGCCCCACAGCCAGTGCATTTCACCACTCCCCACATGTTCCTCTTCCTTATAATATACAATGAGTAATATATAATTTTTTGTGTGTGTACTTACCCTGTATGCACTGTGCTGGGTAATTAAGAATATGACAGTTCTGCTCCAAGACCTGTTGAGGAAGTGATGTCAGAACCTTGGCTATAAAGGAAATGCCACTCCTGCGGTGGGTGGGGTAAAAGGAAGGGTGGGTGGGTAGGCCACACCACTGGTGACTGTTAGAAACAATCAAATACACCACTGCTCCACCACCCTGGTGAGTACTGCCCTTTATAGTAAGTCAACCAACACCACAATGTACTAGACCACTGCTCCTACACAAACCACTCTACTGAGTCCAGGGATAAAAACTAACTCACTGTTCAGCCAGCAGGACACTTCTAAAATATTGCACAAATATCCTTCCAAATCTTATGTTTCTAGCACAGAAATCAAGCAACTTCAGTTGTATTTTAAGCCCTCTGGTTATAAAATTAATACACTTTAACAGAATCTTGCAATTCCTAATGCCAATCCCCTATACTACCCTGCACACCTATACCCTCTCTATTACCTACTCCGCACTCTCAATTTCTCCCTTCCCCCTTCCTAATCAACCTAAGCTCCCTAGCCCCACTCCCTCCCTCCTCACCTAACCTCTCCCTTATACACCTACATTTCTTCACCCTCCATCCCGACCCCCCATCTTGCTCTCCAAATCCTTCCTTTCTACTTGATGCTTCTCCCTGAAGCTCAACCTCCACTACTGGCACTCAAGTTCTGTTATTACTACCTCTGTTCTGTTACTGGCACTTATGTATTTCATGTTTTGCCTCGATGTGTACCCTCGTATTGTATACCATCCCCTTACGTTCATGATCTGTACTGTTCTTACCTAGTTGGTTAACCACAATTTGTATAACCTGTACTTGCTGAGCCTGTGCCATGCTGAACTGCACTGCCTATGTAACTTGTTCAAATGTATCCTTCCCAACTATGTACATTTTCCATATTGTGCTACTGTAAGTTCAACTTTGTATGTATACCTGCCTCTTCTGTAATCCCCCCAGATCGCACCATGAGACTAGCATCTTTTTGCTCAGTGTGCCTTTCCTGGTAAAACATTTTCAATTAATCAATCAATCAATAAGAAAATATTGAAACTTTCTGTAGAAAGTGTAGCTTACCTTCCGAGTCCCCTACAATACTATGTTTTACCAAGTTCCCAGTTCCTCAAATGCGTTCTAGTTTGTTCTCTGCAGTATAGCAAGTTTCTCAGCTTCCAAAGGAGCAGGCAAGTCTTTTCTGACTGACTTTTCTCTCTGTAGTTTGCCTAAGACAGCTCAGTGATAAAAGCCCCACCCAGAATCAATTGATTGACTAGTGACACCTGCGATGTAAGCAGGCCTTTCGGTGAAGACAATTTGTTATGTCTGCTTCTAATACACACACAAACCCTTTATCTGAAACCAGGGGTAAACTCATTGCTCAGCCAGCAGGACACTTCTAAAATATTGTACAAATATCCTTCCAAATCCTGTGTGTCTAGCACAGAAATCAAGCAACTTCAGTTGTATTTTAACCCCTCTGGTTATAAAATTACTACACTTTAATGGTATCCTGCAATTCTTAATGCCAATAAGAAAATAATGAAACTTTCTGTAGAAAGTGTAGCTTACCTTCCGAGTCCCCTTCAATATTATGTTTTACCAAGTTCCCAGTTCCTCAAATGAGTTCTAGTTTGTTCTCTGGAGTATAGCAAGTTTCTCACCTTCCAACAGGAGCAGGCAAGTCTTTGCCCCTCCATTTCCTATCTCACTTTTGCCCATGTTCCACTGTATAGGTTATGCAGAATAGACATAAGTGCTCTATCTATCCCTCTCTTCAAAGTTTGTTCCCATAATATTTTTCTAGATATATTATATAGACAGGCTTGGTTAATTCAATTATGGTAATAGAGAAGCCTAATAAGGTGACAGTATGCATTGACCCCAGAGGTTTGAATAAGGCTATCAAGAGAGAGAGCACACTCTTATGAAAACAGTAGAAGAGGTAGCATCCAAGCTAGTTGGAGACAAAATCATTTCAGTGCTTGATACAGTTCACATGTTTTGGAAAATAAAACTGAATGGGCCCAGCTCTGAACTAGTCACATTTAACTCAACATTTGATCATTATAAATTCAACAGAATGCCATTTATAAAATTATCAGCTCTAGAAGTGTTTCAGAGAAGAATATATCAAACATTTGAAGGCCTAGAAGGGGTAGAGACTTATGTGGATGATATACTGTTTTGGGGATCAGATCTGCAAGAATATAATGCAAGTTTAACAAAAGTGCTGCAGAGAGCGTGAGAGCACCACCTGCCATTGACCTTGAAAAAAATCAAAGACTGGCATAAAAGAAGTGCCTTATATTGGGCACATACTGACCTAGAGCAGACTAGTAGCAGTCCCAGAGAAAATTAAGGCTGTAGTGGACATGCCCACACTCAAGACAGTTACCGAATCACAGAGGTTTATGGAGATGGTTAACTAATTAGCCATATTCATTCTTGACTTGTCAACTCTGAATAAACATTTAAAGGAGTTGTAGTAAAAGGAAACAGCATGGCATTGGGACACCAGACATGAACAGGTCCCTCACAAACTAAAGAGAGTCATCATGTACCCCCCGGTGCTGGCCTTCTGTGAACTTCACAAGCCAGTGATCCTGTCTGTCAGTGCTTCCTCCAAAGGACTTTGACCATGTCTATTGCAAGTGTAACCCCACCTCCCAATATGGGTTCCTAAAAGCCTGCCTGGGCTTTCCTTAGCCCTAGCACTCTGCTCTCCTCCTGTTGTCTCCTGAGCTTCACCTGATTTGTCTGCCATCTTTTTCTGTGGTCCCAGGTCTTGTTTTGCTTGACTGGTACCTCAGCTGAAGCCAGAATTGAAATCTAGCCCCCCGGGGCTTAAAAATGGCACTCGCAATCTCCCACTTTAGAAGCGCTGCCTTCAAGGCAGCGGGAATCGCATAGGCATGAAAAGCATGTTGAATTGCATTGTTTTGTGGTTACTCTGGAGTCTGCAATTGGTCCCAGGATCTCTTCCACCAATTTGAGGCCCAGTGACCACAGACAGCCTGCTGGGGGGTCGCTCCAGTAAAAATTGAGAAAGTTTGACCGGGGCTCATTTAAACATGCCTGAGCTGGGCCCCAGACATCTCAATAATTAAATATATGTATCTGGTTGCCCCCAGGGAAGCTATTCTTGGCTTCATCTGAAAAGAGAGAAAATAAATTATTTTTAAATTGTAACCTGTTGCTGCCAGTGGGGAAAGTGTGATTCGGGGGAGGGGGGTATTTAAAAGAAATATTTCTTCCTGGTTGAATCAGATGATTATTCTGACTCTATGTATCAGCCTGTCAGCTGCTGCAGGGGGAGCTTCACTATGTGCAGTAGCGACAGGACAATGAATGGTGCAATTCAGCCACTATATTCAGCGACTGCAAGTACAACCTCTGAGCTACAGAACTGTGGGGCATTGGGGCAATTATCTTTTATTGTCTGGCTGAACCAGGACATTATTCGGGACTGTATCTATTCTGCTAAAAGGGACAGAGGGTTAAGCAGCCATTGCCAGCAGCCGCAGTCAAACGGAAAGCCTGGAAAATAAAGCCAGGACTTGTAGGACTCTCTCTACATGTTATGGGTAAACACCAAATATTCATGGGGACCTACATGGACATCACTTTAGGTGCCAGTTCTCAAAACCAGCTGTGCATTGTGATTAACAGGTCCTCCAGCCATTCAGAGACCAATCACCCCATCTTCTTAGCCAATCAGAAATCATGAAAGGGCCCTATAAGAGACTGTCTGCAAGCATGTTTCCACATTTTTGCCAGATCAAGACATAGGAGAGCAGATTCCAGTCTTCTGGGAGCCCCCCACAGGGGTGGGAGCTCAGGCTCCTGCCATGCATCTGGGCCTGGGCATTCCAGTTTATGCTCCTCCATTCAAGATGGGTTGTTATTTTATTTAAAGATTAAAGTTAAGAGTAATTTTAGTTAAGTTTGCCACTGCTAGCCTGGAGGTAGCCAGAGATGTCCTCCAGATGCTAGCCCTCCTTCCTATGTTGGGGAAAGATGCAGACGAAAGACCAGATGTCACCATGCAGTGGCAAGAGTGCTGACTGAAGAATGCCATGATGCCTTCTGTTGTGGATGTCCACCCATGGAGGACCAGCGTGAGTACATTTGTACCCCCGTTGCAAGGGAGAAATATCATGCCAGTTATCTTATGGGCTTGTCTGCCATTGCAGTTATTCTGAGCTAAGGAGAAGAAATAAGTAATCTTGGGGCTGACATGCCCATTATCTCTTGGATGTGAGAGACAGTAAAATCAATAGTCTGTGCTGCTTTCGCCTGAAGAAACTGTGACCATTAGTGTGATTGCTGCTTGCACCTTGCTTGCTATTGCCTAAGTGACCCTGGACAGGTGCAGTGAGGTTCTGGGTAGTTAACCATATGAATGTGCTGATAATTTATCTGTACCCCCTATGGGTCAAGACTGCCTGTTGCAGCTGACATCCAAGGTCCTGTTGCCACTTCAGAGGACATGAGGCTATAAGGTTTTGCTATGTCTGAGCTATACGTCTGGGAATGATGTATTTCTGCATTGCTTGACTTTGTTGGATAGAGAAGATGCCTGAATGAAAGAGTTGGTACAGTATAGAAATGAACTAGCTATGGCTATGTCACCTAATAGAGATGCTCGCTAAAAGTATTGGTATATGAGTGTACTGGATGTGACTGCATTCTAATGAATATGGATGCTGGATAACAGTGTTACCTTCTAATTATACTGGATGGGACTCAATTATTGCGCTGAAGGTTCAGGATGTGAAATCCAAGATCTAGCCAAGTAGCTTATCCTGGAATATTCAGTCTCTGTGATGTGCAGGGCAATCCCCTTCTTTCTGTGACCAGCAGGGCCAAGCCTGCTGCTTCTGCCAAATGCAGGGCAATCCCTGCCAATTTGTTCTTTAGATGTCTACAGCCATTGCAGTAACACAGCTTCCAAGTTTTGCCCCTCCCTTCAAATCAAAAGCCAGCCAACTCAACCAGCTGCATCGTCCACCAGTCCTGCAACATCAAGGACTTTGGTATCTGGGTACCCAGAGTATGGTATGTGATTGCAGGGTTTCAGCTGGGGCTGGGACTAGTACCAGTGTGGGTAAAATAATAACTGTGAATGTAGCATCTGATTTCTTTCAGCAGGTAGATAGCCAGGGCTCTGGGTATCATTGAAGAACAGGGAAATGTGATTGTCTTGTTCCATTAGTAATCTAGCCACCCAGCTAGAGGCTTCACCAGCAAAACAAATCAAGCCTGTGTACATATGTAAATAGCCTATCGGTATGACCTCTATTCCACTTCCCTGATCCTAACTCCTATGTCCCCTAAATAAATTGATAGTTACTGTTGTTGAAATTTGTGTGTGAGCATATTATTAGAGATAATCTTTAATAGTCAAAATGTTAAAGTGTGGGGAAATGTTTATTGGGGCATGTCTGGGGGTGGCTAATGGTAATTGTGGGTGGTATGACATCTCAGGGGGTAATACCTGTAACTTCTAGGCCAAGTAAAGCACACTCTGAGTGGGTGCACTGCACAAAGGTTTAAAAGTGTTATCAGCTAGCGAACCCAAACCACGTAGCCTATTGGCCAGGGTAGTAGGCAGGGGTATAATACTGGGGATAGGGCCACCCAGGGGTTGCAGAAGCTAATAAACCTGTTCCATTTGCTTCAAGATCTCTTCTGAAAACAGAAAAACTATGCACAAATAGAAAAAGAAATACTGGCTATTGTGTACTGCAGTATGAAGTTTCACCAGTACGTATATGGTAAGCAGAAAGTGCTCATAGAGACAGACCACAGGCGCTTAGAAAGCTTGTTCAAGGAACCCCTGCACATTGCCCCACCTCAAATACAGAAAATGATGCTTAAAATACGGAAATATGATTTACAAGTTAGGTACCGAGCAGAACAAAAGTTGCATTGCTGTTGCCATCAGTAGGGCAGTACAAAAAGGAACTTTACCAGAGACTGAAATTGATAAACATGAAGTGCATACAATTTCTAAAATTGCAATAACTGATGAAAAACTGAAACAGTTTCAAGGAGAAACAGTTCGAATCCCAGAACTGCAAAAGCTAAAATAAGCAGTGTTACAAGGTTGGCCAGCTGAATGTTCACAAGTAGATGCTGACATTAGACCACGTTTGCTATTTCAGGAAGAAATCACAACTGAGTGTGGGTTACTCCTCAAAGGTGAGAGACTGATAATGCCTGTTTCACTGGGAAAAAATGCTTTTGAAAATATATGGAAGCAAACTGGGCATAGAAAAGTGCAGGAGATGAGCCAGATGTTTTTGCCAGGAATGAATACAACATACGAAAATGCTAGCAGAAACAGGCCTTATGGGCCATCGAGTCTGCTCGAATGCACAGCTAGCACCTTATAATGCTGCTGCCCTTCCCTTCCCTCCATCCTATTGCCCCTTGCCCTATCCCAACCCCTCTTGAAGCTGTCTACCATCTTGCAGGCCACTACCTCACTCAGCAAGGAGTTCCACTTGTCTACTACTCTTTCAGTGAAAAAAATATATCCTCATCTCTCTTGAAAAAATCTGTCTCCCGCCAGTCTCAGCTGGTATCCTCTCGTGTCCCTTCCCTTTCTCCCCTGGAAAATCCCCTCTGTATTAGTCTTGTTTATACCCTTCAGGTACTTAAAGGTCTCAATCATATCTTTCCTGTCCCTCCTCTCTTCTAGAAAGTACATGTTCAACTCCCCCAACCTTTCCTCATATCGTTTGCCCTCCAATCCCTGGTTCATCTTTAGAGTTCTACGCTGTACCCCACTCCAACAATCTGATGTCCTTCTTCAGGAATGAGTACCAGTGTTGCACACAGTACTCTAGGTGAGGCCTGACCAGCAACCTATACGGGGGCTGATAACCTTCCTACTTTTGGAGGAGATCCCTCTATCTATACACCTCTGCATTTTGTTGGCTTTTGCCACCATCCTTCTGCATTGAACAGAGTTGTTCATGTGCCCTATTATGATCACCCCTAGGTCCTTCTTTTCTGTGGAGCAACCAAACTGAACCCCATTTAAGTGATAACACCTCCCCTGGTTCTGGGATCTGAAGTTCAGAACCTTACACTTCTTGACATTGAACCCCAGCTGCCATTTATCTGCCCACGCATGCAGCTTAGGTCCTGTCCACACTATACCACTTAAATCTGTAATGATTTCAAAACGTTACAGACTGTAAATGTTATAGTGTGTCCACACTGCCAGTGAACAGCCTTGATAATGGTTTGAAAACATTACAGCCTATCCACATTGTGGGTGAAGTGTGACCATTATGGTCATCTCCCTATCCCACAATGCAGTTTGTGCTTCACTGAGGGCAATGCTGTACAGTAGCTACATGCTCATGTATCCACACTACTGCCGGTAATGTTATAGAGGCATAACCATTTTCAAAACCATTGTTGAAACCACCTCATAAGTGTTTTCAACAACGATTTTGAAAACACCTTCTGTAACATTGCAGGTGTAAATGCAAACCATTACAGTAATGGTTTGGGCCTTCTATAATATTACAGAGGTATAGTGTGGACAGGGTCTTATTCAGGTCCTCCTGCAACCCTTCCCCCCTCCGTGTTATCTACCACAGCTTCCATCTTGGTATCATCTGTGAACAAACTGATTTTGCCCTACCAGGTCATTATGTCATACGCTTAATAGCGGGCGACATTAGTGCTAACCTGGAATAGTGCTGTAGATAAGAGTGAATGGTGCAATATCACTAATACTGCTGTGTGTGGTATTGCACCACTTGCACTACCCCAGGTAGAGGATAAGATCACTGCTGGAATGGGGTTCTGCCAAGCAGCTGCTGTAGCTCAATGGACTGAGCCACTGTAGCAAGGAACCCATGTGCTGTGCCTGGGATGGGGTTTGTTCCCGATCCCAAAAACATTTAATTTTTTACAATTTTGTGCAGTTTTGGCATTAACCCCTATCCCCCGGAGCTGAAAATTTTTATTGGGGAGGTTCAGGGCTGCAGCTCCCCATAATGAGGGTGTGGAGGTGGAGACCCCCACAAAAAAAAAGGCTTACGCCTCAAGGTAACGATTGTGCTATATTAGCACTGCAGTTGTACCATGCAGCATAATGTCTTGTGACATTGTGTCCCCATGCCAATTTTGCTCTAGATCCCATTAGAGATATCTGCAATAAAAATCCAGAATAGTTCTGGTCCCCGCATGGATCCCTGTGGTACCCTGCTCATCACTGCTCTCGGTAATGAGAATTCCCCCCCACCACCATCCTTTACTGTCTCCCCCCCCGAGCCAGTTCCTGATCCAGGTCACTATTTTTGGTCCTGCCCCTGTGATGTGGACAGCCAGTTCTGAGTGTGCATGATTGTTTCTGAATATAAAAATGCTATGGCCTGTCTCATGAAAATGCTGAAACAGCATGTGAGTATCACACACACACACACACAGGTTTTAGATACAAGGTGTTACCTGGAAGGCCAAGAGCTAATTACAGGCAAGAAGAATCCTAACTGCCAAAATAGATAATAAACTTTAATAACACTTAGAGGAAGAAGAGCAGGTTATGATGTTTTAGTGCCAAGTCATAAAATATGCTTTGATGTCCTGAAAAGGGGAAGCTGATCAATAGATCAAAGAAATGTCAATTGAAAAAGAAAATGAGTTGTGCTGAGATCACAGAATATTAATTTACCTTCTAGAAAAAAACATCCAGTTTTTGTATAGATATTTATTTTTTTATATATTCTGACAGGGAGGAGCTAGGTGACCTCATTCAAAGAGGTGGGCAAAGCCAGCTTTTAAACAATATTCAGTTTTCCTTCAGAGGACACACTTTTATCTACACGCTGACAAAGAAACACCTTTGAGCACTTTAAGCAGGTATTTAGAGAGAAAGAGAGAGAGAAACAAATCTAAGTACTGTAATAAGAACTGCACTGTTAAAACGTTGTTCTTTTAAAAGATTAGTATGTTTTGTGATATATAGTTCTGTATTTTATGTCTTACGTATCTTTTATCTATTTTAGAAAAACTCTATTTTTTAAGCCTACTAGGTCTGTCTTTGATTTCTTTTCTTTTACAAGTGGAGTATATATGGTTAAAGCAGACTCTGTGCATAAGCTTGAATGGTGATACCAAACTGAAAAAGGTAAGAGAAACATGAGGTCTTTTATTATAGTTTTTAAGGGTTCATTTCTGTACACCAGGTTAGGTGCCCGTAGGCAAAGATATCTGGCCCCCCAAAAACAGAATTATCTGAGCCTGTACATTGGGTACGCTAACAAGAGGTTCGCAGTTTGAATCCCTCCAAGACTTGAGACCAAAGGTTGATTGAACCCACAAAACAGACAGGAGGGTTACCCAGTTTCTGTTAACTGTTCACAAGACTGAGCTCAGAGGTTGGCACTTTGGAGTAGAGGGCTGACCTGCCGAGTGGGTTTATGACAGCCCCTACATACTCCAGCTTCCCCCTCAATCTCCCATGTGACACAGAATCAAAGACCTTACTGACGTCCAAGTACAGGACATCCACAGCATGAGCCTTGACCAGTTCCCATGTCACCCAGTCAGAACTCTACCAGATTTGTCTGGCACGATCTGCCCATGACAAACCCCTGATGCTGGTCATCCTGGATACTGTTTGCCTCCAAGAAGCTCATGAGCCTCTCTTTTAGGATGGTCTCCATGAGTTTGCCCACAATTGAGGAGAGACTCATTGGTCTGTAGTTCCCTGGTTCATCCTTTGACCCACTTTTTTGGGTGGGCACCACGTGAGCCATCTTCCAGTCTTGTGGTACACATCCTGTGTCCAGGAAGGTATTGAACAGGTCTGCCAGCAGCCCCACAAGGACCTCTGCCATCTCCCTCAATATTCTATGGTGAATGCCATCCAGCCCAGGCACTTTGTCCACTCTTAATGCCCTCAACCCCTCTAGCACCCTGCTTTCTGTAATCCCTACATCTGTCATCCTCTCCCCCCTTACCCACCCCCACTTGCCTGAAATATTTGCCACCCTTCTCCTGTGTGAACACAGAGAAGTACTTGTTCAGCGCCTCTGCCTGATCCATCCCCTTTTTCACCCACCCCCCATCTTACTTGATCCTCACAAGCTGGTCTTTGCTTCTCATTTTCTCGCCTATGTAAATGAAGAAGTCTTTTTCTCCTCTTTCGGTGGCCAAGTATGGCATCTGTGCCACCTACAGGAAAGCTCAACCCAAAGAATCACTGAACCCTCACAAAATACCAGAGCAGCCTTGGCAAAAGGTAGGATCCAATTTATTTGTCTTTAACAAAGACACATACTTGCTGATGGTAGACTATTATTTAAAGTTTATCCAGATGTCCAGATTACAAAATACCATGAATCAGACTATAATTAACCATATAAAATCTCAATATGCATGGCATGGAATTCTGGACATTCTCGATACTGACAATGGGCCCCAGTTTGCTAGTGCTGAGTTTGAGACTTTTGCAAAAGCATAAGAGTTCAAGAACCTCATGTCCTCACCCAGATACCCCCAGAATAATGGCATGGTTGAGAGATCAGTACAAACAGTCAAATACTTATTTAAGAAAGCCATGAAAGACAACAGGCACCCATAACTAGCACTGCTTGATTTGAGAAACACACCAATGAAAGGTTTGGGGTCCACAGCACAGTTACTCATGGGCCGATGTACCAGAACACTGCTACCCACAACACATGAACTGTTAAAGCCTAGGGTACCAGATTTAAATGTTTATGTTATGGGGAGATCACGTAATGCAGAGTGCTGAGTAGCAGCTCCCTCAAGAAGCTCCTGCCTCCAGTTTCTTAATTTATCTCATTTTGGTGTTTTAATTCACTATTTTCTCTTGTTTATGAGATTCTACGCTGTATAACAGCTGTTGCACTCTCGTCTGGTTATATCTCGAGTGGATGGAGGCTTATATGAAGAAAGCCCCACAGAAGCATACCCCTCCAGCAACTCCCGAGAAGGTCCCTAAGAAATCCAGGGCCTCGGGTGGTTCTGGGCTTGATCTTCCAAGCCAAAGTGGTGATCAAGAGCCTTTAACACTTTCCAGAATTCTTGAGGAGTTTAAACCCTTTCGAGAGGAAATGAAGGATATGGCAATGGATTTGAAATCGCTATCCAGAAAATTAGATAAACTCTCGCTGTCTGTTTCCGAAAATGCAGCCCGAATTACTTCTATTGAGAAAAGAATTGGTAGTCTCAACCCTGAACTGGTTTCAATGTGCCAGAAATTGTCTCATTTTGACCCAAGCTCGAGGACCTAGAGGGTATGAGCCGAAGCAATAATGTAGTTGTTCTCGGTTTACCTGAGGGACAGGAAGGCCAAAATGTTGTGGCATTTATTCAGAAGTTGGTTGAGTGGGTGGCTGGCCCATCTCTATTTGGCCCTGGTTACATTATAGAGCGTGCCCACAGGGCTTTACGGCCTAAGCCACCCCCTGAGGAACCCCCCTGCCCAATTGTGTTCCGGTTCCTGAATTATTTGGAGAAACAGTATTTCCTACAAAAAGTGTATGCTTTGCAAGAGGTTCACTGGGATCATATAAAGCTGAGAATCTCACAAGATCTACCCATCTCGGTCCGCTTGAAACGTAAGGCATTCCACCCTATTGTTTCTAAGCTAATTGCTGCAGGTCTGAAGTTTAGGATGAGTTACCCGTCCACACTACAGATTTCAACTAATGGATCCTGGAAAAGCTATGAAGACCCTGAAGAAACTCTGAGGAGCCTTAAGTCCATGCTGTCAAATCTCTTTAAGGACCCTTGAATGGTGGTGGCACAGTATGGAGTATTGCACGGAGTCGAAAACTCAAACTTTTGTTTTTTCCTTTAGAGAAATTTTTGGAATGTAAAGACTTGGGCGATTGCATATACCGTAGTGGACTCAGGGGATCATCGCAGACCACCCCAACTTTTCTTTTCTTTCTGTCTCATAATAGGCCCATGCTGGTCTGAAGCAGTGGACACTTGGGTTTGGGGCCTTCTTGGGGGGGGTTTGTGAGCCAGGTTTTTGGAGGCTACTTTTGTTGGGGGTCGAAAGAGCCCTGTTCAATTGGTTGTGGGCTAGTTTCTTGTTTTTTCCTTCTGAACTGCTACTGGGATGGTCCTGGGCTTTCTCCATTCCAGCTTTTCCTTTGGTTGGGTCAGGGAATTGGCAACTAGAGGGTGTTCCAACCTCAGGGGACTTGCGAGGAAACTCTACTCGAGGAGGATTTAGCAGGGTTTCACTACTTAGCTGGGGCATAGCACTCTCAATCTTTCAGGAAGGCCCTGTTCACCGGATACCAGCTCGTAGTGGGTAGAGGTAGCTTTTATGCCTTCTCCTCTGGTGGAAGGATTCCAGCTTTTCACATTTTAATTCTCGCTTTTAACACGAGCTGGGGTACTTTTCCCTTCAGGTGTTTCTGGTCTGGTCCTGCTTCCTGGCGGCTCACCATGCACTTCCAATCTCAATTTGGGTTACTACGAACATCTGGGTGATGAGATGGCTTTACCATAGTTCCCCATGACAGTCTTTCTTATGTTCATGCTTTGGTTGGACTGAGGCGAAGGCCCAGGACCATTCTCCTTCATTGGGGGTATAACTGACAGCGTTTGGTTTCTAAAAACTGTGACCTGTGTGCAACAGTGCTAAACATCTGGGTTCATTATCATGGGGGTGGTAGTAGAGGGATTAGAACCAGTACTGTGCTGAACATTGCTTGTGACAGTTTGGGGGGAGCATGGGGGACTGGGGTATGGTTGGAGGTGGGGGGTTAGAGGGGATGAGTGGTATCTATTTCTGGGGGGGCTACAGAAGAGGGTGGGTGTTACTGCAGCAACCCTGGGGATACATGTAAAGGGGATTTGCATCTCATGTGCTGAGTGTAATTATTTCAGCTTGATATCTCTTCTGGATGGTGAATGAGTTAACATCCATGTCTTGGAATGTTAAGGGGATCAGAAAGCAACATAAGCAATATCAGGTTCTCAAACATTTAAGTCTGTTCAGTTCACAGATAACCTTTTTGCAAGGAACCCACTTATTAGAAGGGGAAGCTTTGCAATTAAGGAGGCAACAAGTGGGATTGATTTACAGTGCCCAAGGCATCACGAATAGTTGTGGGGTCATGCTCATGATTAACAGGAGTATTCCATTCTCTCCAACACAAGTGATCAAAGATACCGAGGGTAGGTTTATCCTGGTCAAAGGTACCCTCTGGTCTGTCCCAATATTATTGGGCTGTGTTTATGGCCCTAATCTGGATGACCCCAGATTTTTCATGAGACTTACATCTATCATTCTCCCAATGATTCCCATTAAAATTATTTTAGGGGGAGATTTCAGTGAAGTACTTGATCCTCATTTAGATAGACTGGGCAGTGGCCTGGGTGGGGCTACCCCTGGGCAGAAGGCATTCAGGGATTTATTAGATCAATGTGGGCTCTGTGATGTCTGGCGTGTTCTACACCCTGATTCTACGGAGTTTACCTTTAGGTCTATGGCGCATGGCTCACAGTCCTGCATTGACTATTTACTTATTTCTCAGTGCCTCCTGCCCGGGGTGAAGACCTCCTCGATTTAACCTGGCCCAATTTCTGACCACTCACTAGAGGTATGCAATTTGGTACTGCTCAATTCATTTAATATGGAAACTAGATGGAAGCTCAATGATCAACTCCTTAAAGACGTTAAGTATTGCAAATTTATTAGGGAAAAAATAGAATCTTTTTTTCACTAAATCCTTTAGATGGTGTAAAACCTGATATCTTGTGGGGGGCCTTCATTGCCTTCATGAGAGGGATACTGATTAGCATGGCGGTTGGTAGGAAAAGAGAGTGGGAGGAAGAGCTTAAATCCTTATTAACTCAAATCAGATCTCTGGAAGTTAATCTTCCAGCTAATCTCCTAGATAAGGATACTCAGAAACTCCTGAAATTAAAGGATAAATATCTGGGGTTACTTCAAGAGAGAGCAGAACTAGCCATTATTAGTACCAGAGTTAAATTCACTGATCGGGGGAAAAAGCGGGACATTTACTGGCATTGCGTATTAAACAACAGAAATTAATGAGATTTATCCCACCTATCAGGTCAGTGGCAGACGGATCTCTTAAGGTGTCTCCTACTGAGATAGCTCAAGAATTTGCTGCTTATTGTTCTAAACTGTATAGTGACATGGAGCACCCCCCCCCGCCCTGAAGACATACAAGGTTATCTAAGAGACTCCCACTTGCCCCATCTCCCTGACAGGTGTGGTGATACTCTGGCTGTCCCTATTTCCCAGGAGGAAATTGCTAAGGTTATCAGTGAATTGCCTTCCAACAAGGTCCATGGTCCAGATGGATTTTCTGCTTTATTTTACAAGGTCTTTTGAGACCTTCTCTTACCAATACTTGGTTGTTTATTTCAACACATTCTATCAAGGGCAGAGACAGATCCGTATCTCTATGAGACTCTGATTGTTCTGCTTCCCAAACCTGATAAAGATCTCGAAAAGGTTCAAAGTTATAGACCCATCTCTCTTTTAAACCAGGATATTAAGATCCTCTCTAAAATACTGGCCAATAGTTTGGCACTGGTTCTTCCTGGGTTAATAGGTACAAATCAGGTTGGATTTATGAAAGGGTGCTCATCTTCTGACCATTTACGCACCTTATCGCATGTCTTTTCAGCTGCCAGGGATGCAGAGTTCCCTGCGGGCTTGGTCTCCCTGGATGCCAAGAAGGCATTTGACCATGTGAACTGGAATTTTTTGTTCCGCACTTTGGAGGCGTTCCACTTCCCTTCTCTGTTTATCTCCTGGATTGCCGCCCTTTATAAAAACCCCTCTGCAAGAATTTCCATGAATGGGGCCTTTTCCCATCCTTTTTCACTTCACTCAGGTACTAGACAGGGGTGCCCCCTCTCCCCTTTATTATTAAACTTATATCTGGAACCTCTTATCCAATATATTCTCAATAATGATTCTATACAAGGGGTGAGAATTGGGCGGCATGAAGTTAAAGTCACTGCATATGCTGATGATCTGTTAATACATCTGTCCCATCCGGTATCCTCCGTCCCAGCTTTACTGTGGAAAGTAGCAAGGTTTAGTGCTCTAACTATAAATTGAATGCCAGTAAGTCCCTATTTTTTCCATTAAACCACAAAGTCTTTAGGACTGATATTAGCCCCCTTGGGCTATGTTGGACACCCAGGTCTTTCAAGTATCTGGGTATCAGACTTTCACCTAACCCCCTAGTATGGTTCAAAGAAAACCTAGATTCCTTATTGTAGGGGATTACACATGATCTTGAGAGGTGGTCTAAACTCCCTATCTCTCTGTGGGGATGAATTAATATAATTAAAATGAATATATTTCCTAGGATTTTCTACCCATTGTCCCTTCTCAATGCCTTTATTCCTTTACTCTGGTTCAAAAAGGTTCATGGTATTTTTACTAGATTCATCTGGGACAACAGGTATCCCCGTTTAGCTTCTCATAAACTGGCAGCCCCAAAGTTGGAGGGGGGGCTGCGAATCCCCCATCTAGCTATATATCATTGGGCTATTCACCTTGTGAAATGTTCACGGTGGGTATCTCCCGGCCCAGAGGAAACGCAACCTATCTGGCTCAAAATTGAATTGGATGCAATCAATGCCAAAAATCTGGGCCCTCTCGCGTTATTTTTCCTTAAGTTATCCCAAGTAAGTATGGCCATAGACTGTCCCACAATAAGGACCTCCTTAAAGGTCTACTGACAGATATGTTCCTTTTTGCAGTACTCCCCCCATCTGGACCTGGCTCAGTCTAACTGGAACTCTCCATCATTTACTATTAACAAGAATCAAATCTCCCATCTTTGGTTGCCTCAATTGAGAGAGGGGAAGCTCTTGACCTTTACTGATGGTGGGGGGCACTGGTTATCAGTGGAGGAGATGGTTAGGAAATTTTTCATCCTGACCTCTTCTTACTTCAAAGTCCTGCAATTGAGACATTTACTGGTAATCACCCTTGGGAGTACTCCTCCCTCTCAGAATATCTCCCCTCTGACACCCAAGGTATCCCCACTTTCTGGATCTTCTGGTGTAATCTCAAAACTATATCAGGTTTTGTTTCATAAAAAATTCGGGGGTCCATTTGGGCCATCAAGATTTTGGAGTAACTTTCTCCCCCACCTTCAGCTGTATTGGCATTCTTTCTGGAAGTCATGTCATAAATTTATTTCTCAAGATAGACTGCGTCTCATTGCATATCGTGTATTGCACAACTTATATTACTCCCCGGCTAAACTTCACAAGTGGGGCTACTTAGACTCTAACAAGTGCAATAAATGTTTGCAGGATGAGGGCACACTTTTTCACATGCTTTGGTCTTGTCCAAGAATCTCCACCTTTTGGGTTTCAATCCAAATTTCCTTAGACCCCTTGTTGGGTCTTCAAGAATATTTTATTCCTGAGGTATGTGTGTTAGGGGACCTGTCATCTATTAGAGTCAAGGCACGTAAATTTCACATATCCATGGTCTCCTTGTTGGCTGAGAAAATAGTTCTCCATCATTGGAAAGACAGGTCCTCCCCTTCTTTCCAGGAATGGGTAAGAGAAGTATTGTCCAATTTGCGCACGGAAAAAGCTATAGCCAGCCTACATAATAGACTGGCAACTTATGCTAGAATTTGGGATCCCCTTCACTCACTAATTTCTCTGGCTCCAAACTAAACCTATACTAGGGTTGTTGCTTCTATATGGTTTTTTGATTAGAGGCTCGGCATCTACGGGTACCTAGATGGGTTACTGCAGTAAGGGGAGGTGGGGGGCAGCATCTTTTTATTATGTATCAAAGAGGCTCTATCAGATTCTCTGTATGCTGCCTCTTATGGTGGAAAATGCATGAATAAACTTTAAATTACACAAAAAAAATGTTGATGTTACATTACAGACTGCTCTGTGTAAGCAACAGCATTATTTTAACAGAACTGAGCATACCTTGCATCTGCTGCTTCCAGGCCAGCAGGTACACATGTACACTGACCAGCATGAATGGACCCCAGCGGTTCTTGTTTCACTGGCACAGACTCCTCCTTCCTATGCTGTCTCCACCATTGGGAAACAGCACTGGTGTAATCGCCGAGATCTGAAAAGCCCACTGGTCATGACCACACACATCAAGGGTACAGTTAGTTCACTTGTTACACTGATTGGGGTGGAGGGCTGCACAATTTTTTAGCTGAATATTGGGAACTTGGTGGCTCTGAGTATAACAAAAATCACAAAATGTTCACAAGAAGGTACTCAACACTACTGTTACAGAGGTACAGGTTAATTTAGGCATGTTACACAAATGGTCAGCATTCAGATGGACATCATGTTTATGTGCAGTTACAATGACATGCATAAGGGAGTTGCCCAGAGCCAAGATTCTGAAATCAACATATTTTGGGTTGTTTTCAGGGTGGATTGAAGTCTGTTCCAGGTATATGGGTCCCTGATGGCAAACATGTGCCTGCTGCTGTCTCTCTTGATGTTTGGGACAGTCCAGGTAATTGATTTAGCTGAGGTGATCAAAAATGATAAAATAAATTAACACACTGTATACAGTTGTGTTGTACATGTAACACCTAATACTAACTGTGCATTTTAGTAATGATAACAACTACAGGAAGGCTTCTACAAAGGTTATTAAATACCCAGCCTGTTAATATTTGCAATAAGGTATGCTCATCCCTTTATAGAACCCCCAATGCTTCCAGAGCTTTGAAAAACATAGTATTTGGACACAGTTCCGCTTATATTATGCAGGGGCTCTGTATTTCTCCTCCCCATCATTTGTTGTGAGACTATATGCATGAAAACGGGCTCTTTGGTCATTAAGAGTTCATCAACTCCTCTTGTTTATTCCCTACAAATGACATCATTACTTCCATGGCACCAGAATGTGTTGTCGTTACAGGGGTTTATGACTGTACATAAGAATGGTCAGGATTTGGCAGTTGAAATTCAATGCAAGGAAGTGCAAGATAATGCATATGGGGCACAAAAACCCTGGCGCAATATATCAGTTGGGGGGTGAGGATATAGCATGCACCAAGCAGGAAAGGGATCTTGGGGTTATTATTTCTGATGACCTCAAGGTAGGGAAACAGTGTGACAAGGCATCAGGTAAAGCAAATAGGATGCTGGGATGTATAGGTAGGGGCATCACCAGCAGGAAAAGGGAGGTCATAATTCCGCTATTCAAGACACTAGTGAGGCCCCACCTGGAGTACAGTGTACAGTTCTGGAGACCATACCTACGTAAGGACATAGGGTAGACAAGGTTCAGAGGAGGGCAACAAAGATGGTGCATGGATTGCATCACAAATCCTATGAAGACAGGTTGAAGAAACTGAACATGTACTCCCTGGAAGAGAGGAGGGAGAGGGGGGATATGATAGAGACATACAAGTATCTTACAGGGAGGAACAGGGTGCAGGAATGCACTATTTTTAAGTGAAAAAGATGTTCCAGGACTAGAGGGCATGAGATGAAGTTGGAGGGAGGATGATTCAGAGGAAACATGAGGAAGAATTTCTTCACAGAACGGGCGGTGGACAAGTGGAACACCCTGCCAGAGGAAGTGGTGGGGGCTGAAACAATCACGGGATTTAAGAATGCATGGGATAGACATAAAGGAATTCTAGAGGTCAGGGGTAAGGGGCAACAGACTTCTAGGAAAACAAACTGAACTTACAAGCTCAAATGGGCAGACTGGGTGGGCCATAGGCCTTTATCTGCCAACACTGTCTATGTATCTATGTACTGTAGATTGGGAACAAGATGTAGGGGTAATTTAACTCTAACAGATGAAGAGTCTATTTTTGTACAAAGTTCCTCAGTAATAAAAAAATGGGGAGGAAAAATATATGAAAGATATATTAAATACATGCTGAATTGTATCTAAATATTAGGGGACAGATATTCAGAAATAAGCTAAATGAAGGCACAAGTCTGACGCAGCGCAACTCTGATGCACCATGGCACAAGGAGTGCCATATTCAAAGGCTGTGCATGGCAAAATGTGCCAGTGCAACATGGCTGAATATGGCAGGGATGCACCATGGCGCTACCAGACTTGCGTCATGGTGCAACCAGACCTGCACTATGGTGCAACCAGACATGCACCACGGTGCAATCAGAAGTGCGCCATGGTGAACAGAGATAAACCCCAGGCAAAGGTGGGAGCACAGCAGTGGAGCAAAAGCTATGGCACGGTGGAGGAACACACCCGGCGACAGTGCCAGGGAAGCACAGTAGCAGGGCATAGGTGGCCACTACCAGCAGGGTATGCACAGGCATCAAGACTCCCCCACCCCGGAAAACAACAGTGGCACAGAAAGCAGGCAACAGGTGACACCAATGACCAACATAGGGCCACCAATGGAGTCCCCTGCCCGGCCACATGCTGTACACCCACCCACCCAGACCCTAGCAAGCCACACCTAGGACCATGCCACCAAGCACATACATGCCACGCAGCCCGGACAGCCACCCCAAGGCCACTCCAATTCACAGTCACTGACCAAGGGACAGGACACCACGATGCATGACCCACACACTGACACATGTACACCACACAGATACACACCACACCACTGCAGCATGGCTCCTCATGCCAACTGCAAAATAGACACCAAAACATGCAGGTAAGGCAAAATATCTGTATTCAACAAAACTATATATAAGTATAAGGGGTGTGAAAGGGTAGGTAAGCAAGGGAAGGGGACAGAGAATAGGGACTGTACACAGGAAAGGGGGAAGGATGGGGGAGGGACAGCAGGGAAAAGCAGGTGCTGGAGTAAGGGCGGCCACGCCCCACCATGGCCTGGTGCATCTGTCACAGTCAGTCCACCAGGATGAGCTGGCACACTTGCTGGACTGCCTTCATTGTGGTTGAAGTTATAAGAATAATCCGCCACAGTAGCTGACAGTATAGGGGCAACCTCAACCTTCACCAGATATCTACAACAAAGGACAGGACAGGTGATCAGTGCAAGGTTAGAAGGTACCATGTACACCCACTGTGTGCAATGGGCAGTGGGAACACACACCCCTGGAGTGGCACCCCAGCACTCACAGGGGGTGGGCCAGCACCTGCTAGCAACCCAGTATGCCATGACAGTGCACAGAGGTGGACACCGCTGCCAAATGCCACCTGACTGTGCAGTGACAGTCAGATGGCACACCTCCCACCACACCAACAGCTGGTACACATGCACAATGGCTGCCCCACAGTGGCATGCATCACACACAGTGCGCAACATGCAGCTGCCACGGCACAAGGCACAGGTGGCAATGGCAAGGCAAGGCAAAATTTATTTAAAAGACACCCAATCCCGGAGGACCTGGGCACCGTACTAAATTTTAAACAGAATTTTAAAAGCACAAAAAAGAATTTAAAACACAGAATATTACACAAATTAAATAAATAAATCTATTACAATTGCAGTCTTTTCTGTATATACTAGTCTACATATCAAAAGGTTGGGAATGGTCAGGAAGCCACCACTAGAAGATCGAAGAGGGCGGGTGGGGAGTGTAGGTAACAGAAGGTCTGACAGGTAACCACGGCCCTGCCTGTGTAGGGTCTTATAGGTGAGAAAAACCAATGTGATATGACAAAACTTTTGCTGCCCAGTCAACAACCGGGCAGCTGCATTTTGCACCAGCTGCAGTCTGCAGAAGGATCCTCCTGTGACCCCGAGATAGAGCACATTACAGTAGTCAAGCCTAGATGTGACTAAGGCATGTATCAAAGTAGGGAGGTCCAGAAACGGAACAAGGGACTTAATTCCGGCAATGTTTCTGAGGTAGAAAAAACAGGAACGAACCGTGGAGAATATCTGAGCCTCCATGGTTAAGTTCCTGTCCAGAATCACTCCCAGATTTCGCACCCAAGAGGAGTCCTTCAATGATGCAGCTCCAAGGACAAGTCTCTGAATCAGAGGCCATCCTATCACAAACTCTGTTCGACTCCACTACCAATACCTCCGTCTTGTCAGGGTTCAGTCACAACCAACTGGAGGCCATCCAGTCATTAATCTCAGCCAGACAGATATTAAGCATGTCTACAGCATTAGATCTTCCTGAGTATCATCGGCATAACAATGAAAACTCAGACCATATTTCCTAATGATCCCTCCCAGGGAAGCATGTACACTGCGAACAACATTGGGACCAGTACTGATCCTTGAGGGACTCCACAAAATAAAGGACTGGGTATGGATGAGGAATTCTCCATCATAACCCATAACCTTCTGTTGGTAAGGAAGGACTTAAACCAGTTGATGACAGTACCAGTGAGTCCACAGAGCTCCCTAAGGTGGACAAGCAGCACACAATGGTCCACAGTGTCAAATGCAGAAGAGAGATCAAGAAGGACAAGAATTGTCCTGTCCCCCCGATCTCTAGCCCTGAGGAGGTCATTCTGTACCAGAACAAATGCAGTTTCTGTACTATGTCTAGCCCTAAATGCCAACTGGAAAGGTTCGTACAACTCGTGAGTTATAAGATGCTCTTCCAACTGAAGCGCTACCACCTTTTACACCATCTTCCCCAAAAATGGAAGGTTGGATATGGGACAGTAATTGGCCTTGATCTCCAGGTCCAAAGATGATTTCTTTAAGAGGGGTCTCACCAGAGCCTCCTTCAAGGCATCCAGAAAGACCCCCTCAGAAAGGGAGCACCGTACAATCAAGGCAAACACTGAGCCAACAGAATCAATGCATCTCATTAAAAAACATGTTGGCACAGGGTCCAGTTCACAAAAGGTATGCTTCATGTTGGCTGCCACCTAGATAACCTCACTAGCCTCCACCAGTCTAAACTCTTCCCAACTAGGCGGAGTGCTCTCAGAACACATCAGACGACCACTGCCAACTATAATATTACTGGCTGAAGAAGCCACCTGCCAGATCAAGGACACTCTGTCCGAAAAAAAATGAGCAAACTCTTCACAATCTAAATTAGAAAAAAACTCTCCCTGGCTGCAAACAGGCAGGATGAAGAAACCTGTCCACAGTCCGGAAGAGTGAGGCTGGTCAGTTCTTCCTGACAGCAATCTCCCTAGACAGAAACATTGCCTTCTTACGGTTGATTGCCTCCTGGTACACCTTATAATGTGCATGCAGGACAAGTTTGTCCCCTTTCAGGCAGCCACCACCCTATAACATGCACAGGAACAGTACAGTACCTACCTGCCCACTGTGGCCCCGTTGGTACCTGTGCCACCACTGCAGCACCACTGCCGAGTCCTGCTGCATCCTGCTGGGCAGTGGGAACACACACCCCTGGAGTGGCACCCCAGTCACCCACAGAGGGTGGGCCAATGCCTGCCATCAACCCAGTACACCATAATAGTGCACAGAAGTGGACACCGCTGCCCAATGGCCATTGACCATGCAGCACAAGGCACAGGTGGTGATGGCCTCACCCACTTCCCCACCAACCACCCTGTAACACGCACAGGAACAGTACAGTACCTACCTGCCCGCTGTGGCCCCGTTGGTACCTGTGCTGCCACTGCACCACCGGTGCCGAGTCCTGCTGCATCCTGCTGGGCTTGCTGCCAGTCCTCAGGTCCTGGGAGTGGAACCAAGACAGGTAAACATCAGAGTACACCCACAGCATGTGCCCACCACCCCCACCCCTGTGCACAGCGTGTGCCCCTGCCCGACAAGGCCAGCATGGCTGTATCATAATGCAAGCTACCACTGGCAATGCCACAATGCAATGTGCACAATGACAGTGTACCCCACTGTAGGACATGCCAGGCAGCCAAGCCATCACCACAGTACATCACTAGGACACACTTGCAGCATGAGAATACTTACCTGCCCGTGGCACGGCCCCTCTGCGGATGTACAAGTGCAGCTGCCTCAGGCACTATGGGTCTGACTGCATAAGGTCCCCATACTGGTGGTGGCATTGCTCACTGGTCCTGACCACCCCAGTGTTCTGCACTAGGCTGGCAGCAGTGCCCTGTCAGATCACTGTCTGGGGTGCCTGCAGAGGCACCTGCTCGAACAGCCCTTTTGCATATGGCTGCACACAGGCCACCTGATGCACTAGCTCGATGTCTGACCAATTACTGGCCCAATGATATCCCAACTGTGCCATTAGTCCTGCAAAGATATGTGGAGACAAAATGGTGGCCATAGGCGCACGTGTGTACCATGTGCATGGGATGCGCACCTCATGGAGGAATGTGCTGTGTCCATCAATTGCGCAATGCCAGAGATGCACAACATGGACATGGCATGACAGGCACATGGTGAGATAATCCCAGAGGGTCACAGTAGGGGTCAGGGGTTGCCCGACGCACTGTGCACAGGTGCACAATAGAAGCCATGGTGCACAGTGTGCCATGGCCCCTATTGCACAGTGGGCACACAGAGTGCAATAGGTGGTAGCACACTGCCTGACGCAGGTGCACAGTGCGCCATGACCCCTATTGCACAGTGGGCACACAGAGTGCAATAGGTGGTAGCACACTGCCTGACACAGGTGCACAGTGCACCATGGCCCCTATTGCACAGTAGGCACACAGAGTGCAATAGGTGTTAGCACACTGCCTGACGCAGGTGCACTGCAGTTCTGTGCACTGCGCATGCGTGGACATTGCACCGTGACTTGCTCTGGAGCAATTCAATTGTGCATGGAGCAAGTCCGCGATATTTAGCTGACACTTGCAAATGAGCTCATCAGCCAATGCACGGCACACTGGTGAAATCAGCATGTCATTACCGTTGTGCCAAGGCTCATTTGCATTCATTGCACTATAAAAGTGCCTCAGAACAGTACAGACCATGGACCGGTATTGCAACCATCCAAGGTAAGTTGCACTAGCTACTGAGCACAGCCAGCACAGCAGGGTGGATGGGGTAGGCTGCTGCCAACACTGACACACATGTCTATGTCCACAGGTAGCACTGTGTCAGAGCATGAAGGGAGTGAGGAGCATGGGCCTGCTAACAAATGGAGGCCCAACTTTACCAAGACAGAGGCCCATGCCCTGTTGAAGGCCTACCTTGACAGGGAGCCACTGCTGAGTGGTGCCACAAGCACACCACAGGTCAGGGCTGCAGCATGGGAGGAGGTGGTGGCGTGGGTAAACCAGCAGAGCAGCCACCAGCAGTCTGTGCAGGAGTGCTGGAAGAAGGTGGGGCACTGATAAACATTGCATCAAAGAGAAGGTGGTGGCCATTTGTGCAGCCTGGACAGCCACCTGGGGGCGGGCCTGATGATATGTCATAGCTCATGGTGCAGGAGGAGCTGGTGGAGGCCACTATGCACTGCAGCACTGTCAAGAGTGTGCCTGGTGGAGGTGTTCAGACAGCTGGAAGCCCATCACTGCATGGTACGTATGATGGGCACACACAGCAAACATTGGCCAGGGGGGTGGGATGGGGGGATTGGGAGGCCGGGAGCCACGTATCACTGACATATGTGTGTTCTCTTTCAGCACCAGCATGCCTGCATGCAGTGGATGGGGTGCCAGCAGCAGCCATGGAGGCAGGACCAGCCCCGAAGAGGACAAGCCATCCACCTCCATGGGCATCTGGGAGCCTGATTGTCTGCAGCACACCACTGATGTCCAGATGGCTCTCCTGGGCATGGGGTCAGACAAGGCCATGGCTGTGTTTCAGCAGGATGCCAGCCATGGTGTCCTCTGTGTGGAAACACAGATCGGGGTGGGGTCCAACACTGAGGATGATCTGACCATGATCCTGGACAGCATGGGTGATGTTGTGGGGGAGATGCCTATACTATGTACCAACACAGGCAGCATGCCCAGTGGCCTGTCAGTGGTGGGACAGTTGGCCGCTGCCACTACAGATGCTGCCATGTGCATTGCCATGGCAGTGCTATGTGGTGGTGGTGGCAGTGCAGCCGCAGAGGCACTGGGCAGTGTACAGGGGCCGAAGGGGCAGCAGCAGGCAGCAGGGGACATAGGGCAGCGGGACGTGGGATCCACTGCTGGGGTGCCTGATAGGGACCTACCCCATGGGGACCCAACTGTGCAGTGTCCACCTGAGTGAGGAGCTGTGCAGTGGGGCCTTGCACCACCGGAGAGTCGACACCCCGCCCAGGTTCCCCTGGGCACCGACCCAATTGCAGAGCACACCCTATTGCTGCTGGCCTCCATGGACCAACAGGTGCAGCTGGTATCTGGGGTGTGTGCACTGCATGTGGAGATGTGCCAGGTGGCCGAGCAGCTCAAGAGAGAGATTGTGCAGCTCCTGGAGACTATCCAGCACTTGTGGGAGGACACAACTGCATCCCAAGATTACATTGCCAATGCGATCATGGATGGCCTTGCACTGTTGGCTGCCACAGGGCATGGATAGCCAACTCATACACCATGTAGTGCACTGTCTACTCCATGAACCCAGCATCGAGCGACACCATCCCTTTCAATGCCAGGATCTGCCGTTGGCATCCCAGGCACACCAGGGGTGAGCCTGTTTGGGTGCCTACACACAACTGAGCGGACTCTGTCACAGTCCCACAGTACAACCCCTGGGGTGCTGTTGCATACAAGCCCTGTGGCCGATGTGCAGCCTGTGACTGCTGCTCAGCCCCAGCACAGCCTCCCCCGTGGCCGTGGTGGCCATGGTTCTGCATGGCAGACCTGATGTGCATGCTGCCCTGGCTGCAGTCTGCTGCCACTGCCCTGTGCACACATGGGTGGGGTGTGTGTGTGCATACCACAGGGGTGGCACTTGGGTGTTGTGCTGAACATAGCCTGTGTGCATACCTGCCCGGTCACTGGCCCATGTGGCGTGGGCATGATGAGAGTAGATCTGCACTGGTTGCGCCTGTGCACTGGTGTCTTGTGTCATAACCCACACTCTGCAGGTCAGGCCTCTGCTCCCACAGTGCCAACCTCTGAGCACAGTATTGTGAAAAGTTAACAGAGTAACCCTCCTTTCTGCTTGTGGGTCTGAATCACCTTTAGTCTCAAGTTCTGGGGGGATTCAAACTGTGAATCTTATGCTAGCATACACAAATGTATAGGCTCAGATAATCTGCTCTTTGGGGGGATGCCAGATATCTTTTGCCTAAGGGCACCTAACCAGGTATCCAAAATTGAACCCTTAAAACTCTATAAAAAACCTTAGGTATATTCTTACCTTTTCCCAGTTTGGTAACACCATCAAGCTTCTAGACAGTTTTGTCGGTCTTAACCCTCCATACATCACATGCAAAGGAAAGAACTTGGAAGACCCAGGCAGTATCTTTCAAATTAAAGGTTTACTTAAAAATTGATAAAAATACGTAAAATGTAAACACGGAACAATATATCACAAAGTATACAATCACTTAAAGAAAAACAAGGAAAACTACAGACAAACTCCTACCAAAGTACATTTAGATCTTTTCTATCTAATATAATTACCTCTAAGTGCTTATAGTTAGAGATCTTGGTTCTTCAGATTCCAAAAAGAAAAATGTCACACAGTTGAACACAGAATACTGTTTAAAATGTGTTTTTTTCCACCTCTTCCATGATGTCATCTAGCTCCTCCTTTTAGGATATAAAAAGTTATACGAACAATGATCTTCCTGTCAGGAGATATTTTAAATACTGTGACTTTAGCAAAAACTGATTTCCCAATATGGCTTCCTTAAAATTAAGCCTCCTTTGGTCTTGTGTGGTTACCTGTTCCCAAGACAGGTCAAGGATTTTACAACTTTTCCCACCTATGTGCAATACAGCTTTACAGGGATCAGCTTATCTGAAGTCATAAAATGTATATTTTAGTTTCCTAGCTTCACCACAGCATAGGTCATAAACAAGGCCAAATATTGCAGCTTCTCAAGGAAATTAATTTCCTTGCAGAAATTTCCTGATTAGTTACATATAGCCTGTTATTCTCACTAAAACCTGGGGTTGTCACCAAGGAGCACAGGATGTCTCATGTGAGACAAGTCACATACCACATTCTATATTACAAATATCATAGAACAATCATAACCAGCTGGCCTAGCGTCACACCCTGCCTCTGATCCCTGCCGCATGCCAGCGCCTGGGCACATGTGTGTGTGTGTGTGTGTGTGTGTGTGTGTATACACATTTGTGTTGTTGTGTACTGCTGTGTGCTGTTGTGTGTGACTGTGTGGCACTGTCACCCTCACCCCGGCACCACGCCTCTGTTTGTTCATGCCCATTACCATGCATGCCCCTGCCTGTGTGCTGTACCTGTGTGTGTGGGTATTACACCACCTACCTGTGTGCACCATAGTGCTTCTGTGTGATTGTGTCCCTGTCCTGGCGTGCCATCTTCTGGAGCAAGGGATCCCTCCACCCCAGAGGGGGGCTGTCCACCACCCTCCAGCCAATTGCCCTTGTCGTCCCCACTACTGTCACCCTCATTAGCCTTGACAGCTATACCGCAGTCAATGGCCATATTGTGCAGTATGCAGCAGGCCAGGAATAGGCCACAAACTTTCAAGGGGATGTACTGTAGGGCACCAACAGACTTGTCTAGGCAAAGAAACTGTGCCTTCAGCATCCCAAATACATGCTGGATTGTTCCATGTGCTAGCATGTGCCTCATTGTACTGTTCCTCTGCTGGGGACAATGGGTGCCAGCAGGGGGTGAGCAACCAGTGCCTGAGTGGGTATCTACTGTCACCTGTGTGGATAATGACATGGTTAGCCCTGTGTCCTCTGTTACTGTGCCCCTTGCCTATCCCTGGCACCCTTTGCCAGCCACTCCACCCTGCCCAACCCCATCCCATGCCCTGCTCTGTCCGGCACCCCTTGGCCATCCCATACTCACCCACTAGCTGGCCTGTGGGGCTGTCCCCATGCTCAAACCTGTGGCACAGTGCAGAACTGTGCCAGATGAATGCATCATGTGTACTCCCAGGGTGTGTGACACAGACATTTGTTATGTGCCCCTTGGTATTGCACACCATCTGGCAGTTGACACTGCGGAACCCCTTTCTGTTCATGTACACAATGCTGTCAGGGTCAGGTGGCATGTGGATGCCCACATGGGTGCAGTCAATGGCCCCAAGCACATCAGGCATTCGTGCTACCCTGTGGAAGTCCTGCATGGTTGATGTATGCTGTGCCTGTGTGCTGGGGAAATGGATGTATTCTGAAGCATGTGGCAGCAGGGCATTGAGGAATTGTGTGAGGAAGCATGATGTGGCCAACTGGGTTATGCCTGTGGTGTCCTCTGCTGGTCTCTGGAAAGTGCCTGTGGTGAGAAGGCACATGACAGCTGCTATCTTTGCCTCCACAGACATTGCATGGCTCTGTCTTGTGGGTGTCTGCATCTCCTCACTACACAGCTCACAGAGCTGCCTCAGAATAGCCCAGTTTAGGCGATACCAGACCACAATCTCCATATCGGTATAATTCTCGAAGGTGGTGTGGGTACACTACCACCTGTTCCGGGCATACCACTGATTGGGCCCTTCCACAGCCATGTCACTGTTTCTCCTGCCTCCTCACACCCTCATTATGGCCTCCATTAGGAAGGGTGCACTGGCCATGGTCTCTGACGTCCTGTCTCCCCCTGGGCAGTTGGTTGCTGTGGGCTGTTTGCCACCCTACTGCAGTGTGTGGCACTTTGCCTGCCTCTCCCTCTCACTCCCTCGGGCTGTGGCCCGCGTTCCACTGCCAACTCTGTCCCACGCCCCTGTGGTTGCCTGTGTGAGTCACTCTGTCCCTCATAGGCTCTTTCTCCCTTGCTCTGTCTGTTTCTCTCACTCCACCTTCTCATTCCATGCTCTCTCTCTCTCTCTCTCCCTCCCTCGTCCCTGGTGCAAGTGCTGTCTGTGTGCTTGCACCCTGTATTTATAGGCTGAAGTCTGCTTGGTGCATCTGGAAGTTGCTCCGAACTTGTGCTATGGTTCAGCAATTGAATATCGCACTGTGCCACATATTCATGGGCACGCCCATTGCTCTTATGCATGCATTCATTAGGATTGTGCATTGGCGCAATGAGATTTGCGCTGCACAATGGCTCCCATTGAATATTGCTCCTTGACACAAATCTGCACTTGCGCTGGTGCAGCTCAGTTGTGCCATGTGCAACTGCTTTGAATAGCCCACCCTAGGTTTTTACAAAGTCTTCCTTGAGGCATCAGTGTCTCTTTAAATTGGATTGCTGTGTCAGAAAGACTTAGGAATTCATTCTTCTTAGGCATCAGAATGACCCAGTCTGAAGCACACACTCACTGGGTAATAAATTTGAACTTTTTATCAGTTTCTCTTCCTTTTATTTGAAGAATGAAATAAATATTCCTGTTCTTGGTGGTCAGTGAATCAATGAGCTTCAATGGTTTTGTATCATTTAAAATAAGTAAAAAGCTTCATTGAATATTGAAGGTTTAGTTACATCCCAAAACTCATTCTCAGTCAAAGAGCCACCAATCATTTACTGATTAGAAACAACTGCAAGGTAAATTCCAACATGTTTCCACAAAAGAATCTTAAATTAGTAGAGCAGGACTAGAAAGGTGTGAATTAGGTATGAGCTTCCACAGTATTTAAAGACCATGCCCTGCAGTTCAATTTATGATGACTTTCTATTAGTCAAAGATGAAGTTAGTTTCTGTACTACAGGTTTCAGTCATTGCATTATTGCTAGGAGCGGGATTCTGTTCTAATAGTTGGGGATCCTTTAGAAAGAGTTCATGGGAATCCCACAAATTGCTTACTCCTTCCAGAGGAGGTAATAGTTTTTATGGGCATTCTCCCAAACTAGTGTCTGCTTTGCGTTCTCCAGCGGAACCTTTCCATGGAGGTGCTACTTCTCAGTTCCGAGCTGTTTCTGCTTTACAGACTGTCAATGTTCAGTGTGGAGAAGCTGAGCTGGTGGTCACTGTGAATAAGGATCTGTTTGGGACAGGGCAGCTGGTAAAAGAGACTGATCTCACTCTGGGTCCTGTTGGCTGCACCCACACCTCTATGGATCTTCAAACCAACACTGTTGTCTTTCAAAAGGGGCTTCATGAATGTGGGAACACATTGAGTGTAAGTAAATCCATGGCCTTTTATTCTGAATTCATGAAGCCTGCAAATTTTGAATATCTATATTTTACTAATGGCTACAAATTACTATTGTCACCTTACCATCTAGTGCTCCATACTGTTGGCAAACTATTGTATGTATCCCAGTATTACCAACTGTTGCCAAATTACTATGTTTTATCTACTATAGTCAATTGTTGCATTGTTAACCAGTGTTATCCACTTGCTCATGTTGTATGTAAGTAAGCAACTTGTATTCCAACATTGTAATATTTCTCTGTATTCTATCCCATTGTTTCCTACCCCCCCCCCCGGTTACACCAAGAGATGTGCAACTTATTGCTCCTTGTGCCTTCCTGGTGAAACATTTCAGGTTCTTTTCTGCCCCAAGCCTGACAAGCCCTTTCAGTAACAAACTCTGAAGGGTGAAAGCATTCCCTGTGAGTCAGGAGCGCACAGATCTGATTTTGCACTGGCTTGACCCTGCACCATTAACTAAGTACATAGTGGCTTGAGTTTCAGCCGTTTGTAATTGTCAGTGGGGGTGGAGGGGAGGAGAGAGAATATAATTTCTCTCACAAATTATTTGCATTTCAATATTATGGATTTTGGTTCTGTGGGGATATTTGCATAGATTTAACAAACTAGTGGCAGTAGTTCATGGAGTAATTCACACAATTGTTTACTGTAAATCCTAGATTGGATTGTCCAAGAGGAAATTTGGAAGAAGCACATGGAACTGTTTCCCGGTGTGCCTCAGGATTTTTAAGTGCCTTGCTTAGGATCGCATGGTGTGCAAGTGAAGGTTGTGGGATTTGAAACAGTCTGCTAGATGTACCAAGCCTGTTAGTCTTCTGGGCTGTACAACCTGACCATTATAATGCTGAATCTGAACAAAAATGACAGGGTGGATATATCTAGCTCTACATAATGGAACAAGCTGGGTGTTTTCCTGTTCCAATTGGAACCCATGCTGCTGGAGCCAAATGTTAATCTAACAATATGTAATGAAACATTTTGTAGTGTGACATCTATTTACAGTATCTAAATTACAAACCTTTGAGTCACTCATTTACAAAGGATCCTTATAGACAAACAAGTGAAGTGATGAGTGAAGAAATTACACTTCTTGTACAGGGTGGTAATTGTAACAGTTTAACATAATGGTGCGGTACAACCAAGTGTTGAATCAACAAACATAAGTGACTAAATGCAGGCTGAGGGAGAACCATATAGGGTTTAAGCGTGCAGAACAGGAGTCTATTGTCAAGGGTGGGGATAGCGGCTACAAGGACATGCAGTTATCTAGAGATAATCAAACTGATGTACAGGGGCTCTGGCATATAATGCTCAAAGCTTTTTCTTAAAGGCATCACTTACTATACTATTGGCATAGGGTGGCACTTTGTTAAGGACCAGTTTTCCCAAGATTGGTATTACACATGCATCCCGTCTACAAGGCTCAAAACTTGGGTTGACAGTGGTTATGCCAAAGGAGTACACTTAAATGGCTTCCATGAGCAAACTAACAGCAAAACTGAAAGTAATAAAACAATGGACGTCTGCATTCTGCTAGTGTGGAAAATGGATTTACCAGTTGTAATTGTCCTAATCTGGTCAATGCCTTCATTTGAAAGGAGGCATGGAGGGGGAATTAGTGGCCATAACTGTAGAATGTACTATAGCAAATGGCTTCAATGTACTAAATTGGTGAAATTTCTTTTGCTTGCAGTTTTAAAGCGTAGTTTCTTTTAGCGATTGTACATAACTTGCAGTGACATTTGCTTTGCATGTCAAGCAAGCAGTAGATATTCTTGAAGATAACTGGGCATTTTGGCTTATCGGGATCATGGGATCAGCTACATGGGGAGGGAGTAGATGTCATTGTCCACCTAGGGACAAATGACTTGGCTGGGAAAGGGATCAGAACAGTGCAGGAGGAGTTTGTGGAGTTCGGAGGGGCCTTGGACAAGTAGTACACACTGTAACCTTCTTGGAGCTGTTTGTTTATGGCATGGAAGAAGCTAGAGTGCTGCTCTCCATAGGATTCCATAAGTAGCTGGAAAACTGGTGCAGAGCTTGGGGGGGGGGGGGTTCAGCTTCACTGGGGACTGGGGCGTCGCCTGGAGTGATGCAGGCCTAAACTGGTACAATGGTCAATCTGTCTAGGAAGGGAACCAGGATCCTAGGTGATGGGTTTAAATGCTTCATTGGCAAGCATTTAAACTAGCCAATGTGGAAGCACTAGAAAGGAGCAAGGAAATCCTAGGCCCCAAAATCAGGGTAGTTAATGAGGTAAACGCCAAGATGGAGAATGGCAGCGGTAAATGGGGAGAATATGGACAGTAAGGACAGGTATGGGGCAAAAAAAGGGTATGGTCTTTGAATGGCGAGCAATGAGTACCAATGCCCATAGTCAGGTCAACAAGCTACTAACATACTAAAATGCCAGCAGAATAGGCCTAACAGTCTTTCGTGTCTGCTTGTTTGGTCAGCCCCCACCCTGGGTGCTGACCTTGCTGTCCCCCTCGCCTTCTCTGGCTTTTCCCTTCCCAGTTCCGGATATTCTTGCTGCATTGGATTTTGCTTCCAGAACCTTTCCCCTGTACCTGTCCCACCCCCTCTTGAACCCCTCCACTGTCTCTGCCTCCAGCAGCCCCCTAGGTAGTGCATTCTATGGCCCCACTATCCTCTCAGTGTAGTAGCACCTCCTCCTTTCTCCCCTGAATCTTGCCCCCCCTCCAGCTTCCACCCATGCCCTCTAGTGGCCCCTTCCTCCTTCCTTCGAAGCACCCTGACTGTTCCTCCCCCATTTACCCTCTTCATGTACCTGAAGATCTCTATCATTTCCCCCCGGTCCCTTCTCTTCCAATGTGTACATATTTAGCTCTTTGAGCCTCTCCTCATAGGTCCTGTCCCCCAAGCCCCAAATCATTTTGGTTGCCCTCCTCTGGACCCTCTCCAGGAGGTTAATGTCCCTCTTTAAGTGTGGCCTCCAAAACTGCACGCAGTACTCCAGGTGCGGCCTCACCAAGCAGTTATACAGAGGGAGTATCACTCCCCTCCTTCTGGAGGTGATCCCCCTAACGATGCATACCAGCATCCTGTTGGCCTTGGCTGCTGCCCTCCTACAAGTCTGAGTTGTTCATCTTGACATCCACCACCACCCCCAGGTCCCTCTCAGCCATCGAGACTTGTAGCATTCCCCCAGGGTGTACACTTGGCCTGGGTTTCTGGCCCCCAGGTGGAGTACCTTGCATTTCCCTGCATTGAACTTCAGCTTCCACTTTCTAGACCATCTTTCCAGAGCCTCCAGGTCCCCTGCAGGGCCACCTCCCTCCTCCCCATCCACCACCCCCCAGTTTCGAGTAGTCTGCAAAGAGACTCATCTCACTCTGATTCCTGTCCTTATGTCAGATACGTAGGTGTCGAACAGAAGGGGCCCAAGGACTGATCTCTGTGGGACCCCACTAATGACCCTCCTTGGGGATGAGACTATTCCACCAACTACGACCCTCTGGGTCCGGTCCTGGAGCCAATTGCCTATCCATCTGATCATCTGGTTCCCCAACCCCATTTTTCCCAGCTTATCCAACAGGCCCACGTGAGGAACCGAGTCAAATGCCTTGCTGAAGTCTAGAAAGAGGACATCCACTGGTCTACCCAGGTCCAAGGCACTTGTCACCCAGTCATAGAACTCCACTAGGTTTGTCTGACATGATTTCCCCGGGATAAATCCATGCTGTCTATGGTCCAGGCACCAGGCCTAGAACTAGTGGCCTTGATGTAAGAGGGATGCCTGGATATCGTGGAACTTGCAGAAACATGGTACACAGAGAACCACAACTGGGATGTCAACATACTAAGATACAAAATCTACAGGAGAGACTGGGAGAGTGGAAGAGGGGAAGGAGTACCTTTCTATGTAAGGGAAGGGATGAAAGCACCAGAACTGAATAGAAGGAGGTACTATAGGTCACCCTGGAGATTGGAAATGGCACCACAATCTGCACAAGAGTTGTGTACAGACTCCTATCTCGGGAGGAAATGGACAAAGATATGATGAATGCCATCCTTGGTATGGCAGAGAGGGGAGTTTGGGGTGGGGGAATGACCTGAATATGCCGGATGTTAACTGGAGCACCTTTGCTGCAGTCGCATCCAAGAGTAGGGCCATGCTTGATGCCCTACAAGGGGCATGACTCCAACAGCTAGTGTTGAAACCCACTTGGGAGGGAGCAAGCTTAGACCTGGTACACTCAGTGGGGACAGAGCATCTCTGATCCAGAAGTGGGTAGCCAACTGGGAATAATTGACCACCAAACAATGAGTTTCATGATAAACTTGGCTGCACAGTCAAGCCATACAAAAGTGAAGGTACTGGACTTCGGGAGGGCTGACTGTCAAAACGGGAGTGCCTCAGAAAAGCACTTCAAACTGGCAAGGAGGAGGGGTAGAACAATGGGGAAATGTCAACTGCCATCAGAGGCAACAAGCCTTTGTGTGAAGCAAAACAAATCAAAATGTGGGGGGAAGGGACTATGGTTCTCAAAAGAGGGGTGAGAGGAAAAAAATGGCATCTAGGAAGTCTATGGAAACACAGGATCAGGACAATTCTACCAGTTAAGGCAGAATGAAGCAGGGAAGGCAGTCTGAATAGCAAAGGCCCACACTGAGGAAGATGGTCAGTTCAGTTAAGAAGGGGATTAAACCTTTAATAGGTACATTAAGGAGCATACAAAGACAAAAGGAGGTATAGTGAGGATGAATAAAGGAGATGTTGGGTGGGCAGAGGGACAGTGAAAGCAGGGATACCGAACGAATGTCTGCTCAGTGTTCACAAAAGCAGAGGGGGATGTACCCAATCCAATGAATAGAAGCACTCTGGATCGGGGGGTCGATCCCAGTCCTTTTACTGAAGAAAGGGTTCTGAAAGAACTCCTAAAACTGGGGGCGGACAAAGCAATGGGGCCTGACTGGATTCACCCCAGAACTCCTAATAAAATAAAATAAAAAAAAAAAAAAAAGGAACTAGTGACACCACTGACCTCCCTTTTAACAAATCCTGGGAGGATGGTGTGGTACTTGAGGACTGGAGGAGGGCAGATGTGTTTTCCCCTTCACAAAAGTGGGAGCAAGACAGGCAGGAAACTACAAACTTGTCAGTTTGACATCTGCAGTAAACAAATCACTTCTGAAGGAAAATTGTGTTTAGTACCTAGAGGCCACTGGGAACGGGACCAAAGGTGGCATGGATTCTCAGTGGTAGGGTCCTGTTGTATGAATCTAATCCTCCTTTGACTGGGTGACCAAGTAGTAGGCCAGGAAGGGGCTGTGGACATAGCCTACTTGGACTTCAGCAAGGCATTTGACACAGTTGAACACAAGATTAATAAACAAATTAGCCAGCCTGGGAGAAACATTGGCTGGACAATGAGACAGAAGGTAATAGTAAATGGAGCCCACTCTGAAGAAAGGGGGTTGCTAGTGGGGTACTGCAAAGTTTAGTACTGGGTCTGGTCCTTTTTCAGTGTCTTTGTGACATTGCAGTGGGACTGGAAGGAAGACTCTCTGCAGATGACCCAAAGATCTGTAATAGGGTTGCTGCACAAGGGGGTGGAAAGGATGAGAAGGGACTTGGCAAGGCTGGAGGAATGGTCAGAAGTATGGCAGCTTGGATATAATGCTAGTGGAAAATAATTCACCTGGGAAAACAAACCCTGGTGAAGAGTACACAATGGGGGTGGGGAGAGTTGGTAACAAATGGAAAGGGATATGGGGGTAATCGTATCAAATTACCTTAAGGATAGCAAGCAATGTGAGAAGGCAGGGGGGGGGGGAATACTGGGATGTATAGGAAGAAGCATCGCTAGCAGAACAGGAAGTGGTTATCTTCCTCTACAGACGGTTGGTGAGACCTCATCCAAGTGCTGCATCCAGTTCTGGAGACCCCATCTCCACAAGGACATAGGATTAAGGCAGTCCAGAGGAAGGTAACTAAAATGGTGCTGGGTCAGCAAGAGAAGCCATATGAGGAGAGACTAAATGAGATTAATGTGTATACACTTGAGGAAAGGAGGGAGAATGGAGACATGATAGAAACTTAAGTACCTCAGTTGAATTCAAGTTCAAGAGGGTAGCATCTTTCAGAATGATGTGCAAGAACATGGGGACACAATCTGGAGGGGGACAGCTCTGGGGCAATGTAGTGAGATATTTGAGTGGTGGACACATGGAACCACCTTCCTGAGGAAGTTGTGGGGTCTAAAACTGTGGGACAATTAAAGAATGCATAGGGCACACATAGCAAATATTTATTGAGGGAGGTAGAAAGAAATGGGTTAACTAGGATAGGCAGCTTATCCAGAAGGTAGGGAAATGTGCAGACTAGGTGGGCCAAGCGTGTGTGTGTGTGTGTGTGTGTGTGTGTGTGTGTGTGTGTGTGTGTGTGTGTGTGTGTGTGTGTGTGCTTTCTTTTTGGTTCCCCCCATCTTTTGGTAGTATAGTCTGCCCCCTGTGCCAAATGTGCATCCTTGGATATCTTTGCCCCTTTGTATTTGCTAAGCTCCATAATGGCGCCCCTCTCCTAATCAAGGGTAATGTAAATTCAGAAACTCCTGTTAATAGAGTAGCACATGGGGTAAGCATAAGAATGGCCACTGGTTCTCCTTAACTTCCTCCATGAAGTTCTGTTAAAGCTCCTATACCTTTGCATGTTACTGCTAATTATTTCTCACTAAATGTGCAGGGCTAAAATGTTTTCTATGGCTATCATTCAGCATTGGGCATAGACACCCTTCCCTGAAATTACATGCAAATAAATGCAGATTTTGTTCTTGTAGATGACTGCAGACAGCTTTGTGTACAGTACAAACCTTTACTACACTCCATCTCCATCCAGTAATGTCATAGTGCGTACCAATGGAGCTGTGGTTCCTATTCACTGCTACTATCCAAGGTAAGAGATGGGCCTTTTCTCAATCACCCATTGCTATATTGTTTAAGCCTGTATTCTTAATCCATTGTATTGCTTGGCTAGTAAGCTAATCGGTTAGTAAACTTTAGCTTTGGTTAATCCTTTTCAGGAAGGACAATGTAAGTAGCAATGCCATCAAACCTACTTGGGTGCCGTACAGGTCAACTCTCTCATCTCAGCAAAGATTGGACTTCTCACTGCGTCTCATGAATGGTATTAAATATTTGTTTTTAATGGAGGGGGCTCTTTGCCAGACTTTTTAAAACTAATGGATATTGTGCTATTTTGACTAGAAATACTTCCTTCAACTTGGAAGGGGCAGAGAAGCTTTCAGAATACACTAGCATATTGACTACAGGTTCTAGATCCTGTATCTTGATACAGGGGCTTAACCAGAAGTTGAAGTGACATGGCGGTAAACCACCTACCAGCAATAATCATGGACACTGGCCTTAAAGCCTGGTACAAACTTCCCCTTAAGATGTTTCTAGTATACTGTATGCAGAATTGTAACTTAACGTACTCGTCCTCGTGGGGGTGAGGAGCATAAAAAATGAACCTAGTCCTTTTCAACATTTTAAACTATATGCATACACAATCTGGTAACTGAAGATTTTAATTCCAAAATATGAGCTCCAGCTTCTATGGTGAGATCTGTATCTTGGTTGTGTCCTTGTAGAAGAGCAAATCTAACCAGTAACTACCTTCATCTTCTAGATGACTGGACAACGGAGAGACTTTCCAATGTCTTCCATTTGGGTGATATGCTGTACATTGAGGCATCTGTCTCCACTGAGAACCAGGTTCCTCTACGGCTCTTCATTGACAGCTGTGTTGCAACACTGCAGGAAGACCAGGACTCTGCTCCCAAATATTCCATTATTGCTAACAATGGGTAAGATTACAAATTTAAGGCCGCCAAATTGGATTCCAGTACCTCACTGGTGAAGGGTATAGAATATTTTGAATGAACTGACCAGTAGTGGGTTAAAGTGGGTGAGATCTATTGAAGATTACCATGTGTGCTGGATGGAGATGGTATAGGGAGTGTGACTACATCTGTGCTACCAGTTGTAGCATTGCCCCTGTAACTCAAGGACCAGCTTTCTGCAGATGGATTCCACAGCAAATGTAATTGCCCAGTTTCTCAGTACACGTCCATGGGTACAATGTCTCTGTGGATGGCTTCATCTCACTAACATATCTATCTCTGTAGAACTGGAGGCTGGCACTTCGGCACTTGGTACACAAAGGGCTAATCCCTGGGCAACGTTCCACTGTCCTTGTAGCATCTTGTGTTGCCCAACCCACAATTTGAGGTGCTAGATAAATGCAGCACCTGCTCCCACAGCATGCCCACTCCATAGTAAGATGAGGGTAGTTCACTATTAAAGGGATTGTAACTGGTGGGATGATGCTACTATACCACAAATAGTGGGCATCTTCATGTTGATATTGAGGTGCAGTTCAGCTTTCCATTACCTGTGCTTCTTCCCTACTGTTTCTTCAGATACAGAATCCTTGTACCACAAAGTTCAAAGGTACAGATGTGCAGTGTGGTGCTGAGCACAGGTGCAGATACAGGATTAAATCCAGATTGCAGAACTGGAGAGTATGGATTCTCCATAGCAGAGTGCACTAAATCAACGGGCAATACACAAGGTAGATGCTAAAATAAGATTCACAAAGAAATGTGCTCTGTGCATCACAGTTGCAACAGCGCAGATGAAATATATGTCCATCCCTAACTGGTAATCACAGAAGATGCTTTGGAAGGAGCTCCTGGTGCATCCCTCTGAATACCACAGTTGCACTCAAGTTGAGATGCATCAGCGTATGTACTGAGGAACAGTGTCTGGCTCCTATCCATGTTGCACATGTCCACCTCTGCAGCCTGGCAGCCTTCAAATCTCGTGCCTAAACTGTGATTCCTCCCCATGGGCATTTGACATGCCTTCTTCCCCCACCCAGCACTTCAATTATTCCCCCCCCCCCGAAGATTTCTCCTCCACCTGCACGTGTGACTAAATATCCTGGACACCCTAAGGCCAGTCCTTCCTAGCATATCCTATAAGCACTGACTTGTATGTCTTGGCTTGGACTGTCACTGCCTTGCACTACCTTTAGCTGCTGCACTGTTTTCTGTACTTTTTTTGGGGACCTTGTTCAATGCTTGTCCTTTTACCTTGGCTCATTGTACTCTCCCCTTCCCCAATGCATCTGGAAGTTAGCAGTAGTTCTACTCAGTATGCCTTCCAGGCTTTTTTTTTTTTTTTTTTAAACTTACTCTCTCCTGGTCAGGCTGGGAAACTGATGGGGTACATCCAAGGTTGGGATTCATGCCCCAGCCATGTAAATGGCTCCATTTGCAGGTCATTATGGCCCCATTTGCATGACTTGCAGGGATGCACCAGGCCCACCTGCAAGGGCTGTGAGTAGTCAACTCTGAACCCTAGTTGTCCAGTGGCAGCCCCTCCCTGCCCATATTCCTGTAAATATACTGCAATCTATCACTCCATGGTGGTCTAGTGGTCCCCCACCCACATCCTTATGTCTAAATTGCTAGACATCCTAGGTGGTATAGTGCCTCCCTGACCTAATCACATTAGGGTATCACTGGTAGTCTAGTGGAACCCCCCGCCCCAACTCTACCCAGACTTATCGGACTGAAAAGGAAATCCAAGGTGTTCCTGGTGGATAGGGTCTACCAATGGGCTTACAGGTATACAGCATGCTGTCATTCACTCAAAGCAGTCGACTGGCAGCCATGGTAGTATGCAGGCTGGTTGTACTGACCTCTGGCACTAGGGGGGGATGCTTGAGTGGGTGAGGGTCCACTGAACCACCAGGGATACTTTGGATTTCTGTGCTTCTGTGAATGGGGCAGGGGTTCCAATAGACTACCTGGGATACCTTGGAATTGTAAAATCAAAATGTGATTTGGGTCTGGGAAGGGTGGTTGGGAACTCTAGACTACCAGGGATGTCTCATGATGGTTTAAAGGAATATGGGAGGGGAGGGCACTGGACTGCCATGTTAAACAGGCTGTTGTACTGCTGCCTGTGGGGGCGGACACTCATAAGTCTGCTGTTTGTAGACTTGACTTTTGGAGGTGCATCCTTGAACTTTCTCAGATGTGCCTTCAAGGTGGGTTATGAATATGCAAGGGCACGCCCACTCCAGATGCTGCACATCTTAATGGGGGGGTGTACAGTGCATCTGTGCACAGGTGCATCACTGCCCTTTATGAATTGTGATTGGATTATGCTGGTGCATCTCTTTTGTGAATCTACCATAATACATAATATAGATTAGTCTCTCAGAAAATGCATGACTATTACCCCAAATATACAGAGCCAAATAAATTAATAAATGGGATGCATAGAATGTTCCATGGCGGTCTAGACAGACCACATGGCCACAACCCAAGAACAGGGTTTCTTTCGTGTGGAACTACTCCAGCTTGTGCCAAGGAGTAGAACTGTATATAGGTTACTTAGAACACTGTATGGGGAGTGCCTGCCCTTTCATGTGGGGGACCCTGCAAACATAACTGCCTCCAAGGAGGGAGTTTTCTCCCCTCCTGGGGTAAGTTCTGCAGTTAGAGTTTAAGTGAATTTGGGGCTGTAGCAATTCTTTGTAGCTTGTCTCAATTTTAAAGTATGAACTCTCCTTTATATGACTAATTCATATTTTCTTGGGCAGGTAGCTTCTGGGTTGGGGGGGGGGAGAGACGGTGACACAGGTCATTCTCCTTTTTTATAGCTTGGTTTTACACCCCCAGTTGTCAACCATGTCTCCTGTCACCTAGAGTAAGATAGTACAAATGCAGTGCTAGAATCAACACAAGAGTCTTATGGTGGGGGTTTGTTTGGTCTGTATTTGTAACTGGTGCACTGATCCAGTGTAAACCTACAAAATTGCTAGCTTGCATTGCCTCTGTAGTTCTGGACACTTTAATTGGTGACTTTCTGGGCTACAGCATTCCAATCATTCAGTACAAAAGCAGCAGGCACCATCACTTTAGCATGAGTACATGCACCAGCAAGCGAAACGGGGGGAACTACCCTTTGGCACTCCATATTGACTCAAGGTGTCCATAAGTATACTATGCTCTCTAATACTCCAGCCCACACTAAATGACTTTTTGGGGGTGGGGGGGCTGTTGTCACCTCTTATAACCTAACCAATTACACTCTGCTCATCAATGCAGTCAATGCAGCCATCTGGCACGACACCAGCAATACAGTTAAACTTTCACCACAACCCCTTGGGTCATCTACCCTCAACACCTGCATCTATTGCCTTGCTATGCACTCACTGACAGACAGCCAGTTCAGAGTACACAATGCTTTTTTTAATATAAAAATGTTATGGACACTCTTGAGATGCTGAGGCAGCATGTGAGATCACACACCCAGGGTTTTGATGCAAGGTGTTACCTGGAAGGCCAGAAGCTAACTACAGATTAGAACAGGCTTTAACCAAGAATCTCCTATTTATCCAAGTTAAATATAGCTTTAACTGCTAAGATGGGAATCTGTATCCATTTTATGACATTTCAAGGAGGAAAGCAGATTTAGCAAACTGGTGCAAATCATAAATGTTTTGTCTGAGGGGATACTGCTCATAGATGAAAGGCAATTTACAGACTTGATTGCGACTTCTCTATGGAAAGGAGTTTCTGATGTAACCATAATTAACTTTCCCTCTAAAATAAAACTTCTGGGTGTATGATTTAATAAATGGAGGAGCCAAGTGACATCAAACAAAGGGGTTGTTGGACAGTTTAAGTGTTTTCCTTCACTTACCTACACTCTGACAAACATCTTTGAGCACTTCAAGTATACAGGTAGAGACAATCTAGGTACTGTAATAAGCACTGCACTAAAAAAAAAAAAAAAAAAATAAGATTGTATGGTTCTTGTGGTAGTTCTGTATTGTATTTTACATTATCTATTTTAGTAAAACACTTTTTAGAGCCTACTTGGTCTATCTATGAATTTCTTTAACAAGTGGAAGTACGTGTGTAAAACACACTGGTATCACCAAGCTTATGCACAAACTGAAAAGGTGAGTTTAATCTGAGGTCTTAGAATTTTTAAGGATTCATTTTGTACACCTGGCTAGGTGCACATAGGCAGATAGCTGGCCCCAAAGATTATCTGAGCCTGTTTATTGGGTACACTAGCAAGAGGTTCACAGTTTGAATCCCTCCAAAACTGAGACCAAAGGTTTATTCAAACCCACAAAACGGGCAGGAGGGTTACCCTGTTAACAAGACTGCACTCTGAGGTCTGCACTTTAAGAGTAGAGGGCTGACCTGCTGAGTGAGTTTGACACTCATCTGATAAATGGTTTAACTACTCTGCACTGCAGGTGTTACAACCCTGCACTTCTGAAACTGTTAATGTAATGTGTATTTACTGCATTTTTACTGTACTTGTGATCTTGCCTGTACCATGTCTTGTAATGCATTAGAATGGACTTCGAACCATTGAAAAGGGCTCCACAGCCCAAAAGTTATGCATCTGAAATAACACCTTGCTGGACTCCACCTCTCTGATGGAGGCTACCGAAGATGCTTGAACTAGCAGTTATCACCTTGGAGTTTAAAATCACCAAGCTGTAAAAGTGCATTTTGGTTACTGATTAAGTGTACTAGCATTTTTATATGCCTATTGTCAGTAATTACCTGGGAGAGTACAGTTGTAAGCCCAATTGACTATAAAATTAAGTAATGGTACTTAAACTTCACAGTATATGATCGAAGTAACAAGGAAATGGGGAAAGGACACTGCAATATACAGGAACATAAAGTGCATCAGTAATGAGCTGCATCAGGTTAATTACACCTTCATTGTAGGAATAACTTAAAATTGTACCTGTTTCTCTGAGTCAAGAAATGGCTACAAGATATGAAGCATTAGATGCCTCCCTTTTGAGACTAGCATGAGAAGACATGCTAGAGGCCAACTGGAAGTTCAGTAATAAACCGAAAAGTGGGAGAAGGCCTGAAACACCATGTTTGTGTACATCCTTGAGCAGGTAGTGTCACTTGTCTGAGTGGTTGAAGGGACAAGTCTCCTCATCTTGGGCAGTAAGCCCAGGTCTGGGGGTTGCAGCAAAGCAGTTGGGGGTGCACGTTATCCCATGAATCCTGTCTAGGGGTGCCCAGAGGAGGATGGTAACACGTTTCGGGAGATGCACCAGTTAACTTAAAATTGGTAAGCAGGAATGGCGCACTAGACGGAGGCTTCTTTCCAGGTGCAAACCAGGGGAAGGGGATTGGCACAATTGTAAATAGTCTGCCAGTTACAATGATACCCAAAAGCATAAACACTGCAGTACAGACAATGGAGAACAAATGAAGTGGCATACAGATGGAACAAACTCAAAGGCATAGATATTCAGTGTTGTGACCTGGGGCAATGGTCAAAAGGGGGACTCTCACAGTGCAAGTCCCGATGTGCCAGGGTGCAATGCTAATGTATGCAGCTTATCCAAAGGGGGCTTAACAGTGCATATGCAGCACATCTGGATATTCAGCCCGAGATGAGCAGCACATCTGCTGGCACAACTCCTAGATGTGCTGTATGCTAGCTCACAAAACTGAGGCCCCCCCCCCCCAAAAAAAAACTGCTCAAATGCTGGCCACCCACAGGTGGGCTGCTGTACTGCATGGTGCAACACAGCAGCTGACAGCCATGGGTGGCCACCCACAAGCACTGGTATGTTCCCTGATCTAGTACTTCCTCCCTCCCCATAGCCCTGATTGCCATGACATGTAGAAATAAACCTGGTAGTTTAGTGGCTCCCCAGTCATCGGAGGGCAGCTGTAACCCACCTGCATACTGCCCAGCTGCCTGCCAAATGGCTAAACAGTATGAGCTGTAAGCCCATTGGTCCACACTGGACCAATGGACTTGCAGTTCATACCATAAGCAGTCATTCAGCAGGCAGCCAGGCAGGTTACAGCTGCCTGCTGATGACTGGGGAGTGCCACTAGACTACCAGGGATGTATTTTGTATTACTTGTGATTGTAGCTACAGGTAAGGAGGGGGTACCACTAGACTACCAGATTAATTTATACACTTATGTCAGTGATTGCTGCTATGGGATTGGGGTGGTACCCCAGGACCACTTCTGTCAGCACCACATTCTGCACAAGGCACCAGGTGCATTTCGCCAGGCTACCCCATTCAACTCGTGCAAATGGGGCTATCATGACATGCCAATGGCTCCATTTGCATGTCCAGGTCTGAATATCTAGGAAATATGTCCTGTGCATTCTGCTATATTCAGAGGCAATGCACCATGGAATTTCTGCCTGTCTGCTTTTGCGCACCTCGGTTGTGCTGCACTTCCACTTATGCCATTGCTGGGTGCAGTCTGAATACTGGGGCCAAAGTGTATAGTGCCAGTGAAAGGAGGCTGAGCTGATGAGGTTGCTAGAAACTGAGATTAAGATGGAGGGAAGGGGAGGTAAGTGGCCAAGTCGGGCAAGGGTAAGGTAAGTGTGGTTTGCAGGGGGAAGGGGAAGGAGTTTGGGTGGCATCTGATGAAGGGGTAGAGATTGATGGATGGTAGCTGGATCCAGAGGGGGAGGCAGTATGAGGTATAGGAGAGGTAGTAGAAGGCAATCTCCCAACTGAAGTTAATGGAGAATAAGCATTGGTCCCTTGAGGGGAAGGATCTAAATCAGTAACTTTTTGGGAGGAGGGATGTTGAGTTCAAGACATGGATAAGGAGTAGAGGGCAGTGTTACGAGAGGGTGAGTTGGTAGCAAAGCTACAAAATGCCTCATCAGAACAGATAACCTATGCAAGGGAGGTGGAGGTGCTGCAGCCTGGTTACCTGCAAGATCTCCTTTCTCTCGGCTCTCTATGATCCACTGAAGGATAGCCAGACACTCTCAGGGTCCATTTAAAGGCCTCTGGGGCCAGGTCTTTCAGTTTTATGGCCCCAACCCTGTAGAATTCTTTACTTCATCGGGTGTGGGTGTGGGTGTTTGCTACTTTTTTTTATATAAAGTAGCACTGAAGAACTTTCTGTTTAGTTGGGCATACACTGAATTTTAATGCTTCTGCTAAGTTTTGTTATGGCTTTAATTCCTAAATATTAACGAATTACAGTATGTACAAGCACCATGGTTCTGGAAAGGTGCTTTTTTATAGCTTAGATTCCATTCTATAAACCTCTGCATAAAGTCTGACTAGGAGAAACCTTTTGGTAACCAGCTGAAGGGCAGCCTTTATTGCAGTATAGGGCAGTTTGGGGTTGGTCTAGATGGCATTAAATGTGGGCAAAATCAAGGCTGGCCACACACCTAGGTACTTAAACCTGGGACTAACAGCAATGTGCCATCCAGCAGGGAGAACATGAGTTGGCAACCCATGCCAGCTTCTGGCTGGTAACAAAGGTCTCACTCCATTTTGTGACCCAAAGTTGGTTGGACTAGAACTTAAAGATGTTCTGTTAGTAAGTCTTGTGAATGAGTTGGCATGTGGAGTGTTCCAAAATGAGTGGGCATGGAAAGGAGTCCTATGGGACCTTCTAGCCTGGTTAGGGAGGGATGGGAAATACCTGTGCAGCCAGTTTCATAGGTTTCATGGGTAAATTCAAGTAAAAATGGTCAAGTCGGTCAAGTGTTGCCCAAAATAAAATTTCATGTCTGTGGCCAGGTCTAAGCTTGATTTGAAGGAATCCATATCTGGGTAACTTGTTACGAGTGGGAGATTATTCCATGTTTGGACAACTGTTAATGAAGCAATATTTTCTTTGCAGTATATTCCATTTACCCAGGACAAGCTGTTGTGTTCTCGTGCTTGTTCTGTATTAATCCTCCTGGAGGGCTGGATCAGTAGTAGTTTGAAATGGAGGCACATAACCTCTCCAAGTCTCCTGTAGTGGAGCATATACATAATTGGTGATGTAGCATCTTTATAGGTCTTATTGTGCATCCCAACTAGGGCCTTGGTGGCCCTTATTGGACCCCCTCGAGCCTTGTGATCACATCTTGAATGTGTGACCAAACCTGGACACAATACACTAAGTGGGGTAAGACTAGGGTGGTATACAGTGAGAATTGCCTCCCTTCTACTAGAAATGTGTGGTGGCCTAATCGGTAAAGAACTGGTTCCTGCAGAACTCCATTTACCCAGAAGGGGATGAAACACAAAGGCTTTGGCAAGACCTATTACTGCTGACAGGGAGTTGGGTGATCCCAGGTAGGGAGTAGATGGTAGAATCCCTTCTAAAGCAATCGAGGAAGGAGAAAGTTGGGAGTAAAGTGTGCAGGTCAGGACAGTTTCTCCAGCAGCTTTTTCAAGAGAAATGCAGGAGATGGGGTGGAAGTTCAGGAAGAGCTGGATCACCCCCTCATGGAGGGGGAGAATAGGCAGAGAAGGTAACTTTTCCAAAATTTAAAGGACTACAAAAGATGAAGGGGAGATTTGGGGGGAATTCCTTGCAGGAGCAGACAGATGGGATACATTTAGGGTTGAAGCCATGGGCTAGATTTGAAGAGCTTGACTGAGAAAAAGGCAATCTGGGTCTCCAGGGAGTGATGGCGGAGGAGTTTAACGTGGTGGTGGTGGTGGTGGTGGTGGTGGTGGTGGTGGTGAGCTCTGTTTTTGAGGGAGAAGCAAACTGACATGCTACTAAACATGACTTCATTTCTGGAGGCCGCTTTGGAGGTTCGTGAGTATGTAGGGCAGAAGAATATTGCCAAGCAATGAATTCGGGTGGAGGGTGTGAGCATGGCTGGTTCTAGGCCAAGACAAGCTTGATCAGATTTATAGGTATTTATGTAGTGTGAAATCTAGATGGGTCAAGGGTTATGCCAAAGACTTCTCAAGCAGGGCACTGTCTCTACTACAGGTAGAGCACTCTTTCCTTCTAGCAGCAGAGCTAACTAGCATGGAATGAGAATCTACTAGCATTGAGTAGCAATCTGACATGTAACTCCACTCCTTGATCTCCCAACCAGGTATTTTGAGCTTGAATAGACTACCAGGTCAGCTGCATAAAGCCCAGCAGTTGGGATACCAGGTTAAGCAAGGTCCTTTACAAAGATAAGAGAAGAGGGACCAAAGATTCACACCAGTATTTATTGAAGTGAGGACAAATGGCTATATTGAATTTGACACCTTGACTGCTACAAGGAAACCAAATTGGGGGAGATGCCCAGGGCTTGCAATTTCATAAGATCCACTAAATCTAAGGCCTTGGTAAGGTCGGAACACTGGCCTTGTAAACATGCCTTTGTCCATGGTATCTGATTTTAAAGCAGTGCCATGGTGGAACATGACCTTCTGTGGCTGTGCTGGGCATCTGAACAGATTTGTGTTCATGGAGCTAGATGGGTGGATAAGATTGGACAGAATAGAGGATGGCATTTGAGTGATGGAATGACCCTAGAATTGTGTATAAATCTGCATCTTCCATAGCACAACTTGTTCATTGCCTGGAAATTACCCTTACTGCTCTTCGAAGCATGTGGCTTAATCTGGTTAAACATTGTCTGAATTGGGTATAGGTGTAAAATTTACAGACCTAGATTTCCTAAAATGTTCATCTTAGTCATAGGCACTCTGGTATATTGCTTGACTTCAACTCTGGTTGTGAACTAAACCTACATTTTCCCCTCTATAGCTGCTTGATGGACAGTAGGCTGGATGACTCCTCTTCAGCTTTCAGAATTTCAAGACCCCAGCAGAACAAGCTGCAGTTTGGTCTGTCAGCCTTCAGATTCTTTGAGGATGCTAGGAACACAGTAAGTTGTCACAACTTGGCAATTCTGGTTTACTATTGACTAGATTGTCTCTTTACAATTTCAACTTGCCTTTCAGATCTACATCACTTGCCAACTGAAAGTTGTGAGTCTTGTCCAGAGTCCTGATGCCACAAACAAGGCCTGCTCTTTCACCAAGCCTGGAAACTTGTAAGTTGCATCAAATTGACTAGTGGTCACCTAAATGTAGAACATGGAAGTAAATTACTGATTTTCTGTATTTCAGCTGGTCCCCAGTTGAAGGCTCCAGTGACATCTGTGGCTGCTGTGAAACTGGAAACTGTGGGGTAGTTCCATTTAGGAGACACTGGAAAAGAGATGTATCAAAAGGTAACAACCACTGTCTAGTAAGGTCATGTATGTAGAGCCCCTGACATTTTAAAGTGAAAATGACTTCAGTGTACCCAAGGACAGGGTCTCTCCTGGGGTTGAGTACAAAAAGATTGCATTTGATGCATTCTCAGCAAATGCACAAGGTCTAGAATTAACACTAGGAGGATGTGCAATGATCCTTAAGCACACCAATGGTATTGTGAAGCATGTGGAACAGGACTTCAACCTGGTCTAAAACCTCATGTTGAACACCTGGGCAACAAATAGGTCATGCAGGTGATTGTGGGTACTGTTGAATTGCAGATCTGGACACTCACGAATTTGACATGTTGAAATAAACTACAAATTGTACTCTTGAGAACTGATCTACTCGATGTACAGCTTCTGGGGGGTGTCTCTCTCTCTCTCTCGTACATACTGAAATCCTGCCTGAGCCATGGAACACTCACTTAAAGTGGTAAAGCTAACTCTAACATGGTATCCTATTATGATACATTTTGATTTTTGGTTAACTTGGTTTGGTATGATACAAGTTATCAAATGGAATGAAAATGTGTATAGGTACCTATTGTACAATACTGCTTTAATTTACTTTGCAGAACTCCATAGTGGTGGTATGCTACACAAACCTTTCTTACTACTTTAAATGGAAATTAAACTGCACTATTGAAATGTGAAAGTCTACTTGTCCATGTGATTTTACAAACATGTCTTTCTCCTATTCAGCAAAACCACTGACTGAATCTGGAGGATATGCTCACCTTCAACCTATAACTATCATGGACCCTTCCATCCAAGAGACCATCCTGTCACCAGAAGTCCAATTCCACATGCAGAAGTCCTCATCACAAGGTACACTTTACTTTGGAAAGCTGCATTATACTAACTTTCTATGCTTTACTAATTTTCTACCATTTCATTCTTCAGGTTCCAGTCTTGGAGTAATGGCCTTCTCTATGCTTGGACTGATGGGAGCAACAACTTTGGTGTGCACTGCCCTGATAGTTTACAGGAAACTTGGAAAGAGTTCTTAATTGTATGTACTCTGCAATAAAATGGCTTCATGTGTAAAATCGTGTGCTGCTTCTTAATGTTCATAGGAAACGGCAAAAAAACTGTTCATACCCTGGCCTCTTGAGACCACCTCAGATGCTGGTTTTGGAGATCCATTCCACTAGTGTGGATGTTGGGTTCTCCCATTACCTTATAGTGCCTTGCATGCAGTACCACAGTCCTGGTCATGGATGGTCATCTCCTCCCTCCCCCCAAATCGGTTACCCATGCCACACTTGCTCCTGGTGCCCCAAGTTCAGGCCATGAATTTGGCTTATCCCCCTGTTTGTCCCAGCTGCTGCCCGTTGGTGAGGAGTAAAGGCTTCTCTCTAAAGAAACCAGTGTTGGTCAATCTGGGACTTGGTAAAGGCACCTTCACTATTTTTGCCACACATTTTACCTTCTGCACCAGCAAGTGACACAATCTACCACATTGCCATCTGGGCTTGGTGCCACAAAGCAAATTATCCAGATGACAGAGGTATGGAGAAGGGCTGATGCCATTTGTTTGGGTAGGGGACTAGTAATAGTGACCATAGCACAGATGGCACCATTTGGTGTAAAGGGACAGTGGTGCCACTGCACAAACTGCCATTGTGTTCTGGTCAACTCCTGATAGCAAGGGAAGCAGATGTGTAATTTATCATTTACCTTTAATGAAACTGAATCCCAGTGATGCTCTTCCCTTGGAAGCAGGATCTCCTTTTGGCAAGGAACAAAATGGAATCACAATACCCTCTAGTGTAGGTTTAATCCATGTAGGTAAACATCAAAAGCAGATGTAAACCTGTAACCTGATTAGTAAAATGAGTGTACTAAATTACCTTGTGACCCTAGAGATGACCCAATGTACATGGAGACCAAAGTTGGTGATGGCTACCCTTGCCCATCAATAGATCACACCATCCTCATGACTGACAGGAATGTTGCCTATAGCCTGCAGCCATCTCTTGGGGCTTGGCCAGTTACTTGGCTTGCTGCTACACACTTGGAGCTCATTTGGGGGGAATCTGTTCTCAATCACCCAACACAATGGATGCTGGCCACCTTAATTCAGCAGAACTTTGATCAAGGGTCACATTGCAAATTAACACTAAACGAACAAGCTCTGTTCAGCTGGTATGGCTGCAGAGAGCTATTCAGAGTGGCAAGAGTGTTTGAAAGAATATGCAATGCACTCTCTCTACTGAGTCGGATGTAACTAATGCTTCAGCGATTACCGAACAGCACATGTGTGGTGGCTTGCACATGCACAGTTTGCCCCAAGCAGTACTGACTGATGTGAAATATTCACATGTGTGCAGTTTAAGTTGGCACCACCATATTGCACGCAGTGATTATCAATATCTCGGCAAAGCTATCCTGTCAGTAAATTGCACACAGACTTAAACCTGGGTAAAGTGTGAATCCACTGAAAGACAGCTTTGCCAGTAAAAATGGGCAAAATAAGGATCCCTGAAAATAAGATCCTAAATCTCAGCCAGTCTATCCAGTACTGGAGCATTTTTCTCCCATAGAGAAACCTAGAAGTAATCTGCAGTTCTAACTTGCTATCATCTCACTAAGCATGCACCACCACCCCCCCCCCTTCACTCTGTGCCTGCTGCCATTCCTCAGCCCTGCATAGTTCACCAGAGTGTGCCACATTGAGTCAGTGGTGGTAAGTTCCTGGGCAACTTCATACATCTGGCTACAAAATTAGGAGCAATCGACTGCACTGAAACCCAACAAGTCCACGGCTCCATAGAAAACTTTTATACAGTTGCTGTGGCAAACTCCCCAGCAATTTTATAAAGGGCTACGTACAGGTGTGAACTCTGATTTTACACCCCTTGAATAGGATGCCTTGGTAAACCCAGACTGCAAACCCCTCTAGCTTTGCTCTCTGTGATGGGTATGTGGCATCTCACATGGGGGAAGGTGTATAACCTCAACCACCTACCCAGCCTTTACTCTATATATACCATCAAGAGGTTCTAGAGCCTTAATTGAAATGTTTCACTAGGGCATACTGAGAAAGTTGCTCATATCATGATGTGACCTGGGGGAGGGGGGTTACATAGGGTTGTGAGGGTTAACATGCAATAGTTTGTGGGTAGTACAAACAATATAACAAGATTTGTGTGAATCTTGAGAGCAAAACTTGAGATTCTAACATTTTCTAGAGCCTCTTGCAGATGAGTCTTTCCATTTTAAAATAGGACCAGAACACATTTGTTAGTGATTTTGACTGGCGTGAAATTAGTTTGATAAATCATTGCTACATACATTGCAAGAGACTGTATCCACCATCCAGAGTATATTAAGGGACCTGTGAAAGGAACTAGAGGCACCTCTGGCATTCCTGTTCATGAAGTCAACACAGTAGTGGTTCCAGTGAACTGGGGGATGGCACATGCAGTCCCACTGCACAAACTGCAGTAGGGAGGAGGTGGGGAAATGACAGGCCAGTCAGCCTGACCTCAATGGTGGGGAAATGGGTCACTGCTGAAAGAGATGGCACATCTGGAATCCAGGGTTGGCCAGGATGAGGCAACAAGGATTCGCAGCAGGGAGGCATTTTCTAAATGAGATTCTTAAATTGGGTGATTAGAAAAGTAATTGGAGGGGAGTAAACAAAGTCTTTGAAATCATCCCACATAGACTGGGTAACAAGATGGGTAGTCTGGGTATGGAAGACGAGATGAAATGAGTTAACTGGTTAACAGATGGCTAATGGGGTACAGTCTGGGGAGTGTGTGACAAGTAGGATACCACAGGTATTGGTCCTGGTCAATGTCTTCATTATTGACATTGCAGAGGGGATGGAAGGACATCTTTCTGCAGATGATACCAAATCTGTAACAGTGGATACTCCAGAAGGGGTGCAGAAAACTTGGTGATCTGGAGAGGCTTGAAAGATGGTCTGCTCTGAACAACTGAAGAGTACAAAATCTACCTAGATGGGGATAACCCTGGAGAGTTACAGGTTGGGAGAAGCAGATTGTTCCCAAGAAGAAAGGGACCTATGGGGGTTGCATCTGACCTCAATGTATTCAAGCAATACACAAAGGTGGTCAGTGGCATGCTGGGGTGCATAGGCAAGAGTATCGCTAGGGGAAGGTGGTAATGCCATTGCATAACATTGGGAACTCCTCACCTGGAGTACTGTGCAGTTCTGGAGGCCTCTTCTGTGTAAGGACATACAGTAAGATGGGCCCTATCCAGAGAAGGGTGACGGATGGTGCAGGGCTTGCACCACAAAACATGAGACTAAGAAATCTCTATAATCATTGGAAGAGTGAGATGACATGATTGAAACTCTAAGTGCCTCAAGGGTATAAATGAGGTGCAGGACCTTTACCAGTCTAGAAAAAGTACTAGAACAGGGTGACCCAATATGAAATTGGAGGTGGATTAGGAGGCAATGTAAAATTCCCCCCCCCCCAAAAATGGTAAAGGTAGTTGGTGCTTGGACTAGTTTGCCACAGGAAGTGAGGGGGCAAGCACAGTGGAGGAGTTTAAGCATGCCTTGGATAGGCACAAGGTTACCTTGAAAGGGAGTGATAGTCATTGATCACAGGGTCAATTGCCCTATACAATGTATAGGGCCTACAGGTAGATTGGATGGCTCTAGTGGTCCTTATCTGGCAAGTTCTATGATCAAGAATGTAACTTGAAAGTGCTCTGCAGATGCTTTATCTGTTGCAAATTATTAGGCTCCAAATATTGCTGGTTAAATTGAAGTAATAAACCATTTGAAAGATTTAAAGAAACACGTTCTCAGATGTCAGCACTGTACCTGCCCTGTTCATGGCCCTATGGGGGGGGGGTCAGCTTCAGCCTCTGGCACGGTCAGTCCCTTGCCTTTCAACATTAAAGCATTACACAGTGGGCACACCTGTATGGCACCTATCTGGGTAAATGGAGGGTTCAGTCTCCAGTGTTAATACTACACCTTTGACCAGAATAAAATACTTCAAAGTGATTCAGTCTGCACTGTGCCTGCCTTGTTCATGGCCCGACAGGAACTTCACTCTCCAGTGCTGTAAATGACTAGTCCCTCAATTTTTCACATTAAATGCATCTCACAGGGTCCACATTTGATTTAGTTTATGTATTGATTTTTTTTATTTAAATTGTGGTGGTCAGGTTGGGCCACTGAGAGATGCAAGTTGTATAATACATTAGAGAAAATGCCTAGTAAAAAATTCTACCTGCAGTGAATATTGGTTTGTGGATTACAAATTTGAAGACATGTATGATACCTGTTGGGTAAATGGAGGTTTAGTCTTCAGAGCTGTTGGTCCCTTGCCTTTCATCCGCATTGGACATTACATTGTGTGGGAGCTTCAGCTTACCCTATACATACTTGCCATAGATAAATCTAGGGCTTCAGGCTGCTATAATCTTCTCCCCCCACACTGTTCATGAGCAACAAATGCACAACAGTGATTAAGTCATATGTTGGAGTTGGTACAGCATAATGGTTTTAAGGACACTGCTCTAAACCTGGATTTTAATGCACAGACCCAATTTGCATACTGTGTGGCCCTGAGCAAGTTAAACTTCCTTGTGCTCCCAGCTCTCCCAAGGAAACAACTTGGGTTTAGTGGTTTGCTGGTTAACTAGTTTCCCTCTCCCAAGCCTACAATATTAAATATACAAAAAATAGGACAAGAGGACACAGCAAAAGATTAGAGGGAGGCTGATTAAGGGGTAATGTGACTTCTCTTTTCTCAAATGGAGGGGTGGATGCAGGGAATGGCCTACCTCAGGAAGTGATGGATATGAATACAGTGCAGGGCTTCAAACAGACATGGGATGAGCACAAAGGAGCAGTACAGATGAGTATCAACAAATGGGCCATTGACAGACCAAAGGCTGACACATTCATAAGGCAGAAAAAAACTGGCATACTGGATGGGCCTTGCGGTCCTCATCAGCAATCAACTTCTGTTTCTGCACTGTACCTACCATCTGCACCTTTGCCTGTAAACAGACATACAGCTTCAGTGTGGTCAGTCCCTCTTACTGGCACTATATACATCACATGGGAAGCCTTCACTGCTACATCTCCAACCATTTAGCTAAATGGAGGGTGTTTCTGGTGAAAGGCTAGAGACTAACAGTAATATATCCTCAGTTACACCTCTGCCAACAGTCTAGCTGCAATAAACATTTTACACAAAGCAACCCCAGCAGTGGGATGTCTTCTAATTAGAAGGGCTTGTGCTCTCAAAATGGAGCAACAGGCAGATGAAAATGCACTAAATAATATCCTCTCCACTCATAAGGCCTCTGTTTGCCAGTTGAACTCTGAAGAATGCTGAATTAATGTACTGTCAAATGTAATTCCTGTAACCTTTCACTATGTATTATCTGATCTTACAGTGATGGATCTACTCTGTTACCTTAGCTAGCCAAGGCTGTGCCTGAAAACTGCCAGTGAGATCAGTGCACCTACCCAGTTAACCATCAAACTATTCTGTTTCCATTCTGTGCAGGGGGGTGCATTCTACTACTGCACAGGTTTGAATTCTTCTTTCCCGTAGTGAACTATCACAATGTATTGAGTGTGAAAAGACATACTGTATGACAGGTGAAACCCATCTGTAAAGGACTATTTACATTATTTGGCAACATTTTACTATTTTGTTGTGATGGAACTTTTAGAATGTTTTCAAAGTTATCTATGGGTACATTTTATATAAGCAATAAGACATGGCTGGGGGTTGGTAGTACTAAGAGACCCACCTATTCAAAGGCTGAAGGCACCCTACTTGCAGTATCATGCCTAGCTAGACCTCTGGGTATCTCGGTAAAACCAACACCCAGCCATGTCTTACTCATGGTCTGTTATCCTTACTTCTGTGGTAGGGGAAATGGAAATGCTATTAAAGGGAGTGTTGAACACTTTGAATCCAACAGACTGCAAGACCTGAGGCAGCATGGCTTTATCGAGGGGAGAATGTGATATCCAGTCAAATCTTTTATATTTATTTAGCAAAGGTTTTGGACTGGGGGAGGTGGTGAACATGGTCTACTTTGACTTCAAGGCCTCTGCTGCTCCACATGGGAGACTGGTAAACATGTTTGGTAGCATGGATGGTGGGATATTTTAAGAGTTTAACCAGGCAGGCATATGCAGCGGGAAACCACTCCGCTTCCAGTTGTGACCTGGGGGTATACATAGGGTGATTTTCTACAGTACAGGTTTTACATAATGTAGTGACACAGCCAGAAACATATAAATAACATTACGTACCCTGTACTTTTACATATTGTACAAGTAAACACATGGAGATCAGGACTACACTACCTGGAAGACCCTACAGCACAGCAGCTTACTATAATGGGGCAGACAGGTGCTGCAAACGGAGGAACATGTGGGCTTAGTACTTACGGCTGTTGGGAGCAGGTGGAGGACTGGGTTTAGGTGGCTAGGGTTTGTGGCATGCCTGTTGGCCATAATGTGCTTTCACAAACTCACTCAGCAGGTCAGGTCCTCTCCTCCTCCAATGCCAACCTCTGAGTGCAGTGTTGTGAACGGGTAAGACAGCGTACCCCTCCTGTCTGCTTGTGTGTCTGAATAACCTTTGGTCTCAAGTTGTTTTTTTTTTTTTTTTTGGGAGGAGGGAGAGAGAAGATTCAAACTGAACCTTATGCTAGCATACCCGAAGGTACAGGCTTGGATAATCTGTCCTTCAAAGGGGATGCCAGATGCCTTTTGTTTAAAGGCACCTAACCCAGAATCCATAATGAACCTGTAAAACTATAAAAGACCTTTGGTATATTCTTACCTTTCCCAGTTCAGTAACACCATCAAACTTGAACAGTTTTTGTTACTCTTAACCCTCAATACCTCACTTGGAAGATCCAGGCAGTATATTTCAAATTAAAGGTTTACTTAAAATGGATAAAAATGTTACGTGGACACACAGAACACTATGAGAAAGCACACAATTGCTTAAAAGAAAACTACAAACTCACACCAACATACAGTTAGACTTTTTCTATCTAATGTATTAACTCTTTACAGTGCTTAAGTTAGATGTGGGCTCTTAAGAGCCCAAATAAACGACTCTGGTAAAACACAGAATAGTCAAATGCTGTGTTTCCACTCCTATGATGTTGTCTATCACCTCCTTTTAGAATATGGAAAATTATACAAACTATCTTGTCAGGAGATATTTTAAATAAGGGGACTTCAGAAAAACTCATTTCCCAATATGCCTCCTTAAATAACATCCCCCCTTTGATCTTGAGCAGGTTCTATACCCAGGATGTAACAAAGGCTTTTTATGACTTTCAGCAGCATGGGGATAACATATGTCTTCCTCTAAGACAAAAGTTTAGGATGCCTATATCCTGGCAGCTGGGTAAGTTTTAAGTATCTCTAGTCTTTTAATTGCCTCCTGGTTTCGGGTCACTTGACTGTTAATGAAACCTGGGGAGAGTGGGTCACCCATAGCACAGGATGTCTCATGTGTGGTATTCACCTACCACATTCTATATTACAAATATAGAACAATCATAACCAGCTGACCAAGCGTCTTACTAACCAGGGTAAGAAAATGGTTAGTGGCTAGGAGGCAGAGGGAGGTGGTAAATGGAGAGACCCATGGAGTGCTGCAGGGATCAGTACTGGGGCCAGCCTTCTATAGTATCTTCATTAGTGTTACAGCAGAAGAACTGGAGAGGAAGATCTGCATCTTTGGGGATGATACCAAGATGTGAAAAGAATGGAAGGAGATTTAAAATGGCCAGAAAAGTGAACAAAAGGTTGTCAGCTAATGTTATGCTAAAAAGTGCAAAATAATGTAACATGGGTCACAGAAGCCTGAAGATGGAGTACAAAATGGATGTGGAGATATTTGCAATGACCAAGCAGACAAGGGACCTGGTGTATTACCTACTGGATGAACTGAAGGAGCCAGACAATGAGACAAAGCAATCGGGGGAATTGGTGAGGTGTTGGAGTGTACTGGTAGGGGTATCAGCAAGAAAAGTGATGTGGTGTTGCCCCATGCAATTCAGTGATAAGATTTCACCTGGAGTACTGTCTCCAGTTTTGGAGACTACATGTCAGGGAAGACATAGATCAGAGATGGTCCAGAGGAGGGCTAGCAAGATGGTAGTGGGTCTATATCAAAAGCCATTGGGGGAGAGGCTAAATGAACTTAACATGTACTAGCAGGGGGAGTTAAGATTGAGAGTAGACCTTTCAATACTTCACAGGGGTGAATAAGATACAGGATGCAGATCTATTTTGGAGGAAATGGTGCTCAAGTCTAGAGCAAGGGATCATGTTAAGATGCTGGATGAGGGTAGGTTCAGGAGCGGTATAAGGAAATACTTATTTACTGAAAGGGTGGTGGATGTGTGGAATGGTCTTTCATTAGAGGTGGTGTGTGTACAAACAGTGATCAGATCCAAGAAAGCCTGGGATAGGCAGAAGGGAATCATCAGGAACAGGAAAGATGCCATCTCAGGGGGAGGACAGAGGCAAGGAAATAAGTCATCCCTAGACACAGATAAAGGGGAGATTTTATTGATTGGGGGAGGGGGGGAACGGAGTATGCCAGATAATTGCAACATATTTGCTGCAGCCACATCCAAGAGCATAATTATTCTCAATGCCCTACCAGGGGCAGGCCGGAGGCAGCTACTGTAAGAACCCACACAGGAGTAAGCAGTCTTATGCCTGGTCCTCCCAAATGGGGATGGTAAAAGGATCTTGGATTTAGAAGTGGGTAGCCATCTGGGAACAATCTACCACCAGACAGTGTGGTTCACAATAAACAGTCCTATATAAGCAATGGTACTGGACTTTCAGATGGCTGACTTTGGCGGAATGCACTAGCAAAAGGGCAGGAAGGAGGGTGGAGTAACAATGGGGCAAAATCAAAACTGCCATCACAAAAGCAAAAAGCCTTTGTGTGATGCAAGCAAAGGCAAAAAAAACACTACAGTCCTCAAAACAGGTGGCGGGGAAGGTAAGGGAGAAAAAGATAGCAGTCAGAGTATAAGATATCACAGAAGGAGCAGGAAAGAGAACTCTACCTGTTGAAGCAGAAGGCAGTTAGACAAGCAAAGGCCCAAACTAAAGAAAAGATACCCAACTCAAAGAACAGGGATAAAATCATTTTATAGGTACATTTAGTGAGCGAAGAAAGACCAAGGGAGGGATAGAGAGGCTTATTATGGGGGGCTGAGGGTGATGGTGAAAAGGCAGATACACAGATTTAATACTTTTCTTCAGTATTCACCAAAGGGGTTATACCTAAACCAAACAAAAGAAGCGCTCTGGATAGAGGAGTTGATACCAGTTCATTCACAGAAGAAAGGGTCCTAAAAGAACTCTTAAAACTCAAGGTGGACAAGGCAATGGGGCCTGAAGGGAATTGCCCCAAAATTCTGAAAGAACTAAGGGGAGAACTAGTGACGCCACTGACTACCCTTTTTAGTAAATCATGGAAGGATGGTGTGGTACCTGAGGACTGGAACAAGGCGGATGTGATTCCCCTTCACAAAAGGGAGAGCAGGATAGAGGGAGGAAACTACAGATCTGTTAGTTTGACCTCAGTGGAAGGGAAAATGATAGCATCAATTCTGAAAGAAAGAATTGTTGAGTACCTAGAGGCCAGCAGTACACAGGACATAAGGCAGTACAGATTCACAGAAGGAAGGTCGTGTCAGATGAATCTAATAGATTTCTTTGACTGAGTAACCAAAGTAGTAGACCAGGGAACGACTGTGGACATGGATTACCTAGACTTCAGCAAGGCATTTGACACAGTCCCACACAAAAGCTTAATAAACAAGTTAGTTAGCCTGGGAGTGGGTCCCAAGGTTACAGCATGGGTAAAAACTGGTTGGACAACAGGACGAAGAGGGTAATAGTAAATGGAGTCTACTCTAAAGAAAGGGGTTACTAGCAGGGTACTGCAGGATTCAGTGTTGGAGCTGGTCCTCTTTAATGTCAAGTGACATTGCAGAGGGACTGGATGGAAAAATATTCTTCTTTGCAGACAACACAAAGATCTACAACAGGGTAGCTATACAAGGGTGTATGTGGAAAGGATGAGAAGGGACTTGACAAGGTTGGAGGAATGGTCAAAAGTATGGCAGCTCAGATTCAAAGCAAAGTAATGCTGCTGGGAAACTTAAACTCAGGGGAAGAGTGCACAATTGGGGGGAGGTACCAACAAAAAAAAAATGGAAAGGGACCTGGGGCAGTCATATGAGATAACCAAAAGGTAGGCAGGAGGGCTGGGTGGAATACTGGGATGCACTGGGAGAAGCATCACCAGTAGAAAACAAGAAGTTGTCATCCCTCTGTATAGACAACTGGTGAGACCCCAACTGGAGTACTAAGTGTGGTTTTGGAGAACCCTTCTCCACTAGGACATAGACAGGATGGAGGCAGTCCAGAGAAGGGCAACTAAAATGGTGCAGGGTCTGCACCAGAAACCATACAAAAAGAAACTAAAGAAGCTTAATATGTATACCCTCTAGAAAAGGAGGGGAGCAATATGATAAAAAGCTTCAAGTACCTCAAGGGAGTCAACAAAGTCTGAAAGAGGGTAGCATCTTTCAGAAAAAGAGATGTGCACAGTTTGAAGATAGAGGGGAGATGTCTGAGGGGCAACATGAAGTATTTTTTTAACAGAGAGTGGTGGACATATGGAACGGCCTTCCTGAGGAGATCATGGGGTCAATAACGTGGGGGAATTAAAGAATGCATGGGACAGACATAAGGCAATTATAATGGGGGTAGGAGGAAGTAGGCAGTTGGTTAACTAGGATTTGCACCTTATCCAGTGGGTAGGCAACTGCGCAGACTAGGTGGGCCAAGCGGTCCTTATCTGCCATCAAAGTCTATGTTTCTGTGAAAGGGGTGGAAGAGAATATGCCAGAGACCTAGAAAAGCATGCAGTGAAAGCAATCACTGTTTATATATATATATAAAAAAAAAAGGCAGACTGGATGGGTCAGGTGGCCACAATCTGCAGTCAGTTTCCATGTTTCTATGTAAGTATCTATCAATCAAAGTTTTATTTATAAAAATCACCTTTCTAAGGCGCTTGTACATAAAATAAACCTCATTAAACATCTTAAAAGTAACAGCATCATTGAGCAATAAAACCCAGTAGTTTACACTATATAAGTTACAAAAGTGGCCTAATAGTCACTATAAGCCAGGCTAAATAAATGTGCTTTCAATGCAGTTTTGAGACTAGATAGTCTGGCAACCTCATACCCATTGTGGTAGAGAGTTCCACAGGGTTGGGGCCATAAGAGTGGGCCCCAGATGTTTTTAAATGGACCCTGGGAATCTCTAGCAGTCCCTCGCCGGTAGATCACAGAGGGCAGCAAGGGCGAAGGAGATCCTGCAGGTAACTAGATCCCTGATTGTGTAGGGCTCTTTAAGTCAGCAGACTGACCTTGAAGGTGATCTGCCACTGTACTGGCAGTCAGTGTATTCCATGGAGCACAGATGTTACATGACTGGTCCCAGAATAACCTGGCAATAGCCTGACTGCTGCATTCTGCACTAGCTGCAGGTCGCAGATATCAACCCATGGTAGCCCTAGGTAGAGGGAGTTTCAGTAGTCAAGGCGGGAGGCAACAAAGGCGTGGACCAAAGTTGGAAGACCATGAGCAGGAACCAGATGTTTCACTCAGGTGATATTCCTCAGATGGTAAAATGAGATTTTGACTACTGCCGCCACCTGAAATTTCAGGGTTAGGACATTGTCAAAAATCATGCCCAGGCTCTGCACCTGGTCTGAGGCAGTCAGCTGAACATCCCCAAGCCACAACCCGGAGGGTGATCCTGCCGACATACCCACCTCTCGACCATCTGGGTCCACGACCAGCACCTCAGATTTAACTGGGTTCAACCTAAGCCAGCTCGCTTTCATCCAGTCTTGGATCTCGTCTAGACAGTTGTTAAACACTGAGAAGAACACATCCTGATCTAGTACAAAAGACATGTACAGCTGAGTATCATCTGCATATCAGTGAAAACTTAAGCTGTACCAAATAATAATCTCTCCCAATGGTAGCATATACACTGCAAACAACATGGGAGACAAAATGAAACCCTGCGGTACCCTGCAGGATAGGGGGAAAAGAGTCTGAGGAATAAATTCCAGATTCTACTCTGAGTCCTACCCTCTAGGAAAGATCAAAACCATCCGAGGACTGTGCCAGACAGTTCACAGATGAACTGCAGGTATTCCAATAGAATCCCATGGTCAACAGTGTCAAATGCTGCAGAGAGATCAAGAAGGATCAAGATGGAGCAGGTCCTATAATCTCTCGCTATCAGAAGGTCATTAAGTACCCGAGCAAGAGCCATCTCGGAGCTATGCCTGTTTCTAAATCCTGACTAGAGATAATCACAGACATTGTGGCTGGTCAAGTGATCATCTAACTGACGCAACCACCGTCTCAATAACCTTACCCACATAGGGCAGGTTAGAGACAGGTCTGTAGTTTGCTAAACAGTTCAGGGTCGGAACAACCACCTCCTTCAGGGGATCAGTAAAGATGACCCTCTCCATTGATCTCCAGACTATTTGGGCAAGGACTGGGCCAGATTTCTCTATGCATCCTACTAGGAGACATGTGGGGCCAGGATCCAAACAACAGCATCTGGATGAGCATCACTATATCAGTGATTGCAGGTTGGCAAAAGTCTGACCAATTAGACGGAGGGCCAGACATCTCCTGTCGACCATCGCAACTCCCATTAAAGGGGACCAAATAAATGCCAGATCTGATTGTGGCAACCTTATCTGTGAAGAACTGAGCAAACTCATCACATCATTCTTGTGAAAAGGCTCCTCCAGACTGGGGACAGATTAGATTGCACAATCTGTCCACAGTCCGGAAGAGCTTAGCTGATTCAATCTGCATAGCAGCAATCTCCCTGGACAGGAATTCTGTCTTCTTACGGGTGATTGCCGATTGATAGGCCACATAATGGTCCATCAGTCTAAGCCTGTCACACTCCAGTTCCAACTTCAGCCAGCTCCTCTCTAGCCTTTGTCCCACTCTCTTAAACTCCTTTAAGGTCTCATCAAACCAAGGAGACCTTGAACGATGAGTAAGGGGACGAACACGAACAGCAGCTATAGAATCCAGGGTGGCCACCACCACCATCCAATTACTGGCAAGTACTAGATCCATGCATTCACCCTGTATACCCGAAAGACCCAGCACAGACATTAGGTCATCTGGGGTAACACCCCTCAAGGGGCGGTACCAGACCATTTCCATAGGGGCAGACCTATTGGGGGGGAGCCACGAAACTGAACCCAATGGTGTGATGGTCAGACCACCCAACTAGCTCCACCACCAATTTGGATATCTCCATCCTCAGGAGGAACACCAGGTTCAAAGATTGACCACCAATATGGGTCGAGGATATTAAATGATGTCTGTTTCTATTCCATTTCTGTGCAACTGCAGCTTTTCTTGGGTTGTCTGCCGTTTATATAACTGAAGATCTTATTGCAAGGAAGGCTCTTGCATCAGGCCATCACTAGTAGGACTAAGCTGCCATGATCCAGGACCATGCAGAAAACTTATAGCTAGCAGTCTACCATGGGAGACCACCTCCCCACCCCCCACCAATATCGGTATGCTGACATGAGCCAATCCTTATGTCCAGCCTTAGCGGCTACAGTCTACTGCCATTTCCTGGGCTTTTTTATTTTCCTTTCCTGAGTATTTGAACAAATTTTCTGTGTTTCTTCGACAGGTCTTCCCCACTGTCTTCCAGTCAGTCTTACAAGTGAGCCTGCAGCAAACAGTTTTCTGAAAAGGACAGTCACTCTACATATCGCATCTGCCTAGGTGCAGCGTAGGCCCCAGCCATGACACACAAGCCTGCTAATTGTGCCAGAAATTCAACCAGGCCACTCAGTGTCCTCTGAAAACTGGTGAGCCACCTTTTGAAGCAGAAGTTGGCCACAGTGGAAATGGAGCTGCAGGCCAGGAGTTCTTCAGCCTCATAGATGCAGTCTTCCGGGGCCACTTCATCTTGTCAAAAAGAGAAGAAATGTTTAAAAAAAAAAAAAAGAGAAGAACTAGCCCCCTCCCTCCCAGTCCATGCCAACAACTAAACCCCCAGCCCTCCACCTTCCATCAAAAAGCATACCCCCCCCGTACGCCCAGAGGTTGTTTTGTTCTTTTTATTAATACCACCGAAAAAACATTAATAAAGACTGTGGTTGTCGGGTTATTGATTCTACCCACCCACTTCCATGTACCATTTAAGCGTGTGAGGCAGACTTCTGTAGCAAAAATAGTTTGCCCTTCCCCAGCAACCAACCCTGGTGCCCACCAGTCCATTTTCCAGTTTTTCTAATTCAAAGCTGAGAATGAGTTCCAGGGTCAGGTGTTGGCTTGGTGGGGGGGGGGCAAACTATTTATTAATATTTTTTCATGGGCATTAAAAAAAGGAAAAAACAACCTGTGGGTACTGGGGGGAGTACACTTTTTGATGGCTGGTAGAGGGCTGGGGGGGTTTGCTAACTCAATGGACTTGAAGACAAAAGAAGGGACTGGTTCCGATTATTTTCACAAACGGTTGAATACCAAATAATGAATATTTGGCCGTCGAATACCGAATGTTCAGCTGAATATTCAGGAAATGTTTTTTGCACAGCCCTATCCAATATTAGAATTTCTTTTGGGACCAGGCCAGGGACTTAGTGTTGTCATTTCCAGAGGACTCCACCAAGACACAGCGTGCTCAACTTCTTAAATCAGGCTCAGACATCAGTAATCGTGTCTTTCAAGTTGCTTATGATGCCACCGACACTTCTGGGCATGGGGCAGTGGCAGGGGTCTACCTCCATCACTATTCTTGGATCAGCATATCTAGCTTTTCCATGGATGTTCAGTAAAGCATTTTGGATGCCCTCTTCTGGAGTTCTGTCCTCTTCGGGAGAGATGTTCAGGACATTATCTCCACCCTACAGGAGTCAAGGCTGGCCCTTAATCGATCCATTCACTCTATTATACACATCCTAAGGCAGGCCAACATCAGCCCTTTGTTAGCTCCTCCCACAAGCAAGCTATGAGCCAGCCTGCCAGGGTCCAACACATGCATCAGTCCAGAGCCCCCACTCCCCACACCAGCTGCTGCCAGCGCCTCAAGAGTACCTATGGTTGTCCTGCCAATGTCTGCTCCCACCTCCTGACTCCTTACCTGACCCCCCTTCAGTCAAGGATCCGAAGGAGACTGTTGGGAGTCATTTCTCCCTCCACCTCGACAGGTGGCGAGCAGCAACCACAGACCAGTTGGTGCTCCAAATCGCAGAGCACAGTCACGCGTTGGAGTTTCCGGAGTGCCCTCTGGAAAACCTTCCAGTCATCTCTCACTACCCCCCACCCAACCGTCCTTCATTTGGGAGAAAATTCAGGCTTTTCTACAAATAACATGCCATAGAGCCTCTCCCTCTGGCTCAAAGAGGAAGTGGGTTCTACTCCCATATTCTTCCTCTTCCCCAAAAAGACTGGGGACCTCCAATCAATTTTGGATCTCAACCATCTAAATCTGAACAATACCTCCCTGGAGGCAGCCCCCTGTTATGTGTTTGAAACCTGTGATGCAACAACTACAGTACTTAGCCACCACTTGTATAGGCAACTACCTTATCTGTATGTATGTTTCACACCTGTATGACACCGTACTGTATATAATTGTTCTAATCTCTTAGCATTATTGTCTTACTCTTTACCTGACTGAACCCTGTGATGCAACATCTGCTTAGCTACCATCTGTACAGGCAATTAACTTATCTGTATGTATGTTTCATACCTGTATTCAATTGTCCTAATCTCCTATCGTTAATGTCTTACTCTATATCTGATGTGGAGCTGTTGGAAATGAGTCTATGACTCAAAGGGTTATAATTCTTATGTACTTAAATAAATAAAATACATCAAGTACAAGTGATCCTGGATGGCCACTCTTCAGGAACTGCTGCCCCTGTTGCACTAGGGTGACTGGCTCTGCTTTACCCAATGTTACCTGCTCCCCCCTGCTCATTCGCAAACTATAAATGGAATTCTAAATAAGGGATGCTACTCTACTGTATGTGGCATACATAAAAAAAAAAAAAAAAAAGTCAGAGTCACACCCTCCCCACTGGGGTAAATGTAACAATAAACATACTGTATTTTTTCAGCCTGGATTGGCAAATTATTTTGATTTCAAAAGGCATGGTGGTCTCTTGGTATTCACCTCAGGGCCCTGCTGTGAAGTCACCCAGCTACCAACATTGAGGTAGACCACCCATCAGCTGCGTCCCAGCTCTAAACAGCATCTGCCTTAAATGGCTTACTTTTATAGGGTGCATCTGCCTACAATTGGCTTAATTAAGGTGTGGTCCCCAGCCAATGTGCAGGTAACTGGTGAGGAGCTAGCTAAAGCTAGCTAGGCTGCATATTATAGTCTTTCCTTCCAATCACTGCTTCTGTGGACACCTGAGTTAGAATCCCTAAGATGCAAAGTTCAGGTAAAGCCTAGTGTATTCAGAATTTTGGAGCAGTCCAATAGGATGTTTTGCCAACATATGAAAAGCTTAGGATAACTCCAGAGTATACTGTATGTATAAAGCCTGTGTCAGAATGGAGTAAATGCTAGAAGGTGAAGTGAGGAACAGGAGCCATTGACCTTAAAGTGTAGGGGGTCCTATAATAACAACGCAGTACTTTAAGTTGAATAAGGAGGCTCTTGACCTTCCCGTTTGCTATATGGGAAAAGTGAGTCACAGTGGACCACTTTGATAGGTGCTAAATATAATCTGGTTCCTTTCCCACTCCTTCTTACCTGATGTTAGGACAACCATTCAGGAATCTTGGATAGTGGCATATGTTCAACCAGTCCGCCCATGAGTACTTTTGGAGGACAGTAATGTGGGAAGCCAAGACCAGGGGGGGATGAGAGGGGATGAGTCTTTCCAAAAGCCCGTATAGCTGCCCTAAGTTCTAAATAATGCCGGAAGTCAGAGCATGGAAGGCTTACCTTAGCCGGCAAGTGTTCAAAGGATAAATGCACATTGTTCTGTGGAAGAGAAAGATCCACAATAGGGAATAAACCATTTGCTGCCCAGGTAGGCAACCAGACTGATTTGCCATCTATTTGTATACCAGGATTGTGCCACATATACATGTACTGTTTGAGGGGAACTCTGGCGGTCTTAGGTAATGCAAAAAGAGACATACATTTACTCCAGGCTTGTAACATGGCTTCAAAAATAGGGGGGGGTGATTTTTTGGGGGGGCTTACACCCCAATAGAGTGCTCAGACAGATGACCCCACCACATAGGTTTCCAGTGTGACCCACTGGGGAGAAAAAAGGGAAGGGAGAAAAGCAAGATCTCCAGGCTCGGGACATTCTAAATGCTAAGGCACATCCCTCAGGCCAGGGTAAACTAAAACCACTGTTATGCCAGTGCACCCTGAGTTTAACTATACTAATCCTTGGAGGTTTGCCTTGCCATAAGTAATCTGTGAAAAGACACCCTATTTTTCAAACATTCTATTAGCTTAGGTATAGAAAGCAGGAGATTAATAAGTAAGTATGTTCACTTGAGGAAGGCAAGCATCCTAGTGGCTTTAATCTTTTTAAAGGGCCAACTTAAGCTTCTGCCATCTCCGAAGGTCAAGATTTAAAGTCGAAAGGAGGGGAGAAAAAATCACCAAGATCAAGTCATTTAGGTTGTAAGTAATGAATATGCCCAGCTATTTAAAACCGCCTCCTGCCCATGTGATTGGCAGACTGACACACACTACTATCAAAGCAATCATTTAAGGGGGAGAGGGAAGTTTTTGCAAAATTCATAGTGAGGCCCAATATGGCTGCAAAGTCTGTCAAAATTGTAAGTATAGAGGGGAGTTAAGTAGCTGGCTTATCCAAGGTTAGTAACAGGTCATTAGCTTAAGTAAGGACTAAACTGCAAGTATCCTTGACTATAATCCTTGACAAGGGTTTTAGCTAGCTTAGTAGTAAAAAATATAGGAACTGATAGCTAGCCTGCTCCCTTTGTGACTGCTAGCTTGCTTGTTCTTCCTGACGGCGCTTTGCACAAGCTCCCCCACCCCCCCACCTGCTCAATCTGGTGTTTTACTTTGATAGTCTTATCTGGTCACATGACGTGACTGTGTTCTGATTTTTTAAAGTGCCCAGTTTTTCATTTGCAACTTACTATATATCATTCTACCATTAAAGGGACTAGGATTCATTTATAGCAAACCTCTTTACCTCCTTCAGATATTGTCTGTCTTCCTGCACTTTCCTTCTCCTTTCCTAGCAGGCATCCCAATTTCTTACCTTATTCAGCTGTCATATGTATTTTAGTCTCTTGTTTTTTAGCAGACTTCCTTACCGCCCTCATTATGTTGCTTGCACGCATGTGCAAGAAACATAGTGCCATCATCGGAGATTTCGGAGGTGTGTCACCTCCTACTCCAATTCAGTCAGTGAGCTGGCAGGCGCGGCCCCTGTAAGCCAATGCATTTTGGAGCTGTCTATGACAGGCTCCAAAATGCAGTGGCATACAGTTGAAAGGGGGACCTACGCTTCAGTGAGCACCGATAAGCGTAGCTGCCCCTACGCAGGCGTCGCGCCCCGCCGTCCTGTGCAGCCGACGGGTGCCCAATCCCCACCGGCTGAGCTGCTGTCGCTCCCTCCCCTCAGGCTGGTGCCACGCTGGGAGCCCACCCCAGCGTGGCAATCACTTATTTGGCCGACGGGGTGCCCAATCCCCTGTCTGCTGAACGGCCCCCGTCCTTGTGCCATGCTGGGAGCCCACCTCAGCGTGGCAAACAGTCCCATTAAAGTCTTTTTTGTTTTAACCCTGTAAAACAAAACGTCCGCGGGCGGCTCTGCACTCCCCTCCCGCAACCTGCACCTGACCCACTGCGCACCCAGCCTCCCACACCCCCCCTCACCCCATACTTACCTCCGGACTCTGGCGCGACGATCTTCGGTGGACCGGGAACATGTCTGCACTCTTCAAAGCCGACCGCGAACTGAGGAAATGCCGGTAAGCTGTATAATGGGCTAGATAGGAGGGGTTCGACTTTATTGCATATCTCAGGCATTTTTGGGAATTTTTGCACCAAATTTTCAACATGGGGTTTTAGGACCCCTTCTCATGAATGATGTCACTGTCATGGCGTTATTCAGGCTCGAAAAGGTGATTCATCGCAGTGACTGCACAGTGACTGCTGAAATCACCCTCGGCCTGAATACCACCATGACAGTGACATCATTCATGAGAAGGGGTCCCAAAACCCCATGTTGAAAATTTGGTCCAAAATTCCAAAATGATGCTATTCTCAGCGTCGCTGTACAGTTCCTACGCGGGCTCGTAAGTTCTGAAATTTCAATATTTTCACTCCAGATTTTCAACATTGCCATTTTACATACCTTCTTAGAGTAGCACAGCTGTAATTTTCACATCTCACCCAAAATGTGTTTCTGCCCTTGTAGCAGAATGGCTGCATCGGTGTGTGCAAATCAATGTATGGGACAAATTAAGAAAATCACAGTGATACTGTTCATGAGCAGAGGTCTTAAAATGGCTATGTTGAAAATTTGGTGAAAAAATTCCAAAAAATGACTGTTTTACGAGCGTGCGTTGCGCAGTTCCTACGCAGGCTCGTAAGTTCACAATTTTTCAATATTTTCACTCCAGATTTTCAACATTGCCATTTTACCACACCTTCTTATGAGTAGTACAGCTGTCATTTTTCACATCTCACCCAAAATGTGTTTCCGCCCTTGTAGCGCAGAATGGCGCAGTCGGTGTGCGAACTCAGTGTATGGGACATATTAAGAAAATCACAGTGTCACTGTGCATGAGCAGAGATCTTAAAATGGCAATGTTGAAAATTTGGTGAAAGAATTCCTAAAAATGACTGTTTTACGAGTGTGCGTTGCACAGTTCCCACGCACGCTTGTAGGTTTGAGAATTTTCAATATTTCCACTCCAGATTTTCAACATTGCCATTTTACCACACCTACTTATGAGCAGTACAGCTGTCATTTTTCACATCCTGCCCAAAATGTGTTTCTGCCCATGTAGCGCACAATGGCGCAGTCGGTGTGCAAACTCAATGTATGGGACACATTAACAAAATTGCACTGACACTGTTCATGACCAGAGGTCTTAAAATGGCTATGTTGAACATTTCATGACAAATTTCCTAACAATGACTGTTTTACGAGCGTGCGTTGCGCAGTTCCTACGCATGCTCGTAAGTTCGTAAATTTTCAATATTTGCACTCCAATGACTTCCAAATACCTAAACAGCACATAGAAGCAAGCAATATTCGGCATTGACAAATGCTCATTTTTTGTCTGTCTCACTGTACTTTTCTTCATTTTTTAGCAGGCTCCCCAATCCCTTTCTTTAATCAGTTGTCATATTGCATTTTTGTCTTCATTATTTAGCAGGCTTCCTAACCCCTTGTATATTTAGACTGTCCTACTGCATTTTATTACCCCCTTTTTGAGATGGACCCTCTTCTTTTTTCCCTTTATTTTATGTATTCACAGAAGATAACGAATATGGGCATTCCTTCAATACTATTTTTCTCAGCATGCCCATCACTCCATGGTGGTCTGCCTTTTGGTGTTTGGCACGCTACATCTTAACAGTACCAAGCTGCTAACTCCTTGGCCAAAAAAAATCTGCTTTTGGATTATTACCTGTTTCTCAAGGTCAAAGGCTCTCTGCTTGCACTTGGCTTTGATAAACCAAGAGTGGTAGCAGGGAGGAGGCAGAGAATTACAGACCAGTCAGTCTTACCTCAGTAGTGGGCAAGATTATGGAGGCACTCCTTAAGGAAAGGATAGTGCAACACCTGGAATCCATAGGAGCACAGGATCTAAGACAGCATGGGTTTACAACAGGAAGGTCCTGTCATACTAATATCAAGCATTTCTTTGACTGGGTAATCAGAGTGGTGGGCCAAGAGGGAGCAGTTGATGTCACCTACCTTGAATTCAGCAAAGCTTTTGATACTGTTACACACAGAAGATCGATTAATAAGCTGGGTAGGTTCAGGATGTATCAGACGTTGGTCAACTGGGTGGCAAAATGGTTGATGGGCAGAAAACAGAGAGTGGTGGTAAATGGTATACAGTCAGACGAGATGCAAGTCATTCATAGGGTACCTCAGGGATTAGACCTGGGGCCAGTCCTCTTCAATATCTTCATCAGTGACATTGCAGATGGACTGGAGGGTAATGTTAGTCTGTTTGCAGATGACACCAAGATCTGCAACAGAGTAGGTGATCCAGATGTGGTGGGCAGAATGAGACGAGATCTGGATAAACTCACAAAATGTTCGGAAAAGTGGCAACTGGGTTTTATCGTAAAGAAATGCAAGATCATGCACGTAGGAAAGAGAAACCCTGAGGCCACCTATAGGCTAGGAGGGGAGTTGATGGCAGTCACAAGGGAAGAAAGAGACTTGGGCATTATCATCACCGATGACCTGAAATCATCCAAGCACACCACTAAAGCAGTAGGTAAGGCTAGAGAGATGTTGGGGTGTATAAGTAGGGGTATCACAAGTCAGAAGAGGGAGGTAATAATGCCTCTTTACAATACACTGGTTAGGCTCCATCTGGAGTACTGCATGCAGTACTGGAGGCCACACCTTCAAAAGGACATTAACCAAATTGAGGCCATCCAGAGAAGGGCAACCAAAATAGTGCAGGGACTGCATCAGAAAATATATAAGGACAGATTAATGTAGCTCAAGATGTATACCCTAGAGCAAAGGAGGGAGAGAGAGGTGATATGATTGAAACATTCAAACACCTTAAGGGCATTGACAAGGTGAAAGAGTCTAACATGTTTCAGTATAAGAAAAATAGCAGGACAAGAGGACACAGCATGAGATTAGAGGGAGGCCAATTAAGGGGTAATGTGTGGAAGTTCTTTTTCACAGAAAGGGTGTTGGATGCATGGAATGGCCTACCTCTGGAAGTGGTGGATATGAAAACAGTGCAGGGCTTCAAATTGGCATGGGATAGGCATAAGGGAGCAATACATATGAGTGAATGGTAGGATATTGACAGAGCAAAAGCCAATGGCACATTCGTAAGATAGAAAAAGAAATGGGCAGACTGGATGGGCCTTGCGGTCCTTATCTGTCATCAGCGTCTATGTTTCTAAACCACTTAGCCTGCTATTTCACCAACTTTCAGGCATGCTTGTCCTGGGTCCTATGGTCAGATTTCCTCATCCACAGCCTATATTCCATAACTTTTAACAGTTATGCTTTGCAGCGCAGGTGTCAATCTGATATTTCAGATGTGATAGCTTGTATTTAAGTTGTTAAATGCAATAAAATATAAATTAGAAAAGTACTGTACCCCTGCATATGCTTTTTAGCAAAACAGTGTTTCTGTGAGTTAGTTGCTGGCTGGCTGTGGAAAGAGCAGAAAGTATGTCCCAGCCACCATCACCAGGGCAAAGTCCTATTTTAAATAGTGCCTGATGTATTTAACATCTTTTATATTTTATTTTGCTGATTATGTAAAATGTGACCCTATTAAGCTGTCTATTCTGCACAGCGCCCAGAGTCCCAGGGAATGGGTGCCTAACTAAATACATTTTTACTTACATACATGTTGGGAAGGTTGTGTCAAATGAATCTGACAGATTTCTTCAACTGAGTGCCCAGAGAAATAGATCAGGGTGGGGTGGTGGACTTGGCCTACTTAGACTTCCGCAAAGCCTTTGACACCATGTCACAAAAGAGGTTTAGAAAGAAACTGGGCAATTTGGGGGTAGGAACCAAGGTGGTTAACTGGGTTTAGAACTGGTTGATTGACAGGAAACATAGGATGGTGGTAAACAGCACTCACTCTAATGAGGAGAGAGTGACCAGTGGGGTACCTCATGATTCAATACTGGGACAAGTCCTTGTCAATGTCTTCATAAGTGACAATGCAGAAGAGCTGGAGGAGAAGGTATGCTTCTTTGCAGATGACACCAACATCTGCAATAGGGTAGATACTCCAGAGGTTACAGAGGGAATGAGTAGAGGCCGGAGAATACTCAAGGAGTGGTTTGCTGGGTTTCAATGCAGGTGATGCATGTAATGGGGGAAGAGGTATTGACAATCACCGAACAGGAAAGGAACCTTGGGTATAATCATATCTGATGACCTCAAGATGGTGAGGCTGTGCAACATGGCAGTAGGCAGGGCCAGCGGAATGTAGGGGCACATAGGAAGTGGTAGCATCAGGAGAAGGAGAGAGGTGGGTTTATTACTGTAACAATCATTGGTGGGACCCCACCTTGAGTATTATGTCCATTTCTGGAGATCACATTTCAGGAAGGACATAGCCAGGGTTGGGGCTTTCCATAGGAAGGCAACTAAAATGATGCAGGTGGTCATCATAAGCCCTGTGAGAAGAGATTACAGGATCTCAATATATACACCTGGAGGGGAGGAGAGGAGAGAGGCATGACAGTATAACCCAATCAACCGCAGGAGGTCCTAGGTAGAGGGTATTGCAGTAGTCAAGGCGGGTGGTAATGAAACCGTGGACCAAAGCTGGTAGGTTGTCCTGGGAAAACAGAAGGTTCACCTGGGAGATATTCCTCAGGTGGTAAAAAAAGGATTTGACCATGGCCGATACCAGAGATTTCAGTCAGGCCATCTTCAAAAATAATGCCCAGATTCCTCACCTGGTCCGAGGTAGTGAGTTGGATGCCATCAATCCATAAGCCTGATGCCTACCCAGCCCCAAACCTACCCCCTGCCGACTTGGTTCCACCACCAACACTTCAGCCTTATCCAGGTAATGTTTCAGCCATCTGGCGCTCATCTAGTCCTTGATCTCAGTGAGACAGTTGTTAAAGACAGAGACTACATCATCCTGTCCGGGTAGAAAGGACATATACAGTTGAGTATTTATTTATTTATTTAGATTTTGTTTAGCGGGTAAGCCCACTAAGACCAATGATCCCTTTTTCAGGAGCGACCCCGAGCTAGTTACAGAAAAGGACATATTGAAAACAGTTATATACAGGAGTTACAGTAGTTACATTTGTTACACAGTATTACATTTGCAATATTTATACAGGAGTAGAAGTCAGGTTCTCATTCAGACTCACATAATATATACAGTGTGTATGGATTACACATTATGCATAGTATGTACATTACTTACATCCGTGTACATTGGAAGCAGTGTATAGGGATGGTAATCAGTTTACACAAGTTGGTCCATATTGGAAATCCATTACAAATTCGAGGGATTGTTCAAACAGTGCAGCGGCCAAAAACGAAACTGGCCTGGGGAGCTAACGGTTACAACCACACAGACTAAGGTTGAGAAGAAATAGTTTTAGTCCATTTTTGAACTGGGTGAGGGTGGTTGAGTTCATCAAGTTAAGTGGTAGAGAGTTCGATTGGTGGGGGGCAGCAAATTTGAGGGAATGATTGCCATAGTTGGAGCACATCCTAGGGATGTCGAGGGGGTGGTTTGCAGTTGATATCATGGTTCGGATTTGTCTTTTGGGGGAGAGTAGTCCTCGAAGATGGGGAGGGGGACCAAGATTAATGAATTTGAAAGCTAGACAAGCAACAGGATAGTCTAGTTTGTGCCGGAGAGTGGGCCAGTTAAGTTCCTTTAGGGCCTTGCAGTGATGTCTCCTAGGAGAGGAGTCTGTGGCGAAGCGAGCCACTCAGTTATATGGTATGGAAAGTTTATTGTATTCTGACTCATGGAGGAACTGCAGCAGTGGGGCCCCGTAAAGGATGGATGGGAGAAAATTGCAGCAGGCAATTGCACGGCTTGCAGTAGAGGATAGAGAGTTTCCCAGACGGTAAAGGAGGCCATGCTTTTGATGGGTAGACCTGGTTATGGAATCGATATGGGATAGGAGGGTCATTTCTTGATCTAGATGGATCCCAAGATACTTAAAGCTGGGCATGACTTCAACTCTTTTTCCTTGGCTGGTGCAGATCTGGACAAGCTGACTTCTGTCAGAGCCCTAGCGTCTAGAGTCAAACAGTACGGCTTTAGTTTTTCATCATTAAGTTTAAGGGAGTTTCCGGAAATCCAGGCCTCAAGGGTAGAGCGACTATCCTGCAGTTTTGTTGAGATGACGCTAGGTTGGGAATCTCTGCAGTATATGACAGTGTCATCAGCATGTAGACTGAGATTGCTGCTGGTGCAGTTTCCCTCTATATTATTGAGGAAGAGTGAGAAGAGCAGAGTATCATTTTCATTTTTTAAAGTGCTCATCTGCGGTCACTATCATCACAGGCTACCACCGGTTCTGGGACCAGTCCCATTCAATGTCTTCATGAGCGACATTGCAGAGGGTCTGGAGGGGAAGTATGCCTGTTTGCAGATGACACAAAGATCTGCAACAGAGCTGACACACAGGAGGAGTTTGTTCTTGATGTAACCTTCATAAGTACATTCATTTAAGACCTATTTTCATGTCAGATTGATAAACAGATGCCTGTCATACTCTACTATGTCAAGCACATGTTCTGTATGATAACACAAATTTGCTCCAACAGGATAGCATGGTGCAGCAGCCCCAACTGTGGAGGCAGGGGGACCTGGAACTCTAGGGCTTAGCAGAGCACAGCAGCCTTGACTGTGGAGACAGAAAAAGGGCGCAACAGGTGCAGCTTCCCTGACTGTGAGTGTGGGGGAGAGAAGGCAGCAGGGTGCAGCAACCCCAACTGTTCGGGTTGGGGGCAGCAGGATGCAGCAACATTGATTATTTAGGCAGAGGATGGAGGCAGTAGGGTGCACAATCCCTGATTGTGTGGAAGAAGACTGTAGGCAGCAGGCTGCAGTAGCCTTGAATGTGGAGCAGAAGACAGGTTGCTTGTGGGGGCAGGCACAGATGGCAGCAGAGTTTAGCTGCCTCAACTGTGGGGAAGAGACACAGTGCATCAGGGTACCATATAGAGTTTCTATTTATACATATACATGATGTATTTTCACTCAGAAACCACCAAAGAACTTACATTTGTGAGTTCAGACAGCACACATGCTTGAAACAGTAGAGTGTGACAGGCACCTTTTTGTCAATTTCATATGAGAAAATGTTCTTGCATGAATATATTTATGAAGGCTACATCATGGACAAAATATTTCTATGAATGAACAAAATTTAAATTTATTTTATATTCATTAAACATCCCTGTATATTAAGAAAAGATCAGAGAAAGAACTGAGAACTGTAATACAGACAAGCTGATCTCTCACAGAGAAAGATTTCCACTACTTCAATACAGCACTAAAACTCAAATGATCAACTGTTTAGAAGAAGAAAATCTTAGATTTTAAGCTAATCTATCTAAACACAAGCCACAGACTGAGTTTGTAAGAAACCTTGAGAGCAAACCAATAACTCACTCAACCATCACATGGTGTGGTTCAGCATTGGGATGGGGGCTCAGCCAAGTCACACTAGGCCAAAGGCTTTGGATTTAAAAATAGAAGACTTTGCTGAAATGGGGAGAGGTATCAAAATAGCTCAGGAGAAAAGGGGGAGAGGAGGGTGTGTGGAAGAGTAGTGGGAGTTGTGAAAAGATCCCTCAAAAGGGACTTCAAGATCACTGCCACCACCATGGGTTTTTACCAACAGGTCCCCAGGGAAACCTGCTTCTTACCTCCTCCTTTGCACAAGGTCATGAAGGTCAACACAGTTACTGTGGGTAGAGGGCCCCTTCAGAGATGGACTGCAAACGGAGTCCAGCAGAAAAAGTAGAATTACACTTTTAAATAAAACAAGCAGTCACTGTTTCTATAAAAATAGAAGCTTTACTAAAATACTGTTAGTATTTAGAACATGATGTATTTACAGGAAAACAAGAGGGTTGCACATTTGCTAAGAAACAGAAAAATAAAACCACATTGAAAAGATAGAGTACAGCAGAATTCTGAGCTACTCTCACCTAAAATCCTTCCCCTGCCCTATTTACAGAGTTGCACTGTCCCTTACTGTGCTATTTTATCAGTCAGCTAGTCTTTGTATGGCAGGAGCCCTGGTTTTCAGATGTTTCATGTCACCGACAGAGAAATGAATCTCATTTCACTATTATGTTCTTTCTCTGACTGTAGGATGTTGTTTCTTTCCTTTGAGTGACAGGCTACTCCTACACACCAGCCAGATGAGTGGGTGCATGGAGAGATGACCTCATTCAGGCCTGCCGTCTCAGTCCATTCACCCCTCTGCTCTGTCTGTGTTTATGATTCTGCCTAGGAAGCCAGTCCAAGGTGTGTAGCCTCACGTGATGGTCGCTGAACTGGTAGTCCTTTGCATTCTTCACTCTGAGTGGTGAAGGGAACTGTCTCACTGCTAGCAGCACCAGAGGCACCATCAGTAGGTGGGATGGCGAGGGGCCGCTTAAGGTTTGAATGGGGTTTGGCTGGTGGAATCACCCAGCAAGGAGAGGCAGGAGTCATACACAGAGAATGGATGAAGCAAAGATGTTTATTAGACAGGAAGGGAAGGAGGACATGATCATACACAACAGGGAGTATAGACAGCATTATGGATATCTAGACACTAACAAATAAATTCTAAAATGTCTAAACTGTATATTATTATTCTCTGTGGGTTCACCACAGCCTATTGCCACTATACTCGAAAATTTCCTAGCAGTAAGCTGTATGTAAGACTAGTACTTAGACGGAAATCAGGTTCTATTCACTACCCACAGTATCTGGTTTTACAATGACCACAGAATCATAACAAAGTCCAAATGTCTGAAGTCTTCTTGCGCACCATCGTTCTCCATTGGTAGCTACAAGAGAAGTGAAACAGAACTGTAAAATGCTTAGACACAATTTTCAGCATGGACCTAGTTAAGGCCACTGGAGTGGTAAGAGGTTTAGTAAACAGACCATAGGTTTCTTGGCAAAACCCATTCTCTCTCCAAGGCTGCTAGAAAGAAACCAGAGAAGTTGGTTCCTGGAATGAACCCGCTTACGGGCTGTCAGATTCAACACTTGATGCAAAGGATCCCTCAGCCAAAACCCACTCTAGGGCCACCAAGGATGAAGAGAAACCAGGAGATGCATGGTGATGAATCCACTGGAGGACTACCATGACCTGGACGATGCTGCAGCACTCCAAGGGCCAGCAAGACTTTGAAGGATCTGAGGGGAAGATGGATCTCCAATGCAACCAGGAACCAGAAGGATCTAAAGTGTAGATGGTTGATTCTGAAGTCTTGTCACAAGGAACTAGAACATAACAATGAAATGGCGGACGTGCCCCGCACTGGGATTCAACAGACTCGACTTGCAGCGAACGACCAGGGCATGCAGACCAGGTTCTTCCAGGATGTGCACACTATTCTGTGGAGGGTGACCAACTTCAGGACATCCAGATCAGGAACCAAACGAAATGACACTAGCATGGCTGTCGTGATGCGCTTGAACTTCGGCAAATATAACTTCGAACTACAGGACAGAAGAAACGGCAGGTGTGACTTGTACAAATGGCGATGAGCTTGACTTCGGTGGATGACACGGATGGAGTAGATGATCTGATGGTCAGACATTTTCTGGTGAAGAATGATAATGAAGACGTCTTCCTCCTGGTAGAGACTGATTCTGGATACCTAGAACAGCAGACCGCACCATGGAACATCAATGTGGTGGAAGACTGAGACTGTTTCCATAAGCTGGCAACAATGTAGCTATTAGGTACACCTTCTTGCAATACCAAGAGAACTGCATGATGACCAGATAATTTGCCAGGAGAAGGGGCAAATTGTAAATTTTGGGGAATTTGTTTACTTGTGGGGCAATTGTTCAGATACCAGCGGCAATTGTTCAGATGCAAGGGCAACTGTTCAGATGCACAGGGCAATTGTTCATATAACCAGGGGCAATTGTTCAGATGCCAGGGCAATTGTTCAGATGCCAGGGGCAAATAGCCACAGTCTTAGGGCACATGTTTGCTGCAGGGGTAAATGTCCACAATCCTAGTAATACAGTGTCAGTACTATTGCAATGAACACAACAATTCAGGTACACATTTGCAGTATAGAACAGTCACTAATCACGGTTGTGTGCTAAGCACCAATTGCCTGGACCCCTTTTTCCAGTTAGGGTCTTTCTGTTTAGGATCTGGCTACCCCCTCACACTCTTGTGTCAGTGCCCCTTTTCACTCTTGACCCTCTTTACCCTTTAACTGCTGGGCTTCACTGGCAGAGCGCCCTTTAAATCGTGGGTACAATGCAGCACCCTTCTAGTACTGGGGCCCTTGCTTCCCCTTCTACTATTGGGCTGGAATTGCCCTTTTAAACACCAGGGCCTATGCTGCCCTTCTAATGGTGGGCCTAGTGCCCACTGCTTTACTCTGGGCCTGGTAGCCCTTCTCTAATACTGGGCCTGTGCTGCCCTTTTAGTTCTGGGCCTATTGTGCCCCTTTAAATCCCTGGGGCCTAGTAGCCCCTCTCTTAATATGGGCCTGGCCCCTCTTCACTTTGTGCCTGGTGCCCACTTTACTTTGGGCCTGGTGCCCTAATTCACTTGTGACTGAATGTTGCCCCTTTAATTTTGCTGCCCCTTTAAATTCTTGAGACTCTCTGAGAGCTGTCACTCAGTCCCACTTTGTCCCACCCCTCTCAATAAATATGCATTAGGCTTTTGACTGGCCTTGCTTTTCTGGCCCCTCCCCATATGCGTCGCAAGCCTGTCCCCCATATGTATTATGAAATTTGGGTCCTTATGACCAACTGTGCTGCGGCGGTCGGCTGTTTCCCCAAGTGCTTACAGCATTAACAATTTAACAAAACAAAAAAACTCTTTCCTCAAACATTGGATGGCCAGCACACTTCTACGTACTGCCATCTGAATCACCGCATTGGCTGGATCGAAGACAGCTGTAGCCAGGAGACATTCTGGCTGTGAGAGGGAGCAAACAGGGAGGACGACAGGGAGCCTTGGATGGCCGCCAGCAAGACGGGCCCAATGCGGCTCTTCAATGCCACTGACAGGGGGACCAGAATTAAACTTTAAAATACTCGGAGGGCCAAAACAAATAATCGACAGAGCTCACAAGCCCAATCCACGGCAAACGGAAGTTTTCTTCACTATTGGAACCTCGATGGCACCACAGACCAAACCGGAGCTTCTTGGGGTCTTCACTAGCTAGAGTCCAGAGCAGGCACACCAACAAACCGACGGGGAAATGGTTTCAACCACTGGGTAAGCCCTCACAGGTTGCCCTTAGTTTGTGGTGTCCTCTCTTCTCCACAGCCTGGCAGGAACTACTGAAAAACTGTTAATTTTTTCAAAACCTAAACTTATGATTCTAGAGTGGTTGGGGTAGAATGCTGTGCATGAGCAGCTCAGCACAGTATTCCATCCTAGCCATTGTTGTTGCAGCTTGCATAAAAATCTACTTTTTGACCAGGTTTTAAGTGCACAGGGCACTTTTTCTATTATTCCCTTGTAAGGAGGGAGAAACTTTACTTTAGAGGGAACCCATTATGATTGTACCTTTCTGCCCAAACATACAGCAAGCACCGTGGGCACCTGTAAACCCCAAGTTTATTTATTGAGTCCCCTTTTCTGTAGTGCCCCCAACTTTTGGGCATTACACTCATGCTTCCTGCCTTTTAAGCTGACTGAGGTGTTCAGCCTGGCACTCTCCTATCTGCCATACAGAATCTCTGACTTCAAGGATGTCTGAGGTGTTCAAAGTTGCACCTTCACATCTGCCAGGATATGTAGCGTGGATTAGTTTATGGGAAAGTTCCACAGAACAGTTCTACATATTTCCCTTAAGACTTATCTGGACATGTGATCCTGAATGCCATGTTTTTTGTATCCCCTTTGCAAAAAGCAGAAACTATGACAAAAATATATTTACATTAACTAAATACATTAACAAAAAGAAATTAATACATATAGGGAAGGAGGGGGGATAGGAGGGGGAGAAGGGGGGCAAGGGGGGTTTACAGACATTAAAAGCGATTATGTAATAGTATATGGGGATCGGAAGATCCGTTCAACAAACATATATATATATAATATTGTATGGTCTCCAGTATGTAAGATGTCTGTACCTATGAAAAATTAATAAAGTATAATTAATGAAAAAAAGAAGAAATGAATACATTACTCCAGTCACATGTTTGCCACCCCCCCTTTCAGGAAATGAAGTAATGTTTCTTTTGGTCAACCCCCAAGAGACATGACCCTTCATGTAGGGCCTAGGGAGCACCCGAAGTAACATGGTATGCACTTAGCCCACCTCAACAGTCCATCTGCATTGGCATTTTGTGCACCTCTCCAGTTTCCATGTGGGCATGTCCCTAAAATATCGCATCACCTCCTTCATCTCCTCGGCCTAGGCTGATGTCAGCTGCCTTCAGAGGGTGAAGTTATTCACTAAGGATCCCTACTGTGCTTCCCCAAGGAGGTCCTCCGGGGGGATAGCCTCATTTCCCTCCTCTGGTGTACTGCACATGGCAAAGACCATTTCCTCCCTGTAATAGTAGTGTTTTATCATGTTCACATGATATACCCTCTGCCTGTGCCTTCTGTCAGGCAGCAATAATATATAGTTAACATCACTCAGCTTTCTGATTATGGAGAATAATCTCCATGCTGCCTGTAGTTTATTGCATTGGACTGGGAAAGTACTATCACTCGCTGTCTGACTTGGTACTCCTGGGCTCTTGCTGCCAGGTCGTACCAGGTTTTTGACTGCTGTTCTACAGTTGCTAAGTGCTCCTGGGCAAGCCCCATGAGCTCCTTAAGCCTGGCCCTAAAATTTAGGACATACTCAGCAACAAACTCCCCTTGGGTGGCATGGTTACATTACCATTCATCCCTGACTAAATCTTGGGTCCCCCTCATCCTGTGACCAAACAGGAGCTTGAAGGATGAGGACCCTGTGGACAACTGTGGGACTTCTTTGTATGCAAACAGGATGTGGGGCAATTATTTATCCCACTCCATTTTGTACTGGTCTGCAAATGCCCTGAGTGTAGTTTTAAGGGTCTCATTGAACCACTTGACCAGGCCAATTGTCATGGGTGATAGGGCGAAGCACAGAGGTGCTTCACCCAGCACTTCTCCCACAAACTGCTCATTAAGGATGACATATCCTGGGGAAATCCCACTTGGCTAAAGATTCCCAGGAGCTCATCAGCCTTGTTTTCTGCCTCAGTGGAGGACATTGCTACTGCTTCAGGGTACTTGGTTGCATAATCCACCACAACCAGTATGTATAATTTGCCTGATAGACTAGGGGTAGTCAGGGGCCCCACTATGTCCATGTCTACCCTCTTAAAGGGTTCATCCATAATAGGCAGGGGCACCAAAGCTGCCTTTGCCTTGTCTACAACCTTTCCAACCCCCTGGCACCGTGGACAAATCTGGCAGTACTTGCTACTTCTGTGTACATTCTTGGGCAAAAGAAATTGTTGGCAAGCCACTTTTTTGTGTGGTTAAAACCCAGGTGGCCAGAAATAGGAATGTCATGGGCCAGAAGCTGCTTTTGGTAATCCTGTGGGACTACCAGCTGCAGGAGTACCTGTCCCTCTAGCTCCCTTTTTGGTGTACGCTCCCTGTACAACTGTCCATTATCACAATAAACTAACTTTTTACTCCCTTGACTGGTCTCAGCACTATTTGCTATCTCTCTCAATTTTTGGAGGGTAGAATCAGCTTGTTGTGCTCCACTCAGCTCCGCCCATCTGACCCTCTCTAGTTCCCCTTCAGAAGGAAAGCTGACCCTGGTGGTAACCTCCTCTGCTTACTGTTGGGGCTCAAGGCTGCTAATCCTAGCTAGCCCTTCACCCACACTGGTCACTTCCTCAGATGCTGACAGATGGGTCTGCACAGGCTGTGTCACCCTCACCTCACCCTCAGAAGCTTGCACTTTTGCCTGGCTACAGGCAGTATCAAGTACTAGGTTTTGTCTGTAGTCAAAATCATTCCCCTTGATCACATCCACAGGGAGATCATGGAACACTCCTGTGACATTCTGCCATCTGATTATGGTTATTGCATGATATTTGTAATATAAATGTAACCCCCCTGCAAATGGGGGTTCCCAAAAAGTCTTCCAGGAGCTTGCTTGAATGCTCCAAGCCTGAATGATGTTTGGCGTTTAAGCCATTTATCTGTGAGTTCTTTTAGAGCCTCTGGTACTGTCTCTTTAAGAGCTGTCTGCTTGCAGACATAATTAGTTTGTATGGGGGACTGTGTGTTTTCCTGCTTGAGTCCTGCTGGAGCTACTGCCAAATCTCTCTATTTCTGCCATCGCTAAGTGGGCAGAAGGAGCACTCTTCAAAGATGTAATTGTTTGCTTGTAACCAGTTGGAGTAATAATGAAAATGCAGTTTGATTTAACCTGCTTTCTTGTACCAAGGATAGTGCAAAGTAGCTCCCTCATGTTGGTTCTGAACTGCTGAATTGGACCAATCATGGTGGGAATCCTTTAAAATGGAGCCTGCTCTGGGTGGATCAGAACTTGGACTCTCCTCTGGAGCCTGCTGTAAGAGGATTGTAAAGGCAGTGACTCTGGGAAATGTAGTTTTGACTTTGGAGCCTTTTTTACACCAACAGGAGGAGTTTACTGTGAGTGACAGCCAAACCGGCCAACTGAACTGGGAGGAACTCAAAGGAAATGCCTGGCTCTGTCTACTGGAAAGATTAGATCAGTTTGCGCTGTGAAGAGACAGGGAGCTGAGTGCTTCTTCGGTATGTAGTTTTAGCACGGGGATCTCTTGTTAGACCCTACGTTTCAGTCTGCAGTTTGTGCAAGCGCCTGTTCAGACTGAAACCGACCTGTGTAGAGAATCAAGGAGATCTAAAGAGTAGAAACCAGGCTCACCCTGTAGAAGACTGGAGAAATTGCTGAATCACGCTCAGTCTGTCAGGAACTGAATCTGCTGTGTGTTCTCCCGGGTATTGTGCAGTAATTGCGATCGGGGTGGAGAAGCAGCCTGCCTGGTATAGTACATTCCTTTTACATATAAATGTGTGTAGTGCTTGTGGGGAATCACGTTTCAAATCCCCTGTACAGTGAATTGAGTGCCTGAAGCTGGAAGTAAACCCCAGCTTAATCCAGACTACATCCATTTGCTCTAAACTGCAGTGGGGTCCAGTCACAAGGACCTTGTCCACATGGTCTGCTCCTCCTGGCAATCCAGGACAATCTGCCTTCCATCCAGTTCCCAGCACTGAGTTTGTGAGTACAAAGCAGGATAGCTCCCTGCCATCTGTTTATCGAATTGCAAGTGTGTCATCTAATTGTTGTTTTTTTTCATTTCTTCACGAACTGAGCCAACCGCCTCCTGATTACAATTTGGATATTGTGCCAGTGTTTTTTCCATCACAGGGCCACAACCAGCTGCAACCGATCCTGGCTAGCCCCCCCATCCTGGGTACCCAGAGAAAGTGACAATTTGGGACTCTGAATATGTACTGTGATTATTAATGTGTTTAACCTAATTAACCTGATTTCCCCCTTCCTTGTTACAGCTCCTTAAATAAATCAGATCTGCTGGTTTCAGCAAAGTTACACTGGCTGCGGTATTCATTTATGTTAAAGTATTGAACTGTGGCTTTTGCACTGTATCATCTTGTTTTACAGGGTGTCCCCGGGGTCCAGTCGATGGAGCCAGTCCTGGGGGTAAGTGTACATTGTGAAGATATTCCTAATGCATTGTGTGGACCACTAGTGGGAAGAAAGGGGAGGTTACAGTGTCCCAGAGGGCTGTGACCAAGTTAGTTTAACTACTGCAAACCCCGACCTCTGGGTGGAGTTACCTGCCATTGGACCTAGGCCCCTCAACCTGTTAGTCGTTAAGCAGGCAGGGGTAGTAGCCCTTGGGATAGCGCCACCTAGGGGTTACATAAATAAATGGTCTGTGATTGTCTGCTGGCACCCAAGTCAGCCCGTGCTTCAGTGAGTGACCTTTGACCCCAAAAGGTTTCAGTGTAGCTACAACTGCAGGATATGAGAAAAGACCAGAGGAAACCTAATTAACTGTCTTCCTTCCAAAAGGGATAGTTTATGACCTTTTATAACCTGTTCATGCTTTTGAAGTTGCTTCCCATGTAGATATTTATATGACATAGCAGGAAGAGTAGCCATTTAGCTGATATCTCTTGTTTTTAGCACATAGCGGAGAATTAGTGACAGAGTGTGGGATTGTTAAGTTCAAAAAGAAATGGTTGATCAAAGACTGTCATATATGGGAAATGCCTTTTTTTCTGATGTTCACATTAATTAAAATACCTCCTTGTAGAAAATTCTATCAGAATTAACTCAAAGGGAGCATCTGGCTGACCTCACCAAAAGGGGGAGGGGAGAAGGAGGTTGAAATGAAACATGCATCTGGGAAATGTGTGTCATATCATTCGGGATTCTGAGAGATTTTTAACTCTCTGGATTTAAAAGCACTTGAAGGGTAACAACCAGATTGGTAAAACCTAAGTATTGTGGTAGGAGTTTGTGTTCTGTAACTTCCCATTTTTTTTCTTTTCAGAGTGTAAGCCAATAATATAAGCTGTTCTGTATTTGATTTCTCCTGTTTTACAAGTTGTAGTAAACTACATTTTCTTTAATACTGCCTGTGTTTCTCCTCAGTTCTTTTGCATGTGATGCTGAATCAGTGTCTAAGTCTGACAGCTGTTAAGGGCTCGCATGGTGTTACTAAGCTTAAAAAAGGTAAGAATATACCTAGGTCTCATATAGAGTTATAAGGGTTCATTTTGGATACCTGGCTGGGTGCCCTTGGGTGAAAGATTATTTTGCACCCCTTCCGAAAAGAATATTATCTGAGCCTGATAATTGGGTATGCTAGCATAAGCTTCACAGTTTGAATCCCTCCAGAATTCGAGGCTAATAGGTGATTCAGATCCAAAACAGGCAGGAGGGTTACCTTGTCTGTCACCTGTTCACACTATTGCACTCTGAGGTTGACATTGTGGGAGCAAGGAGCCTAATCTACCAAGCGCATTTGTGACAACTCCCATCTCCTGTACCCCATGGCTGTGCCCCCAGATCAGGAAAACCAGAGCCATTGGTGCTTGGACCACTTGACCCATGACTCCCTGGATCTTGGTGAAGTGCCCAGGCAGAATCTGCTCCGCCTGGATCAGATCCTGCTTTACCATGGAAATGGAGGCACCAGTGTCCCTCAGTCCCTGTGTTATTATCCCATTGACCAGAATGAGGTGCATATGCTTGTTGGATTTTGGTGGTACTACAGTGTGTGCACAGTTTACCAAATGCAAGGTAACTGTTTTGGTCATGCCCTCTGCCAGGCTTTTGCCCTTTACTCCTGTTTTTTGGGCAGTAGTGGCATAGATGCCCCACTTTCTGGCAAATCCAGCATTCCATTGCCCCCTGCTTCTTGTTCCCATTTGAACCAGAGGCTGTTTTGAGCTTGGATGCAAGCTGGTTCTCCTAAGGCTGCCCTCCCTGGGCCCGGTGAAAACCTTGTGCTGCCCGACCTCCACAGTTCTTACACTGCGAATGTTGTCTGCTGGCCACATACAGATCAGCACTTTCTGCTGCCTCCTTTGCAGAGTTGCATGCCTGGTCCAGCAGTAGCCATATGTACAGGTCATCAGGTACAATTTTAAGAAACTGTTCCCTTAAAATGAATTCTTTAATTTGTTCTACAGTCCCTGTCTTAGCCCTGTCTACTGAATGGTCTAAATAAACACACATTTTTACATGCCATTCTACATAGCTGTCTCCCGGGCCTTTTCTTAATTCTCTAAATTTCCATCTATAGGCCTCAGGACTTAGTTCACAACATTTTAATGGCATTCTTTCAGCTTTATCATAGTCCATGCAATCATTAACCACTCTACAGCATGACTTCCATCAGGTTCAGCTCTGGTTTGCGTCACATCAGCTATTCCTAAATGCCAAAAAGACAGTCTCCATGAGCTTCGGCACAAGGCAAAGACTCTCTAGGCTCCACCCCTTACCCTCTTCCCACACCCTTGATGGGACCATCCTTGAGGACACCCCCTCTTTCAGATACCTTGCGGTTTGGCTGAATCAACACCTCAGCTTCTCTTTCCACATTGATGCTATTTTGAAAAAACTGCTCCCAAGCTTGGAGCACCTTTACAAGAACCGTAGTTGCATCCCTCCTACGGCTCAGCGGGAACTTGTCCAGAAGATGATCATCCCCATTTTTGACTACTGTGACATAGTCCATGGGGCCACTCCCATATCTTCCCTTACCAGACTGGACTCTCTTTCCAACTCCTTCTGTCGATTCGCTCTTGACGCCCAATTTCAAACCCATTATTGTGACCTTTTCCAGATCCTGTCTTTCCGTCTGCTTTCCAGCAGACCTCTGACTCACTGTGCTAAGCTAACTTCCAATCTTTGGTTTGGTGTACTTCCTTCCTACCTTTCATGCTCCCTCCCTCCCCCTGCCTTCCTCCCACTCCCTCAGATCCTCCGAAACATGCATCCTGCTAGTCCCCCATTGTACCACCCTCATAGGCTAATTGGGCTTCTCCCATCAATGCTCCAAAATCTGGAACTCCCTCCCACCTCAAATGCAACACTCCTCCCCTCACTCCCTTGCATCTGCCTTACATAACTTTCTATCTGCTAGCTGCTACTGCTGCAATATTCCTTAACTTGTTCACTTATGAGACTGCTTCAGCTTCATGCCTACCTAGTTCCTGCAAAACCCTCTCCCTACATCCTCCCCCAGCAGCTCCTCTTTTCCGCCTTACTCCCACCCCCCGTTCCCTCCTCTGTACACCAGCTTACCCTCACTACCAACTCACTATTGCTTTTCCTAGGTGCCTGGCAGGGTTCTGTGTATCCTGGAGGGGTCTAGAATCTAGGCAGACACCTTACTCACCTCCTACTCCCACCCCATTCTTTCCTGAATGGGCTGGGTCTCAGTCCCTCTTCTCTCCCCCCTCCCTCTCTCTCTCTCTCTCTCTCTCTCTCTTAGTCCTTCTGAAGCCTACTCCCCATCACTGGCTACTTCCCTCCTGTCATGCTCTACCTCTACTGCCTACAACCTGCTTCCCTTCTCTCATGCTTTACCTCTGCCTTGTGCAGACAGTGTCCACAGCATACTGGAGGGGCAAGGCCCCGACAGACCCTTTTCTTGCCCCTCTCTTCCTTCCTGATGTGTTCTAACTCCCATTACCTACAACCTGCTTCCATTTTGCTCATGCTTGACCTCCACCTGGTGCAGGCAGGGTCCCCAGCATTCTGGAGGAGTCAAGCCCTGGCAGACCATTCTCCTTCACCCATTGCCTTACCCTCCTCCAAATCCCCCCTTCCCCAGCTTGAGCCAGCCCAGTGGCACTGAGGGTTGAGGTGCTGGATGCCACAACTCATGCCATGCTGGTGACCCGAGTATGAGCTCGGGGAGCCTGGGGTCGGCAGAGGAAGACTAGGATCAAGCATCCATAGACAGCTCTCCTAGTCTTGGGGAGGGTTTGGGGGATCTTCCATTGCACCAGCACACCCTGGCAGAGGCTGGGGCACTGCACTGCATGGCAGTAGATGCTTGGGGATTGGAGCATGGCAGACATCTTCCAGGGGCGTGCGGGAGTGTGTGCTCACTGGGTGGTACATCATTGCTCATCTGTGGTCCAGGTAGAAAACTATGGAAATACCCCCTTCCTTTGGGTGAGGCGACAGTGATTGGAAGCAGTCCATCCAACCTCATGCCCAACACCTGCCATCGCTCTCCAGTTCCCCTTGGGGTCTGGAGCTGCTCTTTTGGCAGGAGGGAGTGCCCAGACCCTGCTTACGCGATGTAGCCTGGAGTAGTCAGTTCTGGTGGGCAGTTTGTGTATGGTTGCTGGGGAAGAGACCCTGAGAGATGCCCCGAAGGTAAGGGTGTATAAATAAACAATAAAAAAAAAATCCCCCATGCTGTCTGCCTATATACCTCCCATCCACCCACCTTTCCTCCCCTCCTTCCTAGTTGTAGTTATTGGCTAACCCGTAATCTCTAATGCACTTATAGTCAACCTTGCACTTTTGTTACACCTTGCAAATTTTGTTCTATCTGTATCTCTCCTTGCAATCTTGCCCTAGTTCAATCTCCTTGTATTCTATCCAGCCATTTTCTAACTCCAGAGCTATGTCCCACCAAGTGTTTGCCAAAGATATTTGTGCTACCATATCTATCTAGTTCAGGACTGTTAGCGTTGTATCCGTCTAGTTCATACCTGTTAGCATTCCTCCTTTTCAGTACTTCTGTATGGTCTGCTCACTTTATTTTAATGTAATCAAACTGTATATTTGTATTGTGTACCAGATCTCTGTATACTATCCTCATGTTCCCCAACCCACCAGGCCACACCGGAGGATGAGCAACTTGTTGCTCAGCATGCCTTCCTGGTGAAACATTTCAATTAATAAATAAATAAATAAATAAATAAATAACCATCCATTCCATCAAATGCATGCAAAGCATGGCCAGTAAGCTATGGGGTCAGGTGGCTCATCCACAAAGCATTATCTAAATCAAATTGCCCACTTACCCTTTTAAATGATTTTAAAAACACATCCAGATCATCTCTCTCTCAGTATTTCAGAAACATTTTAGAATTAATCATGGCTTCATGGGCTGCACCACCTTTGCTGTTACTTACGGTTTGCCATGCTGTTTGCCAGTGCAGTTTCTCCATCTCAATCTCAAGCTGTCATTCTTTCTCTTGCTTTGCTCGTTCCCTTTTCTCTTTCCTCTGGCACCAGGATTTTGTGCTGGCAAACCATTCCCCTTTCCTCTGCCTCCTCCTGCCTTGCTCTTTCCTTCTACATCTAGATTTCATGCTGCCGGGCCCACTCTCTTTCCTCAGCCTCCAGTCTTGCTCTCTCACTTTCAGTCTCCAGCTTTGCTCCCTGCAGTTTGGCATCCTGCAGTGCAAGCTCTGCCTTCAGGATATCAAGATGAGGTTACTGGGCTGCATAGCTCCCCCAGCTTGTCCCATAAGGTGCCTCCCTTGCTGAGTCACTGTGATCCCAGTCTCACTACCAGTGTCACTGCCTGCTGACCAGGTACTGGGCCATGTCTCTCTGAGACTGTTTTTTCCTCCTGCAGCTAGTCATGCACCACCAGGGCTTCCATGAGTGCACTCTTTGTAATGCCATCACAATGCCTCTCACTGTGCACAGCTCACAAAGCTGCTGTACCTAAAATTTGACATAGCCTGATGGGTTCATATTCTCCAGCTATGCTGCACTAAGCTGTCTAGAAATAAAAAAAAAAACACAGAAGTAAGCAATGCAACCTTTTGAAATCCTGTTTCATGACTGTTAAGGTATATTTCTGCTGCCACTCCATCACTGGTGTGCTATCTCTCTTACAGAGTTCCTGCCTGACAGGAAATCGCACTGTCCACTGCTCTGCACTAAACTGGTATCAGTTGTCACATTGACCCCACCACTCTGCCACCAATGTGATGAAAATCCCTCACCAGGGGCTTCAAGATCACCGCCACCACCATGGTGTTTTACCAACAGGTCCCCGGGGAAACGGGGTTCTTACCTCCTTCATTGCACAAGGTCAAGAAGGTCAGCACAGTAACTGTGGGTAGAGGGCCCCTCCACAGATGGACTGCAAACAGACTCCAGCAGAAAAAGGAGAATTACACTTTTAAATAAAACAAGCAGTCACTGATTCTATAAACATAGGAGCTTTACTAAAATAATGCAAGTATTTACAACAGGATGTATTTACAGGAAACAAAAGTGTTGCATGTTTACTAAGGAGCAGAAAATAAAACCACATTGAATAGACAGACAGTGTGCAGCAGAATTCTGAGCAATTCTCACCTAAAATCCTTCACCTGCCCTAGTTACAGCATTGCACTCTCCCTTACTGTGTTATTTTACCAGTCAGCAAGTCTTTGTACAGCAGGGGCTCTGGTCTTCAGATGTTTCACATCACAGAGAGAGAAAAGAATCTCATTACTCTATTATATTCTTTTTTTGATATTGGGTTGTGGCTTCTCTCCTTTGAGTGACAGCCAGGCTGCATCTGCCCACCCCAAGATGGGTGGTTGCATGGAGGGATGACCTTATTCAGGCCAGCTGGCTCCCTTCACACCCAAATATGCTCTGCCCACTTTTATGATTCTGCTTTAAAGACAGTCCAAGGTGTGTAACCCCATACTTCTTGCCTTTTAAGCTGGCTGAGGTGTTCAGCCTGGCACTCTTCTATCTGCCTTACAGAATCTCTGGCTTCAATGATGTCTGAGGTGTTTGAAGTTGCACCTTCACATCTGCAAGGATGTGCAGCCTGGATTAGCTCATGAGACATTTCCACAAAGCAGTTCTCAGTATTTTCCTTAATACTTGTCTGGGCATGTAACCTTGAAAGCCATGTTTGTGTGCACCTCTGCAAGTAGCAGAAATTATGACAGAAGCATACTTACGTTAACAAAATACATTACTGAAAATAAATTAATACATTACTCTAGTCACATATCTGTCACAGGAGAACCTAAAAGAAGCCATATTGTAGGTGACAAACCAATGCATCAGATTGGTAACAAAAGGCAAGAGAAAGCAAAAGACACTGTGGTTCTCAAAAGAGGTGGCAGACAAAGTAAAGGCTAAAAGGGCAGGGTCCAAGAAATATAAGGAGACTCAAAAGAAGGAGGACATGGAGGTGTGCCTAAAGTGTGTGGGGGAAGTGCGGAGGGTGGTAAGGAGAGCAAATGCACAGGCTGAGAAAGCACTGGCAGAGAGAATGAAGAAAGGGGACAAGACTTTCTACAGGTACATCAGCGAAAGAAGGAAAATGGAGGGTTGCTAATAGGCTCAAAGGGGAAGAAGGAAGGAGACATGGATAAGGCAGAAATACTGAATAAATACTTCTGTTCAGTATTCATGGAAGAGGGGGAAGGACAGGATCACAGCTAAGCAGCAGATGCCAAGGGTGGGGGGGGGGTGTACAGCAGTTCATTCACAGGAGACTGAGTCCCACAGGAGCTCACTAAATTGAAGGTGGACAAAGTGATTGAGCCAGATGGCGTACACCTGAGGATATTAAGGGATCTGCGAAAAGAGCTAGCAGAACCTCTGACAGCCTTGTTCAAGGAGTCACTCAACACTGGAGTGGTGCCAGAGGATTGGAGAAGGGCACATGTGGGTCCTGTACACAAATCCGGCACTAGGGAGGAGGCAGAGAATTATAGGCTGGTCAGCCTCACCTCAGTAGCTGGAAAGATCATAGAAGCACCACTTAAAGAAAGAATAGTGGGACATCTGGAAAACACCTTTCTTCCTGTGTCAATCCCAATGACCTAACATCTGGAAAATGACTCATGTCACCCCATTTCATAAAAGTGGTGATCACTCTACTGTTTCAAATTACAGACCCATCTCAATACTCTCACCCCTGCCTAAAACACTTGAAAGGGCAGTGTCTGACCAACTGGTTACCTATCTCAACAGATACAATCTTCTCTGTAACCAGTAACATGGCTTCCACAGACTGCATAGCACAAGCACAGGTCTAACTGAGTATGCCAATTTTTTCCATGAAGTCCTTGACAATGGTAACATGATTAGCTTAGGCTATGTCGATCTAATGAAAGGACAATCATCCCCTCCTGATCTCTGAGTTACACTCCCTGGGTCTCTAAGTGAATGCAGTGTCTTGGTTTAACAGCTACCTCTCTGGAAGGAAGCAAAGTGTCAAAGCAAACTGGGTGCTATCAGATCTTAAAGATGTGATGGTCAGGGTTCCACAGGGCTAGATTTTGGGTCCAGTCTTCTTTGGTCTCTTCATTAACAATCTCCAAGAGGCTTAGAAACATAGAAACATAAAATTTGATGGCAGATAAGGACCGCTTGGCCCACCTAGTCTGCCCATTTTCCTACCTAATGGACAAGCTGCAGATCCTAGCTAACCAACAGCCTACTTCTTCCAGCCTCCTCCCCCCAAGAATTGCCTTATGTCTGTCCCATACATTCTTGAATTCCACCACTGTTTTTGACTCCACAACCTCCTCAGGAAGGCTGTTCCATACAACCACAACCCTATCTGTGAAAAGATACTTCCTCACATTACCCCTGAGCCATCCCCCTCTAGCTTCAAATTGTGCCCCCTTGTTCTTGCACACCTTTTTTTCTGAACAATGCTAACCTTTTGGACTTTGTTGATTCCCTTGAGGTATCTGAAAGTTTCAATCATGCCCCTCCCCCCCGTCTCCTCAAGGCTATACATATTAAGATTCTTAAATCTCTCTTGATATGTCTTCTGGTGCAGACCCTGCACCATTTTAGTTGTCTTCCTCTGGACTGCCTCTATCCTGTCTATGTCTTTACAGAGATTGGGTCTCCAGAACTGGATGCAGTACTCCAGATGGGGTCTCACCAGCTGTCTGTACAGAGGGATAACAACTTCTTGTTTTCTACTGGTGATGTCTCTCCCTATGCATTCCAGTATCCCACCAACCCTACTTACTGCACTCTCACATTGCTTTCTCACCTTTAGGTCATCTGATATGACTACCCCCAGGTCCCTTTCCATTTTTGTTGTTGTTAGTATCTCACACCCCATTGGATGCTCTTCCCCTGGGTTTTTGTTTCCCAGGTGCATTACTTTGCACTTCTTAGCATTGAATTTAAGCTGCCATACATTTGATCATTTCTCCAACCTTGCCAAGTCCCTTCTCATCCTTTCCACCCCACCTTGTGTATCAACTCTGTTGCAGATCTTTGTGTCATCTGCAAAGAGACATACTTGTCCTTCCAGTCTCTCTGCAATGTCACTTATAAAGACATTAAAAAGGTCTAAGTATGGAACCCTGCGGTACCTCTCTAGTAACCCCCCTTTCTTCAGAGTGGACTCCGTTTACTATTACCCTCTGTGTCCTGTTCTCCTGCTAACTGTTTAACCAGGCTACCATCTTGAGACCCACTCCCAGGCTGGCCAACTTGTATATTAATCTTTTGTGTGTGACTGTGTCAAATGTCTTGCTAAAGTCTAGGGAGGCCATGTCTACAGACCCTCCCTGATCTACTATGTTTTTCACCCAGTCAAAGAAATGTTTTAGATTCATCTGACATGACCTTCCTGCTGTGAATCCATGCTGCCTTGGGTCCTGCACTCCTCTGGCCTCTAGGTACTCAACAATTCTTTCCTTTAGAAGTGATTCCATCAGTTTCCCAATCACTGAGGTTAAACTCACAGGTCTGTAGTTTCCTGCTTCTGCCCTGCTCCCACTTTTGTGAAGTGGAATAACATCTGCCCTCCTCCAGTCTTCAGGTACCACCCCATTCTCTCATGATTTATTAAAGAGGGTTGTGGAAGTGTGGGATCAATGAAAGATACACAGACAGAACTTTAGTGCATAAAAAATGCAAATTACTGCATTTATCATTTTATTTCTTAAATCAGAAATAAATGTCCAAAATAAATTGTTCAAAACAAAAAAAAATTAAAAAAGCACTGTTACTTCACAGAAATAAATATAAAGTGTTAAGTCCAGCACACTTCAAATAGGAATCACTTCTTCATGGTCTGTCTTCCACAGCTATAGCGTTCCTTGAACAAGCTCCTTCTTGCTCAGTGTCCAGAACCCTACTAAACACTCCTCCATATCTCATCTCTCTAGCCAGTCAAATAGGGGTTTATATAGTCTCCTCCTGGTACATTTTACTCATCCCCTTTTTGGTGACATCATACCTTTTTCCTATATAAACTGTCATTCTGGGTCTGGCCAACTCCTAAGCAGGGCCTACTGAAGCTTCTGGAAAAAAACAATCACTTTCATTTCTTCTTCATGATTTCACAATCCATAATATATTGTGTTGTACAGCTTTAAGAAGTAGAAGAAAGTTTGTTTTTAAATAATAGCAAAACAACTCTGTCAGAAATACTCTGTTTTGTTCTTTTGAAACAGTCTAAGACAACAGAAATAAAAACAGCTCTCTGTACTTCAGAAAGTCATTTTAATTCAAATGACAATTCATTAGCTACCATATAGAGCTTTTTAACTCTTTCTGCCTGTTTGCTTTATTTCAGACAGCTGAAATTGCAGCTTTTTACCTTCCTCTGCCTTCCACTGTTTACAGGGCTCAATAACAAGAGAAAACAGCTTTTCTTGGATCAGCAGGGACTCTGTTCTGTAGGTACCACTACTCTTTAACAACTCTGCAGCATTGTAGTCTACTTTTGGGGACAAATGCATTTTAAAACAGGATAAAGACAGCAGCTTCTATTAGGAAACTGCTCTTTAAATCAGCATGACAGCTTAATTTTGTTTTACGAAAAAGGGGCATTTAAAGGGATAGTAAATCACAAAGAGATGTGTTTGCCAGGTTGGCCACCCTGACAAGAAAAGAAACAGAGTAGTTTCGAATAAATAAAAGAATACAGAAAAGAGTGAAACAGAATTTGTTTTTATTTTAAAGGGGAATGTTACCCTATTTTATTATGCATAAAAGGGGGGCCCTGTTACAAGAGTAGTCAGTGGTGTCACTAGTTCTACCCTTAGTTCTTTCAGAATTCTGGGATGAATCCCATCAGGCCCCATTGCTTTGTCCACCTTCAGTTTTAAGAGTTCCTTCAGAACCCTTTCTTCTGTGAAAGTGTTGCTATCAACTCCTGTATCCAGCGTGTTTCCATTGTTTGTTTTAGGTACCTCCCCCTCTTCATTTGTGAATACTGAGCAAAAGTATTTGTTTAATATCTCTGCCTTTTCACAGTGACCCTCTGCCCACCCCCTTCCCTTTATTAAGCCTCACTATCCCTCCTTTGGTGTTCCTTCGCTCCCTGATGTGCCTATCAAAGGTTTTATCCCTCTTCTTAACTGAGTTGGCTTCTCCTAGTTCTGATGTACTACAGTACATGGATGGCATTACCCGGTTACCAAAGACTAAAAAAAAAAAAAAGATGCTGTGATTTTTTTCTAGTGGTACATGCCAGGTCTCCGTAACAGATGACCTACAATGCAACTTGATATCACTTGCGAGCAGGTTCAAGAGGAATAGACTGGTCTTGAACTCTTAAAAGATTAAGACAATGCTATACTCTTGCCTGCACACAAAGAAGACACACACACTAATCATCATAAATGAAGAGGGTAAGCCACTGGAACAAGTGACAGCTTTCAGGTACTTGGTAGTAACACTGGATAACACCCTCTTGTTTGGTCTGCATGTGGATAGCACTATAAACCCAGTCAACAGAATATCGGGGTCCCCTCTACAGACACAGGCACAAGCTCACCATAGAAGCCAGGTGAGCCGCAGTCATGAGATCACTCCTCTCAGTCACTGGCAGCATCAATTAATTTAAGTTTATTGTTTGACTAATTAATTTTCAACAAATTATACATATATAATAAAAAGACAGTTAAAAGAAAATAATGATAAAAATACAATTCTAATTACTTTAAACAGCACTGAGCTTGCTAGACTCACTCATAAGCCTGGCAAATGTGCCTTAGCTAGGAAGTTATCTGTCATATTGCACATATATGTGATAAAGTTAAAGTACCAGCCTCTTTCCTACACACAACAAACGTAAGTGCCTAATCGCAGCTTTAGTTTAGTCATATTTGAATTCATTCAGTTATCATTATTTTACTAATTTTGCCACTCTCTGTATGGTCCACAAATCTTCTGTATGAATTAAAATGGAAGTCAAAGTTGGAAGTTCTACATTGTATCTAGTATCCACAAAGGGACCCAGCCAATATGTACTCTCTTTAATATACCAGGTACAATACCACAACACATGTGTAAGATTCTCAATATTATTTGATGCCTTCTTGTACCTGCACCTCAGAACACTATGGTAAAATTGCTTAAACTTATACATTAATAAATGTCCTACATAGGATATGGTTTCTTAAGATGTCTAAATAAGCCTTTTATCCAAAGCTTAAGTTATTATGGATATAATACTTAGAGTTAGCAGATTCCCTAAATTGTAAGGGGGTGTTAGCTGCTCGTTTGAGCAGACTTGATAGACCTCTTGGCCTTTATCTGATGGCAAATTGTGTATGTTCGTATCTTGACCACTCCAAAAATTCACTATTCTTTTAGCAATACACAGTATTTCTTACATTTCATATTTAACTTTGCCCCTTTTTCCACATATCTTAATAACATGCCTAGTTTATGTTTTTTCAGTAATACTAGAATCTTGGGATACCAAACATGTATTTATACCCCAAGGAAACCATTTCTGTTTTTCCTCCAGATAATCTACAGAGATCTTTGTGGATGGAAGCCTAGTTAGTCTTAACCAAAATGTATTTGGTGTACTTCAAAAAGAGTGTTGATGTTTGATATTCCCAGCTCTGATCTTATATATGAGGTGGTACAGGAAAGGCCCACTCACAGTGATTTCCTTAGCATTTTGTATAAGGGCACAGTTAATTTGTTCCTGTATTTCAGGTCCCAGATTTCTGCCCCATACAACAGCTGGGCCTGGAATTTAGTTTTAATCACCTCTAGCAGATGTCTTATGCTAGTGCCCCATATCTATAACTGAATCTGGCTAATGCCAACATTGTTTTTTTCAGGGGTTCAAGGGTCTTCGAAAAATGGGTATTCCAGGTTCTAGTCATATTAAATTGCACACCAAGATATACATAGGTTTTGGCTACTTCTATTTTGCTTTCCCCCAGGGTCTGAGTTCCTATTTTCATTTTCCCCTTGTGCCCAAAGATAAGTATTTTAGTCTTGGACAGATTAATTTGTAATAGTTGTAAGTCTCTTGATCTCTCCCCTAGTAAGTTGAGTTTTTTAAAGTAAACCCTTTTGTGTTAGAGAGAATAGCACTAGATCATCATTTAGGCTAACACTGTGCACTGATGATCATTAATTTGGGGGGAGTCTGAAACATGTGTACTGAACTCTGTTGGCAAATCATTAATATACAGCGCAAATAGTACAGGGGTGTGAGGTGTGGGATTGCAAGGAGGACACTTATCCAGTGTTGTAGGTCGCAGAATAATTATTTTTATTGAAATGGAACAAATTAATACTAACTTCAGACGACAAAATGAAAATAATTAAAATAATACTTCAGACATCAAAATAATAACAATTATGAACACTAGGAGGAGCTAGTGTAACATTCAACTGAGGTCAGAATATATCAGTACTTCACCATACTATCTGAAGAACTAAGCAAAAACCATGCCTTATATACCCTAAGAAGCATGTGACTTACAGAACTCCTCCTTTATTCTATCCTAAGTTAGCATTCTTGAAGAACAAAAGATTATTTCTTTAAATAATACTAAAGAAAACATTTATATCATAATACAATACATCACATCATCCCATATTACAAAAAATAATGTTTAATAACAAATTACTTTTAAGAGCTACAGGATTAACTCCGCCCCCTTTTTATGTACCTTTAAATGTGGGAGGAGACCAGACAGCCAGCTCTATAGTACCACACAGGAGGCTAGGAGTTAAGCTGCTGTTTTACACAATTGAGCAGGTAAAGCCACCTATAAAAAAAAGCGTTTGTTTTAGACCTAATTTTTAATTATTTAAGTTTCATGCCTAATACAATAACACAAAAGGTACTGTTTTTCAAAACAAGCAACTTTCCAAATACAGGAGGAAGAGTTTTAATCTGCATCTGCACCAGCTTATAATGTTTGCTCTTGGGTGTCTGCTAAAGCTTCCTATATTTTCTCAGAACTCTGAATGAACTTCATTATGACTATGACAGTCATAGAATGTGTATAAAATGTTGTGAACTCTTCTTTTAATGCCAGCTTATAGTTCACGCTGAGTAAAGCTTTGAAACAGGTACACACACAGTAGCAGCGCTTTGTACAAAACCGCCACTGCTAAGGGTAATGTTTTGACTGTTTACTCTCCTTTCCCCGAACTATAATATTACCATTCAGCAGAAAGCACAAAAGGGAGTTTAAAATCCTAAAGAAGACATACATTTTTATTTATAAAAGGAATGGGCTCTGTAACGCTGGCACAGCGGTAACCAGGAAGTGGAAGACTCGCAGAGGGAGGTTTCGGACAAACTAACTGCTCGCACTATCGAGCAGCGGCTCCTCTGGATACCGCTTGTCAGCTCTGCTTAAAGACATGGGACATGGAGGATTATTTCAAACTGACAGGCTTAAGATAAGTAGCAAAATATATCTGCACAGCGCTTTCTTTTGAGCAGCTGCCGAAAAGACAGCAAAAGGGGAAGGGACTGAACACAGAGGTTAACTGCCTAACTCTAAAATATTATAGTTTATTACTACAAAAGGAGTGCTCGACCAGGAAAGACCTTTAAACCCTACACTAGTGCAAAACAAGTGCTTGAAATAGTCAACAAGGGTTATTAGCATGCAACAAATTGCAATTACTAGTACCTCACACTTAAGAAGGTGGTTTATTCATAAAAATAAACTTTATACTTCTTTATTTATTTATTTTAATTATGTTTCACAATGGGGAGAGACAAACTACAAGGGGGAGTACCAAGACTAGATCTCTATATACCAGACTATGAATGAAAAAGGGATAGCAAGGATGTTATACAGGTGGCCTGCCTATATACGTGGAAATGTAGAGATGGGAAAGAAAGGCAAGGAAAAGAAAAGGGCTGTTGCAACAGACTTAAAAAAAATGTTTTTTGTCTGGAATATGGAGTTATCTCTTACAAGGGGCAAGGACACAGCCTTGTTTATTTTAAATGGTGAAGAAAGTTGCCCCTTCATTCCTAATCTTACTTTAGCCTGTGTTCCACTGAATAGGTTATGCAGAATAGATATAAGTGCTCTATCTATCCCTCTCTTCAAAGTTTGTTCCCATAACATTTTTCTAGATATATTATATAGACAGGCTTGGTTAATTCAATTATGGTAATAGAGAAGCCTAATAAGCTGACAGTATGCATTGGCCCCAGAGATTTGAATAAGGCTATCAAGAGAGAGAGCACACTCAATACTTGAAGCAACATCCCAATACTTGAAGCAACATCCCATTGTGTTAGACAGAAAAGGAAGTGCAAAAGAAGAAGGAAACCACTTTGGTTCTCAAATACAGTAGCAGAAAAGGTCAGAGCCAAAAGGCTGGCCTTCAGGAAATATAAGGGAACACAGCGGGATGAAGATAGGGAGGCATACCAAACTGCTCTAAGGGAAGCAGGTAAGGCAGTAAGGTGGGCAAAGTCCCAAACTGAGGAAACACTAGCAAGAACAGTAAAAGAAGGTGACAAGACTTTCTATAGATACATTAGTGAAAGGAGAAAGTCCAGAGGGGGTATTGCTAAGCTTAATGGAGAAAATGGAGCATGTGAGGAGGAGGACCCTGTAAAGGCATCTATCCTAAATAGATACTTTTGCTCAGTATTTACTGAAGAGAAGGTAGGGCAGGGCCCACAGATCAGCATCATAGACACAGGGGGGAAGGAGGTGAGCACTACTCCCTTCACAAAAGAAAGGGTCCTACAAGAGCTTGCTAAGCTCAGGGTGGATAAGGCAATGGGACCTGATGGCATACATCCCAGGGTACTTAAGGAGCTCAAGGAGGAACTAGCAGAGCCATTAGCAGAATTGTTTAGTGAGTCTCTGAGCACAGGAGAGGTCCCAGAAGACTGGAGAAGGGCTCATGTGATCCCGCTCCACAAGAGTGGTAGCAGGGAGGAGGTGGGGAACTACAGACCGGTCAGTCTTACCTCAGTAGTGGGCAAGATTATGGAGGCACTCCTTAAGGAAAGGATAGTACAACACCTGGAATCCATAGGGCACAGGATCCAAGACAGCATGGGTTTACAAAGGAAGGTCCTGTCAAACTAATCTCATAGATTTCTTTGACTGGGTAACCAGAGTGGTGGACCAAGGAGGAAGTTGATGTCAGCCACCTTGACCTTCAGCAAAGCTTTGACACTGTTCCACATAGAAGATTGATAAATAAGCTGGGTAGGCTCGGGTGGGTCAGAAGTTGGTCAACTGGGTGGCAAACTGGTTGGACGGGCAGAAAACAGAGTGGTGGTAAATGGTATACAGTCAGAAGAGATGCAAGTCACAAGTGGGGTACCTCAGGGATCAGTCCTGGGGCCAGTCCTCTTCAACATCTTCATTAGTGACATTGCAGATGGACTAGAGGGTAAGGCTTGTCTGTTTGCAGATGACACCAAGATCTGCAACAGAGTAGATGATCCAGATGGGGTGGGCAGAATGAGAAGAGATCTGGATAAACTAGCAGAATGGTCAGAAGAGTGGCAACTGGATTTAATGCAAAGAAGTGCAAAATCATGCACATAGGGAAGAGAAACCCTGAAGCCACCTATAGGCTGGGAGGAGTTGCTAGCAGTCACAAGGAAGAAAGAGACTTGGGCATCATCATCATCACTGATGACCTAAAATCATCCAAGCAGACCTCTAAAGCAGTAGGTAAGGCTAGGGGGTGTTAGAGTGTATTAGTGGGGTATCTTCACAAGTCGTGAGAGGAGGTATTAATCCCTCTGTACAAGACACTGGTTAGGCCCCCATCTGGAGTACTGCGTGCAGTATTGGAGGCCACACCTTCACAAGGACATTAACCAAATTGAGGCAGTCCAGAGAAGGGCAACCAAAATGGTGCAGGGACTGCACTGGAAGACATATAGAGGACAGATTAACGGAGCTCAATATGTATACCCTTGAGCAAAGGAGGGAGAGAGGTGATATGATCGAGGCATTCAAACACCTTAAGGGCATAAACAAGGTGAAAGAGTCTAACATGTTTAAATATAAGAAAAATATCAGGACAAGAGGACACAGCATGCGATTAGAGGGAGGCCGATTAAGGGGGAATGTGAGGAAATTCTTTTTCACAGAAAGGGTGGTGGATGCATGGAATGGCTTACCACAAGAAGTGGTGGCTATGAATACAGTGCAGGGCTTCAAAGAGGCATGGGATAGGCATAAGGGAGCAATACAAATGACTGTGAATAGATAGGCCACTGACAGAGCAAAGGCCGATGGCACATTTATAAGGTAGAAAAAGAAATGGGCAGACTGGATGGGCCTTGTGGTCCTTATCTGCTGTCAACTTCTATGTTTCTATGTTTCTATGTTATGAAAACAGTAGAAGAGGTAGCCCCCAAGCTAGTTGGAGACAAAATCGTTTCAGTGCTTGATGCAGTTCACACGTTTTGGCAAATAAAACTGAATGGGCCTGTCTCTGAACTAGTGACATTTAACTCACCGTTTGGGTATTACAAATTCAAAAGAATGCCATTTGTAAAAAGCTCAGCTCTAGAAGTGGTTCAGAGAAAAATATCTCAAACATTGGAAGGCCTAGAAGGGGTAGAGACATACGTATGATATATTGATTTAGGGATCAGATCTGCAAGAACATAATGCAAGCTTACAAAAAGTGCTGCAGAGAGGGCTAGAGTGCCACCTGTCATTGAACATGAAAAAAATCAAAGATTGGGTTGAAAGAAGTGCCTTATATTGGGCACATGTTGACCTAGAGTGGACTAGTAGCAGTCCCAGAGAAAAATAAGGCTGTGGTGAACATGCCCACACCCAAGACAGTTACTGAATCACAGAGGTTTATGGGGATGGTTAACTACTTAGCCATATTCATTCCCAACTTGTCAACTCTGAACAATAATAAAAATAATAATATTTTTATTTATATTATGCCTTTCTAGTGTCAAGGTGCATTCCGATAAAATAAGATAAAATACAGAATACAGAAACAGAGATACAAAAGTAATATTATAAAACACACAAAACAATTAATGAGCAGTAAAACCATATGCCTTTTCCCACAAAAAAGGATTTAGGAGCCTGTTTAAAACTCCCTAGGGTTGTTCACTCCCTTGTCTGACGGGGTAGAGAATTCCAAAGGGAAGGGGCAGCAAACATAAAAGCCCAGGCCTCAGCAGATTTTAATATCACCCTTGGAATCTCTAGCAACTCTTGTCAGCTGAGCAGAGCTATCTCACAGGGCAGTAAGGAATCAGGAGTTCTTTCAGGTAATCAGAAACCAGATCATGCAGGGCTTTAAAAGTCAGTAGTCTGACTTTGAAGGTGATCCGTCACTGAACTGGCAGCCAATGCAGTTCCTGCAGCACCAGAGTAAAATGGAAAGATCTAGGGGTACCCATCAATACTCAGTCTGTGGAATTCTGCACTAGCTGCAAGTGGCGGATATCAACCCCTGGAAGCCCAAGATAAAGCGAGTTGCAGTAGTCCAGGTGTGAGGTCACAGAGGCATGGATCAAAGTTGGCAGATCACTGGATGGAACAAGGTGCTTGATTCTGGCAAAGTTTCTTAGATGGTAAACCTTATCAGCAAAGAACTGAGCAATCTCATCACACTGTAATTGTGAAAATGCTCTACGGAGCTGTAGACAGGTTGGGTTGCACAATCTGTCCACAGTTTTGAATAGCTGAGCTGGTCGGTTCTGAGCAGCAGAAATTTTCCCAGACAAGAACTCTGCCTTCTTATGAGAGATTTCTGACTGATAGAATTGGTAATGTTCTAACAGTATAAGGTGGTCTGCATCCAGGCCAGACTTTCACCAGCAATGTTCTAACCTGCGTCCAAGTCACCGCAACTCCCTCAAGACCCCATCAAACCATGGGGCCCGAGGTCGAAGGGAGAGAGGATGCACATGAACTGGAACAATAGAATCCAGTTCAGAGGTAATGGCAGTATTTTAAGCCACAACCAACGCCTCTGGATCATTGCAATGCACAGGAAATTGTGATAGGTCAAGAACCGCAGCAAGACCATTGGAAGAAATATTCCACAAAGGGCAGCACTTGACCATCTCCACAGGGGTCGGCCTACAAGTTGGGGCACCAAAATTGAATCTCACACTGCAGTGATCTGACCAGCTGACTGGTTCCACCCCCATGTCAGAGGCCTCGATCCCCAGGAGGAAGACCAAGTCAAGAGAATGGCCACCTTTATGTATAGCAGTGTAAACCACCTGTGTTAGGCCCAGTGAATCCATTAACTAAAGGAAGTGGACTGGACGTGGACTGGAGCATCCCAGCAGCAGCATTAACTAGGAGCAGATTTATCCTGGACTCCCTTCAGGGTGCCTTTCTCAAGCAACTGGTCATGGAACCAACTCAGCAGAAGGCAATACTGGACCTTGTGCTCACAAACAGGGACAGTGTGATGGGGGTAACAGTGGGGGAGCACCTGGGGAACAGTGACCACCAGTCATTGTGGTTTGAAATCACAGAAAGAGCAGAACCAAACTACACAAAACACGATCCTGGATTTTAGGGGGCAGACTTTGGGAAATAGGGAGATACTTGAAAGAGGCATTAAGGGAATGGGACAGGAATCAGGGGTTGAGGAACAGTGGGCAGTATTTAAAATGGGGATTACAGGAACAACAGAATTATGCATTAAGCAGGTTAGCAAGAGGAAAAGGAAGAGGAAACCATTATTGTTTCCAAAGAGGTAGCAAAGAAAGTGAAAGCCAAAAAGATTGCATTCAGGCAATACAAAAAGACACAGGCAGAAGGCGATAGGGAGAAGTACCAGGAGAAGCAAAGGGAGGCAGGGAGGTCAGTAAGGGAAGCCAAAGCTCAGAGAAAAGAGCACATTGCAAAATCAGTGGGTAGAGGGGACAAAACCTTTTACAGGTACATAAGTGAAAAAAGAAAGACAAAGGGAGGGATAGTGAGACTGAAGGGGAGGATGGGATTTAGAAGAAGCCAGAAGGGGAAGGAAGGAAACATATTCAATTCAGTGCTTTAGAGTAACTGGTAATTGCTATTTTTCTTTTAAACTTAGATTGTGGGCTTTTAGTGACACTATACTTTCTTTGTTGTCTTTACTTATAATTGTTTTTGGGCTGTTGAAAATTTAAAACATAGTAGTGGTGTAATTCTGTGCTGTCTTTAATTGCTGCAAATTTTATCTTGGCTTGTCTGACTGCCCTGTAGTTGGGTGAAGGGTGTTAATTGTCTGGCCTCTGACCTCAGCTACGTGATAACTGGAGGTGGGGCTTAGTCAGAGTTAAAGTAGCAAGCAGAATTTTATTTTCTCAGAAGAAGCCAGAAGGGGAAGGAAGGAAACATATTCAATTCAGTGCTTTAGAGTAACTGGTAATTGCTATTCTTCTTTTAAACTTAGATTGTGGGCTTTTAGTGACACTATACTTTCTTTGTTGTCTTTACTTATAATTGTTTTTGGGCTGTTGAAAATTTAAAACATAGTGGTGGTGTAATTCTGTGCTGTCTTTAATTGCTGCAAATTTTATCTTGGCTTGTCTGACTGCCCTGTAGTTGGGTGAAGGGTGATAATTGTCTGGCCTCTGACCTCAGCTATGTGATAACTGGAGGTGGGGCTTAGTCAGAGTTAAAGTAGCAAGCAGAATTTTATTTTCTCAGAAGAAGCCAGAAGGGGAAGGAAGGAAACATATTCAATTCAGTGCTTCAGAGTAACTGGTAATTGCTATTTTTCTTTTAAACTTAGATTGTGGGCTTTTAGTGACACTATACTTTCTTTGTTGTCATTACTTATAATTGTTTTTGGGCTGTTGAAAATTTAAAACATAGTGGTGATGTAATTCTGTGCTGTCTTTAATTGCTGCAAATTTTATCTTGGCTTGTCTGACTGCCCTGTAGTTGGGTGAAGGGTGTTAATTGTCTGGCCTCTGACCTCAGCTACGTGATAACTGGAGGTGGGGCTTAGTCAGAGTTAAAGTAGCAAGCAAATTTTATTTTCTCAGAAGAAGCCAGAAGGGGAAGGAAGGAAACATATTCAATTCAGTGCTTTAGAGTAACTGGTAATTGCTATTTTTCTTTTAAACTTAGATTGTGGGCTTTTAGTGACACTATACTTTCTTTGTTGTCTTTACTTATAATTGTTTTTGGGCTGTTGAAAATTTAAAACATAGTGGTGGTGTAATTCTGTGCTGTCTTTAATTGCTGCAATTTACACCCCTCCCTCCCCTTCCCCAACTCTTAATTATATGCCCTGTTAAATCTGATTGACAGGAGCTAAACACAGGGTATAGTAAGGGGTGTGAAGTAGGAGGGGCATAAGGGGGAAGAAGCCCACCCTCAGCACGACAAGTGTTTTGACTCATTTATTTATTTATTGGTCTTTTCTTTAAAAAAAATATCTGAGGATCAGTGGCAGGATTTTTAGTACAGTAAATTAATAAAAGGGAACTAGGAGAGCTTCAGTAGCAGACAAGTAGTGGAATTGCAGTATAATGTGGGGAGGGTGCAATGCAGTGGCTGTGGGGCAGCCATATTCAGGCAGACCTTCTGACACTGAGGTGCTGCCCTATCTGCATGCATCTCTGGACTGTGGGATGAGGTAGCCAGACTCAGAGCGGAAGTAAACTGGGTCAGGAGTACCATCACCCCTATCCAGGGACCACCCAGTCCAATGCAACTGCCTCAAAGGATGCCGAGAACGAGGAGCACTTTAATGACAGTGGACTCAGGGAGGGTTAGAGCAGTCAGGCAGAGGCACATCCCAGATCCTATTCCACTCAAGAACTCATATGCCACACTGGCAAATAAGGACAACCAAATAGAGGTACCCAGAGAAGTGGAAGGAAAGGATGTGGAGGTTAGCCAAGGAGGTGACCTCAGCGGGGAAAGCAGTGCACCCCAGAGGAGGAGGAAGTGAATCCTGGTGGGGGACTCCATCATAAGAGGGATCCAGCTAGGAACACAGGAGGGGGAGGACAGGGAGGTGAGGTGCCTACCAGGTGCCACGGCATGGAGGGATGGAAGGAAGATCCTGGGGATCACTGGGAAGGCAAGACGGGAGGGTGAGCTGGATGTCATTATCCACCTAGGTACTAATGACCTGGCAAATGGGGAGCCAAAGGAAGTTCAGGAAGAGTTTAGGAAACTGGGGAGGGGTCTCAAGCAAGTAGCTACTTCTGTCACTTTCTCAGAAGTACTACCTGTGAGAGGCAAGGGAGAGCATAGGGGTGCATGCACCAGGAACTTTAACTCATGATTGAAGAACTGGTGCTGTGAGGAAGGGTTTGGATTCATTGGTGACTGGGGACCCACCTGGAGGGATGCAGGTTTGTTCAAGCCTGACGGCCTGCATCCATCCTGGAAGGGAATCCAAGCACTCAATGATAAGTTTAAATGCTACATTGACAAGCATTTAAACTAGCAAAGGGGTGGCAGGCCAGCAAGGAGGGTACCAACTTGCTCACCCCCAGCTAGTAGTGGAACCAGTGAACCAGAGGAGTGGCTATCCTGCAAAGAAGTGTGCAAAGATGGAGATTAGTGCCCAAGAGGTGGATAAGCAGAAAAGGGCAAAATTCAGCAGAAGGGCAGACAGCAAGGAGAACTAGGGATAAATGACAACCAAGGAAGGGGCTGGAGTAGAACAGTAAACAGTCTAGGGAAGTCAAATCATGGAAAGCCATGTGTGCAAATGCCAGGAGCCTTAGCAACAAGATGGAAGATCTGGAGGCTGTCATGGTACAGTCAGACCTGGACATTGTGGCCATCACTGAAACCTGGTGTAATGATAACCACGACTGGGAGATGGCCATACCTGATTACAAACATATTCAGAAGAGACAGATCAGGCAGAAAGGGAGGAGGAGGCAATTGTATGAAAAAATGACATAAGGGCCACAGAGATCCAGGAGGAAAAAATGGGGAGAGATACTGTGGGTTAAGCTGGAAAGGAAAATGGGACAGCCTTCAGACAGGTGTGGTCTATAGACCACCAGCCCAGGAGGAAGAAAAAGATAGGAGTGTTGCAGCCATCCAAAGGATGGCAGACAAGGGATGCGGTAGTACTGGTTGGAGACTTCAATATTCCAGACGTGGACTGGAGCATCCCAGCAGCAGCATCAACTAGGAGCAGATTTATCCTGGACTCCCTTCAGGGTGCCTTCCTCAAGCAACTGGTCATGGAACGAACTCGGCAGAAGGCAATACTGGACTTTGTGCTCACAAACAGGGACAGTGTGATGGGGGTAACAGTGGGGGATCACCTGGGAAACAGTGACCACCAGTCATTGTGGTTTGAAATCACAGAAAGAGCAGAACCAAACCACACAAAACACGTATCCTGGATTTTAGGGGGGCAGACTTTGGGAAAATGGGGAGATACTTGAAAGAGGCATTAAGGGGAATGGGACAGGAATCAGGGGTTGACGAACAGTGGGCAGTATTTAAAATGGGGATTACAGGAACAACAGAATTATGCATTAAGCAGGTTAGCAAGAGGAAAAGGAAGAGGAGACCATTATGGTTTTCCAAAGAGGTAGCAAAGAAAGTGAAAGACAAAAGGATTGCATTCAGGCAATACAAAAAGACACAGGCAGAAGGGTATAGGGAGAAGTACCAGGAGAAGCAAAGGGAGGCAGGGAGGTCAGTAAGGGAAGCCAAAGCTCAGACAGAAGAACACATTGCAAAATCAGTGGGTAGAGGGGACAAAACCTTTTACAGGTACATAAGGGAAAAAAGAAAGACAAAGGGAGGGATAGTGAGACTGAAGGGGGAGGATGGGGGCCACGTGGAGGATGACAACAGTAAAGCTGACAAATTGAACAGGTATTTCTGCTCAGTCTTTACTGAGGAAGAGGAGGGTAATGGGTCTGAAGGGAGTACAAGGGGTGAGAATGGTGCAGAAATGGACTCAAGTCCCTTTACACAAGAAAGGGTCCTGAAGGAACTGGAAGTAATAAGAGTTGATAAAGCAATGGGGCCAGATGGGGTGCACCCCAGGGTCCTTAAAGAACTAAGAGAGGTGGTGGCTGAACCTCTGGCTATCCTGTTTAGCCAATCGCTGGAAACAGGGGAGGTACCCAAAGACTGGAGGACAGCAGATGTAGTCCCCTTATACAAAAGTGGGAACAAAGAGGAAGCAGGGAACTACAGACCAGTCAGCCTTACCTCGGTAGTTGGGAAGATCATGGAAGCACTACTGAAGGAGAGATTGGTGGAAGATCTGGTTGTCAATGGACTACAGGAGCCAAGGCAGCATGGTTTCACCAGGGGGAGGTCATGTCAGACCAATCTCATTTAATTTTTTGACTGGGTGACTAGGGAGGTGGATCAGGGGAGGGCAGTGGACATGGCCTATCTGGACTTCAACAAGGCCTTTGACACTGTGCCACATAGACTATTACACAAACTGGGGAATATGGGGTGGGCAGGACAGTAGTGTGGTGGGTAGGTAACTGGCTGGGTGGCAGGACACAGAGGATGGTGGTAAATGGCTGTCACTCCACAGAGGGAAGAGTGACCAGTGGGGTACCACAGGGATCAGTGCTGGGACCAGTCCTATTCAACATCTTCATCAGTGACATTGCGCAGGACCTAGAAGGCAGAATTTCACTGTTTTCTGATGACACAAAGCTCTGTAACAGAGTAGACACACCAGAGGGTGTAGACAGAATGAGAAGCGACCTGCAGAAACTTGAAGAATGGTCAGGGGTTTGGCAGTTGAAATTCAATGCAAAGAAGTGCAAGATAATGCATATGGGGCACAAAAACCCTGGCACAATATATCAGTTGGAGGGGTGAGGATATAGCATGCACCAAGCAGGAAAGGGATCTTGGGGTTGTCATCTCTGATGACCTCAAGGTAGGGAAACAGTGTGACAAGGCAGCAGGTAAAGCAAATAGGATGCTGGGATGTATAGGCAGGGGCATCACCAGCAGGAAAAGGGAGGTCATAATTCCACTATACAAGACACTAGTGAGGCCCCACCTGGAGTACAGTGTACAGTTCTGGAGACCATACCTACGTAAGGACATAGACAGGGTAGAGAAGGTCTCAGAGGAGGGCAACAAAGATGGTGCATGGATTGCATCACAAGTCCTATGAAGACAGGTTGAAGGAACTGAACATGTACTCCCTGGAGGAGAGGAGGGAGAGAGGGGATATGATAGAGACATACAAGTATCTTACAGGGAGGAACAGGGTGCAGGAAAACACTATTTTTAAGCGAAAAAGATGTTCCAGGACTAGAGGGCATGGGATGAAGTTGGAGGGAGGACGATTCAGAGGAAACATGAGAAAGAATTTCTTCACAGAACGGGTGGTGGACAAGTGGAACACCCTGCCAGAGGAAGTGGTGCGGGCTGAAACAATCACAGGATTTAAGAATGCATGAGATAGACATGAAGGAATTCTGGAGGTCAGGGGTAAGGGGCAACAGACTTCTAGTAAAACAAACTGAACTTACAAGCTCAAATGGGCAGACTGGGTGGGCCATAGTCCCTTATCTGCCGACACTGTCTATGTATCTATGTATCTATGGGGGCCGCGTGGAGGATGACAACAGTAAATCTGACATATTGAACAGGTATTTCTGCTCAGTCTTTATTGAGGAAGAGGAGGGTAATGGGTCTGAAGGAGTACAAGGGTGAGAATGGTGCAGAAATAGACACAAGTCCCTTTACTCGAAAGGGTCCCTGAAGGAACTGGAAGCAATAAATTGAAAAAGCAACGGGCCAGATGGGGTGCACCCCGGGTCCTTAAAGAACTAAGAGAGGTGGTGGCTGAACCTCTGGCTATCCTGTTTAGCTGATCACTGGAAACAGGGGAGGTACCCAAAGACTGGAGGACAGCAGATGTAGTCCCCTTATACAAAAGTGGGAACAAAGAGGAAGCAGAGAACTACAAACCAGTCAGACTCACCTTGGTAGTAGGTAAGATCATGGAAGCACTACTGAAGGAGAGATTGGTGGAAGATCTGGTTGTCAATGGACTACAGGAGCCAAGGCAGCATGGTTTCACCAGGGGGAGGTCATGTCAGACCAACTTCATTGAATTTTTTGATTGAGTGACTAGGGAGGTGGATCAGGGGAGTGCAGTGGACATGGCTTATCTGGACTTCAGCAAGGCCTTTGACACTGTGCCACATAGAAGACTATTACACAAACTGTGGAATATGGGTGTGGGCAGGACAGTAGTGTGGTGGGTAGGTAACTGGCTGGGTGGCAGGACACAGAGGATGGTGGTAAATGGTTGTCACTCCACAGAGGGAAGAGTGACCAGTGGGGTACCACAGGGATCAGTGCTGGGACCAGTCCTATTCAACATCTTCATCAGTGACATTGCGCAGGACCTAGAAGGCAGAATTTCACTGTTCGCTGATGACACAAAGCTCTGTAACAGAGTAGACACACCAGAGGGTGTAGACAGAATGAGAAGGAACCTGCAGAAACTTGAAGAATGGTCAGGGGTTTGGCAGTTGAAATTCAATGCAAAGAAGTACAAGATAATGCATATGGCGCACAAAAACCCTTGCACAATATATCTTTTGGGGGTGAGGATATAGCATGCACCAAGCAGGAAAGGGATCTTGGGGTTATCATCTCTGATGAACTCAAGGTAGGGAAACAGTGTGACAAGGCAGCAGGTAAAGCAAATAGGATGCTGGGATGTATAGGCAGGGGCATCACCAGCAGGAAAAGGGAGGTCATAATTCCGCTATACAAGACACTAGTGAGGCCCCACCTGGAGTACAGTGTACAGTTCAGGATACCATATATACGTGAGGACATAGACAGGATAGAGAAGGTTCAGAGGAGGGCAACAAAGATGGTGCAAGGATTGCATCACAAGTCCTATGAAGACAGGTTGAAGGAACTGAACATGTATTCCCTGGGGGAGAGAAGGGAGAGAGGGAATATGATAGAGACATACAAGTATCTCACAGGGAGGAACAGGGTGCAGGAATACACTATTTTTAAGTGAAAAAGATGTTCCAGGACTAGAGGGCATGGGATGAAGTTGGAGGGAGGATGATTCAGAGGAAACATGAGGAAGAATTTCTTCACAGAACGGGTGGTGGACAAGTGGAACACCCTGCCAGAGGAAGTGGTGGGGGCTGAAACAATCACAGGATTTAAGAATGCATGGGATAGACATAAAGGAATTCTGGAGGTCAGGGGTAAGGGGCAACAGACTTCTAGGAATACATAAACTGAACTTACAAGCTCAAATGGGCAGACTGGGTGGGCCATAGGCCCTTATCTGCCGACACTGTCTATGTATCTATGAATCTATGTATCTGTGAAGTGTTGTCCAAATTGAGAGAGTTCATCATTGACCCATGCATTAAAGTCACCCAGGATCATCAGCCTGGGAGACTCAAAAGCCAAGTCGACAACAAAGTCTGCTACTTCCTTAAGGAATTGCTTCTCATCTCCTGGTGGACGGTAGATGAGAGCAATTCGATAGCCCACACTTGCTACAACAGCACAATCAAAGGAGATGGTCTCCTCAACTGGAAAACTAGTGAGAGCCAATTTGGTCTTAAAACAGACCGGCACCCTCCCCTCACGGTCCAACCTCAGGCGATGTATCACCGTATACCCGGCTGGAATTGCGGCATCCAATATTGGTCCTGCGTTATTATCCAGCCAGGTCTCGGTGATGCAAGCCAGATCTGTCGAACCAACAAGATCTGAAACCATAGCAGTCTTGTTCCGGATAGATCTGGCATTGCACAACATTGTCCGGGCTGGACAAAACAACTGGGCTGCCCCGACTACCTGTCCATCACTAATGATGGTGTCCTTGGGTATGGGGACCAGACAAGATGGTCCACGCTCCAAGCTCCACTTCACCCCAGGGTGTCTCCTGGGCTTAATCACCCTAATGGGAGCGCTCCGCACCACTCGCTTCCGCTGTTCACCCACCCACCCCCTATGGGTGATGCCTAGAGCCCGACAGCATTGGTAGATGGAAAAAAACAGAGGGGGGGTATGAAAGGGGCGGAGGGACTGGAGAGCAGAGGCTGAGTAGCACACGGCTAGGGGGGCAACAGATAGGCACATCTCATAAATTACAAATCCTCAGATTTAAACAATTTAAAAACAAAATAATATGTACTTAAAAATCACTCCCTTGTACAATTAAATACAACTAAATACCTAAAGTTACTAAACTACTGATTTAGCATAATCTAAATTAAAAAAAACTGCAATAATAAACAGCTAAACAAAACCAATTTTACCCCTCCAAGACTCTCACAGTGTTGAGGATGGGAAGAAAAGAAAATAACTAAAACATAAACAAATAAACAAATTCCCTCCTAAAAGTCCTCTCACAGCAAATAGAAGAGAAGCATATGCAGTATTAGCAAACCATTTAAAATAATAATAATAATTGGCACTCTCACTGCCAAAAAAGGCCAAAACAACTAAAATGCAAATAAAATACACCCCCAGCACCCCAAACTATTTAAAGAATTAAATCCCAAAAATAAAATTATACTAAATTAAAAATATGGAACATCAGTCCAGCTTACAAAGTCTCGATAGATGATAAAAGTAAAAAAAAAGAAGGGTGGTACAATACCAAAAGGAATCCACTTCTGAAAAATTCAAGTCATGGAGAAACTGAGAAAAAGTAGGTGAAACTTAAACCAGAAAACAAAATAAAATTAAAACTTAAGTACCCCTGCTCTCACTAAGGGATACAAATTAAAAGAGCATAATTCCCTTAAGGGAGTTGTTGAAAAAGGAAACAGCATGGCATTGGGACACTAGACATGAACGGGTCCCTCACAACTAAAGAGAGTCATCATGCACCCCCTGGTGCTGGCCTTCTATGACCTTCACAAGCCAGTGATCCTGTCTGTTAATGCCTCCTACGAAGGACTTAGACCATGTCTATTTTAAGTGTAACCCCCCCCTCCCAATATGAGTTCCTAAAAGCCTGCCTGGGCTTTCCTTAGCCCTGCCACTCTGCTCTCCTCCTGTTGTACCCCAGGCTTCACCTGATTTGTCTGCCATTTTTTCCTGTGCCCCCAGGTCTTGTTTTGCTTGACTGGTACCTCAGCTGAAGCCAGAATTGAAATCTAGCCCCCCGGGGCTTAAAAATGGCACTCGCAATCTCCCACTTTAGAAGCGCTGCCTTCAAGGCAGCGGGAATCGCATAGGCATGAAAAGCATGTTGAATTGCATTGTTTTATGGTTACTCTGGAGTCTGCAATCAGTCCCAAGATCCCTGCCACCTATTTGAGGCCCAGTGACCACAGGCAGCATGCTGGGGGGTCGTTCCAGTAAAAACTGAGAATGTTTGACTGGGGCTCATTTAAACATGCCTGAGCCAGGCCCCAGACACCTCAATAATTAAATATGTGTGTCTGGCTGCTCCCAGGGTAGCTATTCTTGGCTTAGTCTGAAAAGAGAGAAAATAAATGATTTTTAAATTGTAACCTGTTGCTGCCAGTATTAAAAAGTGTGATGGGAGGGTGGTATTTAAAAGAAATATTTATTTCTGTTGAACCAGATGATTATTGGGACTCTATGTATCAGCATGTCAGCTGCTGCAGGGGGAGCTTCACTATGTACTGTAGCGACAGGACAATGAATGGAGCCATTCACCCACTATATGCAGTGACTGCAAGTACACTCTCTGAGCTACAGAACTGTGGGGCATTGGGACAATTATCTTTTATTGTCTGGCTGAACCAGGACATTATTCGGGACTGTATCCATTCTGCTATAAGGGACAGTGGGTTAAGCAGCCATTGCCAGCAGCCGCAGTCAATAGGAAAGCCTGGAAAATAAAGCCAGGACTTGTGGGACTCTGTTTACACCTTATGGGTAAACTCCAAATATTCATGGGGACCTACAGGGACATCATTTTAGGTGCCAGTTCTCTAAACCAGCTGTGCATTGTGATTAACAGGTCCTCCAGCCATTCAGAGACCAATCACCCCATCTTCTTAGCCAATCAGGAATCATGAAAGGGCCCTATAAGAGACTGTCTGCCAGCATTTTTCCAGATTTTTGCCAGATCAAGACATAGGAGAGCAGATTTCAGTTTGCTGGGAGCCCCCCACAGGGGTGGGAGCTCAGGCCCCTGTCATGCATCTGGGCTTGGGCATTCCAGTTTATGCTCCTCTATTCAAGATGGGTTGTTATTTTATTTAAAGATCAAAATTAAGAGTAATTTTGGTTAGGTTTGCCACTGCTAGCCTGGAGGTAGCCAGAGATGTCCTCCAGATGCTAGCCCTCGTTCCTATGTTGGGGAAAGATGCAGACCAAAGACCAGATGTCACCAAGCAGTGGCGAGAGTGCTGATTGAAGAATGCCATGGAGCCTTCTGTTGTGGATGACCACCCATGGAGGACCTGCATGAGTACCTTTGTACCCCCGTTGCAAGGGAGAAATATCTTGCCAGTTATCTTATGGGCTTGTCTGCCATTGCAGTTATTCTGAGCTAAGGAGAAGAAATAAGTAATCTTGGGGCCGACATGCCCATTATCTCTTGGATGTGAGAGACTGTAAAATCAATAGTCTGTGCTGCTTTGGCCCAAAGAAACTGTGACCATTAGTGTGATTCCTGCTTGTACCTTGCTTGCTGCTGCCTAAGTGGCCCAGGGCAGGTGCAGCAAGGTTCTGGGTAGTTACCCATATGAATTTGCTGATAATTCATCTGTACCCCCTATGGGTCAAGACTGCCCTGTTGGAGCTGACATCCAAGGTCGTGTTGCCACTTCCGAGGACATGAGGCTCTAAGGTTTTGCTATGTCTGAGTTATACGTCTGGGAATGATGTATTTCTGCATTGCCTGACTTTGTTGGATAGTGAAGATGCCTGAATGAAAGAGTTGGTACAGTATAGAAATGTACTAAGATGTGACTGTCGCCTAATAGATGCTTGCTAAAAGTATTGGTATATGAGTGTACTGGATGTGACTGCATTCTAATGAATATAGATGCTGGATAACAGTGTCACCTTCTATTTATACTGGAGGGGACTTTGAATTATTGCGCTGAAGGTTTAGGATGTGAAATCCAAGTGTAACCCCCTGCAAATGGGGGTTCCCAAAAGACTTCCAGGAGCTTGCTTGAATGCTCCAAGCCTGAATGGTGTTTTGCGTTTAAGCCATTTATCAGTGAGTGTTTTTAGAACCTCTGGTACTATCTCTTTAAGAGCTGTCTGCTTGCAGACATAATTAGTTTGTATGGGGGACTGTGTTCTTCTCTGTTTGAGTACCACTCGAGCTGCTGCCAATTCACTCCATTTTTGCAGTCACTAGGAGTGCAAAGGGAACCTATCTGAAAGATGTAACTATCTGCCAGAAATCATTTAGAGTAATAATGAAATTACAGTTTGTCTAACCTGCTTTATTTGCAGTCAGAACTGTGTCTGCCTAGTTCCCCATTCTGGTTTTGAACTGCTGAACTGGACCAATCAGTGTGGGGTAAGCTAGCTCTAAAATGGTGCCTTGGACGAATCAGAACTTGGACTCATAATCTGAGCCAGCCACAAGAGGATTGTAGGGGCAGTGACTCTGGGAGATGTAGTTTAGACTTCGCCTTTTGGACCAACAGGAGCAGTCTATTGTGAGTGACAGCCAATCCAGTCAAGAACTGGGAGGAACTCAAAGGAAGTGCCCGGTTTTGTCTGTTGGAGTTTCAGTTTTAGCTCTGGCAGTGAAGGGGAAAGAAACCCTGTGCTCCTTCAGTGCACAGTTTCAGCAAAAACGGTGTAAGGCCCAGAGTTCCGGTCTGCAGCTTGTGTAACTGCTTGTTAGGACTGAATCCATCCTGTGAAAAGAATCAAAGGATCTCTGAAGAGTAGAAACCAGGCTCACCCTGTAGAAGACTGGAGAAATTGTTGAATTGCACTCGGTCTGTCAGGAACTGAATCTGCTGTGTGTTCTCCCGGTATTGTGCAGTAATTGCGATCAGGATAGAGAAGCAGCCTGCCTGGTATAGTACTTTCTTTTTACCACATAAATGTGTGAAGAGTCTCGTGGAGCTCAAGAGTAGCCCTGCTGACGTTGAAGGACCCTATCTTGTTTGGAGGTCGTGAGTACTAATTCAGGGTCGCCTCCTGTTGAATTGCCACATTAAATCCAAATGGAATCACTGTACTGCTGACTGTTTAAACTAATTTTTCTTTACTGTGTGAAAGGGCCCTACCAGCTGCCACGGTTTGGACTAGCCACTAGGGCTTGGGTACCTAGGGACAGTAACTGGTAGGGATAGGCCTGTGCACAGAGCCATAGGTAGATAGTAAAGTGATAAGCTAATTAACCTGATTTCCCTGTCCTTGTTATATCCCCTAAATAAATCAGAGCTGCTTGTTTCAGCAAAGTTATACTGCCTGAGGTATTTGTCTATGTTAAAGTACTGTACTGTGATTGTTGCACTGTATCTTATTTCACAGGAGGTCCCAGTGCGGAACTAGTCCTGAGGGTAAGTGTATACTGTGAAGGTAATTCTGATATATTGTGTGGGCCACTAGTGGGAAGAAAGGGGGGGGTTGCAGTGTCCCAGAGGGCTGTGACCAAGTAAGTTTAACTATTGCAAACTCTGACCTCTGGGTGGAGGCACCCGCCATTGGATCCAGGCCCCTCAACCTGTTAGTGGCAAATCAGGCAAGGGTAGTAGCCCCTGGGATAGCGCCATCTAGGGGTTACATCTTGGAGGCTCACCGCTGGGATTGTGTGTCCTCTAGTGGCCATATTTACGAACCACTGTTAAGAAAAAAATGGGTACCCCGACAGAAGTGGCTGTGCACCGGCTGGTGGAGTGGTGTACTGGGGAGGAGATTGACCCCAAAATGCTATGCTTATCCTGGACATCCCCCTTGGTATCAATACGGACACTGTACAGGGAGTACTTTCCAAGGTGGAAGGTTTACAAAACCCTGTGGTGGTGGGTTGGCATGCTAATCTGCTCATCCACACTTTTCTGGCCCTAGTAGAGTTTAAGGATCCCATAGATAGCTCCAAAGTGCCACAGACCATTACCCCAGAGGGAGCCCTCACTGCCTGGAGAGTGATAACTAAGTACAGTAAAGACCCAGTGGGGAATGAGCCCCCACCACTGTCTGAAACTTTTGAGGAGAAATTTGCTAAATGGTTGATGGGGGAAGGGAAAACTGTGGAGGACTTGAAGAAACTATTCTTGCCACCTGGGGGTGTTCCTCCCCCAACACCCTCTCCCGCTCCAGTACCCGTAATGGTGGCTGAACCAATGCAGACTCCTATTTCTGCACCTGCCATTAGTCACGACTCTTACCGAAGGTTGAGGATCTTCTCTGGCACCCTCCCCACCCCCCAAGGGGAGGATGACTGGGAGACCTGGATAGACTATGTTGCCCCCCAAGTGCTAGAATGGCAATGCTCGGAAGCTGAAAAGCGAAAGAGGGTTAGTGAGAGCCTCCGAGGTCCTGCCCTGGCTACCATCTGTGCTAAATGGGCCAGTAACCCTGAAGTGACTGCACAGGCCTATCTTGAGGCCTTGGAGAATGTGTATGGGAGCCCAGATTCTGATGAGGATCTATGGTGGAGAGTAAGAAATGCACAACAGTACCAAGGGGAGTTGTCTGTGTATGTATCTCGGCTGGAAAAATTGTTGCAAGAATGCCTCAGAAAGGGTAGTTTGCCAGCGATTGAACTGGACCGAACCAGGCTGGACAGGATCTTTAAGTCTGCCCCCTTCTCAGAACTGCTGTTGCTTCAGTTACGCCTGGCAAATCGACTGGAATCCCCACCTCCTATGATGAGTTAATGAGAGAAATTCGAGGAGTTGAAAAAGGCGACCTCGGGAGGGACCTGCACCAATAGCTGCGACTATGACCCGAAGTGACTGAGGGTGGCCCATCAAGTGAAGTTCAGGGGCAGAGGTTGGCAGTCAGTGAGTGCTCTGACAAGGAAAAGATATGCCACAATGCAGTGAACTGTTGAGAGAGATCCGGGAATTCAAAACAGTCCTTTATGAAGGCCACGCCTGCAAGTACGGGCCCGACCTATATCCGACTGCATCTGCTATGGGGGGGGGTACCCACCCATGTATCTCCTGCTGATAACAGCTCCAAACTCAATTCCTTGACAATGGAAGTGGAGAAACTGATGAGATGTCTCCAAATGCTTATCACGCTGCAGACAGAGATGGCACCAAGGTTTCCAGTTAGTAATACCCCCACCCTGGCTCCCAGTGTGGCACCTCGGCCAGCTCAAACTCCAGAAAATATGTTTTGCTATAATTGTGGGAAGGATGGGCACATGAAAAGAGAATGCGGTCCCCAAAGACACTGACAAAGTTGCATATAGGCTACAAGGAGAGCTTGGAGAACAAATCAGTGGTTAAGAGGTGCAGAAAGGATCCCAGTGAGGGCACCAAAATGCTAACTCACGTCCTTTTGTGGCAAGGTCAGTTGCCAGGCCCCACTACTCATCCTCCAGACTGGTCCAGAATAGTGGGTCCCTCCATGGAGACCACTGTAAAGGTGAATGGAGTGTCTACAAGAGCTGTATTAGACAGTGGCTCCCAAGTGACAATTATGTTCCAGGATTGGTATCAAAAGCATTTGTCAGATGTACCCTTACAACCATTAGAAGGACTGCATGTATGGGGGTTAAGTGAGAAGGCCTACCCCTATTCTCGGTATATCCGAATTTGGCTGTCTTTCCCACCTCCTGCGGCTGGAGTGGCCGAACAAGTAGAGACTCTAGCCTTAGTGTGTCCCCACTGGACTGTATGATGGTGTCCCTTTGTTGATTGGAACAAATGCTCATATGTTCGGAAGGCTGGCACAGTTGTGTTATGAAAACAGGGGTCAAAAACTAGTAGAGCTTAAGAGTTCCAGCTTTAATTAAGAAGGCCTATGAGGCACAGAGAGATGCTGAAAAAATAGAACCAGAGGAACCGGTCGGAATTGTATGGAAGAAGGATCCTGAGTCTCTGATCCTGGCGCCAAATGCCCAGTGTACCTTACAGGAGAGGTCCGTATCAGAAAGGATGTTAAGAATAAAATATTAATGTTGGATGCACCAGGCGATGGAAAATTGCCAGAGGGACTGCTGGTCAAGCCTAGTATTTTGCCCGCTAGAGCCCATGCTTATGCCAGAAGGGTAATGGTCCAAGTTCATAATGTGTCTGAAAGAGACATTCGAGTAAATAGAGGTTGCATCCTGGCTAATGTGCATTGTGCAGACACTGCAGTGCTACCCAGCAGCAAGAGTTCGAGGAAGAATGACAGAGTAACGCCTGACTTGTTTGATTTCGGCGACTCCCCGTTGCCAGCTGAATGGAAAGTGAGGATCAGTGAGAAGCTTGCCCAGAGAGACCAGGTGTTTTCTTTAAAGGAATGGGACGTAGGATGCATGCAAGGAGCTGAGCACAATATCCGGCTGCATGACGAAAGACCATTTCGTGAGAGGTCTCGACGCCTGGCACCTGCTGACATAGATGATGTGAGACGGCATCTGCAAGAGATGTTAGCTGCTGGTGTAATACAAGAATCCAGAAGCCCTTATGCTTCCCCCATTGTGGTAGTGAGGAAAAAGAATGGGACAGTAAGGATGTGTGTGGATTATCGCACCTTAAACCGGCGGACTATCCCTGATCAGTACACAATGCCCCGCATTCAGGATGCTTTGGACTGCCTAAACGGGAGCAAGTGGTTCTCTGTGCAGGATCTCCGCAGTGGGTACTACCAGATCCCGATGAGCCCCGAGGACCATGAGAAGACAGCCTTTATCTGTCCGTTTGGCTTCTATGAATTCATGCGAGGATGCTCTAAGGATTTCAGGTGCCCCAGCCACTTTTCAACGATTGATGGAGCGTGCAGTGGGGACATGAACTTACTAGAGTGCCTGGTATACCTAGATGATGTTATTGTGTTTGGCAGCTCACTGGAGGAACATGAGGCAGATTATTTAAGGTATTGGACCGACTGGAGGACTTTGGCTTAAACTGTCCATTGATAAGTGTCAATTCTTTCAAACATCAGTAAAGTGTGTGGCACATAGTATCCACCGAGGAACAGAGACCGACCCAAGTAAAGTTGAGGCCTTGACTACCTGGCCACAGCCCAAAATCTAAAAAGAACTGCAAAGATTCCTGGGATTCTGTGGTTATTATCGGCGCTCATCAAGGACTATTCAAGAGTGATCCGCCTTTACTTAACCTTACTCAAGGGTATCCCCAACCCACAAAAATACCAAAAGTCAGGCCCTCAAGACTGAAAGAGTGTATTTTCATCCGTAGTGAAGTATTTGGGGTTCGCTGGACTCCTGATTGTGAGACTGCTTTTCATGAGATCATATATCAACTTACCCATGCTCCAGTGCTGGCCTATGCCGATCCAAGAAAACCTTATGTCCTGCACATTGATGCTAGCTTGCAAGGGTTGGGGGCTGTGTTGTACCAAGAGCATGAGAATGGCCTGAGACCAGTGGCCTTTGCCAGTAGAAGCCTGACCCCATCCGAAAAGAACTATCTTGTACATAAGTTAGAGTTCCTAGCTTTGAAGTGGGCTATTGTTGACCAATTCCATGAGTACTTGTATGGGGCTAAAATACTAGTAAAAACTGACAATAATCCTTTGACCTATGTGCAGACCTCAGCTAAGTTGGATGCCACTGGCCATAGGTGGCTTTCTGCATTATCTACATATGACTATGCTCTCGAATACCGAGCAGGTCTGAACCACATAGATGCTTATGCTCTCTCCGGAGGCCTGTTCCCAGAATGATTGGGTCCGACAGAACCTGACATTCGGGCACTCTAGCCGAAGTTTGACAGGGAGGAACAATGTCCACGGACGCAGTGGACTGTATGGTGGATTGCTTGGGACCCTCTGAGAATTGCATACCTGCTTATTGCCACTTTTCTGCAATAGACATTGGTGCACTGCCTCAGCTGGACAATGACAGTATTCGCGGGCCAATCCCGCGATCCCATGATCAAAGCAGCATTAGAAGCCCTCTATGCAGGAAAAGATGTCCAAATTACGCCCACTGATTTGAGAACTGCACTGTTATACAAAGAAGGTCCTAAGTTGAAACTGATCAATAAACTGTTATACAGAGAAACAGTAGACAGAGGGGGACAAGTAGACAAACAACAACTAGTGCTGCCCACTGCCTTCGAGACTCAGTACTGATGTCCTTGCACAACCACATGGGGCACCTTGGTATAGACAGAACACTTGACTTGGTGAGATCCAGATTCTATTGGCCTAAGATGGGAGCTGATGTGGAGCAACACATTCAAACTTGTAGTCGCGCTTACAGAGGAAAGCTTTGCCCCAGAGGGCTGCCCCCTTGTTAACACCACCACCAGTGCACCCATGGAGCTGGTCTGTATTGATTTTCTGAGTTTGGAGTCAGATCAAAGAAATATCAGTAATGTGCTGGTGGTCACTGACCATTTCACAAGATATGCCTAAGCTTTCCCCACCAAAGACCAGAAAGCATCCACTGTGGCCAAAGTACTTGTAGAAAACTTTTTTGTTCACTATGGGGCTCCACAAAGAATCCATTCTGATCAAGGGAGAGACTTTGAGAGTCGTCTGATCAAAGAGATGCTTTCTCTGTGGGGAGTGCGAAAGTCCAGAACCACTCCTTACCATCCCCAGGGGGACCCACAGCCTGAACGTTTCAACTGCACTTTGCTAGATATGCTAGGCACCCTGCACCCAAAGGACAAGCCTAGATGGAGCCAACAAATTAGCACCCTGGTACATGCTTATAACTGCACCAAAAGTGATGCCACTAGGTTCTCCCCTACCGCCTGATGTTTGGAAGAGAAGCCCCACTACCGTAGATGTGTGTTTTGGGGTCTCTCCTGATGGGGTTCAAGCTGAAACTATTTACAGTATGTGCAAAAGTTAAAGGCCCAGCTAACTCATGCGTACCAACTGGCTCAAACCATGGCTGCCAAAAGAAATCTGGCCAACAAAGAAAGGTATGATAAAAAGGTGAAAGCACAGGAACTCCAGGAGGAGATCGGTATTGCTAAGAAATCTGGGACTGCATGGCAAACACAAGATTGCTGACAGATGGCACCATCTCCTCACATTGTAGTGGCAAACTAGATGATCTGCCAGTGTACAAAGTAAGGCCTGAGAATAATTCAAAAGATGTAAAAACAATGCAAAGAAATCATTTACTGCCCATTGGACAAATCTTGATTGAGTCTGAGCCCCCAGAAGATGCCCCCTCTGGACCAGTGACTAGAGCTGCTGCTAAGAAAAGATCAAGGAAGTCTGCACCTACAGAAGCAGAGTTAAAGTGTTCCCCTGCCCAAGTCCCAGTTGAGCATGACTGTCAGTCCATATCAGAAGAAAGTGAGAGTGACTTTGAATACTATCCTTCTTACGAACTGAGTCAATTGTTTCGGGGCAATCCCCTAGTCAATACTGGAGACAAAGCTGGGCCTTCTGGACTGTCTAAGCCCCCTAGCTTCATCCCTGGAGCCAATGCTCCCAGAAAGTGAAGTGCAAAGCATCAGATCAGATGAAATGGAATCATTGTGCATGGTTGAACTGTTTGAGCTTTCAGGGGAGGAAATGATAGATTGGGGCAGACTGGTGATACACCGAACAAGAAGAGTATTTTGAGTGCCCTGACAGTCCACTGCCAGTGTCCGAAAGCTCTCCATGCGAGCCAAATGTTGTGGACTCAGAAACTGTAACTCCTGGAGCTGAAAGTGCCCCAAGTTCTAGCCTCTCTACCCCATGGAGACTCCCTGACAAGTGAGGACAATGCTGAAAATGAGGCTCAGAGTGCAGAGACTGTAACAGTTCCCCCTAGAAAGACTGGTCGAGCTGTAAAGCCTGTGGTGCACCTCAGTTATGATTCCCTTGGGAGGCCTGTGGACTTGCCTCTCAATGTTGTCCATAAAGGAGTGTATGTGTCCCCGAGCTCATTGCCCAAACTGAGCGTCAGTGCTAACTCCAAGTTACTTGTGTTGCCCTCTAAATATGGTGCCCTTGCCCCGTCCAGCCCCAAGGTAACTGATAGGGAAGGGCCCCCTCTCTTCAGGTTTCATGTACAAGATGTAATAACTTGATTTATGGTACAATGTGTATGTAATACTGTGTAAAGAGTGACGTACTGCAATGTTTCAGAAATGTGTTCTTGGTAAAATGATATATTGACTGATGATTACATGTGCGAGCCTAATGCAAATGTATATGGTTGCAGTTAAAACTTATGGGGGTACTTGCTTGACGCGGACGTCAAGCTTTCCCAGGCCAGGAAGGGTGTAACCCCCCTGCAAATGGGGGTTCCCAAAAGACTTCCAGGAGCTTGCTTGAATGCTCCAAGCCTGAATGGTGTTTGGCGTTTAAGCCATTTATCAGTGAGTGTTTTTAGAACCTCTGGTACTATCTCTTTAAGAGCTGTCTGCTTGCAGACATAATTAGTTTGTATGGGGACTGTGTTCTTCTCGTTTGAGTACCACTCGAGCTGCTGCCAATTCACTCCATTTTGCAGTCACTAGGAGTGCAAAGGAACCTATCTGAAAGATGTAACTGTTTGCCAGAAATCATTTAGAGTAATAATGAAATTACAGTTTGTCTAACCTGCTTTCTTTGCAGTCAGAACTGTGTCTGCCTAGTTCCCCATTCTGGTTTTGAACTGCTGAACTGGACCAATCAGTGTGGGGTAAGCTAGCTCTAAAATGGTGCCTTGGATGAATCAGAACTTGGACTCATAATCTGAGCCAGCCACAAGAGGATTGTAGGGCAGTGACTCTGGGAGATGTAGTTTAGACTTCGCATTTTGGACCAACAGGAGCAGTCTATTGTGAGTGACAGCCAATCCAGTCAAGAACTGGGAGGAACTCAAAGGAAGTGCCCGGTTTTGTCTGTTGGAGTTTCAGTTTTAGCTCTGGCAGTGAAGGGGAAAGAAACCCTGTGCTCCTTCAGTGCACAGTTTCAGTCAAAAAACGTGTGTAAGGCCCAGAGTTCCGGTCTGCAGCTTGTGTAACTGCTTGTTAGGACTGAATCCGTCCTGTGAAGATAATCAAAGGATATCTGAAGAGTAGAAACCAGGCTCACCCTGTAGAAGACTGGAGAAATTGTTGAATTGCATCTCGGTCTGTCAGGAACTGAATCTGCTGTGTGTTCTCCCGGTATTGTGCAGTAATTGCGATTGGGATAGAAGCAGCCTGCCTGGTATAGTACTTTCTTTTACCATATAAATGTGTGAAGAGTCTAGTGGAGCTCGAGAGTAGCCCTGCTGAGCGTTGAAGGACCCTATCTTGTTTGGAGGTCGTGAGTACTAATTCAGGGCGCTCCCTGTTGAATTGCCACATTAAATCCAAATGGAATCACTGTACTGCTGACTGTTTAAACTAATTTTTCTTTTCACTGTGTGAAAGGGCCCCTACCAGCTGCCACGCAGTTTGGACTAGCCACTAGGGCTTGGGTACCCAGGGATAGTAACTGGTAGGGATAGGCCTGTGCACAGAGCCATAGGTAGATAGTAAAGTGATAAGCTAATTAACCTGATTTCCCCCTGTCCTTGTTATATCCCCCTAAATAAATCAGAGCTGCTTGTTTCAGCAAAGTTATACTGCCTGAGGTATTTGTCTATGTTAAAGTACTGTACTGTGATTGTTGCACTGTATCTTATTTTACAGGAGGTCCCAGTGGCTGAACCAGTCCTGGGGGTAAGTGTATACTGTGAAGGTAATTCTGATATATTGTGTGGGCCACTAGTGGGAAGAAAGGGGGGGTTGCAGTGTCCCAGAGGGCTGTGACCAAGTAAGTTTAACTATTGCAAACCCTGACCTCTGGGTGGAGGCACCCGCCATTGGATCCAGGCCCCTCAACCTGTTAGTGGCAAATCAGGCAGGGGTAGTAGCCCCTGGGATAGCGCCATCTAGGGGTTACACAAGATCCAGCCAAGTAGCTTATCCTGGAATATTCAATTTCTGTGATGTGCAGGGCAATCCCCTTCTTTCTGTGACCAGCAGGGCCAAGCCTGCTGCTTCTGCCAAATGCAGGGCAATCCCTGCCAACTTGTTCTTTAGATGTCTACAGCCATTGCAGTAACACAGCTTCCAAGTTTTGCCCCTCCCTTCAAATCAAAAGCCGGCCAACTCAACCAGCTGCATCGTCCACCAGTCCTGCAACATCAAGGACTTTGGTATCTGGGTACCCAGAGTATGGTATGTGATTGCAGGGTTTCAGCTGGGGCTGGGACTAGTACCAGTGTGGGTAAAATAATAACTGTGAATGTAACATCTGATTTCTTTCAGCAGGTAGATAGCCAGGGCTCTGGGTATCATTGGGGAACTGGGAAATGTGAATGTCTTCTTCCATTAGTAATGTAGCCACCCAGCTAGAGGGTTCATCAGAAAAGTCAGTCAAGCCTGTGTACATATGTAAATAGCCAATCAGTATGACATCTATTCCACTTTCCTCATCCTAACTCCTATGTCCCCTAAATAAGTTGATTGTTACTGGTTTTGAAATCTGTGTGTGAGCATATTATTAGAGAGATTCTTTAATTGTCAAAATGTTAAAGTGTGGTGAAATGTTTATTGGGGCATGTCTGGGGGTGGCTAATGGTAATTGTGGGTGGTATAACATCTCTGGGGGTAATACCTGTAACATCTAGGCCAGGTAAAGCACACTCTGAGTGGAGGCACTGCGCAGAGGTTTAAAAGTGTTATCAGCTCACGAACCCAAACCACTTAGCCTATTGGCCAGGGTAGTAGGCAGGGGTGTAACACTGGGGATAGCGCCACCCAGGGGTTGCACAAGCTAACAAACCTGTTGCATTTGCTTCAAGATCTCTTCCCAAAACTGAAAAAAAAACTATGCACAAACAGAAAAGTGTACTGCTGTACGAAGTTTCACCAGTAAATATATGGTAAGCAGAAAGTGCTCATAGAGACAGACCACAGGCCCTTAGAAAGCTTGTTCAAGGAACCCTTGCACATTGCCCCACCTCGAATACAGAAAATGATGCTTAAACTACAGAAATGTGATTTGCAAGTTATGTACCGAGCAGAACAAAAGTTGCATTGCTGATGCCCTCAGTAGGGCAGTACAAAAAGAAACTACCAGAGACTGGCGTTGATAAATATGAAGTGCATACTGTTTCTAAAATTCCAATAACTGGTAAGTTTCAAGGAGAAACAGTGCAAAACCCAGAACTGCAAAAGCTAAATGAGACAGTGTTACAAGGTTGGCCAGCTGAACACTCACAAGTAGATGCTGACATTAGACCACATTTGCTATTTCAGGAAGAAATCACAACTGAGTGTGGGTTACTCCTCAAAGGTGAGAGACTGATAGTGCCTGTTTCACTGGGAAAAATGCTTTTGAAAATACATGGCAGCCATCTGGGCACAGAAAAGTGCAGGAGACGAGACAGATGTTTTTGCCAGGAATGAATGCAACATACGAAAATACTAGCAGAATCAGGCCTCACGGTCTATCGAGTCTGCTCGAATGTGCAGCTAGCACCTTATAATGCTGCTGCCCCTCCCTTCCCCCCATCCTATTACCCCTTAGCCTATCCCAACCCCTCTTGATGCTGTCTGCCATCTTGCTGGGCACTACCTCACCCAGCAAGGAGTTCCACTTGTAAGCCACTCTTTTTGTGAAAAAATGTCTCCTCATAGCTCTCCTGAATCTATCCCCTTTCAACCTCAGTTGGCTTCCTCTCGTGTCCCTCCTCTTTTTCTGCTGGAAAATCCTCTCTGTATTAGTCTTGTTTATTCCCTTGCCTTAAAGTACAAACAGTGGAAAAGGTACAGCTTTACCTAGGCGCTACAAAAATGCCTGATTAGTGCTTTCCAACAGTAACTTTTTTTAACAAATTACTCTAACTGATTTTTTAATGATTTAAACAGTGGCCTTCAACTTTCACTTTCTATTGCTGGCAGCCACCATTTCATGAGTAGCAGAGAGCTTCCTGAGCTCAGTTTATGCTAATATGTCCTGCCAACCAATAGCTGAGGTGAAACAGGCATATTAGCATCAAGTGAGCTCAGGGATCTCACTGCTGCTCATGAGATGGTGGCTGCCAGCAGCAGGAAGTGGAAGTTGTGGGTAGCTGTTCTAAATCGTTAAATAAAGTTGCTACTGTCTGACAGCACTAATTGAGAGTGTCTGCAGAGTCTGAGGAAAGCTGTGTCTTTTGCATTGTTTCCCTTTAAAGGTCTCAATCATATCTCTCCTGTCACTCCTCTCTTCTAGAGAGTACATAATATTTTTTTTTCCCTGCCCCATTGCCGTTCATCATCCCAGTCACAGCCCCCACTGTCCCCACTTCCATATGAGCTGTCCTCCCTTCCCCCTGGCTCGGTCCCCATGGTGGGGCCATGGCACTGGCCAAGGTGTCACAGACACAGGTCTAGAACTGGAGTCAGCCTGGGAGCAATGAGGGACGGAAAGAGTGACTTCATTTAGGAGTGGAACAGGGTTTTTTTTCTAGTTTTGCTCCCTCTGGAGTCGGATATGTGCAATGACGTCAACCAAATTAGCCCACGCACGCTCCCATGCACACTCTGCTTGAGAGGTCTGCACCCGACTCCCCCCTTGTGCAAACCTGTATGCCTTTGCTCCCCAGCCTCCACTAGAGGGCATGTAGGTGCCGGTGCTGAGAAGACCTCCCCCTTCCCAGGGAAGGAAAGCAGCCCTCCAGATGCTCCATCCTTCCCTGCCAATCCCCGGTGGCCCATGTCCGTTCCCAAACACGGGTTGCCGGAGTGGCATGAGGTGTGGCATCCAGCGCCGCAACCCTCTGCGCCACTGAGCCTAGAGAGTACATATTCAACTCCTCCAACCTTTCCTTGTGTGGCTTGCCCTCCAATCCCTAGATCATCATTACAGTTATAAGCTGTACCCCCTCCAACAATCTGATGCCCTTCTTCAGGAATAAGTGCCAGTATTGGACACAGTATCCTAGGTGGGGCCTGACCAGCAACCTATACAGGGGATGGATAACCTCCCTACTTTTGGAGGAGATCCCTCTGGCTATACACCTCAGCATTTTGTTGGCTTTTGCCGTCGCCCTTCTACATTGCACAGAGTTGTTCATGCTCCCTGTTATTAGCACTCCTAGGTCCTTCTCTTCTATGCAGCAACCAAACTGAACCCCATTTAAGTGATAATATCTTCCCTGGTTCCGGGCTCTGAAGTACAGAACCTTGCACTTCTTGGCATTGAACCCCAGCTGCCATTTATCTGCCCACTCCTGCAGCTTAGGCCCTGTCCACACTATACCACTTAAATCTGTAATGGTTTCAAAACTAGTTTCAAAAATTCTGTTTCTAGTTATCATACTTACAGGGCACTACTGAATCAATGTAAGGCCCAGATAAAGAAATCTGAAATAGAATTTATTCATCAAAAACAATATGAAGGTTTGTCTAATGCTACAACTTTTTGGAATACAATTAACACTTTGATAAAACAGTGGAACTTTTTATAAAGGATTTGAAAACTTACTTGTGGAGTATGGCTTTTTTAGACAATTAAGTTATTTATTAATGCTTGGATTTTATTATCAAATATTTCATCTTGTTGTATGTTGATTTTATGTACATGTGTTGTTTTATGTAGTGTTTGAATTGTTTTAAAGTTGTTCAGCACCTTGATATACTGAAAGGTGCTATACAAATAAAATTATTATTATTATTATTATTATTATTAATGTTGGTCAATTGAGTCCGATGATACTGAATGGTGATTTGTTAACCTGTCCTATAAAAATAGCTAATGAGTTTAATGTAAAATTTACTGCTCCAGTTAATTCTTGTAGTGACCAGTTTGATGCGACTCATCAAGGATCTATTGATGGTCTTAATGGCAATCGTAAATTTTACTTAAGGACTACTACTCCAAAAGAGGTTGAGCGGTTGTTATGGGATAGTTCAGCGGGCTCTGATGGCCTATGTCCCCGCTTATTGATAGATGCTTCTTCAGTTTTAACGTATCCAATTAGTGTTATTTTCAATCTGTCTATTTTGACAGGTATTATACCTGATACTTGGAAACATTCCTTGGTGACTCCCATTTTTAAGTCTGGTTCACATCAGGAGTTTGGTAATCATAGACCGATTTCAATTTTGTCTGTCCTGGCTAAAGTACAGGAAAGGATAATTTACAATCAGTTGATTGATTATGTGGACTCTTTGTGATTGCTGTCTCAGAATCAGCATGGCTTCCGTAAAGGAAGAAGTACTGAGACTGCCTTGGTTGAGTTCTCAAACACGGTACTGGATGGAATGGATAAAGGTTGTTTGACCGGTGCCATGTTCGTGGACTTGACCAAGGCATTCAATTCAGTGGATCATCAGTTGTTAATTACTAGATTAGAGTTTTTGGGAGCAGGACAGTCTTTTTTGGTTTGGATTGGGGATTATTTAACTGATAGGTTTCAAAGAATTAAATATGGAGGTGTCATTTCTGAATCTGCAATGGTAAAGTGTGGGGTCCCTCAAGGCTCCCTACAGAACAACTTTTATTTTCTTTATTTTTGACCAGCAAGTGAAAGTAATTAATAATGCTTTTCTAACTCTTTATGCATACGATACAGTTATATATATGCAGGGTTCTTCTGTCAAGGACCTAAGTGATTCTCTAACAGAAGAAATGTGTAATTTTCAATGATCCCTTATTGCTTGTAGGATGGTTTTAAATAAATCAAAAACAAAGGTGATGATTTTTGGAACCTCGGTGAGATTAAGAACTGTGGGACAGTGTCTGGAGGTTAAATCTCTTGATGGATCATTGTTTGAGCAGGTGGATACATTTCAGAATCTTGGGGTATTATTAGATTCTAATTTAAGTTATGAACCTCATTCATTGTAGAATGTCCCCTTTATATAGAATTCGTTCATTTCTTACTATGGAGTCTAGGGTAGCTATTTCTAATCATTTTTTAGTTCCCATTGTAAATTACGTTGCTATTGTAACTGATACTGCTTCTGTGATGGTGATCTCTAGGAAATTCATTTTACTACTGCTGATCACTAAATTTCCTTTAAACTATCCTAAATTGTCTCATCATTGTGAAATCTTGAAAGAGATGGGTCGACGTCCGGTTTCATTAAATTTTCAGTATTATGTAGCCAAATTAAAATATAGAATTGTTAATTCTGGAGTTGCACAAAATTGTGTAATTTGTTGAGGCCGTATAATGAGGGCTATTTTTCTAGACAATGAACAGGTGGTATCGTTCTCAAAATTCCATTTATGAGAACTAAAAGTGGAAAGAGAGCCTTTACTTATACTGTCCCATTTATTTGGAATGAAATTCCTTGTGATGTAAGACAGTTGCATTCTGCTAAAGTGTTTGCAGATGAATTAGGGATGTTTCTTGAATTTCAATTTAATTGTAATGTTTTTTATGATTATCTTTTTGTAACAAAGACATTTTTGGTCTGCTATATTTGTATTGTATATGTATGTCTTTTGTATTGTATATGTGTAATTTATGTGGGTCGTACCTGTAAAAGGAACTAGTTTTCCAGTGTGCTTACCCTTTAAGCAAATAAACAAACAAACAACTTCACAGACTGTAAACGTAATAGTGTGTCCACACTGCCAGTGAACAGCCTTGATAATGGTTTGAAAACGTTGCAGCCTATCCACATTGTGGGTGAAGTGTGACCGTTACAGTTGTCTCCCTATCCCACAATGCAGTTCGTGCTGCTCTGAGGGCAATGCTGTAACGACATGCTCACACATCGACACTACAGCCAGTAACTTTATAGAGGCATAACCATTTTCAAAACCATCGTTGAAACCACCTCATAAGTGGTTTCAACAATGGTTTTGAAAATGCCTTCTGTAACATTACAGGTGTAAATGGAAACTGTTACGGTAATCGTCTGGGCCCTCTGTAACGTTACAGAGGCATCGTGTGGACAGGGCCTTATTCAGGTCCTCTTGCAACCCCTGCCCCCTCCGTGTCATCTACCACACCCTCCATCTTGGTATCATCTGTGAACAGACTGATTTTATCCTACCTAGTTATAATGTCATGTGCTTAATAACGTATGACATTAGTGCTAACCCGGAATAGAACTGTAGGTAAAAGCGAAGTTACAATACCGCTAATACTGCTGTATGCAGTATTGCAAAATTCGTACTATCCCAGGCAGAGGATAAGACCTCTGCTGGGATGGGATTCCACCAAGCAGCTGCCATGGTTCAATGGACTGAGCCACTGCTGCAAGGAACCCAGGTGCTGTTTCTGGGACTGGGTTTGATTCCCAGTCCCAGAAACTTTTTCCTTTAACAATTTTGTGCAGTTTTGAGTTACCTCAATTGAGAATCTTTATTGGGGGTGAGGGGCGAGCCCCCAGCAACGGAGGTAAGGGGTGGACCTCCTCAAAAAAAAGTCTTATGCTGCATTGTAGCGATCACGCTATATTGGCAGCATGATTGTACCATGCTGCAGAATATCTTGCGACATTATGACCCTGAGCTGATTTTACTCCAGATCCCATTAGAGATATCTGCAATGAAAATCCAGATGAGTACTGGTCCCAGCATGGATCTCTGTGCTACCCTGCTCATCACCACTCTTGGTGATGAGAGTTCCCAACCCACCACCACTCTTTGCTGTCTCCTCCTCAGCCAGTTCCTGATCCAGGTCACCATTTTTGGTCCTGCCCCCACATACTCCAGCATCCCTCCAATCTTCCATGTGGCACTGAATCAAAGACCTTACTGAAGTCCAAGTACAGGACATCCACAGCATGGCCCTTGTCCAGTTCCGGTGTCACCCAGTCAGAATTCTACCAGATTTGTCTGGCAAGATCTGCCAGTGACAAACCCCTGATGCTGGTCATCCTGGATACTGTTTGCCTCCAAGAAGCTCATGAGGTTCTCCTTTAGGATAGTCTCCATGAGTTTGCTCACAACTGAGGTGAGGCTGACTGGTCTGTAGTTCCCTGGTTCATCCTTTGACCCACTTTTTTGGATAGGCACCACGTGGCCCATCTTCCAGTCTTGTGATACACATCCTGTTTCCAGGAAGGTATTGAATAGGTCTGCCAGCAGCCCCACAAGGACCTCTGCCATCTCCCTCAGTACTCCATGGTGAATGCCATCCAGCCCAGGCACTTTGTCCACTCTTAATGCCCTCAACCCCTCTAGCACCCTGCCTTCTGTAATCCCTACATCTGCTGTCCTCTCCCCTTACCCCCCACTTGCCTGAGGTGTTTGCCACCCTTCTTCTGCATGAATGCAGAGAAGTACTTGTTCAGCACCTCTGCCTGCTTCGTCCCCTTTTCCACCCCCCATTTTTCTTGATCCTCACAAGCTGATCTTCGTTTCTCCTTTTCTCACCTATGTAACTGAAGAAGTCTTTTTCTCCTCTTTTGGTGGGCAACTAGGGCATCTGTGTCACTTACAGGAAAGCTCAACCCAAAGAACCACTGAACCCTCACAAAATACCAGAGTGGCCTTGGCAAAAGGTGGGATCCAATTTATTTGTCTTTAACAGAGACACATACTTGCTGATGGTAGACTATTATTCAAAGTTTATCCAGATGTCCAGATTACAAAATACCACAAGTCAGACTGTGATTAACCATATAAAATCTCAATATGCACTGTATGAAATTCTGGACATTCTTAATACTGACAATGGGTCCAAGTTTACTATTGCTGAGTTTGAGACTTTTTCAAAACCACGAGTTCAAGAACCTCATGTCCTCACTCAGATACCCCCAGAATTATGGCATGGTTGAGAAAGCAGTACAAACAGTCAAATACTTATTTAAGGATTCCATGAAAGACAACATAACTAGCATTGCTTGATTTGAGGAACACACCAATCAAAGGCTTGGGGTCCACAGCACAGTTACTCATGGGCCGATGTACCAGAACACTGCTACCCACAACACATGAACTGTTAAAGCCTAGGGTACCAGAGTTAAATGTCTGTGCTACATTACAGACTGCTCCGTGTAAGCAACAGCATTGTTTTAACAGAACTGCGCATACCTTGCATCTGCTGCTTCCAGGCCAGCAGGTACACATGTGCACTAACCAGCATGAATGGATCCCTGCAGTTCTTGTTTCACTGGCACAGACCCCTCATTTCCTATACTGTCTCCACCATTGGGAAACAGTACTGGTGTATTCACCGAGATCTGAAAAGCCCACCGGTCTCACTGACCACAGGGTGGTGGCTACAGGATCTTCCCTGTGGAGGGAGAGCAGAAGAAGGGGAAACTGAACTGGGTGAGGAGTTCAAAACTGAAAGTAGCAGGAGAAAACACAGCAGCCATAACAGTGTAGTCAAGCCAGGACCGTAGTGAGGATCTGCCACTAGTGACAACCACAGAGAGGGCAGCTGCCCCTATGGTCCTGTTCAATCTATTAGAAAGCCCTATTCAAATTAGCAGTCAGGTGGCATTTGATACAAAAGCTTGCATGCTCTAGGACTTAAAGAACACCTTTTGTGATGTGAGTTCTCACAGCCAGGAAGGAACCTCACCTGGCTTAGAGTCCAATGGTGTAAAAAAAAAATGACCTGCTGCCATTTTTGGGTGGGAAAAGATCATATTTTTGCTCCTAGGAGTCAAGCAAAGAAGTTCAAAATAATGCACCTGGGAAACAAAAACCCAGGGGAAGAGGACACAATGGGGGGAGGTAGTAACGACAACAAAAATGGAAAGGGACCTGGGGGTAATCATATCAGATGACCTTAGGATTGGCAAGCAATGTAAGAAGGCCATAGGGAGGGTTGGGGGGATACTGCGATGTATGGGGAGAGGCATCACCAGCAGAAAACAGGAAGTTGTTATCCCCCTGTACAGACAGTTGGTGAGACCCCATCTGGAGTACTGCGTCCAGTTCTGGAGACCCCATCTCCGCAAGGACATAGACAGGATGGAGGCAGTTCAGAGGAGGGCAACTAAAATGGTGCAGGGTCTGCAAGGGAAGCCCTATAAGGACAGACTAATAGAGCTTAATATCTATACCCTTGAGGAAAAGAGGGAGAGGGGGGACGTGATAGAAACGTTTAAGTAACTCAATGGAATCAACAAAGTTCAAGAGGGTAGCATCTTTCAGAAAAAGAGATGTGCAAGAACAAGGGGACACAATTTGAAGATAGAGGGGGAACTACTCAGGGGCAATGTGAGGAAGTATTTTTTCCACAAAGAGGGTGGTGGATGCATGGAACAGCCTTCCTGAGGAGGTTGTGGGGTCTAAAACTGTGGGAGAATTCAAGAATGCATGGGACAGACATAAGGCAATTTTTGTGGGGGTAGGAAGAAATAGGCTGTTGGTTAAATAGGATCTGCAGCTTATCCTCTAGGTAGGGAAATGGGCAGACTAGGTGGGCCAAGCAGTCCTTATCTGCTGTCAAAGTCTATGTTTCTATGTTTCTAAGCAGCCAATCCCTTCCACTTTCTGGTTTACAACATGCCCCCACGCTGTTCCATATTCTGGCATCATAATGTACCTGCACGGGGGGAGGCTGCTTCATAAGCATGGCTGGAGCTGCTTTGCTTCTCAGGGTGAAAATATGATCCCTTCCCACCCAAAAATGACAGCATATTAAAATGTTCTTTTTTTACATCCTCAGACTCCAAGCCAGGTAAGGCTCCTTAGTGGCATGGTATTGGGGGGGGGGGATATTCCGTGGCAGAGCATGTAAGGTGCCCTTTAAAACTAGTTCTAAAAAAGTTAATATCTAAACAGTTAAAAGACTATTCTAAAGAGGGGAGATGTGATGATACGTTAATGAATATTAAAGGACACACGCTCTGCGTGATGTCACCATTTTGAAGAACAGTATGCAGTGATTGGGTCCTGTAACCCACCAGATTCCTGCAGTTTGCATGAGTGTTGTGTTATGCTGGTTATTTAATAAAGCTTTGGAAACTCAGCACTTTGCCTCCGTGTTTCATTACACACAGTCCTCTGTGACCTGAGCCAGCTTGCAGCCAGCTACTTTTATAGAGCTGGGATGACGATGGGCTGCCTCTCTTGAGCTGTCTGAGGGTCCTGTGTATGAATTAATGTCATTTTTACAGGGAATGGATGCACTAAAACCTAAGCTAGTTTGCAGCTCTGGCTTTTCAAACCTAAGTCCAGTATTACCTAAAGTCACCGGGCAGGCAGTGTGTCCTTTGACCCCTTTACAGCAGTTCTTGGGTCAGAGAAACTACAAACTTGGGTGTCCCTGCAGTCTTTCATTGTTCAAACATGCTTCTAGTGCACTGTAATACCTTTTCTACCTCTAAACATGGGAGCACCTTTCACCATGACCACACACACCAAGGGTACAGTTAGTTCACTTGGTACACTGATTGGGGGGGGGGCTGCCAACTTTTTAGCTGAATATTGGGAATTTGGTGGCCCAGAGTATAACAAAAATCACAAAATGTTCACAAGAAGGTACTCAACACTACTGCTACAGAAGGACAGGTTAATTTAGGCATGTTACACAAATGGTCAGCATTCAGATGGACATTATGTTTATGTGCAGTTACAGTGACAAGCATAATTTGGAGAGGGTGCCCTATTTCTTTACTTGAACTACAGCTTAGAATGCAATTTAAATTCTAACTGCAGCTTACAGTGTCATTTAACTGTAATGCTGTCTTTTTTCTGGTCTCTGTACACCTGCTCAACTGGGCTCTGACTCCCCCATACTGCATGAAGTATAGAGTTCTTTGTAACATAAGGAGTTACGTGTACTCTTTAAGTAATTCAAGATGGTCCAAGTGAGCCTAAATCACTGTAGTACTCAGGGAGCAACAGGGTGCAGGAAAACACTATTTTTAAGCAAAAAAGATGTTTCAGGACTAGAGGGCATGGGATGAAGTTGGAGGGAGGACGATTCAGAGGAAACATGAGAAAGAATTTCTTCACAGAACGGGTGGTGGACAAGTGGAACACCCTGCCGGAGGAAGTGGTGGGAGCTGAAACAATCACGGGATTTAAGAATGCATGGGATAGACATAAAGGAATTCTAGAGGTCAGGGGTAAGGGGAAATAGACTTCTAGGAAAACAAACTGAACTTACAAGCTCAAATGGGCAGACTAGGTGGGCCATAGGCCCTTATCTGCCGACACTGTCTATGTATCTATGTATATATAAGGGAGCTGCCCAGAGCCAAGATTCTGAAATTCAACATATTTTGGGTTGTTTTCAGGGTGGATTGAAGTCTGTTCCAGGTATATGGGTCCCTGATAGCAAACACATGCCTGATGCTGTCTATCTTGATGTTTGGGACAGTCCAGGTAATAGCTTTGGCCGAGGCGATCAAAAATTATAAAATAAATGAACACACTGGGTGGGATATTCAGACTGTGCCTGGCTGGGGCACACAAGCCTGGGCGCAGCACAACTGGGATGTGCCAGGGCATGACTTGGGTGATATTCAACAGTGCTGCGCCATGGCTCAGCACCATTGAATGTGGCACAGTGGCCGCCCGCAGTGCACATGATGCAGTGGCACTGCACCAGCGCAAGTAGTAAGTGAGGAGCAGGAGGATGCGCCAGCGCAATTACGGTTGTGCTAGGTACAGGAACTGCAATATTCAGCAGTGGGTATACAAATGGGGTCATTATGTATGCAAGGTACAAACGTGGGCCATTTGCATGTCATTATGGCCCCATTTGCTTGCAGATGCGCCAACCCCCTGCGACTTGCACCTGGCACCCTGTCAGGCTGCAGCCATCGGGGGACCGATGCCCCCTGCCTCTCGGCGGCAAAATGCCCCAACGCCCCATTCGTAGGCTATGTAATAGTATCAACATCCCTGGTGGTCCAGTGGACCTGCTCTCCAGTCCGATCGTGGGTTATGTAATATAATTACCATCCCTGGTGGTCCAGTGGACTGAATCCTGCCCGATCACATAGTGGGACTGTGTAGTACAATACGATCTGCACGCCCATTGGCCCATGCTGTGGACCAATGGGCGTACAGCTGTATTGTATGCTGTCAGTTGGCGGGCAGCCATGCGGCTTGCGGGTTGGGAGTTGCTGCCCACCACTGACCAGAGGGGGAACAGGGAGGTGAGGATCAGTGGGTGGGTGGGAAGGGGAAGCGCTGGACCACAAGGGTGTTTTCTTGCACGGAGCTCGCGATCGGGCTTGGGAGCAGGTCCACTGGACCACCAGAGAATATATCTTTATTCTGAGCCTGCAATCAGGCAGGTTTTGGTCCACTGGACCACCAGGGATGATAATTACATTACATAGCCCACGATCGGGCTGGAGAGCAGGTCCACTGGACCACCAGGGATACTGGACCTTTCATATGTATACCTATGTCCGCGATCGGGCATTGGGGGGGTGCTACTGCGACAGGACGGTGCAGTCAGAGGTCGGTGGCCACCACAGCTGGCCGTTGGCGATAGTAATTTGGCAGCTCACCTGTGGGTGGCCAGCAGTTGCTCCTTTTTTTCCAGGCTCAACTGTGTGTGGCGCAAGTAGGGGTTGCACCTGCAACTGTCAGCAAATCCTGAGCTGAATATTGGGATGTGTGGACTATGCATGGGCATACACCCCCTACTTGCTCCACATACATTACTGATAAGCCCCAGCACATCGGGATTTGTGCCATGCACTTTCCCCTTTTGAATATCGTGCCGGGGCACATCAGTGGGTTGGGCATGGTGCAACTGTGTAGCTCCATGCGTAACCCTTTTAAATATCCTGGCCCCTGTATACAGCCGTGTTCTACATGTAACACCTAATACTAACTGTGCATCATATTAATTCACATTTTTTATTAGCAAAGTTTTCCACTTACAGAGGCAGTAACATGAAAGAAGACAAGAATACAGCACTTGTTACATTAAAACTGCCCCTCCCTGCTCTCCACCCCCCCACAGCAGTTGTGTATCAATGTACCACATAAGTATAAAACTGTTGTACAGGAGCATACAGGGCAATTTTACTAAAACACAACTATTTCTGAGCAGCTAAGGTTAGGGAATGAAGGGGATCCCATATTTGAGTGTAAACAGATAATCTGTTGTGAAGGCTGGCAATAGCCTTTTCCGTACGCAGGTTATCAAGGATTTCATTCACCCATTCCTGTAATGTCGGAGTGAGCTTGTCTTTCCAATGATGTAAAATAAGCTTTTTGACCGATAAAGCTATCATTGAAATATGAAATCTTCTGACTTTGACTCTAATAGAAGACATGTCCCCGAGGAGACAGATATCTGGCGTGAAATGTTCCTGTAAACCCAGTATAGGATCTAGGGAAACTTTGTTAGAATCCCACAACTTGGAAATTTTGGGACAGGACCAAAATATGTGAAGGAGTGTTCCCTCCTCCTGTGAACATTTAATGCATATATTTGAGTCCAGCAGACCCCACTTCGTTAACTTAACAGGAGTATAATACATATTATGTAAAATATGATATTGCATAAGGCGTAATCTGTCTTGGGAGACAAATTTGTGACAGGACCTCCACAAAGCTTGCCAATTAAGTGAGTATTGAGGAAGTAGGGAACTCCAGAACCTCGTCTGCCCAAAAGAGTCCCCATACCTTTTGTGAAATAGCACTTGATATACTTTGGATACACTGCCCGAGGACCCAAGTAGAGATAAAGTATCAGGTATCAGGGCCCCAACCATCTGAATAGGAGGGGTGTTACCGAACACTATTGTGAGTAGATGTCTTATCTGTACCACTTTAAAATCTGAGAATGCCAGGATACTAAATTTCTGAATGAAATCACATATGGATAGCCATTGTCCCTCCTCATCCACAAAGGAAAGTACTATCCCATCCCCCAATTGGGGCAACCAGGTACAAGGAATCTGCTGCTTATTCATAGTGAAAGATGGGGAGTTCCAGATAGATTGGGCCAGATCTAACTGAGGAGTATAACGCAGGAAAGAGCAAAGTTGAGCGTATATCCTTAAAGAAGTGGTAACTATAGGACATTTCTCGGCAACATGCACCTGAGAGATTTTTACATAGAACAGAGTTAAGAGATCCAGGTTCATGGACAGGATTGAGTCCAACTCTATTCTAAGCCAAGTCGGCTGCATCCTTTCAGAACCCGGATTTACCCATTTCAGGCATTTAACCAGATGGCTAGCCCAGTAGTATAAGGCCAAATGGGGAATCCGCAGGCCCCCCTCAGATTTTGGAGCAGCCAACTTGTAGTAAGCCAGTCGAGGGTATTTGTCAGACCAGATAAACTTGGTAAAAATACCATGCAGTTTCTTAAATCAGGATAACACGATGAAAGAATTGAGAAGAGATAAAAGATAGAAAATTCATGGGAAGATATTCATCTTGATTATATTGATCTGGCCCCAAAGCGAGATAGGGAGTTTAGACCATCTGTTGAGATCTTGAATTATAAGCTGGGAAAGGGGCTCCAGATTCTCCCTGAACCATACTGAAGGATTATGAGTCAGTTTAATGCCCATGTATTTCAGTGACCTAAGGGACCAACATAGACCAAAGAGGGCAATATCGGTCTTAAAAATCTTATGGTTTAAAGGAAAAAAGGAAGATTTATTAGCATTAAGCTTATAGTTAGATAGGGCACTAAATTTAGCAATTTCACCCAGCAAAACCAGAACAGAAGATACCGGATGGGATAAGTACACAAGGAGATCATCCGCATATGCAGTGATTTTGACCTTGTGATGCCCCACCCAGATGCCTTGTATTCCCGTAGTATTGAGAATATTCCGAATGAGAGGTTCAAGATACAGATTGATTAACAAGGGAGAGAGGGGACAACCCTGTCTGGTACCAGAATATAATGAGAAGGACTTAGAAAATGCACCATTTCCCGAGATCCTTGCTGTAGATGTTTTGTATAATGTAACTATCCATGGTATAAAGACAGAAGGGAACTGAAAGGCTTCAAGAACATGGAACAAAAATTTCCAGATCACCCAATCAAATGCCTTCTCGGCATCCAGGAAGACCAGTCCAGTGGGAAACACAGCATCTCTGGAGACTGAGAAGACATGGGAAAGGGTACGCAAATCAGGGAGAACTACAGTTAGTCTATTGGCCAGTATCTTCAAGAGGATTTTAATATCCTGATTTAAAAGAGATATGGGCCTGTAACTTTAGACTAACTCAGGATCTTTATCTGGTTTAGGGAGGAGAACAATCAGGGCTTCAAACAGGTCAGGATCAGTCTCGATCCCAGATAGAATGTACTGAAATAAACGATAAAGCACGGCTAATAAAAGGTCACAAAAAACTTTGTAAAATAAAGAGGAGAACCCATCTGGTCCTGGGACCTTGTCAGAAAGTAGCTCTTTAATAACCTTGGAAATTATCTCATGGGATATAGGAGAAACCAGAAGGCTCTTGTGTTGCTCTGATAGAGAGGTCAAGTGGGAGTTATTAAGGTACTCCTCAAGAATCCCCGGACAGGGAGGACTATCCATATCCCCATATCATTTTTCATAATATAGAGTGAACTGCTGCACTATCTCAGTAGGGGATACTTTCAGAGACCCATCTGCCATTGCCCGAGTTGGTGGAATGAATCTTATGGATTCTTGTTGTTTTAAATGCAATGCGAGCAAATGCCCTGCTTTCTCTTCCTGATCCGTATAGCTGGCCTTAGTTCGGATTATAGCTAGTTCAGCCTTCTCCCTTAACAACTCTAGATATCTATCTTTGGCCATGAGAAGCTTCTTCTTATCCTCATTAGAGGAACTGACAGTAAGATTCCCTTCAAGGGACTAAATTTGAGATAATAGTGACAACAGCTCTTCCTCCTGCACCCTTTTCCTTTTAGCTGTTGTACCAATGAGAACCCCTCTCATATAAGCTTTAAAACCCCCCCATAGAATATCTGGCCTTGCACTGTCCAATGGGTTGGATGAGAAAAAGACTTCAATTTGCTCTCTTATAAGTTTACAATACTTGGCATCTTTAAGAAGCTGTTCGTTAAGCTTCCACCTAGTCTCCCTCTTAGGTGAATCAAGAAATGCCAAGTTGCATACCACAAGAGAATGGTCAGAAAGGGGACCAGGTTGGATCGAGGCAAACTTGACCCAAGGCAAGAGACCCTGTGAGATAAAAACATAATCAATGTGAGACTGCAAACCGTGCGCCATTGAAGAAAAAGTGAACTCCTTAGAGTCAGGATGCAACACACGCCAGACATCACAGAGCACGCATTGATCTACCAGATCTTTAAATGCCCTCTGTCCCGGGGACATCCCTCTCAGCCCACTTCCTGACCTATCCAGGTCAGAGTCAATAACCTGATTAAAGTCCCCCCCAAAAAATAATCCTAATGGGAAACATTCGGAGCACAGTAGTTATCTACCTCATAAAAAACCCCCAGGTCATCAATGTTGAGTCCTTATATGCTACCGAGTAAAAACGGTATGGACCAGAGAGTGCCTTTGACTAAAACAAATCTGCCTCCTGGATCCTTGATACCCTGTGTAGCAACAAAAGGGATACTTTTATTAATAATGAGCATGACCCCACAGCTTTTAGTGGAGCCCTGAGCTTCATAAACCTGACCTACTTGTTGTCTCCTTAATCGTAAAGCTTCAATCTCTAATAAATGGGATTCCTGCAAAAAATTAATCTGAGACCTCAATAAATTTAAGTGTTTGAGCACCTGTTATTGTCTGGATTTTTTCCTGATCCCCTTAACATTCCAGGTAGCAAAAGTCACATCATTAGCCATCTAACCAGATTAATAAGCTTAACATCCTCCGCCCTGTATAGGTATATCAAAGAGTATTCAACCAAGTTCGAATGGTTGCTGCTGTATGATCCTCCCTCCCCCAAACCCTCATCCCCCAAAACAAGCTACTCCCTCTTCTATCCCCCATAATAATCCACCTCCCAATAAACAAGAAAGTATCTGAAACAAAATGCCCAAACTCCCCACCCCATCCCATCCACCCCAACTGTCACAAACAGCGCTCAGCAAAGTATCATGTCCCTTCCTCCCCCGCAGCCTCCCAAAATAGACCCCTCAGCCCCAAACAAGTACAATAACACATCCCCCCTAACCAGGAAAATTTAAGTAGGAACCGAGAAAACTCTGCACCCTAATCAATTCTAGATAGTTTAACAAGAGGAGCTGGAATTAGAACATACAGGTGCAACGAAGTTGCTGCCATAATACACTGGATATCTGTGGCCTAACAAGAGGAAGACCCAACCCACACGGATTTCAGGTAGCTAACTTAAATATAAAGTTCTTAACTACAGCATCCCACCAGCAAAGAATCAGATAATACAGTAAAGGTATTCATCAGTTGACCAGATATTAAGGGAGAAAGCTGTGCAAATGAGACTAAGCCGCAATTAGCGAGCTGCATATAACCTACTTAATGAGCACCAGTACCTCGAGGTTCTAGGTTAAATATCCAAAAGACTAGGGTTCTTTTGTCTCAGCATCATACCCTAACAAGACCAACTGGCATAGTAGCGAGTGTGTTTATTACCCCAGGCTTCGAGCCAACAGCTCGCACTGAACTAATAATCCTGTGCACTGAGCTCCCCCTTGTGGCCACAGAGTGAAATTCAAATGCACATCACTCCTCCTGTATTAATCTACCCCTAGAACAAGACAATGAGCCTGAGTGATATTCTTTAACCCTCCCCTTTGTACTAACAAATAACGTTCCTGAAAAGATCAAGATAATGAAGACCTTCCCCCAAAAGAACAAGCTTGAGACTCAAACAAATCTAATATGAAGGCTGCAGTCCCATGTTTTGAATTCAAAACCAAAAAGCCTTATATCGGTTAAGATGGCGAGATAACAGCTCAGCATCTCCCCTCAATAAGATCCTCTAGATTTCATCCACTCTGTTTATCCTATTCAGTAATGGATGTGAGAAGCAGTCCCATCTTGACAATGCTGCTCTCCCCTTCACATGGGCAAGGGCTCCTCATGGGTCACGAAACAGGTCAGGAAGAGCAAGCTTGAGGCCAGCAAGAGCAACATCAGGATCCTCATATGCTAACCAAGATCCATTCACTAGAACCTGCAACTTAGCTCGTACCCCATCTTAAACTTAAGCCCAGCAGCAATAATCTTGGTTATGATGGGATGAAATGCTGTGCTCTTCTGTCGAAAAGATCTCAGGAGGTCCTGTGCTATTCTTAGCTTCAAGTTTTCCCACTGGACCTCTTGTAGGTCTCTCACTTTAGACAAGAGGTGTTGCCTTTCCAAAAAATTGAGAAATCGACATATCATAGGGTGGGGAGCAGCCCCCGAAGGAGGTTTTGGTCGAAGGGATCTATGCGCCCTCTCAATAGTATACACAGAGCCAAAGGGAGAGGGACCAGCAACACGTTCTACCAGCTTTTGCACAAAGTCAATAGCATTCTGGCCTTCTTCACCTTCAGGTAGCCCCAATGTTACAACATTATTCCTGTTGCTATGGCCCTTGAGATCCTCCAACTTTGCTTCAACTCGAGAGAGCTTCTGCTGCTGTGCAGCTAGCCCAGGATCTATCTTTTGCAGATGTTTCTCGAGAGACATAATGCGAGCTGTATTATCCGATGTTACTGTAGTGACCTCTTCCAGCTTCTTAGACAGGGCTTTAAGCTCAGTTGCCATTTCTTTGACTTTCTCACGAAAGAGCTTGAATTCTTCGAGGAACCTGTTCAGGGTCAGAGACTCCTGATCCGGTATTTGGCTAGATTGGTCAGGCCTGTCTGATCCACTCGAGGCCCTAGGTTTCTTCCGGACCTTCTCGGGAGTAACTGGCGGGGTATGCTTTTGCAAAGGTTTTTTTCATGTAAGCCTCCATAAATGCTCCAACTGGCAACTCCGAACCCTGGAAAGGTTAGAAGGCAGATTCCAGGAACACCAAGGGGTTTGAAGCGATTTAGCAGACCAAAAAAGATGAATTTGTAATCGGGAGGCTGGTGCTATGCGGAGGAGCTTCTATTCAGCACTCTGCATCATGTGATCTCTAACTGTACATTTCAGTAATGATAGCAACTACAGGAAGACTACTACAAAGGTTATTAAATACCCAGCCTGTTAATATTTGCAATAAACAGAAACATAGAAACATAGACTTTCAGGGCAGATAAGGACCACTTGGCCCACCCAGTCTGCCCTTTTCCCTACCTACTGGATAAGCTGCAGATTCTAGTTAACCAACAGCCTACTTCCTGCCACCCCCACTACAATTGCCTTGTGTCTGTCCCATGCATGTTTGAATTCCCCCACTGTTTTAACCCCAACAACCTCCCCAGGAAGGCAGTTCCACACATCCACCACTCTCTTCGTGAAAAAAGATTTCCTCACATTATCCCTGTGCCATCCCCCTCTATCTTTAAATTGTGTCCCGTTGTTCTTAGACATCTCTTTTTCTGAAAGATGCTACCCTCCTAGACTTTGTTTATTCCCTTGAGGTACTTGAATGTTTCTATCATGTACCCCCTGTCCCTCCTTTCATCAAGGGTATACATAATAAGCTCTCTCAGTCTCTCTTCATGTGATTTCTGATGCAGACCCTGCACCATTTTAGTTGCCCTCCTCTGGACTGCTTCCATCCTGTCTATGTCCTTGCATAGATGAGGTCTCCAAAACTGCACACAGTACTCCAGATGGGGTCTCAGCAACTGTCTGTACAGAGGGATAACCACTTCCCTTTTTCTACTTGTGATGCCCCTTCCTATGCATCCCAGTATCCCCCTGGCTCTCCTCACTGACTTCTCACATTGCTTACCCACCTTTAGATCATCTGATATGACTACCCCCAAGTCCCGTTCTATTTTTGTTGTTGTAAGTACCTCCCCTGCTATTGTGTACTCTTCTCCTGGGTTTTTGTTTCCCAGGTGCATTACTTTGCACTTCTTTGCATTGAATACAAGTTGCCATATGTCTGACCATTCCTCCAACCTTGCCAAGTCCCTTCTCATCTTTTCTACCCCCTCTTGTGTATCAACTCTGTTACAGATCTTTGTGTCATCTGCAAAGAGGCATATGTTTCCTTCCAGTCCCTCTGCAATGTCACCTATAAAGATGTTAAAGAGGATTGGACCCAGTACTGAGCCCTGAGGTACTCCACTGGTAACCCCCCTTTTTTCAGAATGTGTTCCATTCACTATTACCTTCTGTGTCCTGTTGTGCAGACAGTTTGCTACCCAGGCTCATCCCTTTATAGAACCACCAATGCTTCCAGATCTTTGAAAACATAGTACAAAACAAAACTCACCCAAATCAGGAACCAAAACAAAAAAAGCAAAAAGGAAATCCAAAAAATTTCTGATCATAGGAGACTCCATGATACGGGGAGTTGATACCCATCTCCAGCCAGGGATAATGGTCAGATGTCTCCCAGGTACATTAGCATGGAGAGACACTGACTGCATTGCTAAAATTGTTCACAAAGCAGGAGAAAACATTGATGTCCTAGTACACATAGGGACTAATGATCTCGCCAGCCGGTCAGTTGTGGAGACCAAGGAACACCTGACCAGGCTGGGTGACAAAATATCATCTATTTCATCCAGCATCTCCTTCTCTGAAATCCTGCCAGTTTGGGAGAGGGGAACAGATGGACAGAAGGTCAGAGAAGGGGAGATAGGAGAGCTAAACACATGGCTCAAGGGCTGGTGCCAGGAAAAAGGACACAGATTTGTAGGGAACTGGCAACAGTTCTGGGAGCGAAAGTTCTTTAAATTTGATGGACTGCATCTGACTAAGGAGGGAGTCAGTGCATTGGGGCAGAAGTTTGACGTCTTTGCAGAGTATTTAAACTAGCTAATGGGGAGAGGGGTGCAGCACCCCATATGTCGAATGGGAAGAACACCCCTCCCCCCTCAGCTAGTGGTCAAACAGGGATTCAGCATGTTTGCAGTTCATTTGCATCACCAGGTAAGAAAAAAGGCTTGTCTCCCCATATGACACACAGGGGTAATGCCAAATCTCACCCAACAACTAACACACCAAAATCTGGCCAATGGAAAATCATGTACACAAATGCTCACAGCCTGGGAAATAAGATCCCAGACCTGCAGGCAATAATGTCAGAGGCTAAACTGGACATAGTAGCAATTAGTGAGACATGGTTTACCAGTAACCACACTTGGGAGACTTCAGTACCTGACTATGTATTGTTCAGAAGAGACCGAGGTGCAAAAAGGGGGGGAGGGCCTGTATGTCAATGAAAATATCAAAGCTACAGAAATTCAGAATACACATAAGGAGCCAGAAGAACTGTGGGTCACCCTGGAAACAGGAAATGGGACAGCCATAAGAACTGGGGTTGTCTACAGGCCCCCAGACCAGGGGGAGGACATAGACACATTACTGTTAGAAGATGTACAAAACATGACAGTTAAAGGGGAGGTTCTGATAATGGGAGACTTCAACATGCCAGATACAGATTGGTCAATACCAGCAGGAACATCTGCCAGAACTAGACACATAGTGGATTCTCTGCAGGGGGAGGGCCTCAAACAACTGGTACAGCAACCCACAAGAGAAAGGGCTATCCTAGATCTAGTACTGACTAACAAGGAAGGGATCACAGATCTCCAGGTAGAAGGTCACCTGGGGCCCAGTGACCATCACATGGTATGGTTCAATTTGGCTACTACATCTAAATCATCCCATTCCAAGGCAAAACTATGGGACTTCAGAGGAGCTGACTTTGATAAGATTGCCAACAGAGTTAAGCTAGCCCTGGCAAAAGAAACACAGGTGAGGGGTACAGGCAAAGTGGGCAAGCATTAAGATGCAATACTTGAAGCAACATCCCATTGTGTTAGACAGAAAAGGAAGAGCAAAAGAAGAAGGAAACCACTTTGGTTCTCAAATACAGTAGCAGAAAAGGTCAGTGCCAAAAGGCTGGCCTTCAGGAAATATAAGGAACACAGGGATGAAGATAGGAAAACCAAACTGCCCTAAGGAAGCAGGGAAGGTAGTAAGGCAGACAAAGTCCCAAACTGAGGAAAACACTAGCACGAACAGTAAAGAAGGTGACAAGACTTTCTATAGATACATTAGTGAAAGGAGAAAGTCCAGAGGGGTATTGCTAAGCTTTAATGGAGAAAGGGAGCATGTGAGGAGGAGGAGGACCCTGTAAAGGCATCTATCTTAAATAGATACTTTGCTCAGTATTTACTGAAGAGAAGGTAGGGCAGGGCCCACAGCTCAGCATCATGGACACAGGGGAGGGAGGTGAGCACTACTCCCTTCACAAAAGAAAGGGTCCCAAGAGCTTGCTAAGCTCAGGGTGGATAAGGCAATGGGACCTGATGGCATACATCCCAGAGTACTTAAGGAGCTAAAGGTGGAACTAGCAGAGCCATTAGCAGAACTGTTTAGTGAGTCTCTGAGCACAGGAGATGTCCCAGAAGACTGGAGAAGGGCTCATGTGATCCCGCTCCACAAGAGTGATAGCATGGAGGAGGCAGGGAACTACAGACCAGTCAGTCTTACCTCAGTAGTGGGCAAGATTATGGAGGCACTTCTTAAGGAAAGGATAGTGCAACACCTGGAATCTATAGGGGCACAGGATCCAAGACAGCATGGGTTTACAAAAGGAAGGTCCTGTCAAACTAATCTCATAGATTTCTTTGACTGGGTAACCAGAGTGGTGGACCAAGGGGGAGCAGTTGATGTCGCCTACCTTGACTTCAGCAAAGCTTTTGACACTTTTCCACATAGAAGATTGATAAATAAGCTGGGTAGGCTCGGGTGGGTCAGAAGTTGGTCAACTGGGTGGCAAACTGGTTGGCGGGCAGAAAACAGAGAGTGGTGGTAAATGGTATACAGTCAGAAGAGATGCAAGTCACAAGTGGGCACACTTCAGGATCAGTCCTGGGGCCAGTCCTCTTCAACATCTTCATTAGTGACCTTGCAGATGGACTAGAGTTGCATAGTTTGTCTGTTTGCAGATGACACCAAGATCTGCAACAGAGTAGACAATCCAGATGGGTGGGCAGAATGAGAAGAGATCTGGATAAACTAGCAAAATGGTCAGAAGAGTGGCAACTGGGATTTAATGCAAAGAAGTGCAAATCATGCACATAGGGAGAGAGAAACCTGAAGCCACCTATAGGCTGGGAGGAGTTGCTAGCAGTCACAAAGGAAGAAAGAGACTTGGGCATCATCATCACTGATGACCTGAAATCATCCAAGCAGACCTCTAAAGCAGTAGGTAAGGCTAGAGGGGTGTTAGGGTGTATTAGTAGGGGTATCACAAGTCATAAGAGGGAGGTAATAATCCCTCTTTACAAGACACTGGTAAGGCCCCATCTGGAGTACTGTGTGCAGTATTGGAGGCCACACCTTCACAAGGACATTAACCAAATTGAGGCAGTCCAGAGAAGGGTAACCAAAATGGTGCTGGGACTGCATCAGAAGATATATGAGGACAGACTAACAGAGCTCAATATGTATACCCTTGAGCAAAGGAGGGAGAGAGGTGATATGATCGAGGCATTTAAACACCTTAAGGGCATCAACAAGGTGAAAGAGTCTAACATGTTTAAATATAAGAAAAATAGCAGGAGAAGAGGACACAGCATGAGATTAGAGGGGGGCCGATTAAGGGGGAATGTGAGGAAATTGTTTTTCACAGAAAGAGTGGTGGATGCATGGAATGGCTTACCACAAGAAGTGGTGGCTATGAATACAGTGCAGAGCTTCAAACAGGCATGGGATAGGCATAAGGGAGCAATACAAATGACAATGAATAGATAGGCCACTGACAGAGCAAAGGCCGATGGCACATTTATAAGGTAGAAAAAGAAATGGGCAGACTGGATGGGCCTTGCGGTCCTTATCTGCCGTCAACTTCTATGTTTCTATGTTTCTATAGTATTTGGACACAGTTCAGTTTATATTACGCAGGGGCTCTGTATTTCTCCTCCCAATCATTTGTTGTTCAGAATATATGCATGAACACGGGCTCTTTGTTTATTAAGAGTTCATCAGCTGCTCTTGCTTATTCACTACAAATGACATAATTATTTCCAAGGCACCAGAATGTGTTATTATTACAGGGGTTTATGACTCTGAGTTGGGAATAAGATGTAGGGGTAATTTAACTCTAAGAGATGAAGAGTCCGTTTTTGTACAAAGTTCCTCAATAATAAAAAAATGAGGCAGGAAAATATATGAAAAATATACTAAATACATGCTGAATTGTGTCTAAAAATTAGGGGCCAGATATTCAGAAATACACTAAAGGACATCACAAGTCCAGCACAGCACAAATCCAATGTGCCATGGTGCAAGAAGTGCCATATTCAAAGGCAGCACATGGTGAAATGTGCCAGAGCAACATGGCTGAATATGGCAGGGATGTGCCATGGCGCAACCAGAGCTGCACCATGGCACAAAGAGACGTGCATCATGGAGCAATCAGAGGAGCGTCATGGTGCACAAGGACAAGCCCCAGGCAGAGGTGGAGCAAAAGCTGGGGCACAGTGGAGGAACACACCCGGGGACAGTACCAGGGATGCACAGTGGCAGGGCACAGGTGGCCACCACCAGCAGGGCACACACAGGCACCAAGACTCCCCCACCCTGGAACACAACAGTGGCACAGAAAGCAGGCAACAGGTGGCACCAATGGCCAATGGAGGACCACAAATGGCATCCCCCCCGGCTGCATGCTGTGCACCCACCCAACCAGACCCCAGCAAGCCACACCCAGAACTATGCTGTCAAGCTCACACATGCCACACAGTCCAGACAGCTGCCCCAAGGCCACCCCAATTCAGAACCACCGACCAAGGAGCAGGACACTACCATGCACTACCCACACATCAACACATGCACACCACACAGCCACACACCATGCCACTGAAGCATGACTCTTCATGCAGCTGCAAAGCAGACACCGACACATGCAGGTAAGGCAAAATATCTGTATTCAACAAAACTATATACAACTGCAATGAGTGGGAAAGGGTAGATAAGCGAGGGAAGGGGGCAGGGAATAGGGACTTTACACTGGGAATCCATCACAGCAGCTGGCAGTATAGGGGCAGCCTTGACCTCCACAGGATACCTCCAACAAAGGACAGGACAGGTGATCAGTGCAAGGTTCCAGGATACCATGTTCACCCACTGTGCATAATGGGCAGTGGGAACACACACCCCTGGAGTGGTGCCCTAACCACCCACAGGGGGTGGGCCAGCACTTGCCAGCAACCCAGTATGCCATGACAGTGCACAGAGGTGGACACCACTGCCTAATGGCCACCCAACTGTGCAGCAACAGTCAGATGGCACAGGGTACCAGCAGTGCACTCCCACCCCAGCAACAGCTGGTACACATGTACAATGGCTGCCACAGAGTGGCATGCATCACACACAGTGCACAACATGCAGCTGCCATGGCACAAGGCACAGGTGGCCATGGCCACACCCACTCCCCTGCCACCCACCCTGTAACATGCACAGGAACAGTACAGTGCCTACCTGCCCACTGTGGCCCCACTGGCACCTGTACTGCCTCTGCACCACCACTGCCGAGTCCTGCTGCATCCTGCTGGGCTTGCCCTGATGCTCCTGCTGCTGGAGCTCAGTGCCGGACCTCAGGTCCTGGGAGTAGAACAAAGACAGGTACACATCAGAGTACACCCACAGTATGTGCTCACCACCCCCACCCCTGTGCATAGCGTGTGCCCCTGCCCAACAAGACCCACACAGCTGTATCACAATGCAAGCTGTGGCTGGTAATGGGACACCACAAAGTGCACAACAATAGTGTACCCCACTGCAGGGCATGCCAGGCAACCAAGCCATCACCACAGTACAGCACTAGGGCACACATGCAGCATGGGAAGACTTACCTGGCCATGGCATGGCCCCTCTGCGGACACGCACCTGCAGCTGCCTCAGGCACTCTGGGTCCCACTGTATAAGGTCCCCATACCAGTGGCAGCATTGATCATCGGTCCTGGCCACCCCGGTGTTTTGCACTAGGCTGGCAGTGATGCCCTGCCAGACCTCCATCCGGGGTGCCTGCAGGGGCACCTGCCTGAACAGCCCTTTTGCATATGGCTGCACACAGGCAACCAAATTCACTAGCTTGTTTCTGACCAATTATGGGCCCAATGAACTCCCAGCTGCAAAATTACTCCAGAAAAGATATGTGGAGACAAAATGGTGGCCACAGGCCCACGTGTGCACAACATATGCAGGATTCTTGCTTAGTGGAGGCATACGCTGTGTCCATTAATTGCACAATGCCAGAGATGTGCAACATGGGCATGGCATGACAGGCACATGGTGAGGTAGTCCCAAGGGGTGAGAGGGTCACAGTAGGGGTCACGGGTTGCCTGGTGCACTGTGTGCAGGTGCACAATAGAAGCCATGGCTTACAGTGCACCATGGTCCCTATTGTGTAGTGGGCACACAGAGAGCAATAAGTGTTAGCACACTGAATGACACAGGTGTGCTGTGATTCTGTGCACTGAACATGCGTGAACATTGTGCCGCGACTTGCTCTGGAGCAAATCCATTGTGCACGGAGCAAGTTTGTGATATTTAGCTGCCAGGTGCAAATGAGCTCATCAGCCAAGGCTCATTTGCATGTGTTGCACTATAAAAGTGCCTCAGAATAGCACAGACCATGGACCGGTATTGCAACCATCCAAGGTAAGTTGCACTTGCCGCTGAGCACAGCCAGCACAGCAGGGTGGATGTGGTAGGCTGCTGCTAACACTGACACACATGTCGATGTCCACAGGTAGCACTATGTCGGAGCATGAAGGGAGTGAGGAGCATGGGCCTGCTAACAAATGCAGGCCCAACTTTACCAAGGCAGAGGCACATGCCCAATTCGAGGCCTACCTCAACAGGGAGCCACTGCTGAGTGGTGCCACAGGCACACCACAGGCCAGGGCTGTGGCATGGGAGGAGGTGGTGGCATGTGTAAACCAGCAGGGCAGCCACCAGCGGTCTGTGCAGAAGTGCTGGAACAAGGTGGGCACTAATAAATGCCTCATCAAGGAAAAGGTAGTGGCCATTCGTGCAGCCTGGACAGCCACCGGAGGGGGCCTGCGGATATACCACAGCTCATGGCGCAGGAGGATCTGGTGGCAGTCACCATGTGCCACAGCATTGTCAAGGGTGTGCCTGGTGGAAGTGTTCAGATGGCTGATAGCCCATCACTGCATGGTATGTATGATGGGCACACACAGCAAGCATTGGTGGAGGGGTGGGATGGGGGGTTGGGAGGCCAGGGGCTATGTAACACGGACACATTTGTGTTCTCTTTCAGCACCAGCATGCCTGCATGTGGTGGATGGGGCACCAGCAGCAGCCATGGAGGCAGGCCGAGCCCCGGAGAACCAGCCATCCACCTCCATGGGCATCCGAGGTCCTGATCGGCTGCAGCACACCACGATTGTGCAGCCGGATGTCCTAGGCATGGGGTCAGATAAGGCCCTGGCTGTGTTTCAACAGGATACCAGCCATGGTATTCTCTGCAGAGAGACACAGATCAGGGAGGGGTCTGACTCTGATGATGACCTGACCATGATCCTGGACAGCATGGGTGGTGTTGTGGGAGAGATGCCCATACCATATACCAACACAGGCAGCATGCTCAGTGGCCTGTCAGTGGTGGGACAGTTGGCCACTGCCACTACAGATGCTGCCATGTGCACTGCCATGGCAGTGCTATGTGGTGGTGGTGGTGCAGTCGCAGAGGCACTGGGCAGTGTACAGGGGCTGGAGGGGCAGCAGCGGCAGGCAGCAGGGGACATAGGGCAGTGGGATGTGGGGTAAACTGCTGGGGTGCCTGATAGGAACCTACCCCATGGGGACCCCACTGTGCAGCATCCACTTGAGCAGAGGGCTGTACAGAGTGGTCTTGCACTGGAGGGTTGGCGACCCAACCAGGTTCCCCTGGGCGATGACCCATTTGCAGAGCACACCCGATTGCTGTGGGCCTTCATGGAGCAACAGGTGCTGCTGGTAGCTGGGGTGCATGCACTGTGCACGGAGGTGTGCCAGGTGGCTGAGCAGTGCACTAGAGGAACTGTGCGGCTCATGGAGGCTATTCAGCGCATGCGGGAGGACACAACCGCATCCCAAGATCGCATTGTCAATGTGATCACAGATGGCCTTGTACTGTTGGCTGCCACAGGGCATGGCCAGCTACCTCATACACCACATAGTACACTGTCCACCCCACAAATCCAGCGTTGAGTGACACCATCCCTTTTGAAGCCAGACTCTGCTGTTGTCATTATAATCACACCACAGGCGGGTCTGTTTGGATTGCTACACACCCCTGCACTGACCTGGTCATAGTCCATCAATACAACCCCTTGGGGGCTGTTGCATACACCCCTTGTGGCCAATGTGCAGCCTGTGGCTGACGATCAGCCCTGGCATGGTCTCCCCTGTGGCCGTGGTGGCCATGGTTCGGTGCAGCTGACCTGATGTGTGTGCCTCCCTGGCTGCAGTCTGCTGCTGCTGCCCTGTGCACACATGGGTGGCGTGTGTGTGTGTGTGTGTGTGCATACCACAGGAGTGGCTCCTGTGTGTCATGCTGCATGCTGTCTGTGTGCGTACCTGCCCAGTCACTGGCCTGTGTGGCATGGGCGTGATAAGAGTAGATGTGCACTAGTTGTGCTGTGCATCGGTGCCCTGTGTCACAACCCACACTCAGCAGGTCAGGCCCTCTGATCCCACAGTGCCGACCTCCGAGCATAGTATTGTGAAAAGGTAACAGACAGGGTAACTCTCCTGTCTACTTGTGGGTCTGAATCACCTTTTAGTCTCAAGTTCTAGAGGGATTCAAACTGCGAACTTTATGCTAACGTACCCAAATGTACAGGCTTAGATAATCTGCTCTTTGGGGGGATGCCAGATATCTTTCACCTAAGGGCACCTAACCAGGTATCCAAAAATGAACCCTTAAAACTCTATAAAAGACCTTAAGTATATTCTTACCTTCCCCCAGTTTGGTAACACCATCAAGCTTCTAAACAGTTTTGTCAGTCTTAACCCTCCATACAGCACATGCATAAGAAAAAAAACTTGGAAGACCCAGGTAGTATCTTTAAAATGAAAGGTTTACTTAAAAAGTGATAACAATATGTAAAATGTAAACAGAGAACAATATATCACAAAGCATTCAATCACTTAAAGAAAAAACAGGAAAACTACAGACAAACTTCTACCATAGTATTTAGATCTTTTCTATCTAACGTAATTACCTCTAAGTGCTTATAGTTAGAGATCTTGTTTCTTAAGAGTCCTAAAAGAAAAATGTAACACAGCTGAAACACAGAACACAGTTTAAAACGCTGTGTTTCAACCCCTTCTGTGATGTCATATAACTCCTCCTTTTAGAGTATAAAAAAGTATACAAACAATGATCTTCCTGTCAGGAGATATTTACTGTAAATGCAGTGACTTCAGCAAAAACTGATTTCCCAGTATGACTCCTTTAAATTAAGCCTTTCCTTTGATCTTGTGTGGTTTTCTGTTCCCAAGACAGGTCAAGGATTTTACAACTTTTTCCACCTATGTGCAATACAGTTTTACAGGGATCAGCTTATCTGAAGTCAAAAAATGTATATTTTAGTTTCCTAGCTTCAGCACAGCATAGGTCATAAATAAGGCCATAAAATGCAACTTCTCAAGGAAGTTAATTTCCTTACAGAAATCTCCTGATTAGTTACATATAGCCTGTTATTCTCACTAAAACCTGGGGGGGGGGTTGTCACCAAGGAGCACAGGATGTCTCATGTGAGACAAGTCGCATACCACATTCTATATAACAAATATCAAAGAGCAATCATAACCAGCTGGCCAAGCATCACACCCTGCATCTGATCCCCGCCACATGCCAGTGCCTGGGCACGTGTGTGTGTGTGTGTGTGTGTGTGTATACATGTGTGTTGTTGTGTACTGCTGTGTGCTGTTGTGTGTGGCTGTGTGACACTGTCACCCTCACCCCTGCACCATGCCTCTCTGTGTGTGTGCCCATTACCATGCACGCCCCTGCCTGTGTGCTGTACATGTGTGTGTGTGTGTGTGTGTGTGTGTGTGTGTGTGTACATGTGTGTTGTTGTGTACTGCTGTGTGCTGTTGTGTGTGGCTGTGTGGCACTGTCACCCTCACCCCTGCACCATGCCTCTGTGTGTACATGCCCATTACCATGCACGCCCCTGCCTGTGTGCTGTACCTGTGTGTGTGTGTGTGTGTGTGCGTGTACATGTGTGTTGTTGTGTACTGCTGTGTGCTGTTGTGTGTGGCTGTGTGACACTGTCACCCTCACCCCTGCACCATGCCTGTGTGTGTGTGTGCCCATTACCATGCACGCCCCTGCCTGTGTGCTGTACCTGTGTGTGTGTGTGTGTGTGTGTGCGTGTACATGTGTGATGTTGTGTATTGCTGTGTGCTGTTGTGTGTGGCTGTGTGACACTGTCACCCTCACCCCTGCACCATGCCTCTGTGTGTGTGCCCATTACCATGCATGCCCCTGCCTGTGTGCTGTACCTGTGTGTGTGTATACATGTGTGTTGTTGTGTACTGCTGTGTGCTGTTGTGTGTGGCTGTGTGACACTGTCACCCTCACCCCTGCACCATGCCTCTGTGTGTGCCCATTACCATGCATGCCCCTGCCTGTGTGCCGTACCTGTGTGTGTGGCTAGTGTGTGGCTGTTGCCCCACCTACCTGCATGCACCTTAGTGCTCGCATGTGATTGTGTCCCTGTGCTGGCGTGCCATCCTCTTGAGCCGGGGATCCCTCCACCCGGGAGGGGCTGTCCATCACCCTCCAGCCAATTGCCCCCATCATCCCCACTCCTGTCCCCCTCATCAACCTTGACAACTATCCCACAGTCAATGGCCATGTTGTGCAGTATGCAGCAGGCCAGGAATAGGCCACAGGATTTCTAGGGTCTGTACTGTAGGGCACTGCCTGACCTGTCTAGGCAATAGAATCATGCCTTCAGCATCCCAAATACATGCTCAATGATGTTCTGCAATGCCAATTTGTAAGAGGTCTGAACCTCTCGCTTTTAGATTTTTGACGATATTGGGAATGCAAATAATCACAAACAAGTTGCATTCGAGTAATAAACAAGTTTATTACTACAAAAGGGATAAATCACAGTTGCCCTAAGCAGTTCTTACCAATACGAACTGGGAGCCAGTGCTAAGTGTTTCCTACACGTCGAGGTTTCTCTGTACTCTCTTGGGGTCTCTTGGGTCTCCGAGGTGGAAAGCCTGTGCATAACATTATATACCTGTGATAATTACTATGGTTACTATAAGAGAGAAACATTTCTAGTTACAGAGATGAGCCCTATTGGGCTAAATTAGAGGTGGCTCCACGGTCCAAGATAACATTATATAATTCTGTAAAGTCATCAGTTTTAGAACAAAGAAGTTCTTATACAGAATCTTACATAACTAAGTGTAGTGGTGCACATCACCAGAGGATGGCAATATTGCCTTACATTTTATAATTACTTCAAGGACAGGTGTCTTGGCATCTGTCAAGTAAGAAATAGACAGAAAATACATGGTATAATATGTGTGCATTAGCAAGCAAAGTGGATTACTACAATATGCATTCATATCCTGACATCTACTCTTGTACGGTAGATGCCCTTAGCCCTAAGTATTAGTGTAACCTATACATAAGCATTAGCTGTCTACGGTGTATCTCTGAGGGTATTAATTAGGGTGCAGGGACCTCGTGTAACAGCATGCTAACGTGTGCCTCATTGTACTGTTCCTCTGCTGGGGACGGTGGGCGCTGGTAGGGGTGAGCAGCCAGTGCCTGAGTGGGTATCTACTGTCACCTGTGTGGATAATGACATGGTTAGCCCTGTGTCCTCTGTTGCTGTGTCCCTTACCTATCCCTGGCACCTCAACAGTGCACCCACCCTGCCCTCCCCATCCCATGCCCTGCTCTGCCCTGCACCCCTTGGCCATCCCATACTCACTCACTAGGTGGCCCATGGGGATGTCCCCATGCTCGAACCTGTGGCACAGCTCATAGCTATGCCAGATGAATGCATCATCTGCACTCCCAGGGTGTGTGGCACAGACATTTGTTATGCACCCCATGGCATCGCACACCACCTGGCAGTTGACACTGGGGAACCCCTTCCTGTTCATGTACGCAATGACCTCAGGGCCAGGTGGCATGCGGATGCCCACATGGGTGCAGTCAATGGCTCCCAGCACACCAGGCATTCATGCTACCCTGTGGAAGTCCTGCACGGTTGATGTATGCTCTGCCTGTGTGCTGGGGAAATGGATGTATTCTGAAGCATGTGGCAGCAGGGCATTGAGGAATTGTGTGAGGAAGCGTGATGTGGCCAACTGGGTTATGCCTGTGGTGTCCCCTGTTGGTCTCTGGAAAGTGCCTGTGGTGAGCAGGCATATAACAGCTGTTACCTTTGTCTCCTCAGACATTGCATGGCTCCATCTAGTGGGTGCCTGCATGTCCTCATTTCCCAGCACACAAAGCTGCCTCAGAATAGGCCTGTTCAGGTGATACAGGCCCACAATCTCCATATTGGTGTAATTCTTGAAGGTGGTGCGGGTACAGTACCACCTGTTCTGGGCATACCACCGACTGGCCCTTCCACAGCCACATCACTGTTTCACCTGCCTCCTCACACCCATCATTACGGTATCCATTAGGAAGGGTGCACTGGCCATGGCCCCTGATGTCCTGTCTCCCCCTGTCAGCTGCTGTTGGCTGTTTGCCACCCTACTGCAGTGCGTGGCACTTTGCCTACCACTCTCTTTCACTCCCTCGGCTCGTGGCTTGAACTCCACTGCCACCTCTGCACCTCTGTCCCATGACCCTGTGGTTGCCTGGGCCAGTCACTCTGTCCCTCACAGGCAATGTCTCCCTTGTTCTGTCTGTCTCCCTCCACCTTCTCCTCTCTCTCTCTCTCTCTCTCTCCCCCCCTCGCCCTTGGCACAAGTGCTGTCTGTGTGCTTGCACCCTGTATTTATAGGCACATGTTTGCTCGGCATATCTGGGAGTTGCTCTGCACTTGTGCCATGGTTCAGCGGCTGAATATCGCACTCCACCACATATTCATGGGCATGTCCCCTGCTCTTGTGCATGCATTCATCAGGATTGCACATTGGCACAATGGGATTTGCACTGTGCAATGGCTTCCGCTGAATATCGCTCCTTGGCACAAATCTGCACTTGTGCTGGTGCAACTCAGTTTGGGACAGGGCAGCTGGTAAAAGAGTCTGACCTCACTTTGGGTCCTGCTTTGAATATCCCACCCTAGGTTTTTACAAAGTCTTCCTTGAGGCATCAGTGTCTCTTTAAATTGGATTGCTGTGTCAGAAAGGCTTAGGAATTCATTCTTCTCAGGCATCCGAACAACCCAGTCTGAAGCACATACTCTCTGGGTAATAAATTAGAACTTTTTATCAGTTTCTCTACCTTTTATTTGAAGAATGAAATAAATGTTCCTGTTCTTGGGGGTCAGTGCATCAATGAGCTTCAATGGTATTGTATCATTTAAAATAAATAAAATGCTTAATTGAATATTGAAGGTTTAGTTACATCCCTAAACTGATTCTCAATCAAAGAGCCCCAAACCATTTACTGATAAATGCACGGTAAATTCCAACATGTTTCCACAGAAGAATCTCAAATTAGTAGAGCAGGACTGGAAAGGTGTGAATTAGATATAAGCTTCCACAGTATTTAAAGACCATGCTCTGTAGTTCAAGCTATGATGAATCTCTATCTGTTAAAGATGAAGTTAGTTTCTATGCTGCAGTTTTCAGTCATTGCATTATTGCTGGGAGAGGGATTCTGTTCTAGTAGTTGGGGATCCTTTAGAAAGAGTTCATGGGAATCCCACAAATTGCTTGCTCCTTCTAGAGGAGGTGATGGTTTTCATAGGCATTCTCCCAAACTAGTTTCTGCTTTGCATTCTGCAGTGGAACCTTTCCACGGAGGTGCTGCTTCTCTGTTCCGAGCTGCTTCTGCTTTACAGACTGTTAGTGTTCAGTGTGGGGAAGCTGAGCTGGTGGTGACTATGAATAAGGATCTGTTTGGGACAGGGCAGCTGGTTAAAGAGACTGACCTTACTCTGGGTCCTGTTGGCTGTACTTACACCTCTGTGGATCTTCAAACCCACACTGTTATTTTTCAAAAGGGACTCCATGAATGTGGGAACACACGGAGTGTAAGTAAAGTCATGGCCTTTTATTTTGAATTTATGAAGCCTGCAAATCTTGAATATTTATGTTGCACTAATGGCTACAAATTACTATTGTCAGCTTATCCAGTGCTCCATACTGTTGCCAAGCTATTGTATGTATTCCAGTACTATCAATTATTGCCAAATTATTGTCTTGTCTACTACAGTTAACTGTTGCATTGTTAGCCACTGTTATCCACCTGCTCTCATTGTATGCAAATAAGGAAACTGTATTCCAACATTGTAACATTCCTTTGCAGTCTATCCCATTGTTCTCTTTCTCTCTCCTCCCCAGGTCACACCAAGAAATGTACAACTTGTTGCTCAGTGTGCCGTCCTGGTGAATCATTTCAATCAATCTTTTCTGGCCAAGCCTGACAAGCACTCTCTACAACTAATCACTGAAGGGCAAAAGCATTCCTTGTGAGTCAGGAGCATGCAGATTTGATTAACCACTTCAGGCACTGGCTTGACACTGCACCATGAACTGGGCATAGTGGCTTGAGTTTTGCCCTTTGTTTCTAATGGGGGGGGGGGGAGAGAATCTGACTACTTTTACAAATTTTATTTGCATTTCAACATTATGGATTTTACTGTGTTTTGTGGGGTGGGAGACTAGTTGCACAGACTTAATAAATTGGTGGCAGTAGTTCATGGAGTAAAACATGATTGCTATAAAGCCTATATTAGAGTTTCCAACAGGAAACTTGGAAGAGGCATTTCTTGTACTGGGTGGTGGTAGTTGTAATAGTGTAACACAATGGGCAGTACAACCAAGTGCTGAACAGAGACAAACATGAGTGCCTAAATGCAGGCTGAGGCAGGAGAACCATAAAGGGTTTAAGAGTGCAAAACAGGAGTCTATTGTCGGGGAGATGGCAGCTACATGGGCATGCCAGTTATCTAGAGATGCTTGTACTGATGCACAAGGGCAGGGGCATATAATGCTCAAAGCTTCATTTATTTCTTAAAAGCATCACTTGCTGTACTATTGACTTACTGCACTGGAAGACACTGGTGACACTTATTGGATAAGGACCACTTTTTCTGAGATTGGTAGTACACATGCCTCCCATCTGCAAGGCTGACAACATGGTTTGACAGTGGTGATGCCAAAGGAGTCCATTTAATTGGCTTCCACGGGCAAACTAAAAGCAATACTGAAAGTAATAAAACAATGGACGTCTTGCCTTCTGCTGGTGTGGACAATGGATTTACAGTTGTGTAATTGCCTAATCTGGTCAATGCTTTTATTTGAGAGGAGGAATGGAGGGGATTTGGTGGCCATAACAGTAGAATGTAATATAGCAAATGGCTTCATCGCAAATCAGTAAATTTTCTTTTATTTGATGCTTTAAAGCCTAGTTTCGTTCAGCGATTGTACATAACTTGCAGTGACATCTGCTTTGCATGCCAAGCTAGCAGAAGTTATTAAATATCTGGGAATTTTGGTTTACCAAGATTGTGGCAGCAGCTACATGGGGAAGGAGCTGGATGTCATTGTCCACCTAGGGACAAATGACCTGGCTGGGAAAGGGATCTGAACAGTGCAGGAGTGTTTGGAGTTGGGGAGAGGCCTTAAACAAGTAGCACACAGTAACCTTCTTGGAGCTGCTTACTGTCTATGGCATGGGTGAGGCTAGAGTGCTATACACCATTGGATTCAATCAGTGGTTAGAAAAACTGGTGCAGCGCTCAGAGGTTCAGCTTCACTTGGGTACTGAGGGTTCCGCTGGAGTGATGCAGGCCTATACTGGTGCAATGGTCTATATCTGTCTGAGGGGAACCAGGATCCTAGGTGATTGGGGAGTTGAATGCTTCATTGGCAAGCATGTAAACCAGCCAATATGGAGGCAATAGAAAGGAGCAAGAAAATCTAGACCCCCAAAAAAAAAAAAAAAAAAATTGGGGTAGTTAATGAGGTAAATGCCAAGATGGAGATGACAATAGGGAGAAGGGCAGGGGTAAATGGAGAGATGGACAGTAAGGACAGATGGGGGGGAGGGTATGGTCTTCTAATGGAGGGAAGGAATACCAAATCCTGTAGTCAGGCCAACTAGCTTCCTGAACTAGTGGCCTTGATGGAAGAGGGATGCCAGAATATTGTGGTAGTCATACAAACATGGTACCCAGAAACATGATTGGGATGTTATACCAGGATACAAAATCTACAGGAGAGACTTGGTCTTCCCCACTTCCACTCCATGTAAGAAGGGAGAAAAGCAACTGAGTACAAGGAGACACTGGAGGTCACCCTGGAGACTGGAAGTGGCACCACAAGTCTGCACAGGAGTTGCATACAGATCCTATCTCGGGGTGAGGGATGAGGAAATGGACAAGGATAGGATGGAAGGCATCCTTAGGATGGCAGAGAAGGGGGGAGATTATTGTTTGGGGGGGGCCTGAATATGCCAGATGTTAACAGGAGCACCTTTGCTGCAGCCATGTCAAAGAGCAGTGCCATTCTCCAAGCCTCCAACAGGGGGCAAGCCTCCAACAGCTAGTTTTGGAACCCACTTGGCAGGGAGCAATCTTAGACCTGGTACACTCAATGGGGACGGAGGATCTCTGATCCAGAAGTGGGTAGCTATAAGGGAACAAGTGACTACCTAACAGTGTGGTTCATGATAAACTCTGCAGAGTCGAGCCATACAAAAGTGAGGGTACTGGACTTCAAGAGGGCTGACTTGGTCAAAATGGGATAGTGCCTTGGAAAAGCACTAGCAAAGAGGCAATGAGGAGATGAGCAACAATAGGGAAACGTCAAAACTGCCATCAGAGGCAACAAACCTTTGCGTGAAGCAAACCAATCAAAATGGAAGTCTCTGGTTATCAAAAGAGATGGTGGGGAAGGATGTGGGGGGTGGGGGGAGATGACATCTAAGAAGTCTAAGGAAATACAGGAGCAGGACAGAACTGTACCAGGTAATGCAGTCAGAATAGCAACGGCCTCAACTGAGATAGATGGCCAATTTTGGTTAAGGGATTAAACCTTTTTATAGGTCAATTAAGGAGTGTAGAAAGACAAAGGGAGATAGTAAGGCTGACTAAAGGAGATGTTGGGTGGGCAGAGGGACAATGAAAAAGCAGGGATACTGAAAGAACATTTCTGCTCGGTGTTCACAAAAGGGGAGATGGGGAGGTACCTAATCAATTAGTAGAAGCACTCTGGATTTTTTTTTGGGGGGGGGGGGTCAATCCCAGTCCTTTCACTGAAAACTCCTAAAACTGAGGGTGGACAAAGCAATGGAACCTGACTGGATTCACCACAGAATTTTAAAAATTAAGAGAATTAGTGACACCACTGACTACCTTTCTCCCTAATCATGGGAGAATGATGTGGTACCTGAGGACTGGTGGACAGCAGATGTGATTCCCCTTCACAAAAGTGGGAGTAAGACAGGAAACTACAGACTTGTCAGATCGCTGTGGTAAACAAAATATCACTTCTGAAGGAAATTTGTTTAGTACATAGAGGCCATTGGGAACAGGACCAAAGGCATCGATCCTTGGGAAGGTCCTGCCAGATGAAACTAATCTATTTCTTTGACTGGCTGACCAAGTAGACCAGGAAGGGACTGTGGACTGTGGACATGGCCTACTTGGACTTTAGCAAGGTATCTGACACAGTTGCACACAAGATTGATAAGCACATTATCCAGCCTGGGAGTGGGTCCCAGGATGGTAGCCTGGGTAAAACATTGGCTGGACAACCAGATGGAAGGGAATAGCAAATGGAGTCCATGCTGAAGAAAAGGGGCTACTAGTGGGGTACCACAGGGTTCAGTACTGGATCTGGTCCTTTTTGGTGTCTAAGTGACATTTTTGAGGGCCTGGAAGGAAAAGTATGACTCTTTGCAGATGACCCAAAGATCTGTAACGGGGTTGATGCACAAGGGTGGTGAAAAGGATGAGAAGGGACTTGAGGCTGGAAGAATGGTCAGAAGTATGGCGGTTCGGATTCAATGCGAAGTGCAAAATAAGAGCTTAATATGTATACCCTTGAGGAAAGGAGGGAGAGAAACTTTTGTGGCTTAGTAGAATCAAGGTCCAAGAGGGTAGCATTTTTCAGAAAGATGTGCAAGAACAAGTGGACACAATCTGAAGATGGAGGGGGACAGCTCATGGGCAATGTGGTGAAGTATTTTGAGTGGTGGACACATGGAGCCACCTTTCTAAGGAGGTTGTGGGGGTCTAAAACTGGGAGAATTAAAGAATGCATGGGACAGACAGCAATTTTCTTTATTTGGGGGGGTAGGAAGAAATGGGTAAACCAGGATGTACAGACTAGGTGGGCCAAGTGGTCCTTATCTTCTGTGTTTCTGTTTCTGGGTTTATTTGTTTTACTCCATCTTTTGGTGGTACAGTCTGCCCCATGCCAAATGTGTATCCTTGGATATCGTTGACTCTTATTTGCTAGGATTCATAATGGTACTCCTCCTAACCATGGGTAACAAATTCAGAAACTCCTAATTAATGATTAAAGTAGCACATGGGATAAGGAAGAATGCCCACTGGTTCGTTCTTTTCCTTCATGCAGTTCTGTGTTAAAGCTCCTGTTCCTTTGTATGTTACTACTGAATTTCTCATTAAATGTGCATCTGTGCAGGGCTAAAGCTTTCTATGGTTTAATTGCTCCAGTACAACTATCATTCTGCATTGGGCAGAGACCCTTCCCGGAAATTACACGCAAATAAATGCAGATTTTTTCTCTTGTAGATGACTGCAGACAACTTTGTGTACAGTACAAACCTTTACTACACACCAACTCCATCCAGTAATGTCATAGTGCGAACCAATGGAGCTGTGGTTCCTATTCATTGCTACTATCCAAGGTAAGAGACGGGCCTTTTCTCAATTGCCCTTTGCTATATTGCAGCCTGTATTCTTCATCCATTGTATTGCTTGGCTAGTAAGCTCACTGGTTAGTAACTTCAGCTTTGGTTTGTCCATGTCAGGAAGGACAATGTAAGCAGCAATGCAATCGAACCTACTTGGGTGCCGTTCAGGTCAACTCTGTCATCTCAGCAAAGATTGGACTTCTCACTGCATCTCATGAATGGTATTAAATATTCATATTTAATGGAGGGAGCACTTTGCCTAACTTTTTAAAACTGGATATTGTTATGCTGTTTTGACTAGGAGTATTTCATTGACCTTGGAAAGGGCAGATAAACATACAGAATACACTAGCATATTGAGTAGAAGTGCTAGATCCTGTATCTTGGTACAGGGGCTTAATCAGCAGTTGAGGTGACATGGCAGTAAACCACATACCAGCAATAATCATGGACACTGGCCTTAAAGCCTGGTTAAAAACTTCCTTTAAGACATTTCTAGTATACTGTATACAGAGTTGTTTTAACTTTACACAGCATACTCATTCTTCTGGGAGTGAGGGAGCATTAAAAAATGAACCTAGTCCTTTTCAACATTTTAAACTATGCACATACACAATCTGGTAACTGAGGATCCTTTAAATTCCAAAATATGAGCTCCAGCTTCTATGGTGAGATCTGTATCTTGGTTGTGTCCTTGGAGATGGGCAAATCTAACCAGTAACTACATTCGTCTTCTAGATGACTGGACAACGGAGAGACTTTCCAATGTCTTCCATTTGGGTGATGTGCTGTACATAGAGGCCTCTGTCTCCACTGAGAACCAAGTTCCTCTGCAGCTCTTCATTGACAGCTGTGTTGCTACACTGCAGGAAGACCAGGACTCTGCTCCCAAATATTCCATTATTGCTAACAATGGGTAATATTACAAATTTAAGGCCACCAAATTGGACCCCAGTACCTCACTGGTGAAGGGTGTAGAATGTCTTGGATAAACTGACTAGCAATGGGTTAAAGGTGGGAGTAATCTATGGAAGATTACCATGTGTGTGCTGGATGGAGATGGTATAGGGAGTATCACATGTGTGACTATCTCTGTGCTATCAGATGTAGCATTGCCCCTGAACTCCAGGACCAGTTTTCTGCAGATGGGTTCCACAGCAAATTGTTCAGTTTTTGTAATCTGTGCACATCCATGGGAACAATGTCCCTGTGGATGGTGCCATCTTTGTAAAATATTGGTATAGCTGTAAATATAGGGGCTGGCACTTCAGCACTTGGTGCACAAAGGGCTAATCCTGGGCAATGTTCCACTGTCTCTGCAGCATCTTGTGTTGTCCAACCCACAATTTCAGAGGGGCTAGATAAACACATTCTTCCCTCTCCCCAGCATGTCCACTCCATAGTAAGATGAAAGCGTAGTTCACTATTGAAAGGATTGTAACTGGTGGTGATGGTTACTGGTTTGGGGTGGGGTGATGCTACTATGCCACAAATGGTGGGCATCTTTCATGTTAATATTGAGGTGCAGTTGAGCTTTCCATTACCTGCACCACTTCTGTACAGTTTCTTTAAAGGTACAGGATTAAACCCAGATTGCAGAACTGGAGAGTATAGAATTGCCATAGCTGAGTGCACTAAATCAACAGACAATACACAAGGTAGATCCTAAAATAATTAGGATTCATAAAGAGATGTGCTCTGCACATCCCAGTTGACATCACAGATGAAATGTCAATCCCTAGCTGTGGCAATCTCAGAAGGTTCTTTGGGAGAAGCTCCTGGTACATCCCCTCTGAATACCACAGTTGCACTCGAGCAGAAATGCACCAGTGTATGTACTGAAGAACAATGCCAGGCTCCTATCTGTTTTGCACATGCCCACCTCTGCAGCCTGGCAGCCTTCAAATCTCATGCCTAAACTGTGAAATTCCATCCCCATTTGACATGCCTAATCTCCCCCACACCCAGCACTTAAGTCCTCTCAAGCACATGTTTCCTCCACCTGCACATGTGACTAAATATCTTGTCCACCCCAAGGCCAGTCCTACCTCTCATGTCGTTTAAACACTGATGTATCTTGGCTTGTCTAACTGCCTTGCACTACTTTCAGCTGCTGCACTGTTTTTACTGTAATTTGTATTATATTGTATGCATTCTGTACTTGTGTTTTTGGACCTTGTTCAATGCTTGTCCTTTTACCATGGCTCACTGTATTTCCCCTCCCTAAAAAGCATCTGGAATTGAGCAGTAGTTCTGTTCAGTATGTCTTCCTGGTTTAAAAAATCATACCCCCCTGGTCAGCCAAGAGGAAACTGGGGCACACCCAAGGTTGGGATTCATAGCCTCAGACCTGTAAATGGGGCCATTTGCAGGTCATTATGGCTCCATTTGTATGACACTCGCAGGGATGCACCAGAACTCCTGCAAGGGCTGTGAGTGGCAAACACTGAACCTCATTTGTCTACTGGCAGCCCCTCCCTCCCCACAGTCCTGTAAATGTATTGTATTGTGATCTCACTCCTTGGTAATCTAGTGGTCCCCCACCCACATCCCTGTAATGTGTTGATTACCAGACATCCCAGGTAGTCTAGTGCCTCCCTGACCCAATCACACTAGGGTATCACTGGTATTCTAGTGGAACCACCGAATCCTACCCAGACTCTTACCTGACTGAAAAGGAAATCCAAGGTATTCCTGGTGGATAGGGTCTACCAATGGGCTTGCAGGTATACAGTATGCTGTCATTCACTCAAAGCAGTCATCCGGCAGCCATGGTAGTATTCAGGTGGGTTATGCTGACCATTGGTACCAGGGGGAGCAGGGTGGAGATGCCTGACTGGGTGAGGGTCCACTAGACCACCAAGAATACTCCATTTCTGTGTTTGTGACTGGGTCAGGGTGGAGGGAATCCAATAGACTACCAGGGATACCTTGGTATTGTAAAATAAAAATGCAAATGGGTGGGGGAACCCTTGACTACCAGGGATGTGCCATGATATTTTACAGGAATATGGGGGGCACTGGACTGCCATGGTAGGCAGGCTGTCGTACTACTGCCTGTGGGACCAGATGCCTAGTAAGTCTGTTTTGTAGACTTGACTTTTGGAGGTGCTTCTTTGAACTGTCTCAAATGTGCCTTCAAGGTGGGTTATCAATATGCATGGGCACACCCCTCCAGTTGCACCACATATCTTTGTGGGTGGTGTACAGTGCATCTGCACTGGCACATCACTGCCCTTTATGAATTGTGATTGGATTGTGCTGGGGCATCTATTGTGAATCCACCATAATGCATAATATAGATTATAGAGTTTCTCTGAGTGAATATTGCCCCAAGTATACAAAGCCAAACAAATTTAATAAATGGATGCATATAATGTTCCTTGGTGATCTAGACAGACCACAAGGGGCCACCATCCAAGAATAGGGTTTTTTCATGTAAAACTACTCCAGCTTGTGCCAGTGAGGTAACTGGTAAGGAACACTGTAGGGGGAAGGAGTGCCTGCCTTTTCATGGGGGTGGGGGCCCCTGCAAATGTAACTGCCTGCTAAAAAGGGTTCTTCCTTTTCTCTTTCCCTCTTTCCCTCTCTTTCCCTCTCCTCTTTTCCTCCCAAAGAATAAGTACTACAGTTTGCTTTCAAGTGGATTTTAGGGGTGGGGCTGTAGCAATTGAAGCTTGGTTCAGTTTTGAAGTATGGACTATGCTGTACAGTATAGGAGTAATTCACATTTTCTTGGGCAGGTAGCTCCTTTTGTGGTGGGGGGGAAGAGATGGTTGCATGGGTCATTCTCCTTTTGTAGCTTGGTTTTACACACATACACCCTGGGTTGTCAATCATGATTCCTGTCATCTAGAGTAAGATGGTACATATGCATGCCAGACCAAAGATACAAGAGTAGTGTTTGGGGGTTTGTTTTTGGTCTGTTTGTAACCTGCATACTGATCCACTGTAAACCGACAGAATTGCTAGCTTGCATTACCTCTAGTTCTGGACAGAATCTCCAGCCCTTGTAGGACTGTTTCTGAGGGTACAGGCAGTAGTATAGGCAATGGGATTGGGGGAGTTCTAAAGCTAGGGGCAAGATTACTCTGTCTGTAGGACAGTGAGAAGAACTGTACTCTTGGTCAGTGGAGTCTGACCTTGGTCTGAAATTCATTTTACCCACTTCTGTAACATCCCTCAAGTATTCCTGTGGTTTCATATCTACTGAAAGCAAGCTTTTTAAATCTCCCTCCACTCAATCTTTCTGCTAGCTTGCCTATTCTCCCGCTAGCCAGCGGCTGCACTGGGAGTCCTGCCCACCAATTTAAAATGCAAAACTTGTATTCAGTAGAAATGAAACCACAAGAATACTCAAGGGATGTTACAGAAGTGTGTGAAATAAATTTTAGACCAAGGTTAGTCTCCACAAGGCAGTACTATTTGAAGATTGGGGGGGGGGGCTCAGAGGTAATTTAAGGAAGTATTTTTTTCAGAGAGGGTTGTGGATGCATGGAACGGCCTTCCGGAGGAGGAGGTGGAGTCAAACAGTGGTGGAATTCAAGCATGCACGGGACAGTCATAAGGCAATTCTAGGGGGTTGGGGTAGGAAGAAGTAGGCTGCTGGTTAACTAGGATCTGCAGCTTATCCATTAGGTAGGGAAATGGGCAGACTGGGTGGACCAAGCAGTCCTTATCTGCCATCAAATTCTATGTAATCATGTCCACAGTAGTGGACAGCACCTTTCTCCTGTTTCCTTTGTCCCCACAGTAGAAGCCCCTGACTGGGCAATCCTGCTTTCTCCACAGTGTGGCTTGTACAACTGCCACAGTAGACTGCCTGGCTCACCTGCCTGCTTCTGATACAACTATCAAAGTTCTACTCTGAATTTTCGTGTGTGTGTGTGTGTGTGTGCCAATACTTTCTGGGCTCAAACATTCAAGTTGTTCAGTACAAAAGCAGCAGGCACCCTCATTACTCTCCGCATGAGTACATGCACCAGCAAGCGGAACAAGGGAACTACTCTTTGGCATTCCATAGCCACTCTAGATGTACAAGTATACTGTGTTCTGTAATACTCCTGCCCACACTGTGTAAATGGTGTGCTTGTTGTGGTGGGGGGTGGTCTCTTACAACCTAACCAATTATACTCTGCTCGTTAATGCAGCCATCAGGCGTAATGTCAGCAATACAAGAACTCCCACCTAAACCCCTTTGGTCATCTACCCTTCACACCTGCATCTGTCTTGTTATGCACTCGCACCTCATCTGGTAAGAAGCCTAACTGAACTGCTCTGTACTGCAGGTGTTACAACCTTGCACTTTACAGCAAAAATGCAGCAAATACAACTTAATTTTGTGATCTTGCCTGTACTGTGTCTTGTAATGCATTTATAAAGGACTTAGAACCATTGTAAAAGAGCTACACAGCCCGAAAGTTATTCATCTGAAACAACTTGCTGGTCTTCACCTCTCGGATGGAGGCTAGTGCAGAGGCTGTAACTATCACCTTGGAGCTTCCAATTGCCCAGCTGTAGAAGTGCATTGTGATTACTGGCTAAGTGCACTAGCATTTTACATGCCTAATGTCAGTAACAACCTGAGTACAGTCACAAGCCCAGTTAAAACTTCACAATACATGATCGAAGTAACAAGGGAACTGGGACAGGAGCATGAAGTGCATCAGTAATGAGCTGCATCAGGTTAAACTTGGAAAACTTTCTTTGAATAACAAACTGTACCCATTTCTCTGAGCCAAGAAATGGCTACAAGTGATGGAGCATAAGATGTCCTTTTTTGAGACTAGCATAGGAAGAAGTGCCAGGGGCCAACTGGAAGTTCAGCAATTGACAGCAAAGTGGAAGGTCTGAAACACCATGTTGATTGTGTACATCGTTGAGCAGGTAGTATGTCTTATCTGAGTGGTCAAAAGAACAAGTCTCCTCATCTTGGGCAGTAAGTCCCAGTCAAGGGGTTGCAGCAAAGCAGCTGGGGGTGGAAGTTGTCCCATGAATCTTTTCCAGGGGCATCCAGAGGAGGATGGTACCATGTTTCAGGAAATGCGTCTTAACTTAAAATGGGTAAGCAGGAATGGCGCACTAGGCAGAGGCACCTTCCCAGGTGCAAACCGGGGAAGGGGATTGACCACTGCAAAAATAATCAGTTACAATAATGTCCTAAAGCATAAACACTGCAGCCCAGAAAAATAGATGACAAATTTGCATACAGATGCGACAAAGGCCTAGATAGTCATAATGTGACCTGGGGCAATGGTCAAAAGGGGGGACTCTCACAGTGCAAGTCCTGATGTTCCTGGGTGCAATGTTAATGTATGCAGTGCATCTAAAGGGGGCTTGGCCATGCATATCTATCACTTTATTTAACCAGGCATAAACACCATTGAGCAAGCTCATTTTCAAAGTGGTCCTGGGCATAAATACAATACACTACACTTCATAAGATTACAATTACAGTGGACAACAGTGGAAAAAGGAGAATATCGAAGGTGCTGGCCAATATGGGCCTATAAATACTGGTCAACAAACATGCAAGGTACATAATGATAAGCTTTATTGAAACGAGAAGAGAAAACAATCCTGTATAGTTTCCGTTGAGTAAGAGCTCGTACCTAAATGAGGATGGAGGATGAAAATTGGGGTGAAAGAGTAGGCAGCCAAAAGGGAGGCCAGAATAGGTAAAATGTAGAGAATAGGTGGGTCATCTTGATTAAGGGAACTAGGCTTGTAGGTCCTAATTTTCTCTCAGGAATGTGGGGTGGATTAAATACTTACTGTAGGATTTGAGTGGCACCCGAAGCTTGGGGGTCATTGGCATCTGAAACAGTTGCATGATTCCTTCAGATAATTTAATAGAGCTTTGAATATGAAAATGCTTGGAAGTGAGGATAATTTGAGTCTTGCATACTGTTCCAAAGTGATGGAAGTGAGAAGTTGGTTGCTGTTGAGCCCAGGGTAGTTTTCACTCTAGAAATCTGGAAGAGGATTGAGTAGTATCTCTGGCCATAGGAAACTTTAGCCCGTTTGAAGATGCTCGAGATGTATGCAGGGAGGTAATCGGATAATGCTCTTAAAAAAATTTTTCTTCTAGTTGACATTGAGGTCCATCCAGAGACCTGGTATAGACAGTGATGTGTATTATGGGGTAGATTAAGATGAATCTTAAAGCCCGGTGGTAAAGGGTGTCCAGTTTGTTTAGCATCGTTGATGGGCAATGACTATATAGGAAGTCTGCATAGTCCAGTATAGGTAGGAATGTAGTTTGTACTAGTCACATTCTGGCTTCTAATGTGAGTAGGTGTTTAATGCGATAGCATAAACCTAATCGCTGTCTGTTTCTTCAAGGTTTCATTTAAGTGATACAAAAAGTTGAGCTTATCCAGCCAGAACCCTAGGTATGTAAAGGTATGAACTACTTCAAAGGGTTCATGTAAGTGTTCGGATCTGTGTGATATGTGGACATCTGGAAGAAAACTTTGAGAGAATCATTGCTTTAGTCTTTGGCATTGAGGAGGAGCTTATGAGTGAGAAGGTTGTATTGGAGGGTGACTAAGTAAGTCTTTCTGTAAGTACTCATGGGCCAGATCAAAGGACACATTTGTGGTGTAGAGTACAGTATCTGCGAATAAATGCACATTTGCTGTGCCTAGCTGCAAGTCCAGATTATTGATGTATATTGCAAAGAGGATAGGGCCCAGGATGGAGCCTTGTGGGACTCGTAACAAGGATTTATGTGGGGACAGATCTCTTATGGCTGACTCGTTGCTACCTATTGGTTAGGTAGCTGGTGAACCATTTAATGGCAGAACTATCAAGTCCGATGTTACTCAGTGCAGTAAGCATGATATGATCCACAGCTTCAAAGGCCTCACTTAGACCAAGGAAGAGGGCAAATACATGCTTTTTTAGAGTCCAAGGCCATTTGCCAGTCTGTAGTTACTTTGTCAAGAGCTGATATTGTACTGTCTCTGGCTCAAGCATATGCAGCATATTCCAATATTTAGCCCAGGATAAGTTGCACATCTGCCAGCACAACCCTTAAATGCACTGTATACTGGGGCACAAAACTGAGCCCCAAAAAAATGCTTAAATGCTGGCCACCCACAGGTGGGATGTGGTACTGCATGGTGCCACACAGCAGCTGCCAGCTATGGGTGACCATCCACAAGCACCCATATGTTCCCTGATCTAGTACCTCCTCCCTTCCCATAGCCGTGATATACATGTAGAAATAAACCTGGTAGTCTAGTGGCACCCCCTGCCCACCCAGCTCCCCAGTCGGGCAGCTGCAACCCACCTGCATACTGCCCAGCTGCCCACCAAATGAGTTTACAGTATGAGCTGTAAGCCCATTGGTCCGCAGGTAGTATATGGGCAGGTTGTAATTGCCTGCTGATGTCTTGGGGAGAGGGGTGCCACTAGACTACCAGGTTTATTTCTACACTTACGTCAGTGAATGCTGCTATGGGGTGTGAGGTGCCCCAGGACCCCTCTGTCACCACATTCTGCACAGGGCATCAGGTACATTTTGCCAGGCTGCCGCACTGTACTCGTGCAAATGGGGCTATAATAACATGCAAATGGACCCATTTGTGCTTTACATACATTATGGCCCCATTTGCATGTCATGGCACAAATATCTGGGAGGTGTGCCCTGTGCATTCTGTGCTATATGCAGAGGCAATGCCCCATGGAACACTTCCTTTGAATATCTCCCTGTCTTGCTTTTGTGCACCTCAGTTGTTCTGCACCTCTACTTGCACCATTGCTGGGTGCAGTCTGAATATTGGGGCCAAAGTGTGTAGTGCCAGTGAAAGGAGGCTGAGCTGGTAAGGTTGCTAGAAACTGATTCAGAGGGGAAGGGGTAGTAAGTGGTGGTCAATTTGGGCAAGGTAAGTGTGGTTGGTGGGGGAGGAGGGAAGGAGTTTGGGTGGCATCTAATGAAGGGGGTAAAGATGGTTGGAGGGTAGCTGGATCCAGAGGGGAGGAGGCATGGGGAGGCAGTATGAAGGCATGGGGGAGGGGTAGTATGAGAAGGCCATCTCCCAGTTAGGGAGAACAAGCATGGGTCCCTTGAGGGGAAGGATCTAAACCAGTAATTTTTGGGAGAAGAGAAGTGGAGTTCTCCATGAATATGGAGTAGAGGGCAGTAGTGTTACAAGAGGGTGAGTTAGTAGCAAAGCCACAGAATGCCTCATCAGACTAGATATCCAATGCAAGGAAGGTGGGGGGGGGATGGTGCCGTAACCTGGCTACCTGCAAGACCTCCTTCATCCCTACTGTCCTCCCAACATTCTCCAATCTACTGAGGGATTGCTAGACATTCCCAGGGTTCGTTTTAAAGACATCTGGGGCCAGGTCTTTCAGTTTCATGGCCCCAACCCTGTGGAATTCTCTACCTCATCAGGTGTGATATTGCCTGACCATTCAAAGTTTTAAAGTAGCACATTCTTTAGTCTGGCATACACAATTGTAATGCTGCAGCTATGGGTTTTAATTTGTTACTGAATTTTAACAAATTATGTACAAGTGCCTTGGTTCTGGAAAGTTGCTTTTCATAATTTTAGATTCTATAAACATCTGCACAGTCAAACTGGGAGAATCCTTTTGATGACCAGCTGGAGAAGGGCAGTCCTTATTGCAGTATAGGGCCCAGTTTGAGGGTTTGTCTAGCATAGATGGCATTAAATGTGGGCAAAACCAAGGCTGGCCACACACCTAGGTAATTAACACTGAGACTAAAAGCAATGTGCCATCCAGCATGGAGAACAAGAGTTGGCAACCCATGCCAGCTTCTGGCTGGTTCCAGTGGTCTGACAACCATTTTGTGACCCAAAGTTGGTTGGACTGGAACTTCTTGAAGATCTTCTACATTAAGACTTGTGAATGAGTTAGCACATGGAGTTTTTTCTGCAAAATGAGTGGACTTGGAAAGGAGTCCTATGGGACCTCCAAGCCTGAATAGGGAGAACTGGCAATACCTGTGCAGTCAGTTTCATGGGTAAATTCAAGCAAATGGACAAGTCAGTGGTGCTTGCCAAGTGTTGCCCAAACAATCTCCCGATATCTGATTGGGTCTAAGCTTGATTTTTGAAGGAATCCATATCTTGGTTATTTACCGCAAGTGGGAGATTATTCCATGTTTGGACAACTGTTACTAAAACAATATTTTCTTTGCAGTGTAGTCAATTTACCCAGGACAAGCCATTATGGTTTTGTGCTTGTTCTGTATTTATCATCCCAGAGGGCCAGATCAGTAGCAGTTTTGAAAAGGAGGCACACTTGCTTAGTCTCTTGTAGCGGAGTGTGTATATATTTGGTGATGGACCCATCTTTATAGGTCTCATTACTCATCCCAACTATGGCCATAGTGACCCTTCATTGGACCCCTTCGAGCCTTGTGATATCTTTAATAGAAGGTGACCAAACCTGGACACATTACCCTGTGGGGTCAGACTAGGGTATTATACAGAGGGAGAATTGCCTACCTTTTTTTTTTCTGCTAGAAATGTCTGAAGGTCTAATTGGTAATCGACTGATGCCAGCAGAGTTCCACTTACCCAGGAGGGGATGAAGCACAAAGGCTTTGGTCAGAACAATTGCTGCTGACAAGGAGTTGGGTGACCCAAAGTAAGTATTGGATAATAGAATAATTCCTTCTAAAGCCATCAAAGGAGAAAGCTGGGAATGAAGTGTTCAGGCCATGAGGACAATTTCTCAAGCAGCTTTTGCAAGAGAAAGGCAGGAGATGAGGTGGAAGTTCAGGAGGAGCTGGATCACCCCTTATCGAGGGGGAGACTAGTCGAAGGAAATCTACTCACGATTTAAGACACTGTACCAAAGATGAAGGGGGAATTCATTTCAGGAGCAGACAGATGGGATACATGTAGGGGTCAAGCCATCTGGGCTAGATTTGAAGAGCTTGACTAGGGAAAAGACAAGTGGTCTCCAGGGAGTGATGCAGGAGGAGTTTAACTGAGTGTAGCTGACAGTGGTGGTAAGATCTGTTTTGTGGTAGTAGCAAAATGACATGCTACTGAACATGACTTCATTTCTGGAGGTTGCTTTGGTGGGGCAGAAGAATATTGACAAGCAGTGAATTCAGGGGGAAGGTGTGAGCATGATTGGTTCTAGGCCATGACTAGCTTGAACACTGATTACAGGTATGTGTACAGTGTGAAATCCAGATGGGTCAAGGGTTGTACCATAGACTTCTCAAGCAGGGCACTGTCTGTACTACAGCCAGAGTATGTTAGTTCATTCTAGCAGTAGAGCCAAATAGCACGGCATAAGAATTTACTAGCATTGAGTAGCAATCTGACATTTAACTCCACTCCTGGATCTTCCAACCAGGTATTTTTGAGCTTGAATAGACCACCAGGTCATCTGCATAAAGCAGGGCAGCCTGGATACTGAGTTAAGCAAGGTCCTTTACAGAGATGAAGAGAAGGGGACCAAACATTCACACCAGTGTTTGAAGTGAGGACAAACTGCTGTATTGAATTTAACACCTTGACCGCAGCCAGGAAACCAAATTGGGGGAGATGCCCAGAGCTTGCAGTTTCATAAGAGCCACTAAATCAAAGCCTTGATAAGGTCTGAATACTGGCCCTGTAAACATGCCTTTGTCCATGGCAACCATGGCATCTGATTTGAAGCAGTGCCATGGTGGTACAGGACTTTCTGCGGCTATGCTGGTTATCTGAACAGATTTGTGTTCATGAAGCTAGATGGGTGGATAACAAGACTGTGGACAAAACGGAGGATGGCATTTGAGGGAGATTGACCCCAGAATCGTATATAAACCTGCATCTTCCATAGCATAACTGTTTGCCTGGAAATTACTGTTACAGCTGTTCAAAGCATGTGGATTAATCTGGTTAAACATTGTCTAAATTCGGTAGTCTTAACTTTTGCAGACACTAGATTTCCCAAGATGTTCACCTTGGTCATAGGCACTCTGGTATATTGCTTGACTTCAACTCTGGTCATGGTTTGTGTACTAAACCTACATCTTCCCCTCTATAGCTGCTTGATGGACAGTAGGCTGGATGACTCCTCTTCAGCTTTCAGACCTTCAAGACCCCAGCAGAACAAGCTGCAATTTGGTCTGTCAGCCTTCAGATTCTTTGAGGATGCCAGGAACACAGTAAGTTGTCACAACTTGGTAGTTCTGGTTTACAATTGACTAGATTGACTTTACAATTTCAACTTGCCTTTCAGATCTACATCACTTGCCATCTGAAGGTTGTGAGTCTTGTCCAGAGTCCTGATGCCACAAACAAGGCCTGCTCTTTCATCAAGCCTGGAAACATGTAAGTTGCATCAGAAATGGACTAGTGTCCACCTAGATGTAAAACATGGAAGTTAATATTGACTTCTGTATTTCAGCTGGTCCCCAGTTGAAGGCTCCAGTGATATCTGTGGCTGCTGTGAAACTGGAAACTGTGGGGGAGTCCCATTTAGAAGACACTGGAAAAGGGATGTATCAAAAGGTAACAACCACTATCTAGTAAGGTCACGTATGTAGCGCCCCAACAGTGTAATGTGAAGACTTCTCAAATGCACAAGGTTTAGAGCTGTAACATTGGGAGGATGGTCTATGGTCCCTAAGCACACCAATAGTATTGTGAAGCATGTGGGACAGGACTTCATCCTGGTCTACAACCTCATGTGGAACACCTGGGCAACAAATAGGTCATACAGGTGGTTGTGGGTGCTGTTGACTCATGGAGATCTGGACACTCTCTAATTTGACTTGTTGAAATAACCAACTGCAAATTGTACTCTTGAAATTGATCTCAATGTACAGCTTGGGGGATGGTGGGCAGTCTCACGTGCATACTGAAATCCTGCCTAAGCCATAGAAGGCTCACTTAAAGTGGTAAAGATGACTCTAACATGGTATCCTACTATGGTTCATATTGATTCAGTCAACTTGATATGATGAAAGTTATCAAATGGAATAAAAATATGTAGAGGTACCTATTGTGCACTACTGCTGTAATTTACTTTGAGGGACTCCTTAGTAGTGGTGTGCTACACAAACCTTTCTTACTAATTTTAAATGGAAAATGGAAATTAAACTGCTCTATTGAAATGTGAGTCTACTTGTCCCATGTGATTTTATAAACCTGTTTGTCTCCTATTCAGCAAAACCACTGACCGAATCTGAAGGATATGCTCACCTTCGACCTATAACTATCACTGACTCTTCCTTCCAAGAGACAATCCTGTCACCAGAGGTCTCCTTCCAAATGCAGGATAATTCCTCATCGCAAGGTACACTTTTTTTTTTTTTTAAACTCTGAATCTGCATTATACTAACTTTCTACACTTGACTGACTTGCTACCATTTCATTCTTCAGGTTCCAGTCTTGGAGTAATGGCCTTCTCTATGCTTGGACTGATGGGAGCAACAACTTTGGTGTGCACTACCCTGTTAGTTTACAGGAAACTTGGAAAGAGTTCTTGATTGGATGTACTGAACAATAAAATGGCGCTATGTAAAGAATCTTGTGTGCTGCTATTTAATGTCCACAGGAAGTGGAAAAATCAACTGTTCACTCTCTGACCTCTTGAGACTACCTTAAGTGCTGGTCTCAAATATCCCTTCCATTAGTGTGGATGTTGGGTTCTCCCATTACCTTATAGTGCCTTAAATGTAGCACCACAGTCCTGGTCATGGATACTCCTCTCCTCCTCCCTGCAAGCACTGGCTCCTGGTGCCCCAAGCTGGGGACATGAATTTGGCTCGTCCCCCTGTTTGTCCCAGCTGCTGCCACTTGGCAAGGAGTAAAGTCTTCTCTCTAAAGAAACCATAGTGTTGGGCAACCTGGCACTTTGAAAAGGAATCTTCCCTATTTTAGCCATACTATTACCTTCCTGCACCAGCTAGTGACATTAAATCTACCACCTTGCCATCTGAGCTTGGTGCCACAAAGCAACTTGTCCAGATGACTGATGGCCAGTGATGTGGGAGAAGGGCTGATGCCCTTTAGTGCGTAGGGGACTAGTAATGTGACCATAAAGTACAGCTAAACAGAGGGCACCGTTTGGCAAAGGGACTGTGGTGCCAATGCACAAGCTGTCATTATTATTCTGGTTCACTCCTGCTAGCAAGGGAAGCAGATCTGTAACTTATTGACCTTCAATGAAACAATCCCAGTAATGTTCTTCCCTTGGAAGCAGGATCTCCTTTTGGCAAGGAACAATATGGAGCCACAATATCCTCTAGTGTAGGTTTAATCCATGTAGGTAAACATCAAAAGTAGGTGTAAACCTGCAACTTGATAAGTAAAATGAATGTACTAAAGGACCTCTTGTGACCCTAGATATGACTCCAGTGTACATAGGAAGACAAAGTTGGTGATGGTTACCCTTGTCTATCAATAGATCACTCCAGCCTCGTGACTGGCAAGAGTGTTGCCTATAGCCATCTCTAGGGGCTTGGCCAGTTACCTGGCTTGCTGCTACATACTTGGAGCTCATAATGGTGGGGGGAGAACCAATCACTATCACCCAACATAATGGAGGCTGGCCACTTCCAGGCAGCAGGACTCTTTGACCAAACATCTCATTGCAAATTAATCCTAAATCAACAAACTCTGTTAGTCGGTATGGCTGTGAAGAGCTATTCGGAGCAGCAAGAGTGTTTAAGAGTATGCAACGTGCTCCCTGCACTGACTTGGGTGCTCCCTGCACTGACTTGGGTGCAACTAATGCTGCAGCTATTACAGAATAGTACATGTATGATTGCTTGCACATGCAGTTTGGCCCAAACAGTACTGATGCATGTACGATACTCACATATGTGCAGTTTGTCAGTACCACCATACTGCACACAGCCACAATCAATATCTCAGCAAAGCTATCCTGTAAGTAAATTGCACACAGACTTAAACCTGAGTAAAGTACAAATCCACTGAAAGACCATCTCTGCCAGTAAAAATGGGCGATATAAGGATCCCTGACAATGGGATCCTAAATCTCAGCCGGGCTATCCAGTACAGGAGCATTTTCTCCCATAGAAACCTAGATATAATCTGCAGCTACAACTTGCTGTTATCTTGCTAGGCATGCACAGCCACCCCCTTCACTCTGTGCCTGCTGCCATTCCTCAGCCCTGCATAGTTTGTCATGGAGTTCACCACACTCAATCAGTGGCAGTAAGTTACCAGGCAACTTTGTAAATCTGGCTATGAAAACTAGGAGCCATTGACTGCACTGAATCCCAACCAGTCCATGTCTCCTTAGAAATAACTTGTATAATTGCTGTGGCAATTGATCCCCAGCAATTGTATAATAAAGGCCCTGTAAGGTGTGTGTGTGTGTGTGTGTGTGTGTGTGTGTGTGTGTGTGTGTGTGTGAACTCATTTTACACCCCCTCAAATAAGATGCTTTGGTAAACCCAGAGTGCAAACTCCTCTAGCTTCACTCTCTGGGTGGTGGCCATGTGGCATCCCACATGGGGGGAGGAGGGATGATGTAGAATATCACAACCACCTACCACGCCATTACTGTATATACCATAAAGAGGTTCTGGAGCCTTAATTCGAATGGTTCACTAGGGGGGGGCATGCTGAGCAAGTTGACCTCGCAGTGTGACCTGGGGGAGGGGGTTGCATAGGATTGTGGAGGATGATCACATGCAATAGTGTGTGGGTAGTACAAACTATGCAACATTGTAAGATTCATGTGAACCTTGAGAGCAAAGCTTGAGATTCTAACATTTCTAGAGCCTCTGTGTCACAGATGAGTCTTCCCATTTTAAAATGGGAACAGAACGCACTTGTTAATTTTACTGACTAGCATGAAGTATGAAGTCATAGCTACACACATTGGAGAGACTGCATCCACCATACAGAGTATAAAGGCTGCTGTGAAAGGAACTAGCAGCATCTCTGGCATTCCTGTTCATGGAATCGCATCACAGTTGTGGTTCCAGTGGATGGTGCATGTAGTCCTGCACAAAAGCCACGGTAGGGAGGAGGTGGGAAACCACAGGCCAGTCAGCCTGACCTCAATAGTGGGAAAGATAGTCGCTGCTGAAAAAGATGGTACACTTGGAATCCACTGTTGTCCAGGATCTGAGGCAACATGAATTCACAGGAGGAAGGTTGTTTCAAAATGAGATTTAAATTGGATGATTAGAAAAGTAATTGGAGGGCTGGCCCACTGGCACAGCAGTAGGGCTACCGCTAATGTAGTGCCAGCGACCCATGTTCAGGAACTGACTTTGGGAGACTGGCGGGCTGGCGGGGGGAGATAGGATTGAGCACCTAAAGGCTGCTCACCTCCTCTGGGAAAGGGTAGATCACAGGTCCTGCTGCTCTACTGCCACCTGGGTGACCACAGGTGGTGGTGCAGTGAGACAGCTTGCAGAAGGGTGGGAGGATGCTGTCCACGAGCCAGAGTACTGGCTCATCACATGCCTCACCCTTAAGCTCCCCTAACGTGCCAACGTCCTGAGGGCTGGGACCAGAAAAGCAGAAAATAACCCATAGCAGGCACCTGAAAATGGGATCCAGCCATCCAGAGCAATTCAGATCCAGGCTACTTGGAGGTCTGAGGCCTCCCGACACACACTTAAGGGCTGAAGGAGACTACTGGGGGGGTCTCTTGCCTCCCCACCAGGGGGTAAACCAAAGCAGAATGGGAGCAGACTTACTGGCACTCAGAGGGAGGTAGCTGGGGTGGACCTACAGGAAGCATGGCATTGGAATTCCCCAAAGATGGCTTGAGGCAGTGAGTAAGGGGGCACAAAAAGGTAATTGGAGGGAGTAAACCTAGTCTAGCTAGATTTCAAAGCCTTTGAAATCATCCCACATAGACTGGGTAACAAGATGGGTAGTCTGGGTATGGGAGACAAGATGGTGAAGTGGGTTAGAAACTGGTTAACCAACAGGATGGGGTGGTGAAGGGGTTGCAATCTGGGGATAGGGTGTGACAAGTTGGGTACCGCAGAAGTTATTCCTGTTCAATGTCCATCAGTGACCCTGCAGAGGGGATGGAAGGAAGTCTGTTTGCAAATGAAACCAAAATCTGCAACAGAGTGGATACTCCAGAAGGGGTGCAGAAACGTAAGAGGAACCTGGAGAAGCTTGAAAGACTGTCGGATATGTAGCAACTGAAGATTACAAAATCTATCTAGAGGGAACCCTGGGGAGAGCTACAGGTTGGGAGAAGCTGAATGTTGCCAAGGGGAAGGGACCTGGGGGGGGTTATATCTGACCTTAATGTAGCAAAGCAATGCACAAAGGTGGTGGGGAGGGCCAGTGGCATGCTGGGGTGCATGGGCAAGGGTATCGCTAGTGGAATGTGGTAATGTCATTGTATAAAACATGGTAGTAAGACCTCACCTGGAGTACTGTGTGCAGTTTTGGAGGTCTCTTCTTTGTAAGGACATAAACAAGGTGGACACCCTCTTGAGAAGGGTGACAAAGATGGTGTGGGGTTTCCACCACATGGCTATAATCCTCTCTGTACTCACTGGAAGAGAGTGAGGGGACATGATTGAAACTCTAAAGCACCTCAAGGGTATAAACAAAGTGCAGTACCTTTTCCAGTCTAGAAAAAGTACTAGAACAAGGTGGAATTAAAATGAAATTGGAGGTGGATTAGGAGGCAATGTGAGGATGTTTTTCTAAATGGTAAAGGTAGTTGACTGGACTAGTCTGCCACAGGAGGAAGTGGGGGGGGGTGGAGGGGGCACAAGCACAGCGATGAGGTTTAAGCATGCCTGGGGACTGGTACAAGGCAACCTTGAAAGGGAACAATGAAAAGCCACTAATCGTATAGGGTCAGTGGCCATACACAATGTATAGAGCCAACAGGCAGATTGGATGGCCCTAGTGGTCCTTGTCTGCCTACATGTAATCTTTCTGTGATCAAAAATGTAATTTGAAACTGCTCTGCAGATGCTGTATCTTAAATTATTGGGCTCCAAAGATTGTAACTTGCATTGCAATAATAAACCAGCTGAAACAAAAGTTAAAGAAACGTTCTCGGATGCTTGCACTATACCTGCCCTGTTCACGGCCCTACAAATGGGGCAGTTTCGGCCTCTGGTGCTGTCTGTTCCTTGCCTTTCAACATTAAAGCACTACACAGTAGGCACACCTGCACGGCACCCATCTGGGTAATCGGAGGGTTCACTCTCCAGTGTTAGTCCCACACCTTTGACCAGAATAAAATACTTCAGAGTGATTCAGTCTGCACTGTGCCTGGCCTGATGGGGAACTTCAATCTCCAGTGCTGTACGTGACTAGTCCCTCAACTTTTCACATTAAATATATCACACAGGGGCCACACTTGATTTAGTTTTTTTTTTACCTTGTGGTGGTAAAATAGGGTTACTGAGATGTGCAGGTTGTATAATGCAATACATGGGAGAAAATACCAAGATTCTACCTGAAGTGAATATTGATTTTATGTAGATCACAAATTTGAATAGACATGCATGATACCAGTTGGGGAATGGAGGGCTTCAGTCTTCAGAGCTGTTGGTCCCTCACCTTTCATCAGCATTAGACATTACATTGTGTGGGAGCTTCAGCTTACCCTGTGCATACTTGCCACTTGCTGTAGATAAATCTAGGGCTTCAGGCTGCTGTAATCTCTTCTCTCCCCACACTATTCATGAGCAACAAATGCACAGCAGTGATTAAGTCTTATGTTGGAGTCAGTACAGCATAATGGGTTTTAAGGACATTGAGCTACAAACCTGGAGACCTAGGTTTCAATGCAGAGCCCTAACTTGCATACTGTGACCATGAGCAAGTTTAACTTTCTTGTGCTCCCAGGTCACACCAGGAAACCACTTGGGTTTAGTGTTTTGCTGGTTAATCGGTTTCCCTTTCCAGAGCCTGCAATATTCAATATACAAAAACTATCTGGACAAGAGGACACAGCATGAGATTAGGTGGAGGCCAATTAAGGGGTAATGCGGGGACATTCTTTCACAAAAGGGCGGTGGATGCATGGAATGGCCTACCTCTAAGTACAAATATGAAAACAGCGCAGGGCTTCAAACAAGCATGGGATGGGCATAAGGGAGCAAGACAGAGTATGAATAGATGGGCCATTGACAGTGCAAAGGCTGATTCAACCTTTAAGGTTGAAAGAGACTGGCATATTGGATGGGCCTTGCTGTCCTTATCGGCCATCAACTTTTATGTTTCTGTACTGTACCTGCTCTCACCTTTGCCTATAGACAGACCTGCAGCTTCAGTGATGTCAGTCCCTCACCTTTCATCAGCCCTAAATACATCACATAGGGAAACCTCAACTGCAACATACTGGACCATCTGTCCCTGTAGCTAAATGGAGGGCCTTTCTGGAGAAAGGCTAGAGACTAACAGTAATCCTCATTTACACCTCTGCCTACAGACAGGCTGCAATAAACTGTTTATATCCAACTGCTGGTGGTGTTCTGTATAATTCAATTGAAGGGGCTTGTGGTTCTCTCAAAATAGAGCAACAGTGAGATGCAAATGCACCAAAAAATAACTTACTTTCATTAGGGCCTGGCCCCCTGTGGGAAAATGCAACATTATCCTTTTTACGTTTGCTTGCGCAAGGAATGTTTTGGGAGAGTAGCACACTTTGGAGGTGTGCCTCTCCCTTGCAATCCAGTGCTCCATTGAGCAGGCGTGGCGGTCCTGCACCAATGGGTGTGGGAGCTGTGTATGACAGTGGTGGTCTTTGCTTCAAAGAATCCACCGCTGCCATACCCAGCACCGCGCCACGCTCCTCGGCCATGCCACCCCAACGCTTTTGCGTCAGGCTGGAGCCCACCCCAGCATGGCAAATGTTTGCTGACGGGGTGCCTAATCCCCATTGGCTCCACGGCACCCCCACTGTGCCATTTGCTGCCACGCCTGGGAGCCCACCCCAGCGTGGCAAACTTCCTGTTTGTTTTTGCCAATGGGGGTGCCCAATCCCCTGTCGGCTCCTCGGGGGTTGGTGCGGCCCCCCCAGCCATCTTTTGTCATGCTGGGAGCCCACCCCAGTGTGGCAAGCATCCCATGTAGTCCATTTTTTTTTTTTTTTTGTCTTTAACCTGTAAAGAAAAAAATGGTCCCATCTAGTTTCCCACAACCCACACCCAGCCTCCCCACCCCATACTTACCTCCAGAGCTCAGCGCGATGATCTTTGGTGGACCGGGAACGCGTCTGCAGTCTTCAAAGCTGACCGCGAACTGAGGAAATGCCGGTAGCTGTATAATGGGCTAGATTGGGGGAGTTTCAACTTTATTGGCGATCTCGAGTTTTTTGAATTTTTGCATTAAATCCAGGTTGGACCCTTCTCATGAATAGCCATTACGCGGCGTATTCGGGCCTGAAGGGTGATTTGCCAGTAACTGCATGAAATCACCCTTCAGGCCCGAATAACGCCATGACAGTGACATCATTCATGAGAAGGGGTCCCAAAAACCCCAAGTTGAAAATTTAGTGCAAAAATTCTAAAAGACTATTTTACCAGCATGCATTGTGCAGTTCCTACGCTTGTAAGTTTGCATATTTTCACTCCAGATTTTCAACATTGCCATTTTACCACACCTCCTTATGAGCAGTACAGCTGTCATTTTTCACATCCTGCCCAAAACGTGTTTCTGCTCAGGTAGTGCACAATGGCGCAGTCGGTTTGCAAAATCAATGTATGGCATACAGTAAGAAAATCACGGTGACACTGTTCATTAGCAAAGGTTTTAAAATGCCAATGTTGAAAATTTGGTGAAAAAATTCCTAACAATGACTGTTTTATGAGCGTGTTTTGCACACTTCCCACACACTCTCGTAGGTTTGTGAATTTTCAATATTTCCACTCCAGATTTTCAACATTGCCATTTTACCACAGTTCCTTATGAGCAGTACAGCTGTCATTTTTCACATCCTGCCCAAAACATGTTTCTGCTTATGTAGCGCACAATGCGGGTAACAAAAAGGCCATGCTGAAAATTTATTGTGCAAATACCAGCAATTACATAGTGCATTGGGGTAAAGCACCATACATGCCAAACACCACTGCAAATACCTGCAAGCGAACATTCGGCATTGACAAATGCTTGTTTCAATTGTGAACAGATATGATTCTGGCAACATTAGCATGCAGCAGAGCTGATTCAAAGAAACCATCCTAAGACTAGCAGGACAGTGAAGGGCATGGAATTTTGGAGTAGTCATAATGATCAGATATTTACGTTGGAAACATTTGACATTGACAGTAACATTTCTGTCTTGCTAAACACATGTAATGGAGCAGGAATCTTGGATGCTACTTTGTATTGTTAAAAGCACTTGACAGGTCTTGAGTTGAGAAACCCAGTAGAGAGATTGGAGTATTTTTATATAGCTGGGTGATGACTTGCAGTTGTGGAAAAATGCACTGAAAAGTACTATTTGTGTGTTCCATGGTATCCATTTTCCGGCTAATCTTTAGTAAGATAGTGGCAGGCTCCACTCACAGCCATAAAGTGGGAAGGAATGAGACTACAGACAATCTGGACTGTCACAGGGGGGCTAATGCTACAAGTCTGAGTAATAAAATCGGACCTGGAGGACTCTGTGGCTCGGGCAGGTCTGGGTATTGTTGCCATCACTGAAACATGGTGCACTGACAAACCTGAAAGAGAAATGGTTGTAGCTGGCTATACAATGTTTAGAGAAGAGGGCAGGAAGGAAAAGAGGGGAGTGGTTCTTTGTAATGAGGAAAGTGCACACAAATTGTGCAGATACAGGGAATTTTGTGGATGTCATTGTTCTGGGTCAAAAACAGTGTCAGTGGCTCAGTAGGTAGCACACTCGCCTCTGAGGCCGGGAGATCAGAGGGCTGTGGGTTCAGTTCCCACATCTGGCACTCTATAATATCCCAGTACTGACACTGTAGTGCAGCATGAGGGGTGCTGCACTTCTGAGGTGCCGCTCTTCGATGAGACGTTAAACCGAGGTCCCATCTGCCTGGATTGGTGGTAGTTCAGGTGGATGTTAAAGATCCCATGGCACTTATCGAAAAGAGTAGGGGAATTTCCCCGGTGTCCTGGCCAAATTTCCCTCATTCACTAAAAATACCACCAACAGCTTAATCTGGTTCAAGGTCAGTGGGCATTCATCTGTATCCCCCTCCCTTGGGTCGTGCCTGAAAATAGGCAGGATTTGTCTAGTGCACTTACCCGGTCAACAAAAGCTAAATAAAATAAAAATAAACCTTGAGACTGGAAATGGAGCCACCATTCAGCCAGTGATATACAGGGCTCTTGATGAAAAGGAAGGTCTTTGACAAAGAAATGCTGGAAGACTGGCAAATGGCTAAGAGGTGGGTGCTGGTGGGGAGACTTTAATTTTCAAGAAGCAGAGCCTCCCATTTGTAACCTCAGCTAGAAGCAGACATCAGGAACCCCCACGGGGGGGGGGGGAATTCTTCATGCAGCTAGTCAATGAACCAGCTCTGGGTGGGGTAATACTGGACCTGTGTTTATGAATGGGTACAGTGTTGCAGACATCAGCGGGAGTAATCTGGGGACCCGTGACAACTGCACAGTAGGATTTAATGTAGAACAGTGGAATGGAAAACTGGAAGGGGTGGGGGGCAAGTGGGATATACATTGAGAGGGCACAGTAAAGCCAAACCTGTATGGCAAGCAAAAAAAATGCAGGAGGAGGAGGAATCCATTATGCTTCTCAAGGGAAGTATCTGAAAAGGTAAAGATAAATTACAGAGGCAGTATAGGTCTGTGATTTAAGGCTCTGAGCTGCAAATTTGGAGACCTGGGTTTGAATCTCACAGCCCCTGGTTGCACCTGTAAACTAGCCTTCAGCTTAGGCCCTGTCTGCACTACGCCTCTAACATTGGAGTGCCCAAACCGTTACTGCAATGGTTTGAGTTTACACCTGTAATGTTACAGAAGGTGTTGAAATGTATGAGGTGGTTTCAACAAATTATGAAACCGGTCCCACTTTGGTAACATTACTGGCAGTAGTGTGGATAGGTGGTAACGGTCCTCTGCAGGGCCTGCAGCGCAAGCTGCATTGTGGGATTGGGTGCTGTGGTAATGGTTACCGAGATGTGGGCTGGTGTACTAGTCACCGCTGCAGTGTGGACACATCACACCACTCCTTGGCTGTAATGGTTTCTGTCCATTTATGGGGTCTGAGCAGTGTAGTGTGGATGGGGCCTTTGTGTGCCACTCCTGGTTAAAAGTTGGGACGCGGTAGCATCCACGAGGTGTAAGAAGACCCAGAAAGGATGACTGAGTTTAGCGGGGAAGTGGATGGAGCCTTGCAAGGCTGTAAGGTGCGCAGAAGTAAAAGCTGAGGAAAGAATTGCTTGGATAGTAGACCTTTTCCTGGTGTTGAGAAAAGGGGAGGGTTAGTATAGTTTTCTTTTTTGGAAAAGAGGGGCAGCACTGAAGAGCAAGAAAAGGCAAATATTTTAAACATATTTCTGCTCTGTGTTCGCAGTAGAAGGGGAGAGACCACACAAACCAAAGCTCTGACTAGAGGGAAGTGAACAGTCCCTTTTCTGTGGAGAGGGTCAGGAAAGCACTTGCTCACCTAAGGGTGGACTAAGCCATGCAGACAGACATGGTTCATCCAAGAGTGCTGAAGAAACTTTAGGGAGGTGATGGTTGCCTCCAGTGCAGACTTAACTTAGCAGCTCATGGGAGACTGGTATGGTCCTTTAGGACTGCAGATGAAAAGACGTAGCCCCACTTCACAAAAGTGGTAGCAACAGTGACCATGACCAACACTGCCCAATGCAAGAGAGCGGCTGCAAAAGCGAACAAAATGCTGGGGTGCATAGCGAGGGGGGTTTTGTCCAGGTGAAGTGAGGTGATCTTGCCCCTCTACAGCTCACTGGTAAGGCCACACTTGGAGCATTGTGTGCAGTTTTGGAGGCCATACCTAAATGTGATGGCAGGCTGCTGGAGGGTGTGCAGAGGAGGGCAACAAAGATGTGTGGAATGGAGAGGTGAGACAAAGACAGCAGGCTGGGAGACCTCAATAGGTACACCCTGGAGGATGGAAGGGACGGGGGGGAACATGATAGACATTCAAGTGTCTGAAGGGAATCCATAAGGATGGGGCAGACAGGGTCTTTAAGTTAAGGAGGGGGAAGTTCACCAAGGGGCATGGGCAAAGAATGCAGGGGGAAGATTTAGGAAGGAAATGAGGAGACACTATTTCACTGAAGGTGGTAGCAAAATGGAACACTCCACCAGAATGGGTGGTGGTATGTAAATCTGAATAGCTTCAAAAAGGCATGGGACAGGGAACGGGGAGTGTGAGGGTGGGGGGTGGCAGTGGGATGACAAAAGGGAGGTGGTGTTGGCTGAACTCTCGAGTAGATGTAGATTGAAAGGGGTGGTCTGTTTCTGCTGGCACATTTGTAAGGAGGAGGCAAATCAATCCCTGTGTCATCATTGGCTGAGACTTGGCTCTAGCTATTGCAGTAAGAGTGCCACCACTGGCTAAAACCAGTCCTGCTGACCAGGGCAACTGACGACTCATGTCACCTATTTCTTTCCATCACAATCATGGCTGCAGCCTTTAGTCTTTTTATATAAAATAAACTTCAACTAAGCTCTAAACAAAAGTCCATCAAAGTAATTTAATGTTATTTACACTGGGGCTCCCCTTACACACAATGGGTGGGATATTCAAAAGGGTTGCACCTGCGCAAGACCAAAAGTGTGCCATTCTGTGATATTCAGCAGGAGGCAGCTGCGCCCCCAAAAACATGCTGAGCAACAGCACAATGCAAAGGAAGGCATGCCAACTCGACGGGTGGAGCCATGCATAAAGAGCTTAATGCGAATTGAAAGATTTAGGCGATTGGGCGCAAGAGCAGAACTGTTGGAAATTGCGCATTTAGCGGAAATGAGCCAAAGTAAAAAGGCTCAAGGAAGTGGCGCAAGAACGCTACAAGGGATGCCAAGTGGCGAGAGAGCGAGAGAGAGACAGACAGACAGATAGACAGGCTAGGGCAGGCAAGGCAAGCATTGTGGGCCATAGGCTGCAGAGGCCAGCGGGGTGCCCGTGCAGTGGAAGTAGCAGTCAGACAGTGGGGTAACACAGCAACACCAGCCGGGGGCAGAAGCCAGGGAGATGGATCTGTGCCAGCTTCCATGGAGGCTGTAATGAGAGGGGTGAGAATGCAAGCTGCAGGGGACGAGGCCGTGGAAGGGCCCATCGGTGGTACGCCCCCAACAGGCAGTACCGTGCCTGCATCAGCTATGAGCTGTATACAGATGTAGAGATTGTGGGCCGGTACCGCCTGAACAGGGCAATACTGATGCGGCTTTGTAAGCTGTGCAGTGATGTGATGCAGGCACCCTCACGACGGAGTCACGCTCTGTCAGTGGAGACCAAGGTGACAGCCTGCATGTGCCTGCTCGCCACGGGCACCTCCAGAGGCCGACAGGGACACCACAGGCATCACACAGTCGGCCACGGCACGCATCCTCACCAGTTCCCTCAGCGCACTGCTGCCACATGCTGCGGAGCACATCCATTTCCAGCAACTGCAGCAGAGCGCATAGCAAACATGCGGGAGTTCCACAGGGTAGCACATATGTCTGGTGTGCTAGGGGCCATAGACTGCACCCATGTGGCCATTCGCACGCCACCTGACCCCGATGGGGCAGCATATAGGAACCGAAAGGGCTACTCCAGTGTCAACTGCCAGGTGGTGTGTGATGCCACTGGGCAAATAATCAATGTCTGTGCCACACACCCTGGCGGAGCACATGATGCCTTCATATGGCATCAGTCCGCACTGTGCCATCGATTTGAGAGTGGGGACATCCCCACAGGCCATCTAGTGGGTGAGTACGCATGTATGGAATGCAAACTTGGGGCAAGGGTGGGAATGCCACAGGTGCCATGGTAGTGGCACACAGGGATATGGGCAAAATGGACCTGAACATGACACTGATCTCCACTGTCTCCACACAGGTGACAGCGGGTACCCACTCCGTCCCTGGCTGCTCACACCATACTGGCACCCCATGACCCCATCGCAGCAACGCTATAATGAGGCACATGCTGCCACACGCAACATCATAGAGCGGGTGTTTGGGATGCTCAAGGCATGCTTCCGATGCTTGTGACACCTCTGGCGGGTTCACAGTACAGCCCCCAAAGCGCTGTGTGGATATTCCGGCCTGTTGCATCTCTGCCAACATGGCCAAGGACTGTGGGACAGCCATACAGGTTGAAGAGGGGGACAGCGATGGGGACGCCAGTGGCGCCGGTGTTGATGTTGATGAGCAGCCCCCCCTAGGACGGCGGGACCCCCGACTGATCCGGCAGGCCCAGCTGCACCGGGACACCATCACAGAGGAGCACTATGCACAACACAGGTAAGTCAAGGGGACATGTGCAACCAACACTGTCCATGCGCAAACCACAGGCACACAGGGTAACACATCAGGGGTGCATGATGGCCAGGGGAGTGGAAGAGTCCAGGCATACAAACAAACCATCAGGGAGGGGTGAGCACTCATATGGACACACACCAGGCACAGAGCGTACATGGGCAGATGCACAGCACAGCAGAACCGACATTGCTAACACACAGCACCACCGACCACCCCCACCACCTGTACTGTCCAAGTACGTGTGTCAGATGCTGGGCACCCTTGCACCTTGGTGTACAGTACAATGCAGGCATCATCATGCACATGCACCTGTGGGCAACAGTTGGGAGGGTGTGCAGGTGGTCCGTGTGTCGGCGTGTTGAGCAGAGCACCCAGCAGTGCACTGCCCACCATGACACACATTGCACACAGGGCAGCACCAGACAGGGCCCACACTGGGAGACAGATCAGCCGCGTAGCACTGTCCCATGGCCACCGCGGATGCGTGGGAGACCTGCCATGACCCAACAGCACTGGCAGGCTGAGCAGGGGCCCATGGGGTGGCACTGTTGGACCACCAGGGTCCCACTGCGCCAACGTGACCTTGCCCACACAGGGGTCTGCAGCATGCGAACACACCTGCACCAGGGTGCTCGGGATGCCCACAGCAGAACCCGGGCGCTGACAGGCCTGGTGTCGCATGAACGGGAACGGGAGTGGAGCGTGAACTGTGTGGGTGAGGTCAGGTCACCTGACTGTGTGCCCAATGCATCCACGACAGAGACCACTGCCTGGGTCAGCCTGTCAATTGTGGCGGTCACATCCATCTGCATGTGGACCATCTCTGCATGGTCCAGAGCACACCCCGCTGTGCCACCCACAGCCACACACAGTGCCTCCACGGATTACAACCCGCCTGCTGCTGTACTGATTCCCGCAGCAGGCGGGTGTGCTCGTCCAATGGGTACTCTGCCACAACGGCAGCCTGTCCCCCAGGGTGTTGAAGGTCCTGATGCACAACACCCCTTGAGGGTGGGCGCTGTTTGCCAGGACCAGGAATGGGTGTATCACAGGGCGGCGGGCATGTGCCACTGCTGGACACTGTACCCCCATACCTGGTGGGTAACTGCTGCTGCTGCCCTTCCAACCGCTGTGCCACAGAGTCCACTTGTTCCACCGCTGTGGCTGCAACAGTGCCAGACACCTGCACGGCAGCCACGGTGTTGCCCCACTGGTGCTGACAGACACAGCCTGGGATCAGGCCGATGCTGGCTACTACGTTGGAACCAGCAAGGCCCAGGGGCACGTGATGGCCTGCCGTGTGTCCGTCATGGGACACACGCCACTGCCCATTGCAGTCCTTGCATCATCAATGGTGCAGGTACGTGCTACAGCCACAGTCACAGCGTGATGGCATGCTTGCATGCCAGACTGCTGAGACACAGGCTGTGCACCCCACACCGAATCACCGACAGCAGAGTTGACAGCCCTCCGTGCATGCTGGTGCAGTGCATGCTGGCTGGTGACAGAGGTGGATGGACCCTCCTCCATGTCCAGCAGGTCATCCTCACTGCCTGGTCCCACCATCACCATCTCCTGGAGCCTAACAGGATCTGCAACAGAAAGAGAGGACATGTGAGTGCATGTGACCAACCTTCTTCCCCCCCCCCAAACACCACTACCATGTCATACCGTGCAGTGATGGGCTTCCACCTGTCTGGAATCCACCTCCTGGTATGCCCTCAATAGCATTGTGCTGCATAGTTGCAGCCAGTCGGTCCTCAGCCGGGGTCAGCTCCACCACCGCTGGCTGGCTCCCCGCCAGTGCCAGCATTGTGCCGCCCTGAGGACCGCCACCGCTTCCTTCACCCTCCTGCTGTCTGTCCCAATTTTTGGCATTCCTGCACGGAGCGCTGGTGGCTTCCATGCAGGTTCACTGGTCTGCCACCCTCCCATGCAGTCAGACGGGCCTGAGGGTGCCCGGCTTCCACGGCAGTAGTGCCTCATCCTCCAGGTAGCCTGAAGAGGGCCTCAGTCTCTGCCGTGGTGAAGTTGGGCCCTCCTCCCTTCGCCCACCATCCTCACCCTCACCTTGTCTCTGCTCGGTCATGGCGATCTGTATGGGTGTAAGTGGACACCTGTCACTGTGCAGTCTACAGTATTATCCCATGCCCATTGTCCAGAACATCCCACAGCATGCAACTCACCTCTCACCTGCAGTAACTCACTCCGTCCAGCACAGCTCACTGTCGACTTTTATAGTGCAATGCATGCAAATTAGAGAGGAGCAACTGTAATGAGATGCAAATCACGCCACTGCGCCTTTGAATGGCTGATCAGATGATTTGCATGTGTCGGCTGAATATCGGCGCCATTGCGGCTCCGCAAGATGGTTGATCTGGCTGAGCCAATAAGCGCAGATCTGTGACTGTGCGGTACACTGCATTGCGCATGCCCAGGTAGCTTACGCAGGCATCTGCCACGCTGATGACGTGCTGTGTGCGATCGGCAATTCAGGCCATGGCCACCATTGTGCCAGTGGCGCTACAGCACTGGGCACTATATGGCGCTGTGGCACTATTGCGCAATAGTCCACTGTGGCACTGGTTTGCAGGTGGTCGGTCACGCAGGATGCGTATACGTCAGATGGCGTTGTGTGTGGCCTTGCGTCATAGACCCCTGACCTGGTGTCCGACCTTTGGCCCCTGGCACTGTTCGGCTGCCATGTGTACGGCCCTATTGCGTTGTATGGTGACAGCGCTATGTGAACTGACGGCGCTGTTCGAACAGCACGATTGGAACCTATGGTGGTCTATTGCGCAACATCTCCACATGGGGTTACGGCGCAGCGGGGCACCATATTGCCTGCTGTAAGATTGGTAGCATAGCGCGCGGGAGGGCAGTGCAATGGGCCCGTGGGTGGCCAACTTGGTGGCCTGGTGGAGCCCCACTGGGGCACTGTATGGTGAGGTGTCCCTCACCATGGCAAGGACCCAGGTCTGGCAGCAAGTGGCCAGTGACCTGGTGGGGGTCACTGGGCAGAGCCGGTCTGCTGAGCAGTGCCGGCACAGATACAGTGACCTCCACAGGAGGGAGCCTGAGCTGCACGAACGGCTACGTTCACGTGCCAGGAGGGGCGTGGTGTCTAGGCCAGGTGGGTGTACCATCTATGCACCTGTATTCTCTGTAGGGGTGTGAGTTTGTTTTGGTGGATGTGCATAGGTGATGGCTCTGACATGGTTGGCTGTGTCAGTGTGTGCAGGTGTGAGATGCATGGGGCTGGCTGTGTGGGCAGGCACTCTCACTGGGGCAGGGGCAGTCAGCTTTGGAGTCACACTGATGTTTTTCTCAACATATGTCTCCCACAGGCCGGGATGTGAGGATGCAGGCACATGCTGAGGAGGGCCGTGACAGGGCCCCGGTGCCAGTCGGTGGTGCAGCAGGAGGTGGGCCACAACAACAGCGGCAGCAGCAGCAGCAGACACACCTTCTTGCGGAATGTGAGTATCATTACATCATGGATGCTATTGCATGCTGGAGGGGGTGGGCATGACCACCAGCCATGCACAACACAGCCATGCACGACACAGGCGACATTCATCACTGTCCAGTGTCACTGCACGTCTGTGTGTGCATCACTGGTGGTCCATGCATGCACTGGGCACATGGCTGTTAACTGGCATCGACCACATTGCCACGTCACTTGACAGCCTTGTTTGTGCTGTGATGGACATGGCGTGTGTGTGTGCAGTGGTGCACATAGCTGGTGCCGCCTGTTTGTGATGGCCATGTGCATGTTCACTGTGGGTGGGTGCATGCCATCACAGGTGCGGGACATTGGACTATATGGCTTGCAGGTTGGGTGATGTTCAGGGTTGTGGTCAGTCACAGCCATTGACTGTGTTCCCATTTTCCTAGGCCTCAGTGTTCTCAGGAGGATACAGCGGGAACTGCATGGGCTGATGCAAGTGTCCTTGGACAACCAGGCCATCCTCAGAGACATCCAGTGACATGGCCTGCGGAGGAGGCATCGCCAGTCACAGTGGCACTGGGCAGAGGAGGACCAGCCTGCTGGGCCTTAGGCCAGATTCTCCTTCCCACTTCACCCATTCCTCCCACCCTGCCTTCCCTCTCCAAGTTGTTCATCCCTACCCCTTGCCCACTCCTACCTTGTACCCCTACCCCCCCTTGTAAATAGTTATGGTGTTGATTGTTTTGTGATTTACATTTTTATAATACATTTATTTATATTTTGTTATGAATACTGTGTTGGTCTTTGATTTGCAGCTGGCTATGGTTGCTCAGTTGCAGTGGTGTGCATGCCATCTGGGGTGGTATGGTCCTGGGTATGTGTGTGTGTGTGTGTGTGTGTGTGTGTGTGCATGGGGAGGTATCTCCAGCATAGCAGTGACTTTCTGTTGGTCTTGCCGTCTGCCACCCACTGCTGGGTGCACAGGATGAGGTCTGGCTTGTATGCTTCTCTGCTGCACTGGGTTTTGTGTGCGGGGGTGCATGGTGTTTCCTGCAGTGCCAGTCACTGCACATGGTGGTGTCTTGGGGTCACGGGTGCAGGGTGTAAGCAGCATAATGGGGCTGATGTGCACTGTGTTGTCAACCCCTGTGTGTGGCACCTCAGCCTGCCAGTGGTTGTGCTGGGGCGTCATGGCTCTGCTGTGCTTTGTTGGCTTGTCCCCATGGGCCAGTAGATCATCCGTCCCACCCCCAGTGATGCTGTGCTTGGGGTTTGCAGGTGTCTTGTTGGTTCTGCAGTGTGTTCCTGTGCCCACGTGTGGCATGGCTGGTGGTGGGCCCCAGCCTGCCTCCCTGGTTGTGCACTTCCATTGCTCTGCTGGGGGGGGGGGAGTGCTGTGCTTGCGCTATGGCACCTCTGGACTGCTCAGCTGGGCTGCCCTTGTTCCCGTTGTGGGCGCAACCTTGCTGCTCAAGCTTCCCCTTCCTGGTTGCGCTATGGCGCAGTTAGTGCGATATTCAGACATTGGCTGCTTGCGCAATTTGTTCTGCTCCATGTTTGAATATCGCATCTGTTGCGCATATGCGCAATTGATTTGAGCTTGCTCCTGCTGTTGCGCACATTTTGAGCGCAGTTTGAATATCTGGCCCAATGTTTTTATTACTGGGAGCAATGCACTAAACTGATAACTTATTTACAGGTGTGACCTGGGATCACAGAGAAGTTAAGTGACTTACTCAGGGTAATGCAGTATGCAAGTGTGGGTTGTGGGATTCAAATCCAGGTCTCTGGGTTTGTAGCTCTGAGCTTTAAACCACTGTGCTACACTACCTCCTCAAATTTACAAAAAAAAAAAAAAAACACATGCACACACACTAGTCAGTTTCCATTGCTGGTGTTTCTCTGACCATGAAAAATTCCTCCTCCTATCCCTACCACTTTGACAGATCACTCTGCTTCTTACCTAGCAACAGACAAAATTTAGGTTTTGGCTCAACTTCAGGCCTCTGTTTATATGCTAGTTGAACTCTGAAGAATGCTGAATTCATGTGCTGCCAAATGTAACTACTGTAACCTTTTACTATGTATTACATGCTTTTATTTTGATTCTACTCTGCCACCTTAGGTGGCCTAGGTCGTGCCTTAAAACTGTCACCGGGGCCCTCTCTGGTTAACAGTCATAAATAAATCTGTTACTGTTATGTGTGTATGGGGGGGGGCAGTGCATTCTACTACTGCAGAGGTTTGAATTTTTCTGTTCCATACTAAACAATCACAATGTATTGAGTGTGAAGAAAAACATATGACTGACAGATGAAACACATCTGTAAAAGGACAACTTACATTAACATTTTAGTATATTTTTGTGACTGAAAATGTTTAGAATTGTTTTTCTTCAAAGTTGCCTATGCATACATCTTATATAAGCAGTAAGACATGGCTGGGTGTTGGTAGTACTGAGAGACCCACCTATCTATAGGCTGAAGGCATTTGACCTGTAGTCTTGTCTAACTATGCCTCTGGGCATGTGGATATCTCAGTAAAACCAACACCCAGCCATGTCTTATTGCATACTTTTAGGCTTGTCATCCTTACTTCTGTAGGCGGGGAAATTGATTCAAATGCTATTAAAGGAAGGGAGCATTGAACACTTTGAATCCAACAGAGTACAAGACCTGAGGCAGCATGGCTTTATTCAGGGAAGAATGTCATACCCTCTCAAAAATCTTTTAGATTTGTTTAACAAAGGTTTTCAATTGGGGAGGCAGTGAACGTGGTCTACTTTGACTTCAGTGAGGCCTCTGATGCTCTTCCACATAGGAGACTGGTAAACATGTTGGGTAGAATGGGGGTGGGCAACAATGTGCTGTCACAAATGCACTCGGCAGGTCAGGCCATCTGCTCCCACAGTGTCAACCTCTGACTGCAGTATTGTGAACAGGTAACAGGGTAACCCTCTTGTCTGCTGGTGGTTCTGAATCACCTTTGGTCTCAAGTGTGGGGGGGATTCAAACTGTAAACCTTGTGCTACTGCACCCAAATGTACAGACTTGGATAATCAGCTCTTCGAGGGATGGCAGATATCTTTTGTCTAAGGGCACCTAACCAGGTATCCAAAATGAACACTTCAACCTCTATAAAAAACCTTGGGTATATTCTTACCTTCCCCCAGTTCAGAAACATCATCAAGCTTATGAACAGTTTTTGTCAGTCTTAACCCTCAATATGTTACGTGCAAGAAGAACTTTGAAGACCCAGGCAATATCTTTCAAATGAAAGGTTTACTTAAACCTAGGAGGGGTTACCCATAGCACAGGATGTCTCATGTGAGACACTCACCTACCACATTCTATATTACAAATACCATAGAATAATCATAACCAGCTGGCCAAGTGTCACACTAACCAGGGTAACAAAATGGTTATTGGCTAGGAGGCAAAAGGTGGTGGTAAATGGAGTTCGTTCAGCGAAGAGTGACCTATGGAGTGCTGCAGGGATCAGTACTGGGGCCAGCCCTCTATAATGCCTTTGTTAGTGTTATAGCAGAGGAACTGAAAAGGAAGATCTGCCACTTTGTGGATGACACTAAGATGAGTAACAGGGTGTACACACCTGGGGTGCATGTGTGTGTATGCAAAGAATGGAAAGAGATTTAAAATGGTTGAAAAAGTGAACAAAAGGTTGGCAACTAATGTTATGCCAAAACGTGCAAAATAATGAAACATGGGTCACAGAAGCCTGGAGATGGAGTACAAAATGGATGAGGAGATATTTGCAATGACCAGGCAGGCAAGGGACCTGGGGTAATCTCTACTGGATGAACAGAAGGAGACCAGACAATGAGACAAAGCAATCAGGAGATTTGGTGAGATGCTGGAGTGTATAGGTAGGGGTATCACCATCAAGAAGGATGACGTGGTGTTGCCTCATGCAGGTCATTGTGAAGACTTCACCTGGAGTACTGTCCCCAGTTTTGGAGACTACATGTCAGGGAAGACCTAGATTAGAGATGATCCAGAAGAGGGCTAGCAAGATGGTGCTGGGTCTATATCAAAAGCCATATGAGGAGAGGCTAAAGGAACTGTCAGGAGGTCTAAACCTCACTCTTAGGTTCTTGGCAATAATAGGAATGCAATGAATCCCAGACATGTTGCATAAGAGTAACAAACTTTGTTTATTACTATCAAAAGGATAAATCACAGTTGCCCTAAGCAGTTCTTATCAAATATTAACTGGGAGCCAATGCTAAGCGTTCCCTATACCACGAGGATTCTCCATTTCTCTTGGGGTCTCTGAGGTAGAAGATGTAATGTCTTACATTATATATCTATGATAATTACTATGGTTACTGTAAGATAGAAACATTTCTAGTTACAGAGATGAGCCCTATTGGCAAAATTAGAGGTGGCTCCAGTCCAAGATAACATTATACAATTTTGTAGTAATCACTTTGTAAAGACAAAGGAGGCTTAGTTATCCATATATCAGTACAAATCACCAAAAGATGGCAATGCCGACTTATATATCATCATTACAAGGACACAGTTGTCCTAACATCTCATAAGTAAGAAATACATATGTGTATTAGAAAGCAAAGTGTATAACAATAATAGGCATATATATCCTGACATCTACTCTTATACGGTAGATGCCCTATGCCTTACACGTTAGTATAACATATACCTAAATGCTAGCTGTCTATGGTGTACCTCTGATGGTACCAGTAAGGGTGCAGGGACCTCATGTAACAGAACTAAACATGTATTACCGGGGAGGGGGGGAGAGATATGATTGAGACCTTTCAATACTTCACAGGGATGAATAAGGTACAGGAGGCAGGTCTGTTTTGGAGGGAATGGTACTCAGGTCTAGAACAAGGGATCATGGTAAGAAGCTGGAGGAGGGAAGGTTCAGGAGAGGTGTAAGCAAATACTTCTTTACTGAAAGGGTGGTGGAAGCCTGGAATGGTCTTTAATTAGAGGTGGTGGGTGTACAAACAGTGATCAGATTCAAGAAAGCCTGGGATAGGCATAAGGGAATCATAAGGGGTTGGAATGATGCCATCTCAGGGCGAAGACATAGACAAGGAAATGATATGAGGCATCCTTAGACTAGCAGATAAAGGGACTATCTTGTTGATGGGGGACCTGAGTATGCTAGATAATTGGAGCACATTTGCTGCAGCCACATCCAAGAGCAGAGTCATTTTCGATGCCCTACAGTGGGCAGGTCTCAGGCAGCTACTGTTGGAACCCACTTGGGAGAGAGCAGTCTTATACTTGGTACTCCCTAATGAGGATGGTAAAAGGATCTTGGATTTAGAAGTGGGTGGCCATCTGGGAACAACCGACTACCAGACAGTGTGGTTCACAATAAACACATACAAAAGAAATGGTACTGGACTTTCGGAGGGCTGACTTTAGCAGAATTCCTAGGAAATGCACTAGCAAAAGGGCAGGAAGGAGGATGGAGTAAAAATGGGGTTAAAATCAAAACTGCCATCACAGAGGCAACAAGCCTTTGTGTGAAGCAAGCAAAGGAAAAAAAAAAACACTATGATCCTCACAAGAGGTGGCCAGGAAGGTTAGGGAGAAAAATATAGCATTCAGAAAGTATAAGGAATCACCGAAGGAGCAGGAAAGAACACTATCAGTTAAAGCAGAAGGAAGTGGGGAAGGCAGTTAGAATAACTAAGGCTCAAACTGAGGAAATGATACCCAACTCATTTAAGAAGGGGAATAAAATCTTTTTATAGGTACATTTAATGAGCGAAGAAAGACCAAGGGAGGGATAGTGAGGCTTATTATGGGGGGCGGGGGCTGAGAGTGACAGTGAAAAAGCAAAAATACAGAATGAATACTTTTCTTCAGTATTCACCAAAGAAGAGGAGGGGGGTGTACCTAAACCAAACAATAGAAGAGCTCTGGATAGGGGAGTCGATGCCAGTCAATTCACAGAAGAAAAGGTCCTGAAAGAACTCCTAAAACTCAAGGTGGACAAGGCAATGGGGCATGGTGGGATTCACCCCAAAATTCTTAAAGAACTGAGGGGAGAACTTGTGATACCACTGACTGCCCTTTTTAGTAAATCATGGGAGGATGATGTGGCACCTGAGGGCTGGAGGAAGGTAGATGTGATTCCCCTTCACAAAAGGGGGAGCAAGACAGAGACAGGGATCTACAGACCTGTTAGTTTGACCTCAGTGGTAGGGAAAATGATGGAATTACTTCCAAAAGAAAGAATTGTTGAGTACCTAGAGGCCAACAGGACATAAAGCAGTACAGATTCACAGAAGGAAAGTCATGTCAGACAAATCTAATCAATTTCTTTGACTGAGTGACCAAAGTAGTAGACCAGGGAATGGCTGTGGACATGGCCAACCTAGACTTTAGCAAGGCATTTGACACAGTCCCACACAAAAGATTAATAAACAAGTTAGCCAGCCTGGGAGTGGATCCCAGGGTTGTAGCCTGGGTAACAAACTGGCTAGACAATAGGACACAGAGTGTAATAGTAAATGGAGTCCACTCTGAAGAAAGGGGGTTGCTAGTGCGGCACCACAGGATTCAGTATTGGGGCTGGTCCTCTTTAATGTCTTTAAGTGACATTGCAGAGGGACTGGATGGAAAAATATGCCTCTTTGCAGACAACACAAAGATCTACAACAGGGTTGCTACAAAAGGGTGTGTGTGGTTGGTGTCTGGTTGTCAATGGACTACAGGACCCAAGGCAGCATGGTTTTACCAGGGGGAGGTCATGTCAGACCAACCTTGTTGAATTTTTTGACTGGGTGACTAGGGAGGTGGATCAGGGGAGGGCAGTGGACATGGCCTATCTGGACTTCAGCAAGGCCTTTGACACTGTGCCACACAGAAGACTATTACACAAACTGGGGAATATGGGTGTGGCAGGACAGTAGTGTGGTGGGTAGGTAACTGGCTGGGTGGCAGGACACAAAGGGTGGTGGTAAATGGCTGTTACTCCACAGAGGAAGCGTGACCAGTGGGGTACCACAGGGTCAGTGCTGGGACCGTCTATTCAACATCTTCATCAGTGACATTGTGCAGGACCTAGAAGGCAGAATTTCACTGTTCGCTGATGACACAAAGCTCTGTAACAGAGTAGACACACCAGAGGGTGTAGACAGAATGAGAAGTGACCTGCAGAAACTTGAAGAATGGTCAGGAGTTTGGCAGTTGAAATTCAATGCAAAAGTGCAAGATAATGTATATGGGGCACAAAAACCTGGCACAATATATCAGTTGGGGGTGAGGATATAGCATGCACCAAGCAGGAAAGGGATCTTGGGGTTGTCATCTCTGATGACCTCAAAGTAGGGAAACAGTGACAAGGCAGCAGGTAAAGCAAATAGGATGCTGGGACGTATAGGCAGGGGCATCACCAGCAGGAAAAGGGAGGTCATAATCCGGCCTACAAGACACTAGTGAGGCCCCACCTGGAGTACAGTGTAGAGTTCTGGAGACCATACCTACGTAAGGACATAGACAGGGTAGAGAAGGTTCAGAGGAGGGCAACAAAGATGGTGCATGGATTGCATCACAAGTCCTATGAAGACAGGTTGAAGGAACTGAACATGTACTCCCTGGAGGAGAGGAGGGAGAGAGGGATATGATAGAGACATACAAGTATCTTACAGGGAGGAACAGGGTGCAGGAAAACACTATTTTTAAGTGAAAAGATGTTCCAGGACAAGAGGGCATGGGATGAAGTTGGAGGAGAACGATTCAGAGGAAAGATGAGAAAGAATTTCTTCACAGAACGGGTGGTGGACAAGTGGAACACTCTGCCAGAGGAAGTGGTGGGGCTGAAACAATCACGGATTTAAGAATGCATGGGATAGACATAAAGGAATTCTGGAGGTCAGGGTAAGGGCAACAGACTTCTAGGAAAACAAACTGAACTTACAAGCTCAAATGGGCAGACTGGGTGGGCCATAGCCCCTTATCTGCCGACACTGTCTATGTATCTATGTGTGGAAAGAATGAGAAGGGACTTGGCAAGGTTGGAAGGATAGTCAAAAGTATGGCAGCTTAGATTCGATGCAAAGAAGTGCAAAGTAATGCAGCTGGGAAACAAAAACAATGGGGGGGGTACCAACAACAATAAACATGGAAAGGGAGGAGATGACCTAAGGATAGGCAGGCAATGTGAGAAGGCAGTAAGGAGGGCTGGGTGGGATACTGGGATGTATTGGGAGAAGCATCACCAGTAGAAAACAAGAAGTTGTAATTCCTCTGTACAGACAGTTGATGAGACCACATCTGTATTACTACATGTGGTTTTGGAGACCCCATCTCCACAAGGACATAGAAAGAATGGAGGCAGTCCAGAGGAGGGCAGCTAAAATGGTGTGGATTCTGCAACAGAAACCATATGAAGAGAAACGAAAGAAGCTTAATATGTATACCCTCAAGGAAAGGAATGAGACGGGGGACATGATAGAAACTTTCAAGTACCTCAAGGGAATCAACAAAGTCCGAAAGAGGGTAGCATATTTCAGAAAAAGAGATGTGCACAGTTTGAAGATAGAGGGGGGATGGCTTAGGGCAACATGAGGAAGTATTTTTTAACAGACAGGGTGGTAGACACATGGAACAGCCTTCCTGAGGAGGTCATGGAGTCAAAAACATGGGGGAATTCATGAATGCATGGGACAGACGTAAGGCAATTATAGTTTAAGGTAGGAGGAAGTAGGCTATTGGTCAACTAGAATCTGCAGCTTATCCAGTAGGTAGGGAACTGGGCAGACTGGGTGGGCCAAGCGGTCCTTATTTGCTGTCAAAGTCTATGTTTCTATGAAAGGGGTGGATGAGAAAGTGCCAGAGCCCTAGAAAGGTCTGCAGTAAAAGCAATCACAGTAAAACAGGACAGACTGGATGGATTAGGTGGCCAAAATCTGAAGTCAGTTTCCATGTTTCTATGTAAATATCTATCAATCAAAATATTATTTATAAAAAGCGCCTTTTTGAATCCAAGGCACTTGTACATAAAATAAACACCATAAAACATTTTAAAAGTAACAGCATCATAGATCAATAAAACCCAATAGTTTAAACTATATAAGTTACAAAAGTGGCCTAATAGCCACTATAAGCCAGGCTAAATAAATGTGCTTTCAATGAAGTTATGAAATTCTGGACGGTCTGGTAATCTCGTACTCGTCAAGGTAGAGAATTCCACAGGGTCAGAGCCACAAAACTAAAAGTCCGGACTCCAGATATCTTTATATGGACCCTGGGAATCTCTAGCAATCCCCCACTGGTGGATCAGAGGGCAGTAAGGGCAAAGGAGATCTTGCAGGTAACTAGGTCCCTGACTGAGTATGGCTCTATAGGTCAGGAGACCATCTTTGAAGGTGATACGCCACTGTACTGACAGCCATTGTATTCAGTGGAGCACAGGTGTTATATGACTGGTCCTAGAAGAACCTGGCAATAGCCTGGCTGCCAGATTCTGCACTATCTGCAGGCAACGGATATCAACCCCTGGTAGCCCTAGGTAGAGGGAGTTGTAGTAGTCAAGGTGGAGGTAACAAAGGCGGACCAAAGTTGGAAGACCACCGAGGAACCAGATGTTTCACCAGGGTGATATTCCTCAGATGGTAAATGAGGTTTTGACTATTGCCGCCACCAGAAATTTCAGGGTTAGCCATTGTCAAAAATAATGCCCAGGACTATTTGGCCCATGCCATTGGCTTTAGTTAGCATATACGGTCCAAACACAGACGATCCTCCTTTTCTATGAAATTGATTTCCATGATTCTTCCTCTACTCCCTATTCCAATTACATTAGGGAGATTTTAATTTGGTCTCTGATCCGAATCTGATAGATCAAGTACTGGGTCAAGGGGACCGCCACCTGGACACAGGGCCTTTAAGGAAATGATGGATCAGTGCAGATTGTGCGATGTCTGGAGGGTCTCTCATCCTAATATTAGGGAATATACCTATTGCTCGCCAGTGCATGGCATGCAATCTCACATTGATTCTCTATTAGTTTCTCATGAGCTCTTGCCATTTGTACTATCCACCTCGATCCAACTGGGTCCAATATCGGATCACTCTTTAGTCTTGGGTAATTTGGCTTTTCTTAACATCCCCAAAAGAAAGACCAGATGAAAATTAAATGAACAATTACTAAAGGATGAAAAGTATTGAAAAGTGGTGAAAGCACAGATAGAGTTTTTCTTTTCCACTAACCCAATAGATAGTGCAAGACCGGATATTTTATGGGGAGCCTTTAAGGCTTATATAAGGGTCATTCTCATTAGTCTAGCTACAAAGAAGAAGAGGGCACAGGAAATGGAATTACTCTTCTTATTGTCTCAGATATGGGCATTAGAAAATATACCCCCAGAAAAAATTTCTCAAGAGGAGTCACAGAAGTTATTAACTTATAAAGATAAAGATTTGGGAATGTTAAGAGAAAAGGCTGAGTTGGCAATAATCCGTACAAAGACCAGTTTTACGGATCAAGGAGAAAAAGTGGGGCGCCTGTTGGCTGTACATTTAAAACAACAAGAATCAGCTAGATTTATACCCCCAATAAGGTCCCAGTCCGATGGGACGCTGAAAGGTTTCCTCTTCAGAGATAGTCCAGGAATTTGCTACTTTTTATGAGCAATTATATAGGGACATGGATAGTCCTCTGCCCATTCAAAAACTGGATGAGTTTATCAGGGAAGCACATCTTCCATTACTATGTGACTCTTAAAAGAATTTTATATCTTCCCCTTTATCACAGGAAGAGATAGCTACTGTTATAAAGGACTTGCCTATGGGTAATGTCCCGGGTCCAGATGGGTTTTCGGCTTTATTTTATAAAGTTTTCACGGAGCAACTACTTCCTGTGTTGCATCTTCTCTATTTGCATATTTTGTCTGGTGAGATAGAAGATGTGCATCTGTTTGAGGCATTGATAGTTTTATTACCTAAACCAGATAAAGACCCAGAAATGGTTCAGAGCTATAGGCCATTATCTTTGCTGAATCAAGATGTCGTACCCTCTCAAAGATAATGGCAGATAGACTAACCCTGGTTCTTCCAGATCTTGTGAGTATGTCTCAAGTGGGATTTATGAGAGGACGGCATCTTCAGATCACCTGCTTACTCTCTCACATGTCTATCGGAGTTCAGGGATGCCATATCTCTATGGGTTGGTCTCCCTGGACGCCGAGAAGGCATTTGATTGGGTTAACTGGACTTTTCTATTACAAGCCCTCAATGCATTCAGATTCCCATTCATGTTCATAGATTGGACGAGGGCAATTTACCGGTCTCCTACAGTGAGGATTTCAGGGAATGGGACCTTTTCCAAGTCTTTTAAACTGCGGTCAGGTACGAGGCAGGGATGCCCTCTCTCTCCATTACTTTTCAGTCTTTATCTGGAACCCCTTATTCAACATATATTCAATAATGAAGGGACACAAGGTATTCCCATTAGGAATCAGGCAGTGAAAATAACAGCGTATGCTGATCACCTTCTACATTTGGCTAATCCATTAATATCTATCCCGAATATGCTAAGGGAGGTGGATATATTTAGTAGTTTCTCGAATTATAAGTTAAATCTCAATAAGACATCCTTTTTCCCTCTTAACCATAAAGTCTTTAAGACCAATATTATTTCTCTGGGACGATGCTGATCACCCCGGGCTATTAAATATTTAGGCATAAAATTAACGCGTAATCCCTCCTTGTGGTTTAAGGAAAACCTGGACCCCTTCTGCAGGGGATCACTCAGGATATAGAGAGATGGGTTAAACTCCGTTATCTTTATGGGGTCATATTAATATAATTAAGATGAATGTATTTCCCCATTTATTTTATCCTTTGTCCCATCTTAATTCATTCGTCCCCCTAAGTTGGTTTCAGAAAACACATCAACTCTTTACCAAGTTTATTTGGTCAAGTAAGACCTCCAGGCTGGCATACCGCAAATTAGCTGCACCTAAGAATGAGGGGGGGTTGCAGATTCCTTACCTGCCCATCTACTACTGGGATAGTCATTTGGCTAAATACCTGAGATGGGTAAGACTGGGTCCAGATAACATGAACCCGGTTTGGTTTAAGATTGAATTAGATTTTTTCTAATCTATGAATATGGACCCCCTGACTATGCTCTATCTAAAAAGTTCTCAGATGCAAGATACTAATAAATGTCCACTATCATGACCTCGCTAAGAGTACATTCACAATTGTGCCCTTTCCTGCATTACAATCAAAGTAAAGATCTCACTCAATCTATTTGGAATTCCCTGGCTTTCACCATTAACAAACAGAAAATTTCCCATTCATGGTTGCCTCACTTAGGACAGGGGATAGTATCCTCATTTCTGAATGAAGTTGGTGATTGGCTCTCATTTTCTCAGTTCATATATAAGTTAAAAATACCAGAGTCTCAAAATTTTAAAGTGTTTCAACTGAGGCACTTGTTAACCACGGTCGTTGGGGCCACGCCTCCCCCTCCACCAACCTTTGCATTGGTATCTGAACTTTCCCCTTTTCTTGTCTCTTCTGGTGTGAATTCTAAGATTTATCAAGTTTTGTTCCAATGGAGGTTTGGATGTGATGGTGGCCCCACCAACTTCTGGGTTTCATTTGTTCCCCACTATACTTTTAAATGGTCCGTACTCTGGATGTTTTGTCATAAATATGTATCCCAAGATAGATTACGTCTCATGCAGTTCCACATTTTACTAACTTATACTATACTTCAATTAAACTGGTGAAATGGGGCCTTCTTGATACCGATAGGTGTAATAAGTGTTCCCAGGACACAGGATCACTTTTTCATCTATTCTGGTCGTGCCCCTGCTTAGCATCATTATGGGAGCATATAAAAACCAATCTGGATCCTTTATTGGGTTTACAAGACTATTTTATTTGTCTGTTGGGGGATCAGTCCTCCATAAAGGGGTTAAATTCTGGAGATTTCACATATCTATGGTGGCGCTCTTGGTTAAAAAAGTTATTCTCAGGCGTTGGAAGGAAAGGACTGGTCCAACATATCGGGAGTGGCTCCATGAGATCTTAGCAAATATACTTACAGAGAAGGCTATTGCTAGCCATCTAAACAGACTACATAGGTATAAGGATATTTGGGATCCCCTTCACACTCTAATTACTGTGGCTATGAAGTAGTGTGTAGTCGGGATTATCACCTTATCTATATTTGGTAAAGGTAGGTAGTGGGTGATAACAGTGTTAGAATGAACTGCTGTGCCGGGGAGGGGGGCAGGGATGGGTTGGGGGCAGTATGATTTGTTTTATGAATCTTATGTTAAAGTGTTCATTACTGCCTCCTGTAATGTGGAAAATGGGGTGAATAAACTTTGAATTAAAAAAAATAAATAAATAATGCCCAGGCTCCGCACCTGGTCTGAGGCAGTCAGCTGAACACCGCCAAGCCACAACACGGAGGGTGATCCTGCCAACATACCCGCCTCTCGATGATCTGGATCCATGACCAGCACCTCAGTTTTAACTGGGTTCAACCTAAGCCAGCTTGCTCTCATCCAGTCTTGGGTCTCGGCTAGACAGTTGTTAAACACTGAGGCCCAGATATTCAAACTGCGCCCAAAAAGTGCGCAGTAGCAGGAGCAAGCGCATGTCTATTGTGCCCATGCGCAAGAGATACAATATTCAAAAATGGAGCAGGCCAAATTGCACCTACAGCTGATGACTGAATATCACACCACCTGTGCCATAGCACAACTAGGGAGGGAAGCTGAGCAGATCTGATGCGCCATAGCACAACAAGGATGCTCAGCTGAGCAGTCCAGAGGTTAATGCAACCAGGGAGCCCCCAGCAGCAGAGAAATGTAACTGCACAACCAGGGAGGTAGGGGCTCACCACCCATGCCACAGATGGGCACAGGAACACACAGCAGAACATACATCTTCCCACCACACCCCAAGCAGAGCACAACTGTGGGAGGGCTGGAATAACCACTGGCCCATGGAGACAAGCAAACAACCCACAGCCTGGCCATGGTGCCCCATCACACCTACCAGCAAGCTATGACTGGCACACGGGAGGGCAGACCACCCCATGCCACACCATCCCCCCCAGTGCAGAGCACACCCTGCACCATGGTCCCCACACTGGTGCATGAAAGCATGCATCACACCGGATGCCACACAGTGTATGGACAGACACCCACTCATACCCAAGGGCACACCAACACAGGGACGCAGTGGTGGGGCAACCAAGCCCCCATTGTGGGCCTATGTAAGCTGTGTACACACAACCTGCAGTCCTCCATGGCACTGGAGTGCCAGCCACCCTGAGCAGGCACTGTAAACCCGTACACCACCAGCAGTCACCCAGAGCACAAGTCACAGACAGTGGGGCACATCCCCTGCAATACACACAAGGCACAGCATGGAGGTGGGACAACAACTGTGGTGCCCACTGTGCCACCCGAGCCAGGCATGCATGACACCAATGACAGGGGCAACACAACAAAGTGATGGGTACAGTGGCTGCCCTGCAGGGACTGACACCACTGACATGCCAGCAGACTGTGCAGGCCACAGACATGCATGTGTGTCAGCTGCACAGGCCATGGACAGGCTGATGGGTGCACCATGTACACAGAGCACGCACCATGGACCACTGCACACAGTCATTCAGTGCATAGGGCACAACACACACACCACAGACACTGACTGATAGCTACCCCCACACCATGGTCACCTCCACACAGAAACACACACATACCCATGAATTCACCACCACTGACGCCATTCACACCACTGCAGCTGAGCACCTATAGCCTGCTGCAAATCAGAGACCACCACAGTATTCATACTGTATCAAAATCAAATGTATTACAAAAATATAATATTCAACTATTTACAAGAATACAAAAACTATATTCAAGGTTGGGGGGGCACAAACAAGGTAGGGGTGGGTAGGGGGCAGGAGTGAACAAATGGCATGGGATAGGAGGGGTGTCCGGGGGTAAGAGAATTCAGGGACTAAGGGATTCCTAGCGGGAGCACCGCTCTGTGCTGTATGACCTCCGGCCTCTGTGCCTCCTCAGTACCCTGGTTGTATCCAAACTCCAGAGGATTTCAAGGGATTCCCAGGCCAGCATTAGAAGTTCCTGCACAGCCTCCCTGATGTCCCGTAGATGGCGAGTACCTAGGACAAGGGAGCACAGTCAATAGGTGTGAATGCACAACCCCATACAGCCCGCCCACTGTGCATGGGATACAGCCATGGGACATACCACTGTGATGGTGTGTGACCACCCGCAGTGATCACATCCACAGGACCTGCCCACCCAGGCACATACAGCCATGAGGAACACTGCACATACCCACCGGTCAAGTGATGCACAGCACCACCATGGCCATTTAGTGGTATGGCTATGTGGTGCAAAGGCAGTGGCACAACCATGCACCTGGTGCACACATGGACCACCATTGATGCACTCCCAGGCATGCATTGCCACTGGACACTGCTGACTGTAACAAGTTGAGTGCATGGCAGTGGTGTCCCTGAATGGTGGCCATGCCCCGCTGCCCACCCTGTCACACAGCATGCAATAGTAATCATGGATGTATGGCACTCACCATCATCGGGCCAGTCAGGTGGGCGGTGATGGCCCTCACCCCACCTAGCTGCACCATCCTCCTCCCTCCGCTGCTCCTCCCTCAACCTGCGGCGTTCATCCAGGCCTGTGGGAAAAACAAAGAGAGAAGAACATCAGCACAATCCCAATGCAAAGTCTCCCTGCTCCAAGGTGTGTGCCCTCCCATCAAGGTAGACGCACCCACCTCACACCCTGTGAACACCTGTGAACACTGCCACAGCCAACCCCAGATGGTCCCTCCCCTATGTGCTGGACACATAAAACACTGTGACCCATATGGACTATAAAAGTGTGTTAATGGAACCCCTACCTGCACGTAGCACTGTGCCCCTCCTGGCATGTGCCCACAGTCATGCCAGAAGCTCTGGCTCCTTCCTCCGCAGGTCTCCATAGCAGTGCCTGCACTGCTTCGTGCTCCTCCCCATCCAGTGGCCTCCTCCAGGGCAGTGGCCACCTCCTGCCACACCTGGGTCCTGGCCCTGTCCAGGGGCACCTCCCTGAAGTGAGGCCCATGGTGTGGCTCAACAATTGCCACCAGATTGGCTAGCTGAATGGCTGTCCACTGCACTGCTCGTCTGCGTGCCATACTTACAGCTATTGTAGGCAACATGGCACTCTGCAGCACAGCTCCCCATGCGCAGATGCTGCATGGTACAGCGCTGACATTCCCTATTGCGCTGTTATCGAACTGCGCGATAGAGGTGCACCCACGCCTGACACATGGCACCTAGGGGGCAAAGGTTGGGCACAGGGTCAAGGGTCTCTGGCGCATGACCATGCACAGTGCCACTGGAAGACAATATGTATTGCGCGATTGGCTACCTGTGTGCCAGCACCATAGCAGACTACTGCGCAGTTGGGCCATTGAGCCTATGATGGCCCAATGCCACAGCGCCATGTAGTGACCATTGCTATAGCACCACTGGCACAATGGTGGCCATGCCCTGCATTGCCTACCGTGTACAAAACATCATCAGTGCATCAGACGCCTGTGTCAGCAACCTGGGCATGTGCAATGAGGTGTACTACGCATGTCACAGAACTGCGCCATTGGTTCAGCATGTTCAACACAACTGCGCAAAGCGCAACAGTGCAATATTCAATCGTCATATGTAAATCATCTAATCAGCCATTCAATGGCACAGCACTGCAGTTTGCATCTACTTAAAGTTGCTCCTCGTCTCATTTGCATGGATTGCGCTATAAAAGTGCGACAATGTGCTGCTGTGGCCATAGTCAGTTACTGCAGTCTATTGGTGAGTTGCATGCTGTTTGAGAGTGTGGACTGTGGATTCAGGGACATGCATGGGACTGCACAGTCACAGGTAACAACTGCCATTCTTGCAGGCTACATAATGACTGAGCAGGTTGTTGGAAAGGAAGAACACAATGGTGGAAGGAGGAGGAGGCCTAACTTTACAAAGACTGTAACCGAAGCCCTGTTCGAGGCCTACCTGGATCAGGAGCCACTTCTCAGTGGATGGTGGGGAACATCTCAAGCCCATGCTGCTGCATGGGAGGAGGTGGCATGTGCTGTGAACCTGCATGGCAGCCACCAACGCTCCGTGCAGGAGTGTAAGAAAAAGATGGGTGCAGACAGGAGGAGGGCAGCACATGCTGCAACAGGAGGTGGACAGCAGGAGGTGGTACAGCTGACCCCACAGGAGGAGAGACTTGCTGGAAGCATGCAATGCAGTGCCATTGAGGGTGTTCTGGGTGGTGCTTCCAGATGGGTGGTGGCCCATCACTGCATGGTAAGTCATGGTCTGTCTGGGGGGGGCAGGGTAGGTCACACGCACAAACATGACTTTGCTTTCTCTTACAGATCCTAAGAGTCTGCATGGGTCAGTGGTGGTGGGCCTGTCCACCACGGACAGTCAGCTGGAGTAGGAGAAGAGACCATCAACCTCAAGATAGGTATATGTGGAGCACTGCGACAGTGGGGCTATCTGGCTGTCCACACTGATGTCGTTGTAGCAGGTGTGGAGGAAGCCCTGCCTGTGTCCCAGCATGCTGGCATTCACAGATGCCAGCATGCTGTGACTGTGGCCGGTGCAGAGTCCATCACCAGTGATGATGACATGACCGTCATGGGCAGTGACACGTGTGCCACGGGATGGCCACACAGCAGGGCAATTTGCACCCATGGCTGTGAGTGGTGCCGCTGTGGAGGTATGCGTGTCTGCACAGTCCCAGGCTGTGCCTGTCAGCACCAGTGGGGCAGCACTGGTGTCTGTTCAGGACAGTGGGACTGTTGCGGCCACTGTGGTGGCACCACTGAGCCCTGGGGAGCAGTAGCCAGAGGGACAGCATCAGCAGTTGCCCAATGGGCTAGGGGTACAGGATTCAGTGGCGGCTTCTGTCCACTGCCTGTGGACATGCCCAGACCTGGTTCTGGTGTGCAGCATCCTCCCTCAAGGTTGGCTGATCATTGGGGCCATGCACACACTGAGGGGACAGGATGCCGAGGAGGCTGATGACCTCTTGGACGAGCACACCCACCTACTGCAAGCATCAGTCCAGCAGCAGATGCTGCTTGCGACATCTATGGATGCACTGCGTGTGGCTCTGGAGTGGGCAGAGGAGCATCACAGCAGGAGCACTGCACTGATCCTGGCAGGGATGGACCATTTCTGGGACGTTGTGACCTCTGCCATTGACAGGCATGCACAGGCATTCATTGCTATCATGGTCACAATGGGCACACAGTCAGGTGCCCATGCATTGCGGACACCACACAGTGCACTATCCACCCACCATTCCTGGCGTCATGCGACTCCCACCCTGTGGATGCCAGGTTCAGCTGTGGGTATCCCGAGCACTCCTGGTGCAGGCATGTTTGCTGTGCTGCAGACCCCTGAGTGAGCACGGTCATGTACACGCAGTGGACCCCTGGGGGACCATCAATGCCACCCCATGAGGCCAGTGGTCAGCCTATCAGTGCTGGTGGGTCTCGGCGGGGCCTCCCATGCATCTGTGGCAGCCATGGCACTGTGTTGCATGACTGACCAGTCTCCCAGCATGGCTACTGTCTGGTGCTGCCCTGTGTGCATTGTGTGTTTCAGTGGGCAGTGCATGGGTGGGTACACGGTCCTGCATGCAGACACACAGTCCACCCACACACCCTCCCGGCTGCTGTCCGCAGTTGCATGTACTTGATGATGCCTGCATTGCGCTGTACACCAATGTACAATGGTGCTCAGCATCTGACACATGCACATGGACAGGCAGTGGGTGTGGTGGCCTGTGGACATGTGTATTACCAGGGTGTACATTCTGGGTCAGTGTGCCTCCTGCCCTCTGTGCATGTATGTTGTATTGTGTGCAAGCATGTGTGTGTGTCCATCCGCGTGGCATGTTAATCCTCACCCATCCCTGGTTGTGTGCGTGCTTCTGTGCCCTGCCACCTCCATTGATGGCATGCACCGGTGTGTCCTTACGTCATGGTGGGTTGTCTTTAGCCACTGGTGGTTGCGCATGGCCCCATGACTTACCTGGGTTGGCTGGAGTGCTCCTCTGTGATCGTGTCCTGGTGCAGCTGTGCTTGCTGGAGCAGTCGGGGTCCCATCGGCCAAGGGGGGGCTGCCCATCACCATCATCACCGGCGTCCCCATCGCTGTTCCCCTCTTTGACCTGTACGGCTATCCCACATTTGTTGGCCATGTTGTGCAGCATGCAACAGACCAGGAATATCCCACAGGCCTTTGAGGGGCTGTACTGTAGGGCACTGCCAGAGGTGTCCAGGCAACAGAAACATGCATTCAGCATCCCGAACACCCTTTTGATCACATTACGTGTGGTGGCTTGTGCCTCATTGTAGCGTTGCTGCGATGGGGTCACGGTCCGCTGGTAGGGTGTGAGCAGCCAAGGACAGAGTGGGTATCCACTGTCATCTGTGTGTAGAGGGTGGAGGTTAGTTTTGTGATCAACATCACCCTGCCCCAGGCCATCTAGGCCACTACCAATGCCACCTCTGGCCATGCCCCACTGGGCTCTATGATTGTCCATGTGGTTTGCATACTCACCCACTAGGTGGCCAGTGGGGGATGTCCCCACTCTCAAATCTGTGGCACAGTGCCGACTGGTGCCAGATGAAAGAATCGTGTGCTCCCCAGGGTTCATGGCACAGACATTGATTATCCACCCCCTGGCATCGCACACCACCTGGCAGTTGATGCTGGCATAGTCCTTGCGATTTATGTATGCTGCCTCGGGCCAGGTGTGTGCGTATGGCCACATGGGAGTAGTCTATTGCCCCTAGCACACCAGGCATATGTGCTACCCTGTGGAACTCCTGTATGTTTACTGTGTGCTCTGCTGCTATGCTGGGGAAATGGATGTACTCCGCAGCATGTGGCAGCAGTGCGCTGAGGAATTGGGTGAGGTGGCGTGATGTGGCCGACTGGGTTATGCCTGTGATGTCCTCAGTTGGCCTCTGGAAGGTACCCATGGGGAGCAAGCACATGCAGGCTGTTACCTTAGTCTCCACTGACAGGGCATGGCTCCATCGTGTGGGTGCCTGCATCACATCACTGCACAGCTCACAGAGCCACCTCAGAATTGCCCTGGTTCAGGTGGTACCGGCCCACAATCTCAGTATCAGTGTACAGCTCAAAGCTGGTGCAGGCTCGGTACTGCCTGTTGGGGCATACCACTGACGGGCCTATCCTCGGCCACGACCCCCTGCCGCCCACCTTCTTACTCCCCTCATAACGGCCTCCATTTGGAAGGTGGCACAGGCCATGTCCGTGGCTTGTGTTCACTCCCCCCGGCAGCTGTTGCTGTATTCCCCCCACTGTCCTGGCTGCTACTTCCCCTGCACCGGTACACCTGCCTGTGCTGGCCTCTGTGCTGTGTGGCTCCCCACACCTTCCCTGTGCCTGGCTGTTCAGACTGCCCTTTCCCTGGCCTACCCTGTATGTGCCTCCTGCCCTGTCTGTCTGGAAAGAGTTCTGCCTCATGTGGCTTTCCTGTAGCGTTCCTGTGCCTCTTCCTTGCTCCTTTTTATTTTGGCTCCTTTCCGCTATGGCGTAACTTCCTCTTGCTCCCTTATTGCTCATGGCGCAAGTCGTAGAATATCGCACTGCGCCATTTATGCATGGTTCCTCCCCCTTTGGTTGAGCATGCCTTCATTATCATTGCACTGTTGCTCAGCATTATTTCGGGTGCACAACTGCCTCCAGCTGAATATCGCAGAATGGTGCAATCTCGGACTTGCGCAGGTGCAACCTTATTGCGCATGGCTCAACTCTTTTGAATATCTGGGCCAGAAAGGAACACATCCTGATCTGGTACAAAAGACATGTACAGCTAAGTATCATCTGCATATCAGTTAAAACTCAAGCTGTACCATTTAATAATCTTTCCCAATGGCAGCATATAAACTGCAAACAACATGGGAGACAAAATGGAACCCTGTGGTACCCTGCAGGATAGGGGGAAGAGAGGCTGAGGAATAAATTCCAGATTCTACTCTGAGTCCTACCCTCAAGGAAAGATCAAAACCATCCTAGGACTGTGCTAGACAGTCCACAGATGAACCACAGGCATTCCAATAGAATCCCATGGTCAACAGTGTCAAATGCTGCAGAGAGATCGGGAAGGACCAAGATGGAATGGGTCCTATGATCTCTCACTATCAGGGGGTCATTAAGTACCTAAGCATGAGTGACCATCTCGGAGCTATGCCTCTTCCTAAATCCTGACTGGAGAGAATAATAGACATTGTGGCTGGTCAAATGATCATCTAACTGTGACGTAACCACCTTCTCAATAACCTTACCCACAAAGGGCAGGTTAGAGGCAGGTCTGTAGTTCACTAAACTGTCTGGGTCCAGGGAGGATTTTTTAAGGAGGGTCTGAACAACCGGCTCCTTCAGGGGATCAGGAAATATCTATCCCCCTCTCCAATGATCTCCAGACTATTTGGGCAAGGACCAGGCTAGATTTCTCTATGCATCCTACTAGGAGATGTGTATGGCCAGGATCCAAACTACAGCATGTTAGTCGCAACATCTGGATGACCATCATAATGTCAGTGATTACAGGTCAGCAAAAGTGTGACCAAGTAAACTGAGGGCCTGACATCTCCTGCTGACCATCACAATGTCAGTGATTACAGGTCGGCAAAAGTGCGACCAAGTAAACTGAGGGCCTGACATCTCCTGCTGACCATCACAATGTCAGTGATTACAGGTTGGCAAAAGTGTTACCAAGTAAACTGAGGGCCTGACATCTCCTGCTGACCATTGCAACTCCCATTAAAGGGGGTCAGACAGATGCCAGATCTGACTGTGGCAATCTTATCTTTGAAGAATTGAGCAAACTCGTCACATCACTCTTGTGAAAAGGCTCCTCCAGACTAGAGACAGATTGGATTACACAGTCTGTCCAAGTCCAGAAGAGCTGAGCTGGTTGGTTTTGCGTAGCAGCAATCTCCCTGGACAGGAATTCTGCCTTCTTACGGGTGATTGCAGATTGATAGGCCACATAACGGTCCATCAGTCTAAGCCTGTCACACTCCAGATCTGACTTCAGCCAGCTCCTCTCTAGCCTTTGTCCCACTCTCTTCAACTCCTTTAAGGTCTCATCAAACTAAGGAGACCTTGAATGAAGAGTAAGGGGATGAACATGAACAGGAGCTGTGGAGTCCAGGGCCACCACCCCCACCCTATTATAGGCAAGTGCTAGATCCCCTAGATCCATGCATTCACCATGTATACTCGATAGATCCAGCACTGCTATTAGGTCATCTGGGGTAACACCCTCAAGGGACAGTACCAGGCCATTTCCATAGGGGCAGACCTACTGAGGGGGCAAGGAAACTGAACTCAATGGTGTGATGGTCAGACCACTCGACTAACTCCACCACTGAATCGGGTATCTCCATCCTCAAGAGGAACACCAAATCCAAAGAATGACCACCAATATGGGTCGAGGATATTAAATGATGTCTGTGTATATTCCATATCTGTACAATTGCAGCTTTTCTTGAGTTGTCTGACGTTTATATAACTGAAGATCTTATTGCAAGGAAGGCTCTTGTATCAGGCCATCTCTAGTAGGACTAAGCCACCATGAGCCAGGACCATGCAGAAAACTTTTAGCTAGCAGTCTACCATGGGAGACCACCCCCCTCAATATTGGTATGCTGACATGAGCCAATCCTATAAAAGGAGTCACCCCCCCAAAGTTTCTCAGTTATATTCCTGCCGTTGATCAGCTTATGTCCAACCTTAGTGGACACCACAGCTACAGTCTACTGCCATTTCCTGGGCTTTTTTATTTTCATTTCTTAAGTGTTTAAATAATTTTTCTGTGTTTCGACAGGTCTTCCCCATTGTCTTCCAGTTGGTCTTACAAGTGTGCCTGCAGCAAACAGTTTCCTGAAAAGAACAGTCACTCTACATATCTGACCTGCCTTGGTGCAGCCTAGGCCACAGCCATGGCCCAGAAGTCTGCCAATTCTGCCAGAAATTCAACCAGGCCACTCAGTGTCCTCTGAAAACTGGTGAGCTATCTTTTGAAGCTGGCCACAGTGGAAAAGGAGCTGCAGGCCAGGAATTCTTCAGCCTCACAGGAGAAGTCCTCCGGGGCTGCTTTGTGTTGTCAAAAAGAGAAGAAATCCAGTGGGAAGCACAAACACTGGGATACGCACTTGGAATGGGAATGGTCAGCTTCCCTTTCTTGACTACTGCATAAACTGGCGACCACAACCAGGTCATTCTCCCATAGGGGGCTCCCCCCAACTCCCAGTGGCTCAGTCACCTGCCCTTATTGCTGTCTCGGGCAGGGCACTTCATCTCCAGTGCTTGGTGCTTAGGCCCTTATATTCCATGGTCACTCAGCTAGAAGGGTTGGCAAGCTTGTGTCTTCAGACACTGATCCCGTGGCACCCCCAGCCACTGCATTGCCTTTCTTGGTTCTAACTGCAGGGACCAATGTAATCCTTTCCGGGCAGTGCCCACAGCAGGCTGTCCCATTTTCTTCTCCACCAATGTCACCTCTGCCTCCCCTGAGGCACCTGCCTCTCTTGCTGGGTCTGCTTGAGTGGTCACCCCCGCAGACACTTCAGGCCATTGCATCTAATGCCATCACTGTTTTTGCCACTGCCTTCACCAGTGGACCCAGCCCCATTGTCCCACTGCTGCAGCCATTGCTGCAGCTGATGGCCCATTGGGTTGACAACTGTTCTACGCCTTGTGGTGGGCAGCCCTCTACTTGAATATCCTACGCTCTCTCCACCTTACCTACTGCCCTCCTACCCTGCTCCCCTGTGTACAATCTGTCACTTCTGGTGGACTGAAAGTCCCAATTTTCAGTGTAGTGGTCCTACATCCAGATGAAGACCCATTACCTCTGGGACCACCCATGCCTTTCCCTGCCATCCTTCCCAGGACCCTCTGCCTCAGGACCTGGACCAGGTAGTACCTGGCACTGATCCCAGATAGCAAGTCCTCCAAGAATGACTCTGTTTCTTCAAAGTCTTCCTCACAGTACGGAGAATCTTCAAATGGGGAGGTCCAATCTAATGAGGCTCCTAAGTCCCCCTGATGACCCAGAGTTCATGGGTGTCATGCACCACATCCATTTCATTGTGGGCTTGGAGACAGAGGAATTAGACTGAGAGATACACCACTTAGCCATCTATCTGCAACAGTTGGATGACCTACACATAGTGGTGCCCCCCTTGATAGACTTATATGAGGATGTCTCCAAGTCTGCGTGGCACCATCCATCTACTACACTGCCTCTGCCAAAGAAGGTCGACTACCTTTACCATGTTCCAGTCATCAAGCCCTTCTTAGAGGGCCACCCCAAGGAGGACTCCATCGTCGTTAATGTGGCACACCACTGCACCAAAAAGTCCAAGCACATTAGAGCCGTCCCTCTGAACCTGGAGTCCAGGCAGCTACAGTAGACCACTTAGTCAAACACGTTTACAGGTCTACCACCCTACCTAAATTACCTGGCCCACATGGTCCAATACTAGGGCTGTGCACAACCTGAATATTATTTCCTGAATACCATGAATGATGTACTATTCAGTATTTGGATCCTGAATGCCAAATAGTTCATAGTTCATGCAGTATTCGGGAAACACTGTTTAAAAGAAAAAAAAAAGACAAGAACTAGCCCCCCCTCTCCTCTCTCCCAGCCCATGCCAACAGCAAAACCCCCAGCCCCCATACTCCCCCAGATGTTGTTTTTCTTTTATTAATACCAATCGAAAAATATTAATAAAGATTGCGGGTGTTGGGTGATTGATTCTACCCATGGTCCATTTAAGCCCATTTAAGCTTGTGAGGCAGCCTTCTATAGCAAAAATAGTTTGACTCCCCAGCACATGACCCTGGTGCCCACCAGTCCATTATCCAGTTTAATTCAAAGCTGAGAATGATGGGTGCCAGGGTCAGGTGCTGGGTGGACAAACTATTTATTAAAAAAGGATAAAACAACCAGTGGGTACTGGGGGGTGGAGTATGCTTTTTGATGGTGGGTAGAGGGCTGAGGGCAGGGGGGTTTGCTGATTATATGGACTGGGAGACAAAGGAAAGGGGACTGGTTCCCATTATTTTCACAAATGGTTGAATACCGAATAATGAATATTTGGTTGTTGAATACCGAATATTCAGCCAAATATTCAGGAAATGGTTTTCACACAGCCCTATCCAATACTAGAATTTCTTTTGGGACCAGGCCAGGGACTTGGTGTAGTCCTTGCCAGAGGACTCCACCAAGACACAGCGTGCTCAACTTCTTAAATCGGGCTCAGACATCAGTAATCATGTTTTTCAAGTTGCTTACGATGCCACCTACACTTCTGAGCATGGGACAGTGGCAGGTATCTGTCTCCATCACCATTCTTGGCTCTGCATATCTGACTTTACCTTGGATGTTCAGTAAAGCATTTTGGATGCCCCCTTCTGGGGCTCTGTCCTCTTCGGGAGAGATGTTCAGGACATTGTCTTCACCCTACAGGAGTCCAGGCTGGTCCTTAATCGGTCCATTCACTCTATTATACACATCCTAAGGCAGGCCAACATCAGCCCTTTCTTAGCTCCTCCCACAAGCAATCTATGAGCCAGCCTGCCAGGGTGCAACACATGCATCAGTCCAGAGCCCCCACTCCCCACACCAGCTGCTGCCAGCGCCTCAAGGGTACCTATGGTTGCCCTGCCAATGTCTACTCCCACCTCCTGACTCCTTACCTGACCCCACTCCAGTCAAGGATCCAAGGGAGACAGTTGGGAGTAATTTCTCCCTTCAACTTGACTGATGGCGAGCAGTAGCCACAGACCAGTTGGTGCTCCAAATCGCAGAGCACAGTCACACGTTGGAGTTTCCAGAGCGCCCTCTGGAAAACCTTCCAGTCATCTCTCAATACCCCCACCCATCCATCCTTCATTTGGGAGGAAATTCAGGCTTTTCTACAAAAAAGAGCCACATACTCTCTCTCTTGCTCAAAGAGGAAGGGGGTTCTACTCCCATATTCTTCCTTATCCCCAAAAAGATTGGGGACCTCCAATCAATCTTGGATCTCAACCATCTAAATCTGTACAATGCCTCCCTGGAGGCAGCCCCGTGTTACGTGTTTGAAACCTGTGATGCAACAACTACTTAGCTACCACTTGTATAGGCAACTACCTTATCTGTATGTATGTTTCACACCTGTACGACACTGTACTGTATATAATTCTTTTAATCTCTTAGCATTATTGTCTTACTCTTTACCTGACTGAACCCTGTGATGCAACATCTGCTTAGCTACCATCTGTATAGGCAACTAACAACTCCGTATGTATGTCTCATACCTGTATGATACCATTCTGAATTCAATTGTCCTACTTTCCTATCATTAATGTCTTACTCTGTATCTGACATGGAGTCTTTGGAAACGAGTCAATGACTCAAAGGGTTATAATTCTTATGTACTTAAATAAATAAAATACATTGAGTACAAGTGATCCTGGATGGTCACTCTTCAGGAACTGCTGCCCTTGTTGCACTAGGGTGACTGGCTCTGCTTTACCCAATGTTACCTGCCCCCCCCGCTCATTCGCAAACTATAAATGGAATTCTAAATTAGGGTGTTACTCACTGTATGTGGCATACATAAAAACAAGAATAAGTCAGAGCACATTCTGTCCCCCGTAAATGTAACAATAAACATATTTTTTAGCCTGGATTGGAAATTTACTATTTTTATTTCAAAAGGTGTGGGGGTCAGTTGGTATTCATCTCAGGGCCCTGCTGTGAAGTCACCTGGCCACCAACATTGAGTTAGACCACCCATCAGCTGCGTCCCAGCTCTAAACAGCATCTGCCTCAAATGGCCTTCCTTTATAGGGTGCATCATCCTACAATTGGCTTCATTAAGGTGTGGTCCCCAGCCAATGTGCAGATAACTGGTGGGGAGCTAGCTAAATGGGAAAGCCACACTTCTCCATTTACAGTCGTCATCTAATGTTACCTGCTCTCCCTTGATCATTCACAGACTACAATGAGATTCTAAATGAGGGGTGCTACTCTATATGCCATACTGTACATCAACAGAAACCACAAGTCGGGTTACTCCCCCCCCCACCCCCAGGGTAAATGTAGCAAACATTGTTTCAGCCTGGATTGGCAAATTACTATTTTGATTTCAAAAGGCATGGTGGTCTCTTGGAATTCACCTCCGGGCACTGCTGTGAAGTCACCCAGCTACCAACACTGAGGTAGACCACCCATCTGCTGCCTCAAATGGCATACCTTTATAGGGTGCATCTGCTTACAATTGGCTTAATTAAGGTGTGGTCCCTGGCCAATGTGCAGGTAACTGGCTAGCTTCCCAGAGAGAAGTGGAGTGCACACTTCCATCTTGAGTCTTATTTCAGTCCAGACTGACAAAGCACTGCTTTTCATCAGTGCACTGTTAATACACTGCACTGACTTTCTGCTGCACTGTTGTACCACTGCTCAATCTTTCTTATGTTTTGATGCACACTGTAAGAGCACTGCAAATAATTATTAGATTTTCATGCACACTTCTTTAGCACTGTATTTCCTTCACTAATATTTGCTGCACACTGCAGTAGTACTGCTCAATCTTTCTTATTTTTGATGCAGACTGTAAGAGCACTGCAAATAATTGTTAGATTTTCATGCACACTTCTTTAGCACTGTATTTCCTTCACAAATTTTTGCTGCACACTGCAGTAGTACTGGCAACACTTTATAATTTTTATCACATTCTTTAGCACTGCATTGTCTCAGCAATCTGGTTACCCTTACTGATTTTGTCACAATGGCATTACAGTGGTATAGCAATGGCAAAACTGAGGTCAGCTGAAAAATCCACAATAGTACAACCCAGTGGTACTCTGGTATCACAGTGGTAGGTGATATATAGATTTTCCTCTGTGCATTGGTAGTGCACTGGCAGAATGGTATCCCTATGGCATTTTTTACCATTTTCTCTGTCTCTCACACATACACTGGTAATACAATGGTATCACGTAATTTTTAGATTTTTGTCAGCTCCCACAAATACTGGTACTCTGGTAGCACAATGGTACTGAGTTATTTTGACATTTCAGTATTTGGTACCTCTCACAGCAACCCTAGACTCATGGTAGCACAGTGGTACTAGTATTAATCTCATCATACTCTGTACTCTAACGCATTGTTAAGATAAATTACATTATCAACCTCATGGAGAACATCTCTCCATGCCATGTTTTTATTTGTTCACTAGTCTTTATCTTATTCTCTCAAACAACACTTTGCACCCCAAAAACAGGGTAGGATCACAAAATGATATCTTGAATGGCATAATTAGTGAGTCTCTGACCAGTTGGTCAATGGCTCTAAAAGATGTTGCCTCCCTAAACCAGGTAGTATCACCTCTGCCTCCTACCACTGCCCCTTTGAGCTCCCACCATCAGTAATATCACACTTCCCTTGGTGTTTAGTGGTGCTGCTGTCCATTCCATACATTGGAAACTGCCAATAACTACCTGCCCACCCAGTCCCACCGCTTGCACCACTCATGGCCCCCACCATGTGTTTACACACTCTCCCCACAGTGGTAATTGGCACAGACACTCTGCTAACCTCTGTGACCAACTGAGGACAGAATGCCAGTTTTGCACTCATGTGCCTACTGTATAAACAGCTGTGTACAGTTAGCACATGATTGTGAACTATCATCCATTTTGTGCCTGATCAAGGAGCTGAGAGGATGGTCTGTGCCAAATGTGGAAGGATGTCAAATATATAGTAAGGCTGGAGACCAGGGGGTAGTATTTGCTGTATGAACTAACTGGGTCATGGTGGGGACTTTGGATATACAGGGGGCAAGGACTTTCACTCAACACACCACTGCTCACTCTATCAGTCCCTGGGCTGGCTTCCCCCATCAGCCCAACAGACCTATCTCCTTTCCAGCACAGTCAATAAGGCCATCCAAAACCGAGCTACCTCTCTGCAATCCCACCTTCTTTGGCCAAAAGTGTTTGTTCTAGAGCTCTGCCTCACTGCTGGCCCCATGCTTGAGTGCCCCCTAGTCTCTACCATATGGGTAAATGTGCATTCTCATCTGCAGCCCCTTTCCTTTGGAAAAACCTGCCCACTCCACTTAGCACCACTGACTCTCCAGGACTCTTCCACTCTCTCCTTGGATCTCACCTTCTATCCTCCACACATTGATAGATGAAAATGATAGAGGACATTCTCAAAATGGCTGAAAAAGGGGAGATACTGTTGATGGGGGACCTGAATATGCCAGATGTTAACTGGAGGACATGTACTGCAGCCACATCCAAGAGCAGGGTCATTTTCGATGCCCTGAAGGGGGCAGACCTTAGATAGCTAGTGCTGGAACCCACTCCAGAGGGAGCAATACTAGACCTTGTACTCTCAAATGGAGAGAGGATCACAAATTTAGAAGTCAGTAGACATCTGGGAACCAGCGACCACTGCACAGTGTGCTTCACAATGAGCACAACCATGGAGATAAGCCATACAAAAACAAGGATACTGGACTTTAGATGGGCTGACTTTGGCAAAATGGGTGAACACCTGAAGAATGCACTAGCAAATGGCCAAATAGGAGGGGTGGAAGAACAATGGAGACAAATAAAAACTGCCATCATAGAGGCAACAAGTCTTTCTGTAAAACAAATAAAGAAAACAAAGCGGAGTAAAAAACCACTATGGTTCTCAAAAGAGGTGGCAGGGAAGAATAAGGAGAAAAAGGCTGCATTCAAAAAGTATAAGGAATCACAGAGGGAGCACGACAGGAAACTGTATCAACTAAAGCAGAAAGAAGTAGGAAAGGCAGTCAGAATAGCAAAGGCACAAACCGAGGAAAATATCCAACTTGGTTAAGAAGCGGATAAATGGTTCACAGCAGGAAGGTCATGTCAGACGAATCTAATTGATTTCTTTGACTGGGTGACCAAAGTAATAGACCAGGGAGGGGCTGTGGACATGGCCCACCTAGACTTTAGCAAGGCATTTGACACAGTCCCACACAAAATATTAATATACAAGTTAGCCAGCCTGGGAGTGGGTCCCAAGATGACAGCCTGGGTAAAGAATTGGCTGGAGAATAGGACACAGAGAGTAATAGTAAATGGAGTCCACTCAGAAGAAAGGAGGGTTACTAGTGGGGTACCGCAAGGTTCAGTATTAGGACCGGTCCTCTTCAATGTCTTTATAAGCGACATTGCAGAGGGACTGGAAGGAAAAGTATGTCTCTTTGCAGATGACACTAAGATCTGCAACAGAGTTGATGCACAGGGTAGGGTGGAAAGGATGAGAAGGGACTTGGCAAGGTTAGAGGAATGGTCAAATGTATGGCAGCTTAGATTCAATGCTAAGAAGTGCAAGGTAATGCACCTGGGAAACAAAAACCCAGGGGAAGAGTACACAATGGGGGGTGAGATACTAACAACAACAAAAATGGAAAGGGACCTGGGGGTAGTCATATCAGATGACCTAAAGATGGGCAAGCAATGTGAGAGGGCAGCAAGGAGGGCTGGGGGGATACTGGGATGCATAGGGAGAGCATCACTAGTAGAAAACAGGAAGTTATTATCCTCTGTACAGACAGCTGGTGAGACCCCATCTGGAGTACTGTGTGCAGTTCTGAGACCCAACCTCCGAAAGACATAGACAGGATGGAAGCTGTCCAGAGGAGGGCAACTAAAATGGTGCAGGGTCTGCACCGGAAGACATATGAAGAGAGACTTAAGGAGCTTAATATGTATAGCCTCGAGGAAAGGAGGGAGAGGGGGGACATGATAGAAATGTTCAAGTACCTCAAGGGAATCAACAAAGCCCAAGAGGGTAGCATCTTTCAAAAAAAGAGGTTTGCAAGAACAAGACGGCACAATTTGAAGATAGAGGGGGTGGCTCAGAGGTAATTTAAGGAAGTATTTTTTCACAGAGAGGGTTGTGGATGCATGGAACGGCCTTCCGGAGGAGGTTGTGGAGTCAAAATCAGTGGTGGAATTCAAGCATGCATGGGATAGTCATAAGGCAATTCTGGGAGGGGGTAGGAAGAAGTAGGCTGCTGGTTAACTAGGATCTGCAGCTTATCCAGTAGGTAGGTAGGAATGGGAGACTGGGTGGGCCAAGCGGTCCTTATCTGCTGTCAAATTCTATGTTTCTATGTTTAAGGAGGATAGTGAAGATTAATAAAGGAGAAGGGAGGTGGGCAGAGGGAGACAGTGAAAAGGCAGAGATACTAAATAAATACTTTTGCTCAGTATTCACAAAAGAAGATGAGGAGCAGTTACCTAAACCAGACAATAGAAGCACTCTGGGTAGGGGGGGTTGATACCAGTCCATTCACAGAAGAAAGAGTCCTGAAAGAACTCCTAAAACTTAAGGTGGACAAAGCAATGGTGCCTGACGGGATTCACCCCAGAATCTTAAAAGAACTAAGGGGAGACCCAGTGACACCACTGACCACACTTATTAACAAATCATGACAGGATGGGGTGGTACCTGAGGACTGGAGGAGGGCAGATGTGATTCCCCTTTACAAAAGTGGGAGCAAGGCAGAAGCAGGAAACTACAGACCTATAAGTTTGACCTCAGTGGTAGGGAAAATGATGGAATCACTTCTGAAAGAAAGAATTGTTGAGCATCTAGAGGCCAGCAGGGCACAGGACCCAAAGCAACATAGATTTACAGCAGGAAGGTTATGTCAGACTAATCTAATTGATTTCTTTGACTGGGTGACCAAAGTAATAGACCAGGGAGGGGCTGTGGATATGGCCTACCTAGACTTTAGCAAGGCATTTGACACAGTCCCGCACAAAAGATTAATAATCAAGTTAGCCAGCCTGGGAGTGGGTCCCAGGGTGGTAGCCTGGGTAGCAAACTGGCTGCACAACAGGACACAGAAGGTAATAGTGAATGGAACACATTCTCAAGAAAGGGGGTTACTAGTGGAGTACCCCAGGGCTCAGTACTGGGTCCAATCCTCTTTAACATCTTTATAAGTGACATTGCAGAGGGTCTGAGGGAAAGGTATGCCTCTTTGCAGATGACACAAAGATCTGTAACAGAGCTGATACACAGAGGGGTAGAAAAGATGAGAAGGACTTGGCAAGGTTGGAGGAATGGTCAGACATATGGCAACTTAGATTCAATGCAAAGAAGTGCAAAGTAATGCACCTGGGAAACAAAAACCCAGGAGAAGAGTACACAATAGCAGGGGAGGTACTAACAACAACAAAAATGGAAAGGGACCTGGGAGTAGTTATATCAGATGACCTAAAGGTGGGTAAGCAATGTGAAAAGTCAGTAAGGAGAGCCAGGGGGATACTGGGATGCATAGGAAGGGGCATCACAAGTAGAAAAAGGGAAGTGATTATCCTTCTATACAGACAGTTGGTGAGAGCCCATCTGGAGTACTGTGTGCAGTTTTGGAGACCTCATCTACGCAAGGACATAGACAGGATGGAAGCAGTCCAGAGGAGGGCAACTAAAATGGTGCAGGGTCTACATCAGAAACCATATGAAGAGAGACTGAGAGAGCTTAATATGTATACCCTTGATGAAAGGAGGGACGGGGGGCATGATAGAAATGTTCAATTACCTCAAGGGAATCAACAAAGTCCAGGAGGGTAGCATCTTTCAGAAAAAGAGATGTGTAAGAACAAGGGGGCAGAGTTTAAAGATAGAGGGGGGGTGGCTCAGGGGTAATGTGAGGAAATTCTTTTTCATGGAAAGAGTGGTTGATACATGGAACAGCCTTCCTGAGGAGGTCATTGGGTCTAAAACAGTGGGGGAATTCAAACATGCATGGGACAGACACAAAGCAATTATAGTAGGGGGTTGCAGGAAGCAGGCTGTTGGTTAACTAGAATCTGCAGCTTATCCAGTAGGTAGGGAAATGGGCAGACTGGGTGGGCCAAGAGGTCATTTTCTGCCATCAAAGTCTATGTTTCTATGTTTCCTTGCTCCTCCCCTCCCAACTTATTTATCATGCCTCTACTTCCCTTCCCTCCTTTTGCTTCTTGGTCCATACCTACACTGCCATGTTGCACTTTTTCCTTTACTCATCTCAGATCATGCCTAATTGGTATTACAACTTGGCTACTACTTTTCCCTCTATTGTCATAAATGTTATTTATCCACTGTGCTGCAAGTTTATATATATATCTTCATATAAATATCCTGTATATTTTTATTACTGTCTATTGTATGCCTTTCCCAGCCTCCTTTGTACTTGCTTTTATTCCTGTGCCATCCTCAATGGCCCAGGTCATGCCTGAAAATGGTTCTCGGACCAGTGCACCTACTCAGTAAACAAATGAATGAATAAATAAATAAATGGGAACCACTGAACATCAGGGATAGTAGCAATCTACTGTATACCTGTGGGGTGATTGTAGGCTGGGGGAGGACTGGAGAACAGGTAAATTAAGAACCTGGACCTGTGGGATAATTAGGGGAAGGGGCCCAATGGAGACTGTTTCCCAGGAGGGCACTTTGGTGGTGTAACTCCCAGGATATGTTTTGCCTGGTGCTGTAATGTGGCCTGTGCTGTAATCGGCATCAGCAACATGGCTGTCACACCAGCATGGGTGAACCCTTTCTTCACACCCTCCTGAGTGTCAACCCTACAACAGGTTTTGGTGGCATCTGCAAAAAGACATACCTTCCCATTCAGTTCTTCTGCAATTTCACTTATGAAGATACTGAAGAGGCCCACTCCTAGTACTGAGCCCCACCCTGCACCATGCCTTTAACCAACTGTTGAAAGCCGTGTGGAGATTCCTATCTTCTCCCAAGATGTATATAGATAACCTTTTGGCAAAAGCCACCATGCATGCTTGAGGACCCTCCCCATCCCTGAAATTTCCCTGTACTACCCCTACCCCGTCCCTTGCTAGGTCATTTGTCCCCAGGTGGACAATGGCATCTAGCTCCCTCTCATTTCATGCTGCCTAATGATCCACTGTATCTGCTATCATCCCTCCAAGTGAAAGTACCTCTCAGGTATTTTACCTCCCTCTCCTTTACCCCACCCTGCTCGCAAGTCTATCCCCCTAATTAAGTCCCCCACCAGCAGTTGCTTCCTACTCAGCTGGGGGCCTCTTCCTCCCTCCTTGTAACTGTGGAATGGTCCATGGACAGTGCTTTCCTTGGGGAAGGTTTCTCCAGGGGCCGAAAGGGTGGTTCAGCTGCAGGGAGAGTGGTTGGCTGGGTAGGTGAACTGAAACTCTGACAAACAAACCGGCATGGAGCAGAAAATGCAAGCTTCATAGGAAAGATCAGAGTGAGGACTACAATAGATCATTTACCGGAGAAGTCTCAGGTCAGGGAACTACAGCTGAAGAGAACATAGAGAACAGGTAGGCATCAGAAAATGATGCATGGGGGCAGCGGACAGACATGGAGTCATGAAGGCATGCATGGGAACTATGGATGCCAATGCTGGGGGGTGCAAAGGCTAGCTTAGGTAGGTGGACACTGACCTGTAGGTAGAGTGCACAACACAAAGGGACCCCTGTATCCCTGCATGCTGGACAGCAGGGAAGTGTACCATGGAGCATAGCCCCACTGTAGCACAGTAGCTGAGGGAGGCACAGGACACTATGGACACAGAACTTGAATGTGACCATGGTGCACAGCACAGCCTTGAAGCACTGGGACTGTGGGCAGACAGTGGCACTACAGTTCTGGTACAAACCACCCACAGACAAGTAGCTGAGGCAAGAGGTGTGGCCCATGGAGTGTGATGTGCAAACAAAGTGCAATCACACCCGAATGCCTGAGCTGGAACCAAAGCCGGTCATGTTGCACAGTCCTCTGGCACAATGGAGGACAGTGTGGAAGCCATGGAGGGGCCAGGGTGCTCAACTGCAACCCCAACATCATGGACAATCTGTGAGGTGGTACCATCCAGGAAGGAAAAGTCCAAGCTAAATGTGAATGGCTACCTCCTGGTCCATAAATGGACATGCAATGAGACAGTGTACTGTTTTTTTAACATATCATATTTTCCACCTGCTGCAGCACACACTCCTGCTTGGGGCATCCAGCAACTACCTCCTCCCACCTGGAGAGCTGGGTAGCTCAAACTGCACCCAGGAGGATCAGGGATGGCCATCATGCCATCTTGCTGGAGGGCTCCCCCTCTGCCTCTACCAGCCAGGACAGCCCCGGACCCTCTTCAACAGGACTCCACCAAAGTCCTCTGGGTGGCTCAGAGCACAGCCATCAAACTGCAAGGTCATGTCCAGTCATTTTCCTTCGATTGGCCCCAGTAGCACGGACGTGCAATGACATCCAGGAGCAATGTACCAACATCTGCCGTGCTCCCCATCTAGTGTCAATGACATTATCATCATCATCATCATAAAATCTTTATTTATTCAGGCGAACATCATTGAGCAAGGCTCATTTACAAGATGGTGTAAGTAGTGCCCCGGGCATTCCCAGGGGGCTGCTACAGCACAGTGAAATTTCCCAGCCCACCCCAGGACTGGGAAAGTGGTCTATGGATGTTCTATCCCTGTTCAATCCCAGTCCTCCTCTGCCGACCTCTGATGGCCCAGGCTCAATCCTGAACCAGGGTCACTGGCATAGCACAAGATATGGCATCCAGCACCTCAACCCTCAGCACCACCGGGACAGCCTGAGACAGTGTAATGGTGCTGCCAGCACCATAAGTCCAAGTCCTGCCTCGGCCAGGCCATCACACTGCTCCAGGATGGCCAGCACCACCTAAAGAAAAAGAATGAGCACAGTCATGCTCTGTTGGTGACAGATGTTCTACCAGCACAGGTGTTGGCGGCATCAAGTAGAAGGCACACAGCACCATGGCTAGCCCCGCATAGCTACTGCAGAGTAAGGCAACTGCAATGACCACTGAGCTGTGGCAACAGTTGCCAAGCAAGAGGGCCCTGCTGCAGATTGTGAACAGGACATGCCTCAAGGACCTCTAACCAGAACCAGTGACACTGGCTGACCTCACTATCCCCAAGCAGCTACAGACGGTGACTGGATGGCCATGGTACAGCAGGATCACCAGCAGCACCACCCACCAGGTCCTTCTACTCACCACAGAGGACAACATCAGGGACCTGGCACAGGCACCCTTCTGGGAGATGGATGGTATGTTCAAGACTGTGCCACACCTGTTCACTCATTGTACACCATCTATGCACCCATGGGGATGGGCCCTAACAACCTCATTATGTCATTGGTGTATACACTGATGACGACAAAGAGCCTACAGTGTTAATGCACCTTGTTCTAGGAGCTGAATAAATATGCCAGTATACAGTCCTGCACCCTCAAACCTACGCTCATCACTGACTTTGAGCAGGCTGTGATCAATGCCTGTAAGATGAAATTTCTGCAAGCCATAAACAAGGGATGCCTGTTCCACTTTGGGCAGATTGTGTGTCGGAAGGTCCAGAGCTTTGGTCTTGCACCACAATACAAAAGTGACCCAGACTTCAGCCTGAAGATCCATGAACTTGTGGCCCTCACCTATCTCCTGGCACAGGACATTCTAGCAGCATTCAGCCTCCTGAAGTCAACCATTCTGCCCAATGCCACCACACTCTTCTATTGTTTTGAGCAGACACATGTGCTGGGCAGGATATGGCTGTACAGTAGGGTGACCAAGGTGCCTACGAGATACAACCCCATGTTCCCACTCAGCTGTGGTTGTTTGCGGATCTCAATGAGTGAGGTATACCATGGACCCAAAGCAATGTCGAGACCTGGCACTGCCATCTCCATGCCCTGCTCGGGAAGGTGCATGTAGCGGTCATGACAATGCTAGCAGAGCTCCACAGGGAACAACAATGGACCTATGTTACCAGGGAAGGCATTTGTTGTGGACTGCCATGGACACCACCCAAGAAGAGCAATGAGGAGTGGATAAGGATGGTACTAGCATCCAAGGACAAGGGCAAGCTGCTGAAGTTCCTCAGTGGCATGGCACCAACACCACCCTGTAGGGTTTCCATGGTGACTTGGCACCTGACAGTTGTACACTCACAGTACACATCATGCACAGCCACCAGGTTGCCACTGTGGCCCCCTACTGTTGAATAAAGTTTCACCCCCACATTTAACATGCACCCCAACCTGGTGGTGATGTCTCATCACAATACTGCTGGGTATCTCCAAGCAGTCCACTGCACACTGCCACATCTGCACTGTGTGTCACATGTCGCACAGGCTTGACTCTGTGTGAGTCCCCCCAAAATCCTTTCAGCTGTTCATGTGTGCCACATGTTGCACAGGTCTGAAGCTGTGTGAGTGCCCACCAATCCTTCCAGCTGTGCAACTGTGTGGTAACAGCATTCCCGCAATGGGCCCTTTTGGAACTCCCCATGACACACCTGGCAGCCATCATGCCACAATGGGCTCCTGTGGCACAGCCCCCCCAAACACCTCCAGACTTTTTTCTGTATGGTTATTGCAGGCCCATTGTGGGCTAGCATGACACAGCCACATGCACACATTGCACGGTTTGTGCGATGGCATGCTGCTCTGTGTCCTGGCATCCACATGTGGTGTTGCTGTGGACCATTTCCTGGTGTAGCTATCCATGATCTCGCTGTGCCGCTCTGCTGTGTGCCTGCAGTGTTATGCATGCAACGACCAACAGGCATGGTACTCCAATTCCTTCATGCATGCCCAGCTGGCTGGCTGTCAGCTGACATAATCATGCATGCAGGGATGCATGGACAACCCGCCATGCTGCCTGGGATGGCTGGTCAACACATTGGGGCATGCACGACTATTTGTTTTATCCCTGTCCCATGGATGGTGAGACAGTCTTCCTTACCGGGGGGATCTGTGATCAGATCAGTGTGTTCTCGGAGGGTGCACCCCATAGGGGGGTGGGTGTTTTCACATCATCCGTGCTGTTCAGTAGTAGCTCAGGTCCTGGGATGGGTGGCATAGATTGGGATCGGGTACTTCATGTGTTTTTGGAAAATCTACTTAACAGCCGCCACAGCATCCCAACCTCCTCAGGCCTGACAGTGTGTCGGGCGCTGTCCTAGGTCAGGCCACTGTGTGTTGGGCTGCTGGGGCTGTTGGGTTGTTGTGTGTGGGATGCAGCCTGTCGGACTAATAAGCATTGGGATTATAAAAGGGTACCTAGCAGGGCAGGGTTTTCTATGTGCAAACAGAGTGGTCAGTGGTGGGATGGGCAACTGGTATCTGGGCAAGATGGGTAGTGTGGGTGGGTCCAGCTGCAGAAAGAGTTGTTATCTAGAGGGTGCTGGTCCAGCTTTAAGGAGGGTGTTTTGTTTGTGAGACTGGGAAGTTGGTCCAGCTGCAGGGAGGTCGTCTACTGAGGTGGGGAGGCAGGTCTGGAGAGTTCCATCTGCAGGGGAATCATGTCTGAGGGTAGGAAGGATGACCTGGAGCAGCCAGCTACAGCATGGGTGATAGTTGATGGGGAGAGGTTGGTTTGGGGCTTGCAGAGTAGACTATCTTCAGGCAAGGTACACAACTTGGGAGAGGTCTATTGGGATGTTGATATGGTTGTCCAGCTGGGTGGTCATCTGGGCAAGGGGTGTTCAAGATGTGAGTGGTCATGGGGGTGCAGGCCCAAAGGGCTGTTCTTGGGAACCCTCACTGAAGTCAAATCCTAAATTTAGTGTTAAAGCATTCATTAATTTGCCTTCAAAGACTAATTTTAGTCATTTTTAATAATTTTTAAAGAGCCCCTGACACCATTAAAAGAGTTTGAAAAAATGTGAGATTTAGACAGTTAAGTTTATATTTCATGTATTTTCTACAATTATTTATCTTTTTTCTTGATTACCGAGGACAGCTTCATGAAAGAGGCTTACTGTCCCTTAGACTTTCTCTGCTCTTTCTGATATCCTACATATGACATCATAATCTAGTTTGCACCTGAAAATGAGCTTCTGGTCATGGTGCTTTTTCCGGTTACCAACTTTTAAATAAATATAATTATTCCCTGTTTATGGCATTGTAATTATCCCCATGGCAACAGACTGTGATGTCATAAACAGAACTGTGATGTCATATGTAGGCAAGCAGCCAGAACAGATAGGGCAGTGATCCTGTTTACATGCAGATGTCCATACATATGAACGTACAAAATTTGCCAGCAGATAAAGGCCTAGAGGTCTATCAAGTCTGCTCGAATGTGCAGCTAGCACCCCTTATTCTGCATCTGCCCCTCCCTTCCACCCTTCCCCTTCATTAACCCGCCCCCTTGTCCTGTCCCATCCTCGTTTGAAGCAGTCCACTGTTCTACTGCATACCACTTCTGCAGGTAATGCATTCCACCCAGCCACCACCCTCTCTGTAAAAAAGTGTCTCCTCATCTCCCTCCTGAACCTTCCTCACTCCAGTCTCATATCATGGCCCCTAGTGACCCTCCCCTTCCTTACTTTGAAGAGCCCCTCTGTACCCATCTTGTTTATTCCTTTCATGTATCTAAAGGTTTCAATCATGTCACCCCGTCTCTCCTCTCCTCCAGTGAGTACATGTTCAACTCCTTCAACCTCCTCTCATATGATAAGTCCCCCAGCCCCTTGATCATCTTTGTTGCCCTGCACTGCACCCCCTCCAGTAACTTAATGTCCCTCTTCAGATACGGACGCCAGCACTGCACGCAGTACTCCTGGTATGGTCTAACTAATGACTTATACAGTGGCAGAATCACCTCCTCCCTCCTCGAGGATATAACCCTTGCAATACAACCCAGCATTTTGTTGGCCTTTGCAGCTGCCTTCCTACATTGTGCCGAGTTGTTCATTGACCTGTAATGAGCACACCCAGATCCTTCTCCTCCTCCTCTGTCTGGGCTAGCTGCACTCCCCTAGCTGGTAACTCCTCCTTGGGTTCTTCATCTCAAAATGCAGCACCTTGCACTTTTTGGCATTAAACCCTGGTTGCAAGGTGTCTGACCAGGTTCAAGCTTTGTCAGATCATCCTGCAACCCCTGCCATCCCCCTAGGTCATCCACCACCACTTCCATCTTGGTATCATCAGCAAACAGACTGATCTTGCTCTTGATGTCTCATGATATATCTGCAATGAATATCCCAAACAACACTGGTCCCAACATCAGGCCCTGTGGGACACCGCCATTACTGCCCTTGGGTGTGAGAGCTCCCCACCCACCACCACCCTCTGTTGCCTTCCCTGCAGCCAGTTTCCTACCCATCTCACCAGCTTTGCACCCATCCCTGTTCCTACTAACTTCCTTCCCAGCCTTCCATGTGGTACCGAGTCGAATGCCTTACTGAAGTCCAGATACAGGATATCCACTGCATGGCCCCTGTCCAGTTGCCTAGTTACCCAGTCATAGAACTCGACCAGGTTGGTTTGGAAGGATCTGCCACATATGAAGCCATGCTGTCTGCTGTCCTGTAGTCCTTTGGCCTCTAGGAGGGCCACCAGCCTCTCCTTCAGGATAGTCTCCATTAGCTTACCCACAATGGATGTGAGGCTCACTGGTCTGTAGTTTCCCGGTTCATCCTTAGTAATAAAGAAGAATGAGAAATACAGACACAGTATTGAAATATAAGCTCACTTGTGCTAAACATTACATTTTCTCAAATTTGTCACAACGGTGTCAGGGCTCTTTAATCATCATTCAAAAATACAACAGCTAAGAATACTACATTCTAAGAAGTATTTCAGCAGACTAGTTGTTCAAGAGTAAGTTATTGCTAAATGAAGATTAGAAATAGATCTGCAATGCTCTTAAAAGTACAATTTTTTTTAAATACAACTGAATCATAAATGAAGATTACAGTCAGCAGAGTAGTTTTAGGATTTAAATTAGTCAATCAAGACTGGGTACATTACCGTGCATTTCAGTTCTACTAAGCAAGGAGACAGATAAAACAACCAGCAACACCAATAAATTTTAGAGAAGGTAAGCAATAATAAAATGTGGATTTTTACCTGGAAATAATATGGTGCAAAAAATGTTGGCAGTGTCCCTTTAAAAGTCTATTCTAAACTACTTTTCCCATAAGTCTACTCAGTCAGAGTCCTACATTTCCCAGCTCTCTTCCTGTCTGTGTCTAGCCTGATGAAACTGCACGAGTGCTCTGTGGTCTCCATTTTTGAACAACTGAGGTTTACTGCAGCCAAGATTTACATGTTAAGGTAAGAGCTTATGTTTAAAAAGTACATATTTTTAACTCCCTGAAATGTTAAATACAGTAAAGGAATTATCACTCAGGTGTTTTTTTTTTTTTCGAAATGAAATGCTGTGCAAGTTTCACTATCAATGTTTTGTCTTGAAAACATTTTCTCTTCTCCGAACTCTTGGCTAAACTTTGAAATACACATTTTATTTTCAATCACCCCCCCCCCAAGTGTTTAGGATGCATTGTGCCTCTAGATTATTTGTTATTTGTGGAATTTTTGCTGATTTAGTTACTTTAAAGTAGTGGTGGTGGTGGTGGTGGTGGGGGCAGGAGAATGAACAGCGGGAAGATAATTCATAATGCATTGAGAAAAGATTACAACTTTTTTAATCTGAGAAAATCTGGAGTTACCTACAGATAAAGGAAGAATTATTTACTGCAGATATTTGAGTGTGTTTGTGGGGGAACTGTTTTTTTGCATTTAAGATTTGTGTTTAACAGTTGCATTTGTTAATCCATTTTGTAATCTGGGGATCAGTGTAATTTTTTTTTCTTTTGCTGAAGACTGCATTAATTTATATTTTATGTTTATTTTATTTTGTTTTTGTTGACTGGCTAAGTGCACTAGACAGATTCTTGCCTATTTTCATGCATGACCCGGAGGGAGAGGAATACAGATGAAAGCCAACTGACCTTGAACTAGATTAAGCTGTTGGTGGTATTTTTAGTGAATTGGGGGGGATTTGGCCAGGACACCGGAGAAAATTCCCCTGCTTTTTTAGAGAAGTGCCATGGGATCTTTAACATCCACCTGAACTATCACCAGAACAGGCAGATGGGACCTTCAGTTTAACATCTCATTTGAAAGACAATGCCTCAGCAGTGCAGCCATCCCCTCATGCTGCACTACAGCATCAGTATTGGGATATTAACATAAGTGCCTGGTATGGGAATAGAACTCACTGCCTTCTGATCTCCCAGCCTCGGAGGTGAGTGTGCTACCTGCTGAGCCACTGACACTGCAAATGCAATATGTTAGTGTCACATATTATTATTTTTTTTAATACTATGCTGAGAAGTATGGGGTCCATGGTTGAGGAAGGGTGATTGGGGGGTCTAGATGTAAGGAGGTTCTGCTCTGGATGGTGGCTGTGTCCAGCTTTTGGAAAGGGTGTCCAGCTCTGGGGAGGTTACTCAACTTGCAGAGGGGAGGGACGCTGGCCTGTGAGTGGAAATGAACCCGGGGTCCAGCTGCAGGGAGGATTGGCTTCTGGGGGAGGCTAGTCCAGGGCATGAAAGAGTGAGCCAGCAGCAGGGAGGGTGGCTGGTGGTGGGGCTAGTTCAAGGTTGGAAGTGAGGTCCAGCTGCAGGGTGGGTGGTTGGATGGTGAGGCTGGTATGGGTCTTCTGGTGGATCTAGCTGTAGGTTGAGTGGTTAGGTGGGGGACTGCTGGTCCAGGGGCTTGGAGGGACAGCTTCAGATATGTGGTCTGTTAGAGTTTAGGTTTGGGGTGGTGCTCCAGCTACATGGAGATTGTATAGAATGTAGTTGGAGGCTGGTCCAGATGTAGGGAGGGTGGTTGGCTGGGTAAGTGGCTGACCCAGAGCTTGTGTGGTGCTCTAGCTCTAGTGCTCATTATGTGAAAGGCTGGGCTAGAAGGGTTGTCCAGCTGCGTGGAGGATAGTCTGGTGCCTGGAAGGGTGATCTAGCAGAGAGGAGGGTGGTTGACTATTTTGGGGGGGCAAGGTTAAAGAGATTGATCAGCCTAGGAGGGATCCAAAGTGGTAAAATTAATTAGAAACTGGTTAACATGTGTGCCCTTCAGCTTAACAGTAGCACTATGACCTGCGGCGGAGGTGACCTTATTTCAGGAATGAGCTTGCGTCAGGGGCTCTCTGGGGAGAGGAGAAGGATCAACTGTTATACAAGAGGCTCTCTTCTGGGGAAGGAGGACCGCCAGCTCAGCTGTAGTACTGCCAACTGAGTGACCACAAGTGGCAGTGCAGGTGGGAGCAGCCCATGGGTGGGAAGACTTTGACTGGTGCTGTGCCACACGTCTGTGCATGTGTTTGTGCACCCTTGCCGCTTATGTCCTAGGGGATGGAAGAACATGCAAATGTATCCTGACTACCTAGGCAGCTGTTCCACATATTGGATTCATTCTACGGTGGAGCAAGTCCTGGCAAATGCCAGAGTGATGGTGTTGTGGTAGCTGAACAGAAAAGGGGGTGACCAGAAATGTAGGTTGAAAAATGGAGTAGTATTTGGGGGTGGGGGTTAAGGTGTCAGAGGGTGATGGTTAATGACACCTATTATTACAGTGATGGGACAGTGAGCAGCTCAGCTCAGTACTGGCGCAGATCCTCTTCAGTGTCCTCATAAGTGACATTGCAGAAAAACTGGCAAAGAAGGGATTGCCTTTTTGCAGACAATACCAAAATTTGTAGGGCGGGCACTAAGAAGGGAGCAGAGAGCATACACATGCCTCTTGGAGAAACGCGAAAAGTGGTCAAGATTGGGGCAGTTGGGGTTCAATGACAAAGTGCAGAATTGTGCAACTAGGGCATAGGAAACCAGGAGCTGCTTTATAGGGTTGGTACTGATGATCACAAAGCAGGGGGGACCTTGGAGTTATTATGATCTTAAAGAGAGACTTGCCAAGATACCCTGCTATAGCCATCGGTGCCTTGCTGCCAGAGACTCGAGAAGTTAATATGTCCCTAAATTCATAAGCCTTTAAAAAGTTCTGTCCTCATAAAAATATACAAACTGGGTCCCAAGGACTTTCTGTTTTTTCTGCTGCTAGCTCACCCCCATGCTCACTAGCAGGATGACGAGATGCCAGTAAGGCGTCGGGGCACACTCCATTATATGTAATGGGCGGCAGCCTTTGTATTGATTTTTAAACTATATAGTGGCTACCTGGCAATAAAATGTGGGCACTGTTCAACTAACAAGGGCCTTGTTTCATTGCCAGGTGGTCACTAAATCATTTAAAATCAATAGAAAAGCTGCCACCACATTACAGATAAAGACGAGCACCCCTGCGCTCTCACTGGCATCTCGTCATCCTGCTAGAGAGTGTGGGAGCAGAGCTGGGGCGGCACCAAGCAACTGGGAAGTTCTTGGGACCTGGCTTGTATATTTTTATGAAGGACAGAACTTTTTAATGACTTAAAAATTTGGGGACATATTAACTTCATTGGGGTCCTCTGGCAGCTAGGCACCGATGGATATGGTGCAGGGGCCGACTCAGTTACCTTGGTGAGTCTCTTTAAAGTTGCTGGGCTGTGTGACAAAGCAGTGGGTAGGGCTAGAAAGATGCTGGGGATGCATAGGGAGGGATATCTTCAGCAGGAGGAGGGAGGTGGTGGTGTTGCAAGTAATCCCTTATTAGTGAGATCCAACTAAGGCCCCATCCACACTGCACCTCTCAGACCCAGTAACAGTTAGAAACCATTACAACCATGGAGTGGTACAGACAGTGCAACCACACTGTCGCAGTGTCCATTTCGGGACCGGCACCGCCGCTCTACACTTCGGGAGCTGGGCGACCATTACCGGGGCACCCGATCCCACAATGCAGCTCATGCTGCACTAGGCTTACCAGTGCCACGCTGCTCACACTACGCCCAGTAACGTTACTAAGGTGAATTAAGCTATGGTTCAAGCTGTTGAAACCACCTCATGTGGTTTCATCAACGGTTACAAAAACACCTTCTGTAACGTTACAGATGTAAACGTAAACTGTTGCGGTAATGGTTTGGGCACTCTGTAACATTACAGAGGGGTAGTGTGGACAGGGCCTAAGAGTACTGTGTCCAGGTTTGGAGTCTGGACCTTAGAAAGGCCATAGGGTGGAGGCAGTATAAAGAGCAACTAAAATTGTTCATGGTCTGTGGCAAAAGCCCTGTGAGGAGGCTGGGATCTCAACATATAAACCCTGAAAGAGAGAGGACATGATGGAGACCCACAAGTATCTTACAAGGATGAACAGGATGCTGGGGGGGGCTCCTTCAAATAGGAAAAAGGGCCATGGGGCATGTGATGAAGCTAATGGTGGGGGTAAGATGGATGTGAGGAATTACTACTTCAGTGAAAGGGTAGTAGACACCTGGAACAGACTGACAGCATTATAGTGTTGGAGGTCAGGAGTGAAATGTGGTGGGGGGGCTTAAAACATGTGTGGTATATAGACAGGGAAAATCTCAGTAATAAGCAGGAAGAGGGAGACTTAAGGGCCACAAGAGACCATTTAGGGTTTACAGAGAAGGACTTCACAGGAGCCTCTGGTTGCAGTTGTAGCGAGGTCTGGAAACCACAGCAGAAGTGTGACCTGGAGTGAGGGCTCATCAGCAGTGGGGTTTGTGAGCAAGCAGTTTAAGGAAAATAATCTGACAGTTTCTATGTGCTGGGGGAGCTCTGGTGGCAGTTGTAGCGAGGTGGGGGCTTATCTGTTTTTGAGGAAGCAGTAAAAAAAAAAGTCTGTTTTTTATATTGAGAGGTGTGGCGAGGACACGACAACAGAATGCAGAGGAGTACCACAGCTTGAGTCTAGCTTGGAGCAGCCAGTTGAAAAAGGTTTGGTAGAAAAGCAAAAAAAAACTGTTAACCAGAAACAGATGATCGCTGTATGATAGTGGGAAGAAGGGGGAGAGGTAGGACTAAATGGCAGGAGGTGTGGCTGAGGGACGGGCAACCTGGAAGAAACAAAACTAAAAGCAGGATACCAGTAAGCAGTGCCAAACGACGGGGGTGAGGGATGTGTGACGCAGTCCACCATGCACATTAATCGAGGATGACCATAATGAATATATCTGTAAAGGTAAGATTCTGCATGTATACACGTACATGCTCGGATAAAATGGATTTATCACACTCCATTTATGTCCACTCCTACTGCATAAATTTACTTAATATTTATAACTCATCAGGACTCTTTCTCTTTAGTGCTCTGTGTTTTTAATTGTGAGCTGTCCTCGACCTTATGCTGTTCTTTTCCTCCCCGAAATCCTTTTGTTAGCCCCTGGTACTTTGACATTAGCTGCTGTGTGACTGTATTGTATGCAGTGCTTGCTGCTTTCATGGTCCCATCAGGGAGCCCACTGATTTCCCCTGTTTGCCTCCCACCCACAGCTACTTTTAAGTCAAGTTCAGGCATTGCCCTTCAGCTACACTGTGGATTTTCCTTTGTGGACCCTATCTTGTGCATTTATAGTCCCAGTCCCTTTCTACCAGGCCCCTCAGGGCATCTACTGTCTGCCACCATGCCGCTTAGCTAAAGGTTCCTGCCACCTACTGCTGGCTGCCCACCCTCCAGACCCTCTTAACCTGCCCTGTGGCGGGTCTTCACATGCCAGTTTGTGGCTGATGGGTAGTGGGAGGTATATTTGCTTTAGTCTCTTCCCCTCCCAAAACAATCCCATCTTCATTCCCACACACATGGAGCAGGTTACAGCCTGAGCTCTGTGGGCTGAATTATAGACACATAGACCTTGATGACAGATAAGGACTGCTTGGCCCACTCAGTCGGCCGATTTCCCTACCTAGTGGATAAGCTGCAGATCCTAGTTATCCAACAGCTGAATTCCTCCTACCCACCAATAGAATTGGTACATGTCTGTCCCATGTATTCTTAAAGTCACCCACTAATTTTGACCCCACAACCTTCTTAGGAAGGCCATTCCATGTGTTCACCACCCTCTCCGTGAAAAACTACTTCCTCATGTTGCCCCTGAGCCATCCCCTCTGTCTTCAAATTTGGCCCCTTGTTCTTGCACATCACTTTTTCTGAAAGATGCTACTCTCTTGGACTTTGTTGATTCCTTTGAGGTGCTTGAAATTTTCTGTCCTGTCCCCCCAGCCCTTTTCCTCAAGGGAATACATATTCAGCTTGTCTCTCTTTGTATGGCTTCTGGTGCAGACCCTTCGCTATTTTAGTTGTCCTCCTCTGGGCTGGCAGTTGAAAGTGCCTGCCATTACTGTCACTGTAGTTCATTAGCACTAAACTGGCTGCCTAGCAACAGCCGCAGCATTTCTGGTCAGCAATTTTCTGAACAGCCTCCTGCCTGCTACATACCGCCTGGGCCCAGGGACATCACCCTGCCACATTAGGTTCCAGGGAAAGATAATATAAAAAATAATTGCCACTGTCCATGAGGGAGTGACCCTTTATATCACCAGAGCTATACTTTTCAAACCACTGGCCTCCTGGGACAACTCAAGACTCCTGAACCACCAGTGTTCCCTTTTTTAAATAATATAGGGGCCACTAGCCCAAATGCATTCCCACCTGCCGATCTGGACTACTTCTTAAATTTATTGGCTACCTGCAGGTCACCTAGGGGTGCTAAGGGAGGGTTTTGCTGAGTCCCAAATACCACTTTATTCTCTGTTCTTAGCTGTCTGCATTTTTTATTCCATCTCTAGTTTCCTTAGTTTGACCTAGTTTGTCTTTTCCTCTAAAACTCCTCTTCCTTAACTCCTGTGCTATATGCCATTTTTGTATCTCTCTACTCTTGCTACTATAACTTCCCCATACTGATCTATTTTTCCCTTTATTTCTACAGATCTGGCCAAACATACCAATCAGGTAGCTATCTTTTGTTTAATCTAACAGTCTAATCTCTCCTCTAGCACCTCCGACCCTTGTGTCCCTTCAACCTTCTCTGTTCTTCCCTTTCAGGTCATATCAGAATACCCCAAACCAAGGACACCTAACTCTGGACTCCTTACTCTGATGGAACAGGTAAGTCCTAATTACTTAACCGCTTTAAAATCATAGAAATCTGGTGACATAAAGGACCATTTTGCCAGTCGTGTCTGCGCCCTTACCCCACCCCAATCATGATCTTTGTCAAGAGACACCCCACTGCCCACTGGTCAGCTCCTGGTGACTGTCCCATACCCCCTTGAGTCCTTTCACCATTTTTGCGCACACCACCTCTTCTCCGTAGTCAGTTCCGGACTCACCCACCTTCTCAGTGATGTAATGCCCCTCATTCGCCTCAAACCGTCCTTCTTCTAATCTTAGTTTATGATCCTAGTTCTAGCACTTATTTTCCTTGCAATAAGCTTCTTACCTCACCTGACTAGTCTCCAGTGGGTACAGATCAGATTCCTCACCTCTCCTCATAGGGTTGCCTATGCATAGCATGCACCATCTTGCTGCCTTTGTCTGAACCCTTTCAATCCTGTCTTATATTCTTGTGTAGGTGAGACCTCCAGAACTAATCCTATACTCCAGGTGAGGGGCCTCACCATAGATTTATATAAGGCATCAGCACCTCCCTCTTTCTGTTTTATACCCCTCCGTGATGCACACAGCATTCTATTCACTTTACCCACCACTGTGCTGCACTGGTTCTCCGCCTTCAGGTTATCTGAAATTATAATCCCCAGATCTCTGTCCTGCAGAGTTTCACCCCCCGGTGTGTAAATGGTTTGTGGTTATTACATCCAGTATTAATGCACTTTTTGGCATTAAATTTCAGCTGCCAAGTTTCGACCACCCTCCAGAATCTTTTAGGCCTCCTCACTGCCTCCACCTCCCCTTACCAGGGTGTGTCTACCTTTATTGCAGATGTTCGTATCATCTACAAATAGGCACACCTTCCCCTGCAGTTCCTCCGCTTATATCTAACATACTAAACGCCAGCAGATTAGGCTGGATGGTGTTGTGACTGCCTCGATGGCCGCCTCCCTAATGGGGTCTTTCTTTCCACCCAGCCCCAGAGAGGGTCATCTTCTTCTTCAGTTTGCCCTGAATCTGTCCTACTCTTCTTCAAGCCTCCCACTGTCCTCCTCCACCAGACTCCTGGACAGTGCATTCCAGGGCTCCACCACCTCTTAATGAAGTAATGTCTCCTGCATCCCCTGTAATTTCCCCTCTAGCTTCCACTCATGTCACCTGGTTGTTTCCCACCTTCTTTAGTCTGAATATCTCTTTGGCACCGCCCCTGTTTATTCCTTTTACATATTTGAAGACCCCTATCATGTCCCCCCTGTTTCTACTCTCCTCCAGCAAGTACGGCCCAAGCTCTTCCAGCCTTTCCTCATAGGGCCTTCCTCCCATGCTCTGAAGCATCCTGATTACCCTCCTCTGGACACTCTCCAGCAGTGTTGCATCATCCTGGAGGTGAGGTCTCCAGAACTGCATGCAGTACTTGAGATGTGGTCTGACCAAAGTATTACAGAGGAGGATCACCTCCTCTTCCTGGATGTAATCCCCTGGCTATGCAGTATCTGGTTTGCTTTGGCCGCAGTTCTTCTGCAGTTCTTAGTGTTATTCATTTTGACGTCTACCACCACCCCTAGATCCCTCTTACTCATTGTGGCTTGCAGTATGACCCCACGGTGTATACATGGCCCAGGTTTCTGACCCTCAGATGAAGCACCCAACATTTCCCTGCATTAAACCTCAGTCCCCACCTCCTTGACCACCCCTCCAGGGTATCCAGGTCCCTCTGGACTGTCTCTCTTGCTTCGTCCCTGTCCACCAATGCTCCCAGTTTTAAGTAATCCACAAAGAGACTTATCCTACTCTTAACCACCCTCCCCATATCCAAGACATAGGCATTGAACAGGAGTGGCCCCAGTACTGAACCATGAGGGACCCCACTGGTGACCTTCGTGGGGGAGGAGACTACCCACCACTGTCCTCTGTATTCACCCTGTTAGCCAATTTTCTACCCATCTGAGCAACTGTCCACTCATCCCCACCCCCCCAATCTGAGCAACTGTCCTCCCACCTCCAGCTTTATTAGCAGCCCATTTTGGGGTACCGAATCAAATGTCTTACTGAAATTCAGGTATAGACGCCCTCCTGCTCCATGCCGTCCAGGGTCCCAGTCATAAAAATCTGAGGGTTGGTCTACACGATCTCCCCGGATGCAATTCATAATGTTTGTCATCCAGTTACTCTAACCTTTCCAGCTACCTCCTGAGCCTATCCTGATAATGCCCTCCATTACTTTGCCCACCACAGACGTTAGGGCTGATGGGCCGGTAATTCCCATCTCCTCTCTCGACTTCCCCCATTTGTGGATAGGCACCACACGCAGCCCCCCTCAGTCTTGAAGCACCCATCCTGTCAGCAGAGAGGTGTTAGAGGTTGCCAGTGGTGCTGCTAGCTCATCGTCAATTCCTTCATAACCCTCGGATGCAGCCCATCTGGCCCCGCAATTTTATCAGTTTTTAGTGTCTGAAGGCCTCCTTCTCCTTTCCACTGTGATTTATCCCTCCTCTTCCAGCCCACCCTCATTTAACCACCCATCCCTTCTAGACTTGGCCCAGCCTATACCCCAACTTCTTTCAGTCCTCTGACTCCATCTGACCTCTCTCTGCTGGCTCCTTCCTCCCATTGGGCTGAGGATACCTGCCTCCCTCCATAAATATCAAGGCCAAGTACTCATTTAGTACCTCTGCCTGATTCCCCTGCCTCCTGAGTCCATCAATCCTCAGTCCTAATCATGCTGATCTGTGCCATCCTTTTTCTCTTCTCCCTTCTATATTTATAGAATCCCTTCCCCCCTTTGAATATTCCTAGCCAGGTTTTGCTCCCTTCTCACCTTGGCTTCCCTCACCACCATGGTGCCCCTTCTAACCATCAACTCATACCCCTCTCCCTATCCCCCTAGAGTGCTTAAAACATGCATTGGCAGCCTTTTTATCCCTCACCACCTCCTGCACCTCCCTGGTCCACCAACACGGCTTGTTGGCTCTACCAAGCTTATGCCTTACCTTTGTACAGGAGTTAGTAGTCTCCTACACCCCCCTTCTTAATGGCCTCCAACAAGCTGCCAGCATCCATGTCCGGCCTAATCTTTTCCAAGCTCCCCTGTTGAATCCTGCCCATATCCATGAAGTCCACTCCCCTGAAGTCCACTACTACTGTATTAGAATGGTTATCCTCCCCCCGATACAGCAGAAACCAGACTGTAGTGTGATCACCACCTGCCAGCAGAATGCACACCTCCAGGCCCTTTATCTGGTCACTGTCTGCTAGGACACAATCCAGTATCCGCTCCTCCCTAGTAGGTTCCCCCACCTGCTGGACCAGGAACGCACATTGAAACACATCCATCAGTCTCTGTTCCCTGGCCACAGAGGATGCCATAGTGTCCCAGTCTGTCCCCAGCATATTAAGGTCACCCATGATCACCATCATACCCTTTCCACAGTCACAGTGCCCCTTGATGTTCTCAACTAGTTTGTCCTCCAGGGCCTCTTCCATCGTTGGGGGTTCTGTACACCACCCCTACTTTCAATCTTTTACCTACCCTCATTTGTAGGGTTACCCAGATCTCCTCCACCCCCCCACAGCCTCCTCTACTCCACTAACCGCTATGTCATTTTTGACTATCAGCGCTACACTCCTCCTCTTCCTCCTCTATCCTTCCTGAATATTTTTGTAGCCCACCATATTTAGGTCCCAATCATTTTCTGAGTGCCCATGTCTCAGTAATTGCTGCCACATCCACTGATCCCTCAACCATCATCACCTGAGCTTGGGCATTTTGTTGCCCATGCTCCTAGCATTGATCAGGGCTGTCCTCCATCCTGACCCTCTCCCTTCTCCAGTCATTTTGACCCTGAGCAGTCCCTTAGATGCCCTTTTCTTGCACAGCTCTGGATGAATTTAGATCTTAGTTACCTGCCTTCTTTTCATGCCCTGACCTGGACCTCGAGCAGCCCTCCTGGAGCCACTCTTTACTTAACTTCCCTTTACAAGTTTAAGCTCCACCCTCGACTTTGAATCCAACAAGATTTAGTTTCAAGATCTCCTCCTCCAAGTTGAGGTAGCCCATCCTGGCATATAACCCTTGTCCTCCCATGTATCCCCAGTCCCTCACCAGCCCATACCTTCTTTCCTGTGCCAGTCCCTGAGTCACTGGTTCACACCCTAAGTTTATGTTTGGTCTCCTGGACACCCTAGGTACTGGTGAGACCCCAAAGAAGGAGACATGCGTCTATAGAGTGGTAAACCCTGGTCAGTTCCAGGAATCTTACCTGATTTCTAGTTCACTGTTCTCCAAGTCATTTGTCCTCAGATGTTTTAGGAAGTTGAGATTCTCTGATTCCAATGCTATTGAGTATAGCTGGAATTTGGCCTTGTGTACTGATAGGCCTGGCATACATTTAGCCTTGACTGGGCTGCTTTTTCTCCCCACCCTCCCACTGATGCCCCAGGTCATGGAGTCACCCAGCAGGATCACCTTCTCCCCCCTCCACTTTACTGGCCCATTAGATTCCATCTAGGCTCTTCCTTCTGTCATCAACCCCCAGCCTACTTCTCTTGTCCCCCTCAGCCTGGGGATCACAAGCCTGTGCTTGCCCTACCATGCTCATTCTTCTACATATAGCTCCCAGCTTGCTCCTTGCCCCCTTAACCTCCTGGGTGTCACAGATTGCCCCCCACCCAGATCTCCATGGACTCTCTTTCTGGGCTGATATCCTCGGATCCCCCACCCAGGCTCCCTTCTATTCCTTCCCTTCTTTCCCACCCAAGTTCTGCATCCTTCACCCCATCTGCTGTGTTTCTCCCCCGTCTTCCCCCCTCTCCACCTCATCTGATTTCTCCCGCCCCGAAGCTGCCCTATCTAGAGTATTCCTTATCCTTTGATGACTTCCCTAACCAGGATGCTTGCCCAACCCTAGTTCTGCCTCCTCCCACCCTGGCTTCACTCTGCACTCCCCCATCCTCACCACCTCCCTCCCACCTAAGCTAATGTCTCTTCCCCCCTTCCCTTCTGTGGATATGGCTCTCTCTCCTGCCCCATCTCCCCCAGCTTACTGACCAAACCTTCTCTGTCTGCCTGCTCCCCTCCTCCCACCAGCCTTTCCACCTCATCTCCTGTATATAGCAAGGCGAAAAGATTAGTAAATGTGATGCTTGCTCCCGACTTGCTCTCTCCTGTCCCCCCTCCTTCTGGTCAGCCACCTCCCTACGAAGTGATTTCCGTACATTGCTTGTTTCGTGCCCCACCCCTCCTGAGTAACCATATGATCCTTGTCTACCTGTTCCCTGGGTTATGCCATATTGGCCTCATGCACTCTCATGAGGTCCTTTCCACACCTTTCCTCTCCACCCCTCCCGCCTTCCAGCTGCCTTCTGATCCCCTCTACTTCCTCCCTAAGACCTGCCAACTGAAAACACACAGGGCACCCTCTGAACCTCCTTGCCCAATTTAATATTATTGCCACCCCGCACCCTGTACACCCAATCATTCTACCGAAGGTGCCCGCTTTGGCCACCCCCGAGTCTATCCTCATTTTAGGTGAGCAATGAGGCCATCTAACAGAAATAATTCAGTCACTGTTGCACTTAAACCCAAGTAGTTTGCCTCCTCCGATTACAGCAATTTTCCCTCTTTCTTGACAGTAGCCAGTTTTCTAGCTCTAGCAGTAGACAGTTCACAAGCAAAATTAGCCCATCACAACACTTGCCAGGTCAGAGGCCCTAGCAGTAATCAATTTACACACAGTTTGCCTACCCCTCAGATATAGTTGGCATACACAGTCATTTATACAGTCTGCTTCATTATGCCCCTTCCTGGTAGTAGTCAGTGTTGCCCAAGCAGCACAGTGTACAGGACCCTTTTCCCCCAATCAATAACAATCCAGCTTCCTAGTGTTCCAGTTCACCCAATCTCGACTTGTCCTCCTCCAAGGCTCTGCCCTCACCAACCATTTAATAGAGGTCGGGGTCAGGGTGGGTGGTGTGGAACAAAGAACAGCTGTCCTCCTCTGATTGCAACTGAACTATTTGCCTTTTATGGCCCAGTCACACAGTCAAATGTTCGCACCCTAGTCACTGATTGGCCGCTCCTTCCTGAGTCGTGGCTTGCAAAGTTGTAGCCAATGTGGACCTGGTATGCATGGCTTGTCCCCCACCAACAAGAGCTTCCTTGTCGATCACCAATGTGATCCCATCCTCCCCCACTGCTGATGCAGCCCCAGAATGCCTGCCCAGACCACTTCCAGCGACAAGCCCCGGTCTGGAAAGAACAGCTCTCCTCCCCTGATTGGAACTGAGCTAATCGTTGCTATAGATATTAAAAAAGTATGGTTCCCAGCACCGACCCCTGGGACACACCACTGCCACCCTGGAGTGCACCCCATTTGCCTTACCACCACCCTCTGGTTTCAGTCTTTGAACCAGTTCTCCACCCACCTTGTTATTTTCTGTTTCACCCCCAAGCCTTCCAGCTGATTTACCAGCCTTCTGTGGGCAGAGTGTCAAAGGCATTGCTGAAATCTGGGTAGGCCACATCCTCCTCCATCCACCGTTCTTGTTACCGAGTCAAAAAACTCAGTTAAGTTTGTTGGGCACAACCTCTCTCTCCCATAAAACCAAACTGTCTTGGGTCCTGGAGGCAGTATAGCACATTGGGTAAAAGCTCTGAGCTACAGATCTGGAGACCTGGGTTTGAATCCAGCAGCTGTCTAAGTGCATACTGTGTGATTCTGAGCAAGTTACTTAACTTCCATGTGCTCCAGGTTGCATCTGGAAACAAGCTTCAGCTTAGTGTGCTACTCCTGGTTAAACAATGTCCCCTTCCCCCACTTCCCCTATACACCATTGACAATCAGGTGCGCCACTATTCTTTCCCTCACAGTATTTCCATTACTTTTCCCACTATTGTGGTCAGACTGACCAGTATATAGTTCCTGCATCCTCCCTGTTAACACTTTTGTATAGTGGGACCACATCAGCCCTTCTCCAATGCCTGGGCATGTCATCAGTTTACAAAGACAGGGTGAACAGGGTAGTCAGAGGCCCTACTAACACCTCCCTTAGCTCCCTCAGTGTCCAGGGGTGCATCTATCTGGCCCATAGCCTTATTGCTGACAGTTCCATGAGGATCCTTTCCTTTGCAAAGGGACCTGTGTCCCTTTCTGTGATCCCTCCATCCTTACTAATGCGGCCCATTTCCTGCCCTCTCCTTTGTAAAAACCGAACAGAAGTATTTGTTCAGTATTTCTGCTTTTTGGCGGTCATCTTTTACCCTCCCTCCATCCACCCTTTTCAGACACTCAGTATCTCCCCTTGCCTTCCTTTTCTCCCTGATGTACCTGCATGTAAAAGGTTTTGTCCCTCCTTACCACAATATCCACTGGCTGGCTTGTGTCAAGGGTCCCATGTAAGTGTGGGTCTGGTACCAATGTGCACTTTGCTTGTGGAAACATTTTGGTTTGCCTGCTGTGTGCTGTAGTATAGTGGATTATGATGAACTGGTTTTGCTGGATTCTGCACTGACACTTCATTTGCAGCAGATCCTGGAGTCCTTTGCGGTGGGAGATTGTCCTACAGTGCATGTTAAGAGTTTATATTGACTCTCATCTTTTATTTACTGGCCCCACTGAACTCCCTGGGCTAAGTTCTGTCACGGACTGACTTATCCCCTGGAGAAAAGCAGAAGTGGAAAACATCTGATAAGAGATTGTGTAGGCTCAAATGTGCACTGCAGGCTATTGGAACTTCTATTGCCTGTTTCCAGCTGAAGGGAGTTCTGGGACTGGTTGTGTCTGTGTATATCTGCCTAGAGATGGTCATAGTTGGCCTGATGCGGTGTGCTATACTGTAATGGATGGTAGTTGGAAATTCCAAATCGATTGAGGGGGGACTTAGAGGAAGGATTAGGAAGTACTTCTTCACTGAATGGGTGGTGGACAATTAGAATGGACTGCTGAGGGAAATGGTGGGAGGGTTCACGAGGGCATGGGATAAGCAGAGAGGGCAACTGGCACGGGGGGCTACAGAAAAGGCCTAGTGGATATCTAGGCAAACTGGGCAGACTAGGTGGGCTTGCAGTCCCTTTCTGCCATCACATACCTATGTTCCTATGTATTCTACAGGCAGATTGGGAAAAGGGAGGGGGGATCCACTACACCACTAGGGAAGCATTCATTGTGCCTTGAATATCTGTCCCTTGGTGTCTTTATCCTACCCTGTGTTGGTTGATGTGTGGAGCAACATGACAACCTACCCCAAAAAAGATCAGTTCTAAGGGCAGGAGCAAGGAGTCTTCCTCCCTCCCCCAACCATGACATCCCCTGAGTGACCGAGTCCATTCTAAAAGCCAGGTTGATGGTGTGGTACAGGTCTGGTATCTTCCCCCCAACCCACTTTTTTTATTTTAACCTCTACAGAGCCTTCCCAACTGATCCAGCTGATCAGTATTTTTATTTTTCATACTGACACATTTTCCTTTTTATATCTACAGGTCTGACAGGACATTGGGAGTAGGAGGACACTGACCATATGTATCAGATAAGTATTTGTTTTTGTTTACCTACATTGTTTGTCATATAATAGTTCATAACGAGCTGCAGATCCTTTGTAGAGCCCATTGCTGTTCTTGTTTTACAGGTACGAATGGCTGCTATGGGAGGCACTGGGTTGGAGCTGTACCTTGTGCTTTAGAAATGAGGCTATGGGCTGGGGGGTATGGGATGGCCATCAAGGTTGGGAACTCCAGGGAACACCACACAACCAATTTGCCAAGACTCGTAAGGGTCAACCCCTGTTTTTCGTATTCTTGCTTTGTGTGCTTTGCATTCTAATGCCTGCATTAATGTAGTGTTTTTGGTTTTCAACAAGTACTGTCTCATATATATGTGTGTGTGTGTGTAATAGATAACCCACTGTATGGTGTGCAGTCACTTTCTGATATACTCACACCTTGGTGTGTGTTGTTACACATGAGGCTGCAGGCCGAGTGCATCAATCACCCAAGCCGTGTGTATATCACTGTGCTTCCACACACCACACAGTGGGTTATCTATCTTACAAAATGGCAAAATTGTTTTGGAGGGGAGGAAAAGTGCAGGTGTGTGGCTGCACTCCGATATACGCACAGTCACTTAATGGTGTGTATCCAATGCGATTGATAATCCCATTATAGATAGATATATATACACACACACACTTCACTCGAACAGCCCCTTGACACCGAAAATAATTTTCCACACCGTGCATGTCCTCCCAGTCTGAAGAGGCTCTCGTCTTCTTTTGAAGATAAACCTGGAAATACTTGTGAGGACCTGCATATCAGGGAGGCTCCCATACCATTTTCTACAAACCAGAACGATTGTTGGTCATTCCTTTAACTAAATGTCCACCCCCTTCCTTGTGACTTTGAGTCAAACATAGGGTAACAGACTTCAGTACCTCCTGTAGACATAGCCCCCAAGATCGCCATCTTCTTTGGAATTCACAGACGACTTTCTTACTCAGGAACCCTTAAGCAAAGCTTCCTCTGCTGAGGTTGCAAATACTTGCAGATGAATACTGTTTCGTTTTTGTTGAATTTTATGTGACGTCATCTTTAATGCAGGCTAATACACTGAAACAGAGCTACAACACTACTGACAGGAGTGTTACTAAAAAGCACACTGAAGTGCACTACAGGTGTTAATGCAGTGCTAATTAACATAATTCGCACACACTGAAAAAGCAATGCAACACTGCTTCAGGCAGTGTTGCTGACACAATACTGCTTCAGGCAGTGTTAATGACAAAACACTGCTCATTGCAGTACTTTTGTAGTGTGATTACAGTGCTAATTAACATAATTCGCACACACTGTATCAGCACTGCATGTACATCAAAAGAGACCTAAAGATGCACTGATTAAACACTGATGGACTGCATTATGAAATGAAGTGTGCATGAAGTGTACACTGCTACTGTAATACTGAAATAACACCATATAGTGACTATTTGAACACTTCACTTCCCTCTGGGTTAACTGCATATCATAGTCTTTCCTTCCCATCACTGCTTCTGTGGACACCTGAGTTAGAATCCCTAAGATGCAAAGTTCAGGTAAAGACTAGTGTATTCAGAATTTTGGAGCAGTCCAATAGGATGTTTTGCCAACACATGAAAAGCTTAGGATAACTCCAGAGTATACTGTATGTATAAAGCCTGTGTCAGAATGGAGGAAATGCTAGAAGGTGAAGTGAGGAACAGGAGCCATTGACATTAAAGTGTAGGGGGTCCTATAATAACAACACAGTACTTTAAGTTGAATAAGGAGGCTCTTGACCTTCCCGTTTGCTATATGGTAAAAGTGAGTCACAGTGGACCACTTTGACGGGTGTAAAATATAACCTGGTTCCTTTCCCACTCCTTCATACCTGATGTTAGGACAACCATTCAGGAATCTTGGATAGTGGCATATGTTCAGCCAGTCCACCCATGAGTACTTTTGGAGGACAGTAATGCAGGAAGCCAAAGCCAGGAGGGATGAGAGGGGATGAGTCTTTCCAAAAGCCTGTATAGTTGCCCTAAGTTCTAAATAATGCCAGAAGTCAGAGCATGGAAGGCTCACCATAGCCGGCAAGTGTTCAAAGGATAAATGCACATTGTTCTGTGGAAGAGAAAGATCTGCAATAGGGAATAAACCATTTGCTGCCCAGGTAGGCCACCAGACTGATTTGCCATCTATTTATACACCAGGATTGTGCCACATATACATCTACTGTTTGAGGGGAATTCTAGCGGTCTTAGGTAATGCAAAAAGAGACATACATTTACTCCAGGCTTATAACACGGCTGCAAAAATAGGGTAGTCAGTGATTGTTGGGGAGGGATTGCACCCAAATAGAGTGCTCGGACAGACAACCCCTACCACATAGGTTTCCAGTGTGACCCACTGGGGAGAAAAAGGGAAGGGAGGAAAGCAAGATCTATAGGCTCAGGACATTCTAAATGCTAAGACATATGCCTCAGGCCAGGGTAAACTAAAACCACTGTTATGCTAATGCACCCTGAGTTTAACTATACTAATCCTTGGAGGTTTGCCTTGCCATAAGTAATCCGTGAAAAGACACCCTATTTTATCAAACATTCTATTAGCTCAGGTATAGAAAGTGGGAGATTAATAAATAAGTATGAAAGCTTGGGGGAAGGCAAATATCCTAGTAGCTTCAATCTTTCCCAGAAGGGCCAACTTAAGCTTATGCCATCTCCCAAGGTCATGATCGAAAGTCGAAAGGAGGGGAGAAAAATTCACCAAGATCAAGTCATTCCAGTTGTAAGTAATGAATAAGACCAGGTATTTAAAACCACTGCCTGCCCATTTGATTGACAGACTGACACACACTCCTATCAAAGCAATCATTTAATGGGGGAGAGGGAAGTTTTTGCAAAATTGGCAGTGAGGCCTAATATAGCTGCAAAGTCTGTCAAAATTGTAAGTATAGAGGGGAGTTAAGTAGCTGGCTTATCCAAGGTTAGTAACAGGTCATTTGCTTAAGTATGGCCTAAACTGCAAGTACCCCTGACTATGATCCTTGACAGGGGTTTTAGCTAGCTTAGTAGTAAAAAAATATAGGAATTGATAGTTAGCCTGCTCCCTTTGTAATTGCTAGCTTGCTTGTTCTTCCCGCCGGCGCTTTGTGCCAACTCCCCACCCTCCCCTCTCCTGCCCGCTCGATCTGGTGTTTTACTTTAATAGTCTTATCTGGTCACATGACATGACTGAGTTCTTATTTTATAAAGTGCTCACTTTTTCATTCGCAACTTACTGTATGTTATTCTACCACTAAAGGTACTTCACGTTTACGAGAGCAAGCCTCCTTACATCCTTCAAAATTACCTGACTCCCTGCACTTTCCTTCTCCTTTCCTAGCAGCCATCCCAATTCCTTTCCTTATTCAGCTGTCATATGTATTTTAGTCTCCTGTTTTTTAGCAGACTTCCTTACTGCCCTCATTTTTTGTCTGTCTCACTGTACTTTTTTTCATTTTTTAGCAGGCTCCCCAATCCCTTTCTTTAATCAGCTGTCATTGCATTTTCGTCTCCTTTATTTAGCAGGCTTCCTAACCCCCTGTATATTTAGACTGTCCTACTGCATTTTATTACCACCTTTTTTAGGTGGGCCCCTCGTCTTTTTTACTTCATTTTATTTATTCATAAGATAACCAATTTTTACTTAGTTACATGTTGGACCGGTCATGCCAAATGAATCTGACAGATTTCTTCAACTGAGTGCCCAGAGAAATAGGTCACGGTTGGGTGGTGGACTTGGGCTACTTAGACTTCTGCAAGACCTTCGGCACCATGTCAAAAAAGAGGCTTAGAAGGAAACTGGGCAGTTTGGGGGTAGGAACCAAGGTGGTTAACTGGGTTTAAAACTGGTTGATTGGCAGGAAACGGAGGATGGCGGTAAACAGCACCCACTCTAATGAGGGGAGAGTGACCAGTGAGGTACCTCATGGTTTAATACTGGAACAAGTCCTCCCCAGTGTCTTCATAAGTGACAATGCAGAAGAGCTGGAGGGGAAGGTATGCTTCTTTGTAGATGAAACCAACATCTGCAATAGAATAGATACTCCAGAGGGTACAGAGGGAATGAGTAGAGGCCGGAGAATATTCAAGGAGTGGTTTGCTGGGTTTCAATGCAAAACAAAATCATGCACCTGGAGCACGGAAACCCAGAGGTGATGTATATAATGGTGGAAGAGGTATTGACAGTTACTGAACAAGAAAGGAACCTTGGGGTAATCATATCTGATGCCCTCAAGGTGGTGAGGCAGTGCAACATGGCAGCAGGCAGAGATAGCAGAATGCAGGGGCACATAGGGAGTGGTAGCACCAGGAGAGGAGAGAGATGGGTTTATTACTGTAACAATCATTGGTGGGACCCCACCTAGAGTACTATGTCCAGTTCTGGAGATCACATTTCAGGAAGGACATAGCCAGGGTTGGGGCTTTCTGGAGGAAGGCAACTTAAATGGTGCAGGTGATCATCATAAGCCCTGTGAGAAGAGATTACAGGATCTCGATATATACACCTGGAGGAGAGGCATGATAATACAACCCAATCAATCCCTGGAAACCCTAGGTAGAGGGCATTGCAATAGTCTAGGTGGGTGGTATTGAAAGCATGGACCAAGGCTGGTAGATTGTCCAGAGGAACCAGGTGGTTCACCCAGTAGATATTCCTCAGGTGGTAAAAGGAGGATTTGACCATGGCCGATATCTGAGATTTCAAAGTCAGGCCATCCTCAAACATAACACCCAGATTCCTCACACAGTCTGAGTCAGTGAGTTGGACACCCTCAAGCCATAAGCCTGATGCCTACCCAGTCCCAAACCTAGCCCCAGCCAACCTGGGTCCACCACCAACACTTCGGCCTTATCTGGGTTATATTTCAGCCAGCTGGCACTCATCCAGTCCTTGATCTCGGTGAGACAGTTGTTTAAGACAGAGAATACATCATCCTGTCCGGGTAGAAAGGGCATATACAGTTGAGTATCATCTGCATAGCAGTGAAAACTCAAACCATATCACCTGGTGATATCTCCTAATGGCAGCATATACACTGCGAACAGCATGGGTGACAATATGGAGCCCTGCAGCACCCCACAGGGCAAGGTGAGAGCATCAGAGGAATAAATTCCAGTGACAACCCTCTGAGACCTGCTCGTGAGGAAGGATTGAAACCATTTGAGGTCCATCCCTGACAGTCCACAAAGGAAACACAGGTGCTCCAAAAGCACACCATGATCCACAGTGTCAAATGCCATCAAAAGATCAAGAAGGATTGAGATGGTATGGGGAGTTTTGATCCCTTGCTATTAGGAGATCATTCAATACTCAGACAAGTGCAGTCTTGGTACTATGTCTCTTCCTAAATCCACACTGGAGAGCCTCATAGATACTGTGGCTCCCAATATGATCATCCAGTTGCGATGCAGCCACTTTCTCAATAACCTTGCCTACAAAATGCAGGTTAGAGACAGGCCTGTAGTTAGCTGGGTGGTTTGTGACCAAGAGAGGTTTCTTGAGGAGTGTTCATATGACTGCCTCCCTATAGGGGGACCTGTAAAAAGAAACCTTTCTTAGGAACCCCAATCAATATCATCTAGGATTGGGCAGACAACATCTACACAACCCACTAACAGAGGTGTAGGGCCCAGATCCAAACTATAGCTGGTTGGGAGAAAAGTTTGGACAATCCTCACAATGTCTATGAGTTCCAGCCTGCTAAAGTAAGACCAGGCAGACCGAGTGTTCATCACTTCCTGCTGACCACCAAAATCCCTCATAGGGAGAGCTGGGCCGATGCTAGACTGGATGTTGACAACCTTATCTGAGAAGAATCAAGTGAACTCATCGCACTTAACCAGCCAAAAAAATCCTCCAGATTGAAGACAAAATGGATTGCACAATCTGTCGATATTCCAGAAGTGCTAAACCAGTCGATTCTGCACGGCAGAAACCTCCCTGGACAGAAATTCTGCCTTCTTATGGGTGATTTCTGATTGATAGGTCTTATAGTGTTCCATCAATATAAGCCTGTCAGCATCCAGGCCAGACTTCTACTGAGATACCTCTAGCCTTTGACCAACTCTCCTCATCTCCTTCAAGGAACCATCAAACCAAGGGTTCCTTGGGTGAATGGTTAGTGGTCGAACCCAAACAGTAGTAATTTTGTCCAGGGCATCCTTCACTGCCATATTATAGGCTAGTACCAGATCCCCAGACTCATGCATTCACCCAGCAAACCTGACAGATCTTGTACAACCGCTAGGCCATCTGGTGTAACCCAATCTTAAAGGGCGGTACTGGATCATCTCCATGGGGGCAGGCCCTTTTGGGGGAACCCTGAAACTAAACCTTATGTTGTGATGGTTAGAGGTAGTCCCCCTGCACAAGAGTGGAAGTAGGGAGAAGTCAGGTAATTACAGACCTGTAAGCCTGACCTCAGTTTTGGGAAAGCTGATGGAGTCCTAGGTAAAGGAGAGTGTTGTAAAGTTCCTGGAGTCAAGCAGTGTAAAAGACCCAAGGCAGCATGGATTCACTGAGGTAAGGTCCTGTCAGACTAATCTTATCAATTTCTTTGACTGGGTGACCAGGGTGGTGGATCAGGGAGGGCTAGTGGATGTGGTCTACCTGGATTTCAGCAAGGCCTTCGACACTGTTCCACATAGAAGATTGCTTAACAAATTGGAGAATTGGTATGGGCTCTAAAGTGGTAAAATGGGTTGGAAACTGGATAAAAGGCAGGACCCAGGGGGTGGTAGTATATGGCATAAGATCTGAAGAGGGGGAGGTGACCAGTGGGGTGCCACAGGGGTCAGTTTGGTTCCATGTGATAATATTGATCACGGAAAGGTGATTGCTGCTTGGGCAAGTGAACATCACTGAAAATGTATTTCAGCAAAGTGCACTCATGGCGCACAGCAAAAGGGCGCATGACAGTTAGGTTTTTCATTAATGTGAGAGGTTAGATCCCCCCTACACTCCATTACCAAAAGATTCTCAACTGCAAAGGGTGCATGTTGGGGGGTGCAAAGCTAAAAAAAAAAAAAAAAAAAAAAAAAAAGAATCTAGCGCAAAAAAATTAGTGCACCCAGAACCTAACCCGGCACCCTCCCAACCCCAGCCTGCTACCTACCCATTACGCCACATGGCCACCTCAACAGACCATTGCCACACTACACTCCACAAACCCTCCCTCCCCTTCCGCACATTGCACAGCATGGTCCCTCTCCACCCCTACCCCATGCGTATGTTTACATAGCGATAGCCTGTTGCTATAGTCGCCGAACCCCCTATCCGGTCACCCTCCCGGCCTGGTAGTCATGATTGAGTCACTCTTTTTGAAAGTGCTCATCCGCAGTCGCTATCATCACAGGCTACCACCGGTTCTGCATCCAGTCCCATTTAATGTCTTCATAAGCGACATTGCAGAAGGACTAGAGGGGAAAGTATGCCTGTTTGCAGATGACACAAAGATCTGCAACAGAGTTGATAGACAGGAGGGGCTAGATAAAATGAGAAATGACATAAGATACTTGAGGGATGGTCAAGGGTTTGGCAGTTGGGTTTGAAAGCTATGAAGTGCACTTTTATGCACCTAGGACACAGAAACCCAAGAAAGGAATACAGGATGGGGGGCAGGTTTTAGCCACCAAAAGTGAGGAGAGAGACCTTGGGGTTATCAAATCTGATGACCTGAAGTCATCCAAATAATGTGAAAAAGCAGTGGGGAAAGCAAACAGAAAACTGGGGTGCATAGGAAGGGACATGACCAGTAGGAGGAGGAGCAAAGGGGTGATTCCACTGTATAGATCACTGGTTAGGCCTCATAGGGAATACTTTGTCCAGTTTTGGAGTCCGCATCTTAGGAAGGACATAGAATGGAAGCAGCCCAGAGAAAAGTAACAAAAGTGATACATGCACTGCACCACAAGTCTTATGAGAAACGACTCAAGGAACTGAACTTCTATTCACTGGAAGAGAGAGAGGAGAGAGGGGATATGACAAAGACTTTCAAATACCTTAGAGGAATAAACAGGGTACAGGAGGGGAGAATATTGGGGACATAATATGAGGTGGGAGGGAGACTTAGGAGGAATGCTAAGAAGTATTTTTTCACAGAGAGGGTGGTGGATCCATGGAACAACCTACCAGAGGAAGTGGTAGAAGCACAAACAGTACTGGGATACAAAAATGCATAGAATAAGCATAAAGGCACCCTGCTGTGCAGCAGAGTGGGAAAAAGGCAGTCCAGCTAAGGGTAGGGATTGCCAAACCAAGTAGGAAAATGGGCAGACTAGGTGGACTGGTTGGTCCTTATCTGCCATCAGATTCTATGTTTCTATATTTCTCACAGTAAATCCTGAGCTCTCCATTCCACTGAGGGTTATCTCGTGGATATTCCAAGGTGAGGTTGCGCCACTCGGGCGATCAAGTATTCTCGGTGGCTGCACCTACCCTATGGAATCTACTACCAAAACAGCTACGGGATACACCGTCACTGGATACCTTCAAAAAATATTTAAAAACATATTTATTTAACCAGGCTTTAAATTTTTAGATAATTGAGTTTACTAGGATTGATTAGATAGATAGTTTTATTTATTATGTTTGATTGGATATTACAGCTGATTTTAATTGTATTTTTGTATACTTATAAAAGTCTTGTATTGTGTTGCTTGTGAAGTGCTCCGAGTCCTTGGAAAGGAGTGCTATACAAATAAAGTATCTATCTATCCATCTAGCTATCTGTCTATCTAAATTATCTCTGGATGTGAACCACAAGCTAATCAGTTGAATGTGGATCACTGTGCAGATCAATCGATCACTTCTCTATTTTTACCAGGCAGGATACTATTGAGAATAATTAATTTGCAAGGTGGACCTGGGTACAGTTCACATAAACTGCAGGAATTATTCATTAGAGATACATAGCAACAAGGAGCCTCATAACCAGGTAACATACTGTAAAGTTGCAGACAACAACTGATATACAGCAATAGGAAGGTTTACATAACTAAACAAGGCAGCACACAAAGTACAAACTATATTATAATATAAGCAGATAGAATTTGCCACCTTAACAGATTGTTATCCTAGCCAGGAGTATCCGCGTGTACCGGATCCCCAGCTCCTACAACTATTGTCCCACATCATCATATGATTTTTTTATGCATCCTCTTCAAGTATCTGAGGTCAGGAAATATCCTTACTTGGTGTGCATTGTGGTTGAGATTCTCTGCCATGCGAGTGGTACCCATGCTTCATCTCTCTCCTGCATCCCCAAATATCACCACCACCATTCTGGCCTGGTGTTTTTTTCCTAAGGTGCAGTGGAGGATAACCCAGTCAGCTTTTCTAACTTTTATATTGTCCTACTGGAGATGGCCTCCTAGCAAAATTTGAAAAAGTTATTATTGTCCAGCCACTCCTCTGCATCCTCTGACATTCATATGTTCCTTAAAAATCATGTGCAAAGGTTTTTGCATGTTGTTAATAAAGCTCAAATTCAAGTCCCTGTGTCATGTTTAGAGTTTCCTGAAAATGTTGTGCTGTTTGGTTTTGTGGTTTTCTTTAAATCAGCATTTGTTAACTTGCTCTACAGTGACTGAAAACAGTGGAGTTATTTAAGTTTCTCTGAGGCATCCCAGAGGGAAGTGAAGTGTTCAAACAGTCACTATATGGTGTTATTTCAGTGTTACAGTAGCAGTGTACACTTCCTGCACACTTCATTTCATAAAGCAGTCCATCAGTGTTTAATCAGTGCATCTTCAGGTCTCTTTTGGTGTACATGCAGTGCTGATACAGTGTGTGCAAATTATGTTAATTAGCACTGTAATCACACTGCAAAAGTACTGCAACTAGCAGTGTTTTCAAACTGCCTGAAGCAGTGCTGCATTGCTTTTTCAGTGTGTGCGAATTATGTTAATTAGCACTGCATCAACACCTGTAGTGCACTTCAGTGTGCAGTGTGATTTTGGTAACACTCCTGTCAGCAGTGTTGTAGTTCTGTTTCAGTGTATTAGACTGCATTAAAGATGGCGTCACATAAAATTCAACAAAAACAAAACAGTATTCATCTGCAAGTGTCTGCAACCTCAGCAGAGGAAGCTTTGTTTAAGGGTTCCTGAGTGAGAAAGTCGTCTGTGAATTCCAAAGAAGATGGAGATCTTGGGGGCTATGTCTATAGGAGATGCTAAAGTCTGTTACCCCATGTTTGACTCAAAGTCACAAGGAAGGGGGTAGACATTTAGGTAAAGGAATGACCAACAATCGTTCTGGTTTGCAGAAAATGGTATGGGAGCCTCCCTGATATGCAGATCCTCACCAGTATTTCCAGGTTTATCTTCAAAGGAGAAGAGAGCCTCTTCAGACTGGGAGCACATGCACGTGTGGAAAATTATTTTCGGTATCAAGGGCTGTTAGAGTGAAGTGTGTGTATGTATATGTATATGTATATGTGTGTGTGTGTGCATGTCTGTGTGTGTATCTCTCTCTCTCTATTTTATTTATATATATAGATATATATATATATATATATATATATATTTCTATTTCTATATATCTCTATCTATCTCTATAATGGGATTATCAATCACATTGGACAACCACCATTAGATGAATGTGTGTATATCGTAGTGCAACCACACACCTGCACTTTTACTCCCCTCCAAAACAATTTTGCCATTTTGTAAGATAGATAACCCACTGTGTGATGTGTGGAAGCGCAGTGATATACACACTGGGTGGCTGATGCACTCGGCCTGCGACCTCATGTGCAACAACACACACCAAGGTGTGCGTATATCAGAGCGTGACCGCACACCCTACAGTGGGTTATTACACACACACACACACACACACACACACAGTACTTGTTGCAAAACAAAAACATTACATTAATGCAGGCATTAGAATGCAAAGCACACAAAGCAAGAAAATGAGAACAGGGTTTGAGCCTCACGAGTCTTGGCAAATTGGTTGTGTGGTGTTCCCTGGAGTTCCCAACCTTGATGCCCATCCCATACCCCCCACCAGCCCATAGTCTCCTTTCTAAAGCACAAGGTACAGCTCCAACCCAGTGCCTCCCATAGCAGCCATTCATACCTGTAAAACAAGAACAGCAATAGGCTCACAAAGGATCTGCAGCTCGTTATGAACTATTATATGACAGACAATGCAGGGTAAACAAAAAAACAATACTTATCTGATACATATGGTCAGTGTCCTCCTACTCCCAGTCAATGTCCTGTCAGACCTGTAGATATAAAAGGGAAAATGGGTCAGAATGAAAAATAAAAATACTGATCAGCTGGGCCAGTTGGGAAGGCTCTGTAGAGGTTAAAATAAAAAAGGTGGGTTGGGGGGAAGATACCAGACCTATACCACACCATCAACCTGGCTTTTATAATGGACTCAGTCACTCAGGGGATGTCATGGTTGGGGGAGGGAGGAGGAGGACTCCTTGCCCGTGCCCCTAGAACTGATCTTTTTGGGGGGTTGGTCGTTATGTTGCTCCACACATCAACCAACACAGGGTAGGATAAAGACACCAAGGAACAGATATTCAAGGCACAATGAATGCTTCCCTGGTGGTGTAGTGGATCCCCCCTCCCTTTTCCCAATCTGCCTGTAGAATACACAGGAACACAGGTATGTGATGGTAGAAAGAGACCGCAAGCCCACCTAGCCTACCCAGTTCACCTAGATATCTACTAGGCCTTTTCTGTAGTCCCCCACATGCCAGTTGCCCTCTGTGCTTATCCCATGCCCTCATGAACCCTACCACCATTTCCCTCAGCAGCCTATTTCAGTTGTCCACCACCCTCTTAGTGAAGAAGTACTTCCTAATCCTCCTTCTAAGTCCCTCCCAACCGATTTGGAATTTCCAACTACCATCCATTACAGTATAGCACACCACAGCAGGCCAACTGTGACCATCTCTAAGCAGATATACGCAGACACAACCAGTCCCAGAAATCCCTGCAGCTGGCAACAGGCAATAGAAGTTCCAATAGCCTGCAGTGCAAATTTGAGCCTACACAATCTCTTATCAGATGTTTTCCACTTCTGCTCTTCTCCAGAGGATAAGTCAGTCTGTGACAGAACTTAGCTCAGGGAGTGGGGCCAGTAAACCAAAAGTGAGAGCCTATATAAACTCTTAACATGCACTGTAGGACAATCTCCCACCGCAAAGAACTCCAGGATCTGTTGTAAATGAAGCTGTCAGTGCAGAATCCAGCAAAACCAGTCATCATAATCCACTACACTACAACACACAGCAGACAAACCAAAATGTTTCCACATGCAAAGTGCACATTGGCACCAGACCCACACTGGTGTGGGACCCTTGACACAAGCCAGCCAGTGGATATTGTGGTAAGGAGGGACAAAACCTTTTACATGCAGGTACATCAGGGAGAAAAGGAAGGCAAGGGGAGATATTGAGTGTCGGAAAAGGGTGGATGGAGGGAGGGTAAAAGATGACCACCAAAAAGCAGAAATACTGAACAAATACTTCTGTTCGGTTTTTACAAAGGAAGGGGCAGGAAATGGGCCAGCATCAATAAAGGATGGAGAGATCATAGAAAAGGACTCAGGTCCCTTTGCAAAAGAAAGGATCCTCATGGAACTGTCAGCAATAAGGCTATGGGCCAGATAGATGCATCCCTGGACACTGAGGGAGCTAAGGGAGGTGTTAGTAGGGCCTCAGACCACCCTGTTCACCCTATCTTTGTAAACTGGTGACATGCCCAGGCATTGGAGAAGGGCTGATGTGGTCCCACTATACAAAAGTGCTAACAGGGAGGATGGAGGAACTACATACTGGTCAGCCTGACCACAACAGTGGGAAAAGTAATGGAAATACTGCTGAAGGAAAGAATAGTGGAGCACCTGGTTGTCAATTATCTATAGGGGAAGTGGGGGAAGGGAACATTGTTTAACCAGGAGTAATGCACTAATCTGAAGCTTCTTTCCAGATGCAACCTGAAGCACAAAGAAGTTAAGTAACTTGCTCAGAATCACACAGTATGCACTTAGACGGCTGTTGGATTCAAACCCAGGTCTCCAGATCTGTAACTCGGAGCCTTTACCCAATATGCTATAGTGCCTCCAGGACCCAAGGTAGTTTGGTTTTATGGGAGACAGGTTGTGCCCGACAAACTTAATCGAGTTTTTTGACTGGGTAACAAGGAAGGTGGATGGAGGAGGATGTGTCCTACCCAGATTTCAGCAATGCCTTTGACACTTTGTCACATAGAAGGCTGGTAAATGAGCTGGAAGACTTAGGGGTGGAACAGAAAATAACAAGGTGGGTGAAGAACTGGTTCAAAGACTGAAACCAGAGGGTGGTGGTAAGGCAAAAGGGGTGCACTCCAGGGTGGCAGTGGTGTGCCCCAGGGGTTGGTGCTGGGACCCATCCTTTTTTAATATCTATAGCAACGATTAGCACAGTTCCAATCAGGGGAGGAGAGCTGTTCTTTCCAGACCGGGGCTTGTTGCTGGAAGTGGTCTGGGCAGGCATTCTGGGGCTACATCGGCAGTGGGAGAAGATGGGATCACATTGGTGATCGACAAGGAAGCTCATGCTGGCGGGGGACAGGCAATGTATACAGGGTCCACATCAGCCACAACTTTGCAAGCCAGCAACTCAGGAAGGAGCGGCCAATCAGTGAATAGGGTGAGAACCTTTGACTGTGTGACTGGGCCATAAAAGACAAATAGTCCAGTGGCAATCAGAGGAGGAGAGCTGTTCTTTGTTCCACACCACCCACCCTGGCCCTGACTTCTATTAAATGGTTGGTGAGGGCGGAGTCTTGGAGGAGGACAAGTCTAGACTGGGTGAACTGGAACACTAGGAAGCTGGATTGTTATTGATTGGGGGAAAAGGGTCCTGTACACTGTGCTGCTTGGGCAACACAGACTACTACCAGGAAGGGGCATAATGAAGCAGACTGTGTAAATGACTGTGTATTCCAACTACATCTGAGGGAGTAGGCAAACTGTGTGTGAATTGATTACTGCTAGGGTCTTTGAGTTGGCTAGTGTTGTGATGGGCTAATTTTGCTTGTGAACTATCTACTGCTAGGGCTAGAAAACTGGCTACTGTCAAGAAAGAGGGAAAATTGCTGTAATCGGAGGGGGCAAACTGCTTGGGTTTTAGTGCAACACTGACTGAACTATTTCTGTTAGAGGGCCGCATTGCTCACCTAAAATGAGGATAGACTTGGGGGTGGCCAAAGCGGGCACCTTCGGTAGAGTGATTTGGTGTACAGGGTGTGGGGAGCACTAATATTAAATTGGGCAAGAAGGTTCAGAGGGTGCCCAGTGTGTTTTCAGTTGGCAGGTCTTAGGGAGGAAGTAGAGGGGATCAGAAGGCAGCTGGAAGGCGGGAGGGGTGGGGAGGAAAGGTGTGGAAAGGACCTCATGAGGAATACTCTAGATAGGCCAGCTTCAGGGGTTGGAGAAATCAGATGAGGTGGAGAGGAAGGGGAAGACGGGGGGGTAGGGAGAAACACAGCAGATGGGGTGAAGGATGCAGAACTTGGAGGGCGGAGGCAAGGAGGGAAGCAGTAGAAGGGAGCCTGGGTGAGGGATCTGAGGATACCAGCCCAGAAAGAGTCCATGGAGAGCTAGGTGGGGGGCAATCTGTGCCACCCAGGAGGTTGGGGGAGCAAGAAGCAAGCTGGGAGCTACAGGGAGAAGAATGAGCATGGTAGGGCAAGCACAGGCTTGTGATCCCCAGGCTAAGGGGGACAAGAGAAGTAAGCTGGGGGTTAATGACAGAAGGAAGAGCCTGGATGGAATCTAATGGGCCAGTAAAGTGGGGGGGTGGAGAAGGTGATCCTGCTGGGTGACTCCATGACCTGGAGCATCCAGTGGGAGGGGCTGGGGAGAGAAAGCAGCCCAGTCAAGGCAAATGTATCCCAGGCTCTAGCTGCACACAAGGCCAAATTCCAGCTATACTCGATAGCATTGGAATGCGGGGAATCCCCAGACTAAAACATCTGGGAACAAATGACTTAGAGGGGAACAGTGAACTAGAAATCCAGGCAAGATTCCTGGAACTGGCCAGGGTTTACCACTCTATAGAAGTGCAATCTCCTTCTTTGAGATTCTGCCAGTACCTAGGGTGTCCAGGGAGACCAAACATAAACTTAGAGGTGTGAATCAGTGGCTCAGGGACTGGCGCAGGGCAGAAGGGTATGGGCTGGTGAGGGACTGGGGGATACATGGGAGGACAAGGGGTTATATGCCAGGGATAGGCTATACCTCAACTTGGAGGGGAGGGAGATCTTAAAACTAAATCTTGTTGGATTCATAGTCGAGAGGTGGAGTTTAAACTTGTAAAGGGGGAGGTTAAGTAAAAGAGTGGCTCTAGGAGGGCTGCTCGAGGGTCCAGGTCCAGGGCATGAAAAGAAGGCAGGTAACTGAAATCTAAATCCATCCAGAGCTGTGCAGAAAAGGGCATCTAGGGACTGCTCAAGGTCGAGATGACTGGAGAAGGGAGAGGGGTCAGGATGGAGGACAGCCCTGACCAATGCTAGGACCATGGGCAACAAAATGCCCAAGCTCCAGGTGATGCTGGTTGAGGGATCAGTGGATGCGGCAGCAATTACTGAGACACAGGCCACTCAGAAAAATGACTGGGACCTAAATTTGGTGGGCTACAAAATATTCTGGAAGGATAGGAAAGGGAAGAGGGAGGGTGTAGCGCTGATAGTCAAAGATGACATAGCGGTTAGTGGAGTGGAGGAGGCTGTAGGGGGAGGTGGAGGAGATCTGGGTAACCCTACAAAAGAGGGGAGGTAAAAGACTGAAAATAGGGGTGGTGTACAGAACCCCCAATGATGGAAGAGGCCCTGGAGGACAAACTAGTTGAAAACATCAAGGGGCACTGTGACCATGGAAAGGGAATGATGGTGATCATGGGTGACCTTAATATGCTGGGGACAGACTGGGACACTATGGCATCCTCTGTGTCCGGAGAACAGAGACTGATGGATGTGTTTCAATGTGCCTTCCTAGTCCAGCAGGTGGGGGAACCTACTAGGGAGGATCGGGTACTGGATTGTTGTCCTAGCAGACAGTGACCAGATAAAGGGCCTGGAGGTGTGCAGCCCACTGGCAGGTGGTGATCACACTACAGTCTGGTTTCTGCTGTATCTGGGGGGGAGGATAACCATTCTAATACAGTAGTAGTGGACTTCAGGGGGTCGGACTTCGTGGGCATGGGCAGGATTCTACAGGGGAGCTTGGACAAGATTAGGCCGGACATGGATGCTGGCAGCTTGTGGGAGACCATTAAGAAGGGGGTGCTGGAGACTACTAACTCCTGTACAAAGGTGAGGCGTAAGCATTGTTGAGCCAACAAGCTGTGTTGGTGGACCAGGGAGGTGCAGAAGGCAGTGAGGGATAAAAAGGCTGCCTATGCATGTTTTAAGTGCTCTATGGGGGATAGGGAGAGGGGTATGAGTTGATGGCTAGAAGGGTCTCCACAGTGGTGAGGGGAGCCAATGTGAGGAGGGAGCAAAACCTGGCTAGGGATATCCAAAGGGGGGGGGAGGGATTCTACAGATATACAAGGGAGAAGAGAAAAGGGAGGGCACGGATCAGCATGATTAGGACTGAGGAGGGATGGACTCAGGAGGCAGGGGAAATCAAGCAGAAGTGCTAAATGAGTACTCTGCCTTGATATTTACGGAGGGAGGCAGGAGATCCCTCCAGCCCAATGGGACGGAAGGGGAGCCAGCAGAGTCGAGAGGTCAGATGGAGTCGAGAGGAGTGAAAGAAGTTGGGGTATAGGCTGGGCCAAGTTTAGAAGGGGATGGGTGGTTAAATGAGGGGTGGGCTGGGAGGGAGGATAAATCACAGTGGAAAGGGAGAAGGCGCCTTGAACACTAAAACTGATAAGGCACGGGGCCAGATTGGTTGCATCCGAGCGGTTATGAAGGAATTGGCCGATGAGCTAGCAGCACCACTGGCAGCACTCTAACACTCTCTGCTGACAGGATGGGTGCTTCAAGACTGGAGGGTGGCTCATGTGGTGCCTATCCACTAATGGGGGGGTCTAGAGAGGAGATGGGGAATTATAGGCTTGTCAGCCTAACGTCTGTGGTGGCCAAAGTAATGGAGGGCATTATCAAGGATAGACTCAGGAGACAGCTGGAAAGGTTGGGCAACTGGATGACAAACATTATGGTTTCATCCCGGGGAGATCATGTTAGACCAACCCCATAGATTTTTATGACTGGGACCCTGGACCGGCATAGACTGGAGGACGTCCTATACTTGGATTTCAGTAAGGCATTTGATTTGGTACCCCAAAATGGGCTGCTATTAAAGCAGGGGGTGGAAGGACAGTTGCTCAGATGGGTAGAAAATTGGCTAACAGGGTGAATACAGAGGGTAGTGGTGGGTAGTCTCCTCCCCCACGAAGGTCAGCAGTGGGGTCCCCCAAAGTTCGGTACGGGGGCCACTCCTGTTCAATGCCTATGTCTTCGATATGGGGAGGGTGGTTAAGAGAGATGAGTCTCTTTGCGGATTACGCAAACTGGGAGCATTAAGGACGGGATGAAGCAGAGAGAGCAGTCCAGAGGGACCTGGATACCCTGGAGGGCTGGTCAAGGAGGTGGGGACTGAGGTTTAATGCAGGGAAATGTTGGTTGCTGCATCTGAGGGTCAGAAATCCGGGCCATGTATACACCCGGGGGTGTCATACTGCAAGCCATAACGAGTGAACGGGATCTAGGGGTGGTGGAAGACATCAAAAGGAACAACCCTAACAACTGCAGAAGAACTGTGGCCAAAGCAAACCAGATACTGCATAGCCAGGGGGATTATGTCCAGGAAGAGGGAGGTGATCCTCCCTCTGTATAATGCCTTGGTCAGACCACATCTCAAGTACTGCATGCAGTTCTGGAGACCTCACCTCAAGGATGACGCAACACTGCTGGAGAGTGTCCAGAGGAGGGCAACCAGGATGCTTCAGAGCATGGGAGGAAGGCCCTATGAGGAAAGGCTGAAAGAGCTTGGGCTGTACTCACTGGAGAGAGAGGCAGGGGGACATGATAGGGGTCTTCAAATATGTAAAAGGAATAAACAGGGGCAATGCCAAAGAGATGTTCAGACTAAAGAAGGTGGGAAACAACCAGGTGACATGAGTGGAAGGTAGAGGAGGGAAATTACAGGGGGGATGAAGGAGACGATACTTCATTGAGAAGGTGGTGGAGCCCTGGAATGCACTGTCCAGGAGTCTGGTGGAGGGCACAGTAGATGGCTTGAAGAGGGAGTGGGACAGGTTAAATGGTAAACTGAAGAAGAGGATGACCCTCTCTGGGGCTGGGTGGGAAAGAAAGAACCCACTAGGAGGCTGGCTACCGAGCAGACACAACACACCATCCGGCCTATTCTGATGGCGTTTAGTATGTTAGATATAGTGGAGGAACTGCAGGGAAGGTGTGCTATTTGTAGATGATCTCGAACATCTGCAATAGGGTAGACACCCTGGTAGCGGAGGTGGAGGTAGTGAGGGAAGGCCTAAAGATTCTGGAGAGGTGGTCGGAAACTTGGCAGCTGAAATTTAATGCCAAAAAGTGCACAGTAATGCACATGGGTGTAATAACCTGCAAACCATTTAGACACGGTGGAGGGGTAAGGAAATTCAGCAGGAGAGAGATCTGGGGATTGTAATTTCAGATAACCTGAAGACGGAGAACCAGTGCAGCACAGTGGTGGGCAAAGTGAATCAAGAATGCGTGTCATATGGAGGGGTAAAAACAGAAAAGGGAGGTGCTGATGTGCCTTTATAAATCCATGTAGAGGCCTCACCTTGAGTATAGGGTTTAGTTCTGGAGGCCTCACCTACACAAGGATATAAGACAGGATTGAAAGGGTTGAGACAAGGGCAACCAAGATGGTGCACGCTATGCATAGGCAGCCCTATGAGGGGAGGTGGAGAGAATCTGATCTGTACCTGCTGGAGATTAGTAAGCTTATTTGCAAGGAAAATAAGTGCTAGAACTAGGGATCATAAACTAAGATTAGAAGAAGTAAGGTTTAGGGGCAATGTGAGAGGGCATTACACCACTGAGAAGGTGGTGGAGTCCAGAAACTGACTACCAGAGCGGTGGTGTGTGCAAAATGGTGAAAGGATCCAAAGGGGCATGGACAGACAACAGGAGCTGACCAGTGGGCAGGTGAGGTGTCTTTGGACAAAATGATGATTGGGGGTGGGGGTAAGGGCAGACCTAGACTGGCAAAATGGTCCTTTCAGTCACCAGATTTCTATGATTCTAAGGCAGTTAAGTACTAGGACTTACCTGTTCCATCAGAGTAGAGGTCAGGGTTGAAGTGTCCCTGGTTTGGGGTATTCTGATAGGACCGAAAGGGAAGAACAGAGAATGTTGAAGGACACAAAGGTTCGGAGGTGCTAGAGGAGAGATTAGAGTGTTAGATTTAAACAAAGATACTTATCTGATTGGTATGTTTAGCTCAGACCTGTAGAAATAAAGGAAAAATAGATCAGTATGGGGAAGTTATAGTAGCAAGAGTAGAGAGATACAAAAATTGTATATAGCGCAGGAGCAAAGGAAGAGACGTTTCAGAGGAAAAGACAAATAGGCCAAAGTAAGGAAACTAGAGATCGAATAAAAAATGCAGGCAGCTGTGAACAGAGAATAAAGTAGTATTTGGGACTCAGCAAAACCCTCCCTTAGCACCCCTAGGTGACTTGCAGGTAGCCAGTAAATTTAAGAAGTAGTCCAGATGGACAGGTGGGAATGCATTTGGGCTAGTCGCCCCTATATTATTTAAAAAAGGGGACACTGGTGGTTCAGGAGTCTAGAGTTGTCCCAGGAGGCCAGTGGTTTGAAAGGTATAGCTCTGGTGATATAATGGGTCACTCCTCATGGACAGTGGCAATTTTTTATATTATCTTTCCTGGAACCTAATGTGGGAGGGTGATGTCCTTGGGCCCAGACTGTATGTAGCAGGCAGGAGGCTGTTCAGAAAACTGCTGACCAGAAATGCTGCGGCTGTTGATATGCAGACAGTTTAGTGCTACTGAACTACAGTGACAGTAATGGCAGGCACTTTCAACTGCTAATCCAGAGGAGGGCAACTAAAATAGCGAAGGGTCTGCACCAGAAGCTGACGAGATGAATATGTATGCCCTTGACAAAATGGACTGGGGAGACAAGACAAAAAAAATTTCAAGCACCTCAAGGGAATCAATAAAGTCCAAAAGAGTAGCATCTTTCAGAAAAAGAGATGTGCAAGAACAAGGGGCCAAATTTGAAGATAGAAGAGACGGCTCAGGGGCAACATGAGGAAATATTTTTTCACAGAGAGGGTGGTGAACACATGGAATGACCTTCCTAAGGAGATTGTGGGGTCAAAAGTAGTGGGGGACTTCAAGAATACATGGAACAGACGTGAACCAATTCTATTGGTGGGTTGGAGGAAGTCAGCTGTTGGATAACTAAGATCTACAGCTTATCCACTAGGTAGGGAAATGGGCCCACTGAGTGGGCCAAGCAGTCCTTATCTGTCATCAAGGTCTATATGTCTATGATTCAGCTCACAGAGCTCAGGCTGTAACCTGCTCTATATGTGTGTGTGGGAATGAAGATGGGATATGTTTGGGAGGGGGAAAGAGACTAGAGCAAATAGAGGTAATGGTCTGCTTCCATCCGGGACGGGAACCACTGTCCTCAATGAATCGTTTTAATGTTACAGTACTTTGATAAACATTTAAACTAGCTGTGGGAGTGGTGGAAGAAAAAGGGGAGTCATAAACTGCCCTCCCCCACAGGCTGAGATTGAGAGTAGGGAGATCCTGAAGGGAGAGACCGATCAACAGGATTCAAGTTAATGAAAGAAGCAGGGGACAATTGAAGAAGGAAGAGGAAAAAAGGAGCATATGTCTCCCTCTACCCATCAGCCACAAAGTGGCATATGATGAGCCCCCACAGACAGAGGGTCTGGAGGGTGGGCAGCCAGCAGTAGGTGGCAGGAACCTTCAGCTAAGCGGCATGGTGGCAGACAGTAGATGCCCTGAGGGGCCTGGTAGAAAGGGACTGGGACTATAAATACAAGATAGGAACCAAAAGGAAAATCCACAGTGCAGCTGAAGGGCAATGCCTGAACTTGACTTAAAAGTAGCGCGTGGGTGGGAGGCAAAACAGGGAAATCAGTGGGCTTCCTGACGGGATCTCATGAAAGCAGCAAGCACTGCATGCAGACAGAGTCGCACAGCAGCTAATGTCAAAGCACCAGGAAGAACAAAAGGATTTCAGGGAGGAAAAGAACAGCATAAGGTCGAGGACAGCTCAATCAAAAAAACACAGAGCACTAAAGAGAAAGAGTCCTGATGAGTTATAAATATTAAGTAAATTTATGCAGTAGGAGGGACATAAATGGAGTGTGATAAATCTATTTTATCCGAGCATGTACGAAAGTATACATGCAGAATCTTACCTTTACAGATATATTCATTATGGTCATCCTCGACACGTGCATGGTGATCATGCCACACATCCTCACCCCGCTGCTTGCATATGCCTACTGGTATCCTGCTTTTAGTTTTGTTTTTCCAGGCTGCTCATCCCCTCAGCCACACGCCTCCTGCCATTTAGTCCTACCTTCCCCTCTTCCCACTATCATACAGCGATCATCCGTTTCTGGTTAACAGTTTTTTTTTGCTTTTCACCAAACCTTTTTCAACTGGGCTGCTCCAAGCACCCAAGCTGTGGTACCTCTGCATTCTGTTGTCGTGTCCTCGCCACACCTCTCCTCAATATAAAAACATGACTTTTTTTACTGCTTCTCAAAACTGATAAGCCCCTCACCTCGCTGTTAACCGCCACCAGAGCTCCCCCAGCACATAGAAACTGTCAGATTATTTTCCCAAACTGCTTGCTCACAAACCCCACTGTTGATGAGCCCTCACTCCAGGTCACACACTGCTGTGGTTTCCAGACCGCTACAACTGCAACCAGAGGCTCCCAGAAGTCCTCTGTAAACCCTAAATGGTCCCTTGTGGCCCTTATGGCCTCCTCTTCCCTGCTTATTTACTGAGATTTCCTATGTCTATATACAACACATGTTTTAAGCCCCACCATTTCCCCACTCCCACCTCCAACACTATAATGTTGCTGTCCGTTCCAGGTGTCTAATACCCTCTACCGAAGTAGTACTCCTCATCCATCTGCCCCACCATTAGCTTCATCACATGCCCCATGGCCCTTTTTCCTATTTGAAGGAGCCCCCAGCATCCTGTTCATCCTGTAAGATACTTGTAGGCTCCATCATGTCCCCTCTTCAGGGTTTATATGTTGAGATCCCAGCCTCCTCCACAGGGCTTTGCCACAGACCATGAACAATTTTAGTTGCTCTTTATACTGCCTCAACCCTATGGCCTTTCTAAGGTCCAGACTCCAAACCTGGACACAGTACTCTAGGCCCTGTCCACACACCCCCAGCAATGTTACAGAGCGCCCAAAACAAATCAGACAGTTTCGTTTACATCTGCAGCATTACAGAAGGTGTTTTGTAACCGTTGATGAAACCACATGAAATTGGTTTCCAACCGCGGATATTAAACTAGTTACCTCAGAACGCTACTGGGCGAGGGACACTCAGCATTGTCCCCAGTGCAGCACGAGCTGCATTGTGACTGGGTGCCATGGTAACAGTCGCCCAGCCTGAACGGAGAGGTAGCGGTCCCAAATGGACACCACGCAGTGTGAGCACCTTACACCCACCGTTGTAACAGTTTTTATCAATTACGGGTCTGAGAGGCAGTGTGGATGGGGCCTTAGTTGGATCTCACTAACAGGGATTACTTACAACACTACCTCCTCCTCCTGCTGAAGATACCTCCTATGCAGCCTCAGCATCCTTCTAGCCTACCCCTGCTTTGTCATGCAGCCCAGCACTTAAAGAGACTGACCAAGGTAAGGTACAAGTCAGCCTGCACCATATCCATCCATGCCTGCTGCAGAGGACCCCAACAGTTAATATGTCCCCAAATTTTAACAGTTAAAGTTCTGTCAACCCGTAAAATATACAAACCAGGCAAGAACTTCCAGCTGTTGTGCTTCCCCAGCTCCACTCCTACACTCCTAGCAGGATGACGAGATGTGGTGAGAGCAGGTGCTCATCTTCTATCTGCAATGAAGTAGCCAGCTTTTCTATTGATTTTAAATGATTTAGTGACACCTGGCAATGAAAAAAGGCCCTTGTTAGAACAGTGCCCACATTTATTGCAGCCACTCATAGTTTAAAAATCAACAAATGCCGCCGCCATTACATATAATGGAGGCGCCTCACACCTTACTGGCATCTCATCATCCCGCTAGTGAGCATAGAGCAGAGCTTGTGCAACAGAAAACAAAAACAAAACAGGAAGCCTTGGGACCAGTTTGTATATTTTTATGAGGATATAACTTTTAATGGCTTATAAATTTAGGGACATATTAACTTCCTTGGCCTTCACAGCAAGGCACCGATGCAGCGGTAAAGCAGCATCTTGGCAAATATCTTTAAGTAAGATCATAATAACCCAAGGTCCCCCGCTTAGTGATAATCAGTACCAACCCTAAAGCAGCTCCTGGTTTCCATGCCCTAGGTGCACAATTTTGCACTTTGTCATTGAACCCAACTGCCCCCAATCTTTCACTGCTAAAGTTTCTCCAAGAGGCATGTATGCCTCTGCTCCTCTTAATGCCCACCCCACAATTTTGGTATTGTCTGCAAAAGGCATTCCTTCTTGCCAGTTTTCTGCAATGTCACTTATGAAGACACTGAAGGATCTGCCAGTACTGAGCTGAGCTGATCACTGTCCCGGCCTGTAATAAGTGCCATTAACCATCACCCTGACACCTTAACCCTCACCCCACCCCAACTACTACTCCATTTTCAACCCGCACTTGGTCACCCCCTTCTGTTCAGCCACCACAACACATCACTGACATCTGTCAGGACTCCCACCACAGAATGAATCCAATATGTGAGCAGCTGTAGGTAGCCAGGGATACAGTTACTGTATTCCTCCTAGACATAGCGGCAAGTGCACAAACACATGCACAGACATGTGGCACAACACCAGTCAATGTCTTCCCACCCATAGGCTCTCCACCTGCACTGAACACTTGTCTCAGCTGCGCAACAGCTGAGCTGGCCTCCTCCTCCCCAGAAGAAAGCCTGTTAAAGAACAAAGGATCCTCCTCCTTCCCCAGAGAGCCCCACGCAAGCTCATCCTGAACTAGGTCACCCTCTGCAGGTCATAGTGCTGTTAAGCTGAAGGACACATGTTAACGTTTCTAATTAATTTTACCACTGATCCTCCTAAGTGATCAATCTCTTGGCCTATCCCCAAAATAGTCAACCACCCTCCTCTGCTAGATCTTCAGGCACCAGATAATCCTCCATGCAGCTGACAACCCTCTAGCCCCAGCCTTCACATAATGAGCACTGAGCTAGACCACCACAGGCTCTAAACAAGACCCAGCCAGCCCCCTCCCTACATCTGACCAACCCCAACTACATTCTATACAATCTCCATGTAGCTGAGCACCATCCCAAACTCCATCTAACAGACCACATATCTGAAGCTGTCTCTCCAGCCCATGGACCAGAAGTCCCCCATGTAACCACCAACCCACAGCTGATCCCCAGAAGACACATACCAGCCTCACCATAGACCACCCACCTGTAGCTAGACCTCACTTCCAACCTTGAACCAGCCCACCACCACCCAACTACCTGCCTGCTGCTGGCTCACCTTTCATGCCCTGACCAGCCTCCCAGACAATCCTCCTGCAGCTGGACCCTGGGTTCATTCCACCCCAGACTCCCTCCCCCCTGCAGGTTGGTAACTCCCAGAGCAGGACACCTTTCAAAAGCTGGACACACCCACAGTCAAACAGAACCTCCACATCTAGACCCCCAATCACCCTTCCTCAACCGTGGACCCCTATATCAATATTTAAAAAAAAATTATGTGACACTAACATATAGATGCAGAAGTGTCAGTGGCTCAGGTAGTACACTCCCTCCGAGGCTGAGAGATCGAGGCAGTGGGTTCTATTCCTTACCAGGCACTTATGTGTATCCCAATACTGATGCTGTAGTGCAGCATAAGGGGATGGCTGCAATCCTGAGGCATTGTCTTCAAATGAGATGCTAAACTGAAGGTCCCATCTGCTGTTCTGGTGGTACCAGGTGGTTATTAGATCCCATGGCACTTCTAAAAAAGCAGGGAAACTACTCCAGTGCAGTGCCATATTCCCCCAATTCACTAAAATACCAAAAGCCAATCTGGTTCAAGGTCAGTTACTTTCTGTATTCCTCTCCTCCAGGTCGTGCCTAATAGGCAGAATCCGTCCAGTACCTAGGCAGTCAACAAAAAAGAGAATGGTTTAAGAGGAAGGCACATAAGAAACTTGTTTCAGGTGTGACCTCTGACACAAAGGAAGTTAAGTGACTTGCTCAGGGTCACACAGTATAAAAAAGGAAGCTGTGGAATCAAACCAAGTCTAGTTTGCAGGATGTCACCAGATGCACTCAGAGCCTTAACCACTGTGCTATACTGCCCGCCACAAAAATGAAAAAAATAAAATAAACATAAAATATAAATTAATGCAGTCTTCAGCAAATAAGAAAAAATAACGATACAGATTACAAATGGATTTGCAACTATTAAAAACAAATATTAAACACAAAAAACAGTTCCCAACAAACACACCCTAATATCTGCAGTAAAAAACTTCCCTTTAGGTAACCCAGATTTTCTCAAATTAAAAAGTTGTAATCTTTTCTCTATACATTCTGAAGATGCTCAATTATATAATCTCCCGCTGTTCATTTTCCTGCCCCACCAACACTACTTTAAAGTAACTAACCAGCAAAATTCACAAATAACAAGTAATCTAGAGGCACATGCATCCAAACAATTGAGAAGTTGATTGAAAATAAATGTATTTCAAAGTTGTAAGAGTTCAGAGAAGAAAATGTTTTCAAGACAAAACATTGATAGTGAACTGCACAGCATTTCATTTGAAAAAACAAACAAACACCTGATTGATAATTCCTTTACTGTATTTAAAATTTCAGGAGTTAGCAACATGGATTTACAGCAGGATCATGCGACTAATCTAATTGATTTCTTTGACTGGTGATAAGTAATAGACGGGAGGGCTGGATGTGACCTACCTAGACTTTGTAAGGCTTTGACACAGTCCTGCACAAAGATTAATAATAGTTACTAGCCTGGGAGTGGGTCCTAGGGTGGTAGCCTCGAGCTGGCTGCACAACAGGACACAGAAGGTAATATGAATGGAACACATTCCAAGAAAAGGGGTTACTAGGAGTACCTCAGAGCTCAGTACAGGGTCCAATCCTCTTTAACATCTTTATAAGTGACATTGCAGAGGGTCTGGAGGGAAAGGTACTTTTGCAGATGACACAGATCTGTAACAGAGTTGATACAAGAGGGGTAGAAAAGATGAGAGGGCTTGGCAAGGTTGGAGAATGGCTGACATATGCAACTTAGATCAATGCTGAGGGGTGCAAAGTGATGCACCTGGGAAACAAAAACCCAGGAGAAGAGTACACAATAGCAGGGGAGGTACTAACAAACAACAAAAATGGAAACGGACCTGGGAGTAGTTATATCAGCTGACCTAAAGGTGGGTAAGCAATGTGAAAAGTCAGTAAGGAGAGTCAGGGGGATACTGGGATGCATAGGAAGGGTCATCACAAGTAGAAAAAGGGAAGTGATTATCCCTCTATAGAGACAGTTGGTGAGACCCCATCTGGAGTACTGTGTGCAGTTTTGAGACCTCATCTACGCAAGGACATAGACAGGATGGAAGCAGTCCAGAGGAGGGCAACTAAAATGGTGCAGGGTCTACATCAGAAACCATATGAAGAGAGACTGAGAGCTTAATATGTATACCCCTTTGATGAAAGGAGGGACAGGGGGATGATAGAAACATCTAAGTACCTCAAGGGAATCAACAAAGTCCAGGAGGGTGGCATCTTTCAGAAAAGAAATGTAAGAATTAAGGGCTCAGTTTAAAGATGGGGGGACGGCCTAGGGTAATGTGAGGAAATTCTTTTTCACGGAGAGAGTGGTGGATACATGGAACAGCCTCTCCTGAGGAGGTCATTGGGTCTAAATCAGTGGGGAATCAAACATGCATGGACAGACACAAAGCAATTATAGTGGGGGTTGCAGGTGCAGGCTGTTGGTTATCTAGAATCTGCAGCTTATCCAGTAGGTAGGGAAATGGGCAGACTGGGTGGGCCAAGTGGTCCTTTTCTGCCATCAAAGTCTATGTTTCTATGTTTCCTTGCTCCTCCCCTCCCAACTTATTATCATGCCTCTACTTCCCTTCCCTCCTCTTGCTTCTTGGTCCATACCTACACTGCCATGATGCACTTTTTCCTTTACTCATCTCAGATCATGCCTAATTTGTATTACAACTTGGCTACTACTTTTCCCTCTATTGTCATAAATGTTATTTATCCATTGTGCTACAAGTTTATATATTTCATATAAATATCCTGTATATTTTTATTACTGTCTATTGTATGCCTTTCCCAGCCTCCTTTGTACTTGCTTTTATTCCTGTGCCATCCTCAATGGCCCAGGTCATGCCTGAAAATGGTTCTTGGACCAGTGCACCCTACTCAGTAAACAAATGAATGAAATGAATAAATAAATAAATGGGAACCACTGGAACATCAGGGATAGTAACAATCTACTGTATACCTGTGGGGTGATTGTGGGATGGGGAGGACTGGAGAACAGGTAAATTAAGAACCTGGACCTGTGGGATAATTAGGAGGGGAGCCCAATGGAGACTGTTTCCCAGGAGGAACTTTGGTGGTGTAGCTCCCAGGACATGTTTGCCTTTGCCTGGTGCTGTAATGTGGCCTGTGCTGTAATCGGCATCAGCAACATGGCTGTCATACCAGCATGGGTGAACCCTTTCTCCACAACCTCCTGAGTGTCAACCCTACAACAGGTTTTGGTGGCATCTGCAAAAAGACATACCTTCCCATTCAGTTCTTCTGCAATTTTACTTATGAAGACACTGAAGAGGCCCACTCCTAGTACTGAGCCCCACCCTGCACCATGCCTTTAACCAACTGTTGAAAGCTCTGTGGAGAGTCCTATCTTCTCCCAAGATGTATATAGACAACCTTTTGGCAAAAGCCACCATGCATGCTTGAGGACCCTCCCCCTATCCCTGAAATTCCCACTACTACCCTACCCCATCCCTTGCTAGGTCATTTGTCCCCAGGTGGCAATGACATCTAGCTCCCTCTCATCTCCTGCTGCCTAATGATCCACTGTATCTGCTCTCATCCCTCCAAGCCAAAGTACCTCTCAGGTATTTCACCTCCCTCTCCTTTACCCCACCCTGCTCGCAAGTCTATCCCCCTAATTAAGTTCCCCACCAGCAGTTGCTTCCTACTCAGCTGGGGGCCTCTTCCTCCCTCCTTGTAACTGTGGAATGGTCCATGGACAGTGCTTTCCTTGGGGAAGGTTTCTCCAGGGGCCGAAAGGGTGGTTCAGCTGCAGGGAGAGTGGTTGGCTGGGTAGGGCCCATTTCAGATGCAGGGAGAGTGGTTAGTAAACAAAGCAGGTGACCTGAAACTCTGACAAACAAACTGGCACAGGGGCAGAAAATGCAAGCTTCATACGAAAGAGCACAGTGTGGGCTACAGTAGATCATTTACCGGAGAAGTCTCAGGTCAGGGAACTACAGCTGAAGAGAACATAGAGAACAGGTAGGCATCAGAAAATGATGCATGGGGTCAGCAGACAGACATGGACCCATGAAGGCATGCATGGGAACTATGGATGCCAATGCTGGGGGGTGCAAAGGCCAGCTTAGGTAGGTGGACACTGACCTATAGGTAGAATGCACAACACACAAGGACCCCTGTATCCCTGCATGCTGGACAGCAGGGAAGTGTACCATGGAGCATAGCCCCACTGTAGCACAGTAGCTGATGGAGGCACAGGACACTATGGACACCGAACTTGAATGTGACCATGGTGCACAGCACAGCCTTGAAGCACTGGGACTGTGGGCAGACAGTGGCACTAAAGTTCTGGTACAAACCACCCACAGACAAGTAGCTGCTGCAATAGGTGTGGCCCATGGAGTGTGATGTGCAAACAAAGTGCAATCACACCCGCATGCCTGAGCTGGAACCAGAGCCGGTCAGTGTTGCACAGTCCTCTGGCACAATGGAGGACAGTGTGGAAGCCATGGAGGGGCCAGGGTGCTCAACTGCATCCCCAACATCATGGACAATCTGTGAGGTGGTACCATCCAGGAAGGGAAAGTCCAAGCTAAATGTAAATGGCTACCTCCTGGTCCATAAATGGACATGCAATGAGACAGTGTACTGTTTTTTTAACATATCATATTTTTCACCTGCTGCAGCACACACTCCTGCTTGGGCATCCAGCAACTACCTCCACCCACCTGGAGAGCTGGGTAGCTCAAACTGCACCCAGGAGGATCAGGGATGGCCATCATGCCATCTTGCTGGAGGGCTCCCCTTCTGCCTCTACCAGCCAGGACAGCCCCGGACCCTCATCAACAGGACTCCACCAAAGTCCTCTGGGTGGCTCAGAGCACAGCCCTCAAACTGCAAGGTCATGTCCAGTCATTTTCCTTCAATTGGCCCCAGTAGCATGGACGTGCAATGATGTCCAGGAGCAATGTACCAAAATCTGCCGTGCTTCCCATCTAGTGTCAATGACATTATCATCATCATCATCATCATCAAATCTTTATTTATTCAGGCGAACATCATTGAGCAAGGCTCATTTACAAGATGGTGTAAGTAGGGCCCCTGGGCATTCCCTGGGGGCTGCTACAGCACAGTGAAATTTCCCAGCCCACCCCAGGACTGGGAAAGCAGTCTATGGATGTTCGATACCTGTTCAATCCCAGTCCTCCTCTGCCAACCCCTGATGGCCCAGGCTCAATCCTGAACCCAGGTCACTGGCATAGCACAAGATATGGCATCCAGCACCTCAACCCTCAGCACCACTGGGACAGCCTGAGACAGTGTAATGGTGCTGCCAGCACCATAAGTCCAAGTCCTGCCTCGGCCAGGCCATCACACTGCTCCAGGTTGGCCAGCATCACCTAAAGAAAAAGAATGAGCACAGTCATGCTCTGGAGGTGACAGATGTTCTACCAGCACAGGTGTTGGCAGGCATCAAGTAGAAGGCACACAGCACCATGGCTAGCCCCAGATAGCTACTGCAGAGTAAGGCAACTGCAATGACCACTGAGCTGTGGCAACAGTTGCCAAGCAAGAGGGCCCTGCTGCAGATTGTGAACAGGACATGCCGCAAGGACCTCTAACCAGAACCAGTGACACTGGCTGACCTCACTATCCCCAAGCAGCTACAGACGGTGACTGGATGGCCATGGTACAGCAGAATCACCAGCAGCACCACCCACCAGGTCCTTCTACTCACCACAGAGGACAACATCAGGGACCTGGCACAGGCACCCTTCTGGGAGATGGATGGTATGTTCAAGACTGTGCCACACCTGTTCACTCATTGTACACCATCTATGCACCCATGGGGATGGGCCCTAACAGCCTCATTATGTCATTAGTGTATACACTGATGACGACAAAGAGCCTGCAGTGTTAATGCACCTTGTTCCAGGAGCTGAATAAATATGCCAGTATACAGTCCTGCACCCTCAAACCTCCTACGATCATCACTGACTTTGAGCAGGCTGTGATCAATGCCTGTAAGATGAAATTTCTGCAAGCCATAAACAAGGGATGCCTGTTCCACTTTGAGCAGATTGTGTGTCGGAAGGTCCAGAGCTTTGGTCTTGCACCACAATAAAAAAGTGACCCAGACTTCAGCCTGAAGATCCATGAACTCGTGGCCCTCGCCTATCTCCTGGCACAGGACATTCTAGCAGCATTCAGCCTCCTGAAGTCAACCATTCTGCCCAATGCCACCACACTCTTCTATTGTTTTGAGCAGACACATGTGCTGGGCAGGATATGGCTGTACAGTAGGGTGACCAAGGTGCCTATGAGATACAACCCCATGTTCTCACTCAGCTGTGGTTGTTTGCGGATCTCAATGAGTGAGGTATACCATGTACCCAAAGCAATGTCGAGACCTGGCACTGCCATCTCCATGCCCTGCTCGGGAAGGTGCATGTAGTGGTCATGACAATGCTTGCAGAGCTCCACAGGGAACTACAATGGACCTATGTCACCAGGGAAGGCATTTGTTGCGGACTGCCATGGACACCACCCAAGAAGAGCAATGAGGAGTGGATAAGGATGGTACTAGCATCCAAGGACAAGGGCAAGCTGCTGAAGTTCCTCAGTGGCATGGCACCAACACCACCCTGTAGGGTTTCCATGGTGACTTGGCACCTGACAGTTGTACACTCACAGTACACATCATGCACAGCCACCAGGTTGCCACTGTGGCCCCCTACTGTTGAATAAAGTTTCACCCCCACATTTAACATGCACCCCAACCTGGTGGTGATGTCTCATCACAGTACTGCTGGGTATCTCCAAGCAGCCCACTGCACACTGCCACATCTGCACTGTGTGTTGCATGTCGCACAGGCTTGACTCTGTGTGAGTCCGCCCAAAATCCTTTCAGCAGTTCATGTGTGCCACACGTTGCACAGGTCTGAAGCTGTGTGAGTGCCCACCAATCCTTCCAGCTGTGCAACTGTGCAGTAACAGCATTCCCGCAATGGGCCCTTTTGGAACTCCCCATGACACACCTGGCAGCCATCATGCCACAACGGGCTCCTGTGGCATAGCCCCCCCAGACACCTCCAGACTTTTTTCTGTATGGTTATTGCAGGCCCATTGTGGGCTAGCATGACACAGCCACATGCACACATTGCATGGTTTGTGCGATGGCATGCTGCTCTGTGTCCTGGCATCCACATGTGGTGTTGCTGTGGACCATTTCCTGGTGTAGCTATCCATGCTCTCGCTGTGCCGCTCTGCTGTGTGCCTGCAGTGTTATGCATGCAACGACCAACAGGCATGGTACTCCAGTTCCTTCATGCATGCCCAGCTGGCTGGCTGTCAGCTGACATAATCATGCATGCAGGGATGCACGGACAACCCACCATGCTGCCTGGGATGGCTGGTCAACACATTGGGGCATGCACGACTATTTGTTTTATCCCTGTCCCATGGATGGTGAGACAGTCTTCTTTACTGGGGGATCTGTGATCAGATCAGTGTGTTCTCGGAAGGTGCACCCCATGGGGGGGTAGGTGTTTTCACATCGTCCATGCTGTTCAGTAGTGGCTCAGGTCCTGGGATAGGTGGCATAGGTCGGGATCGGGTGCTTCATGTGTTTGTGGAAAATCTGCCTAACAGCTGCACAGCATCCCAACCTCCTCAGGCCTAACAGTGTGTCGGGCGCTGTCCTAGGTCAGGCCACTGTGTGTTGGGCTGCTGGGGCTGTTGGGTTGTTGTGTGTGGGATGCAGCCTGTCAGACTAATAAGCATTGGGATTATAAAAGGGTACCTAGCAGGGCAGGGTTTTCTATGTGCAAACAGAGTGGTCAGTGGTGGGATGGGCAACTGGTAGCTGGGCAAGATGGGTAGTGTGGGTGGGTCCAGCTGCAGAAAGAGTTGTTATCTAGAGGGTGCTGGTCCAGCTTTGAGGAGGGTGCTTTGTTTGTGAGACTGGGAAGTTGGTCCAGCTGCAGGGAGGTCGTCTACTGAGGTGGGGAGGCAGGTCTGGAGAGTTCCATCTGCAGGGGGATCATGTCTGAGGGTAGGAAGGATGACCTGGAGCAGCCAGCTACAGTGTGGGTGATAGTTGATGGGGAGAGGCTGGTTTGGGGCTTGCAGGGTAGACTAGCTCCAGGCAAGGTACACAACTTGGCAGAGGTCTATTGGGATGTTGACATGGTTGTCCATCTGGGTGGTCATCTGGGCAAGGGGTGCTCAAGATGTGAGTGGTCATGGGGGTGCAGGCCCAAAGGGCTGTTCTTGGGAACCCTCACTGAAGTCAAATCCTAAATTTAGTGTTAAAGCATTCATTAATTTGCCTTCAAAGACTAATTTTAGTCATTTTTAATAATCTTTAAAGAGCCCCTGACACCATTAAAAGACTTTGAAAAAATGTGAGATTTAGACAGTTAAGTTTATATTTCATGTATTTTCTGCAATTATTTATCTTTTTTCTTGATTACCGAGGACAGCTTTATGAAAGAGGCTTACTGTCCTTTAGACTTTCTCTGCTCTTTCTGATATCCTACATATGACATCATAATCTAGTTTGCACCTGAAAATGAGCTTCTGGTCATGGTGCTTTTTCCGGTTACCAACTTTTAAATAAATAAAATTATTCCCTGTTTATGGCATTGTAATTATCCCCATGGCAACAGACTGTGATGTCATAAACAGAACTGTGATGTCATATGTAGGCAAGCAGCCAGAACAGATAGGACAGTGATCCTGTTTACATGCAGATGAACTTACATACGAACATACAAAATTTGCCAGCAGATAAAGGCCTAGAGGTCTATCAAGTCTGCTCGAATGTGCAGCTAGCACCCCTTATTCTGCAGCTGCCCCTCCCTTCCACCCTTCCCCTTCATTAACCCTCCCCCTTGTCCTGTCCCATCCTCGTTTGAAGCAGTCCACTGTTCTACTGCATACCACTTCTGCAGGTAATGCATTCCACCCAGCCACCACCCTCTCTGTAAAAAAGTGTCTCCTCATCTCCCTCCTGAACCTTCCTCACTCCAGTCTCATATCATGGCCCCTAGTGGCCCTCCCCTCCCTTACTTTGAACAGCCCCTCTGTACCCATCTTGTTTATTCCTTTCATGTATTTAAAGGTTTCAATCATGTCACCCCTGTCTCTCCTCTCCTCCAGTGAGTACATGTTCAACTCCTTCAACCTCCTCTCATATGATAAGTCCCCCAGCCCCTTGATCATCTTTGTTGCCCTCCAGTAACTTAATGTCCCTCTTCAGATATGGACTCCAGTACTGCACGCAGTACTCCTGGTGTGGTCTAACTAATGACTTATACAGTGGCAGAATCACCTCCTCCCTCTTCGAGGATATACCCCTTGCAATACAACCCAGCATTTTGTTGGCCTTTGCAGCTGCCTTCCTACATTGTGCTGAGTTGTTCATTGACCCTGTAATGAGCACACCCAGATCCTTCTTCTCCTCCTCTGTCTGGGCTAGCTGCACTCCCTAGCTGGTAACTCCTCCTTGGGTTCTTCATCTCAAATGCAGCACCTTGCTTTGTGGCATTAAACCCCAGTTGCAAGGTGTCTGACCAGGTTTCAAGCTTTGTCAGATCATCCTGCAACCCCTGCCATCCCCTAGGTCATCCACCACCACTTCCATCTTGGTATCATCAGCAAACAGACTGATCTTGCTCTTGATGTCTCATGATATGTCTGCAATGAATATCCCAAACAACACTGGTCCCAACACGAGCCCTGTGGGACACCGCTCAACTGCCCTTGGTGTGAGAGCTCCCCACCACCACCACCCTCTGTTGCCTTCCCTACAGCCAGTTTCCTACCCATCTCACCAGCTTTGCACCCACCCCTGTGCCTACTAACTTCCTTCCCAGCCTTCCATTGTGGCACCAGTCGAATGCCTTACTGAAGTCCAGATACAGGACATCCACTGCATGGCCCTGTCCAGTTGCCTAGTTACCCAGTCATAGAACTCGACCAGGTTGGTTTGGCAGGATCTGCCACATATGAAGCCATGCTGCCTGCTGTCCTGTAGTCCTTTGGCCTCTAGGAGGGCCACCAGCCTCTCCTTCAGGATAGTCTCCATTAGCTTACCCACGATGGATGTGAGGCTCACTGGTCTGTAGTTTCCCGGTTCATCCTTAGTAATAAAGAAGAATGAGAAATACAGAAACAGTGTTTGAAATATAAACTCACTTGTGCTAAACATTACATTTTCTCAAATTTGTCACAACGGTGTCAGGGGCTCTTTAATCATCATTCAAAAATACAACAGCTAAGAATACTACATTCTAAGAAGTATTTCAGCAGACTAGTTGTTCAAGAGTAAGTTATTGCTAAATGAAGATTAGAAATAGATCTGCAATGCTCTTAAAAGTACAATTTTTTTAAATACAACTGAATCATAAATGAAGATTACAGTCAGCAGAGTAGTTTTAGGATTTAAATTAGTCAATCAAGGCTGGGTACATTACTGTGCATTTCAGTTCTACTAAGCAAGGAGACAAATAAAACAACCAGCAACACCAATGAATTTTAGAGAAGGTAAGCAATAATAAAATGTGGATTTTTACCTGGAAATAATATGGTGCAAAAAATGTTGGCAGTGTCCCTTTAAAAGTCTATTCTAAACTACTGGAAGAACTGGAAGGGGGCAGGATCAGTTGTGTTCCAGGACAGTAGCTGCTGCTGTTTTCACAGGGTTCTTGTGGATATTACTTGGTAGGTTAGTTATTTTCTTTCTTGCTTCTAAGGGGCTAGCAGGGTATTGTTCTGGGGGATCCTGGATGTTTGTAAACTGATTTAGTGGCTGTAAGTGGGGCTGTTTTTGTGGATGTTTCACTTTGTAACAGGCTGCGCTGGTAGAGGCCTATTTCTTCTGATTTAAAACCTGTTTGGTGGGATTTGCTTGGAGATGGTTCTTTAGCTGCAGGGCTTGGAGGGGAGACACAGGGCTGATACACTCTCTCTTGTCAGGTGTCTGCCCAAAACCCACCCTCCCCACCCCTCCCTCCCCAGAAGTCTGCAAATTTATAGGGGAAGACCTGCCCTGCAATTGGAGGAAAAGGCTGCTGGTGCAGCTCATGTAGTTCTAGCAACTGGGGGTTGGATTTAAAGGCCAGGAGAGAGGAGCTTAGGGAGTTGTTCATTTTCCTTACATGTTTAATGTGTTGTACTGCACCTAGTAACAGAGTTACTGATGTACAGTGGGACTGTCTCTAGGATTAGTGGGTTACCTGATTAGGCAGTAGGGGTATCTTGGAATAGGGGAACCTGGTGGCTCACCCAAGGAAAACTATTTGAAAGGGGATGGAACCACACATCATTAGGGGCGCGCATCTTTGGGAGGGTGGTGGGTGCACAGGTGTGGAGCAGCCATGATACTGGACTGGGCTTGGAAGTTTGGTGGTTTCCCAGTGTGCTACCAGCTAGCACAGTAGGAGAGGTTGCAGGGATGAGGGAGAAAGCTGGGGAAAGGGGGGTGGTATGGTTGGGGAAGGGGGCTGGAAATCTCCCACAGGGTTGCACCAAGCACTGGGGGTGGGGGTATAGGGAAAGGAGTACAGGAGAATACTCAGGGGTCACATAGGGATCCTGGCAGAGGGGGCCCAAAGGACACTACCAAGGGCATGAGGCAGGTAACTGGGGACCCTCACAAAGAGGGGACAGAGGGACAACATTCTCTCAGGGAAGTAGGCTGATAACCAGTGCTGGACAGAAAGAAAGCAAGGCAGAGAGCAATGCCCTCATCACCTTGCACACCACTGATGTCAGGCAGCAGGCCTGTAGTTCCTACCACCTCACTTGATCCCCCTTGTGGATAGGCACTACATCGCCACCTTCAGTCTTGGGGCACCCCCTGTCCTCAGAGATGGTGAAAGCTCTGGGGGTTCCAGGACATCTGCAATTCCTTCAACACTCTAGGATGTAATTTATCGGCCACTCTCTCTCCGTCTTAAGGGCTGAGGCTTCCCACCTCTCTCTGCTGTGATTTCCACTTCCAGTCTCTTCTCCCTGTAGCCTCCCCCACCTGCAGTACCCCCCCTCCCCCCAGACCTGCGATTAGTGGTCCCCTCCTCATACTCTGTCTCCTCCCATGCATGATGCAGCATCCTTTTCCCTGGTGAAAACGAAATGAATATAATTTAATACCACAACCTGCTCCTCGGGTCTTGTGCCCATCTCTCTCCTAATTTAATCCTGCTAATCTGCCCCTTCACATACGTCTTTCCCAATGTCTAAAGAACCCTTTTCCCTCTCCTAATTTCCTAGCCGGGTTCTGCTCCTTCCTTGCCTTAGCCGCCCTCACCCTAGTGGCCCTTCCAGCCAACAGCTCATACTCCCTCGATCCCTTTCTCCTGAGCACTTAATTTCTTATAGGCTGCTTTCTTTCCCGACCACCTCCTGGATCCCTGGTCCACCAACAGGGTTTGGGCCTACCACATTCGTCTTCTACCACGGTGCTGGTAGCATCCTGCACCCCTGTTTCCACCTACTATCAACGTCCATGTCTGACCCAATCCAGCCAAATGCTCATAAGATCCTTCCATTCCATAAAATCACCCCTGAGTGATTACTTCGTCTTTGTGCCTCTACCCTCTAGGTCCAGGCAGACCAGACATGGCATAGTCACTCCCGCCAATGGGTCCTTACACCAGGCACAATCTGGTCACTGTCTGCAGGACACATCCAGTACCGTGCCTCTGGTGAGTTCCCTACCTGCTGAGTTAAGGCAGCGTCTTGAAGACATCAACAACCTCTGTTCCCTGGTCACAGAATGTCATAATCTCCCAGTCTGTTCCTGGCATGTTTAAGTCCCCCACACACCTTTCCGCCCAGTCAGTGTCTCTAACATCTGCCAGACTGTCCTCAGCTCCCCGCCAGAACAGAGGTCTATACACCACTACTCTTGCTCTCTTGCACTTGTTATAAAGGTGACCAATCGCCTCCACAGTTCCCTCCGCCTCTCAACTCCCCTAGCCAGTACAGTTTTTTACTATCATGCCCCCTCCTCCTTCCTCCCCCTGTCCTTCCTGAACATAGTGTAACCTCAGGTTCGGGTCCCAGTCATCTCTTGCAATGGCACAAGTCTCAGTGACGCTGCACCACTCCTCCTCAGTTAACGCCTGGGCTTGCCATTTTATTGCCCAAGCTCCTGGCATTTAACAAGACTACCTTCCACCCTTTCCCTTTGCATTTCCCTGCTCATTTCCCTTAGGGATTCTGTTTTCTCCTGGTCTCACTTTGCCAGTTGGTCTTTTCTGCAATGGTCCCGGGGTGGAAACAGGTCCTCCTTGTCGCATCCCTTGACTGCTTTTCTCCCATCCACCCCTTCACAGTTTAAACCCACGCCACCAATAACTCCTCAATTTCAACTTAAGGTCCCCTCTCAAGTGAGATGGGTCTATCTCCATACAGCTCATATCCTCCAGATCTCCCCAATCCCCCATCAACCCATGCCCTCTGGCCTCACCTCCTGAGCCTGGTTTGTCTCTAATTTTACTCTTTGTGTTCCCCACAGCACCAGCACTGGCAGTTCTGAGAAGGCTGTGCATCCTATGTCATGAAGCCAGAACTAGCGACCCTGAATCTGGCCTGATCTCTGGCTCATTTCCCTCAATGTCATTGTGCCCAGGTGGACAGTATGTCTGAGGCCCCACCATCCTTGCCAATGATACACCAGTACAGCCTGTGCACCGTTAGTCGAAGCATCTTCTTCCTAACTGGCCAGGCTTCTCCCTCCTATCATTTAATCCCCTGATCATAGATCCCCAGCAGACCACTCACCCTCCTTTTCCTCCATTTACCCCTTCCATGTCCTCATCCTTTCTCAGCCCCCCCACCCAGCTGACACATGTTCCTCCCCTATCACGGTGCCACACCCGTTCCTTATTTACCATAGCCTCCTCCCCTCAATCTATACCTCTCTCCTCTGAGTATCTTTTTGTACCTTGTAATTCCCCCTCACTGCTCCGCAACTGGTCCTACCCCCATCTGCTAAACTAGCCTGGCTCATCCTCCCTTCCTTCCTGTCCATTTAGTTCCTCCTTGCTCCATCGTGCTCCCTGGCCCAACCCCTCAGCTCTCTTTACTGAATCATCCTTCTTCAGGTCTTCTTTACCTTTCCTCCCAACTGGTCCTTCTCCTGCTCCTTCCTCTCTCCCCAGCCCGATCTACTACTCCCATTCTCCCTGCATTCAGGTCCCCTGTTCTTCCTGCTATCATGCCCCTGCCTCCTGCCCCACTCCCACACCCTCCGCCTCTAACCACCCTCTGTCATGGCTACATCCCCCCATCCTTGAGCAGAAGAAGAGAATTGAAGCGGTTACTAAGTATGAGGTCTGATCCACCTCCCTGCCTACTTCCTTCTGTCCAGCACTGGCTGTCAGCCTACTTCCTGAATATTTGTCCCTCTGTCCCCCTTGTGAGGTCCCCAGTTACCTGCCTCGTCCATGGTAGTGTCCTTTTGGGCCCCTCTGCCAGGATCCCTATGTGACCCTGAGTATTCTCCTGTACTCCTTTTCCTATACCCCCACCCCCAGTGCTTGGGTGCAACCCTGTGGGAGATTTCAGCCCCTTCACCAACCACACACCCCTTCCCCCAGCTTTCTCCTCATCCCTGCAACCTCCTCTAAGCTGGCTGCCAGCTGGCAGCACACTGAAACAACAAACTTCAGCCCAGTCCAGTATCATGGCTGCTCCACACCTGTGCACCCCACCACCTCCCAAAGATGCAGCCCTAATGATGTGTGGTTCCATCCCTTTCAAATAGTTTTCCTTGGGTGAGCCTAGGTTCCCCTATTCAAGATACCCCTACTGCCTAATCAGGTAACCCACTAATCCTAGAGACAGTCACAATCAACATCAGTAACTCTGTTACTAGGTGCAGTAAAACACATTAAACATGTAAGGAAAATGAACAACTCCCTAAGCTCCTCTCCCGGCCTTTAAATCCAACCCCCAGTTACTAGAACTACATGAGCTGCACCAGCAGCCCCTTTCCCTACAATTGCAGGGCAGTCCCCTATAAATTTGACAGACTTCTGGGGAGGAAGGGTGGGGAGGGTGGGTTTGGGCAGACACCTGACAAGAGAGAGTGTATCAGCCCTGTCTCCCCTCCAAGCCCTGCAGCTAAAGAACCATCTCCAAGCAAATCACCAAACAGGTTTTAAATCAGAAGAAATAGGCCTCTACCAGCGCAGCCTGTTACAAAGTGAAACATCCACAAAACAGCCCCACTTACAGCCACTAAATCAGTTTACAAACATCCAGGATCCCCCAGAACAATACCTGCTAGCCCCTTAGAAGCAAGAAAGAAAATAACTAACCTCAACTAGTATCCACAAGAACCCAATGAAAACAGCAGCAGCTACTGTCCTGGAACACAACTGATCCTGCCCTTCCAGTTCTTCCAGTAGTTTAGAATAGACTTTTAAAGGACACTGCCAACATTTTTTGCACCATATTATTTCAGGTAAAAACCACATTTTATTATTGCTTACCTTTCTAAAATTCATTGGTGTTGCTTGGTTGTTTTATTTGTCTCCTTGCTTAGTAGAACTGAAATGCACAATAATGTACCTGTGTGATTGACTAATTTAAACCTAAAACCACTCTACTGACTGTAATCTTCATTTATGATTCAGTTGTATTTAAAAAAATTGTACTTTAAGAGCATTGCAGATCTATTTTCTAATCTTCATTTAGCAATAACTTACTCTTGAACAACTAGTCTGCTGAAATACTTCTTAGAATGTAGTATTCTTAGCTGTTGTTTTTGAATGATGATTAAAGAGCCCCCGACACCGTTGTGACAAATTTGAGAAAATGTAATGTTTAGCACAAGTGAGTTTATATTTCAAACACTGTTTCTGTATTTCTCCATTCTTCTTTATTACTAAGGATGAACCGGGAAACTACAGACCAGTGAGCCTCACATCCATCGTGGATAGCTAATGGAGACTATCCTGAAGGAGAGCTGGTGGCCCTCCTAGAGGCCAAAGGACTCAGGACAGCAGGCAGCATGGCTTCATATGTGGCAGATCTGCCAAACCAACCTGGTCGAGTTCTATGACTGGGTAACTAGGCAACTGGACAGGGCCATGCAGTGGATGTCCTGTATCTGGACTCAGTATAAGGCATTCGACACGAGTGCCACATGGAAGGCTGGGAAGAGGATAGTAGCACAGGGGTGGTGCAAAGCTGGTGAGATGGGTAGGAAACTGGCTGCAGGAGGCAACAGAGGTGGTGGTGGGTGGGGAGCTCTCACACCCAAGGGCAGTGACGAGCGGTGTCCCACAGGGCTCGGTGTTGGGACCAGTGTTGTTGGGGATATTCATTGCAGACATATCATGAGACATCAAGAGCAAGGATCAGTCTGTTTGCTGATGATACCAAGATGGAAGTGGTGGTGGATGACCCTAGGGGAGCAGGCAGGGGCTGCAGGATGATCTGACAAAGCTGAACCTGGTCAGACACTCATAACCAAGGTTTAATGCCACAAAGTGCAAGGTGCTGCATTTTGAGATGAAGAACCCAAGGAGGAGTTACCAGCTGGGGGAGTGCAGCTAGCCCAGACAGAGGAGGAGAAGAAGGATCTGGGTGTGCTCATATAGGGGTCAATGAACAACTCAGCACAATGTGGAAGGCAGCTGCAAAGGCCAACAAAATGCTGGGTTGTATTGCAAGGGTATATCCTCGAAGAGGGAGGAGGTGATTCTGCCACTGTATAAGTCATTAGTTAGACCACACCAGAGTACTGCGTGCAGTACTGGGAGTCCATATCTGAAGAGGACATTAAGTTACTGGAGGGCAACAAAAGATGATCAAGGGGCTGGGGACTTATCATGAGAGGAGGTTGAAGGAGTTGAACATGTACTCACTGGAGGAGAGGAGAGACAGGGGTGACATGATTGAAACCTTTAAATACATGAAAGGAATAAACAAGATGGGTACAGAGGGGCTGTTCAAAGTAGGGAGGAGGGCCACTAAGGGGCCATGATATGAGACTGGAGTAGGAGGAAGGTTCAGGGAGGGAGATGAGAGACACTTTTTACAGAGAGGGTGGTGGCTGGGTGGAATGCATTACCTGCAGAAGTGGTATGCAGTAGAACAGTGGACTGCTTCAAACGAGGATGGGACAGGACAAGGGGGAGGGTTAATGAAGGGGAAGGGTGGAAGGGAGGGGCAGCTGCAGAATAAGGGGTGCTAGCTGCACATTCGAGCAGACTTGATAGACCTCTAGGCCTTTATCTGCTGGCAAATTTTGTATGTTCGTATGTAAGTTCATCTGCATGTAAACAGGATCACTGTCCTATCTGTTCTGGCTGCTTGCCTACATATGACATCACAGTTCTGTTTATGACATCACAGTCTGTTGCCATGGGGATAATTACAATGCCATAAACAGGGAATAATTTTATTTATTTAAAAGTTGGTAACCGGAAAAGCACCATGACCAGAACTCTTTTCAGGTGCAAACTAGATTATGATGTCATATGTAGGATATCAGAAGAGCAGAGAAAGTCTAAAGGACAGTAGCCTCTTTCATAAAAGCTGTCCTCGGTAATCAGAAAAAAGATAAATAATTGCAGAAAATACATGAAATATAAACTTAACTGTCTAAATCTCACATTTTTCAAAGTCTTTTAATGGTGTCAGGGCTCTTTGAAATTATTAAAATGACTAAAATTAGTCTTTGAAGGCAAATTAATGAATGCTTAACACTAAATTTAGGATTTGACTTCAGTGAAGGTTCCCAAGAACAGCCTTTGGGCCTGCACCTCATGACCACTCACATCTTGAGCACCCTTGCCCAGATGACCACCCAGATGGACAACCATGTCAACATCCCAATAGACCTCTGCAAAGTTGTGACTTGCCTGGAGCTAGTCTACCCTGCAAGCCCCAAACCAGCCTCTCCCCATCAACTATCACCCACACATGTAGCTGGCTGCTCCAGGTCATCCTTCCTACCTCAGACATGATCCCCCCCCAGATGGAACTCTCCAGACCTGCCTCCCCACCTCAGTAGACGACCTCCCTGCAGCTGGACCAACTTCCCAGTCTCACAAACAAAGCACCCTCCTTAAAGCTGGACCAGCACCCTCTAGATAACAACTCTTTCTGCAGCTGGACCCACCCACACTACCCATCTTGCCCAGCTACCAGTTGCCCATCCCACCACTGACCACTCTGTTTGCACATAGAAAACCCTGCCCTGCTAGGTACCCTTTTATAATCCCAATGCTTATTAGTCTGACAGGCTGCATCCCACACACAACAACCCAACAGCCCCAGCAGCCCAACACACAGTGGCCTGACCTAGGACAGCGCCCGACACACTGTTAGGCCTGAGGAGGTTGGGATGCTGTGCAGCTGTTAAGCAGATTTTCCACAAACACATGAAGCACCCGATCCCGACCTATGCCACCTATCCCAGGACCTGAGCCACTACTGAACAGCATGGACGATGTGAAAACACCTACCCCCCCATGGGGTGCACCTTCCGAGAACACACTGATCTGATCACAGATCCCCCAGTAAAGAAGACTGTCTCACCATCCATGGGACAGGGATAAAACAAATAGTCGTGCATGCCCCAATGTGTTGACCATGTCATCCAGGCAGCATGGTGGGTTGTCCGTGCATCCCTGCATGAATGATTATGTCAGCTGACAGCCAGCCAGCTGGGCATGCATGAAGTCGAGTACCATGCCTGCTGGTCGCTGCATGCATAACACTGCAGGCACACAGCAGAGCGGCACAGCAGAGCATGGATAGCTACACCAGAAATGGTCCACAGCAACACCACATGTGGGATGCCAGGGACACAGAGCAGCATGCCATCGCACAAACCATGCAATATGTGCATGTGGCTGTGTCCATGCTAGCTCACAATGGGCCTGCAACAACCATACAGAAAAAAGTCTGGAGGTGTCTGGGGGCTGACACAAGGAGCCCGCTGTGGCATGACTGGCTGCCAGGTGTCCGGGGAGTTCCAAAGGCCCATGCCAAGAATGCTGTTACTGCACAGTTGCACAGCTGGAAGGATTGGTGGGCACTCACAGCTTCAGACCTGTGCAACGTGTGGCACCATGAACTGCTGAAAGGATTTTGACGGACTCACACAGAGTCAAGCCTCAGCGACAGAAACACACAGTGCAGATGTGGCAGTGTGCAGTGGGCTGCTTGGAGATACCCAGCAGTACTGCTGTATGAGACATCACCACCAGGTTGGGGTGCATGTTAAATGTGGGTGAACTTTTATTCAACAGTAGGGGCCACAGTGGCAACCTGGTGGCTGTGCATGATGTGTACTGAGGTGTACAACTGTCAGGTGCCAAGTCACCATGGAAACCCTACAGGAGTGGTGTTGGTGCCATGCCACTGAGGAACTTCAAGCAGCTTTTGCCCTTGTCCTGGATACTAGTACCATCCTTATCCACTCCTCATTGCTCTTCTAGGTGGTGTCCATGGCAGTCACGCAACAAATACCTTCCCTGGTGACATAGGTCCATTGCAGTTCCCGGAGCTATGCAAGCATATTGTCATGACCACTACATGCACCTTCCCGAGCAGGGCATGGAGATGGTGCCAGGTCTCAACATTGCTTTGGGTACATGGTATACCTCACTCATTGAGATCCGAAAACAACCACAGCTGAGTGAGAACATGGGGTTGTATCTCATAGGCTAACATTGGTCACCCTACTGTACAAGCCATATCCTGCCCAGCACATGTGTCTGCTCAAAACAATAGAAGAGTGTGGTGGCATTGGGCAGAATGGTTGACTTCAGGAGGCTGAATGCTGCTAGAATGTCCTGTGCCAGGAGATAGGCGAGGCAACCACGAGTTCATGGATCTTCAGGCTGGAATACGGTCACTTTTTATTGTGGTGCAAGACCAAAGCTCTGGACCTTCAAACACAATCTGCTCCAAAGTGGAACAGGCATCCCTTGTTTATGGCTTGCAGAAATTTCATCTTACAGGCATTGATCACAGCCTCGCTCAAAGTCAGTGATGATCGTGGGAGGTTTGAGGGTGCAGGACTGTATACTGGCATATTTATTCAGCTCCTGGAACAAGGTGCATTAACACTGCAGGCTCTTTGTCGTCATCAGTGTATACACTAATGACATAATGAGGCTGTTAGGGCCCATCCCCATGGGTGCATAGATGGTGTACAATGAGTGAACAGGTGTGGCACAGTCTTGAACATACCATCCATCTCCCAGAAGGGTGCCTGTGCCAGGTCCCTGATGTTGTCCTCTGTGGTGAGTAGAAGGACCTGGTGGGTGGTGCTGCTGGTGATCTCTGCTGCACCATGGCCATCCAGTCACCGTCTGTAGCTGCCTTGGGGATAGTGAGGTCAGCCAGTGTCACTGGTTCTGGTTGAAGGTCCTGCGGCATGTCCTGTTCACAATCTGCAGCAGGGCCTCTTGCTTACAAACTGTTGCCACAGCTCAGTAGTCATTCAGTTGCTCTTACACTGCAGTAGCTATCTGGGGCTAGCCATGGTGCTGTGTGCCTTCTACTTGATGCCTGCCAACACCTGTGCTGGTCAGAACATCTGTCACCTCCAGAGCATGACTGTGCTCATTCTTTTCTTTAGGTGATGCTGGCAACCTGGAGCAGTGTGATGGCCTGGCCGAGGCAGGACTTGGACTTATGGTGCTGGCAGCACCATTACACTGTCTCAGGCAGTCCCAGTGGTGCTGAGGTTGAGGTGCTGGATGCCATATCTTGTGCTATGCCAGTGACCTGGGTTCAGGATTGAGCCTGGGCCATCAGGGGTTGGCAGAGGAGGACTGAAGATTGAACAGGTATCAGACATCCAGACTGCTTTCCCAGTCCTGGGGTGGGCTGGGAAATTTCACTGTGCTGTAGCAGCCCCCAGGGAATGCCCAGGGCCACTTACACCATCTTGTAAATGAGCTCTCGCTCAATGATGTTCGCCTGAATAAATAAAGATTTGATGATGATGATGATGATGATAATGTCATTGACACTAGATGGGAAGCTACGACAGATTTTGGTACATTGCTCCTGGACATCATTGCACGTCCATGCTACTGGGGCCAATTGAAGAAAAATGACTGGACATGACCTTGCAGTTTGAGGGCTGTGCTCTGAGCCACCCAGAGGACTCTGGTGAGTCCTGTTGATGAGGGTCCGGGGCTGTCCTGGCTGGTAGAGGCAGAAGGAGCCTCAGCAAAGATGGCATGATGGCCATCCCTGATCCTCCCGGTGCAGTTTGAGCTACCCAGCTCTCCAGGTGGGTGGAGGTAGTTGCTGGATGCCCAAGCAGGAGTGTGTGCTGCAGCAGGTGAAAAATATGATATGTTAAAAACAGTACACTGTCTATTGTCCATTTATGGACCAGGAGGTAACCATTTACATTTAGCTTCGACTTTCCCTTCCTGATGGTACCACCTCACAGATTGTCCATGATGTTGGGGATGCAGTTGAGCACCCTGGCCCCTCCATGGCTTCCACACTGTCCTCCATTGTGCCAGAGGACTGTGCAACACTGACCGGCTCTGGTTCCAGCTCAGGCATGCGGGTGTGATTGCACTTTGTTTGCACATCACACTCCATGGGCCACACCTATTGCAGCAGCTACTTGTCTGTGGGTGGTTTGTACCAGAACTTTAGTGCCACTGTCTGCCCACAGTCCCAGTGCTTCAAGGCTGTGCTGTGCACCATGGTCACATTCAAGTTCGGTGTCCATAGTGTCCTGTGCCTCCATCAGCTACTGTGCTACAGTGGGGCTATGCTCCATGGTACACTTCCTGCTGTCCAGCATGCAGGGATGCAGGGGTCATATTGTTGTGCATTCTACCTATAGGTCAGTGTCCACCTACCTAAGCTGGCCTTTGCACCCCAGCATTGGCATCCATAGTTCCCATGCATGCCTTCATGGGTCCATGTCTGTCTGCTGACCCCATGCATCATTTTCTGATGCCTACCTGTTCTCTATGTTCTCTTCAGCTGTAGTTCCCTGACCTGAGACTTCTCCGGTAAATGATCTACTGTAGCCCACACTGTGCTCTTTCGTATGAAGCTTGCATTTTCTGCCCCTGTGCCAGTTTGTTTGTCAGAGTTTCAGGTCACCTGCTTTGTTTACTAACCACTCTCCTGCATCTGAAATGGGCCCACCCAGCCAACCACTCTCCCTGCAGCTGAACACACCTTTACGGCCCCTGGAAACCTTCCCCAAGAAAGCACCGTCCATGGACCATTCCACAGTTACAAGGAGGAGGGAAGAGGCCCCAGCTGAGTAGGAAAGCAACTGCTGGTGGGAACTTAATTAGGGATAGACTTACAGAGCAGGGTGGGGTAAAGGAGAGGAGGTGAAATACCTGAGAGGTACTTTGGCTTGGAGGGATGAGAGCAGATACAGTGGATCATTAGGCAGCAGGAGATGAGAGGGAGCTAGATGTCATTGCCACCTGGGGACAAATGACCTAGCAAGGATGGGGTGAGGAGTAGTGCAGGGATGTAGTGGATAGGGGAGGGTCCTCAAGCATGCATGGTGGCTTTGCCAAAAGGTTGTCTATATACACATCTTGGGAGAAGATAGGACTCTCCACAGAGCTTTCAACAGTTAGTTAGAAGGCATGGTGCAGGGTGGGGCTCAGTACTAGGGTAGGCCTCTTCAGTGTGCTTCATAAGTAAAATTGCAGAAGAACTGAATGGGAAGGTATGTCTTTTGCAGATGCCACAAAACCTGTTGTAAGGTTGACACTCAGGAGGTTGTGGAGAAAGGGTTCACCCATGCTGGTATGACAGCCATGTTGCTGATGCCGATTACAGCACAGGCCACATTACAGCACCAGGCAAAACATATCCTGGGAGCTACACCACCAAAGTGCCCTCCTGGGAAACAGTCTCCATTGGGCTCCCTCCCCTAATTATCCCACAGGTCCAGGTTCTTAATTTACCTGTTCTCCAGTCCTCCCCCATCCTACAATCACCCCACAGGTATACAGTAGATTGTTACTATCCCTGATGTTCAGTGGTTCCCATTTATTTATTTATTCATTCATTCATTTGTTTACTGAGTAGGTGCACTGGTCCAAGAACCATTTTCAGGCATGACCTGGGCCATTGAGGATGGCACAGGAATAAAAGCAAGTACAAAGGAGGCTGGGGAAAGGCATACAATAGACAGTAATAAAATATACAGGATATTTATAGAAATATATAAACTTGCAGCACAATGGATAACAACATTTATGTAATAGAGGGAAAAGTAGTAGCCAAGTTGTAATACAAATTAGGCATGATCTGAGATGAGAAGGAAAAAGTGCATCATGGCAGTGTAGGTATGGACCAAAAGCAAAAGGAGGAGGGAAGGAAGTAGGCATGATAATAAGTTGGGAAGGGAGGAGCAAGGAAACATAGAAACATAGACTTTGATGGCAGAAAAGGACCACTTGGCCCACCCAGTCTGCCCATTTCCCTACCTACTGGATAAGCTGCAGATTCTAGATAACCAACAGCCTGCTTCCTGCAACCCCCCACTATAATTGCTTTGTGTCTGTCCCATGCATGTTTGAATTCCCCCACTGATTTAGACCCAATGACCTCCTCAGGAAGGCTGTTCCATGTATCCACCACTCTCTCCGTGAAAAAGAATTTCCTCACATTACCCCTGAGCCGTCCCCCCCTCTATCTTTAAACTGTGCCCCCTTGTTCTTACACATTTTTTTCTGAAAGATGCTACCCTCCTGGACTTTGTTGATTCCCTTGAGGTACTTGAATGTTTCTATCATGCCCCCTGTCCCTCCTTTCATCAAGGAGTATACATATTAAGCTCTCTCAGTCTCTCTTCATATGGTTTCTGATGTAGACCCTGCACCATTTTAGTTGCCCTCCTCTGGACTGCTTCCATCCTGTCTATGTCCTTGCGTAGATGAGGTCTCCAAACTGCACACAGTACTCAGATGGGGTCTCACCAACTGTCTCTAGAGAGGATAATCACTTCCCTTTTTCTACTTGTGATGCCCCCATATGCATCCCAGTATCCCCTGACCTCCTTACTGACTTTTCACATTGCTTACCCACCTTTAGGTCAGCTTGATATAACTACTCCCAAGGTCCGTTTCCATTTTTGTTGTTTGTTAGTACCTCCCTGCTATTGTGTACTCTTCTCCTGGGTTTTTTGTTTCCCAGGTGCATCACTTTGCACTTCTTTGCATTGAATCTAAGATTGCCACATGTCTGACCATTCCTCCAACCTTCGCCAAGTCCCCTCTCATCTTTTCTACCCCCTCTTGTGTATCAACTCTGTTACAGATCTTTGTGTCATCTGCAAAGAAGCATACCTTTCCCTCCAGACCCTCTGCAATGTCATTTATAAAGATGTTAAAGAGGATTGGACCCTGTACTGAGCTCTGAGGTACTCCACTAGTAACCCCCTTTTCTTCGGAATGTGTTCCATTCACTATTACCTTCTGTGTCCTGTTGTGCAGCCAGTTCGTTACCGAGGCTACCACCCTGGGACCCACTCCCAGGCTGGCTTATCTTATTATTAATCTTTGTGCAGGACTGTGTCCAAATGCCTTACTAAAATCTAGGTGAGGTCACATCACAGCCCTCCCTGGTCTATTACTTTGGTCACCCAGTCAAAGAAATCAATTAGATTAATCTGACATGCATCCTGCTGTAAAATCCATGTTGCTTTGGGTCCCGTGCCCCGCTGGGCCTCTAGTTGCTCAACAATTCTTTCTTTCAGAAGTGATTCCATCATTTCCTACCACTGAGGTCAAACTTACAGGTCTGTAGTTTCCTGCTTCTGCCTTGCTCCCACTTTTGTAAAGGAAATCACATCTGCCCTCCTCCAGTCCTCAGGTACCCCCATCCTGCCATGATTTGTTAAAAGTGTGGTCAGTGGTGTCACTAGGTCCCCTTAGTTCTTTTAAGATTCTGGGGATAATCCCGTCAGGTCCCATTGCTTTGTCCACCTTAAGTTTTGGGAGTTCTTTCAGGACTCTTTCTTCTATGAATGGACTGGTATCAACCCCCTATCCAGAGTGCTTCTATTGTCTGGTTTAGTAACTGCTCTCATCTTCTTTTCATGTACTGAGCAAAAGTATTCATAAAGGCATCTCTGCCTTTTACTGTCTCCTCTGCCCACCTCCCTCTCCCTTATTATCTTCACTATCCCTCCTTAACCTTTCTATGCTCCCTAATGTACCTATAAAAGGTTTTATCCCTTTTGACCGAGTTGGCTATTTTTTCCTCGGTTTGTGCCTTTGCTATTCTGACTGCCTTTCCTAATTCTTTCTGCTTTTAGTTGATACAGTTCCTGTCGTGCTCCTCCGTGATTCTTTTATACTTTTGAATGCAGCCTTTTTTAGCCTAACCTTCCTGCCACCTCTTTTGTGAGAACCATAGTGGTTTTTACTCCCGCTTTGTTTTCTTTTTTGTTTTACAAAGACTTGTTGCCTCTATGATGGCAGTTTTGATTTTTCTCCATTGTTCTTCCACCCTCCTATTTGGCCATTTGCTAGTGCATTCTTCAGGTGTTCACCCATTTTGCCAAAGTCAGCCCTTCAAAGTCAGTATCCTTGTTTTTGTATGGCTTATCTCCATGGTTGCATGTGGCGAAGCACACTGTGCAGTAAGGTTGCTTGTTCCGGATGTCTACTGACTTCTAAATTTGTGATCCTCTCTCCATTTGAGAGTACCAGGTCTAGTATTGCTCCTCCCGAGTGGGTTCCAGCACTAGCTGTCTAAGGTCTGCCCCTGCAGAACATCGAGAATGTCCCTGCTCTTGGATGTGGCTGCAGTCACACAGGCAGTGAAGGGTGGGGCCGGGTGGGGCACCAGCCCCGGGCGCATACATCCGAGGGGCGCAACCTCAGTACAAAAAAAAAAAAAAAAATGCTAAAAAAAAAAAATTATAACTTCGACAGCAGGGGGCACATCCAGGGGTCACATGGTCCACTCTCTGTCTGGAGAAAAGTCACATGGCACTCACAAACAGACAGTATTGACGAAGCGGGCGCGGGAGTCTCAGAGTTGATGAGATAGGGAGGCGAGCGAGAAGAGACAGACGACGAAAAAAAAATCATACTGTTACTGTACATAACACAGTTTAGAGACTTGTCTTAGAGAGGCAAACAGTTGAGTCCAGTGAGTGTGGCAGTTAATTAAATTAATATTTTAATTACTACAACTGAATTTCATTAGAAGAGACGAGAAGACTCTGGTATCAGGCTGAGGAGAGACAGAAGAATGAGCGTGCAATCATTGCTGCTGTGAGAGCTGAGTTGACTGACTGACTGGCTGGGGCGCTGGAGGAGCAGGAGCAGATCAGGGGGCTGCCTGCAAGAATTGAATGTAAGAATTTAAACCAAGCAGCAAGTCCAACACACTTGACTGTGTGAGACACAGTTATAATATATGATGATTGATTCTCTTGATTTCATTTTCAACCTGACCCGACTTCCAGAGTTCGGGGTTAACACAATGGTCAGGTTGAAATGAAATCAAAGAAGGAATTAAGTGTAAAAATAATGTAATGTCAAATTAAATTTTAATGAATGTGGTATGCAGCCAGGCCAGTGATATGGCTGACATGCCGCCAGCCGCCATATGTTTTATGATGCTGATGCGGTCCGTCGGATGACCCATAAACACAGATTGACTTTTTGTTCATTTTCTCCAGTGTGTGTTTGTTTATTATTTTTTCATTTTCTTCCCACGCAATAATACACTCTCTCTCTCCTCTGCCTTTACCTAGGGCAGTCAATTTCTTAATGTAGAGAGGTTCAACCTAGAAGGAGCATTCTAGCTCCTTTCCTTTTCTCATGGCTGAAATCTCCTAGCAGTCGGTCTACCTTTCGTTTTGGCCCTTTTTAATTTGTCCCTTTTTGCCCCATCAGCGAATTGTTTCAGCTCAAGAGAGTGAGCCACATTGGCTTGCGATTAATGCATTTCTCTGGGAGCGCATTTGATTTCTAGCAGCTCCCAAGCATACGGGTGAGGTACAGAGAGAGAGAGAGAGCGTGCTCCTATTCAGTTATTAACTCATCCTCTCTCTTTCTCACTCTTTGAGTCTTTAGACCCTACAGGATCTTTTCTTTTAAGAAGCACCGGAGGGAAACACAAGGCACGGAGCGCCGCGGCAGTAAAGTACAAAGGGAAAAAAAAATATTATCGCTCCCGACGCTCCGTCTCAATATCCTGTTTTGTTACTTTCAGTCAGAGTTTCAGGATTAACATTTTACTCTTCGGAGCTTTTCTTTGCCGCATAATGCATTGCGGCGGATCATGTGCAGTAGTTCCCTCACCTTTTACTCCTGGGCACCATTCTGTAATTTGTACACAAAAGGCTAATGTGCAGCACAGAGTGTATGACTCACTTTTCCATAGAACAGAGTGATTATTCTATCCACACTAGTTTGTTTAAACTACTTCTTTCTTTCTCCTTTCGGGAGCACACTGTTTTGGGCTCTAAGGCAACAAAACACACATTATTTTAAATACAGTCCAAACCCATTTAACCTGACCACCTCTAATCAGACCACTCCCTGTCTAACGAACCTCTCTGATATCCCGCGCACTAAACGTGGTAATTGACACTCACCCAAAGTACTAAAACTAATTTTCACCTGGCAGCTGCAACTAAGCAATCCATTAAATCCATTGTTCTCTCCCTGGCAATTAATTCCAATTGTAAGCATCCCCTTCTCTGCAACTAATGTGATTTCTGTGATGAGGGCTTTGTTATAATCATGTGTTGAACTGGTAGTCTACTCTGCAGCAATCCCACAGGACTATTTTTTGGGTCTATTGTTGAGACTGATTTGTACCCATACTTGTTGTTCATTTGTCTTGTTTTATACAGTATAGAGACATACACATCAACCCCTTCTATCCTTTCTGTCTTTATGGAACAGTTTGTATCCTTTGATCTGTCTGTACTGTACCAATCATGACATAATTAAAAATAGCAGCTGTCACACAGTCTTCTTACGCCTCGAATTCCGATCCGAACTTGCTTTGGCTTACAAAAACAATCGGGTCCTTAGTTGGTAAATCCGACCACCCAACCATCTTGAAGCATTAAAATAAATAGAATTAGTCAGTGCTGTGCTCCATTTCTCTCTCCGTCTGCCCAGTTCAGCTACACTCCCCCCATTGTCTCACTTTTTCCTGTTTCCTAATCCTGCTTTTGTTTGATTCCCTTGAAACTGCTATTCCTTGTGTTTTGTATTGCCAAAACTTGCACGTTGTGCTATAAATGAAGGCGTAACAATTTGCATGTTTTATTTTAACACGCCCATCCTTTGTTAGCCCACACAAACTTTCTTTATTATTGCTGGTTTCATTCAGATTTCTTGCAGACAAGTTTTTCACGGACATTGCAGCTGACTTCTCAGAACTGTCCTTTGTTGTATAAGTAGCCAAACTCCACCTGCTTTATTTATCGTTGGGTGAGATGGAGTCTGTGTGTGTGTAGTGTTACCGGGGACAGATTGCCAGACAACAACGTAGGCTGACCTCACTGCTTAGGCGCAGAGTGTAGAGCAGGTGTAAATGAATAATTCAGACAGTTTCATGGCTTTGTGTCTCACGTTTATGCGGCTCTCTGAGAGGTTGGAAGTTAATCGCTCCTCCTTTCCTTGTTTGTGTGATCACGAAGCCTTGTACAGTAACAGTGGATGGATTATGGTTTTTAACCTAATATTTTTATATTAATGTATTTTTTTTCAAACATAGGTATTTGCAGAAGGAACACATGGAAGAGTCGCATAACATCATAAGACATTGGTTTCACGTAATAAAGAGCTTAGGATACTTTCCCTGAGTTACACTTGGAGCCGGGACTTCTATATAAACCATTTTCTCAGTTAAGATTTTAGAAGGCATACACTAGAGCATTACAGGGGTTAAGCAACCAGGATGTTAGGTTTGACCTCATTCTTGCTGGAGACAAGAAGAATAAATCGCTTCAACTTGCTGCTACAGATTAAACTTTGATTAATTCCTCAATCAGTTGGCTACTTTTTTTAAACCAATTTCTTCATCCATATTAGCCAAATTGAGATGCAGCATCTTGATTCGTTGGGGGTTGCTGTTTCTTATCATTTCCACTTCTTGGGTGGACTTTTAGTCAGAGGTGAAGTGACTTGCCCATAGTCACACAGTGAGTTTGGCTCCAGTGGGGTTTGAACCTGCTAGTTCTACACAAGCTGATGTGCTAACCACTGCACCACACTGTCTCTGTTTTTGTTGCAAGGTTTCACTGTAAACCTTTTCAAGACAGGTGTGCCTATACACTGGTGTTTGTTTGTGGGGGTTATATGTGGCAGAAAGCCACCTGTATGCTCTTGCTGGATCAAGATGCTGATGTAGACATTTATTTTTATGGATCGTCCTGCAATGTCAGTGACTTAGATACTGATAGTGCATGTCACAATGTCTTGGTATACATGTAGGTGCAGTGGAAAAGTCCCGAAGGAAGAAACTTTGGAAACAGTACAATCTATACAGTATTTAGTGTCCACGTTTATAAGTACCAGTATGCACAACAATATGAAACCAGATCAGTGTTGCCTAGACACCATCTGCTCTGGCAGCTTGTCTAAGAAGCAGTCTGGTGTAGTGGTTGAGTATCAGCTTGAGAACATCAGTTTGAACCCCACTAGGGCCCAGATTCTCACTGTGTGACCCTGGGCAACTCGCTAACCTCCCAGTACTTTCTAAGCCATGGAAATAGGTAGAAGAAGGATCCCATAGAAACAAAAATTGGTATATATCAGTGGGCTGGGCTGAGTAAATACATTGGCCAGATATTCAAACTAGCGCATTCTGAGCGCAAGCCCCTGCGCTGCTCAAAATAGTTGTGCATGGTGTGGCGGGGTGATATTCAAAGGGTTGCATCGGCAACTCCTTTGAATATCACACCCAACTACAACATGGTTTTACTGTTTTGGTCGTATTTCTTTATCTATGCCCTCAAACAATCTCTCCCTAAACCAAATAAAACATAAAAACACACAATTTGTATGCAGAAAGTCCTGCTTAGTCTGCCCAGATGTTAACCATGCCTGTCAGTCGCTGCAGACACTAACTAGTCTCAGGCATCCCTCCTTCCTCCCTGCCCGTTTACAAATTTTCCACTAAATCTATCTCCACGTGCTTGAACCCCACTTGATTTCCCTCCACCACTTTAAGTGGCAGTTTTTCCATGTGTCTACCACTCAGTGAAGTAGTACTTCCTAACACTCCTCTTAACCTCCCCCTTCATGGCATGCCCCTGGTTCTGGTGCTCTTTCTCATTTTAAAGAGACTCCTCCTGCACCATGTTCACCTCCTGTGAGGTACTTGTAGGTTTCTATCATGTCCCAGGCCACCTCTCCTGTCCTCTGTGGTGTACAGGTTGGGATCGCCTAGTCTCTTCTCATAGGGTTTCTCGTGTAGCTCCTGCACAGTTTTAGATGGACTCTCCTGTTAAATCAATTGTAAAAAAAAAAAAAATCTTAGTGTCATCTGCAAAGATACATACTTTCCTTCTAGGCTTTCTGTAATGTCACTTTAAAGACATTAAAAAGGACTGCCCCAGTAGTGAACCCTGTGGTACCCCACTACAACCACTAGTAATCCGCCTTTTCTTCACTCTGTGGATGGACTCCTTCACTATTACCCGCTGTGTCCTGTTGTCCAGCCAGTATTTTATCCAGCGCTGCCACCCTGGCACGGCACCTACTCCCAGGCTGGCTAATTTGTTTTGTCTTTGTGCGGGACTGTGAAATGCCTTGCTAAATTCTAGGTAGGCTGTCAACAGCCCTCCCTGACTACTACTTTGGCCACCCAGTAAGAAATCAATTAGATTTGTCTGACATGACCTTCTTGCTGTGAATCCATGCTGCTCGGTCCCAGTGCCCCACAGACAGTGGCCTCTAGGTACTCAACAATTCTTTCCCTTCAGCAGTGATTCCATCCATTTTCCTACCACTGGAGGTCAAACTGAGAGGTCTGTAGTTTTCTGCCTCTGCTCTGTCTTACTCACACTTTGTGAAGGGAATCACATCCACTCTCCTCCGGTCCTCAGATACCACACCATCCTCCCATGATTTATTAAAAGGGTAGTCCATGGAAAGCCAGGCTGGGAGCTCAGGTCTCACCCATGCCCTGTCCTGTCTCCTCAACTCCTAGCTCTTTTTGAATATGTGAGGCAGGGGCCAGCTTCTGGGTTATGGCTGATAGCCTGCGACTGGACTGGACAGTACCAGGTTCCAGTCATCTGTGAGGTGGGTGATGCAGTGCAGTGCCAGTGCATTTTAAAGGAGGGGGAAGGAATGATCACTATTAGCTATCAGGCAGTCAAGTCAGGAAAAGCTAAGCTTAATAATAAAGTAATATAATTAATAGACTTTGGCATGCAAGGCATTAGGGTTAGCCAGGCAGGAGGGCAGTAGTCAAAAAATTGCCACAAGCACAGAAGCACTGTCTGTAATGTATTATGTAAAGACTGCACAAGCACAAGAACTGACACACAACACCCCCACTGTGCACTCTAATTTCCTTGCTGATAGCAATACAAATGCCCTTCCCTTTGAGGAGTGGGTCTGCACGATTTTAAATTCAACTACTTTGAGACTCTGGGAGTTGAGCGTGACAGAAGAATACTGTATGCAGTTGTATTGTATAGCTCAGCTGTCACTGGAGGTGGCAGGCTATCTGCCCCAACTCGAAGAGAACCAGCCAGTCCAGTAGTCAGTTCAGTGTAGTGTGGTGTCACCTGACTCCAGTAATTAAAATGGGCAGACTAGATAGATGGGCACTCATGTCCTTATCGCCATCAACCTATGTTTCATGTCAGTTATCTGATTGCTATCATCAGGCAACAGCCTAAGGGATAGCAGCACCAGTGGTAGTACTAGTGTTACTGTACTGCTGGGTTGGGTGGGCCCCTCGGTTTTGTCTGCGAGGAGTAACTGACTGACTCATTCCCACCAAACAGAACTGGGGCGACCAACGCTGCTATCCTCTAGGGTGGTGATATCAGCCATATAACTGACATGAAACAGAGTTAGTGGCAGATAAGGACCGCAAATACCATCTACTCTGTCCATTCTTTTCTACCTTATGAATATGCCATAGACCTTTACTCTGTCAATGGTGGCCTATCTATTCATACTCATCTGTATTGCTCACTTATGCCTACCCTATCCGATGCCTGTTTGAAGCTCTGCACTTATTCATATCCACCACTTCCCAGGCTGAGGCAGGCCTGACCATACTATTCTATGCATCCACCGTGACCACCCTTTCTGTGAAAAAAAGTTCCTCACAAACAATACCCTTTAATCAGTCTCCTCTAATCTCATGGTGTGTCTTGTTGTCCGGCTATTTTTTTTTATATTGAAACATCATCATGTTAGACTCTTGCGCCATTTAGCAGTACTCCAAATTGTCTGTACAGAGGGCAGAGGCCGGGATGACAACCCCCTGTTTTATACTAGCGATGCCTTTCCCTATGCAGAGAATCTACAAGCCCTGGCTCATAACTGCCTTCTCAAATTACTTGCCTACATTTTATGTCATCTTTTGTTTGTGTTGTCTGCAAAGAGGCATACTTTCCTTCCTCTGCAGTGCACTGCCACTTATATAGATACATAGACAGTGTCGGCAGATAAGGGCCTATGGCCCACCCAGTCTGCCATTTGAGCTTGTAAGTTCAGTTTATGTTTTCCTAGAAGTCAGTTGCCCCCTGACCTCCAGAATTCCTTTATGTCTATCTCATGCATTCTTAAATCCCGTGGATTGTCTCAGACCCCCACTTCCTCTGGCAGGGTGTTCCACTTGTCCACCACCCGTTCTGTGAAGAAATTCTTCCTCATGTTTCCTCTGAATCATCCTCCCTCAACTTCATCCCATGCCCTCTGGTCCTGGAACATCTTTTCGCTTAAAAGTAGTGTATTCCTGCACTTGTAAAGACAGTAAAGAGGACTGGTGATTCCAACCCTATGGAACATGACTAGCAACCCCACTTTCTTCTGCATGGACTCCATTCTGCTGATTACTATTCCTGGGCTGTCCCTATGTCCTGTTGCTCATTCCTGGCAATTGTTTACTCCAGGTTACCATCCTGGTATGCACTCCTGGCTGGCTTTCTTGTTTATTAATCATTTGTGACAGTGTGGGACTGCTAGTCTAGGAAGGCCATATCCACAGCCCTCTTTGTTCTACTTACTAGGCACCCATATCCCAGCATCCTCCTCCACTCACCCTCCCTATTTCCGAGTTACTTGTAACATGCATGCCCACCTTTAGGTAACCTGAAATGTACTCTGTAATGTGACTAAGGAGGGGCAGGGGCTATCCTTTCAGTGAAAAAATAATAAATATGTATGACTGTAGCTGATAATCTACTGTACTAGACTACTACTTAATGTAATGTGTGGACTTCGTTTTATAGCCAGTGTCGAAATTGAGTACAGTCTTCTGCAGACGACTCTTGGAGTGGACAAGATCAACGCACTCGGCTGAGTCTCAGTCTTATAAGGTAAGGTAATGGGTTTTTAAATTTGGAATTGGATGTTTTGTGTTATCTTTTACACTCCTATTGTCATGGTATCGATGTGACATACTCAAGAGGGGTGAACAACCTCTTGACATCACATCGATACCATAGCTATCAAACTTGCAGAAATTGGGACTAGTACTTCCTTTCTGTATGTGTGTAAGGAGGTGCTTTGCTCTTGAGTGAAAATAGCAATAAATTATGTACTTAATTTAAATGTGAACTTTCATTTGTAGGTCCGAACTTGAGTGTGGACTCCAGACCATCCATCACCATCAGATCAGAGAGTTCCTGTCCTACATAAATAGCAGCAGTCACCAGAGGCTGTAGAGGAGTCACCTTCAACAGTCAGTCTTATTAAAGGTAAGTCAATGTGTTTTAAATTGGGTGAGGGTGTATCGTGATCGCATTTTGTAGCATTGAGTTGACTGGTAGTTTGTCTGACTGTCCGGTTAGGGTACAGGTGGGGAGTAGGGAGGTGGGGCAGTAACGTAGTAATGATGGTTGGAGAGCATGGCAATAAGTTACTAAGAAATAAGGCACTCCCAGAGGTTAGATTAATAGTCAATAACCACTATCTAGGGTCTGGGATGTCAATGTACTATATGTGCACAACAAGATGGGTGGTCCAGGGGCAATTTTCCCACAGGTTGTAATTAATTGGATGTTAGTTTAACTCCTGTGAGAGCCTTATTGCTATTATAAAAATGTATTCAAAAAAAACTGTAACAAGTATAGTTTATGGTTATGAATGTTCTGTAGCCTAGAGTTAGAAAGTGACTGGTAATGCTGCATTGTGATTTTACGCCAGCATTCAAAAACTGTTCATAGAAGAACTTTTTTCTAAAAAGTTGATCTTACAATAATATCGACTGTTTATATAATTTAAACAGAGAAATATTTGAGAAAAAAGTTCTTCCATCAACAGTTTAGGAATGTTGGCTCAAAATCAGAGTGTAGCATTCCAGTCAGTCAGCAGTGACAGGATGGAAGCCTAAAACTCAGGAAGAATCAAAATACCATGGTAATCAGGCTGTACATGACGATTAATGTAAGGCTGATCCTAACAGCCAAGCCAGTCAAATGACTTTAGGCTGGGGCTGGATGTATAGAGTAGAGTTTACAGTAATGAGCTGTGAATTTTGATCTTGTTGTCCTCCAGCAGCCTGGGTTTGATTACCACAACCTCCACTTGCATACTGTGTGACTCTTATTCTCAGCAGCAAGTCATTTAACTGCCCAGTGTTCCCAGGTCACCACAGAAATGAGGCACTTGTGCCAAGTAGGACTAACCCAGTTACCAAACTCTAACAGTTAAAATATGTGTTATATATTTCTTGCACAATGAAACTGCCTGCTAAGATCTTCAGCATTCTCTCACATGACGGGTAAATAGATGTACTTAACTTAGAACACCCCAGTCAATAACTTGTCCCACTTCTTCTGTGGTTATGGTTAGTCACTCACTGTGCCTCGTGACACACCACACAAGGCATGTGTAACTCCCAGTAACCCACACCCTGTTGTGCCTTATTGAGTACACAAACAGGAAGTTGGATAGGACATTGACTGGGATGTGAAGTTAAATACAAGTACACATATTATACTGTACACTTCTCTCTTCAGTATTTTGTAAAGGAAGGCCTGATTCTTGAAGATGGCACCAGAAGAAACCATCAGGGGCAGAGTTTAGAAAACTGAGGAAAGCAAGAGAAGAAGAAAATCGAAAACTCTCCCAGCACTGGCAACATTGGCTTACTAAGTCTAAGGAGCAGGAGGGAAGTTCTGCTACTCCGTCAGTAGCAACACCAATTGACATCAATGAGCCTACCCCTACTAAGACAGATGTTGAGGGCAATATTACAGAAGAAGAAGTAGTTGAAGAAAAAGAAGATGATGATGATGATTGCCAGCCGACACCGTCTGCGTGCAGCTTTGAAAATTATACAGAGGATCCTGCATTAGGAAGTAATGTAGATGCTGTAGCCAGTTCGGTACTCCAACTTAATTTTAATGACCCAACATCATGGCCTGACATGACTGACAAAGTTAGATGTTGCTTGGTGGAACATGGCCCTGAACAAAAGAAAAATGCTGATTTTAGTTTCTCAGCGTCTGATGATGGCAGGCGCTTTTATCGGGATTGGTTTTCAAAAATTCTTCCCAATGGAGAGACTGTGGAACGCACATGGCTAATGTATGGTGAGACCAAGAAAGCTATCTACTGCTTCCCATGCATGCTATTTGCAAAAAAATCATCCACTACATCGAGTCTAGCAAATCCAAAAAGGATTTTATGACTGAAACATTTAAATCCAGAATTCCAGATCACGAAAACTCCCCTGAACACCGTGACAGTTATTTACGTTGGAAGAATTTTGAAATGTGCTTGAAGACAGGGGCCACAATAGATGATCAACTGCAAAGGTCAATTGCTTCAGAAAAAGAAAAGTGGCGTACCATTCTGAAAATTATTCTTGATGCTATTCTTTTCTGCGCAAAGAACAACTTGGCTCTCAGGGGGTCCACAGAGATAATTGGACACACACACTCTGGAATTTTTCTTAATTTGCTAGAACTAATAAGTCACTATAATCCGGAGCTTGCAGGGCACATTGCCAACCATAAGAAGGGGTCTGCCACTTATTTTTCTCCTACAATTCAGAACGAGTTTATTAACTAGCTGGGTTCCACTGTGAGACGTGAAATAATCGCAAAAATTAAGGAGGCAAAATATTTCTCTATTATGTTTGACTGTACGCCAGATGTGGCTCACAAGGAGCAGATGTCTCAAATCATTCGGAATGTGAGGATACAGGATAATGATTGTACTGTTGAGGAAAGTTTTATTGATTTCATCATCTCACATGAAAAGACAGGAAGTGGGCTAGCTGCAGAAATTGAAAAGAAATTAGTGATGATGGCTTAGATATAGCTAACTGTCGTGGCCAAAGGGTATGACACAACGGCGCTAATATGGCAGGAAAGTATCGTGGTGTGCAAGCCCGTATAGCACAAGTGAATGAACATGCTAGATTTGTCCCATGTGCAGCTCATTCTCTTAATTTAGTTGGGGTCCATGCTGCGAGTGTATCAGTGGACATGGTATCATTTTTGGCACAGTGCAGAGATTGTTTACATTCTTTGTAGCTTCAACAAGCCGCTGGGAGGTGCTGTCCAAGCAGTAAAGGTCACTCTGAAGGGTCACAGTGAAACAAGATGGTCTTCAAAGTTTCGTGCAGTTCACGCTCTTCATCTTCAAATACCTGAAGTCTTAAAGGCATTGTACCAAATAAGTGAAGATGCAACCAATGCTGACTGGTATCAACAGCCTAGAGCCTAATCAAGCAGATAGATTTCAAATTTCTTTGTACCCTAGCAATGTGGGACAAAATACTGAACCTGATTGAACGAGTAAACCAACTGTTGCAATGTAAGGATTGCCTGTCGATAGTGCCTCAAAACATATCAGTGGATTAAGGGATGCACTGCAGCACATACTGGGATGATGGAATACATGATGTTGTACAACATGCAGCAGAACTTGCTGAACAGATGTCACTGAATGCAGAATTCACAGAAAAAAGGAAAAGAAAGGTGAAAAGGATGGCCGATGAGAACGTTGAAGATGAAGGGCACTTGATTTCTGCTAAGCAGGATTTCAAAATGCAGTTCAACAATGTTCTAGACACCCTCACTTCCCAGATTCAGTGGCGGTATGAGGCACTGTCTGAAGTGGCTGCTGACTTTAACTTCCTTACAGGGCTATCTTTCTCAACAATGGAAGTTAGCGAGTTAAAGAAATGTGCAGCAGATCTAGCAATGAAATATTCTAATGACCTAGATGCTTGTGAGATAGTATATGAGGTAGAGAGCTTCAAATTTCAGGCAGCTTCAGTACTGCCCAATTTTTCTAATGCCACACCCCTCAGCTTGTTGAAGCTCATTCACAAATGGTCTTTGAGTACTTCCTATCCAAACATTGAAATTGCTCTCCGACTCTTCTTGACGCTTCCTGTAACTGTTGCTTCTTGTAACGAAGTTTCAGCAAACTGAAGCTGATCAAGACCTATTTAAGATCATCTATGGGACAAGAAAGACTGTCAAATCTCGCTATACTATCTATTGAAAATGCTGTAGCCAGTGCCATTAACTTCGACAAAGTCATTGACGAATTTGCCTCTTTGAAGGCAAGAAAGGTTCACACATAGGCCAGACAGACAACTGTGAAATGTGTAAGCTGTATCTGACTACTGTGGATATGCGATTCGGATTCAAATAACATACTTGCATGAAAATATATAGCATCCATCAGCTCTCGTCAGTTACTGGGTTTCCTGTCCTGATTGCCTTCAGGTTTTTGGTTTAGTACTCAGTAGCCTGTGCTGTTGTGTGTGGGGCTTTGTTTCATTCAGCTCCAGCTCCATATCTTGTATTGCTGTGTAACTGTTCCTGTGTGTTGTATAGATTGTTCAATTCTCACCTTTCATATTTATCAATTAAGTTGGAGTACTGAACTGGCATCGACATCTGCATTACTTTCTAATGCAGAATCCTCTGTTAGCAAACTGTGATTTTGATTTAAATACCACTGGTTCTCATTTGGCCACTTTACAACACAGTTTATTCTAATTCCATGATGAAGAAAAAATCTGAAATCAGGGGTTGCTACGGATACTCAATTCAGAAGAACATGTAAACAAGTGTATTTTGGTTCAGTAGGGGAGTATTTCAGTAGTAGATTACCCACGACTACCAAATCAGGCTATAGCATGTAACTATAACTGTCTCCCTCCAAGAGCTTCAGTGGGCCTAGAGGACCCCTAGCCCCATACTTTGTGTAGCAATCTTTCACAGTACATTTCAGAAATGCATATAGAGTGGGTGGTTGATGGCATTGTTGGTCACCAACTCATCCACAACAATTGCGGCGGCCCACTCTATACCACCCACTCAGTCTCCCACAACTCATATTCCATGGGAGCAAAATATTCCCTCCCTGAAATCAGGGATAGGGAACTGTAACAAAAGTATGTTTTTTCTTTGAAAAAGGCCCCAAAACTCACCACAGAGCATGCAAACCCCTCAGAGCTTCTGGGGGCCTTGCGGCCCCCAGACCCCGGCTCTTTTCTTGGAGGGGGCGCAAACATAGACTCTCGCCCAGGGCACCAAAATGCCTTCCTACGGCACTGGCAGTACATGTCCTCCAGTTAACATCTGGCATATTCAGGTCCCTCATCAACAGTATCTCCCCTTTTTCAGTCATTTTGAGAATGTCCTCTATCATTTTCATCTATCAAGGAGTGGAGGACAGAAGGTGAGATCCAAGGAGAGAGTGGAAGAGTCCTGGAGAGTCAGTGGTTCTAAGTGAAGTGGGCAGGTTGTTCCAAAGGAAAGGGGCTGCAGATGAGAATGCACATTTACCCATACGGTGGAGACTAGGGGGCACTCAAGCATGGGGCCAGCAGTGAGGCAGAGCTCTAGAACAAACACTTTTGGCCAAAGAAGTTGGGATTGTGGAGAGGTAGCTCGGTTTTGGATGGCCTTATTGACTGTGCTGGCCAGGAGATAGGTCTGTTGGGCTGATGGGGGAAGCCAGCCCAGGGACTGATAGAGTGAGCAGTGGTGTGTTGAGTGAAAGTCCTTGCCCCCTGTATATCCAAAGTCCCTACCATGACCCAGTTAGTTCATGCAGCAAATACTACCCCCTGGTCTCCAGCCTTACTATATATTTGACACCCTTCCACATTTGGCACAGACCATCCTCTCAGCTCCTTGATCAGGCACAACATGGATGATAGTTCACAATCATGTGCTAACTGTACACATCTGTTTATACAGTAGGCACATGAGTGCAAAACTGGCATTCTGTCCTCAGTTGGTCACAGAGGTTAGCAGAGTGTCTGTGCCAATTGCCACTGTGGGGAGAGTGTGTAAACACATGGTGGGGGCCATGAATGGTGCAAGCGGTGGGACTAGGTGGGCAGGTAGTTATTGGCATTTTCCAATGTATGTAATGGACAGCAGCACCACTAAACACCAAGGGTAGTGTGATATTACTGATGGTGGGAGCTCAAAGGGGCAGTGGTAGGAGGCAGAGGTGATACTACCTGGTTTAGGGAGGCAACATCTTTTAGAGCCATTGACCAACTGGTCAGAGACTCACTAATTATGCCATTCAAGATATCATTTTGTGATCCTACCCTGTTTTTGGGATGCAAAGTGTTGTTTGAGAGTCACTTACCCATTTAACAATTGCAAATGCTCTTTGAATGTTCTGGTCTATGTGAACAATAACAATCTATTACCAATAAGATAAAGACAAGTGAACAAATAAAAACATGGAATGGAGAGCTGTTCTCCATGAGGTGGATAATGTAATTTATCTTAACAATGCGTTAGAGTACAGAGTATGATGAGATTAATACTGGTACCACTGTGCTACCACATGAGTCTAGGGTTGCTGTGAGAGGTACCAAATACTGAAATGTCAAAATAACGCAGTACTATTGTGCTACCAGTGTACCAGTATTTGTGGGAGCCAACAAAAATCTCAAAGTTCCGTGATACCATTGTATTACCAGTGTATGTGTGAGAGACAGAGAAAATGGTAAAAAAATGCCATAGGGATACCATTCTGCCAGTGCACTACCAATGCACAGAGGAAAATCTATATATCACCTACCACTGTGATACCAGAGTACCACTGGGTAGTACTATTGTGGATTTTTCAGCTGACCTCAGTATTGCCATTGCTAAACCACTGTAATTCCATTGTGACAAATTCAGTAAGGGTAACCAGATTGCTGAGACAATGCAGTGCTAAAGAAGTGTGATAAAAAATTATAAAGTGTTGCCAGCACTACTGCAGTGTGCAGCAAAAATTTGTGAAGGAAATACAGTGCTAAAGAAGTGTGCATGAAAATCTAATAATTATTTGCAGTGCTCTTACAGTGTGCATCAAAACATAAGAAAGATTGAGCAGTGGTACAACAGTGCAGCAGAAAGTCAGTGCAGTGTATTAACAGTGCACTGATGAAAAGCAGTGCTTTGTCAGTCTGGACTGAAATAAGACTCAAGATGGAAGTGTGCACTCCACTTCCTTCTGAGAAGCTAGCCAGTTACCTGCACATTGGCCAGGGACCACACCTTAATTAAGCCAATTGTAGGCAGATGCACCCTATAAAGGTAAGCCATTTGAGGCAGCAGATGGGTGGTCTACCTCAGTGTTGGTAGCTGGGTGACTTCACAGCAGTGCCCGGAGGTGAATTCCAAGAGACCACCATGCCTTTTGAAATCAAAATAGTAATTTGCCAATCCAGGCTGAAACAATGTTTGTTACATTTACCCTGGGGGTGGGGGGGGGGAGTAACCCGACTTGTGGTTTCTGTAGCACCACTCGTTTAGAATCTCATTGTAGTCTGTGAATGAGCAAGGGAGAGCAGGTAACATTAGATGAAGACTGTAAATGGAGAAGTATGGCTTTCCCATTTAGCTAGCTCCCCCACCAGTTATCTGCACATTGGCTGGGGACCACACCTTAATGAAGCCAATTGTAGGATGATGCACCCTATAAAGGTAGGCCATTTGAGGCAGATGCTGTTTAAAGCTGGGACGCAGCGGATGGGTGGTCTGTCTCAGTGTTGGTGGCCAGGTGACTTCACAGCAGGGCCCTGAGATGAATACCAACTGACCCCCACGCCTTTTGAAATAAAAATAGTAAATTGCCAATCCAGGCTAAAAAATATGTTTATTGTTACATTTACCGGGGGACAGAATGTGCTCTGACTTATTCTTGTTTTTTTTTATTTATGCCATATACAGTAGAGTAGCACCCCTTATTTAGAATTCCATTTATAGTTTGTGAATGAGCAAGGGGGAGCAGGTAACACTGGATAAAACAGAGCCAATTACCCTAGTGCAACAGGGGCAGCAGTTCCTGAAGAGTGGCCATCCGAGATCACTTGTACTCGATGTATTTTATTTATTTAAGTACATAAGAATTATAACCCTTTGAGTCATTGACTCGTTTCCAAAGACTCCATGTCAGATACAGAGTAAGACATTAATGATAGGAAAGTAGGACAATTGAATTCAGAATGGTATCATACAGGTGTGAAACATACATACGGATAAGTTAGTTGCCTATACAGATGGTAGCTAAGCAGATGTTGCATCACAGGGTTCAGTCAAGTAAAGAGTAAGACAATAATGCTAAGAGATTAGAACAGTTATATACAGTACGGTGTCATACAGGTGTGAAACATACATACAGATAAGGTACTTACCTATACACGTGGCAGCTAAGTAGTTGTTGCATCACAGGTTTCAAACACATAACAGGGGGCTTCCTCCAGGGGGGCATTGTACAGATTTAGATGGCTGAGATCCAAGACTGGTTGGAGGTCCCCAGTCTTTTTGGGGACGAGGAAGAAAATGGGAGTAGAACCCCCTTCCTCTTTGAGCCAGAGGGAGTGGCTCTGTGGCTCTATTTTGTAGTAGAGTCTGAATTTCCTCCCAAATGAAGGACGGATGGGTGGGGGTATTGAGAGATGACTGGAAGGTTTTCCAGAGGGCACTCCAGAAACTCCAAGGTGTGACTGCACTCTGTGATTTGGAGCACCAACTGGTCTGTGGTTACTGCTCGCCACCTGTCGAGGTGGAGGGAGAAATGACTCCCAACAGTCTCCTTCGGATCCTTGACTGGAGGGGGGTCAGGTAAGGAGTCAAGAGGTGGGAGCAGGCATTGGCAGGGAACCATAGGTACTCTTGAGGCACTGGCAGCAGCTGGTGTGGGGAGTGGGGGCTCTGGACTGATGCATGTGTTGCACCCTAGCAGGCTGGCTCATAGATTGCTTGTGGGAGGAGCTAACAAAGGGCTGATATTGGCCTGCCTTAGGATGTGTATAATAGAGTGAATGGACTGATTAAGGACCAGCCTGGACTCCTGTAGGGTGAAGACAATGTCCTGAATATCTCTCCAGAAGAGGACAGAGCCCCAGAAGGGGGCATCCAAAATGCATTACTGAACATCCAAGGTAAAGTCAGATATGCCGAGCCAAGACTGGTGACGGAGACAGATCCCTGCCACTGTCCCATGCTCAGAAGTGTCGGTGGCATCGTAAGCAACTTGAAAAACATGATTACCAATGAGCCAAGCCAGATTTAAGAAGTTGAGCACGCTGCGTCTTGGTGGAGTCCTCTGGCAAGCCTACCCCAAGTCCCTGGCCTGGTCCCAAAAGAAATTCTAGTATTGGATAGGGCTGTGTGAAAACCATTTCCTGAATATTTGGCTGAATATTCGGTATTCAACAACCAAATATTCATTATTCGGTATTCAACCATTTGTGAAAATAATGGGAACCAGTCCCCTTTCCTTTGTCTCCCAGTCCATATAATCAGCAAATCCTCCCCAGCCCTCTACCCACCATCAAAAAGCATACTCCACCCCCCAGTACCCACTGGTTGTTTTATCCTTTTTTAATAAATAGTTTGTCCCCCCCCAAGCACCTGACCCTGGCACCCATCGTTCTCAGCTTTGAATTAGAAAAACTGGATAATGGACTGGTGGGCACCAGGGTCATGTGCTGGGGGAGGTCAAACTATTTTTGCTATAGAAGGCTGCCTCACAAGCTTAAATGGGCTTAAATGGACCATGGGTAGAATCAATCACCCAACACCCGCAATCTTTATTAATATTTTTTCGGTGGTATTACTAAAAAGAAAAAACATCCTCTGGGGGTATTGGGGTGTATGCTTTTTGACAGAAAGTGGAGGGCTAGGGGTTTTGCTGTTGGCATGGGCTGGGAGAGAGGAGAGAGGGGGCTAGTTCTTGTCTTTTTTTTTCTTTTAAACAGTGTTTCCTGAATACTGGATGAACTATTTGGTATTCAGGATCCAAATACTGAATAGTACATCATTCATGGTATTCAGGAAATAATATTCAGGCTGTGCACAGCCCTAGTATTGGACCATGTGGGCCTGGTAATTTAGGTAGGGTGGTAGACCTGTAAACGTGTTTGCCTAAGTGGTCTACTGTAGCTGCCTGGACTCCAGGTTCAGAGGGACAGCTCTAATGTGCTTGGACTTTTTGGTGCAGTCGTGTGCCACATTAACGACGATGGAGTTCTCCTTGGGGTGGCCCTCTAAGAAGGGCTGAATGACTGGAACATGGTAAAGGTAGTCGACCTTCTTTAGCAGAGGCAGTGTGGTAGATGGATGGTGCCACGCAGACTTGGAGTCATCTTCATATAAGTCTATCAAGGGGGGCACCACTATGTGTAGGTCATCCAACTGTTGCAGATAGATGGCTAAGTGGTGTATCTCTCAGTCTATTTCCTCTGTCTCCAAACCCACAATGAAATGGATGTGGTGCATGACATCCATGAACTCTGGGTCATCAGGGGGACCTAGGAGCCTCATTAGATTGGATCTCCCCATCTGAAGATTCTCCGTACTGTGAGGAAGACTTTGAAGAAACAGAGTCATTCTTGGAGGACTTGCTATCTGGGGTCAGTGCCAGGTACTACCTGGTCCAGGTCCTGAGGCAGAGGGTCCTGGGAAGGATGGCAGGGAAAGGCATGGGTGGGCCCCAGAGGTAATGGGTCTTCCTCTGGATGTAGGACCACTACACTGAAAATTGGGACTTTCAGTCTACCAGAAGTGACAGATTGTACACTGGGAGCAGGGTAGGAGGGCAGTGGGGTAAGGTGGAGAGCGTGGGATATCAAGTAGAGGGCTGCCACCACTGGGAGTAGAACAGTTGTCAACCCACTGCCATCAGCTGCAGCAATGGCTGCAGCAGTGGGACAATGGGGCTGGGTCCACTGGTGAAGGCAGTGGCAAAAACAGTGATGGCATTAGATGCAATGGCCTGAAGTGTCTGCGGGGGTGACCACTCAAGCAGACCCAGCAAGAGAGGCAGGTGCCTCAGGGGAGGCAGAGGTGACATTGGTGGAGAAGAAAATGGGACAGCCTGCTGTGGGCATTGCCCAGAAAGGATTACATTGGTCCCTGCATTCAGAACCAACAAAGGCAATGCAGTGGCTGGGGGTGCCACGGGGTCAGTGTCTGAAGACACAAGCTTGCCAACCCTTCTAGCTGAGTGCCCATGGAATATAAGGGCCTAAGCACCAAGCACTGGAGATGAAGTGCCCTGCCTGAGACAGCAATAAGGGCAGGTGACTGAGCCACTGGGAGTTGGGGGGAACCCCCTATGGGAGAATGACCTGGTTGTGGTCGCCAGTTTATGCAGTAGTCAAGAAAGGGAAGCTGACCATTCCCAGTCCAGGTGAGTATCCCAGTGTTTATGCTTCCCACTGGATTTCTTCTCTTTTTGACAACACAAAGCAGCCCCGGAGGACTGCTCCTGTGAGGCTGAAGAATTCCTGGCCTGCAGCTCCTTTTCCACTGTGGCCAACTTCAGCTTCAAAATGTAGCTCACCAGTTTTCAGAGGACACTGAGTGGCCTGGTTGAATTTCTGGCAGAATTGGCAGACTTCTGTGCCATGGCTGTGGCCTAGGCTGCACCAAGGCAGGTCAGATATGTATAGTGACTGTTCTTTTCAGGAAACTGTTTGCTGCAGGCACACTTGTAAGACCAACTGGAAGACAATGGGGAAGACCTGTCAAAACACAGAAAAATTATTTAAACACTTAAGAAATGAAAATAAAAAAGCCCAGGAAATGGCAGTAGACTGTAGCTGTGGTGTCCACTAAGGTTGGACATAAGCTGATCAACGGCAGGAATATAACTGAGAAACTTTGGGGGTGACTCCTTTTATAGGATTGGCTCATGTCAGCATACCAATATTGAGGGGGGTGGTCTCCCATGGTAGACTGCTAGCTAAAAGTTTTCTGCATGGTCCTGGCTCATGGTGGCTTAGTCCTACTAGAGATGGCCTGATGCAAGAGCCTTCCTTGCAATAAGATCTTCAGTTATATAAACGTCAGACAACCCAAGAAAAGCTGCAATTGTACAGATATGGAATATACACAGACATCATTTAATATCCACGAGCCATATTGGTGGTCATTCTTTGGATTTGGTGTTCCTCTTGAGGATGGAGATACCCGATTTAGTGGTGGAGCTAGTCGAGTGGTCTGACCATCACACCATTGAGTTCAGTTTCCTTGCCCCCTCAGTAGGTCTGCCCCTATGGAAATGGCCTGGTACTGTCCCTTGAGGGGTGTTACCCCAGATGACCTAATAGCAGTGCTGGATCTATCGAGTATACATGGTGAATGCATGGATCTAGGGGATCTAGCACTTGCCTATAATAGGGTGGGGGTGGTGGCCCTGGACTCCACAGCTCCTGTTCATGTTCATCCCCTTACTCTTCATTCAAGGTCTCCTTAGTTTGATGAGACCTTAAAGGAGTTGAAGAGAGTGGGACAAAGGCTAGAGAGGAGCTGGCTGAAGTCAGATCTGGAGTGTGACAGGCTTAGACTGATGGACCATTATGTGGCCTATCAATCTGCAATCACCCGTAAGAAGGCAGAATTCCTGTCCAGGGAGATTGCTGCTACACAAAACCAACCAGCTCAGCTCTTCTGGACTTGGACAGACTGTGTAATCCAATCTGTCTCTAGTCTGGAGGAGCCTTTTCATAAGAATGATGTGACGAGTTTGCTCAATTCTTCAAAGATAAGATTGCCACAGTCAGATCTGGCATCTGTCTGACCCCCTTTAATGGGAGTTGCAATGGTCAGCAGGAGATGTCAGGCCTTCAGTTTACTTGGTCACACTTTTGCCGACCTGTAATCACTGACATTGTGATGGTCAGCAGGAGATGTCAGGCCCTCAGTTTACTTGGTCGCACTTTTGCCGACCTGTAATCACTGACATTGTGATGGTCATCCAGATGTTGCGACTAACATGCTGTAGTTTGGATCCTGGCCATACACATCTCCTAGTAGGATGCATAGAGAAATCTGGCCTGGTCCTTGCCCAAATAGTCTGAAGATCATTGGAGAGGGGGATAGATATTTCCTGATCCCCTGAAGGAGCCGGTTGTTCAGACCCTCCTTAAAAAATCCTCCCTGGACCCAGACAGTTTAGCGAACTACAGACCTGCCTCTAACCTGCCCTTTGTGGGTAAGGTTATTGAGAAGGTGGTTACGTCACAGTTAGATGATCATTTGACCAGTCACAATGTCTATTATTCTCTCCAGTCAGGATTTAGGAAGAGGCATAGCTCCGAGATGGTCACTCATGCTTAGGTATGACCCCCTGATAGTGAGAGATCATAGGACCCATTCCATCTTGGTCCTTCCCGATCTCTCTGCAGCATTTGACACTGTTGACCATGGGATTCTATTGGAATGCCTGTGGTTCATCTGTGGACTGTCTAGCACAGTCCTAGGATGGTTTTGATCTTTCCTTGAGGGTAGGACTCAGAGTAGAATCTGGAATTTATTCCTCAGCCTCTCTTCCCCCTATCCTGCAGGGTACCACAGGGTTCCATTTTGTCTCCCATGTTGTTTGCAGTTTATATGCTGCCATTGGGAAAGATTATTAGATGGTACAGCTTGAGTTTTAATTGTTATGCAGATGATACTTAGCTGTACATGTCTTTTGTATCAGATCAGGATGTGTTACTCTCTGGCCCAGATATTCAAAAGAGTTGAGCCATGCGCAATAGGGTTGCACCTGCGCAAGTCCGAAATTGCACCATTCTGCGATATTCAGCTGGAGTCAGTTGTGCCCCCGAAATAATGCTGACAACAGTGCAATGATAATGAAGGCATGCTCAACCAAAGGGAGGAGGAACCATGCATGTAAATAGGCGCAGTCGCGATATTCTAGAACTAGCATGCCATGAGCAATAAGGAGCAAGAGAAGTTACGCCACAGCGGAAAGGAGCCAAAATAAAAAGGAGCAAGGAAGAGGAACAATAACGCTTCAGGAAAGCCACATGAGGCAGAACTCTTTCCAGACAGACTGGGCAGGTGGCACAAACAGGGTAGGCCAGGGAAAGGGGAGTCTGAACAGCCAGGCACAGGGAAGGTGTGGGGAGCCACACAGCACAGAGGCCAGCACAGGCAGGTGTACCCGATGCAGGGGAAGTAGCAGCCAGGACAGTGGGAGGAATACAGCAACAGCTGCGGGGAGTGAACACAAGCCACGGACATGGCCTGTGCCACCTTCAAATGGAGGCCGTTATGAGGGGTAAGAAGGTGGGCGGCAGGGGTCTTGGCCGAGATAGGCCCGTCGGTGGTATGCCCCAACAGGCAGTACCGGCCTGCACCAGCTTTGAGCTGTACACTGATACTGAGATTGTGGGCGGTACCACCTGAACCAGGGCAATTCTGAGGTGGCTCTGTGAGCTGTGCAGTGATGTGATGCAGGCACCCACACGATGGAGCCATGCCCTGTCAGTGGAGACTAAGGTAACAGCCTGCATGTGCTTGCTCCCCATGGGTACCTTCCAGAGGCCAACTGAGGACATCACAGGCATAACCCAGTCAGCCAGCCACGCCACCTCACCCAATTCCTCAGCAAGACTGCTGCCACATGCCGCGGAGTACATCCATTCCCCAGCATAGCAGCAGAGCACACAGTAAACATACAGGAGTTCCACAGGGTAGCACATATGCCTGGTGTGCTAGGGGCAATAGACTACTCCCATGTGGCCATACGCACACACCTGGCCCGAGGAGGCAGCATACATAAATCGCAAGGACTATGCCAGCATCAACTGCCGGGTGGTGTGAGATGCCAGGGGGTGGATAATCAATGTCTGTGCCATGCACCCTGAGGGAGCACACGATTGTTTCATCTGGCACCAGTCGGCACTGTGCCACAGATTTGAGAGTGGGGACAACCCCCACTGGCCACCTAGTGGGTGAGTATGCAAACCACATGGACAATCATAGTACCCGGAGGGGCATGGCCAGAGGTGGTATCAGTAGTGGCCTAGATGGCCTGGGGCAGGGTGATGTTGATCTGAAAACTAACCTCCACCCTCTACACACAGATGACAGTGGATACCCACTCTGTCCATGGCTGCTCACACCCTACCAGCGGACTGTGACCCCATCGCAGCAACGCTACAATGAGGCACAAGCCACCACACGTAATGTGATCGAAAGGGTGTTCGGGATGCTGGATGCATGTTTCTGTTGCCTGGACACCTCTGGCAGTGCCCTACAGTACAGCCCCTCAAAGGCCTGTGGGATATTCCTGGTCTGTTGCATCCTGCACAACATGGCCAACAAATGTGGGATAGCCGTACAGGTCAAAGAGGGGAACAGCGATGGGGATGCCAGTGATGATGGTGATGGGCAGCCCCTCCTTGGCCGATGGGACCCCGACTGCTCCAGCAAGCACAGCTGCACCAGGACACGATCACGGAGGAGCACTTCAGCCAACCCAGGTAAGTCATGGGGCCATGCGCAACCACCAGTGGCTAAGGAACAACCCACCATCACGCATGGACACACACCAGGGTGCATGCCATTAATGGAGGTGGCAGGGCACAGAGGCATGCACACAACCAGGGATGGGTGAGGATTAACATGCCACGCAGATGGACACACACACACATGCTTGCACACAATGCAACATACATGCACAGAGGGCAGGAGGCACACTAACCCAGAATGTACACCCTAGTAATACACATGTTCACAGGCCACCACACCCACTGCCTGTCCATGTGCATGTGTCAGATGCTGAGCACCATTGTACATTGGTGTACAGCGCAATGCAGGCATCATCAAGTACATGCAACTGCGGACAGCAGCCGGGAGGGTGTGTGGGTGGACTGTGTGTCTGCGTGCAGGACCGGGTACCCACCCATGCACTGCCCACTGAAACACACAATTCACACAGGGCAGCACCAGACAGTAGCCATGCTGGGAGACTGGTCAGTCATGCGACACAGTTCCATGGCTGCCACGGATGCATGGGAGGCCCCGCCGAGACCCACCAGCACTGACAGGCGGACCACTGGCCTCATGGGGTGGCATTGATGGTCCCCCAGGGGTCCACTGCGTGTACATGACTGTGCTCACTCAGGGGTCTGCAGCACACCAAACATGCCTGCACCAGGAGTGCTCGGGATACCCACAGCTGAGCCCGGCATCCACAGGGTGGGAGTCGCATAACGCCAGGAATGGTGGGTGGATAGTGCACTGTGTGGTGTCCACAATGCATGGGCACCTGACTGTGTGCCCACTGTGACCATGATAGCAATGAATGCCTGTGCATGCCTGTCAATGGCAGAGGTCACAACATCCCAGAAATGGTCATCCCTGCCAGGATCAGTGCGGTGCCCCTGCTGTGATGCGCCTCTGCCAACTCCAGAGCCACACGCAGTGCATCCATGGATGACGCAAGCAGCATCTGCTGCTGGACTGATGCTTGCAGTAGGTGGGTGTGCTCGTCCAAGAGGTCATCAGCCTCCTCGGCATCCTGTCCCCTCAGGGTGTGCATGGCCTCAATGATCAGCCACCCTTGAGGGAGGATGCTGCACACCAGAACCAGGTCTGGGCACATCCACAGGCAGTGGACAGAAGCCTCCACTGAATCCTGTACCCCCAGCCCATTGGGCAACTGCTGATGCTGTCCCGCTGGCTACCGCTCCCCAGGGCTCAGTGGTGCCACCACAGTGGCCTCAACAGTCCCACTGTCCTGAACAGACACCAGTGCTGCTCCACTGGTGCTGACAGGCACAGCCTGGGACTGTGCAGACACGCAGACCTCCACAGCGGCACCACTCACAGCCATGGGCACAAATTGCCCTGCTGTGTGGCCATCCCGTGGCACACATGTCACTGCCCATGACGGTTGTGTCACTATCACTGGTGATGGACTCTGCACCGGCCACAGTCACAGCATGCTGGCATCTGTGAATGCCAGCATGCTGGGACACAGGCAGGGCTTCCTCCACACCTGCTACAACGACATCAGTGTGGACAGCCAGATAGCCCCACTGTCGCAGTGCTCCACATATACCTATCTTGAGGTGGATGGTCCCTTCTTCTACTCCAGCTTACTGTCCGCAGTGGACAGGCCCACCACCACTGACCCATGCAGACTCTTAGGATCTGTAAGGGAAAGCAAAGTCACGTTTGTGCGTGTGACCTACCCTGCCCCCCCAGACAGACCATGACTTACCATGCAGTGATGGGCCACCACCCATCTGGAAGCCACCACCCAGAACACCCTCAATGGCACTGCGTTGCATGCTTCCAGCAAGCCTCTCCTCCTGTGGCGTCAGCTGTACCACCTCCTGCTGTCCACCTCCTGTTGCAGCATGTGCTGCCCTCCTCCTGCCTGCACCCATCTTTTTCTTACACTCCTGCACAGGGCGTTGGTGGCTGCCATGCAGGTTCACAGCACATGCCACCTCCTCCCATGCAGCAGCATGGGCTTGAGATGTTCCCCACCATCCACTGAGAAGTGGCTCCTGATCCAGGTAGGCCTCGAACAGGGCCTCGGTTACAGTCTTTGTAAAGTTAGGCCTCCTCCTCCTTCCACCATTGTGTTCTTCCTCTCCAACAACCTGCTCGGTCGTTATGTAGCCTGCAAGAATGGCAGTTGTTACCTGTGACTGTGCAGTCCCATGCATGTCCCTGAATCCACAGTCCACACTCTCAAACAGCATTCAACTCACCAATAGACTGCAGTAACTGACTATGGCCACTGCAGCACATTGTCGCACTTTGATAGCGCAATCCATGCAAATGAGACGAGGAGTAACTTTAAGTAGATGCAAACTACAGTGCTGAGCCATTGAATGGCTGATTAGATGATTTGCATATGATGGCTGAATATTGCACTGTTGCGCTTTGTGCAGTTGTGTTGAACATGCTGAACCAATGGCGCAGTTCTGTGACATGCGTAGTACACCTCATTGCACATGCCCAGGTTGCTGACACAGGCGTCTGATGTGCTGATGATGTGCTGCACACGGTAGGCAACGCAGGGCATGGCCACCATTGTGCCAGTGGTGCTATAGCAATGGTCACTACATGGCACTGTGGCATTGGGCCATCATAGGCACAATGGCCCAACTGCTCAGTAGTCTGCTATGGTGCTGGCACATAGGTAGCCAATCGCGCAACACATATTGTCTTCCAGTGGCACTGTGCATGGTCATGCGCCAGAGACCCTTGACCCTGTGCCCAACCTTTGCCCCCTAGGTGCCATGTGTCAGGCGTGGGTGCACCTCTATCGCGCAGTTCGATAACAGCGCAATAGGGAATGTCAGCGCTGTACCATGCAGCATCTGCGCATGGGGAGCTGTGCTGCAGAGTGCCATGTTGCCTACAATAGCTGTAAGTATGGCACGCAGACGAGCAGTGCAGTGGACAGCCATTCAGTTAGCCAATCTGGTGGCAATTGTTGAGCCACACCATGGGCCTCACTTCAGGGAGGTGCCCCAGGACAGGGCCAGGACCCAGGTGTGGCAGGAGGTGGTCACTGCCCTGGAGGAGGCCACTGGATGGGAAGGAGCACAAAGCAGTGCAGGCACTGCTATGGGGACCTGCGGAGGAAGGAGCCAGAGCTTCTGGCACAACTGTGGGCACATGCCAGGAGGGGCACAGTGCTACATCCAGGTAGGGGTTCCATTAACATACTTTTATAGTTCATATGGGTCACAGTGTTTTATGTGTCCAGCACCTAGGGGAGGGACCATCTGGAGTTGGCTGTGGCAGTGCTCACAGGGTGTGAGGTGGGTGCATCTACCTGGGTGGGAGGGTACACACCTTGGAGCAGGGGGACTTTGCTTTGGGATTGTACTGATGTTCTTCTCTCTTTGTTTTCCCCACAGGCCTGGATGAACACCGCAGGTTGAGGGAGAAGCCGCGGAGGGAGGAGGATGGTGCAGCTAGGTGGGGTGAGGACCATCACTGCCTACCTGACTGGCCCTATGAGGGTGAGTGCCATACATCCATGATTACTATTGCATGCTGTGTGACAGGGTGGGCAGTGGGGCATGGCCACCATTCAGGGACACCACTGCCCTGCACTCAACTTGTTACAGTCAGCAGTGTCCAGTGGCAATGCATGTCTGGGAGTGCATCAATGGTGGTCCATGTGTGCACCAGGTGCATGGTTGTGCTACTGCCTTTGCACCACATAGCTATGCCACTAAATGGCCATGGTGGTGCTGTGCATGACTTGACCAGTGGTTGTGTGCAGTGTTCCTCATGGCTGTATGTGCCTGGGTGGGCAGGTCCTGTGGATGTGATCACTGCGGGTGGTCACACACCATCACAGTGGTATGTCCCATGGCTGTATGCCATGCACAGTGGGCGGGCTGTATGGGGTTGTGCATTCACACCTATTGACTGTGCTCCCTTGTCCTAGGTACTCACCATCTATGGGACATCAGGGAGGCTGTGTGGGAACTTCTAATGCTGGCCTGGGAATCCCTTGAAATCCTCTGGAGTTTGGATAAAACCGGGGTACTGAGGAGGCACAGAGGTCGGAGGTCATACAGCACAGAACGGCGCTCCTGCTAGGAATCCCATAGTCCCTGAATTCCTCTACCCCCCTGGACTCACCCTCACACCCCTCCTATCCCACCCCATTTGTCCACTCCTGCCCCCTACCCACCCCTACCTTGTTTGTGCCCCCCACCCTTGAATATAGTTTTTGTATTCTTGTAAATAGTTGAATATTATATTTTTGCAATACATTTGATTTTGATACAGTATGAATACTGTGGTGGATTCTGATTTGCAGCTGGCTATAGGTGTTCAGCTGCAGTGGAGTGAATGGCGTCAGTGGTGGTGAATTCATGGGTATGTGTGTGTTTCTGTGTGGAGGTGACCATGGTGTGGGGGTAGCTATCAGTCAGTGTCTGTGGTGTGTGTTGTGCCCTATGCACTGAATGACTGTGTTCAGTGGTCCATGGTGCATGCTCTGTGTACATGGCGCACCCATCAGCCTGTCCATGGCCTGTGCAGCTGACGCACATGCATGTCTGTGGCCTGCACAGTCCGCTGGCATGTCAGTGGTGTCAGTCCCTGCAGGGCAGCCACTGTACCCGTCACTTTGCTGTGTTGCCCCTGTCATTGGTGTTGTGCATGCCTGGCTCGGGTGGCACAGTGGGCACCACAGTTGTTGTCCCACCTCCATGCTGTGCCTTGTGTGTATTGCAGGGGATGTGCCCCACTGTCTGTGACTTGTGCTCTGGGTGACTGCTGGTGGTGTACAAGTTTACAGTGCCTGCACAGGGTGGCTGGCACTCCAGTGCCATGGAGGACTGCAGGTTGTGTGTACACAGCTTACATAGGCCCACAATGGGGGCTTGGTTGCTCCACCACTGCGTCCCTGTGTTGGTTTGCCCTTGGGTATGAGTGGGTGTCTGTCCATACACTGTGTGGCATCCGGTGTGGTGCATGCTTTCATGCACCAGTGTGGGGACCATGGTGCAGGGTGTGCTCTGCACTGGGGGGGATGGTGTGGCATGGGGTGGTCTGCCCTCCCCGTGTGCCAGTCATAGCTTGCTGGTAGGTGTGATGGGGCACCATGGCCAGGCTGTGGGTTGTTTGCTTGTCTCCATGGGCCAGTGGTTATTCCAGCCCTCCCACAGTTGTGCTCTGCTTGGGGTGTGGTGGGAAGATGTATGTTCTGCTGTGTGTTCCTGTGCCCATCTGTGGCATGGGTGGTGGGCCCCTACCTCCCTGGTTGTGCAGTTACATTTCTCTGCTGCTGGGGGCTCCCTGGTTGCATTATGGTACCTCTGGACTGCTCAGCTGAACATCCCTTGTTGTGCTATGGTGCATCAGATCTGCTCAGCTTCCCCTCCCTAGTTGCGCTATGGCACAGGTGGTGTGATATTCAGTCATCAGCTGTAGGTGCAATTTGGCCTGCTCCATTTTTGAATATTGTATCTCTTGCGCATGGGCACAATAGACATGCGCTTGCTCCTGCTACTGCACACTTTTTGGGCGCAGTTTGAATATCTGGGCCTCAGTGTTTAACAACTGTCTATCCGAGACCCAAGACTGGATGAGAGCAAGCTGGCTTAGGTTGAACCCAGTTAAAACTGAGGTGCTGGTCATGGATCCAGATCTTCGAGAGGCGGGTATGTTGGCAGGATTACCCTCCGTGTTGTGGCTTGGCGGTGTTCAGCTGACTGCCTCAGACCAGGTGCGGAGCCTGGGCATTATTTATTTATTTTTTTTAATTCAAAGTTTATTCACCCCATTTTCCACATTACAGGAGGCAGTAATGAACACTTTACATAAGATTCATAAAACAAATCATACTGCCCCCAACCATCCTACCCCTCCCAGCACAGCAGTTCATTCTTACTACTGTTATCACCCACTACCTACCTTTACCAAATATAGATAAGGTGATAATCCCGACTACACACTACTTCATAGCCACAGTAATTAGAGTGTGAAGGGGATCCCAAATATCCTTATACCTATGTAGTCTGTTTAGATGGCTAGCAATAGCCTTCTCTGTAAGTATATTTGCTAAGATCTCATGGAGCCACTCCCGATATGTTGGACCAGTCCTTTCCTTCCAACGCCTGAGAATAACTTTTTTAACCAAGAACACCACCATAGATATGTGAAATCTCCAGAATTTAACCCCTTTATGGAGGACTGATCCCCCAACAGACAAATAAAATAGTCTTGTAAACCCAATAAAGGATCCAGATTGGTTTTTATATGCTCCCATAATGATGCTAAGCAGGGGCACGACCAGAATAGATGAAAAAGTGATCCTGTGTCCTGGGAACAATTATTACACCTATCGGTATCAAGAAGGCCCCATTTCACCAGTTTAATTGAAGTATAGTATAAGTTAGTAAAATGTGGAACTGCATGAGACGTAATCTATCTTGGGATACATATTTATGACAAAACATCCAGAGTACGGACCATTTAAAAGTATAGTGGGAAAAATGAAACCCAGAAGTTGGTGGGGCCACCATCACATCCAAACCTCCATCGAACAAAACTTGATAAATCTTAGAATTCACACCAGAAGAGACAAGAAAAGGGAAAGTTCAGATACCAATGCAAATGTGGTGGAGGGAGGCCCCAACGACCGTGAGTTAACAAGTGCCTCAGTTGAAACGCTTTAAAATTCTGAGACTCTGGTATTTTGAACTTATATATGAACTGAGAAAATGAGAGCCAATCACCAACTTCATCAGAAATGAGGATACTATCCCTGTCCTAAGTGAGGCAACCATGAATGGGAAATTTTCTGTTTGTTAATGGTGAAAGCCAGGAATTCCAAATAGATTGAGTGAGATCTTTACTTTGATTGTAATGCAGGAAAGGGCACAATTGTGAATGTACTCTTAGCGAGGTCATGATAGTAGGACATTTATTAGTATCTTGCATCTGAGAACTTTTTAGATAGAGCATAGTCAGGGGGTCCATATTCATAGATTAGAAAAAATCGAATTCAATCTTAAACCAAACCGGGTTCATGTTATCTGGACCCAGTCTTACCCATCTCAGGTATTTAGCCAAATGACTATCCCAGTAGTAGATGGGCAAGTAAGGAACCTGCAACCCCCCTCATTCTTAGGTGCAGCTAATTTGTGGTATGCCAGCCTGGAGGTCTTACTTGACCAAATAAACTTGGTAAAGAGTTGATGTGTTTTCTGAAACCAACTTACGGGGACGAATGAATTAAGATGGGACAAAGGATAAAATAAATGGGAAATACATTCATCTTAATTATATTAATATGACCCCATAAAGATAACAGGAGTTTAACCCATCTCTCTATATCCTGAGTGATCCCCTGCAGAAGGGGTCCAGGTTTTCCTTAAACCACAAGGAGGGATTACGCGTTAATTTTATGCCTAAATATTTAATAGCCCGGGGTGATCAGCATCGTCCCAGAGAAATAATATTGGTCTTAAAGACTTTATGGTTAAGAGGGAAAAACGATGTCTTATTGAGATTTAACTTATAATTCGAGAAACTACTAAATATATCCACCTCCCTTAACATATTTGGGATAGATATTAATGGATTAGCCAAATGTAGAAGGTGATCAGCATACGCTGTTATTTTCACTGTCTCATTCCTAATGGGAATACCTTGTGTCCCTTCATTATTGAGAATATGTTGAATAAGGGGTTCCAGATAAAGACTGAAAAGTAATGGAGAGAGAGGGCATCCCTGCCTCGTACCTGACCGCAGTTTAAAAGACTTGGAAAAGGTCCCATTCCCTGAAATCCTCACTGTAGGAGACCGGTAAATTGCCCTGATCCAATCTATGAACATGAATGGGAATCTGAATGCATTGAGGGCTTGTAATAGAAAAGTCCAGTTAACCCAATCAAATGCCTTCTTGGCGTCCAAGGAGACCAACCCCGCAGGATATATGGCATCCCTGGACTCTGAGAAGACATGTGAGAGAGTAAGCAGGTGATCTGAAGATGCACGTCCTCTCATAAATCCCACTTGAGACATACTCACAAGATCTGGAAGAACCAGGGTTAGTCTATCTGCCATTATCTTTGAGAGAATTTTGACATCTTGATTCAGCAAAGATAATGGCCTATAGCTCTGAACCATTTCTGGGTCTTTATCTGGTTTAGGTAATAAAACTATCAATGCCTCAAACAGATGCACATCTTCTATCTCACCAGACAAAATATGCAAATAGAGAAGATGCAACACAGGAAGTAGTTGCTCCGTGAAAACTTTATAAAATAAAGCCGAAAACCCATCTGGACCCGGGACATTACCCATAGGCAAGTCCTTTATAACAGTAGCTATCTCTTCCTGTGATAAAGGGGAAGATATAAAATTCTTTTGAGAGTCACATAGTAATGGAAGATGTGCTTCCCTGATAAACTCATCCAGTTTTTCAATGGGCGGAGGACTATCCATGTCCTTATATAATTGCTCATAAAAAGTAGCAAATTCCTGGACTATCTCTGATGGGGAAACCTTTCAGCGTCCCATCGGACTGGGACCTTATTGGGGGTATAAATCTAGCTGATTCTTGTTGTTTTAAATGTACAGCCAACAGGCGCCCCACTTTTTCTCCTTGATCCGTAAAACTGGTCTTTGTACGGATTATTGCCAACTCAGCCTTTTCTCTTAACATTCCCAAATCTTTATCTTTATAAGTTAATAACTTCTGTGACTCCTCTTGAGAAATTTTTTCTGGGGTATATTTTCTAATGCCCACATCTGAGACAATAAGAAGAGTAATTCCGTTTTCTGTGCCCTCTTCTTTTTTGTAGCTAGACTAATGAGAATGACCCTTATATAAGCCTTAAAGGCTCCCCATAAAATATCCGGTCTTGCACTATCTATTGGGTTAGTGGAAAAGAAAAACTCTATCTGTGCTTTCACCACTTTTCAATACTTTTCATCCTTTAGTAATTGTTCATTTAATTTTCATCTGGTCTTTCTTTTGGGGATGTTAAGAAAAGCCAAATTACCCAAGACTAAAGAGTGATCCGATATTGGACCCAGTTGGATCGAGGTGGATAGTACAAATGGCAAGAGCTCATGAGAAACAAATAGAGAATCAATGTGAGATTGCATGCCATGCACTGGCGAGCAATAGGTATATTCCCTAATATTAGGATGAGAGACCCTCCAGACATCGCACAATCTGCACTGATCCATCATTTCCTTAAAGGCCCTGTGTCCAGGTGACGGTCCCCTTGACCCAGTACTTGATCTATCCAGATTCGGATCAGAGACCAAATTAAAATCTCCCCCTAATGTAATTGGAATAGGGAGTAGAGGAAGAATCATGGAAATCAATTTCATAGAAAAGGAGGGATCGTCTGTGTTTGGACCGTATATGCTAACTAAAGCCAATGGCATGGGCCAAATAGTCCTGGGCATTATTTTTGACAATGGCCTAACCCTGAAATTTCTGGTGGCGGCAATAGTCAAAACCTCATTTTACCATCTGAGGAATATCACCCTGGTGAAACATCTGGTTCCTCCCGGTGGTCTTCCAACTTTGGTCCACGCCTTTGTTACCTCCCACCTTGACTACTACAACTCCCTCTACCTAGGGCTACCAGGGGTTGATATCCGTTGCCTGCAGATAGTGCAGAATACGGCAGCCAGCCTATTGCCAGGTTCTTCTAGGACCAGTCATATAACACCTGTGCTCCACTGAATACAATGGCTGTCAGTACAGTGGCGTATCACTTTCAAAGACGGTCTCCTGACCTATAGAGCCATACTCAGTCAGGGACCTGGTTACCTGCAAGATCTCCTTTGCCCTTACTGCCCTCTGATCCACCGGTGGGGGATTGCTAGAGATTCCCAGGGTCCATATAAAGATATCTGGAGTCTGGACTTTTAGTTTTGTGGCTCTGACCCTGTGGAATTCTTTACCTTGACGGGTACGAGATTACCAGACCATCCAGAGTTTCATAACTTCATTGAAAGCACATTTATTTAGCCTGGCTTATAGTGGCTATTAGGCCACTTTTGAAACTTACATAGTTTAAACTATTGGGTTTTATTGATCTATGATGCTGTTACTTTTAAATGTTTTATGGTGTTTATTTTATGTACAAGTGCCTTGGATTCAAAAAGGCGCTTTTTATAAATAATATTTTGATTGATAGATATTTACATAGAAACATGGAAACTGACTTCAGATTTTGGCCACCTAATCCATCCAGTCTGTCCTGTTTTACTGTGATTGCTTTTACTGCAGACCTTTCTAGGGCTCTGGCACTTTCTCGTCCACCCTTTCATAGAAACATAGACTTTGACAGCAGATAAGGACTGCTTGGCCCACCCAGTCTGCCCAGTTCCCTACCTACTGGATAAGCTGCAGATTCTAGTTGACCAATAGCCTACTTCCTCCTACCTTAAACTATAATTGCCTTACGTCTGTCCCATGCATTCATGAATTCCCCCATGTTTTTGACTCCATGACCTCCTCAGGAAGGCTGTTCCATGTGTCTACCACCCTGTCTGTTAAAAAATACTTCCTCATGTTGCCCTGAGCCATCCCCCCTCTATCTTCAAACTGTGCACATCTCTTTTTCTGAAATATGCTACCCTCTTCGGACTTTGTTGATTCCCTTGAGGTACTTGAAAGTTTCTATCATGTCCCCTGCCTCATTCCTTTCCTTGAGGGTATACATATTAAGCTTCTTTGTTTCTCTCATATGGTTTCTGTTGCAGAATCCACACCATTTTAGCTGCCCTCCTCTGGACTGCCTCCATTCTTTCTATGTCCTTGTGGAGATGGGGTCTCCAAAACCACATGTAGTAATACAGATGTGGTCTCATCAACTGTCTGTACAGAGGAATTACAACTTCTTGTTTTCTACTGGTGATGCTTCTCCCAATACATCCCAGTATCCCACCCAGCCCTCTTACTGCCTTCACATTGCCTGCCTATCCTTAGGTCATCTCCTCCCTTTCCATGTTTATTGTTGTTGGTACCCCCCCCATTGTTTTTGTTTCCCAGCTGCATTACTTTGCACTTCTTTGCATCGAATCTAAGCTGCCATACTTTTGACTATCCTTCCAACCTTGCCAAGTCCCTTCTCATTCTTTCCACACATAGATACATAGATACATAGACAGTGTCGGCAGATAAGGGCCTATGGCCCACCCAGTCTGCCCATTTGAGCTTGTAAGTTCAGTTTGTTTTCCTAGAAGTCTGTTGCCCCTTACCCCTGACCTCCAGACTTCCTTTATGTCTATCCCATGCATTCTTAAATCCCGTGATTGTTTCAGCCCCCACCACTTCCTCTGGCAAGGTGTTCCACTTGTCCACCACCCGTTCTGTGAAGAAATTCTTTCTCATCTTTCCTCTGAATCGTTCTCCCTCCAACTTCATCCCATGCCCTCTTGTCCTGGAACATCTTTTTCACTTAAAAATAGTGTTTTCCTGCACCCTGTTCCTCCCTGTAAGATACTTGTATGTCTCTATCATATCCCCCCTCCTCTCTCCCTCCTCTCCTCCAGGGAGTACATGTTCAGTTCCTTCAACCTGTCTTCATAGGACTTGTGATGCAATCCATGCACCATCTTTATTGCCCTCCTCTGAACCTTCTCTACCCTGTCTATGTCCTTACATAGGTATGGTCTCCAGAACTCTACACTGTACTCCAGGTGGGGCCTCACTAGTGTCTTGTATAGCGGAATTATGACCTCCCTTTTCCTGCTGGTGATGCCCCTGCCTATACATCCCAGCATCCTATTTGCTTTACCTGCTGCCTTGTCACACTGTTTCCCTACTTTGAGGTCATTATTATAGGAATGCTGCTACCACACAGTTGCACAGTTGCACAGTTGAAGGATTGGAGGGCACTCACACAGCTTCAGACCTGTGTGACATGCGACACACTGTGCAGATGTGGCAGTGTGCAGTGGGCTGCTTGGCGATACCCAGCAGTGTTGTGATGAGACATCACCACCAGGTTGGGGTGCTTGTTAAATGTGGAGGTGAAACTTTATTCAACAGTAGGGGGCCACAGTGGCAACCTGGTGGCTGTGCATGATGTGTACTGTGAGTGTACAACTGTCAGGTGCCAAGTCACCATGGAACCCTACAGGGTGGTGTTGGGTGCAATGCCACAGAGGAACTTCAGCAGCTTGCCCATGTCCTTGGATGCTAGTACCATCCTTATCCACTCCTCATAGCTCTTCTTGGGTGGTGTCCATGGCAGTCCACAACAAATGCCTTCCCTGGTGACATAGGTCCATTGCTGTTCCCTGTGGAGTTCTGCTAGCATTGTCATGATCCCTACATGCACCTTCCTGAGCAGGGCATGGAGATGGCAGTGCCAGGTCTCAACATTGCTTTGGGTCCACAGTATACCTCACTCATTGAGATCTACAACCAACCACAGCTGAGTTGGAACATGGGGTCGTATCTCATGGGCACCTTGGTCACCCTACTGAACAGCCATATCCTGCCCAGCACATGTGTCTGCTCAAAACAATAGAAAAGTGTGGTGGCATTGGGCGGAATGGTTGACTTCAGGAGGCTGAATGCTGCTGGAATGTCCTGTGCCAGGAGATGGGTGAGGGCCACGAGTTCATGGATCTTCAGGCTGAAGTCTGGGTCACTTCTGTATTGTGGTGCAAGGCCAAAGCTCTGGACCTTCCGCCACACAATCTGCCCAAAGTGGAACAGGTGTCCCTTGTTTATGGTTTGTGGAAATTCCATCTTACAGGCATTGAACACAGCCTGCTCAAAGTCACGATCGTAGGTGGTTTGAGGGTGCAGGACTGTATACTGGCATATTTATTCAGCTCCTGGAACAAGGTGCAGTAACACTGCAGGCTCTTTGTCGTCATTAGTGTATACACCAATTACATGATGAAGTTGTTAGGGCCCATCCGCATGGGTGCATGGATGGTGTACAGTGATGAACAGGTGTGGCACAGTCTTGAACATACCATCTATCTCCCAGAAGGGTGCCTGTGCAAGGTCCCTGATGTTGTCCTCTGTGATGAGTAGAAGGACCTAGTGGGTAGTGCTGCCGGTGATCCTGCTGTACCATGGCCTTCCAGTCACCATCTGCAGCTGCTTGGGGATAGTGAGGTCAGCCAGTGTCACTGGTTCTGATTAGAGGTCCTTGCAGTGGGTCCTGTTCACAATCTGCAGCAGGGCCCTCTTGCTTGGCAACTGTTGCCACAGCTCAGTGGTCATTACAGTTGCTTCACTCTGCAGTTGCTATGTGGGGCTAGTCACGGTGCTGTGTGCCTTCTACTTGATGCCTGCCAACACCTGTGCTGGTAAAGCATCTGTCACCTCCAGAGCATGACTGTGCTCATTATTTTTCTTTAGGTGGTGCTGGCCATCCTGGAGCAGTGTGATGGCCTGGCTGAGGCAGGACTTGGACTTATGGTGCTGGCAGCACTGTTACACTGTCTCAAGCTGTCCTGGTGGTGCTGAGGGTTGAGGTGCTGGATGCCATACCTTGTGTCACACCAGTGACCCGGGTTCAGGATTGAGCCTGGGCTGTCGGGGGTCGGCAGGGGTGGACTGGGATCGAACATCCATAGACTGCTTTCCCAGTCCTGGGGTGGGCTGGGGAATTTCACTGTGCTGTAGCAGCCCCCTTGGGATGCCCAGGGGCACTACTAGTGTCAGTGACACTAGATGGGGAGCACGGCACTTGTCGGTACGTTGCTCCTGGACATCCTTGCACATCCGTGCTACTGGGGCCAATCAAAGGAAAATGGCTGGGCATGACCTTTCAGCTTGATGGCTGTGCTCTGAGCCACCCGGAGGACTTTGGTGGAGTCCTATTGAGGAGGGTCTGGGGCTGTCCTGACTGGTAGATGCAGAGGGGGAGCTCTCCAGGAAGATGGCATGATGGTCATCCCTGATCCTCCTAGGTGCAGTTTGAGCTACCCAGCTCTCCAGGTGGATGGAGGTAGTTGCTGGATGCCCCAAGCTGGAGTGTGCGCCACAGCAGGTGAAAAATATGATATGTTAAAAAAACAGTACACTGTCTCACTGCATGTCCATTCATGGACCAGGAGGTAGCCATTCACATTCAGCTTGGACTTTCCCTTCCTGGATGGTACCACCTCACAGATTGTCCATGATGTTGGGGTTGCAGTTGAGCACCCTGGCCCCTCCATGGCTTCCACGCTGTCCTCCATTGTGCCAGAGGACTGCGTAACATGACCAGCTTTGGTTCCAGCTCAGACATGCCGGTGTGATTGCACTTAATTTGCACATCACACTCCATGGGCCACACCTGTGGCAGTTGCTACTTGTCTGTGGGTGGTTTGTACCAGTACTGTAGTACCACTGTCTGCCCACAGTCCCAGTGCTTCAAGGCTGTGCTGTGCACCATGGTCACATTCAAGTTCTGTGTCCACATTGTCCTGTATCCCTATCAGCTACTGTGCTGCAGTGGGGCTATGCTCCATGGTACACTTCCCTGCTGTCCAGCATGCAGGGATGCAGGGGTCCTTGTGTGTTGTGCACTCTACCACAGGTCAGTGTCCAGCTACCTAGCTGGCCTTGCACCCCAGCATTGGCATCCATAGTTCCCATGCATGCCTTCATGAGTCCATGTCTGTCCAGCTGCCCCATGCATCATTTTCTGATGCCTACCTGTTCTCTATGTTCTCTTCAGCTGTAGTTCCCTGACCTGAGACTTCTCCGGTAAATGATCTACTGTAGCCCACACTGTGCTCTTTCCTATTGGGCTTGCATTTTCTGCCCCTCTGCCAGTTTTTTTGTCAGAGTTTCAGTTCACCTGTTTTGTTTACTAACCACTCTCCCTGCATTTGAAATGGGCCCTACCCAGCCAACCACTCTCCCTGCAGCTGAACCACCCTTTTGGCCCCTGGAGAAACCTTCTCCAAGGAAAGCACTGTCCATGGACCATTCCACAGTTAAAAGGAGGGAGGAAGAGGCTCCCAGCTGAGTAGGAAGCAACTGCTGGTGGGGGAGTTAATTAGGGGGGATAGACTTGCAAGCAGGGTGGGGTAAAGGAGAGGGTGGTGAAATACCTGAGAGGTACTTTGGCTTGGATGGATGAGAGCAGATACAGTGGATCATTAGGCAGCAATAGATGAAACATAGACTTTGACGGCAGATAAGGACCGCTAGGCCCATCTAGTCTGCCCATTTCCCTACCTACAGGATAGGCCGCAGATCCTAGTTAACCAACAGCCTATTTCTTCCTACCCGCCACAAGAATTGCCTTATGTCTGTCCCATGCATTCTTGAATTTTCCCACAGTTTTAGACCCCACAACCTCCTCAGGAAGGCTGCTTCTTGCATCCACTACCCTCTCTGTGAAATAATACTTCCTCACATTGCCCCTGAACCACCCTCCTTCTATCTTTAAATTGTGTCCCTTGTTCTTGCAAGTCTCTTTTTCTGAAAAATGCTACCCTCTTGGACTTTGTTGATTCCACTGAGGTACTTAAAAGTTTCTATCATGTCCCCCTCTCCCTTCTTTCCTCAAGGGTATACATATTAAGCTCCTTTAGTCTCTCCTCATACAGCTTCTCTTACAGACCCTGCACCATTTTAGTTGCCCTCTCTGGACTGCCTCTATCCTGTCTATGTCCTTGCGGAGATGGGGTCTCCAGAACTGGACACAGTACTCCAGATGGGGTCTCACCAACTGTCTGTACAGAGGGATAACAACTTCCTGTTTTCTGCTGATGATGCCTCTCCTATACATCCCAGTATACCCCCAGCCCTCCCTACTGCCTTCTCACATTGCTTGCTAACCTTAAGGTCATCTGATATGATTACCCCAGGTCCCTTTCCTTTTTTGTTGTTATTCTACCTCCCCACCCATTGTGTATTCTTCCCTGGGTTCTTGTTTCCCAGGTGCATTATTTTCTTCTTTGCATTGAATCCTAGCTGCCATACTTGACCATTCCTCCAACCTTGCCAAGTCCCTTTTCATCCTTTCCACCTCCTTGTGTATCAACCCTGTTGCAGATTTTTGTGTCATCTGTAAAAGGCATACTTTTCCTTCAGTCCCTCTGCAATGTCACTGATGAAGACATTAAAAGGACTGGACCCAATCTGAACCCTGCGGTACCCACTAGTAACCCCCTTTCTTCAGAATGGACTCCATTTACAATTACCTTCTGTGTCCTGTTGTCCAGCCAATGTTTTACCCAGGCTACCACCCTGGATCCCACTCCCAGGCTGGTTAATTTGACTATTAATCTTGTGTGGGACTGTGTCAAATGCCTTGCAAAGTCTAGGTAGGCCATGTCCACAGCCCCTCCCTGGTCTACTACTTTGGTCACCCAGTCAAAGAAATCTGTTAGATTCATTTGACATGACCTTCCTGGGCAGAACCCATGCTGCCTTGGGTCCTGTGCTCCACTGGCCTCTAGGTACTCGACTGTTCTTTCCTTCAGAAGTGACTCCATCACTTTCCCTACCACAGAGGTCAGACTGACAGGTCTGTAGTTTCCTGCCTCTGTCTTGGACCCACTTTTGTGACAGGGAATCACATCCACCTTCCTCCAGTCCTCGGGTACCACCCCATCCTCCCATGACTTATTAAAAAGAGTAGCCAGTGGTTTCACTAGTTCCTCCCTTAATTCTTTTAGAATTCTGGGATGAATTCCATCAGGACCCATTGCTTTGTCCACCTTCAGTTCTAGGAGTTCTTGCAGAACCCTTTCTTCTGTGAGAGGACTGGGATCGACCCCCCTATCAAGAGTGCTTCTGTTATTTGGATTAGGCACTTCCCCCTCCTCTTTTGTGAATACTGAGCAGAAATATTCATTCAGTATTCCTGCTTTTTCACTGTCCCCCTCTGCCCACCCACTGTTCATTCTATTCAGCCTCACTATCCCTCCCTTTGTCTTTCTACGCTCACTGATGTACCTATAAAGGTTTATCCCCCTTCTTAACTGGGTTGGCTATCTTTTCCTCAGTTTGGGCCTTTGCTATTCTGACTTCCCTCCCTGCTTCCTTCTGCCTTAACTGGTACAGCTTTCTGTCCTGCTCCTTCTGTGTTTCCTTATACTTCCAGAATGCTATCTTTTCTTCCTGACTTTCACAGTCACCTCTTTTGAGAACCATAGTGGCTTTTCTTTCATTTTGATTTGTTCATTTGCTTCACACAAAGGCTTGTTGCCTCTGTGATGGCAGTTTTGATAATTTCCATTGTTGCTCCACCTCCTTCTAGCCTGTTTGCTAGTGCTTTTCTGAGGCACTCTCCCATCTTGCCAAAGTCAGCCCTCCTAAAGTCCAGTACCCTCACTTTTGTATGGCTTGACTCTGTAGCTGAGTTTAATGTGAACCACACTGTTTGATGGTCACTTGTCCCCAGATGGCAACCCACTTCTAGATCTAAGATCCTCTCACTGCCCCCGTTTGAGAGTATGAGGTCTAAGATTGCTCCCTCATGAGTGGGTTCCGAAACTAGCTGTCTAATGCCTGCCACCTGTAGGGCATCAAGAATGGCCCTGCTCTTGGATGTGGCTGCAGCAAATGTGATCCAGTTAACATCTAGCATATTCAGGTCTCCCATCAACAGTGTCTCCCCTTTCTCTGCTGTTCTAAGAATGCCTTCTATCATATCCTTGTCCATTCCTTCCCCCTGACATGGGGGTCTGTACACAACCCCTGTGCGGATTGTGGTGCCCTTTCCAGTCTCCAAGGTGACCCACAGTGCCTTCTCTCCTCCCTGTTTACTCTTTTGTACAGTTGCTTTTATCCCTTCCTTTACATAGAGAGCTACTCCTCCCCCTCTTCTCCCCTGCCTGTCTCTCCTGTAGGTTATGTACCCTGGTATGTTAACATCCCAGTCATGGTTCTCTGTGTACCATGTTTCTGTGACTGCTACGATATCCAGGCATCCCTCTTCCATTAAGGCCATCAGCTCAGGGAGCTTGTTGCCCAGACTATGGGCATTGGTACTCATTACCCTCCATTTCCTGATGGCCTTACTCCCTTTTGCCCCATCCCTGTCCTTCTTGCCTTTGTTACTTTCTTCATTTACCCCTGCCCTTCTCCCTATCGACACCTCTATGTTGGTGTTTGCCGCACTTACTACCATGATTATTTGGGGGGGCTAGGATTTTTCTGCTTCTTTCCAGTGCCTCCCCCCTTGGCTAGTTTAAAGCTTGCCAATGAAGCATTAAACCTATTACCTAGGATCCTGGTTCCCCTCCGGACAGATGCAGCCCATCATGCCAGTATAGGCTTGCATCACTCCAGGTGGACCCCAGTCCCCAATGAAGCCAAATCCCTGAGCTCACACAGTTTTCAACCACTGATTGAATCCATTGATGCGGGACACCTAGCCTCTCCTATGCCATAGATGGGTAGCACCTCCGAGAAGGTTACCTGGCATGCTACTTGACTAAGGCCCTCCCCAATTCCACAAACTCTTCCTGCACTTCTCTAATCCCTTTCTTAGCCAGGTCATTTGTCCCAGGTGGACAATGACATCCAGCTCCCTCCCCTGTGCAGCTACTCCGGCAATCCTGAGGATTCGCTTCCTGTCCCTGCAAGCCATGGCGCCAGGCAGGCACCTTACCTTATAAAGTGTTGCCAGTACTACTGCAGTGTGCAGCAAAAATTTGTGAAGGAAATACAGTGCTAAAGAAGTGTGCATGAAAATCTAATAATTATTTGCAGTGCTCTTACAGTCTGCATCAAAACATAAGAAAGATTGAGCAGTGGTACAACAGTGTAGCAGAAAGTCAGTGCAGTGTATTAACAGTGCACTGATGAAAAGCAGTGCTTTGTCAGTCTGGACTGAAATAACACTGAAATAAGACTGAAGATGGAGCTGTACACTCCACTTCCCTCTGGGATGCTTGGAGAGAGATGACATCATCTTGGAGTACTGTAACTTGCTGCTTCAGATTCCCAATCCTAGCAATCTCTGTGAAAGATCAGCTTTTCTGTATCACAGCTCTTAATTCTTTCTCATCAAAACTCTGATTTTTTCTAACTTTATAACACAGATTTGTTCAATGAATTTGTAATAACTGTGGGATGATTTTCTCATACAAGAGGCAGGTTATAATTCATTGTTTTAACCCACGGGTTATAGCTGTGAACACGCGTCCACTTCTCCTCAGCTGCACTCATGCTCACTCACTAATTTCTTGGCTCTCACAATTTTAAACAGTCTTCTGAAATGCCATCATTGCAAACAAATCTAGAAATAAAAGTCACAAAAAAAAAAAAAATTCAAACCTTTGGACCAGAATGAGAAAGTCTAAACTTTTTCATGGTCTCAGACCCAGCTTCTCTTCTGCCCCGGTGGTACTCAGTCACTCACCCTCCATTAGCCTCCTTTATTTCCTGGCATTTGCTGGACTTAGACCACAAAACCATTCATCCCAAAAAAGGAAAAAAAATGCTGTCAAGTCTATTTACTAAACTTTTTTTTTCCAAGTTCGGTTCTTAGTTGTCACAGTGATATGTAAATGAGCTTCAGAGTTAGAGGAACTCAGAACCTCATTTGCATATCACCGTGACAACTGCCATGCACAGCTAAACAAAATCTTCAAAGTATGAACTAAAAATACTTGACAATAAAGTTTTAAAACTGATTTTTACAACATTTAACCCTCCGCAATAATAAGTATTTTCTATTGCTGTGTACGCTATTCTAGTACAAAAAGGCAGACACAAGATTTGTATTAAAAAACATTTATTTTAATAAATCTGTTGGATAAAAATGTCCCCCAGCAATTACATAAAACAACACATTGAGGGACTGCACAACTCGAATTTAATGCACACCCTCGGTGTGGGATGCTTTGATAAACCCCTTGGGCTTCACCCTCATGGTTTATGCAGCAACCCACTCCTCAGGTGTGCATTAAATGTTCATTATGCTCTCCCCCATGTATTATTTGACATAAAATATATCTAAATGTTGTTCATTCATAGAAATAGTTTGTTCTTGATGTAGCCTTCATAAGTACATTCATTTAATACCTATTTTCATGTCAGATTGACAAACAGGTACCTGTCATACTCTACTACATCAAGCACATGTTCTGTCTGAACACACAAATTTGCTGCAGCAGGGTAGCATGGTGCAGCAGCCTCAACTGTGGAGGCAGGGGGACCTAGAACTCTAGGGCTTAGCAGAGCACAGCAGCCCTGACTGTGGAGACAGGAACAGGGTGCAACAGGTGCAGCTTCCCTAAATGTTGGTGTGGGAGGGAGAGAGGGCAGCAGAGCACAGCAACCCCAACTGTTTGGGCAGGGGGCAGCAGGATGCAGCAACAGTGATTGTTTAGGCAGAGGATGGAGGCAGTAGGGTGCACAATCCCTGACTGTGTGGTAGAAGACTGTAGGCAGCTGGATGCAGTAGCCTTGAATGTAGAGAAGACAGGGGGCTTGTGGGGGCAGGCACAGATGGCAGCAGAGTTCAGCTGCCTCAACTGTGGGGAAGAGACACAGTGCATCAGAATACCATATAGTATTTCTATTTATACATATACGTGATTTATTTTCACACTGAAACCACCAAAGAACTTAAATTTGTGAGTTCAGACAGCACACATGCTTGAAACAGTAGAGTGTGACAGACACCTGTTCGACAATGTCACATGAAAAAATGTTCTTATATGAATGTATTTATGAAGGCAACAACACAGATACACTATTTCTATGAATGAACAAAATTTAGATGTATTTTATATTCATTAAACAACCCTGTATAGTTAGAAAAGATCAGAGAAATAACTAAGAGCTGTAGTACAGATAAGCTGATCTCTCGCAGAGAAAGATTTCCAATACTTCAATACAGCATTGAAACTCAGATGATAAACTCTTTAGAAGATGAAAATCTTGGATTTTAAGCAAATCTATCTAAATACATGCCACAGACCGAGTTTGTAAGAAACCTTGAGAGCAAACCACTAACTCACTCAACCATCACATGGTGTGGTTCAGCATTGGGATGGGGGCTAAGTCAATTCACACTAGGCCAGAGGCTTTGGATTTCAAAATGGACGACTTTGCTGAAATGAGGAGAGGTATCAAAATAGTTCAGGAGAAAAGGGGAGAGGAGGGTGTGTGGAAGAGTAGTGGGAGCTGTGAAAAGATCCCTCAATAGGGACTTCAAGATCACTGCCACCACCATGGGATCTTACCAACAGGTCCCCAGGGAAACCTGTTTCTTACCTCCTCCTTTGCACAAGGTCATGAATGTCAGCACAGTAACTGTGGGTAGAGAGCCCCCTCAGAGATGGACTGCAAACAGAGTCCAGCAGATAAAGCAGAATTATACTTTTAAATAAAACATGCAGTCACTGATTCTATAAAAATAGAAGCTTTACTAAAATACTACTAGTATTTACAAGATAATGTATTTACAGGAAAACAAAAGGGTTGCACATTTACTAAGAAACAGAAAATAAAATCACAAGGAAAAGATAGTGTACAGCAGAATTCTGAGCTATTCTCGCCTAAAATCCTTCCCCTGCCCTAGCTACAGAGTTGCACTGTCCCTTATTGTGCTGTCTTATCAGTCAGCTACAGTAGTCTTTGTATGGCAGGAGCCCTGGTTTTCAGATGTTTCATGTCTCCGGCAGAGAAATGAATCTCATTGCTCTGTTATGTTCTTCCTCTGACTGTGGGAGTTGGTTTCTCTCCTTTGAGTGACAGGCTACTCCTACCCACCAGTCAGATGAGTGGCTGCATGGAGAGATGACCTCATTCAGGCCTGCTGGCTCACTCCATGCACCCCTCTGCTCTGTCTCTGGTTAGGATGCTGCCTTGAAGACAGTCCAAGGTGTGCAGCCTCATGCTTCTTGCCTTTTAAGCTGGCTGAGGTGTTCAGCCTGGCACTCTCCCATCTGCCATACAGAATCTGACTTCAAGGATGTCTGAGGTGTTCGAAATTGCACCTTCACATCTGCAAGGATGTGCAGTGTGGATAAGCTCATGGGAAAGTTCCACAGAGCAGTTCTTTGTATTTTCCTTAAGACTTGTCTGGACATTTGACCCCGAAAGCCATGTTTTTTGTGCCCCCTTTGCAAATAGCAGAAATTATGACAGAAGTATATTTAAATTAACAAAAATAAATTAATACATTTCTCTAGTCTCATGTTTGTCACATCTCCCAGCCCCCTTCAGTAAATGAAGGAATGTCTTTTTTGGGCTACCCCTAAAAGACACGACCATTCATAAAGGCACAAGGAAGCACCCAAAGGAACATGGTATGCACTTAGCCCACCTCAACAGTCCATCTGCATTGGCATTTTGTGCACCACTCCAGTTTCCTTGTGGACATGTCCCTACAATTTCTCATCACCTCCTTTATCTCCTCAGCCATGACCTATCTCAGCTGCCTTCAGAGGGTGAGCTTATTCACTGAGGATCCCTATCGTGCTTCTCCAAGGAGGTCCTCCGGGAACAGCCTTATTCCCCTCCTATGGTGTACTGCACATGACAAGGATCAGTTATTCCCTAAAATAGTAGAACTTCATCATATTCACATGATATACCCTCTGCCTGCGCCTTCTGTCAGGCAGCAATAATATACAGTTAACATCAGTCAGCTTTCTGATTATGGAGAATGGGCCCTCCCATGATGCCTGCAGTTTATTGTGTTGGACATGGACAGGTAAAATCACTCCCTGTCTGACTTTGTACTCCTGGGCTCTTGTCCCCAGGTCATACTTGGTGTTTGGTTGCTGTTGTGTAGTTGCTAAGTGCTCCTGGGCAAGTCCTGCGAGCTCCTTAAGTCTGGCCACGAAATTTTAGACATACTCAGCAACAAACTCCCCTTGAGCTGACTCAATCTTGGGTCTTCCTCATCCTGTGACCAAACAGGAGTTCGAAGGATGAGAACCCTGTGGACAACTGTGGGACTTCTTTGTATGCAAACAGGAAGTGGGGCAACTATTTATCCCACTCCATTTTGTTCTGGTCTGCAAATGCCCTGAGTGTAGTTTTAAGGGTCCCATTGAACTGCTTGACCAGGCCATTTGTCATAGGTGATAGGGCGAAGCATGGAGGTGTTTCACCTAGAACTTCTTCCACAAACTGGTCATTAAGGATGACATCTCCTGGGGAAATCCCACTTGGCTAAAGATTCCCAGGAGCTCATCAGCCATGTTTTCTGCCTCAGTGGAGGACATTGCTGCTGCCTCAGGGTACCTGGTTGCATAATCCACCACAACCAGTATGTATCATTTGCCTGATTGACTAGGGGTAGTTAGAGGCCCCATTATGTTCATATCTACCCTCTTAAAGGGTTCATCCATAATAGGCAGGGGCACCAAAGCTGCCTTAGCCTTGTCCATGACCTTTCCAACCCCCTGGCACCGTGGACAAGTCTGACAGTACTTGCTACTTCTGTGTACATGCTTGAGCAAAATAAATTGTTGGCAAGCCACTTTTTTGTGTGGTTAAAACCCAGGTTGCCTGAAATAGGAATGTCATGGGCCAGAAGCTGCTTTTGGTAGTCCTGGGGGACTACCAGCTACAGCACTACCTGTCCCTCTAACTCCCTGTATACTGTGCATTCCCTGTACAACAGTCCATTCTCACAATAAACTAACGTTTTACTCCCTTGAGTGGTCTCAGCACTATTTGCTATCTCTCTCAATTTTTGGAGGGTAGAATCAGCTTGTTGTATCCTGCTCAGCTCCTCCTGTCTGGCCCTCCCCAGTTCCCTTTCAGAAGGAAAGCTCCCCTGGTGTTAACCTCCTCTGCTTACTGTTGGGGCTCAGGGCTGCTACTCCTAGCTAGCCCTTCACCAACACTGGTCACTTAGTCAGATGCTGACAGATGGGCCTGTACAGGCTGTGTCTCACTCCCCTCATCCTTTAGAAGCTTGCACTTTTGCCTGGATACAGGTTTATTTATTTATTTTATTTATTTCAAACTAGGATTACAATACCTTTGAGCCAAGGCTCTTTTACAAAGGTTCCATGTCAGTGTGTGCAACAGTCATCATTTTAGTTACAAACATATAGTCATTGACTTACAGACATGTAATAACCAGTAGAAAGACTTGAGCTATGAGCAAGACAAGGGAAGGGGTGGGTGGTGGGGAAGTGAGGGAGGAGATCCAGGGGAAGGAGGTGCAGGGGTTAGGGGAGTATGGGAGGTGGTTGGAGTGGGGGCAGGAGTGGAGATATGGGGGAGGTGGGCGAGGGTGGGAACCAGTGCAGCCAGGGGCCTTGTTGAGGGAATATGACAAGTAAGGTTCTAGGGGTGCAGGTAGTAACAAATACCAGGTTTTGCCTGCAGTCAAAATCATTCTTCTTGATCACGTCCACAGGGAAATCAGGTGTGACTCCTGTGATGCTGTGCCATCTGCTTATGGTTATTGTATGATATTTGTAATATAAATAAATGGTCTGTGATTGTCTGCTGGCACCCAAGTCAGCTTGTGCTTCAGTGAGTGACCTTTGACCCCTAAAGTTTTCAGAGCAGCTAAAGCCGTAGGATGTTAGAAAAGACCAGAGGAAACCTAATTAACTGCCTTCCTTCCAGAGTGATAGTTTATGACCTTTTATAACCTGCTCATGCTTTTGAAGTTGCTTCCCATTTATGTATTTATATGATGTAAAGAAAGAGAAACCATTTGGCTGATGTCCCTTGTATTTAGCACATAGCCAAGAACTACTGACAGTGTGTGGGATTAAGTTCAAAGAGAAATGTTTGATCAAAGACTGTCATATTTGGGAATTTTTTTTTCTGGTGTTCACATTAACTTCCCATATTTTTTCTTTTGAGTGTGTAAGCCAATAATATAAGTTGTTCTGTATTTTATTTCTCCTGTTTTACAATTTTTAGTAAATTACATTGTCTTTAATACTGCCTGCATTTCTCCTCAGTTCTTTTGCATGTGATGCTGAATCTGTGTTTAAGTCTGATAGCTATTAAGGGCTTGCATGGTGTTATTAAGCTTGTAAAAGATATGAATATACCTAGGTCTGATATAGAGTTATAAGGGTTTATTTTGGATACCTGGCTGTGCACCCATGGGTGAAAGATTATACTGCATCCCACCAAAGATAATATTATCTGAGCCTGTTAACTGGGTGTGGTAGCATAAGGCTCACAGTTTGAATCCCTCCGGAACACGAGGCTAATAGGTGATTCGGATCCAAAATGGGTAGGAAGGTTACCTTGTCTGTTACCTGTTCACACTATTGCACTCTGAGGTTGGCACTGTGGGAGCAGAGGGCCTGACCTGCTGAGTGCATTTGTGACAACTTCTACCTCCTGTACCCCATGGCCATGCCCCCAGCTCAGGAAGACCTGATCCATTGGTGCTTGGACCACTTGACCCATGACTCCCTGGATCTTGGTGAATTGCCCTGGTAGAATCTGCTCTGCCTGGATCAGATCCTTCCTTACCATGGAGATGGAGGCACCAGTGTCCTTTAATGCCTGTGTCACTATCCTATTGACTAGAATGGGGTGCATATGCTTGTTGGAGTTTGGTGGTACTACAGTTTGTGCACAGTTTGCCAACTGCAGGTAACTGTTTTGGTCATGCCCTCTGCCAGGCTTTCGCCCTTTACTCCTGTTTTTAGGGCAGTAGTGGAATAGATGCCCCACTTTCTGGCAAATCCAGCATTTCATTGCCCCCAGCTCCTTGTTTCCCTTAGAACCAGTGGGTTCTGATTTGGGCTTGGGTGCAAGCTGGTTCTCTTAAGGCTGCCCTCCCTGGGTCCTGTGAAAACCGTGTGCTGCCCGGCCCCCATAGTTCTTACACTGCGAATGTTGTCTGCTGGCCACATAAAGATTAACACTTTCTGCTGCCTCCTTTGCAGAGTTGCATGCCCAGTCCAGCAGCCATATGTGCAGGTCATCAGGTACAATTTTAAGAAACTGTTCCCTTAAAATTAAATCTTTAATTTGCTCTACAGTCCATGCCTTAGCCCTATCTACTGAATGATCTAAATAAGCACACATTTGGACAGGCCATTTTACATAGCTGTCTCCTGGGCTTTTTCTTCATTCTCTAAATTTCCATCTATAGGCCTCAGGAGTTAGTTCACAATCTTTTAATGGCATTCTTTTAACTTTAGCATAGTCCATGCAATCATTAACCACTCTATAGCATGACTTCCACCAGGTTCAGCTCTGGTTTGCCTCACATCAGCTATTCCTAAATGCCAAAGACAGTCTCCATGACCTTCGGCACCAGGCAGAGACTCTCTAGGTTCCACCCCTTTCCCTCTTTCCACACCCTTGATGGGACCATCCTTGAGGACACCCTATCTTTCAGGTACCTTGGGATTTGGCTGGATCAACACCTCAGCTTCTCTGGCCACATTGATGCCATTCTAAAAAGACTACTCCCAAACTTGGAGTCCTTTACAGAAACCATAGTTACATCCCTCCTGTGGCCCAGTGAGAACTTATCCAGAAGATGATCCTCCCCATTTTTGAATAATGTGATGTAGTCTATGGTGCCGCTCCCATATCTTCCCTTACTAGATTAGACTCTCTTTTCATCTCCTGTCCATTCGTTCTTGAGGCCCCACCTCGAACCCATCATTGTGACCTTCACCATGCCCTGTCTTTCCTCTCGCTTGCTAACAGACACCAGTCTCACTGTGCTAAACTAACTTTCAAACTTTGGCTTGGTGTACTTCCTTGCTGCCTCTCATGCTCCCTCCCTCTACCTGCCTTCCTCCCACTCCCTCAGATCCTCCAAAAATACACACCCTGCTAGCCCCCCCATTGTACCACGCTGATCAGCTAATTGGGCTTCTCCCATTGATGCCCCAAAATCTGGAACTCCCTCCCACCTCAAATATGACACACACCTCCTCCTCCCACTTCCTTGCCTCTGCCTTACATAACTTTCTTTCTGCTAGCTGCTCCTGCTACAATCTTCCTTATCTTGTTCCCCTATGAGCCTGCATCAGCTTCACACCCACCTCATTCCTGCAAACCCTCCCCTACATTCTCCCCAGCACCTCTTCTTTTCCTCTTACTCCCACCCCGTTCCCTCCCTGTACACCAGCTTACTCTCACTACCTACTCACTGCTGCTTGGCCTAGGCCCCTGGTAGGTTTCAGTGCATCCTGGAGGGGTCCAGAATCTAGGCAAACACCTTCCTCTCCTCCTCCTCCTACTCCCACCCCATTCTTTCCTGAAAGGGCTGGGTTTCTGTATCTCTTCTCTCCCACCTCTCTCTCTCTCAGTCCTTCTGAAGCCTACTCCCCATCACTGCCTACTTCCCTCCTGTCATGCTCAACCTCTGCTGCCTACCACCTGCTTCCATCCTCTCATGCTCTACCTCTGCTTTGAGCAGGCAAGGTCCACAGCATACTGAATGGGCCAGGCCATGGCAGACCCTTCTCTTCCTTCCTGATGTGCTCTAACTTCCACTGCCTACAACCAGCTTCCCTTCTGTTCATGCTTGACCTCTGCCTGGTGCTGGCAGGGTTCCCAGCATTCTGGAGTAGTCAGACCCTGGCAGACCCTTCTCCTCCACCCCTTGCCTTACCCTCCTCCAAATCCCCCCTTCCACCCTCCTGCTCTCTGCCTGTATGCCCCCACCCACCTTTCCTCCCCTCCTTCCTAGCTGTAGTTATGGGCTAACTCATAATCTCTAATGCACTTATAGTCAACCTTGCACTTTTGTTACATCTTGCAAATTTTGTTCTATCTGTGTCTCTCTCCTTGCAATCTTGTCCTAGTTTAACCTCCTTGTATTCTATCCAGCCCTTTTCAAACTCCAGAGCTATGTCCCACCAAGTGTTTTCCACACATATTTGTGCTATTGTATCTATCTAGTTCAGGGCTGTTAGCACTGTATTCCATGTAGCTCATACCTGTTAGCATTCCTCCTTTTCAGAACTTTTGTATGGTCTGCTCACTTTATTTTAATGTAATCAAACTGTACATTTGTACTGTGTACCATATCTCTGTATACTATCCTCTTGTTCCCCAACCCCCCAGGCTACACTGGAGGATGAACAACTTGTTACCCAGCATGCCTTCCTGGTGAAACATTTCAGTAAATAAATAAATATATAAATAAATAAATAATGGGGTCAGGTGGATCATCCACAAAGCATTATCTAAATTAAATTGCCCACAGACCCTTTAAAATGATTTAAAAAACAAATCCAAATAATCTCCCTCTTGGTATTGTGGAAACATTTTAGAATTTATACAAGCATTTAAACTAGCCAAGGGGGGAGGCACTGAAAAGGAGAAGGGAAATCCCAGCCTCCCACCAAAAAACATGGTAATTAGTGAGGTAAACACCAAGGTAGAGAAGTTACTAGGGAGCAGAACAGAGGTAAATGTAAAAAAAGGCAAAGACAGTAAGGACAGGAATGGGGCTAAAAGGAGTAAGGCTATCAAAAAGTGGAGGGTGATGAGTACCAATGCCTATAGTCTGTGTAACAAGCTCCCTGAACTAGTGGCCTTGATGGAAGAGGGTTGCCTGGATATTGTGGCAATCACAGAAACATGGTACACAGAGAACCATGACTGGGATGTCAACATACCAGGATACACAATCTAAAGGCGGGACAGGGAGGGTAAAAGAGAAGGAGGAGTAGCTCTCTATGTAAAGGAAGGGGTTAAAGCAACAGAACTAAAGAGTAAACAGGAGAAGATGAGGCACTCTGAGTCACCCAGGAGACAGAAAATGGCACCACAATCCTCATGGGGGTTTTATACAGACCCCCATCTCAGGGGGAAGGAATGGACAAGGAAATGATAGAAGGCTTCTTTAGAATGGCAGAAAAAGGGAAGATATTGTTGATGGGGGACCTGAATATGCCAGATGTTAACTGGAGCACCTTTGCTGCAGACACATCCAAGAGCAGGGCCATTCTTGATGCCCTACAGGGGGCATGCCTCAGACAGCTAGTATTGGAACCCATTCGGGAAGGAGCAATCTTAGATCTGGTACTCTCAAATGGGGATGGAGAAAGAATCTCAGATTTAGAAGTGGGTAGCCATCTGGGAACAAGCAACCACAAAACAGTGTGGTTCACGATAAACATAGCCATACAATCAAGCCACACAAAAGCAAAAGTATTGGACTTTAGGAGGGCTGACTTTGAGAAAATGAGAGAGTGCCTCAGAAAAGCATTAGCAAACAGGCAAGGAGGAGGAGTGGAGGAACACATGGGGAGTAATCAAAACAGCCATCACAGAGGCAACAAGTCTTTGTGTAAAGCAAATCCAGAAGGGGAAGGAAGGAAACATATTCAATTCAGTGCTTTAGAGTAACTGGTAATTGCTATTTTTCTTTTAAACTTAGATTGTAGGCTTTTAGTGACACTATACTTTCTTTGTTGTCTTTACTTATAATTGTTTTTGGGCTGGTGAAAATTTAAAACATAGTGGTGGTGTAATTCTGTGCTGTCTTTAATTGCTGCAAATTTTATCTTGGCTTGTCTGACTGCCCTGTAGTTGGGTGAAGGGTGTTAATTGTCTGGCCTCTGACCTCAGCTACTTGATAACTGGAGGTGGGGCTTAGTCAGAGTTAAAGTAGCAAGCAGAGTTTTAATTTCTCAGAAGAAGCCAGAAGGGGAAGGAAGGAAACATATTCAATTCAGTGCTTTAGAGTAACTGGTAATTGCTATTTTTCTTTTAAACTTAGATTGTAGGCTTTTAGTGACACTCTACTTTCTTTGTTGTCTTTACTTATAATTGTTTTTGGGCTTTTGAAAATTTAAAACATAGTGGTGGTGTAATTCTGTGCTGTCTTTAATTGCTGCAAATTTTCACCACCCCTCCCTCCCCTTCCCCCAACTCTTAATTATATGCCCTGTTAAATCTGATTGACAGAAGCTAAACACAGGGTATAGTAAGGGGTGGAAGTAGGAGGCATAAGGGGAAGAAGCCCACCTCTCAGCACCTACAAGTGTTTTGACTCATTTGTTTATTTATTGGTTTCTTTTTCTTTTAAAAAAAAAATTATCTGAGGATCAGTGGCAGGATTTTTCGGACAGTAAATTAATAAAAAGGGAACTAGGAGAGCTTCAGTAGCAGACAAGTAGTGGAACTGCAGTATAATGTGGGGAGTGGTGCAATGCAGTGGCTGTGGGGCAGCCATATTCAGGCAGACCTTCTGGACACTGTGGTGCTGCCCTATCTGCATGCATCTCTCTGGACAGTGGGATGAGGTAGCCAGACTCAGAACAGAAGTAAACTGGGTCAGGAGTACCATCACCCCTATCCAGGGACCACCCAGTCCAATGCCACTGCCTCAAAGGATGCCATGAACGAGGAGCACTTGGATGACAGTGGCTCAGGAAGGTTAGAGCAGTTAGGCAGAGGCACATCCCAGATCCTATTCCACTCAAGAACTCATATGCCACACTGGCAAATGAGGACAACCAAATAGAGGTACCCAGAGAAGTGGAAGGAAAGGATGTGGAGGTTAGCCAAGGAGGTGACCTCAGCGGGGAAAGCAGTGGACCCCAGAGAAGGAGGAAGTGAATCCTGGTGGGGGACTCCATCATAAGAGGGGTCCAGCTAGGAACACAGGAGGGGCAGGGCAGGGAGGTGAGGTGCCTACCAGGTGCCACAGCATGGAGGGATGGAAGGAAGATCCTGGGGATCACTGGGAAGGCAAGATGGGAGGGTGAGCTGGATGTCATTATCCACCTAGGTACTAATGACAAGGCAAATGGGGAGCCAAAGGAAGTTCAGGAAGAGTTTAGGAAACTGGGGAGGGGTCTCAAGCAAGTAGCTACTTCTGTCACTTTCTCAGAAGTACTACCTGTGAGAGGCAAGGGAGAGCATAGGAGTGCATGCACCAGGAACTTTAACTCATGGTTGAAGAACTGGTGCTATGAGGAAGGGTTTGGATTCATTGGTGACTGGGGACCCACCTGGAGGATGGAGGTTTGTTCAAGCCTGACGGCCTGCATCCATCCTGGAGGGACCCAAGCACTCAATGATAAGTTTAAATGCTACATTGACAAGCATTTAAACTAGCAAAGGGGTGACAGGCCAGCAAGGAGGGTACCTACTTGCTCACCCCCACAGCTAGCAGTGGAACTAGTGAACCAGAGGGTGGCTATCTCTGCAAAGCAGTGTGCAAAAGATGGAGATTAGTGCCCAAGAGGTGGATAAGCAGAAAAGGGCAAAATTCAGCAGAAGGGCAGACAGCAAGGAGAACCAGGGATAAATGACAACCAAGGAAGGGGCTGGAGAAGAACAGTGAAACAGTCTAGGGAGGTCAAATCATGGAAGCCATGTGCAAATGCAAGGAGCCTTAGCAACAAGATGGAAGATCTGAGGCTGTCATGGTACAGTCAGAACTGGACATTGTGGCCATCACTGAAACCTGGTGTAATGATAACCATGACTGGGAGATGACCATACCTGGCTACAACATATTCAGAAGAGACAGAGCAGGCAGGAAGGGAGGAGGAGTGGCACTGTATGTGAAAAATGACATAAGGGCCACAGAGATCCAGGAGGAACAAAATGGGGAGAGATACTGTGGGTTAAGCTGGAAAGGAAAATGGGGACAGCTATCCACACAGGTGTGGTCTATAGACCACCAGCCCAGGAGGAAGAAACAGATAGGGAGCTGATGCTAGCCATCCAAAGGATGGCAGACAAGGGTGAGGTAGTACTGGTTGGAGACTTCAATATTCCCGACGTGGACTGGAGCATCCCAGCAGCAGCAGCATCAACTAGGAGCAGATTTATCCTGGACTCCCTTCAGGGTGCCTTCCTCAAGCAACTGGTCATGGAACCAACTCAGCAGAAGGCAATACTGGACCTTGTGCTCACAAACAGGGACAGTGTGATTGGGGTAACAGTGGGGAGCACCTGGGAAATAGTGACCACCAGTCATTGTGGTTTGAAATCACAGAAAGAGCAGAACCAAACCACACAAAACACTATCCTGGATCTTAGGGGGCAGACTTTGGGAAAATGGGGAGATACTTGAAAGAGGCATTAAGGGAATGGGACGGGAATCAGGGGTTGAGGAACAGTGGGCAGTATTTAAATGGGGATTACAAGAACAACAGAATTATGCATTAAGCAGGTTAGCAAGAGGAAAAGGAAGAGGAGACCATTATGGTTTTCCAAACAGGTAGCAAAGAAAGGAAAGCAAAAAGATTGCATTCAGGCAATACAAAAGACACGGGCAGAAGGGATAGGGAGAAGTACCAGGAGAAGCAAAGGGAGGCAGGGAGGTCAGTAAGGGAAGCCAAAGCTCAGACAGAAGAACACATTGCAAAATCAGTGGGTAGAGGGGACAAAACATTTTACAGGTACATAAGTGAAAAAAGAAAGACAAAGGGAGGGATAGAGAGACTGAAGGGGGAGGATAGGGGCCAAGTGGAGGATGACAACAGTAAAGCTGACATATTGAACAGGTATTTCTGCTCAGTCTTTACTGAGGAAGAGGAGGGTAATGGGTCTGAAGGGAGTACAAGGGGTGAGAATGGTGCAGAAATGGACACAAGTCCCTTTACACGAGAAAGGGTCCTGAAGGAACTGGAAGTAATAAGAGTAGATAAAGCAATGGGGCCAGATGGGATGAACCCCAGGGTTCTTAAAGAACTAAGAGGTGGTGGCTGAACCTCTGGCTATCCTGTTTAGCCGATCACTGGAAACAGGAGGTACCCAAAGACTGAGGACAGCAGATGTAGTCCCCTTATACAAAAGTGGGAACAAAGAGGAAGCAGGGAACTACAGACCAGTCAGCCTCACCCGGTAGTGGGGAAGATCATGGAAGCACTACTGAAGGAGAGATTGGTGGAACATCTGGTTGTCAATGGACTACAGGACCCAAGGCAGCATGGTTTCACCAGGGGAGGTCATGTCAGACCAACCTCGTTGAATTTTTTACTGGGTGACTAGGGAGGTGGATCAGGGAGGGCAGTGGACATGGCCTATCTGGACTTCAGCAAGGCCTTTGACACTGTGCCACATAGAAGACTATTACACAAACTGAGGAATATGGGTGGACAGGACAGTAGTGTGGTGGGTAGGTAACTGGCTCGGTGGCAGGACACAGAGGGTGGTGGTAAATGGCTGTCACCCACAGACGGAAGAGTGACCAGTGGGGTACCACAGGGATCAGTGCTGGGACTGGTCCTATTCAACATCTTCATCAGTGACATTGGCGAGGACCTAGAAGGCAGAATTTCACTGTTCGCTGATGACATAAAGCTCTGTAACAGAGTAGACACACCAGAGGGTGTAGACAGAATGAGAATGAGAAGGGACCTGCAGAAACTTGAAGAATGGTCAGGGTTTGGCAGTTGAAATTCAATGCAAAGAAGTGCAAGATAATGCATATGGGACACAAAACCCTGGCACAATATATCAGTTGGGGGGTGAGATATAGCGTGCACCAAGCAGGAAAGGGATCTTGGGGTTGTCATCTCTGATGACCTCAAGGTAGGGACACAGTGAGACAAGGCAGCAGGTAAAGCAAATAGGATGCTGGGATGTAAAGGCAGGGGCATCACCAGCAGGAAATGGGAGATCATAATTCCGCTATACAAGACACTAGTGAGGCCCCACCTGGAGTACAGTGTACAGTTCTGGAGACCATTCCTACGTAAGGACATAGACAGGGTAGAGAAGGTTCAGAGGAGGGCAACAAAGATGGTGCATGGATTGCATCACAAGTTCTATGAAGACAGGTTGAAGGAACTGAACATGTACTCCCTGGAGGAGAGGAGGGAGAGAGGGGTTATGATAGAGACATACAAGTATCTTACAGGGAGGAACAGGGTGCAGGAAAACACTATTTTTAAGCAAAAAGATGTTCCAGGACTAGAGAGCATGGGATGAAGTTGGAGGGAGGATATTCAGAGGAAACATGAGAAAGAATTTCTTCACAGAACGGGTGGTGGACAAGTGGAACACCCTGCCAGAGGAAGTGGTGGGGGCTGAAACAATCACGGGATTTAAGAATGCATGGGATAGACATAAAGGAATCCTTGAGGTCAGGAGCAAGGGGCAACAGACTTCTAGGAAAACAAACTGAACTTACAAGCTCAAATGGGCAGACTGGGTAGGCCATAGGCCCTTATCTGCTGACACTGTTTATGTATCTATGTATGTAAATCAATAAAACACAACAAAGGAAAAAAATGCTATGGTTATCGAAAGAGGTGGCAGGGAAAGTTAAGGACAAAAGGATAGCATTCAGGAAATATAAGAAAACACAGAAGGAGCAGGACAGAGAACTTTATCAGTTAAAGCAGAAAGAGACTGGGAAGGCAGTCAGAATGGCAAAGGCCCAAACTGAGGAAAGGATAGCCAATTCTGTTAAGAAGGGGGATAAGACCTTTTATAGGTACATTAGGGAGTGAAGAAAGACCAAAGGAGGGATACTGAGGCTTAATAAAGCGGAGGGAATGTTGGAGAGGGTGACAGCGAAAAAGCAGGGATACTGAACGAATATTTCTGCTCAGTATTCACAAAGGAAGAGGAGGGGGAGGTACCTAAACCAAACAAGAGAAACACTCTAAAGGTGGGGGTCGATACCAGTCCATTTACAGAAGAAAGGGTTCTGAAAGAACTAATAAAATTGAAGGTGGACAAAGTAATGGGGCCTGATGGGATTCACCCAAGAATTCTAAAAGAACTAAGGGTAGAAATAGTGACACCGCTGACTACTCTCTTTAACAAATCATGGGAGGATGGGGTGGTACCCGAGGACTGGAGGAGGGTAGATGTGATTCTTCTTCACAAAAGTGGGAGCAGGACAGATGCAGGAAACTACAGACCAGTTAGTTTGACCTCAGTGGTAGGGAAAATGATGGAATCACTTCTGAAGGAAAGAATTGTTGAGTACCTAGAGGCCAGTGGGGCACAGGACCCAAGGCAGCATGGATTCATGATGGGAAGGTCATGTCAGACGAATCTAATAGATTTCTTTGACTGGGTGACCAAAGTAGTAGACCAGGGAGGGGGCTGTGGACATGGTCTACCTAGATTTTAGCAAGGCATTTGATACAGTCCCACACAAAAGATTATTACACAAGTTAGCCAGCCTTGGAGTGGGTCCCAAGGTGGTAGCCTGGATAAAAAATTGGCTAGACAACAGGACGCAAAAGGTAGTAGTAAATGGAGTACACAGTGAAGAAAGGAGGGTTACTAGCTGGGTACTGCAGGGTTCAGTACTGGGACCGGTCCTTTTTTAATGTCTTTATAAGTGACATTGCAGAGGAACTGGAAGGAAAAGTATGTCTCTTTGCAGACGACACAAAGATCTGCAACATGGTTGATACACAAGATGGAGTGGAAAGGATGAGAAGGGACTTGGCAAGGTTGGAGGAATGGTCAAATGTATGGCAGCTCAGATTCAATGCAAAGAAGTGCAAGGTAATGCACATGGGAAACAAAAACCCAGAGGAAGCATACACAATGGGGGTGAGATACTGACAACAGTAAAAGTGGAAAGGGACCTGTGGGTAATTATATCAGATGACCTAAAGGTGGGCAAGCAATGTGAGAAGGCAGTAAGGAAGGCTGGGGGGATACTGTGATGCATAGGAAGAGGCATCAATAGTAGAAAACAGGAAGTTGTTATCCCTCTGTACAGACAGTTGGTGAGACCTCATCTGGAGTACTGTGTGCAGTTCTGGAGACCCCATCTCCGCAAAGACATAGACAGAGTGGAGGCTGTCCAGAGGAGGGCAACCAAAATGGTGCACGTCTGCACCAGAAGACATACAAAGAAAGACTAAAGGAGCTTAATATGTATACCCTTGAGGAAAGAAGGGAGAGGGGACATGATAGAAACTTTCAAGTACCCTCAAGAGAATCAACAAAGTCCAAGAGGGTAGTATCTTTCAGAAAAAGAGATGTGCAAAAACAAGGGGTCACAATTTGAAGATAGAGGGGGGACGGCTCAGAGGTAATGTGAGGAAGTATTTTTTCACAGAGAGGGTTGTGGATGCATGGAACAGCCTCCCTGAGGAGGTTGTGGAGTCAAGAACAGTGGAGGAATTCTAGAATGCATGGGACAGACATAAGGCAGTCCTAGGTGGGGGGTAGGAGAAAGTAAGCTGTTTGTTAACCAGGATCTGCAGCTTATCTGTTAGGTAGGATAATGGGCAGACTAGGTGGGCCAAGCGGTCCTTATCTGCTGTCAAATTCTATGTTTCTATTAATCATGACTTCATGGGTTGAACCACCCTTGCCATTACTTATGGTTTGCCATGCTGTTTGCCGGTGCAGTTTCTCCATCTCAGTCTCTTGCTGTCATTCTTTCTCTTGCTTTGCTGCTTCTCTTTTCTCTTTTCTCCTTCCTCTGGCACCAGGATTTTGTGCAGGCAAACCTTTCCCCTTTCCACTGCCTTCTTCTGTTGTGCTCTCTCCTTCTGCATCTGGATTTCATGCTGCCTGGTCCTCTCTCTTTCCTCAGCCTCCAGTCTTGCTCTCTCCCTTTCAGTCTCCAGCTTTTCTCCCTGCAGTTTGGCATCCTGCAGTGCAAGTTCTGCCTTCAGGATCTCAAGATAAGGTTAATGGGCTGCACAGCTCCCCAGTGTGTGCTACAAGGTTCCCCCCTAGCTCAGCCACTGTGACCTCAGTCTCACTACCCATGTCACTGTTCTCAGCAACTGCCTGCTGACCAGGTACTGGGCCATGTCTCTCTCGGACTGTTTTCCCTCCTGCAGCTGGTCATGCACCACCAGGGTTTCCATGAGTGCACTCTTTGTAATGCCATCATAGACAATCCCCCTCACTGTGCAGAGCTCACGAAGCTACTGTACCTGAAATTTGACATAGCCTGAGGAGTTCATATTCTCCAGCTATGCTGCACTATGCTGTCTAGAAATAAAAAAAAAAAAAAAAAAAAAAAACCAGAAGTAAGCAATGCAACCTTTTGAAATCCAGTTTCATGACTGTTAAGGTATATTTATGCTGCCACTCCATCACCAGTGTGCTATCTCTCTTACATAGTTCCTGCCTCACAGGAAATCGCACTGTCCACTGCTCTACACTAAACTGGTATCAGTTGTCACATTGACCTCACCACTCTGCCACCAATCTGATGAAAATCCCTCACCAGGGGCTTCGAGATCACTGCCACTATCATGGTGTTTTACCAACAGGTCCCCAGAGAAACTGGTTTCTTACCTCCTCCATTGCACAAGGTCATGAAGGTCAGCACAGTAACTGTGGATAGAGTGCCCCTTCACAGATGGACTGCAAACAGAGTCCAGCAGAAAAAGTAGAATTACACTTTTAAATAAAACAAGCAGTCACTGATTCTATAAACATAGACGTTTTACTAAAATACTACAAGTATTTACAACTGGATGTGTTTACAGTAAACAAAAGTGTTGCACATTAACTAAGAAGCAGAAAATAAAACCACATTGAACAGACAGTCAGTGTGCAGCAGAATTATGAGCTGTTCTTGCCTAAAATCCTTGACCTGCCCTAGTTACAGCATTGCACTCTCCCTTACTGTGTTATTTTACCAGTCAGCAAGTCTTTGTACAGCAGGGGCTCTGGTCTTCAGATGTTTCACATCACAGAGAGAGAAAAGAATCTCATTACTCTATTATATTCTTTTTATGTTGGCTTGCGCACATGCACAAGAAACATCTTGCGACAGTGCAGATCTTGGGGGCGCGGCTGCTCATGGGCGAATGCAGGTCACACATCAGTAGGTGCGTCCCTCATTCCCCAATCAGCCTGCATGCCACTGCCACACCATGCATTCATAATGGGGTGAGCACATCAAAGCAAAGGTCCGCTGCAATACGAGCAAAGCTCGCCATATGCAGCAGTCCTTTGCTTGCCATACTCGCCACCATTTTGATCATGGTCGGCAAGCAGGCAGATACCTCATGGTTTCCGACATTGGGGGTGCCCAATCCCCCACTTGGCAACCCCCCCGTGTTTGTGTGCCAATGGGGGACCCCACTCCCCATCGGCATCCCCCCCGCAAATGTGGAATGCTAAGTGGGTGCCCAGTCCCCTCGGCTCACACCTCCCTTGCTTTCTTTGCCCACCAACAGGGAAGCCCACTCCCTGTCGGCATCACCCCCAACTGTTGAATGCCCGATGGGGTGCCCAATCCTCGGCTTGCCCCCCCTTTCTTTGTTTGCCAGCAAGGGTACCCAATCCCCGCGGCATTACCCCCATGTTGTGTGCCGACGGGTGCCCAATCCCCATCGGCACTGACAACCCCCAAAACCCACTTAGGTGGCACATTGGGAGTCCACCCCAGCATGCTAAATGCCCTGTAATACAAAAACTGTCCCGCGACGGTTTAGCTTTTTTTTTTCCACCTGCAAAACGAAAACCATACCTCGTAGTCTACATGCCCCCCTTCCCCCAACCACACCCACCCACTGCGCACCCTGCCTCCCCTAACCCCGCCACCCCATACTTACCTCCGGACTCTGGCGCGACGATCTTCCGTGGACCGGGAACACATCTGCACTCTTCAAAGCCGACCGTGAACTGAGGAAATGCCGGTAAGCTGTATAATTTAATGAATAGGGGTTTTTCAACTTTGCTGCATATCTCAGGCATTTCTCAAAATTTTGGCACCAAATTTTCAGCATGGGGTTTTTGGTGTCCCTCCTCATGAATTCTATCACTATCATAGCATTAATCAGCCTCGGAAGGTGATTTCGCAGTCACTGCATGAAATCACCTTCCAGGACCCATTAATGAAATGACAGTGACAGTGTTCATGAGGTGGCCTCTCAAAAAGCCTATGTTCCAAATTTGGTGGAAAAAATCCATCAAATGCCTATTTTATGAGCGTGTGTTGCGCAGTTGCTACGCAGGCTCATAACTTCACGCATTAGCAATATTTTAATGCTGTATTTTCAGCATTGGCATTTTTGTGCACCTCCTTGTGAACAGCATAGCTGTCATTTCCCACATCCTGCCCGAAATGTGTTTCCGCACGTCCGGTGCACAATTGTGCAGTTGCTGTGGGAAATCAGTGTTTGGGCCATATTATGAAAATGACAGTGACATAGTTAATGAGCAGAGCTCTTAGAATGCCTATGTTGAAAATTTGGAGCTGATGCTCCATAAAATGACTGTGTTAAGAGCTTGCATTGGCAGATTGCACGCATGCTTGTACCATCATGCATTTGTGATATTTTCACTCTGGATTTTCACCATTGCCATTCTTACACACCTCTTGATGAACAGTGCAGCTGTCACTTCACATATCCTGCCCAAAATATGTTTCCGCACTTCCGGCGCAGAACAGTGTGGTCGCTGTGCAAAATCACTTCTTGGGACTCTTTGAGGAAATGACAGTGACACTGTACATAAGCAGAGGGGCTAAAATGCCTATGTTGAAAATTTGGTGCTGAACGCCCACAAACTGGCAGTTCTGCAAGTGTGCCTTGCATATTTCCCATGCACCCTTGCAACTCCAGAAATTTCATATATATGTATGCCACATTTCCAGCACTGCCATTTAACTACACCTCCTTATGAACTGGGCAGCTGTCATTTTTCACATCCTGCCCAGTATGTTTTCCCGCACTGCACTTACAAACACCCACAGGGACACCCTATTGCCTCTCACTCTCTGTAGGGTGGGGGTGGTTTGGCATCAGTTCAATACTTGACTGCCACTCCTATGCTGCATCTCTCTAACTCCTGCACTGCCAATGGCAGCAAGACAACATTCGGCATTGACAAATGCTTGTTTGATATAGGGATGCGACTTCTCTCCTTTGAATGACAGCCAGACTACATCTGCCCATCCCCATAAGGGTGGGTGCATGGAGGGATGACCTAATTCAGGCCAGCTGGCTCCCTTCACACCCAAATATGCTCTGTCCTCTATTATGATCCTGCTTTAAAGACAGTCCAAGGTGCGTGACTCACACTTCTTGCCTTTTAAGCTGGCTGAGGTGTTCAGCCTGGTACTCTTACATCTGCCTTACATAATCTCTGGCTTCAATGATGTTTGAGGTGTTTGAAGTTGCACCTTCACATCTGTAAGGATGTGCAGCCTGGATTAGCTCATGGGAAAGCTCCACAAAGCAGTTCCACATATTTCCCTTAAGACTTGTCTGGACATGTGACTCTGAAAGCCATGTTTTTGTGCCCCTTTGCAAGTAGTAGAAATTATGACAGAAGCATACTTACATTAACAAAATACTTTACTGAAAAGAAATTAGTACATTAATCTAGTCGCATATCTGTCACAGGAGCACCTAAAAGGAGTCATACTGGAAGTGACAAACCAATGCATCAGATTGGTATCGAAAGGCAAGAGAAGGCAAAAGCCACTGTGGTTCTTGAAAGAGGTGGCAGACAAAGTAAAGGCTAAAAGGTCAGGGTTCAGGAAATATAAGGAGACTCAAAGGGAGGAGGACATGGAGGTGTGCCTAGAGTATGTAGGGGAAGTAGGGAGGGTGGTAAGCAGAGCAAATGCACCGGCTGAGAAAGAATTGGAACAGACAGTAAAGAAAGGGGACAAGACATTCTACAAGTACACCAGTGAAAGAAGGAAAATTGGGGGGTGTTAATAGGATCTAAGGGGAGAAAGGGAGGGAGACATGGATAAGGTAGAAATACCAAATAAATACTTCTGTTCAGTATTCATGGAAAAGGGGTTGGGACAGGACTACTGCTAAGCAACAGATGCTAATGGGGGAGGTGGACAGCAGTCCATTCACAGGAGAGAGAGTCCTGCAGGAGCTCATTAAATTGAGGGTGGACAAAGTGATTGAACCAGATGACATACACCTGTGGATATTAAGGAAGCTGTGTAAAGAGCTAGGAGAGCCTATGGCAGCCTTGCTCAAGGAATCACTCAACACTGGAGTGGTGCCAGAGGATTGGAGGAAGGCACATGTGTTCCCTGTACACAAATCCAGCAGTAGGGAGGAGGCGGGGAATTATAGGCTGGTCAGTTTCACCTCAGTAGTAACTGAGTATACCAATTATTTCCATGAAGTCCTTGACAATGGTCACCTGATTAGCTTAGTCTATGTCAATCTAATGAAAGGTCTTGACCTTGTCAACCACCCCCTACTGATCTCTGAGTTACACTTCCTGGGTCTCTCAGTGAATACAGTGTCTTGGTTTAACAGCTACCTCTCTAGAAGCAAAATGTCAAAACAAACTGGGTGCTATCAGATCTTAAAGATGATGGTCAGGGTTTTACATGACTTGATTTTGGGTCCACTTGTCTTTGATCTCTTCATTAACAATCTCCAAGAGGCCTGTCCTAGTTCTGAGGTATTACAATACATGGACGATGCTAACAGGAGTATTGTATGTACAAAAGGAGTGATGTCATGTTTTCTGTCGGTGGAACTGACTGAAGGTGTAAATAGTCTCCTCCGCCTTACCCTCTTCCAAGCAATGTTTTCCATCCTCAAATAAATTCACTTTCATGTTAGTCAATGGTTGCAGGGTACCATTTTCTTTCTTAAATGGGTGTTACAAGAACTGGAACCTGAGTAATGGCAGGCAGCATTAGGTTTTTTTTGGAGTAAGATCCACCTCCTCCCCAAACATTTTTCTGATTCATCTGGGAGGGGCATGAGATAGCTCTAGCATGCTATAACACGATACACTAGTTTGGGACCTTATCAACCAACATACATGCCTGTCAGTGGAGAACAGAACAGAACATATTTAATGCCTTGGAACAAATGATTATCAGAGCCACCTGGGGCCTCAGAAGGAGACCTACACACACATTCTAATTCACAGTAAGAGCCACATGTTTTTCTTAAACATTATATATAAGTATAGTTTATATATAATTTGTCTTTAGTAGCTTCAAAACTTTGAAAGCATTCACACACACACACAGACACCCCAAGCAGAACACAGCTGGATAAGGTACCAGTATTTAGGAAACTTGTCATACTTACCCAGAGTCTAGCAATGTGAATCCTGGCTGTGACTATAGGTGTTTACAACTGAATGATAATAACTACATTTGCTTCACTTGCAAATAGGTAGGCGTTTGTGTCTAATTTCTGTTTGACTTACTGTAGGTTATACATAGAATCTGAAAAATTCACAACAAGCTATATTGTGATACAATGAACTGATAAATGGGGATTTTGGTTTCTTTTATAAATTCATTTTTCCTGGCCATGGATATACCAAAACAAGCATTTCTCAACAAAATGTTTTTAAAGAAAGAGTTTAACTCACAGAAGCAGAAGAAGCAGAAGAAGCATGTTGGCATTAAAAGCTTAGTGGTGTGGATGTAGAGGCACCAATATTTAAGCAGGACTTTGGTAGAGGATTAATTGTGACTCTGAGGTGAGGGAGGGAGGGAGTCTTGATATTTGTAACATAATGGTTTTCTGAAACTTCAGCCTTCAATGGGTTAGACTCTGCAGCCATCTGTATAGTATATCACTAAGCCATATGCAGTGTGGTTAAGGTAAAACTCAGATCACCAGACGAGGACCAGTGCTGTAAAATCTGCACTGGGCACAGCTTGTGCAAATATTGCTGATCCAGTGGATCAAATAAATATGTGCAAATAAATAAATACTCGGTTTCACCTTGTGCTTCAACTCACTGCAGGAGTGACGTTATTACATGATAACACACACCCTGTCATGCCTTATTGCTTAAATATGCCCTTTCTCAATGTAATATACTTTGATTCAATTAGTGTATGCAACAGCCTTCATGTGAACACTCTGGGATTTTCTTTGACTCCTGAAGTCTATTTGCTTTAGCTGTTGTATATTGTTTGAACTGCTTTAGTCTTCTTGATGTGGTGCCTGTGTGCCTAAACTACATAATCTGTTTATCTACTGCTACCCATGTATCTCCAGTGAATGATTGCTATAACTGTCTGCTCTCTGAGCCATTGTTTTTGGACTTGTTAAGTGTGCTGTCTTTGTATTAGTTTTGATGAGGTGCCTTTGTAAATGAGTCTCTGACTCAAAGGTTTGTAAATCTGATATTTTTTAAATAAATAAATGTTTATGTTTAAGCCCATGAAACACTCTTATCTAGTTAATGCATTCACAGTCATAGTGGCTCTTTCAGACTTGTTTTTTCTAGTGGTTCATGCCAGGACTTCCTAACAGATGACCTACAATGCAGTTTGATGTTACTTGAGAGCTGGTTCAAGAGGAATAGACTGGTCTTGAAATCTCAAAAGATCAAAACAATGCTATTCTCTTGGCTGCACATAGAGAACAAGATGCATGCACTAATCATCATAAATGAGGGGGGTAAGCCACTGGAACAAGTGACAGCTTTCAGGTACTTGGTAGTAACACTGGATAACACCCTCTTGTTTGTTCTGCATGTGGGCAGCATTATAAACCCAGTCAACAGAAAATCAGGCTCCCTGTACAGACACAGCCACAACCTCGCCATGGAAGCTAGGTGAGCCGCAGTCATGAGTTCACTCTTCTCCGTCACTGGCAGCATCAATCAATTCAAGTTTATTGTTTGACTAAATAGTTTTCAACAAAATATAGATATATAATAAAAAGACAGTTAAAAGAAAAGAATGATAAAACACAACTCTAATTACTTTAAACAGCACTGAGCTTGCTAGACTCACTCATAAGCCCAGCAAATGTGCCTTCGCTTAGGAAGTTATGTCATATTGCACATATATGTGATAAACTTAAAGTGCCAGCCTCTTTCCTACACACAACAAACGTAAGTGCCTAATCACAGCTTTAGTTTAGACATATTTGAATTCATTCAGTTATCATTGTTTTACTAATTCTTCTTTCCACTTTACTAATTGCTAAGAAAAAATTTGCCACTCTCTGTATGGCCCACGAATCTTCTGTATGACTTAAAATTGAAGTCAAAGTTGGAAGTTTAACATTGTATCTAGTATCCATGAAGGGACTCAGCTAATATGTACTCCTTTTAATATACCAGGTACAATACCACATCCCATGTGTAAGATTCTCAGTATTATTTGGTGTCTTCTTGTAGCTGCACCTCAGAACACTGCTGTAAAATTGCTCAAACTTATGAGTTAATAAATGTCCTACACAGGATAGGGTCTCTTAAGATATCTAAATAAGCCTAATAGCTAAAGCTAAAGTTATTATGGATAAACCACTTAGAGTTAGCAGATTCCCCAAATTGTAAGAAATCTTGACCATTTAAAAAATTCATAATTCTTTTAACAATATACAGTATCTTTTATATTTCATATTTAACTTTGCCTCTTTTTTCCACATACATTAATAACATGCCTAGTTTTTTTTTCAGTAATAATAGAATCTTGGAATACCAAAAATGTTTTTAAACCTCAAGGAAACCATTTATGTTTTTCCTCCAGACAATGTACAGAGAACCTTGTGGATGGAAGCCTAGTTTGTCTTAGCCAAAAATGTATTTGGCATACTTCAAAAAGAGCGTTGATGTTTGATATTCCCAGCTCTGACCTTATATAAGAGGTGGCTCAGGAAAGGCCCACTCCCAGTGATTTCCTCAGCATTTTGTATAAGGGCACAGTAAATTTGTGCCTGTATTTCAGGTCCCAGATTTCTGCCCCATACAACAACTGGGCCTGGAATTTAGTTTTAATCACTTCAAGTGGAAGTCTTATGCTAGTGTCCTCATATCTATAACTGAATCTGGCTAATGCCAGCATTGTTTTTTTCAGGGTTTCAAGGGCCTTACAGAAATGGGTATTCCAGGTTCTATTCATATTAAATTCCACACCTAGATATACATAGGTTTTTGGCTACTTCTATTTTACTTCCCCAGGGTCCAAGTTCCTATTTTCATTCTCCCCTTGTGCCCAAAGACAAGTATTTTAGTCTTGAATAGATTAATTTTTAATAGTTGTACGTCCCTCGATCTCTCCCCTAGAAAGTTAAGTTTTTTTTCTGTAGACTCTTTTGTGTTATAGAGAATAGCACTAGATCATCAGCGTAGGCTAATGCTGCGCACTGATGGTCATTAATTTGGGGGGAGTCTGAAACATGTGTACTGAACTCTGTTAGCATATCTTTAATACACAGTGCAAATAGTACAGGGGCAAGGACACAGCCTTGTTTATTTTAAATGATGAAGAAAGTTGCCCATCCATTCCCAATCTTACTTTAGCCTGTGTTCCACTGAATAGGTTATGCAGAATAGATATAAGTGCTCTATCTATCCCTCTCTTCAAAAGTTGTTCCCATAATAATTTTCTAGATATATTATATAGACAAGCTGAGTTAATTCAATGTTAGTAACAGAGAAGCTTAATAAGGTGAGAGAATGCATTGACCCCAGATATTTGAATTAGGCTATCAAGAGAGAGCACAATCTTATGAAAACAGTAGAAGAGGTAGCCTCCAAGCTAGTTGGTGCCAAAATCGTTTTGGTGCTTGATGCAGTTCACATGTTTTGTCACATTTAACTCACCATTTGAGCATTAAAAATTCAACACAATGCCATTTGTAAAATGTTCAGCTCTAGAAGTGTTTTAGAGAAAAATATCTCAAATATTGGAAGGCCTAGAAGGGGTAGAGACATACGTATGATATATTGATTTAAGGATCAGATCTGCAAGAACATAATGCAAACTTAAAAAAAGTGCTGCAGAGAGCGGAGAGCGCCACCTGCCATTGACCTTGGAAAAAATCAAAGATTGGGTTGAAAGAAGTGCCTTATATTGGGCATATATTGACCTAGAGTGTACTAGAAGCAGACCCAGAGAAAATTAAGGCTGTAGTGAACATGCCCACACCCAAGACAGTTACCAAATCACAGAGGTTTATGGGGATGGTTAACTACTTAGCTATATTCATTCCCAACTTGTCAACTCTGAAAAAACCCTTAAGGGAGTTGTTGAAAAAGGAAACAGCATGGCATTTGGACACTAGACATGAACGGGTTCCTCACAAACTAAAGAGAGTCATCATACACCCCCTGGTGCTGGCCTTCTATGACCTTCACAAGCCAGTGATCCTGTCTGTCAATGCCTCCTCCAAAGGACTTTGACCATGTCTATTGCAAGTATAATCTCCCTCCCAATAAGGGTTTCTAAAAGCCTGCCTGAGCTTACCTTAGCCCTGCCACTCTACTCTCCTCCTGTTGTCTCGCAGGCTTCTCCTAATTTGCCTGCCATTTCTTTCTGTGCCCCCAGGTCTTGTTTTGCTCCTCTGAACTATAAAGGGTTTGCTATAGTCAAGACTTGTCAAAACAGAAGCACTGCAAAGTGCCTCCTTTAGTTTGGAAAAGGCTTTCTCACAGGCTGGGCCCCAGGTAATTTTCTTGGGCATCCTTTTCTTTGTCAGGTCAGATAGGGGGAGCAGCCAGGGCACTGTAATTGGGTACAAATTTCCTGTAGTACCCAGCTGTCCCTAGAAAACACCTGACCTGCTTCTGTGTTTCTGGTCTGGGCCATGTTTGGATTACCTCTATTTTTATTTGGTTAGGATGGAGCTGTCCCCTGCCTACCACATGCCTGAGGTATGCCTCTTCTCCCATGGCCACCTGGCACTTCTTGGCTTTGCCAGTGAGCCAAGCCCTCTGTATCCTGCCCAGCACTTCCTGAAGGTGGGTTAGGTTTTCCTTCCAACTGGCACTAAAGATGACAATGTCATCCAGGTATGCCACAGCTTACTTCTCAGCACCATTTAACACTTGGTTCACCAAACTTTGGAAAGTGGCCGAGGCATTCTTCATTCTGAAAGGCATTAATTTCAATTCAAATAAGCCTATCGGAGTGATGAAGACTGACCTCTCCCTAGTTCTGTCCATTAACTCTACCTGTCAATACCCCTTTGTCAAGGTCAATCATCGTAAGGTAGATCGCCCCTCCCAACTTGTCCAGGAGTTCATCTGTCTGGGGCATCGGGTGGGTGTCTAACTTTGTGACTGCATTCAGTCCATGATAGTCCACACAGAAATGAGTAGAGCCATCTGGCTTAGGCACAAGGACTATGTGTGAGGCCCAGAGGCTGTGGGATCTCTGGATTATCCTTAAATCCAGCATCTCTTCCACTTCCCTTCTAATGTCCTTTTGGACAGCCTCTGACATCTGATATGCTGTCTGCCATATGGGCGTCTGTACCCCTGTCTCCACATCGTTAGTTGCTAAGGGGCTTAATCCAGGCTTAGCTCTAAACAATGGGGCAAAGTCTGCTGAAACTTCCCTTATTTTCTTGACCTGGTCTGGGGTCAGCTGGGGAGACAATTTAACTGCCTCCATAGAGGACTCCCATTTATTTTCTTCCAGCAAGTCCAGAAGGGAGTATCCTTCATCCGTCCCCTCCCCAGGACTACACACTGCAAACACCATGTCAGCCCTATTTGCATATGGCTTCATCATGTTGCTATGGTACATCTTTTCTTTCTGTCTTTGGTCAGATAACTCCACAATATAGTTCACATCATTTACCTTCCTAACCACTTTGTATGGTCCTGCCCACTCAGTCTGCAGCTTGCCTTTCTGGACTGGAATAATGACCATGACTTCATGTCCCATAATGTACGAGTGAACTCTGGCTCTGCAGTTGTACCACACTTTTTGTTTCTATCGGGCAACTGCTAGCTTGCTCTGGACTGTCACCAAAAGCTCCTTCAGCCTTTCCCTAAACCTAAGGACACAGTCCACAGTGGGAGTTCCCTGGGTGGCATGCCTGCCTTTCCAGTCCTCTTGGATCAAGTCTAGTGGCCCATGTACCCAATGTCCAACAAGAGTTCGAAAGGGGAAAATCCTGTCGACTCTTGGGGCACCTCCCTGCATGCAAACAGCAGGTGGGGAAGGTATTTCTCCCAGTCCCTCCCATGCTGCTCAGCAAACACCCAGAGCATTGACTTCAGGGTACCAGTGAATCTTTCCACAAGCCCATTGGCTTGTGTGTGATACGGTGTCCTGCATCTCTGCACCACCCCACACTTCTCTCATAAACATTTCATCATGTCCGACATGAAGGAACCCCCTCAATCGGTGATAACATCCTGTGGAAACCCAGCATGGGAGAAAATCTCAAGTAAGGCATCTGCCTCTTTGTCATCCTTAGAGAGGATAGGGCAACTGCCTCTAGGTACTGGGTGGCATAATCCACCACAGTCAGGATGAATCACTTCCCTGAGGATCTGGGGGTATTTAAAGGCCCCACAATATCCATTCCCACCCTCTGGAATGGCTCCTCTACTATGGGTAAGGGAATCAGGGCGGCTTGGGTTTTCTTCCCCACCTTCCCTATTTCATGGCACTGGTGACAAGATCTGCAATACTCCTTCACCTGCTGGGTGAAGTTAGGCCAGTAGGAATTCTGGGCCAACTGCTGCATAGTGCGCGTGATTTCCGGATGACTAGACAAGGGAATATCATGTGCAATCTTGAGTAACTGCTCACGATACCCCTGAGGAACAACAAGCTGCCTGCCTAGCATCCCTCTCTCTGTCTGTACTGCCTGAGTATACGTAAGTCCATTTTCCCAATAAACCTTATGTCTGCCGTCACCTCCCTGTGTGCCATCTGAGTCAGCCCAAGCCCTCAGTTTCTCTAGACTAGGATCACTTCTCTGAGCAGCTGCAAACCCCTCACACATTCCCAAGGCATGGGACAGGTCATCTTCAGTCACTAAACTAAGGTTCCTAGCACTAGCATCAGGGCACTCAGGAACACTGTCAATCCCAATCCTCTGACAATGGGTCATCCCTCCCTCTTTGGAGTAACCCTCTGTAGCTGTGTGGTTACTTGCTACTGGGGAAATTTCTGCTCCTTTTCATTAGTCTCCCCATCTGGAGACACAGGCTGGGGAACCTGCCTCTCAGTGGTTTTCACAATGGTTTCTGTAGGGTTCAGGGAACTAAAATTTTCCCTTGTCACTTGGCTATGGGTAACTGCACATACTATCCCGTTTGAGTTTGTTGCCCAGGATCACATCTACTGCTAATATTTTGGCTATAGCCACCTGTTGCACAGTTCCTCCTGTTTCACCCCAGTCTTGGAGAACACTAGCAAGGGACAATTTTTTCACCTCACCAGTAAAGTCCTGTACAGTGATGTATTTATTGGGTATAAGCTGACCAGGCTGTACTAGATCCCCCTTTACCAAGGTCAAGGATGCCCCTGTGTCCCGTAACCCTTGCATATGAACACCATTCACCATGACTGGGTGCATGTGTTCCCTCATGTTCACTGGCATGCTCCCAGGGACACACAAACAACCCACTTCTTTTCTAGTACCATTCTGCATATTATTGCTCATTCTTTTGGGACACTATCTGGCAATATGCCCAGTTTCTTTACATAACCAACATTCACTTCACTTTTCAGAGAAATCTGTTCTCTGAAACCTGGGGCTAACTGGTTTCAGTGGAGGCAGTGAGGGTTTTAACTGCCCTGAAGGTGCACTTTTCCCTTTCTGTGCTGCCACACCCACCCCATTCGCTCTCAAAGCAGGTCTGTTCTTGGCATAGTGGTCCAAGAGTTCAGCAGCCTCTTGCACTGTTTTATGATCTCGGTCCTCCAGCCAGGTTTTCAACTCTGTTGGTCATGCCCTCAAAAACTGTTCTAACAAAATCACATTTTTAGTTTTATCAACAGAGTTTGCTCCAATTCTTTCTCACCAATGTTTTAAAAACTGACGTTGTTTCATGGCTAGCTCCTTGTAGCTCATGTCAGGGCTTCTCCTGAGCTTACAGAATTTAGCTTTGTATGATTCAGCAGTTAATTCAAATTTCTTTAACAGTGCAGCTTTAAGTTTGCTGTAATCATCACTGTCCTTATTGTCCATTTGACCCAATGCATCCCGAGCTCTCCTGGTAAGTAGTGGGGATAGCTGGAAGCTCCAGGACTCCCTAGGAATTTTAGCCTGAATACAAACTTTTTCAAAAGAATTTAAAAAGGCATCCATATCCTCCACCTCTTTAAAGTTGGCTATCAATTTGGAATTCAATTTGTAACCCAGTCCTGTACTTCCAGTTAAACTCAAGCCACTTACCTGCTCTGGTGCTGGTGGTTGGAGTCATAGATTCTCCAGTTGATGTTGCCTCTGGCGCTCAAAGTCCTCACAGTCTGTATCTTGGCATTCTTGGTCTCTCTTCTCCTATGCAGCTCACTGGCACTCAAGCTCCTCATGATCTGCGTCTCTCTGTTCATGGTCCCTCTCCCTCTGGAACTCCAGCTCCATTCTGCACAACTCAGTTTGCAGCCTGAGTAGTTCTGGATCCAGGATGCTGGTGATCTTCCCCTGCTGCTGTGGCCCTTCACTGACAGTGGTCCAGCTGTCATCCTCACCGAATCTGGACATTGCATTTTCCACTAGCTCTGCCACATTCAAGGTTTGGTCCCTTACAGTCACTGCCTGTGACTCAGTGCTCTGGATATCTGCTTCCATAAAGGCATACACTAGGTCCTGTTTGCTGGCTTTCATCTCAAATGGGACTCTTCTGTCCCTGCTCAACTTCTTTAAGTAGTCTACAGTGTGCCTGCTGTAGTTGGAAGCTATCTTCTTCCCTTACTATGGCTACTCTGACTTGCACATTATAAAAAAATATAAAGCGGGTAGGAACTTTACTGTACACCAACTGATAAAGTTCTTTTTCCTTTTAAAAATAAATCACTGCCTTTTTCTTTCTTTGCAAGTGAGCTGATGGTCTCAAGCTGACACACTGAACAATAAAAGCTTGTAACATCAACATATTCGCACTGCTGCCAACCAATCTGTCACAAACCTACTCAGCAGGTCAGGACCTCTGCTCCCACGGTGCCAAACTCAGAGCACAGTCTTGTGAACAGGAAACAGAAACAGGGTAACCCTCCTATCTGTGGGTTTGAATCAACCTTTGATCTCAAGTCTTGGAGGGATTCAAACTGTGAACCTCTTATTAGCATACCCAATGTACAGGCTCAGATAATTCTGCTCTTTTGGGGGCCATATATCTTTTTCCTACAGGCACCTAACCAGGCATACAAAATGAACCCTTAAAACTCTATTAAACACCTCAGAATAAATTCTTAACCTTTTTCCAGTTTGGTAAAACCAGTATGCTTTGTACAGTGTCAGCTTTAACAGTACATGCTTCCCCTGCCAAGAAAAAGAATTTCAAAGGCACACCAAGTAGTCTCTAAAGTAGAGATTTACTTCAAAATAGATAAAAAATATGTAAAATGTAAAATCAGAACCATATATCACAAAACATACAAATCTCTTAAACAAAACAGTTTTAAAAGTGCAGACTAAATCTCCTACCACAGTACTCTTAGAATTGTCTCTTCTAAGGTATATTCTTCTAACAGTGACTGATGTTGCTTTTTCAGAGTCCAATTATGTTATTTTTAAATGGAAAACAGAATACTGTTTAAAAACTGGCTTTGCCAACCTCTTTGCATGAGGTCACCTAGCTCCTCCCTGTCAGAATATAATATATATATATATATATCCATGCCAAACAGGATGTCTTATCAAAGTATTAAATTCTGTGACCTCAGCACAATTCATTTTCTCATATGACCGTTTGATGTAGAATGTCTTTCTGTTCTTCACAGACATCAAAGAAACATTTATGACTTCACTCTAAGGCATCATAACCTGCTCTTCTTCCTCTATACATCATAAACATTTATGATTTCCCATCTTAGCAGCTGGCAAGCCACACATAAGCTAAATAAACAGGAGGTGCTTAATTAGTCTCTTCTAGCCTGTAATTATCTCTTGGCCTTCCAGGTAACACCTTGTAACCAAAACTTGGGAGCGGGTGGTCATTCCACAGGCTGTCAGCATCTCTCATAAGAGACATTCAGTAACACATTTTTATATTACAAAAATCATAGATTAATCAGAACCAGCTGGCTGCGTGTCACAGTCTCTACCAATGTAAAACAGCACTGGTGTAATCACTGAGATCTGAAAAGTCCACTTGTCTTGCAGACAACACGATGGTGGTGACAGGATCTTCCCTGTGGAGGGAGAGAAGAAGAAGGGGACACTGAACTGGGTGAGGAGTTCAAAACTGAGAGCGTCAGAAGAAAACGCAGCAGCTATAGCAGTGTAGTCAAGCCAGAACCCGCAGTGAGGATCTGCTACTAGTGACAACTGCAGAGAGGGCAGCTGCCCTACGGTGCAGTTCAATCAATTGGAAAGCCCTATTCAAATTAGTAGTCAGGTGACTTTTGATACAAAAGCTTGCATGCTATAGGACTTAAAGAGCACCTTTTGTGGTGTGAGTGCTCACAGCCAGGAAGGAACCTCACCTAGCTTGGAGTCCATTGGTGTAAAAAAAAAAATTATATGCTGCCATTTTTGGGTGGGAAGGGATCATATTTTTGCTCCAAGGAGTTGAGGAGCCAATCCCTTCCACTTCCTAGTTTACAACACCCCCTCCCCCGCTGTTCCATATTCTGGCATCATAATGTTCTTGCACGGCGGGGGGGGGGGGCTGCTTCATAGGCATGGTTGGAGCTGCTTGGCTTCTCAGGGCAAAAATATGGTCCCCTCCCACCCAAAAATGGCAGCATATTAAAATGTTCTTTTTTTACATCATCAGACTCCAAGCCAAGTAAGGCTCCATTGTGGCATGGTAAGGGGGGAGTATTCCGTGACAGAGCATGAAAGGCACTCTTTAAAACAAGTTCTAATAAAGTTAATATCTAAACAGTTAAAAGACTATTCTAAAGAGGAGAGATGTGATGATACGTTAATGAATATTAAGGATGCATGCTCAGCGTGATGTCACCATTTTGAACAATAGAATACAGTGATTGGTGTCCTGTAACCCACCAGATTTCTACAGTTTGCCTGAGTGTTGTGTTATGCTGGTTGTTTAATAAAGTTTTGGAAACTCAGCACTTTGCCTCCGCATTTCATTACACACAGTCCTCTGTGACCTGAGCCAGCTTGCAGCCAGCTACTTTTATGGAGCTGGGATGAGGATGGGCTGCCTCTCTTGAGCTGTTTGAGGGTCCTGTGTATGAATTGATGTCATTTTCACAGGGAATGGATGCACTAAAACCTAAGCTAGTGTGCAGCTCTGGCTTTTCAAACCTAAGCCCAGTATTAACCAAAGTCACCGGGCAGGCAGTGTGTCCTTTGACCCATTTCCAGCAGTTCTTGGGTCAGAGAAACTACAAACTTGGGTGTCCCTGCAGTCTTTCATTGTTCAAACATGCTTCTAGTGCACTGTAATACCTGTTCTACCCCTAGACATGGGAGCACCTTAGGCCATGACCACACACGTCAAGGGTACAGTTAGTTCACTTGGTACACTGACGGTGGGGGGTGGGCTACACAACCTTTTAGCTGAATATTGGGAATTTGGTGGCCCTGGGTATAAAAAAAAAATCACAAAATGTTCACAAGAAGGTACTCAACACTACTGCTACAGAAGGACAGGTTAATTTAGGCATGTTACACAAATGGACAGCATTCAGATGGACATTATGTTTATGTGCAGTTACAATGACAAGCATAAGGGAGTTGCCCAGAGCCAAGATTCTGAAATTTAACATATTTTGGATTGTTTTCAGGGTGGATTGAAGTCTGTTCCAAGTATATGGGTCCCCGATGGCAAACACATGCCTGATGCTGTCTCTTTTGATGTTTAGGACTGCCCAGGTAATTGATTAGCCGAAGTGATCAAATATTATTAAATAAATTAACACACTGTATACAGTTGTGTTTATATGTAACACCTAATACTAACTGTGCATTTTAGTAATGATAGCAACTACAGGAAGACTACTACAAAGGTTATTAAATACCCAGCCTGTTAATATTTGCAATAAGGTATGCTCATCCCTTTATAGAACCACCAATGCTTCCACAGCTTTGAAAAAAATAGTATTTGGACACAGTTCTTATATTACGCAGGGGCTCTGTATTTCTCCTCCCCACCATTTGTTGTTGAGAATATATGCATGAACACAAGCTCTTTGTTTAGTAAGAGTTCATCAGGTCCTCTTGCTTATTCCCTACAAATGACACCATTATTTCCATGGCATCAGAATGTGTTGTCATTACAGAGGTTAATGACTCTGAGTTGGGAATAAGGTGTAGGGGTAATTTAACTCTAAGAGATGAAGAGTCCGTTTTTGTACACAGTTCCTCAGTAATAAAAAAATTGGGGAGGAAAAATATATGAAAGATATATTAAATACATGCTGAATAGTATCTAAATATAAGGGGCCAGATATTCAGAAATGCACCAAAGGTCGGCGCAAGTCTGATGCAGCACAAATCCAATGCACCATGGTGCAAGGATTGTCATATTCAAAGGCTGCACATGGCAAAATGTGCCAGTGCAACACAGCTGAATATGGCAGGGATGCGCCATGGTGCAACCAGACTTGTGCCATGGTGCAACCAGAACTGCACCATGGTGCAAGCAGACATTCATAATGGTGCAATCAGAGGTGCACCATGGCACATAAAGACAAGCCCCAGGCAAAGGTGGGAGCACAGTAGTGGAGCAAAAGCTGGGGCACAGTGGAGAAACACACCTGGGGACAGTGCCAGGGATGCACAGTGGCAGGGCACAGGTGGCCACCACCAGCAGGGAGCCAAGACTCCCCCACTTCAGTACACAACAGTGGCACAGAAAGAAGGCAACAGGTGGCACCAATGGGCAATGGAGGGCCTCCAATGGAGTCTCCCCCCCAGCTGCATGTCGTGCACCCACCCACCCAGACCCCAGCAAGCCACACCCAGGATCATGCTGCCAAGCACACACATGCCACGCAGCCCAGACAGCTGCCCCAAGGTCAATCCAATTTACAGTCACCGACCAAGGGGCAGGACACCATGATGCACGCCACACAGCCACACACCACACCACCGTAGCATGGCTCCTCATGCCAGCTGCAAAGCAGATACCGGCACATGCAGGTAAGGCAAAATATCTGTATTCAACAAAACTATATACAAGTGCAAGGGGTGGGAAAGGGTAGATAAATGTGGGAAGGGGACAGTGAATGGGCACTGTACCCTGGGAATCCAGCATTGCATACAGCAGTATAGGGACATCCTCGACCCCTGCCAAATACCTACAACAAAGGACAGGACAGGTGATCGGTGCAAGGTTCCAGGGTACCATGCCCACCCACTGTGCTCAATGGGCAGTGGGAACACACACCCCTGGAGTGGTGCCCCAGCCACCCACAGGGGGTGGGCCAGCACCTGTCAGCAACCCAGTATGCCATGACAGTGCACAGAGGTGGACACCACTGCCCAGTGGTCACCCGTCTGTGCAGTAACAGTCAGATGGCATAGGGTACCAGCAGTTCACTCTGATGTAACCAACAGCTGATACACATGTACAATGGCTGCCCCACAGTGGCATGCATCATGCACAGTATGCAACATGCAGCTGCCATGGCACAAGGCAGAGGTGACTATGTCCACACCCACTCCCCCACCAACAACCCTGTAACATGAACAGGAACAGTACAGTGCCTACCTGTCCAGTGCAGCCCCGTGTACACCTGTGCCACCACTGCACCACCACTGCCTACTCATGCTACATCCTGCTGGGCTTACCCTGGTGCTCCTGCTGCTCAAGCTTGGTGCCGGCCATTGGGTCCTGGGAATGGAACAAAGATAGGTACACATCAGAGTACACCCACAGCATGTGTCCACCACCCCCACCCCTGTGCACAGCATGTGCCCCTTCCTGATAAAGCTCATATGACTGCATTATAACGCAAGCTGCGGCTGGCAATGCCACACCACAATGCACACAATGGCAGTGTACCCCACTGCAAGGCATGCCAGGCAGCCAAGTCATCACCACAGTACAGCACTAGGGCACACAAGCAGCATGGGAAGACTTACCTGGCTGTGGCATGGCCCCTCTATGCACACGCACCTGCAGCTGCCTCAGGCACTCTGGGTCCCACCGTATAAGGTCCCCATACTGGTGGCGGCATTGCTCACTGGTCCTGGCCACCCCGGTGTTCTGCACTAGGCTGGCAGTGATGCCCTGCCAGATCTCCATCCGGGGTGCCTGCAGGGGCACCTGCCCAAACAGCCTTTTTGCATATGGCTGCACTCAGACCACCAAATTCACTAGCTCATGTCTGACCAATTACTGGCCTGACAAACTCCCAGCTGCATCATTACTCCAGCAAAAATATGTGGAGACAAAATGGCAGCCACAGGTGTACATGTGCACAGCATGCGCTGGATGTGACCCTCGTGGAGGCATGCGCTGTATCCACCAATCACACAATGGCAGAGATGCACAACATGGATGTGGCATGACAGGCATGTGGTGAGGTAGTTCCAAGGGGTCAGAGGGTCACAGTAGGGGTCAGGGGTTACCCAGAGCACTGTCCGCAGGTGCACAATAGAAGCCATGGTGCAGAGTGTGCCTTGGCCCTTAATGTGCAGTGGGAACACAGAAGGCAATAGGTGGTAGCACACTGCCTGACGCAGGTGCACAATAGAAGCCATGGTGCACACTGCGCCATGGCCCCTATTGCACAATGGGCACACAGAGTGCAATAGGTGGCAGCACACTGCCTGACGCAGGTGTGCTACATTTCTGTGCACTGCACATGTGTGGACATTGTGCCATGACTTGTTCTGGAGCAAATCCATTGTGCACGGAGCAAGTTCATGATATTCAGCTGCCACATGAAAATGAGCTCATCAGCCAATGCGCGGCACACTGGTGAAATTAGCACTTCATTACTGTTGCTCCAAGGCTCATTTGCATGGGTTGTGCTATAAAAACACCTCAGAACAGCACGGGCCATGTACCTGTATTGCAACCATCCAAGGTAAGTTGTGCTTGCTGCTGAGCACAGCCAACACAGCAGGGTGGATGGGGTAGGCTGCTGCCGACACTGACACACATGTCTATGTTCACAGGTAGCACTATGTCGAAGCATGAAGAAAGGGAGTGAGGAGCATGGGCCCACTCTCAAGTGCAGGCCCAGCTTCATCAAGGCAGAGGCAGATGCCCTGGTCAAGGCCTACCTTGACAGGGAGTCACTGCTGAGTGGTGCCACAGGCAGACCGTAGGCCAGGGCTGCGGCCTTGGAGGAGGTGGCGGCATGTATAAACCAGCAGGGCAGCCACCAGCAGTCTGTGCAGGAGTGCTGGAAGAAGGTAGGCACTGATAAACACCGCATCAAGGAGAAGGTGGTGGCCATTTGTGCAGCCTGGACAGCCACTGGAGGAGAGCCTGCTGGTATGCCATAGATCACGGTGCAGGAAGAGCTGGTGGCAGCCACCATGTGCCACAGCACAGTCAAGGATGTGACTGGTGGAGGTGTTCAGACAGCTTAAAGCCCATCACTGCATGGTATGTATGATGGGCACACACAGCAAGCATTGGCGGAGAGGAGGGATGGGAGTTGGGGGATCGGGGGCCCATGCATTACTGACACATCTGTGTTCTCTTTCAGCACCAGCATTCCTGCATGTGGTGGATGGGGCACCAGCAGCAGCCTTGGAGGCAGGCCCAGCCCCGGAGGACCAGCCATCCACCTCCATGGGCAGCGGGGGCCTGATCGGCTGCATGACATCACCGCTATCCACTCTGATGTCCTGTGGGCATGGGGTTGGATGAGGCCCTGGCTGTGTTTCAGCAGGATGCCAGCCATGGTGTCTTCTGCATGAAGACACAGATCAGGGAGGGGTCTGACACCTATGATGACCTGACCATGATCCTGGACAGCATGGGTGGTGTTGTGGGGGAGATACCCGTACCATGTACCAACACAGGCAGCACGCTCAGTGGCCTGTCAGTGGTGGGATAGTTGGCTGTTTTGGGATCTCGGTCCTCCAGCCAGGTTTTCAGCTCTGCTGGGCATACCCAAAAAAACTGTTCTAACAAAATAGCATTTTCAATTTTATCAACAGAGTTTGCTTCAATTCCTTCCCATGAATGTTTTAAAAACTGACATTGTTTCATGGCTAGCTCCTCGTAGCTCATATCAGGGCTTCTCTTGAGCTTACGGAATTTAGCTCTGTATGTTTCATCAGTTAAATCAAACTTTTTTAACAGTGCAGCTTTAAGTTTGCTGTAATCATTACTGTCCTCATTGTCCATTTGACCCAGAGCATCCCGAGCTTTCCCAGTAAGTAGCAAGGATACTGTAGTTGGAAGCTCCAGGACCCTCTGGGAATTTTAGCCTGAATACAAACTTTTTCAAAAGAATTTTAAAAAGGCATCCATATCCTCCCCCTCTTTAAATTCAGCTATCAATTTGCAACTCATTTTGTAACCCAGTCTTGTAGTTCCAGTTAAACCCAAGCCACTTACCTGCTCTGGTGCGGGTGGTTGGAGTCGTAGCTCCTCCAGTTCATGTCCCCTCTGGCGGTCATGCTCCTCATGGTCCGCCTCTTGCAGTTCATGGTCCCTCTTCTCCTCTGCAGCTCATTTCTCTCACTCTGTTTCTCTCAGATCTTGCTCCCTCTTCTTCTTTGTGGCTCGCTGGTGATCACACTCTTCACGGTCAGTCTCCCACTATTCATGTTCCCTCTTCTCCTAGAACTCCAGCTCCATTCTGCACAACTCAATCTGTGGCCTGATTGCTTCTGGCTCCAGAATGCTGGTGACTTTCCCCTGCTGTTGTTGCCCTTTGCTGGTACTGGCCCTGCTGTCATCCTCACCAGATCTGGACACTGCACTGGCTGCTGGCCCCTCCACGCTCAAGGTTTGGTCTTTTACAGTCACAGTCTGTGACTCGATGCTCTGGGCATCTGCTGCCATCAGGGCATCCATGATGGTCTGCTTGGTGGCTCTCCCCTCATACAGGACTCCTCTGTCCTGGCACAACCACCTCAAGTAGTCTACCATGTGCCCACTGTATTTGGAAGCCATCTTGTTCCCTAACTACGGCTACTCTAACTTGCACTTTAGAAAAAAAATATAAAACAGGTAGGAACTTAACTGTAAGCAAAATGATATAGTTCTGTTTCCTTTATAAAAATAAATTACTGCCTTATTTTGCAAGTGAGCTATACAGTATTAAGCTGACACACTGAACAGTTAAAACTAAAGCTCAGGGAGAAAAGGAGCTGTAAGGATCACATAGTAAGGATAAGGAAGGGGGGTTGGGTGGAAGCAGGGTGCGATAATGCAGAAGCACTAAATGAGTGCTTCTGCTCAGTATTTACTAAACAGAAGAGAGGGGTGACACCCAAGGGGGGAGAAATAGCAGAAACAGGGGGGAAGGGGTGACATAAGGGGAAATCATGGAGGGCAGAGTTTGGGAGGGTTTGAAGGCACTGAGAGTGGATAAGATGCCAGACCCAGATGGCATCCACCCCAGGGTACTGAAGGAGCCTGCAAAGGTCCTTGCAGGACCTTCGGCAGACCTATTTAGTGCCTCACTACATTTGGGGTGTGTACCTCAGGAATGGAGGCTGGCTCATGAGGTGACCCTCCACAAGAGTGGCCCCAAGGATGAACCAGGAAACTACAAACCAGTGAGTCTCACATCCATCATGGGTAAGCTAATGGAGACTATCCTGAAGGAGAGGATGGTGGCCCTCCTAGAGGCCAAAGGACTACAGGACAGCAGACAGCATGGCTTCATATGGGGCAAATCCTTCCAAACCAACCCGGTAGAGTTCTATGACTGGGTAACTAGGCAAATTGGACAAGGGCCATGCAGTGGATGTCCTGTATCTGGACTTCAGTAAGGCATTCAACTTGTTGCAGCATGGAAGGCTGGGAAGTAAGTTAGTAGGCACAGGGGCAGGTGCAAAGCTGGTGAGATGGGTAGGGAACTGGCTTCAGGGAAGCAACAGAGGGTGGTGGTGGGTGGGGAGCTCTCACATCCAAGGGTAGTGATGAGCGGTGTTCCACAGGGCTCGGTGTTGGGACCAGTATTGTTTGGGATATTCATTGCAGACATATCATTGGACATCAAGAGCAAAATCAGTCTGTTTGCTGATGATACCAAGGTAGGAGCAGTGATGGATGACTTAGTGGATGGCAGGGCTTGCAGGATGATCTGGCAAAGCTTGAAACCTGGTCAGACACCTGGCAACAGAGGTTTAATGCCAAAAAGTGCAAGGTGCTTCATTTTGGGATGAAGAACCCAAGGAGTAGTTACCAGCTAGGGGAGTGCAGCTAGCCCAGACAGAAAAGGAGAAGGATCTGGGGATGCTCATTACAGGGTCAATGAACAACTCGGCACAATGTAGAAAGGCAGCTGCAAAAACCAACAAAATGCTGGGTTGTAATAGTATTGCAAGGGGTATATCCTTGAGGAAGGGAAGGTGATTCTGCCACTGTATAGGTCATTAGTTAGACCGCACCTGGAGTACTGCATGCAGCACTGGTGCTCGTATCTGAAGAGGGACATTAAGTTACTGGAGGGGGTGCAGCGCAGGGCAACAAAGATGATCAAGGGGTTGGGGGACTTATCATACGAGAGGAGGCTGAGGGAGTTGAACATGTACTCACTGGAGGAGAGGAGGGACAGGGGGGACATGATTGAAACCTTTAAGTACATGAAAGGAATAAAGAAGACAGGTACAGAGGAGCTGTTCAAAGTAAGGCAGGGGAGGGACACCAAGGGCCATGATATGAAACTGGAGGGAGGAAGGTTCAGGATGGAGAAGAGGAGACACTTTTTTACAGAGAGGGTGGTGTCTGGGTGGAATGCGTTACCTGCAGAAGTGGTATCCAGTAGAACAGTGGACTGCTTCAAAGGGGATGGGACAGGACAAGGGGAGGGGTCAATGAAGGGAAGGGTGGAAGGAGGGCGAGCTTCAGAATAAAGTCATGAGCAGCATTGAACAGACTTGATAGACTCCAGACCTTTATCTGCTGACAAATTTCATATGTTTGTAGCTTGTGTTACCAAATTTATCTGCACCACTGCCAACCAATCTGTCACAACCCACACTCAGCAGGTCAGGCCCTCTGCTCCCACAATGCCAACCTCCAAGCGCAGTATTGTGAAAAGGTAACGGGCAGTGGTTCGGTTAATTTAATTTTTGTGGAAGTCAAATACTTCCAAGAGTCAAAATCCAGAAGTCATTCCATTTTTTGGGAAGTCATAATATTTCCCAAATCCCACAATTTGAAAGCTAGTGTTCTAAGAAGGATCAATTTATGGATGTTAATACAAACACTAGTGGTAAAATACAATTTATTTTAGAAACATCAACAATTTCTGAGTTTCTGTGCCCTCAGTTTTGGAAGTCATTCAGTTTTGTTTTTTACATTTGAAAGTCAATGACTTCCTCCCCCTTTATTTTGGAAATTTTTGCCTTATTTTTGGGAGTCAAATACTCCCAAAATGGAGTTAACTGAAGCCCTGGTAATGGGCAGGGTAACCCTCCTGTCTGCTTGTGGGTCTGAATTGCCTTTAGTCTCAAGTTCTGCAGGGATTCAAACTGTGAACCATATGCTAGCATACCCAAATGTACAGGCTCAGATAATCTGCTCTTGGGGGGATGCCAGATATCTTTCACCTAAGGGCACCTAACCAGGTATCGAAAAATGAACCCTTAAAACTCTCTAAAAGTTCTTAGGTATATTCTTACCATTTCCCAGTTTGGTAACACCATCAAGCTTCTAGACAGTTTTGTCTGTCTTAAAATACATCACATGCAAAAGAAAGAACTTGGAAGACCCAGGCAGTATATTTCAAATGAAAGGTTTACTTAAAAATGGACAAAAATATGTAAAATGTAAACAGAGAATAATATATCACAAAGCATACAATCTTTTGAAGAAAAATCAGGAAAACTACAGACAAACTTCTACCAAAGTACATTTAGATCTTTTCTATCTAATGTAATTACCTCTAAGTGCTTATAGTTAGAGATCTTGTTTCTTAAGAGTCCAAAAAGAAAAATGTCACACAGTTGAAACACAGAATACAGTTTAAAATGCTGTATTTCCACCCCTTCCATGATGTCATCTAGCTCCTCCTTTTAGAATATAAAAAAAGTATACAAACAATGATCTTCCTGTCAGGAGATATTTAAATGCTGTGACTTCAGCAAAAACTGATTTCCCAATATGACTTCTTTAAATTAGGTCTCCCTTTGATCTTGTGTGATTTCCTATTCCCAAGACAGGTAAAGGATTTTACAAGTTTTCCCCACCTATGTGCAATACAGCTTTACTGGTATCAGCTTATCTGAAGTCATAAAATGTATATTTTAGTTTCCTAGCTTCAAAGCAGCATAGGTCATAAACAAGGCCATAAAATGCAACTTCTTAAGGAAGTTAATTTCCTTACAGAAATCTCCTGGTTAGTTACATATAGCCTGTTATTGTCACTAAAACCTGTGGGGGGGGGGGTTGTCACCCAGGAGCACAGGATGTCTCATGTGAGATGAGTCACATACCACATTCTATATTACAAATATCATAGAACAATCATAACCAGCTGGCCAAGCGTCACACCCTGCATCTGATCCCCGCCACATGCCAGCGCCTGGGCATGTACGTTTGTGTGTGTGTATGTATACATGTATGTTGTTGTGTACTGCTGTGTGCTGTTGTGTGTGGCTGTGTGGCACTGTCACCCTCACCCCTGCACCACGCCTCTGTGTGTGCATGCCCATTACCATGCACGCCCCTGTCTGTATGCTGTACCTGTGTGTGTGTGTGTATGTATACATGTATGTTGTTGTGTACTGCTGTGTGCTGTTGTGCGTGGCTGTGTGACACTGTCACCTTCACCCCTGCACCATGCCTCTGTGTGTGCATGCCCATTACCATGCACGCCCCTGTCTGTGTGCTGTACCTGTGTACCTGTGTGTGTGTGTGTGCGTGTACATGTGTGTTGTTGTGTACTGCTGTGTGCTGTTGTGTGTGGCTGTGTGGCACTGTCACCCTCACCCCTGCACCACGCCTCTGTGTGTACATGCCCATTACCATGCACACTCTTGCCTGTGTGCTATACTTGTGTGTGTGTGTGTGTGTGTGTGTGTGTACATGTGTGTTGTTGTGTACTGCTGTATGCTGTTGTGTGTGGCTGTGTGGCACTGTCACCCTCACCCCTGCACCATGCCTCTGTGTGTACATGCCCATTACCATGCACGCCCCTGTCTGTGTGCTGTACCTGTGTGTGTGTGTGTGTGTATATATATACATGTGTGTTGTTGTGTACTGCTGTGTGCTGTTGTGTGTGGCTGTGTGGCACTGTCACCCTCACCCCTGCACCGCGCCTCTGTGTGTGCATGCCCATTACCATGCATGCCCCTGCCTGTGTGCTGTACCTGTGTGTGTGTGTGTGTGTGTGTGTGTACATGTGTGTTGTTGTGTACTGCTGTGTGCTGTTGTTTGTGACTGTGTGACACTGTCACCCTCACCCCTTCACCATGCCTCTGTGTGTGCATGCCCATTACCATGCACGCCCCTGCCTGTGTGCTGTACCTGTGTACGTGTGTGTGTGTGTGTGTGTGTGTGTGCGTGTACATGTGTGTTGTTGTGTACTGCTGTGTGCTGTTGTTTGTGACTGTGTGACACTGTCACTCTCACCTCTGCACCACGCCTCTGTGTACATGCCCATTACCATGCACGCCCCTGTCTGTGTGCTATACCTGTGTGTGTGTGTGTGTGTGTGTGTGCGTGTACATGTGTGTTGTTGTGTACTGCTGTGTGCTGTTGTGTGTGGCTGTGTGACACTGTCACCCTCACCCCTGCACCATGCCTCTGTGTGTGCATGCCCATCACCATGCACGCCCCTGTCTGTGTGTTGTACCTGTGTGTGTGTGTGTATATATATGTGTGTTGTTGTGTACTGCTGTGTGCTGTTGTGTGTGGCTGTGTGACACTGTCACCCTCACCCCTGCACCATGCCTCTGTGTGTGCATGCCCATTACCATGCATGCCCCTGTCTGTGTGCTGTACCTGTGTGTGTGTGTGTGTTGCACCACCTACCTGCATGCACCATAGTGCTCCTGTGTGATTGTGTCCCTGTGCTGGCATGCCATCCTCTGGAGCCGGGGATCCCTCTGCCCAGGGGGAGGGCTGTCCAGCAACCTACAGCCCATTGCCTTCATCGTCCCCACTACTTTCCCTTTCATCAGCCTTGACAGCTATCCCACAGTCAATGGCCATGTTGTGCAGTATGCAGCAGGCCAGGAATAGGCCTCAGGCTTTCAAGGGGCTGTACTGTAGGGCACCACTAGACCTGTCTAGGCAACAGAACCATGCCTTCAGCATCCCACATACAAGCTTGATGATGTTACGTGTGCTAAAGTGTGCCTCATTGTACCGTTCCTCTGCTGGGGATGACGGGCGCCAGTAGGGGGTGAGCAGCCAGGGCCTGAGTGGATATACGCTATCACCTGTGTGGATAATGACATGGTTAGCCCTGTGTCCTCTGTTGCTGTGTCCCTTACCTATCCCTGGCACCCTCATCAGTGCACCCACCCAGCCCACCTCCATCCCATGCCCTGCTCTGCCTGGCACCCCTTGGCCATCCCATACTCACCCACTAGGTGTCCCGTGGAGATGTCCCCATGCTTGAACCTGTGGCACAGCACAGATCTGTGCCAGATGAATGCATCATGTGCACTCCCAGGGTGTGTGGCACAGACATTTGTTATGCACCTCAGTGCATCACACACCACCTGACAGTTGACACTGGGGAACCCCTTCCTGTTCATGTATGCAATGCCCTTAGGGCCAGGTGGCATGCATATGCCCACATGGGTGCAGTCAATGGCCCCAAGCACACCAGGCATTTGTGCTACCCCATGGAAGTCCTGCTTGGTTGATGTAGGCTCTGCCTGTGTGCTGGGGAAATGGATGTTTTCCAAAGCACGTGGCAGCAGGGCATTGAGGAATTGCATGAGGAGGCATGACTTAGCTGACTGGGTTATGCCTGTGGTGTTCCCTGTTTTCTCTGGAAGGTGCCCATGGTGAGCAGGCACATGACAGCTGTTACCTTTGTCTCCACAGACATTGCATGGCTCTGTCTTGTAGGTGCCTGCATGTCCTCACTGCACAGCTCACAGAGCTGCCTCAGAATAGCCCTGTTCGGGTGATACCGGCCCACAATCTCCAAATTGGTGTAATTCTCGAAGATGGTGCAGGTATGGTACTATCTGTTCTGGGCATACCATAGACTGGCCCTTCCACAGCCACATCACTGTTCCTCCTGCTTCCTCACACCCCTCATTATGGCCACCATTAGGAAGGGTGCACTGGCCATGGCCCCTGATGTCCTGTATCCCCCATGCAGTTGGTTGTTGTGGGCTGTTTGCAACCCTACTGCAGAGCGTGGCACTTTGTCTGCCTCTCCCTCTCACTCCCTCAGCCCGTGGCACACGCTCCACTGCCACCTCTGTCCCATGCCCCTGTGGCTGCTGTACCAGTCACTCTGTCCCTTACAGACTCTGTCTCTCTTGCTGTGTCTGTTTCTCTCCCTCCACCTTCTCGTTCCACTCTCTCTCTCCCTCCCTCATCCTGGCACAAGTGCTGTCTGTGTGCTTGCGCCCTGTATTTGTAGTCTCATTTCTGCTTGTCGCATCTGGGAGTTGCTCCGCACTTGCGCCATGGTTCAGGGGTTGAATATCGCCCTGCACCACATATTCATGGGCACGTCCCCTGCTCTTGTGCATGCACTCATTAGGATTGCACATTGGTGCAATGGGACTTGCACTGCACAATGGCTCCCGCAGAATATCGCTCCTTGGCACAAATCCACACTTGCGCCATGTGCAACTGCTTTGGATATTCCAACCTAGGTTTTTACAAAGTCTTCCTTAAGGCATCAGTGTCTCTTTAAATTGGATTGCTGTGACAGGAAAGACTTAGGAATTCATTCTTCTCGGGCATCAGAACAACCCAATCTGAAGCACACATTCATTGGGTAATAAATTAGAACTTTTTATCAGTTTCTCTACCTTTTATTTGAAGAATGAAATAAATATTCCTGTTCTTGACAGTCAGTGAATCAATGAGCTTTAATGGTATTGCATCATTTAAAATAAATAAAATGCTTCATTGAATATTGAAGGTTTAGTTACATCCCTAATCTCATTCTCAAAGAGACCCAAATCATTTACTGATTAGAAACAACTGCAAGGTAAATTCCAACATGTTTCCACAAAAGAATCTCAAATTAGTAGAACAGGACTGGAAAGGTGTGAATTAGATATGAGCTTCCACAGTATTTAAAGACCATGCTCTATAATTCAAGCTATGATGAATCTTTGTTAGGCTAAGATGAAGTTAGTGACTGTAGTGCAGTTTTTGCTCATTGCATTATTAGTAGGAGAGGGATTCTGTTCTAGTAGTTGGGGATCCTTTAGAAAGAGTTCATGGGAATCCCACAAATTGCTTACTCCTTCTAGAGGAGGTGATAGTTTTCATGGGCATTCTTCCAAATTAGTTTCTGCTTTGCGTTCTCCAGTGGAACCTTTCCATGGAGGTGCTGCTCAGTTCCGAGCTGTTTCTGCTTTACAGACTGTCAACGTTCAGTGTGGGGAAGCTGAGCTGGTGGTGACTGTGAGTAAGGATCTGTTTGGGACAGGGCAGCTGGTGAAAGAGACTGACCTCACTCTGGGTTCTGTTGGCTGCACACACACCTCTGTGGATCTTCAAACCAACACTGTTGTCTTTCAAAAGGGGCTTCATGAATGTGGGAACACACTGAGTGTAAGTAAATCCATGGCCTTTTACTTTGAATTTATGAAGCCTGTAAATCTGGAATATCTGTGTTGCACTAAGGGCTACAAATTACTATTGTCACCTTACCATCTAGTGTTCCATACTGTTGCCAAGTTATTGTATGTATTCCAGTATTACCAACTGTTGCCAAATTACTGTTTTATCTACTACAGTTAACTGTTGCATTGTTAGCCAGTGTAATCCACTTGCTCACGTTGTATGCAAGTAAGCAACTTGTATTCCAACATTGTAACACTTCTCTGTATTCTATCCCATTGTTTCCTACTACCCCAGTTACACCAAGAGATGTGCAACTGTTGCTCAACGTGCTGTCCTGGTGAAATATTTCTATCAAGCCTTTTTCTGGGCCAAGCCTGACAAGCACTCTTTGCAACTAATCACTGAAGGGTGAAGGCATTCCCTGTGAGTCAGAGCACCAGATTTGATTTCCACTTCAGTCATTGGCTTGACCCTGCACCATGAACTAGGCACATAGTGGCTTGAGTTTCAGCCCTTTGTTTGTAATTTTGGGGGAGAATCGACTTATTTTACAAATTTTGTTTGCATTTCAACACTATGGATTTTGGTTGGGGGGGGTAGTTGCACAGATGACTTCATAAACTGATGGCAGTAATTCGTGGAGTAATACACACAATTTATTCAAGCCTAGATTAGATTGACCAACAGGAAATTTGGAAGAAGCACATGGAACTATTTCCAGGTGTGCCTCAGGATTTTTTAAGTTACTTGCTCAGTATCTCATGGTGTACAAGTGGAGGTTGTGGGAATTGAACCATAGTCTGCTAGATGTACCAAGCCTGTTACTCTAACTTTTGGGCTGTACCACCTGACCATTGTTATGTTGAATCTGAACAAAAATGACAGGGTGGGCATATCTAGCGCTCTATGCTGGAACAGCTGGGTGTATTCCTGTTCCAATTAGAACCCATGCTGTTGGAGCCAAATGTTAATATAACAATATGTAACGAAACACATTGTAGTGTGACCTGTGTATTTTTATTTACAGTATCTGTATTACAAACCTTTTGAGTTGCTCATTTACAAAAGGCTCCACATCAAATAGACAAGCAAGTGACGTGATAAGATGAGAAATTACAGCTACTACCACCCTATATAAGAAATGTAACAGTGTAACACGAGTGGTACATCCAAGTGCTGAATTGACACACATGAATGCAGGCTGAAGGAGAACCATATAGGGTTTAAGAGTGCAAAACAGGAGTCTATTGTCAGAGGTGGGGATAGCAGCTACATGGGTATGCAGTTATCTAGATACTCGCACTGATGCACAAGGGCTCTAGCATGTAATGCTCTAAGCTTAATTTATTTCTTAAAGGCATCACTTGCTATACTATTGACCTACTGCACTGGAAGACACTGGTGGCATTTATTGGATAAGGACCACTTTTCCCAAGATTGGTAGTACACATGCCTCCCATCTGCAAGGCTGACAAAACATGGGTTGACAGTGGTAATGCCAAAGGAGTCCATTTAAATAGCAACCATGGGCAAACTAGCAGCAAAACTGAAAGCAATGAAACAATGGACGTTTACCTTCTGCTGGTGTGAACATTGGATTTACCAGTTGTATAATCTTCCTAATCTGGTAAATCCTTTCACTTGAAAGGAGGCATGGAGGGAGACTTGGTGGCCATAACAGTAGAACGTACTATAGCAAACCAATGAATTTTATTTTACTTGCAACTTTAAAGCCTAGTTTCTTTTAGAAATTGTACATAATTTGCAGTGACATCTGCTTTACTTTTGGTTTATCAGGATCACAGAAGCAGCTACATGAGAGCTGGATGTCATTGTCCACCTAGGGAAAAATGACCTGGCTGGAAAAGGGATCAGAACAGTGCAGGACGAGTTGGGGAGGGGCCTTGGACAAGTAGCACACATAGTAACCTTCTCGGAGCCGCTTACTACATTATGGCATGGGAGAAGCTAGAGTGCTCCATACCATAGATTTAATCAGTGGTCGGAAAAACTGGTGCAAAGCTCGGGACTGGGGGTTCACGTGGAGTGATGCAGGCCTATACTGGTGCAATTGTCTGCATCTGTTTAGGAGGAGAACAAGGATCCTAGATGATGGGTTTAAATGCTTCATTAGCAAGTACTTAAACTAGCCAATGGGGAGGCACTAGAGAGGGAGCAGGTAAATCTAGTGCGTCCCCCAAAAAAAATCGTAGTTTTAATGAGGTGACGCGAGATGGAGACATCAATAGGGAGAAGGCTGGGTAAATGGAGAAGACTGACAGTAAGTACAGGGATGGGGGCACAAAAAGGTATGGTATCAAATGGAGGGCAATGAATACCAATGCCTGTAGTTGGGGCAACCAGCTCCCTGAACTAGTGGCTTTGATGGAGGAGGGATGCCTAGATATCATGGCAGCAGCAGAAACGTGGTACACTGAGAACCATGACTGGGATGTTAATATACCAGGGTACAAAATCTACAGGAGAGACTGGGAGAGTGGAAGAGGGGAAGAGACCCTTTCTGTGAAAGGGATGAAAGCAACAGCACAGAAAAGTGAGAAGAAGCACTCTAGGTCACCCTGGAGACTAGAAATTGCACCACAATCTGCACAGGAGTTGTATTCAGACCCTTATCTCGGGGTAGAAATGGACAAGGATATGATGGAAGGCATCCTTAGGATGGCAAAGAAAGGTAAGATATTGTTGAGGGAACTGAATATGCCAGATGTTAACTGGAGCACCTTTGCTGCAGCCACATCCAAGAGCAGGGCTATTCTTGATGCCCTACAGGGGGCATGCCTCCAACAACTAGTGTTGGAACCCACCTGGGAGGGAGCAATCTTAGACCTGGTACACTCAAGGGGACGGAGTATCTCTGATCCAGAAGTGGGTAGCCATCTGGGAACAAGTGACTAACACAGTGTGGTTCATGATAAACTCTGCTGCAGAGTCACTCCCATGCAAAATTAAAGGTACTGGACTTCAGGAGGGCTGACTGTCAAAATGGGAGTGCCTCAGAAAAGCACTAGCAAACAGGCAAGGAGGGGTGGAGCAACAATGGAGAACATCAAAATTGCCATCAGAGGCAACAAGCCTTTGTGAAGCAAACAAATCAAAATAGGGGGGAAATAAGGGACTCTGGTTCTCAAAAGAGGTGGTAGGGAAGGTTGGGGAGAAAGATGGCATCTAGGAAGTCTAAGAAAATGCAGAAGGTGCAGGACAGAACTGTGCCTTCCCTGCCTCCTGCCTTAACTGGTAGTCAGAAAAACAAAGGCCCAAACTGAGGAAAAGATGGCCAATTTGGTTAAGAAGGGGATTAAACTTTGTATAGGTGCATTAGAAAGCATAGAAAGACAAGGGGAGGGACAGTGAGGCTGAATAAGAGATGTTGGGTAGACAAAGTAATGGGGCCTGACTGATTTTTTTTTTTTTTTTTTTTTTTTCACCCAAGAATTCTAAAAATAAGGGAAGCACTAGTGACACCACTGACTACCCTTTTTAACAAATCATGGGAGGATGGTGTGGTACCGGAGGACTGGAGGAGGGCAGATGTGATTCCCCTTCACAAAAGTGGGAGCAAGACGGAGGCAGGAAACTAGACTTGTCGGTTTGACCTCTGTGGTAAAGAGAATTTATTACCTAGAGGCCAGTGGGAACAGGACCAAAGGCAGCATGTATCAGTGGGAAGGTCCTGTCTAATGAATTGAATCTATTTCTTTGACTGGGTGACTAAGTAGTAGAACAGGAAGGGGCTGTGGACATGGCCTACCTAGACATTAGCAAGGCATTTGACACAGTTGCACGCAAGATTGACAAACAAATTAACCAACTTGGGATTGGGTCCCAGGATGGTAGCCTGGGTAAAACATTGTCTGGACAAGAAGACAGAAGGTAATAGTAAATGGAGTCCACTCTGAAGAAAGGGGAGTTGCTAGTGGGATACTACATGGTTCAGTACTGGGTCTGGTCCTTTTTTTAGTGTCTAAGTGACATTTCAGAGGGACTGGAAGGAAAAGTGACACTTTGCAGATGACCCAAAGATCTACAACAGGGTTGATGCACAAGGGGATGGAAAGGATGTGAGGGGACTTGGCAAGGCTGGAGGAATGATCAGAAGTATGGCAGCTTGGATTCAATGCAAAGTGCAAAATGATGCACCTGGTAAACGAACCCAGGTGAAGAGTACACAATGGGGGTTGGGGAGGTAGTAATTGTCAAACCCACTCAGCAGGTCAGCCCTCTACTCCCAAAGTGCCAACCTCAGAGTGCAGTCTTGAACAGTTAACAGAACAAGGTAACCCTCTTGTCTGTCTGTCTGTCTGGGTTTGAATCAATCTTTGATCTCAAGTCTTGGAGGGATTCAAACTGTGAACCTCTTGCTAGCATACCCAATGCATAGGCTCGGATATCTCTCTTTGGGGAGGAAGATATCTTTGCCTACAGGCACCTAACCAGGTGTACAAAAACTAACTCTTGAACTTTGGAAAAAGGTAAGAATAATCTGAGGTCTTTGTCTAGTATCACCATTCGAGCTTATACCCAGTGTCTGCTGCAACCATATATACTGTACTTGTAAAGGAAAAATCTTACAGACCAAGTAAGCTCTAAAGAGTGTCACTAAAATAGATAACATGTAAAACATACAGTACTGTACTATTGTATCACAAGACAAATCTTTTAAAAGAACAAGGTTTAAACAGTGCAATTCTTTCTACAATATTTAGATTTGTCTCTAAATACCTGCTTAAAATGAAAAGGGACTTGGCAAGGTTGGAGGAATGGTCAGAAGTGTGGCAGCTTGCATTCAATGCAAAGAAGTGCAAAATAATGCACCTGGAAAACAAGAACCCAAGGGAAGAATAAACAATGGCTGGGGAGGTAGTAACAACAACAAAAGGAAAGGGACCTGGGGGTAATCATATCAGATGACCTTTAAGGTTAGCAAGCAATGTGAGAAGGCAGTAGGGAGGGATGGGGGTACACTGGGATGTATAGGAAGAGGCATCAGCAGCAGAAAACGGGAAGTTGTTATCCCTCTGTACAGACAGTTGGTGAGACCCCATCTGGAGTACTGTGTCCAGTTCTGGAGACCCCATCTCCGCAAGGACAGAAAAGATGGAGGTAGTCCAGAGGAGGACAACTAAAATGGTGCAGGGTCTGCAAGAGAAGCCATATGAGGAGAGACTAAAGGAGCTTAATATGTATACTCTTGAGGAAAGAAGGGAGGGGGGACATGATAAATTTTAAGTACCTCAGTGGACTCAAAGTCCAAGAGGGTAGCATCTTTCAGAAAGTCTTGCAAGAACAAGGGACACAATTTAAAGATAGGAGGGCTGTTCAGGGGCAATGTGAGGAAGTATTTCAGAGAGGGTAGTGGATGCATGGAACAGCCTTCCTGAGGAGGTTGTGGGGTCTAAAACTGTGGGAGAATTCAAGAATGCATAGGACAGACATAAGGCAATTCTAGTGGGGGGTAGGAAGAAATAGGCTGGCTAACCAGGATCTGCCGCCTATCCTGTAGGTAGGGAAATGGGCAGACTAGATGGGTCAAGCGGTCCTTATCTGCCATCAGTCTTTCTGTTTGTTCACAGATGTTTCTTTGTCAGTCTAGAGAAGTGTCTTTTTGTGTAGTGTTCTTTAAGGAATATTCTGTTTTTACTATTTGCCAACCCCTTTGTGTGAGGTCACTTGGCTCCTATCAGAATATATAACAAAATATCTATACAATAACAGGATGTCTTTTCAAAGTATTACATTCTGCAATCTTGGCATAACTCCGGTTCTGCAAATGACTCTGATCTTTAGCTGCATCCTTTTCTCACAGACTTCAAAGCATTTGATTTAGCACCAGTTTACTAAACCTGTTTCCTCCTTTTGAAACATCATAAAATGGATATGCTCAACTCGAGCCTCTTCCAACCTGTAATTAACTTTAGATAAAACAGGAGATCCTCAATCGCGTGTGCGTGCAACACCAGCAGAAAACAAGTTGTTATTCCTATTGCTACAGATAGTTGGTGGAACCTCATCTGAGTACTGCATCCAGTTCTGGAGACCCAATCTCCACAAGGAAAAGGAAATTAATATGTATACCCTTGAGGAAAGGAAGGACATATTCACTTGAGTACCTCAGTGGAATTGAAGTCCAAGAAGGTAGCATTTTTCAGAAAGACGTGCAAGAACAAGGGTCCACAATCTGAAAACAGAAAGGGACAGCTCGGGGGGCAATGTGAAGTATATCTTGTGGTGGACACGTGGAACTACCTTCCTGAAGAGGCTGTGGGGTCAAACTAGGAGACTTAAAGAATGCATGGGACAGACATAAAGCAATTCTTATGGGGGTAGAAAGAAATGGGTTGACTAGGATCCACAGCTTATCCAGGAGTTGGGGAAATGTGCAGACTACAGTAGTAGCCACAGACATTGCCAGCTATTGCCAGACACTTCACAATTTCTGAAGCTTCTTTCTGCTGCCCCTACTGTGGAAATGCAGAAAGCAGGAGATATTTCTGGAAATGTCTCAAATTTTGGGAAATAGCTGGCAGTGTCTTTGGCTACTACTGCAGGTGGGGCAAGTGGTCCTTGTCTTTGGTTTCTATATTTCTGTTGCATATCTCTTTTTTGGTTTGTTTTACTACATTGTTTGACATGGGGGTGTATTATACCAAACGTGTGCTTGGATATCTTTGCTCGTTTGTATTGCTAAGCTCCATAATGGTGCTCCCCCTCCTAACCATGGGTAACTTTACTTCAGAAACTCCTGGTAATTAGAGTAGCACATGGGGGTAAGCATAAGAATGCCCACTGGTTCTCCTTCACTTTCTCCATGCAGTTCTGTTAAAGCTCCTGTACTTTTGCATGTTATTACTGCTGATAATCGTTTCTCATTAAATGTGCATCTGTGCAGAGCTAAAGCTTGCTATGGTTATTTCATTGCTCCAGTTCGACTATCATTCAGCTTTGGGTACAGACACCATTCCCTGAAATTGCATGCAAATAAATAGTTTTTTGTCTTGTAGATGACTGCAGACAACTTTTCGTGTACAGTACAAACCTCTACTACACCCCATCTCCTTCCAGTAATGTCATAGTGCGTACCAATGGAGCTGTAGTTCCTATTCACTGCTACTATCCAAGGTAAGAGACTAGCTTTTTCTCAATCACCTATTGCTATATTTGGTTAAGCCTGTATTTTTCATCAATTTTATTGCTTGGCTAGTACTAACTTTGGTTAATCCTTTTTCAGGAAGGACAATGTAAGCAGCAATGCCATCAAACCTACTTGGGTGCCGTTCAGATCAACTCTATCATCTCAGCAAAGATTGGACTTCTCACTGCGTCTTATGAATGGTATTAAATATTTATATTTAATGGGGGCCCTTTACCAGGCTTTTTAAAACTGTTTGGATATTATGCTATTTGCCTTTGTTACGCAGTGTCAGTGGCTCAGTAGGTCGCACACTCTCCTCTGAGGCCGGGAGATCAGAAGGCTGTGGGTTCAGTTCCCACATCTTGAACTTGGGTTAATATCCCAGTACTGACACTGTAGTGCAGTATGAGGGGTGTTGCACTTCTGAGGTGCAGTCTTTCAGATAAGACATTAAACTGAGGTTCCATCTGCCTGGATTGCTGGCAATTCAGGTGGATGTTAAAGATCCCATGGCACTCGTCTAAGAGTAGAGGAATTTTCTTGGTGTCCTGGTTAAATTTCCCTCTTTCACTGAAAATACCACCAACAGCTTAATCTGGCTCAAGGTCAGTTGGCATTAATCTGTATCTCCCGCCCATGGGTCATGCCTGACAATAGGCAGGATTTGTCTAGTGCACTTACCCAGTCAACGAAAACTAAATATTTTGACTAGGAATATTTCCTTTTACCACAGAAAGGGCAGAACCTTCAGAATAGTCTAGCATGTTGAGTTGAGGTGCTAGATCCTGTATCTTGATACAGGGACTTAACCAGAAGTTGAGGTGACATGGCAGTAAACCACCTACCAGCAATAATCGTGGATACTGGCCTTAAAGCCTGGTACAAACTTCCCCTTAAGACATTACTAGTATACTGCATGAGAATTGCAACTTTACACAGCATACTCATCCTTGCGGGGGTGAGGAGCATAAAAAAAAATGAACCTAGTGCTTTTCAACACTTTAAACTATATGCATGCGTAATCTAGTACCTGAGGATCCTTTAAATTCCAAAATGTGGGCTCCAGCATCTATGGTGAGATCTGCACCTTGGTTGTGTCCTTGAAGATAGGCAAATCTAACCAGAAACTACCTTCATCTTCTAGATGACTGGACAACGGAGAGACTTTCCAATGTCTTCTATTTGGGTGATATGCTGTACATCGAGGCCTCTGTCTCCACTGAGAACCAAGTTCCTCTACGGCTCTTCATTGACAGCTGTGTTGCTACACTGCAGGAAGACCACAGCTCTGCTCCCAAATATTCCATTATTGCTAACAATGGGTAAGATTACAAATTTAAGTCCACCAAATTGGACTCCAGTACCTCACTGGTGAAGGGTGCAGAATATTTTGAATGAACTGACTAGTAGCGGGTTAAAGGTGGGAGAGATCTATGTAAGATTACCATGTGTTCTGGATGGAGATGGTATAGGGAGTATCACAGGTGTGACTACCTCTGTGCTACCAGACGTAGCATTACCCATGTAACTCCAGGACCCATCTTCTGCAGATGGCTTCCACAGCAAATTTTAAATTGCTGTTTCTCTAATCCATGGGAACAATGTCCCTGTAGATGGCTCCATCTTGGTGTCAAAAATATTGGAATCTCTGTAGATATGGAGGCTGGCAGTTCAGCACTTGGTGCACAAAGAGCTAATCCTTGGGCAATATTCCACTGTCCCTGCAGCATCTCATGATGCCCAACCCACAATTTCAGAGGAGCTAGATAAACACAGCCCCCTTCCCACAGCATGCCCACTCCATAGTAAGATGGGAGGGTAGTTCACTATTGAAGGGATTGTAATGTGGTGCTTACTAGTGGGGTGATGCTACTATACCACAAATAGTGGGCATATTTCATGTTAATATTGAGGTGCAGTTCAGCTTTCCATTACCTGCATTTCTTCCCTGCAGTTTCTTCAAAGATACAGGATCCTTGTACCACAAAGTTCAAAGGTACAGACATAGTCTGATGCTGGGCACAGGTGCAAATGCAGGATTAAACCCAGACTGCAGAACTGGAGTATGCGCTCTCCATAGCGGAGTGCACTAAATCAACAGGCAATGCACAAGATGGATCCTAAAATAATTAGGATTCACACAGAGAATGTGCTCTGTGCATCCCAGATGCGATGGTGCAGATGAAATGTCAATCCCTAGCTGTGGTAATCGCAGAAGATGCTTTAGGAGAAGCTCCTGGTGCATCCCTCTGAATACCTCAACTGCGCTTGAGCTGAGATGCACCAGTGTATGTACTGAGGAACAATGCCAGGCTCCTATCCATGTCACATGTCCACCTCTGCAGCCTGGCAGCCTTCAAATATCGCATGCCTAAACTGAAATTCCCTTCCCATGGGCATTTGACATGTCTTCACACCCCCACCCAGCACCTCAGTCCCCAAAGCATGTTTCTCCTCCACCTGCACATGTGACTAAATATCCTGTCCACCCTAAGGCCAGTTCTTCCCATTGTGTCATAAGCACAGAAGTAAATCTTGGCTTGGACTGTCCAATTGCCTTGCACTGCTTTCAGCTGCTGCACTTTTTTACTGTACTTTGCATTGTATGCATTCTGTACTTGTGTCTGGACCTTGTTCAATGCTTGTCCTTTTACCTCTGCTCATTGTACTCTCCCTTCCACAGGATGCATCTGGAATTGAGCAGTAGTTCTGCTCAGTACCCCTTCCTGGTTGGGGGGTTTCTATAAACCCCCAGGTCAGGCTGGGACACTGATGGGGTGCACCCAAGGTTGGGATTCATTGCCCCAGACATGTAAATGAGGGCCAGCTGCAGGCCATTATGGCTCCATTTGCATGACTCTCAGGGATGCATCTGGCCCCCCTGCAAGGGCTGTGAGTGGTGAACACTGAACCCAATTTGTCTTGGCTGCAGCCCCTCCCTTCCCATATTTGACCTCGCTCCTTGGTGATCTATTGATTTCCCCCACTCACATCTCTAATGTGTGAATTACCAGACATCTCAGGTAGTCTAGTGCCTTCCTGACCCAATCACACTAGGGTATCACTGGTAGTCTAGTGGACCCCCACAACCCTACCCAGACTCTGACTGAAAACAGAAATCCAAGGTATACCTGGTGGATAGGATCTACCAATGGGCTTACAGGTATACAATATGCTGTCACTCACTCACTCAAAGCAGTCAGCCGGCAGCCATGGTAGTATGCAGGTGGGTTGTGCTGACCTTTGACACTGGGGGTAGCAGGGTGGGGAGGGAATGCCTGGGTGGGTGAGGTCCACTGGACCACCAGGGATACTTTGGATTTCTGTGTTTGTGTGACTGGGTCAGGGCAGGTGGGGGAGGGGGGACTGGGTCGGGGAGGGGGTCCCAATAGACTACCAGAGATGCCATTGTATTTAAAAAAAAAAAAAAAAATCAATGTGATTGGGTCAGGGAAGGGTGAGTGGGGAACCCTAGATTACCAGGGAAGTCCCATGATATATTGGAGGAATATGGGGGGCACTGGACTGCCATGGTAGGCAGGCTGTCCTGCTGCTGCCTGTGGGGGCGGACACACAGTAAGTCTGTCTAGACTTTTTGGAGGTGCATCTTTGAACTTACTCAGATGCGCCTTCAAGGTGGGTTATGAATATGCATGGGCACGCCCCCTCCAGATGCACCACATGTTGTTGTGGGTGGTGTACAGTACATCTGTGAACTGGCGCATCACTGCCCTTTATGAACTGTGATTGCACTGGTGCACCTCTGATGCTTTGGGCACATCTTTTGTGAATCTACCATAATGCATAATAGATTATACAGAGCGTCTTGGATAATGCATGAATACTGCCCAAGTATACAAAGCCAAATACATTTAATAAATGGGATGCATAGAATATTATTCTAGACAGACCACAAGTGGCCACAACCCAAGAACAGTGGGGTCTCTTGTGTGGAAATACTCCAGCTTGTGCCAAGGGGAATTAAACTGTATACAGGTTACATAGTGGGGAACACTGCAGGGGAGTGCCTGCCCTTTCTTGGTAGGGGACCCTGCAAATGTAACTGCCTGCAGGAGGAGTCCCCTCCCCCACCAGAAGTAAGTACTTCAGTTCTATTTAAAGTGGATTTGGGGTGGGGCTGTAATCTTTGTAGCTTGGCTCAGTTTCGGATGTGAATTCTGCTGTATAGGAGTAAATCGCATTTTCTTGGCCAGGTAGCTCGGGGGGGGGGGGGTTTAGGAGGAGGAGGAGGATGGTGGTACAGTTCATTCTCCTTTCTGTAGCTTGGTTTTACACCCCCCCTGGGTCATGTCAATCATGTCTCCTGTCACCTAGAGTAAGATGGTACAAATGCAGTGCTAGACTCAAGATACAAGAGTCGTTTTAGGGGTTTGTTTTTTGGTCTGTATTTGTAACTGGCACACTAATCCAGTGTAAACTTACAGAATTGCTAGCTTGCATTGCCTCTAGCTCTGGACAGAATCTCCAGCCCTTTGTAGGACTGTTAAGGGTACAGGCAGTGGGAAGGGGGGTAGAATTCCTAAAGCTGTGGATAAAGATTACTTTACTCTGTAGGACAGCGGGAAGAACTCTACTCTTGGTCAGTGGGAGTCTGACCTTAGTCTTCGAAATTTATTTTACCCACTTCCATAAATTAACATCCCTTGAGTGTTCCTGTGGTTTCATTTCTACTGAACGTAAGTTTTTAAACCTCCCTCCGCTTCATCCTTCTGTTGGCTTGCCTGCTATTCTCTCTCTCCCCCAAAACCTAGCCAGCTGCTGCATTGGGTGTTCCACCCACCAATTTACAGTAGTGGCTGGCACTCTTCTCCTGTTTTCTTGTCCCCACAGCAGAAGCCTCTGACCGGGCGATCCTGCTTCTCCATGGTATGGCATCTACAACTGCCACAGACTTCCTGACTGTCCTGCCTGCTCCTGATTCAACTACCAGAGAAGGCTCTGCTGTGAATATTTTCCCACTCATCCACCCCCAACACTCTTAATTGCTGACTTTCTGGGCTACAGCATCATTCAGTACAAAAGCAGCAGGAACCCTCACTTCTATCCACAAGTACATCCACCAGCAAGTGGAACAAGGGAACTACCCATTGGCACTCCACAGCCATTCTAGGTGTACAAGTTACTGTGCTTTCTGTAATACTCCTGCACACACTGTGTACAATATCTTTTTTGGGGGGAGGGGGGCTCTGTTGATACCTTGTACAACCTAACCAGTTACACTGGGCTCATCAATGCATTCATCAGGTGCAACGTCAGCAATACAATTAAACCCCCACCACAACACCTTGGGTCATCCACCCACATCTGCATCTGTTGCCTTGTTATGCACTCACACCTCATCTGATAAGCCTAGCTTAACTGCTTTGTACTGCAGGTGTTTCAATCGCACACTTCTGAAACTGTCAATGTAATGTTTACTGCATTTTTACTGTACTCTTGTGATCTTGCCTGTACCATGTCTTGCAATGCATTATAATGGACTTGGAACCATTGTAAAAGGGCTACAGTACATAGCCCAAAAGTTATTAATCTGAAATAAACACCTTGCTGGTCTTCACCTCTCAGATGGAGGCTAGCACAGAGGCTTGAACTGGTAGCTATCACCTTGGAGCTTCAAATCGTCCAGCTGTAAAAGTACATTTTGATTACTGGTTAAGTGCACTAGCATTTTATATGCCTATTGTCAGTAATGACCTGGGAGAGTACAGTTACAAGCCCAGTTAAAACTTCACAATACATGATCAAAGTAACAAGGGAACAGGGACAGGACATTGCAATACACAGGAGCATAAAGTGCATCGGTAACAAGCTGCATCAGGTTAAACTAGGAAAACACTTTTTGAATGAATAACCTAAATTGTACATGTTTCACTGACACAGGAAATGGCTACAAGAGATGAAGCATTAGATGGCTTTTTTGAGACTAGCATAGGAAGTGCCAGAGGCCAGCTGGGCAGTCAGAAATTGACAGTAAAGTGAGAAGGGCTGAACACAAGGTTTGTGTGCATCCTTGAGCAGGTAGTAGGTCTTATCTGAGTGGTCGAAAGGACCAGTCTCCTCATCTTGGGCAGTAAGACTAGGTCAAGGGGTTAAAGCAGTGCAGCTGGGGGAGCAAGTTATCCCATGAGTCTTGTCTAGGGGCACCCAGAGGACAGTGACATGTTTCGGGAGATAAGCCAGTTAACTTAAAATTGGTAAGTGGGAATGGCACAGTAGTCGGAGGCTTCTTTCCAGGTGCAGACCAGGGGAAAGGGATTGGCACAATTGCAAAAACAGTCAGTCTGTTACAATGATACCCCAAAGCATGAACACTGCAGTGCAGACCAAATAAAGAACAAATGAATTGGCATACAGATGGGACAAACTAACTCAAAGGCCTAGATGGTCAGTAATGTGACCTGGGGCAATGGTCAAAAGGGGGGCTCTCACAGTGCAAAGTCCTGATGTGCCGGGCACAGTGTTAATGTAGTGCATCCAAAGGGGGCGTGCCCATGCATGTGCAGCATATCCTGATTTTTCAGCCCGGGATGAGTAGTGCATCTGCTGGCACAACTCCTAGATGCACTGTATACTGGGGCACAAAGCTGAGCTAAAAATGCTCAAATGCTGGCCACCCACAGGTGGGCTGCTGTACGGCATAGTGCAACACAGCAGGCACCAGCCATGTGCCCACCCACCACACCATCCACAAGCACCCATATGGTCTCTGATCACTGACATGCATGTAGAAATAAACCTGGTAGTCTAGTGGTACCCCCCTGCCCACCCAGTCATTGGTGGGCAGCTGTAATCCACCTGTATTCTGCCCAGCTGACTGCCAAATGAGTTTATGGTAGGAGCTGTAGGGCCATTGATCCACACTGTGGACCAATGGGCTTACTGCTCAGAAGCGGCATTCAGCAGGCAGTATGTGGGCAGGCTGCAGTTGCCTGCTGATGGCTTGGGGAAGGGGGTGTCACTAGACTACCAGGGATGTATTTTGTATTACTTATGATCATGGCTATAGGCAAGGAGGGGGTGCCACTAGACTACCAGGTTTATTTCTACACTTGTGTCAGTGATCACCACTATGGGGTGGGGGGGTGCCCCAGGACACCCTCTGTCAGCATCATTCTGCACAGGGTACCAGGTGCATTTCGCCGGGCTGCCCCACTCTACTCCTGCAAAAGGGGCTATAACGACATGCAAATGTCCCTATTTGTGCCTTGCATACATCATGGCCCCATTTTCATGTCTCTGCCTGAATATCTGGGGAAATGTGCTCGGAGCATTCTGTGATATATTCAGAGGCCATGCACCATGACTTATCTCCTTTTTGAATATCTACCTGTCTGTCTTTTATGTACCTCTGTGCTGCGCTTCCACTTGTGCCATTGCTGGGTGCAGTCTGAATATTGCAGCCAAAGTGTATAGTGCTAGTGAAAGGAGGCTGAGCAGTAAGATTGCTAGAAACTGAAATTCAGAGGGAGGGAAGGTAAGGGGTGGTAAAGTCTGGTAAAGGTAACAAGTGTAATTGGCAGGGAGAGGGGGAAGGAGTTTGGGTGGCATCTGAAGGGGTAGAGATGGATGTAGGTAGCTGGATCCAGAGGGGAGGAGGTATGGGGAGATAGTGTGAGATAGTATGAGAAAGTATGGGGGAGAGGTAGTATAGAGAAGGCCATCTCCCAGCTGAAGAGTTAAGGGAGAATAAGCATGGGTCCCTTGAGGGGAAGGATCTAAACCAGTAATTTTGGGAGGAGGGAAGTGGAGTTCAAGATGTGGATATGGAGGAGTAGAGGGCAGTAGTGTTACAAGAGGGTGAGTTAGTAGCAAACCACAGAATGCCTTGTCAGAATAGATATCCCATGCAAGGGAGGTAGACGGGGTGGTGCCATAATCCGGTTACCTGCAAGATCTCCTTCATCCCTACTGTCCTCCCTGTGCTCTCCAATCCACTGAGAGATTGCTAGACACTTCCAGGGTTTGCTTAAGACATCTAGGGCCAGGTCTTTCAGTTTTATGGCCCCTACCCTGTGTAATTCTCTACCTTGCTGGGGGCAATATTGCCCAACCAAAGACTTAAAATAGCACTGAAGAAATTTCTCTTTAGTCAGGCATACATTGAATTCTAATGCTGCAGCTATGAGTCTTGATTTGTTCTGAATCATTTTAATGAATTATGTACAAGCGTCTTGGTTCTGGAAAGGTGCTTTTTTTTTTTGTTTGTTTTTTTTTGTGTTCATTCTATAAACATCTGCATAAAGTCAAACTGGGAGAAACCTTTTGGTGACCAGCTGGAGAAGGGCAGTCCTTACTGCAGTACAGGGCACAGTTTAGGGTTGGTCTAGCATAGATGGCATTACATGTGGGCAAAATCGAGGCTGGTCACACATCTAGGTACTTAAACGTGGGACTAACTGTAATGTGCCACCCAGCAGGGAAAACATGAGTTGGCAAACTGTGCCAGCCTCTGGCTGGTACCAAAGGTCTGTCTCAATTTTGTGACCCAAAATTGGTTGGACTGGAACTTCTTGAAGATGTCATGTGTTAACTTGTGAATGAGTTGGCACATGGATTTTTTTTCTTCCAAAATGAGTAGACACGGAAAGGAGTCCTGTGGGACCTCCCAGCCTGGATAGGGAGGGATGGACAATACCTGTGCAGCTGGCTTCATGGATAAATTCAAGCAAAAATGGACAACAAGTCAGTGGTGCTTGCCAAGTGATGCTCAAAACAAAAGTGTGTGTTTGTGTGTGTGTGTGTGTGTGTTTGTGTGTGTGTGTTTGTGTGTGTGTGTTTGTGTGTGTGTGTTTGTGTGTGTGTGTTTGTGTGTTTGTGTGTGTTTGTGTGTGTTTGTGTGTGTTTGTGTGTGTTTGTGTGTGTTTGTGTGTGTTTGTGTGTGTTTGTGTGTGTTTGTGTGTGTTTGTGTGTGTTTGTGTGTGTTTGTGTGTGTTTGTGTGTGTTTGTGTGTGTTTGTGTGTGTTTGTGTGTGTTTGTGTGTGTTTGTGTGTGTTTGTGTGTGTTTGTGTGTGTTTGTGTGTGTTTGTGTGTGTGATCCATATCTGGGAAATTTACTACTGCAAGTGGGAGATTATTCCATGTTTGGACAATTGTTACTAAACCAACATTTCCTTCAGTGTGTTCCATTTACACAAGACAAGCTCTTATGTTTTCTAGTGCTGCTTGTGTATTTATCATCCTGGAGGGCTGGGTCAGTAGTAGTTTTGAAAAGGAGGTACATATCCTCTGTCTCCTGTAGTGGAGCATATTCATATTTAGTGGTGTCTATACTTATAGGTGGTATTACTAATGCAAACTATGGCCTTGGTGTCCCTTCATTGGACCCCCTCGAGCCCTGTGAAATCTTGAATAGAAGGTGACCAAAACCTGGACACAATACTAAGTGGGGTCTGACTAGGGCAGTATACAGTGGGAGAACTGGCTCCCTTTTTCTGCCAGAAATGTCTGGCCTAATCGGTAAAGAGAACTGATGTCAGCAGAGCTCCACTTACCCGGGAGGGGATGAAACACTGAGACTTTGGCCAGACCTGTTGCTACTGACTGAGTTGGGTGACCCCAAGTAGGCAGTAGATAGTAGAAATAATCCCTTCTAAAGCCATCAAGGAAGGCAAAAGTTGAAGTGTGCAGGCCATGATGAGTTTCTCCAGCAGCTTTTGCAAGACAGAAGGCAGATGGGGTGGAAGCCCATAAAGAAGCTGGATCACTCCCTTTATGGAGAGAGAGAATAGACAATTTTCCCAAGATTTCAGGGACTGTACAAAAGATAAAGGAGATTTGGGGGAATTCATTGCAGGAGCCAACTGGGATACATTTAGGGTTCAAGCCATCTGGGCTAGATTTGAAGAGCTTCACTGAGGAAAGGGCAAGCAGGGTCTCCAAGGAGTGATGGTGGAGGACTTTAACTGTGTAGCTGACGGGTGGTAAGGTCTGTTTTGAGGTAGTAGCAAAGTGACATGCTACTGAACATGACCATTTCTGGAGGTTGCTTTGGATGTTTGAGTAGGTAGGGCAGAATGTGTATGGATAAAAATATATGGAACACCCTCCCTCTCTACATCCTGATGTGCCCTTCTCTTCCTCTTTTCACATCCAATCTGCATGCCTTTCTCGCTGCCTCTCCCTTCTGCCTCTGCTTAAGCTCTTAACCTGCCCCTTGCCTGACCTCTGACCCATACCACCCCTTCCCTTCCCACCCTCCTTTCAATCAGCCTACTCTCCCCTTTCTTTTTGTGGTCAAAATGACATTCTATTGCACATATATAGAGTAGAATTTAACTCTACATAGAATTTATAGATATGAAAATATGGTGAACATGACTAGCTCTATGTTGTATCTACTGTAAAATGTGTCACATTTGATACTGTAATGTACTGAATCCCTGTACAAATGCTCTGCTATACTGTACCATGTATATCCCTGAAAAAGGGACTAATTGACCAGGTGGTCCTACCTGGTCACCAAAACTCAAATATTGCCAAGCAGTGAATTCGGGTGGAGGGTGTAGGCATGATTTTAGGTCGGGACAAGCTTGAAATGTGTGAAATCTAGATGGGTCAAGGATTGTACCAAAGACTTCTCAAGCAGGCCACTATCTGTACTACAGCCAGAACTTTTATTCTAGCTGCAGAGCCAAATAGCATGGAATGATAATTTACTAGCATTGATTAGCAATCTGACATGTAACTCTACTCCTGGATCTCCCAACCAGGTATTTTGAGCTTGAATACACCACCAGGGCATATGTATTTAGTTGTTTTATTTAGCTTTTGTTGACCAGGTAAGTACACTAGACGATTGCCTATTTTCAGGTACGACCCAGGAGAGTACAGGAATTGGATTTAAATACATGACATGATACAGATTAAAAACTGCTTACAAGTCATGTGAGGCATAGTTTTGTACAGTATGTACATAACAGAATAACATATGTAGCCACTAAAAGCGGCACAAAAGGTACAAGTTGATATGCAGCAACAGTAGTTGCAACTTAACGGCCCCAGGGTGTCACTACTTTGTCCAGAACATATCTAGGACAGGAGTGCTGTGAGGGGTCAGGATAGATCATGGGGGTTTGGGGCAACCTGAGGCTGAAGTTTGAGGTGGTTCCATAGGGAGGATCGAAGGCACACCTGTGAGTGGGTGGAGCAGACCTGGGCAAGGAATGTTCCAGTCTGGAAGCACACGTAACAATCTCTACCCCCATGAGTCTGGATAGCGGATATCTTAAGTGTGGCTGACCCCTGGGACCTGAGGGGATAGGATGAGGAGGCAGCCGGGATAAGGACTTTTGCCGGCCCCAGAGGGGTGCCAGTGCCAAGGACCTCTCCCATGAAACACCCTAGGACAAAGTCTATGCAATTTGAGGGGGAGAGCCAGTTCAGCTAGCTATAAAGGTCACAATGATGGGTGAGATGCAGGGCAGCCAGAGAAGTGGCAAACATTATTGTAGGCAGTGGACCACCTAGTGAGGTGAGCTTTAGTGCAGTTGACAAACAGAAGGAGCCCATGGCAGAGCGAAGGGAGGAGCACACCTCTAGCAAGAGCAATTTGAGCAGCCAGAGAAAGGTGTGGTGTGTGGTGTGTGGTGTGTGGTGTGTGGTGTGTGGTGTGTGGTGTGTGGTGTGTGGTGTGTGGTGTGTGGTGTGTGGTGTGTGGTGTGTGGTGTGTGGTGTGTGGTGTGTGGTGTGTGGTGTGTGGTGTGTGGTGTGTGTGTAATATGGTGACCCAGGTCAAGCTGGAGGTCCAGCGTCACACCAAGGTATTTAAAGTGGTCTATAACAGGGATCGGAGCTCCTTTGGTTCCAGCAATGCATAATGGAGCTGGAGAGGCCTTAATCTTGTCCTGGGACCCAAAGAGTATGGCCTGGGTTTTGGATTAAGAACTAACTTGTGGGACGAGATGCAGGACTGAATATTCCTCAAGTCATCACTCAGGTGGCTATTAATGACTTGTGTCCAGAGAGTGAGTTAGGATGACCAAGTCATCTGCATAGAGGATTGACAGGCAGTGGGGAGATTGTTTTTACAAAAATGAGAAGTTGGGGCCCCAGGACAGGGCCTTGGGACACCCATGGTAACAGAAATAGAGCCTGAGGGCTCCTTGCCATATTTAACAAGCTGCTTTCTACCGTGTAGGTAGTTGGAGAACCAACTGGGCACACCAGGCGATAGACCATATAGGATCTAAGCTGAGTAGAGAGAATGGCATGATCAATGAGATTGAAGGCCTTGGAGAGATCTATAAAGAGCCCCAAAGAGTTTGCCCTGGTCCATAGCTGCCCTGATCCAGGATGAGACAGTGACGAGGGCAAAAGATGTACTGTGCCCCTTCCTGAAGCCATGTTGCACAGGTGACTATGGGTCATGTGACTGCAAGTACTCAGAGTTGCTCTGCCACTTCTTTCTCAAGAAGCTTGCTGACTGCAGACAAAATGGATACCTGACAATAGTTTTCAATTAGTTTGGGGTTCCCCTGTTTAAGGATAGGGACCACCCTGGTGACCTTCCATATTTCCAGAATAAACCGGATGCTAGGGACACATTGAAAATGTGGGCCACCATGGGGGCAATATTAGCACCAAGACTGAGGAGCTTGGGTTCCAACCTATCGTGGACAGCACTTGAGAAGGGTGAGGGGTCCAGCAGCAATCTCTGCACCTCCTGCACCATCACAGCCTTCAAATGAAAGGGCTGATGGGGTGATGGAGGGGCTGGGACCTTTTCAACATGATCACCTTCACCGGAGAGAGACTAAGTGAGAGCACAGGTCAGAAAAATGCAGATTAAATGCATTTGCTATGGCTGGCGAGTTGTTGCAGATAGCACAATCAATAGTCTTATCAGAGGTCTCTCCACTCTGGGTACCACTATGTTAATGTTCCTCCAGAACCTCCTAGGGTCTCTGGCTGAGTTCATCAGTACAGTTTTGCAAAACTCACTTTTAGCAGTCCTTAAAGCCTTCTTACACGTCTGTGTTTTTTTTTTTTTCCTGTACTGCTGAAACAGCCTGGTCTGCCATGGCCTCGAATTTTGCCCAGCACTTCTCTACATTTCATAATGGTTAGAAGGCTACCATGTAACCACTTTGTAGCTGACCCCCTCACCCTCCGTCTGAGGGGGGCATGCTTATCTTGCAGAGCCCTCAAAGTAATGAGGTAACTAATAGCAGATGGAGTCCTGGGCATTCCACACTGCACACCAGTCAGTGTGCTGGAGATCATCATGGAAGGATCCCAGATCAAACCCAGAATAGTCCCTGACCTGAATGATGCTTGTGTATGAAGCAGAGCAGTCTGGATACGGGGTAAAACGAGCCCTCTTACAAAAATGAAGAGAAGGGGACCCAAGATTCACACCAGTGTTTCCTCGAAGTGAGGACAAACTGCTATATTGAATTTGATGCCTTGACTGCTACCAGGAAACCAAATCTGAGATGCCCAGAACTTGGTTCCATAAGATGCACTAAATCACTGGCCCTGTAAACATGCCTTTGTCCATGGCAACCATGGCATCTGACTTGAAGCAGTGCCATGGTGGTACATGACCTTCTATGGCTGTGCTGGGCTGGGTATCGGAACAGATTTGTGTTCATGGAGCTAGATGGGTGGATAACAAGATTGTGGTCTGAATGGAGGATGGCATTTGAGTGATAGAATGACCCTAGAATCTTATAAAAACATGCATCTTTTGTAGCACAACTTGTCCATTGCCTGGAAATTGCCCTTACTGCTCTTCGAAGCATGTGACTTAATCCAGTTCAACACTGATGTCTAAATTTTGTAGTTAACATTTGCAGACCCTAGATTTCCTAAGAAAAGTTCACCCAGTTCATAGGCACTCTGGTATATTGCTTGACTTCAACTCTGGTCATGGTTTGTGTACTAAACCTACATCTTCCCCTGTATAGCTGCTTGATGGACAGTAGGCTGGATGACTCCTCTTCAGCTTTCAGACCTTCAAGGCCCCAGCAGAACAAGCTACAGTTTGGTCTGTCAGCCTTCAGATTCTTTGAGGATGCCAGGAACACAGTAAGTTGTCACATACCTTGTTAGTTCTGGTTTACTATTGACTAGATTCTTTACAATTTCAACTTGCCTTTCAGATCTACATCACTTGCCATCTGAAGGTTGTGAGTCTTGTCCAGAGTCCTGACACCACAAACAAGGCTTGCTCTTTCATCAAGCCTGGAAACATGTAAGTTGTATCAGAAATGGACTAGTGTCCACCTAGATGTAAAACATGAAAGTAAATAAATATTACTGACTTCTGTATTTCAGCTGGTCCCCAGTTGAAGGCTCCCGTGATATATGTGGCTGCTGTGAAACTGGAAACTGTGGGGGAGTACCATATAGGAGACACTGGAAAAGGGATGTATCAAAAGGTAACAACCACTGTCTAGTAGTCATGTATGTACAGCCCCTGACAGTGTAGTGTGAAGATTACTTCAGAGTACCTAAGGACAGGGTGTCACTCTTGGTGTTGAGTACAAAAAGTTTGCATTGTTTCTCAACAAATGCACAAGGTCTAGAGCTGTAACACTGGGAGCATGTGCTATGGTCCCTAAGCACATCAATAGTATTGTGAAGCATGTGGGACAGGACTTCATCCTGGTCTACAACCTCATGTGGAACACCTGGGCATCAAATTGGTCATACAAGTGGTTGTAGGTACTGATCACTCAGATCTGGACACATGAATTTGACATGTTGAAATAACCAACTGCAAACTTTACTCTTGAATTACTCTTGATCTGGGGGTGTCTAGGTGGGTGGTCTGTCTCTCGCATGCATACTGAAATCCTGCCTGAGCCATAGAAAGCTCACTTAAAGTGGTAAAGCTAACTCAAACATGGTATCCTACCATGGTACATTTTGATTCAGTTAACTTGTATCAAACCAAGTTATTAAACAGGATAAAAATGTGTATAGGTACCTATTGTACATTACTGCTTTAATTTACATTGAGGGACTCCTTAATAGTATGCTATACAAACCATTTCTTAATTTAAATGGAAATTGAACTGCACTATTGAAATGTGAAAGTCTACTTGTCCATGTGATTTTACAAACCCGTCTGTCCTATTCAGCAAAACCACTGACTGAATCTGAAGGATATGCTCACCTTCAACCTATAACTATCATGGATCCTTCCATCCAAGAGACCATCCTGTCACCAGAAGTCTCATTCCACATGCAGGAGAAGTCCTCATCACAAGGTACACTTCACTTTGGAAAGCTGCATTATACTAACTTTCTACGCTTGACTAACTTGCTGCCATTTCATTCTTCAGGTTCCAGTCTTGGAGTGATGGCCTTGTCTATGCTTGGACTGATGGGAGCAACAACTTTGGTGTGCACTGCCCTGATAGTTTACAGGAAACTTGGAAGGAGCACTTAATTGGATGTACTTTACAATAAAATGGCTTCATGTAAAGAATCTTGTGTCTTGCTTTTTAATGTCCACAGGAAGTGGTAAAATGAACTGTTCATACCCTGACCTCTTGAGACCACCTCAGGTGCTGGTCTCAACATCCATTCCACTAGAGTGAATGTTGGGTTCTCCCATTACCTTTATAGTGCCTTAAATGAAGTACTAACAGTCCTGGTCATGGTTACAGTGATCTCTTCCTCCCGTCTCTTCTCCTCTTCCCCAAATCAATTACCCCTGCCAGCACTGGCTCCTGGTGCCCCAAGTTAGGGCCAGAATTTGGCTCATCCACTGTTTGTTCCAGCTGCTGCCAGTCAGTATGGAGTGAAGTCTCCTCTCTGTAAAGAAGCCATAGTGTTGGGCAACCTGACACTTGGTAAAGGCATCTTCCTATTTTTTGCTGCACTTCTATTTTACCTTCCTGCCTGCACCATCTAGTGACAATCTGCCACCTTGCCATCTGGGCTTGGTGACACAAAGCAAGTTGTCCAGATGACTGATAGCCAGAGGTGGCAAAGGGCTGATGCCCTCTGGGGTAGAGAACTAGTAATGTGACCACAGCAGAGTGCAGCTAAACTGAGGGCACCATTTGGCATAAAGGGACAGTGGTGCCAATGCACAAGCTGTCATTGTGTTCTGGTCGGCTCCTGCTAGCAAGGGAAGCAGATGTGTAATTTATCCCTGACCTTCAATGAAACTATTGCAGTGAGGCACTGCCTTTGGAAGCAGGATCTCCTTTTGGCAAGGAACAAGATGGACCCATAATACCCGCTAGTGTAGGTTTAATCCACGTAGATAAACATCCAAAGTAAGTGTAAACCTGCAACTTGATTAGTAAAATTAATGTACTAAATGACTACATCTTGTGACCCTAGAGATGACCCCAATGTACATGGAGACCAAAGTTGGTGATGGTTACCCTTGCCCATCATTGGATCTCTCCAGCCTCGTGACCGGCAAGAGTGTTGCCTATAGCCATCTCTAGGGGCTTTGCCAGTTACTTGGCTTGCTTCTACACACTTGGAGCTCATGATGGTGGGGGAGGAGACTGGATCTCTATCACCCAACATAATGGAGGCTGGCCACCTCGAGGCAGCAGGACTCTTTGATCAAGGGTCGCATTGCAAATTAACCTTAAGAACATGATCTGTTCAGTCTGTATGGCTGTGGAGAGCTATTCGGAATGGCAAGAGTGTTTAAAAGAATATGCAATGCTCTCACTTAAGAGTCAAACTAATGCTGCAGCAATTTACAGAACTGCACATGTGATTACTTGCACATGCGTAGTTGACAGCAGTACGGATGTATGTGTGATACTTGTATGTGCAGTTTAAGTCTGCATCACCATATTGCACACAGCTGCAATCGGTATCTCTGCAAAGTTATCCTGATAGTAAATTGCATGCAGACTTAAACCGGGTTAAAGTCCAAATCCACTGACAGACCATCTCGGCCAGTAAAAATGGGCAAAATAAGGATCCCTGAAAATGGGATCCTAAATCTCAGCCAGGCTATCCAGTACAGGAGCATTTTCTTCCACAGAGAAACCTAGATACTACCTGCAGTTGTAGTTATAACTTGCTGTTATCTCGCTAGGCATGCACAGCCACCGCTCCTTCACTCTTTGCCTGCTGCCATTTCTCAGTCTTGCGTAGTTCACCACATTATGAATCTGTGGCAGTAAGTTACTGGACAACTTTGTAAACCTGGCTATGAAAACTAGGAGCCATTGACTGCACTGAATCCCAACCAGTCCATGGCTCCATAGAAATAACTTCTATATATTATAGAGATGCTTCCCAGTAATTGTATAAAATAAAGGCTCAATACAGGGGTGTAAACTCTCATTTTACACCCCCCACAGGTAGGATCCCTTGGTAAATAGAGTGCAAACCCCTCTAGTTTCACGTGATAGGTATGTGGCATCCCACATGGAGGGTGTAGAATCTCATAACTACCTACCCAGCCATTCTTCTATATACCATCAAGAAGTTCTGGAGAATTAATTTAAATGTTTCACTAGGAGGGCATAATGAGCAAGTTGCTCATCTCACTGTGTGACCTGGGGGAGGGGGTTACATAGGATTGTGAAGGATAATCACATAAAATAGTGTGGGTAGTACAAACAATGCAACATTGTAAGATTCATGCAAAGCTTGAGATTCTAACATTTTTCTAGAGCTTCTGATGTGTTGCAGAGGAGTCTTACAAGTTTTAAATGGGAACAGAACACACAACTGACTTGTGTGTGGTTTTTTTTTTTTTTTCTGGCATGATGTCTGAAATCTTGCTACACACATTGAGAGACTGCATCTACTGACCAGAGTATATTAAGGGAGCTGTGAAAGGAACCATCAGCACCTCTGGTGTTCCTGTTTATGGAGTCTCAACACAGTTGTGGTTCCAGTGGACTGGTGGATGGCACATGTCCCACTGCACAAAAGCCATGGTAGGAAGGAGGTGGGAAACTACAGCCCAAGTCAGCCTGACATCAGTGGTGGGAAAGATCAATGAAGCACTGCTGAAAAAGAAATGGTGCACCTGGAATCCTGGGTTGGCCAGGATCTGGGGCAGCAGATTCACAGCAAAAAGGTGACTTCAAAATGAAATTCTTTAAATTGGGCAATTAGGACAGTAATTGGAGGGGAGTAAACACTGCCTAGATTTCAGCAAAGCGTTTGACATCATCCCACACAGACTGGGTAACAAGATGGGTAGTCTGGATATGGGAGAAAAGATAAAGTGGGTTTGGAACAGGTAGGTGGTGGTGGTGGTGGTGGTGAATGGGGTACAATCTGGGGAGAGGGGTGACCAGTAGGGTACTGCAGGGATTAGTCCTGTTCAGTGGTCTTAATTAGTAACATTGCAGAAGGGATGGAAGGAAGTCTGTTTTGGAGATGACACCAAAATCTGCAACAGAGTGGATATTCCAGAAGGGGTGCAGAAAACTAAGGACCTGGAGAAGCTTTAAGGATGGTTGCTTATGTAGCAACTGACTAGTACAAAATCTACCTATAGAGGGAACCCTGAGGAAAGCTACCACTTCGGAGAAGCGGACAGTCACCAAGGAGAAGAGATTGGGGGGTTATATTTGGCCTTAATGTATCCAAGCAATGCACAACAGTGGGAGGGAGGGCCAGTAGCATGCTGGGGTGAATAGGAAAGGGTATCACTAGTAGGTGGTAATGCCCATGTATGAAACATTGGTAAGACCTCACCTGGAGTACTGTGTGCAGTTGTGGAGACCTCTGCTGTGTAAGGACATAAATAAGGTGGACCCTCTCTAGAGAAGGGTGACAAAGATGGGGCAGGGCTTGCACCACAAAATGGGAGACTAAAGCCTCCATGTGCTCATTGGAAGAGTGAGCGGACATGATTGAAACTCTAAGTACTTGGAGTATAAACACAGCACAGGACCTTTTCCAGTCTAGGAAAAAGTACTAGAACAGGGTGGCCCAATATGAAATTGGAGGTGGATTAGGAGGCAACATGAAGTTTTTCTAAATGGTAAAGATAATTGATGAATGGACTAGTTTGCCACAGGAAGTGAGGGGTCAAGCACAGTGGAGGGGTTTACGCATGCCTTGGATAGGTACAAGGCTACCTTGAAAGGGAGTGATGAAAAGCAATCTATCATACAGGGTTGGTGGCCCTATACAATGCATAAGGCCTATAGGTAGATTGGATGGCCCTAGTGGTCCTTATCTGGCAACTATTTCTATGATCAGGAATGTCATTTGAAACTGCTCTGCAAATGCTGTATCTGTTGGAAATTATTAGGCTCCAAAGATTGCTGGTTAAATTGCTATAATAAACCAGCTGTAAGATTTAAAGAAACACATTCTCAGATGTCTGCACTGTACCTGCCCTGTTCATGGCCCTATGGGGGCAGCTTCAGCCTCTGCCACTGTCTGTCATTTACCTTTCAACATTAAAGCATTACAGTGGGCACACCTGCATGGCACCTATCTGGGTAAATGGAGGGTTCAGTTTCCAGTGTTAGTACCACACCTTTGACCAGAATACAATACTTCTGAGTGATTAAATCTGCATTGTGCCTGCCCTGTTCATGGCCCAACAGGGAACTTCAATCTCCAATGCTGTAAATGACTAGTCCCTCAACTTTTCACATTACATGCATCACACAGGGGCCACATTTGATTTAGTTTATTTAAATGGTGGTCAGGTTGGGCCACTGAGAGATGCAAGTTGTATAATACATGAGAGAAAATAACCAAGTAAAATATTCTACCTTTAAATGGTAAAGGTAGTTGATGCTTGGACTAGTTTGCCACAGGAGGGGGGGGGGGGCAATCACAGTGGAGGGGGGTTAAGCATGCCTGGGACAGGCACAAGGTTACCTTGAAAGGGAGTGATGAAAAGCCATTAATTCTATAGGGTCAGTGACCATACACAATATATAGGGCCTACAGACACATTGGGTGGTTCTTATCTGCCAACATGTGATCTTTCTATGATCAAGAATGTAACTTGAAACTGCACTGTAGATGCTGTATCTGTTGGAAATTATTGGGCTACAACAATTGCTGGTTAAACTGCAATAATAAACCAGCTGAAACAAAATTTAGAGAAACTTTCTCAGATGCCTGCACTGTACCTGCCCTGTTCATGGTCCTACAAATGGGGCAGTTTCAGCCTCTGGTGCTGTCAGTCCCTTGCCTTTCAACATTAAAGCATTACACAGTGGGCACACCTATATGGCACCTATCTGGGTAAATGGAGGGTTCAGTCTCCAGTTTTAGTACCACACCTTTGACCAGAATACAATACTTCCGAGTGATTAAATCTGCACTGTGCCTGCCTTGTTCATGGCCCAACAGGGAACTTCAATCTCCAATGCTGTAAATAACTAGTTCCTCAACTTCTCACATTAAATACATCACACAGGGGTCACATTTGATTTAGTTTATGTATTGATTTAAACTGTGGTCAGGTAGGGCCACTGAGACATGCAAGTTGTATAATACAATACATGGGTGAAAGTACCAAGTAAATAAGATATTCTACCTGCAGTGAATATTGGTTTGTGTCTCTCAAATCTGAATAGACATGCATACTACCTGTTGGGTAAATGGAGGGCTTCAGTCTTCAGAGCTGTTGGTCCCTCACCTTTCATCACGATTAGACATAACATTCTGGGGGAGCTTCAGCTTACCTTGTATGTACTTGCCACTCACTGTAGATAAATATAGGGCTTCAGTGCTGCTATACATTCTCTTCTCTCCCCCACCACACACACTTACTTTTCATAAGCAACATACACAACAGTGATTAACTCCTATGTTGGAATCGGTACAGCATAATGGTTTCAAGGACACTGACCTACAAACCTAGGTTTGAATGCACAGCCTCAACTTGCATACTGTTTGACCCTGAGGAAGTTATTTAACTTCCTTGTGCACCCAGGTCCCACAAGGAAACCACTTGGGTTTAGTGTTCTTTTGCTGGTTAATCAGTTTTCTTCTCCCAAGCCTGCAATATTTAATATACAAAAAAACAGCAGGACAAGAGGACACAGCATAAGATTAGAGGGGTAATGAGGAAATTCTTTTTCACAAAAGGGCGGTGGATACATGGAATGGCCTACCTCAGGAAGTGGTGGATATGAATACAGTGCAGGGCTTCAAACAGGCATGGGTTGGACATAAGGGAGCAATACAGATGAGTAAGAATAGATAGGCCATCGACAGATCAAAGGCCAATGGCACATTCATAAGGCAGAAAAAGAAATGGGCAGACTGGATGAGCCTTGCGGTCCTTATCTGCAGTCAACCTCTGTTTCTATGTTGCTGCCAGGTGGCACTCATCCAATCCTTGATCTAGGTGAGCCAGTTGTTAAAGACCGAGACTACATCATCCTGTCCGGGTAGAAAGGAGATGTACAGTTGAGTATCATCTGCATAGCGGTGAAAACTCAAACCATATCACCTGATATCTTCTAATGGCAGCATATACACTGCGAACAGCATGGGTGACAATATGGAGCCCTGCAGCACCCCACAGGGCAGGGTGAGGGCATCAGAGGAATAAATTCCAGTGACAACCCCCTCAGACCTGCTCGTGAGGAAGGAGTGAAACCATTTGAGGGCCATCCCTGACAGTCCACAAAGAAATTGCAGGTGCTCCAAAAGCACACCATGAGCCACAGTGTCAAATGCCACTGAGAGATCAAGAGGGACCAATATGGTACAGGAATTTCCATTCCTTGCACTTATAAGGTCATTCAATACTCCGACAAGTGCAGTCTTGATATTGTTTCTTCCTAAATCCAGACTGGAGAGCCTCATAGATACCGTGGTTCCCAAGATGATCATCCATTTGCGATGCAACCACCTTCTCAATAACCTTGCCTGCAAAAGGCAAGTTAGAGACAGGCCTGTAGTTAGCTGGGTGGTTTGTGGCCGAGGAGTGTTTTTTGAGGAGTGGTCATATGACCAGCTTCTTATAGCAGGACCTGGAAAAACAAATCTCTCTTAGGAATCCCAAACAATTTCAGCTAGGATTGGGCAGACTACATCTACACAACCCACTAACAGGGGTGTAGGGCCCAGATCCAAACTACAGCTGGTTGGGTGAAAAGTTTTGACAATCCTCACAATGTCTATGAATTCCAGTCTGCTAAAGTAAGACCAAGCAGACTGAGTGTTCATCACTTCCTGCTGACCACCAAAATCCCTCCTAGGGAGAGCCGGGCCGATGCTGGACCGGATGATGACAACCTTATCTGAGAAGAATCAAGTAACTTATCTGAGAACAGCCAAAAAATCCTCCAGATTGAAGACAAGATCCTCAGATTGAAGACAAAATGGATTGCAGAATCTGACATTCCAGAAGAGTAGAAATCTCCCCAGACAGAAATTCTGCCTCCTTATGGGTGATTTCTGATTGATAGCTCTTATAGTGTTCCATCAATCTAAGCCTGTCAGCATCCAGGCCAGACCTCCACCAAGATATCTCCAGCCTTTGACCCACTCTCCTTGGGTGAATAGTTAGTGATCAAACCCTAATAGGAGCAATCTTGTCCAGGGCATTCCCCACTGCCCTATTTTAGGCAAGTACCAGATCCCCCAGACTTATGCATTCACTCAAATCCAGCACAGCCGCTAGGCCATCTGGGGTAACCCCACCTTAAAGGGCAGTACTGGATCATCTCCATGGGGTCAGACCCTTTTGGGGAGCCCTGAAACTAAACCTTATGTTGTGATGGTCAGAGATGTTCCAGCTGCACAATAGTGGAAGTAGGCAGGTAATTACAGACCTGTAAGCCTGACCTTGGTTATGGGGAAGCTGATTGAGTCCTAGGTAAAGGAGAGAGTTGTGAAGTTCCTGGAGTCGAGCTGTGCAAAAGACCCAAGGCAGCATGGATTCACAGAGATAAGGTCCTGTCAGACTAATCTTAGCTATTTCTTTGACTTGATCAGGGAGGGGCAGTGGATGTGGTTTACCTGGATTTCAGCAAGGCCTTTTCACACAGTTCCACATAAGATTGTTTAACAAATTGAGGAATCTGGGTGTGGGCTCTAAAGTGGTAAAATTGGCTGGAAACTGGCTAAAAGGCAGGACCCTGAGGATGGTAGTAAATGGCATAAGATCTGAAGAGGGGGAGTGACCAGTGAGGTGCCACAGGGATCAGTTTGGTTCCATGTGATAACGGTAATCAAGGAAAGGCAATCACTGTTTGGGCAAGTGTACATCACTGAAAATCTATTTCGGTAATGTACACTCATGGTGCATAGCAAAAGGGCGCATTACAGTTAGGTTTTTCATTTATGGGGGAGGATGCATCCCCCGCACCTCCCTACTAAAAGATTCTCAACTTCAAGGGGGGGCATGTTGGGGGGTGCAAAACTAAAAAAAAAAAAGAAAATCCACAATCTGGCACAAATAAATAGCGCTCCCAGAACCAAACCTGGCACCCTCCCAACCCCAGCCTGCTACCAACCCACTACGCCACATGGCCAGCATGACAGCCTACTGCCGCACTACACCTTACAAACTCTCCCTCCCTCTACCACCCATTGCACAGCATGGTCCCTCCCTACCCCTAACACCATGCGCATGTATACATAGCAACATGCTGTCACTATAGTTGCCGAACCCCCTATCCAGTCACCCTCCCTGCCTGGTAATACTGTGCACAGTCACCATGATTGAGTCACCCTTTTTGAAAGTGCTCGTCCGCGGTCACTATCATCACAGGCTACCACCGGTTCTGCGTCCAGTTTTATTCAATGTCTTCATAAGTGACATTGCAGAGGGACTGGAGGGGAAAGTATGCCTGTCTGCAGATGACACAATGATCTGCAACAGAGTTGACACACAGGAGGGGCTAGCTAAAATGAGAAATGAAATAAGACTACTTCAGGAATGGTCAAAGGTTTGGCAGTTGGGTTTGAAATTACTATTATGCACCTAGGACACAGAAACCCAAGAGAGGAATACAGGATGGGGGCAGGTTCTAGCCACCACAAGTCAGGAGATGGACCTTGGGGTTATCACATCTGATGACCTGAAGTCATCCAAACAATGTGAAAAAGCAGTGGGAAAAGCAAACAGAATACTGGGGTGCATAGGAAGGGACATGACCAGAAGGAGGAGCAAAGGGGTGATTCCACTGTATAGATCACTGGTGAGGCCTTATCTGGAATTCTTTGTCCAATTCTGAAGACCACATCTCAGGAAGGACATAGAATAGAAGAAGTCCAGAGAAGAGCAACAAAAATGATACATGCACTGCACCACAAGCCTTATGAGGAAAGATTCAAGGAACTTAACATCTATTCACTGGAAGACAGAAAGGAGATAGGGGATACTGTATGATAGACTTTCAAATACCTCGGAGGAATAAACAGGGCACAGGAGGGGAGCAAATTGGGGACATAACATGAGGCAGGAGGGAGACTTTGGAGGAATGCTAGGAAGCATTTGTTCGCAGAGGATCCATGGAACAACCTATCAGTGGAGGTGGTGGAAGCACAAATAGTACATGGATACAAACATGCATAGGATAAGCACAAAGGCACCCTGCTGTACAGCATAGTGGGAGAAAGGCAGTCCAGATAAAGGTAGGGATTGCCAAACCAAGTAGGTAAATGGGCAGACTAGGTGGACTGGCTGGTCCTTATCTGCCATCAGATTCTATGTTTCTCGAAGTAAATCCCAAGCTCTCCGTTCCACTGAGTGTTTTCTCCTGGATATTCCTAGGGTGAGGTTGTGCCACTCGGGCAAGCGAGTGTTCATGGTGGCTGCACCTACCCTTTGAAATTTATTACCTGAACAGCTACGGGAGACACCCTCAGTGGATATCTTCAAAAAAGATTTAAAAACATATTTATTTAACCAGGCTTTTAATTTTTAAATAATTGAGTTTACTTGGATTGATTAGTTTTATTTATTATGTTTAATTGGATATTACGCTGATTTTAATTGTATTTTTTTATACTTATAAAACTGTTGTATTGATTGTGAAGTGCTCCGAGTCCTTGGAAAGAAGTGCTATACAAATAAGGCATCTGTCTGTCGGTCTGTCTGTCTCTATCTAGCTATCTAAATTCTCTATGGATGTGAACCGCAAGCTAATCAGTTGAATGTGGATCACTGTGCAGACTCATCAGTCACTTCTTTACTTTTACCAGGCTGAACACCATTGAGAAGAATTCATTTGCAAGGTGGACCTGAGTACAGTTCACATAAACTGCAGGAATTATTCATTAGATATACATAGCAACAAGGATCCTCACAACCAGGCCACATAAAGTTACAGACAATTGAGGTAAAGCAATAGGAAGGTTTACATAATTAAACAAGGCAGCACACAAAGTACAAACTAGCTTATAATATAAGCAGATAAAATTTACCACCTTAACAGATTGTTATCCTAGCCAGGAGTATCCGCATGTACTGGATCCCCAGCTCCTGCAACTATTGTCCCACATCATCACATGATATTTTATGCATCCTCTTCAAGCATCTGAGGTCAGGAAATATCCTTACTTGGTATGCATTGTGGCTGAGATTCTTTGCCATGCGAGTGGCATCCGTGCTTCATCTCTCTCCTGCATCCCCAAATATCACCACCACCATTCTGGCCTGGTGTTTTTGTCCTAAGGGCAGTAGAGAATAACCCAATAAGCTTTTCTAACTTTTATATTGTCCTACTGGAGATGGCCACGTAGCAAAATCTGAAATAGTTATTAATGTCCAGCCACTCCTCTGCATCCTCTGACATTCATATGTTCCTTAAAAATAATGTGCAAAGGTTTCTGCATATTTTTAGTAAAGCTAAAATTCAAGTCCCTGTGTCATGTTTGGTTTCCTGAAAATGTTGCTCTGTTTGGTTTTGTGGTTTTCTTAAAATCAGCATTTGTTAACTTGCTCTACAGTGGCTGAAAACAGTGGAGTTATTTCTGTTTCTCTGAGGCATGCTTGGAGAGTGATGACATCATCTTGGATTCCCAATCACAGCATGTTGTAGAGTTAATGGTTTGTTCACCAGGTTTCTTGCAAAGTCAGTCTGTGGTTTGTTTATTTAGATTAGCTTAAAATATATAATTCTCTTATAAAAGTTGATCATTTGAGTTTCAGTGCTGAACTGAAGTTGTAGAAATCTTTCTCTGTGAAAAATGAGCTTTTCTGTATCACAGCTCTTAGTTCTTTCTCATCAAAACTCTGATTTTTTTTCCTGCTATATAACACAGATTTGTTCAATGAATTTGTAATAACTGTGGACCGTTTTTTTCTCATAGGAGAAGTGGGTTATAATTCATTGTTATAGCCCACGGATTGTAATGGTAAACACACATCCACTTCTCCTCAGCCCCACTCGTGCTCACTCACTGATTTCTTGGCTCTGACCATTGCAAACAAATCTAGAAATAAAAGCCACAAAACACATTTCTAACCTTTGGACCAGAAAGAAAAAGTTTACATTTTTTCATGGTCTCAGACCCAACTTCTCTTCTGCCCCGGAGGCACTCAGTCACTCACCTTGTGTTAGTCTCCTTCATTTCCTGGACTCGGGCTGCATAAACCATTCATCCCAAAAAAGAAACAGAAATACTCTCAAATCTATTTACTAAGCTTTTTTGTTTTTGAAGTTCGGTTCCTAGTTGTCACAGCAATATGCAAGTAAGCTTCAGAGTTAGAGGAACTCGGAACCTCATTTTCATATCACCATGACAACTGCCATGCAGAGCTAAACAAAATCTTCAAAGTATGAACTAAAAATACTTGCCAGTAAAGTTTTAAAACTGATTTTCACAACATTTAACCCTTCACAATAATAAGTATTTTCTATTGCTCTGTACACTATTCTAGTAGAAAAAGGCAGACACAAGATTTGTATTAAAAATATTTGTTGTACTAAATCTGGTTGGAGAAAAAATGTCCCCCAGGAATTACATAAAACAATGCATTGGGGGGGTGCACAACTCGACTTTAATGCACACCCTTGGTGTGGAATGCTTTGTTAAATCCCTTGGGCTTCACCCTCATGCTTTATGCTGCATCCCACTCCTCAGGTGTGCATGAAATGTTCATTATGCTCTCCCCCAATGTATTATTCAATACAAAATATATCAAAATTTTGTTCATTCATAGAAATAGATTATTCTTGATGTAGCCTTCATAAGTGCATTCATTTAAGACCTGTTTTCATGTCAGATTGAAAAACAGGTGCCTGTCACACTCTACTATGTCAAGCACATGTTCTGTCTGAACACACAAATTTTCTCCAACAAGGTAACATTGTGCAGCAGCCCCAACTGTGGAGGCAGGGGGACCTGGAACTCTAGGACTTAGCAGAGCACAGCAGCCCTGACTGTGGAGACAGGAACAGGGTGCAACAGGTGCAGCTTAAGTCTAGTTCTATTTTGAGCCAAGTCGGTCTCATACTTTTGGGACCAGGACACACCCACTTCAGACATTTAGCCAGATGACTGGCCCAATAATAGATTGCCAAGTGAGGAATTTGCAGTCCCCCATCAAGTTTAGAGGTAGCCAGCTTATAGTATGCCAATCGGGGGCATTTATTTGACCAAATAAAATTGGTGAAAATTCTGTGCATTTTTTGAAACCAGGATAAAGGGATATATGAATTAAGAAGAGAATGGGGGTTAAAAATATGTGGAAAGACATTCATCTTGATTATGTTGATTCAGCCCCATAGCGAAACCGGGAGTTTGGACCATCTATCCAGATCCTGAATAATTAATTGGGAAAGAGGTTCCAAGTTTTCTTTGAACCATGTGTAGGGATTACGTGTTAGTTTAATACCCAAGTATTTTAGCATCTGGGGTGCCCAACACAAGCCGAAGGGGGTAATATCTGTCTTAAAGACCTTGTGGTTCAGGGGAAAAAGGAGGATTTATTAGCATTTAATTTATAATTTGAAAGGGAACTAAATTTAGCAATTTCCCCCAACAAAGCTGGAATAGATGACACCGGGTGGGATAGATAAAGAAGAAGATCATCTGCATATGCTGTGATCTTGATCTCGTTGTACCCCACCCAAATGCCCTGTATCCCCGGGTTGTTGAGGATATTTTGAATAAGAGGTTCCAACTGATTAGCTTAGTCTTTGTCAATGTAATGAAAGGTTTTGACCTTGTCAACCACCCCCTACTGATCTCTGAGTAACACTTCTTGGGTCTCTCAGTAAATACAGTGTCTTGGTTTAACAGCTACCTCTCCAGAAGGAAGAAAAGCATCAAAACAAACTGGGTGCTATAAGATCTTAAAGATGTGATGGTCAGTGTTCCACAGGGCTCAATTTTTGGTCCACTCCTCTTTGATCTCTTCATTAGCAATCTCCAAGAGGCCTGTCCTAGTTCTGAGGTACCACAATACATTGATGATGCTGAGATTGTTTTTCTAATGGTTCATGCCAGGACTCTATAACAGATGACCTACAATGCAACTTGATATCACTTGAGAGCAGGTTCAAGAGGAATAGACTGGTCTTGAACTCTTAAAAGATTAAGACAATGCTAATCTCTTGGCTGCACATAAAGAACAAGATGCACGCACTAATCATAATAAATGAGGAGGGTAAGCCACTGGAACAAGTGACAGCTTTCAGGTACTTGGTAGTAACACTGAATAACACCCTCTGGTTTGGTCTGCATGTGGACAGCATTATAAACTCAGTCAACAGAAAATTGGGGTCCCTGTATGGACACAGGCACATCCTCAACATGGAAGCCAGGTTACCCGCAGTCACGAGCTCACTCCTCTCCATCACTGTCAGCATCAATCAATTCAAGTTTATTGTCTGAGTAAATAGTCTTCAACAAAATATACATTTATAATAAAAAGACAGTTATAAGGAAAGAATGATAAAACACAATTGTAATTACTTTAAACAGCACTGAGCTTGCTAGACTCACTCATAAGTCTGGCAAATGTGCCTTAGCTTAGGAAGTTATCTGTCATATTGCACATAAATGTGATAAACTTAAAGTGCCAGACTCTTTCCTATACACAACAAACATAAGTGCCTAATCACAGCTTTAGTTTAGTCATATTTGAATTCGTTCAGTTATATTATTTTACTAATTCCTCTTTCCACTTTACTAATTGCTAAGAAAAACTTTGCCACTCTCTGTATGGTCCACAAATCTTCTGAATGAATCAAAATGGAAGTCAAAGTTGGAAGTTCAACATTGTATCCTGTATTCATGAAGGGACCCAGCCAATATGTACTCTCTTTAATACCCCAGGTACAGTACCACATAAAATGTGCAAGATTCTCAGTATTATTTGATGCCTTCTTGTACCTGCAGTTCAGAATACTGGGGTAAAATTGCTCAAACGTATAAGTTAATAAATGTCCTGCACAGGATAGGGTCTCTTAAGATGTCTAAATAAGCCTTATAGCCAAAGCTAAAGTTATTATGGATAAACCACTTAGAGTTACTGGATTTCCTAAATTGTAAGAGATCTTGACCATTCCAAAAATTATTCACAATTCTTTTAGCAATACAATGTATTTCTTATATTTCATATTTAAACTTGCCCCTTTTTTCCACATATCTTAATAACTTGCCTAGTTTATGTTTTTTCAGTAATAATAGAATCTTGGGATACCAAAAATATTATACCCCAAGGAAACCATTTCTGTTTTTCCTCCAGACACTGTACATAGAAACATAGACTTTGATGGCAGATAAGGACCACTTGGACCACCCAGTCTGCCCATTTCCCATCCTATTGGATAAGCTGCAGATGCTAGTTAACCAACAGCCTACTTCCTGCAACCACCCACTACAATTGCCTTATGTCTGTCCCATGCATGTTTGAATTCCCCCACTGTTTTAGACCCAACAACCTCCCCAGGAAGGTGGTTCCATTCATCCACCTCTCTCTCCATGAAAAAAAATGTTCTCACATTACCCCTGAGCCATCCCCACCTCTACCTTTAAATTGTACCCCCTTGTTCTTACACATCTCTTTTTCTGAAAGATGCTAACCTCCTGGACTTTGTTGATTCCCTTGAGGTACTTAAAAGTTTCTGTCATGTCTCTCTGTCCCTCCTTTCATCAAGGGTATACATATTAAGCTCTCTCAGTCTCTCTTCATATGGTTTCTGATGCAGATCCTGCACCATTTTAGTTGCCCTCCTCTGGACTGCTTCCATCCTGTCTATGTCCTTGCTTAGATGGGGTCTCCAAAACTGCACACAGTATTCCAGATGGGGTCTCACCAACTGTCTGTTCAGAGGGATAACCACTTCTCTTTTTCTACTTGTGATGCCCCTTCCTATGCATCCTAGTATCCCCCTGGCTCTCCTTACTGACTTCTTACATTTCTTACCCACCTTTAGGTCATCTGATATGACTACCCCCAAGTCCCTTTCCATTTTTGTTGTTGTTAGTACCTCCCTTGCTATTGTGTACTCTTCTCCTGGGTTTTTGTTTCCCAGGTGCATTACTTTGCACTTCTTTGCATTGAATCTAAGTTGCCATATGTCTGACCATTCTTCCAACCTTGCCAAGTCTCTTCTCATCTTTTCTACACCCCCTTGTGTATCAACTCTGTTACAGATCTTTGTGTCATCTGCAAAGAGGCATACCTTTCCCTCCAGACCCTCTGCAATGTCATCTATGAAGATGTTAAAGAGGACTGGACCCAGTACTGAGCTTGAGGTACTCCAATAGTAACCCCCCTTTCTTCAGAATGTGTTCCATTCACTATTACCTTCTGTGTCCTGTTGTGCAGCCAGTTTGCTATCCAGGCTACCACCCTGGAACCCACTCTGAGGCTGACTAACTTGATTATTAGTCTTTTGTGCGGGACTGTGTCAAATGCCTTGCTAAAGTCTAGGTAGGCCATATCTACAGCCCCTCCCTGGTCTATTACTTTGGTCACCCAGTCAAAGAAATTAATTAGATTCATCTGACATGACCTTCCTGCTGTAAATCCATGCTGCTTTGGGTCCTGTGCCCAGCTGGCCTCTAGGTACTCAACAATTCTTTCTTTCAGAAGTGATTCCAGAGATTCTTGTGGATGGAAGCCTAGTTAGTCTTAACCAAAAATGTATTTGGCGTACTACAAAAGGAGCATTGATGTTTGATATTCCCAGCTCTGATCTTATATAGAATGTGGTATAGGAAAGGCCCACTCCCAGTGATTTCCTCAGCATTTTGTATAAGGGCACAAATAATTTGTTCCTGTATTTCAGGTCTCAGATTTCTGCCCTATACAACAATTGGTCCAGGAACCTAGTTTTAATCACTTCAAGTAGAGGTCTTATGCTAGTGTCCCCATATCTATAACTGAATCTGGCTAATGCCAACATTATTTTTTTCACGGTTTCAAGGGTCTTAGAAAAATGGGTATTCCAGGTTCTATTCATATTAAACTGCACACCTAGATATACATAGGTTTTGGCTACTTCTATTTTGCTTTGCCCCAGGGTCCGAGTTCCTATTTTCTTTTTCCCCTTGTGCCCAGAGACAAGTATTTTAGTCTTGGACAGATAAGTTTTTATTAGTTGTAAGTCTCTTGGTCTCTCCCCTGGTAAGTTGAGTTTTTTTCTGTAGACCCTTTTGTGTTAGAGAGAATAGCACTAGATCATCAGTGTAGACTAACACTGTGCACTGATGGTCATTAATTTGGGGGGAGTCTGAAACATGTGTACTGAGCTCTCTTCAAAGGTTGTTCTAATAATATTATTCTAGACATATTATATAGTCAAGCTGGGTTAATTCAATGTTGCTAATAGAGAAGCATAATAAGGTGAGAGTATACATTATGACCCCAGAGATTTGAATAAGGCTATCAAGAGAGAGCACACTCTTATGAAAACAGTAGAAGAGGTAGCCTCCAAGCTAGTTGGTGCCAAAATCGTTTCAGTGCTTGATGCAGTTCAATGGTTTTGGCAAATAAAACTGAATGAGCCCAGCTCTGAACTAGTGACATTTAGGGAACAGTGGAAAGGGAACATTGTTTAACCAGGAGTAGCACACTAAGCTGAAGCTTGTTTCCTGATGCGACCTGGGAGCACAAGGAAGTTAAGTGACTTGCTCAGGATCACACGGTATGCACCTAGGTTGCTATGGGATTCAAGCCCAGGTCTCTGGATCTGCAGCTCAGAGCCTTAACTCACTGTTTGGATGTTATAAATTCAACAGAATGCCATTTGTAAAATGCTCAGCTCTAGAAGTGTTTCAGATAAAAATATTTTGAATATTGGAAGGCATAGACGGGATAGAGACTTATATGCACAATATATTGATTTGGGGATCCGATCTGCAAGAACATAATGCAAGCTTAAAAAAAGTGCTGCAGAGAGTGTGAGAGCGCCACCTGCCATTGACCTTGAAGAAAATCAAAGATTGGGTTGAAATAAGTGCCTTATATTGGGCATATATTGACCTAGACTGGACTAGAAGCAGTCCCAGAGAAAATTAAGGCTGTGGTGGACATGGCCACACCCAAGACAGTTACCGAATCACAGAGGTTTATGGGGATGGTTAATTACTTAGCCATATTCATTCCCAACTTGTCAACTCTGAACAAACCCTTAAGGGAGTTGTTGGAAAAGGAAACAGCATGGCATTGGGACTCTAAACATGAACAGGTCCCTCACAAACTAAAGAGAGTCATCATTCACCCACTGGTGCTGGCCTTCTATGACCTTCACAAGCCAGTGATCCTGTCTGTCAATGCCTCCTCCTCAGGACTTAGACCATGTCTCTTGCAAGTGTAACCCCCCCCCCCCAAATGAGGGTTCCTAAAAGCCTGCCTGGGCTTACCTTAGCCCTGCCACTCTGCTCTCCTCCTGTTGTCTCCCGGGCTTCTCCTGATTTGCCTGCCATTTCTTTCTGTGCCCCCAGGTCTTGTTTTGCTCCTCTGATGCCTCAGATGCCGCCCGAATTGAAATCCAGCCCCTTGGGGCTTAGAACCACCACTCGTGATCTCCCACTTTAAAAGTGCTGAATCCAAGGCAGCGGGACTCGCATAGGCGTGAAAAGTATCTTTGATGTTGAATTGCGCTGTTTTGTGGTTACTCTGGAGACTGTGCCATCGGTCCTGGGATCCCCTCAACCTATTTAGGACCCAGTGACCACAGACAGCCTGCTGGGGGGCTGCTCCAGTAAAAATTTAGAAAGTTTGACTGAGGCTCATTTAAACATACTTGAGCCGGGCCCCAGTCATCTCAATAATTAAATATGTGTGTCTGGCTGCCCCCAGGGTAGCTATTCTTAGCTTTATCCAAAAAGAGAAAATAAATGATTTTTAAATTGTAACTTGTTGCTCTGCCAGTGGGAAAGTGTGTTTCGGGGAGGAGTGTTTATTTAAAATAAATATTTCTTCCTGGCTGAACCAGATGATTATTGAGACTCTATGTGGCAGCCTGTCAGCTGCTGCAGGGAGAGCTTAAAGGAAAACTGCACCCTCATATCTTCTAAATGTTATTGTTTCCATGTCAACAAACATCTCTTTTCATGTAGCTGTTAAAGATTTATGCAACTGCTTCAGTTAGTTTTAACGTTTCATACTGAGTCCTGTCACTATCCTGGGAGGGTCCATTTCGTGGTTGTTAAAATCTCATCATCCTTGAGAGCTGCATTAGCATATGAGAACATGATGTCAGATCAACCATTTCTGTCATGTATCTCTATGCTGAAGTAACAAACACGCTGTAAAAACTCTCTGGAAACTTATAAACCAAATGGAGTTTAAAGGGGGAAAAACCTGCTTTATAACTCGAATAGCTTGTAAAACTCATTGAAGGACAATGCAGTATTTCACACCTTCTTGCAGCTTGTTTTGTTTAAAACTACTTAAGCAGACAGGCATACTGGGGAGTTTAAAGGTTGATTATGCACTACATTCTCATATGCTAATGCAGCTCTCAGCAACAATGACCATGAAATGGACCCTCCCAGGACAGTGGCAAGGCCTAGTATGAAGTGTGAAAACTAACTGAAGTAGTTACATATATCTTTTACAGCTACATGAAAAGAGTTGTCTGTTGACATGGAAACAAATGGCATTTAGAAGATATGAGGGTGCAGTTTTCCTTTAACTATGTGCAGTAGTGACAGGAAAATGAATGGAGCAATTTAGCCACCATGTGCAGTGACTGCAAGTACAACCTCTGAGCTACAGAACTGTGGGGCATTGGGGCAATTATCTTTTATTCTCTGGCTGCACCAGGACATTATTCAGGACTGTATTCATTCTGCTATAAGGGACAGAGGGTTAAGCAGCCATTGCCAGCAGCCACAGTCAATAGGAAAGCCTGGAATATAAAGCCAGGACTTGTCGGACTTTCTCTACACCTTAAAGGTAAACACCAAATATTCACGGGGGTCTACAGGGACATCATTTTAGGTGCCGGTTCTTTAAACCAACTGTGCATTGTAATTGACAGGTCCTCCAGCTGTTCAGAGACAAATCATCCCATCTTCTCAGCCAATCAGGAATTGTAAAGGAGCCCTATAAGAGAGTGTCTGCCAGCATTTTTCCAGATTTTTTTGCAGATCAAGATATAGCAGAGCAGATTCCAGTCTGCAAGGAGCCCCCCACAGAAGTGGGAGCTCAGGCCCCTGCAATGCTTCTGGGCTTGGGCATTTCAGTTTATGCTCCCCCATCCAAGAGGGGTTGCTGTTATTTTATTTAAAGCTTAAAGTTAAGAGTAATTTTGGTTAGGTTTGCCACTGCTAGCCTGGAGGTTGCCAGAGATGCCCTCCAGGTGCTAGCCCTCCTTCCCACATCGGTGAAAGATGTGGACCAAAGACCAGATGTCACCAAGCAGCAGTAAGAGTGCTGACCAGTGACTCAATCATGAGAGGACTGAAGAATGCCAGGATTCCTTCTATTACAGATGACCACCCATGGACAAACTGCATGAGTACCTTTGTACCCCCGTTGCAAGGGAGAAATATCTTGCCAGTTATCTTATCGGCTTGTCTGCCATTGCAGTCATTCTGAGCTAAGGAGAAGAAATAAGCAATCTTGGGGCTGACATGCCCATTATCTCTTGGATGTGAGAGACAGTAAAATCAATAGCCTGGTCTGCTTTCGCCCGAAGAAACTGTGGCCATTAGTGTGATTGCTGCTTGCACCTTGCTTGTTGCTGCCTAAGTGGCCCAGTGCAGGTGCAGTGAGGTTCTGGGTAGTTACCCATATGAATGTGCTAATAATTTATCTGTACCCCCATGGGTCAAGACTGCTCTGTTGGAGCTGACATCCAAGGCCGTGTTGCCGCTTCAAAGGACATGAGGCTCTAAGGGTTTTGCTATGTCTGAGTTATACGTCTGGGAATGATGTATTTCTGCATTGCTTGACTTTGTTGGATAGAGAAGATGTCTGAATGAAAGAGTTGGTACAGTATAGAAATGTACTAGGATGTGACTATGTCACCTAATAGATGCTTGCTAAAAGTATTGGTATATGAGTGTACTGGATGTGACTGCATTCTAATGAATATGGATGCTGGATAACAGTGTCACCTTCTAATTATACTGGATGGGACTCTGAATTATTACGCTGAATGTTCAGGATGTGGAATCCAAGGTCCAGCCAAGTAGCTTATCCTGGAATATTCAGTTTCTGTGATGTGTAGGGCAATCCCCTTCTTTCTGTGACCAGCAGGGCCAATCCTGCTACTTCTGCCAAATGCAGGGCAATCCCTGCCAATTTGTTCTTTAGATGTCTACAGCCATTGCAGTAACATAGCTTTCAAGTTTTGCCCCTCCCTTCAAATCAAAAGCCGGCCAGCTCAACCAGCTGCATCATCCACCAGTCCTGCAACAACTAGGACTTTGGTATCTGGGTACCCAGTGTATGGTATGAGATTGCAGGGTTTCAGCTGTATCTGGGACTAGTACCAGTGTGGGTTAAATAATAACTGTGAATGTAACAACTGATTTCTTTCAGCAGGTAGATAGCCAGGGCTCTGGGTATCATTGAGGAACTGTGAAATGTGATTGTCTTGTTCCATTAGTAATGTAGCCACCCAGCTAGAGGCTTCACCAGCAAAACCAATTAAGCCTGTGTACATATGTAAATAGCCAATCAGTATGACCTCTATTCTACTTCCCTCATCCTAACTCCTATGTCCCCTAAATAAATTGATAGTTCCTGTTTTTGAAATTTGTGTGTGAGCATATTATTAGATAGAGTCTTTAATTGTCAAAATGTTAAAGTGTGGGGAAATGTTTATTGGGGCATGTCAGGGGGTGGCTAATGGTAATAGTGGGTGGTATAACATCTCAGGGGGTAATACCTGTAACATCTAGGCCACGTAAAGCACACTCTGAATGAGGCACTGCGCAAAGGTTTAAAAGTGTTATCAGCTAGTGAACCCAAACCACTTAGCCTATTTGCAAGGGTAGTAGGCAGGGGTGTAACACTGGGGATAGCGCTGCCCAGGGGTTGCACAAGCTAACAAACCTGTTGCATTTACTTCAAGATCTCTTACCAAAACTGAGATAAACTATGCACAAATAGAAAAAGAAATGCTGGCTATTGTGTACTGCTGTACGAAATTTCACCAGTACGTATATGCTAAACAGAAAGTGCTCATAGAGACAGACCACAGGCCCTTAGAAAGCTTGTTCAAGGAACCCCTGCACATTGCCCCACCTCAAATACAGAAAATGATGCTTAAACTACAGAAATGTGACTTACAAGTTACTCATGGGTCGCTGAGCCACAGGTTATGAAGTTCCACCACCTCACAAGTGATAATAAACTGCATATTTGAAGTCAGACCATTGCATACTCTATTTTTAGTTTGTTTTTTAGTCCGTTTATTATTGTTTTTTTGCTTATTTCTGTTCATGGACCTGGACCCTTGAGATTGGATTCGGTAGTTTCCCCCTTGCTTTTACTCTGGATATATCCTTTTCTGCGAATATGGGCTGCTGTGTTTTAATGTGATCTTTCCCTGGAGTCAGACTGTCTGGAGTATAACTTATTTCTGTTCCTGCCCTGTATGATTGTGGACTTACCGGACTGTGGATTTATCGGAACAGTTGCAGAACATTGCGGCCCTATTGATGTTTGGAGATTGCTCGATCCTCCCTGTATGACTGTGGACTTACCGGATTGTAGACTTACCAGACTGTGGATTTATTGGAACGTTTGCAGCCCTATTGATGTTCGGAGATTGCTCTGTTATCCCTTTTGGGGTTCGTGAAAGGAAAACTTGCCTGGGATTGACTGGGCTTCTGGAACCCATCATCCAGACATGCTTCCCCCTTTGGTGGAGCCTGTTTGCTCGGAGAAGTCTGGTTTAAGACTGGCGTCTCCTCCGGGTGCTGGTTTTGGAGACACTACCTAAATTTGCAGGGTTTTAAGATACTGGGCTGGATTAAGACCTGGGGCTGCCGTGGAGACGGGACCCACCCGGTCTTTGCTCCCAGAGGGTGAGGGGGGTTAGTCAGCGGCCAGCTGGAGGGTTGGGCCTCTGTCTATCTTTGGGGTCCTGCAGTGCTGGGGTGGTTGTTGTACTGCCCTGTTTCTGGGGCTCTGACCCTGGGGAGTGAGGGTTGTGGGGTGCCTCCTGGCCAGTGTGGTCTGTGGGGTTTATTTTGACCTGAGCGACCGCAGATTCGTGGAGTTGTTAAGTGTTAGTTTTATCAGCTTTGTTGGTTTAGACTGAGAAGTAATCCCCAGCTGTGAGTGGGGAGCGACCATTACCCTGACGCTCACAAAGAGGTTTTTTGCCTGTTGTCCGGTCCAGCCCTGTCTGTTTTCGTCTGGATTGTTCGATATTTTTCGAACTTTGGATTCAAGCATCTGGATTCTGAGCGGATAAGTACTGATGGCCTAATAGAATTAATTAACTTGTTGAGTAGGTCATAGATGGGTCCCTGGTTTTGAACATTTTATTTATAGTTTTATACGTTATTGTGTGACCTTTTTTCTGACTAGAACCTTCTCTCTGGATCAAAATATTTTCTCTTTGTCCGTGCAGTGAGAGTTCTCGGTTATTGTGAGTTTCCGGGGAGCGGGAGTCCCTGCTTACTCACAAATTTGTATTTTTTTATTTTTCTGGGGGGCATTTTTATTTCCATGCAGTGAGAGTGCCCAGGGGCTAAGCAAGCTTGTAGTGGGAGTGCTTGTTTTCTTAGCCAATTTATATTGTTTTATTTTGTGGGGTTTTCTTTATTTTTCCTTATTTTTCCTTTCTTTTATACCCATGTTTATTTGATTTTGTGACGGGAATTTCTTGTGTGAGGAGGGACCCCCGTCGCTATTTATTTTATTGTTTATTTTTGGGTTCTAGCTTTGTTTTGTTTATTTTCCTGAAAGCAGGTTATATTTGAGAAATACGGATTAATTTGAGTTAATTGGGTTTGAGTTCTTGATTTTTGGTTCATGCTTGTTTAATTTTGTTTGGTAAACTGTTATCTTAAATTTTTTGGGATTTGTTTTTTGTTAATTTCTGTGAGAGTAGGAGTTTATTGTCTTATTCCATGTTGAAGGACAGGGATATGTATTATTATCCCACCCTCCCAGGTCGTGCGCTATTCATCCTCCACTTTTTGTGCCCTCCACCCTTTTTCTCCCCCATCTTTACTCTTTTCTGTTTACCAATGTTGTCAGACCTTGGGAATTGCCCATAGGAGGAGGGGGAAGGGTGGGGGGCCTGAACAGTGGAGGATGGATGAGGGGCGCGCTCGAATCGAGATTGTTAAGCCCAGAAGACACCCTGGGGCGAAGTGGAGATCAGAACGTGGGTTTCCTTGTCTGATCCCGATACCCAAGGGCACCACCACTAGTAATGGTGGACAGGTGACTGGGGGATTCCAAGGGTTCTGTCCAACTCGGGCAGTCTTATGCAATGCCAGATCCATTGTAAACAAGACTGCTATTGTGGCGGACTTGGTGGGTACAGCGGATCTGGCCTGCATCACCGAAAGCTGGCTGGACGGAAGTGCTGGCCCCGTTCTTGAGGCGGCAGTTCCGGCCGGGTGTTCAGTGATGCACCATCTGAGATTGGACCACAGGGGTGGGGGGGGTTGCGGTCTGTTTCAAGACCTAATTGGGTCTCGCTAGCGTTCCAGTTGAGGAGACCAGATCATTTGAATGTGTCATAGTGGCAGGTGGGGGCTATAGACTGGCTCTTGTCTACTGTCCACCCAGAGACGAGATGCCATTCCTTAAGGAAGTGGTGGACTTCGTTGTTGACCTGGTATTGGAATCCCCCAGGTTGAAGGTGCTGGGCGACTTCAATGCTTGGATCAATGATGAACTCTTGCAATTTGGACAGCACTTCCTCTAATTGATGAATTCATAGGGCGTCTCACAGGTTGCTACCTCTGCCACTTATAAATGTGGCCATTCCCTTGATCTGGTTTTCCTCCTGGGGATGGAAGCCTCTGGCATGGAGGTCGAACCTGTCATATAGTCTGACCATCACACTGTGAGATTCAACTTTGGCACCCCCCTGCATAGACCTACCCCTGTGGAGATGGTCAAGTACCGCCCTTTACAGGACGTGACTCCCAATGGTCTAACTGAGGCACTTGACCTATCAGAATTTCCTGTGATGAGCTCGGATCCAGAGGTTTTGGTTCTGGCCTATAATAAGGCCATTACCACTGCTCTGGATTCCATTGCTCCAATCCGTGTGCGTCCTCTCTCCCTTCGCCATCGGTTCCCATGGTTCAATGGAGATTTGAGGGAGATGCGACAGCTAGGACACAGGTTAGAGAGGTGTTGGCAGAAATCCAGCTTAGATGCCGACCATCTTAGACTGCTAGAACACTATCAACTCTATCAGTCAGCAATTGCTCGTAAGAAGGCAGTATTCCTGTCCGGGGAAATTGCTGCTGCTCAGAACCGACCGGCCCAGCTCTTTCAAACCGTGGACAGACTGTGTAACCCAGCCTGTCTACAGGTTCTTAGATCCTTTTCGCAATCTCAGTGTGAGGAGCTTGCTCGGTTCTTTGCAGATAAGGGGGATGACATCAGGGCGGAGACACGCGCAACACTCTCTACGGGAACGGCCGTGGACCAGTCCCCAGTCACATTCCGTCTCTTTTCCTGAAGTCTTTTCAAAAGGCCGGAAATCAAGGATGTTATGAGGATTGTCCAGGGTATGTGCACTACATGCTGTAGTTTAGATCTGGGTCCTACAGCCTTGATTATGGGCTGTGGGGAGATTATCATCCCAGTGCTGGCGAGGATAGTCTGGTGCTCCTTAGACTCTGGTGAATATCCTTGCTTCCTGAAGGAGGCTGTGGTGACACCAGTGTTGAAGAAGGCTTCTTTGGACCCTGACTCCCTCAGCAACTACAGGCCTATCTCAAACCTTCCCTTTGTTGTGAAGGTAATTGAGAAAGTAGTGGCTACTCAGTTAGACAACCACTTGACCATCCATAGCATCTACGATCCTCTTCAATCTGTTTTTCGAAAGAGGCATAGCACTGAAACTGTGCTGGTTCGGGTGCTCAATGATCTCTTGATGGTGAGAGACCAGAAAAAATGGTCCATTTTGGTCCGACTGGATCTGTCATCAGCATTTGACACTGTAGACCATGGGGTACTGCTTGAGCGCCTGAGAATCATCTGTGGGCTTTAAAGTTTGTTCCACAGATGGTTTACTTTTTTCCTCACCGGTAGAACTCAGAGGGTGGTATTGGGGGTGTTTTCCTCCGATCCCATCTCTCTATCTTGTGGGGTGCCCCAGGGCTCAGTGCTGCCTCCCCATCTTGTTTGCGGTGTACATGCTTCCTCTCGGAGACATTATAAGATGGTATGGGCTGGAGTTTCATTGTTATGCCGATGATACGCAGCTCTACCTGTCTTCTGCACCTGACCAGAATGGAGCACTCTCGATGTTTAATAACTGCCTTGGTGAAATCCAAGGTTGGATGAGGTCCAGCTGGCTAAAGTTGAATTCTGGGGAGACGGAGGTGATAGTCATGGATCCTGGTCACCGGATAGGGGAGTGGGGGACAAACCATCCCTCAGGTTTATTCCTGGGGGATGTTGAGCTTCCTATCTCTGAACAGGTACGTGACCTAGGGGTGATTCTTGATGACATTATATGCTCAAGTGTTGACCGTCGTTAAGGTTTCCTTTTACCATCTGAGGAACATCGCTAGGATCAAGCACCTTGTTCCATCTGGGGACCTACCTACATTGATCCACGCCTTTGTGACCTCACGTTTGGACTACTGCAATTCCCTTTACTTTGGGCTTCCAAGGGTTGATATCCACCACTTGCAGCTGGTGCAGAACTCCGCAGCCCGGTTGTTAACTGGGATGCCTCGTTCTTCCCATATTACACTGGTGCTGCAAGGACTGCACTGGCTGCCAGTTCAGTGGTGGATCACCTTTAAAGTCGGCTTACTGACTTATAAAGCCCTGCACAGTTTGGGCCCTGACTACCTGAAAGAGCTCCTGGTTCCTCATCTCCCGGAGCGAACGCTCCGCTCAGCCAACGAGGGGTTGCTGGAGATTCTGAGGATAGTTTTAAAATCTTCTGGTGCCCGGGCTTTTATGTTTGTGGCACCGACCCTCTGGAATTCTCTAGCCCGTTGGATCAGAGAGTGCGTGACAGTGGGGGGGTTTTAAGCAAGCATTAAAATCCTTTTTGTGGATTAAGGCTTTTGGGGACAATGCTGACCTGGTTTGATTTTACTGTTTTATCATGATGTTTGATGTTATTTATTTTACTGGTTTTATTGTAATGTTTTATCCTGATGTGATTTTACAATTTGTTCTGCATCTTAATTTTCGAAAGGTGCATTAAAAATAAAGATTATTATTATTATTATTACATTATTATTATTATTACCAAGCAGAATGAAAGTTGCATTGCTGATGCCCTCAGTAGGGCAGTACAAAAAGGAACTTAACCACAGACTGACACTGATAAATATGAAGTGCATACTGTTTCTAAAATTCCAATAACTGATGAAAAATTGGAACAGTTTCAAGGATAAACAGTGCGAAACTCAGAACTGCAAAAGCTATAACAGACAGTGTTACAAGGTTGGCCAGCTGAACACTCACAAGTAGGTGCTGACATTAGACCACATTTGCTATTTCAGGAAGAAATCACAACTGAGTGTGGGTTACTCCTCAATGGTGAGAGACTGATAGTGCCTGTTTCACTGGGAAAAAATGCTCATGAAAATATATGGCAGCTATCTGGCCATAGAAAAGTACAGGAGACGAGCCAGATGTTTTGGCCAGGAATGAATACAACACACAAAAATGCTAGCAGAAACAGGCCTCGTGGTCAATCGAATCTGCTCGAATGCACAGCTGGCACCTTATAATGCTGCTTCCCATCCCTTCCCCCTGTCCTATTACCCCTTACCCTATCCCAACCCCTCTTGAAGCTGTCTACCATATTGCAGACCACTATCTTGCCCAGCAAGGAGTTCCACTTGTCCACCACTCTTTCTGTGAAAAAATGTCTCCTCATCTCTCTCCTGAATCTATCCTCCTCCAATCTCAGTTGGTGTCCTGTGGTGACCCTCCCCTTTCTCCTCTGGAAAATCCCCTCTGTATTAGTCTTGTTTATTCTCCTCAGGTAGTTAAAGGTCTCAATCATATCCCTCCTGTCCCTTCTCTCTTCTAGAGAGTACATATTCAGCTCCCTCAGCCTTTCCTCATGGGTCTGGATAATCTCTCTACTTCTGGAGGAGATCCCTCTAGCTATACACCCCAGCACTTTGTTGGCTTTTGCTGCTGCCCTTCTGCATTAAACAGAGTTGTTCATGCTCCCTGTTATGATCACCCCTAGGTCCTTCTCTTCTGTGGAGCAACCAAACTGAGCCCCATTTAAGTGATAATACCTCCCCTGGTTCCAGGCTCTGAAGTGCAGAACCTTGCACTTCTTGGCATTGAACCCCAGCTATCATTTATCTGCCGTTCCTGCAGCTTAGGCCCTGTTCACACTACACCACTAAAACCTGTAACAGTTTCAAAATGTTACAGACTGTAAATGTTACAGTATGTCCACACTGTCAGTGAACAGCCTTGATAATGGTTTGAAGATGGTACAGCCTGCCCACATTGTGGGTGAAGTGTGAGCATTACAGCTGGCTCCCTATCCCACAATGCAGTTCGTGCTGCACTGAGGGAAATGCTGGAGCCACGCACTTATGCATCCACACTACAGCCAGTAACATTAAAGAGGCATAACCGTTTTCAAAACCGTCATTGAAACCACCTCATAAGTGGTTTCAACAATGGTTTCAAAAACACCTTCTGTAACATTACAGGTGTAAACACAAACTGTTATGGTAATGGTGTGGGCCCTATGTAACATTACAGAGGCATAGTGTGGACAGGGCCTTATTTAGGTCCTCTTGCAACCCCTGCCCCCTCCGTGTCATCTACCACACCTTCCATCTTGGTATCATCTGTGAACAGACTGATTTTGCCCTACCTGGTCATAATGTCATGCGCTTAATAGCGTATCATATTAGTGCTAACCCAGAATAGAACCGTAGGTAAAAGCAAAGTTACAATACCGCTAATACTGCTGTATGCAGTATTGCAAAATTCGTACTATCCCAGGCAGAGGATAAGACCTCTGTTGAGATGGGGTTCCACCAAGCAGCTGCCATGGTTCAATGGACTGAGCCACTGCAGCAAGGAACCCAGGTGCTGTTTCTGGGACTGGGTTTAATTCCCAGTACCAGAAACTTTTTTTTAACAATTTTGTGCAGTTTTGGAGTTAACTGAATTGAGAATCTTTATTTGGGGGTGAGGCGCAGCCTCAAGTAATGGGGTAAAGGGGTGGACCCCCTCAAAAAAAAGTCTTATGCTGCATTGTAGCGATCGCTCTGTATTGGCAGCTTGATTGTACCATGCAGCAGAATATCTTGTGACATTATGACCCCGTGCTGATTTTGCTCCAGATCCCATTCAAGATATCTGCAATGAAAATCCAGACTAGTACTGGTCCCAGCATGGATTCCTGTGGTACCCTGCTTGTCACCGCTCTTGGTGATGAGAGTTCCCAACCCACCACCACTCTTTGCTGTCTCCCCCTCAGCCAGTTCCTGATCCAGGTCACCATTTTTGGTCCTGCCCCCACATACTCCAGTATCCCTCCAATCTCCCATACGGCGCTGAATCAAAGGCCTTACTGAAGTCCAAGTACAGGACATCCACAGCATGGCCCTTGTCCAGTTCCCGTGTCACCCAGTAAGAACTCTGCCAGGTTTGTCTGGCATGATCAGCCAGTGATGAACCCATGTTGCTTGTCGTCCTGAATACCATTTGCCTCCAAGAAGCTCATGAACCTCTCATTTAGGAAGGTCTCCATGAGTTTGCCCATGATCTATGTGAGGCTCACTGGCTATAGTTCTCTGGTTCATCCTTTGGCCCACTTTTATGGATGGGCACCATGTGGGCCATCCTCCAATCCTGTGGTGCACGTCCTGTGTCCAGGTACGTATTGAACAGGTCTGCCAGTGGCCCCACAAGGAACACTGCCATTGCCCTCAGTACTCTATGGTGAATGCCTTCCAGCTCAAGTGCTTTGTCTACTCTTAATGCCCTCAACCCCTCCAGCACTCTGCCTTCTGTAATCTCTACATCTGTCATCCTCTACCGTTACCCACCCCACCACTTGCTTGAGGTATTTACCATCCTTCTCCTACGTGAACAGAGAAGAAGTACTTGTTCAATGCTTCTGCCTGCTCTGCCCCCTTTTTCACCCACCCCCCCATCCTGCTTGATCCTCACAAGCTGGTCTTTGCTTCTCCTTTTCTCACCTATGTAACTGAAGAAGTCTTTTTCTTCTCTTTTGGTGGCCAACTATGGTATCTGTGCCACCTACAGAAAAGCTCAACCCAAAGAACCACTGAACCCTCACAAAATACCAGAGCTGCCTTGGCAAAAGGCAGGAGCCAATTTATTTGTCTTTAACAGAGACACATACTTGCTGATGGTAGACTATTATTCAAAGTTTATCAAGATGTCCAGATTACAAAATACCACAAGTCAGAGTGTGATTAACCATATAAAATCTCAATATGCATGGCATGGAATTCCGTACATTCTCAATTCTGACAATGGGCCCCAGTTTGCTAGCACTGAGTTTGAGACTTTTGCAAAAGCATGCAGGTTCAAGAACCTCACATTCTCGCCCAGATCCCTCCAGCATAATGGCATGGTTTAGAGAACAGTACAAACAGTCAAATACTTATTTAAGAAAGCCATACAAGACAACAGGCACCCATAACTAACATTGCTTGATTTGAGAAATGCACCAATTGAAGGCATGGGTTTCACAGCACAGTTACTCATGGGCCGATGTACCAGAACACTGTTAGCTACAACACATAAACTGTTAAAGGGTAGGGTACCAGAGTTAAATGTTTGTGCTACATTAGAGACTGTTCTGTGTAAGCAACATCATTATTTTAACAGAACTGCGCATACCTTGCATCCACTGCTTCCAGGCCAGCAGGTACACATGCAGACTGACCAGCATGAATGGAAGCCTGCGTTTGTTGTTTCACTGGCACAGATCCCTCATTCCTGTGCTGTCTCCAACATTGGGAAACAGTACTGGTATAATCGCCGAGATCTGAAAAGCCCACCGGTCTCATAGACCACATGGTGGTGATGACAGGATCTTCCCTGTGGAGGGAGAGAAGAAAAAGGGGACACTGAACTGGGTGATGAGTTCAAAACCGGGAGCAGCAGGAGAAAATGCAACATCTATAGCAGTGTAGTCAAGCCAGGACCACAGTGAGGACCTGCCACTAGTGACAATCGCAGAGAGGGCAGCTGCCCCATGGCCCTGTTAAAGCAATTGGAAAGCCCTATTCAAATTAGTAGTCAGGTGACTTTTGATACAAAAGTTTGCACACTTTAGGACTTATAGAGTACCTTTCATGGTGTGAGTGCTCACAGCCAGGAAGAAACTTTACCTGGCTTGGAGTCCAATTGTGTAAAAAAAAAAATATATATATATATATATATGCTGCCATTTTTGGGTGGGAAGGGATCGTATTTTTGCTCCGAGGAGCCAAGCAGCCAGTCCCTTCCACTTCCTGGTTTATAGAAACAACCCACGCTGTTCCATATTATGACATCATAATGTACTTGCATAAGGGGGGTGCTTCATAAGCATGGTTGGAGATGCTTGGCTTCTCAGGGCAAAATTATGATCCCTTCCCACCCAGAAATGGCAGCATATTAAAATGTTCTTTTTTTACATCATCAGACTCCAAGCCAGGTAAGGCTCCTTTGTGGCATGGGGAGGGGAAGGGTATTCTGTGACAGAGCATAAAAGGTGCTCTTTAAAACAAGTTCTAATAAAGTTAATATCCAAACAGTTAAAACACTATTATTTTTTTACAACTCTTTTTCCCTCCCGTTCACGGTCCGAGGAGCCTCTGTCAGCCGGATCCTGCCCAGTCCGAAGTCCACCTGTCTGATCCTCCTCTCTCCTCCCCCTCACCTAGCAGCTGGCACCCCCGGCTTTACCCCTCTGGGTTGGGTCCGCCCCTCCTCTCTGGGTGCACTTACATACATAGACTCCAGCTGCGGGCGTGACCTACAGGTGGAGGAACATGAGATGCCAGACAGGATGGGCCCGGCTGTGGGCATGTGGACTGGTGCCATTGCCTACCCCAAGGTCTGGGTTTTTTCCTTGTTCTGTGGTCTCCCCCCCCCCCATGGATGGTGCATGCCCCAACACACTGGTGCACAGCAACCCTGCTTGCGTCAGCCTCACTGATCACGTGCTGCCTTGACATGCTGCAGTGCCCCCCGGTCTCTTCACCGGGAGTTGCTGGCATGCCAGGCCACCCCCCCCTCCGACCCAGGGAGGAGAGCACCACAAGGGCACTCAATCCTCAGCCTACCACTGGCAACATGAGCTCGTTCCCAAACTGGGGTTACCAGCGTTGCGTGAGGTGTGGAGTCCAGCACCTCAACCCTCAGCACCACTGGGCCGGCTTTAAAAGACTATTCTGAAGAGGGGAGATGTGATGATACATTAATGAATATTAATGATACATGCTCAATGTGATGTCACCCATTTTGAACAATAGTATGCAGTGATTGGTGTCCTGTAGCCTACCAGATTCCTGCAGTTTGCCCGAGTGTTGTGTAATGCTGGTTGTTTAATAAAGCCTTGGAAACTCAATACTTTCCCTCTGTGTTTCATTACACACAGTCCTCTGTGTCCTGAGCTAGCTTGCAACCAGCTTCTTTTATAGGGCTGGGATGAGGATGGGCTGCCTCTCTTGAGCTGTTTGAGGGTCCTGTGTATGAACTGATGTCATTTTCACAGGGAATGGATGCACTAAAACCTAAGCTAGTTTGCAGCTGGTTGGCTTTTCAAAGCTAAGCCCAGTATCACCCAAAGTTCCCGGGCAGGCAGTATGTCCTTTGACCCCTTTCTAGCAGTTCTTGGGTCAGAGAAACTACAAATGTGGGTGTCCCTGCAGTCTTTCATTTTTCAGACATGCTTCTAGTGAACTGTAATACCTTTTCTACCCTTAGACATGGGAGCACTTTAGGCCATGACCACACACATCAAGGGTACAGTAAGTTCAGTTGGTACACTGATTGGGGGGGGGGGCGCACAATTTTTTTGCTGAATATTGGGAATTTGGTGGCCCTGAGTGTAAAAAACATCACAAAATGTTCACAGGAAGGTACTCAACACTACCGCTATAGAAGGACAGGTTAATTTATGCATGTGACACAAATGGTCAGTATTCAGATATGCATTGGGCCGGATATTCAAAGGGGTTGCACATGGCGCAACAGTGTTGCACCAGGCAAAACCCACTGATGTGCTCTGGTGCAATATTCAGAAGTGGATGTTGCGTTGCTCAAATCCCGATGCGCCAGAGTGCATCAGTAATATATGTGGCGCAAGTGCGGAGGGGGCATGCCCATGCATACTCGGCACATCCCGATATTCAGCCCAGGATGTGCTTAGCATATGCAGGTGCAACCCCTACTTGGGCCGCACACTGGTGCTCAAAGTTGAGCCAAAAAATAAAGGAGCAAGGGCTGGCCACCGACAGGTGAGCTGTCATATTGCAGGGCACAACACGCAGCCGCCAGCTGTGGGTGGCCACCTGAGCTCCGGAGCCAGAGTCTGTCAGCGTGACACCAACCCACGCCTGATCATGGGCAGTGTAATAGAGAACATATCCCTGGTGGTCCAGTGGACTGCTTCCAGCCCGATCGCGGGCATAAGTATAATAAAGAACATTTCCAATGTCCCTGGTGGTCCAGTGGACCACTTCCAGCCCAATCGTGGGCATAAGTATTATAAAGAACATGTCCAATATCCCTGGTGGTCCAGTGGACTGCTTCTAGCCTGATCATGGGCATAAGTATTATAAAGAACATGTCCAATATCCCTGGTGGTCCAGTGGACTGCTTCCATCCCAATTGCGGGCATAGGTATTATAAAAAACATTTTAAATTTTCCCTGGTGGTCCAGCGGTACCTTCCTTCCAACCCACCCACTTCAGACCGTTACCACCTGGTCAGCGGGCGGTGGCAGCTTCATTTCGTCATCCAGTCGCTGTTGATCGATCAGACAGTACGTTACCCATTGTCCGCCAGCCGCAATAATGGACATGCAGATCATACGACATTACATTAGATCCCGATATGTGAATCATCCATTCACATATCTGTACTGTGTAGTACGCGTAGGTTCAGATGCCTCACTGGCTCACGCCGTGGACCAATGGGCGGACAGCCGCATTATATGCAGTCAGTCGGCAGGCAGCCGGATGGCTTGAGGGTTGGGAGCTGCCACCCACCACTGACTGGGGGGGCAGGTTTGAGTGGGTGGGTTGGGTGGTGGGTTACTGCTGGACCACCAGGGATAATTTAAAATGTTTTATAAATACTTATGCCTGCAATCGGGCTGGAAGCAGTCCGCTGGACCACCAGGGATATTGGACATGTTTTTTATTATACTTATGCCCATGATCGGGCATGGGGCACTTTGCCGCGATGTGCAGGGGGTGTCAGTCCCCAATGGCTGCAGCCTTGCAGGGCATCAGGCACAAGTCGCCAGGGATCGGTGCACCTGCATGCAAATGTGGCCATAATGACATGCTAATGGCCCCAGTTGTGCCTTGCATGCATTATGGCCCCATTTGCATATCCACTGCTGAATATCACGGTTCCTGCACCTGCGCAACTGCACTTGCGCTACGCGCATCCCCTGCTCCTTGCCACTGGCGCTGGTGCAGTGCCACTGCGCCATGCACAATATGGGTGGCCACACTGCCATATTCAATGATGCTGAGCCATGGCACAGCACCACTGAATATCGCCCAGCACACTCCCTGGCGCATCCCCTGCTCCTCCCTTGCCACTTGCGCTTGGTGCAGTGCGCCGCGCCATGCACAATATGGTGGTTACACTGTTATTCAATGATGCTGAGCCATGGCACAGCACCATTGAATATCACCCAGCACACTCCCTGGCACATCCCCTGCTCCTCCCTTGCCACTTGCGCTGGTGCAGTGCCACTGCGACATGCACAATATGGGTGGCCACACTGCCATATTCAACGATGCTGAACTGTGGCACAGCACCATTGAATATCACCCAGCACACTCCCCGGCGCATCCCCTGCTCCTCCCTTGCCACTTGCACTGGTGCAGTGCCACTGCACTATGCACAATATGGGTGGCCACACTGCCATATTCAACGATGCTGAGCCGTGGCACAGCACCATTGAATGTCACCCAGCACACTCCCTGGCGCATCCCCTGCTCCTCCCTTGCCACTTGCACTGGTGCAGTGCCACTGTGCCATGCACAATATGGGTGGCCACACTGCCATATTCAACGATGCTGAGCCTTGGCACAGCACCATTGAATGTCACCCAGCACACTCCCTGGCGCATCCCAGTTGTGCTGTGCCCAGGCTTGTGCCCCTGCCCGGCGCATTCTGAATATCCCACCCATTATGTTTATGTGCAGTTACAATGACAAGCATAAGAGAGTTGTCTCAGAGCCAAGGTTCTGAAATTCAACATATTATGGCTTGTTTTCAGGGTGGATTGAAGTCTGTTCCAGGTATATGGGTCCCTGATGGCAAACACATGCCTCCTTCTGTCTCTCTTGATGTTTGGGACAGTCCAGGTAATTGCTTTAGCTGAGGTGATCAAAAATTATAAAATAAATTAACACACTGTACACCACACCTCTCAACCCCCTGCCTCATAAATCAGGGACAAGGCTTAAAAAATATCAGGGACAAAGGTTTAAAATCAGGGACAGATCTGAAAAATTGGTGATATCCATGCAGGAAGCTGGTAGAATAAGTGGTTTAGTGTAAAATGCATTTTCTAAGGAAGAACACGTCTGTAAAATTAATGTTTGACATTATTTTATGTATATAACCCCTACTGTTTGGTCATGCAAACACAAGTTTTAGGAGGGACAGAGTAAAATTGTGAAGTAAAATCAGGGACATCCCTGAAAATCAGGGACAGTTGAGAGGTATGCTGTATACAGTTGTGTTGTACATGTAACACCTATCACAACTGTTTATTTCAGTAATGATAGCAACTACAGGAAGGCTTATAAAAGGTTATTAAATACCAAGCCTGTTAATATTTGCAATAAGGTATTCTCATCCCTTTATAGAGCCCCCAATGCTTCCAGAGCTTTGAAAAACATAGTATTTGGACACAGTTCAGCTTATATTATGCAGGGGCTCTGTATTTCTCCTCCCCATCATTTGTTGTTGAGAATATATGCATGAACGCAGGGTCTTTGTTTATTAAGAGTTCTTCAGCTCCTCTTGTTTATTCCCTACAAATGACATCATTATTTCCATGGCATCAGAATGTGTTGTCATTACAGAGGTTTATGACTCTGAGTTGGGAATAAGATGTAGGGGCAATTTAACTCTAAGAGATGAAAAGCCCATTTTTCCACTAAGTTCCTCAGTAATAAAAAAAAATTGGGGAGGAAAATATATGAAAGATATATTAAATACATGCTGAATTGTGTCTAAATATTAGGTTTTCACAAAGTCTTCCTTGAGGTGCCAGTGTTTCTTTATATTGGATTGCTGTGTCAGAAAGACTTAGGAATTCATTCTTCTCAGGCATCAGAATAACCCAGTCTGAAGCACACACTCATTGGGTAATAAATTACACTTGTTATCAGTTTCCCCACCTTTTATTTGAAGAATGAAATAAATATTCCTGTTCTTGGTGGTCAGTGAATCAATGATGGTTTTGCATCATTTAAAATAAATAAAAATGCTTAATTGAATATTGAAGGTTTAGTTACATCCCTAAACTCATTCTCAATCAAAGAACCTCAAATCATTTACTGATTAGAAAAAACTACAAGGAAAATTCCAACATGTTTCCACAAAAGAATCTCAAATTAGTAGAGCAGGAGTGGAAAGGTGTGAATTAGGTATGAGCTTCCACAGTATTTAAAGACCATGCTCTGCAGATCAACCCATGATGAATCTTTATCAGTCAAAGATGAAGTTAGTGGCTGTACTGCAGTTTTCAGTTATTGCATTATTGCTGGGAGAGGGATTCTGCTCTAATAGCTGGGGATCCTTTAGAAAGAGTTCATGGGAATCCCACAAATTGCTTACTCCTTCCAGAGAAGGTGATAGTTTTCATGGGCATTCTCCCAAACTTGTCTCTGCTTTGCGTTCTCCTTGGGAACCTTTCCATGGAGGTGCTACTCTGTTCCGAGCTGTTTCTGCTTTACAAACTGTCAATGTTCAGTGTGGGGAAGCTGAGCTGGTGGTGACTGTGAATAAGGATCTGTTTGGGACAGGGCAGCTGGTGAAAGAGACTGACCTGACTCTGGGTCCTGTTGGCTGCACCCACACCTCTATGGATCTTCAAACCAACACTGTTGTCTTTCAAAAGGGGCTTCATGAATGTGGGAACACACTGAGTGTAAGTAAATCCATGGCCTTTTATTTTGAATTTATGAAGCCTGTAAATCTCTAACATCTGTGTTGCACTAATGGCTACAAATTACTATTGTCTTACCATCTAGTGTTCCATACTGTTGCCAAGTTTTTGTATGTATTCTGGTATTGCCAACTGTTGCCAAATTACTGTGTCTTAATGCAACAGCTAACTGTAGATGTAAGTTAATGTTATCCACCTGCTCTTTTATGCAAGTAAGCAAATTGTATTCCAACATTGTAACACTTCTTTGTATTCCATACCATTGTTCCCTACTGCCCCCCCTCCCACCAAGAGATGTTCAACTTATTGCTCAGTGTGCCTTCCTTGTGAAATATTTCTATCCAGCCTTTTCTGGGCCAAGCCTGAAACACTTTATGCAACTAATCACTGAAGGGTAAAAGCATTCCCTGTGAGTGAGGAGCACACATTTGATTAACCACTTCAGGCACTGGCTTGACCCTGCACCATGAACTAGGTACATAGTGGCTTGAGTTTCAACCCTTTGTTTCTAATTGTCTTTGGGGGGGAGAAAATATCTTACAAGTTTTGTTTACATTTCAACATTATGGACTTTTGTTTTGGTAGGGGGCTAGTTGCACACATTACTTAATAAACTGGTGGTGGTAGTTTATGGAGTAATGCGCACAATTGTTTACTATAAAGCCTAGATTAGTGAAGAGGCACATGGAACTGTTTCCAGGTGTACTTTAGGATGGTTAAGTGACTTGCTCAGGATCGCATGGTATGCAAGTGGAGGTTGTGGGAATTGAACCATAGTCTATTAGATGTATCAAGCCTATTACTCTAACTTCTAGGCTGTGCTACCTGATCATTAATATACTGAATCTGAACAAAAATGAGGGTGGGCATATTTAGCTCTAAATGCTGGAACAGTGCATTTACTGTGGTTTTTTGGTTTTACAAAAAACTTGTTCCAATAAGAACCCATGCTGTTGGAGCCAAACGTAAATCTATGTATCAAAACGTAATGTGACCTGCATCTATTTACAGTATCTGAATTACAAACCTTTGAGTCACTCTAAGGCTTCACATCAGACAAGCAAGTGAAGTGACAGCAGAAAAATTAAGTTTCCTGTACAGAGTGGTAGCTAAGGTAGAGTAACAGTTTCAGCACTTGGTTGTACTGTCCATCATGCTAATCAACACAAACGTGAGTGACTAAATGCAGGTGGGAAGAGAACCATATAGGGCATAAGAGTGCAGAAGAGGAGTCCATTGTCAGGGGTGCAGATAGCAGTTACATGGACATGCAAGTGATCTAGAGAGATACTTGCACTGATGCACAAGGGCTCTGGCATGTAATGCTCAAAGCTTAATTTATTTCTTAAAGGCATCACTTGCTATACTATTGACCTTTGGTAGCATTTATTGGTTAAGGACCACTTTTACCAATATTGGTAGTATATGCCTCCCCACTGCAAGGCTCAAAACCTGGGTTGACAATGGTGATGCCAAAGGAGTCCATTTAAATGGCTTCTATAGAAGCCAACAACAAATCAAAGTGTGGGTGGGGGAGAGGTGTGCCGCACAAGTAGCCAGGTGGAGCAGAGCGCAGCTGGCGCGAGTGCCATTGCGCCATGCACAGCACCTGCAATATTCACAAAGGGGCGTGCAAATGGGGCCATAATTTATGCAAGGCACACAGGGGGCCACTTGCATCTCATTACGGCCCCATTTGCATGCCATTAGCATGCAGGTGTGCCGATCCCCGATGACTTGTGCCTGGCACCCTGCCAGGCAGCAGCTGTTGGGGACAGACTCCCCCTGCAGCCTGATCGTGGGCATCTGTACAGTCCTCCCCTATCCAATATTCTTTGTGGTCCAGTGGACTGCACTGAGCCCGATCACGGGCATCTATAGTAGAACCCCCCCCCCCCATGTCCAATATCCCTGGTGGTCCAGTGGACTGATTGCTGCTCGATCGCAGGCATCAGTACCTCATCAAATACCCTACTACCCTGGTGGTCTAGTGTGCCCCCACCCACCGCCTACTGAACCCCACCGCCCGCTCCCCTGTCATCCGATGGGAGGCAGCACCCGCCCGATGCCAGCTCAGTAGGGCTGCACACATCCATTTGTTCACAGCACGAGCTGGTTTGGGTGTGCAGCCCATACATACTGCTCAGTCCAGACATGTGAATGAACCACCTACATATCTGGACTGAGTAGTACAATATGGGCTGCATGCCCATTGGTCATGCTGTGAACCAAAGGGTTTGTAGCCCTACCGAGCTGTCAGTGGGTGGCAGGTGGGTGGGGTGCTGCTGGCTGACGGGGGTGGAGTGGGGTGGTGGGGCTCAGTGGTGGGGGTACACTAGACCACCAGGGTAGTAGGGGTGTTTGAGGTACTGATGCCTGTTCAGGCAGTGATCGCTCCACTGGACCACCAGGGATATTGGACTGGGGTTTCTATTAGATGCCCACAATTGGGCTCAGTGTGGTCCACCAGAGATATTGGACTGGGGGTCTGTACTGATGCCCATGATTGGGCACATAGAGGTCCACTGGACCACCAGGGACATTGGACAGGGGGGATTTCGTGACATGGATGCCCGGCATGGGGATGCCACTAGGTGCAGCTGTAACTTGGATGGCCACCCACAGGTGGAAGCTGCCGTGTTGCGCCCTGCAATGCAGCAGCTCACCTGTGGGTGGCCATCACTTGTTCGTCTCTTTTTTTTTTTTTTTTTGCTGCTTAAGTTTGTGCAGGCGCAGGTAGGGGTTGCACATGCATGACTCTGCACATCCCGGGCTGAATATCGGGCTGTGCAGGGTATGCATGGGCATGCCCCTCCCTACCTGTGCCTGCATACATTACTGATGTGCTCTGGCACATTGGGATTTGTGCGGTGCACTTTTCCTGTTTTAATATTGTGCTGGTGTGCATCAGTGGGCTGCGCATGGTGCAACTCTTTTGAATATCTGGGCCAGGATGTCCACATTCTGCTGCTGTGGACAACGGATTCACCAGTTGTGAAATTTTCCTAATCTGGTAAATGCTGTTATTTGAAAGGAGGCATGGAGGTGGAATTTGGTGGCCATAACAGAATAATGTACTATAGCAAATGGCTTCAACATGGGGAAATCGGTGAATTTTCTTTTACTTGCAGCTTTAAAGCCTAGTTTCTTTCAGCAATTTTTCATAACTTGCAGTGACATCTCCTTTGCCTGCCAAGCTAGCAAAAGATGATATTAAAGATATCTGGGCATCAGGATTGTGGGAGCAGCTGCATAGGAGAGGAAGCTGGATGTCACTGTCCACCTAGGGACAAATGACCTTGCTGGGAAAGGGATCAAAACAGTGCAGGAGTGTGTGGAGTTGGGAGCAGTCTTAGTCAAGTAGCGCACATGGTAACCTTCTCGGAGCTGCTATACATGGCATGGGATTCAATCGGTGGTTGGAAAAACTGATGTAGAGCTTGGGGGTTCGGCTTCACTGGGGACTGGGGGTTCACCTGGAGTGATGCAGGCCTATACTAGCACAATGGTCTGCATCTGTCTAGGAGGGAAACCAGGGTCCTAGGTGATAGGTTTAAATGCTTAATTGGCAAGCATTTAAACTAGCCAATTGGGAGACACTAGAAAGGAGCAGGGAAACCTAGGCCTCTCAAAAAAAAAAAATTATGGTAATTAATGGTGTAACCACCAAGACTGACTTCCATAGGGAAAAGGGCAGGGGTAAATGGAGAGATGTACCCTTTTTTGCCCCATCCCTGTCCTTACTACATCTCCAAAAAAAAAATGGAGGGGCAATGTGTACCAATGCCCATAGTCGGGGCAACAAGTTCTCTGAACTAGTGGCCTTGATGGAAGAGGGATGCCTGGATATTGTGGCAGTAGCAGAAACATGGTACACAGAGGACCATGACTGGGATGTTAATATACCAGGCCACAAAATCTACAGGAAAGACTGGGAGGGTGGAAGAGGGGGAGGAGTAGCTCTCTATGTAAGGGAAGTGATAAAGCAACAGAACAAGAGTAAACTGGGAGGAGGCACTGTGGGTCACCCTGGAGACTGGAAATAACACCACAATCGGCACAGGGGATGTATAGACTCATCTTGGGGGAGGAAATGGACAAGGATATGATAAAAACCATCCTTAGTATGGCAGAGAAAGGGGAGATATTGTGGGGGGGGGGGCCTGAATATGCCAGATGTTAACTGGAGCACCTTTGCTCTAGCCACATCCAAGAGCCAGGGTCATTCTCTATGCCCTACGGGCATGCCTCAGACAGCTAGTGTTTGGAACCCACTTGGGAGGGAGTAATCTTGGACCTGGTACACTCGATGGGGACAGAGGATCTCTGATCCAGAAGTGGGTAGCCATCTGGGAACAAGTGACCACCAAACAGTGTGGTTCATGATAAACTTGGCTGCAGAGTCAAGCCATACAAAAGTGAAGTTATTGAAATTCAGGAGGGTTGACTGTCAAAATGTAATACCTCAAAAGCGGTAGCGAACAGGCGAGGAGGAGAGGTGGAGCAATGATGGGGAAACGTCAAATCTGCCATTAGATGCAACAAGCCTTTGTGTGAAGCAAACAAAAAATGAAAAAGCCACTATGGTTCTCGAGGTAGCAGGGAAGGCTGGGGAGAAAGATGGCATTTAGGAAGTCTAGGGAAATGCAGAATGAGCAGGACAGAACTGTACCAGTTAAGGCAGAAGGAAGTAGGGAAAGCAGTTAGAATAACAAAGGCCCAAACTGAGGAAGATGGCCAATTCAGTTAAGAAGGGGGATTAAACCTTTTTATAGATGCATTAGGGAGCACAGACAAAGGGAGAGATAGTGAGGCTGAATAAAGGAAATGGGGGGTGGGCATAGGGACAGAAAGCAGGGATACTGAAAGAATACTTCTGCTCAGTGCTCACAAGAGGAGGGGAGGTACCTAATACAATTGGTAGAAGCACTCTTTGTTTTTGTTTTTTTTGGGGGGGTCAATCCCAGTCCTTTCACAGAAGAAAGGGTTCTGAACTCTTAAAACTGAGGGTGGAAAAGCAATGGGGCCTGACTGGATTCACCCCAGAATTCTAAACTATTAAGGGGAGCACTAGTGACGCCAGCAACCTCCCTTTTTAACAAATCCTGGGAGGATGGTGTGGTACCTGAGGACTGGAAGAGGGTGGATGTGATTCACCTTCACAAGTAGGAGCAGGAAACTACAGACTTGTCAGTTTGACCTCTGTGGTAAGAAAAGAATTGAGTACCTAGAGGCCAGTAGGAACAAAACCAAAGGCAGCATGGATTCTCTGTGGTAAGGTCATGTCGGATGAATCTAATCTATTTCTTTGACTGGGTAACTAAAGTAGTAGACCAGGAAGGGGTTGTGGACATGGCCTGGCTAGACTTTTTAGCAAGGCATTTGACACAGTTGCTCGCAAAAGATTAAACAAATTAGCCAGCCTGGGAGTGGGTCCCAGGGTGGTAGCCTGGTTAAAACATTGGCTGGACAACAAGACAGAAGGTAATGGTAGAGTCCACACTGAAGAAAGGGTTTACTAGTGGGGTACTGCAGGGTTCAGTACTGGGTCTGGTCCTTTTTAATGGCCAAGAGGCATTGCAGAGGGACTGGAAGGAAAAGTGTGCCTCTTTCCAGAAGACTCAAAGATCTGCAACAGGGTTGAAGCATAAGGGGTGGAGAGGATGAGGGACTTGGCAAGGCTGGAGGAATGGTCAGATGAATGGCAGCGTGGATCCAATGCAAAAATGATGCTCCTGGGAAACAAACCCAGGAGAAGAGTACACAGTTGAGGGGGGGAAGTAGTAACAAATGGAAAGGGACCTGGGGGTACTCGTATCAGATGACCTTAAGGTTGGCAAGCAATGTGATAAGACATAGGGAGAGCTGGGGGAAACTGGGATGTATAGGAAGAGGCAACACCAGCAGAAAGCTGGAAGTGGTTATCCCTCTGTACAGTCAGTTGGAGACTTCATCTGGAGTACTGCATCTAGTACTGGAGATCCCATCTCCACAAGGACAGACAGGATGTAGGCAGTCCAGGGGAGGGCAACTAAAATGGTGCAGGGTAGGCAACAGAAGCCATATGAGGAGAAACTAAAGGAGCTTATTATGTATACCCTTGAAGAAAGGAGGGAGGGGGGGACATAATAGAAACTTGAGTACCTCAGTGGAATCAAAGTCCAAGAGGGTAGAATCTTTCAGAAAGATGTGCAAAAACAAGAGGACACTATCTGAAGATGGAGGGGGACAGCTCGGGGGGGGGGTGCAATGTGATGTATTTTTTTTTTTTTTTTCAGAGTGGTGGAAGCATGCAACAACCTTCCTGAGGAGGTTGTGGGATCTAAAACTGTGGGAGGAGTAGAGTGCATGAGACAGACGTAAGGCAATTATGTGGGGTAGGAAGAAATGGGCTGTTGAACTAGTATCTGCAGCTTATCCAGGAGGTAGGGAAAAGGGCAGACTAGGTGGGTCAAGCAGTCCTTATCTTCCATCAGTCTATCTGTTTCTGTTATATTTTGTACTCCATCTTTTGGTGGTATAGCCCAGCCCCATGTCGAACGCATGTTTGGAGATCTTTGCCCCTTTATATTTGCTAAGCTCCATAATGGTGCTCCTTTCCTAACCGTGGGTAACTTTACTTCAGAAACTCCTGGTAATGATTTAGAGTAGCACATGGGGGTAAGTAAGAATGCAGACTGGTTCTCCACTTTCTCCATGTAGTTCTGTGTTAAAAGCTCCTGTACCTTTGCATGTTGGTATTACTGCTGCACATTTCTCATTAAATGTGCATCTATGCAGGGCTAAAGCTTGCTATGGTTATTTCATTGCTCCTGTTTGACTATCATTCAGCATTGGGCACAGACACCCTTCCCTGAAATTACATGCAAATAAATTGATTTTTTTTCTCTTGTAGATGACTGCAGACAACTTTGTGTACAGTACAAACCTTTACTACACCCCATCTCCATCCAGTAATGTCATAGTGCGAACCAATGGAGCTGTGGTTCCTATTCACTGCTACTATCCAAGGTAAGAGATGAGCCTTTTCTCAATCACCTATTGCTATATTGTTTTAAGCCTGTATTCTTCATCCATTGTATTGCTTGGGTAATAAGAACTTCAACTTTGGTTAATCCTTTTTCAGGAAGGACAATGTAAGCAGCAATGCCATCAAACCTACTTGGGTGCCATTCAGGTCAACTCTGTCATCTCAGCAAAGATTGGACTTCTCACTGCGTCTTATGAATGGTATTAAATATTCATATTTATATAATGGCAAGAAAAAATCCTGGACTCTGGTCAGTCTTGGGCTGGCCCCATGCTGTTATCCCAGTACATCACTGGTCTAGTCTCAGCCTCACTGTGAACCTGCTGATGAACTTTTGCTTGATTTTGTGCTGCTTGATGTGCTTCATTGCTTCATCTTTTAAACAAATTTTTCAACACAAAAACATCTTTAACATTTTTTTTATTCTGTATAACAAGCCATTGTATAATGGCAGTAATGCCCTCCAGGGTGTGTCATTTGGGATAACGTCACGCTTCAGCTATTGGACGCACATGGCCTGCTGCCTCATACCCAACCACCTTAGGCGTAGTTATCCCAGACAACACACACCTGTCTGGCATTATTGCTTAAAGGAGAGGGCCCTTTGCCAGACTTTCTTTAAACTGTTGGTTGGATATTGTTATGCAATTTTGACTAGGAATATCTTTTACCTTGGAAAGGGCTAGAGAAACCTTCAGAATACTCTAGCATATTGAGTAGAGGTGCTAGATCATGTGTATTGATATAGGGGCTTAACCAGTAGTTGAGGTGACATGGCAGTAAAACTACCAGCAATAATCGTGGACATTGGCCTTGAAGCCTGGTAAACTTCCCTTAAGACACTTCTAGTATACTGTATGCAGAATTGTTGTAACTTTACACAGCATTCTAGTCCTTGCAGGGGTGAGGGAGCATAAAAAATGAACCTAGTCCTCTTCAACATTTTTAAACTACTGTAGATATGCATACACCATCGGGTAGCTGAGGATCCTTTAAATTCCAATATGAGCTCCAGCTTTTACGGTGAGATCTGCACAAATCTAACCAGTAACTATATTCATCTTCTAGATGACTGGACAACAGAGAGACTTTCCAATGTCTTCCATTTGGGTGATATGCTGTACATCGAGGCATCTGTCTCCACTGAGAACCAAGTTCCTCTGCGGCTCTTCATTGACGGCTGTGTTGCTACACTGCAAGAAGACCAGGACTCTGCTCCCAAATATTCCATTATTGCTAATAATGGGTAAGATTACAAATTTAAGGCCACCAAATTGGACTCCAGTACCTCACTGGTGAAGGGTGTAGAACATTTTGGATAAACTGACTAGTAGTGGGAGATATCTATGGAAGATTACCATGTGTGCTGGATGGAGATGGTATAGGGAGTATGCATGTGACTACCTCTGTGCTATCAGATGTAGCATTACCCCTGTAACTCCAGGACCAGTTTTCTACGTACTGCTTCCACAGCAAATTAAATTGCTCAGTTTCTCTAATCAGTGCAAGTCCATAGGAACAATGTCCCTGTAGATGTCTTCATCTCAGTGTAAAATATCAGAATCTCTGTAGATCTGGAGGCTACTTGTTCAGCACTTCGATCGTGCTTACTCAGCTGGATGAGATGATGCTTGTGACTTAACTTAAATTGGGGATTTGATGATGTGGCTTTATACCTCTATCCATGGGATATACCACCATATTAGGGTATGACTCTAACTCTAGAGGAGGGTCCCCCAATAGGTGCTGTAGGAATGATTCCATCAGCCCAAAAAATACCCAATTGGGTATCTAGCATCTAAGAGTGGGTGTGTGGTGAACTTCTCAAGGGGGGAGAGGGGAAAGCCAAGGCCACAATCTGCCTCCATCCAACAGCAGAACCTAAGTAAACTCTATTAGTTATGACCATCGGCATGGAGGAGAGGAAAAACCCCCTTTGAGGAGGAAACCTCTGGGGATCCAAGGCCTAGGTTGCCTTCCCTTCAGGCTGACATACATCCTTAAATGTATGTCATTAAAGAGAAGGATTCATTAAGGCAATATATGAGTAAGGAAGAGGATGACTGGATAGGGAAAATCCCCCAAAAGAGAGCACAGATCGAAGGAACATGACAGTGGTGATGCCAAAGGAGTCCATTTAAATGGCTTCCATGGAAGCCAACAACAAAACAAAGTGTGGGGGGAGGGTGTGCCGGCACAAGTGGCCAGAGTGGAGCATGGAGATGCGCTGGCACAAGTGCCATTGCGCCATGCACAGCACCTGCAATATTCACAAAGGGACGTGCAAATGGGGCCATAATTTATGCAAAGCACACAGGGGGCCACTTGCATCTCATTACGGCCCCATTAGCCCCATGATGGAGCAGTGACCTGAGGGGTTATGCTTGAATAGTCGGTGAGAAGGAGCAGATCCACATGGAAGTCGGAAAGGCAAAGCTCATCCAATGAGCACATGAGAAACCAGAGGATGAAGACTGATCGCCGCAAGACTGCAGCAGTCCAGCTTGAGAAGACTGAAGATGAGTAAGGGATGAAGAGGAGGAACGCCATGAGTGGAATGAATCCTGATGGCCAGTATGAAAAAGGCAGCTGGCGTGAAGGGAGTAAAACATGAGACGTGCATCAGGAGGGTTGCTGAGCAAAGGACTATGAAGAGTAGTGATGCCATGACTGGATTGAAGCCTGATGGCTGAGTAGGCACTGTATGGATGAGGGAATTCTGAAAGTCACAAACCTGAATACACGCAGCAGGAGAGTGGTTTGAGGCAGCATAGGAGCCGTCATGGGTAAGCACAAATGAAATGTCCACTGTGGGCCTGCAGAGGGAGGGAATCCAAGACTGCTGGAATGGGAGAACCGTAGTAGGAACGGGCAGATGAGGTGGCATATGAATCACGAGAAGCACACCAGAAAAAGTGAGCACAGCTAGAGGGAGCCAGTGAGAGGTGGGTATACTACATTGTTAATAGTATGGTTTGCACAGCATGTTGAGCTGAAATCCCCATGTTTCAGGATGTGTCCCCAAATGTCCATGACCCCCATTTCAGACAAAAGGTTGAGGAGGAGGCAAATGGCCAAAAATAAAACATGGCAAGGAGGTAGAAAGAGCAGGACCACCCCAACGCCAAGGAGGCGGGAGAAGTGGAATAACATGCCTGAGGAGACCAAAACAAAAGCACAAAGAAGGCCGGAAGGGGAGACAGTCAGGAGAGGCAAGCAAAGGAGGGAGCACCAGCAGCAGGGGCCCAGCCACCAGGGCACAGACTAAAAGAATCATGTGGCTCCCAGTGCAAAGGAAACCGGCAGTCTCCAGATACAATGTTGCACCCAGACACTAGGTTTGATCATGAGGTAGCAAACAAGCAGCACTGAGGGAGAGCACTGCACAGCATGGTAAGGGAAGGCAGGTGAGAACGAAAATGGTGTGGCCAAAGGACAAAGAGCAGGCCGCCAAATCAACAGACATGGGGTTGGGGGGTGGGGTTGATGAGCAGCTGACAGCAGTGGGAGAAATATAAACTAAGGGAGACAAAGGGGAATAAAACCTGTACAAGGCTGACAAGTGGCCAGAGGAAGGGAGACAGCAGAAGGCGGGATCCAGGAGGCGGAGGGCAAGATGCACTTAAGTGCTGATGAAGGAGGCCAACTGAAAGCAGCAGCAGCTGCGAAGGGGAGAGAGAAGGTGAGGCAAAAGAGGAAGGCAAGCCCAAGAGGAATGCAGGAGCAAAATCTAAGGAGACAGCCTCTGGCTGAAAACTAATCCTTGGAAGGCCTGATATTGGGGGTGACAGTTGCTCCAGCCAATCTAACCTCGTGCTTATAGCCTTCCCATTGGTGCACAAATGGTTAATCCTTGGACAATGCTCCATGCTGCCCCTGCAGCATTGCATGATGCCCAACCCCCAGTTTCAGAGGGGCTAGATTAAACACAGGCCTGCCCCTCACAGCATGCCCACTCCATAGTAAGATGGGAGGGTTGTTCACTATTAAAGGGATTGTAACTGGTGGGGTGATGCCACAAATAGTGGTATCTTTTATGTTAAAACTGGGGCACAGTTCAGCTTTCCATTGCCTGCACTTATTTCCTAATCTTCAGATGCAGGATCCTTGTACCACAAAGTTCAAAGGTACAGATGTGCAGGTACAGGATTAAACCCAGATTGCAGAACTGGAGAGTGAGCACTCACTGTGGCAGAGTGCACCAAATCAACAGGCGATACACAAGGTAGATGCTAAAATAACTCAACATCCCAATTGCGACAGTGCAGATAAATGTGTCAATCCACAAGTGTGGCAATCACAGAAGAAGCTCCCGGTGCATCCCCTCTGAATACCTCAACTGCGCTTGAGCTGAGATGCACCAGCGTATGTACTGAGAAACAAGGCCAGGCTCCTCTCATTATTGCACATGTCCACCTCTGCAGCCTTCAAATCTTGTGCCTAAACTGTGAAATTCCCTCCACATGGGCATTTGACATGCCTTCTTCTCCTTTCTCTCCCCCCCCCACCTCAATTCCCCCCTCGAAGCACATTTCTTTTCCACCTGCACATGTGACTAAATATCCTGTCCACACTAAGGCCAGTACTTTTATCATGTCGTACAAGCACTGTCGTATGCATCTAGGCTTGTACTGTCTAATTGTCTTGCATTACTTTCAGCTGCTGCACTTTTCATTAATTTGTATTTCATGCATTCTGTACCCTTGTTCAGTGCTTGTCCTTTTACCTTGGCTCATAGTACTCTTCCCCTCCACAGGATGCATCTTGGAGGGGGTGTGTCTGTCCTGTCTGTCCTGTCTGTCCTGTCTGTCCTGTCTGTCCTGTCTGTCCTGTCTGTCCTGTCTGTCCTGTCTGTCCTGTCTGTCCTGTCTGTCCTGTCTGTCCTGTCTGTCCTGTCTGTCCTGTCTGTCCTGTCTGTCCTGTCTGTCACGCTCTCTAAGCTGGAAAACTGATGGGGTGCTCCAAAGGTTGGGATTCTTAGTCTTAGACATGTAAATGGGGCCATCTGCAGGTCATTATGGCCCTATTTGTATAACACTCACAGGGATGCACCAGGCCCTTTGCAAAGGCTGTGAGCAGTAAACGCAACACTGAAGCCCATTGTGTCTAGTGGCACTCCATCCCTGCCCATATTGCTGTAAATATATTATGATCGATCACTCCTTGGTCTAGTGGTCCCCCACCCAAATCTCTGTAATGTGAATTTTTTTTTTTTTTAAACCAGACATCCCAGGTAGTCTAGTGGAACCCCTCCAACCCTGCCTGGATGCTGTCATACTGACTAATGGAAATCCAAGGTATCCCTGGTGGATGGGGTCTACCAATGTGCTTACAGGTGTACAGTATGCTGTCATTCATTCAAAGCAGTAAACTGGCAGTCATGGTAGTATGCAGGTGGGTTGTGGTGACCTTTGCCACTGGGGGAGAGCAGGGGGGTTACTGAGTGGGTGAGGATCCAGTGGACCACCAAGAGATACTCTGGATTTCTGTGTTTCTGTGTGATTTGGGTGGTGGGGTTCCACTAGACTACCGGGGATACCTTGGTATAGTAAAATCAAAATTCAATTGGGTCTGGGAAGGGTGGGGGAACCCTAGGCTAACCGGGATGTCCCATGATATTTTTGCAGGAATATTTTGGGGGGGGGTGGACACTAGACTGCCATGGTAGGCAGGCTGTCATGCTGCTGCCTGTGGGGGGCAGACACCCAGTAAGTCTGCTGTTTGTAGACTTAACTTTTGGAGGTTCATCTTTAAACTTGCTCGGATGCGCCTTCCAAGGTGGTTTATGAATAAGCATGGGCACCCCCTCCAGATGGCACCACATACCATTGTGGGTGGTGTATGGTGCATCACTGATCTCTATGAATCATGATTGGATTGCACCAGTGCAACTCTGATGATTTGGGCGCATCTATTTTGTGAATCTACCATAATGCATAATATAGATTATACAGTCTCTCAGATAATGCATGAATATTGCCCTAAACATACAAAGCCAAATACATTTAACAATGGGATGCATAGAATGTTCCTTAGTGGTCTAGATGGACCAAGTGGCCACAACCCTTTTTGTGGAACTATTCCAGCTTGTGCCAAGAGTTAACTGGTATACAGTGTTGTATATTAGGGAACACTCTAGGGGAGTGCCTGCCTTTGCATGGGGAGGACCCTGCAAATGTAACTGCCTGCAAGGAGGGCTTATCTCTTCCCCAGGGGTAAGTACTGCAGTTCTATTTCAAGTGGATTTGGGGTGGGGCTGCAGCAATTCATTGTAGCTTGGCTCAGTTTTGAAGTGTGAACTCTGCTGTATAGGAGTATTTCTTTGGGGGGGGGGGTGGTGGCACAGGTCTTTCTCCTTTTGTACTTTGACATAACTGGAGGGGGTAAAACCAGTCATGACTCCTGTCACCTAGAGTAAGATGGTACAAATGCAGTGCTAGACCAAAGATACAAGAGTAGTGTTTTGGGTTTTTTTTTTTTTTTTTTTTTTGGTATTTGTAACTGGCACACTGATCCAGTGTAAACTTGCAGAATTCCTAGCTTGCATTGCTTCTACAGCTCTGTACAGAATCCCCAGCCCTTTGTAGGACACTCTGTGGCTACAGGCAGTGAGGAGGGGGAAAATTCCTAAAGCTGGGGGGGTACGATTACTTTGTGGGATAGTGGGATGAACTGTACTCTTGATCATTGGGAGTCTGACCGTAGTCTTTGAAATTCATTTTACCCACTTCTGTAAACTAACATCTCTTAAGTATTCTTGTGGTTTCACGCCTACTGAATGTGTTAAACCTCCCTCCTCCCTTCGCTCCACCCTTCTGCTAGCTTGCCTGCTATCCTCCTAGCCAGCTGCTGCACTGGGCATCCCACCCACCAATTTACAGTAGTGGCCGGCACCTTTCTCCTGTTTCCTTTGTCCCCACAGCAGAAGCCCCTCACCAGGTGATCTGTTTCTCTGCAGTTTGGCTCCTACAACTGCTGCAGCAGACTGCCTGACTTGCATGCCTTCTCCTTATGCAACTACTGGAGAAGGCTCTGCTCTGAATTTTTCACCCACTCGTCCACATCTGACACTGTTTAAACTGACTTTCTGGGCTCCAACCAACCTTTCAAATCATTCAGTACAAAAGCAGCAGGCACCCTCACTTCTATTGGCATGAGTACATGCACCAGCAAGCAGAACAAGGAAACTACCCTTTGGCACTCCATATCAACTCTGGGTGCACAAGTATACTGTTCTCTGTAATACTTCTGCCCACACTGAGTGGTGTAAATGATTAGGGGGGACCCCTGTGGACACCTTTTGCAACCTAGCTAACTACACACTGCTTGTTAATGTAGCCATCGGGTGCAATGTTGGCAATACAACTAAACTCCCACCACAACCCCTTGGGTCACCTACCCTCAACACCTGCATCTGTTGCCTTGCTATGCACTCGCACCTTATCTATGAGCCTAGTTTAACTACTCTGTACTGCAGGTGTTACAACCTTGCACTTCTGAAACGGTCGATGTAATGTGTATTTACTGCATTTTTACTGTACTCTTGTGATCTTGCCTGTAACATGTCTTGTACCCTGTGTCTTGTAATGCATTATATAAAGCCTTGGAACCATTGAAAAGGGCTCCACAGCCCAAAAGGTATGTATCTCAAATAAATGCCTTGCTGGATTTCACCTCTCTGATGGAGGCTAGCGCAGAGGCTTTAACTGGTAGCTATCACCTTGGAGCTTCAAATTGCCCAGCTGTAAAAGTACGTTTTGATGACTGGTTAAGTGCACTAGCATTTTATATGCCTATTGTCAGTAATGACCTGGGAGAGTACAGTTACAAGCCCAGTTGACAACAGTTAAGTAATGGTGCTTAAAACTTCACAATACATGATCGATGTAACGAGGAAACGGGGACAGGACATTGCAACAAATGGGAGCATAAAGTGTCTGTAATGAGCTGCACCAGGTTAAACTAGGAAAACCCTTTCTTTGGATGAATAACCTAAATTGTGCTTGTTTCTGACACAAGAGATGGAGCATTATATGCCTCCCTTTTGAGACTAGCATGGGAAGAAGTGCCAGAGGCCAGCTGGGAGTTCAGTAATAGACAGCGAAGTGGGAGAAGGCCTGAAGCACCATGTTTGGGTACATTCTTGAGCAGGTAGTATATCTTGTCTGAGTGGCTGAAAGGACAAGTCACCTGATCTCGAAGTAAGCCCAGGTCAAGGGGTTACAGCAGAACAGCTGGGGGTGCATGTTATCCCATGAATCCTGTCTAGGGGCACCCAGAGAAGGATGGTAACTAGTGTATGTCCCAAAACATGTTAACTTAAAAGTGGTAAGCAGGAATGGCACACTAGTCGGAGGCTTCTTTCCAGGTGCAAACCAGGGAAGGGGATTGGCACAATTTCAAAAAAAATAGTCAGCCAGTTACAATGATACCCTGAAGCATAAACACTGCAGTGCAGACAATGGAGAACAAATGAAGTGGCATACAGATGGGACAAACTCAAAGGCCTAGATAGTCAGTAATGTGACCTGGGGCAATAGTCAAAAGGGGGACTCTCTCAGTGCAAATCCCGATGTGCCGGGGTGCAATGTTAATGTATGTAGCACATCCAAAGGGGGCGTAACAATGCATATGCAGCAGATCCCAATAATCAGCCTGGGGTGTGCAGCACAACCCCTAGATGTGCTGTATACTGGGGCACAAAGCTGAGCCTGAAGAAACTGCTCAAATGCTGGCCACCCACAGGTGGACTGCTGTACTGCATGGTGCAACACAGCAGCTGGCAGCCATGCGTGGCCAACCACCCAGAACACCATCCACAAGCACCCATATTTCCTCTGGTCTAGTACCCCTCTATCGCCATGACATAGGTGTAGAAATAAACTTGGTAGCCTAGTTACACCCTCACCCACACAGGACCACCTGCCCACTCAATCTGTGTAGCTGAACCCCCCCCCCGCATACTGCCTGGCTGCCCACAGAATGAGCTTGCAATATGAGCTCTCTGCCCATAAGCTGTCATTCAACAGGCAGCCAGGCAGTACGTGGGTGGGTTGCAGCTGCCTAACAATGACTGTGAGGGAGCTGGGTGGACAGGGGGTCCTGGGGGTGCCACTAAGACTACCAGAGATGTATTCTGTATTGTGATCATGGCTACATGCAAGAAGGGGTGTACTACTAGACCACCAGGTTTATTTCTACTCTTGTATCAGTGATCACCTCTATGGGGTGGGAGGTGCCCCTGGACCCCCTGTTGGCACCACATACTGTGCAGGGTACCAGGTGCATTTCACTAAGCTGCACCACTCAACTCATTCAAATGGGGGAATTTGTGCCTTGCATACATCATGGCCCATTTGCATGTCCAGGTCTGAATATCTGGGAAATGTGCCCAGATAAGCTACAGTTGTGCTGGAGCATTCAGTCCTACCTGGCTGGGGGGGTGGATGTGCCAGCACATTGTACATGTGCCCTGCACATTCTGTGCTATAATTAGAGGTGATGTACCATGGCACATCTCCTCTGAATATCTCCCTGTCTTGCTTTGGTGCACCTCTGTTGTGCTGCACCTCCACTTGTACCATTGTGAGTTGCAGTCTGAATATGGGGGCCAAAGTGTATAGTGCCAGTGAAGGAAGACTAAGCTGTTATGGTTGCTAGAAACACTCGATGGGAAGGAAGGGGAGGTAAGTAGTGCTTCAGTCAGGGAAGAGGAGGGAGTTTGGGTGGCATCTGATGAAGGGGTAAAGATGGATGGAGGAGGGTAGCTGGATCCAGAGGGTAGGAGGTATGGGGGGAAGGTATGAGAGGCAATCTCGGAGCGAGAGCCCCTTGAGGGGAAGGATCTAAACCAGTCCTTTCGGGAGGAGGGAAGTGGAGTTCGAGATATGGAGTAGAGCAGTAGTGTTACAAGAGGGTGAGTTGGTAGCAAAGCCACAGAATGCCTTGTCAGAATAGATATCCTATGCAAGGGAGGTGGGGGGTCACCCATAAACATCTGCATAGTCAAACCAGGAGAATGCTTTTGGTGACCAGCTGGAGAGAAGGGCAGTCCTTACTGCAGTACAAGGCAGTTTAGGGTTAGTCTGGCATAGATGGCATTACATGTGGGCAAAGTAAAGGATGCTAACCACACACCTAGGTACTCAAAACCTGGGACTAGGCAGTGTGCCATCCAGCATGGAGAACATGAGAGTTGGCAACCCATGCCAGCTTCTGGCTGGTACAGTACATGTCACTCTAAACTCTTCCATCAATGAGCTGATTTTTAAGCATGGTTTGGCAATGCATTGCCAATTCATATTTTATCTTCAATGCTTAACCAACTGAAGAGCAATGTTGGTAGAATGTTTTGCAACTTGGCTGAAAATCATCTGCAGTCCAAAGTGCAATTCGTAGCTGCAGTTTAAATCTTGGAGTTTGTACAAGGATTTATGCTGGATCCAGCAACACTTGTGCAACTCTGTCAGAAATGCTACAGCAACTCATTGGAAGGACAGTTTAATGTGACTTATACTGTACCATAGGTCTAACACCATTTTGTGACCACCCAAAGTTGGTTGGAGTGGAACTTCTTGATGTTCCATGTTAAGACTTGTGAATGAATTGTCACATGGAGTCTTTCAAAAGAGTGGCCACGGAAAGGAGTCCTGTGGGACCTCCCAGCCTAGATAGGGAGGGATGGGCAATACCTGTGCTACCTGATGGCTTAATTGGTAAAGGGGACTGATGCAAGCAGAGCTCCACTTACCCAGGAGGGGATGAAACACAAAGGGGTTGGCCAGACCTATTGCTGTTGACAAGGAGTTGGGAGATGGTAGCATAATCCCTCCCTAAAGCAAGCATGGAAGGAGAGAAAGTTGGGAGTGAAGTGTACAGGCCATGAGGATAGTTTCTTCTGCAGCTTTGCAAGAGAAAGAAGGTAGGAGATGGGGTGGAAGTTCCGGAGGAGCTGGATCACCCGCTTTATGGAGGGGGAGAACGGGCAATCTTCCCAAGACTTAAGGGACCATACAAAGAATTAAGGGGAGATTTGGGGGGGCAGCCATTGCAGGAGTGGACAGATGGGATACATTTAGGGTTCAAGCCATCTGGGCTAAATTTAAAGAGCTTGACTGAGGAAATGACAAGTGGGGTCTCCAGGGAGTGATGGGGGGGGGGAGAGGAGGTCAACAGAGTAACAGACAATGGCTTTTAGGTCTGTTCTGAGGTAGTAGCAAAGTGACATGCTACTGAACAGGACTTCCATTTCTAGAGGTTACTTTGGAATTTCGTAAGTAGGTAGGGCAGAAGAATATTGCCGAGCAGTGAATTCGGGTGGAGGGTGTGAGCATGATTGGTTCTAGGCCAGGACAAGCTTGATCACAGATTTACAGGTATTTATGTACAGTGTGAAATCTAGATTGGTCAAGGGTTGTACCAAAGATTTCTCAAGCAGGGCACTATCTGTACTACAGCCAGAGCACTTTCATTCTAGCAGCAGAGCCAAATAACATGGAATGAGAATTTACTAGCATTGAGTAGCAATCTGTTTTGGGAGATCCAGTAGTGGGGTTGAATGTCAGCAGGTATATTAAGTTTGAATAGACCTCCAGGTCCCCTGCATAAAGCAGAGCAGTTGGGATACCAGGTTAAGCAAGGTCCTTTACAAAGATGAGAAGGGGACCAAAGATGAACACCAATGTTTGTTGAAACTAGGACAAATGGCTGTATTGAATTTGACACCTTGACTGCTACCAAGAAACTAAATTGGAGAGATGCCCAGAGACTGCAGTTTTAAAACGGCCACGAAATCTAAGGTCTGAACACTGGCCCTGTAAACATGCCTTTGTCCATGGCAACCATGGCATTTGAATTGAAGTGGTGCCATTGTGGTACATGACCTCTTCTGAGGCTGTGCTGGGTATCGGAAAAGATTTGTTGATGGAGCTAGAAGAGTGGCTAACAAGATTGAGGTCTGAACAGAGTATGGCATTTGAATGATAGAATGACCCTAGAATCTTGTATAAACCTGAATCTTCCATAGCACAACTTGTCCATTGCCTGGAAATTACCCTTACTGCTCTTCGAAACATGTGGCTTAATCCAGTTAAGCATTGATGTCTAAATTGGGTAGTCTTAACACTTGCAGACCCTAGATTTCCTATGAAATTCATCTTGCTCATAGGTACTCTGGTATATTGCTTGACTTAAACTCTGGTCATGTGTTGTGTACTAAACCAATTTTCTTCTCTCCCCTCTCTAGTTGCTTGATGGACAGTAGGCTGGATGACTCTGCTTCAGCTTTTAGAACACCAAGACCCCAGCAGAACAAGCTGCAGTTTGGTCTGTCGGCCTTCAGATTCTTTGAGGATGCCAGGAACGCAGTAAGATGTCACAACTTGGTAGTTCTGGTTTACTATTGACTAGATTTGTCTTTACAATTTCAACTTTCCTTTCAGATCTACATCACTTGCCATCTGAAGGTTACGAGTCTTAGCCAGAGTCCTGATGCCACAAACAAGGCCTGCTCTTTCACCAAGCCTGGAAACCTGTAAGTTGCATCAGAAATGGACATGTCCACCTAGATGTAGAACATGAAAATAAACATTACTGACTTCTGTATTTCAGCTGGTCCCCAGTCGAAGGCTCCAGTGACATCTGTGGCTGCTGTGAAACTGGAAACTGTGGGGGAGTCTCTCATAGAAGACACTGGAAAAGGGATGTATCAAAAGGTAACAACCACTGTCTAGTAATGTCATGTATGTAGCACACCTGACAGTTTAATGTGAAGATTACTTCAGGGTGTCACTCTTGGGGTTCGGTACAAAGTTTGCATTATTTCTCAGCAAATGCACAAGGTCTAAAGCAGTAACACTGGGAGGATGGTCTATGGTCCCTAAGCATAACAATAGTATTGTGAAGCATGTGGGACAGGACTACATCCTGGTCTACAACCTCATGTGGAACACCTGGGCATCAAATTGGTCCTGCAGGTGATTGTGGGTGCTACTGACTCACTGAGGTCTGGACAATCTGAATTTGATAGTTCAAAAGTGTGTGTGTGTGTGTGTGTGTGTGTGTGTGTGTGTGTGTGCACTAAAATCCTGCCTGAGCTCTAGAACACTCACTTTTTAGAGGTATCGTACTAAACATTTTGATTCGGTTAACTTGGTATGATAAAAGTATCAAGCATAATGTGTTAAGTACCTATCTTACACTACTGCTTTAATTTACTTTGAGGGACTCCATAGCAGTGGTATGTTACACAAACCTTTCTTACTAATATAAATGGAAACTAAATTGCACTATTGAAATGAGAGTCTGCTTGTCCCATGTGACTTTACAAATGTGTCTCCTATTCAGCAAAACCACTGACTGAATCTGAAGGATATGCTCACCTTCGACCTATAACTATCATGGACTCTTCCATCCAAGAGACCATCCTGTCACCAGAATTCTCCTTCCACATGCAGAAGAATTCCTTATCACAAGGTACACTTTACTCTGGAAAGCTGCATTATACTGACTTTCTACACTTGACTAACTTGCTAACATTTCATTCTTCAGGTTCCAGTTTTGGAGTGATGGCCTTCTCTATGCTTGGACTGATGGGAGCAACAGCTTTGGTCTGCACTGCCCTGATAGTGTACAGAAAATTTGGAAAGAGTTCTTGATTGGATGTACTGTACAATAAAATGGCTTCATGTAAAGAATCTTGTGTGCTGCTTTTTAATGTCCACAGGAAGTGGTAAAATGAACTGTTCACACCCTGACCTCCTGAGACCACCTTGGGTGCTGGTCTTGGACATCCATTCCACTAGTGTGGATGTTGGGTTCTCCCATTAACTTATAGTGCCTTAAATGCAGTACCCACAGTCCTGGATATAGTTATCTCCTTTCTCTTCTACCTCCCCATCACCCCTGCCAGCACTGGCTCCTGGTGCCCCAAGTTGGGGCCTTGAATTTGGCTCATCTCTTCTCAATCTTCTCTTCTCTCTCTTCTCTCTTTCCCCCCCCCCCCCCAATTTGTCCCAGCTGCAGCCAGTCAGCAAGGAGTAAAGTCTTCTTTCTGTAAGGAAACCCTAGTGTTTAGCAACCTGGCACTTGGTAAAGGCATCTTCCCTATTTGCCACACTCCTATTTTACCTTCCTTCCTGCACCAGCTAGTGACACATTCAGTCTACCATCTTGCCATCTGAGCTTGGTGCCACAAAGCAAATTGTCCAAATGTCCAATAGCCAGAGGTGCCAGAAGGGCTGATGCCCTTGTGGAGTAGGGACTAGTAATGGTGACCATAGCACAGTGCAGTTAGACAGAGGGCACCATTTGGCATAAAGGGACAGTGGTGCCAATGCACAAGCTGCCATTGTGTGCTGGTCAGCTTCTGCTAGCAAGGGAAGCAGATGTGTAATTTATCCTTTACCTTCAATGAAACAATCTCAGTGATGCTCTGCCCTTGGAAGCAGGATCTTCTGGCAAGGAACAAGATGGAGCCACAATACCCTCTATTGTAGTTTTAATCCATGTAGGTAAGCATCAAATGTAGATGGTATAAACCTGCAACTTGATTAGTAAAACAAATGTACTAAATGACATCTTCAGGCCCTAGATATGAGACTAATGTACATAGGGAGACCAAAGTTGGTGATGGTTACCCTTGCCAATCAATGGATCACACCAGCCTCATGACCGGCAAGAGTGCTGCCTATAGTCTAGGCCATCTCTATGGGCTAGGCCAGTTACTTGACTTGCTGCTACACACTTGGAGCTCTTGATGGGATGGAGGGGAACGCCTCATGATGGTGGTGGATGGAACTGGATCTTCATCACCCAACATAATGGAGGCTGGCCACCTCAAGGCGGCAGGACTCTTTGATAAAGGGTCGCATTGCAAATAAACCCTAAATGAACAAACTCTGTTCAAAGCCAGTATGGCTGGAGAGTTATTTGGAGCAGCAAGAGTGTTTAAAAGAACGTGCAACGTGCTCACTGCACTGAGTCCGCTGCACTGAGTCCGATGCAACTAATGCTGCAGCGATTACAGAACTCCACATGTGATTACTTGCACATGTGCAGTTTGCCCTGAGCAGTACTGACATGTGCAGTTTAAGTCCGCACCACCATATACTGTAGCACACAATCAGTAGCTTGGCAAAGCTCTCCTGTCAGTAAATTGCATGCAGACGTAAATGTAGGTAAAGGAAGAGTCCACTGAAAGACCATCTCTGCCAGTAAATGGACAAAATAAGGATCCCTGCAAATGGGATCCTAAATCTCAGACGGACTATCCAGTACAGGAGCAGTTTCTCCCACAGAGAAACCTAGATGTAATCTGCAGCTGTAACTTGCTGTTATCTCGCTAGGCATGCACTGCCACCCCTCCTTCACTCTGCCTGCTGCCATTCCTCAGCCCTGCATAGTTCGCCAAGGAGTTTACCATATTCTGAATCGGTGGCAGTAAGTTACTGGGCAACATCGTAATTCTGGATTTGAAAAACAGAAGCAATCATCTGCACTGAAACCCAACCAGTCCATGGCTCCATAGAAAACTTTTATATAGTTGCTGTGACGAATGCTCCCCAGCAATTTTTATAAAAAAGGCTCAGTACAGGGGTGTAAATTGTACATCCCCCTCCCCCACAGGTAGGATGCCTTGGTACAGAGTGCAAAACCTCTCTAGCTTCGCTCTTGGTGGGGGGGGGGGGAGAATGTGGCATCCCACATGGGGGTATAGAATCTCATAACCCCCTACCCAGCCATTACTCTGTGTATAACACCAACAGGTTCTGGAGACTTGTGAAATATTTCACCAGGAGGGCCTACTGAACAAGTTGCTCATCTCAGTGTGACCTGGGGGGGAGTTGCATAGGGTCGTGAAGGATGATCATACAACGGAACGGTATGGGTACTACAAACAATACAGCATTGTAAGAGTCATGTGACCTTTGAGAGCAAAGCTTGAGGGATTCTAACATTTTTCTACAGCCTCTGATGTGTTGCAGATGAATCTTACCATTTTAAAATGGGAACAGAAAACATAAAAACAGACTTGATGTTAGTGATTTTTGACTGTCATTAAGTCAGTTGTGATGAATCATTGCTACACACACTAGGAGAGACTGCATCCACTGTCGAGTATATTAAGGGAGCAGTGAAAGGAACTAGCAGCACCTCTGGCGTTCCTGTTGATGGAGTCACTCTAACACAGTTGTGGTTCCAGTGGACTAGTTGATGGTGCATGTAGTCTCACTGCACAACCCACAGAAGGGAGGAGATGGGGAAACAAGACAGTTGGGCTGACCTCATTGGTGAGAAGATCAGAGGTACTGCTGAAATAGAAATGGCACACCTGGAATCCAGGGTTGTTCAGGATCTGACACATGGATTCGCAACAGGAAGGTCTTGTTAAAATGTTTTTAAATTGGGTGACTGGGAAAGTAATCTGAGGGGAGTAGACATCCACCTAGATTTCAGCAAAGCCTTTGAAAACATCCCACATTGAAGACTGGGTAACAAGATGGGAAGGCTGGGTATGGGAGGCAAGATAGTGAACTGGTTAATGTGGCAGGCCGGGGGGGTGGTGGTGGTGGAGGAGGATGGGGTACAATTTGGGGAGAGGGTGTGACCAGTAGGGTACCACAGGGATTAGTCCTGTTTACATTAGTGACATTGCAGAGTGGATGGAAGGAAGTCTGCTTGTTTGCAGATGACACCAAGATCTGCAACAGTGGATACTTCAGAAGGGGTGCAGAAAATGAAGAGGGACCTGGAAAAGCTTGAAAGATGGTGAGAGATGTGGCAACTGACAAAGTACAAAATCTACCTAGAGAACCCTGGGGAGAGCTACAGGTTGTGAGAAGCGGATTGTCATCAAGGAGAAAAGGGACCCAGGGGTTACATTAAGGTCAGATATATCAAAGCAATGAACAAGGGTGGTGAGGAGGGCCAGTGGCATGCTGGGGTGCATAGGCAAGGGTATCACTAGTGGAAGGTGGTGACGCCACTGTATAAAACATTGGTAAGATCTCACTTGGAGTACTGTATGCAGTTCTGGAGACCTCTCCTGTGTAAGGACATAAGGTGAACCCTATCTAGAGAAGGGTGACTAAGATGGTGCAGGACTTGCACCACAAAACATGAGACTAGGGAACATCAATATGTCCTCATTGGAAGAGGGTGAGGGGACATGATTGAAACGAAGTACCTTAAGGGTATAAACCAGGTGCAGGACCTTTTCCAGACTAGGAAAAGTACTAGAACAAGGGGGCACAATGTGAAACTGGAGGTGGATTAAGAGGCAGTGTGAGGATGTTTCTCTAAACAGAAAAGGTAGTTGATGCTTTGAATAGTCTGCCACAGGAGGTAGTGCGGTCAAGCACAGTGGAGGGGTTTAAGCATGCCTGGGACAGTCACAAGATTACCTTGAAAAGGAGTGATGAAGTCATTGATTGTATAGGGCCTACAGTCAGATTGAATGGCCCTAGTGGTATTTTATCTGCTGTCTGTTTCTGTGATCAAGAATTGCATTTTAAAACTGCTCTGCAGATGATGTATCTGTTGGAAATTGGTCTCTAAAGATTGCAGGTTACACTGCAATAATAAACCAGCTGAAAAAAGATTTAAAGAAACACCTTCTCTGATGCCTGCACTGTATCTGCCCTGTTCATTGCCCTACAAGTAGGGCTTCAGCCTCTGGTGCTGTCAGTCCCTTGCCTTTCAACATTAAAACATTACAGTAGGCCACACCTGCATGACACCTGTCCAACTGGGTAAATGGAGGGCTTCAGTCTCCAGTGTTGGTACCACACCTCTGACCAGAATACAATACTTCAGAGTGATTAAATCTGCATTGTGCCTGCCCTGTTCATGGCCCAACAGGGAACTTCAATCTCCAGTGCTGTAAGTGACTAGTCCCTCAACTTTTCACATGCATTAAATACATTACACAGGGCCACACTTTATTTTAGTTTATGTATTTTTTATTGTGGTGGTTGGGTAGGGTCACTGAGATGCCCAAGTTGTATAATACAATACATGTGAGAAACTGCCAAGTAGATCAGATATGCTACCTGCAGCGAACATTAGTTTATGTAGATCACAAATTTGAATAGACATGCATGATGGGTAAACAGAGGGCTTCAGTCTTCAGAACTGTTGGTCCCTTGCCTTTCACCAGTATTCAATGCATCACATTGTGGGGGAGCCTCTGCTTACCCTGTATGTACTTGCACTCTCTGTAGATAAATCTAGGACTTCGTACCTCAGTGCTACTATTCTTCTCTCCCCCACACACACTTTTTGTGACCAACATATACGCAACAGTGATTACTTATGTTGAAATCGGTACAGCATAATGGTTTTAAGGACAACTACAAATGTGGGGACCTAGGTTTTAATGCACAGCCCCAACTTGCATACTGTGACCTTGAATAAGTTACTTGACTTCCTTGTGCTCCCAGGTCACACCAGGAAACAACTTGGGTTTTGTGTTCTTTTGCTGGTTAACCAGTTTCCCTTTCCCCAAGTCTGTCTATAGGCAGAGGGCAGGTACAGTGCAAACATACAGCTTCAGTGCTGTCAGTCCCTCACCTTTCACCAGCATTATATACATAACACTGGGGAAGCCTTCACTGCAACATCCTGCAGTCTGTCCCTGTAGATAAACAGTGTTGCTGTTGGTCTCTAGCATTTCATCAAAAATGCATCCTCATTTACACCCCTGCCTACAGACAGGCTGCAATAAACGTTTTATACAGAACCACCCCAACAGTTGGATGTAATCCGATTTAGAGGGGCTTGTGTTTTCAAACGGAGCAACAGCCAGATGCAAATACATAAAGTTGAATTATAATCCTCACTTTCATTAGTGCCCAGCACCCCTGCGGGGAAAATGTAACCTTATCCTTTTTTCAGTTGTAAACAAATATGCCTGTCTCCCAAAACTGACATTAACATGCAGCATAGCAGATTCAAAGACCATCTTGGACTAGTAGGACACTAAAGGGCATGGGATTTTGGAGTCCTTATCTTAATGAATAGATGTTTATGTTTGAAGCATTTGACACTGACCAGAGTTTCTCAGTATTGCTAAACCCCTGTAATGGAGCAGGAATCTTAAATGCTATTTTATATTTTTGATGTTAAAAGCACTTGACAGATCTTTAGTTCAAGAAACCCAGTAGAGACTGCTATATTTTTTTTATGTAGCTGGGTAGTGATTTGCAGTTGTGGGAAAATGCACTGAAAAGTGCTATTTGTGTGTGTTCCATGGTATCCATTTTCCAGCTGAGCTTCAGTAAGATTGTTGTAGGCTCCACTCACAGCCATAAGGTGGGAAGGGACAAGAGGACTAAATCTGGATAGCTATGTAGGCCAATGCTAAAAGTCGGGGTAATCAAATTTGGCCTGGAGGACTCCGTGACTCAGGCAGGTCTGGGTATTGTTGCCATCACTGAAACATGGTGCATTAACAACCATGAATGAGAAATGGTCATACCTGGCTACAGTGGTGGAGCCAGGTTTGGGAGCTGGGCGGGCCATTAAGTCAATGGGCTCCACAATAGGTAGTAAACAGTGAATAAAGATGGTGGGACACCACTACTCACACTGGGGCAGCCAGGAGGGGTGACTCCCCCTCCCCCCAGCTTTGCCACTGCCTGGCTATACAATCTTTAGGAGAGATGGGGGCAGGAAGGAAAAGTTGGGATTGGTTCTTTTTGGTAACACTAACCATGGAGATGCAGGGAATTCAGTGGATATCAAGGTGTTCTGGGTCAATCTCGAGACTGGAAATGGCCACCATTATTCAGACAGTGATATACGAGCCTCTTGATATAGGAAGGTTTTTGACAATGAAATGTTGGAAGACGGGTAAATGGTTAAGAGGGGGTGCTGGTGGAGGGACTTTAATCTTCCAGATGTAGAGTGGAGCCTCCCATCTGTAACCTCAGCTAGAAGTAGACATCCTGGACTCCCTGTAAGCTGCATTCCTCATGCAGCTAGTCAATGAACCAACTCGGTGGGGTAATACTAGTCCTGGTGCTTATGAATGGGCTCAGTGCTGCAGATGTCAGGGTTGGGGGGAGAGAGTCCAGGGACCAATGACAACTGCACAGTATGATTTTTAAGATGGAACAGTGGAATAAAAAAACTGTAAAAGAGCGTGGGTCCTGTATTTTGGAAGGGTGACTTTACAAAGCAAGAGAAATGCCTCCAAGAGGAAGTGATGGGGGGGGGGAGAGAGAGAGAAGGGCATGGTGGGCAAGTGGGATACATTAAGAGGGCATAGTAAAGGCAACAAACTTGTACAGCAAGCAAAATGCAGCAGGAGGAGGAATCTGTTAAGCTTATTGAGGGAATTATCTGAAAAGGTAAGGATAAATTAAAGGTAGTATAGTGGTTTGAGTTTTCTCTCAAAATCTAGTCTTAACAAGCATTTGTCGATGCCGAATGTTTGCTTGCTGGCATTGGCAGTGTAGAAGTTAGAGCTGTGTAATAGGAATGGCAGTGAAGTATTGAACTGAAGCCAACCCCACCACCACCCTGCAGAGAGTGACAGGCATTGGGGTGTACGTTTGGGTTGTCTGGCATAACAGCCACGCCATTTCACCACACCCCACCGTGCAGACACTGACAAGTGTCACGGTGTTCCTTGGGGTCTTTGGCCCTTATGCGCACCCCATTTCATTAGGAAATATGGTGAGATGGGTGCGATATAGGAGAATGGGGTGAAGTTTGGGGCTGAAGAGTGCAAGGCATACCTTGATGCCTCTCACTGACTGCAGGGTGTAGAATGGTATGAGTATCACAGGCAAGAATCCCAAGTCACACCCCTGATGCCTGTCATTCCCTACAGGGTTGGGTGTTATGGTTGGAAACCCTAATACCTCAGGCATTCATTGGTATATTCACTCCAAATTTTCAACATGTATTTTTTTTTTTTTTGTGACCCCACCTCATGAACAGGGGGAATATCGGTTTGTTAGCCGAAAGCTGCTTATGCACAGTGACTATGGCATTTAGCACCACAGGTGCAAAAACATTCTGAACAGGATGTAAAAAAAAAAAATAACAGCTGTACTGTTCATGGGAGGTGTAAATAATGGCAACGTTGCAAATCTAGTAAAAATATAAAAAAAATGAAGTCATGAGCGTACATAGAAACTGTGCAACGCACACCTGTAATATAATTAGGTTAGGTTTTTTTACAGCAGATTGTCAACTCAGGCATTTTGGTGCTCCGATCATGAACGGTGTCATTGTGATTTTCTTTATCTGTGCCTAACAATGATTTCCCACAGTGACCACGCACCTCTGCACTGAAAGTGTGGGAACACACTTCGGCCATGTTGTGAAAAATGGCAGCTGTACTGTTCATAAGGAAGTGTGGAAAAATGGCACTGATGAAAATCTGTACTGAAAATATTACAAAGTCATGAACTAGCGAGGGTGTGTGGAAACTGGGCAATGCTCACTTGTAACAGTCATTTTATGGACTTTTGTCACCAAATTTTCAACATAGCCATTTTAAGACCTCTGCTCATGAACAGTGTAACTGTGATTTTTCTTAATCTGTCCTAAACATTGCTTTCGCACACCAACAGCACCATTGTGCGCTACATGTGCGAAAACATTTTGGGTGAGATATGAAATATTGCACCTGTACTACTCATAAGAAGGTGTGGTAAAATGGCAATGTTGAAAATGTGGAGTGAAAATATTGAAAATTTGCGAACTTACAAGCCTGCGTAGGAACTACGCAACGCACGCTCGTAAAAGTCATTTTTTGGAATTTTGGCACCAAATTTTCAACATGTGGTTTTTTGGGACCCCTTCTCATGAATGATGTCACTGTCATGGTGTTGTTCAGGCCGAAGGTGATTTCGCGCAGTGACTGTAAAATCACCCTTCAGACCGAATAACTCCATGACAGTGACATCATTCATGAGAAGGGGTCCCAAAACTCATGTTGAAGATTGGGTCAAAATTCCAAAAATGCCTGAGATATGCAACAAAGTTGAAACCCCGATCTAGCTTACCGGCATTTCTTCAGTTCACGGTCGGCTTTGAAGAGTGCAGGCGTGTTCCTGGTCCACAAAGATTGTTGCGCCGGAGGTAAGTATGGGGTGGGGTGGGGGGTGTGGGAGGCTGGGTGCGGGTTGTGGGGGGTTGGGAGAGCGTGCCCGTGGGACCGTTTTTTCTTTACAGGGTAAAAAAAAGACGCAGGATGTTTGCCATGCTGGGTGGGCTCCCAGCGTGGCATAGTACTACGTGGGGGAGGGGTTTCGACAGTGGGCCGACAGAGGATTGGGCACTCCTGTCAGCTATATCATTACTTGCCATGCTGGGGTGGGCACCCAGCATGGCATTTTCAGAGCTTTGGAAGCTAGCACAGCCGAGAGGATTGGCACCCCCGGCTATTCAGTGTGTGTGTGTGTGTGTGTGTGTGTGTGTGTGTGTGTGTGGAGCTGCACATGAGCAGGCGATATCTTATTGCTGCTCACTCAAGCGTAGCTTCCTCCTTTGAACTGTATGCCACTGCATTTTGGAGCTTGTCGTAGACAGCTCCAGCCTGCATTGGCTTACAGGGGCCGTGCCTGCCAACACACTGACTGAATTGGAGGAGGTGGTGACACACCTCAAATCTCTGATGATGGCACTGTTTCTTGCACATGTGTGCAAGCAAACACAAAAATGGTATTAGTGTATCACCGGCAACATATTTGTTGTATTTAGGCTCTAAGTTGCAAATTTGGAGACTTGTGTTTGAATCCCACAGCCCTCACTTGCATACTGTGAGACTGTGAGCAAGTCACTTGACTTCCCTGTGGTCCTAGGTTGTACCTGTAAACAAGCTTTCAGCTTGATGTGCCACTTCTGGTTAAATGAGTGGGGGAGAAGAATGGTGGCTTTCAGGAGGTATAAGGAGACCCAGAGAGGACAAAGTTTATCTGGGGAAGTGGAGGGAGCCCAGCAAGGCATTACATGCACAGAAGTGCAAGCTGAGGAAAGAGTAACCTAGATAGTTTCGAAGGGAGACGAGACAGTTTCCTAGTTGGTGAGAAAAGGGGAAGTTTTTGTATAGTTTAAAATATTTGTCTTTTCTTGGTCCTCCTCTGGGCTGCTCCCGCCTTTCTTTTTTTTTTTTTTAAACATTTCTGTTCTTTGAGGAGAGGGAAGTGAACAGTCCCTTTTCTGTGGAGAGTGTCAGGAAAGCACTTGCTAACCTGAGAGTGAACTAAGCCACGGGGATGGACATGGTGCATCCAAGAGTGCTGAAGAAACTTTAGGGAGGTGCTAGCTGCATCCCGTGCAGACTTATTTAGCAGCTCATTGGAGACTGGCATGGTTCTGTAGGACTGCAGATGGATGTAGCCCCACTTCACAAAAGTGGTAGCAAGGAGGAGGCAAAAATATCCCTGTGTCCTCACTGGCTGAGACTTTGTTCTAGTTATTGCAATAAGAGAGTGCTGCCACTGGATAAAACAAGTCCCTGCCAACCAGGCAACTCAAAATTCATAAGTCACCTATTTCTTAGTTTCCATCACAAACATGGCTGCAGTCTTTACGTGTGAGTGAGTGAAATTAAACTAGACCCTAAACAAAAGCTGATTAAAGTAATTTAATGTTTACATTTATGAACCCCTTACACTCAAGCAATTTATATTTTAGTACCAGGAGAGATGCAGTAAGCCGATGGCTTGTTTACAGGTGTGACCTGGGAGCACAAAGAAGTTGAATGACTTACTCTGGCTCTCACAGTACATATGAGGGGGTTGTGGGATTGAAACACAAGTCTCCAGCTCTGATCTTTAAATCACTGTGCTGTACTGCCTCCTCAAATTTGAAAAATCAAGCACTACTCGGAGTTTCCATTGCTGTGTCTCTGACCATGAAAAATCTCCCTCCTGTTCCCACTCCTTACCTAGCCTCAGATAACATTGAGATTTTGGTTCAACTGCAGGCCTGTTTGTATGCCAGTTGAACTCTGAAGAATGTCTAATTCATGCATTGCCAAATGTAACTACTGTAATCTTTCACTATGTATTACCTGCTCTTGTAGTTTTGATGTTTCTACTCTGGGCTGCCTTACGTGGTTTGGGTCATGCCTCATAACTCTCCCTGGGATCAGTGCACCTATCTGGTTAACGTCATAAAATAAATGTATTTTATGTTACTGTTCTCGGTGTACGTGCATGCATTTGGGGGGGTGCATTCTACTACTGCAGAGGTTTGAATTCTATTCCATAGTAAATGATCACAATGTATTGTGTGAAGAAAGACCTATTACTGACAGGTGAAAAACATCTGCAAAAGGATTTTTTTTTAACACATTATTTAGCAACATTTCAGTATATTTTTTGTGACTTTGAAAACTTTCAGAAATTTTTTGTTTTATTCAAAGTTTCCTATGGGTACATTTTATATAGGCAAGACCTGGCTGGGTGTTGGTAGTACTGAGCCCCACCCACCCAAAGGCTGAAGGTACTCTACCTGTGGTGTCATTCCTAACTACATCTCTGTAAAAACCAACATGCAGCCATGTCTTATTGCTTACTTATAGGCCTGCCATCCTCACTTCTGTCGTAGGGGAAATTGAAACACTATTAAAGGAAGGGGTCATGGAAAACTTTGAATCCAACAGACTGCAAGACATGAGGCAGCATGGCTTTATCGGTGGGGGGGGGGGAGAGAGAGGAAGGAGAGAATGTGATAAATCAATTTTTGACTGGGTAACAAAGGTTTTGGATCAAGGGGAGGCAGTGAATGTGGTCTACTTTGACTTCAGCAAGGTCTCTGACACACTTCCACATAGAAGACTGGTAAATGTGTTGGGTTGCATAGGGGGTGGGCAATAATGTGCTAACCAGGGTAAGGAAATGGTTAGTAGCTAGAAGGCAGAGGGTGGTGGTAAATGGAGTTTGGTCAGAGAAGAGTGACCTGTGAAGTGCCGCAGGGATCAGTACCAGGCCCAGCCCTCTGTCTTCATTAGTGTTATAGCGGAGGAACTGGAAAGGAAGATCTGCCTCTTTGTGGATGACACAAAGATGTGCAACACAGTGTACACAGATGGGGGGGGGTGTGTGCAAAGAATGGAGAGATTTAAAATCCCTAGAAAAGGGAACAAATTTGGCAGCTAACGTTATCCTAAAAAGTGCAAAATAATGAAACATAGGTCACAAAAGCCTGGAGATGGAGTACAAAATGGATGTGGAAATATTTGCAATGTCCAAGCAGGCAAGGGACCTCCAGTAATCCCTAGTGGATGATGTGAAGGAGGCCAGACAATGAGACAAAGCAATCAGGAGAGTTAGTGAGATGCTGGGGTGTATAGGTAGGGGTATCATCAGCAAGAAGAGGGATGTGGTGTTGCCTCATGGAGGTCATTGATAAGACCTCACCTGGAGTACTGTCTCCAGTTTTGGAGACTAAATGTCAGGGGAGACCCTCCAGAAGAGGGCTAGCAAGATGGTACTGGGTCTGCAACAAAAGCCATATGAGGAGAGGCTAAAGGAACTAAACCTGCATTATTTGGGGGTGGGTGAAAGACATGATTGAGACCTTTCAATATTTCACAGGGGTGAATAACGTACAGAAGGTAGGTCTGTTTTGGAGGAAATGGTGCTCAAATCTAGAACAAGGGATCATGGTAAGAAGCTGGACGAGGGTAGGTTCAGGAGAGGTGCAAGGAAATACTTTATTGAAAGGGTGGTGGATGCCTGGAATGGTCTTTAATTTAGAGGTGGTGGGTGTGCAAATAGTGATCAGATTCAAGAAAACCTGGGATAGGCATAAGGGATGGGGAAAGCCACTATCTCGTGGGGGAGGACATTGCCAAGGAAATGATAGGAGGCATCCTTAGACTAGCAGATAAAGGGGAGATCTTGTTTATGGGGGTCCAGAGCATGCCGGATAACTGGACCACATTTGCTGCAGCTACATCCAAGTGCAGCATTATTATCGATGCCCTACAAGGGGCAGGCCTCAGGCAACTAGTGTTGGAACCCACTTGTGAGGGAGCAGTTTTATACCTGGTAATCCCAAATGGGGAAGGTAAAAGGATCTTGAATTTAGAAGTGGTTAGCCATCTTGGAACAACTGACCACCACACAGTGGTTTACAATAAACGTAGCCATACAAAAGCAATGGTAGTGGACTTTTGGAGGGCTGACTTGGCAGAATGGGAGTGTGCCTAAGGAATGTACTAGCGAAAGGGCAGGAAGGAGGGTGGAGGAACAATGGGGCAAAACCAAAACTGCCATCACAGAGGCACCAAGCCTTTGTGTGAAGCAAGCAAAGAAAAAAATAAAAACACACACTATGGTCCTCAAAAGAGGTGGCTTTGAAGGTTAGGGAGAAAAAGATAGCATTCCTGGGCCTCATGCCATCAGGTGTTGAAAAGCTCCTAAACACGCACAGGACCACTCAGCATACCTGTAACGCAGTCGGTCAAACCTTCCAGGTTTGCAGATGTCGGACCTTGATGGGACAAAGATTGTTTGCCTACAGGGCTCCACACTGGTACAATGCCCTCAATCAGGACATCCTGACTACTCTCAAAATTGGCCCCTTCAAACAGTTGCTCCAGTTCCACCTCACCTCTTCGAGTAGCTGTGACTGTTTCACTTAGTGCTCCACCTCACCTTAGAAAAGAACCCCTGACTTTCCTGATCCCCTCCTACAAATTTCTGCTATCTAGTCCACCTTTTGTACCCCTCTGCTACCCCCGCTACACTCACCCCAGCACTTATTGCATCCCCGATCCCCTACCCTACTAGCACTTCTCAATCCCTTCTTCCTCCTTGACAATGACCTACTAGCCTGCCCACCCTGCTGGGACTACCCTCCCTATGCCCCCCCCCATATGCCATCTCATCTAGTCTTCCGTTGCACTGCTAAGTCTTCTGTCTGAACTGGCCTCTCTACATCAATCACTGGTTTAAGCTGTACTCCTACCTTACCTGTGTAGTCTCGTATAATGATGTTCACCCTTGTTTGTTCCCTACCTTCATTGTAACTACTGTATAATTTTTGTAATTGTTTGCCCTTTTTGTCTACCTACTATTTGACGTGGAACCTTTGTAAATGAGCTGTTCTTGCTCAAAGGTGTTTAATCTGAGAATTAATAAATAAAAATAAGGAATCACAGAAGGAGCAGGAAAGAACTCTTATCAGTTAAAGCAGAAGGAAGAGGGGAAGGCAGCTAGAATAGCAAAGGCCCAAACTGAGCAAAAGATACCCAACTCGGTTAAGAAGGGGGATGGAACCTTTTATAGGTACATTACTAAGTGAAGAAAGACCAAGGAAGAGAAAGTGAGGCTTACTATGGGGGGCAGAGGGTGACAGTGAAATGGCAAAGATTCAGAATGAATACTTTTGTTCAGTATTCAAGAGTACACAAGAGTGGTAGCAGGGAGGAGGCAGAGAACTACAGCCCAGTCAGTCTTACCTCAGTAGTGGGCAAGATTATGGAGGCACTCCTTAAGGAAAGGATAGTGCAACACCTGGAACCCATAGGAGCACAGGATTCAAGGCAGCATGGGTTGACAAAAGGAAGGTCCTGTCAAACTAATCTCATAGATTTCTTTGACTGGGTAACCAGAGTGGTGGACCAAGGGGGAGAAGTTGATGTTGCCTACCTTGACTTCAGCAAAGCTTTCGATATTGTTCCGCATAGAAGATTGATTAATAAGCTGGGTAGACTCTGGGTGGGTTCAGAAGTTGGTCAACTGGGTGGCAAACTGGTTCACGGGTTGAAAACGGAGTGGTGGTAAACAGTATTCAGTCAGAAGACATGCAAGTCAAGTGGGGTACCTCGGGAATCAATCCTGGGGCCAGTCCTCTTCAATATCTTCATCAGTGACATTGCAGATGGACTGGAGGCTAAGGTTTGTTTGACTGCAGATGACACCAAGATCTGCAACAGAGTAGATGATCCAGATGGGGTGGGCAGAATGAGAAGAGATCTGGATAAACTAGCAAAATGCCAGAGGAGTGGCAACTGGGGGTTAATGCAAAGAAGTGCAAGATCATGCACATGGGGAAGAGAAACCCTGAAGCCACCTATAGGCTGGGAAGGGAGTTGCTAGAGTCACAAGGGAAGAAAGAGGCTTGGGCATCATCATCACCTATGACCTGAAATCATCCAAGCAGAGCACTAAAGCAGTAGGTAAGGCTAGGGGGATGTTGGGGTGTATTAGTAGGGGTGTCACAAGTCGTAAGAGGGAGGTGGTAATCCCTCTTTACAAGACACTGGTTAGGCCCCATCTGGAGTACTGTGTGCAGTACTGGAGGCCACACCTTCAAACGGACATTAACCAAATTGAGGCAGTCCAGAGAAGGGCAACCAAAATGGTTCAGGGACTGCATCAGAAAACATGAGGACAGATTAATGGAGCTCAATATGTATACTCTTGATACCAGTCCATTCACAGAAGAAAAGGTCCTGAATGAATGTCTAAAACTCAAGGTGGACAAGGCAATGGGGCCTGGTGGGATTCACCCCAGAATTCTAAAAGGATTAAGGGGAGAACTAGTGACACTACTGACTACCCTTTTTAACAAATCCTGGGAGGATGGTGTGGTACCTGAGGACTGGAGGAAGGTGGATGTGGTTCCCCTTCACAAAAGGGGGAGCAAGGCAGAGGCAGGAAACTACAGCCCTGTTAGTTTGACCTCAGTGGTAGGAAAAATTATGGAATCACTTCGGAAAGAATGATTTCTTTGACTGAGTGACCAAAGTAGTAGACCAGGAAACAGCTGTGGACATGGTCTACCTAGACTTTAGAAAGGCATTTGAGACAGTCCCACACAAAAGATGAATAAACAAGTTAGCCAGCCTGGGAAAAAAATTGGCTGGACAACAGGACACAGTTGGTAATAGTAAATGGAGTCCGCTCTGAAGAAAGGGGATTACTACCGGGGTACCGCAGGATTTGGTATTGTGGCTGGTCCTCCTTAATGTCTTCATAAGTGACATTTCAGAGGGACTGGATGGAAAAATATACCTCTTTGCAGACAACACAAAGACCTGCAACAGGGTTGCTACACAAGGGGGGTGGAAAGTATGAGAAGGGACTTGGCAAGGTTGGAGGAATGGTCAAAAGTATGGCAGCTTAGATTCAATGCAAAGAAGTGCAAAGTAATGCACCTGGGAAACAAAAAATCAGGGGAAGAGTACGCAATAGGGTGTGGTACTAACAACAACAAGCATTTGTCAATGCCGAACATTTGCTTGCAGGTATTTGGCACTTGGACATGGCTTAAAAAAAATCAGTGACAAAGAAGTACAAGCATTTGTCAGTGCTGAATGTTGCTTGCTTCTATGTGCTATTTAGGTATTTGGAAGTCATTGGAGTGCAAATATTGAAAATTCGCGAACTTACGAGAGTGCGTAGGAACTGCGTAACGCACGCTCGTAAAAGTCATTTTAGGAATTTTCACCAAATTTTCAACATAGCCATTTTAAGACCTCTGCTCATGAACAGTGTCACTGTGATTTTCTTAATGTGTCCCATACATTGATTTCGCACACCGACTGCGCCATTGTGCACTACATGGGCGGAAACACGTTTTGGGCAGGATGTGAAAAATGACAGCTGTACTGCTCATAAGGAGGTGTGGTAAAATGGCAATGTTGAAAATCTGGAGTGAAAATATTGAAAATTCGTGAGCTTATGAGCGTGCGTAGGAACTGCGCAACGCACGCTCATAAAATGGTCATTTTTAGGAATTTTTCCACCAAATTTTCAAAATAGGCTTTTTGAGAGCCCACCTTATGAACACTGGCAGTGTCGTTTCATTAATCATTCTGGAAAGGTGATTTCGCACAGTGACTGCGAAATCACCCTTCAGGATCCAATAACGCCATGACAGTGACAGCATTCATGAGAAGGGTCCCAAAAACCCCATGTTGAAAATTTGCAAAATTCCAAAAATGCCTGAGATATGCAATAAAGTTGAAAACCCCCATCTATCCCATTATACAGCTTACTGACATTTCCTCAGTTCGCAGTCGGCTTTGAAGAGTGATAGCGTGTTCCAGTCCACGAAGATCGTCGCGACGGACTCAGAGGTAAGTATGGGGTGGGGTGTGGGGAGGCAGGAGGCGCAGTGGATGGGTGCGGGTTGTGGGAGGGGGTGGGGAGACAGCGATGGAACGTTTTCTTATTTACAGGTTTTTTTTTTATTCAGACGACATTAGGACATTTGCCACGATGGGGTGGGCTCCCAGCGTGGCAGCAGAGAAATCTGTTTGGGGATGGAGCTGACGGGGATTGGGTACCTGCCAGCTGTAAAAGATTTGCCACGCTGGGGTGGCTTCCAGCTGAGGCACCAAAGCTTTGGGGGGGCGGGCGCGGCAGACTTGAAGCGAAGCTGGACATATTTTGTTTTGGCAGCTCATACAGAAGCGCTGCCAGCACTGATCGCAGCGGTGGTTTTCTTTGAAGTGAAGACCACTGCTGTCATAAACAGCACCTGCATCCATTGATGCAGGACCGCCACGCCTGCTCAACGGAGCAGTGGATTGCACAGGACAGTCACACCTCCAAAGTGTCCTATTCTCCCAAGACGTTCCTTGTGCATGTGCGCAATCGAACATAAAAGTGGAAAGGGGCCTGGGGCAGTCATATGAGATGACCTAAAGATAGGCAGGCAATGTGAGAAGGCAGTAAGGAGGGCTGGGATGCATTGGGAGAAGCATCACCAGTAGAAAACAAGCAGTTGTCATCCCTCTGTACAGACAGTTGGTGAGACCCCAGCTGGAGTACTACATGTGGCTTTGGAGACCCCATCTCCACAAGGACCTAGACAAGATGGAGGCAGTCCAGAGGAAGGCAACTAAAATAGTGCTGGGTCTGCACCAGAAACCATATGAAAAGAAACTAAAGAAGCTTAATATGTATACCCTTGAAGAATGGAGTGAGAGGGGGAACATGATAGAAACTTTCAAGTACCTCAAGGGAATCAACAAAGTCCGAAAGAGGGTATCATCTTTCAGAAAAAGAGATGTGCACAGTATGAAGTTACTGTAGGGGGAGATGTCTCAGGGGCAACATGAGGAAGTTTTTTTTTAATGGAGAGGGTAGTGGGCACATGAAACAGCCTTCCTGAGGAGGTTGTGGGGTCAAAATCATGGGAGAATTCATGAATGCATGGGACAGACGTAGGACAGTTATAGTGGGGGTAGGCAGAAGCAGGCTGTTGCTTAACTAGAATCTGCAGCTTATCCAGTAGGTAGGGAACTGGGCAGACTGGTGGGCCAAGTGGTCATTATCTGCCATCAAAGTCTATGTTTCTATGAAAGGGGTGGAAGAGAAAGTGCCAGAGACCTAGAAAGGTCTGCAATGAAAGCAATCACAGTAAAAGAGGGCAGACTGGATGGGTCAGGAGGCCCAAATCTGCAGTCAGTTTCCATAGTTTCTATACAAAAATCAATCAAAATTTTATTTATAAAAAGCTCCTTTCTGAATCCAAGGCACTTGTACATAAAATAAACATCATAAAACATTTTAAAAGTAACAGCATCATTGATCAATAAAACCCAGTAATTTATACTATATTAGTTGCAAAAGCGGCCTAAGAGCCACTATAAGACAGGCTAAATGTGCTTTCAATGCAGTTTTGAAACTCTGGACGGTCTGGCAGTCTCATACCCAGTGAGGTAGAGAATTCCACAGGGTAGGGGCCAAATAAGACCAGGCCCCAGATGTTTTAAATGGACCTGGGAATCTCTAGCAGTCCCTTGCCAGTCGATGGGAGATGGCTGAGAGCTCAGTAAGGGCGAAGGAGATCTTGCAAGCAACTAGGTGCCTGATCATGTAGGGCTCTATACTGTAGGTCAGCAGACTGACCTTGAAGGTGATCTGCCACTGTACTGGCAGCCAGTGCAGTCCACAGAGCACAGACATTATATGACTCGTCCTAGAAGAACCTGTCAATAGCTTGGCTGTCACATTCTGCACCAGCTGCAGTCGGTGGATATCAACCCCCGGTAGCACTAGGTAGAGGGAGTTGCAGTAGTCAAGATGGGAGGTAACGAAGGCAAGGATCAAAGTTGGAAGATCACTGGGAGGAACCAGATGTTTCACTAGGGTGACATTCCTCAGATGGTAAAAAGACGTTTTGACTACTGCCGCCACCTGAAATTTCAGGGTTAGGACATTGTCAAAAATAACACCCAGGTTCTGCAAGTGGTCTGAGGCAGTCAGCTGAACACCCCCAAACCACAACCGGCAGGGTGATCCTGCCAACATACCCACTTCTCGGTGATCTGGATCCATGACCAGCACCTCAGTTTTAACTGGGTTCAACCTAAGCCAGCTCGCTCTCATCTAGTCTTGGACCTCGGCTAGACAGTTGTTAAACACTGAGAGGAACACATCCTGATCGGGAACAAAAGACATGTACAGCTGAGTATCATCTGCATAGCAGTGAAAACTCAAGCCGTACTGTCTAATAATCTCTCCCAATGGCAGCATATACACTGCAAATAACAGGAGACAAAATAGAACCCTGCGGTACCCCACAGAATAGGGGGAGAGGGGCTGAGGAATAAATTCCAAATTCCACTCTGAGTCCTACCCTCGAGGAAAGATCAAAACCATCTGAGAACTGTGCCAGACAGTCCACAGATGAACCACAGGTGTTCCAACAGAATCCCATGGTCAACAGTGTCAAATGCTGCAGAGATATCGAGAAGGACCAAGATGGAATGGGTCCTACGATCTCTCACTATCAGGAAGTCATAAAGTACCCAAACAAGAGCCGCCTCAGTGCTATGCCTCTTCCTTAATCCTGACTGGAGAGAATCATAGACATCGTGGCTGGTCATATGGTCATCCAACTGCGATGCAACCACCTTCTCAATAACCTTACCCATAAAGGGCAGTTTCGAGATAGGTCTGTAGTTGGCCAAACAGTCCGGGTCCAGGGAGGATTTTTTAAGGAGGGTCTGAACAACCGGCTCCTTCAGGGGATCAGGAAATATCTATCCCCCTCTCCAAAGATCTCCAGACTATTTGGGCAAGGACCAGGCCAGATTTCTCTATGCATCCTACTAGGAGGCATGTGGGGCCAGGATCCAAACTACAGCATGTTGGTTGAAGCGTCTGGATGACCATCACAATGTCAATGATTGCAGGTCTACGAAAGTCCGACCCAGTAAACTGAGAGCCTGACATCTCCTGCCGACCATCAGAACTCCCATTAGAGGGGGCCAGACAGATGCCAGATCTGAGTGTGGCAACCTTATCTGTGAAGAATTGAGCAAACTCATCACACCGTTCTTTTGAACAGGCTCCTCCAGACTGGAGTCAGATTGGATTGCATAATCTGTCCACAGTCCAGAAGAGCGGAGCTGGTCGATTTTGTGCAGTAGCATCTTCCTGGACAGGAATTCTGCCTTCTTACGGGTGATTGCCGATTGATAGGCCACATAATGGTCTATCAATCTAAGCCTGTCATACTCCAGACCCAACTTTAGCCAGCTACTCTCTAGCCTTCGTCCCACTCTTTTCAACTCCTTCAAGGTCTCAGCAAACCAAGGATACCTTGAATGAAGAGTAAGGGGACGAATGTGAACAGGAGCTATTGAATCCAGGGCTGCCACCACCACCCTATTATAGGCAAGTACTAGATCGCTTGGATCCATGCATTCACCCTGTATACCGAATAAATCCAGCACCGCCATTAGGTCATCTGGGGTAACACCCCTAAAGGGGCAGTACCGGACCATTTCCATAGGACCTATTGGGGAAGCCACAAAACTGAACCCAATGGTGTGATGGTCAGACCACCCGGCTGGCTCCCCCACCAAATCGGATATCTCCATCCCCAGAAGGAACACCAAGTCCAAAGAAAGACCACCAATATCGGTTGAGGATATCAAATGATGTTCATATGTATTTCATATCCATGCAACTGCAGCTTTTCTTGGGTTGACTGTAGTTTATATAACTGAAGATCTTATTGCAAGGACGGCTCTTGTATCAGGCCACCACCGGTAGGACTAAGCCACCACGAGTTAGGACCACGCAGAAAACTTCTAGCTAGCAGTCTGCCATGGGAGACCCCCCCACCAATATTGGTATGCTGACACGAGCCAGTCCTATAAAAGGAGTCATCCCCCAAAGGTTCTCAGTTATACTCTGCCGTTGACCGGCTCATGTCTGACCTTAGTGGACACTGCAGCTACAGTCTACTGCCATTTTCTGGCCTTTTTTATTTTCCTTTTCTTGAGTGTTTAAACAATTTTTCTGTGTTTCTTCAACGGGTCTTCCCCACTGTCTTCCAGTCGGTCTTCCAAGTGTGCCTGTAGCAAACAGTTTCCTGAAAAGGACAGTCACTCTGCATCTGATCTGGCTAGGTACAGCCTAGACCCCAGCCATGACACAGAAGCCTGCCAGTTCTGCCAGAAATTCAACCAGGCCACTCAGTGGCCTCTGAAAACTGGTGAGCCACCTTTTGAAGCAGAAGTTGGCCACAGTGGCAAAGGAGCTGCAGGATTGGAGTTCTTCGGCCTCACTGGTGCAGTCCTGCAGGGCCACTTCGTTTTCTCAAAAAGAGAAGAAATCCAGCGGGAAGCACAAACACTGGAATAAGCACCGGGACTGGGAATGGTCAGCTTCACTTTCTTGACTGCTGCATAAACTGGTGACTGCAACCAGGTCACCAGGTCATCCTTCCATGGGGGGTGGGTTCCCCCTCCAATTCCCAGTGGCTCAGTCACCCACTCTTATTGCTATCTCAGGTGGGGGCACTTCATGGCAGGGCACTTCATTTCCTGCCCTTGGTGCTTAGGCCCTTATATTCCATGGGCACTCTGCCAGGAGGCTTGGCAGGCTTGTGTCTTCAGACATTGAAGCCATGGTACCCCGGGCCACTACATTGCCTTTGTTGGTTCTCACTGCAGGGACCGATGTGAGTCTTTCCAGGCAATGCCCACAGTAAGCTGTCACATTTTCTTCTCCGCCAACATCACCTCTGCCTCCCCTGAGGCACCTGCCTCTCTTTCTGGGTCTGCTTGATTGGTCACCTCTCCCGGACACTTCAGGCCATTGCCTCCAATGCCATCACTGTTGCTGTCACTGCCTTCGCTAGTGGACCCATCCCCATTGTCACCACTGCTGCAGCCATTGCTGCCGCTGATTCCCATTGGGTTGACACCTGTTCTTCGCTGGGTGGCCCTTTGCTGGAGTATCCTATGCCAGTTCCAATATCCCTACCGCCCTCCTACCCTGCTCCTCAGTGTACAATCTGCCACTTCTAGTGGACTATAAGTCCCAATTTTCAGTGTAGTGGTTCTACATCCTGAGGAAGACCCCCTCGCCTCTGGGGGCCCACCCTGGTCTCTCCCTGCCATCCTCCCCAGGACCATCTGCCTCAGGACTCAGACCAGGCTGTACCTGGCACTGACCCCAGATAGCAAGTTGTCCAAGAATGGCTCTGTCTCTTCAGAGTCTTCCTCACTGTGCAGAGAATCTTCATATGGGGAGGTCCAACCTAATGAAGCTCCTAAGTTCCCCTGATGACCTAAAGTTCATGGATGTCATGCACCACATCCAGTTCATTGTGGGCTTGGATACAGAGGAATTAGACCTGGGAGAGACACCACTTAGCCATCTATCTACAGTGGTGGGATGACTTACACATAGTAGTGCCCCCCTTGATTGACTTAAATGAGGATGTCACCAAGTCTGCGTGGCACCATACATCTACCACACTGCCTCTGCCAAAGAAGGCAGACCACCTTTACCATGCTCCGGTCATCAAGCCCTTCATAGGGAGCCACTCCAAGGTGGACTCCATCATCGTTAATGTGGCACATGGCTGCACCAAAAAGTCCAAGCACCTTAGAGACGTCCCTCTGGACCTGAAGTCCAGGTAGCTACAGTAGACCACTTGGGGAAGCACGTTTACACGTCTACCACCCTAGCTATTTAGGTCATAAATTACCTGGCCTTCATGGTCCAATACTAGGGCTGTGCGCAGCCTGAATATTATTTCCCCGAATACCACGAATGATACACTATTCAGTATTTGGATCCCGAATACCGAATAGTTCACTATTCGTCCAGTATTTGGGAAACACTGTTTAAAAAAAGAGACAAGAACTAGCCCCCTCCCTTCTCTCTCCCAGCCCATGCAACAGCAAAACCCCAGCCCTCCACCTTCCATGCAAAAAGTATACATAGAAACATAGAAACATAGACTTTGACGGCAGATAAGGACCTCTTGGCCCACCCAGTCTGTCCATTTCCCTACCTACTGGATAAGCTGCAGATTCTAGTTAACCAACAGCCTACTTCCTGCAACCCCCCACTATAATTGCCTTGTGTCTGTCCCATGCATGTTTGAATTCCCCACTGTTTTACTCCCAGTACCCTCACAGGTTGTTTTTCTTTTTATTAATACACTCTAAAAAATATTAATAAAGATTGCGGGTGTTGGGTGATTGATTCTATCCACCCACTTTCATGGTCCATTTAAGCTTGTGATCACGTGATCAGCTGGTTTTACTATAGCAAGTGTGTAAGCACTTCATTCACGAGAAGGTGATCGACCATGGAGGATGGAGGGTTGTGCCGGCACCTTCATTCTCAGCTTTGAATTAGAATGAATGGATAATGGATGATGAGTGCCAGGGTCAGGTGCTAGGAGGAGGGGAACAAACTAGTTTTGCTTCAGAAGGCTGCCTCATTAGCTTAAATGGACTGGGGAAGCAGGCTTGTAGAATCGGTCACCGACATTGGCAATCTTTATTAATATTTTTTGGGGGGCATTAAAATAAGGAAAAAACAGCCTGAGGGTACTGGGAGGGGGGAGTATGTTTTTTGATGGAGGGTAGAGGGCTGGGGGGTTGCTGATTCTGTGGACTGTGAGATAAAGGAGGGGAGCTGGTTCCCATTATTTTCACAAATGCTAAATACCGAATAATGAATATTTGGCCGGCGAATACCGAATGTTCGGCCGAATATTCAGGAAATGGTTTTCGCACAGCCCTATCCAATACTAGAATGTCTTTTGGGACCAGGCCAGGGACTTGGTGTAGTCTCTGTCAGAGGACTCCACCAAGACATAGCATTCTCAACTTCTCAAATCAGGCTCGGACATCAGTAATCATGTCTTTCAAGTGGCTTATGATGCCACCAACACTTCTGGGCATGGAGCAGTGGCAGGGGTCTGCCTCCGTCACCATTCTTGGCTCAGCATATCTAGCTTTGCCTTGGATGGTCAGTAAAGCATTTTGGATGCCCCCTTCTGGTGCTCTGTCCTCTTCGGGAAGGATGTTCAGGACATTATCTCCACCCTACAGGAGTCAAGGCTGGCCCTTAATCTGTCCATTCACTCTATTATACACATCCTAAGGCAGGCCAACATCAGCCCCTTCTTAGCTCCTCCCACAATTAATCTATGAGCCAATCTGCCAGGGTCCAACACATACATAAGTCCAGAGCCCCCCATTCCCCACACCAGCTGCTGCCAGTGCCTCAAGGGTACCTATGGTTGTACTGCCAATGTCTGCTCCCACCTCTTGACTCCTTACCTGACCCCCCTCCAGTCAAGGATCAGAGGGAGATGTTTTGGAGTAATTTCTCCCTCCACCTCCATGGGTGGTGAGCAGTAACCACAGACCAGTTGGTGCTCCAAATCACAGAGCACAGTCACACCTTGTAGCTTCCGGATTGCCCTCTGGAAAACCTTCCAGTCATCTCTCATTACCCCCACCAATCCGTCCTTCATTTGGGAGGAAATTCAGGCTCTTCTACAAAAAGTGCCACAGAGCCTGTCCCTCTGGCTCAAAGAGGAAGGGGGTTCTACTCTCACTTTCCTCCTCGTCCCCAAAAAGACTGGGGTCCTCCAACCAATCTTGGATCTCAACCATCTGAATCTTTACAATGCCTCTCTGGAGGCAGCCCAGTGTTATGTGTTTGAAACCTGTGATGCAACAACTACTTAGTAACCACTTGTATAGGCAACTACCTTATCTGTATGTATGTTTCACACCTGTATGACACCGTACTGTATATAATTGTCCTAATCTCCTAGCATTATTGTCTTACTCTTTACCTGACTGAAACCTGTGATGCAACAACTACTTAGTTACCACTTGTATAGGCAACTACCTTATCCGTATGTATGTTTCACACCTGTATGATACCATTCTGTATTCACTTGTCCTAATCTCCTGTTGTTAATGTCTTTATATCTGATGTGGAGCCTTTGGAAACAAGTCTGTGATTCAAAGGGTTGTAATTCCTGTGTACTTAAATAAATAAAATACATCGAGTACAAGTGATTCTGGATGGCCACTCTTCAGGAACTGCTGCCCCTGTTGCACTAGGGTAATTGGCTCTGCTTTATCCAGTGTTACCTGCTCCCCCTTGCTCATTCACAAACTATAAATGGAATTCTAAATAAGGGGTGCTACTCTACTGTATGTGGCATACATAAAAAAAGCTAGCACAAGTCAGAACACACCTCCCCGCAAATGTATCAATAAACATATTTTTTGCAGCCTGGATTGACAACTTACTATTTTTATTTCAAAAGGCGTGGGGGTCTCTTAGTATTTACCTCAGGGCCCTGCTGTGAAGTCACCTGGCCACCAACATTGAGGTAGACCACCCATCAGCTGGGTCCCTATTCTAAACTGCACCTGCCTCAAATGGTCTACCTTTATAGGGTGCATCAGCCTACAATTGGCTTAATTAAGGTGTGGTCCCCAGTCAATGTGCAGATAACTGGTGGGGAGCTAGCTAAATGGGAAAGCCATACGTCTCCATTTACAATCTTCATCTAATGTTACCTGCTCTCCCTTACTTATTCGCAAACTATAAATGGGATTCTAAATGAGGAGTGTTACTTTACTGTATATTGAAACATAGAAACATAGAAGTTGACTGCAGATAAGGACCGCAAGTCCCATCCAGTCTGCCCGTTTCTTTTTCTACCTTATGAATCTGCCATCGGCCTTTATTCTGTCAATGGCTTATCTATTCATACTCATCTGTATTGCTTCCTTATGCCTATCCCATGCCTGTTTGAAGCCCTGCTCTGTATTCATATCCATCACTTCCTGAGGTAGGCCATTCCATGCATCCACCACCCTTTCTGTGAAAAAGAACTGCATCACTTTACCCCTTAATTGGCCTCCCACTAATCTCATGCTGTGTCCTCTTGTCCTGCCATTTCTCTTATATTGAAACATTAAACTCTTTCACCTTGTTAATGCCCTTAAGGTGTTTGAATGTTTCGAACATATAACCTCTCTCCCTTCTTTGCTCTAGGATATACATATTGAGCTCCATTAATTTGTCCTCCTATGTTTTCTGATGTAGTCTCTGCACCATTTTGGTTGCCCTTCTCTGGACTGTCTCAATTTTGTTAATGGCCTTGTGAAGGTGTGGCCTCCAGTACTGCATGCAGTACTCTAGTTGGGGCCTAACCAGTGTCTTGTAAAGAGGGAATATTACCTCCTTCTTACGACTTGTGAGGTCCCTACTAATTCACCCCAACATCCCTCTAGCCTTTCGTACTGCTTTAGTGGTCTGCTTGGATGATTTTAGGTCATCTGTGATGATGATGATGCCCAAGTCTCTTTCTTCCCTTGTGATTGCCAGCATCTCCACTCCAAACCTATTGATATCTTCAGGGTTTCTCTTCCCTATCTGCTTGATTTTGCACTTCTTTGTGTTAAACCCCAGTTGCCACTCTTCAGACAATTTTGCCACTTTTTTCAGATCTCTTCTCATTCTGCCCACCCCATCTGGATCATCTACTCTGTTGCAGATCTTGGTGTCATCTGCTAACAGGCAAACCTTACCCTCCGGTTCATCTGCAATGTCACTGATGAAGATATTGAAGAGGACTGGCCACAGTACTGATCCCTGAGGTACCCGCTTGTGACTTGCATCTCTTCTGCCTGTATATCATTTACCACCACTCTCTGTTTTTTGCCCATCACCCAGTTTGCCACCCAGTTGACCAACTTCTGACCCACCCCGAGCCTGCCCAGCTTATTTATCAATCTCCTATGTGGAACAGTATCGAAAGCTTTGCTGAAGTCAAGGTAGGCGACATCAACTGCTTCCCCTTGGTCCACCACTCTATTTACCCAGTCAAAAAAATCTATGAGATTAGTTTGACAGGACCTTCCATTTGTAAACCCCTTGCTCTCTTGGATCCTGTGTTCCTAAGGAATCCAGGTATTGCACTATCCTTAAGGAGTACCTCTATAATCCTGCCCACTACTGAGGTAGGACAGACTGGTCTGTAGTTCCTCGCATCCTCCCTGATACCACTCTTGTGGAGTGGGATCACATGAGCCCTTCTCCAATCTTCTGGGACCTCTCCTGTGCTCAGAGACTAACTAAACAGTTCTTTTTTTTTTTTGCTACCCTCCTCACTGCACCAGGATCCTCTCTTCTGGGATCCCTAGGTCATGTATGCTCTCCGTGGTCCCCCAGGTACCTCCTCCAGGTACCAGCCAGACTGTCCCATCCTGCCTGGGTTTACCCCCGGCAGGCGGAGAGGGGGACCCACATTTTCCTCTAGTCCTTAAGTCAAGGCCAGAAGGCTTGCCAGCCCCTTTTATGCAGCCTGGTTATGGGTGTTCTCAGGTCGACCGGGTCCCGTCTACGGGAGCCTGGTGCTGGATTTTTCCATTTTTCTCCCAGCCCTCAGGACATCCGCATGCTAGGGAAGCTTTGGGGTGGAGCACGTCGCGACGTGCTTGACACTCCGGCGCCCGGCAGACGTCCTCCCACCCTGTTGTGTGCAGTCTCGCTGCACCTCCACCTGTGGTCACCCAGGTGGCAGTATCGCAGCGGTACTTGCATCCCACCCCACCCGGAGGAGGAGAGCAGCCACTGGGCTCTCAATCCTCCTCCCCCCAGCCGGCCCTCCAGCTGCCTGAGTCCATTCCCAAACCCCGGTCACTGGCGTTGCAAGCGGTAGCCCTACCGCTGCGCCAGCGGGCCGGCTTTAACTAAGCAGTTCTGATAATGGCTCTGCTAGTTCCTCCCTTAGCTCCTTTAGTACCTTGGGATGTATGCCATCAGGTCCCATTGCCTTGTCCACCCTGAGCTTATCAAGCTCTTGTAGGACTCTTTATTTTGTGAAGGGACTAGTGCACACTTCCCTCTCCCCTGTGTCCATGGTGCTGTGCTGTGGGCCCTGTCCTACCTTCTTTTCAGTAAATACTGAGCAGAAGTATCTATTTAGGATAGATGCTTTTACATGGTCCTCCTCCTCACATGCCCCTTTATCCCCTTTGATCTTAGCAATACCCCCTCTGGACTTTTTTCTTTCACTAATGTATCTATAGAAAGTCTTGTCACTTTCTTTTACTGTTTGTTGATGGTATACATCAACAAACACAACAAATCAGAGTACCCCCTGACCCCCACCCCCAAAGGTAAAATGTAACAATAAACATTGTTTCAGCCTGGATTGGCAACTTACTGTTTTGATTTCAAAAGGAGTGGGGGTCTCTTGGTATTCACATCAGGGCCCCCCTGTGAAGTCACCCAGCTAGCAACGTTGAAGTAGACAACCGATCAGCTGGGTCCCTACCCTAAACCACTCAAACGTAAATACTACCTAACCCAACAAAACAATACTCTTGGAAACCCTTGCACTTTCTGGCCTCTATAAGGTCCCTCCTGAATCCCAAGTCCAACAAACAAATTACCCAACTCTCATCCCCTTCGGGCACTATCTTAGATCCCATTGGAACTGCAAACACCTTCAACATTATGTTCACCGACTTGTCCTCCTACCTCAGGCAACTCCGCCCATAACCTCCCTCAGGCCTGAAGTCCCAGCTGAATGCCCCCCCCCCTTCCACCCGGCTTGTCTTCCAACCTCAGGCAGCACCCCCAACCACCTCAGGCATGAAGTCCCAGCCAAATCGCACCGCCTTCCACCACAAATTGTGTCCCACCACAACCTTTCTATTTTAGGGTTATTGGGTAAAATGTCACTGCCAAACTCTTAAAGACCCTACCAGCCAGGGGAATCCCTGGCAGCGATGGGCTCTACCCCACCTTTCTCAGAATTATCACCCTAGCCATCATTAAACCACTTACCTTTGTTTTCAATCTCGCCCTCTCGTCCTCCTCTGTGTCTGACTCCTGGATAGTCACACATGTGATATCAATCTTTAAAGTAGGTGATCCACTCTCCCCTGAAAATTACAGACCCATTTCCCTCCTCTCTCATCTAAGTAAACTACTGGAAAAAATTGTACACCATCTGCTATCAGAACACCTTGATAAATACAACCTCCTTTGTTCCCTACAGTATGGTTTCTGTAAACATCATAGCACCTCCTCTGCTCTGGCCCTCTTCTCTGACCATATCCTTAGGAATATGGATATGGGCAAGGCCACACATGTGGTGTTCGTGGGCTTATTGAAGGCTTTCGACCTAGTCAACCACCACATTTTCCAAGCCACCCTACTTCACTTTGGATGCTGCCTGGAGACTGCTGTTTGGTTCTGTAGCAACCTCTCTGCAGGTCTCAATCTGTCTTAATAGGCAAAGACTCCTCTTCCACACTACCTATTCATACAGGGGTACCCCAGGGTTCCATACTTGGCCCACTACTCTTTTCCTTGTTTGTCAGTGCTCTCCCAGCAGATCGCCTCATCTGTAATGTCCTTCTTCATGCAGACAACCTTGTTCTGTACCATAAAGACAAGTCACTCAAATCAATCTCATCCACCCTCACACTAAATTATGCCTCTGCACTCCAATGGTTCCTTGCCAACAAACTCCTTGTTAATGTAAAAAAGATGAAAGACATGCTCTTTGGCTCCAAACATTTTTCTAGCCAAGGTCGCCAAATCCATCTCCGACCTCCTGGTACTCACCCCATCGGGCCCCTACCCTAGAAAATGTTCATACCTTCAAATATGTAGGTGTCACTCTCGACCCCTCCCTTACTTTTGCTGAACATAGAAATAACTGTGCGGAAAATCCACCAAAATGTAGGTGCTGCCTACCTTATCAAACAACTCCTGTCCCCTGAAGCTCGCCTTGCTATTGCGCAAGGTAACCTTCTACCCCTCCCGACATTGCCCCTGTCTTCCTCTATGCCCACCACCCTATGCTCTCAACTAAATACAACTTACAACTCTATCTGTCGCTTTGTTCTCCAAGTCCCTTATTCCACCCATCACTGTGTACTCTACCAGTCCCTAGAGTGGCTCCCACTACATGGCTGTTTTGATTATGCCTTGGGCTGCCTAATGGACAATGTACTCAGGAGCAAACAGCTGTCACCCTATGCTTCACTGTTAACAGATAATGTGGTTTCTAGGAGCCTCAGGGCCTCCTCCATTCCTCCACTTATAGCCCCACGTACTACCACTGCTGTGGGGAGTAAGGCCTTTTCTGTCTCCATTGCATCCCTATGGAACAGGCTACTGTCGTCCATTCGCTTGTCCTCTTCCTATTTCTCTTTTAAATCTTACCTATGATATTGGCTCATTACCGAATCCACTTGCAACTGTTTCCCTTCATAGTCATAAGGCCAAAATCTGTCGCTGCCTTGCTTATCTCTGCTCTTCTATGTATCTTTGCTCTCTAGTACTACTGCTCCCTTGTCCTGTCCTGCTCTCTTATCAGTCCCTGATGCCCTCTCTCTCTGACTCTGTCTCTCGACCTCTGTTAGGCATGTTAGCTTGTGTGAGTTGTATTTTATGCCACATTTAGCACGTATCTACTGGTGGCTATTTGTGTAATGACCTTGAATCCCTCTGTTTAGCACATGCATTCACCTTGTACTGCTTTATAGTTGCTTTGTATCTTTATTAGCTTTTACATTGTACCCGTGATGTGATCATATCTTTGTATTCTCTGTATTGTTCTACTTCTGTACAATGTTTGCTGCCACCTGTGTGGCCCAGGTCATGACTGAAATTGGCCCTTTGGATCAGCTTACTCACCCGGTTACCAATGACATACATACATAAATACATTTGATGGAGCAGGCTAGCTGGGTTTCTTCCAGTCGTTAGGTTCCTGTGCCTTCTGGGCCACATGACAGCAGCCATTGCCATGGCTCCCCTGGCCCTTCTGCATATGCAGACTCTTGAGTGGACCCTGTGGGTCCAGTGGGACCAATGGATGAATGACCTGGACCAGCTGGTCATGGTTTCCAATCCAGTGAGAAGAGTCCTCATTTGGTGGTAAGACCCAGCTAATCTCCTACAGGGGATCCCTTTTCAGCTGTCCTGTCCCTGCCAAATTCTCACCATGGATGTGTTGTGTCTGGGCTGGGGGCACTTATGTGGTCAACCACCAAACCCAGGAGACCTGGACAGTTGTGGAGCAGGGTCTCCACATCAATGTCCTGGAGATGTGAGTGGTTCTTTACTTGCTGCAGGCCTTCCAGATCCACCTGCTCTCTGGTCTGCTGCTGGTGCAGATGGACAACATGTATGTAGGGTATTATATCAGCAAGCAGTGGGGACTCACTCGTACCCCCTCTCTTGGGAAGTAATGAAGGTTTGGTATTGGGCCATCAAGTATGATCTTGAGCTGTCAGTCATACACATTCCTGGCATCCAAAACATCCTAGCTGACAGTCTCAGCTGCTCCGGGTCGGGGGCTCAAAACTGGGAACTTCTGTTCTCAGCGGTCAAAGATCTCTTCAACAGAAGGGCTCATCCAGAGCTGGACTTTTTTGCATCCCCACTCAATGCAAAACTGCCACTTTTTTTGCTCACTCAATCCCGGGCCTAGAGTTTTCTGGTGAGAAACATTGTCCCTCTCCTGGAAGGACAGGTTTCTAAATGGCTTCCCTCCCACCAGCTCTTGCAGAGGGCTGTCAAGCTCCAGTTGGAAGGGGCAGAGATGATTCTAATCACCCCCTTCTGGCCATGTCAAATCTGGTTCTTCTTATTGCAACAGTTGGTGGTGGCACCTCCAGTGCTTTTGCCCCTGTGCACTGGCTTGCTCTCTCAATACCGGGGTACCCTGGTTCATCCAGACCTGAAATCCATCTCCATGCATAGCTCCTGCAGACCTAGCTATTGCCCACTTCGGGGTCTCCTGTAGGGTCGCTGATATCCTGGTGGCTGCTAGGAAACCCTCCACCAGGGCCATTTATGCTATGAAGTGAAAGTGCTTCACCCTCTGTGCTGATGCTTGCACACCACCTGGAACCCTTCACCTGCCTGGGGAATCAGGTATTGGAGGACCTTCTCTCCCTTTCGGACTCTGGTTTGGGTTACTCCTCGCATAAGGTGCACCTTTCTTCCATCTCTGCATACCATGCACCTGCAGAGGGCAAAGCTGTGGCCCAGCTTGAAGTTTCCCACACCTTTCTGTGGGGATCTTTTTGCATTTGAAATCTCACATTTGGTACCATGTCCCTCCATGACACATTAACTTTATGATGTAGCAACTCACTTTACCTCCCTTTGAACTGATCGTGAGTTACAACCTGTGCTTTCTGTCATGGAAAGTGCTTTTTTTAGTTGCTGTGACTTCTGCTGGAAGGATTTCCAAGCTTTTTTTTGCTCTTTGGTGCCCAAAGCGTAGTTGCCCTTCATCAACGCAATGTCAGTCCCTCCTGTTGCTGGCCCATAGTTTTGATAATGTCCGTTGGACTGCTTTCCCACCCTCTTTTTTTTCCTTTCTTTCTTACCCCTGTCCCCCTCCCCACCCTTCCACATAGGTATTTTCCTGGTATGACCAGGCTGTGACTTCTACTATTGTAATACTTTATACGATTGCTATTTACTGCATGTAACTTTATTCCGTAAACCACTGTTATATTGTGTTCTTTTGTTATCTGTATTGCACCTGTATGTTACCACTGCTGTATCTCACACTGTAACCATGTCTACCCTCCCTGTGATGAGGTGCCTTTGTAAATGAGTCCCTGACTCAAAGGTTGTAAATCCAACTTTCAAAAATAAATAAATAAGCTTCAGACTCTGATGTATAAAGAGCTTTATTTGGTTTTCTACAAAGACAGGGGCCCAGCTATTCAGAAATGCGCCAAAGGCTGGCACAAGTCCAGCGCAGCACAAATCCGATGTGCCATGGTGGAACAGGAGCCATATTCAGAGGGTGCGCCTGCCGCACCGCACCAACGTAACCCAGCTGAATATAGCACAGTTGCGCCATGGTGCAGAACGAGAAGCTCCAGCAACCATGGGAGCAGAGCAGCAGAGCAACAGAGGGGGGCACGGCACAGAGAAGAGACCCAGGGACAGAGCCAGGGAAGCACAGTGACAGGCCACAGGAGGCCACTACCAGCAGGGCACAGCATGGTGCACACAAGCACCCAGACCCCCCTAGAACACAACAGTGGCACAGATAGTAAGCAACAGGAGGTGCCAATGGCCAATGGAGGGCCACCAAGGGAGCCTCCCCCACAGGCTGCAGGCTGTGCCCCCCCACTCACCCAGACCACACCCAGGACCACGCAGCCAAGCACACACACACACGCGCGCCACATAGGCGGCACATAACGCACCGGGAGCTATGTAGTGCAGCAGACAACATGGGACAGGCCGCACAATGCCAAGCAGGGGCTTTAACACAGTGTGCAGCCAGTACTTGACCAAAGACCATGGCCATGTGCCATCACCATGCACATACCTACCACACACCCATGACAGCCGCCCCATGGGCACCCCAAGGCACAGCCACCGACCAAGGGGAGAGACACCACCACAGTGGGACACACCACAGCACACAGCAGTGAACCACAGAAGCATAACACTCGCCCTGACACATGAACACCACACGAACAGGCACTGGGCTACTGCAGCATGGTGCCTCACGCCACCTGCAAAGCAGACACTGACACAGGTAGGTAAGTCGAAATAGACATATTTCAAGTAAACTATATACAGTAACAAGGGGTGGGAAAGGGTAGGAAAGCGAGGGAAAGGGACAGGGAACAGGGACTGTAGAGTGGGATGGGGGATTGTAGGGGGAGGTACTGCAGGAGAAATAAGGGAATGCTGGGGCCCAGTCACCGGCGGCCTTGGCCTGCCACCCCTCCATAGTTGTTGAAGTAATTAATATCAGCTGCCAGGGCAGCCTGCAGTAGACGGACCTCAATCTCCATCGCTAGACACGTATGACAAGGGACAGGACAGGTGATCAGTGAAATGTCCTAAGAAACCATGCCCACCCACAGCACGCCATGGGCAGTGGGAACACCCCCCGGAGGACCCATACTGGTCACCCAGTAGGGGGTGGGCCAATGCCTGTCAGCAGCGTGCACACCATGACAGTGCACAGAGGTGGTCCCCACCACACAATGGCCACCCAACTGCACAAAGACAGTCACATGGCACAGTGCACAGGCAGCACCACAGCAATGTCAGTGGCAGCCGGGCGCACTCCCACCCCACCAACAGCTGGTACATGTGTCCAATGGATGTGCCACAGTGGCAAGCACCACGCACAGTGCGACACACACACAGCTGCCATGGCACATGGCACAGGTGGCCATGCCTACACCCACACCTCTGCACCCCCATGTAATGTGTGAAGGATCATGACAGTGTCTACCTGCCCTCCATCACCCCGCTGGTGCCGGAGCCGCTCCTGCACTGCCTCCGTGGCCTGCTGACCTACCACTGCTGCTGCTGCCACCACCCTCCAGTGATTCTCAGGCCCTGGGATTGGAATATAGACAGATACACATCAGTAAACATCCACAGCAGCTGCCCACCACCCACACCCCTGTGCACAGGGTGAGCCCCTGCCTGACACGTCCCACTCAGCTGCATCACAATGCAAGTGGTGGCTGGCAATGCCACCCTGCGATGCGCACGATGGCAGTGCACTGCTCTTCGGGGCATGCCAGGCAGCCTAGCCAACACCACAGCATAGCACCAGGGCACACATGCAATATGGGCCTACTCACCTGGCTGTGGCACAGCCCCACACCTGACACATGCGCCTCAAGCCTCCTCAGACGCTCTACGTCCCTCCTCACAAGGTCATCATATCTGTGGCAGCACTGGTCCCCCATCCTGGCCACCCCAGTCCATTGCTGCAGTGTGGCAGCAATTCCCTGTCACACCATGACCCTGGACTGCTGCAGGGGCACCTGGCCAAATAGTTGGGGGGCATCGAGCTGGACACTGGTGACCAGGTTGACCAGCTCGACCTGTGTCCAGTTCTGTATTTGCGGTGACTTTCGCTGTGCCATGCTGTGAGATGAATCCGGTGACCAAATGGCGGCAGTAAGCACACATGGCCACGACATGTGCCAGATGTACAATGCAAGGGAACATGTACTGTGTCCGCCATCTGCAGTCTCAGAGATGCGCAGTATGGGCGTGGCTAGGTGGGGTCCCTGGGTGAGGAGGATGACCCGGGGGTCAGGGGTCACAGCAGAGGTCAGGGGTTACCTGCCTCTGCACAGTGCGCATATGCGTGATAGCAGTCATGGCGCATCATGCGCTATGCCCCCCAACATGCAGTCGGTGCACAGTGCGTGACTGACAACATGATATCAGTCGGCTCATGTGCACTGCGGGCCTGTGCACTGTGCAAGCGTGCGCATTGAGCTGCGACTTGCTCCAGAACAATCTCATTGCGTACAGAGCAAAATCGCGATATTCAGATACCACATGCAAATGAGCTCATCAGCCAATGCGTGGTGCACTGGGGGCATTAGCAGGTCATTACTGTTATGGCAAAGCTCATTTGCATGCATTGTGCTATATAAGTGCCACAGAACAGCACAGACCATGGACCGGTATTGCATCCTTTCGAGGTAAGTTGGACATGCCACTGCAGCTCACTGGGAGCAGTCAGCACAGCAGGGTGGGATGGAACAGGGTGATGCTGCCACTGGCACAATGTGCTGTCTATGTTTACAGGAAGCAACATGTCAGAACTTGAGGAGGGTGAGGAGTGTGGACCTGCTAGCAAGTGTAGGCCCAGTTTCACAAAGACGGAGACAGAGGCCCTGTTCGATGCCTACCTTGGCAGGGAGCCCCCTGTTGAGTGATGCCACAGGCACACCACAGGCCAGGGCTGGGATCTGGAAGGAGGTGGCAGCATGCATCAACCAGCAGGGCAGCCACCAGTGGTCAGCGCAGGAGTGCAGGCAGAATGTGGGCACGGATAACAGGTGCATCAAGGAGAAGGTGGCGGCCATCCGTGTGGCCTGGGATGCCACTAGAGGGGGTCTACAGATGTGCCACCAGTCACGACGCAGGATGAGTTGGTGGCAGCCACCATGTACAGCAGCACAGTGGAGGGTATGCCTGGCGGTGGATTCCAGATGAGTGGCAGCCCATCACTGCATGGTAAGTATGTCAGCCACGCACAGCTGGGGTGTGTGGAGGGTGTGTACATGGCCATGCTGGTGTGCATGCAGCCGGCATGCCCATCATGTGCATGTGTGCACATGCACATGCATGCATGCCATGCTGCAGGACACATGCAATGCCAGTGTGGGGGGGCACATGTGGGCAATGCATCACTAACACTCTCATTCTGTTGCAACACCAGCACACCTCTGTGCAGATGATGGGGCAATGGCGGAAGCCGCCGTGGCCACTGGACTGGCCCTGGAGGACCAGCCTTCCACCTCCACGGGCATCTGGGGGCCAGACACACACTGCTGCTCACCACCACTGTGCAGGCAGATGTCCTGGACCTGGGGTTGGACAAGGCACTGGATGTGGTCCTGCATAATGCCAGCCTTGGGATCCTGCGCACAGAGACACAGATCAGGGTGGGGTCCAACACCAATGATGACATAATGCTCATCCTGGACAGCATGGCCACCATTGTGGGGGGAGACACCCCTGCTGGCCACTGACACAGGCAGCACGCTCAGCTCTCTGCCAGTGGTGGAACAGCTGCCCGCCACCACTGTGGGTGCAGTGGTGTGTGCTGCCCTGGCTGTGCCCTGCGGTGGAGGTGGTGTGGCTGCATAGGTGCTGAGTGGCATGCAGAGGTTGGACGGATGACAGCAGCAGGCTGCAGGTGCCACCTGGAAGCAGGACACAGGGTCCACCACCAGTATGCCTGCCATACCAAAGCCCCCTGCAGACCCCACTGTGCAGTGTCCACCAGAGAGGGGGGACTGTGCACCATGGCTGGTCACCACATGGGGATCAATGTCCAGTCTGGGAGCCCCAGGACACTGACCCGCTGACTGAGCACACCCATTTGGTGCGGGTGACTGTTCAGCGACAGGTGCTGCTTGCCACTGGGGTGCTTGTACTGTGCACAGAGGTGTGCCAGTTAGCCGAGCAGCAGGAGGGGGGCACTGCACAGATACTGGAGGGGATGCAGCATGTGCAAGAGGCCATGACTGCATCCCTGGATAACATTGCCACTGTGCTTTCAAATGGCTTTGTGCTGCTGGCTGCCACAAGGCATGGTCGGGCACAGATGATCCCCCCACAGTGTGCTGTCCACCCCATGTACCCAGCATCGGGCGACCCCTGCGCAGTCAACGCCGGGTTCTGTTGTCGGCATCCCAGGCATGCCCAGGGCTGGGCTGTTTGGGCACCTTGACACCCCCGCACGGACACGGTCGTGGTCCCACTGTTCCACCCCTGGGCAGCTGTTGCACCCCCACCATGGCTGATGTGCAGCCTGTGGCTGCCGATCGACCCAGGAGTGGTTGGGCCTATGGCCGTGGAGGCCACGGTTCTGTGCAGCAGACCTGATGTGTGGGCCACCCCGCCTGCAGTCTGCAGCTGCTGCCCAGTGCGCACATGGGCTGTGTGTGTGCGCCTACCACTGGTGTGGTGCCTGTGTGTCACACCACACACTGCCTGTGTGCCTGCTTACCCGGCCACTGGGCCACATGGCGTGGGCGTGATGACAGCAGTCTTGCACTGGTTGCGCCTGTGCACCGGTGTGATGCACCTGATCCATGCCACATACCCACAGCTCTGTGTGTGTGGGGAGGGGGTGCTGTGTGTGGTTGTGTGTGGGTGTGTGCCCCTGTCACCCTTACCTCTGCTTCCCACCTCAGTGAGTGCATGCCCATTGCCATGCACACCTCTGCATGTGTGCTGTACCTGTTTGTATAGCCTGTACCTGTTTGTGTGGCCTATGCATGTGTATCGCACCACCTACCTGTGTGCACCATAGTGCTCCCATGCTATGGTGACCCGATGATGTCTCGCCTGCTGCTGCTGCAGCCGGGGATCTCTCTGCCCAGGAGGTGGCTGTCCACCTCCCTCTGGCCCATTGCCTCTGTCATCCCCACTACTGTCACCCTCATCAACCTCGACAACTATCCCATGGTCAATGGCCATGTTGTGCAGTATACAGCAGGCCAGGAATAGACCACAGGCTTTCAAGGGGCTGTACTGTAGGGCACCACCTGACCTGTCTAGGTGACAGAAGCATGCCTTCAGCATGCCAGAGACTTGCTTGATGATGTTGCGTGTGCTAGCGTGTGCCTCATTGTAGCGTTGCTCTGCTGGGAATGACGGGTGCCAGTAGGGGGTGAGTATCCAGGGCCACAGTGGATAGGTACTGTCCACTGTGTGGATAATGACATGATTAGCCCTCTGCTAGTCTATGCTGCACCCTTTTCCTGTCCCTGGTGCCCATGCCAACATGCATACCCTGCCCTCCCCATCCCAAGGTATGCTCTGCCCATCGCCCCTTGCCTGTGCCTTACTATCCCACTAGGTGGTCCGTGGGGATGTCCCAATGTTCAAACCTGTGGCACAGTGCAGAGCTGTGCCAGATGACTGCATCATGTGCAATCCCAGGGTGTGTGGTGCAGACACTGGTTATGTACCCTGTGGTATCGCACACCACCTGGCAGATGACACTCGGGCTCCCCTTCCTGTTGATGTACACCACACCCTCGGGGCCAGGTGGCATGTGGATGCCCATGTGGGTGCAGCTAATGGCCCCAATCACATCAGGCATATGTGCTACCCTGTGGAAGTCCTGCATGGTTGCTGTACACTCTGCCTGTGTGCTGGGGAAACAAATGTATTCCTACTTACGTGGCAGCATAGCGCTGAGGAACTGCATGAGGAGGCGGGATGCGGCTGACTGGGTTATGCCTGTGGTGTCCCCTGTTGGTCTCTGGAAGGTGCCCATGGCGAGTAGGCACATGACGGCTGTCACCTTCATCTCCACGTATATGGCATGGCTCCGACTAGTGGATGCCTGCATCTCCTCACTGCACAGCTCACAGAGCTGCCTCAGAATGGCCCTGTTCAGGCGGTACTGGCCCACAATTTCCATGTCACTGTACTGCTCGAAGGTGATGCAGGCACCGTACCACCTCTGTCGGGCATACCACAGTCGGGCCCTTCCACAGCCACATCACTGTTCCTCCTGCCCCCTCACACCCCTCATTACGGCCTCCATCATGAAGGGTGCACTATTCATGGCCCTTGCTGTCTAATATCCCCCTTGGTGGTTGGCTGCTGCTGGCTGTGTACCACCCTGGTGCATTGCCTGACAGTGTGTCTGCCTGTCTCTCACACTCTCTCTGCCCCTGTCTCCTGATTCACTGCCACCTCTGTCCCTGTCCCTCTGTGTCTCTTTCTTTCTTTCTTTCTTTCTTTCTTTCTTTCTTTCTTTCTTTCTTTCCTTCTTTCTTTCTCTCTCTCTCTTACTCCCTCTTGCCTGGTGCAAGTGCTTTCTGTGTGTTTGCCCCCTGTATTTATAGGAACAAGTCTGCTTGGCTCATCTCTGATTTGCTCTGCACTTGTGCCATGGTTTCACGGTTAAATATCCCACTGCGCTGGATATTCATGGGCATGCCCCCTGCACTTACGCCTGCATTCATTATAGTTGTGCATTGGTGCAATGAGATTTGCGCTGCACACAGGCTCCCACTGACTATCGCTCTTTGGCACAAGTCTGCACTTGCGCTGGTGCAACTCAATTTAAATATCCGGGCCAGGGTGTTTTTGCATACTAATCCTAAGTTTTTGCCTAAGGTTGCGTTAGAGTTTACATTGAACCAATCCATTCTTCTACCAGTTTATTATCCCTAGTATTCCAATCAGGCTTTGCTCCATATTTGGGATGTTCATAGGATTTTGCGGTAGTATATGGACTGCACCAAGCCTGTCAGAAAATCTGATTAGTTGTTGGTTTTGTTTGCCCCCGAGAGAGAGCACTCCTGTTTCCAAACAGTGTTTGTCTAAGTTGTTAGTGAATTGCATTGTCTACTGCTGCCACAAGTACAAGTACAACAAAGACTTGCCTGGAGTGGTCAAGGGCCACTCCACCAGAGGCATGGCTGCCTCAATGGCTTGCTTCAAGAATGTGTCTGCAGAGGACATCTATGCAGCTGCCACCTGGAGTTCGGTCCACACCTGCACCAAGCATTACAGTGTAGACATCACCTCTTGGTGCAGGGCCAATTTTGGCCTTGCAGTCCTTCAGAGCCTTCTTTCTGGAGCTCATGGTTCCTGTCCTGTCCTTCTCCTGATCTGTTTTTTCCTTGTTACACCAGGCACTGCTTGGACTTAGTCCTACTGGTGATGGCCTGCTGCAAGAGCCTTCCTCAAAGTAAGATAGCAAAGTTCCATAAGAACTTACTGTAACAGCAGATCTTATTTTTATTTGTTTATTTAAAAAAATCAGAAAGACTTTGAGCCAAGGGCTCTTTTACAGAGGTTCCACGTCAAGTCACAAGAATAGCAAATTACAATGGTTTCAGTAAGTAGTACAACTTGAGGAAAGTAATTACATAAACAAAAGAATAATATGGTAAGATAAATATTGTGTCAAGTGCAACCAGTGGCCTTGTCTGAAGAGGGGTGAAAGGAATAACAAGGAGCGAAAGTACAGTGGGTGAACTGAGGGGTGGAAGGAGCAAAATAAGAGCAAGGAGGGAGATTCCACAATGAAGCTTATGCAGGAAAGACCCACAGGGCGGGGGCAGGTAGAGGGAGAGAACAAGGTGAGGAAACAGAGGAGGGGGGAAGTGGGAGTGGAGGGGTAAAGAAAGGGGGGATGAAGTAGGATGAAAAGAGGGCAGGAATGGGAAAGGGATAAAAGAAGAAGTGCTGTGAGTGGAATAGCACAGCAGCATGATAGTACTATACAGGGGCAAATGGTAAAAGAGGAAGGTCCCAGTGCATTTAGCTGTCAGCAGACATTAGGTCTATCAGTCACAAGATGCTCTGGAAACTAAGAATTGATGCAGTCATCGCAATCTCATGAGGAAGGGAATGAAATAAATTAGCAGCTCTAACTGCAATGGACCACTGTCGGAGCATGGTTCAACAGCGAGGGACAGTAAAAGTTTGGCTCACAGAACTTTATGTGCTACGAGTGCCCCTGAAGGGACTGAAAAGCTGAAGGGGAACCTGGTGGTAGGAGACTAAGATCTGCCTTCTTAGCCAGAAGGTAGGCTTGATATTCAATGCGGGCCTGGAGTTGAAGCCAGTTTGCTAGTTCGTAAAAGTCACAAGTGTGAGTACAATATGCTGCCCCAGTTAATAGATGGCATGCCTTATTCAGAGCTGTGGTGGGCCAACGTAGGGTTTATGTCTGTGGCAGAACCATAAATGACCAAACCACAGTCAATAATAGACACAATTGAACTTTGGATATCCAATCTGAGGGCTTTGGTAGCAAGGCAGTGTTTATGCCTGTGTAGAAGGCCTAGGCAAATGTTAACTGCCTTAGCAACATTGTCCATATGGTTGGAGTAGGAGAGCGTACTATCCAGAGTAACTCCTAGGTATTTAAAAGATTGTGCTCTTGAAGCAGGTCCTGCTTTCCCGCCCTTCTTCTCCCTGTTGTCTCCTTTTCTCTCTTGTTCTCTTTCTGCTGTACTTTCTGGCTTTAAGGAACCTCCTCAGTTCACCTTTTGCTGCATGTTCAGGGTCTCAGAAACCTCCTCAGTTTATCTTTCATTGCATGTTTGGGGTCTCTAGCTGAAGAATTGAAGTAGGTTTTGGGGACCACCCCTTTTATTGGACAGGCTGCCATCAGTGTACTGATGCTGGTGGGGAAGGGGGTGGTCCCCATTGGTACACTGCTAGCTAACCATTTTCCATGTGGTCCTGACACCTGGCAGCTTAATCCTACTGGTGATGGCCTGCTGCAAGAGCTTCTCTCAAAGATCTACTGTTATGGTAAGTTTTTACGTAACTGTACTTTATATCATAACTATCAAATGATGCAAGGATGAATTCTGTATCAATGGAACTGCAGGTTTTCCAGGGCCCAGACTGCTGTTTATATAACTCTAGTTACATTATATACATCAAGTGATGTGTGGATGCAGTCTATATCAATGGAACTGCAGGTTTTCCAGGGCCCAGACTGCTGTTTATATAACTCTAGTTACGTTATATACATCAAGTGATGTGTGGATGCAGTCTATATCAATGGAACTGCAGGTTTCCTAGGCCATCAAGTGCTTTTCATATAATTGAAGTAACATCATGAATATAATTGCATTGTAACACTGTATTATGTCTGGTAATTTAATGCATTTACTACCCATGTATGTGCCATCTTGATGGCCTGGGTTATGCATGAAAACAGTGCCTGGGATAAGCGAACCTGCTGGGTTCATTGCAAATTTAAGACTGGCCCTGAAGTTCGTGCAGAGTGAGCCACTAGGCACACAGTCAACGCAGTATACAGCTACAAGTATCTGAAAGCTAGACGCACTACAGGAGACAGCCAACTCATGTATGGTCATTCACTATAAATACCACCAACAGCTTAATCTGGTTCAAGGTCAGTTGGCTTTCATCTGTATCCCCCCTCCCCCGGGTCATGCCTGAAAATAGGCAGGATTTGTCTAGTGCACTTCCCCGGTCAACACAAACTAACTAAATAAATAAATAAAATAAGATGTCTCCTCTAGTTCTTCTAGCTTTCTGATACTTGCAGATGTCTACTACATTTACTGTGTGCCATAAAGGTAGTAATTGTAAATGATTATAGATCCCTAACAGAATAATAGTTTATCGAGAACACATACAAATGTGCTAATTGCGAACAGAGGCTCAGTAAGCAGGGAAATGTGTTTTAGTGAAAAACAACGGCAGGTGATAATTACTATAATGAAAGCTGAAGCACATACCCTTTCAAGGGAGCAATTGCTCTATCAGCTTGTTTACAACATGGCAAAAGCAACTGAAATGACAAAATATAACTTTACCTCTTCATTTTATGAGTCAGTACTTTAGAGAAACAATTTTAATTACTCAATACACCATTCACACTCTTTATTTTTACATTGGCAAGAAAAAACATTTTAACTACATGGGGGGGGGGATTTACAGCCCTTTTTATATGTTGACATATATTTCCTTAATTTATTAAAATGAAGGTTGTCACACATTCTTTTCAAAAGGTCACACAGTACTCTTTTTTTTTTGTACATATCATCTTTATTATCCTTTTACAATATACAGTCATTAGAACTACTAAATACAGTACAGCATCACTGACAAATCTAGTTGGGATAACCCCTACAGGACAGGAACTATGAAATACTATTAGTCTGTCATTGACTGTTATTGTATACCTGCGTTAATTAAGTATAGGTTGTGCTGCAGTATTAATCAACTGAAGGTCTGATCATGGGTTCACATGGTGGAGGTCATGTCAAACAAACATGAGAGAGTTCTATAACTGGGTTACTACAGTGGGCAGTAAAAGACAGGCAGTTGACATACAGTACCTGCCCTTACAGAAATACAGGTGTGCTGTGTACATGCAGAATGTATGCCACATGTTTAATTGTACAATGTTTGCATGCAGCTCACACACACAAAGTGATCCTAAGTGAACTAGGTCTAAAAAGCAAATCAGGTTTGCATGCTGCAAGCTTGACATGTGTGAAGCAAGTAAGCTGGTGTGAACATCTTCTGAAAATTGCATCAGGTTCACGTGTTGCACACTTGACATGAATGCAGCAGTTAAGTTAGAGTAAACATCATTTAAATATCACATCAGGTTCACATGTTTATTTATTTATTTATTTGCACATCAGTTTACAACCTTTGAGCCAGAGGCTTATTTCCAAAGGTATCTTATCACATAGAGGACAAATACAATACAAGCATTCTTGGTTCCAGGATATTGGTTACATAGTTTTCAGGTACATGTGGTAAAGCACATGACAAATACATATACAAGCATTATAGGTTTCAGGATATGGGTTGCATAGATAGCAAGCACATGGGATGACGACAAGTATACAGGAAAACCAGTTTGGTTACAGTGGTGCACGTTAGTACGCCAGTATGAGCAGTAACAGAGTAGTAGCAGTTTAATCAGAAGTGATACGTACTTGCACGGAGAAAGGGCATAGCAACAGGAATAATGGTGGTACAAACAGAAAAGAGGTAGGATTTAAGAGGTGCGGTAAGGATACAGCCCAGTGGGCATTGTCAGGGCACAGAGTGTTGTGTCTCAGATTACAGAGAGGTGCAACTACGCATGTTTACTAGTTCGCTTCTGAGTGCAGTTTTGAATTTGGAAATCGTGGGGGCATCCAAGATGGGGGTTGGGAGAGGGAGCGAGTTGTACCAGGAAGGGACTCTATGGCAGAATGACCTCTGTCCATGGGAGGTCCTAGATCTTGGTACCAGAAAAGTGGCCTTGCAGGAGGTCCGTGTACTGACTAAGGGTTGGGCTAGGTGAAAGGAGGCTGTCAGCCCAGGAGGGGATAGCCCTAGAAGAGTTTTTTTTGTTACTAGGCATGTTGGTATCGCAGTCGTTTGTCTAGGTTCAGGAATGTTGCCATACCATAGAGCTGGCATGAATGTGTGAGCCTAGGAGAGCCAGTGATTAGCCTGCACGTCTTGTTTAGGATGAGGCGGATTTTGTTGAGTGCAGTTGTGTTGGCAGCACCGTAGACCGGTAGTCCATTGTCAACCAGGGATAATATAGATGATGTCACCACAAGCCAGGGGGCAGCGGGGGGGGGACAGTTTGTGTAGCTGTATAAGATACCTAGCCGCACATTGGTAGCTGAGACAAGAGTATCAATGTGGGTATGGTAGGGGAGAGCTGAATGAAAGGCACTCTTGCCATGTGTGCAGCAGCTAAGCTTGTACAAATCTCATCTAAAAAACACATCAGTTTCTATTTCTTATACTATTGCTAGCAAATAGAGTCATTAAAATACATTTGTATTTGGATTCCCATAAAAATTAGGTAAACTCATTAATTCTGTTCCTTTTGCAAGTTGTTTAATGGCATTTGACTTTTGTCTTTAAATTGCCATTAATTTGTAAAGTATTGTTTCTTACTTCAATAAATTCCTAGGATATTGCCAGTCAACATTCCCCATTCCAGAGGTAGTAAGAGGGGCCTCTGTGCTGTGAAGCCTATCCTTTTTGTTTTGGACCATGCAAATCCCTTATGCATATTTAGTGCTACAAATGTGTTTCTCCATGACTCTTTTACCTCACTTACTTTCCCTTTGTTATTCTGTATTGAGCATATACACTATGGCCATGCTCTGCACTATTTATGCTGAGTAGGGTCTTGGAAGCATGCACCATACTTCACATTTTGTCACTAAAATGAGGGACATGGACACTCAAAATGAGGGACAATGAGGGACACTAACCCACATGATGATTAGGATACATCAAGAAACATGGAAATACAGTAGCTCTGAACACAATGAAAACCATTGCATTAGCACATGAGAATAAATTTCTACCATTAAGCAGTGGAACCATTTAGGTAGTGCAGAGGAAGTTGCCTCCCCCCCCCCCCACATTTGTGCCTAGGTTGTTCTTATGGTGTGGCAATAATGGCATTAAATTTGGATTTAATCTTTTTTGCACAATAAGTGCCCACCTGGCCTGTGTTTGCTCACGCTGCAGGTACTCTCCAGACTTGATTGTGTCTGTATTGTATTGTCCACTCTCTCCACCTATTAGCAGTGGTACCGTCACATGTGATGTGGATGTGCTCCAGCCAAGAAAGAGTGCATTAGTCTTGCAAGTGTGACACTGTCTTTCCTGCCACAGAGCAGACAGGCTGAACACTACAGCTTGGAGGAGTCGGTGAGCACTGAACACTCAATAGCAGTGTTATGGCAGCATCTTTTTGTTGGTCTACTCTTAGTGAGTCTACATCTCCCTTGCTGGCTGAAGGAACAGAGGGTGAGCTTGTAGCTAACTCATAACTTGGCTGTAGTTAAAGAAGTTTTTGGGCCTGCAACAGGGACGTCATGCCTGGCTCATTGTACAAGTGAAAATGTCAAATTAAAACACGGGTGCCAGCACTGGCTACTCACAGCTGAATTGCAGTACAAATGCAAATATGCTCTGGTTGTTTGGAAATAAAGCCAGTCCACTTGCAAGTTCCAAGGTGCTTAATTTTATTCCATTTAAGGTGCACAAATGGATTTTTCCAAAATAAGCAACCCCCTCCTCACATCAGAGTGCAGCCAACTAATGCATTTCGCACCCCCTGGCTCTTAATGAAGACTAGGCTACCTACTTACTCTACTAGACTTGCCATGCAAAAAAAAAAAAGAACAGTACAGACCCCCATAGCAGAAAGCTAGGCTTAGCAGCAGTGGTGACAGCACTGTGGGTGGTCTTCATAGGCCTTGATCAGTGCAGTGCAGCAGTGGTGACAGCACTGTGGCTGGTCTTCATAGGCCTTGATCAGTCAGTGCAGCAGTGGTGACAGCACTGTGGCTGGTCTTCATAGGCCTTGATCAGTGCAGTGCAGCAGCCACAGCAGCAACCAAGCAAGTGACCCAGGTTGGGTGGGTTCGGTTGGTGAGATGACTTGATTGTGGACCTCACTGGGGACCTGTGATGGTCGGTTGTAGCATCCAGCATCTGGTGGAAAGAGAGAGGGGGAGCAGATTGAAAACTGGACTGGTGGCACACTGTGCCAGGCTGCAGAATCTGGCAACATGGCCAGGTAAGTAAAAGTAAATATTTTATTTTTTGCAGGGGGGATTGGGGGAGGGGGAAGGACTGAAATATTGATGTGTTTTTCATGTTTCTTCACCTTTGGGTAGCTTCATGACACATACGGATGGGTACTGAATGGAATGGAGTTGAGAGAAAAATCTGGACAATGTTCTGGGGGGCAGAACTTCAGCCAGGAAAAAATTGGTTAGTAACTGGGTGGGTTTAAGCCCAAATCTGATACACTGATCCGGGTTATTTATTTATTTAGTTTTTGTTGACCCGGTAAGTGCATACAGATGAATCCTATACACCTGAATGTTTCCTGATCTGCATATCATTTTTCATTCAAAACAAATAAGTCGTACATTGAAGACATGTTACAGACATTCTAGAGCTGTCCCTCGCATTCATGGACAGTTGAGCTCTATAGTATGCACAGACTATTGGAGTCCCAGTATAGTCAGGCTTATGCCCGCCCCCCATGAAGCTGACCTCCACATCCCCATGCTCAGGCACATTATGACAATGGGCAAAGGAGACTGCAGGGGTGTGCACCATTGAAATGAATGGGGTATTGTTTTATTACTATTTTATACATTATTGATGGAGAGTTGGAGATTAATGAAGCCCACTGCTTGACTAACAAGGACCTTGTTAGTAGAACAGTGGCCTTCTTTATTCTCCAACTCACTGTCATAATGTATAAAATAATAATAGAAAATAACTCCATTCATTTCAAGGGGGTACACCCCAGCACTCTGATCCATGGACATCATACTAACATACTAAAATGCCAGCAGAATAGGCCTAAAGGTCTTTTGTGTCTGCTCGTTTGGTCAGCCCCCACCCTGGGAGCTGACCTTGCTGCCCCTCTTATCCTCTCTGGCTTCTCCCTTCCCAGTCCTGGATATTCCCACTGCACAGCACTTTGCATCCAGAACCCTTCCCCTGTACCTGTCCCACCCCCTCTTGAACCCCTCCACCATCTCTGCCTCCACCAGCCCCCTGGGCAGTGCATTCCATGGTTCCACCACCCTCTCAGTGAAGTAGCACCTCCTCCTTTCTCTCCTGAATCTCCCCCCCCAGCTTCCACCCCATGCCCTCTAATTGCCCCCCCTTCCTTCGGACAACCTTGCCTGCTTCTTCCCTGTTTAACCCCTTCATGTACTTGAAGACCTCTATCATGTCCCCCCGGTCCCTTCTCTCTTCCAATATGTACATATTTAGCTCTTTGAGCCTCTCCCCATAGGTCCTGTCCCTCAGGCCCCAGATCATTTTGATTGTCCTCCTCTGGACCCTCTCCAGGAGTCAAATGTCCCTCTTTAAGTGTGGCCTCCAACACTGCATGCAGTACTCGAGGTGCGGCCTCACCAAGCAGTTATACGCAGGGAGTGTCACTTCCCTCCTTCTGGAGGTGATCACCCTAGCGATGCATCCTAGCATCCTGTTGGCCTTGGCCACTGCCCTCCTTCAAGTCTCAGAGTTGTTCATCTTGACATCCACCACCACCCCCAGGTCCCTCTCAGCCATTGAGACTTGTAGCATTCCCTCCCCCCAGGGTGTACTGTTGGCCCAGGTTTCTGGCTCCCAGATGCAGTACCTTGCATTTCCCTGCATTAAACCTCAGCTTCCACTTTCTAGACCACCTTTCCAGAGCCTCCGGGTCCCCCTGTAGGGCCACCCTTCCCTCCTCCCCATCCACCACCACCCCCAGTTTTAAGTCATCCGCAAAGAGACTCATCTCACTCCTGATACCCTTCCTTATGTCAGCGACATAGGCATTGAAAAGGAGGGGCCCAAAGACTGATTCCTGAGGGACCCCACTAATGACCCTCCTTGGGGATGAGACTATCCTGCCAACCATGACGCTCTGGGTCCAGTCCTGGAGCCATTTGCCTATCCATCTGATCATCTGGTTCCCCACCCCCATTTCTTCCAGCTTATTCAACAGGCCCCCATGAGGAACAGAGTCAAAGTGCCTTGCTGAAGTCAAGATAGAGGACGTCCACCAGTCTACCCAGATCCAAGACTCTCATCACCTAGTCATAGAACTCAACAAGGTTTATCTGACACGATTTCCCTGGGATGAATCCATGCTGTCTATCATCCGGGCACCCTGACTTTTCCAAGTCCCCCCCCAGCCTCTCCTTGACAATGCCCTCCATCACCTTGCCCACCACGATGTCAGGCTGACGGGCCTGTAGGTCCCTGCCACCTCCCTTGATCCACCCCTTGTGGATTGGCACTATATGCACTACCTTCCAGTCCTGGGGCACCCACCCTGTCCTCAGAGAGATGCTGAAAAGATCCACCAGGGGTTTTGTCAGGACATCCGCCAGTTCCTTCAGCACTCTGGGATGCAATTTATCTGGCCCAGGTGCTTTCTCTGTCTTAAGGGACCCAAGGGCTTCCCTCAATCTCTCTTTCATGATTTCCACCTCTGCTACCTCATCCTGCTGCCTTGCCTTCCCCCCTCCTGCCCGTGATGGCTTATCCTCTCCCTAGACCCGACAATCGGCAAGGGTCCCCCTCTCAGTTTCACCATCTCCTCCCATGTATGATGCAGCCCCCCCCAATTTCCTTGGTGAAAACTGAGGCGAAGTACTCATTTAGTACCTCAGCCTTCTCCCCCGGATCTTGTGCCCATCCCTCTCCTGTTTTAATCCTGCTAATCTGCCCCTTCAACCTTCGTTTTTCCCCAATGTATCTAAAGAACCCCTTATTCCCTCTCCTAATTTCCCTGGCCAGGTTCTACTTCTTCCTTGCCTTAGCTGCCCTCACCACCCTAGTGGCCTTTCTGGCCATCAGCTCATACTCCCCTCTATCCCATTCACTCCTTGAGTACTTGAAATGCCTGTAAGCCGCTTTCTTTCCCCCTTAACCACCTCCTGAACGTCCCTGGTCCAGCAGCAGGGTTTACAGGCCCTATCACATTTTTGTCTTACTCTTGCACAGGTGCTGGTAGCATTCTGCACCCCCTCCTGATGATTTCCCACCTACTGTCTGTGTCCATGTCTGGCCCAATCCCATCCAAATGCTTCTTAAGGATCCTTCCCATTTCCTTGCAATCCATCTCCCTGAAGTTGGTTACCTCCATCTTTATGCAGCCTTCTACCCCTCCTAGGTCCAGGCAGAACCAGACCGTGGCATGGTCACTCTCCGCCAACAGGTTCCTTACTTCCACGCCCCCAATCTGGTCACTGTCTGCCAGGACCACATCCAGTATCTGCGCCTCCCTGATCAGTTCTCCCACCTGCTGAGTTAGGAACGCATCCTGAAAGACATCCAACAACCTCTGTTCCCTGGCCACTGAGGAAGTGATAGTCTCCCAGTCTGTTCCTGGCATATTTAAGTACCCCAACACCACCACCCTTCCCCTGCCCAATTTGCAGTGTCTCCCAACATCTGCCACCAGACTCTTCTCCAGCTCCTCCGCCAACGCAAGGGGTCTATACACCACTCCTATTTTTACTCTCTTGCCCCCATTTCTTATCAAGGTGACCCAAATCGACTCCACAGTTCCTTCCACCACCTCCACTCCTCCTATACCAATGCAGTTTTTGACTATTATTGCTACCCCTCCTCCCCTTCCCTCCCCCCATCCTTCCTGAACATGGTGTAACCCTCCAGGTTCCGGTCCCGGTCATGCCCTGCGGTGGCCCAGGTCTCAGTGACTGCTGCCACATCCACCTCTCCCTCAGTTAGCATTGCCTGGAGTTCAGGAATTTTATTGCCCAAGCTCCTGGCATTTAGCAGGACTACCTTCCACCTTTTCCATTTACTTCCATTTCCCCTGCTCGTGTTCCCATGGGGATTCTGTCTTCCCCCGGTCAGCGCCTTACCAGTCAGCCTTTTCCCACATTCCTCCAGCTCCCCAGGCAGGTGGAGACTGAGTTCCTTCTTTATCGGACCCCCCTCGATAGCCTCTCTCCCATCCTCCCCTTCACAAGTTTAAACCCCACCTTTCACCAACGAACCCCTCTATTTTTAACTTAAGGATTTCCCTCCCCTCCAAATTGAGATGGAGCTTATCTCTAGCATATAGCCCCTTATCCTCGTAGGTCTCCCCCCAATCCCCCATCAACCCATACCCTCTGGCCTCACACCACTCCCTGAACCACTGATTTATCTCCCTAATCTTTCTCTTGTTTTCCCCACTAGCCCTTGGCACCAGCAGGATTTATGAGAAGGAAATCATGCATCCTATGTCATGACAGACCCTGGCAAGCTCCCTGAAACTTGCCTGTATCTGTAGCTATTTCCCTCAATGTCATTGGTACCCAGGTGGATCAGTATATCCGGGGAACCTCCACAATCCTTTCCCAGCTGATATACCTCATGCTTGGCCCTGTGCACCATTAGTCCATGGATGCATTTTGTTCTAACTGGGCAGACTTCCCCCTACCTATCCCATTTAATACCCCGATCATGGAATCACCCAGCAGGATCACTCTGACCACCCCTTTTCCTCCATTTCCCCCCTTGGATGTCCCTCATCCTTTCTACCGGCCCCTTCCCAGCTGGCTTCTTGCTCCTCCCCCTTTCTTGTTGCCCCCTGCCACCCTCCTTATTTACCCTGGCCACCCCTCCCTCTGATCCTATGCCTCTCCTCCTCCTGAGTATCCTTTTGTACCTTGTTATCCCCCCATCACTGCTCGTGACTGGTCATTCCCCTATCTGCTAAACTTGCCTGGCTCGTCCTCCCTTCCTTCCCGTCTCCGTTCAGCCACTCCTTGCCTGTTGTGCTCCCCTGGCATAAACCCTCAGCTGTGTTTACTGTATCCTACTTGTACTTCTGGTTCCTCTCCTTGCCATTTCCTCCCAACTGCTACTTCTCCTTGCGCTTTCCTCTCTCTGGCCCCTCCTTCTCCTGATCTGATCCACTGCTCCCCCCATTTACCCATGTTCCAAGTTCCCCACTGTTCTTCCTGCTATCTGGCCCCTGCCTCCTGCCCTCCACTCCCTTTCCATCTCCAACCAGCCCTGTTATGGCTACAACACTCCCTCATCCTCAAGCAGAAGAAGAGAATTGAAGTGGTTACTGATCTTAAGATCTGATCCACCTCTCCCCTTGCTTCCTTCTGTCCTGCCCCAGCCATCTACCTACTTCCCTGAGAATGTCCTCTCTTTGGCCCCCCTTTGTGAGGGTCCCCAGATACCTGCCTGCTTCCTTGGTAGTGTCCTCCTTTTGGGACCCCTCTGTCAGGGTCCCTATGTGACCCCAGAGTACTCTCCTGCATGCCTTTCCCTATGCCCCCACCCCTAGTGCTTGGTGAAACCCCGTGGAAGAGCCCCTGCCCTATTCCCCAACCATACCTCCCTCCTCCCTTCAGCTGTCTCCTAATCCCCTCAACCTCCTCCCTCAGCTGTGCCAGCTGGTGGCACACTGGGCAACCACCAAACTTCCAAGCCCAGTCCAGTACCATGGCCGCCCCACACCCTGTGCACCCCACCACCCTCCCAAAGATGCTGGCCCTAGTGATGTGTGATCCCATCCCACTCCACATAGGTTTCCTTGGGTGAACTACCAGGTTTCCCACTAGTCCAAGATACACCCCTACCCACTAATCAGGTCACCCACTAATCCTAGATACAGTCCCACAGTAAACAGCTACCCCCATTACTAGGTGCAGTACTACACAGTAAACGTATAGGGGAAGTGTACAACTCCCTAAGCTCCTCTCTTTCAGTCCTTAAACCCAGCCCCCAGTGGCTAGAACTACATGAGCTACACCTGAAGCCTTTTCCTCCAATTGCAGGGCAGGTGTTCTCCTATAAATAAGCCTAGCTCTGGGGAGGGATGGGTGGGGGAGGGTGGACCTAAGGCCTACACCCGACTCTCACAAGAGTGTATCAGCCCTGTGACAGCCCCTCACTGCACCTCCAAGCACTACCAGCTAAGAAAATCTTTCAAGTCTGCTTTCTCACAGCATCCAGCTAGAAGCTTCTTTCCCAATTCACCTCTAACTGAAGACTGACTGAGTTAAGAGTCCCACCTTACTTTCAAACAGCACTAATCCCCTGAAATATGATGCCTGCACTTACAGACCAGACAGCAGCTTGTAAACACACACACACACACACACACACACACCCCAAATAGTCTGCTAGAAACAAACAGAAACTCAGCTAAGAATCTTTCAAGTCCACTTACTCTCACAGCTTCCTGCTTTTAAACACCCACAAACACCAAATTGTCTGCTGTAAACACACAAAAACCAGCTAAGACAAATCTTTCAAGTCTACTTCCTCATAGCATCCAGCTAGAAGCTTCTTTCCCCATTCTCTTAAAGACTTCTGCCTCTGGCTCGCTAGTACTCAAGTAAGAGACTTTTTACTTATATCTATATTTGGTGGGTTGTCTGTAGCATTATGGCCATATCCGCTGCAGTGTGAGTGCGGGGGGGGGTCTGGCAATGTGGAGAGTGTCAAGTTATTGCTACTTTTTGTTTGCACCTTAAAGTCTCTTTGCGTTGAAGTATTCAAAACTATGGAGAGGAAATAGTAGGAGTACAGGCCAAACAGAAGTAATTAAGTGGTTTTGTGGGTAAGTTTATGTATTGGGGTGGGAAAAACATGTTTTCATTGGTATGTGTGCTATACTGTAGTTCAACTGTGAAACTGAGATAAGTAAGAGAAAGAAAACTGAAAAGCATAAAATTTGCTACAAGCATGCTGCGTGTGTGCAGATGTAGTCAGATACAGTATGTATTGAAGTACAAGGGAGCCATATGTGTACAGACAGTATGGCTTAGTGGTTAAAGGCCCTGAACTACAAGCCAGGAGACTTGGAGGCTCAAAGACCTGATTTTGAATCTAATCAATCTCCACTTGTGTATAATGTGATCCTGAGCAAGTCACTTAACTTTTACATGTGCAGTTATCAGTGACCACTTGCTTTTTGCACTTATGCCATATGTATGCAGTCTTTCCCAATTTAACATAAAAATCATGGTTTTCACACTTGCATGCTGCACACATGCCATATGCAAGCAATCAATTCCAATTTTACATTTAAATCATAATTGCAGCACGCATATCACCCGGGTAGTTTTATGTGTGCAGCATGAAAACATTTCATATAATTATTTCTGTAAGGGTGGACTTCAGAAAGACATTTGACTAAGACCCCCATGGGGAGCTAGTCAAAAAACTGAGTGATCTTGTGCTTGTATGGAAGGATAGCAACATAGTTGGAAAACTGGTTACAGGTGAGGGCACAATATAGAAAAGACTTCAGACTTGTTTAACCTCTCAGATTGGCTTTTAGCTGACAAGGATGGGCAGAGTGGATGGCCCTGTGGGCCTTTTTCTGCCTTCACATTCTGTAAGTATTTGATAATGGTGGGCACAGTGGATAGCCTCAAGGGGCTTTTCCTGCCTTCACATTCTGTGAGTATTTTGTGAGGGTGGGCAGAGTTGATGGTCTGTGGGCCTTTTTCTGCCTTCACATTCTGTGAGTATTTTGTGAGGGTGGGCAGAGTTGATGGTCTGTGGGCCTTTTTCTGCCTTCACATTCTGTGAGTATTTTGTGAGGGTGGGCAGAGTGGATGGCACTGTGGGCATTTTATGCCTTCACAGCAAACAAAACACTTTTACATAGAAGGTACGTTACCACTCTGAGCCACTGTTCTTATCTTTCAAGACGGTGCTAACTTTTACTAGTTCTGCAACAAGAAGAGATGAGTTAGGGGTGTGGATGGCATAGATGCCATCATCTGTATGGTGAATGCATGAGACAGACATAAGGCAATTCTATTGGGAGGTAGGAAGATGTAGGCTGCTATTAAAGCAATGATATGCTGTTTATCCAATAGGTAGACAAATTGTGGGCCAAGCAGTCCTTATCTGCCATTAAAGTCTATGTTTCTATGGTGATATACACACTCTTGCCCCATATGAACATACACAATTGCCAGCAGAAACAGGCCTCGTGGTCTATCGAGTCTTAATAACTGTAGAAACCTCAACAAATCAAAGGGGTTTCCTAGTCTTGGCTCCTCACTCTAGAAGCCTCCTTAAATAAAATGGGCATCCTAGCCTTGGCTTCTCACTCTTCACCAAGAAAGGAAGAACAGAGACCTGAGAAAACATGAAGCATGGTCAAGGGCATGGCAGCTTGGTATCAATGAGAAAAAGTGCAAAATAATGCCATTGGGGCACAGAAACCCAGGGGCAGAGTGCAAAATCAGAGGAGTGGTACTGACAATCACCAAGCAGAAAAGAGACCTGGGGTGATCAAAACAGATGACCTAAAGGTGGCCAGGCAGTGTGGCAAGGCAGTTGGGAGGGTCAGTGGGATACTGGGGTGCATAGGGAGGAGTATCACCATCAGAAAGAGGGAGGTGGTATTGTCTTTGTACAGATTGCTAGTAAGACCCTACCTAGAATACTGTGCCCAGTTCTGGAAACCACATCTTCATAAGGATAAAGACAGAGGGAAGGCGGTCCAGAGGAGGGCAACTGAAATGGTACAGGGTCTGCATCAGAGTGCATCAGAAGCCCTATATGAAAAGAGAAATAAGGACTTGGATATGTACACCCTGGAAGACAGGAGAGCATGATAAAGACCTTTAAATACCTCATGGAGTTAAGTAAGGTATGAGAGGGAAGCAGTTTCCAGAAAAGAAGGTGGTCATGGAGAATGGGGGGCATGACGAGAATCGGGAGGAGGTAGATTCAGGAGAAATGTGAGGAAGTACTTCTTCACAGAAAGAGTGCTGGGTTCCTGGAACTGTCTTCCAGCAGAGGTGGTGGGGTAAAAACTGGTGAGGTTCTAGAATGTACTGGACAGGCATATGGGAATCTTGGGGAAAGGGTAGGATGGGTGGGTGAATGAGCTTGAGATCAAGTAGAATCTGCAGTGACTCTATAGGCAGGGAAAAATGAGGACAGTCGGTGGTCCAAGGAGTCTTTATTTCATGGCAAATTCTATGTTTCTAGGAGGAGAGGCATGGAGCCCTAGTGAGCTATAAAATGCTTATAAAAAGCATACCAAGCAAAGTTTCCTTATATGTCATAAATCATTCTTACAGTCATACCTCTCAACTGTACCACATTACGAGGAACGTTCCTCATTTTACTTCAGAAAAGGTCCCTGTTCCACATTGTGAGGACTTGTTCCACATTCAAAGTCAATATTTTAAAGCAAAAATCCATAGTAAATGATGGAAAAAATAACTTATTCAATTAATAACAGACATTCTGAACATAAATGCAGCATTTTAACAGTGTTTTGAGCTTCTTAGGTAAAGATTTGATTAAGTGTTCCACATTTTGCCCATTTGTTCCACATTTTAACAGGCAATGTTCCACATTTGGGGGACAAAAGGTTGAGAGGTATGCTTACAGTACATCTCCACTTATCTGTTCCTTGTTACAACTCTGGAAAGAATGTTCACTTGGGAACATAAGCTGGAGGCTGGTAAGGACAGAGGTCTGTGGTTATATTCTGTTTTAACTGAAATATTTGAATAGTTTTGTAAGTGAAATTAGTTCTATCTGTTAAAAATTATTACCTTGAGTTAGAACTGTTACTTGGGCTGTGATAGTGTAACTTTTGAGGCTTGGGAACAGTTGTTTGGTAGTGATAAATAGAGTGAAATTTAAATGTGTTGTTTGCCTGGTGTTAGGGGGAGGAGACATTAACAGGAATGACCTTTTCTTTAACAGCAATTACCTTGTCTTTCATTGTTCACTTGGGAACATAAGCTAGAGGCTGGTAAGGACAGAGGTCTGGGGTTATATTCTGTTTTAACTGAAATATTTGAATAGTTTTGTAAGTGAAATTAGTTCTATGTGTTAAAAATTATTACCTTGAGTTAGAACTGTTACTTGAGCTGTGATAGTGTAACTTTTGAGGCTTGGGAACAGTCGTTTGGCAGTGATAAACAGAGAGAAATTTAAATGTGTTGTTTGCCTGTTTTCTTAAATACAGAAAAGCCACTGGGGGTTGGGATTGAAGGGCTGAGTATTTCTGTTTGGGACTGAAATTCGAAGCAACAGGAGCTGGTGGACCTGTGACATCACACGGTACCTGATGTCTGCATACACACACTGTTAGTGGGACTGAACACACACTGGACTGTATGTGTTTGTGAGACTTGGGAACTTTATTGGTGGGGTTGAAATTGGGTTTGTAAATAACTGCAGTCAGTATAGAGAGAAACTGTACTCCAGGGAAAGGGACTGAGAAAAGGGGTGTGCCATTATAAACAGAGGGGATAACAGGGTGGCTTAGTCTCCACCATGGCAGGCATCTTCGGAAGGGTTGTAGGCTGCACAGGCTGTGGGATGGCACAATTCTCAATTGGGCCTGGAGAGAGGGAGGCTGCCCACTCTGTAGACAGCTATCTTGTATCAGGAGTGAGGTATATTGGTTAAGGAGTAAGCTGGGGGAGCTGGGGGGGTGACCAAGGATAAGGGGTGTGGATATGGGCAGCAGAAGGGTGGGGCTGAGGGGAGGCTGGGGCAATGCTCAGAAATTACAGGACATTATGTTACAGCAAGCAGGAGGGGGGATATTAGAGACAGAGGACCCTTAGATAGGGATGTTGACACTCAGGGGAAAGCGTACAGGGTGAACATTCTGAATACAAAGAGAGTGGAGGGGGAAGAGTCAGGAGGGGCTGTTTGCGAAGCCCAAACAGCAGACTGTGGGAAGGAGCCCTAAGGTGAACAGAGCAAGAGGGAAGAAGAGGGGCAGTTTAGAGGGCAGTCAGGAAAACGGGTTACTTGATGGAGGCTGACATAGAGTGTCACAACAAATTTGAGCTACTAAGCAACCTAGAGGGGAGGAAGGGGTTGGTGGAAATGAGGAAACTTATACAGAGGCCGGGGAGAGGGAGTCGGATACCCATAGGGCATCACAGACCAGCAATGGAATGGATAGAAGTAGTCCCAGAGGGAGAAGGGGAAACATAAATGTTAAGCAAATGGGGGAGATGCAACATATTGCAGACATGAGGGAGGAGAGCATGATTGGAGAGAAACTGGGAGACAAGGAGGTGGGAGAGGAGCCCCCCTTCAGCAGGGGGGTCAGTACAAAGAATGGGGCCCTAGCTAAAGGGGACCCACAGAGAGCCTCTGGAGGCAGGGGTACTATTACAAGGGGGGAGGATGGTGTGGGGGGAAGGGGAAATCATCAGGGCCAGGATAAATGGTTCGGATAAGAGAGGGTTAAAGGGGACACCTATTCAGAGGGGGTTTGAGTTAAGTGGGCAAAATAACGAGGGAGGCAGAAAGGGAAGGGTGACAAGGGTGTCTCTAATAAGGCAGGAAGACTCCCATGGAATTGAGATCATGAATAAAGGGGGGATGGGGGCTGAGAGGGCATAGTGGAGGTAACCATAAGGTTGATGGTGGTGTTAAGGTTCTGTTATTGGGAGACTAGATGATTAGTGGTATCCAGTGGGAGGGACAGGGGGGGTGGATGCCATAGCAAGGTGAAGGTAGTGAGTATCTCTGGGCTGACAGTGCACAGAGCAAAGTTCATGGTGTATGAAATGGTTAGGGATTGTGGAGGGAAACCGGATTTCCTGGTGCATTTGGGAACTAACGATCTAGAGGGAAATAGCGTTTTGGAAATTCAAGCAAGGTTCCAAGAACTTGCCAGAGTCTGTCGGGATAATGGATGCAACATTTCCTTTTCGGAGATATTACCAGTACCAAAGGCCTCAGTGGAGAAAATGAAGCTCAAGAGGTTAATGGCTGGCTCAGGAAGTGGGTGAAGACAGTGGGTTGAGGGTGTTAGGAAACTGGAATGGTTTGGGAGGATAAGGACTATATGCCAAGGACAGGCTTCATCTTGCCCCATTAGGGAAGGAAGTCCTAAACAGGGATGGCTGACCACATTCAAGAAAGGTGGGGTTTAAACTTGTGAAGGGAAAAGGATATGAGGGCTGACCAGAAGCCCTCTCTCTAGATGAGGGGAGTAGCCTCAAGCTCCAAGGGGAGGGGGAAACAGACTGGGGGTGGAGGCTTCAGGAGGAACAGAGGGAGGATGGAAGCATAAGGAATCTGGGTGGGGTCTGACAAAGAGGATCAGGGATAAGGGTGGGGTTGGTGTTAGTAAATGGCAGGAGCTTGGAAAACAAGTTGCCAGAGTTCCAGGCCATGCTGTTTGAAGGGGTGGATGGGCGAGCTGGTCACGGAGACATGGGCCAACAAAAACCATGACTGGGACCTAAACGTGCGGGGGTACACTATGCTTAGGAAGGATAGAAAGGAGGGCAGAGGGATGGAGTGGCTATGTTCATTAGAGATGACATAGAAATTGCCAGGGTAGAAGAGGCAGAGGGAAACGTGGAGGCCTTATGGGTCACCCACGATCCCCAGCAGGAGATAAGGTCAAGCTGGGTGTAGTATATAGGCCCCCTGGGATGAGTGATGTTCTAGAGGATGGTTTGCTGGACAACATCATTGCCCAGTGTGGACCAAAAGGGGAAGGAGTGGTGTTGATGGGGGACCTTAATATGCCAGGTACAAACTGGGGAACCATGTCCTCTAAGGTGGCCAAGGAGCAGAGGCTGCTGGACAGCTTCCAGGATGTGTTCTTAACACAGCATGTGATGGAGCCTGTGACAACCCACCTCTCCCTCTGGGCTGAAACAGCTTTTAGAGAGGTGTGTGTCCTCGGGTATTCGCTGCCACCAGCTGGACTTTCCTTCCGGCACCTCTTTCAAGTGTACAAACTTAAATAATCACACATGCAATTGCACAAGTTAAAGTCTGGTAGTGTGTCTCTTTCAGGTGGCGGATGCTACACAGAGTTTACCCTAGCCAGTGGAAAACCAAATCTACCTTAGAAAATGACATCAGAGACACAACTGTTGAGCAAATAAATAGCTTTTACTTAACAGAAAGTGCAATGAGCATTTACAGGAAATGTATTTACAACACAAGAGAATAACACTCATACAGGAAAAGTAAACAAATGTTTTTAAACAACAGATGGCAAAAGAAGAAGGCTATTACTGAAATATACTATCACTAAACTTACCCTTCCCTGTCCTTACAAGAGACACTGGACCCTGTTCTAACTGCCAGCTCCCACGGACATACCAGGTAGGCTCCAAGCTTATGTTTCCCCTCACAGCTTCCAAAGGCAAGAGAGAGTTCTCTGTCTTACAGAAGGTTATATATTCTCTGGAGAATAGGACATTCCTATTCTCCCCTTAAATGCACCAACCAACTAACATGTATGTATTTAATTGTCCCAATCAGAGTGAACACCTATTGGGGACCAATTATATTCCCCTTGCACCTTAAGTTTATATTTGAATGATCCAATCCATTCAAACTGCCCTGTGTCCGTGTCTGCAAGGTCTGTGTGTGTCTGGAGATGTCCACTTGAGATTTATGACCAGCTCTTATCTAGCAGCTAGGAATTCCACAAGCTGGTTGCTGCTGGAGGATTTCAGCCTCAGTGTATTTTTCCACACTGCTAAAAAATAAAGGCATCTACAGAATTCAAACCATTAACTCTTCCTTCCCATTTCTGTCACATCTCCCCAGATATCGAGCGTGTCCTTGGGCCACCCCAAGCGACACAACTGTTCATGCAATTACTGGAAGTGCCAAAAGTATCCAGCCAGGCCATTAGCCCTGCTTAGATAGCCCATCCGCATTTGCATTTTGTTTGCCACTGTGATGCTGTATGGTCATGTTGTATGCCTGCAGTACCAAACTCCAACGTAGTAGCCATCATTTTGTCCACTGACCTATGAAGCCAAATCAGGGATTGTGATCTGTGACCACAGTAAATTCTCTCCCATATAGGTAAGGCTGAAGCTTCTGAAGAGCCCACACTATTCCCAAGCATTCCTTCTCAATTGTGGCGTGCCTCCTCTCCAGGCAAAGCCTTCGCTGAGGCACAACTGGGTGCCTCCCCTGCTGAGTAACTTGGCTCACAGCCCCAGCCCATGATCTGAGCATCCACATGAACCATAAACTTTAAATTATAATTAGGGCTAGCCAATACAGCTGGGCCGGTAAAGGCCTTTTTAGCTCATGAAAAGCAACCTCACAACCTTCTGACCACTTCACTGCATCTGGCTTTCCTTCTTGGTTAGGTCTGTCAGGGGCTTAGCCAGATCGCTATAATCAGGAACAAACTCTCAGTAGTACCCTGCAGTCCCAGAAATGCCCTGACCTGTCTTTTGTGGTAGGAGTAGGCACAGGCCAGGATGGCATCAACCTTGGCATGCTCTGGATGGATGTGTCCACTACCCACCCGGTGCCCAAGGTAGGATACCTGCCATACCTATCTGGCACTTCTCTGCCTTGACTGTCAGACCTGCCTTCTTTAACCTGTGGAACACATCCCACACATTCTTGATGTGCTCATCCCAGGTCTGGCTATATATGGCTATATCATCCATATAAGCCAATGCAAACTCACCTACCCCAGACAGAATGCGATCTACAAGCCGTTGAAAGGTTGCAGGTGCATTCTTCATTCCGAATGGCATTACCTTAAATTCATATAAACCAAATGGAGTAACAAGCATTTGATCTTTCCCTGGCCATGAGGGTCAGAGGTACCTGCCAATAGCCCCTTGTTAGGTTTATTGTGGTCAAATACTTGGCCCCCCAGTTGCTCCAGGGTCTCATCTGTTCTGGGCATGGGATAAGCATCAGACCGTGCAGCTGTTAAGCTTCCGAGTCCACGCAGAATCGTGTGGTGCCATCTCTTTGGGGATCAGTAACACGGTGATGCCCAGGGCTACTAGATTCCTGGATTACCCCAGTTACAGCATCTCTTGAGCTCCTCTTCACAGTCTGTTAACATGCTCAGGTACACTGTAGGGGACTGTTTCAGGGATCCTGGTCCCTGTATCCACATGGTGCTCTGCCATCGTGGTACCCTGGTTTCTGTGACATGTCTTCAAATTCTCTCAGCACACCCCTAATTTCTTGCACCTGGGCTGGTGTCAGCTGTTCCGAGAGGTGAGGCTGTCCACGGAGGATGCACCCCTGGCCTCCCCAAGTAGGTCCACCAGTGGATCTACTCAGTTTCTCCTCTGAGCACTGCATACAGCGAGGACCATTTCCTCTGTCATGGTAGGGCTTCAGCATGTTAACATGATACACCTTTCGTTTGCATCTCCTGTCCGTAGCTCTATCATGTGAATTGATGTCCTACCTTCTTGGACAATGGAGAATGGCCCTCCCATGCTGCCTGTAATTATTCTGTCGGACAGGGATGAGTGCCATCACTACTGTCCCACCTCTATATTCTCTGGCCTGGGCCCCACAGTCATACCAGACTTTCTGCCTGTTGTGCAGTGGCCAGGAGCTCCTGAGCAAACCCATGAGCTCCCTAGGTGGGTCCTCCAGTTCAGGACATACTCCACAACAGACTCTTGGGAGGCACGGTCACCTCCCCATTCATCCCGAATCAAATCTAGTGGCCCCTGCACCCTATGACCAAACAGGAGCTCGAAAGGTGAGAACCCTGTGACCCTGTTGGACTTCCCTATGTGCAAATAGGAGATGAGGCAAATATTTGTCCCAGTCTCTCTTATGCTGGTCAGCAAAAGTCCTTAGCATGGTCTTAAGGTTGAATTAAATCGCCCACTAGACCATTAGCTTGGGATGGTATGGGAGGTTTTGAGCTGCTTACCCACACTTCTCCCACCTACACATTAATCCTGACATAAAATTGGCACCGGTCTGACAGTATCTCCTGGGAAAGCTCACCTGCTAAATATTTCCAACAGTGCATCTGCCACTGGTCCTGCCTCAGAGGATGTTAGGCCACTGCCTCTGGGTATCTAGTGGCATAGTCTACAACTACCAGGATATACGCTTGCCAGTGTGACTTGGGGTGCTCAATGGCCCCACTATGTCCACTGCTACCCTCTTGAAGGGTTCATCAATAATGGGCAGGGGCACCAAAGCTGCCTTGGCCTTGTCCCCATTTTCCTACCACTGGCACTGTGGACAAGTCCGCACAAGCTGCAACATCCTTGCCAATACCAGGCCAGAAGAAAATATTATGAGGCGCTGCGCCTCACTCCCAAGTGCCCTGAAAAGGGATATCATGTGCAAGCGCTTAGCTGACGGTGAACCTAGGGGGACTACCAGCTGCTGGAGTACCTCACCAGCTAGCCCTTCCTCTGTTGTACATTCTCTGTACAACAGCCCATTGTCCCAGTAAATGGACTCTTTACCCCCCTGAGAATGCTCAGCCCCATGAGCTATTTCCCTCAGTTTTTCCAGGGTAGGGTCAGTTCACTGTGCAGCACTCAGCTGCCCTCGTCTGACCCTTCCCAGTGCCTCTTCTGAAGGAAGTCCTGTGGGTTCCTCTATTTGTGACTGGGGTTCTGGACTGCAGCTTCTAGCCAGCCCCTCCCCTGTGCTGGACACTTCCTCAGCTGCTGAGGGTGTGGCTGGACCACCCAAAGTCAACCCTCTCCCCCTCAGAAGCTTGCCCTTGTGCCTGACTACAGGTTACAACACACACCCGTTTTTTACTGGGGTCCAAATCCTTCCCACAATCATACTTTACAGGTAGGTCCTCTACAACTCCACCTCCTTTTCTACATGGCCCCTTCCCAGCTGAGGAAGACTCTAGCCATTGGTAATGGGACTGGTAGCCCCTGTAGAATGCCCGGACCTTGGAGTATTTCCCGAGGCACGATCTGCTCTGCCCGAATGAGATCTTGCCTTACCAGGAGATGTCAGCACCTGTGTCCCATAGTCTCTGTGTTACTATTCCATTAATTGTAATGGGACGCAGATTCTCACTGAGGAGAGTGGTTCTTCAGACTGGACACACTTACAAACACACCAAGTGCCCTTTGATCACCCCCTGCCCAATATCTCTGCCTTAACCAGTTTCTGAAGGCAGTTATATCTCAAGTGTCCCACTTGATTGCAAATATGACATTTCTAGGGACCTATTTCTTGAGTCCCCTAGAACCAGAGGGCTCTACTTTGGGCCCAGGTGCAGGCTGGTTTCTTTGGCTGCCCCATGGGATCCCTATACCCATGTGCTGCCCCATACCATAAGACTTACGTTGTGTGTGGATGGCTAGACAGATACTTGTCAGCGCTTCCTGCCACCTCTGTGGAAGAGGCGCATGCCTCTGTCTATGAGCCATACACGCATGTCCTCAGGTACAATTTTAAGGAATTGTTCTCACCAATACATCTTTAATCAGTTCCACAGTAGTTGTTTTAGCCCCTCCATCCACCTATCAAGGTAAAGTATAAGTTTAACCTGCAGTTCTGCATAACTGTCTTCGGCTTTTTCTTTAACTCCCTAAATTTTCTTCTATAAGTCTCAGGAGTTAATTCAAAATGTTTCAACAACACTGTTTTTACTTTATCATAATCAGTATAGTCTTCTATTACTCATTTTAGCAATGCATTCAACGCTGTCCCCGCAGCAAGTGTGTGAGATAAGTTGACTCAGGAAGCCTTAGTCAATTGTAATTGATTACATACGCTCAAATGACCTTAAAATAAATCAAGGTCATCTCTTTAAACTGAGGGAACAATTTAGAATTCATTTTGCTTCATGAGGTAAACTCACTCCACCATTACTCACCGGTTTGCTGACCACGGAGAGTCATCATCTCCTTCTCGTGCTGTTGTCTCTGGAGTTCATGCTGTCGTTTTCTCTCTGTCTGCCAACCTCTTGCTTCTGCTTCAGCATCCAGTCTTTTCGCCTCAATGCCTTGTTTTGCAGCAATAGCTGCAGTCGCAGTGCCTCGTTGATTTGAGGGGCCTGCTGCCTCAGTTCTGACTCACCCCAACGACTGTCTGCTTCAGATCATGTGCCAAGAGGTAGCCATGAGATCTGCCTTTTTCTTCTGCTTCAGACTTTCAGGCTGAATCCCCTTCCTGGCACCTTTCAACAAGCTGTGGCACAGTAAGTGAGTCATACTCAGTGAGCTCATTCTCTACTGCTACACTATACTGTGCTATCTAGAAACAAATAAAACTGTTGTACAAATGTATCCTCTTGTATATCCTGTTTTGCAATGCTAAGGTAACTGTTCCACTGGCAAACTCTGTATCAGTGAGGCTACGAGTCCGGCTATCATCACCCCACCACTGCCAACCAATATATGACATCCCACCTCCCTCTGGGCTGAAACAGCTTTAGAGAGGTGTGTGTCCTCAGGTATTCACTGCCACCAGCCAGACTTTCCTTCCGGCACCTCTTTCAAGTGTACAAACTTGAATAATCACACGTACAATTGCACAAGTTAAAGTCTGGTAGTGTGTCTCTTTCAGGTGGCGGAGTTTACCCTAGCCAGTGGAAAAACAAATCTTACCTTAGAAAAATGACATCAGAGACACAACTGTTGAGCAAATAAATAGCTTTTACTTAACAGAAAGTGCAATGAGCATTTACAGGAAATGTATTTACAACACAAGAGAATAACACTCATACAGGAAAAGTAAACAAATGTTTTAAACAACAGACGGCAAAAAGAAGAAGCTATTACAATGAAATATATCACTAAACTTACCCTTCCTATCCTTACAAGAGACACTGGACCCTGTTCTAACTGCCAGCTCCCACGGTCATACCAGGTAGGCTCCAAGCTTATGTTTCCCCTCACAGCTTCCAAAGGCAAGAGAGAGTTCTCTGTCTTACAGAAGGTTATATATTCTCTGGAGAATAGGACATTCCTATTCTCCCCTTAAATGCACCAACCAACTAACATGTATGTATTTAATTGTCCCAATCAGAGTGAACACCTATTGGGGACCAATTATATTCCCCTTTCACCTTAAGTTTATATTTGAATGATCCAATCCATTCAAGCTGCCCTGTGTCCGTGTCTGCAAGGTCTGTGTGTGTCTGGAGATGTCCACTCGTGATTTATGACCCAGCTCTTATCTAGCAGCTAGGAATTCCACAAGCTGGTTGCTGCTGGAGGATTTCAGCCTCAGTGTATTTTTTCCCCACTGCTAAAAAAATAAGGCATCTACAGAATCCAAACCATTAACTCTTTCCTTCCCATTTCTGTCACAGAGCCCACAAGGGAGGGGCATGTCCTGGATGTGGTTCTGGCAGATGGGGATCTGTAAGGGACCTGGTTGTACTGGACCCCTGACTGGGAGTGACCACAATACTGTCTGGTTTCAAATAAGCATGGGGAGGGGTGAGATCCAGGACACTGGCAGTGGACTTCAGGGGCAGACTTTGTGGGCATGGAAATATTCTCAAGGATCACTTGAAGGGGATTACATCAATGACAAGTGTGGAAAGGAGATGGGAGGTCATAAAACGGGGACTTCATGAGGCAGTCAGGATCTGTGCTAAGTTGAAACGTAAGGGAGCAATGTCACATAAACCATGCAGGTGGTACAGTGAGGGACAGGTAGCAGTCAGAGAAAAGAAGGCGGCCTACAAAAAATATAAAACAACAAGAGGGGATAGGGATAAGGAAATGTACCATCTTGCATCTAGAAAAGTCACCCATATGGTGAGGGGAGCAAAGTCCAGTAAAAAGCAGCGGCTGGCACAGGGGATACATGGAGGGGAAAAGGGGTTCTTCTGGTACATTGGGGAGCAGAGAAAACTAAGGGCCATCTCAGCAGATTGAGATCAGAAGGAGGGTGGGTGGAAGAGGCAGGGACCAGGCAGAGGTATTTAACGAGTACTTTGCCTCTGTGTTCACTAGGGAGGGGATGGATATCTACAAAGCAAGGCATGAAGAGGATAGAAGCTGCAGTGAGGGATCAGGGGAGCAACAGAAATGGAGCAAGAGGGAGGAGAGGTACCCCAGAGGTGTCACATCTGGATAAGGATAAAAGGCCAGTAAGGTGGAGGGACGGATGATGCTATCTCGCCAAAGGTGTGGTTAGCCCTCAAGGCCCTAAAGAAAGACAAATCTCCTGGGCGGATGGCATTCATCCAGAGTACTATGGGAATTGGCAGACATACTGGCTGCACCCCTGGCGGAGCTCTTCAACAGGTCACTTGAGACAGGAAGGGAACCTAGGGATTGGCGAGAGGCACATGTGGTGCCAATCCATAAAGCGGGGTCGAGGGAAGTACCAGGTAACTATAGACCCATCAGTTTGACCTCGGTGGTGGGAAAATTAATGGAGAGTATACTAAAGGAACGATTGGGGTGTACTTGGAGGAGGTGGGAGGTCTGATAGTCGTGCAACATGGGTTTGTGCCAGGTAGATCATGTCAAACCAATCTTGTGGAGTTCTACGAATGGGTAATATCAGAACTGGACAGGGAAAGCTCTGTGGATGTATTATTCTTGGACTTCAGCAAGGCGTTGACTCTGTCCCCCACAATGGTCTGGTGGAGAAACTGATGGGGTTAGAAGTAGGCCTTTGATGGTCAGATGGATTGAAAACTGGCTAGCTGGATACACCCAGAGAGTAGTGGTCTGTGGGAGCTCTCGAACCCCAGAGAGGTTGGTAGTGGGGTACCGTGGGCTCGGGTCCTGGGTCCCATCCTGTTTAATGCATACATATTCGGACATCAGGAGGGTATAGGGTGTGAAATGAGTCTCTTCACAGACGTCTCCAAGATGGGAGCAGTAGTTGAAGGAGAAGAGGGGAGGTTGGCCCTGCAAGGGGACCTGGACACCCTGGAAAGCTGGGCTCACACATGGAAATTAAATTTCAATATCACCAAGTGCAAGGTGTTGCATCTTGATCAGGGAAACCCTAAACACAGGTACACCCTGGGAGGGGAGGCGCTGGAGGCCTCAATAGGGGAAAAAGACCTAGGGGTCATGGTGGATGCATATATGAATAACTCTGAGCAGTGCAGGAGAGCAGCTAGCAAGGCAAACAGGATGTTGGGATGCATCGCAAGGGGAATCACCTCTAGGAGCAAGGAAGTGATTCTGCCGCTGTACAATGGACTGGTTAGACCACACCTTGAGTACTGTGTACAGTACTGGAGACCACACTTGAAGAGGGACATACAGCTCCTGGAGGGGGCAGAGGAGGGCAACTAAGATGATAAGAGGGCTAGGGATTTGACGATGAGGACAGACTTGAGGAGCTCTGCCTATTTTCATTGGAGGAGAGGAGAGACATGGGGACAAGGATTGAGGTCTTCAAGTACCTCAAGGGAATAAATAGGGTAAACATGGAGGGATCTTTAGACTAAAGCAGGGAGGTATCACCAGAGGCATGGTTTGAAGTTGGAAGGTGGAAGGGTGAGGGGGAAAAGAGGAGGAGGTTTTTCACTGAGAGGGTGGTGGACCCTTGAATGCACTGCCTGATGAGCTGGTTCAGAGATCCACAGTGGAGGGCTTCTAAGAGAGGGTGGGACAGACACAGAAAGTGGATGTATCAGATGATGGCCTGTCCCAGGGGGGTGAGGATGGATGATAGGGGTTTCTGGAGCACAAGGGATGGGAGGGCCTCGGCACCCAACTAAGGATCTCTGGTTCGAGCAGACTCGATAGACCGTAAGGCCTAATCTGCTGGCAAATAGTATGTTAGTAATAACACCTGCTGGTAGCTCTGGGTATGGCACCTGCAGCGAAAAGCTACTAAACTTAGTCTCCCTAAATATACAGCAGGTAGTCTCCTGCCTAAATTCACTAAATTCGAAGCATGGGTTGCGTTAGTGCAGCCTGACATTATTTACCTAATTGAAACTTGGCTCAGTCCATGCATACCTGATGCTACAGTCTCTTTGCCAGGCTTCAGTGTCTTCAGCAAGCAATGATACCCACCAGCCCAGGGGCATAATGAGGCCCGACGCCACAGGCGAAGTGCCTTATAGCCCCTGGAAGGGCAGATACAGCCCATAAAACCCACCCTGGAGGGTATTATTGCGCTTAGAAAATGGTCGCTTTTTTTTAATAAAAAATGATTTCATAAGGAAAAAAGAATAAAATATTAATAAACCTATTAGAAATAGCAGCTTCTGTAAAATAGTGCCTCAACTGAAATGTCACTTGAGGGTGCTGCTGCTTTTGGTAACATTTGTTTTCTACTTTGTAGTGTTTCTCTTTATTTTGCATTGATTAGGTTTCACTCAGTAACCCCATCTCCTCCCCCCACAATTAATTTGAGCTAGACATTTTTTAAAGTAAAAAAAAATGTATATTGGTTTTGTTGAGCTGCATTAGTGGGTAGCGATCGTCTGACCGGTAGAGTGAGGATGACAGGACATGATGCATTGGAATGGGATATGGAACTGCATCAGAGGTCAAGGGAGCCACTGCCCAAAAGAAAAAGTTTACTTGTAAGACAAGGTAAATTTACAACTTTTGTACTGCTTCTGCTGTGTGCTTTTTGAACAGGTTGAGCTCTGCAGGGCTATAGTAGTATAATGGGAGAATCTGGCAAAGGAGCAGTGACTGTTGTTTTCCGAGTTTCACTTCCAATGCAGGGAGACACACTGCTGGCTTGGTACAGCAACTTGATCAGTCGGTGTTTGTGGAACAGTAGAGCCATGTTGCTTTTGTAAAGATTGAGTAGCTCACTGTGACAACAAAAGTTAAATTTGATAACAAATATTTGTTCTACTTTTTTGTGGAAGGTTTTGTGAGACCAGAGTGAGGGGTGGGGAGATGCACTACCCAATATCTGTTGCTCAGTAAATCTCGGTTACCGAGAAAAAAATAATGAGTTTAGTTTGAAATTTTGTTTTGCCTATTGATATTAGTTATGCAGTTGGTTGGCACTGGCTTGGGCTGGCACTCCTTTCAGGTGGGCATTGTTGTCTTATAGATGCCCACCTAAAAAATGGTTCAGCCAATCAGAAGAGAGAATCCATTTTGCCCATTTTCTAAGGGATAATACAATAGGCAAGCAAGGTGGGGGGGCTGCCTTATCTACTTCAGAGCAGACCTGGAGGCCTCAAAAATAATGATCACAGACCTAACTATGGATTGTGAATGCCTAGTATTGAAACTTTTTGATAGGGTAATGGCACAAATCTCTTGTTATCCTGTCTGTATATATGCCATCAGGTAAACAGAAACAGCATAGTGTCACATACTACTTCATGCAACTCAGTCAGAACTGTGAATACATTGTTACTGGTGAATTGAACATCAATTGGAGGCTACATTCAGCACTTTCCATGGACTGGATTGTGGTCATTTGTTGAGTCAGGAAGTACCCCAGAATTGCAAATGGAGAGGTTAGAAACAACAATCCATGTGCCGGCATGGTGGTTCAGCAGACTGAGGCATTATACCTTACCTCGTGCTACGCCAGCAACGCGGGTTACAAGTTATTCAGAAAGGACGGAGAGGGATGACATGGAGGAGTGGTTGCATTGTATATAAAGGAAGATATAAAGGCCATGGAAGTCCAGAGAAGTTGGGGAGAACCTGAGGCTCTGTTGGTCACTCTCAAACCTGGCACAAACTCGACCCTCAGACTGGGAGTGATTTATAGCTCCCCCTCCCCCTTCAAGGGGCAGAGGCAGACAAAGCTTTGCTGGAAAGAACAGTAAAAATGACAGAAAAAGAAGTCATACTGATGAGGGACTTCAACCTCTCAGATGTAGGCTGGCCCTCTTGTACAGCATCCACAGCCAAAATCAGAGATTTCCTGTATAATCTGCAAGGTGCTGGACTCGACTACCTCGTCACAGCCCTCACTAGGGAAAATGCAGTCCTAGACGTGGTGCACACAAACAGCAGCATGGTCAAGGACGTGGAGGTGGGGTGCCACCTGGGGACAAATGACCCCAAATCAGTCTGGTTCAAGGTCAATATTAAGGAGGAAATAAATCACTCTAAGACATGGGTCCTGGACTTCAGAAGGACGTATTTTGATCAGGTAAGAATATGCTTTAAGGATATCCTCAAGAGTAAAATGAAAGGGGGGGGGTTGAAGTATACTGGACTAATATATGAGAGGCAATAGCAGAGGTCAATGACATATTTTCCAGACTGGTCAGTAAGACAAGAAAAAGTAAAAATCCTCTCTGGTTCACTAGAGAGGTGGCAGCTGTGATCAAAGCAAAGAGACTAGCATTCAAAAAATACAAGATCTCAAATAGCAACAAGGATAGGGATGCTCACAAAAGCAGCTTGAGGGAGGCTTCTAGGGTGATTAGAGTGGCAAAGGTACAAACTGATGTGGAAATTGCACTGGGGTATAAAAAGGCAAAAAAACCCTTCTTTAGGTACATAAGTGACAAAAGGAAAAACGGGGGTATTGTAAGATAAGCATTGATGGGAAGAAAATAGAATAAGACAGAGAGAAGGCAGAGGTCTTAAATTAGTATTTTTGCTCTGTCTTTACAAAGGAGGAGCCTGGAAATGGGCACACCACTAAAGGAGCTAATAATTGCACAAGGGGGTAGACCCAAGCCCTTTTACAGTAGAGAAGGTAATGAATGAACTCAATAAACTAAAGGTAGATAAAGCCATGGGGCAGGACAGCATCCACCCACGCATACTAAGAGAACTTAGGGATGAATTGAAAACACCTCTAGCAGATTTTTTTCAGCGGATCCCTGAGACAGGGAATTGTTCTACAAGACAGGAAAAGGGCAGTAGTGTTTCCCATATATAAAGGAGGGAGCAGGGAGGTGGTATATAACTACTGCCCTGACAGTCTCACCTCGGTGGTAGGCAAGATGATGGAAACCCTGCTAAAGAAAAGAATGTTAACTTTCCTGGAAGAGACTGGACAGCTGGAAAGCAGGCAACATGGCTTCATGGTGGGAAGGTCCTGCCAGACTAATCTGAGCAAGTTTTTTTGACTCGGTTACTAAGATAGTGGACCGGGAAGAGCCATGAATATTATCTACTTCGACTTTAGCAAAACCTTTGACTTGGTCCCACACAGAAGGCTACTAAATACTGCTAGGTGGTGGAGGTCAGGAGTGAGAGATGGGAAATCTGCCCTCTCTATGGGCTGGGGGTTGGACGGATATAACTATTACACTACCATGGAAGTAAACATCAGAGTAACACTGACACCACATGGGGTACCTGAGGTGAGGTGAGGTGAGGTGGGGGGTGGAGTGCTGGGGTGGACACCAGCAAGGGAAAAACAAAAGCAGGGAAGCATGAGCACAGAGGTAGACATTATGCAGTCTGGTCAGGCTCCAAACAATTCCCTTGCACCACAGGAAGTGTTAGGAATGAAGGCAGCACCAGGAATGGGATTAGCAGGGGGAGCACAGCAAAGTTATGTTTAAGTGACAGGTAAAGCACACCAGCAGGACTGAGTAAGTAAGTTTCGGTCTCTAAGATGTTCATCTCATTCAACATGACTTGGCAATCTTTAATGATTTGCTGAAGAGGAGTTAGCCATAGAAACATTTTCCCTGAACCAGCTGTAATTTCCTATAAGCAGCTCCCTAACATTTCTTGCATAACAATTTGTAGCAAGCTCCCAGCAGATCAAATAACCTTGAAATGAGAGGAGCAAAACCATGTGCAACAATGCAAGACATAAGACCCGCACCCATACATGCACACAGACCACCATCAAAACAATCCAGAAAAACACATTAACAAGCATTTGGCAATGCTGAATGTTTGCTTGCTGGCATTGACATTGGTTGTGTAGGAGTTACAGAGTTGCATAATAGGAATAGCAGTGAAGTATTGAACTGAAGCCAACCCCACCACTACCATGCAGAGACTGACAGACATTGGGGTGTGCCTTTGGGGCATCAGGCATAATAGCCACGTCATTTCACCACACCCTACCCTGCAAACATCAACAAGTGTCATGGTGTGCCTTGGGGTCTTTGGGCCTTATGCTCACCCCATTCCATAAGGAAATATGGTGAGATGGATGCAGTATAGGAGAATGGGGCGAACTTTGAAGCCAAAGAGTCCAAAGCACACCTCGATGACTGTCACTGGCAGCAGAGTGTGGGTGGGGGTGTATTAGTATGAGTATTACAGGTGACAATCCCAAGTCACACCCCTGATGCCTGTCAGTCTCTACAGGGTGGGGCGTTATGGCCGGAAACCCTAATGCCCCAGACGTTCATTGGTATTTCACTCTAATTTTTCAACATGGGTTTTTTGAGACCCTCCCACCTCAAGAACGGTGGCAATGTCAGTTCATTAGTTGAAAGCTGATTTTGCACAGCGGCTATGCCATTTGGCACCACAGGTGTGAAAACACATTTCGAACAGGATGTGAAAAATGACAGTTATACTGTTCATGAGAAGGTGTAAAAATGGCAATGTTGAAAATCTGAAGTGCAAATATAAAAAACTGGTGAAGTCACGAGCATGCGTAGAAACTGTAATTAGTTTGGTGATTGTTTACAGTAGATTGTCAACACAGGCATTTTAGGACCTCCACTCATGAACAGTGTCACTGTGATTTTCATAATCTGTCCCAAACACTGATTTCCCACAGCAGCCATGCATTTCTGTGCCAGAAGTGTGAATACACTTTTTGGCCAGGGTGTGAAAAATGACAGATGTACTGTTCATAAGGAGGTGTGGTAAAAATGCCACTGTAGAAAATCTGGGCTGAAAATATTACAAATTTGTGCACTTATGAGGGTGCGGGGAAACTGCGCAATGCACGCACGTAACACAGTCATTTTATGGACTTTTGTCACCAAATTTTCAACATAGCCATTTTAAGACCTCTGCACATGATCAGTGTCACTGAGATTTTCTTAATCTGTCCCGAACATTGATTTTGCACACCAACCGCACTGCTGTGCGCCACATGCGTGGAAATACATTTTGGGTGAGATGTGAAAAAAGACAGCTGTACAGCTCATAAGGGTGTGGTAAAATGGCAATGTTGAAAATCTAGAGTGAAAATATTAAAAATTTGTGAAGTTAGGAACTGTGCAATGCACACTTGTAAAACAGTAATTTTGGGGAATTTTTTTACCAAATTTTAAACTTAGGGTTTTGGGGAGCCTACCTCATGAATTGTGACACTGTCATTTCATTACTCAGTCCTAAAGGTGGTTCCACGCAGTGACCACAAAATCACCTTTCTGGACCGAATAACAAAATAACAGTGCCCCAAGAACCCCAAGTTGAAAATTTGGTGAAAAAATTCCCCACAATGGCCAAGATATGCACAAAAGTTGAAAAAAAAACATTTTTGCCATTATACAGCTTACTGGCATTTCTTCAGTTCGTGGTCGGTTTTGAAGAGCGTAGATGTGTTCCTGGTCCAACGAAGATCATCGCACTGGGCTCCAGAGGTAAGTATGGGGTTGGAGGGTGGCGGGAGGTGGGTGCGCAGGGGGTAGGCACTGGTTGGGGAGGGGTGCAAGACAGACATTGAGGGACTTTTTTTTTTTTTTACAGGTATCTTTATTTCTAATAGAAGATGACATGGAACTTTTGCCATGCTGGGGTGGGCTCCCAGCGTGGCAACTGGAAGTTTATTTTTTGGGGGAGTAGTGGAGCCGATGGGGGATTGGGCACCCTCATCAGTCATACGGATGTTTGCCATGCTGAGGTTGGCTCCCAGCATGGCAACAGGAAGTCGGGTTTTTTTGCTGGGGGGGATTGAGTGCAGCCGATGGGGGCTTAGGCACCTCCGTCGCCATTCAGACTTTTGCCACACTGAGGTGGGCTCACAGCATGGCACCTAGAAATCTGTTTTGGGGAGGGGGCAGTGGAGCTGACGAGGGATTGAGCACCCCCATCGGCCATATAGTGTGCGGGTGGGGGGAGTGCATGAGCATGTTGGGGTTGGCTCCCAGCATGCTACGTAGGTGTTCAGGGCAGTGGGCGGGAGAACTGTCTATGACAGTTCAGATGCAGTGTGACATGCAGGCAATTTGCATACTGCTGATGGCAGTATGCAAATTGCCTACACATTACCACAGTTGATTGCAGTGTTTTTTTAGTTTCAACTGTACGCCATTGCATCCGAACTGCTGTCATAGACAGCTCTGACATGTATTGGTGCGGGGAGACAGCGCCTGCAAAAGGGAGCAGGGCACTGGAAGCTGAGTGGCACACCTACAAAAATTTATATAGTCACACTATGTTGCTTGCACATGTGTGCAAGCAAACATAAAAATGAATTGATCCTACACATCAGTCAAGCTATATGATTTTGCTAATTCAGTGAAAAACATGCACAAATGGATGCTATATAGGGGAAATGAGGCATTCACTGCACACCAGAATGAACCGTGACTGACACACAACAGTAAATCAGATTATTAGGACAAGGTATGTCTCAACTAGATCATTCCCTCTTGGCCTGTCTGCCCTAATACGAAGAGGCAACTTCAAAAGCACAGGAAACAAGGACGCGGTAACTAAAATATATCAAACAATTTATTTTGAATTTTAAAGGACTCGGCTGGGACATTGGATGTATGACACAGTACAGAAATGTTTAATACTATATGTTTCTTTTTTCAAATATGTGTTTTATTTGCTTTCTGAGCCCCCCCCCCAACACACATTCTGTGTATTTCAGGTCATTACTGTTCTGTGTTTCTGTCAGGATACTTTTCAAATGAACACTTCAAAACATCCATGCACCAGGCAGTCTCTCCTACGAATATAACACTTCCTGCTAAACATCCTCTCACAGTTATAGACACCCATTCCTGTTCATTGCCCATACACCCTGTTAAGTTCTTACCCTTCAGTTTAAGCCATGTAACTGTCCAGTCATAAATTATTTTGAAACAATGGATCACAGCATATATGAATTCAACTTCTTTTGCTTAGTTGCTATTCACCTGAAGAAGGGACCTGCAGAGACCCATAGACACACAGAATTTGACTGCAGATAAGGACCGCTTGGCCAACCCAGTCTTCCCATTTTGCTACCTATTGGATAAGCTGCAGATCCTAGTTAACCAACAGCCTACTTCTTCCTACCCCCACCAGAGTTGCCTTATGTCTATCCCATGCATTCTTGAATACCCCCACTATTTTTGACCTCACAACCTCCTTAGTAAGTCTGTTTCATGCATCCACCACCCTCCCTCCCTCTGAAAAAATACTTCCTCACGTTGCCCCTGAACTATCCTCTATATAATGATTTTGCCCCCTTGTTCTTGCACATCTCTTTTTCTGAAAAATGCTACCCTCTTGGACTTTGTTGATTCCTTTGAGGTACTTGAAATTCTATCATGTCCCCCCTCGCCCTCCTTTCCTCTAGGGTAAATATATTAAGCTCCTTTAGTCTCTCTTCATATGGCTTCTGGTGCAGACCCTGCACCATTTTAGTTGCCCTCTTCTGGACAGCCTCCATCCTGTCTGTGTCGTTGCGAAGATGGGGTCTCCAGAACTGCATGCAGCCCTGTCACCTATTCACCTTTATCACAACATCTGTGCTCCCCACTCCCCTGCTTCTCTCCTTCCTCCTAGTGGCACCGGTCTGTCTTTCTTTCTGGTGAAGATGTAACAGAAGTACTCATTCAGTACCTCTGTTTTGCCCCCATTCTCTGCCAACCCACTCTCCCCTTTCTGAGCCTAACAGTCACATTTTTCTTGTCCCTATTCTTTCTAATATAGTTAAAAAGCAGTGCTCCCTGTTCTTAATTCCCTTAGCTAGCTGCAGTTCCTTCTGAGCTTTAGCCCACTTCACTACCTCACTTGCTACCCTAGCCATCTTCAAGTAATCCTCCCTGGCTTGCACAGTCTTGATCATCTTGCATTTCCTGTAGACTGACCTCTTGTTCCTTACTGCTTGTGTGATCTCTGCAGTAAACCAGCTGGGTGCTTTGGCCCTTAAAGTTTTCCTATGAGCCTAACACATGCCTCTGTGGCAGACTTTATTCCCTCCATGATGATGGACCATATTTGGCCCACCCCCATATCACACAGATATCTTCCAGGTGACTCATTAGCAACTTGTCCATGTTTCTGAAGTCCAGAATTTTAGTCTCAGTGGGGACCTTCACCCTGCCCATCTCCAACCAGAACCACATTGTGCGATTATCACTTCCACCCATGGGCTCCTCTTCCATTATATATTGGACATGCTCCCCATTCATCTGTACTAGATCAAGGATTGCCCCTAACTCCCTGGTGGGTTCCGTGATTCCCTGAGTCAGGAACCCACTTTGCAGTGCATCAAGGATCACCTGACTCCTGGCACAAGTCATGGCTGGTACCCGCCAGTCCACCTTGGACATGTTGAAGTCTCCCACTATTACCACCTCTCCCTTTCCTGCAGCTATCAATATTTGTGAGTTAAATTCACTGTCTGTTTCCTCCTCCTGGTTGGGTGAACTGTAAACAACACCCAACCTCACAGAGGTAAGACAAAAACTGAATGCATATTGCTTTTGCCCTCCCCCTCCAACTCCTCCCTTAAGCACATTATACTCCCCCTAATGTAAACTGTCACTGCTCCCCTTTTCAAACTGCCCTCTCCCTCCTGTATAATTTATACTTAGTGATCAAGCGGTCTGACGCATAGTTTGGTTTGGCCCAAGTCTCAGTGATTGTCATGATGTCCACTCTGCTCTCTGCCAACAGCACCTGCAGGTCATACATTTTATTTCCAAGATTTTGTGCATTCAGGGACACCACCTGGAGTTTTAGTCTCCTTCTCTTCTCTTCCATCTGCCTTTCTCATTTCTGTTCATTGCTTGTGGCCCCACCTACCACTGTTGACGCCTTCAATTCTCCTCCGCCTCCACTCTCCAGTCACCCTCTACTGGTATGGGGAAGTCCGCTGACCTTCTCCTCATAGAAGGTAAGGGCCTGCAGTCCTTCCTGGTTCTAGATATATCACCCCTTACTACCACTCTCTATGTCCTGCCATTCAGCCAGTTTTCCACCTATCCAGTTAACTTCTCTCCATCCCCAAGATCCACCAACTTCCTGATCAGCTTCTTGTGGGGCACAGAGTCAGTGGCCTTGCTGAAGTCCAGGTAAAGGATGTCCACCACCTGGCCTCTGTCCACTCTTTTAGTGTCCCAGTCAAAGACGTCATTAAGGTTTGTTTAACATGACCTCCCTCATATAAACCCAAGCTGCCTTACATCCTGGAGACCATGTTCATCTACATATCTTCCCAACATTTCCTTAAGTATGGTCTCCATGAGCATGCACATGATTGAGGGCAAACTGACCAGTCTGTTTGCCCCCTTCAGTAGTTTAAATTAAGTTTGTGGGTATGCCCAGCTTGTCCCTGAGGACCCTCAAACCCCCACTACTGAGGTGCAGTCTGTCTGGTGCAAAAAAGTGTTTTATTTGATCAGGTCTCCTCCCAGGCCCCAAAACAGTCATACTCTTCCTCTTTGCACCATTCCCTCAGCCAGTCATTTAATTCCTCTTTCTTTTTCATTCCGACTGTGCTGGCTCTCCATACTGGCGACACCTCTGAGAATGGCAACAATCTGGCTACCTTGCTGCAAATCCTTCCTGTCACTCTGAATCTTTCTTGTACTACCTCCACCACCTCCATAGGCCATTGTTATGTAGAACTATAATTGGTTTCCCTCCATCCCCCTCCTAGTTCTTGGGCACAACCTCTCTGCTGTCATTTCTAGCATACAAACCACCTTCTTACCTATATTTGGGCCCCCAGATCTCAAGGTGGCAGGCAGTGCAACAAGGCAGTAGGCAAGGTGAGCCTGATGCTGTGGTGCATAAGGAGGGTGATATCTAGCAGGAGAAGTGAGGTGATGTTGCCTCTGTATCACTCATTTATGAGACCCCACCAGGAGTAGTGTGTCTAGTTAGAAATATAGAAACCTAGAATTTGATGGCAGATATGGACTGCTTGGCCCATCCAGTCTGTCCATTTCTCCCAACCTACACTACTACCACAGACTGTACTTAATGTACAGCTCTTTCTCCCTCCCCACTTCCAATCCACTATGATTCCCTTGTGAATACCCCATGCATCACAGAGTTCTGGAGGCAGCACCTCCACAACGACATCAACAGGGTGGAAGCAGTCCAGAGGAGGGCTACTAAAATGGAGCAGAGGGCTTGCATGAAAAACCATACACAAGGAGGAAGTGAAAGCTCCACGGAGAGGAGAGGACAGTAAGATAAGACATGATTGAGACCTACCTCACAGGAGTAAAAAACATGTGGGATGGGAATCTCTTTCACAGAACGAGGAACAACAGAAGACGTGAGCATGATATAAAACTTGAGGGTGAAGTTTAAGAGGGATGTGATGAAATGCAGTACTTCTTCACAGAAAGGGTAGTTGATGCCTGGAGCAAGTTGACAGAAGAGCTGGTAGGGGGGAAGACTGTGGGGAGCATCAACCATTCTTGGGATAGACACATGGGTATAATAAGTAGAGGCAAGGGAGGAGGGGGGACACCTTCGACCAAATAGGGTCCAGGTTGTAGTGTTAGGAAAGGAGAACAGGGCAGACTAGATGGGCCAAACCAGTCCTTTTCTGCCAACACCTATGTTTATTTCCTGGGAACGGCAGAGATGTTGCACAATGGCTGCAGCTTCTTTCTGTTTGTGGCTGCCATGACAGCTATGCCTCTCAGTGGCACATGTTCTGTCTGCCTCCCCCCCAACACACACAGGCACCTCCAGTTTTTTCATAATGCTGCTTAGCAGAAACTGAATTTCTGCTGCTCTCTCAACAGAAGCCATCAGACACTATCCCTGACTCTCTGACTAATCCCATTCCTGACTCTCTTCCTTGCCATCCTACCTCCCCACTTTCTCCACCCCTGCCCTGCCCTTCTCCATGCCAGCCCCTTTCCTATTTCTCTCCTCTCCTCCAGCCTCCTTGCCATAGGCCCCTGTGTGCTGTCAACAATGCCCACCTTTGGCTGCTCCCACCATCTCTTCACCCCCTACCACCTACCCACCGCTCACCTCCCCCCATCATGGGTTCCCTCACAATTTCCCTGCTCAGATTTGGGACACAACATGGGGAGGTCTCCTCCCTGCACTACAGCTAAACTACAGACAATCAAACTTCCACTGATGCTACCACTGCAAGATTCAATGACAACGTAGAGTTAGTTTTTTTGTAATTTGCTGTGTGTTCATTGATTAATTCCCATGTATAGTATTGATTCTGTGTCTGTTTCACTGTTAAATGATGTGGAACTTTTGTAAAAGAGCCTTGGCTCGAAGGTTTTTTTTCTGAATATTTGAATAAATTAAATAAATAAAAATAAATAAATCAACAACTACAACCCCACCCTTTCCCATGCCATCACTTACCACACTAGGATCCCACAAAGTAAGCATCTCAGAGACAATGAATGATGGTCTCCTTACTTCATCCATCAGCAAACTTACTGAACATAAGGTAAGTCCTGTTAATAGCTTTATAATGCACCTTGAACTTTTGCTCATACTATCATAATTTGTTTTAACATTTTTGTCCCAATTTTTCAATACTTGTTACTTGTTTTTCCTCACCTCATGAACAAGACCTGTGTACTTTTTCAAATCCCCTCCTAAACATGTTTTCATCATTGCTCTGCTAAATTACTTTTTGGACCAGATTTCAAAAATGACACCAGTCTTCATCATAAGGTGGGGTAATAAAAAAGACTATGTTGAAAATGTCAGGAGAAATTCTAATAAAACAAAATTAGCAAAAATCCCCAGCAAACTTTTAAAGAAAAATTGTCATTATTTTAAATGTTTACTCATAACTTTGCTATGTTTTGAGATTTTTGACCCCAAATGTTCAACATTGCCTTTTTATGTTGCTTGCACGCATGTGCAAGAAACATAGAGCCATCATCGGAGATTTTGGAGGTGTGTCACCTCCTCCTCCAATTCAGTCAGCGAGCTGGCAGGCGCGGCCCCTGTAAACCAATGCATTTTGGAGCTGTCTATGACACGCTCCAAAATGCAGTGGCATACAGTTGAAAGGGGGAGCTACGCTTCAGTGAGCACCGATAAGCATAGCTCCCCCACACGCAGGCGCTGCACGCCTCGCACGTTCTGTGTGTAGCCGACGGGTGCCCAATCCCCACCGGCGAGCTGCTGTCGCCCCCCATAGTGGTGCCACGCTGGGAGCCCACCCCAGCGTGGCAATCACGTCTTTTGGCCGATGGGGGTGCCCAATCCCCATCAGCTGAACGGCCCCCCATCCTTGTGCCATGCTGGAGCCCACCCCAGCGTGGCAAATGTCCTCTAGTCTTTTTTTTGTTTTAAACCTGTAAACAAAACCGGTCCCTTGGCGCTTCTCCTGACCCCCTCCCACAACCCGCACCCACCCTGCGCACCCAACCTCCCCACACCCCCCACCCCATACTTACCTCGGACTCGGCGCGACGATCTTCGGTGGACCGGGAACACGCCTGCCTCTTCAAAGCCGACCGCGAACTGAGGAAATGCGGTAATCTGTATAATGGGCTAGATAGGAGGGTTCAACTTTGTGCATATCTCAGGCATTTTTTGAGATTTTTGCACCAAATTTTCAACATAAGGTTTTAGGACTTTCATGAATGATGTCACTGTCATGGCGTTACAGCCGGGCCGAAGGGTGATTTCGTGTAGTGACTGCACAGTGACTCGCGAAATCACCCTTTGGGCCTGAATACCACCATGACAGTGACATCAATCATGAGAAGGGTCCCAAAATCCCATGTTGAAAATTTGGTCCAAAATTCCAAAAATAACTGTTTAGCGTATGTTGCGCAGTTCTACGCAGGCTCGTAAGTTCACGAAATTTCAATATTTTCACTCCAGATTTTCAACATTGCCATTTTACCACACCTTCTTATGAGTAGTACAACTGTCATTTTTCACATCTCACCCAAAATGTGTTTCCGTCCTTGTAGTGCAGAATGGTGCAGTCGATGAGCGAAATAAATGTACTGGACAAATTAAGAAAATCACAGTGACACTGTTCATGAGCAGAGGTCTTAAAATGGCTATGTTGAAAATTTGGTGAAAAAATTCCTAAAAATGACTGTTTTACGAGCGTGCATTGCGCAGTTCCTACGCAGGCTCGTAAGTTCACAAATTTTCAATATTTTCACTCCAGATTTTCAACATTGCCATTTTACCACACCTCCTCGTGAGCAGTACAGCTGTCATTTTTCACATCCTGCTCAAAACATGTTTCCGCCCATGTAGCGCACAATGGTGCAGTCGGTGTGCGAACTCAGTGTATGGGACACATTAAGAAAATCACAGTGTCACTGTTCATGAGCAGAGATCTTAAAATGGCAATGTTGAAAATTTGGTGAAAGAATTCCTTAAAATGACTGTTTTACGAGTGTGCGTTGCGCAGTTCCCGCATACGCTCATAGGTTCGCGAATTTTCAATATTTCCACTCCAGATTTTCAACATTGCCATTTTACCACACCTCCTTATGGGCAGTACAGCTGTCATTTTTCACATCCTGCCCAAAATGTGTTTCCGACCATGTAGCGCACAATGGCGCAGTCGGTGTGCAAACTCAATGTATGGGACACATTAACAAAATCACACTGACACTGTTCATGACCAGAGGTCTTAAAATGGCTATGTTGAACATTTCGTGAAAAATTTCCTAACAATGACTGTTTTATGAGCATGCGTTGCGCAGTTCCTACGCAAGCTCGTAAGTTCGCAAATTTTTAATATTTGCACTCCAATCACTTCCAAATACCTAAACAGCACATAGAAGCAAGCAACATTCAGCATTGACAAATGCTTTTTTTATTCCACCTTGTGAACATGACAGGAGTAATTTTTTTCTGAAATCCCATCTAAAACGTTTCACACTTATGCTGCAAATGACATTTTGGGCAAGATTTCATAGATGACATTTGTTGTGTTCATAAGGTGTGGTGATAGAAAGACTGTGTTGAAAATGTGGGGTCAAAATCTCCCAGAAACAAATGTTATGAATAAATGTTGACATTTTTCAATGTTTACTCATAACTTTGCCATTTCTGTTACATTCTGAATCCACATTTTCAACACAGATTATCTTTTACTCCACCCCATGAACATAGCATGGTGTTCCTACAAGTCAACCTGTAACCTACTCCAAACCACGAACTGCCTTTATGGAACAATATACTTATATTTTATAAAGACACATCTCTGACAGACCCTGGCTTGAGTAAACTCAGGATCTGTCTGAAGTCTTAAATGAGGACTTTAGAATGTTACTGAGCTTGGAGAGGCTCAAGGAAGTGCTCAAAATTCATAGGTTCCATTTCTGTTTTTATCTACGACTAAGAGAAGCATTAAATCAACTTCTTGGCCTAGCCCTCACTCTACTGATTTTTTCTGATTGCCTCTCAACTTCTTAAGCTGTCTAAACTTAGAAACGGGGCTAATATCTTTTTATGAAATGCACGCTCAACCTGACAAACATTTAACTGACTGCTAAAGAAAAACAGGAACAAGAGATTAGCACGTTTGTATCCTCTGAAAGGGAGAGTCAGCCTGGAGAAATTAAACATTGTCCAGCAATCACAGGGAAGGCTCATTCAGTGCAGAATTCTTCATTATTATTATTATTATTATTATTATTATTATTATTACTACTCCCCACACAGATTGGAAAACATGGGTCTCTGGCAAGGGGGAAGTGTTGTGCTGCACATGGAAACCTTTCTTGTATGCTTTGGAATTGCCCTGAGCTCACTCAGTTTTAAAAATCAATGGTTGACACACGGGGCCTGGTTCTCAAAGCAGCGGGAGTGATGCAAGATGCTTGGGTCAAAGAAAAAGGATGCAAGGGGCCAGCTGCACCACAACTTGCATCATTCCTAGTTCTACAATTCTGCCTGCACCAGTTCGAAGACTGTCTGTACCAGCTGGGCTTAAGCTGTCCTTTTGAAGGATGCACCAGTGTGCCATGGTGGGAGGAGGATTCCACCAGAGCAGTTTTTCAGCATCCCCAAAGGCCACAAGGTCCACTTGAGTTAAAGCAGCCAGAGCTGATCTAATGGCTTCTGTGCCAACATCACCCCACACAGAACCCTGGGGTGGGGCAACCAAGTGTTGGCATCTGGTACAGGGGCCACGGGAATACTGACCTTGTCCAGCATATTGCACTACACTGTGAGAAAACACATTTTCCTAATGTTGCCACAGATTAATGTTTGTCTTGTGTCTCCCACAGTAGCCACCTTGCCAGTTCAAGACTGGCTTACTGTCCTGCAAAAGGCAAGCACAATTATTGCTTCAGAGGAATGTGGGCTAAAAATATTGAGAATTAACAAAGTTACAAGCCTGTGTTTGTAAAATGTAATGTAGGTTCATTTTTTTTTTTTATGCCAAATTTTCAACATAGCCTTGTTATTACCCGGCCTCATGAAGAAGGGTTTTCATCTCCTGGCCTAAAGGTGATATTGCACAGGGACTGCCAAATCAGCTATTGGGATGCAAAAACACATTTTGGGCAGGAGCTGAAAAATGACAGTTGTCACATTCATGAGGTACTGTAAAAAAAAATGTCTATGCTGAACCTTTGGGGTAAAAATATTGTATAGTACCAAACTTACGAGCCTGAGTTTGCAAAATTCAGCATAGCCTCATAACTTTTTTTATATATATTTTTACACAAAATTTATAACAGCTTTGTTATGGCCCCACCTCATGAACAAGGGCAGAGAAAATTTTCAGCACCTGTCTCAAAGATGATTTCATGCTTGAACCGTGAAAGCACCTTTTGGATGCAAAAAAAAACAAACATTTTGGCCAGGATTTGAAAAATGTCTGCGGTCACATTCATGAGGTGCTGTAATGATCTGGCTATGTTATGAATTTGGGGAAAAAATTGAAAATGATCAAAGTTATGAATCTCTATTTGCAAAATTCAATGTTGGTTCATAACATCAGTGTTTTTTTATTTTTTAATTTTACACCAACATTTTCAACATAGCCTGGTTATGACCCTGCTTCATGAAGAAGGGTTTTCTTCTCCTGATCTGAAGGTGATATTGTGCAGGGGCTGCTATATCAACTTTTGGGATGAAAAAAAAAACATTTTGGGCTGGATTTGAAAAATGACAGCTGTCACATTAATGAGCTGCTGTAAAGAAATGGCTATGTTGAAACATTGGGGCAAAAATATTGAATATAACCAAACTTATGAGCCTGCATTTGCAAAAATCAGCATAACTTTTGTATATATATTCACACCAGATTTATAATGTAGCCTTCTTATGACCCCATCTCATGAACAAGGGCATAAAACATATTCAGTTCCTGCCTGAAAGATAAATTCATGCTGGGACTTTTAAAGCATCTTTCATGATGTAAAGAAAAACGAAAAAACATTTTCACCAGGATTTGAAAACTGGCAGTTGGCCCATTCATGAGGTGCTACACTGTAGAGATCTGATTATGTTGCAATTTTGGGTTCAAAATATTAAAAATTACCAAAGTTACAAGTCTATATTTGCAAAATTCAATGTATGTTCATATTGTAACTTTGTTGTTTTTAATATTTTTATACTAAATTTTCAACATGGCCTTCATATGACCCCAACTCATGAACAAGGGCAGAGAAAATTTTCAACTCCTGCAAGAAACATAATTTTGCACAGGGACTGCAAAGTCACACGTTGGGACATATTTGCCTAATGTTAGTGCAATTGTTCATACAGTGGGGTCCCAAAAAAGGTATGTTGAAAATTTGGGCCACAAATATGCAAAAATGGCCAGCTTATGCCACTAATTTCAAAACACCATTGAAATACACTTAACTGCAGACCTGTTTATTCAGTTTGCAGTCTATCTTTGAAGAGTGAAGATGTGTCTGTGGTCCATAGAGGATTACTGTGTTGAACCCTCAATGGATAAGTGAAGGTTTATGGGGGTGCAGGGCAGTGGGCACTGAGTGTGAGGGTCAGGTGGGGGGGCAATAATGGCCTCAAAAGACATCAAAGGATGGTTTCCTTTTTACAGGGTTAAAAAAAAAGGACAGAAGTTTTGTGATCACGACACTGGCGGATTGGGCACCGCCAATGTCACTGTTATGTTTCTGGGGGACGAGTGCTGAGAGGGAGGAGCAGGTGGGAAAAAATATATATATATATACTGCATATATATATTGCAACACTTGGGGACTTGGCACCCCAGTGTCTCTGTTATGTTGTTATATTTATTGGGGTGTGGTGAGGTGGTGGGCACTAAGAGCGAGGGTCAGGTGGGCAGGAGGTAAAAATATATATAAACAAAAAACAAATTGTGACATTGGGTGATTGTGCACCCCCAGTGTCACTGTTATGTTTTGGGGGGAGGGGATGTTGGGTACTGAGAGGAAGGGTCAGGTGGGCAAAATGGAAAAAAATCTATTATAAAAAATCACAGCACTGGGGGATTGGGCACCCCCAGTGTCACTGTTATGTTTCTGGGAGGGGGGTGGGGTGGTGAGTGCTGAGAGGGAGGGGCAGGTGAGTGGGAGGAGGAACTATGTCTTTAAAAAAATAAACAACTGCGGTCTTGCTCACGGATGTCACGGCAGAATACAACACAGTCCACTGAGTCCAAGATGGCCACCAAACTCTATTCCACATTCACAAGTAGTCGTGCATTCATAATACAGTTTGGTGGCCATCTTGGACAAGGTGGGCTGTGCTGTGTTCCTCCATGACCTCAGTGAGCAGAACTTCACTGAATTGACTGAAGGAAAAATAGAGCTGTGCAACTGCTAATAGAGAGAGTGGAGTGCTTCATCGACATGGAGGTGACCGTGAGGCAACTCTACACTGTTATTTGGTCAGAAAAATTTCCTTTTTCATTGCAGGTTGCAGGGCTCTGCTCACTGCAGCCCTAAAAAGGACTGGTGTTGGTCAATGCTTGTTTGTTTTTGCAGTTGGCAGTGCAACTTCTGAACCATGAATCAGCATGTCTATGTCAAATTCTATATTTTCTTCTTTAATATCTTGAATTATATGAATTGAATTGAATATAGTGAATTATTACGTGTCAGGCTCAGATTCATACAAATGTATAAACAGAGCTTGTCATAAGAAAAGTATCACTTCGCTCACTCAGTCTGCCTATATGGTCTCTACTTAGTCTGTCTCTGCAGACCATAACTGGTCATCAGGTACCCTCCCTCCTGCCTGCCCATTTCCTAATATTCCACTATGTCTATGCCACACATGGCTGAATCCACTAGTGTTTTCATCTGCACCACTTCCTCTGGCAGTCCATTCCAGGTGTCCACCAATCTTTCAGTGAAGTAGTACTTCACATCCCGCCTAAATGTACCCTTCTTCAGCTTCATTGTATGCCTCTGGTTTTGGTGGTGTTCTTCATTTGAAAGAGACTCTTCCCCCCCTGCACCCTATTCACCTCCATGAAGTACTTGTAGGTTTCTATCATGTCCCCTCTCACTCTCCTGTCTTCCACAGTGTACATGTTTAGATCCTTCAGTCTCTCCTCATAGTGCTTTTAGTGCAGCCCCTGTACCATTTTAATTGTCATTCTCTGAACTGCCTCAACCCTGTTTGTTGTTCGTGGGGTGTGGCCTCCAGAACTGGACACAATACTAGAGGTGGGGTCTCACCACTGAGCAATATAGTGGCAATACCACCTCCTTTCCCTGCTGGATATACCTCTCCCTATGTATCCCACTGGAACTAGGAACTGTCACCCTGCCCTGCCACTTTGAAGTCATCAGATATGACAACCCCAAGGTCCCATTCCTGCTAAGTCACTGACAGTACCACCCATCCAATACTCATTTCTTGGGTTGTTATGCCATAGTTGAATTATTTGGTACTTTTATGCATTGAACCCCAACCGCTGTGCTCTTGAACACTCTCAAGTTTACCAAGATCCCAACACATTCTTTCTAACCCTTCCTTATTGCCCACCCAATTACAGATTTTGGTATCATCTGCAAAAAGCTTTTTCTTCCCTTCCAGTTCATCTGCAATATCATGAATGAAGGCATTGAAGAGGATAGTTACCAGTACTGACCTCTGCTGCACCCCATTGGTCACTCTCTCATTATTAGAGGAAGTGCCATTAACCCCCGCCCTCTGTTGCCTATCTGTTAACCAGTTTCTAACCCAGTTCACTACTTTAGATCCCACCCCAGGCTGCTAAATTTTCTAATCAGACTCATGCAGCACTCTGTAAAAGGCCTTAATAAAGTGCAGAGAGACCATGTCTACTGCCCTCCCTCAATCTATTTCTCTAGTCACCTCATCAAAGAGCATCAACAGATTTGTCTGGCATGACCTCCCCCCTTGAATCCATGCTGCCTTTGGTCCTGCAGCCCACTGAATCCAGACACTCTACCAACCTTTCCTGTAACAGAGCTTTCATTGATTTCCCCACTACTGAAGTACATGAGGAGACAGGCATCACTTCCTTTGCACTTTCATTATTATTTATTTTTATTTATTTATTGAAGTCTTGGATTACAACCTTTGGGCTAAAAGCCCATTTACAGAGGCTTCACATCAATAGTACAATACAGAGGATACATCAGTAGTACAATACAGTGGTACCATATCAGTAGTACGATACAATTCAGTATTACAGGGTTACATTCAGTATATCCAGAGATTTACAAGGTTATTGCAAGCACTGGTTTACAGAGGAACCACATCAATAGTACAATACAAGGGTTCCACATCAGTAGTTCAATGCAAAACAAGGTTATATTCAGTGTATATATACCTATATATATAGCTACATATATTCATGGCAAAAAAACTCTGTTTAATGCATCAGTTAAGGTAGTTCCACAGAGATAAAAGTGAGGAAATTTGGTGTTAGGGTTGCCACCCCTTGCACACCAAGTCCACCTCATCAACACCAACAGGCATCAGGGTGTGCGCTGGGGTCATCACTCTTAACTCTCACCCCATCCCATGTGTAAACAAGCTGAGGTGGTGCAGTATAGGAGAATGGGGTGAAAGTTAGGACCGATGACCCCAACGCACACCCCGATGCCTGTTGGTGGGGATGGAGTGGGCTGGGGGTGCAAAGAGTGGCAACCCTAACACCGAATTTCCTTGCTTTTGTCACTGTGGAACAACCCTAACTGATGCATTAAACAGAGTTTTTTGCCATGGATTACCCTTCTTTTTAATAATGAGCACTATAAATAGTGAATGGAATGTGGTGGTGGGAGAGCGGGGCCCGACCATGTGATTTTTTGTCACATAGTAACGGTAACACAAACGGTAATGCACATGGTGATGCAAATGTAAATGATAATGCAAACAGTAAGAGAAACACAAGCGCAAATGTTAATGAAAACAGAAATGGTAACGGAAACGATAACACAAACACTAATGGCAACAGAAACACAAACGTTAACAAAAATAGTAACGTAAACAGTAATGCCAACATAAATGCAAACGGTAAGAAAAATACAAACGGTAACATGAACGCAAACAGAAATACAAATGGTTAAGGCAACGGTGCTGCAAAAGGAAACAGTAACACAATTGACAACGGAAACACAACTGAAAATGCAAATGGTGACAAAGCTGCAAAAAGTAACGGTAAAGCAATTGGAAACGCAAACAGTTACAGTAACAGAAACAATGACACCAAAGTGAACAGTAACATAGAAACATAGAATTTGACTGTAGATAAGGACCGCTAGGCCCATCCAGTCTGCCCATTTCCCTACCTAATGGATAAGCTGCAGATCCTAGTTAACCAGCAGCCTACGTCTTCTTACCCCCACCCCCTAGAATTGCCTTATGACTGTCCCATGCATGCTTGAATTCCACCACTGTTTTGGACTCCACAACCTCCTCCAGAAGGCCGTTCCATGCATCCACAACCCTCTCTGTGAAAAAATACTTCCTTACATTACCTCTGAGCCTCCCCCATCTTAAAGTTGTGCCCCCTTGTTCTTGCACACCTCCTTTTTTGAAAGATGCTACCCTCTTGGACTTTGTTGATTCCCTTGAGGTACTTGAAAGTTTCTATCATGCCCCCCCCTTTCCTCAAGGTAGTAAGCGCATATGGAAATGCAAATGGTAACACGCACGGTCACGGTACCACAATTGGAAACACAAATGCTAACGGTAACAGCAATGATGAAGCCAAAGGAAATACAAATGCAAACACAAACAGAAGCGCTTATGCAAATGCAAATGGTAATGCACACGGTGATGCAAAATGAAATACAAATAGGAACAGTAATGGAAATGTAAATGGTAACAGTAATGCGAATGCAAGTGCAAATGAAAATGCAAAGGGTAACACACACGGTTGCGTAGACGGGAACGCTAACGCAAACGGTTACAGAAACGCAAGTGGAAACGCTAACTGTAACAGTAACAAAAGTGCACACCCTTTTTTTCCTCTAAAGCTGCATAGAGAAACACAGTGAATATGAAGAATGCATGCATAATAATGGAACTCGAAGCAGAAAATAAGCACTTGGAATACTAAATTGTTTATAAGTCAGGAACCGTGCGACGTAGAAAAAAAAAATTCATATAATTTATGACTTCCCTGGCTAATTTTGCACTTAGCTCCCTAGTGGGGGGCTAAGCATTTTTCTGACGAAAAGTCCGTATCTCGAAGCGTTTCCGAGATACGGACCCCAAAATGCGCAGCGGAAGCCGTAATGTTAGTCTATGGGAAAAATTGTCAAATTTGGAGTACTGTAACTTTGCATCCCTGTAATATTTTGTGACCAAACCACCAAAAGACACATCTGTCGGATGTTGGCTCTCCTCTCTCCAAATTTCAGCCCGAAAGACCAAACCGTTCTTTTGCAGCAGGGTGGCAATGAATTCCTGTTATTTTGGGCATAGTGTCACAAAATAGTGTTGCAAATCAAGACGCTTTAGCAAAAACAATCTCGAAAGTGTCACAGGTGTGACACTACTTTGTCACACTACAGTTTACAAAAATTTCAAAAACATATTTCTGGGGTGTTTAACCCCCCAAAAAAGACATGGCTAGCATCCTCAGGGCTTGACCAGGTGAACACAAAAATAATTGTGTCCCTAGATGGTCCTAAATTTAAATTCCAAGCATTTCTGTGACCAGAAACTGAAAAAAAAAATGTCTGACTCATGACACTAAAGGGATAATCTGTGACACTAAAAACTGCATTTGTGACACTGTTGAACTTTTTGTCAACTTTTCCCATTGACTATAATGGGAAACTTGTATTTTTGAATAACTTTTGAACAGTTTAATATTTTTTCATGAACTCTTTGAAATACACATCAGGGACCCAGGCTGCATGTTCCCTGAAGGTTTTGGACTGGTCGTGCAAACTGTGTGACCTGTAGGCATGAGCAAAAATGCGCAAACAAGTGTAAATGTGACATGGAACGGCACTTTATAGCTCCGCAACCGTACATCTGACTGGTGCAAAACTTGGCAGTTCCAGACATTTATTGTACCACTCCATGCCTGCCAAATTTCATGCAAATCCATTGTACAGGGGCAAAGTTATTAACCTGACAAATTTCACACTTTAACCTTAAATGGGGTACTCAACCCTAACTATAGTGGCATATATATATATATATATTTACAAGGTTAGTACAAGCAAACGTTTTCAAACAGACAGAGAGGTTATGATGTTCTAAATCATCTGTCAAGGCATTCATTTAAGGAGTAGAAAGGACTAGGAATAGAAGAGACTGAAACATGTAGGGTCGTAGGCCCTTTGTCATTAGAGATTAGCAGTTTGTACCATGGGAGCGGTATGAAATAAGAGAGAAGGATTCTTTAGACTGGTGGTGTTGGAGGAAGGCAATAATGAGGGTGAAGGTGAGGGAATAAAGGGGATGAGATTGAGGCACAGCAGGGGAAGGAATGGATAATGAGAGATGGGGGTGGGAGAAAAACTGCGTAGAGTGTAAAGCCTGCAGAGCAAGTAGCTAGCGGCAGGATTAATAGGGGGTAAGTGCATGTAGAGACTCTTCAAAGTGATCAGTTAGCTAAATATCTGTTAGGAGCAGGAGCACAGTAGCAAGCTAGAGAGGTGAGAGCACAGCTTAGCTTTAAAAGGACCAATTCCAGTAACATTGTTGAGGACAGTAGGTATTGAGTTAAGCAGGTTGGAGGGCATGGAAAGTAAAAGATCTCTGACCTTGCAAAGTGCAGCAGAATGGCACCTTATAAGGATGACTTTGTGATCCACGGGTTAGTCTAGATGGCTCAGTGGGAATAAAAAGGGAATGTCCCGGGGGGGGGTCATACCTAGGGTGATCTTTTTGGCCAGGAGACAGGGCTGGTACTTTATTCTGTAGTCAAGGTCTAACCATCCTGTGCGGATGTATAGCTCACATGGACGGGTAAGGCGTGGTACACCCAGAAGAAGCCTACATGCTTTGTTGAGTGTCATTGCAATTCCTTTTAGGGCCATCTTGGATGCTGCACTGTAGACAACTAGCCCATAGTCGATGACAGAGAATATTGAGCTTGTTATTTCTAGTTTGAGCACATCTGCTGTTAAGCAGTGTCTGTGCCTGTAAAATTATCCAGTTTTCCTGTTTGCAGACTGTGCAATGATTTTTACTGACCCCTAATGATCTTTCCTTTGATGGAATTTCCTCAGGTAGGTAAGTCTGATATCTCACAACAGCAGGATCCTCTAAGTTCTCATCAGAGTCCTTATCATGCACTGTCTCTGCTGCAGGAATATGTTCTCACTGCCACTGATACCCCCATGGTCTGACTCAAAAGAGCTCCTCACAGGGAAGGGGAATGAGAAATAGTTTAATCTTCAGAAAGTGGCAAATTATATTTATTTATTTATTTAGCTTTTGTTAACCGGGTAGGTACACTAGACAATACATTGCCTATTTTCAGGTACAACCCTGGAGGGTACAGGAAATACAAGTTAAAGTACGTTGGACAACACAGGTACAGAAACAATCAGTTTACAGAATCAGAGCACAACATTACATGATCAAGTGGTTACTCACAGTAGGACTTATGCTTTAAGAACTGAGCAGTGCAGTGCATAACATTAGAGATACAATAAATACTAATATATATACAACTGCAGGACCCCCAGAAGGAGGACCCCCCCAGTGCCGATTATGTACAACTGTTGGACTCTGGGAAAGTGGTGCCATGGACAGGGCCATGCCCAGGCTGAGTCAGAGTGGAGGCAATACATACCAAGTCACACCCCAGAGCCAGGGCCAGAAGAAATCATGGAGGCTTGGGGCAACCACACACAGAGGAAAGCTTCAGGTAGTTCCATAGGGAAGATCTGAGGCAACCATGTGAGGGAGAGGAGAGGATCAGGGCAGGAATAGAGTTCCACTGCCTAGGTGCGCTTGAGGCGAAGTCTCTGTCACCCATTTGAGTACGAGTGGTCGGTATCTTAAGGACAGCAGAGCCCAGGGACCTGAGAGAGTAGTGAGAGGAGACAGCCAGTACAAGGAGTGCTGCCAACCCGAGAGGGGTGCCAGTCCGAAAAACCTTACCCATGAAGCATCCCAGCACAAAATCTAAGTAATGAGAGGGAGAGAGCCAATTCAACTTGTTGTACAGGTCGCAGTGATGGGTGAGACGATGGGCAGCAAGAGCGAAGCAACAAATATTATTATATGAGACGGTCCATCTAGAAAGGTGCGCTTTGGCAGTGCGAGCAAACAGAAGGCTTCCATAGGAAAGAGAGGGGAGGAACACGCCATGAGCCAGTGCAAGTCAGGCGGCAGGGGTGAAGTTGCTCTTAGCTCTGTACGCCATACCCAGTTTACAGTTGACAGTTTTGGAAACATTCTGGATATGATGCCCAAGGTCGAGCTGTGGGTTGAGTGTCACACCAAGGTATTTGAAGGTGCTAGTGACAAGGACCGGAGCGTCATCAAGTCCGGTGATGCACAATGGAGCCTGGGAGGCCTTAATCTTGGCCAGGGACCCAAACTGTATGGTTTGAGTTTTTTTAAGGTTAAGAACCAGTTTATGGGACACAATCCAGGATTGGATGCTCCTGAAATCCTCACTCAGATGATGGTTGATGTCCCCAATATCATGAGAATGAGTGAGGGTGACCAGATCATCTGCATACAGGGTGGATCTGCAGTGGACAGTGGTAAAGGGTAGGGCATTGACAAAGATGGAGAAGAGCAGGGGACCCAGGACCGAGCCCTGGGGCACTCCTGAGAATACAGTAGCAGTCACTGAGAGCACCTTGCTAAAACTGACCAGCTGTTGTCTACCTTGTAGGTAACTGGAGAACCACCGAAGGACCTAGGAGGACAGGCCAAGGGACCCAAGCTGAGAGCAAAGCATGGAATGATCAACAAGGTCAAAGGCCTTGGAGAGGTCAATAAAGACAGCACCAGAGAGTTTCCCCTGGTCCATAGCTGTTCTTGTTCCAGAGATGACAGAGACTAGGGCAGAGGATGTGCTATTCCCTTTCCTAAAGCCATGCTGCACTGGGGACAGCAGCTGGATATACTCTGAAAGCTGCTCAGCTACTACTTTCTCAAGTAGTTTACTGACCCCGGATCATGTGGCTATCGGACGATAGTTGTCTATAACTTTAGGATTGCCCTGCTTAAGGATGGGGACCACCCTGGATACCTTCCATATGTCAGGGATGATCCCAGAAGTGAGGGACAGGTTGAAAATATGAGCCAACAGGGTGGCTAAATAAGTGGACCCAAGATGAAGGAGCTTGGGTTTCAAGCCATCGTGGCCTGCACTGGAGTGGGGGGAGAGACCAGAAAGCAACCTCTGCATCTCATGCGGCATCACAGCCTTAAAATAGAGGAGCAGCCGGGAGACTGGATCCAAGGATGGAGCAGTGACCAGGCCGCAACTGCCAACCCCATTAGGGGAGAACTGAGAGGTGTATGCAGACAGGACAGAAAAATGCATGTTAAATGCATTAGCAATGGTAAGTGGATTGTTACAGCTAGCACCATTGATGAGTATATCAGTGACCTCACAAGAGAAGAAACCACTTACAATGTTCTTGATGCACCTCCAAAAGCTCCTGGGGTCCTTCGCTGAATTCAGTAGAGCAGCTTTACAGAATTCACTTTTGGCCACATGTATCACTTTTTCACATTCGTTTCTGTGTTACCTATACTGCTGGAGTAAGGTATGGTCCATCGTGACCTTAAAGTTGGACCAGCACTTGTCCCTGGTCCTCATGAGGGCAAGGAGGCTCCCATACAGCCATTTAGTAGCAGCCCCTCCAACCCTCCTCCTGCATGTTTATTCTTTCCATTGTACTATATGTAGTGTAAACAACTGCAACAAGGCATCTATGGGCAGCCAGTGATCACCAGAGTTCTTCCCCCACCCCCACTGACCTACCTCACAGTGGTCTGCTCTGGTTTGGCTCTTCCAACCCAACCCACCCTGCCACCCAGAGGTGGTCCTACTTTTAAACACTTTTGAGCCAATCAGCTCACTTTCACCCCTCCCATCTTGTTGCACTACTGGTATCGCCCATCTTCCTTCAAAAGTAACATATAGGAACTCTCTGTAACTCCAATTCAGGATAGCTCCTCCTCCTAAACAATTACATCCTTTGCCCACACTCTATTATTCCTCTTCTCCAACACCCCCTTAATTACTAGGTTGGATCCCCGTGTACTCTCACTTCTCGAATAGGAGGCTGTGAGATTTGAACCTCTACTAATATTCTTCCTCCTTTACTGAAGCCTGCAGCTCTAGTCTCTTGGCTATACTGCCAGTAAACATCACTAGTAGCAAACTATATAGCAGCTACATGATGTAGCTGATCACGCTCCCTCTGCTGGTAGCCTTACTCAGTGGCTTATCATTAGGAACTAATATTTGTGCAACAGTACTTGCCACTGATCAAGCCAATTTGTTTAGCTTTTCCCACCATCATGAGCCTGGCGTCCCTCTTGTCAATATTATACGATGGGAGCTTACCTCTCTATGTCCCATTTTATGCGCAAACTGTGAGAATTTTCTCCTCGGTCTCTTTTGGGTCTGTTTGTGTTTGTCTATGTCATTAGTTTAGTTTTTGTGGTTTTTCATGTGTTTCTTCTTGGAGGAACTGGACCATTCTTGGACATAACATTTATGAACATTTCCTGGATTAAGAAACTACAAAATATCACCACCAGGTATAGGCATTCTCATCATAAATCAACTTTTTTTGGAAGACATCAAAAAGCAGAAGTGGGGTCAGTAAATCTTTTATACAAGTTTCTGGGTTGTGGAGTGCTGCACTGAATCCACATTTCTGTCTGACTTTCTTAAAGGATGTGTGCTTGTCTTTGAGATCTATTCACAACTGTTTTGGAGAGCAAAGGGAATATTCTAACAAAGGATTTTTACATCCTGCATATGCCCTAGGCTAATGTTCATCACCTTCAGGAATTTAACACTTTCTGGGTCTTTGATCCACAGTAACAATCAGTTTTCTGGTCCACAGTAGCTCACCATGAGTCACTCAGGAACACTCACCCTTGCTACAGTAAACATTTGCAGTCTCCTGCCAAAACTGGCAACTCATAGATTGGGAGGACGAATCCTGCTTCTGACACTGCTATTATGCTTACATGGGGTATCTACTTCTGTTCCAATCAACAACCACTATGGAGAGAATACCTCACAACACAATGACTTTACTTTTTCCAACCAAAAATGCCGAAATACAACATGTGCGTGCCTACACCACACTTATCCTTCTGAAGGGCTGTACCTACAACTTGTTTCGTATGCTCAGAAAATACAAAATGACACAACTGGTTCATCTCCCATTCCACACTGTTAAACTGTGGTTTCTCCTACTCCTCATCATCCTATTGTCAGGGGACGTAGAACTTAACCCTGGCCCCTCTGTCCACCACACTCCCACTGACCTATCGGCTGTCTTAGGAAAAGGACTTCTCATTGCCCATATGAATATTAGGAGCATTTCCAGGCACTTTGCTGATCTCAAGGCATGGAGGAAAATGTACAATCTTGACCTACTGTGCCTATCTGAAACATGGCTCAAGCCTCACACTCCGAACTCCTTATGTTCCTTGCCCAATTATTCCTTGATATGGAGAGATAGGCCTTCCCCAAAATGTGGGGTTGCTATCCTCTATAAAAGCCATCTTGATGTTACAGTCTGCCCACCCACTGGCTCAGTCTCAGTCTGTGAGTCCCTACACACAACCATTGCCTTTGGTGCAAAAAAACTCCACATTATCTGCACCTACATCCCACTCACTGGAGGTATCACAAGTCTTCAGGACTCACTTAATCAAACCGTCATAAATGCCAAGCAAAACAAGGTCATAATCATAGGTGACTTTGACCTAAACTGGCTGGTACCAACTCTCAGCACACTACTGACACTAACACAGAGCTATAACCTGCACCAGATCTTAACTGAACCCACTAGAACCACCCCTTCTCTACCTACCTCCACCCTCATAGACTGGGTACTGGTGAATCGCCTTGACCATGTGCAAACTGCAGGCATCTTGGCAGATGCTATCACAGACCACTCCCCCACTTTCTGTGTATGGAGCCCGGAGACTGCTCCCCCATCCCCTCCATGCTACATCACAATTACCAACTTTGCCAAACTGGCCGTGGAAGCTTTCCTCTATGATGTATCCTGTATCAACTGGTCTGACATCTATCACTCCCTTGATGTTCAAATAGCCCTTGATATCTTCATTGATAATTTCATAGCACTTCAGGATAAACATACCCGAAGGTCACCAGAAAGATTCGGGTAAACAAACAAGATAGTATACAGGGACCTGCTGGCCTAACCTGCGCACATGGGACAAACTCTGGAAGAAGTATAAAGTGTCCAGACTACCAGAGGATTACAATACCTACAGGGCCTCTCGGAGCGTCTGTAAAAACAAACCAGAACAGCAAAGAGCATCTACTACAAGGAACTCTCACCAACTCTGCTGGTGACCCTAGAAAATTCTGGACACACATCAATACCTTTCTTGGGGCTACCCAGTCATCGACCCCAGGGGATATGATCCTAAATGGTGTACATTGCAATGACTCAAACACTATAGTGAATGCCTTTAACAGATTATTCATGGACCTGTCTCAGTACACCTTGTCCTTTGCTTCACCTCCCACAGCATCTCAGCCTTACTGCACATCCCAGAGATCTGCATCTGGTGCTGACTACTGCCAACTAACTACTACCCCCCCCTTTCCACTTTAAAGCTATATCTAGATCTGAGGTCCAAAGGCTATTGCAAAACATATCTGACAACACTAGCCCCGGCTCAGATTCACTCGAGCCACAACTCCTGAAGCTAGCGGCACCATTGATTGCCTCGCCACTGGCCAAGATTTTTACTCTGTCTGTCTCTCTTGGCATTGTCCCAGATCTCTGGAAGATTGCCCGAGTTACACCTATCCTTAAAAGACCCAAGGATCTCAACAACTACAGGCCCCATAGCCATCCCTCTGTGCTAAAGCAAGCTACTGGGAAGCTTGTTGCAACCCAAACCATTGACTATCTTACAAAGAACAACCTTCTCTCAGACACTCAGCATGGTTTCAGAAAAGGGCACAGTACCTCAACTGCTCTTCTCAAATTCTCCACCGATGTACTCTGTAACATGGACAAAGGCCTGCTCACTGGAGCAGTATTTATCAATCTTACCAAAGCTTTCGATCTTGTTGATCATCCCCAGCTTCTCTCAACCCTGCATAGACTTAACTTCTCATCCTCAGTAGTTGACTGGTTTAACAACTACCTATCAAACAGATTACAACTTAAATTCAACTCCGCTCTCTCTCGGATGTGACCAGCACTGACATCGGAGTACCCCAGGGCTCCATCCTGGGACCCCTACTTTTCTCGCTATACATCAACAACATAGATTATGCCATACTCTCCTGCTCAGCTATCTTATAGGCTGATGATCTCGTCCTCTACTACAGTGCTGACAAAGTTAACATCATTAACAAAAACCTCTCCTCAGATTTCAGGAATGTGCAAACATGGCTAAATGCTCATAAGCTCATCCTCAACACAAAAAAGACTCAAGCAATGCTATTTGGCACTGCCCCCAAACTCAGGGCCTGTAAGGAACCCCTCCTAGTCCATTACTCTGGGGGGTCTCTCATTGACTGTGTCACATCCTTCAAATACCTGGGAGTCCTCCTTGATAAATCCCTTGATTTGAGTCTGCACACCCAGTCAACCTGTAAAGCAACAAATGCCAAACTTGGAATCGCCTAGAAGACTTGTCACCTGCTAACACCATCAGCCAAATTGGCAATTGCCAAGGGTATTCTGCTTCCAGCGCTGACATATGGTGTCTCCACTTTTGCTAATGCCCATAAGACTGCTCTCCATAAATGGGATGTCGCGTATAACAACATATGTCGGTATGCCTCCTCTTCCCATCGCCTCAAGCACCACTGCAAACTGTATAGTGACCTAGGCTGCCTCTCCCCAGCTGCCTACCGACTATATTCCCTAGGAACCCTCACAGACTCTGTAATCCGTAACCAAACCCCCTCCTCCCTTGCAGCTCTACTTGTACCACAGACACCTGCTCACAGACTACGCTCGGCAAACAAATTTCTACTCACCATACCCAGGTGTCTTACTTCAAAAGGCTCTAGAGCATTTCACTGCACCGCCCCAGCCACCTTGAACTCCCTCCCTCCTGCCCTGGGCAGGCTAACTCCCACCCAATCTTCAAAAAAGAACTATATCGCCACCTGTCCTGAGACCCCTGCACATGCTTTGATCCCACTTAATGCCTCACAGCTAACCACCCTATTTCGCCCAAGACACTGCTGCACTTCTAAACAAGCTTTGCTATAAAATGTCTTTATAGCTGCCACTTAGCCCAGTTTCAGTTATTTGCATGTACTAATGTCACTTTTGTCATCTCTGCATAGCTATAGGTATTATCTCGAGTACTGTCTGACTTGATCTGTATTCTAACCTACCTGTACTATATACTATGTACCTGTACTATATACTATGTATTGTATAATCTCATCTCATTTTATGTATGTATTCTCTCGGGTTGTGCCTGAAAATAGACAACTTTGGCTAGCACACCTAACCCGGTTAACAAAAACTAAATAAATAAATAAATAAATATACTCTATTACCCTATTGCCCCCCCACACACCTATCACCCTCTCTTCTTTCTCCTTCTACTAGGTGGGGATGTGGAGAGAAATTCTAGACCTTTGAATGTTCCCATTACCCACACAGACCAAACTTGGACTACATCTACTGACCTAAGGGTCACCCACCTCAATATATGCAGCCTCCCAGCAAAATTCTATGAACTGGAGGCTTGGGTGTCCCTATACAAGGCAACCATAGAGTGTGCACTAGGACGTGGTGCTCAGAAACAAACAAGTCAGAAGACAAAAGTAGTTCCTGGCACACTTTAACCTAAAACAGGGACACCAGACCAATAGTAGTACTTACAAATCTTATTTATTCATAGTACCAGTAGTCTGACTCAGACAAAGCATCTGCCTAACATGTTTCGAACTAGAGTCCCTATACAAGTCCAGCATTCTTGCCATCACCTGGACATGGCTCATAAAAAGCATCCATGATGCAGCTCACCAATTACCGAGTTACTTCATGCTGTGGCAGATAGACCTAGTAAAAAGAAAGGTGGAGGGGATTCTATTGTTCCTCCTGATCCCCTCACCACCACTTCAGTTCTCCGCTCGAATCCCTCCTCCTCCTGCAAGTGGCTCCTTATGAAAGTAACACTAAGCCACTATAAGGAAATCTATTGTAGGATGCAGCTACAACCCTCCTAGAGGGGGCATCCCAGGCTTGAAGAACTTGTTAATTGGGCTGGAGCAACTCTCTGCCTCCAGGGAAAACGATCCTGCTTGGGAATTTCAACCTCAACTGGTTGAGTCCCAAAGAACCCGACTACAGTAACCTGCTCAAACAGCATAACCTCTCCCAAACGTTCACCCTACCCACCAGAACTAATCTCCACACCCAGAACAACTCCCTACTTGAGTGGATGGTGACAAATAGGACAAAGTACTCCAAGCCGGAATCCTGTCAGACTCAATAAGAGACCACTCCCCAACCTATATGATTTGGTCAACGAAATCTAAACCCTCCCCCCAAATACCTTGCCTTCAGAAAATTTACCTGCCATGACACTACCACCCTATTTTCAGAAGTTAGGGCAGTCAATTGGCAGGCCCTTCACTTCCTTACTGACGTTAGACCCTGCAGTGGGATTTCTGTCAGATGCCCTCCATCACATCCAGGATAAGCACTTTCCCCAAACCACACATTGAGTGAAAGGTGGAAACACCTATTGGCTCTCAAAAGATCTGCTCTACCAAATGAAGGAGAGGGATAAAAAAATGGGCCACATTCAAAGTATCCCCATCCCCTGCCCTGAGGGTTGCCTACAGAAAACTACGAAACAAGTGCAAACAAATGACCAATACCCTGAAAACTAGCTACCTTCACAATCTGCAGAGACAGAATCTAAAACACCCTCCCTGATTCTGGTCCGCCATTGCCTCAATGATTAATCCCAAGGCTCACCGACCTGAAATTTACCTCAGCCCCCCAATGGGTGTTATCACCAACCCCACTAAAGTCGCCCATGCTCTCAACACCAAATTCACGGACCTCTCAGCTCATCTAAGCAAGCTGGTCACGCCAAACCCGCCACCCCCTAGCAACCAGACCAGACACCATCCCTAGCTAGGAGTCTCCAACCTTCCATTCCACTTCAGAGCCATCTCCCAAAATGAGACTTTCAATCTCGTAATGAGCCTACTCAGTAGGGGCAGCCCAGGTACTGACGGTCTCCACCCCACCTTCCATAAATGTATTGCCCCCTTTCATCGCTAGACCTCTGATATTCATATTTAACCTCACCCTATCCACCTCCACCACACCCACCTCCTGGAAAATGGTCAAAGTCATCCCCATTTTCAAGACAGGTGACCCACTGTCTTCTGATAAGTACAGGCCCATATCAATACTGCCTCACCTGAGCAAACTCTTGGAGAATGTAGTACACCACCAACTCGCTGACCATCTCAGCATTTCCGACCTGCTCTGCCCACAGCAACATGGGTTCAGAAGACATCACAGCACTGCTTCTGCCCTGGCCATCTCCCCTAACCATGTCTATTGAAATATGAATATAGGTAACCTTACTGAAGCTGTATCATAGACCTTACAAAGGCTTTCAACTTAGTTGACCATAGCTTACTCCACACTAATCGGCTAGAACTCAGCAGTACAGCTAGCACATGAGCATGGTTCCTAAGTTACCTCTCTGGCTGGTCCCAAACCATCAACATTGCATCTCCCATTTCACCGGCAATGGCTGTATCTACAGGAGTGCTCCAGGGCTCCATATTGGGTCCCTTGTTATTTTCCCCCTGTTCATTAACATCTTCCCTAAGGACAGCCTTTCCTGTGAGGCCTTACTGTATGCAAATGATTTAATACTATTTCACAGTGGCAAAACAGTATCTGAACTCTCCTTCATCCTCACCCAGAACTATACATCTGCACACAACTGGTTCCTAATAAAGAGACTCCTTATAAATACCATCAAAACCAAGTCCATGCTCCTGGGATTCAAACCCAACCTAGTAAAACCATCCTGAGCTGACTCCTCCTTTACTGTCCTCTCTCAGTGAAGCTCTCCTCTGCAAAACATATCATGCTTCAAATACCTGGGTGTCACCCTCAACCCCCTCCTTTACCTTCAAAGGTCACATAATCACTACCATTCAGCACATAAACCAGAAGCTAGGGTCTGGTTTCCATCTTAAACACTGCCTGACCCCTGAGGCAAGACTTGCTATTCCCCAAGGCACCCTGCTCCCTCTGTTGGACTACTATGCTCCCATATACACCCATACCTTATCACCAGGCTCACCATAGCTTATATCAATATTTGTCGATTTGCATTAATGGCCCCTTCCTCCATGCACCACTGCACCCTTTACTGATCCTTAGGAAGGCTCCCTCATCTGGCCAGGCACAACTATTCACTCAGGTGCATCACTGATTAAGCCATAACAAACAGTATCCTATCCCGTTATTCCTCATTGATCCAACTTAAGACTCCTTCCTGGTGCCACCGGCTGTCCTCCATACCACAGCTGGATGTCCTTCGAACCTCCACTTACCTGGACAGTAGTTTATTATAAGTAAGTAAGTAAAAATTTATTTTTTGAGCGCTTTTCAAAGTCAAAGCGCTGTACAGTAGTTAAATACATAAAACATACATGTAACATAACAAACAACAATAAAATACAGTTCCAATTTCATGTCATTGCAATAACTACTCCCCATAGGCCTTTTGGAATAAATATGTTTTTAACTCTGATTTAAAGCTTTCGACGGTCAGGCAGCTTCGTATCCGACAAGGTAGAGAATTCCACAGGGTCGGGGCAGCATAGGAAAATGCTCGTGCCCCAGATGTTTTTAAACGAACCCTGGGAACCTCTAGCAATCCCTCGTCGGTGGATCTGAGTGAGCGGGAGGGACGGTAAGGAACAAGTAGATCTTGCAGATATTGCGGTCCCTGTTCGTTTAGGGCTTTATAGGTCAGTAAACCGACCTTAAAGGTGATCCACCACTGAACCGGCAGCCAGTGCAGTTTGCGCAGCACAGGCGTAATATGATTCCTAATTGATGTCCCTGTCCAAAGCCTGGCTGCAGCGTTCTGCACCAGCTGCAAGCGGCGGATATCAACCCACGCAACCCTAGGTACAGGCATTGCAGTAATCAAGCAGGTAGAGGTAACAAAGGCGTGACTAATGTCGAGGTCAGCTTGAGGAACAAGGTGTTTCACCCAGCCGACATTCCTCAGATGGTAAAAGAGGATTTGACGCAGATGACACCTGAAGTTTTAGCGTCAAACTATCGTCAATGATAACACCCAGGTTACGCACCGATCTGAGGTCGAGAGCTGGGCCCATAGATCCATATGCCCGAAGGAAGACCAGCCCCACAGCCCGCCTCTCGACGACCTGGGTCCACCACCAACACCTCAGTCTTATCCGGTTTAACCTTAGCCAGCTGGCACTCATCCAATCACTGATCTCAGATAGACAGTTGTTAAGTCTAGAGACCGCATCTACTTGCCGGGACTAAAGGACAAATATAGTTGGGTGTCATCTGCATAGCAGTGAAAACCCAAGCCATAATGCCTAATAATGTCTCCTAATGGCAGCATATAGACAGCGAACAACATGGGTGCCAAATGGAACCCTCCGGGACCCCACAAGGCAGGAGACGGCATCAGAGGAGTAAGTTCTAGTGATAACCCTATGTCTCCGCCCTGTGAGAAAAGATTGAAACCATTTTAGGACCGTACCAGACAGTCCACAATGGAGCATGAGGCATTCAAAAACACACCATGGTCCACAGTGTGTAAGGCAGCGAGAGATCAAGAAGGACTAGAATAGTACAAGCCTTTGATCCCTCGCTATCAGGAGATCATTTAGAACCCGGACAAGAGCAGTCTCAGTACTATGTCTTTTCCTAAATCCTGATTGAAGAGTATCATAGACATTATGATTTGTAAGATGGTCGTCCAGTTGCAGTGCAACTACCTTTTCAATAACCTTACCAAGAATGGGAGGTTAGAGATAGGTCTGTAGTTAGCTGGGCAGTCCGATTCAGTGAAGGTTTTTTTAGGAGTGGTCGAATGACCGCCTCCTTTAGGGGTTCAGAAAATATCCCCTGCTTCAAGGACTTCCAGACAATTTCAGCAATGATCGGGCAGATAATATCTATGCAACCTAATAAAAGTGGCGTAGGGCCCGGATCCAAACTACAGCTAGTTGGACGTACAGTCTGGACAATCCTCATGATGTCCATGAATTCCAGCCTACCAAAGTCAGACCAGGTGACACAGGTGTTTGCTTCCCCTCGCCGATCACTGCAAGCCCTTATAGATTGAACACGGCTGAGATCCGCCCTAATGCTGGCAATCTTATCAGCAAAAAATCGAGCAATCTCATCACACTTTATTTGTGAAAAATCTCTTCCGGACTGAAGACAGAGTGGATTGCACAATCTGTCAACAGTCCGAAAGAGTTGAGCCGGTCGATTTCTTGCAGCAGCAATCTCCCTGGACAGGAATTCTGACTTCTTACGGGATATTGCTGATTGATAGATAACATAATGATCCATCAATCTAAGTTTTGTAGAGGCATCCGGGCAGGATTTCCGCCATGCTCTCTGTTTCCCCACTCTCTTCAGCTCCTTCAAAAGACTCATCAAACCAGGAGTCTTTGGGCGCTGAGTGAGTGGGTGAACCTGAACAGGAGTACTTGATCCAGGGCCCGGTCACCGCTTTGTTATAGGCAACAACCATGTCTCCTGGATCCATGCTCTCATCCTAAATACCCGTGATAGGTCCAGTACCGCCATTAGGCCTTCTGGATTTACTCCCTTAAAGGGCAATACTGGACCATCTCCGTAGGGATAGGCCTATTGGGGAGCCCCAAAACTGAATCTTATGGTGTGATGGTCTGTCCATGCATTTGGTTCCACCTCAAATGCGAGACATCCAAATCCAGTAGGAACACCAGGTCCAATGAGTGTCCACCTATATGGGTAGCAGAGGTAACTACCTCGACAGGCCAACATAGACATAAGTTGGAGGAAGTTCTTTCCAAGTGCGAGTTCATCGCCGACCCAGGCATTAAAATCACCCAGAATTAACCATCTAGGCGACTCCAGTGCCATGTCGACGATGAAGTCCGCGAACTCCTTCAGGAATTCACCACCATCACAGGGTGGACGGTAAATGAGGAGAATCCTGAGCTCTGCACCTGCTGCCAGGATACACTCAAAGGATCTGGTGTTCCCCACTGGCACCTCCACAAGATTCAGCTCTGGTCTAAAAAAGATGGCCACTCCCCCACCCCTACGATCCAATCTCGGACGGTGCATTACCGAGAACCCAGCTGGAGCTGCAGAGTCTAAGATAGGACCTGCATTTTCGTCCAGCCAGGTCTCGGTAATACATGCCAGGTCAGATGTTGCAACAAGATCTGCAATAATAGCAGTCTTGTTCCTAATAAACCTGGCATTACATAACACCGTTCGAGTTGGATGAGATTTTCAGGAAGGATCGCAGTACCTACCCACAGTCTGTGGAGGCCCTTGGGTATGGAGATCAGGCAAGGAGGCCCCCTCTCCTGACTCCATTTTAAGCCCCAGGGCATCTCCTTGTCCCAACTATCCCTATCCGTCCACTCGTCACCATTCTCCCATCTGACAGTCCATCGATTCCCTAAATGCCTTCTCAATATCCCAGCTCTCCGGCAGTTGTTGAAGGCACATGTAATCGAGGACAATAAAAGGACAAAGATCCCGAGCAGAGCGGAGAATAGCTACTGACCGCTCTTAAACCCCATCAAACACATTATTGATAGCAAAACAACCTATCTTAGATAAAAATAGAATAGAATAAAATCATAAAATCAAATCAAGACCCATACATGGTCAACTACTTATAAAATAAAATAAGAATAAAAAATAAAATAAAACACACAGAAATGAAAAATATAAAACTCTTCTACGCAAAAATATTAACACTTCCCTGTATAATCATAAAATCCATATATAAACACGATTTGGGACCCTAGCTAAAAGGTCCGTAAGCTTAATAGAGTCAAATCATACGCCCCATGTAGCAAAGTCCGTTCTGTTTAAAAGTCAATATCTTCCTATGCCTGGCGAGAACTGCCAGGGAAAGAGCACTCTGCAACTAATAAAAGCCTGGTTAGACCACAGGAGGGTGTGGGGAGAATGCTGTCCCCCCTATATGGGCTGCCAGACACAGCCCGGCCTCGTCCAGGCTATACCAGCATCCCCCGGAGCCCCAAAAAGCATCAACCCTCCAGTAGATGATCGCAGCCCCCCCCCCCAGGTATAAACAGCAGCACCCCGCACCCATGTCCAGTGCAGCATCCAAGCTTTGGAACAATGTGCTAGCCTCCCTGCACTCCATCAACACTAATTTGTCCTTTAAGGTCCCAGTACAAAGATTGGTTACTGGATGAGGCTAAATGCACCTGTGCAGTGGGGTGACCCCTTACCACAGCTCTATGTTGAACTTCTTACCTGACCAGCCAGTATCCCAAATAGTGCACTTCTACTGTGGTGTCCTACTGTATTGATTGTACCTTTGGAAGTTGCTGTACTCTTGTAAATATGTGTTATACCAACTTAATGTCCAGATGTATACCTTTCACTAGCCATTTAACAACTGTACTTAATGTACCAACTGTACTCTATGTATTTCATGTTATATTGAATTTGCATGTATCTTTTACTGTGCCATTCTTTATGGCCCGGGTCATGCCTGAAAACAGTCCGCGGGATCAATGTACTTACCCAGTAAACAAACAAACAAACAATCAAATAAATAAATAAAAGCGTCTGGATTCACAAAAGGCAACTCAGAATGGAAGCCAACTTGCGTCTGAAAAAATGGTGCAAGTAGCACTTGCGTCTTGAGTTGCATCATGTTGTGATTCAAAAAGGCAGTCTGCGACATGCAACATGCTGCAGGCTGACTGCACCCAAGTGGACCAATGCACCTGAAACCCCCCCTGTGACATGGTGTAAGGGGGTTTATGGCAGCAGTTGCACTCTATTCAAAAAGAATGGCTGCTAAGTCCCCAAATCTGCATTCAGAAATAACCCTGGTGGACATCCATCAAAGACCAGTTATGCCAGCTATGTGCTGGCGTAAGTGTTCTCTGCCATCCACAGGGGGTTGCCACTGTGCCCCAGCTATACAGCCCTTGTAGGCTATAGCATCCCAATGGCCCCGTTCCCCAAGTATGGCTCATAACATGCCCAGATGGACTTGCTGACCACCCCCACATGCCCAGAACCCCCCTACATGGCCGGATCTACCCAGATGCCCACTGTCCCCCACATGCCCAGAATCCATCCTATCAGGGACAGCCATCCCTTAATGCCGGGAAGCCCATATGGGCTATCAGACCCACCCCAGCCCTGCTCCCTGTAATATGAATATTCCCCCACCTCCCTCCACATCATGTTCAGTGACTTCCTGGTAGTCTAGTGGCCCCCCACCTCCTCCCAGCAGTGCCAGCCCCCCGCACCCCCACCCACACTCAGCCAGTGACTGGTGCAGCCCTTCTCTCATCACCATGGCCAGCCACTGACTGAACTCTTCCAGGAGTGCATGTCTTGGAGGAAATGGCCACAGCCATGCATTTATTGAATATTATTTCAGATAGAGAGCAGCGTTTGCACACAGGAGGATCAACTGCCCATGGTCGTGAGGGCCAAGGCTGCTTGCGTCACCTGTCAGGCACCATTATCCTTGTAGTATCTTTGTACCTGCTGTATGTGGGCCATGACCCCTCCTCTGGGTCAGGGTACTCGGTTTCTGCCTCCATTCTGACCAGGGTGAGGTCATTAACCCTTCAGAAGAACTCAGCTCGTCACCATCCCTACCCACTATTTCATCTCACAGTGATCCTCCCAAGATGCCACAGGACAGACAATGTTCAAACCTCCAATCAGACTGCTCTGCCACTTCCTCCAAGACCCCCTCCAGTTCTCCTAGCCACAGCTCTAATCCCATTTCAGTCAAACGTCCTGTCTTGGCTACCATGATTTGACCAGATACCTCAATCTTACTATGTTTCACCATGGCTCCCCTAGCAACTGCATGAACCCCACCTTCTCCTGGTTGATCAGAATGCAAGCCCTGTTGAGAGGAGCCACGTCCTCCCCATTTGTCCAGCTAGGCCATTGCATTAGCTGGGACCAGATGAGCATGATATATGGCCACCACACCCTAATGGTTTGAAAGTCTTCCTTCATGGCCAGCAGCAAGTCCACTGTGTTCTGGCTTCCAAGGTCTTCCCCTCCAAGATGTACCACCAACATGTCTAGGATATGCTGTATACACCCTTCCTACCTCAGCAAGGGGAGCTATTCATCCCAAAGCATGTGCTCCGACCCCAGCCAACAGATATGGACTCTGGGATGATTCTTCCATGGGGACAGCCTCCCAGTCCCATTTGCCACTTTTGCTGCTGCTTGCTAAATAAAAGCCTGGCCACAGATCCAGGTCAAACCACCAACCTCCGGGGTCCCTGGAAGAAACAAAATCTGTTATTGTAAATGCGGGCGCACATACTTCAAGAATGCTTGCAACCTCCATCATTTCCCAGCGCCTTAATCTGGCCATCTGCCCACTCCAAACACCTGGCATTTGTGGTCATCCTGATCCTGATGAAGTGTGTCCCACACTCCTTCGGGTTCAACCCTACCTCTTGCACTGCTCTGGCCAGGATAGCTCTAACCTGTAAGTGACATGAATAGGGACATTCAAAACCTAATAATAAAATTTGCAGACGATACAAAATTAGGGAGGGTAGGTGGATACCCTTGGGAAACATCTATCATTAGTATGTGATCTTGCTAAAATTGAAAACTGGACATTTGCTAATGATATGACAGTGAATGTCAATAAATGTACTGTCATTCACTTTGGTGCTAACAACCCAAGGTATACCTACATTCTGAACCAAAGTCTACTTAAAAACTCAGTAAAAGAACAAGATTTAGAATTATAATTAACAACAAATTAACATCTAGAGATCAGTGTTTATCAATTTCTGGAAAGACAAATAATCTAGTGAATATACCAAGTGTTTACTTGTAAATCAGAGCAGGTAATAACCTCAACTTACAAAAGTTATGTTGTTACCAATTTTAGATTGTGGATCACAACTCTGGTCACCACAAATGATCAGAGATATAAAGGTTATTGAGGGAGTACAGAGGCAAGTGACCAGAATAATACCCAATTTAAGGGGAACATCTTACCAGGAGAGATTGAGCTGTACAAAATTGCATTTTTTAGAAGCATGTTGACAGAGGGGTGATGATCTTCTCTTTATTTATTTTTTATTTATTTATTGAACATATCAGAATTAAACCCTTTGAGTCAGAAACTCCTTTACAAAGGCTCCAGGTCAGAGTGAATACAGAGATACATACAAAGTTAATAGAGACTGAAATAGTTGGGTCAAAACTAAACATAAGGAAGACAACATAGCAAATAGAGGCAATCAAAGCAATTTTGCAGGCATACACTGAAACTACGATACAAAATTGGTAACGAGAACAGAGCAGCATAGACATAGGCTACAGTAAGACAAAGCAGGGCCTATGTTTCTAGTATAGTAATACTGCTCTTAAATAGCACGAGACTAGCATGTACGCTGAAGTCCTTTGTCATGGGGCCTTACTGAGAAGTGTTTGGGGGGGATCAGTAACATTCTGAAATTATCTTTAAATCTTTAAATTACTCCAATCTCCAGAGCTCACGGCAGAGTGTGGAATCCAGTTTAGTAACACACGTGATAAACTCCGATCACGTAATAAGAAGTTACTTGTCCCAAAGGCAATGACTAATAAAAGAAATCATTTTTATACAGTCTGTACAATTATGGCATAGAATAAACTTCCCCAGTGTATTGTTGATTTACCAAACTTGGATGGTTTTAAAAATAAGCTAGATGAAAATTATTATTCCCAATATAACTTGGTATAGTTTTTCCCACTTATGTGGGGGCATTCCTAATGGGCCAGTGGGTTATCTTATGTCCTTTAAAACCCTAGTAAACCTAGTAAACTGGTAAGCTGTGACAGGACCCCATCAGCATGTTGGAAGAATGCACCTCCTACTCTTGGGCTGGCAGCCATGTATTCCAGCACCCTGTCCTGGACCCTCCAGTTTGCCCCAGACTGTGCATCTGCCGGGCATTAGTGTTCCTTCTGCTCCTGGTCCATTTTACTCACCCAGGCCCCCCACTCTGTCATGAGGACATCACCTGATTCCAATCCTATGGTCTTGGTACTCCGTGTGGGCTGTATTAACTTCGATATCCTAAAATCCCCACAAAAGGCAACCAAGAACATAGTGTCAAACAGCAGTGTTTGAATGAGGTCCAACAAACCCTTGGAAGCACCTCTGGATGCTCTCCAGGCTCACCAGAGTGATGGGGTACCTCACGTCCTGATGAGAAGCGAGTGACTTCCCCCACCCTTCTAGCACTTTCCTCACCTTGAATGTCTTTGTGTTTTCAGTGACTCCCAGAGCCCTGGAGACCCAAGACAAGCCAGCGAGGAAGGGTCTGGTATGACTTCCCATCTGCCGATCTCCCGACAATGCACCTCCCGACTGCAAGTTCCTGAAAAGTAATTTCCTGCTCGGTATCATTTGCTGACATATCTGTTCCTGACCCAACCAACAATACAAGCAGTACAGCAATCACTTGCAGGCACCCTGTAAATGCACATAATTTGAAACCTTGCTTCATCTTTGGCAACACTCTATAAGAGAGTGTTGCTGATGGGAGCCCTTTTGGTGGTAAACATGTGCAGGATTCCGTGTCTGGGCATATTTTGAAGTATGTAAGGGTGGTCTAAAATATGTTTGGTGCCTGATCTGCCTTGTGTAGATCAGCAGGGGGAGAAAGTGGTGCACAGTCACCATTTTCATGAGTGGTCTGCGATGACTGGCGTTCCTTTGTGTGAAGCATGGTGGGAATGGGATTGGCCAAGGAGATACTGCCCTTCTCCTTGGTCTGCAGTGAGGCATTCTGTGCACTTGTGCATGCATCGGAACCGTGGTACACAGTACCTCCTGGCATTTCTTTACCCAGGTTGCCTTGCTGGAGTTATTCAAAGGTGTTTGTGCTGAGGTTTCCCGCAATCTTAAGGAGTCAGTTATTCAGCATACTGTATTTATGTAATGATGGACATTTGCATGCATGAGCAGGTGTTAGACAGCATGACAGTGATGTCTCATTGCAGTGTAAAAAGATCGAAGAATGAACTTACTTTGCATTTATATAGGCAAGAAATCGAGTCCTGCCACACCATTACCTTTCTGAACAAATGCTTGCTTTGAAGAACTACTAAGTAAGTTCATTCTTTGATCTTTTTACACTGCAATGAGATGCCAACAAGATGTTATTTTAAGAGAAACAGCTAGAAGAAGACTTGTGGAGATTGTTCAGGGTAATGGCTATGTTGTGGATTTTGAGTGTCGGTAATTGGTTCCTGCGGGATATAAGTTGTCGGCAAACAAACCTGGTTGGGAATTTAAAGTGCGAGGAACCTGACCACAGTGATGCTTGGCCAGCCGGTTGATTATAGTATGATATTTGTAATATAAAAATATAGTATGTGATTGTCTCACATAAGACAGCCTATGCTCCATGGGTATGCCCCCACCAGGGTTTCAGTGAAGCTATAGGATATATTACACTGACCAGAAGATCTCTGTAATGTAATTAACTTCCTTGAAGAATTGCATTTTATGGCCTTTTTATGACCTCATGCTTTGAAGTTGGGAAACTAAATATACATTTTATTACAGAACAGGACATCATTTAGCTGATTCCTGTCGGCTATATTACACCTAGTTGATGGACTGCAGGGTTTTAAAACCTCAAAGGAACTGGCTGATCAAAGACTCATAATTTGGGAAATTAGTTTTTGCTGATGTCACATTATTTAATATACCTCCTGATAGGACATTATGTTTGTATTTTTTTTATTCTAAAAAGGAGCTAGATGACTTGCCAAGAGGGTGGGGAGATGGAGTTGAAATGTATCCTTGTAACTGGGAGATATGTCATATTTTTTTGGGACTCTAGAAAGACACAGTTCTCTAACTGCACTTACAGAGGTAATGCACTAGATAGCAAAGATCTAACTGTACGTTGGTAGGAATTTGTTCTGTAGTTTTCCTTATTTTTCTTTTATGTGATTGTGATGCTTTTAGATATATTGTTCTGTGTTTACATTGTTCATATTTTTATCATCTTTTAGTACATTTTTTTTTTTCAAGATACTGCCTGGGTGTGTCTTCCAAGTTCTTTTTGCAGGTGATATATATGTGGTTAAGTTTGACAGCTGTTCTGAAGGGCTTGATGGTGTTACTAAACTGGGAAAAGGTAAGAATATACCTAAGGTCTCTTACAGAGTTTTAAGGGTTCATATTGGAAGCCTGGCATGGTGCCCCTGGTGAGAGATTGTACCGCAATCCCCGAAGAGGGTACGTATCTGAGTCTGTGCATTGGGTACGCTAGCATAAGGTTCGCAGTTCGAATCCCCCCGAGAACTTGAACTAAAGGTGATTCAGACCCAAAAGCAGACAGGAGGGTTACCCTGTTTTCTACCTGTTCACACTATTGTGCTCTGAGTTTGGCATTGTGGGAGCAGAGGGCCTGACCTGCTGAGTGTGTTTGTGACATGGCGTGTCACCATTTTGCCTTGACAGCATGATATATTGGCACAGGTGCTCCACCATAGAAACATAGACTTTGACGGGCAGATAAGGACCACTTGGCCCACCTAGTTGGCCCATTTTCCTACCTAACAGATAAGCTGCAGATTCTAGTTAACCAACAGCTTACTTCCTCCTACCCCCTACTATGACTGCCTTATGTCTGTCCCATGCTTTCTTGAATTCCCCCAATGTTCTTGACTCTACAACATCCTCAGGGAGTCTGTTCCATGCATCCACAACCCTCTCCTTGAAAAAATACTTTCTCACATTACCTCTGAGCCATCCCCCGTCTATCTTCAAATTGTACCCCCTTATTCTTGCACATCTCTTTTTCTGAAAGATGCTACCCTCTTGGACTTTGTTGATTCCCTTGCGGTACTAGAAAGTTTCTATCACGTCCCCTCTCTCCCTTCTTTCCTCAAGGGTATACATATTAAGCTCCTTTAGTCTTTCTTCGTATGTCTTCTGGTACAGACCCTGCACCATTTTGGTTGCCCTCCTCTGGACAGCCTCCACTCTGTCTATGTCTTTGCTGAGATGGGGTCTCCAGAAATGCACACAGTACTCCAGGTGAGGTCTCACCAACTGTCTGTACAGAGGGATTACAACTTTCTGTTTTCTACTATTGATGCCTCTCCCTATGCATCCCAGTATCCCCCCAGACTTCCTTGCTGCCTTCTCACATTGCTTGCCCACCTTTAGGTGATCTGATATAATTACCCCCAGGTCCCATTCCATTTTTACTGTTGTCAGTATCTCACCCCCCATTGTGTACTCTTCCCCTTGGTTTTGTTTCCCAGGTGCATTACCTTGCACTTCTTTGCATTGAATCTGAGCTGCCATACTGTACATTTGACCATTCCTCCAACCTTGCCAAGTCCCTTCTCATCCTTTCCACTCCATCTTGTGTATTAACCCTGTTGCATATCTTTTTGTCATCTGCAGAGACATACTTTTCCTTCAAGTTCCTCTTCAATGTCACTTACAAAGACATTAAAAAGGATCAGTCCCAGCACTGAACCCTGCAGTACTCCAACTAGTAACCCTCCTTTCTTCACTGTGGACTCCATTTACTACTACCCTTTGTGTACTGTTGTCTAGCCAATTGTTTATCCAGGCTACCACCTTGGGACCCACTCCATGGCTGGCTAACTTGTGTATTAATCTTTGGTGTGGGACTGCATCAAATGCCTTGCTAAAATCTAGGTAGACCATGTCCACAGCCCCTCCCTGGTTTACTACTTTGGTCACTCAGTCAAATAAATCTATTAGATTCATCTGACATGACCTTCCCATCATGAATCCATGCTGCCTTGGGTCCTCTGCCCCACTGGCCTCTAGGTACTCAACAGTTCTTTCTTTCAGAAGAGATTCCATTAATTTCCCTACCACTGAGGTCAAACTAACTGGTCTGTAGTTTCCTGCCTCCATCCTGCTCCCACTTTTGTGAAGAGGAATCACATCCTCCCTCCTCCAGTCCTCAGGTACCACCTCGTCCTCCCATGATTTATTAAAGACAGTAGTCAGCGGTGTCAGTAGTTCTACCCTTAGTTCTTTTAGAATTCTTGGGTGAATTCCATCAGGCCCCATTGCTTTGTCCACCTTCAATTTTATTAGTTCTTTCAGAACCCTTTCTTCTGTAAATGGACTGGTACTGACCCCCGTCTTCAGAGAGTTTCTCTTGTTTGGTTTAAGTACCTACCCCTCCTCTTCCTTTGAGAATACTGAGCAGAAAGATTCGTTCAGTATCCCTGGTTTTTCACAGTCACCCTCTACCCACATTCCCTCCCATTCATTAAGCCTCAGCATCCCTCCTTTTGTCTTTCTTCACTCCCTAATGTACCTATAAAAGGTCTTATCCCCCTTCTTAACAGAGTTGGCTATCCTTTCCTTGGTTTGGGCCTTTGCTATTCTGACTGCCTTCCCAGCCTCTTTCTGCTTTAACTGATAAAGTTCTCTGTCCTGCTCCTTCTGTGTTTCCTTATATTTCCTGAATGCTATCCTTTTCTCCTTAACTTTCCTGCCACCTCTTTTGAGAACCATAGCATTTTTTTCCTTCATTGTGTTTTGTTGGTTTGCTTTACACAAAGGCTTGTTGCCTCTGTGATGGCTGTTTTGATTACTCCCCATTGTTCCTCCACTCCTCCTTCTTGCCTGTTTGCTAGTGCTTTTCTGAGGCACTCTCTCATTTTCCCAAAGCCAGTCCTCCTAAAGTCCAATACTCTTGCATTTGTATGGCTTGATTGTCTGGCTGTGTTTATCGTGAACCATACTGTGTGGTGGTTGCTTGTTTCCAGATGGCTAGCCAAATCTAAATCTGAGATTCTTTTTTGGTCCCCATTTGAGAGTACCATGTCTAAGATTGCTCCCTCCTGAGTGGGTTCCAGTACTAGCCATCTGAGGCATGTCTCTTGTAGGGAATCAAGAATGACCCTGCTCTTGGATGTGCCTGCAGCAAAGGTGCTCCAGTTAACATCTGGCATATTCAGGTCCCCCACCAATATCTCTCCTTTCCTGCCGTTGTAGGGATGCCTTCTATCATTTCCTTGTCCATTCCCTCCCCCTGAGAAGGGGGTCTGTATACAACCCCATGTGGATTGTGGTGCCATTTCCTGCTCCAGGGTGACCCAGAGTGCCTCATCTGCTCCCTGTTTACTCTAGTTCTATTGCTTTGATCCCTTCCTTTACATAGAGATCTACTCCTCCTCCTCCTCTTTTACCCTCCCTGTCCCTCCTGTAGATTGTGTATCCTGGTATGCTGACATCCCAGTCATGGTTCTCTGTGTACCATGTTTCTGTGACTGCCACAGTATCCAGGCAACCCTCTTCCATCAAGGCAACTAGTTCAGGGAGCTTGTTACACAGACTATGGGCATTGGTACTCATCACCCTCCACTTTTTGATGGCCTTACCCTTTTAGCCCCATTCCTGTCCTTACTGCCTTTGCTTTTTTTTACATTTACCTCTGTCCTGCTCCAGAATGACTTCTCTACCTTGGTGTTTACCCCACTAATTACTGTGTTATGTGGGGGGAGCCTGGGATTTCCCTGCTCCTTTCAGTGCCTCCCCTCTTGGCTAGTTTAAATGCTTGACAATGAAGCATTTAAACCTCTCACCTAGGATCCTGGCCCCCACCCTGGACAGATGCAGACCATCATGCCAGTATAGGTCTGCATCCCTCCAGGTGGCTCCCCAGTCCCCAGTGAAGCCAAAACCCTGAGATCCACACCAGTTTTTCAACTATTCATTGAATTCCCTGGTGAGGAGCACCCTAGCATCACCCTTGCCATTGACAGGCAGCACCTCCGAGAAAGTTACTGTATATGCTACTTGTCGAAGGACCCTCCCAACTCTACAAACTCCTCTTGCACTACTCTGATCCCATTCCTAGCCAGGTCATCTGTCCCTAGGTGGACAATGACATCCAGCTCCCTCCCTTGTGCAGCTGCTCCCACGATCCTGAGGAATCGCTTCCTGTCCCTCCAAGCCATGGCACCAGGCAGGCACCTTACCTCCCTCTCCCCTTCCTCCCCATTTCTACCCTACTAATGACTGAGTTCCCCACCAGGAGTTGTTTTCTTCCCCTGTAGGGTCCCATGCCACCCTCCTGTGGGTCTTCTTTGTGAAGGTTCCCAGCATCCTCCTTGGTCTCCACTGCAGGTGCCTCCATAGAGGAACCACTATCCACCAGAAGAGCTTATGAATTGTAGAGAGGCACAGCTGGAGGGATGCAACTCTGTTCCACCACCCTCTCCCTCTCTGAGCCCACCCTGGTCCAGCTTCTCCTCTTTCTTGGCAACCTCTGAGGTAGTGGCATTTGCTCTGGTGGTCCCTGGGTGGGGGAGGAGGTTTCACGAATCCTAGCCAGGTCAGCCTGGAGACAGGCAACCTCCTCCCTCAGACCAGAGAGGTGCGTACAAATAGGGCAGCATTGCAGCCTCCAGAATGTCTCCTGGAACACTGCCGCCCCACTGCCATTGCACTGCACCACTCCTATCATGTCTTATTTTGTGTCCCCTCTCCTGTTTCTCTGTATACTTACTCTCTCCTCTCCTTACAACTCTCACGCTTCCTGTTCTGGGACAGCAACTTCCTATATTCTTCAGTAGCCTCCTTCTTCCTTGCTCAGTATCAGACTACCAGCAGCTGTGGGGGAGAGCGATCTACTTTTTTCCTTTAGGGTTGACAAAACCAATGTTTCTTTGTGATCATTCTGTTCCTACTGCCAAACAGGAAGTTTCTATTGTGAGTTAAATTCAGTGGCTATAAAAGTAGAACTGACTTAGGGTGGGTGGGTGGAGGGGTGGGATGGAGGGAAATTAGTAAGAAAAAAGGCTAGCAACAGGAAGTTGTAATTTCATTCACCTGCTTTTATATTGTCTAAGCCACACTCCCAATTAAGCTCTCTCCTCCTACTGATTTTGCAAAGTAAGTTGATACAGTACCCTTCCCAGCACAGAACACACACTGTCTTTCTTTCTTTATTTTCTTTTTTAAACCTAAATAAGACCCCTTCTTCTTCTAATAAAATATCTGTCTGCTTAATCTCAACAGACACTGAGTTCTGCTGAGATAGAAGTGTTAAATTAGTAAGAAATGGTAGCTTCTTTTGGTTAGCTGCTTTCAGCTCTACAAGCAATGCTAGCAACAGGAAGTTGTAATTTGAGTCATCTGCTTTTATGTTGTTAAGCCACACCCCCAATTAAGCTCTCTCTCCTCCTACTGATTTTGAAAAGTAAGAATGGGCCAATTCTTCAGCCAGCCTTATTGTGGATGCACCCCCTGATAGTGTTCTACCCCTCTCCAATATACTTCCCTTGTCCTCTGTGTAATGGAATTACCTATGCATTTCCTAGTCAAGATATCACTACCCTCCACAAGAAGGGATGTACTGTCCATGGCCACTGCTCAGCTGCTGGAGCCAGCTCTCGAAAACGTTGCCACTGTGAACGAGACAAGGCATCAGCAAGTCCATTGTTAGTGTCTGGTATGTGCACGGCCTTAAATGTGAATCCCTCATCAGGCCCTTCGGCTCCAGCTGCCCATTAATGATGTGTACCACCCCATGTTATCTGACCTGAATTGGAACTTGCAGTCCCTCAGCTGTGGACCCCATAAGCATATGGTGACCACTATGGGGAAGAATTTCAGTAAGATAATGTTGGTGAGCAGTCCACCTCCCCCCCACTCTGGTGGCCAGCATCCCGCACACCACTCCCCCTGGAAGTACAGCCCAAACCCCAGGCCTCCCACTGCATCTGTGAACAGCTGGAGTGGGTGACCTCTGCTGACTGCTTGCCATAATGCCACTCCATTGAAGTGACCAAGGAATACCTTCCACACCTGTAAGTCCTTCCAGAATCCCTCCATGACCCACAGCCTATGGTATAGTCTGGTACAACCTTTTCCCAACTTGGCCAAGCACTGTAGAAAGGTGTGCCCCATGACAATGACCCGACATGCAAAACTGAGGTGTCCCAATAGCTGCTACAACTGCAGCAAGGTCAGCTTCCGTGCACCCACCATGGAGTCCACCGAATGTCTAAGTGCATCGACCTTCTCCCAGGACATGTGGCAGAGCCTGTTGATGTGGGGGGGCCCTTGTCCTCCCTCTCCCACAGCCATGATCTGCTGTTGGGGCTGTGATACCACCTCTACCTCCCTCCTTGTGCTCTCAGGCCTATACTGTTCCTACACTCTGTCTCCCAGGACCATGTCCAGTACCTGCAGCAGTGTCAGTGGCTCTGTAGGTAGCACAATCACCTCTGAAGCTGGGAGATCAGAGGGCTGTGGGTTCAGTTCCCATATCTAGCATTTGGGTTAATATCCCAGTACTGGAACTGTAGTGCAGCATGAGAGGGGTGCTGCACTTCTGAGGTGCTATCTTTCAGATGAGACGTTAAACCAAGGTCCCATCTGCCTGGACTGGTGGTAGTTCAGGTGGATGTTAAAGATGCCATGGCACTTATCGAAAAGAGTAGGTGAATTTCCCCGGTGCCCTGGCCAAATTTCCCTCATTCACTAAAAATACCACCAACAGCTTAATCTGGTTCAAGGTTAGTTGGCATTCATCTGTATTCCGTTCCCCCGGGTCTTGCCTGAAAATAGGCAGGATTTGTCTAGTGCACTTACCCGGTCAACAAAAATGAAATTAATAAAAATAAATAAAATGGTGTCAGTCTCAATCCCCAAGAAGACTAAAACCATGGCCAGAGCCTCCACCTTCCCTGGTGTTAAGGGGACCACAAGGTCCTGACCTATATCTACGAAAGCGCCCGAAGTCTTTTCACAGACTGCCATCCCATCTGCCCCGACAAACAAAAAATCATCACGGTAGTGGGCTACTGCCTGATTGCCCAAGTGTCTCTCCATCACCCAGCATAGGAAACAACTAAATGTATCCAATACCACACATGCCACCATGCAACCCATGGGCATACAGTTATCCATATAGTACTGGCCCTCAAATTTCATGCCCAGCAACTTCCTGTAGTCCGGATGGACTGGAATTGACCCTAACACTGACTCAATGTCAGCCTTTGCCAGAAGAGCCCGAGGACCTGCCCTGCACACGACCTCTACTGCCCTATCAAACAGCTCATATTGCGCCGATGTGTGGCATGGGTTAATGTGGTTATACATGGAGTCACCTTCTGGATAGAATAGGAGGTTAATCATCCTGTATTCTCCTGGAGCCTTTTTTGGCACCAGGCCAATTGGTGATACTCGCAGTGATGGCTCATTGAGACAATGAATGGCCTACTAATCCTCCTCAGCTGCTTCCCCTGCTTCTCCCAGACTACCTGTGGACAATCATGCAATGACTTTAGATTCTCTACCTCGTGCCTCCCAGGCCTTTATATTGGAGTCTGAAACTAATCGTGAAACCTTCCTTCAGCCGGTATGCGGCATCCCTGTCCGGGTTCTGAGCCAGCCACGGGCTAATCCTGTCCACACTTACTAGGGTAGGCAGGTTTGTTGCTCTGCAGTTTTTATGGCTTTCTGGTGGCACCTCTGAATTCTCCTCTCAGGGCATGCAGCGAAGCACATTAGATGAAGGGGTGCTGCTGCCTGCAGACTATGCAGATGTGCCGAAAGCAGAATGCTGCCTTGGAGCTGTTTGCCTGGTTGTAAGCATAGCATAACTTCAACCCCACGGTGCCCCCTTCCACCTTCTGTGATGGTGCCAGCCACAGTGGTAAGCCACTGTCAGTGTGCACCCCCCATGCATAACCTCCACCAGGAGTGTCATATTTACAGTCCCCCACCTGAGGGTACTGTCTTCCTGCCTCCTCCACTGAAATTCCTCATCATACTCCAGCCATGCCACCCCTTCCTTTCTGTGTTGCATGAGAGTAATGCAATTCTTGTAGGTGTACAACCCCACCCCTGCTCCTTGTCCACCTGCAGGATGGTCCCCCCATAAATGGGGAAGGCTGTGATCCAATTCTCGAAAGTGCGTGGCACCTTTGGTGGCTACTTGTCCATCTACTCACCCTTTTCTTTCTTTCTTTTTCTCATCCCTCTTAACTGGTCTGTTTAATAGGGAGAACATGTCAGCAGCTGAATTTTAAACTTTGGGAGGGTAGAGCAGGACAGAACAGAGAGTGGAAGGGAGTTCCAGTTGGACGCAGCCACAAATGAGAAGGACCATCATGCAGTAGCCAACCGCAGGCAGGCATGATCCTAGCAAGGACCCAGATCTCTGTAGCTGGGGAGAATTGAACTTTTATGAGTATGTGGCTACCACTGTTAGATACCATTGAAAGAGAAGACTTTCCATGGTGGCTTGTCAGGTATTATCTCTGCTTACCTTTCTATGACTCCTGCTGCAATCCCTCCTGGCACTTGTCCCTTCCACTCTTTCCCTCTTCTGAGGATGCCTCAGCTTGAGACCCCTTAAATAATTCTCTCCTGAGGATGGTGGATAGTGGTTCCTCTATGGAGGGGATCAACTTGGGGGAGTGGGGCTGCGGAGTGAGTTGGAGGAACACAGGCCTGAGCATTCTCACAGGGGATGCTAATGCCTTTACCAATTCCTTAATTTGTGCCCACATTGTGTGCTGTTATGTGTAAAGCAATACACTAGTAACCTATATCTGTCATGGTAATTGTACTTTTTTTTTTACAATATGCTTCATACTCCAACTTAGTCTTGAGATAACCTTATATGATTTACTATTGTCTGTTATTAAATACAGTCGCACTTCTCTGTTGTAACAGCATATACACGAGTGCCTTTTCCTGATCACTGTGTCTAACTGTAATCACTTTTGATTGTATTTTCTTGTTTCAATAAAAAGAGTTGACAAATAAAAAAACAGGGGAAGCTGATGAGATGGGAGACCAGTCTGTGGTGGCCAGGTCATGAAGAAGGGGGTTAGGTACAGGGATTAATAGGATCTGGTTAACAGGATTTTGTGAGGTGCCTTAGGCCTATGGATTTGTCAAACCATGTATATCATATTATAGTCACATAAGGCATCAAGGAGGTTGCCAGCAAAGATGATATGGTGTAGATGTGAAGTGAAGGCCCAGAGAGTGTAATTTAGAGTTTTTGAGTTTAGATGGGTAGGTTTGTGAATAATTTGTGTTACATTTTGAGTGGCTATGTCATTATGGGCCTTACGGTCTCTGACAAATGGAAGGTTGCCATAGTTGTACATAAGGGGGGACTTAACAATGTGGTTGAAATTTTCTGGCACATCTCAATCCTCTGCCCCTGGCAGTGTTAAAAGTTATCTCCAACATATACCAGGCTACGGACCATGGTTCTACTACTGGTGCCATCTTCATCAATCTTACTAAAGCATTCAACCAAGTAAACCATGGTCTCCATCAGCTCAATATCATCGGCCTTGATACCAAGTCCTTAGCCTGGATCAAAACCTACCTATCCTGTCAGTTCCAACGGGTAAAGTGGGCAGGCTCCATCTCTGGTCTCAAAACTATCACCCTCAGGGATCCATATTGGGCCCTATACTCTTTTCTCTCTTTATTAATGATCTGCCTAGCTTTTGTGGGGGTGCTGCTGTACACCTCTATGCGGATGATGCTATCATCTATAGCTTTTCTCCCAAAACTGACAGCACTAATCAAGCACTTGCATCTGACTTTGCTGCCTTGAGGGTTGGTTCCTGCAAACCAACTTGTTCTCAACACCAGAAAAAAACTAACGCATGCTATTCACCCACCTCCCAACCTTGTCACATGCTCTCCCCTCTCTGTGTGTTTCCTCTCATAATGGTGATACCCTGGAGTCTGTCCACTCCTTCAAATATCTGGGCATTACCCTGCATCTCTCTCTCTCTCTCTCTCTCTCTCTCTCTCTCTCAACACTCATGTCTCTAATGTCATAAAATCCCTGAATCTTCCTGCCTCAAGATTGCTACTGCATTCCTCCTTCCCCTCAGTCCAGCCATCACCACTATGACACTATCTCCTCATGCTTGATTTGTAGGGTAACCACCCCAATTGTGTGGACCCCAACCAGCAGAATGGCAAGGTGAGTCATTCTCTTTGGTAACTAGCATTGGCTAATGCCCGGAAAACAAAAGCGCAGTCCTGGATGTCCTCTGCTTCACCCTCTGTTCAAGGCCCATTGTTGAACAGAGGGTGAAGCAGAGGACATCTCGAGAATGACTCACCTTGCCATTCTGCTGGTTGGGGTCCACACCCAGAAGCAGCCCAAGGGAAGACTTAGAAGTTGAATATCCTAAAACCCTGCACATCACTTTATGCATTTCATGCCAAAAAGGAGCAACTTTAGGGCAGGTTAGGGCCATATGTATGAAGTCGACCTCTTCTATAATACACTTGGGGCATTCACTGGACTTTTCAGGATCAAAATTGTGCAGGCGCTTAGGAGTGAGGTACGCCCAAGACATGAAATTTAGTTGGACTTTCTTAAGTTTATTACTCCTAGAACAGGGAAAGATGTTTGCTTGCTGATTTCCATAGCTCAGGGCTTATTTGAATAGCTGAGTACCTCTCCCATGCACTCTTGGTCCCCCCCAGCCACCCAACAATCCTTCCCCAGTATGAATTGATAATAGGTTGTCAAGGGTTTCCTTCCTGGCTGAGGTCTGTAGAGTTCCTCCTTGAGAGGGGAGGGACATACTCAGTTATTTATGTTGTCTAGTGAATCTCCCAGGTGGGTCCTTATGGTCAAGTATAAAAAAGTCTCCTGGTTTTAGGCCCCACATTCTACAAATTGAGGTGAATTCAAGCAATCTACCTCTCACATAGAGTTGGTTTACAGCCTGCAGCCCCGAGTGGTGCCAACTCAAGAGCCTTTGTACCGATTGAACAGTGCACAGGCCCCTACAATGTATTGTGGTGATAAGGCCAGGCTAAGGTGAGGGTGAAGGTGTGTGTCCAATGTGTCTATGGACTGCCAACTAAGTTTTAAAGTGGTTGCTGTCAGGGGGTTAGCTACTTCTGGAGGTGGGAATGGCCATAAAGCCACATATAGAAGGTCTTCCTTTAGAGTGCCCCCAAGGTCTCCTCCTCCTCCTGCTTTATCCATGCCCTGCCAGAGGTCTGATCACTCACAGGGACAAATGCTAATTGAGAAGCCCAATAATATAACTGAAAATTATGGAGACCCACTTCACCCTGTGTAGGTAACAATTGGAGAATGTCTCACTGTATTCAGGCTGATTTGCCCCTCCACAGGAATTTTTGAATAATGGCATATGATTGTTTGAAATGTACCTTAGGGACATGTCTTGGAAGTGACTAATAGAGATATAGACACCATGGATAGGGAGAGGCATCACCGATAGAAAACAGGAAGTTATTATCCCTCTGTACAGACAGCTGGTCAGACCCCATCTGGAGTACTGCATGCAGTTCTGGAGACCCAATCTCCGCAAAGACATAGACAGGATGGAGGCTGTCCAGAGGAGGGCAACTAGAATGGTGCAGGGTCTGCACTGGAAGACATATGAAGAGAGACTAAAGGAGCTTAATATGTATAGTCTCGAGGAAAGGAGGGAGAGGGGACATGATAGAAACTTTCAAGTACCTCAAGGGAATCAACAAAGTCCAAGAGGGTAGCATCTTTCAAAAAAAGAGGTGTGTAAGAACAAGGGGGCACAATTTGAAGATAGGGGGGCGGCTCAGAGGTAATTTAAGGAAGTATTTTTTCACAGAGAGGGTTGTGGATGCATGGAACAGCCTTCCAGAGGAGGTTGTGGAGTCAAAAACAGTGGTGGAATTCAAGCATGCATGGGACAGTCATAAGGCCATTCTAGGGGGTTGGGGTAGGAAGAAGTAGGCTGCTGTTTAACTAGGATCTGCAGCTTATCCAGTAGGTAGGGAAATGGGCAGACTGGGTGGGCCAAGCAGTCCTTATCTGCCATCAAATTCTATGTTTCTATGGAAGGATTGTCATCTTAACTGTTTTGATGCAGCCTAGGAGAGACAAAGGAAGAGTTAGCTACCTCTCACAGTCTTCCGTCAGTTTGGCTATATGGGGTTTATAATTTATTTATTTATTGAGAATATCAGAATTACAATCATTTGAGTTAAAGACTCCTTCTCAAAGGCTCCATGTCAAGTAAACAACATTTGTACAAACATGTAGTCAGAATACAATGGAGGACAAAACATTTGATATTGCGTCCTGTTGGGGGTTACAACTGTGAATAAAATCAGTACATTTACAAAATTTACAAACTATAGTACAGGTAATTGGGGAGATATATTAAACAGCTTGAAAATAGGCTGCAAGGAGACACGTAACAAAGCAGCATGGTTGTTGTATTTGTTGATATGGTGCTACAGTCACATAGAGAGAGCAGGCAAGATAAAGGTCCTTTGTCTGATATGAGTAGAAAGTAAGGTGAAGGTCTGTGGTGAACTGGTGGTGGAGAGTGAGCTATACAAAGTCTGTTGTCAGTGGGGGGGGTTAATAGCAGTTACATGTGCGGGAGGACAGGAGGTGGGAGCAGAGCAGGGATTTGAAATGCCCGAGCCTGGTTTTGAGTGTTATGCATGGGGGAGGGAGCTGAACCATGAAGGGGCTCCATAGTGGAAAGAACATTGGCCAAGAGAGGGTTTGAGCCACTGAACAAGGTGGGTAGGTTTGAGTGAGCTCCGGGTGGCCTTGGTGGAAGGTGAGGGAGGCATGAGGTGGGGTGAGGCTGGAGGCGGTAAGGCCAGCTAGAATTTTCCTGGCTAGGAGGCACGTTTAGTATTTTATTCTGCCATCAAAGTCTAGCCAGTTAATTTGGCTGTAGAGAATGCATGTGTGAGTAGATAATGGGCAGCCTAGGGCAAGGTGACAAGCCTTGTTCAGGGCAGTTTTTACTCTCAGTAGAGCAGTATTATCAGCTGTCTTGTAGATTAGGATGCCATTGTCAATGATAGATAATACCAAGGATGAGATGGAGAGCTGGAGGGCTTCAGTGGTGGTGGAGAGACAGTTCCGATGATGGTAAAGTAGGCCTATATGGGAGTTGACAGATGTACAAAGAAGGTGAATATGGTCATGGAAGGTAAGGACGGGGTTGAAGGTGACACCAATGTACTTAAAGGAGCTCACCTTTTCAAGAGGGAGTGAGAGGGAGGTGCTGATGTTTAGGGGGGAGTTTTTGAGTCTGTTTTGATGATGTGCAAAGAGCATGACTTTGGACTTTTTCTGGTTGAGTACAAGTTTATACTTGAAGAACCAGGACTTGGCCTCAGTGAAGGCATTCTGTAGGGAGAGTTCTAAGGTGGCTGGGCTGGTGTGAGAAGTAAAGAGGATGCACCATCCACATAGAGGAGGATATATGTGGAGCATGCCTTAGGTAGGGAGTTTAAATAGAGGCTGAACAGGAGGGGCCCAAGGATTGACCCCTGCAGGACACCAGAGAGTACAGGGAGTGGCATGGAAAGGGTGTTACTACTTTTAACCTTTTGCGAGCAGTCTGATAGATAGTCAAGTGAACCAGACCATGGCTTCCTGGGCCAGGCCAACGTGGGAGAGGGTAGAAAGTAGGGTGTGATTGACGGTGTTGTATGCTTTAGATAAGTCAAGGAAGACAGCATCTGCCAGCCTACCATTTTCTAGGGCAGTGTGGATGTAATTGGAAAATCCCAGGAGGGCAGTGGTGGTGCTGCGACCTTGTCTGAAGCCATGTTGTTCAGCGGATAGGAGGTCATATTTGGTTAGATACTCGGTGAGTTGGTCTGTGGCAATGCATTTGAGGGCCTTGGGGGGGGAATAGATATTGGACGGTAGTTACAGGGTCAGAGGTGGTCTCCAGATTTGTGGATTGGGGTAATGATGACTGTCTTCCAGGCAGAGAGAAATTTGCCAAGGTAGAGTGAGAGGTTCAGGAGGTAGGAGAGGGGGGTGAGACCCTTGTCCAAAGCCAGGCCGAGGATCTGGAGGTCGAGAGAGTCACTGCTATGGCAAGTGCCACTCAGGGCTTTGATAACTTAGGGCTTGGTCTCCACTGAGGCAAGAACATGGAAACAGAAATGAGGGTGTGGTGTGGGGCAGGGAAGGGAGGGTAGGAGTATTGAAGAAGCCCAGGGGGAGAGTAGAGCTGAGGTCAGAGAAAGAGGCATTAAGAGTGTATGCGACCAGCTGGGTTCCATTGGTGATAGACCCATTTACTTTGAGTTGTAGTTTTGCCATTGAGGAATTTCATATTTTCCCAGAATTTGCATCCCGAGCCCCAGGAAGAGGTTTGAGTGTCTTTATGGTATTCTGCTTTTGCTTTTCAGATGGCCCAGGTGCACTTGTTATGTTCTGCCTGGTAGAGTTGTCTGTCAGTTAGGCTTCCAGAGTCAAGTGCTTTTTTCCATAGCTCATCATGGCATCGCATTAGGCCAAGGAAGTTGGAGGAGTTCCAGGGGGTGCCCTTTGACAATCCTCTTAGTAAGGTGGAAAAATCTATTACAGGCTTCATTAAAGGTGTTAATGAAGTAGCTGAGGGCAGTATCAGTGTTCTGGGAGTGGTACAGAGGGGACCAGTCACATAGAGCAAGATAGGATTTTAGGTGTCTTAGTTTTCCTTGTCTTAGCATCCTTGTGAGGACAGTTTAAGGTGGTGGCTTCTTAATCAAGCAGGATCAGGAGAAGAGAATAGGGGAGTGATGACTGAGGGTGTTGGGGAGAACGGTGACATTGGTGATTTTGTGGGGGTGGTTGGTCATAACTAGGTCAAGTAGAGTAGCAGCCTTGGTTTTGTGGTTGAGGTCTGTGGGGCAATTAACTGGGTGATGTCAAGAGTTGCTAATGCATCTTTGTAGTGAGACACAGAGGTAGAGAGCCAGTCAGTGTTTAGGTCACCCATGGTAATTAGCTTGGTGTTGGAGGGGAGCTGGGCAAGGTAGTTAATAAGGAATTGGAAAGCAGGTTTTTGCCCTTGTGGGGGTATGTAAATTGCTGTGAGAATCAGGGGGGCCATAGAGGGGCTGATGGAGAAATCGAGGGATAGGGCTTGAGCTCCACTTTCCAGTGGGAGGGAACCTGGGCTTGGTCTGAATCCTGTAGGTAGATTACACAGCCATCCCTGCACTTGTCAATTCTGTCACTGTGGTGGAGTGAGTATCCAGGGATTGATATGGAGGAGTCAAGGGTGGATTTGGATAGCCAGGTCTCCACAAGGACAAGTTTATCAGGCTGGTGTCAGACCTTGAGGTCATCGAATGTTTTAGGGAGACTGCAGATATTGACTTAAGTGATGCGTAACCCTTTGGCATGGGTGTGAGATTGGGGGGGTTCAAGAGGGAGGCCAGGGTTAGGGTGGATGTCCCTTGATATTAGGAGGAGCAGGGAGAGAGTTCTGAAAAACAGATGGCGTAGGGCTTTGTTATGAGCAGACAAGGTAGTCTGGATTTTAATGGGTCTGGAGATGTAGGTAGGGATGGGTAGGGAGCGTAGGGTAGGGGATGCAAGGATGAGAGACAGTCAGGGGAGTTGTTGGTAAGGGGGAAGGGGGCTCAGAGTGGGGGGTAAGGTGCAGTGGAGGATGGCAGGCAAGTGTACAGTGGAGGTGATTATGTAGTAGGGGTGTGTGTGTAGTGGATTGGCAAGGGGGGAGCATGGGGAGGAAGTGTAAAAAGGAGGAGGGTGATCTGTGCTAGTAGGGTGGGGAGGAGGGCCATAGTTTGTATGAGGGGTTAGAGAGAGACAAAGGGAGTTGATGAACACAGGTTGGTAGGGGAGCCTGGATAGTGCAGTGGTAGGGTGTTGGGCTGCAGAGGTTACAATGTTCAAATCCCAGGTGGGGGATAGGGAGGGAATAGCAATAATGCAGAGGAAAATGTAGAGGTAAAGTAGGGGAGAGGTGGGAGAAGGGAGTATGAGGGGTAGAAACAGAGGGAGAAAAAGCTAAAAGGTGGGCAAAATACCACCTCCTAGAGGCCACGTGGTGCAATAGCAGGAGGAGCAAGGTGGGAGGAGAGAGACAGCTAGGAAATGAACAGTAGAATGGGAAGAAAGGTGCAGTGAAATGTCCAAGGGCTCTTTAGTGGCAGGAGAGTATAACATGCTAAGAGGAGTTCATGTGACTGGGAAGGGACTAGAAGTTAATGGATGCCCCTGAGTGGGAGGGCAGTCAACGCATAGTGTTAATGGGCTAACACATTCACACAAGAAGCTGTGCCTAGGAGGAAGCCAGATTACCTTTAAGGGCTCCATGGTCCTGTGCTGTCCCCAGGGAGAGCTGCCTTAGTCTTCGTCTGGTGGGGAAGGGTCCTGCTGCCTAAATAGGGCAAGAACGAAGGAATAAGGCATTAGTATGCAGAAGGACTCTGGTAGGACAGAGAGGAAGGACAGACCACAGTTTGCATGTGTGAACCTTGAACACAGTGCACATGCACAGACTGTGAGCACAGCAGGACAGCCAGAAGCAATGGAGGAGCTACTGGGTCCTATGGAAACACTGTAGAACACTGACCACATGGTGGGCCTGCAGCAGCTTCAGCTCCATGAGTGCAGGGAAGTAAATCAGCTTTCTCAGACAGTGCAGCAATGCTTAAATAAATACTCTAACAGACTAATGCAGTAGTCGTTAACAGGACTGAAATAATGCTTATAGCCCCTAACAGATAAATGCAGTAGTCACTAACAGAGGTCTGTAACAACTACTTAAAGCAATGCTGTAACAGAGAAATACAGTAGTCACTAGCATGCTAATGCTGTACTGAGGTTGTAGGCTCGGAATAAGAGAATTATTGACTATCTGTAGCCTGGCATGCACTTAGGTAGTTCAGAATGGCTGAACGGCTCTTAGGGAAAGGGAATGTCATTTAACCAGGAGTAGCACACTTTTCTGGATGAGACCTGGGAGCACAAGGAGGTTAAGTGACTTGCTCAGGATCTCACAGTATGCACCAAGGTGGCTGTGGGATTCAAACCCAGGTCTCCAGATCTGCAGCTTAGAGCCTCATCCCACTGCGCTATACTGCCTCTTAAAGCTCCCATTGCATCCAGCCCAAATCCAGGCCTCTGAGATAAAAAATGTCCCTGAAATGCACAATCTGGCAGTATAGAAAGGTAGAAATATACACCCTCACACAAGAAGCTGTGCCTAGGAGGGAGCCAGATTACCTTTAGGGGCTCCGCGGTCTTGTGCTGCCCCCAAGGAGAGTTTCCTTTGTGTGTGCTGGGGAAGGGTCCCGCTGTCTTTAAGGGCTCCGTGGTCCTGTGCCATCCCCAGGGAGAGTTGCCTTAGTCTGTAACTAGGCATGTATAAAGAATTTAGCTTAGCTGGAATGTAAATTTCTAGATATTTCAATTTCGTCACCAGCTGCAACCCATTCAGATTAGAGATAAATTGGGCTCTGACAGTTTTGCCTGCAGGCAACAGCTCACTCTTGGTCCAATTTACTTTGTGCCCTGATCGCTGACAGTACTCCCACATCATCATGTGAACCACTGGGAGGTCATTTGCTGGGTATTGTAAATAAAGAAGGAGGTCATCAGCATACATGGCTACTTTATGCCACTCACCACCCCCATTGTATCCACGGATCTCCTTAGTTTCTGTAATGGATGCCACTAATGGCTCTAGTGAAAGGATATATAATAGGGGAGATAACGGACATCCCTGCCAGGCACTGAAGCTAAACTGAAATGGGAGAGGAGGGTTAGTGCTCCATTTACTGCTAACTGAACCTCAGGGGAATTACATAAGAATTCCACCCAGCAGCTAAACTAGGGCTCCAGTCCCAAATGTCTCAGGGATTCAAACAGATACCCCCACTTCACACAGTAAAACATTTTCTCAGCATCAAGGGCAACTACAGCTGCTCCATGCCTTGCTGTGGTCTTCCTTCATGCGTAAACTACATTTAGGGTTCTATGGATAGTATGTTTTCCCTGCCAGCCCTGCGTAATTCTGGATTGGTCCTGATGTACCAAGTTAGGGTGTTTAGGGTCCAATCAAGTTGCCAAAGTTTAAGCCAGTGTTTTATAGTCCGCTGTGAGTAGGGAGATAGGCCAATAGGATGTGCATAAGGAAAGGTCTTTACCAAGTTTAGAGAGCACTGTGATGGTAGCGGACCACATGGAGGCGGCAATCAACCTTATTCAAGGCTCTCCACCAGCATATTATATAGAGGGTCCGTGACAGGGTAGAATAGGACCCTGTCCCATTTGTTTTGGAGAAAGTGTTTAAATGCAAGGATCTGTATTCTTTTCCTTTTCTGCCTCTTCCGTCTGGTTGCACAACCAAATTCTCCTGTGAGACTTCGGACTTGATTAGCCCGAACAGTCTCACAATCCTTTGCCTCTCACTGTCTCTGTTTTCTCTCGCTGTCTGTTTTTCCTCCCTTGTATATCTATGTCTGCTAATATAAAATTATGAGAATCAGTGTATGGAAATGTAGCTGATAATGAGATCACTTTTATTTAGAAAATTCTGTTACTATTGAAATGTGTATATTTATAATTTGAGATAACTGTAAAAAGCTACAGGTCATTTGAGTGCAAATGCCTGAGCCTTTTGCAGCTGCTGTTGTTATCTCAGGAAGTTCTCAATGTTCTAAGCAGCTCCTGAAATTGACAAAAAACAGAATGTTTTGCAAAGACAGGATGTTTGCAAAGGATGGGGGTTGGAAAAGACTTATAAAAACAGCTACGCTGAGCTGCCAGGGAGATTTTTTCCAACAGAGATTTTTTATAAGAAAGATTTTATTTTGCCTTTGTATATAGTTATTCTGAACAGGTTTATTTTATTTTATGTTCCTGTAAGTACAAATAAAGAGTTTTGTGAAATTTTGCAATTGCTCCTGGGTTTTCTCTGTGCTTCAACAACTGATTGTGTCAGCCTAAGTTGAATTTAAGCCGAGCATACCCTAAGACAGGAGATTTGTGCATGAGTATTGGACCTAGTACCAGGGAAGCACAGAGGAAGGTATGGATTCTGCAGCTGAAGTCCAGTCTGAGATTGTACAGCCAGCACAAGTCATGGAAAAAGAACAGGCAATGACAGAACCTAAAACCCTGATGGACTTTTTGAAATGGTGGGCTATACAACAAAAAGAGACTGAGACACGAGAGAAAAAGGAATTCAATGGTCAGAAGTGTTGAGGAGAGAAGAGATGCAGCAACAGAAGCAACAGATGAGAGAAGAGATGCAGCAACAGGAGCAACAATGGCTGGATGCTTTACAAGCTATCGAAGGCAGAGGATCTGGCACAGACCCAGAAGAGCAACAGAATGCAAACAACTTAAAGGCCATTAAAGTTACTAAGTTGTGTCCCTCAGATGATATTGAGGCTTATCTGACAACCTTTGAAGGAGTTGCCACAGCCTGCCAGTGGCCAAAGCAGCAATGAACAATCAGACTGGTACCCTACCTGACAGGGGAAAGCCCAGCTTGCCTACAGCAGTATGGACACTGCACAATCAGAAAACTATGACCTGGTGAAAAAACGAAATTCTGAAAAGGTACAACATCTCCAGAGAAACCTACAGGCTGAGATTTCAATCTCTGAGGTGCAACTCAGTTGACAGTCCTTGAGAAGCCTTCACCTGACTTTGAGAACTCCTGATGAAGTGGATCCAACCAGAGAGCAAAACAGTCCCACAGATCATCGACACATTTGCCATGGAGCAATTCATCAACATCTTGCCTACAGATGTGCAGCTGTGGGTAAAGGAACACTGACCAGAAAATGGGGAAAAAACAGTTTCTTTGGCTGAGGACTACCAAATGGCCAGACAGCAGCGAGGTAACAGCCAAGCACCAGTAAGAAACTCTTTTTCCCATTTAAATTCCAAGCCTGCTAAGAACTCTGGTGGGGGTAACAAATCTGTGCTAGAAGACGTTATCTGCTATAACTGTAATAAGCCAGGCCATTTTGCAAGAAACTGCAGTAATAAGGAGAGTGGAACTGGAGCAAATTTGTCCTTGGCAAATTGAGGCAAGTACCTCACAGATGTGAAGGTGGGAAATAAGACTGTAAAAGGAGTCATTGATTTGGGAAGCAGACAGACCCTAGTGCATGTTAAAGTGATGGGAAAACACTGTGCAAAGGGACCAGGTAGTGATGTCATCTGCATCCACTGGGACACTCAATACTATCCCACCACCCAAGTGACTCTGACAGTTAAAGGTGTGTTGCACCACATGAAAGTGGGGGTAGTACCAAGGTTCCCTGTACCTGTGATTATTGGAAATGACTTTTCCAGGATTTACTGAGTTGATCAAAGAGTAAGTCCTGATGTTTCAGCAACTGTGGTGATAAGAGCTCAGGCAAAGAAAATTTCAGACAGTGGGGACACTTTTCCTTTCAGCGATTTTGATTCGGACTTGTTTCAGCACAACTCCAAGATCCAGAAATCCAGGAAAGAAAGACAAAGCCTGAAAAAATTGTGGCAACAAATGACTGATGGACATGAAGGGTTAAAATATGAAAATGCTGAAACTAAATTGATAACTGATTGTGATTTTCTTTCAGAGCAAGCTAATGATGTTTCTCTCCAAGGTTATTTCAAGCAGCAAGGGGTAAAACCAAAACAGGGTGGACCAATGTTTAAAAAATGTAATGGATTACTGTAGAGAGTTTGGGTTAAACCTCAGACAGAGAGGCCAGCCCAGTGGCAATGAGGGCTGAGGCACTGGACGCCTTACCTTGCCCCATGTCGGAGACCCGTGTTCGCGAATGAGCACGGGCTACCGGGGGTCGGCAGGGGTGGAGAAGGATGGAGTGCCCTATGGCTGCTCTCCTTCTCTGGGGAAGGGATCTGCAAGCCCGTGCCACAATACCGCCACCTGGGGGAGCTTGGGTGGATGGTGCAGCAAGGGAGAAGCAGTTGTAGGTGGAGTTGGACATTGGCAGAGGGCTGGAGCAGGAGGCATGTCTCAGTGCATCTCCTGGCACATTGGCCCTTATTGCACACTGGCGGGGGGGATGGAGCAAAATCAAGGAGGAAAACAGCTACAGCATTGGTGCCAGTAAATGGATCTTGGGTGAACGGCTCTTGGAGGGCTCCGGTAAGCCTGACAGGCAAGATGCATGCTCCCATCAAGGTTGAAAGAGTTAGAGAGAGGCTCCTCCACCCCACTGGGGGGGCAATCCAGATATCAAGGGTCCATAGGAGTGGGGCATCCATGTGCATAGATGGCCCTGGGAGTCTTTGGGGTAGGTGCACAAGTGAAGTCCTGAAGAGGGGCGCCAGTGTGGAGCAAGGTAGAAGGATGAAAATGAAGTTAAAAAAAAAACAACTCAGACACAGGAATAGACAGAACAACTGGTTATACCACAGAAGTATACAACAGAATTGTTACAGATAGCACATCCTATGGCTGGTAACTCAGGGAGGGATCACACCCTTGCCAGATTGCTGTATAGATTTTACTGGTCAGGAATTCATGAAGATGTTACTGCCTATTGTAATTCTTGTGCTGAGTGTCAGAAAGTAGCCCCAGTCACTAGAAAAGACAAGGTGCCCCTGATGCCCCTACCTTTAACAAATGTGCCTTTTGAGAGAATTGCAACGGATGTAGTTGGTCCTTTAGACAAAAGTAAAAAGGGTAATAGATTTATCCTGGTAGTATGCAATGGGTTAGGTACGATCTCCTGACTGACATTGTCCCTTCTGTCATAGTACTGACACCGTTTTCCAGTTTATTAATTCCCAACTTGTACTTAATGCCAAAAGTTTTTATCCTGTCAAATTTGTTCTCTGCCTCCAAAACACTGCTGGGATTCTATATTAGAGTGCTACTAAGGAGACTCCCGGGCTGATTCTTGTGGATGAATGGAGGGTCCAAACGCTATTTATGTTTATTTTATTTACTGCAGCCCAGTTGATTGAGACACCAAGTTCACCCATTTTCCCTAGTTAGGGGCGTTGTGTGCCTTCTGTTTAGAGCCGGTTGCCAGTACTGGATTTTTTAGGCGGTCATCCATAGATGTCCATCGCAGTCAGCATTTTTGTATTTTTGTGATCTCCACCCACGAACTATTGCATTGCAGGGACTTTTGTTCTCTGCCTCCAAAACACAGCTGGGATTCTATATTAGAGTACTACTAAGGAGACTCCCAGACTGATGCTTGCAGACGAGTGGAAGACCAACATTAGATTCTTGTTTTGGGAAGCCCTGGACTGACCCACAGAAGGATCCATCTGCTGCTTGCCAGTTGGTGGATTAAGCTCACCGGGGGACCCATCAAAGGTGTGTCCCAGGCTCAGGTCTTTCCAGTTGGGGTACCTAGGAAGCCCCTTCCGGAGGGTCGATGGCATCCTGGGTCTTCCCTGTGGACCTGGTGAGGTCGAGTATTCCCCAACGCCTAAGTGAGGGGATTGACTGGGTTTGGGTATTGGATTTACTAACTTTCAAAATGAAGAGCTCCTGAATTATTCTTGGTGGCTAAAAGAAAAGCACAGGACATTGGTCTATATAAGCCGCAAGTATTCTGAGATTTACTAACTACCTTGAAATTTTTGGGAGCAGTTAAGGAGGCAGTGAAAGGGCCTCCATTAGATTTCATTGATCACCTTAGCTTTTGGAATAGGTGACAGTCAAAGTGCTATGCTACCTCACCACCTACGTGATAGTACTTAGCTAAGGTTGTTTGGGATATTGTGTGTCTGGACTTCGTACAGATGGATAAGTTAACTTTCAGGATATAATTTGATTGGACAGTGATTGCGTTGGGAATGCAGTGTCAATAAATTATTTGTCAGGAGACAGTCAGTCAGGAAAGAGTACGGATCCCTATGCAACTATGTTACTCGATACCCAGAAGCAGTTCCAATGCGTACTGTTACAGCCCCAAAAGTTGCAGCAGAGCTAGCCAAAATTTTAAGCAGAGTGGGCATACCTAAGAAATTATTACTCATCAGGGTAGTAATTTTGGTGCTGCACTGCTTAAGGAGCTGTACAGACTGCTAGGTATCACTGCCATAAGAACCTCCCCCTATCACCCTCAGACAGATGGTCTTGTTAAGCATTTTAACCAAACCCTAAAATGCATGTTAAAAAGGTTTGTAAAAGGGAAAGGGAAAGATTGGGACCATTACTTGCCTTACCTACTTTTTGCTTACAGAGAAGTGCCACAGGCATCAACAGGGTTTTTGTTATTTGAATGCTGTATGGTAGGCAGCCAAGAGGGATACTGGATGTGATTAAGGAAACTTAGGAAGATAACCCCACTCAGAAACAATCTATATCTTCTTATATGTGTGCCCTAAGAAAAAACTGGCAAAATATGTTGAAATTGCCCATAGTAATCAGAAAGAGGATCAAAACCAGCAGAAGGTATGTTATGACCATGGGGTAAAAGAAAAGGTTTTTGAGCCAGGTGAAAAGGTTTTGCTACTGTTACCCACAACAGAAAATAAGTTGTTAGTGAAGTGACAAGGGTCATATAAGGTTCTTAGACATACTGACACTGCTAACTATGAGACTGAGACCCCTGACAAGAAAAATCCTATTAAGATGTACCATGCTAACATCCTCAAGAAATGACTTGAAACAATGCCAAACGCTGCCTTGCTAGTTTTACCAGAAATTGATAAGGAAGATATTGATGTAGCTTATGGCAGACTGGAAGAAACTATAAATGCTGATGCTGTAAAGGTGAATAATTCCTTAATCTCAGAACAAACTGCAGACATTCGTAATGTGCTAAAGACATTTAACTGTACTTTTACCATGGAACCAGGCCAAGCAAAAGGAGTTGAGCATGTAATAGTAACAAAGAATGCTCGTCCTATTAGACAAAAGTCATGCAGGTTGCCAGAGCTGTTAAAAGTTGATGTGGTTTAGGAAATACAAAAAAAATGAAAGAATTGGGTGTCATTGAGGAGTCAAGGAGTGCTTGGTCATCTCCCATGGTAACTGTAAACAAAAAAGAAGGGGTGTTAGAATCTGCCTTGATTTCAGGAAACTTAATCAAGTGTCAGAAATTGACAAGTTATCCTAAGCCCAGAATAGATGATTTGGTGGACAGACTGGGGTGTGCAAAGTATATCAGTACCCTCGATCTCACCAAGGATTACTGGCAAATCTCTTTAGCTAAAGAATCCAGAGATAAAACTGCATTTGCCACCCCTATAGGATTCTATCGGTTCACCACCATGCCCTTCGGTTTACATTTTGCACCAGCTACATTCCAGCGGTACATGGATGTAATTTTATCCCCTTACACTGGTTATTGTGCTGCGTACCTGGATGATGTCGTGGTGTACAGTCCGGACTGGAAAAGTCACGTGGAACACCTATGAGCAGTTATCCAGGCTATCAAGAATGCAGGTCTGACTATTAATCCTACTAAATTTGCATTGGGCATGGAGGAAACTAGATATTTGGGCTATGTGTTGGGAAATGGAGGAGTCAAACCAGAGATTTCTAAAATTGAAGCTGTAGCTAACAGCCCTGTACCTAAAACAAAGAAACATGTCAGGTAATTTTTAGGGCTGGCTGGTTATTATCAGAGATTTGTTCCTAATTTTGCTGAGTTAGCTTCTCCCCTCATTGAACTCACAAAGAAACAGTATCCAAATAATGTGAAATGGACCCCCGAGTGTGATGAAGCTTTCCAAGCCATAAAGGCTGCATTATGGTTAGAACCTGTTTTAAGAAGCCCAGACTCTGAGAAACCATTTCTGCTACAAACAGATTCATCTGAGGTAGGCCTAGGTACTGTCCTAAGTCAAAATATAGATGGGAAAGAACATCCTATTCTGTATATAAGTAGGAAATTGCATGACAGAGAGAAAAGGTACTCCACTATCGAAAAGGAGTGCTTAGCAGTAAAGTGGTCCATGGAGTCTCTCAAATTTTATTTACTAGGAACTAAATTTGTTCTTGTAACTGATCACAGTCGTCTCTGTTGTCTTAGCCAGATGAAAGATAAAATTCCAGAATCACACAGTGGTACCTGGCACTGCAGCCATTTAAATTCTCTGTGATTCACAAATCTGGTAAAGAGAATAGCATTGCTGATTTTCTGTCAAGATATGGATCTGGAATTGAGGGCTCTGATGGATAAAAAAAAAAGTATGATTTGAACTGTAATTTTTTGCTCTATTGTTAAAAATGGAAGCAAATGTGCTTAATTTATGAAAGTAGAACATTTTAATAGAGAATAGAAAGTTTTGGAAACCTGTTTAATAAAACAGGTTCCCTTTTAAAGAGGGGGCTATATGTGACAGGGTAGAATAGGACCCTGTCCCTTTTCTTTTGGAGAAAGTGTGTAAATCCAAGGATCTATATTCTTTTCCTTTTCTGTCTCTTCTTTCTGGTTGCGCAACCAAATTTTCATGTGAGACTTTGGACTTGATCAACCCAAACAGTCTCGCAATCCTTTGGCTCTCACTGTCTCTGTTTTCTCTCGCTGTCTGTTTTTCCTCCCTTGCATATCTATGTCTGCTAATATAAAATTATGAGAATCAGTGTATGGAAATGTAGCTGATAATGGGATCACTTTTATTTAGAAAATTGTGTTACTGTTGAAATGTATATATTTATAATTTGAGATAACTGTAAAAAGCTAGATGTTATTTGAGTGCAAATGCCTGAGCCTTTTGCAGCTGCTGTGGAGATCTCAGGAAGTTCTCAATGTCCTAACTGTAACTAGATATAACACCCAACGCAAAGATGCCCCCACCCTCCCTTCCCCCACCAGGAAAGATATGACCTGGCAAAAGTTCCCCTGCAAACATGTGGTGGTTAACAGACAAATGAGCAGTGTAAAACTCATTAGCCTTGTTCTGTAAATAGAAAAAATTAGGTATGGATACATTATTATAACATCAAAAGGCATCTATGTCTTGCAAATGGATGAGTCTTAAAGCAACAATGGGGAGGATTTAAAAGATCTCCCCCTCCCCACTCGAGCATATATGGAAGAGGAGAGCATTTCTGGGACATAATCACTGTTGCATAGCAATAGTTTCCTTGCAACATGAAAGCCTTCTACTTGGGAGTTGGCAATTCTGAAGATGCACTACTTTCCAAAAATTAAGTGAGGAGTGTACAACCATCCAGTTGCAAAGTGGGGACACTCTACTTCCACTGTGCAATGCTGTGAGTTGCATGAGGGCAGAGGATAAATGCAACACCCAAATCCATAATTTTGCTAGCAACCATCTTAGTAAGAGAGGATCTAAACATAACCAAAACTAAATGAAGTCAGTGGAGCACATAATTAAATCATTCAGGACCTCACCGTAAATGTGAAACATGAGCCAGTTATCAACTAGGGGCACCGTGTTGAGTCAAAATGATTCTGGGCCTGCCTTGTAGGTAGGACCCAATTAGTTAGAATTGCTATTGCTATATCCACCCCATCCCAATTAACACTGGTGTTCTCCAGGGCTCACTGCTAGATCCCCTCCTCTTCTCTATATTCCTGAATGACCTTCATTCAGTCTGTACCTCAACCTCTGTCCATATGTATGCAGATGACACTGTCCTCAGTACCTCTGGCCTTTCTCCCACAAATGCAGCAACCAAACTCCAGCTTGACTTTGATAAGGTTCAACACTGACTTCGCTCACATCATCTCTTCCTAAATGCCAAGAAGACATTGTCCATGAACACTGGTGCAAGGCAAAGACCCTTTCCTTTCCTTTCCTTTCCTTTCCTTTCCTTTCCTTTCCTTTCCTTCCTCACCCTTGATGGGACAACTCTGGAGAACACCTCATCCTTTAGATACCTTGAGGTCTGGCTTGACCAACAACTCAGCTTTTCTGGACATGTGAACACCATCCTGAAAAAAACTGCACCCCATATTAGGCGCACTGTACAGGAACCGCAGTTGCATACCACTCTCAGCCAGGCTTGAACTTGTCCAGGAAATGATACTTCCAATTTTTGATTATGGTGATGTAGTCTACAGTGCTGCTCCCAAGACTTCCATAACCAGACTGAAGACCTTCTTTCACTCCTCCTGCCAGTTTGGCTTAGAGACCCCCTCCCAACACTTGCCACTTCAAACTCTACAAATATCTTGTATTTCCCTCTCTCAAAAACAGGTGGCTTTCCCATTGTGCTAAATTTATTTCCAAATTCTTATTTGGCTCCCTTCCATCTTACCTCTCCTCTTCTATATCCCTCCCTCCACTTCCGTACACTCACTGAGATCCCATGACACCAGTACCATGGTAGTCCCCCACCAAGCAACCTCTGTTGTTCAGGCTGCTTTTTCTCATTACTTCCCTAAACTATGAAACACTCTCCCTAAACAAATTAGACACTCCTCCTCTCCTTTGTCCATCTCATCAGCTCTGCACAACTTTGTGTCTCATACATGAAATGGTGTCTAAAGCTACCCCCATGCCGCCTTCATACATGTCCATTCTGTTGTCACACAATTGTCTAGCTCTCCTAACCTGATTCTTGTATTTACTTAAGGCTGATTTATCAGCTCTATGTAAGTGTAATTTGCTTAAGCACTACTAATACAAAACTCATTTATTTTGTAATGCTTTACTAGGTTTCTTTGCACATAATGTCCATTATGTTGCTACCACCACTCCCCATTTTTCCCTAACTCAATATGGGACTCTCTGGTTGTATCAGTTATCTAGCACTTTATCCTGTTGTCAAAGCACATTAAATGGAACCTTAAAAGTACATGTTCGTAATGTATATTTAAACACGTATGCAACGAAGACTGTAAATATGTTAATTTCTTTGTTACACCCACTCTGTACTTCCCTCAGGATGCACCTGGAAATGATCAAATCTGTTGCTCAGTGTGCCTTTCTGGTGAACCTTTCCAAAAAAGGAAGGAAGGAAGGAAGGAAGGAAGGAAGGAAGGAAGGAAGGAAGGAAGGAAGGAAGGAAATCAATCCCTCCCCATATCTTAAAGGAAACGGGAGACAAAATAACTACTTTGATACTTAACAGGGATGCTTATGACTCATACATATGTCTCATCATTTCTAATAAAACCATTTTAAAGGAAACCTATGCACAATGTGGGTTTTATTCCATTACCAATCTCCATTATGATTTCCAGTTTTTACGTTTGCGATCCAGTAAGCATGCAACTGAAGCTGTCCTCTGGTATATTGACAACTCTGACTCCTGTTAGTGTTCTTGTGTTAAAGCAAAAATGGCAGAAATCTTGTCCGCAAGAAATTCAGATTAGAAACGGAGCAGTAGTGATGAGGGGTCAGAAAGTTATGGAAGTAGTGGGTTGTACATTTTTCAGCCCATGAATTGAGAGGTACAGACATAAATGTTTGCAGTGGTTTCACTTTAATGCAAAAGGCAAAGTCTGAACAAACAAGATGATGATGAAACCTCATGACAGAGAAAAACAGCAGACAGACATCAAGGGTCACAAAGCATTTTTCCAAATGAACTAAATCAGTAGTCTTTTTTTAATTACTTTTTAATGACCCATAGTTTAGTTTCTCTCTCATTCACCTCAATTCGCTGTGTACTGATTTTTCTTTCTGGTTGATACCATTCTCCACCATCCAAACAAACTCCCAGCTAAAAAAATAGTTTGTATGATATCCTGCTGAAGTGGTGACTGTCAAACTCTTGTTTTGATTCTACTTTATTCCACTCTGGTTTTTATGTATGTTTTGTTTGCTTCTTTTGTGGCTGCAACAATATATGCAGAATTTCTCCTTGATACACAGGACAGAGAAGTACACCATCTGCTGCTGCAGATGGATGAGCTTGAATACTTGTACTTCAGATCGTTAGCAGTTTGTTTTGAGCAATTTAATTATGTCTGTGTTTGTTTGTGTATGCTTATTTTTTTCTGATGACTTGAATGGATGGGCACTGGGCACTCATGGGAGATATTTTTTATTTGTATGTTTGCTCATTTTATGGGTGGATTTGTTACTTTCTAACATGACATTTTGAAACAACGTAGCAGATTGTAGATGCTGATGGTGACACTGCTTTCAAACAGTAGTACCAATAATGTAAATCAGGCCAGTGCATCCTAAGTGACATACAGGCTTCTGAGAAAAAGTTTTGGAAGGCAGATGAAATTATATAAATAACAAGCAACCAGGTGAGCCATAGGGAGTTTATGAAAGCAACATGACAATAATACAGTCATAGGGATGATGGACAGCTAAGTATCCTGAGAAGTAGCAACAATTTTTTACAACAAACAATTGATGTACTGAAAGTGTTACTGGGTCAAGAGTATGATTTTAATACAATCTTGAGGATACAACAATGTATAAGCCTTGAACTGCTATGACACTGCAGGCTTACACTTATTCACTTATTACTGAGGCACTACTTATGATCAGCTTTCACGGTGCGATAAGTCATGTTTAGGTACCTCTAGTTTCAACAATGTAGTGAAAAGCAGCATGGCAATCACCACACCCAAACTGGAATATGAAGATATAACGACGGATTATAAATTAATAATTAAACCAGGGAAAATACATCACAGTGTAAATAGAGAGCAACCATTTCAGCTTCATAGAAATGTGAGCTATGGCAGTGTGTGTGAGCGTGTGTGTGTGTGTGTGTGTGTGTGTGTGTGTGTGTACCATTGTTTTTATGTCAAAGGTTGGAATGGGGGTAAATAAATGGTTGATTTTTTCAATGTACAGTGACCAGTTCAAAACATTGTAAGTTTTTTTATCATCAGTGTGACTATTGCTGCACATGTACTTATTGTCATTACTGTGCCAAAGGTAAGAATTTCACACAGTCTCAGTTTTTTATCTGTCTCCCCCCACCCAAAGAAAACCCAAACACAAATGTAGGTCACAAATATAGATACATTTCTATGGTAATCATATTTAACGTTACATCTAAAAAAAGATTAATAATATTACTCATAATCTAGGTTCAAACATACAACACAAATTATCTCTAACCGAATGTAATTCTGCTTGTCCAAAGCATAGACCATGAAGTGTGTTACATCAGGTTCTGAAAGCAATGCTCAGGCAAATTGAGTTAGCACTGAGTTACCTGTCCATCGGACCCAACAGGTCAAGTGGAAGGGATCCACATCAGATCGATAAAAGATTAACGAGGGAGTACCCCAAGGTTCTATCCTGGCACCTCTCCTGTTTACTTTGTTCGTAAATGACGTCAGCATTAACTGTGGTGGTAGCTCTGTAATACAATATGCTTATGATGCTGTGTTGTACAGAACCTCAGACAGTGTATTGACCCTAGGACCTCAGCTGCAAGAGGACTTTGCAACCCTCAAAAAGTGGCTGCTGGCTAATAGGCTACTGTTAAATGAAAAATCCAAGAAGAAAACAAAAACCATGGTGTACGGGCACAGAACTCTAGGCTCTGACAGAGCATAATTACCCCCCACCCACCCAGTATCCTCAGCAGGACTGCCCATAGAAGTGTGAGCTCCTTCAGGTACCTGCAAGGCCCCTCACTTTTAAATGCCATGTGGAAATTGTTGCCAAAGCAATACATCAAAAGCAAGGTCTACTCTACAGGCTGAACTCCAAATTCATCCCAGAAACCAGGGTAGCAATTGTAAATAGCATCCTCCTACCCAACCTTATCGATTGTATGCTGCTCCAATCATACAGTCCCTTACCAGAAATGAAATGGGCTGGATGCAAATAACCAAGAACAAAAGCGCCACACTAAAGTGACCTGGGTTGTACTGTGACAGTACAAAATACAATCGACCACCAGCTACAGCACTTCCCCAGGGCATATAAAGAGTCAATGAAGAGTCCAACAAGTGTCCATTTGATTTACTTTTTATTTCATTTATTTGTGCCACTACAACAGTCAGACTGACACTCCTGGGTCAGGGGAACCATGAGAAAGATCTAACCTTTTGACTCCAAAATGTTTTTGTCAAATATACTGGCCCCTATGCATTAGGTGCTTAAATAGCACAAAAGTATGTCACATGATTTAAAACTTAGCAGGGTCATTCTCGATGCCCTACAGGGGGCATCCCTTAGACAGCTAGTGGTGGAACCCACTCGGGAGGGAGCAATATTTGACCTGGTACTCTCAAATGGAGAGAGGATCACAAATTTAGAAGTCAGTAGACATCTGGGAACAATCGACTACTGCACAGTGTGCTTCACAATAAACACAACCACGGAGACAAGCCATACAAAGACAAGCATACTGGATTTTAGAAGGGCTGACTTTGGCATAATGGGTGAATACCTGAGGAATGCATTAGCAGATGGCCAGAAAGGATGGGTGGAAGAACAACGGAGAAAAATCAAAACTGCCATCATGGAGGCAACAAGCCTTTGTGTGAAACAGATAAAGAAAACAAAGCGGAATAAAAAAAACACTATGGTTCTCAAAAGAGGTGTCAGGGAAGGTTAAGGAGAAAAAGGCTGCATTCAAAAAGTATAAGGAATCACAGAAGGAGCATGACAGGGAACTGTATCAATTGAAGCAGAAAGAAGTGGGGAAGGCAGTCAGAAAAGCAACAACCCAAACCGAGGAAAAGATAGCCAAGTCAGTTAAGAAGGGGGATAAAACCTTTTATTGGTACATTAGGGAGCATAGAAAGGTTACGGTAGGGATAGTGAAGATTAATAAAGGAGAGGGGAGGTGGGCAGAGGGAGACAGTGAAAAGGCAGAGATACTGAATGAGTACTTTTGCTCAGTATTCACAAAAGAAGAAGAAGAGGAGGAGTTACCTAAACCAAACAATAGAAGCACTCTGGGTAGTGGGGTTGACGCCAGTCCATTTACAGAAGAAAAAGTCCTGAAAGAACTCCTAAAACCCAAGGTGGACAGAGCAAAGGGGCCTGACAGGATTCACCCCAGAATCCTAAAAGAACTAAGGGAGGACCTAGTGACACCACTGATCACACTTTTTAACAAATCATGGGAGGATGGGGTGGTACCTGAGGACTGGAGGAGGGCAGATGTGATTCCCCTTCACAAAAGTGGGAGCAAGGCAGAAGCAGGAAACTACAGACCTGTTACTTTGACCTCAGTGGTAGGAAAATGATGGAATCACTTCTGAAAGAAAGAATTGTTGAGTACCTAGAGGCCAGCGGGCACAGGACCCAAAGCAGCATGGATTCACAGCAGGAAGGTCATGTCAGATGAATCTAATTGATTTCTTTGACTGGGTGACCAAAGTAATAGACCAGGGAGGGGCTGTGGATATGGCCTACCTAGACTTTATCAAGGCATTTGACACAGTCCTACACAAAAGATTAATAATCAAGTTAGCCAGCCTGGGAGTGGGTCCCAGGGTGGTAGCCTGGGTAGCAAACTGGCTGCACAGCAGGACACAGAAGGTAAAAGTGAATGTAACACATTCTGAAGAAAGGGGGGTTACTAGTGGAGTACCTCAGGGCTCAGTACTGGGTCCAATCCTCTTTAACATCTTTATAGGTGACATTGCAGAAGGTCTGGAAGGAAAGGTATGCCTCTTTGCAGATGACACAAAGATCTGTAACAGAGTTGATACACAAGGGGGGTAGAAAGGATGAGAAGGACTTGCAAGGTTGGAGGATGGTCAGACATATGGCAACTTAGATTCAATGCAAAGAAGTGCAAAGTAATGCACCGGGAAATAAAAATCCAGGAGAAGAGTACACAATAGAAGGGGAGGAACTAACAACAACAATAATGGAAAGGGACATGGGGTAGTCATATCAGATGACCTAAAAGTGGGTAAGCAATGTGAGAAGTCAGTAAGAGAGCCAGGGGAATACTGGGATGCATAGGGAGGGGCATCGCAAGTAGAAAAAGGGAAGTGGTTATCCCTCTGTAGAGACAATTGGTGAGACCCCATCTGGAGTACTGTGTGCAGTTTTGGAGACCTCATCTATACAAGGACATAGACAGGATGGAAGCAGTCCAGAGGAGGGCAACTAAAATGGTGCAGGGTCTACATCAGAAACCATATGAAGAGAGACTGAGAGAGCTTAATATGTATACCCTTGATGAAAGTAGGGATGGGGAGACATGATAGAAACTTTTAAGTACCTCAAGGGAATCAACAAAGTCCAGGAGGGTAGCATATTTCAGAAAAAGAGATGTGTAAGAACAAGAGGACACACCATTAGACTGTAACTCATGCTCATCTCTATTTTGCACATTTAACATATATTGTGCCCAAGCATGCTCCAAGTTGTTATTTTTTATTGCCCTGATATATTCTTCTATTTTGTACTTCATTTTCCTCTTGGTTTTGCTAACATAAAACAAGCCACATGCACAAGTTGATAGGTAAACAACATATGTAATATCACAATTTATAAACTGGTTAATATTGAACATCCTGCCATCTCCTGGGCTTTTATGCATGGCACATTGTCTGACAACAGTACAGTACAGGACTTACAATACTCACATTTCTTGCACCCTTTAGGAAGTGGTGGCATCCAGTTCTTAGGGCATGTTTTTGTACTTTGACATGCTGAATGCACCAATATATCTTTAAGGTTTCTTGCCCTTCTGTAAGACATCTTTGGTGGTATTTTAGCTGTTTTCTTAACTGATAATTGGCTTCCAACATGTATCAGTTTTTATAAATGATATCCCTTATGCTCCTTGACCTGGTACTATAGGTACTCACAAAGTATATTTGATTATGACAATCTGATGTCCCTGGTAGTAGCTTTTTCCTCTGTAATAGGGTATTCCTGTCCATTTCTTCTGTGGTCAGCTTAGCTTTCCAATTACAGGCTCAGCATACCCTCATTCCCTGAATCCATTTTCAAGTGCTGTCATTTCTTCCTGCAGATGTACAGGTTCACTGCAATTTCTTTTTGCACAATAAAATTGACTCTTTCGAATGTTCTCTATGGTGTGGTGAGGGTGACAACTGCTTGCTAGAAACAGTGTTGTGATCTGTTATTTTACAAAATAAAGCTGTGGCTATTGTGCCATCCTCTTTTGCCAGTAACCTCAAACCTAGGAAAGAGATATCCTTTGTACTGTAGTTACATGAAAACTTAAGATTTGAATTTGAATTGTGGAGGGACTGAACACATTTTTCCAATCTGTATGTATCTCCCCATCGCACTAAGAGAACATCATCAATAAAACATTACTAAACCTAGATTTGTTCAAAAAATGGGTTAGCATGCCTGTTCCAGATACATCTGTCTTCCTAATGCCTAAGGTACTGTATAAATTAACAAACTTTGCTGCCAAACTTCCACTCATGGCTGTTCCTTTTTGTAGGCTATAGAACTTATTATCACATGTAAAGATGTTGTTTTCTAACACATTTCTTGCCATGTCTATTAATAGTTCTGTATCAGGTCTGCTCTCTTATAGTCTCTTATTCAAATAATACCATAAAACCTGTAGCCCTCGCTCATGGGGGATGTTAGTATATAATGACTCGATAGCAAGTGTGACTAATACTTAGTCATTTTCAATTTAACATCCCTGAGTTTGTTGAGGACATCCCCAGTATCCAGGAGCTGTGAGGGCTGTTGGGGATAAAAAGTCTTTCGTGTTGACATCGGCGAATTTTGCAAGTGGCTCTGTCACTGTGCCTATTCCAGTGATGATAGGCTCTCTGGAGGGTTTACCAATGTTTTATGAATTTTTGGTAACAAGTAAAACTGAGCCTTCAATGGGTATTCAGCAGTAAGATATTCTTCCTCTTTTTTTCATTAATAAGTCACTCAAACTGTACCCACCTAAGAAATTCATCCATTTGTTTCTTAAATGTCATATGTATCATTACTGATTGGTAGATAGAATTGTCTTTTTCTGAGTTGCCTTTCAACTTCATTTACATAATCATTAGCGTTGAGTACTATAATGCTTCCCACCTTGTCTGCAGGTTTAACCACAATGTTACTGTTTTTCATGAACTTCTCTAAAGCTTCCCTTTCAATAGCTGATACTTTACAAATACTTGGAGTGTATTCTTCATTTTTCAAGGCTTCCAAATCTGTCTCACATAATTTCTGAAAGGTATTTACTGCTGCTGATTGGGCGGAGGGGAGAATGGTGCTTAGTTTCCTCCTTACAATTCTGTCTCCTGTCTGTTCTAACTCTAATTCATTTAATGCTTCAACAACCTTTTGTGAAGGTATCACATCCGATACACTGCCAGTAATAGTAGGAGAAAGATTATCATTACTTATACTCAAGTCCAAAGGTGTTCTCCCCATGTTTTCTTCCTTGTAGTAAAAACACCTCAAGTTCAGTATTCAGCAAAGTCTATATATGTTGATTATTGTTTGGAAAAAGTCCAGATCAGACATATGTATGAATGACAAACGTTTGCTTAAAACACTTGTTTCAGTCTCAGTTAAACAGTAGTTGGAAAGATTAATCAGAAAATTCAGAAAAAGAGATGTGCAAGAACAAGGGGGCACAATTTGAAGATAGAGGGTGGATGGCTCAAAGGTAATGTGAGGAAGAATTTTGTCACGGAGAGAGTTGTGGATACATGAAACAGCCTTCCTGAGGAGGTAGTGGACTCAAAAACAGTGGAGGAATTCAAGAATGCATGGGACAGACATAAGCAATTCTAGTGGGGGGTAGGAGGAAGTAGGCTGTTGGTTAACTAGGATCTGCAGTCTATGCATTAGGTAGGGAAATGGGCAGACTAGGTGGGCCAAGCGGTCCTTATCTGCCTTCAATTTCTATGTTTCTATGTTAATCACATTCTCACTCCTCGGTTCAGTTTTTAATAACAGTGTTGGTATCTCATTTCATTTGACCATTGTTGGTTCCTTGACTTCTTCCTTCCATTCCTGGTTCTCTGTATTCTATTTGGTAGTAACCCTTGCCTTTCCCTCTCTTTGGTGGGTAACTCTGCTCACGGTCTAAAAAAAAACCCAAGGCATCCATGGCACTATTGTAGGAGGTGTTACTGGCACTTGTTGTTGCTTGTTTCTCAGTTGTTGCAGCCTGTGCAGTTCATCTCAGAGTTGATTGTGGTTGTTCGGAATTAACCCTTGTTCTTCTATTACTACTGTTACTCCACCTCCCCTTCTGGTCATTTTTAGGCCATGAGCTTTTAAATAAGTTTTCTCTGTATTAGCTGCATAAGGTGGTTTGTTACCTGTTGTAATGTTTAAGCACTGAGCACGTTTTGATATATGTAATATAAATATGGGTGTTACTTGTATGTATGATCACTTTGTTAAGTATGGTATTTATTAGAAGCAATTTTGCACTATATTTCTTTACACTATCACTTTAAGAATTTGGATATGTTTTAAATTCTGTGACATAATTTTGTGCTATTTAAGCACTGTCAGGAGGTCTAAACCTCACTCTCATGTTCTTGGCAATGTTGGGAATGCAAGGAATCACAGACACATTGCATAAGAGTAATAAAGGTGTTTATTACTGCTAAAAAGGATAAATCACAGTTGCCCTAAGCAGTTCTTACCAATACGAACCAGGAGCCAGTACTAAGCGTTCCCTATACCTCGAGGTTTCTTCATGTCTCTTGGGGTCTCCGAGGTATAAGACTCAGTGTCTCACATTATATACCTATGATAATTACTATGGTTACTGTAAGATAGAAACATTTCTAGTTACAGAGATGAGCCCTATTGGCTAAATTAGACGTGGCTCCACGGTCCAAGATAACATTATACAATTTTGTAGTAGTCAATCAAAAGAGTACAGTTCTTACAGAGTCTTACATAAATCAGTGTAGTAGTACAAATCACCAAAAGGTGGCAATGCCACCTTATATATTATAATCATTACAATGACACAGATGTCCTAATCATCTTGTAAGCAAGAAATACACAGAAAATATATATAGAAAATATATATGTATTAGCAAGCAAAGTGTATAACAATAATATGCATACATATCCTGACATCTACTCTTGTACAGTAGATGCCTTTAGCCCTATATGTTAGTATAACATATACCTATGCACTAGCTGTCTATGGTGTACCTATGGGGGAACCAATAAGGGTGCAGGGATCTCATGTAACATTCCCCCCTTTGTTGCCTCCAAAGGCAAAACAGGCAAATCTAGGGAAAGGTCAGAGAGCAGGGTTCATTTACAAACCCAATGTGCGATCTTTGTAAAGGAACTCAAGCCGGTCATGGTGTTGGCGCACTGTGTGCTGTGGGCAGCATAGCACAATAACCAAGAAACAGATCCAGAATGCTAGCATAATAACAAAACCTTTGAAAGCAATCTCTAACCATGTGTTAGTCAATGCATCATTCATATCACCATCATTAGTCAATGAAAGAATAGCTTCATTAGCCTTAGTAACATTATTGCTGATGTGGATGGGGTGGGTGTCTTTTCTCTCTAAAAGTGATTTCAATGTAAGTGACAATGGATCTATGAGTACATTAAAATATGGAAAATATTCAGAAAGGGTGAGCAGATAATCAGGGTTACCATCAGTGATGTCCGCATCCATAAGGGGGACAGGGGTAATAACGGAATGTCCAATAACAGCCTTCTGGTGGGGAGCAAAACAAAAGTTAGGGTTATCAATAGCACATGTCTCAGTTCCATAAGTATAGGTTCTATAGTTTGTAACCACGCAGTACTCCCTGTCAGAATTGTACTGCATTTTAACAGTGGGGAGTCTCCACTTTTGCAGCTGTACCAGGCAGGTGTAGGTAGTCTTGGAAATCCATGTTGACAGGCGATGAACCTCCTCTCAATAAGACTGGTATAGTTTTTCTGGAGCCAATGCTGAGTACAAAAAGTCCATGCTGTTTTTGCTGATGTCATCGTCCATGGAAAAGGACCAATCTATACTGTCGGGAGAATAATCACATACAGGTTTAATAACATCAAATACATCACAGCAACACAAGTAGATATACTGTTTCTTCGCACAGCAGTCTGTGTGCGGAGTGACCCAAGTGTCCAGGAAAGGATGGAAAACCAATAGAGGAGGCAATTTCAGGTGTTCTCTGTAGATATCTTCATCAAGGTGCCCAATCGAATGTACAGAGGCAAGCTTGTCATACAAAGCTGTAGTGGGATCAAAGCATGGTAAAGAGACATTGAAAGAAACAAACACTGTATCTTTGATGGAACATTTCTTAGATGAAAACAGGGACCAGTATTAGGGTGCCTCGTCACAAAACCCAAATTCCTAGCTGTAGAAAGAGGAATAGTTAGAGATTGTTGCATACACATAGCAATACATCCAGGGGTTTTACATCATGGACAATACCATTAGGAAATACGTCTGTCATGTATGATATCAGGGATTCTTACAGATTCTAGATCACAGAAGAGGTTATTGATAGTGGTAATTATGTATGAGCCATAGGCTGAACACAAAATCTCTCGGGCAATATATTGCTTATCTGCTTCTTTGTTGTTCTGTGAAATGAGTGCATTAATCTTTTCTTTAGAATCAGTAAATGCCTTAGCAATGTTGTGCATATTGTAAACAGTGTATCTTTCTTCCTGACTAAGGCCATCCACACCATGCAATAATGGGGGTAGTATATTATTCACCAAACCAGTCTGAAATTTGGCAGAATGAGATTTGATAGCAGCAATGTCTGCTTTATTCCAGATAGACATAGCTGTACCAAAGAGACCTGTGACAGTGCCTGTTGTACAAGTGACATCAGAACTGTCAACTTCACGTGTATTACGTTTATGACTTTGATCATCAGGATTGGGTTTTCTTCTGAAGTTGCCTCTATGCTCGGTGGTATGTACCCCGGCAATAGGGTCTTGAGTACGAATCTGAAATGCTGCTAAACTATCAAGCAATAATGCACTATAAAATGCTGAAGTGTTAGTATTGTGACACATACCAAATTCTTTCATATTCCAGTAAGTTAAATTAAACAACACAGGTATATGCATAAATTGTAGATTATTAATCAGTGTACCAGGTGGGGCAGTGTCTGTTAGACCACTACGAGGACCAGGGGTGTGCTTTGGACATTCCAAAAGCTGTTTATCAGTGGGTGGTAACACAGAAAGAAACATGGCAGCAGAGGCCATGTTGTGCACTGCACAAAATTTTCGAGCAGAGTCCTTAGACAAAGAATTACAATATGAGGGATCAATTAAAGCAGTGATACTGTATAACCCAAAATGTCTAAGAGCAGTTTGTAGCAAGGACAGAGAATCATTTGGGGATAATTTAGTATTAGGCCAACCCTGGAACCTTGGAAAGTTTGACCACTGGGAGAATATGCCCTTGCAAGGTAGTTTGCCACTCAATTTGTAGGGTAGATTTATCAGGAGCAACAACCTAGGCAGTGAGGTAAGCATCGGAACCTTCCTGGACAATAATCAAACTATCGGGTATTTTGATGGATACTCCCTCTGGGGCAGATGCTGGAGGATCAGGGTGTGGTAGGAGGTTTGGTACCATGCCCTGAATGCAGGGGATAACTCCTGAGATGAGGAGAACATGGAAAAAGATAGCCATCTTGTCAGTATATCTGAAAGGCAAAATCAAACATTAGTAGGTTAGTACTATTCCGCCCAGTGGGGTGAGGAAAAGTAATTATGCTCCTTTATACAGTTTCAGTTGGTTTGCATGTAACCATTTGTCAGTCAGCTTATTGTTGTGCAGGAGTCTAACTTGATAGACTGCTGGACTGAGCTTGTTGACAATGAGGTAAGGGCCTTCCCACTTATTGGAGAAGGAGTGTGTGGGATGTGCAAATCAGAGAACCATTACATGATCTCCAACCTGCCAATTCACTTCTTGTGCGTGTTTGTTAAACTGTATCTTGAACTGTTGCTGGGCCTTGCCCATGCAGTTGGCAGCATACAAGTGTGCGTGTATGAGGTATTTTCTGAGTTTTTCCACATATTGGTCTACAGACACGTGGTCTGCAGTGGGGGTGTGCAGGTCAAACAATAGGTGTTCGGATAGTCTCATCTGTCTACCAGTCATCACCTCAAAGGGTGTCAACTGGGTGGTGGCTGAGGGTGTGCCCCTGGTTGCCATAAGTAGTAATGGCAATAGGGAATCCCTGGTTTGGGGATTTTCCTCAATGAATTTGGAAAGCATTTGATTAATCCGACAGTTGGCTCTCTCTACTCTACTTTACCTGAGGATTGAGGCTGGTAAGGCATGTGGAACTTTTGTTGAACTCCAAGGAGTTCAAGGGATTCTTTCATCAACTCACCTGTAAAACTGGTTCTTTTGTCAGAGTCTACCTTAAGAGGTAGGCCCCACCTGGAGAAAATGTTTTCCACCAGGATTTTGGCAGTGGTTTAGCAGTGCATGTCTTAGGAAAGTTCCAACTCACTTAGAGAAGAGATCAGGTACCACATGAGCATACTTGTTTCTGCTGGTATTGGTCAGAGGACCAATAAAATCAATCTGTATGGCATGCCAGGGGCCAGAGTGTCTTTGTGGTAGAAGTTTGGCATTTCATTTGGTGGGGATGGGATTGTTTTGTGCACAAACAAGTCAGTTATCTATGTACTGTTTAACATCTTTGGTGACACCAGGCCACCAGGTGGTGGTCTTAAGTCGTTGGAGTGTGTTTTCCACTCCCTGGTGTCCACCAGTGGGTGTATCATGCACTTGGAGCAAGAATTCGGACCTAAGGTGTCTGGTAACCACCCACAACTTGGTGGTGGAATCATCTGGTTGATACCAGATGAGCTTGTCATCTGGGGACAAGAGTAAATTATCTTCATGCCTCCGATAGGGATTATGCGTGTGAAGTTTCTCTTTGGCACCCTTGTCAAGAAATCTGAACACTTCCTTGTGCTCAGTATTAACATGTTGGGCAGCTGAGCGGTCCAAGGGGGAAAAGGGTTCAGGTTTCTTTCTGACTGCTGCTATATGTACAGCTGCATTGGCCTCTGGATGGTCCATCAGCCAGGTGTCCCCCATCAGGCCTCTTCCTTGGCAAGGGTGTCTGCTGTGTCATTGAAGGCATGGTAGAGGTCATGTAGAGAATGAGCCTTAACTTTGTATATATAGAGTTTGTGTGCAAAACTTTGTGCCAGTGTGTGTATGTATATTACCAGTTCTTTGTACTTCACTGGGCTGCCATCAGAAGAGAGGAAGGTGTTCTTCTGCCAGAAAGGAAGAAATTCTGGAAGAGAACAACAAACCCAGTTAGAGTCTATAAAAATGATGGTATCCTTGGTTCCATGCTGGATGAACTCAAGGGCACAGGCCACCGCTGCCATATCTGCATACTGTGATGATGCTACACTGCAACGCTTAGAGATTTTGACAGTGTTATTGTAGGGGTAAATCACTAAGATACCCATCCCTGCAATCTGTTCCCCCTTGTAGTAGGAAGCAGAACCATCTGTGAAAATACAACACAAAGAGGTGCTCTCTAGTATTTGTGGTGTGGCAGGGAGGAAAGGACCTGTATCTGGATGATCAGGTGGTTACAGTGTACAGTCATGGGGTTCTCCTTGGAAAAGGAGTCCATGTGCCAGTATGGATGGAATTTTGGTTGGGTGCACCTGTATGTCTCTGTCCTGGAGAAGAAGTGACCAGTGTGTCAGTCTGGTATTGGAGACTGACCCATCCTTCACTCTGTCTGATAGCAGAAAGGTAGCTGGGGTGTGGTTGGTGTTAAAAATCAATGGGGAGTACTCAATGATATACAGAAAGTGCTTGACAGCCCAGTAGGTAGCAAGAAGTTTCCTTTCACAAAGGCTGTACCTCTGTTCCACTGGAGTTAAGAGCTGTGATGCATATGTAATGGGTCTCAGAGTACCATGAACCTTCTGGGCCAACACTGCTGACATGACAATGTCAGAGGTGTCACACTCCAGATTTAATGGCAGTGCTGAATTTGGGTTGATGACTGGTCCGTCGGCGCAGCGGTGGGATTTCCGCTTGTGACGCCGGTGACCTGGGTTCAGGAACGGACCCTGGTTATCGGAAGGCCGGCCGTGGGGAGAAGGATTGAGCGTCCCATGGACTGATCTCCTTCTCCAGGGGGAGGGTGAGGGAAGCGATTGGTGCACTGAGGACTCCTGGCGGAGGCCAGGGGATCTCAAGCGACCGACGCGTTCAGTTCTGGGAGGTGGGGTGGACGCTGGCATCATTGCATGTCCCCACCTCTGTAAGGAAAAATGGTAGAAAACCAAGGCGGGCAAGGACCGTGTCTCCATGAAGCCCTACCGGCAGACCTCAGTTCACCACCTTCGCTGCAGGTCCCCCAACTAGATATTGGCTCCGTGGTCATGGAAAAAGGTGGCCACAGCCCTGCCCTCCAGGGGGCAAGTCAGGGGTGACTGGGGGACCTCGGCAGCCACAGATGGTGGTGGAGGCTTCCAGGGGCCATGACTATGGCTGATTAATGACGGGGTCCTGCCATAGAAAGACAAAATAATAAAAAAAAAAAATGAATTGGGGTTGACCAGAGCTGGAGCCAAGGACAAGGCCTGCTTCAATGACATCACAGGCTTGGTGTGTATTGGACCCCAAGTCCAGGGAATGTCCTTTTTCAGTAACTCATATGGAGGAGCAGCCTTCTGAGCAAAATCACAGATTAAATCTCTGGAATAGTTCACAATATCTAGAAACCTTCTAAGAGTTGCCAAGCTGGTAGGCAATGGCAGGTCTTGCAATCCTTGTATCTTCTTCCAGGTAGGGTTACAGCCTTGGTCAGTTATTCTCAGGCCCAGAAAGAGTACCTCTTTCCTACATAGTTGTGCTTTTGCTGGATTACATTTGAGGCCTGCTCTCTGGATGAGGGTCAATAGTTCATCCAACAGATCCAAGTGTTGTTCCTGCGTGGCAGTTGCCAACAGCAGGTCATCCACATACTGCAAGAGACACTGGGGAGTAGAGAAACCCTCAAGGCGTCCATCATGTGCAGATGGAACAGGGACAGGCTGTTATGGAATCCCTGTGGTAAGCAGGTCTACGTGTACTGTCTACTTTCTAAGGTGAAAGCAAACTTATATTGACTTTTAGGGGCCAATGGCAGTGACCAAAAACCATTGGAAATGTCCAGGGCACTGAAGGCATTTCAAGTCGGGGGTCAGGAGTCGTAGCACATCAGGTGCAGAAGCCACAGTTGGAGCGCAACTGGGGGTGACCTGGTTCAGTTTCCTGTAGTCAATAGTAAGTCTCCAGGCACCTGTAGGTTTCTTCACAGGCCACACTGGGGAGTTGGCAGTAGAAATACATGTTGTGATTACCTCTTGGCTGAGGAGTGATTTTATTGTTTCCCTAAGAGAATACAAGGCCTCGGATGGGAAAAGATATTGCCTTTGCATCTCATGTGCTGGGCCTGGCACTTTGATGACAGTGTGCATTCTGCCACAGTCATGCTTGTTAATAGCAAATGCTTCCAAATGCCTTTGCAAAATGGGGAGGAGCTTTGGAAAAAGCTCATGGTTCTTGACCAAATCTATGACATCATACTCCTTGTTGTTGGCAGATATTGTTGCCACAACGCGTGAGTCAGGGATCAAGATAGTGTGATATTGGCCTTGAATCTGTATCAGTAGCATATTAGCTATGTCCACCACACAACCATGTGGTGCAAGCAAGTCAGTTCCAATGATACTAGGATGATCATGCAAATACCAATAGTTGGAAGGTGTGTGAAGCCTTCAAGTGGCCCAACTCTAGAGGTAGAGGAAAAGAGCGGTATGCAGGTAACCTAGTACCATCTACTCCTGACACGTTGGTCCTTCATCCGGTGGAACAAGGAGATGTATCCGGATGGTCATCACGTAATACAGACACAGCCATGCCTGTATCCAATAACACTGTAAGTAGGTGGCCCCTGACCACGGCCTCAGTGCAGGGCCTTCTGTTTGTATCCAAGACCAGCTTGTTTACAATCCGGACTGAGGCCTGTAATTGTCAATCTGTACTGGAGGAAGTATGGAGAGATTGAGCCTGGCTGCTTTCAACCACTTCACCATGCTGTACTGATGCTATATAGGGAGGTCCCTCTGGGTTCAGGCCTGTATGGGCCTGAGAGCCTGTACTTCCTGTATCGCCATGGCCCTTTGGGGCCTGGGTGCCTGGTTGCATGGCTGCAAGGGACTGAGAAGGGACAGCATCCACTAGAGAATGTACTTGCCCCAGGAGCTCTCTAAACTTATGGTTTCTTCAGCTATCTCCCTATACGAAGGGCCTGGTCTCTGTTGTTGTTTACCCTTTTTCTTATGGTGTTTTTTATTCTTATGATAGTTCCAGTTCCCACCCCATTGTTGCTGCTACTACTGCTGTGGTTGTTGTTGTTGGGCCTGCTGGGGGAGTCGACTGTCTGCGGGGAGGGGCTGTTTGTGTTGGGCCTGTCCCTCCACCGTGTAGTGCGTCGCAGCCTCTTGGGTGGGCTCCATGGTGGCAGATAACGGATGTAGAGTTGGTAAACTCTCTTGGTTTTCCAAAGGATTTTGGCAAACCTTTCCATGGTGGGATAAGTGGTTGGCTCTACCTTATCTCTCACTGCAGGGATCATGTTCCTAAGGAACAACGTCTTATATTCAATAAGATCCACATCCTCAGCTTCTTGTGCGAGTTGTTTTCCTGATCGGTAGGCCATCCAAAGTCTTTGGTGGTAAGTCACTGGACTTTCTTTTGGTTCTGTTTTACAGGGTATGTAAGCATCACTTCTGCTACACCTGAGCTGTGTGCAGAAATGAGTTCAGCTGCAACCTCGTCAAAGGTGGCGTTACTGGCCTGGCGGATGGCATCGGGGAGTTTAGCCCACAATCCAGGCTCGATGGTTTGGCTTAGTATTTGGACCTGATGGTCTGCAGTGAGACTAAGCATCTCACATTTGGAATGCACCTTTTCCAAGTGGCAGCTGAGGTTGTCAGACGGGCTCATCTGACCAATGCTGTTAGCTATTTGCTGTACAGAATAGGCCATTTTTAGGAGATTAGTGGGACGATCAGGTGGAGATGCGTTTCCTTGGGTGCCATCCAGGGCTGCCTCAGCTGCGGCCTCCATGACAGAGTGGACAATGCCCTCCTGAGTGCCAGTTTCATGAACAAGCTGCCTAATTTGGCCTTTTACCACTCGCTTATTCCTCTCTGGGATGGTCACACTATTTAACGCATTATCAATCATTCTCTCTATCTCCTACCTGTCTTCCACATTAATAATGGCTATTGGTGGTGCCATTGAGACCAGGCTTGGGCCTGCTTCCCCCTATCATGGGGCCTGCCATGTTGGCATCACCCATGATGCGCATCACGACGTCGACGACGTATGACAAGGTGTGGGTGAAGTGGGGATCTGCCATGTTATGGATGGCTGGGTGGGATTTCTGGGCCTTAGTAGGGGCTTGACTGGGTGTTGTACTGAGAGATGTCATTATCTGAGACCTTCCCCTCAGATGACGTGTATAAGGCAGGGGCTACGCCTCCCATCACCTTAACAAGTCCTGCCAGAACCTCTCGCTGATGGCGCAGTTTCTCCATCTTGGATTCACATTCTGCATGACTCACATTTACAACATCCAAATCAGCCTCATCTTGCATTTGTTTCTGCAACACTCTATACGTGGCGCTCAATTCCCGATTGTCCCTAGTAGCCACTTCTAAGTCATTACGTACCTGGTTTATCTCGTCCTGTAGCTCTCCCATATCCTCACTTCCTCACTCAGCTGTTCATTCACTCTACTTAACAAGTCATTCATACTCAAAGCCTGACCCTTATCCTGTCTCAAACTTTCACATTCCTGCTTTAACACACAAATTTCTTCCTTTCCAGCCTGTGCAGAATGATGCAAAAATGAATCCTTTTCATTGCACAGGGTTTGAAGTTCAGACTCCAAACTCTGCTGCAGTCTAACACATTCCACTTCCTGCAGACACATCTCTTGCTTAAGAGACGAAATCTGCACATCAAGGGTTTGGAACCTTGCTTCGGATGCTTCCAGAGCAGCATAGAGAGCCGCAGCCAACAGCCCTTTGGCATGATGCTTATTGGCTGTTTGTCTCGTCTCACAGTACTGGGTTGAGATCCCCAGTATAGGGTTTTCAGATTGACTTGTGTCCCAAGCAAAGTCAGCCCATCCTCCATGGGAGGCAAGGAAGTCTGAGTCATCGAGTCTCAGTTCTGCGCAGATATTTGACACAGTGGCCATTGTGTGGGAGGGAATGAAAAATCAAACTGTGAAAAAGGCACTGTGCTGTGTATCGATCCACAGCAGGAACACTTTACACACAGTCAGGCTACTGTATACTCTATAGGCTTAGTTGCAATTCAAAGCTGCTGTGGAGTGGGTCGAGTCAGCATCGACCACACCCAAGAAAAAGCAGCCAGATTTTGCAAGTGACTACAAAGTGGTCAGAAAATGGGAGAGGTGATGCGGAAATGCACACCTACAATCCCCATTTGGAAGGGAAAAAGTTTTAAGCAACAAGTGAAAGCTTACAAACACCCAATATTGCCTGCACATGGTCATCAATTGTCAGGAGGTCTAAACCTCACTCTCAGGTTCTTGGCAATATTGGGAATGCAAGGAATCACAGACATGTTGCATAAGAGTAATAAACTTGTTTACTACTGCCAAAAAGAATAAATCATAGTTGCCCTAAGCAGTTCTTACCAATATGAACCAGGAGCCAATGCTAAGCGTTCCCTATACCTCACGGTTTCTTCGTGTCTCTTGGGGTCTCCGAGGTATAAGACTCAGTGTCTCACATTATATACCTATGATAATTACTATGGTTACTGTAAGATAGAAACATTTCTAGTTACAGAGATGAGCCCTATTGGTTAAATTAGACATGGCTCCACGGTCCAAGATAACATTATACAATTTTGTAGTAGTCATCACTTTGTGAAACAAAAGAGTACAGTTCTTACAGAGTCTTATATAAATCAGTGTAGTAGTACAAATCACCAAAAGGTGGCAATGCCGACTTATATATCATAATCATTACAATGACACAGATGTCCTAATCATCTTGTAAGCAAGAAATACACAGAAAATATATATAGAAAATACATATGTATTAGCAAGCAAAGTGTATAACAATAGTATGCATACATATCCTGACATCTACTCTTGTACGGTAGATGCCCTTAGCCCTATATGTTAGTATAACATATACCTAAGCACTAGCTGTCTATGGTGTACCTATGGGGGTACCAATAAGAGTGCAGGGACCTCATGTAACAGCACCTAACAAATAGGGGCAGTAACTTTGAAAAAGACTTTTTGGAGTTGAAATGTTAGATCTTTCTCATTGTTCCCCTGACCAAGGAGTGTCAGTCTGACTGTTGTATTGGCACAAATAAATGAAGTAAAAAGTCAATCAAACTGACACTTGTTGGACTCTTCATTGACTCTTTATATGCCCTGGGTAAGTGCTGTGACTGGTGGCTGCAAACACTTTAGAACACAATTACTCAATTTGCAACCAATTCACACCCAAGGCACCACCACTGTGAGGTACTTGATTCCTTAAACTGGCTGTCCCTTTCCCAATGGCTTCAATACCCCCTTCAGTGCATTGCCTACAAGGTGGCATATGGTCCCCACCCGACAGGCCTTGCTGGGCTGCTGATCCTCAAGTGCCCAGGCAAGCTACTCCACACCTCTTCCCAGAAGCTCCTGAAAGTTCTCATAGTAAGGACAACTGCAGTAAACAATTCCTTCTCCCATCTAGCCCCGACCCTCTGGAACAATCTTCCATATGAGCTACTGGTCTCATATAGGAAAATGCTCAGAGCTCATCTGCTGGTAAACAACATATGCTCATGCCAGAGATGACCTCTGCAACTCAAACCCTAAGTAACCTAACCTGCCCATGAGGGAGAAGCACTAGCATAAAATGTACTTCTTCTTAAGCTGAATAATATGAAAAAAGTCTATTCCAGCCTGATGGCATTTACCTGTTAACCACAGTAAGCCTGATGTCTCTTACATGTAACTATAATAATTAAGCAATCATGCACGACAGGGTGTGGGTTGTGCTGGGATAACCTCACACCTGGGGTGGTTGGGCATGAGGCCGCAGGCTGAGTGCGTCCAATGTTCCAGGTGTGTGGTTATCCCAGCACAACCCACACCCTGGAGTGCATTATTGCTATTATACAATGGCTTGTTGCTACTAATAAAAGGAAAAGTTTAACAAAAATTGACTTAAAAGTGTATTTTATTTCATTTTTCGATGAGCAGGTATACTGAATAAAAAAATAGTCCCATTCTAATGTTATGTGTGTGTCTGCTCCCGCACACATGCACCCCCCTTCCCAGGAAAAGACAGCAGTCCACACACTAACATTACATTCTGGAACTGGCTAAAATTGTTTTTGCTTAGTATTTTTTTTTTAATGGCTTTAAAAGGAACCACAGGGGGGTTGAGGAACTGCGATACCACTGCCAGGTTGTTTGGGCACTTACTTACTGGCAGCAATGGCAGGTATTTGTGTAATGCCAATTTAAATGTGACTGTCATTTGATCAATGATTTTTTAAATTATTTTCAATGGTGGCCATAACTAGTGTAGCTGTTCGAGGAAGCGAGCGGGAGTGTGGCTGTTTGACAAAGCTGCCAATGGGGAAATTGAAATCCTGTCTAAGATGGCTTTTTTTCATTCAAAAGATTTGTTTTCTGTTTCAGGGAATACTGGTGGGGGCAGCAGAATGTTTGGAGGTCACGGAAAGGTAGTCGAGGATAATGTTGGTAGTTTTGGCTGGCAAGCTGGAGACACTGATTCTGCGCTAGTGCTACAATGGACAAGGAAATTTAAATGTTGTCTATGATGACAGCTTTTTTTTAATTTGGGGAACACTGTGGGGGAGTTCTTTCACTATATCTGGTGGGCACACAAGCTAGGGAGGGACAATTTTGACTAGTTTAACAGTCAGTGGTTGTACTTGGTGGTCACCGGCAAGCAAGTCAAAAACACTCACAGTGGGTTGAAGACAGGTTGAGAGCGCAAATGATAAATGGGCAGGTTGCGTTGCCAAGGAGCTCTGTGGAGTGATTTATTTTTTGGTTTTCTTTAAGAACTGATGCAGTCATCTGGGTGCTGGGACTAGACCCGTGATGTTTTACTGGGATAACATCATGGGTCCAGTCACAAACTGACCAATCAGAGCCCAAGATTTTTTTTTGCCATTGTATAATTTGTAACAACACTTTGTAAATGTTGGTAGCCTCCCACTTTCTAAACATATGTGCTAACAAAATGCCTATGTATGTGCCACCAGTGTAAGTCTTCCAGTATTTCTGTCAACGTCTGGAATTACTGTGATTTTTCCAACAATTGCTTGTATCCTCAGTATGTAGCATTGATGTGTCCTGTATCCTACAGGTTTGTATGTAATTAAATCTGGGTTGCCTGTGAAAAAGAAACCATCTGGGCCCAGTGGGCCTACCCAGTCAAACAAAATGAAACAAACAAAAAATTTAATAAATATGGACAGAGGAAAGCAAAGCTAACCTGCTATTCAGCTATACGACAGACTGCAGGTAGAACAGATTGAAAACACTGATGTAAAGATATTAAGCACAAAGATTCATATAAAACTTTCTTCGATCATTGTACTTTACTTACATTATTATTAGTAGTGCAAGTGGGTGTGAAGACATTATTTAGTTAGTGTTTGGGGCACTTTGAGACTTGTGTTTAAATTGGTAACAGGTAGTGCGGTGAAGCTAGCACAGGAAATTGACGAGATTAAGAAAGCTGAGTGACTCAGGTATGTGATTGGGGATGGAGCTGCCAGAGACTAAGTGCTTCCTAATGTGAGCACTATAAATGACTACCTTGCTCAGTATGTCCCATCAAGCTCGTGTCCCAGTACATCAGCAGCACAGTGCATGAGTGGAACATCTATCTTAACTTGTCTGCAGGTGCCTGCAGATAGGCGGCAGTCCACAAGAAACTCAACCCGAGGAGCTCCTGATGAATGCAGGATATAACACAGTACTGTGCATGGAGATGTTGGAACAAACAGTTTAAGGCTAAGTAGGTACCGGTAGTAGAGCAACAGCTAGGGGTTAAGAAGTACAGTAGACTCCTGATTATCTGAACCCCCTTATCTGGAAATCCCTATCTAATGGACCTGAGGTATCTCACAATCTTAATGATGTGTTACATGTTTTTTTTATTAGGCACTATGTAGAACACTAATGATTGAATAGGTCTCGACTGTAACTCATTGGTACTAATTAGTAGGCCATTGGATGAGGTCTTTCTGTTCCATTTCTATCACACAGATGCTGCTCCGATTACAGGGCAAGTAACAAAAAGACATGGCCAGGGCTTGGTGAAAATTCCAGTCAAACCCCCACTTCATATCCCATTGGAAATCCTTTTTATTTTATACAGACCTTGCTTAGCTGTTGGGGAAGAAATTGTGTCTTCTACTTTGGAGGAGTGGCAGTTGGAATTGTGTCCTGGAACACAATTCTGTGTCTGCATTACAAAGGGAACTCAGCACACTTACAACACTGAACCACAGTAAACCTTCAATTTGCAGTAGCTTTGTTAATAGATTTATGATAGAATTTCATGTCAGTATAACAAAATACGCTCAGCTCGACTGCAGCCCTGAACCCCAGAGACAAATTTATGATACAGAGTCAAGCCTTCTATCTAGCTTAGCTGTAGTGGAAGAGATTGTGTCTGTGGAGGCATGTAGGTGAGTGGATGAGTTGAAAAACAACAAACAGAACTCAGCCCTACTGCAGCCCTGAATCATGGCAAGCCTTCCATTTAGCTCTGTTCACAGATTTGTTACATACTACCCTGCGTCAGTTACTCATTGAGAGAATTCTGTATCAGTGTAATGAAGATAGCTCATCCTGACTGCAGCCCTGAACTGCGGAGACATATTCACAGCACAGTGTCTTGTTGGTTAGCACAGATTAGTTTGCTGTTTACGTGTAACCATTTGTCATGCTGAGTATTCAGACAGTATGGACAGTGCCTTATTGGTAACTGAAATCTTGACTATCCAGACTCCCAATTACCTGAACTTTTCTGATGTCTTGCATGCAATTTGGATAATTAGAATTCCACTGTACTAAACATCAGTAAGGTAGCAGCTGCTACAAAGGTTGAAAGGAAAAGCTGGAGACACCCTATCTAGAGTAGGGCAACAAATACATTTTCAAACAGGTAAAGGAAGAGGTAGGAAGTCAAAGGGTCAGCACAAAACCAGCTCCACCATGATTAGAGGGTGCAGAGGATAACAGTCAATATACCAGTGTACAAATTCTAGCATTTGTCAGTGAAGTTCCAAATAAGGCATTCTGAATTTAATCCAAAAGTTTAAAACATACCGCTCATACATCCATTAGTCAGATTGTAGCTACTGGGATCCCTGACTGGTTTTGAACAACTGTACATTGTCAGGGAGTTCACCCAAATGCCTGATTTGGAGCTTTGTAGAGGAGTGCTGGAATTGTTATACTGGCAGGAAGTCAAAGGACCTAGAAAGGAGGCAGGAATGTACAGAAAATGTTCAATAGACAAAACAGACCACAGACAAAAAGGTTAAAGCAGCAAAGAGCATGGGAGTGCTGCAGTGCAACGGGTTTGAAGCTGCAGTCATTCAAGGCACATTTTGGGGACTGAGGTGCTGCCCCTTTGCACCCACCTCTCTGGGTTGAGGGAAGAGGTGACTGTCTCTAGGCTGAACTGATAAGAGTACAGATAATCTTTTGTCCCACCCAGTGGCCACCAAATCTGCCACCACTCTCCCAGAAGATGCCTTGGCAGGGACAGAATGGGTGGACCTTGGTTTGGTTTAGGAGGGTGGGGTGGTGTTAATGGAAAAGAGTCTGCAGCCTGCATAACTGCACAATTCATTTGTCATACTGGTAGGACAGGGCAGCTAGAAGGAGGCACCCACAGCACTGGGAAGGGTGGAGGTGGGAGCTTTCAGAAGGGGAGTCCCCAAAGAGGGAGTAAGAGGCCCCAAGTTGAGGAGGAAACAGCTGCCAGTGGGAGACTTTATTGTTAGGGGGATTGATTTGGGATTGGGGGAAGAAGGGAGGCTAAAGAGGTGGGCCTTCAGCCTCTGTTTAAAAACCTCAGTTGAGGGAGCCTCCCACACTGCAGATGGAAGTGAATTCCACAAGGTCAGCACAAAGACACGGTCTCCTGATATCCTCAGCCAAACCCCAGGAATGTCCAGGAGGCCCCTCAAAGAGGGGCAGCGGAGTGAGCAGAGGTCGCCAGTGTCAGGAGCTCTGACAGGTATCCTGGACCCAGTCTATATTTTTTATTTATTTATTGAAATGTTTCACCAGGAGGGCACACTGAGCAACAAGTTGCTCATGTCATGGTGCAACCTGGGGAAGGCTGTATAGGACCTTATAGGTGAGTAAGCCCACCTTGAAAAGGACCCTCCACCTGACAGGCAGCCAGTGCAGTGCATACAGGACTAGCATCTCATGACTGGACCTCAAAAGGCCCGTCAGCAACTGGGCCACCGCATTCTGCACCAGCTGCAGTCTTCAGAGGGTCCCTTCCATGACCCCAAACTACAGAGAGTTGTAGTACTTGAGCCTAGAGGTAACAAAGGCATGTACCAGCATTGGCAGATCATTGGGCAGAAAGAGGGGCTTAATCCTGGCAATGTTCTGCAAGTGGTAGAAATCACTTCTGACTACAGATAACACCTAATCTTCAAAGATTAATCTGCTCTCCAGGATCATGCCCAGATTTCACACCCTCGGGGAAGCCACCAATGGAGTAGTACCCAGGAAAAGGCCAGTGTCAGCCCCGGGGGGCAATCTATCATGCCCATGACCTGGCTCAATCACTAGTACCTCCATCTTAGCCAGGTTAAGTCTCAGCCAGCTGGAAGTCATCCAATCATTGCCTAGGGGTGGGATTCCAAGTGGTGTATTGGGTTATAAACTGGTTAACAGATATGCAACAGAGAGTGGTAGTAAATGACACTCACTCTAATCATTAAAGAGTGACCATCAGGGTGCCACAGAGCTCTGTACTGGGACCAGTCCTCTACAGTTTCTTCTTAAGAGACATTGCAAATGGCCTGGAAGGGAAGCTATGCCTTTTTGCAGATGATACCATAATCTCTAGCACGGTGGAAAATAAAGAAGGAATGGAAAAAATGTATATAGATCTTGGAAACTCAACAACATATCAGAGCATGGCAGTTAGGGTTCACTGCCAAAAAGTGCAAAATCATTCACCTAGGGCATAGGAACCTAAGAATTGTGTATAGGAGGAGGCATAACATCTGTCAATAAACAGGAATGGGACTTTGGGGTTATCATATCTGATGACCTCAAAGTGGAAGGGCAGTGTGACAAATCAGTGGTTAAGGTCAGAGTGATACTGTGATGAACAGGAGAGGTAACTCCAGCAAGAGTAGAAAGGTAGTGTTGCTGCTATATTGCTCACTAGTGACACCTCACCTGGAGTACTGAGTCCAGTTCTGGAAGCCACAACTCAGGAGTAACATAGACAGGGTGAAGGCAGTCAAGAGGAGGACAACTAAAATGGTGCGGGGGTTGCAAAAAAAGTCCTATGAGTAGAGACTGAGAGATCTCAACATGTACACATTGGAAGACAGGAGAGCAAAGGGGAACATGATAGAGTCCTACAAGTACCTCACAGAGATAAACAGGGGGCATGGGGGAATTCACATTCATATGCAGAACAACACCTGAACCAAACAGCATGGGATGAAGCTAGGGTGTGTGTGTGGGGGGGGGGGGGAGGAGTGGTGTGAGAAAGTATTACTTCATTGAAAGGGTGATGGACATCTCACATAGACTTCCAGAAGAAGTGGTGGAGGTAAAAATGTAGAGGCTTCATGCATGCAGTGTGTAGGCATAGGGGAGTATTAATAAATGGGCAGAGAGGAGGAAAGGTCACCAACAACCAGTTAGAGTCTAAGGAGACAAATTAGGCAGGGACCAACTAGGCAGACTGAGTGAGCCAAGAGGTCCTTTTCAGCCAATACATTATATTTATGTCTTTTCAGTAGCATGGACATTTGTTTCCTTTCACCTTTAAAGCAGCAGTGCATGTTACAGTAAACATTTTAACCTTTACTTTTTTATTCTGGTTTAGATTGCAACTTTTATTGTAATCTGAATGGTATCCTTCTTTCCTCACTTTCAGTTTGCATCAGTACTTCTTAAACATTTGAAATAATAAAAGGAGGTTTCTGTGTCTCTGACAAAGCTTTCAAGCCTTTTATTGGACCAACATAGATGTAGCAAAAAGAACAAAGTGCTTTAGCTTTTGGAGCAACCCAGTTCTTCCTCAGAAGCTTAATGACAATTATTTAGAAAATCCCATACTTTTAACACCCAGATTATGCAGGAAAAGAAAGCAGAAAAAATCCCCACAGGTTTAAAATACTGATTTAAAAAATAACAGAAAAAATGTCAGAGAAGCTGAATAGTACCAATTCAGATTCAGCTGAAAGGGTCTAAAGGTCAGATGTGCTTAGAACATAACAACAAGCAGGGAGTACACTGCACAGAAATTAAAATGACTTACTAATACATTCAGAGTAAGAGAAGAACATCTCGAGTAGAGAGCTGTAGAGCCCAATTATGAGTGCCCCAGTGTGTTTAAGAATACAGTTCATGAAAAGCAAAACCCACTTGGATTAAAGACATGCTAAAATGTGACATAATTGTACGTTAAAAACAAGCCCCACAAAAAAGAACAACAAAAAGTAAATAAAAATGGCATAAAAAAGGGTTTAAAGCAAAGTTTACCTAAAGTGAGCAATCGTTTCACACTACATGGAATGTAAAACTTAATTGGAAACATTATCCAACTATACTCTAAAACTGGTTATTATGCTCTGTGAACCTTAGGACCTTTAGTGTTGTAACAGGAGTTTATACATGATAATATAAATTGGCAGTATAAGAGCCAAACAAAAAGCAACTTGTCAAAGACCACCAGGAAACTAAGACCATACAATCTGATACGTACAAATTTCAATAAATTGTCATTGTATAATAAAACTACTTGATGTACTGAAAATATCTAGAATCTGAATAAGAAATCATAGGAATTAAATTCCCCCCCCCCGGGATAGATAACTAATAGTAAGGAGACACACACACACACATGCGCACACACACACACACACACAAGTCCTATTGCACCATCATTCACATCAGTCATTGCAATTGTTACTCAAATGAATTAAACTTGCCATGAACCTCCAAGTAAAAGAGATTATACTTCCTAACATGTACAGTGTTTAAAAATGCCACACTATATAATTTTACTATATGTGCAGTAACAGTCCAAGGATTCTGAATAGAACCACAATGAAAAAAAAAACTTCCTCCTTCCCCAGGGTAAGATAACTAGTTAGAAGTGAATGTGCACTATGCACAGTATGTGAGACAAGAGTCCTAACATAAGTTAATTTCCACAAATCACTACAATATCAGCCCAATGTAATTTAGTCTGTCAAGGATCCCCATACAAATGAGATCCTGCACCCCAGTATGTTCAGAGTCAAAAAATGTGACAGTATATAATAAAACTACTGTATGTACAGTACCAGGAAGGGAAACTCAATAAGACCCAATGGAAATAACCCCTACCCCACCCCCAGAGAAGGTAACTAGTAAAAAGGAAATATATTCATTATGTGTGTGAACTAAGAGTCATAACACACTGTAACACCTTTATGTCATGTACCTGAATATAAGCTTAATGTAACAGCAACCCACACACCCACCACACTCACAACATCCCTCACACACACTCACAAGGAGACACTGAAGTCCTGTAATATGTCTATCCTTTGAAGAAAAGGTCTGTGGATGTCTAAGTCCTATAATGTGCCATAAACCCCAAATCTGTGGTCACGCCATCTTCTAACATATTGAGAAGTAAAATAAGTTTGATCTCAAAAGCCCGTCTCTGTTGTGTACTTTTGAAATTTCCTTTTTTAAGACCATTACTGACATATCTGAGACTAAGTGATTTGGCCTAGAGAAGTGTTGCCTCACTGTTTTTTCAGCCATCTTCAGATTAATATTATGTCTGTGCGAGTTCATTGTAGCACAGTGCAGTTGGCTTGTCTCTCCAACATAACCTGTTTGTGGACATGTCTTACATTGAATGCAATAAACAACATGCCATGATGTACATGTATAATTTCCCTGTACCCTGAATTTTCTGTTTTGTGATGTAACCATACAGTCCAAAGTGGAAATAAGCTCACAAGTCTTACATCTGAGTTGATTACAGGGTCATGTACCATTTAATGTCATTGTATTCTGTTCTGGTGACAGTTTACTCCTTATAATTAGGTTGGCTAAATTTGGTGGTTGTTTAAAAGATAGTTGCTATCTTTGTAGCTTCCTGAACTTGTGGCCTTGATGGAAGAGGGATGCCTGGATATCGTGGCAGTCACAGAAACATGGTACACAGAGAACCATGAGCGGGATGTCAACATACCAGAGTACACAATCTACAGGAGAGACAGGGGGAATAGAAGAGGAGGAGGAGTAGCTCTCTATGTTAGGGATAGGATCAAAGCAAATGAACAAAAGAGTAAACAGAGAGGTAAGGAGGCACTGTGGGTCACCCTGGAGACTGGAAATAGCACCATAATCCTCACAGGGGCTGTATACAGACCCCCATCTCAGGGGGAGGAAATGGACAAGGAAATGATAGAAGGCATGCTTAGGGTGGCAGAGAAAGGGGAGCTATTATTGATGAAGGACCTGAATATGCCAGATGTTAACTGAAACATCTTTGCTGCAGCCACATCAAAGAGCAGAGCCATTCTCGATGCCCTACAGGTGCATGCCTCAGACAGCCAATGCTGGAACCTACTTGGGAGGGAGCAATCTTAGACCTTGTACTCTCAAATGGGGACCAACAGAGGATCTCAGCTCTAGAAGTGGGTAGCCAACTGGGAACAAGTGACCACCAAACAGTGTGGTTCATGATAAACTCAGCTGCACAGTCAAGCCATACAAAAGTCAGGCTACTGGACTTCAGGAGGGCTCACTTTGTCAAAATGGGAGAGTGCCTCAGAAAAGCACTAGCAAACAGGCAAGAAGAAGGGGTGGAGCAACAATGGGGAAACATCAAAATTGCCATCACAGAGGCAACAAGCCTTTGTGTGGAGCAACAAAAAAAAAAAACAAAGGAAAAAAAAACACTATGGTGGCAGGGAAGGTTAGGGAGAAAAAGATAGCATTTAGAAAGTGTAAGGAAACACAAAAGGAGCAGGACAGAGAACTGTACCAGGTAAAGCAGAAGAAAGCAGGGAAGCAGTCAGAACAGCAAAAGCCCAAACTGAGGAAAAGATAGCCAACTTGGTTATGATTGGGGATAAAACCTTTTATAGGTACATTAGAGAACGTAGAAAGACAAAGGGAGGGATAGTGAGGCTGAATAAAGTGGACAGTGGGTGCGCAAAGAGGGACAGTGAAAAAGTAAGGGTACTAAACGAATACTTCTGCTCTATATTCACAAAGGAAGAAGAGGGGGAGATACCTATTACAATCAATACAAGCACTCTGGATAGGGGGGTTGATCCCAGTCCTTTCACAGATAAAGGGTTCAAAAGAACTCCTGAACCTGAAGAGGGACAAAGCAATGGGGCCTGATGGGATTCACCTCAGATTTCTAAAATAATTAAGGGGAGAACTAGTGACACCACTGACTACCTTTTTTAACAAACCACGGGAAGATGATTTGGTACCTGAGGACTAGAGGAGGGTGGATGTGGTTCTTCTTTACAAATGTGGAAGCAAGACAGAGGCAGGAAACTACAGACCTGTCAGTTTGACCTCTGTGGTAGGGAAAATGATGGAATCACAACTGAAGGAAAGAATTGCTGAGTACCTACAGGTCTGTGGAGCACAGGACCCAAGACAGCATGGAGTCACAGTGGGAAGGTCATGTCAGATGAATCTAATTGATTTTTTTGACTGGGTGACCAAAGTTGTAGACCAAGGAGGGGCTGTTGACATATCCTACCTAGACTTTAACAAGACATTTGACACAGTCCCATACAAAAGATTAATTAGCAAATTAGCCAGCCTAGGAGTGGGTCCCAGGGTGGTAGCCTGGGTGAAACACTGCCTGGACAACAGGACACAGAAGGTTATAGCAAAATGGAGTCCACTCTAAAGAAAGGGGGGGTTACTAGTGGGGTACCACAGGGTTCAGTACTGGGTCCGGTCCTTCTTAATGTCTTTACAAGTGACATTGCAGAGGGACTGAAAGGGAACAATATGCCTCTTTGCAGATGAGACAAAGATCTGCAACAGGGTTGATGCACAAGGGGGGCAGAAAGGATGAGAAGAGACTAGGCGAGGTTGGAGGAATGGTCAGAAGTATGGCAGCTTGGATTCAATGCAAAGAAGTGCAAAGTAATACATCTGGGAAACAAAAATCCAGGGGAAGAGTACACAATGGGGGGAGGTAGTAACAACAACAAAAATGGAAAGAGACCTCGGAATAATCATATCAGATGACCTAAATGTTAGCAAGCAATGTGAGAATAGTAGGGAGGTCTGGGGAGATACGGGGTTGTATAGGGAGGGGCATCACCAGTAGAAAACAAGAAGTTGTTATCCCTCTGTACAGACAGTTGGTGAGATCCCATCTGGAGTACAGCATGCAGTTCTGGAGACCCTGTCTCCACAAGGACATAGACAGGATGGAAACAGTCCAGAGGAGGGCAACTAAAATGGTGCAGGGTCTGCAACAGAAGCCATATGAGGAGAGACTAAAAGAGCTTAATGTCTATACCCTTGAGGAAAGGAGGGAGGGGGGGGACGTGATAGAAACTTTCAAGTACCTGAAAGGAATCAACAAAGTCCAAAAGGGTAACATCTTTCAGAAAAAGAGATGTTCAGGAACAAGGGGACACAATTTGAAGACAGAGGGGGGATGGCTCAGAGGCAATAAGAGGAAGTATTTTTTCACAGAGATTTTTTTTAATTTATTTCAAGAAATTGGATTTACAAACATTTGAGTCAAAGACTCATTTACAAAGGTACCTCGTCACATGGAGGGGAGACAACATATTTGTGAAGCAAGACAGTGGAGAGCAATACAGGTGAGATACAGAAGATTATACAAAGCAAGGCAAATTACACACGAGCATAAATAAATTAAGCTATTTAGTGTCCCAGTGGAGCACTCAGGTTACAGTGCGTGTTGTACAGACTACAACAAGCTATTTTAAGTGGACTAGTGCAAAACGCCATGCTATGGGAGGCAGATTGGTTCAGGACAGTGCACTCGGAAAGTCTTACAATGGGCATTTACAGCTTCAAGTGTCAGTGAGGTGTTTGTGCAGGGCAACTTTGAAGGGGATGATTTTGGGGATATTTGAAATGTGCGATGGGAGGGAGTTAAACCAGCAAGGTGCTCTGTAGTGAAATGCCCTTTGGGCGAGTGAGGTCCTGGCTCTGGGCACCTGGAAGGTGACTTTGGCAGTATTGCAGGTGATGACCAAGGGGGAGGCCCGTTGAAGGGGTGCAGTGATTGCTGGGGGGAAGAGCTCAAGTAGAGCCTTTTTTGCCAGTATACAGGTGTGGTATAGCAGTTGTTCATCGAAAGTGAGTTAAGTTCTAGGTGGAGTTGAGCTGGCATGTGTGAGTTCTGCTGGAGGCACCGGTGAGGAGCCTGCAGGCTTTGTTAATAGATGTCTGGACTTTGTTGAGGGCAGTGGGGTCAGCAGCTGCATAGATAGGGAGTCCACAGTCCACCAATGACAGGATGGAGGAAGTGATAGCCAGCAGTAGGGTAAACTCAGGGAAGCAGTCTTTGTGGAGGTAGAGGAGTTCAATCTGGGCATTCATGGCAGAGGAAAGATAGTTAAGATGGGCATGGAAGGAGAAAGCTGAGTCAAAGGTGATGCCCAGGTATTTGTATGTTGATACCTGTTCAAGGGGGTTGGGGGTGCTGGGAATGATGTGAAGGGGAGCATTTCTGGAGTTGCTTTGGCGGTGTGCAAAAATCATACATTTTGTCTTCTTGAGATTCAGAACCAGACGATGGTCAGGAACCATTTCTCAGCTTGGCTGAAGGTGAGTTGCAGGGAGCTCTGGAGTGTGAGTGGGTTGGGGTGTGAGGCGACGAGGACTGCGACGTCAGCGTATAGAAGAATTTGCCTGTGTAGGAGCTGGGGAGGGTGTTTTAAAAGAGACTGAACAATGTGGGGCCCAGGATGGAGCCTTGAGGGACCCCGGAGCATACAGGCAGGGCAGTTGATAGGATACCATTTAATTTGACCCGTTGGGATCTATCCCAGAGGTAGCTGGAGAACCAGGCCAGAGGGCCAGATGAGAAGCCCAGCTGACAGAGAGAGAGTCAAGCATTAGGGGGTGACACACAGTGTCAAAGGCCTTGGATAGGTCAATGAACATTGCCCCGGTGATCTCCCCAGCATCAAGTGCGGAGTGTATTTGGTGGGAGAACTCCAGTAGGGTTGTAGTAGTTCTGTGATCAGGGCGGAAACCATGCTGCTCTGGGCATAGTATGTTGTACTTGGATAGGTAATCCGCGAGTTGGGTGGATACTATTTTCTCCAGGGCTTTGCTGGGGAGGAGGATGGAGATAGGTCTGCAATTCTTTGGCAATGTGCGGTCTCCATTTTTATGTATGGGGGTAATTTCAGCCAGTTTCCATGCTCTTGAGAATTGGCCGAGGCATAGGGATCGGTTGAGAAGGTCCGTGAGGGGGACTAACATGACATCAAGTGTTAGGCAGAGTATCCTGGAGTCAAGGGGGGTCACAGCTTGGGTTGTGGGAGGAGAGGGCTTTTAGGAGGAGTGGCTTGGCATCATGGGGAGAGATGGTCCTGAGGAGAAATGGGGGACGGGAAATAGGTGGGTGGTTGGCTGCAGGGATGGGGTGAAAGAAGTGGGTAGGAAGGACTGCACTTAGGTCAGAAAATGTGTTGAGGCAGTCAGCAACACGTGGTAGGTCAGTATTAATTGTGCCGTTGATAACCATCTGGGAAGGGGGTGGGTCTTCCAGTTAAGCTCCTTTATGTTATCCCAGAAGGCTCGGGCAGAGCCCCAGGATGAGGTCAAGGCGGTTTGATGGTGACGGGTCTTGGCTTGTCTTATGGTCCATGTGCATTGGTTGCGAGCGGCATTATAGGCTTGCCTGTCAGCTGTCCTGCCAGACTCAACAGTAATGTGCCACAGGTTATCCCGCTGCTTCAGTTGTTGGATCAGCGTGGTGGAAATCCAGGCAGCATTATGTATTTTGGAGCAGGCGTTGGTGACCAGGGCAAAGATGTCACAGGCCTTGCAGAAGGCACAGGTGAGGAAGGCTAGGGCAGTATCTATATTCGTAGCGCGGGAGATCGGGGACCAATCGAGTTGAGCAAGGTACTGCTTTAGTTTATTAAGGCCCACAGGGCGGAAATGGCAACGGGGGTGGCTTTGTACACAGGCTTGGGCGTGGGGGAGGACCAGAAGCAGAGAATTAGTGAGTGGTCACTAAGGGAGTTGGGTAAGACGTTAACAGACTTGATTTTGTGTGGGCGGTTTGTGAATACTATATCTAGGAGGGAGCTGGTCCCACTTGATTGGTTAAATCTGGTGGGACGAGTGACTAGTTGAGATAGATCAAGGACTGTGAAGTTGTCCTTAATGTGTGTTGTAGTAGAGCCAAGCCAGTTTATGTTGAGGTCTCCTAGGATGAGTTGTTCAGCCTTGTGTGGCAGGGTAGAGAGATAGTCAGTGAGACAGCGGATAGCTAGACTTTGTGCCCGAGGGGGTATGTAGGTGGTGGTGAGGTAAAGAGGGCCATGGCCTGGGTCCGGGGTGATTTTTAGGGTGATGGCTTGGACCCCGTGGTCCAGCTTGGGGGTAGGTAGCATGTGACCCAAGAGGGAGTCACATAGGTAGATTGCACACGCACTGCCCCGCTTACCCACACGATCTTCTCCAAAAAGGGTGAAACCTGGGAGGGAGACAGCAGAGTCAGGAATTGAGTGGGAAAGCCAGGTCTCCACTATAGCAAGGATGTCGGGCGTGTGTTCGGAGACCCAGCACTGGAGTGCAGCCGTCTTCCTTGGGAGACTGCAGATATTCATAGAGACAATGCGGAGGCCATGTCCAGGAGGGGATGATGGTGGGGTAGCGGGTCCCAGTCCTGGGTTGGGGTGGACATTCCCAGAGAGCAATAGGAGTAAGGTGATGAGGTGGAGAAAAGGACTGTGGCAGTTGTGGTATAGGAGTTTGGGCAGGTGCGAGGATCTATGGGGGACAGTGCAGGGGATGGGTAGGGAGTTAAGGGCAGGAGTAGCTAGGATAGAGAGGAACCACCTTGCACAGTGTGCTGAGGGCCGGGGGGGTGGACATCGGTGGAGGGTGTGGGGGGTGGTAGGGTGGCTCAGCGTATGAGGTGCGTTAGATGTGAGCGTAGAGCAGATGGGAGGGCAAGGAGCAGTGGGGGAATGGGCCCGAGGAGGCTGTGGTTCTGACAAGGGTGCACTTAAAGGGGTGCAGGAGAGATTCTGTATAACAACGGAGGGGGACAGGATCATGAGGAATAAAACAAGTACAGAGAACAGTACTAGAGACATGTTGGTGTATGTGATGAAGATAAGTGCAGGCAGGCAGGATCCCCCTAGTGTTCAAGCAGTATAACCTGCAGGTGGTAAAGTGGGCTGGTTCTGCAGCCTCACGTGACACCATGTATAAAATAGAGAGCCGACCAAGGGTGGTGGTGGGGGCGGTGGGGAGCCAGCGCACAGTGCCGGTGGGGCCGACAAAATGCCCTATGTAGCAGGCTGGCGCTGCTCCTGCAAGCACCTGTTTCAAACTCCGTACCTTTTTGCTTGGTCCTGGGGGGGATGGGGGGCGTCCTTGCAGTGAGGGGAGGGCAGGCACTCCTATGCCCTCGCGACCCTCGGAGCTTCTACGGAGGAAACAGAGAGGAACAGAGGGTTAAATGCTTGTTTCTGGAGGCGGGGCCAAGGTAAGGAGAGAGAAGAGCACAGCTGCAACTGCAGCCGAATACTAACACAGTACTATAGTATTACAACTGTATCACTGTATGCTAAGCGAGCAATTGTTTTAAATTCTTAAAGTACTTGGAGAAAAAAACAGTTGAGAGTTGTGGCTGTGGGAGGAAGCTCAGCGCAGAAAAACTATCTGTAGTGCTGCGCCAACCTCCCAACTCATTAAAGGCAAACTGGCAGAGAGGGTGGTGGATACATAAAACAGACTTCCTGGGGAGGGTGTGGGGTCAAAAACAGTGGGGGAATTCAAGACTGCATGGGACAGACATTAGGCAATTCTCGTTGGAGATAGGAAGAAACAGGCTGTTGGTTAACTAGGATCTGCAGCTTATTCAGTAGGTAAGGAAATGGAACAGATTAGGTGGGCCAAGTGGTCCGTTTCTGCCATCAAAGTCTATCTTGCTATGTTTCTATAGTAGTGGTAGTTCCTTAAGAATGCAATTTAGGGTCTCATCCTCACTAAATATTGGGTGGAGATCCTTAATAATTGTACTCAGAAGTTCAAGGTTAGGATAAAATGTGACTACTAAGGGTATTCTGTTGGTAGTTGTCCTTTCCTTATACTGAAGTAGTTGCCTTGGTACTTGTGTTGCACATTCTATTGTCCTGTCAGATTCTCTGGAAAAGTGTCCCTACCCAATAAAGGTGTTTTTCAACATAGTCAAATGTGTATCTCTGTCTTCCTCATTTGACCAGATATGCTGATACCGAAGTGCTTGACTGTACATGACAGATTTCTTAGTGTGACTCGGGTGGTTACTATGCCTGAGTAAGTATCTCTGTCTGTCTGTTGGCTTCTTGTAAATATATGTATGTAAGGTTCATCCTTGATGGTGACAGTGGTGTCCAGAAAATGAACACTTGTGGCAGAATATTCCAGGGAAAACTTTATGGTTGGGTGGAATTTATTAAGTTTCCAATGAAAATCCTTAAGAGTGTCAGTACCCTCCATCTAAATTATAAATCATCAATGTAATGGAAACAAGTGAGTGGTTTGTGTATACAGTGCCTTAAAACGTCCTCCTCCAAATTTACCATAAAAAGATTAGCATACTGTGGAGTCATTCTGGTTCCTATTTCTGTTCCCGTAGTTTGAACATAATGTTTACCATTGAAGCGGAAGGTATTATGTGTCTGAATAAATTCAAAGACTACCAAGAAACTAAGACCATGCAGTCTGATATGTACAGATTTCAATAAATTCTCAGTGTAAAATAAAACTACTTGATGTACTGAAAATGTCTAAGGCATCTGAATAAGAAATCATAGGAATAAAATCCCCCCCGGGGAGGGGGGATAACTAGTTGTAAAGAGACACACACACACACACACACACACACACACTCACACGGGTCCTAATGCACCATCATTCACATTAATCACATCAATTGTTACCCAAAGGAATTATACTTGTCATGAACCACCAAGTAAAAGAGATCATACATCCTAACATGTAAAGTGTTCAAAAATACCACTCTGTATAATCATACTATATGTGCAGTAACAGTCCAAGGATTCTGAATAGAACCACAATGAAATAAAACGTCCACCCTCCCCAGGGTAAGATAACTAGTTAGAAGTGAATGTACACTATGTACAGTATGTGAGACAAGAGTCCTAACATACCTTGTAACATGGCAATAAAGTGAATGGGCAGATGCGGAGGCACGATTGGCCAGTTGATCATGTGGGCAAAGTCAGAGCGGGGATTGATCCGGCATACCCGCCGTGTCCAAAACTGAAGTACCAGGACCATCCAGACAGCTAGGTAAGCAGCACTGGGGAGAGGTGAGAATCAACTGTGAGAGAGACGCCAGTCTTGATCAGGGAGCGGGCTACAAGCAAGGCAGTGTCGGAAATGGGAAGGGGAGAAATAGAAGCCACGCACAATAGGAATAGATAGGAGCCGGTCAGGAAGCACAAAGACCCAAGAGGCAGTAGCACCAGATGGAGCAGGAGACGGAGCGGGCGATATGGGAGCTATCTCAGGGCAGCAATTAGAAGTGAGCGACTGAAGGTGCAAATTTGTCAGGGAACAGCACACCGCAGCGAGACAGCACTCCACCGCAGACCTCCAACGAGTGGTATGAGAGTAATACCCACGTAGACCACAAAATAAGTCGGACTAGCATGTGAGGTGCACTGTTGTGTTAATGTAGAGGTAGTCAATGTTTTCACCGCATCAGCATATGAAAGCTGTTCTGTAACAGGTTGTGGAATTGCAGTAAAAACCTTATCGAAACATACCGAGTCCCTCTGTTATGTTGTTCTACCGATGGCAAATACATTTCTCGCAACTCTATAGTAAGCCTTGACCCATCTTACAAAAGCGCATTAAGCATCCGACAGTGGCATGTCACGATTAGTGCATGGTTGGGCTGTTGTTGCCCTCGGCCTCGGCCTAGGGCCACAACCCTCCCAACCATGCATTAATCCAGCATTAGATGCCACCTTCGTCTGTGGCTTAATGCTTACTATTTCCACTAATCACTACAATAGTAGCTCAATGTAATTTTGTCTGTCAAGGACCCCCAAGCAAATGAGATCCTGCACCCCAATATGTTCATAGTTCAAAAATGTGACAGTATATAATAAAAATACTGTAAGTACAGTAACAGGCTAGGGAATCTGAATAAGACTCAATGGAATTAACCCCGCTTCCACCTGGGGAAGATAATAATAATAATAAATTTATTTGATATAGCGCCTTTCAAACATCAAGGCGCTACACAATCAAGTAAAACAAAGCACAATAAATACAGATAAAATCAATGAAATTCAGGGTAAGCTTTTCCCCACAAAAAAGTCTTTAGTGCCTGCTTAAAGCACCCCGCAGTCCTGCACTCCCAAAGCTGACGAGGCAGAGAGTTCCTGAGGGTAGGTGCCACAAACCCAAAGGCACGTGCACCAGATGACTTTAAGCTTACCCTTGGAATCTCCAGAAACCTCTCGTCAGCCAAGCGGAGCTGTCACAGAGGGGTGTAAGGAACCAGGAGCTCCTTCAAGTAGTCAGGACCCTGTCCGTGTAGGGCTTTGTAAGTCAATAGACCTTCCTTAAAGGTGATCTGCCATTGGATAAGCCAGCCAGTGCAGATCCCGGCGCCAGTGCGGGGTGATATGCATTCTCCTAGAAACCCCAGTCAACAAATGTGCTGCAGCGTTTTGCACTAGCTGCAAGCAGCAGATATCAACCCCAGGAAGCCCTAGGTAAAGGGAGTTGCAGTAGTCAAGGTGTGATGTCACAAAGCGTGGACCAGGACAGGCAGGTCGCTGGATGGAACAAGGTGCTTGATCCTAGCAATGTTCCTAAGATGGTAAAAGGCCAGCTTGATGACTGCCGACACCTGATGACGAAGGGTCAGGCCATTGTCAACTACCACTTCCAGGTCACGCACCAGTATAAGGACTTACAACCTGATACCATTTTATTCATAATGGATGTAACATCATTCTACACTGATATTCCACACATGGATAGCATTTCAGCCTACCTTAAATACATACAAGAGAAAGGACTGGGCCAAAACATCAACCATGAAGTGGTGGGGAAACTTCATGAATTTATTCAGACGCATAATAGCTTCCGCTTCAATGGTAAACATTATGTTCAAACTACGGGAACAGAAATAGGCACCAGAATGACTCCACAGTATGCTAATCTTTTTATGGTAAATTTGGAGGAGGACGTTTTAAGGCACTGTATACACAAACCACTCACTTGTTTCCATTACATTGATGATTTATAATTTGGATGGAGGGCACTGACACACTTAAGGATTTTCTTTGGGAACTTAATAACTTCCACCCAACCATAAAGTTTTCCCTGGAATATTCTGCCACAAGTGTTCATTTTCTGGACACCACTGTCACCATCAAGGATGAATCTTACATACATATATTTACAAGAAGCCAACAGACAGACAGAGATACTTACTCAGGCATAGTAATCACCCGAGTCACACTAAGAAATCTGTCATGCACAGTCAAGCACTTCGGTATCAGCATATCTGGTCAAATGAGGAAGACAGAGATACACATTTGACTGTGTTGAAAAACACCTTTATTGGGTAGGGACACTCTTCCAGAGAATCTGACAGGACAATAGAATGTGCAACACAAGTACCAAGGCAACTACTTCAGTATAAGGAAAGGACAACTACCAACAGAATACCCTTAGTAGTCACATTTCATCCTAACCTTGAACTTCTGAGTACAATTATTAAGGATCTCCACCCAATATTTAGTGAGGATGAGACCCTAAATTGCATTCTTAAGGAACTACCACTACTATAGAACCATAGCAAGATAGACTTTGATGGCAGAAATGGACCACTTGACCCACCTAGTCTGGCCCATTTCCTTACCTACTGGAAAAGCTGCAGATCCTAGTTAACCACCGGCCTATTTCTCCCTATCTCCCATGAGAATTGCCTTACATCTGTTCCATGCACTCTTGAATTCCCCCACTGTTTTTGACCCCACAACCTCCTCAGAAAGACTGTTTTATGCATCCACCACCCTCTCTGTGAAAAAATACTTCCTCTCATTGCCTCTGCGCCATTCTTCCTCTATCTTCAAATTGTGTCCCCTTGTTCTTGAACATCTCTTTTTCTGAAAGATGTTACCCTTTTGGACTTCATTGATTCCCTTCAGGTACTTGAAAGTTTCTATCATGTCCCCCCTCTCCCTCCTTTCCTCAAGGGTACACACATTAAGCTCTTTTAGTCTCTCCTTATATGGCTTCTGTTGCAGACCCTGCATCATTTTAGTTGCCCTCCTCCATACTGCTTCCATCCTGTCTATGTCCTCATGGAGATGGGGTCTCCAGAAATGGACACAGGACTCCAGATGGGATCTCACTAACTGTCTGTACAGAGGGATAACAACTTCTTGTTTTCTACTGGTGATGCCTCTCCCTATACAACCCAGCATCCCCCCAGCCCTCCCTACTGTCTTCTCACATTGCTTGCTAACATTTAGATCATCTGATATGATTATTCTGAAGTCCCTTTCCATTTTTGTTGTTGTTACTACCTCCCCCCATTGTGTACTCTTCCCCTGGGTTTTTGTTTCCCAGATATATTACTCTGTACTTCTTTGCGTTGAATCCAAGCTGTCATACTTCTGACCATTCCTCCAACCTTGCCAAGTTTCTTCTCATCCTTTCCGCCCCTCTTGTGCATCATCCCTGTTGCAGATCTTTGTCTCATCTGCAGAGAGGCATACTTTTCCCTTTCAGTCCGTCTGCAATGTCACTTGTAAAGACATTAAGAAGGACCGGACCCAGTACTGAACCCTGTGGTACCCCACTAGTAACCCCCCCTTTCTTCAGAGTGGACTCCATTTACTATAACCTTCTGTGTCCTGTTGTCCAGGCAGTGTTTCACCCAGGCTACCACCCTGGGACCCACTCCTAGGCTAGCTAATTTGTTTATTAATCTTTTGTTTGGGACTGTGTCAAAGGCCTTGTTAAAGTCTAGGTAGGATACGTCAACAGCCCCTCCTTGGTCTACAACTTTGGTCACCCAGTCAAAAAAATCAATTAGATTCATCTGACATGACCTTCCCACTGTGAATCCATGCTGCCTTGGGTCCTGTGCTCCACAGGCGTCTAGGTACTCAACAGTTCTTTCCTTCAGTAGTGATTCCATCATTTTCCCTACCACTGAGGTCAAACTGACAGGTCTGTAGTTTCCTGCCTCTGTCTTGCTCCCACATTTGTAAAGGAGAATCACATCCACCCTCCTCCAGTCCTCAGGTACCACACCATCTTCCCATGGTTTGTTAAAAAGGGTAGTCAGCGGTGTCACTAGTTCTCCCCTTAATTCTTTTAGAATTCTGAGGTGAATCCCATCAGGCCCCATTGCTTTGTCCCTCTTCAGTTTCAGAAGTTCTTTTAGAACTCTTTATCTGTGAAAGGACTGTAATCAACCCCCCTATCCAGAGTGCTTGTATTGATTGGAATAGGTACCTCTCCCTCCTTTTCTTTTGTGAATATAGAGCAGAAGTATTCATTCAGTACCCCTGCTTTTTCACTGTCCCTCTCTGCCAACCCACCGTCCCCTTTATTCAGCCTCACTATCCCTCCCTTTGTCTTTCTATGCTCTATAATGTACATATAAAAGGTTTTATCCCCCTTCTTAACCAAGTTGGCTATCTTTTCCTCAGTTTGGGCCTTTGGTATTCTGACTGCCTTCCCTGTTTTCTTCTGCTTTAACTGGTACAGTTCTCTTTACTGCTCCTTTTGTGTTTCCTTATACTTCCTAAATGCTATCTTTTTCTCCCTAACCTTCCCCGCCACCTCTTTTGAGAACCATAGTGTTTTTTTCTTTTATTTTGATTTGTTTATTTGCTTCACACAAAGGTTTGTTGCCTCTGTGATGGCAATTTTGATGCTTCCCCATTGTTACTCCACCCCTCTTTCTTGCCTGTTTGCTAGTGCTTTTCTGAGGCGCTTTCCCATTTTGACTAAGTCAGCCCTCCTGAAGTCCAGTAGCCTGACTTTTGTATGGCTTGACTGTGCAGCTGAGTTTATCATGACCCACACTGTTTGATGGTCAGTTGTTCCCAGATGGCTGGTCACTTCTAGATCTGAGATCCTCTGTCAGTCCCCATTTGAGAGTATGAGGTCTAAGATTGCTCCCTCCCGAGTAGGTTCCAGCACTGGCTGTCTGAGGCATGCACCTGTAGGGCATTAAGAATGGCCCTGCTCTTTGATATGGCTGCAGCAAAGATGTTCCAGTTAACATCTGGCATATTCAGGTCCCATCAATAATATCTCCCCTTTCTCTGCCACCCTAAGCATACCTTCTGTTGTTTCCTTGTCCATTTCCTCCCCCTAAGACGTGGGTCTGTATACAACCCCTGTGGGATTGTGGTGCTATTTCCAGTCTCCAGGGTGACCCATATTGCCTCCTTTCACTTCTGTTTACTCTTTTGTTTATTTGCTTTGATCTCCTCCCTTACATAGAGAGCTACTCCTCCTCCTCTTTTATCCTCACTGTCTCTCCTGTATATTGTGTACCCTGGTATATTGACATCCCACTCATGGTTCTCTGTGTACCACGTTTCTGTGATTGCCACGATATCCAGGCATCCCTCTTCCATCAAGGCCACAATTTCAGGGAGCTACAAAGATAGCAACTATCTCTTAGACAACCACCAAATTTAGCCAACCTAATTATAAGGAGTAAACTGTCACCAGAACAGAATACAATGACATTAAATGGTACACAACCCTGTAATTAACTCAGATGTAAGACTTGTGATCTCAATTCCACTTTGGACTATATGGTTACATCACAAAACAGAAAATTCAGGGTACAGGGAAATTATACATGTGCATCATGGCATGTTATTTCATTCAATGCGAGACATGTCCACAAACAGGTTATGTTGGAGAGACTAGCCAACCACTCTGCGCTAGAATGAACTTGCACAGACATAATATTAATCTGAAGATGGCTGAAAAACCAGTGGGGCAACACTTCTCTAGGCCAAATCACTCAGTCTCAGATATGTCAGTAATGGTCTTAAAAAAGGAAATCTCAAAAGTACACAACAGAGACGGGCTTTTGAGATCAAACTTATTTTACTTCTCAATATAGTAGAAGATGGCATGACCACAGATTTGGAGTTTATGGCACATTATAGGACTTAAACATCCACAGGCCTTTTCTTCAAAGGATAGACATATTACAGGACTTCAGCATTTCCTTGTGTGTGTGTGTGTGTGTGTGGGGGGGGGGGTATGTGAGTATGATGGGTGTGTGGTTTGCTGTTACAATGAGGTTGGCTTATATTCAGGTACATAACGTAATGGTGTTACAGTGTGTTATGACTTCTAGTTCACACATATAATGAATATTATTTCCTTTTTACTGGTTATCTTCCCCGGGTGGAGTTGGGGTTAATTCCATTGGGTCTTATTCAGATTCTCTAGCCTGTTACTGTACTTGCAGTATTTTTATTATATACTGTCACATTTTTGAACTCTGAACATATTGGGGTGCAGGATCTCATTTGCATGGTGGTCCTTGACAGACTAAATTACATTGGGCTGATATTGTAGTGATTTGTGGAAATGAAGGTATGTTAGGACTCTTGTCTCACATACTGTATATAGTGCACATTCACTTTGAACTAGTTATGTTACCCTGGGGAGGGTGGAAATTTTATTTCATTGTGGTTCTATTCAGAATCCTTGGACTGTTACTGCACATATGGTATGAATATATAGTGTGACATTTTTGAACACTTTACGTATTAGGATGTATGAGTTCTTTTACTTGGTGGTTCATGACAAGTATAATTCCTTTGGGTAATAATTGATGTGATTGATGTGAATGACTTGTGTGTCTGTTTGTGTGTGTGTAAATCTTTTCAGAACTAGTTATCTTCCCCGGGGGGGGGGGAGAATTTATCCCTATGTTTTTTTATTCAGATTCCTTAGACATTTTTAGTACATCAAGTAGTTTTATTTTATACTCAGAATTTATTGAAATCTGTACATATCAGATTGCATGGTCTTAGTTTCTTGGTGGTCTTTGACAAGCAGCTTTTTCTTTGACTCTTACACTGCCAATTTATATTAACATGTATAATAATAATAATATTTTTTTATTTATAATGTGCCTTTTGAGACACTAAGGCACCTTACAGAACAATTAGATAAACACCAATACATTAATACGTACATTATAAATACGATAAAACGACGGTAAAAAAGACAATTTAGTCACTCAGAATATGCTTGATTCCACAAAAAGGTTTTGAGGGCCTGTTTAAATCCCTACATGGTCGTGCACTCCTGTAACTGTTTGGGTAGAGATTTCCGAAGGGTTGGGTTCGCATGCATAAATGCGCGGGCCCCTTAAGATTTTAAACAAACCCTTGGAATCTCTAGCAACCCCTTGTCAGCCGAGCGGAGCGATCACCCAGGGCGGGAAAGAACCAGAAGCTCTTTCAGGTAGTCTGGATCCTGTCCGTGTAGGACTTTATAAGTCAGCAATCTGACTCCTGTTACAACACTAAAGGCCTTAAGGTTCATGGAGCATAATAACCAGTTAGAGAGCGTAGTCGGGTAATGTTTCTAACTAAGTTTTATATTCCATATAGTGTGAAACTATTGCTCCTTTTAAGTAAACTTTTCTTGAAACCCTTTTTATACCATTTATATTTACTTTGTATAGCTCTGTTTTGTGAGGCTTATTTTTAACTTACAATTATGTCACATTTTACAAAGTCTTTAATCAAAGTGGGTTTTGCTTTTCATGAACTGCATTCTTTAACACACTGGGACACTCATAATTGGGCTCTAAAGCTCTCTACTCGAGATGTTCTTATCTTACTCTGAAGGTATCTGTAAGTCATTTTAATTTCTGTGCAGTGTACTCCCTGCTTGTTGTTATACTCTAAGCACATCTGACCTTTAGACCCTTTCAACTGAAGCTGAACTGGTACTATTCAGCTTCTCTGATGTTTCTTCTGTTATTTTTTAAATGAGTATTTGAAACTAATGGGAACTTCTTGTAGTTTTTTTCTGCATGATCTGGGTGTTAAAAGTATGGGATTTTCTAAAGAACTGTCATTAAGCTTCTGAGGAAGGACTGGGTTGGTCTGAAAGCTAAAGTACTTTGTTGTTTTTGATACATCTATGTTGGTCCAATAAAAAGTATCAAATCATTTGCTTCTGAATCTATTCTTACAAGGACTAATACGGCAAGGGCTAAATCTGTAAACCAGCTTCCATGAGAATTACCAGCTTCCTTTGTACATGTATTGTTCCACAAGGTCAGGAAGCACTGTCTTCTGAATGATAATTCATTATATTCACTGGAAAATGGACAAAAACATTTGGTGTTAGTACACAGCTGAAAATACTAATGAAAACTTGGACCTAGCCATATTCAAAGAAATTCTCCTTTTTATTACTTCTGATGTAAAAAATTGCTAAAGCAGTCTCATACCAGGTAACGTGGGTATCATACAGAACATAAGACAGGAGCTATCTAAAACTGAACAAAAAGTAGCGGTCAAAATGTTCACTGCTAATATGCATTGCTTCATTAAAGCTTAAGGAGGCAGTATAGCGCAGTGGTCTAAGGCTCTGAGCTGCAAATCTGGTGACATCCAGCAGACCAGACCTGAGTTTGAATCCCACAGCTTCCACTTGCATATTGTGTGACCCTGAGCAAGTCACTTAACCTCCTGTTGCTCCTGTAAAAAAGCTTTCAGCTTAGTGTGCTATACCCGGTTAAACAACAAAATAAAAAAAATTGAGGAAGATTGTAGCTGATTCCAAGGGAAGATAACAGATGCATTTGTTCTGTTTTTTTCTTCCTCTTCACTGGCATCCCCTCTTCAGCCCTCACAGCTCCCATAACCCCATCACCTGCCATCCCTGGGTCTTACCTGGTGGGAGGGCACTGAGTGCTCCACAGATTGTCCCCTGTTGCGATGCAATTGCGGGTCCCCCAAACCCCTTCCAGTGCCATGCTGAGTTGAGTGGTCCCTGTGCCCAGTAGGCAGAGTGGGGTCTACAAGGCTCCGTGTGGCAGCATTCTGTTGCCAGCAGTGATTTCCCATGTTCTTTGGTCCCCAACCCATAAATGGTCTGCAAAGGTAATGGCAGGATATCTGCAATGTTGGAGAATGGGCTAACATCTTCCATCAGGGAGTGTCACCAACCAGAACTGCCGCTCTAGACCACTCACCATCCTTGGTCACATAGGTGGTGCTCTTGCAGCAGAGCAGTCTGTCTTCCATCCCTGGATAATGAAAGTGCCCACTGGGATGCTCAATCCTCCTCCCTCCCAGCTGACCTCCGAGTGTTCCAAGGTCATTCCAGAACCCAGGCCGATAGCATGATGGCAGTTGAGTTATGAGTGCCTTTGCCCTCCTTGCCACTGGTCTGACCTAGTAGTCCTAATTTATTATAGGACCCAGACCAGATCACTCATGGCTTGCTCAAAGAATGTATGCTCCATAGAAGGCTATACAGTACAGGAGACTAACAAACCCTAACACCATCATGTTTAGTCACTATGGAAGTGTTAAATTAATGACACTATAGAAATCCTCAATGTGGAGTTGTTCCTCACGCTGGTATAGATACATGTTATGCATGTGAACCATTAAAATAGTCACAAGATCTGTAGTTTTCCACTATGTGTTTGTGACTCCCTCCAAAATAATTGCATGACCGCAGGCAAGCTGTTTGGCTATTATTATTCTACTCTTTCATTATAACAAACACTTCAATTGCATCAGCTGTGAGAAAAACAAGGTGCTCAATAATACAGTGGTACATTGTTGATGAATTCTTGAGCCCACCCCCCTTGTGCATGAAACATTGTTAATCAGAAATTGTTGACATATATAACTTGTACAACTCTCCCAGAATTGGCAGTTTGTTCTGCTCTAACTGAGTTTAACTAAATGGTATTAGCTGGACTTCAGTGTTAAACCAAACAGCACTCAGTTTCCATGGACATGGGAAGCAGTAGGATGATGTTCCTCTGAAGGCACACTGCTGTTTTATGGAACAAGATGTATTGACTACAAGGTACTATAAAGTGAAACTGAGAAACAAGAAAAATAGAAAAAGGAAGGAAAGCAAAATGGAAAAGCCAGGTATTGCTGTGACACTAAACCTTGTAGTCGGCAGCAGTTAACAGGTGTGGACACCACATGTCAGTTGCGTTGCAGAAACTTGCCATCCAACTCTTCTGACACAAGTCAGTCACCATCCTGTCACTGCCTGTCTTCTGTTAGCCTACTGTACCAACTCAGTCACTCATCAGTCAACTAACAAGCCTGCTGGAATCCACCAGGTAATTCTATGGTAACTGGGTAAGGCCTATTATGCACAATGCCTGTTTTCAGGCTTGGCCCAGGAGCATTGGGAAGGTTATGTGACTTACTCAGGGTCCCACAGTGTACAAGTAGAGGATGTGGAACACAAACCCAGGTCTGCTGGAAGTTCCAGATGCATTCATAGAAACATAGAAACATAGAAGTTAACGGCAGATAAGGACCGCTAGGCCCATCCAATCTTCCCATAGGCCCTATACATTGTATGTGGCCATTGACCCTATATGATCAATGGCTTTTCATCACTCCCTCCCCCTCTCAAGCTTCTCTTGTGCCTGTCCCAAGCATGCTTAAACCCCTTCCCCTCCACTGTGCTTGCCCCCCCACCTCCTGTGGCAGACTATTCAATGTGTCAACTACCCTTTCTGTGTAGAAAAACATCCTCACATTACCTCTTAATCTACCCCTTACAATTTCATATAGTGCCCATTTGCTCTAGTTCTTTTTCTACATGGGAAAAGCTCTCCCACCTACACCTTGTTTATGTCCTTGAGGTACTTGAAAGTTTCAATCGTGTCCCCCCACTGTCTCCTCTCATCCAGTGATTACATATTGAGGTCCCTTAGTCTCTCCTCATATGTTTTGTGGTATAAGCCCTGCACCATCTTTGTTGCCCTTCTCTGGATAGTCTCCACCTTATCTATGTCCTTGTGCAGGTGTGGTCTCCAGAACTGCATGCAGTACTCCAGGAGAGGCCTTACCAATGTTTTATACAATGGCATCACCACCTCCCACCTCCTGCTACTGATACACCTGCCTATGCACCTCAGCATGCCACTAGCCCTCCCTGCCACCTTTGTACACTGCTCTGAAATGTTAAGGTCATCAGAGATGACCAGGACTTCTGTTTCTACAACTGCATTCCTTCTTGTTATTCTTATTGCCCCCTAAGTTGTCTAACTGAATATGGGAAAAGAAAGAACAGTTTATGGGTTCAGTCTATACCCCCTGAGATTTTTCTAGAGTATCTTTCATAATGAAACATTTACTAAACCAAATATTTAAACTTTTTTAAGGTGAAAATATATTTGTGGCAAGGATTAGGAAGTTCTAGTATAAACCCAGCATCCCTACCTATTCAGTTTAATAATTTCAACAAGGAACTCACCAACCCTGACTTTCACCCCCATGCAATATATTTCTCCCAATTGTGCTGTACAATTTGGGTATAGAGAAAGGATAGATTCCTGTGAATGATGTAGGTTTCCTGAGGAAGAGCATTTTGAGTAAAAAAATGTAAATGACAGCAGATTTAAATGTTAGTTAAAGATGTTTCCTAGAGGTATGATATTCTATAACTTGTCGATGTAAGGGGTTACTGAGTTGCCTGATATTGTACAAGTTATAGATATAAAGACAGTGTGATAATATGATCATTGCTGGTGCTACATATTGAGCCCAAGATCAAGATCTGGTTACTGTTAACTGTACTTTGACAAGAAGCTAGTTGCATTACATAGTGGCATGTTGAAAATGTACATGGTTTTATTTAATTGATAAATGGTTTTCCAGACTGCAACACTTACTGTTTCTCAACAAATGTTTGAATTCTTATTTTTTTGAACTGTGACACATCCATATAAAAGATTGTGGAGAGTGCAGTCTACCTTCCTGTTTTTGTAGTGCCAAAAAGGTCATCTGAAGTCTTTGATCTCACTGAAAATTGACAATGCTGCTGTATCTGGCTTGTGCTGTGGTGCTGGCACTGCTGTTATGCTTGACTCCTGCACTGAGCTCTCAGAAGGGCTGTAAACTTCAAGCTGTGGCAGCAAATGGAATCAGCAGGGATGCAGATATCATCATTGGTGGAATGATTCCTCTTCACTATAACAACATTTTCACAGGAACAAATTTTACAGAGAGGCCAAATCCAACCTACTGCAGAACGTAAGGCATTCCTTTTCCTATTAATTAGAAACAGTGTCCATAATGATCAACTGTCACTGCAGGCATTTAAAATTCAGGAAACAAATGATCTGTCCATTTTGATACTGAATTGAAATCTACTTTGTTATTATATGGAATAGCAGTAAGCAATGCCATTATTTTGAGACAACCAAACAAAAAGTAAGATTGATCAAACTATTGTGGCTACATCAGCACCAGCTAGGAAGCAACAATGTAATGCTGCAGTAGATCACAAAATGCTGTCGTATACTGCAGGGAACAGTGCATTCAATGGCAGTTAAGCCCCCTTTTTCTTGCAGTATTTTATAAAATGTTACTTACTGCAAGTTACTACATTGCATCACTGCTGTTTCCACTGTATATCACAATTCTGAACCAAAATGTTCAATAAAAGTATTTTGATTGGAAAGAAATAATTAATATAACTCATCTATATGTTCACAGTGAATGTTTGAAAAGGTGCATTGATGCAGCACATATGATGTCATGAATTCATCTCTGAGATGAGACAAAAGCAAGTTTTGTTAGAAATAGGATGTATTTATTAAGTACGCTATACACCACAAATGATCTAACAATTCACTATGGTTTTCATAAGCATACATTACATTATATATTTATATATTTAAATAGTGTCAGTGGCTCAGTAGGTAGTACACTCGCCTCTGAGGCTGGGAGATCAGAGAGCTGTGGGTTCAGTTCCCATATCTGGCACTTGGGTTAATATCCCAGTACTGACACTGTAATGCAGCATGAGAGGGGTGCTGCATTTCTGAGGTGCTGTCTTTCGGATGAGACGTTAAACCGAGGTCCCATCTGCCTGGATTGGTGGTAGTTCAGGTGGATGTTAAAGATCCCATGGCACTTATCGAAAAGAGTAGGGGAATTTCCCCGGTGTCCTGGCCAAAAAAAAATTTCCCTCATTCACTAAAAATACCACCAACAGCTTAATCTGGTTCAATGTCAGTTGGCATTCATCTGTATCCCCCTTCCCTGGGTCGTGCCTGAAAATAGGCAGGATTTGTCTAGTGCACTTACCCGGTCAACAAAAGCTAAATAAATAAAAAAATATTTTTAATAAGCAGCATACTGTTTCATCAGGAGTCCTTAGATACAGTTTGCAAACAAAACATTTTTTTTTAATGAATGCCATTGATTATCACCCGGCAGACCTGAATGAACACGTTAAGCTACATTGTATACCTATAAGATTGCATGGAAAATCAAATGTGATCCTCTACCCCCAATTTTGCTTATCCCATAACATGCCCCTTTAGAAAGCATATCATTAAATAAATACTTAAGTTCATCAGCTGGCATGTAATATCATTACCTGTACCTGAAATCTTGGCAGGGAGGCAGAAGGTCTTTCTGCTGGGTGGATCTCTGGTCAACAAATTGTTGTTTTTTCTTCTAGAAAGCTTAGTTGGCTAATTGGCTTTAGGTATCAGCCCATATTCCTTCAGAGCTTTAGTAGAAGTTGAGCATTCCATGATCACTGGCTTCTGCTGGTGCATAACACTGCCTAAATGTCCTTTTCATTGGTCTGCATGTTGTCTCAAAGGAAGAGATTTCAGAGCTCTTTGTGAATCCATGTTTAAGCACAAACTTAAAAATACATTTTGTTTTCTCTGTGTCCAAGGCATGAAGAGAACTGTTTGTGTCCAGGGCAGAATGCAAAAGGCAAGTGTGTGCTGATTTGCTTTATGTTAAAGTGGGAAACCCTACCCACTTTACACATCATCATAAGTCCTTTGATTAAATGGTCAGGACCTCACTAACAGAATTTTACTTATATTTTAGAGCAGTCTCATTGACCTTTGTGGATTTCAGCCATAAAAGCTTTCAAAGATGTCAAGTCTTTGAGTTAAGGAGGTCATCTGGCCTTTGAGTTAGATCCCTCTCTAGAATGTCCTTTGGTCTAGAAACATCACTAAGTACAGTTCCACGGAATCCATCTTTTTTGTGAGGGTACAGTATTTTCCTTTGTATACAAACTCCTTCCTTCCTTATACTAGCATGCTTCTGCATGTCTGAAACTGTTTCTTTTTAACAAACCTCGATGCAACTCATCCTCATGTAAACATAAGTTCTTTGGCATGTTTTCATAGGATATTCTTTAATCAGAATACTTTTGCTAAGCGATGATATGTAATAATTTAAAATAATAAACACAGAGCTATGATTAAATTAAGTATACTAATATTAAATATTTTGTATCTTAGCCTAATTTGTCCTACATGACCCCACCCTCGAAGTAAAAACATAGCTCACAACTCTCTTTCAGTTCAAAATTTGATTAAAGCAACAGTACTAATAATAGGTGTACATATTCAAGTGTTATCCCTTTTAATACAATAAATTATGTATTCATTTATTTCAATACTTTGAGGTAGGATATAGCATCAAGTATACATAACACCATAGTATCACATGTAGGAGAGTAATAAGGCTTCATACCATAGTATAAATTTCACACATATGCTCATTTCACATAGACATTTATTTTGCTTGACGATGCATTCCAGTCCTTTTCATGTTCAAACATTATCAGAGACATAGGTCCATTAAAATCTTGCAAACTATTAGTCCTTGACTTGGGTGTCAATCTTCAGGTTCTTTTAATGAACTTGAGGATAGATGTCTCGTGAGCTTCTTCTTTCTCTTCATCTGTTTTATCAGACCATTGAGCTCTGCAGGCATGATACAGTTTCAGTTGATTGATATGTACTCACTTAAGTGCAGTTTCACCAGTGCCCTTCTTGTTTAAATTTAATTTGGCAGGCTACAGGAGACACTTTGTTCATAATGGCATAAGGTCCATTCCAAGTCTGTATGAATTTCTTATGCTTGGCCTTATTTCTGCTGAATTTAAAACAGAATAAATTATCAGTGATCTTGTATTCTTTAAGAGTATTTTTTCTGTCATAATAATCCTTAGAACTTTTCTTTTGTCCACTCTATTTTTGGTCCTATGGCCAGCCTACTGGGGATATACCCTGTTTGGACTGTTGTCCAGTACTTTCCAGCTCTGTCACCCCACAACTGGCTCAAGCAGTAGACCATGACTTGACCTACATGGTGGAGACTCCCAACAAGACCATGGACAAATCCTGGAGGAAGGAGGGACCGAGATGCTAATCAGGTAGCCTCAGTGAGTGTGGGGCCTGTGAAGGCCAGAGTCATCATACTGCTATAGCTGAGGTGGTTTACCTTTTAGTTACTCCATACCCCAGTGGCTGGAACTGTGGCAGTGATGCACATCTAGTGGGCATACAGTTGCAACCTGCCTCCAACCATAGACTCTCCCTCGCATATGGCAGCACCTTCTACTTGCACTACCACCTGTGGCCACCCGGGTTGTGGTATTGCAGTGGGCTAATGCTGCCCTCCCACACCAGGGTGGGAGAGTATCTGCTGGGACAGTTGATCCTCCTTCCTCCATCTACCACCCAGTGATCAGGGCTTGGTTCTGAATGCCAGGCATTTGCATCAATGGGCCAGCTAGACCTGAGAACCTTGAAAACATCTGTGTTTCTTTGCACAAATGCAAAGAATCTTGAAGGTGCTCTTTTAGATGGGTTACATATTCATGTGCTGTAGTAGCACCAGCTAATGTTTCATTTCTTGTATATGAGAGATGTGGCCCTCTAGTAAACTCCCCATATACCAGTCATAAGCTTGAAGGAGTTTTCTCTAGTTACAAAAGTGAACATGCAGAAACTTGAGGAGTCTTACATAAAGAGAATCAGTGAGGATTCTAGCTCAGATGAGTAAGTTATTATTTAAAATGTTATATTATTTCCTCATCCATGGGTTTCACCTTGCCATTGGTGGATGGGCTTAATTCAAATATCAGCTGGCATCTGAAAACTAAGAAACCCCTTTTGCAAACCATGGAGTTACAAGATGTGAGTAAGAAAGTATTACATTTGAAACACTGCAGACTCTGTTGGGAAGCTGTGGGAGTTCACTGGAAATGAATGATTGTTTTGATAGAGACCACAAACCAGTAGCATGGCCTTGGAAAAGGCAGCCATTTATCAGAAATATGATTACATTTGGTGAATGAGCAGGAGTACCGCTTTCAAACCCTCCAATGTAAGTAACAGCATTATCTTGCCAACATGGCTGCCACAAGGTAAAAAAAAAAACTTGTTGGAAGCCATGGCTTTTTGACTGTAAGAACAAAAAAACAAGCCGCTGCATTAGTGTGCAGTATTAAAGCAACACAAAATGGTAATATTAAATGCTCACTGAAAATAAAAAATCAAGTTAAAATGAACTTTCAACCATAGGTCTTCTTCAGGAATTAGCTAAAAGAGAGAAAAGCACTACCACTAACCAGGCCACTAACTTTGCTTTTTCCATTCTTGCTAATTCCTGAAGATCTACGGTCAAAATGTGGATTTTAACTCTATTTTCTGTTTTCAGGGTGCATTTAATATTAACACTTTGTTTTGATCCCTGGCTGTTCTACATCCTGATTGGCAAAAATAGTACTGGTTGACACATTATGAGCTGATAAATACAGCAACTGGTATCTCTTAACCAATCAGGACACAGAAAACTCCCTACCTATCTGACAATAAATCAGTAATCTAAGTGTCAATACAATTCATTAATTCAGTGGTTAGAACTGAGTTGACCATTGAGTGACTGAAAGTATAATAAAGTGCAATGTCACAGCATAGTTAAAATAAACCAATTTAGGTAGACTCATAAACTTCTTTCTTTAGATTTGAATTTAGGGCTTTCCGGTGGGTACTAGTCATAATGTTTGCAGTTGAGGAGATTAATCGAAATCCACACCTGTTGCCAAATCGCACCCTCGGATACATGATATATGACTCCTGTACTGTGGAGGCTGTGGCACTGCAAGGCTTGATGTGGCAGCTGTCAGGGAAGAAGAATCCAGTTCCAAATTACCGCTGTCAATCAAATTCCTCAACTGTGGCCATCATCGGAGATTCCTTGTCAGCAACATCAATCCCCATGGCTAGAATTCTGGGGCTGTACAAGTTCCCTCAGGTAGGAGGCAAACATTTCCTTAGCATCACAACTTCTTAATTTGCTGTCAGGTAGGTAATAGAAATGTCTTGAACTAAGTACAGTCCATCGATTTCTGTCAGATAGTAACTTACTCAGTACTTTAATTTCCGTCAGCGACTACAATAAATTAACACAAGTACTCCCCTTTTCCGTCTGGTAGTAGATATGAAATAGCTTTAGACAAGATGTATACATTAAATCCTACCACAGATAAAACCATAAAGTAAAAAATAAAGCATTCAAGAGAAAGGACATATATAAAACACTTACTTATTTATTCATGAAGTGCTCCAGTGTAAAATAATCTGCTCCTTCACCTCCTACATAGTGGTAGTTAACTGTTACACGTCTAATATTTCACATGTCACATTGCCATGCTTCATCAGAGATAATGTGTCAGTTGGCCTGCCTGCACAGTGGTAGAGCTATCACCTGTGATGCTGATGTCTCGGGTTTGGAAGCAGGCCCAGGATGTTAAATGGGCAGAATGGGTGGGTGAAGTGTCCTTATCCGCCATCAAAGTCTATGTTTCTACACATGTTTCTGTGTCAGAGGACTGGCCATGAGGTGGGGGACTGTGCATCATAAGGACTGCTCTCCTCTTCTTGTGGGAGAAGGGGTGCTGGAGAAGCACTCAGCATTTGATTGACCCCTGTTAGAGACTGGGCATCCAACAAATGGAACTTGAGAACTTGGAGAGGCATGCCACTTTGTCATTGCATGCCACACCTCCCTGGGAACAGCATACAAAAAAAACAAATCAATGACCAAGTGGCAGGACACTCACATTCTACCAGACCCCACACAGCTGATCAAGGCACTCTCCCTACACCACTTTTAGTCTCAATTTGGAAAGACCGGGTGCCTCCCCAATGGCCTTGCTCAGGGAGGGGGGGTAAGCCAGAGTGAACTCCGGTGATGGTATGTAAGTCCCAGGAGATACGGGCTAGGTGGTGGGGATGAACCAATGGTGGCTGGCTGATGGCACAAAGAAAAAAAAGAAATAATGTGTAAAAAAGCATATTGTTTAAATTCAGCCACACAGCCAGTCGAAAGAGCTTGTGCCTTAAAATGCTATATACAGTACTAATGCATAAAAACAAAATGGCAAAAAGACAGGCATAAACTTGTTGAGTTTCAGAGACACTTACATATACTGTATATGAATAATGGCGTAATATTATCTTTAGGCTAAAGCAAAAAAGGTAGGGAAATTAGATTTTAGGGTTTCCAACACTAAGTAGTACTTCTTCCTCTGTAAATGGACTTGAGTATATTCCATTGCTTCCTTTATTGCCTCCTGCAATGGATGGTCTGCAGCCATCCTGTTCCTTGGTGAATACTGCGCTGAAATATCTGTTTCTGATTTCTGCTTTGTCCTTGTCACCCCTGGTGTCCCCCCCGTATTCCTTTGTAAATCTGACAATACCCCATTTTCCCTTCTCTTTTCACTTACATATTTGAAGACGGTTTTGTTCCCCCTTTTGACTTCTTTGGCTATCTTTTCCTCTGTTGTTGCCTTTGCTATTTTGATTTCCTTGTTTGCTTCCCTTTGTTTTACTTTGTAGTCTTCCATGTCCTTGTTGGATCCAGCTTTTTTGTATTTCCTCAACGCAGCCCTTTTCTCCCTGACTTTGGTGGCTACTTCCTCAAAAATAGAGTGGTTTCCTTTTCTTTTTTGCTTTGCTCACCCTTTTAATACAATGATTAACCGTATGTAGTATAGCCGTCTTGAGTTGTGCCCCACACCCTTCACCTGTACAATATTTGTAAGTCTCTCTTTGAGGACTTCCTTCATTTTTGTGAAGTCTGCATGTCTAAAGTCCATAGGCTGGATTTTCAAGCCTTTAAAATGATGCAACATGCTTGCAATCAAAATGTCTGATGCAACAGGCACCTTGCACCAGTGGCTGCACCCCGCACTATTTTCCAGTGATGCAGCATGAGCCAAGGAGGCCTGCACCAGCTTTGTGCCACAAATGTGTCTGCAACATGACACTAGGGGCTTGTGGCAGATGCTAGCTGCCATTTTCCTTAATCTTGTAATTTCAGACCCAATCCCAAGGTCAAATGTCCAAGTACAGTTAGACCAGTCAGTAGCTGGTCTAATGGTGCTTAGAGATCCTTTGGGGGGGAGTCTGCTATTGTAAGTCATTGTGTCTCCCCCCAACCACCATTGGCTGGTACCTGACACCTGCCTGACCCATTACCCTGGTGGTCTAGTGCCCCCCCGTATGCCATAGAGACCAACCAGTCTCTAGAGGATCAGTAGCACCTCCCCCAGCCCCGGTATGTCTCAAACATAACTCGTAATTATCCATAACGTAATTACTGTACAGTAAGTCCCGGGTATCCCTCCCCAACCCTATGCCCATAATTCAACTCCATGTCCCAAAGGGGACTAAGGTGTGATTGGGGGTTGTTTATAGGCCCGCAACCCAGAAAGAAGATGTGGATAAGGAGCTAGGGGAGCAGCTAAGGAGACTCTGTGGCAAAGGGAACACTGTGGTGGTGGGATACTGCAGTTAACCAGGGGTGGATTGGAGCATCCCAGCCAATACATGTGCCAGGGAGCAGATCCTCCTGGAAGCAATCCAGAATGGCTTCCTGACCCAAAGGGTGACAGTGCCAACAAGGGAAAAAAATATTCTAGACCTGGTGCTAGAGGATGGAGAACAGGTCACAGATGTAAAGGTGGAGTAATCACTGGCTGGTAGCAATCACCACACAGTGTGGTTCTCTATCAGTTTGGGTAGAGAGATCTACAATACAAAAACAAAGGTCCTGGACTTCAGAAAGGTAGGCTTTGGCAGGATACATAGATACATAGACAATGTCGGCAGATAAGGGCCTATGGCCAACCCAGTCTGCCCATTTGAGCTTGTAAGTTCAGTTTGTTTTCCTAGAAGTCTGTTGCCCCTTACATCTGACCTCCAGAATTCCTTTATGTCTATCCCATGCATTCTTAAATCCTGTGATTGTTTCAGCCCCCACCACTTCCTCTGGCAGGGTGTTCCACTTGTCCACCACCCCGTTCTGTGAAGAAATTCTTTCTCATGTTTCCTCTGAATCGTCCTCCTCCAACTTCATCCCATGCCTTCTAGTCCTGGAACATCTTTTCACTTAAAAATAGTGTTTCCTGCACCCTGTTCCTCCCTGTAAGATACTTGTATGTCTCTATCATATCCCTCTCTCCTCCTCTCCTCCAGGGAGTACATGTTCAGTTCCTTCAACCTGTCTTCATAGGACTTGTGATGCAATCCATGCACCATCTTTGTTGCTCTCCTCTGAACCTTCTCTACCCTGTCTATGTCCTTATGTAGGTATGGTCTCCAGAACTGTACACTGTACTCCAGGTGGGGCCTCACTAGTGTCTTGTATAGCGGAATTATGACCTCCCTTTTCCTGCTGGCGATGCCCCTGCCTATACATCCCAGCATCCTATTTGCTTTACCTGCTACCTTGTCACACTGTTTCCCTACCTTGAGGTCATCAGAGATGATAACCCCAAGATCCCTTTCCTGCTTGGTGCATGCTATATCCTCACCCCCAACTGATATATTGTGCCAGGGTTTTTGTGCCCCATATGCATTATCTTGCACTTCTTTGCATTGAATTTCAACTGCCAAACCCCTGACCATTCTTCAAGTTTCTGCAGGTCGCTTCTCATTCTATCTACACCATCTGGTGTGTCTGCTCTGTTACAGAGCTTTGTGTCATCAGCGAACAGTGAAATTCTGCCTTCTAGGTCCTGCGCCATGTCACTGATGAAAATGTTGAATAGGACCGGTCCCAGCACTGATCCCTGTGGTACCATGGTCACTCTTCCCTCTGTGGAGTGACAGCCATTTACCACCACTCTCTGTGTCCTGCCACCCAGCCAGTTACCTACCCACCACACTACTGTCCTGCCCACACCCATATTCCCCAGTTTGTGTAATAGTCTTCTATGTGGCACAGTGTCAAAGGCCTTGCTGAAGTCCAGATAGGCCATGTCCACTGCCCTCCCCTGATTCACCTCCCAAATGGGGCAATTAATGATAACAGACATAAATGGCATCCACCCTGACATGGACGCAGAACAGAAATGGTTGATCATAAAACTAGGGCTTACTGAATCCACTAAAGCTTGTGTCAAGAGCCAGCAAGGAAATCAAGGACCAAACATGCAAGCTGGATGACCAGAGAGGTAACGGAGAAGGTGAGGGATAAGAGAAGTGCCTTCTGAACCTACAAGGGAACCAACAGGGCAGAGGATAGGGAGAACTATGTGAGGAAAGCCAGAGAAGTGAACAGAGTGGTAAGGACTGCAAATGCAGCAAGGGAAACAAAATTAGCACAGGGGATGAAGGAAGGAGAAAAGAATTTCTTTAGGTATATCAGGGAAAAGAGGAAGTGCAAGGATCAAATAATTAGGATCAGGAAAGGCAATGGGTTGGTAGACAAGGGTGCAGAGAAGGAAGAAGTGCTTAATGAGTACTTCTGTTCAGTGTTCACATGGGAGAGGGATGGGCCCATTCCTGCAGGGAAAGGGGGCACAGGCATGGTGGGTGAGATGACCACAGATGGGGTCATCACAGTGAATAGGGTGCTGGAGGGTCTTAAGTCACAGAGAGTAGACAAGGCACCTGGGCCAGATGGGGTACACCCTAGGGTACTGAGGGAGCTGGCAGAGGGCCCGGCAGAGCCACTAGTGGATCTGTTCAACATCTTGCTAAATACGGGATGTGTGCCCAGAGATTGGAGGGAAGCGCACGTGGTGCCTCTCAACAAAAGTGGGCCCAAGGATGAATCAGAGAACTACAGACCGGTGAGCCTCACTGCAATTGTAGGGAAACTGATGGACTCTATCCTCAAAGAAAGGCTGGTGCAGTTTCTTGTGGATAATGATCTGCAAGATGACAGACAGCACGGGTTCATCACTGGCAGATCCTGCCAGACAAACTTCGTTGATTTTTTTACTGGGTCACGAGGGAACTGGACAAGGGCCATGTGGTAGATGTAGTCTACCTGGATTTCAGCAAGGCCTTTGATTCAGTGCCACATGAATGGTTGATCTACAAGTTGAGGAGTCTTGGTATAGGGTGGAAGCTAGCCCGATGGGTAGAAAACTGGCTGGCACAGAGGATAGTTGTGAGGGGAGAAGCATTGGAGCCCAGAGCAGTGACAAGTGGTGTCCCACAGGGATCAGTACTGGGATCAGTCCTATTTAACATTTTCACTGCAGACATAGCGATTGGGATCAAGAATAAGATTAGCCTCTTCACTGATGACACCAAGATCTGTGTTGAGGTGGATGGGGAGGAGGGTGGCAAATTACTGCAGGAGGACTTGGCAAGACTTGAGAAGTGGTCACACACCTGGCAGCTTGGGTTCAACACCAAGAAGTGCAAGGTGATGCATTTCGGAGCCAAAAACCCAGGCTACAGCTACTGGATGGATGGTATCAAACTGTCCACATCCAATGAGGAGAAGGATCTGGGGGTGCTGGTAACTGGGGAAGTAAACCACTCAGCCCAGTGAAGGAAGACAGCTGCTAAGGCTAACAGGATGCTGGGGTGGATAGCAAGGGGGATTACACCCAGATGTAGCGAAGTCATATTGCCCCGTACAGGTCCCTGGTGAGGCTGCACTTTGAGTACTGCATGCAGTTCTTGCACCCATACTTGAAAAGGGATATCAAACTACTGGAGGTAGTGCAGCAAAGAGTAACAAAGATGACCCAGGTGTTGGTGGACAGAACTTATGAGGAACGACTGGAAGAGCTCAACATGTGTACCCTGGAGGATAGAAGAGAGAGAGAGGACGTGATCAAGACCTTCAAGTACCTGAAGGGGATGAACAGATTAGGCTTCCAGGATGGGTTCACTCTCCAGAATGGAAGAGATACCAGAGGGCACTCCCTGAAGTTAAAGTAGGGCAGATTCAGGAGGGAAAGGAAGAGGCACTACTTCTCTGAAAGAGTGGTAACAAGGTGGAATGCACTGCCTGAGCAACTCGTATCATTGCAGACTGTGGGGCACTTCAAGAGGGGGTTGGACAGATTCAAGGGGAAAGTACATACTGGAGGGCAATTGGGGGAGGAAAGAGTTAATGGGGGGGCAGCTGCAGTCTAATGGGCTGAAGCGCTGCACACTCGAGCAGGCTAGATAGATCATATGGCCTGTATCTGCTGGTAATTTCATATGTTTGTATGTAATTCAAATGTACCCCTGTCAGGATATCCATCCCCAGCTCGAATACTGAACAGCAGACACCATCCCTTCCTTGTTGTCTAGTGCCCCCACCCTGCAGGCAGTGCCCACCTTCTTGCTCCCTCCCCCATCCCGTACCCCAATCCAGTGACTGGCACAGTCCTCCTTTTTTAATTAAAGCAGTGGTTCCGACATTGATTCATCTTTTATTGCTTTATATGTTAAGCACAGGTCTTCTGTACTGCAACAAATAAAGGCCTAATTTGTTTAATCTTTTACTACAGTCCAGATTACTTACTGCTAACTAACTGTAAACCATAAAAATCAGGCACTCACCACCTCGGAAAAATTACAACACAGAGATTTTAAACCATTCAAGCTAAAAAAGTTTCGTTAATGCCATAAGGCTAGCTGCCAGGCAAATACTGACAAGTCTCAGACACCCTAGTGTCATTTATCAAAGGTATAATGAGACTGGCAAGTTGATCTATTAATTAGTGCACCTTGTGAAATCACTGCATACATCACAATACAATTCAAACATATGAGCAATTCTTACATTATTGTCACACCAATTAATACTTTAAACTTTATAAATAGTTCATATATACTGTACATTCAAATATCACTGCCTTATACATACATTTATACACCAATGCAAATTATTATTTTTTTACATTTTACTTAAAAGTTAAGGGTTTACAGGATAGGTTCCATGAGTATAAAAAACTCATTTGCAGAATGTCCCAAGTCAATATACAATAAACATACATGAACACGTAATATGACATACAGCATACAATCTAAATCTACACCAAATACAAAATGTAAGAAAAACGGTTACAGATTGTTCCATAAGGAGCATTTTCTTAGATTTTGTTTAAAAGAATGCTATGTCCGAGAGTTATGTAATTCCAGGGTTAAGTTATTCCATGCAGAAGGAGCACCAAAAGAAAAACAGTTTTTGCCAAAAGTAGGTAGATATAATCCTCTGTTCTGAACACCTCCAAGATTATGATTATGAAAGGAAGCTTGCAATCTTTCCAAAAGATAAACTGGGTTTGATGATTTAATGTTTTGTAAAACAATGTAAACCGATGATGTAAGCATCTTCGTGATGGAGACAACCAATTTAGTTGATTTAAATGAATGCTATGGTGTTAATTTTGGGGGGTTCCTTACATGAAACGCAATAGCTGATAATGTACTCTCTCAACTAAAACAAGATTTGCGACATTATGATTTCTGTAAATGGATTCACCATAATCCAAGTTGAAAGCATAGACAGGGCTACTATAGACTTTCAGTCTGTTTAGGGACAAGCAGTGTCTTGCCCTTCTCAAGCAGCCTAAACACTGACAATGTTTTTACAGTAGTATTAATGAATGTGAGCTGAAAAATAGGGTGGAATCGAAAGTTAGGCCCAGATACTTAAATTCCTGTACAAGCTGCTGGGAGATATCTTTGAGAGGGATGCAAAAAGAAGAATGAGCTTTATTAAAGAGAAACTGTGAACAAAATAACATAATTTCATGGTTTTTTTTTGCATTTAAGAGTAATACATTTGAAAAAAAACAATTAGCAACTATATCAAAGTCAGCCTTAAAAATAGAAGTTAAAGGAACAGTGCAATGAAAATGAGTTAAAATTTGACCCCACCGTTTTTCTTCCTAATTGATGGCAGATGTCTTCCAGTTTATTTTAGTGGTAACATTTTCAGTTTTCATTATCATTTAAGAATTTTATGAAAGTTTAAAATAATTATTTCTCAAGAAAAAAGATGGCCACCTCATTTTTGCATAGAAATAATACTGCAGACCCGAGGAGGGTAAGACTCCTGACAAAAATACAAATGTAAGGTACAAAGCATAGGAAGCATCCAGAAAACCCAGATCAACAGTTCTGCCAATATTTTTCATAACCATGCAGAAAATTAGCTTTTTGGAATAACTTTTTTTGTTGCACTGTTGCTTTAAGTAAATAAGATCTTTGTGAGGAAAAAAAAAAAGAGCAGCATCACCTACATAAAGTTTTATAGTGCACTTTTTAACAAAGGAAGACAGGGACTAAGAAACAGATTAAAAAGTACAGGATCCAACATAGAACCCTGAGACACTCATTTGTGTATAGGTCGTGAAGAAGACAGATACCCATTCCAAGAAACAGACTGAATTATGCCATAAAGATTAGAGGAGAACCAAGAAGCAACATTTGTGGAAAAGCCATTAGAAAGCAGACAAGATAAAAGTAATTGATGATTTATTATATTGAATGCCTGGGACAGGTGTATAAATACACAGATTCACACAGAAATTTGATGGCAGAAAAGGACCACACTGGCCTGTCTAGTCTGCCCTTAAATCCACCCATTCCCCCCCTCCTCCTTTTACTGGCTCAGAATCCCCCCCTCCTCCCAGCCCCTATGTCTGCCCTGCCCTCTTGAATCCCCCCACTGTTTCAGATCCCACCACCTCCTCTGGTAGTCTGTTGCAGGCCTCCACCGCCCTCTCTGTGAAGAACGTCCCCCCACTTTGCCTCTCTATTTACCTTTTCCCAATCTGAGGCTATGCCCTATTGTTCACGCTCCCTCCTTCCTTTTGAACAAGCACCCCTTCTTCACCTTATTGATCCCTTTCAAATACTTTAAAATTTCAGTCATGTCCCCCCTCTCCCTTCTCGTCTCTAGTGCATATGGATTCAGCTCCCTCCACCTCTGCTCATGTTTTCCCCACATCTCATGCACTATCTTGGTTGCTCTATTTGGAACCCTTTCCATCCCCTCAATGTCCCTACGTGCTGTAGGTGGGGTCTCCTGAACTGTACCCCATACTCCAGGTGAGCCTCACCATTGTTTTATACAGCGGCATTAGTACCTTCCTCCTTCTGCTAGTTATGCCCCTTCCAGTGCAGGCCAACATACTATTTGCCTTTCCCACCACCTTGCTGCACTGGTTCCCACCTTAAGATTTCTTGTTATAATAATCCCCAGATCCCTTTCCATTGTCCAAGGCATTCGAGATAGAATCATGAAAATCAATCAGAGCAGTCTGAGTGGAGTGAAAGGGTCAAAATCCAGACTGAGCTATTGAAAAAACATGATATTTACTTAAATATTTAGACATTTGCTGATGAACAATTTTTTTCAAGAAATTTCGAAAGAATAGGTAGCAATGAAATTGGATGATAATTGTCAGCCAAGGATTTGTTCCTGCCTTTGTATAATGGAACAAGAACAGACTTCTTCCAAGCAATTGGAAACTTTTGAGGCATCAGAGACAAATGAAATAAGTGAGTTAACAAAGGAGTAATAATGTCGGCACTGGAGTTCAACAAAAAATTATTGATGTTATTAATACCCTTTGTAGTATATTCTTTTAAAGATGATAAAAGATCGAAAACCTCATTATGGCTAACATGTTTAAAATATAAACTAGATTTTGAAAAATGTGGAGAATCAAGATTACTAGAAGGTATACAGAAACAGAAATTGACAGCAGATAAGGAGCACTAGGCTGATCTAGTTTGCCCATTTTCCCTGCCTACTATAAACAGCTGAAATCCTACTTAATCTCCAGCTTTATCTCATTGCTCCTATTGTTAGGGTGCCCCTATGCCGGCCCCATGCATGCTTGAATCCACCCACTGTGCCTGCCCACACCACCTCTGCTAAGAGTCTATTCCGTGCATACACCACCCTTTCTGTAAAGCAATACTTCCTCATGATACCCCTTAATCTACCCCCTTCCAACCTCATGTCAAGCCCTCTAGTTCCTGGGCATCTCCTTTTCTGAAAGATGCTACCCTCCAGTAACTTATTTATGTCTTTGAGATACTTGTAGGTTTCTATCCTATCTCCTTTGTCTCTCCTCTCCTTCAGAGTACACATGTTGAGGTTTCCCAGTCTCTCCTAACTAGGATCTGCGGCCTATCCTGTAGGTAGGGAAATGGGCAGACTAGATGGGCCTAGCGGTCCTTATCTGCGGTCAAAGTCTATGTTTCTATGTTTCTCCTCATATGACTTTTGGTGCAGGCCCTGCACCATTTTTGTTGCCCTTCTTTGAACTGCCTCCACCTTGTCTATGACCTTACGGAGATGTGGCTTCCAGAACTGGATACTGTATTCCAAATGAGGCCTCAGTAATGATATGTACAATGGCATCACCGCCTCCTTCTTCCTGCTAGTGATACCGCTCGCTATGCACCCCATCATCCCTCTGCCTCTCCCCACAGCCTTGTCACATTGTTTGGCAAGAAGAGAACAAAACTGCCTGATCTAAAAGCTGCCTAGGGGCTTCTACAAATAAATGTAATAAAAAGTCCATGATTGTGTTCTTTGGAATAAACTGTATGACCATTATAAGACAAATTGGAAATATTTGAAGCAGCTGGGACTTTCCACATAGAGTGTACTAGCTGCTGTAATTTTCTTGGACTGGACCTGGAATTCAACAAATTATTTTTGTTATAGGAAGATTTAGATTTTGTTAGTAAGTTAACTCAATAATTCCTAAATTTTCAGAAAGATTGCCAAGCTTCCGGACTGTCCAACTTTCTAGCCTTTTGATGCAACTTGTCACGTACCTTTAACTGAGATATAATAAAAGGATTTACTCAAAGGGCATGGCAGGACTTAACTTGTTTTTCTAAAAAAGGAGCATGACAATTTTAACATGTATTTATTTATTTATGTCTAGGATTACAAATACCTTTGAGCTGAGGCTCTTTTACAAAGGTTCCATGTCAGTGAATTAAGCAATATACCATGACAGAGAGTGGGTATATGGGTGGATTTATGACTTCTGGTGTGGTTAAGTCACTCGGCTGCACCTCATGACCAAACCACATCAGGTGTGGTAAATCCATCAATATACCCACTCTGTGTCATGGTATATTGCTTAATTCACTGACATGGAACCTTTGTAAAAGAGCCTCAGCTCAAAGGTATTTGTAATCCTAGACATAAATAAATAAATACATGTTAAAATTGTACTAAAAATAGTCCCAGGCCTCATTAACATTTGTGAAACAAAATATTTCCCCCATTCAACATTCAGTAAACTAGAATGAAATGCTTCAAGATTAAAATTCTTAAAAGATCAACATTTTATAGTAATGGGAGAAAATTTGTGGGAAAAGAAATTTAATAAACAGCTAAATAAATTCCTTAGACACCCAGAAGTGGTAACCGGGAGATCACAGGAAACAAACATTACATCTAAAAATGACAAAACTTTTCTTCCTGGATCATGTCATGTTGGTTCTGAAAACAATTGATTTAGTCCAAAAGGTGCTCACTGTGTTTTTAACTTAAGGCCCTTACTAGATGGTCAATTAGCACTGAAGACTCCCAACAAGACAGTATGTTGGAAGTCCCCAAGAGAACAAATCAGTTGCTGTAAATTCAAAAACTTTGTGGGTTTAAGCTTGGGGGGTTGGGGGCTAATAAATACTGCCAAAGAGGATTTTCTTCCCAGGCAACCTTAAGGCAATAAAAACAGCATTAATCAGATTTTTCCCATGGTTCTGCTTTTCACTAAAGAACAAGAAAATGAAGAATGCATAAAAATAGCAACGCCACCCTCATGTCTATTTCTGTCAGATCTAACAACATTGTAATTTATAAATTCAGAGTCTGTAATGGACAAATCCAACCATGTCTCTGTAACTGTGAAAACAGAAGGATAGTTAGAAGCAACCCAGCATTGCACTAAATCCCTCAATATATTATTTATTTATTGAATTTTGATGACCGGGTAGGCCCACTGGGCCCCGAAGGTCCCTTTTTCAGGGGCGACCCGGGAATAACAGTACATGAACTAACAGAAAGTGATACATATACAGGTTATAGGCGTATGGCAGTTATACAAATAAGTGAGGCAGAGCAGTAATTTCTATGGGTTACATATGTCTAACTAATAGGCTGTTGTTCATATGATCATGCGACAGTCATACAAAGGAGTGAGGCTGGGGCGTATATGGTGCTGGGTTCTGGTCTGGTCGCTAGTGCCTTCTGTTGCTCCCGGCCCAAAATTTGTTTTTGGGGGGTTGCACCCCCCTCCTGACATGTACCCTCCTGGAGTTGAGAATCAGATTAGTTGAGTAGGGTTTATGTGATATATTTATGTTAAGGTACCTTGTTTCTTTAACAATTTCTTGCCTATATCTCAAGCACTACCTATTTCTACATGATATTCGTATGAAAAATGTTTTCTATATGTCTAACTCCTAATGTCCTACTGCCTGTATGTTTCCCCACCACCTATCTGCTTGTAACCCTATGAAGTCTTTTATTGTCAAACAATATGGAATTTACCCGTGTGTACTGATCTGCTTACCTGTATGTAATTTTTACCCCCGGGTCACCCCTGAAAAAGGGACCTCCAGGGCCCAGTGGGCCTACCCGGTCATCAAAATTCAATAAATAAATAAATAAATAATATATACAGTACCAATCACTGCAACAAGTCCCTAAGTAGGGTTTATGTGATAACAGCGATCGCCGATAGGTGATCACCATTAGGGCGACGACAACATCACCGGAAAAATATTTCAGCATTGCAGTCCCCAGTGTACAGCAAAAGCGTGCCGGGGACTTAACTCTACTCTACTTAAGGATTCTCAGCTCCAGGGGTACATGTCAGAGTAGCAACCCCAAAAACACTTTGGGCCGGAGCAACAAAAGGCACCAGCGACTATGACCAGAACCCAGCACCATATACGCCCAGCCCTGAACTCCACCTAATACCATGCCATGGGAGCAGCTCAGCAGCTCACCACCGTGCCACCCTCACAATCCCTCCTCCCGTCCCACCCACACAGCGTGCTCACCCCTCCAGCGTGTGCATATAAATGTAGCGACAGGATGTCACTATATTCATGCATCCCCCCAATCTGGACACCCTCCCTCCCACGTCTCTGTGGTGTAAGGTGCCGCAATTGAGGCACCATTTCGGTAGGCACCCAATTGCAGTCGCCAAGCTCAGAGGCTACCCCCTAAATATACCTCTCATAATACAAAATGATAAAAAATAAAAACTTTAAAAGACCACACTTCCTTAATTACAATGCGTGATTCATTATTTCTGCATGAGGAAGGGATTTTGAAGCTATGGTGCTTAAAAGAGAGGCATTTTTGATCTTTAATCAAAAGACAGCAATAAAACCTGGATTTAACTTCCTGTTTGATTTGAAACCATTCATTAAGACAAGGTAAACATCTGGTGAGATCTAGATGTAACCCCGGGTTACTAGAATCCCACTTAAATCTAGTGGCAGGCAGGGAAAGGCAGCTTGTGAGACACCAGTTAAATGGGTTTCACACTGTCTCACTCTGTCCTCAGTCTCAGCTGAGCTGGAGAGATGACGTCATATAGAATTCTGGCAGCAGCATAAGCCACATTGGAATGTTGCTGCTGGGAGTTAGGTTAGAATGTTGGGGTTTTCAGAGTCAGTGTCAGTAGGAGTCTTGAGCAGTCTGTAGTGAAGGGAGGAGGTGCACTGCAGTTGGCAGTCCCTCATAGCCCCAGCTCTGTACAGAGCTACCACAGAAGAGGGTGTGTGTTCTCGCCCTAGAGAAGGACACAGAAGAATACTTGCTGAAGTGGTTGAGACCGTCCCCCAGTGTTCCAGTGCCCCATGCCTGAGAGGGATGGGGGGGAACAAGACCAGCTCTTCAGGGGCAATTCCCCTAGCCCTGCTGCAGGAAGAAAAGCTGCCTGAGAAGAAGATTTGTGCTGAGGCACCGAGAAGTATGTTGTTGTTCTGAGAGAGAAAAACCCATGGGCACCTGCAAACCAGGGTGAGTCGGCTCTGCCAGAGAGCCTATGTTTTCACCGAGACTGTTGTTTTAAGTATCTGCTACTGTGGGTCAGGAAAGGACAGCCAAGTACAGTACTTAAATTATGTGTATGACTTGAGATGCATCTAATCAGTGGGGGTCTACGGGGATGGACATAGCCACTTAAAGAACGTTGCAAGTCAGGACACCAGTTACCAGAGACAGTAGATTGTTAAATGTGACATACATTTCGAGATAGCATTACAAACAGAGAGTTTTAAAGGAAAAGTGTTGACTCCAAATGAATGGCCAGGTATGGATTTGGGGACAAGAGGTGGGAGACCCCCCCCCATATGGAGTAACCAGATTTACCTCCACGGATTCACTTTGGGCACCTATAGCTTTCTCCCGGGCACTTGGCCAGTGTCCGCAGAAAGTACCCAGCTGTGGGATTAGAATATGTGTTTTTCCCTAAGAGCTAGGAAGTGCTCATGGGTGGTAGAGGGAGCCAACAGCAGAAATATTCATGCTATATGGAAGAGTGTACCAGTGCTGGCCGAGGGCCATGCCAGGGAATCCAGGATAGAGAGAGTTCCACTTCGGGCTGAGAGCCCAGTGTGTTCAGGACCTCAGGGCAAAAGTTGTTGTGATGATGAAGAAGATGTGTTCTGACCTCTATAATTCTGTACAACCAGTGAGTTTAGCCCCGTGGGGGGCCATCCTGATTTGTATTCCTGTGTGTAAGTGAATAAAAGTCCCACTTTAGAATCCCCCTCCTGGTTTGGACATTCACAGTTCTTGCTTCCTGTGTCTGAAGTTACTTGGGTGCCCCTGTCCAGAAGTACAAACGTAGCCCTGATGCCAAGCGAATGTTTTCTCCCCAAACCCAGGCTCACCAGGTATTGGGTTATAAAAGTGGAGGCACCAGGTGCTAAATAACAACAACAAAACCCTTAAATCCAGAACCTGGTTACATAGAGGTGTTAAAATAAAGAACTAATGAAGCATGGAGGAGTCCCGTGACCCCCCTGTCGTGCATCCAGCTTCAGGACGTGCCCAGGTCACTGGTGTGGGGCCTGCAGAGGGTCAGTGCTCATCCAGCCATTCAGGGACTGTTTTCCGTTTCTGTCCAGCACCAAGGAGAGTGTATGCAATGATGTCTATGGTGACATCATGCACGCTTCCACATGTGACGTATCCCACATCCACTGCTCTTCCCCACATGTTGCTACTACCAGCATCTTACCCCCAGACCACTGCTATGGGCCAGGAATACACCAGTCATCATGTCCCAGGAGGAGCAGAGAAGTCCTTTGTATGATCAGTCTTCTTCCCCCTGCTGACCACTGAGCACCATGAGTCGCGACCGAACCTGGGTCATCAATGCCCTCAAGCAACAGCTCTACCCCTGCACTGACAGGCTGCACTGCTCAATCCTCCTCCTGCTGATCCTCAGACACTGCGAGTTCATTTCCAAATTCCAGCTCCAGTTTGGAGCTCTCAGCTGCCACCGAAGGCTGGAGTAGCCTGCCAATGGAATCACCAAGCCAGGTAGCGGACTACAGAAGGCTCCAGCTGTTGTACTGGGGACTGCGTTTGTCTGTCACTGCCCCACCCACAACCCCCTCCCAGCCATAGTCGGCTTTTGTTTTATAGCTGCAGTAGGCCACGTGACACATCATATGACTGACCTGCCAGAAGTAATCTGCCCACTTTCCCTTGAGTTTGTTGTAATTAGTGACCACTAGGACTCAGTGCTGAGCTTGTCCTTGATCTTCTTCTGACTGACAATACGTTTAACCTTTGCCCCCCACCTACCTTTTTCCCTGGCTCACTTACTCTGTCTATCCAAATTACTGGGTTACTTTCTTTGTCCCTTCCCTGGGTTTGAACCCCTGACCCTCTACTCCAAAGCTTGACACCCTATCCACTACACCACTAGGTAGCCACACTTGAGCTGTGTACTTTCAACCCTCTTCTATAACTTTATTTCCCTGACCTTTCCTTTCTTAGTTAGTCACCCACCAACAAAGGTTTCTCTGTCAGACTAGTAGCCTGCATTACTCCTCTTATCTCTATAATGAGGCAGGCAATGCCACCTCTGCTGGGAGCCTCACCTGCTAGGCACCCTATTCCTGGTAGATCTTGGTGCTTCATTACTGGCCATAAATCAGAAACTCTTATCCTATCTCTCTCCCTCCTGCCACCCTGACATCCCCCCCACCCTGCTGGCAGATGGGAGGGCACCCATCTGGGTCTTGCATCCTTTGCATTTTTCTCCAAGCAAGATAGGCACTGCCTTGGCTTCCTCCTCATTCCCACCTCCATCTCCCTCCCATCCTTGCCAAAACTTAGATTCTGTTTTTCTCCCTGCTACTACTAGCAGCAGGTGCCCTTGAAAGTAATCCCGTCCCTCCCAACATCACCTTAAACTACTCAGATCCTACATGGAACTCCTCCACTGGGCTGAAGTTTGCACACATCACCCTATGTAGCTTAGCCTCTAAATTTACAGACCTTAAACCCTGGGTCGCTCTCTACAAACCACATGTGCTTGGCATCTTCAAGACATGGCTAAAATCTCATCTCCCAGACATTGCCTACTATCTTCCAGGGTACCTACTGCTGTGGCATGACAGGCTTGGCAGGAAAACAGGTGGAGGGGTGGCACTCTGTATCCATGAGCCTCTCTACAGAGCCCCCATTCTCCACTTTGATCCTAGCTCCGGCAGTGAATGGCTCCTGATGGAGCTTACCATTGGTGCAGTGAAAAAAGATCTATGTGGGATGCTGCTATAACCCTCCTCCAGGACAACCTGCTGGTCTTTCTACCCACCTTGAGAGTGTGGGGAGTCTTTCTCCCACAAAGGACACCATCCTCCTTGGGGATTTCAACCTGGAATGGTTTAGTGCTCCGGAGCCTGACTGCTCTAATCTACTAAAACTCCAAAACCTAGTCAAAATTATAACTGTCCCCACAAGACAAAACTCCCGCACTCAACACCATACACTACTTAACTTGGTGATCACAAATAGAGAAGATAAGATAATCCTAGCAGGGACCCTATCAGATGCTCTGAGTGATCACTCACCCACCTATATGGTCTGGGCCACGAAGACCAAGCACCCCCCCAAACTACTCTCCTTCTGCAGTTTCAACCACCCTGACATTCCCTCCCTCCCTCCTCAACGATGCATGGGCAATAAGCTGGTTTATCTTATGCACTATCTCAAATGTGTCTGAAGCAGAGTTTATTTCTCCACCACCCTCCTCCATAAACAAAATCAGCATTTCCTCCTGACTACCTGAACAGTTAGGGGAGGCTTCAATCGCTGGGCCACTAAAGACCTAGCCATGATGAGGGAAAGGGAGAATTTATGGTCAGCTTACAAAAAGGCCACTTCCCCTGCCAGCTAGAACTTATATAGGTGCCTACAGAACAAATGTAAACAAGCTGCCTTCACTCTAAAGTGTGTCTTCCTCCAGGGCAAACAAAGGGACAGTTCCGGCAATCCTCATTGTTCCTGTGGTGAGATCACCTCCTTGCTTTTCCCTTAAACCCGCAACCATACTATCCAGCTGGATACTCTCTCTGGCTGGTTGACTAATCCCATCGCAGTTGCTGAGGCCTTCAATGAAAAGTTCACAGACCTGTCTGCCCTCCTAAACAAGATGCCATGCCTGCAGACCACTAGCCCTGGACCTCATCCCCCTCAGCACCCCCCTGCCCCAAGTCCTGGTCAACCATCAGTACCTTCACAGACCTGTCTGCCCTCCTAAACAAGATGCCATGCCTGCAGACCACTAGCCCTGGACCTGATCCCTCTGAGCATCCCTCTGCCCCAAGCCCTGGTCAACCATCAGTACCTTTTTCTACTTCTGGGGCAATGGCAAGCTACTGAAGAGCTTACCCAACCATGGTAGCCTGGGCAGTGATGGTCTCTTCCCTGCTCTGTTCAAACTTGAATCCCCTGCCATCCTAATACCACTCACTTACCTCTGTAACTCAGCCTTGGCCACCTCCTCAATACCCAATACCAGAAAACATGCCAAGGTTGTCTTGAGTTTTAAAAACTGGTGACCCTCTATCCACTGACAACTATCGGCCTATATCCCTGCTCCCACACTTCAGTAAGCTCCTGGACAGGATTGTTCACAAACAACTTACGAATTACATCAATCAATCAATCAATCAAAATCTTTATTTAACCATGCGAACATCATTGAACAAGTTCATTTTCAAGATGGACCTGAAAAGGAGAGGTTAACAATGCATACAAAGCAATATTCAGTTACATCATAATTGGGTAAACAATATATTCAAAATGAATTCACATTTACATAGTATTTACATAGAGCAGTAATTATACACAGGAAGTTTATAATACACACGAAATAGAGTATTAAAAGAAGCCATTAAGCTAAGATTATGAGGAGTATGCAACTAAAAAGTATAGCAACTGCAGTACAGTATACACAGGTTAAACATATCAACACCTACAAACTAATGTCCGGACTGCAGCATGGTTTCCGTAAATATCACTCAGCCACAGGTGCCTTGGCCCTGTTCACCAAACACATACACTGGAAGATGGACCTTGGGAAAGCAACAGGTGTGCCAGCCTGGTGATGCTGAGGGTTGAGGCACTGGGCACCACACCTCACGCCACGCTGGCAACCCCTATTCAGGAGCAGATTCGGGCCATCGGATGTCGGCTGGCGGGGTGCAGACTTGGATCAAGCTGCCAACAGGTAGCTCTCATTTCCTGGGGGAAGGAGGTTTGCATTACACAGCTTTGGCAGCCCCTAGCAGTCTGGGGTTTGACTGGTGCAGTGCGTGTTCCAAGAGGAGTCACGTGGCAGCGGCGGACATCCTGCAGGCGGGTGCAGGAGCGTGACCGCACTGAGCTGAACTTCATTGCATGTCTGCGTTGCTGGGGAAACATAAAAGAGAACCCCCCCCATTAGTAGGTAAAGGCAGATCCAGTGGTTGCAGCCCCACGCCCCTCTCCAGGCACCAACAAGTCTGTGTATGGTCCCTCCTCCAGTAGCAGCAGTCCTCCAGCACTATAGATAGAGTGCCGGTAAGGAATGTGGCAGTCCTTCCTTGGGAGGTCTCGGATCTGAGGGGTTAGGATAAGGCTGCACATGGAGAAGGGGTCTCACAACTGGAGTGTGGATGTCAGGGCTTCAGGCCAAATGGGCAGAGCCAACACATTGAGAGACCATGCTGGAGAGATGCTAATAGGTAGGGGAGAATAAATAAAATTCGGGAAAAAAAGGAAAGCAACATATGCTATCTTTGTTGACCTGTGTAAAGCTTTTGATTTGTTCGACCGTACCCTTCTGCTTTCTTCCATCCAAAACCTTGGACTCTCCTCTGGGGTAACATGGTGGTTCCAAAGCTACCTGTCTGACAGGTCACAGTCTGTAAGTATAGGGTTCCTCCTTCTCTCCCGCACTCCCAGTCACCACTGGTGCATGGGTGTAAGCAGGCATGCTCCAAGCACTCCATGATGTGCAATTTTATTTAAGGGGGGGTAGCAAATAGGCTCTGAACTGCTTCCTTTTTCCATGAAAACTAACAAAGAAAATACTGAACCGTTCTGTAATTTTATTCATAGGAGTTGAAACTAGAAGGACTGGTCACTAATACTCTTTGCCTTCCAAGGACAATACAACTTTACAGGCTCTGGGCTGGTATGTGGGTGTCTTAGGGAACAATGCATGGCATTTGTATTTACCCATGCATGGCAACAACCATTGTAGTGAGATACAAAAGTTGTATTTATTCTGTCAAATGAGGCAACAAACATGGTCCTGGTGTACATTTGAATATTGTCAGGCTACACCGGGGGAGGTAGCAGTGAGTCTACTTGGTGTGCAGATCTGAAATCCCTGGCTGCACCCCTGCACTGGTGTGCTTCAGGGCTCCATCCTTGGACCTTTACTTTTCTCCCTGTTTATTAACTCCCTTCCCTCTGACTGCCTTAGGTGCGATGCACTACTATATGCAGATGACCTAATCCTTTTCTCCAGTGACAAGGCTCTTGAAAACATATCCATGTCCTTATCCAGTAACTACACTGCTGCCCACACCTGGTTCCAATCCCCACCGTCAACTTATAAATGCCAAAAAACCTAAATCCATGCTGTTTGCATCTAAACCCTTTCTCTCTAAGGTTGTCAAGACAGGGCACTCTCTCTCAATTACTTCACCAGATGGCACCATACCTGACAATGTAGAAACTTTCAAATACCTCTGGGTAATCCTTGGCCTGTCACTATCTTATAACAATCATATCACCTCTGTTATCTGTTGCATTAACCAGAAACTTGGTGCAGTTTATCGGGTCAGGCCATTCCTGACTAGGGGAGCCCGTGCAGTCGTTGCCCAAGGCAACTTACTACCAGTCCTGGAGTATTGCGCCCCCATTTTCTTGCGAGCATCCTCAGCCATGCATGCATGCTTCTTTTTGACGTACAACATCTGTCATTTCGCCCTCTTAGCCCCTTACTCTACCCACCACTGTTACCTTCTACCAATCCCTAGGCTGGCTACCACTCCACCACAGGTTTGGCTACGTACTTGGCTGCATCCTATATAATGCCATCAGGCATGGTGAAGCCTCCTCATACATGTTCCTCCTCAAGTACAGAGCGCCTTCAAGATGCTTGCTTGCATAAACGACCCTCCCCTTGGAAATCCCTAAAGTCTCCACCGCTATGGGGGCAAAAGCGCTATCCATAGCTGCTCCTACCCTTTGAAACAGTCTTCCTGCACCCAACCGATCTCAGGAAACTCATGCTACTTTCAAGGTTCGGCACAAATCCTGGCTGTTTGATGAGGCCAAATACCATTACTCACCTGGCTAATTACCCCCCTTTTCCTTTATCTATGGTATTTGTCCCAGTCCATACATGCACATGTACCCAACTGTTTTGTTTGTGTTTCTGAAGTCCTTCACCTATTTAATACTCGTCACTTATTCAGCTGTACTTGATGTACAGCTAGGTTCTGAAGTATCCTGATTCAACCGATTTTTGCACTTGTTATTTAACTATTGTCTCCAGATGCTTGCTACTATGTAACCTGTTTAGTGGTCTCTCAGTTGCGGCTCCTGTGTATTCATTTTGTACATCACTGATGTCTGTATATTCACTGCTTGTATTTATTGTACTATATGCTTGTACTGTCACCTTTGTGGCCCGGGTCGTGTCTGAAAATGGTCACCTGGATCAGCGCACATACCTGGTTACCAAAGACTTAAATAAATAAATAAATTGGGCTAATAACTGCATCAAGCAACAGTCCTACACCTACACTAGCGGGCTGCACTGCTCAGTTCTCCTTCCACTGCCGATCCTAAGACACTGCGAGCTCGCTCCCAAACCTGGGTCATCAGTGCCTCAAGCAACAGCTCTACCCCTGCGCTGGTGGGCTGCGCTGCTCAATCCACCTCCCTCTACTGATCCTCAGACACAGTGAGTTCACTCCAGATCCTGGGTCATCAGTGCCTCAAGCAACAACTTTACCCCTGTACTGGCGGGCTGCACTGCCCAGTCTCCCTACCCTTGCTGATCCTCAGACACTGCAAGTTCGCTCCCGAACCTGGGTCATCAGTGCCTCAAGAAACAGCTGTACCTCTCACTGGGGTGCCACACTGCTCAATCCTGCTCCCCTTGCTGATCCTCAAGCACTGCAAGTTTGCTCAAGAACCTGGGTCATCAGTGCCTCACACAATAGCTCTACCCCTGCACTGGTGGGCTGCAATGCTCAATCTTCCTCCCCCTGCCGATCCTCAGATACTGCGAGTTCACTCCAGAACCTGAGTCATCAGTGCCTCAAACAATAGCTCTATCCCTCACTGGGGGGCTGCACTGCTCAATCCTCCTCCCCCTGCCGATCCTCAGATACAGCGAGTTCACTCCAGAACCTGACTCATCAGTGCCTCAAGCAACAAATCTACCCCTGCACTGGTGGGCTACAGTGCTCAATACTCCTCCCCCTGCTGATCCTTAGGCACTCTAAGTTTGCTCCCGGACCTGGTTCATCAATGCCTTAAGCAACAGCTCTATCCCTACACTGATGGGCTGCACTGCTCAATCTGTTCCTCCCCCCACTGATCGTCAGACACTGCGAGTTCACTCCCGAACCTGGGTCATCAGTGCCTCAAGCAACAGCAGTACCCCTGAACTGGTGGGCTGCACTGCTCAGTCCTCCTCCTCCTGCTGCTGATCCTCAGACACTGCAAGTTCACACCAAAACCTTGGTCATCAGTGACTCAAGCAACAGCTTTACCCCTGCATTGGTGGGCTGAACTGATCTATCCTCCTCCCCCTACTGATCTTCAGACACTGTGAGTTTGCTACAAAACCTGGGTCATCAGTGCCTCAAGCAACAGCTCTAGCCCTGCTTGGGCGGGCTGTAGTGCTCAGTCCTCCTCCCCCTGTTGATGCTCGACACTGGTGTTTGCTCCCAAACCTGGGTCATCAGTGCCTCAAGCAACAGCTCTACCCCTGTACTGGTGGCCGGGCTGCACTGCTGTATCCTCCTCCCCCTGCTGACCACCCAACACTACAAGTTCACTCCCAAACCTGGGTCATCAGTGCCACAAGCAACAGCTCTACCCCTGCACTGGCACCCACACTGCTCAATCCTCCTCTCCCTCCTGATCCTCTGACACTGCAAGTTTGCTCCTGAATCTTTGTCATCAGTGCTTCAAGCAGCAGCTCTACCCCTGCACTGGCAGGCTGCACTGCTCAGTCCTCCCTCTGCTGATCCTCAGACACTGGAAGTTCACACCAAAACCTTGGTCATCAGTGACTCAAGCAACAGCTTTACCCCTGCATTGGTGGGCTGAACTGATCTATCCTCCTCCCCCTACTGATCTTCAGACACTGTGAGTTTGCTACAAAACCTGGGTCATCAGCGCCTCAAGCAACAGCTCTAGCCCTGCTTGGGCGGGCTGTAGTGCTCAGTCCTCCTCCCCCTGCTGATCCGCAGACACTGGTGTTTGCTCCCAAACCTGGGTCATCAGTGCCTCAAGCAACAGCTCTACCCCTGTACTGGTGGCCGGGCTGCACTGCTCTATCCTCCTCCCCCTGCTGACCACCCAACTATACAAGTTCACTCCCTAACCTGGGTCATCAGTGCCACAAGCAACAGCTCTACCCCTGCGCTGGTGGGCTGCACTGTTCAATCCTCCTCTCTCTGATAATCCTCAGATACTTCGAGTTCACTCCAAAACCTTGGTCATCAATGCCTCAAGCAACAGCTCTACCCCTGCACTGGCGGGCCACACTGCTCAATCCCCCTCTCCCTGCTGATCCTCTGACACTGCAAGTTTGCTCCTGAATCTTTGTTATCAGTACCCCTGCACTGGCAGGCAGCACTGCTCAGTCCTCCCTCTGCAGATCCTCAGAAACTGCAAGTTCGCTCCCAAATCTAGGTCATCAATGCCTCCAGCAACAAGTCTTCATGTGCACTGGTGGGTTGTACTGCTCAAACGTCCTCCCCTTGCTGATCTTCAGACACTGCAAGTTCGCTCACAAACCTGGGTCATCAGTGCCTCAAGCAACAGCTCTACACCTGCACTGGTGGGCTGCACTGCTCAATCCACCTCCCTCTACTGATCCTCAGACACTGCGAGTTCACTCGCAAACCTTGGTCATGAGTGCCTCCAGCAACAAGTGTACCCCTGCACTGGTGGGCTGTATTGCTTAATCCTCCTCCCCTGGCTGGTCCTCAGACACTGCAAGTTTGTGCCCAAACCTGGGTCATCAGTGTCTCAAACAACAGCTCTACCACTGCATGGGAAGGCTGGGCTGCTCAATCCTCCTCCCCCGGCTGATCCTCAGACACTGCGAGTTTGTGCCCAAACCTGGGTCACCAGTGTCTCACACAACAGCTCTACCACTCCATGGGAAGGCTGGACTGCTCAATCCTCCTCCCCCTGCTGATCCTCAGACACTGCGAGTTCACTCCCTAACCTGGGTAATCAGTGCCTCAAGCAACTGCTGTACCCCTGAACTGGTGGGCTGCACTGCTCTATCTTACTCCCCCTGCTGATAATCAAACACAGCAAGTTTGCTCCCAAACCGAGGTAATCAGTGCCTCAGGCAACAGCTCTACCCCGCACTGGTGGGCTGCATTGCTCAATCCTCCTCCCTCTGCTGATCTTCAGACCCTGCGAGTTTGCTCCCCAACCTAGCTCATCAGTGCCTCCAGCAAGAAGTCTACCCATGTACTGGTGGACTGCAATGCTCAATCCCCGGCCCCCACCGATGATCCTCATACACTGCGAGTTTGTTCATGAACCTGGGTCATCAGTGCCTCAAGCAACAACTATACCTCTGCACTGGCAGGCAGCACTGCTCAATCCCCCCCTTCCCGCTGAGCCTCAGACACTGCTCAGGGCAATCGTGACCCTGTTGAGTACAGTTTTTGAGGCAGAGCCATATGTGACAATACCATAGTCCACCAGCGAGAGAACAGAGCTGGTAATAGCCACCCTGAGTGCAGCGGGTGGTAGACAGGACCTAAATCTGCCTGTGCAATTCTTTCTCTACAGGGGTGGCCAGGGTGACCTCTCTGAAGTGGGTCCCCCCCCCCACAACTCAGCAGACTCCGAAGAGTGCGGGGTTGAGGTGCCGGTTCTCTGCTCTGTGCCGGTGGACCTCCCCTACAACTCCTCTCACCTAGTCGTGCACAAGAAGAATTCATCCCCTGCTAATGAGCAGGAGCCTGCAAAGAACTTATTGGGACTTTAAATCGGACTCTCTCCTACACCGAGCAGTAGACCTGGGACTGTTTTTTCTTATCTATATTCCTAATTCAAAGCAGCTTTTCTCTTTCCTGCCCACCGAAACTGCGACACAGGACAACAGAGTTTGTGCACCAAGTTTAAAAGTATACAGTGCGCCTGATTGGACTCCATCCAGCCGTGACGCTCAGATCAGCCTGGACAAAAGGCTTGAGCTGAACCCTGCAGCATACAATCTGCCTGTGCAATTTGTCTCTACAGGGGTGGCAGGGGTGACCTCTCTGATGCGGGGGCCCCCCCCCACAACTCAGCAGACTCCGAAGAGTATGGGGTTGAGGTGCCTGCTATCTGCTCCATGCCGGGTGGACCTCCCCTGAAACTCCTCTCACCTAGCCACACACAAGAAGAATTCTTCCTCTGCTAATGTGCTGGAGCCTGCAAAGAACTTATCAGGACTTTAAATCGGACTCTCTCCTGCACTGAGCAGGAGTCATGTTGCTTTTCCCACCCACCCTCCCGTCCCACCTCCCGTTAAATGCACCCTAGCCACTCTCACAATTTTCCAGTCGGCTAATCACTAGCTGCAAACATCTCTTCAGTTGAGCTGGCTGTGTTCTTTTGTCTCCCCAAGATCAAACCTCTGACCTTCTTTATCTAACTTGAACTGCACTTGCTTCCCTTTACAACAACTGCATCCTTTGTATACCTGACCTGCCTAAAGCCAATCTGTTATTGTCTTTAACATTTTTATGGCAAAGTTATTGCATTTGGCAGAAGTAGGTAATTTTTGTGAGAACCATATTTAACAGACAGCATAATTGACTGATAGTGATTATTTAATTAAGTGTTAACTGAAGATTCACATTCTTCTACAGGTCTAGATCGTGTCTACTGCCTATTGCCTACCTACAATTGTCTTTCAATGTTTTGCCAACATTATTGCATTGGGCAGAAGTAGAATAATTTTTGAGTGAGTCATATTTAATAATAATAATAATAAATTTTATTTCGAACAAGCGCCTTTCAGGCCATCAAGGCGCTTTACAAAAAGATAAATACAGTCCTAATAAAAGCAGTGAACATAAGAATAAAATAAATAACAAAATAACAGAGGATCCAAATTATTCGGTGCTACCAAAAGCATGACACCATGAAAAGGTTTTCAGCGCCTGTTTAAACCCTCCCACAGTTGTGCATGCCCGAAGCTGACAGGGTAGAGAATTCCAAAGGGTTGGGGCCACGTGAATAAATGCATGGGCCCTAGAAGATTTCAAAGACACCCTTGGAATCTCCAGCAACCCCTTGTCAGCCGAACTCAACTGTCGCAGCGGGCGGTAAGGCACAAGGAACTCTTTCAAGTAGTCGGGGCCCAGTCCATGTAGGGCTTTATAAGACAGTAAACCAACTTTAAATTTGATCCACCACCTAATCGGCAGCCGGTGCAGATCGCGCAGCACAGGAGTAATATGGGAAGCCCGAGAGGCCCCTGTCAACAATCATGCTGCTGCGTTCTGCATGAGCTGCAGGCAGCGGATATCAACCCCAGGAAGCCCTAAGTGCAGGAAGTTGCAATAATCAAGGCGTGAGGTCACAAAGACATGGACCAAAGTAGGCAAGTCACCGGATGAAACCAGGTGCTTAATCCTGGAGATATTCCTAAAATGATAAAAGGAAGTCTTGACGACAGCTGACACCTGATCTCGTAAAGTCAGCCTGTCATCAAGCACTACCCCCAGGTTTCGCACCTGTTCAGTGAATAGGATCTGAGAGCCCCTGAGAAAAATTCCAGAGGGCTGATCAGCCCAAAACCCCTCTATCCAGCAACCCGGGTCCAACTACCATCACCTCTGTCTTTCCAGCGTTCAACTTTAACCAACTTGAGTTCATCCATTCCTGGATATCGGCAAGGCAGGTATTAAATACCGAGACAGCTCTATCCTGGTAGGGAGCAAAAGACAGGTAGAGCTGAGTATCATCAGCATAGCAATGAAACCTCAGCTCATACCATCTTACAATGTCTCTGAGGGGCAGCATATACACTGCAAACAACATGGGTGACAGCAATGAACCTTGAGGTACCCCACATGGCAGTGAGAATGGGTCTGAGGAAAAAATACCGGACACCACTCTTTGACCCTGCTAGTGAGGAAAGATGTAAACCATCTGAGGACCATAACTGTCAATCCACAGATGGACCTCAGATGTCCAAGCAGCACGCCATGGTCTACAGTGTCAAAGGCTGAGGAGAGATCAAGGAGCACCAAGATAGAACAGCTTCTCCAAACTCTCGCCATCAGGAGATCATTGAGCACCCGAAACAGCGCCATCTCCATACTGTGCCTCTTTAGAAAACCAGACTGGAGAGGTTCGTAGATGTTATGGATGGTTAGGTGGCCATCCAGCTGTATTGCTGCTACTTTCTCAGTCACCTTCCCTATAAAGAGAACATTTGAGATTGGTCTGTAGTTGGCCAGAGAGTCCAGGTCCAAAGAAGCTTTCTTTAGGAGGGGGGTTACCACCAGTATAATAGACTGCTAGTGTTTATTAACAAAGTGATAACAGAATATTCATATGTTTACTTCTACTGAACTAGATTGTGTCTACTGCTGAAAAAGCTACTAAATGTAACTGTGTTAATGGGAAGTATGACTATTGCATATTCTCCCAGATAGCCCATTAGCTCCACCCAAAATCCTGCTATTCCACCCTCATCACTCCTCCCATTCTAACCTAGAGGCAGCCCAGGAGCTAGCAAATTCAACGGCTTCAAGGGCACCACCTAGCAGTACATCTATCAATCTTAGTGAGGCTTTGCTCCTCCTCCTGTGCTTGAAAGGGTTGTTCCATCACCAATCACCGGGACTACTGCTCTCCAAGCATGGCTCCCTTGGGCGGAGCCCCGACCTTAGCCCACCTAACCAGGTATATCATGAGCCAGGTAAACCTAACTCCTCTATCCCCAATAGGGGAGCACTCCTGGCAACACTCTATATCCTGTCCCTTCTCTGGGTGGACCGGCTTATAGGCCAAGAGGACCCTGATCTCAAAGGACCCTGGTGCCATAACACCCATCCTCTCAACTACAACTGCATGACCCACGGCAGCATAAACTCCCTTCTGATCGCCCATGAGCTAGAAAGAAATGTTTTACAGTACATCATATTATAAAAGAAGGCTACTCCGAAGTAATTCTATCCCATCTGCCAGCCCAAAGTTACTCTGCCTACTTGCTGTGCTACTTCTCCTGTCTGGAGACATTTAGCCTAACCCTGGCCCTCCTATCGCCAGTCTCTCTATATCTTATCCTAAGCTCCTACATTGGGTCTCCACTAAGGGGATGAAGACTGTGCACTTGAACATCTGCAGACTTAGGCCAAAGATGCAGGAAGTATAAGCATGGCTTGACCTCTACAAGCCTGATATCCTCATCGTCTCAGAGGCTTGGCTCAAGGCCCACATTCTCACTCTTGAGATCATGGCCCAGGGATACAACTCCTACTGAAAAGACAGGGAGAACAAAAAGAGTGGGTGGTGTAGTTAATTATGCGAAAGATACTCTAACAGTAATGCATCTCTGCCTGAGGCATAGTACCTGCCCTTACAGTGAATCTATCTTCATCCGCATTACCCTTGGTCATTCAAAGTACCTCACCATAGGGTGTGTTTACAACCCTCCAAAGAACGCCCTCCAATCCCTAGAGTCAATCACAAAAGCCACGGCCAATGATGTATCAGCAGAGCTCCTCATTCTGGGGGACTTTAACCTAAATTGGGCTTATGACCCAAACAAAGCCCTACTGGCCATGACACAAGAGGCCAGTCTAGTACAGGTAATGTCAGAACCAACTAGATTAAACTACAAAATGGGGAACCACACCACTCTAGATTGGGGTCTGGTGTCAAACCCCTCCAACATCCAGAAAGCTGGCATAATGGCTGCCACTCTGAGTGACCCCTCCCCCATCTTCTGCATCAGGAAAAACAGAGCGCCCAGGGTTCAAACCAGAAAACTTACCATTCGCAATGACTCAAATTTCATTGCAGCTCAATTCAATGACTACCTTAGCAATCTCGACTGGAGCCCAATAAGGCTCCTCCCCACCCTGGAAGAGGCTCTTGGCCACTTCCATAACTTAGTAATGACAGCTTCCAACCTCTTTGCCCCTCTGAAAAAACTCAGAGCCAAAGGCAACTGTTACAAGTGGAACTCTCCATCACTAAAAACCCTGATGATCAGTCTAGACAAGGCCTGGAAGAAGTTCAAGCACTCCTCACTTCCAGCCGACCTCGTGTCATACCAAAATGCTGAGAAACAAATGCAAGATTGCCACAAAATTGGTGAAAAGGGAGTATGTTACTCACCTCCAAAAAAAGCAACTTAGGCAACCCAAAACTATTTTGGTCACACATCAATGACCTGATCAAGGGAAACAGTAAAGCTGAACCTGGCCCCATTGAGGTCAATGGTCAATTAGTGAGCGATTGCCCCCAAATTGCTGCAGCCCTCAACCTTCACTTCACAAATCTTGATGCATACAAGGTAGGACTGCCCACTCAAACCACCGCATCTAGTAGTATGGCGCCCACTTGCCTGAATCAACCATCATTTCACCTAAGACTGGTTAAGGTAAAAGAGGTTAGTACCCTCCTAAAGGCCCTGAAAAACAAGGGCTCAGGAGGACCTGATGAGATCAATCCTAGGCTACTTAAGGCTGGAGCCCTTTCCCTCTTCAGACCCTTGACCTGGCTCATTAACCGATCCTTACTGGCAGGAATCATTCCCAACCAGTGGAAACAGGACAATGTGGTTCCTATCCATGAAGGTGGCTCCAGGGAACACAAAAGCAACTACAGGCCTATCTCTTTGCTCTGTTCACTAACAAAGCTACAGGAAAGGCTAGTCTATGGGCAAATCTGTGTCTACCTAGAGCCTCACCTACTCCTTGTCCCTTCCCAGCATGGTTTCAGAACTAAGCATGGCACAGACACTGCCCTTACTAAATTTTCAGCAGACGCACTCAGAGCTATGGACAGTGGGATGCCAGTGTGACGTGGACAGCCAGTTCTGAGTGTTGTATGATCATTTTTTGTAATATAATAAAAATGTGTGGACTGTCTTCCATGACAGAGGCTGAGAAACCTGGTACTCTTGGAGTGACCTCGCTCACCCCCCCCCCAGGTCTCAGCTGAAAGATGAAAGCCATGAGAAAATGCTGAAATAGCATGTGAGATCTCACACACACACACACACACACACACACACACACAGGTTTTAGAGACAAGGTGTGATGTGGAAGGCCTGAAGCTAATTACAGGCTGGAAGAGGCTTGAGTTGAGCATATCCATTTTATGACGTTTCAAGAGGAGGACACCAGGTTTAGTAAACTGGTGTGAAATCATAAATGCTGATGTCTGTGTGAGAGGGGAAACTGATCAATAGATCAAAGAAATGTCATTTGAAGAACAGGAGTTATGCTGAGGTTGCAGAATTCAATACTTGGAAAAGACATCCTGTTTTTATATAGATATATTTTTTTTATATATTCTGACAGGGAGGAGCTAGGTGACCTCATGCAAATAGGTGGGGAAAACCAGGTTTTAAAGATTATTCTGTTTTCCTTTAGAGACAAAAATGTTTGGACTCTGACAAAGAAACTTCTACAGCACTGTGAGATAAGAATACCTTAGAACAGACAAGTCTAAGTGTATTAGTGGTAGGAATCTGCCCTTTTAAACTTATTTTGTTTAAGTGATTTGTATGTCTTGTGATATAATTGTTCTGTATTTTATGTGTTACATATTTTTATCTAGTTTAGTAAAACTCTTTTTAGAGCATACTTGGTCAGTCTTTGAATTTCTTTCATTTGCAAGAAAAGTATATATGGTTATAGTTGACACTAGGCATAAGCTTGAATGGTGATACCAAACTGGAAAGAGAAGCATTTTAAATCTGAGGTCTTTATACACGTTTTTAAGGGTTCATTTCTGTACACCTGGTTAGGTGCCCGTAGGCAAAGATATCTGCCCCCCCCAAAGACAGAATTATCTGAGCCTGTGCATTGGGTACACTAGCAAGAGGTTAACAGTTTGAATCCCTCCAAGACTGGAGACCAAAGGTTGATCCGAACTCACAAAACAGACAAGAGATTTACCTTGTTCTGTTAACCTGTTCACAAGACTGCGCTAAGAGGTTGGCACTTTGGGAGTAGAGGGCTGACCTGCTGAGAGGGTTTGTGACAGCCAGCAGGTGCGGTCTTCATTGACCTGTCCAAGGCATTCAACCTTGCTGACCACAAAATCCTGCTATGTAAGCTAAATAAGCTTGGCCTAGAGCACCTGGCCCTCAAGTGGTTTGAGAGCTACTTATCTGGCCGCACACAGAGGGTCTTATGGAAGGGTTCTCTCTCTGACCCATTGACCCTAAAAGAGGGGGTACCTCTGGGCTCTATTCTTGGTCCCCTCCTCTTTTACCTGTTCACAAATGACTTAAGCCTCCACTGTGGTGGAAGCTCTGTTGTGCAGTATGTGGATGACACAGTCATTTATCATTCTTTGGACAATCTGGACAACCTTAGTCCCGTCCTCCAAGCTGACCTAACGGCACTGGAGTCCTGGCTGAAAGGGAACATAATGGTCCTCAATGCAAGCAAAACCAAGGCTATGCTGTCGGGACCTAGATCCCTTGAACAAAACAGAACTCAGTCTTTGTAACTCACCTCACTCTCAGGCAACCAAATTGAAGTAATGGCCTCCCTAAAATACCTAGGACTTACACTTGACCAAGGTCTTATCTTTAAGAACCATATTGACCAAGTGATAGAGACCATTCACTGCAAACTTGGGACTCTGTATCGCTTAAAGCTCCAGCTTATCCCACGAACTAGGATCTCAATAGCCTGAAGTGTCCTCCCCACACTGACCTACACTGCCCCAGTCATACAGGGCATGGCAAAGCAAGAGGTCAAAAGGCTGCAGGTATTGTACAGCAAGGTAGCTTGATTGCTACTCAGGATCACTTCGGAAGCCACCACTGTGACACACTTGCTCAATTACAGTGGCCTTCATTTGACACACGTCTCCAGTACCCCCTGCTCCATCTGGCTTTTAAGTTACTTAACCCATCCTCTCCACCTAGCCTCTCAGGGACCATAACCATCAAGGACAATACTCAGAGCCTACGGACCTCAGGTTGCACCCTGCTGGAAGTTCCGGGAGGGGGCTGAGGACATGGTCTACCTAGACTTTAGCAAGGCATTTGACACAGTCCCACACAAAAGATTAATAAACAAATTAGCCAGCCTGGGAGTGGGTCCCAGGATGGCAGCCTGGGTAAAATACTGGCTGGACAACAGGACACAGAGTAAATGGAGTCCACAGTGAAGAAAGGGGGGTTACTAGTGGGGTACTGCAGGGTTCAGTACTGGGACCGGTCCTCTTTAATATCTTTATACGTGACATTGCAGAAGGACTGGAAGGGAAAGTATGTCTGTCTGCAGATGACACAAAGATCTACAACAGAGTTGATACACAAGGAGGCGTGGAAAGGATGAGAAGGGACTTGGCAAGGTTGGAGGAATGGTCAGAAGTATGGCAGCTAGGATTCAATGCAAAGAAGTGCAAGGTAATGCACCTGGGAAACAAAAACCCAGGGGAAAAGTACACAATGGGGGGGTGAGATACTGACAACAATAAAAATGGAAAGGGACCGTAGGGTAGTCGCATCAGATGACCTAAATGTGGGTCAGCAATGTGAGAAGGCAGTAAGGAGGGCTGAGGGGATACTGGGATGCATAGAGAAAGGCATCACCAATAGAAAACAGGAAGTTGTTGGCCATCTGTACAGACAGTTGGTAAGACCACATCTGGAATACTGTGTACAGTTCTGGAGACCCCATCTCCACAAAGACATAGACAGGGTGGAGGCTGTCCAGAGGAAAGCAACCAAAATGGTGCACGGTCTGCACCAGAAGACTTATGAAGAAAGACTAAAGGAGCTTAAGATGTATAGCCTCTAGGAAAGGAGGGAGAGGGGGGGACATGATAGAAACTTTGAAATACCTCAAGGGAATCTGCAAAGTCCAAGAGGATAGCATCTTTCAGAAAAAGAGATGTGCAAAAACAAGGTGGCACAATTTGAAGATGGAGGGGGGATGGCTCAGAGGTAATGTTAGGAAGTATTTCTTCACAGAGAGGGTTGTAGATGCATGGAACGGCCTTCCTGAGGAGGTTGTAGAGTCAAAAACAGTGGGGAAATTTCAAGAATGCATTGGACAGACATAAGGCAATTCTAGTGGGGGTAGGAGGAAGTAGGCTGTTGGTTAACTAGGATCTGCAGCTTATCCATTAGGTAGGAAAATGGGCAGACTAGGTGGGCCAAGCGGTCCTTATCCGTCATCAAATTCTATGTTTCTATGTTTCCCAGAGTTAGGACCAAGGTGGGCAGTAAGTCGTTCTCCTACACTGCCACCATCCTGTGGAACAAACTTCCACCCCTGGTACAGGAAGCATCCTCAATCAAGAATTTCCACAAGAAACTTAAGGCCCACATGCTGGAAGCCAACACATGCACTGTCATTGCACCTGAGATCCCCTCCTCCTACTCATACCTAAGGGATCATACTGGCAATGTAAGCATGACATTGTCTCTTCACACTAACTTAATATAGTACTACCTTCTGCTATGCCATCATAGGTAGTATACCTGATGCACCGTTTAATGTTATTTAAGATAGCAACCTGGAAATTTACTGCCAGTACTTTGTAATGAACTGTCTCTTCTCTGTATAATACCATGTAATGTAATCCCGGGTCACCCCTGAAAAAGGGATCTCCGGGGTTCAGTGGGTCTAACCGGTAAACAAAATTTAGTAAATAAATAAATAAATAAATAATTCTGTAGAGCAGACCAGTCCTACAATTGACAGCTGTGCTGACCGCAGCTATTGTGGGTATGAAAAGAGAGGACGGGATTGATGGTGACTCCCAGGTACTTGAAGCTAGAGACCGATTCAAGAGGGGATAGTTGAGAGCTGAGGGTGGAGAAGGAGGTAGACTTCTGCTTGTTTCGAGGGTGGGAGAATAACATCACCTTGGGGTTTCCATAATTAAGGACAGGTTTATGGCTCATAAACCAAGATTCGGCCCCGGTGAAGTGGAGTTGTAGGTCCTGTTTTAGGGGAGGAGGGTCAGAATGACTCCAGAAAAGGACAGCATCATCTGCATAAAGGAGTAGCTTCCCAGTATATACACTAGGGAGGCTTTTAAGGAACAGGCTGAAGAGAAGCAGGCCAAGAATGGAGTCCTACTAATGCAATATTTTGAACTGGATAGTCAGGCTTTAAATCTCTCTGCAAGTACAGTAAGTATTTGACTATGCCTCTGACCAGTCTTTGTCTGGAACTGATTCTTCCAATTCATCATCCTATTTTGTCTTTACTTGACATGACCCATAAGAAATGTTCTCTGTGTCTGCTATCAAATAATATATCATACTAATCCTTTTTATGTTGATTGTGCGTAAGCGCAAGAAACATATTATGGCAGCTTTTTCCAGAAGCAGGTTGTGGAAGCGTGGCACTGTTGTGGCCCATGCCCCCACAGCCTTTAAAGGCTTGGCCCGCTTTCCCCAATGCCATGGCATGTTGCTGCTGACACTAGTTCAGCCAGCATGCCACAATCTTTTAAAGTTTTAGCCGCTGAAATCAGGGGCCGCCTCGTCATTGCAGCGTCATCTGCTGCAATGAGGAAGTGACTCCTCATTGTAGGGCTGTTGCTGATGGGGAGCCCAGTCCTCGTCAGCATGCCCCCCCATTTGTTGTGTGCCGAGAGGGGTGCTCAATCCCCCTCAGCTTATGTCCCCCCCTTCTGTGTTTGCTGACGGGGTGCCCAATCCCCATCGGCATGACCCCATTTCTTGTGTGCTGAGGGGGTGTCCAATCCCCTCAGCAGTCAGCTCATGAAGCCCCAAGTATGTGCAGGCGGGATGAGCAATCCCCACTCGGCTCCAGTGCCCCACCCAAAACACGCATTTGTACGCTGGGAGCCCACCGAGCATGCCAAAAGCACCTGGAAAAAAAAACCTGTCTCGCGACATCTTTTTTTTGTTGTTGTTTTAGTCCTGAAAAGAAGAAAATGGTTCCTCACAGGCTGCACCCCTTCCGCAACCCACACCCTCCCACTGCGTACCCCACCTCCCTACACCCACCCCCCTCACCCCAAACTTACCTCCGGAGTCCAGTGCGACGATCTTCGGTGGACCGGGAACATGTCTGCACTCTTCAAAGCCGATCACGAACTGAGGAAATGCCAGTAAGCTGTATAATGGAATAAATAGGGTTTTTTCAACTTTGATGCATATCTCAGTCATTTTTTGGAATTTTGGCACCAAATTTTCAACATGGGGTTTTGGGGACTCCTCCTCATGAATTCTGCCACTGTCATGTCATTAATCGGCCCCGAAAGGTGATTTTGCGGTCACTGTGCGGAAGTGCCTTTCCTGACTGATTAACAAAACGACAGTGCCAGTGTTCATGAGGTGGGCTCTCAAAAAACCTATGTTGCAAATTTGGTGGAAAAAATCCAAAAAATGACTGTTTTATGAGTGTGCATTGCTGAGTTGCTATGCACGCTCATAACTGTGTGCATTTGCAATATTTTCACACCAAATTTCCAACACTGGCATTTTTACGCACCTCCTTGTGAACAGTACAGCTGTCATATTTCACATCCTGTCCGAAATGTGTTTTCGCACTTCTGGTGCAGAACAGCGCAGTCGCTGTGGGAAATCAGTGTTCGGGACAGATTACAAAAATGACAGTGATGCTGTTCATGAGCAGAGGTCCTAAAATGCCGATGTTGAAAATTTGGTGCTGATACTCCATAAAATGACTGTGTTACGAGCGTGCGTTGCACAGTTTGCATGCACTCTCATAAGTTCACAAATTTATAATATTTTCACTCCAGATTTTCAACTTTGCCATTCTTCCACACTGACTTATGAACAGTGCAGCTGTCATTTTTCACATCCTGGCCAAAATGCATTTTCGCACTTCCGGCGCAGAATAGCGCGGTCACTGTGGGAAATCAGTGTTCGGGACACATTAAGAAAATCACACTCACACTGTTCATGAGCAGAGGTCCTATAATGCCTATGCTAAAAATTTTGTGATGAAACTCCATGAAATAACTGTGTTATGAGCGTGTGTTGTGCAGTTTCCACGCACCCTTGTAACTTCGCAAATTACTAATGTTTTCATGCCACATTTTCAACACTGGCATTTTTTCACACCTCCTTTTGAACAGTACAGCTGAATTTTTCACACCCTGGTTGAAATGTGCTTTCGCACTTCCAGCGCAGAATAGTGCGGTCGCTGTGGGAAATCATTTTTTGGGATAATTTAGGATTGAGATACTGTGGGGGGGAGGGGTGGCCGAGCTCAGCTGAGCTGTGTCAGGACTGCTGCAGATTTCTTTGTGGGCAGGAAAAAGCGCCAACGCAGGCAGGAGCCCAGTACAAAAGGGCAGCCTGCAACGCCGAGAGACACAGAACGAGCGAGTGAGGGAGGGGAGTGCGTGAGGTCAATGGAGTTCTGCTGGGACTGCTGCAGATTTCTTTGTGGGCAGAAAAAGGCAGCAATGCACGCAGGGGCCCAGTACAAAAGGGCAGCCTGCAGCGGTGGGAGAAACAGAACGAGCGACTAAGAGAGAGGGGGAGCGAGTGAGCTCAACGGAGCTCTGTGATGAGCGCTGCAGATTTCTTTGTAGGCAGAAAAGGGCAGCAACACAGGCAGGAGACCCGTACAAAAGGGCAGGCAGCAGCACCAGCAGAAACAGAATGAGCGAGTGAGAGAGGGGGAGTGAGTGAGGTCAGCTGAGTTCTGTCGGGACTGCTGCAGATTTCTTTGTGGGCAGAAAAAGGTGCCAACAGAGGCAGGAGCCCTGTAAAAAAGGGCAGCCTGCAGCGCCAGCACAAACAGAATGAGCGTGAAAGACAGGGGGAGTGAGCGACCTCAACGGAGCTCTGTCAGGACAGCTGCAGATTTCTTTGTGGGTGGAAGAATGTGCCAACGCAGGCAAGAGCCCTGTACAAAAGGGCAGCCTGCAGCATTGGGAGAAACACAATGAGCGAGTGAGAGAGGGAGAGTGAGTGAGCTCAATGGAGCTCTGTCAGGACCACTGCAGATTTCTATGTGGGCAAAAAAAGGCAGCAATGCATGCAGGGGCCCAGTACAAAAGGCCAGCCTGCAGCAGCGGGAGAAGCAGAACAAGCAAGTGAGAGAGGGGGAGTGAGTGAGCTCAATGGAGCTTTATCGTGACTGCTACATATTTCTTTGTGTGCAGAAGAAGATGGCAACATAGGCAGGAGCCCAGTACAAAAGGGCAGACTGCAGAGCCAGGAGAAACAGAATGAACGAGTGAGACAGGGGGAGTGCGTGACCTCAACAGAGCTCTATCGTGACTGCTGTAGATTTCTTTGTGGGCAGAAAAAGGCGGCAACGGAGGGAGGAGCCCAGTACAAAAGCCCAGCCTGCAGTGCTGGCAGAAACAGAATGAGCGAGTGAATGAGGGGAGAGTGAGTGAGCTCACGGAGGTCTGTCATGACTGCTGCAGATTTCTTTGAGGCCAGGAAAAGGCAGCAACGCAGGCAGGAGCCCAGTACAAAAGGCCAGCCTGCAGCGCCGGCAGAAATGGATAAACAAGTGACAGAGGGGGAGTGAGCAATCTCAACTGAGCTGTGACAGGACTGCTGCAGATCTCTTTGTGGGCAGAAAAAGCCACCAATGCAGGCAGCAACCTAGTGCAAAAGGGCAGCCTGCAGCAGTGGGAGACACAGAACGAGTGAATGAGAGGGGGGGGAGTAAGTGAGCTCACTGGAGCTCTGTTGGGAGTGCTGTGGATTTCTTTGTGGGCAGAAAAAGTCAGCAATGCACGCAGGGGTCCCATACAAAAGGGCAGCCTGCAGCAGCAGGAGAAACAGAACGAATGAGTGAAATAGGGGGAGCGAGTGAGAGAGCTCAATGGAGCTCTGTCAGGATAGCTGCAGATTTCTTTGTGGGCAGAAAAGGTGCCAGCAAAGGCAGGAGCCCAGCACAAAAGGGCAGCCTGCAGTGCCAGAAGAAACACAACGAGCGAGTGAGAGAGGGGGAGTGAGCGAGCTCAATGGAGCTGTGTCAGGACTGCTGCAGATTTCTTTGTGGGCAGAAGAAGATGGCAACATAGACAGGAGCCCAGTACAAAAGGGCAGCCTGCAGAGCCAGGAGAAACAGAATGAGCGAGTGAGACAGGGGGAATGAGTGACCTCAACAGAGCTCTATCGTGACTGCTGTAGATTTATTTGTGGGCAGAAAAAGGCGGCAATGCAGGGAGGAGCCCAGTACAAAAGCCCAGCCTGCAGTACTGGCAGAAACAGAATGAGCGAGTGAATGAGGGGGGAGTGAGTGAGCTCACAGAGGTCTGTCATGACTGCTGCAGATTTCTTTGAGGCCAGGAAAAGGCAGCAACGCAGGCAGGAGCCCAGTATGAAAGGCCAGCCTGCAGCTCCGGCAGAAACGGATAAACAAGTGACAGAGGGGGAGCGAGCAATCTCAACTGAGCTGTGCCAGGACTGCTACAGATCTCTTTGTGGGCAGAAAAAGCCGCCAATGCAACAGCAACCCAGTGCAAAAGGGCAGCCTGCAGCAGTGGGAGACACAGAATAAGTGAATGAGAGAGGGGGAGTGAGTGAGCTCACTGGAGCTCTGTTGGGAATGCTGTGGATTTCTTTGTGGGCAGAAAAAGGCAGCAATGCACGCAGGGGCCCAGTACAAAAGGGCAGCCTGCAGCGGCGGGAGAAACAGAATGAATGAGTGAAAGAGGGTGAGTGAGTGAGAGAGCTCAATGGAGCTCTGTCAGGATAGCTGCAGAATTCTTTGTGGGCAGAAAAAGGTGGCAACAAAGGCAGGAGCCCAGCACAAAAGGGCAGCCTGCAGTGCCAGAAGAAACACAATGAGCGAGTGAGAGAGGGGGAGTGAGCGAGCTCAATGGAGCTGTGTCAGAACTGGTGCAGATTTCTTTGTGGGCAGAAAAAGGTGCCAACAGAGGCAGGAGCCCAGTAAAAAAGGGCAGCCTGCAGCGCCAGGACAAACAAAATGAGCGTGTAAGACAGAGGGGTGAGCAACCTCAACGGAGCTCTGTCGAGACAGCTGCAGATTTCTTTGTGGGCAGAAGAAGGTGCCAACGCAGGCAGGAGCCCTGTACAAAAGGGCAGTCTGCAGCAGCGGGAGGCACAGAACGAGTGAATGAGGGAGGCAGAGTAAGTGATCTCAACAGAGCTCTGCTGGGACTGCTACAGATTTCTATGTGAGCAGAAAAAGGCAGCAATGCATGCAGGAGCCCAGTACAAAATGGCAGCCTACAGCAGCGGGAGAAACAGAAGGAGCAAGTGAGAGAGGGGGAGTGAGTGAGCTCAACGGAGCTCTGTCGGGACAGCTGCAGATTTCTTTGTGGGTGAAAGAATGTGCCAACGCAGGCAGGAGCCCAATACAAACGGGCAGCCTGCAGCATTGGGAGAAACACAATGAGCGAGTGAGAGAGGGAGAGTGAGTGAGCTCAATGGAGCTCTGTCAGGACCGCTGCAGATTTCTTTGTGGACAAAAAAAGGCAGCAATGCATGCAGGGGCCCAGTACAAAAGGCCAGCCTGCAGCAGCGGGAGAAGCAGAACAAGCAAGTGAGAGAGGGGGAGTGAGCGAGCTCAATGGAGCTTTATCGTGACTGCTACAGATTTCTTTGTGTGCAGAAGAAGATGGCAACATAGGCAGGAGCCCAGTACAAAAGGGCAGCCTGCAGAGCCAGGAGAAACAGAATGAGCGAGTGAGACAGGGGGAGTGTGTGACCTCAACAGAGCTCTAGCGTGACTGCTGTAGATTTCTTTGTGGGCAGAAAAAGGCGGCAACGCAGGGAGGAGCCCAGTACAAAAGCCCAGCCTGCAGTGCTGGCAGAAACAGAATGAGCGAGTGAATGAGGAGGGAGTGAGTGAGCTCACGGAGGTCTGTCATGACTGCTGCAGATTTCTTTGAGGCCAGGAAAAGGCAGCAACACAGGCAGGAGCCCAGTACAAAAGGCCAGCCTGCAGCGCCGGCAGAAACGGATAAACAAGTGACAGAGGGGGAGTGAGAAATCTCAACTGAGCTGTGACAGGACTGATACAGATCTCTTTGTGGACAGAAAAAGCCGCCAATGCAGGCAGCAGCCTAGTGCAAAAGGGCAGCCTGCAGCAGTGGGAGACACAGAACGAGTGAATGAGAGGGGGGGAATAAGTGAGCTCACTGGAGCTCTGTTGGGAGTGCTGTGGATTTCTTTGTGGGCAGAAAAAGGCAGCAATGCACGCAGAGGCCCAGTACAAAAGGGCAGCCTGCAGCGGTGGGAGAAACAGAATGAATGAGTGAAAGAGGGTGAGTGAGTGAGAGAGCTCAATGGTGATCTGTCGGGATAGCTGCAGATTTCTTTGTGGGCAGAAAAAGGTGGCAACAAAGGCAGGAGCCCAGCACAAAAGGGCAGCCTGCAGTGCCAGAAGAAACACAATGAGCGAGTGAGAGAGGGGGGAGTGAGCGAGCTCAATGGAGCTGTGTCAGAACTGGTGCAGATTTCTTTGTGGGCAGAAAAAGGTGCCAACAGAGGCAGGAGCCCAGTAAAAAAGGGCAGCCTGCAGCGCCAGGACAAACAGAATGAGCGCGTAAGACAGAGGGGGTGAGCAACCTCAACGGAGCTCTGTCGGGACAGCTGCAGATTTCTTTGTGGGCAGAAGAAGGTGCCAATGCAGGCAGGAGCCCTGTACAAAAGGGCAGTCTGCAGCAGCAGGAGACACAGAATGAGTGAATGAGGGAGGCGGAGTAAGTGATCTCAACAGAGCTCTGCTGGGACTGCTACAGATTTCTATGTGAGCAGAAAAAGGCAGCAATGCATGCAGGAGCCCAGTACAAAATGGCAGCCTACAGCAGTGGGAGAAACAGAAGGAGCAAGTGAGAGAGGGGGAGTGAGTGAGCTCAATGGAGGTCTATCGTAACTGCTGCAGATTTCTTTGTGGGCAGAAGAAGGCGGCAACGCAGGCAGGAGCCCAATACAGAAGGCCAGCCTGCAGCGCCGGCAGAAACAGAACGAGTGAGTGAGAGAGGGGGAGTGAGCGAGCTCAGCGGAGCTGTGTCAGGACTGCTGCAGAATTCTTTGTGGGCAGAAAAGGAAGCAATGCACGCAGGGGCCCAGTACAAAAGGGCAGCCTGCAGCAGCAGGAGAAACTGAACAACCGAGTGAGAGAAGGTGAGGGAGTGAGCTCAATGGAGCTGTATCGTGACTGCTGCAGATTTCTTTGAGGGCAGAAGAAGACGGCAATGCAGGCAGGAGCCCAGTACTAAAGAACAGCCTGCAGCGCCAGGACAAGCAGAATGAGTGAGTGACACAGGGGTAGTGAGCAACTTCAACGGTGCTGTGTCGGGACAGCTGTGGATTTCTTTCTGGGCAGAAAAAGGTGCAAATGCAGGCAGAAACCCAGTACAAAAGGGCAGCCTGTAGGGCCAGCAGAAACAGAATGAGCAAGTGAGAGAGGGGGATTGAGTGAGCTCAACGGAGCTTTGTTGGGACTGCTGCAGATTTCTTTGTGGGCAGAAAAAGGCGCCAACAAAGGCAGGAGCCCTATAAAAAGGGGTAGCCTGCAGCACCAGGAGAAACAGAATGAGTGACTGAGATAAGGGGATTGAGTGACCTCAATGGAGCTTTATTGTGACTGCTGCAGATTTCTTTGTGGGTAGAAAAAGGTGGCAATGCAGGCAGGAGCCCACTATAAAAGGCCAGCCAGCAGCGCCAGCAGAAATGGAATGAGCGAGTGAGAAAAGGGGAGTGAGCGAGCTCAACGGAGTTGTGTTGCAACTGCTGCAGATTTCTTTGTGGGCAGAAAAAGCTGCCAATGCAGGCAGGAGCCCAGTATAGAAGGGCAGCCTGCAGCAGTGGGAGACACAGAATGTGCCAGTGAGGGAGGGGTAGCGAGTGAGCTCAACGAAGCTCTGTTGGGACTGCTGCGGATTTCTTTGCGGGCAGAAAAAGGCAGCAATGCACCCAGAGGCCCAGTACAAAAGGGCAGCCTGCAGCGGTGGGAGAAACGGAATGAGCGAGTGACAGAAGGGAAGTGAACAGACTCAACAGAGCTCTATCGTGACTGCTGCGGATTTCTTTGTGGGTAGATAAAGGCGGCAACTCAGGCAGGAGCCCAATGCAAAAGGCCAGCCTGCAATACCAGCAGAAACGGAATAAGTGAGTGACAGAGGGGGAGTGAACCACCTCAACGGACCTCCATCAGAACAGCTGCTGATTTCTTTGTGGACAGAAAAGGGTGCCAATGCTGGCAGGAGCCCAGTACAAAACAGAAGCCTGCAGCACTAGGAGAAACAGAAGGAGTGAGTGACAGAGGGGCAGTGAGCAAACTCAACGGACCAACGCAATCAACATTCGGCATTGACAAATGCTTGTTTTTATTGATGCTGCTTTAGTTATGTGTTGTAATAATTTATTTTTGGGGAGTTTAACATTTCTATCCAAAATAGTCAGATAATGCTTTTCTGACTTGACTTGATAACTTACAAATTGAAATTTATGTAATTCGAATCTTTCTATAACTTCTGTAAAAGCTAATACAATTTTAGTTATCGGATCTCACACAGGGGCATAGTTGTTTTTTTTACGGGGGCAAGTAATAAAAAGTTCTGTTTTAGTGTACCCCCCCACGAGATCTCGCAGGTAATACTGCGAGAAAATAGTGCTGCACTGGCCGTACCATAATAGTGCACTTATGTATGAAAAGTTTCCAATGACTGTATATACAATGCCCTGCACCGTTTTAATGTCTGGTGGAGAGCACGCACCCTTGCCAGGGAACCACTGAACAATACAATACAATACAGTCACTGCCATTCCTGTATGTGCACTGTCTTGTTCTGATGAAATGGAAGAGTAAACATTGCATGAAACACCTATTGTGTGTCAGGACTGCTTTGTTCAATGGTTCCAGGGCAAGGGTGAGTACTCTCCACCAGACTTTCAATACACGCCATCTTTGGAGAAGCACCATTTTCCCAGTGCTCACGTCTACTATACATGGTTTTGGGACCCATGGGATTTAGGCAAATTCTATAACAACATCACTGGGCATCAGAGATAAAGACATGGGAAAATCAGTACATACGGAGTGGACAGTGATAAGGGACATGCAGTGCAGCATCATTTTCATAGAGTGTTACCAGCAAGATTTGACGGGGGGAGGGGGTGGTGATTGAGAAGCATCGTAATTAAAATTCTGGTCTTATCGCAAGTTTACGTTTTTTTTTGTTTTTTTAATGAGTGCTCAGGTAATGGAAATATGAATTGCATATTGTGCCTAAAAGGTAGATTGGAGAGGTGAAGCCCCGATCTGTACAGCCAAAAAGTCACCTTAGCTTTCCACCCCACATAATGTAGCAGAGGTCAAAACTGACATCAGCTCACTAGCCAAATGCTGGTAGATTTTCTGTTAGGCTAGTAAGATTTTCATTTAACTATCCCTGTGGGCTTGTAGTGGAGAAGGCAACACAGTCACTTCAGTAAGTACACCAGCTGCATCAGTGGAAATTTCTGTGGGGCCAATGGATTTTCCCAGTCACAAGCCCTGACTAGTGGCTGCAAAACTTAATTTCGACCCAAGGTCTAGGTGACCTAACTTAGTTTAACTGCCCTACCTGCAGCACACTTGCACCCAATAACTGTAACCAGCATTCCACAATCTCCAAAACATAGAACATATGTATAAACCAGTTTCTTTACTCACATAACAAAATAAGGCATAAAATAAATTACATCCACTACTGTGGTAATGGTGAGGCAAGCAATGCCTAAAAATAAATTTATTTAAAAGAGTGGTCATCTTTGGTTAACACAGGCAGCTACAATGCTACATACATGCATGGTGTAAGTTACAGTAAGGGTTATTTATAAATGTGAGACTGACACTGACCCACTAGATATAACAAGCATTTGTCAATGCCGAATGTTGATTGCGTTGGTCTGTTGAGCTTGCTCACTGCCCCTCTGTACTCGCTCAGTCTGTTTGTCCCTGTGCTGCAGGCTGGTGTTTTGTACTGGGCTCCTGCCTGCGTTGCACCTTTTTCTGCCAAGAAAGAAATCTGCAGTAGTCATGGTAGAGCTCCGTTGAGCTCACTCACTGCCCCCGTCTCGCTCGTTCATTGTGTTTCTTCAGATGCTGCAGGCTGCCTTTTTGTACTGTGCTCTTGCCTGCGTTGGCACATTTTTCTGCCCACAAAGAAATCCGCAGCACTCCCGACAGAGCTCTGTTGAGGTCGCTCACTCCCCCTGTCTCACTCACTCATTCTGTTTCTCCTGGCCCTGCAGGCTGCCCTTTTGTATGGGGCTCCTGCCTTTGTTGGCACCTTTTTCTGCCCACAAAGAAATCTGCAGCAGTCCCGACAAAGTTCCTTTGAGCTCGCTCACTCCTCTTCTCTCACTCGCTCATTCCGTTTCTGCCGGGGCTGCAGGCTGCCCTTTTCTACTGGGCTCCTGCCTGCGTTTCCATGTTCTTCTGCCAAGAAAGTAATTTGCGGCAGTTGCAATAGCGCTCCATTGAGCTCACTCACTCACTCCCCTTCTCTCACTCACTCATTCTGGTTTCCCTGCCACTGCAGGCTGCCCTTTTGTACTGGGGCCCTGCCTGCATTGTTGCCCTTTTCTGCCCACAAACAAATCTGCAGCAGTCCCAACAGAGCTCTGTTGAGCTCACACACTCCCCCTTCCTCACTCACTCATTCTGTGTCTCCCGCTGCTGCAGGCTGCCCTTTTGCACGGGGCTCCTGCCTGCATTGGCGGCTTTTTCAGGTGACAGAAATCTGAAGCAGTCCTAACACAGTTCCATTGAGCTCGCTCACTCCCCCTCTCTCACTCACTCATTCTGTTTCTGCCGGCTCTGCAAGCTGGCCTTTTGTACTGGGCTCCTGCCTGCATTGCCGCCTTTTTCTGACCACAAAGAAATCCGCAGCATTCACGATAGAGCTCTGTTGAGCTTGCTCACTACCGCTCTGTCACTCGCTCATTCTGTTTCTCTTGGCGCTGCAGGCTGCCCTTTTGTACGGGGCTCCTGGCTGCATTTGCACCTTTGTCTGTCCACAAAGAAATCTGCAGCTACCCTGGCAGAGCTCCACTGAGGTCGCTCAGTCTCTCTCTGTCACACGCTCATTCTGTTTGTCCTGGGGCTGCAAGCTGCCCTTTTGTACGAGGCTTCTGCCTGCATTGGTGCCTTTTTCTGCCTACAAAGAAATCCACAGCAGTCCTGATAGAGCTCCGTTGAGCTCACTCAGCCCCAGTCTCACCTCGCTGGTACTGTTTCTCCACTGCAGGCTGCCCCTTTTGTACTGAGCCCTTGCTTGCACTGGCCATTTTCTGCCCTCAGCAGTCATCGCGCAGTCCTGACAGCGCTCCGGTGAGTTTGTTCACTCCCCCTCCCTCACTTGCTTTCTAGTTCTGTTTCGCCTAGTGCTGCAGGCTGCCCTTTTGTACTGGGCTCTTGTGTTGGGGCCTTTTTCTGCCCACAAACAAATCTGCAGCAGTCCCAACAGAGCTCAGTTGAGCTCGGTCACTCCCCCCCTCACCTGCTCGATGTTAATCTGTCCCAAACACTGATTTCGCACAGCGACTGTGCTATTCTCCAGGAGGTGTGCAAAAACATATTTTAGCCAGGATGTGGAAAATGACAGCAGTACTGTTCATAAGGAGATGTGAAAAAAATGCCACTTTTGAAAATGTGGCGTGAAAATATTACAAATTTGCAAAGTTCCAAGGGTGCGTGGAAACAGTTCAATGCACGCTTGTAACACAGTCATGTTATGGAGTTTCGGCACCAAATTTTCAACATAGGGATTTTAGGACCTCTGCTCATGATCAGTGCCACTTTCATTGTCTTAATGTGTACCGAACACTGATTTCCCACAGCGACCGTGTTATTCTGCGCCAGAACTGTGAAAACACATTTCTGTCAGGATGTGAAAAATGACAGCTGTACTGCTCATAAGGAGGTGTAAAAAAATGAAACTTTTGAAAATCTGGCATGACAATATTACAAATCTGAGAAGTTACAAGGGTGCGTGGAAAGTGCGCAATGCACACTTGTAACACAGTCATTTGATGGGCTATCATCACCAGATTTTCAATATAGGCATCTTAGGACATCTGCTCATGAACAGTATCACTGTCACCTTTTTCTTAATCTGTCCCGAACAGTGATTTCCCACAGCGACCGCCCTATTCTGAACCTGAAGTGCGAAAACACATTTCGCCCAGAATGGGAAAAATGACAGCTGTACTGCTCATAAGTAGGTGTGGGAAAATGGAAATATTGAAAATCTGGAGTGAAAATATTACAAATTTGCAAAGTTACGCGCGTGCGTGCAAACTGCGCAATGCACGCTCGTAACACAGTCATTTTATGGAGTATCGTCACCAGATTTTCAATACAGGCATTTTAGGACCTCTACTCATGAACAGTGTCACTGTCATTTTCTTAATCTGTCCCGAACATTAATTTCCCACAGCGACCGCGCTATTCTGCGCCGGAACTGCAAAAACACATTTCAGCCAGGATGTGAACAATGACAGCTGTACTGTTCACAAGGATGTGCAAACTAATGCCAATGTTGAAAATGTGGCATGAAAATATTGCAAATTCACGAGTTACTGTGCTGTGTACACGCGCACTAAATCACTCACAGAACAGTCATTTTTTGATTTGCACCAAATCTGCAACATAGGCTTTTTGAGAGTCCACCTCATGAACACTGGCACTGTCATTTCATAATTGGCCCTGAAAGATGATTCCACGCAGTGACTGTGAAATCACCTTTCGGGGCCGATTAACGCCATGACAGTGACAGAATTCATGAGAAGGGGTCCCAAAAACCCCATGATGAAAATTTGGTGCCAAAATTCCAAAAAATGGCTGAGATATGCATTAAAGTTGGAAAAAAAACTACTTATTCCATTATACAGCTTACCGGCATTTCCTCAGTTCGCTGTCGGCTTTGAAGAGTGCAGACGTGTTCCCGGTCCACGAAGATCGTAGCGCTGGAGGTAAGTATGGGGTGATGGGGGTGTGTGGGGAGGCAGAGTGCGCAGTGGGTGGGTGTGGGTTGTGGGAGGGGGTGCCAGGGAGACTGCTGAGGGACCGTTTCCTTCTTTACAGGGTAAAAAAAAAAAAAGACATTGCAGGACCATTTTTCCTTTCACAGGGGCATGTGGCATACTCGGGTAGGCTCCCAGCATGCCAACAGAGTCTGGGCTTTTTTGGGGGGGGACTGCTGTAGCCGATGGGGACTGGGCACCCCCGTCAGCACACAAGAAAGGGGGGCTTGCTACATTATGCTGAAGAGATGGTACCCGTCAGCAGAGAATATCGATAGGGGGTTTACATAATACAGCCCAGGTGGGCTCCTCTGCTATCAACAGAAGTGGGCAGTGAAGCTTCTATTAGGGATTGGGGCCCCTGTCGGCAAGTAAATACGGTAATATTGTTTGTGAACACGGCGGCCATGTTCACAAACAGTATCACTGTAAACATCCCTCCCTGCAATGACGGGTCACTCTCTCATTGCAGCGGATGGCTTACGCTGCAATGACAAGGCAGCCCTTGATTGCAGTGGCTAAATTGTCACAAGTTGGTGGCATGCTGGCTGAACTAGTGTCAGCAGCAGCGTGCCACGGCATTGAGGGAAGCAGGACAAGCCTTTGCAGGCTGTGGGGGCATTGGCCACAACAGTGCTGTGCCTCCACAACTTGTTTTTCAGAAAGCTGTAGCAATATGTTTCTTGCGCATGCTTGCAATCAACATAAAATGTCAAATGAAAAAAAGGAAACAGTGGTGGGTCATATTGTCAGTTCAGCCAAGCACAAATTCATAAAACAGCTGTTTAAAAGTTCTATAACAATCACAAGATTGTCCCCAAGGTAGGTCAAAATCAAAAACTGTGTGCCACCAAGTTTGTCCCAAGGTACAAGAAAAGGTGTGTTAGATTAAGAAACTGTGTACCAATTGTCCCAACACCCCCCGCATGGAATTAAAGGGAAACGTCCATGTCCCATTGGGCCCCACCTCCATGTGAAGTGGGGCCCAATTAGCAGATGTATAAATGTTAATAAAATTGCCGCTTACCGCTGAGTATTTAATTTAAAATCATATCTGTTTGATCCTGTGCCCTCCCCACCGGCATTTTAGATTCAAATGCCTTCCCAGTCACGACCACAAGCACCTGCGGCTGTCCCCATGATGATGTGGCAGGAAGGGATCAGCTGGGGTGTCTCTGCTATCCATCTCCACAAAACCTGCTGTAAAAGGGATGCAAAAAGCCTCTGCTTCTGTCAGCAGCAAATCCAGCACAAGTGGAAGCAGCATGGTCTGTGGGGAAAAAGGAAAACTGACAGTACTGTCTGCTAGTAACCAAGACTGTACCCACAGTAGTTCCCCAATCCCAATAACATACAACAGAAGAGAAGACTGTGCAAAAATAGCAAATACTAGAAATACCACCAACAGCTTCATGTAGTTCAATGTCAGTTGGCAACCAAATGATCCCCCCCCCCACAGCCCTAAGGACAAGGGCAGGCTAAAATTTGGCAGAATTATCTAGTCCTATTCCTCCATTCCCAGTCAACAGAAACAAAATAAAAACAGGTTGGTAGCCAGCATGGTCAGATGCTATTTATACAAGGTACAATTGCACCATTAATTTCTGTTAAAAGATTGGAGCATTGAACTCACACTGAGGGACAACTGTGCTAAAATAATTAGGACTACAGTGCTGCACTTCAAATGCTAGATTAGATATACATTTAATTTAAAAATTAGAAAAGACCAGTCAACACCACCGCACCAGCTAATTATCATCCACATAAGTAATGTAGGAGCAAGCAAGCACCACCACCTTAATAAACTATTTGCAAATCAAAACACTGGGGTTGTAACTCTAAATAGTTAGAGTAATGAGCTGTGAAAGAGCTTGGTACATACAGCAGACCAGACCTGGGTTTGACTCTCACAACCTTCACTTGCATACTGTGCGACTCTGAGCAAGTCACTTAACCGCCCAGTGCTCCCCGGTCGCCCCTGAAAACAGGCACTTGTGCCTAGTGGGCCTTACCCGGTTACCAAAGACTACCTTAAAAAATAAAAAGAAATAGCCACACCAGCAGTCACCACAGGACAGAACACAGAAAATGGTGGCAGGAGTGAAGTCAGACACATGCAGTCTGTCAGTCCATCCTCCACCCCCTCCCATGTTACCCCTTTCCAAGCTGCCTGCCTGACTTGGCTGCTTCCTTAAGTTAGTCCAGGAGGGGTTCTCTCCTCTCCAGTCTACCCTCCGAACTACCAAAGCAACCATGATAGCCACGCTTTGCTTTCCTTTCCACCAGATGAATTACTCTTACCACAGTACCCATCCCATATACATACACAGAGAGTGCTCGCTTGGTGACAGTACAACTTACAGAAGTGACTGATTATAAAAATTGATTTGCTTGGTGAGGAGAGATCATTCGTATGAAAATACAGTTTGTACATACCTTTTACCTTATTAGGCAAGGCCACAACATGGCCTGTGCCTGTTACCTCATCCCCTTCCCTCCAAACTGAGAGAAAGAGAGAGAGATTTAGAGAGAGTTATTAGTTTTATTTTTTTGAGTTAGGAAGAACAGTCACTGAGGACACCCAGGAGTCTACAGCCCACTCCTCTACCAAAGGGAGAGTGCTGATGTCTATATCCCTTGCCAGTATCAACCACAGTTGCTCTTCTCCACCCTCGTGTACATTGCTTATTAAAACAACTCTAGGTAGGTGGAGTCAGTGCTGTGTACATATGTGACACACTGTACACACATTGATAGTTACTCACATCAAGGTCAAGGTGATTTGGGAGCCGCTTCCTTGAGACTAGAGTTCAGGAGGCTGAGTGAGGCATTCTCTCTGCTTTGGGCTGCCGCTGCAGCCACTGCCCTGGCTTGACTCCAACTCTGAGACCAAGTCTCAGAGACTCCATCCTCACTCCCTCCCGGTTCTGTCATGGACTTGGTGGGTCAGTCCTACTGCTGCTGAGAGGCGCCGCATGGCACTGTCTAGCACAACACTCCATCTTCCAAGACAGCTGAGCCAGAGCCACCTATGGTCCTTCCTAACTTGAGTCCATCTGATGCTCTTTCCTGGTTCCTGCACAGTCGTGACTTACAGTGTGCCACTGTGTGTTGTGTTTGGGGCGGGCCAGGGAATCCGATGAAATGATAGTGACTCATGAAATACTGAAAATACGAGCAGATGGTGGACGTCTGAGTCAGACTGTCCAGTTGGACCAGCAAGCAGAGAGAGACGACCGACTGTCCGACAACGAGCTCTTCAATGGAAGGCAAACCAAACCATGGATGGCATGCACTGTTTCACCCAGTTGTTTCAGCTCTTGAAAGCGCACGTGCATGACTGTGGCTGCAGTCAGTGCTCTGGCTGCTATTGGCTGGAAAATACACATGCAGCCAATAGGGATCATGGCAATTCAGGAGTCGGGATTCTTGGGAATAATCTATATTTCAAAAAATGAAAGTGAATCCTACCGAGTCAGACGGCCCCCTTCCTGAAACTCTTCTCGGTTCAGTTCCCAAGTCCAGCCGAGAGAAGAGCACAAAAAATACACAAAAAAAGCGGAACATGGTGAATGAATCGGTGATAAAAATGTCCGGTAGTCCCTCTCTTTGCTCGGGGCAACACTTCCACCCCTCCATAATCTACTCCACAGATCTAGCAAACCATTCAGGTTTGAAATTCCTAATTTGACCACTCTGTGTTTTCCATTGTCCTATTATTATATAATATGTAACCACCCAGTCCCCTAGGGTTACTAGAACCCCATTAGTACTAGTCTTAGGCAGGTAGAAAAGGCAGCTGGTAGGGAGCTCATTAAGGGCTTTCTACAAAATGACATAATTGTTTACTCAGCCAGCCTCAGAGAGGAATGATTATGTCATTTAGAACTCTTGCAGCAGCATAATCATTTTTGAATCAGCTGCTCAGGGGAAGCTTAGAATGTTCACTTAGTCTGAGTTACAGTGTCAGAGTGGCAGGAGGTCTGCCAGTGGGGCTCTGAGAAGGGAGCCTTGGTCATTTCTCACCTTAGTTAGGTAAAATCCTCAGTTTGCCTGGGAAGTGGTGGAAACTGTTCACCTTCAAGACTCTCAGTTTCACTTCAGGGGGAGTGAGAGGGACTGCAATGTCTGGTGGATCCAAGGGGCAATCCCCCTGATGGTCCTGAAGTTTACAACTGCCTTAGAGAAGGACTGTGAATGGAAACTGACAAGCTACCAAAGAATAAAAGGTGCCTTTCTGTTCTTTCTGTGACTGGGATGAAGGAGCAACTACAGCACAGAACTGGACAATGTTCTCTTGAGAGGTTGTCTGGGGGGTGTGCCTAAGGTAAGGCTAGATCACGCTGGCCAGGACACTTTTCACCTCAGGGTGCTAATTTAAAGTAAAGTTTTGGAGTCTTTAGCAATTCAATGGGAATTGAAGGCTTCTTTTGGTGTAACCCTGAAGGAATGGAAGAGACTGTATTTGGGGCAAAGGGTGGGAGGAATATCATCAGGAGTTTCAGTGCAGGGCTAACTTGTTTGGTGATGGGCACAAAGGCCAATGCCCAGAATGATTTTAAGTATGTGGTTCAGGGCACTAGTTTACATTTTGGAAAGGAAAATGTGTTCAAGAAATGGATAAAATATGTGGTAAATGCCACAAGCATACACTTTGGAAATGGAAATGGTTGTAAGTAGCTCAAGCACGTGGTTCAAGACATGAGTGTACCCTTTGGGAAAATAGATAGAGATGTTTCTGTGGAAAACAGTACTGCCCAGCAAAGTGTTTCTGGAAAAGAGTGTAGCTGTGTTGCAATGACAAACCATTGGGGGTCCATCTGTGCTTTAAAGTAACATCTGTGAAGAAAGCCATGCTGACAAATTCCAGTTACTGCTTCGGACATTCAGCTTATTACTTCTGTATGAAAGTTATTGGGTCCCCTCAGAAGTTATGTCTAGCATATGCCTAGCATCCTCTCCCCGGACTTGGTGGTGAATACAAAAGTTCATTTCTTTAGTATTGTACCCTAACCCCTTGTCCTCTAGATAATGAGCCTGAGATACACTCTAAAACTAGGGGTGGTATCATTTGAGTAGTTCTGCCAAGAGCAAATTGCATGCCACGATTTGGGCACTGGTTCTTTTGGGGGATACCAGCTGGGAAAAGTGGCAAGGGGGTTTCAAATCATTGAAGATTATTCCATAGTGAATTTGGATGAACCAGAAGACTTCACAAATTAACTGCTCTCTGAATCTTGTTAATGCAATTCAAGGAACCCATTATTCAGGGATTATCTCTAATTATTCAGTGTAGTAATTAAATGAAAATCAGATATCTTGTTGAAGGCAGGTATTCATTGTTCTACAGTGAACGATAATTGGCAATTTTTAGCTGACTTTTTTTTTTAATGTAGTACACAGTAGGGCTGTGTGAATACCTTTTTTCAAATATTCGGCTGAATATTCAGTATTTGGAGCCCATGCGTCCAAATATTCGGCCGAATATTCATATTCGGGCACTTTTGCCACTTTTCCACCAAAAAAGCTACAATCGCCTGCCACCCTCCTCCCTGGCAAGATCTGGCAAGATAAGAAAGAACCCCCCCTTCCCCTCACCCTCAGACAGCACCCAAATCCCCTCTCCCCCCAACCAAGTCGTAAGAAAAAAAAAGGAAAGATTCAAAATCCATTGGGCGACCTGCACAACCCGCCCACCTCCACGCCGGCTGCCCACCAAGTTTTAATACTGTGCCCCCACACACACCCACCCATCCCACCTAGTAGCCAGTAGCGCACGCATCCTGCAGCCTGCAGCTAAAGCAAAGTAAAAAAAAAGGCAGCCAACACAGCCCACCCTCCTCGGCCGGCTGCCTTCTTGTGAATGAAATCATTCATTTGCTTGCGCTTATATAGTAGAACAGCTGATCATGTGACGATCATGTGATTCTCATACCCAGGTCCATCTTGCAAATGAGCTTATGTTCAACGATGAACGCCTGGTTAAATAAAGACTTGATTGATTAATTGATTCGTTATTCTGAATCTGAATAACGAATAGCTCATTATTCGTGGTATTTGGGAAATAATATTCATTATTTGCACAGCTCTAGTATACAGCCTGTTTAAAAAAGGAAAAATAATACTTTTACACCAGCATAGCCCAAAATCACATTCTTTCCAGGGGATCCAAGTTTTTGGAGTACCAGCCAGAGTGGTTCATTCCAGATGTTAGCTGGAGCACCCTGGCTGCAGCCACATCAAAAAGCAGGGTTATTCTCGATGCCCTACAGGGGGCATGCCTCAGACAGCTAGTGGTGGAACCCACTCGGGAGGGAGCAATCTTAGACCTGGTACTGTCAAATGGGGATGGAGAAAGGCTCTCAGATTTAGAAGTGGGTAGCCATCTGGGAACAAGTGACCACCAAACAGTGTGGTTCACGCTAAACACAGCCATAGAGTTGAGCCATACAAAAGGAAAAGTGTTGGACTTTAGGAGGGTTGACTTTGGGGAAATGAGAGAGTGCCTCAGAAAAGCACTAGCAAATGGGCAAGAAGGAGGGTGGAGGAACAATGGGGAAAAATCAAAACAACCATTACAGAGGCAACAAGCCTTTGTGTGAAGCAAATCAACAAAGCAAAATGAAGGAAAAAAAAAACACTATGGTTCTCAAAAGAGGTGGCAGGGAAGGTTAAGGAGAAAAAGGTAGCATTCAGGAAGTATAAGGAAAGACAGAAGAAGCAGGACAGAGAACTGTACCAGATAAGGCAGAAGGAAGCTGGGAAGGCAGTCAGAATAGCAAAAGCCCAAACTGAGAAAAAGATAGCTAACTCAGTTAAGAAGAGGGATAAAACCTTTTATAGGTACATTTAAGGAGTGAAGGAAGATGAAGGGAGGGATAGTGAGGCTTAATAAAGGGAAGGAAGGGTGGGCAGAGGATGACAGTGAAAAAGCAGGGATACTGAATGAATACTTCTGCTCAGTATTCACAAAAGAAGAGGAGGTGGAGGTACCTAAATCAAAGAATAGAAGCACTCTGGATAGGGAGGACGATACCAGTCCATTCACAGAAGAAAGGGTTCTGAAAGAACTATTAAAACTGAAGGTGGACAAAGCAATGGGGCCTGACGAGTGTTCACCCAAGAATTCTAAAAGAACTAAGGGTAGAACTAGTGATACCACTGACTACCCTTTTTAATAAATCATGGGAGGATAGTGAAGTAATGAAGGACTGGAGAAGGGCAGATGTGATTCCCCTTCACAAAAATGGGAGCAAGACAGGGGCAGAAAACTACAGACCTGTCAGTTTGACCTCAGTGGTAGGCAAAATGATGGAATCACTTCTAAAGGAAAGTATTTTTGAGTTCCTAGAGGCCAGTGGGGCACAGGACCCAAGGCAGTATGGATTCACAGCAGGGATGTCATGTCAGATGAATCTAATAGATTTATTTGACTGGGTGACCAATGTAGTAGACCAGGGAGGAGCTGTGGACATGGCCTACCTAGACTTTAGCAAGGCATTTGACACAGTCCCACACAAAAGATTAATATACAGGTTAGCCAGCCTTGGAGTGGGTCCCAAAGTAGTAGTCTGGGAAAAAAATTGGCTGGACAACAGGATACAGAGGGTAATAGTAAACAGAGTTCACTCTGAAGAAAGGGGGGTTACTAGTAGTTTATCGCAAGGTTCAGTACTGGGACCAGTCTTCTTTAATGTCGTTATAAGTGACATTGCAGAGGGACTGGAAGGAAAAGTGTGTCTCTTTGCAGATGACACAAAGATCTGCAACAAGGTTGATACAGAAGGTGGGGTGGAAAGGATGCAAAGGGACTTGGCAAGGTTGGAGGAATGGTCAAATGTATAGCAGCTTAGATTCAATGCAAAGAAGTGCAAAGTAATGCACCTGGGAAACAAAAACTCAGGGGAAGAGTACACAATGGGGGGTGAGATAATAACAACAAAAATGGAAAGGGACCTGAGGGTAGTCATATCACATGACCTTAAGGTGGGCAAGCAATGTGAGAAGGCAGTAAGGAGAGCTGGTGGAATACTGGGATGCACATGGAGAGGAATCATCAGTAGAAAACAAGAAATTGTTATCCCTCTGTAGAGACAGTTGGTGAGACCCCATCTGGAGTACTGTGTCCAGTTCCGGAGTCCCCATCTTCACAAGGACATAGACAGGGTGGAGGCTGTCCAGAGAGGGCAACTAAAATGGTGCAGGTCTACACCAGAAGACATACTGAAGAGATTAAAAAGAAGCTTAATATGTATACACTCAGGAGAGGAGGAGAGGAGGCGTGATAGAAACTTCCAAGTACGTCAAGGGGATCAACAGAGTCCAAGAGGGTAGCATCTTTCAGAAAAAGAGATATGCAAGAACAAGGTGGCACAATTTGAAGATGGAGAGGGGATGGCTCAGAGGTAATGTGAGGAAGTATCTTTTCACAGAGAGGGTTGTGGATACAGGGAACAGCCTTCCTGAGGAGGTAGTGGAGGCAAAAACAGTGGGGGAATTCAAGAATGCATGGGACAGACATAAGGCAACTCTAATGAAGGGTAGGAGGCAGTAGGCTATTGGTTAACTAGGATCTGTAGCCTATCCATTGGGTAGGGAAATGGGCAGACTAGGTGGGCCAAATGGTCCTTATGTACCGTCAAATTCTGTGTTTCTATGTTTCTGTGTTTATCCCCCCACAAATAGTGTTTAACCATTTTATAATATAGAGGAAAATGCTTTAATTTAATGTTACTGGAAGGTATTGAAACAAAATAGTTTAGGTGCCACCACAATTTTAATTGAATTGATTCTTTCTTAAAGTGAGAAGTTAAGCTTTTGCCATTTCATGAGATCAGCTTCAGATTCCTCTAGCAAAGGAGAATATTTTGGATCTGAAATCTTTTGGAGGTTTGGGGGCATTTTCACACCCAGGTAAGTAATTGAACCAGATTTGGATACTAATGTGAATGTTAAAATTGAATGATCATCTCCCCTAGGTAAACTTAGGGTAAGTAAGTGAACGGGTAGCATTTGAGTTTGCTGCCACTTAATCTCTAGCCTTTAAATAAGTTTATAAAATGGGCCCGGGGTTTTCTAGATCCTGATTGGCCGAGAAGTACCTATGGCGGTTTCGTTATTGGGGCATATTTTGCCAACCGGCACCTCTTCAGCCAGTCTGATAACAAGACAGATCACTGTGCCACAAGCTCTGGCCTGTAGTGGCCAACCTGGAACCCCCCCCCAATCTGAAACACTATCCAAGTACAGTACATTCCCTGCCCAGTCAAATACAGTCATCCTGATTATGATATAATTACTGACCTCTACTGAGTCCAGCTCAGAAAAAGCATCAGAAGAAAGTAGAATAATAAATGATTTGCCCTCAAAAGGCTGCCACATGGGTGGCTTAAAATATGCCCTGTGCCTTTCCATTAAATACAGAGAAAAGTCTTAAGATAATGAAATCCTCACCCCCACTCCAGTCCAAATGCCTCCTTTCCTTGGCGATCCTCATTAAATCTTCTTTAACTGTATAATTTAGGAAATTTGCAATTACTGGTCTGGGCTTAGAGCACTGTTGTGCTTGTGGTGCCAAAGAGAGAGTAGAGTGCAGTGGTTTAAGACTCTCAGCTGCAAATCTGGAGACCTGGGTTTGAATCCCACAGCCCCCACTTGCATACTGTGTTACCCTGAACATGTCACTTAACTTCCCTGTGCTACCAGGTCGTACCTGTAAACAAGCTTTCAGCTTAGCGTGCCACTCCTGGTTAAACAATTGAAGAAAAAAAGAGATTTGTAGATGCCACTGACACTGCTGTTGGAAAAGTTCAGAGAAGCAATGCTGCAAGAAAGCAATCATGTTGTTGCCTTCAGCCTCCTTGGTTATGTCACTCATCCTAATACTGTTCCTCCTTCCCCAATATTCAGGATCATCCATGTTTTCTAATAAATACTCAATGTGCTTAATGTGAGAATCCATCAGTTCTCCTAACTGAAGCATAGAATCCTCTACAGTGGCTAGTCTGTTGTCAGTGATTTCCACTTTTTCTTTGATTGCTGGAAAATCTTCTGTAGTTTTGCTATGGATTCTTTCATATCCTTATTGTCTAAGGTGATGCCTGCTAACATCAATTTAATCACTGAGATGTCCAATTGACTATGGTCTGATGCTGGTAAATTTGATGGTCCTGTTGGTTTGGTGGCTTCATTTATCTTTCCTGCTGCAGGCAGCATTGCACTCAAGTGGGTGGGTTCAGTCTGAGGTAGTGGCAGAGAAGAAAACAGAGAAAAACACTAGCAATCAGATTGTGTAGCTACACAGATTCATAATGTATTTGCAGTGGTATAAGGCTAATGAATAATGTGGAAAAAAACTTACCGTGAATTACAGTAAAAACTTTAAACAGGATTTTTAATGTACAGTATCTGAAAGAGTTGACATCTGCCTTGAAATCAAGCACCCATTCTTGTCAGTGCCAGTGCTGCACTCACTGAATTGGGCCAAGGGTGAAGTAGTGGGGGACATGGCCGCCAGGCTGGGGAGGTCATAGTGACAGAAACATAGAAGATGACAGCAATAAAAAAGCATCAGTCCATCTAGTCTGCCAGTAATACCCTATCCTACCCTTTTGACACCTAGTGCCTATACAAGGTGTATGCCCATTCTAACCCCACATTCCATCTTGCTACTATCTCCCGGATGACATAATCCCATAACTCTCCCCCAACCATGTTTGAAGCCGTTAATGGTCTTGGTGCCCTCCACCTCAAGCTGCAGGCTGTTCCAAAGCTAAACTACTCTCCCCATTAAACAGAACTTTCTCACATTCTCTCCTGAATTTACCTTCTGCCAGCTTCAGTTCATCTCCATATGTTCTAGATTTACCATTCGTTTTGGATAGTTATTCACACTTTACTTTGTTCATTCCTTGCAGGGAACTTGAAGGTCTTTAGCATATCTCCCCTCTCCAATCTTATCTTCATTGAGTATACTGTATGTTCAGTACCCTAAGTCAATCCTCGTAGGATCTGCCCTTCAGGCCATGAATACTTTTTGTTACTGTATGATGCACCATCTCCAGGCTGTCCCTGTCTTTCCTGAAATGAGGTCTCCAGAACAAGGCACAGTACTCCAGAGGTATCTTTACCAGTGACCTATATAGAGGTAGTAATAACTCCTTTCTACTGCTATTAAATCTCATTACAATATACCCCCACTATCCTGGTTGCCTTGCTGTAGTCCTTGTTTAAGGGAATTACTTATGATGACTCCCATCTCCTTTTCCTCAGTGGTAGCGTCCAGCTTATCCCTCCCTTCCAGTATTCCGACCTTCGTTTCCTGTTTCCAGTGCGCATCACATTGTGCTTTTTAGTGTTAAATTAAACTGCTAAAACTTAGAAAACCACTCCAACCCTTACAGGTTCCTCTGCTGCTCCATTAATCCCCTACTCACTGTCCACTCTACCACAGAACTTAGAGTCATCTGTAAAGATACATGTCTTGGCAATGCCAGTATCACTTTTATTTATATGGCACCCAATCCCGGAGGCTCTGGGTGCCTTACGATGCACAAAAAAAACATGAAAGCAATAATTAAATAATAGAACTATAAATCATTTAAAATCAAAAATCCAGGTCAAAACATAATTTTAAAAAGTGGGGGTTCAAGGATCCTTTAAAAGCAGCTAGTGAAAGAGCACCTCTCACTTCTTGGGGAAGATTGTTCCAAAGAATCGGGTCTGCTGCACCAAACGCTCTGTTACTTCAGGATTTTATCTGAGCTCTGGGTACAGACAGGAGGCTTGCCTCAACTGACTGGAGGGTGTAACCAGGAGGCACGAGGTCATAATGTTGCAAGACATTATGCCGCATCATAAAGTGTTCTGCCAGTACAGCACGCTTTCTTGCATGCAGTATAAGTTTGTTTTTTGTGAGGGCTCCACCCCCCAATACCCACGTTATGGGGGGCTGCACCTCTGAACCCCCCAATAAGGATTCTTAACTCTGGGCGGGGTGGGGTTAACAGTAAAATCACACAAAGTGTGAAAAACAAAAACCTTTTCTTGCATCTGGGACCAGGAATCAAACCCGGTCCCAAACGCTGTGCTTGCATCTCCTGCTGCCAGTGGCACATCTTGTAGAGCTACAGCAGCTGCTCTACGGAAATCTGCCCTAGCAATGTTCTTATCCTCTGCCTAGGACAGCGATAGGGTGCATTACCACGCACAGAAGCATTCGCAGTATTGCACCCTCTAGCTCAAATTTACAGTGCTATTTCGGTTTAGTGATCATGTTGTACCTATTAAGTGTATGACATATTGACCCGGTATGCAACCAGGAGAGTATGGCACCAGGAGGTCTTGCAGGTAGCCTGGACCTAGACTGTGCAGGGCCTTGTATGTTTACAAGCAAACCTTGAAGCTAATGTGCCACGGACCGGGAGCCAGTAGAGACCACAGTAAAGCAACATGATATGCTCAGACTAGAAGTTTCCAGCAACCAGCTGGGCCACCACATTTGGGTCAAGCTGCAGGTGATGCATCAGCCTTGCAGATAACAAGGTACAAAGTGTTACAGTAATCCAACCTAGACGAGACTAAGGTGTGAGCCAGTGACTCCAGATCAGTTGGTTCAAGATAGGGCTTGATCTGGGCAATGTTACAAAGATGGCAAAAGCTACTGTGGACAACAACCAACAACTGGAACTCCAGAATCAGCTTAAAGTCTGTAGTGACACCCAGATTCTTCACCCTATCTGTGGCACGAAGGGCTATGCTATCCAACACCGCAGGGCTGTGCTATCACTTGTCACTGAAACATGACTGTCCTGGTTCTACCAGTAACACTGCCATCTAAAACGGATTAAGCCTAAGCCACATAGCCACCATCCAGTCTTGGATTTCTCTGAGGTACTCACTCAGGTCCAGGACAGATGCACTATCATCAGGGGCACGAGACCTGAATTCCTTCTCCTATGTCACTGATTAACATATTGAAAAGGACTGGACCCAGGACTGAAACTTGTGGTACCCTACTTGAGAACTCTGCACAGATCTGACAACATTTACTACTACTATGTTCCCCCATAACCAGCTACCGACCCATCTAACTATGCCCTTTGCCACACCTAGAGCCACTAGGTTCTTCAGTAACCTACTGTGTAGCGCAGAGTCCAATGCCTTGCTTCAAAGTAGAGTAAATCTACTGTCTGTCCCTTATCTACTGACCCAGTTACCAAGTCAAAGAATGCTATCTGGTTGGTCTGAAATGACCTCCCTGCCAAAAACCAATGCTTTTTACTTTATTAGAGTGCATTACTCTTAATGTAGTCCACTGTGTCCTCTTTGACTATTGTCTCCAACAGTTCACCTGCAACAGCTGTAAGTTACAAGCCTTTAGTTACCCGATTGCTCCTTGTCTGCACCCATCAGGAACAGAACTATGTCTGCTAAGCTCCAGTCTTTTGGATCCATGCCTGACTAAATTAAGCTATTGAATAGCCTCACCGGGGATTCTGTCAATTCTGATGCCATTTTCCTGAGCACTCTTGGATGCATCTCATCTAATCCAAGGACCTTATCTGTCTTCAGGGCTGCCAGCCCATTTCTCACCAATTCCCTGCAAGTATCTTCTGTCTCATTTCTAAGATCCATGATCAGCAGCCTTCATCTCACTTTTTCCAAAAGGCCTGTTAGCCTACACTCTGAAAATGGAACAGAAGTAGTCATTCACAATAACTGCCTTCAGGGTGGCCCACCTGTGCAGTGGTACTACTACCACTCACGATGCTGTTGACCCGGGTTTGGGTGCAAGCCCAGAGCATCAGAGGGTTCGCCTGGGGAGGTAGGATGAGCATCTGATGGATCGTTCTCCTCCTTCTGGGGCAGTGGAGTTTGGCTTAAGTGTGACTCACAGCAGAGGCTGGGAGTACAGCACCAGCACAGGACAACATCAGTGGAGCAGAAACAATGGCCAAAGTCTGTAGGCTACTTGTTGGAGCATGCATGCCTCATGCTAAAGTCACCGCAAGTCTACATCGCCGGGGCAACCAAAGTAGAAAACCCCTGTGGCAGCACCACAATGATGCCAGGCCCAAGTGCCACCTCAGCCCTTGCTAAGGAATGCCAGGGGTCTAGATTAGCATCTTGGTCATCCCATTTCCAATGGTGGAGCCCCACTGTGGGTAGCAAGCCACAGTCTCCCAGATCCCCTTGTAGGTTCCAGGAGTCTGTACAGTGTGGGATTAAATTGAAAGGGCCTCTAATGGCTAATATGGGGTACATCCCCAGCCTCCTACAGGAAAATAAATAAAATAATTAAAAAAAAGAATGGTTGCCTTCTGCATGTCCTCCTCTATTAACCTCTCCCCCTCTGTCAACCTAAAAATCCCTCCTCCCATGTTTCTTTTTCCCTAATATTTAGTTCCTTGTCTTAATCCCCCTCCACAATAAACACCTCTGTTTCTGCTTTTGTGTACCTAACTGCCTCCTATGCCTCCCTTGATTTCATCTGACATTCACCCATTCTTCATCCCCCCGCTTCTTTTTGAAGCTGATAGAAGCCTTTCTTACAGTCTTTACAGCCTCTCTGACTTTTTTTTTATTATTTTAGTCTTTTAGTAACTGGGTAAGGCCCACTAGGCACAAGTGCCTGTTTTCAGGGGCAACCTGGGAGCACTGGGCAGTTAAGTGACTTACTCAGAGTCACACAGTATGCAAGTGGAGGTTGTGAGAATCAAATCAAGGTCCAGTCTGCTGGATGTGCCAAGCTTGTTTGCAGGTAATTACTGTAACCTCTAGGTTATACTGGCACCCCACCTTCTGAGACAACCAGATTGGTCTCTTGTACCTGTTGCTTTTGGAGACTGTCCACATGCTTGACTTTGTTGCCTCAAGTATAGCCCATTTAGTTTCTCCCCACCCTTAATTTTGTCCACTCCAACAATCCTACCTTGGACTAATATCAATTATCTAGTTAAAGTCTGCTCTCCTGAAATCTGGTCATTTTGAGCTCTATACTAGATTCAAATCTTTCTCTTTTACAGATTTTCTGAAAACTTAAAATCAATAATAAAGTGGAGTGGGGGGATGGCTAAGCAGCAGAGCAGAGTAGATATTCCTAATTAGAGCTTCTGAGGAAACAAGCCACTTCTAGACTTAATTTCTGCATTTTATGGATTTAGTTATCTTCAAAATCTATTGGGTACAAACAAAAACATGTGAGTTACCAGCATAGGAAAACCTAGAACCACAATAATCCTACTGAGTTCTGTGCTGTATACAGCTTTGGAGGACCTGAATGTAATAGGCAATATGTTACTTACCCCATTGTTGTAATGTTGAGAAAGCTGTATTATATATTCCTTTGTAATAGAATGTACGATTTGCTAATCAATTGTTGTATCCTTTCATAGATGTTTTATTATAAGTTTTTAAATAAAAACTTAGAAAACAATAATGAACTGGGATTTCTGTTTTTAGAGCATCTTTCAGTATTAAACATCATTCCCCATTCCCTTACCCAGTTCTCAGATACTGTAAGCTGAAATCCTTGTGTAGTTTAAGATGCTTCCCAGTAGAGTCCACACAGCCCTTTACTTTAGTGTCACCTGTAAATTTCATGCATGATTATTTAGCTCCTGTCCCAAATCTGATATATAAAGACTAGTGAGCCCACCTGCCAGCAGAGAGGTAGCGCTACTGCTCATGACACCAATGACATACATTCATGAATGAGCCAGGGCCATCGGAGGTCTGGCCAGGGGGGTGAGGGAATCAAGAGTCCCAGTGGATGCAGTCCTCTTCCTGGGAGGGGGAACTCCCAGGTCCTCTATTCTAATGCCACCTGCCTTAAGCAGTGTTATTTGCTTTCCTCCATCTTTGAAATCCCTTCTCCATATCTTGCTCACAATAGTCACCTAATTCCTGTAGCTACAGTTCACAAACCACCCTTCCCTCCTGCAATCCCTCTTCATTTAGAGTCAAGAAGCCAATCCTGTTTGCACTCCTCTCAGCCATGCTTCTGTCCCTCTTTATCCTTTCCAGCTTTGCAAATTATCTCAAAAATCCCACAACTCTACCTTCCTGCCCTACTCTCTCCCATGATCTCCCACAACTATGCCTAGCCATCCCCCTATCCCTCTCCTCCTCTACACCACTCACCCTGTTCTCCTCTCACACTCAGTCTCCTCCCCATTCCCGTTACCCCTTCAATCCCTGCCCCCTTATGACAATATGCCTATCTTACACACTCACCAATCCTACCCAAGGGAACCCCATTACCAAACGTGCCTCCTATATGAGTGTTCACCATCCTACCACTACTACTTAGTGATACACTACTACCCCACTGGGGTTAGATCCCCTAAGCTCTCCTTGTTTGCCTACAACAGACACAGGAGACTCATCTTGCTCCTCCTCTTCATCTCAGGGTCCATTCACCTGAACCTTGGTCCACTGGAAGCAACCCACAGATTCCCCCTCCCCCCCAGCACACTGGTTAGCTTAAAATAACGCACTTGAACACCCAGAGCCTTTTAACTAAAAAACCCTGCTTGAAACATGGCTCTCACCCAATCTATTCAATATTATTTCCCTCTCTAAAACTTGGCTAACCCCACAGGATACCTTTGAATGAAATTCAAAATAAAAACAGTACCCTACTTGATCTTATTCTAGTTAACAAACCTCACCTATACTACCACAGTGCTGTTTTCTTTAACAACCTCAGTGATCATTGTGTTATAGCCTGCGTGAGGACCTACCCTAGGTTTATTTCCTCCTCAAGCTATGCCCTTAAAAGATCAAAATGACATTTTGACCCTAAAACCTACCTCTTTGACCTGCAATATGCATACTGGCAGGACTTCTACCAGGCCCCAATGGTTGAAGAAACCTTCGCAGTCTTTCAAAACATTGTTCTCGGTTCCATCAATAAATACGCGCGCCTCTTGTGAAAATCTGAACTATAAAGAAAACATGCCCTTGGTTCTCATCGAGCTTGAAAGAAGAACTGCTTCACAGAGACTCACTTTGGAAGAAGGCCAGAAAGACTAAACAGCCTAACGATTGGTCAGCTTTCAGAGCTGTCAGAAACCACTGCACAAGAATGATTAGGGATGCAAAATCTAGTTATTACCAGTCTGAACTTAACTCTTCCTCTAACAGTACAACTAAATTCTGGAAAGCCTTAAAGGAATTCCAAGGCCACAGTTCTGCTAGTCCATTCCCGACAAAAATCTCTTAAGGCAACTTGGTTGTTACTGACAAGCAAGAAATCCTTGAACTCTTTAATAATCACTTTGCCACTGCGTGCCTAGCGTTTGATGACTCCCCCACTTCTATCCTACATGCTCAACTATTTACTTCTAGCTCAACTTGCCCAGGCCCTGCCCCAACCTTGCCCCCTCCTCGCACGACATTCTCCTTCTCCCCTGTCACAGTAAAGGAAGTTGAGGACCTTCTGCTCCATCTGGATCGTAGAAAAAGTGCTGGGGCAGACCTGATACAGCCCTTCTTCCTCAAATTTGGCTACTGCATTCTGTTGCCTGCAATCACCCATCTCTTCAACATGTCCCTTGCCCAGGGCTTACTCCCGGCCATCTGGAAAACTGCCCATGTTATTCCACTATTTAAATCTGGCAGCACTAGTGATCTTAATAACTACCACCCTATCTCCTTACTCCCTACCCTCTCTAAGCTTCTGGAAAAAGTGGTTAATACCCAGCTTAGACAGCACATCAGTGACTCAGACCTTCTAAACTCTGCTCAGTCTGGCTTCTGACCCCACCATAGTACCACCTCAGTGCTTGCTAAGGTCACGAATGACTGGTTCAGAGCCTTGGATGCTAGAAGTTATGTGTGTGCTCTGTTTCTCAACATTAGCAAAGCCTTCAACACGGTAGACCACTCCTTGCTCCTGGTTGCTCTACGGAATATTGACGTCAGTGACTTGGCCCTAGAGTGGTTTTCTAACTACCTCTCTGATTGACACCAACAGATCAAGGCTGGGGGGTCACCCCCCAAAAAACACTTTCTAGAGGAGTACCACAAGGGTCCATCTTGGGTCCTCTCTTGTTTGCCATTTACATAAATGAACTAGATGCTGGAGTCAAGTCGGCTGACATACACCTCTTTGAGGATGACACTGTTTTGTATGTAGCCAGACCTACTATGGAATGTGCATGTAGTGACCTCCAAATGGAATTTAACCACTTATAGAATAATCTCCTTTTCTCTAAGCTTCTGTTAAACACTAAGAAAACAAAGGCCATGATCTTCTCCCCTGTAGTAAACTCCCCTACTCTATCATTGGGCTGGCAGTATAGCCTAGAGGTCAGAGGAACAAGGTGTGAATGAGCTTGATACATCCAGCAGACCAGACCTGAGTTTGATTCTCACAACCTCCAATTGCATACTGTGTGACTCTGAGCAAGTCACTTAACTGCCCAGTGCTCCCAGGTCACCCCTGAAAACAGGCACTTGTGCCTAGTGGGCCTTACCCGGTTACCAATGACTAAAATAAAAAATAAATAAATAAATAAATCATGGTGGGGACAGCCCCTCAAATCCACGCCTTGCTCAGCGAATCGCTGGACTATGTAGATTCCTTCAAATATCTGTGGGTGTGGATTGACTCCAATCTTTCCTTCAAAGTCCATATCAAGGAATTCTCCAAACAGCTTAAACAGAGGATTGGGATTTTCTTCAGAATCAGGCATCTATTAACGCAGGAGGGGAGAACCAGGTTAGTACAAACAATGTTCTTGTCTCTCATCGACTATGCAGACCTTCTGTATTTGCACTGCTCTAGTGTGACCCTTGGCAAACTAGACACTCTGTACCAACGGGCACTCAGGTTCACTACCGGTGCCCTCTACTCAACATATCACTGTACCCTCTACAACATTGTAGGTTGGGGCTCACTTACTCTTAGAATACAAAAGAACACCATGCTCTGGAACTATAGGGCCATCTCTAACAAGCTGCTTCAATATATTAAGGATTACCTTCCTTCTTGCATTCCTGGCAGCTATCTGCTGAGAAGCCAGACTCGTATTGCCCTTTATATACACCGAGTTAGGACGCATTTTGGTCTGGCAGCGATTAGTCACACCTTACCAGTCCTCTGGAATACTGCTGAAAATTTACTGCAGCTTGTTTCACCTGTACCATTAACTGCCTTCAAAAATCTTATCCAATGATCATTTATGGAGTCCTGCAACTGCTTCTGGCACTGAATCTCTGACTCTCCCTCCTACCTGTCTGTCACCTCCCCCTACTAATGGCACCTTTTCACTCCCATACCCTCCCCCTTACCCTTAGACCTACCGTGCTGACTAATGCAGCTATGTCAATCCTGAAGGTATTACAATTGCCCCCTTCCACCCTCTCCTCCTGCCACTATCCTTGGCACATCCTGTGTCCTCAATGCCCTTGCTTTATAGTCTTCTACTAGACCACATAATGCTTTGCTGGTCTAGACCTCATCCAGTATAATATTGTATTCTACTGTCTATCAAAGACCTGCCTTGCATAGAACTCGCACATAGCGGTATGCTGACTGCCTTTGGTACCGTGCCTGTAAATTATGCTGCCTTGTTCTGTTCTCAGTGTCAAGCCTTACATTGCTATTTGTAAATTATTGTACACCACAGTGCCAAGTCACGCCTTTCTCACTTGTAATGACTGCACATAAGCTGCTAATGTTGCTGTGCCTACTCCCAAATTGTTGTATTGTGACTTTTTGTTGTTGTTTAAACTACCAGGTCCAGCTTGTAAATGAGCCCTGCTCAATGGTGTTCTGCCTGGCTAAATAAAGAGAATGATTGATTGAGTGATTGATTGAAATTAGCCTAGAAGGCTATACACTCTTCAGAAAGGACAGACACGGCAAAAGAGGGGGAGGGTGCCTCTTTTAGATAGCCAATCACCTCTCGGACACCAAACTTGAAACACCACAAACCTTGAATGCCTATCCGCAAATCTTCTTCTTGGCTATAACAAAATAATCATCATTAGCGTTACCTATCCCCCCCCCAGCACCCCTTCTGTTGAACTTGATGATTTTTTTTTAACTTTAAGAACTTACTTCCAGTGGGAAGGTAGTGGATGATCCTAGGTGATTTAAATCTAAACTGGGAGTCCCCTCCATCAGACTTTGCCAAAAAATCCATTGTGTCAGCCATGACCTCCATCAGCTTCTCATGTCCACCACTTGCACTAACTACCAGTCTGGGTATGAATCTACAGTATTCTTGACTGGATCCTGGTCTCCAACCCTTCCCATGTCACCTCCTCGAGAGTCCTACCAGATTGTATTAACAACCACTGCTCTGTGTACTGCTACTGGCCAGCAAAAACCCCTTATTGCGAACACAAATACATCTACTCCAGGCACCTGATAACACTTAACCTGAATGAATTCTCAGACATTGCCCTAGCCACTAATTGGTCCTTCACCGAATCCATCACTGCCATTGATTCTGTCCTTGAACAGTTCAGCGTCAATTTCCTGGCTATTTGTGACCCCCTCATCCCCCCTTAAAAAAATTAGAGTTAAAGGCCACAGTCACAAATGGATCTCCTCCAGTCTCCTCAGCCTCATGAGGAAAAGGTACCAGGCATGGTCTAGATACCTACCGGTCAATATAGTGCATGAAAGACAGTATGGTGAATACTGCACTGTCTATCGAGTGCTTGTAGTTTCAGCGACAGGGTTAGAACAGCACTAGTAAAAGAGTGCTAACCCTGTCATTCTAAGCTCTTATGATGCATCATCAAGTTTCCATGTACTGGGGGCTTGGTTGAGCCATTCCCCTGGTGGGGTGGCTAGGGCACAAGCACATGGCGGAATAGGAGACCTGGGACCATGGTTCAGTTCCCCCCAGGTCTTCCCATGCTGCAACTTTTTGCAGCTTTTTTATTTCAAAAAAAAAAACCCTCCCCCCCAGCAGTATTTTTCCACATCCCCAACATCTGCTCCCCCTCCTCAGAGTTTGTTATTTAACTCCGGGGGTTGCGGGGGCAAAGAGGCCCATAGATTGTAAGGGCATGCGCTGCTTGTATTCATGGGTGTTTTGCTCTTATGGTTGTGACATTTAGTGCTGTGCGATGTTTCTGTGTGTGGTTATGACCCCATGCAGTCTAGATACAGGGGACATAATCTTCCCCATCTCTTACAACAGTTCAAAACCCTCCACAACAGCTGTCAATCAGCAGTCTACATGGCAAAAATCTCCTTTCTCACTGAAAAACGGTGTTGCTCAAGGGGCAACCCTAAACATTCCTGGAACATCTTGAACAACCTTACAGGAAGAGGACAAAGCCATGAACAAATCTGCCTCCCTTCAGCGGGACAGGCCATCACTGACCCCTGGGAAATTGCCTCACTTTTTGGTTGCTACTTTGGCAACTTAGAAAATACAGTCCTACCCCACCCAATATTTATTTATTTATTGAAATGTTTCACTAGGAGGGCACACTGAACAACAAGTTGCTTGTCTCCTGGTGTGAACTTGGGGGGGGGTACAATTGGATGAAGAATTAGACATACAGTCTAACATTTAACATATCTGAGAAATTAAACATTCAAGCCAACAACCAAGCCCTAGGTTACTTCTGCTCAGACTTTACAAACACCTGTGATATTTTTCCCTCCTACAGCTGAAAAAAAGTAAGAGGGGTCAGTAACCCTTGGCTCTCTGGAACCCTAATCAACCTTATGCGACTCCGGGACAACCTCTGGCATAGGGCCAAAGCATCAGGGAATATGGTCGACAGCACTGCCTACAGAGCAGCCAGAAATAAATGCACAACACTTATCAGGCAGGCCAAGGCCTCCTACTACAAAGACCTTCTAAATAGGAGTTGGGGAAATGGAAAGAATTCTGGAACTCAGTGAAATCCATTAAAGGCAGGACCACCAAGGCGCACCCTGATCTTCTAGTTACCCCATCAGGGACACTTCAGGATCCAAGTAACATTGCGAATGCATAGCTTTCACTGACCTAAGTGCTGTGCTCCCCAAGGAATACCTCCCCTCCACCCAGTCTGGACAGCCCCCTACTACACCCAGTGGCCCACCGCCTTTCTAGTTCAGACACCTCTCCAAGGCTGAGACCAAACGGTATGTCAAGTGGGTACTGGGCAAGACCAGGATGGGGAGTGACACCATTGACATGAAGCTAGTAGCTCTAACACTAAATGAGCTAGCTAGACCACTTACAAAAAGCTTTAACACATCCTTACGAATGGACGTATTCCCAGACAAGTGGAAGGCAGCACACGTCACTCTGGTCCACAAAAGTGGAGACTGAGCTTGCCTCTCTAACTATTGCCCCATTTCCATTTTACCACCTCTCTCCAAAGCCCTGGAATGTGCAGTATCTGACCAACTTACTGAGCATTTAGAGAAATACAACCTGCTAAGTATGCAGCAACATGGTTTCCGTAAACATTACTCCATCCAAACAGCTCTGATAGACTACACTACACAGATCTATGAGGCTCTGGATAATGGAAGGGCAGTAGGATCTATATTCATTGACCTCACCAAGGCATTCGATACCGTTAACCACAAACTCCTACTACAGTGTCTCCTCTCCATAGGCCTTTCATCTAGCACTGTTACCTGGTTTGAAAGCTACCTCTCATGTAGAACACAATGTGTGAAGATCCTTAACATTCTCTCTGAGCCTAGGGAGGTCAGTCTTGGAGTCCCCCAAGGCTCCATACTGGGTCCACTCTTATTTAGTCTATTTATAAACTCACTACCTGTTGCCTGCCCAGCAAAAATTGTGCTTTATGCTGATGATGTTGTCATTTCTGCATCAGGTAGGGACATTACCACTATAACCACTGACCTATAGGCTAGTTTTAAATGGCTAGAATCTTGGTTCTCGCATCACAAACTGTTACTCAACAACAAAAAAAAAAAGTGTATGTTCTTCACGGTGCTACAAACCAGGAAAAAGCATGGGCCCCTTCACATAACAAGTCAAAAAGGTGAGCTGCTAGAGCAGGTCAGCACCTTCAGATATCTTGGAGTATACCTTGATGAAACGCTCTCCTTCACAACACACATTGAACACGTCGTCAAAATAGCTAACACCAAACTAAGAGTTCTCTACCGATACAGACACTCCATGCCCCTGGAGGGTCTTAAACTGGTTACATGCAGCTCTGTGTTATCTACCATTGACTATGGTCTAGTGATCTATGGTGCTGGCTCTGACACCGCCCTGAAGAGGATCATAACCCTCCTCAACAAGGCCTGCCACCTGGTCCTGTGTGATGACTGTCAGACGCATACATGCACCTTGTATTCGGACACCGGTTGGCTTCCTTTCCCTCACAGAATCAAATACCAGACTTGTCTACTTGGGGAAAAAAACATTGCTTGGCCATATGCCTGAGTCCACCTCCAGACTATACAACTACACCCAACCAACTGTGAACACCAGAAGTGCTACTGAAGGAGTGTTCCTGGTGCCTTTTAAGCGTACCACACTCGCACAATGATCCCTCTCCTACAGGGGCCCTAAATGGCTTAATGACCTACCTACTGAACTCCTTGGGTTCAGCAAAATCAGCCATTTTAAATTCGGACTCCACAACCTGCTGGCACGTGAGACCACCTGCAACTGTAATCCTTATCAATGCCACCTGAGGACCTTCACATTCCCCAGCACCCCATACTGCCCTGAACAGCTCCCCCTACCCCATCTCCTACCCACCCCACCCACCCCCACCTGACAATGCCTTCCTGGCTGCAACCCAGCAACTTATATCATCCTTGTCCTGGATCTGTCTAGACCCTCTAATTCCCCTACGTGGCAATTCCTCACTACTGCAGACAAGTGGTTGCTTTGCCATGCACTCTCTAATTGCTCTGCCTGTTTTAGCCCAATTGCACTTAGAAACCTGTTCATTGTACTTAGTAACCTGCATTTTTTGTTATGTAGCCACCACCTGTTTCACTTTCCTATGTTTATTGTTGTCTAGTGTCACCCATGTTCCTCTCTCTGTACAATGTTTTCACTGATATAACTCAGCGGCTATGTATTGTGTCACCTGACTTGGAACCATTGTAAATGAGCCTCTGGCTCAAAGGTATTAACCTGAATCTTAAATAAATAAATAAATTACATTTGTAACAAGAAATACAGTTAAAAATATGATAAATAATCATACAATCGTATTTGTGACATAACATACAATTAAATATATCATACCTGTAGAATATGCATTTAATTACAAGTGGCATATCTGAGGAACATAGTACAGAAATTTAATGTAGCCTTGGAGCCAACTCCTTGCAGGAATTGATCACGGTTAAGAGGCAGATTATTTAGCAATTATTGAATGAATGAGGTGCAGTGGGGGGTGGACATCAAGGAGGGTTGAGGAGATGACAGGGGAAACAAGATGGGGGAAGGAGAGGATAAAGATGGGGGAACATTACTGGAGAAAAGTGAGCAAAAAAAAAAGTTGTGACGGGCAAGTTAACACAGTGCTAGTGAAATCTGGGAGCACCTCAGACAGAACAAAAAGTGCACATTATTAGCTCAAGTGAACTAATTCCTTTGAGTAAGTGCATGGGGTAGAGACGGAGCAGGACAGACGTGGGAGTAAGGGATAGGGAAGGGAAGGACTAGTCTTTCCTGGAACTGGTCGCTTCAGAGTGCAGAGATCACTGCCAGTGGCAGAATGATGTGAGGACTTAGAATAAGGGGCAGGAGTAGGCGAAGACAAGTTGGGTAGAGATAGTAGAGGGGATGGTAAAGAAAAGGAGGTGGAGGGGTGGGAGAAACTTTCCTAAGACTAGGCCTCTTCAGGATGCTGAGAACCCCACCAGAGAGCAGAGTCAGGCAAGGGCGAGTTTAGTAGAGAGGATGGAGAGGAAAGGGGAGGGAAGGAAGAGTCATTTCCCATTGCTGGACCCCTCCAGGATGCTGAAAACCCTGCCAGGGGGCAGAACTAGGTGAGGACAAGTTGGGAAGAGAGAAAAGAAAGGATGAAAAGAAAGGAGAGAAGAAGAGGGAAAGAAGACGCTTGTCTAAGACTAGGCCAGTCCATGATGCTGAGAACCCTGCCAGAGCACAGAAGTAGGTGAGGACTAGTTGGGTAGAAAGGATAAAAGGGGAAGGGGAGTGAAGGAAGAGTAATTGCCCAGTGCTGGGCTCCTCCAGGATGAAGAGAACCCTGCCAGGGGATAGAATTAGGCGAGGACAAGTTAGGCAGAGGGAATGGGGGGATAGAAGAGGAAAGAAAAAAAGAAGGAGGGAGGGAGGGAAGAAACTTACCTGAGAGTAGACTTCACCAAGGTGGTAAGAATCCTGACAGAGGGCAGATTTAGACAAGGACAATTTGGTTAGAAAGGAGACAGGGGGAGGGGATGGAGGAGGCTTGCCCAGTGCTAGACCCCTCTAGGATGCTGAGAACCCTGCCAGAGGTCAAAACTAAGCAGGGACAAGTTTGTAATGGAAAAAAGGTTAGGGGTAGGAGTGGTTAAGGGAGAGGAGAGCATGCTGAGAAGCAGGTTCTGGGGAGAGGTTCAATAGGGGATGTGAGTCATGGAGAGGAGCAGAGGTATATGAGGACAGTTAAAGGGGGTTACTGTAGGAGCAGTCAGATGAGAGAAAGTTATGTAAGGCAGAAGCAAGGGAGTAGGAGGAGGAGGAGTGCTGTATTTGGGGGGAGGAAGTTCCAGATTTGTGGGAAACGATGGGTAAAGCGTGACTGACTGATGAAAGTGGTTAGATGGGGGACCAACAAAGTGTGAGTGTCAGAGGAACTGAGGGAATGGGAGGGGGAAAGAGAGTGAGCATGAGAGGTAGGAGGGAAGTTCTCCTAACCAAAATTTAGAAGTGAGTTTGGCACAATGAGTGAGGCACCTGTTGGCAAGCAAGGGAATGGACAGGGTGTGGTAGAGGTCACAGTGATGAGTGCATGATTGAGCATCAAGGGCAAATAGACAGGAGTTAAAGAGAGTGTCAAATCTGGTTAGGGAGGATCTGGGAGTGGCCCCATAGACTACATCACAGTAGTTGATAATGGGGGGATCATCTTCTGGACTAGTTCACGTCGCGTTGCGCCATAGGATGGATGCAACTATGGTTCCTGAATAAGGCACCAAGCTTGGGGTGCAGTTTTTTGAGGATGGCATCAATGTGGCCAGAGAAGCTGAGGTGTTGGTCCAACCAAACCCCAAGGTATCTGAATGAGGAGGTGTCCTCTAGGATTGTCCCATCAAGTGTATGGAAAGACGGTAAAGGGTGGAGCCTAGAGTGTCTCTGCCTAGTGCTAAAGGTCATGGAGACAGTCTTTTTGGCTTTTAGGAATAGCTGATGTGAGCCAAACCACAGCTGAACCTGGTGGAAGTTATGCTAAAGGGTGGTTGCTACATCAGTGGGGCATTTGCCAGAGGAGAACAGGACAGTGTCATTGGCATACATATGGATAGTGGAGGAGGGGGAGCATACTAAGGACCAGTCATTTAGGAAGATGGAGAAGAGAATGGGTCCAAGCACCTAGCCCTGTGGAACTCCTGTGGAAATAGGGAGATGGGGGAGAGATTGTATCCTGGATCTTAAAAACATAGAAACATAGAATTTGACAACAGATAAGGACCGCTTGGCCCACCTAGTCTGCCCATTCCCTACCTAATGGATAGGCTGCAGATCCTAGTTAACCAGCAGCCTACTTCTTCCTTCCACCCACTAGAATTGTCTTATGTCTGTCCCATGCATTCTTGAATTCCCCCACTGTTTTTGACTCCACTGCCTCCTCAGGAAGGCTGTTCCATATATCCACAACCCTCTCCATGAAAATATATTTCCTCGCATTACCTCTGAGCCATCCTCCTGACTGATTGTGTTCCACCTGAGAGGTAAGCTCTAAACCAGTTTTGGGCAGAAGCAGACAACCCAGCAGCCATAAGGGAGTCAAGAAGTAGGGCATGGGAGACTTTGTTGAAAGCCTTGGTGAGGTTGACAAAGATGGCAGAGATAATGAGGCCATTATCCATTCCAGTGAGGATGGAGTCAGTGAGCCTGAGTAGGGAGGTGGTAGTGGAGTGGTTCTTCCAAAAACCAGATTGGAACGGGGTAAAAAAGGAAGAGTCATCAAGGAAGGAGTTTGGTTAAGAGAAGACCAGGTGTTCTTGGAGTTTAGCAAGGTCAGTGAGGAGGGAGATTGGGTGAAAATTTGCAGGGGAAGAAAGGTCACTGTCCTTTGTGAGAGGGAGAAGCACCACACATTTCCAGGATGAAGGAACCGATGAGGACAATAAGGAAAGATTTAGGATTAAGGAGAGAGGGTAAGCTATAGCAGAAGCTGAAAGGGAGAGGAGTTTAGGGTCAAGGTCATCTGGTAATGATCCTTTGGAAGGATTAAGAGAGAGAAGTGCCATTAGTGTTCCTTCTGGGGAGACAGCAGAAAAGGAGAAGGAAGGGTGGGCATGGAGGGGTTGAGTGCTGGGTGTGGGAGGATGAGGGAGGAGGTTAGAGGAGAGGGACTTTAGAAGTGCTGTGGCACAGTAGGTATAATAGGAGTTAGACTCTTGAATCACTCTGCACAGTTTGGAGACCAATGAGTTGTTTATTTTAAGCACAGGGGAGGTGAATGTGAATGGGGAGGAGAATAGGACATGGACCACTTTCCGTAATTTTTAGGGAGATCTGATGTTTTTGAGAAAAGATGATTTAAATTATTTAGACTTGGCAAGTCTGGTAGCTTTTGTGCAGGCATTTCTTAACATGTGACACCTAGCTTAGCCTGGGGGAAGCTGTGAAGCCTTATGTTTCTTCCGAGCTTTGTCTCGCTCCCAGAGACAGGTCAGTAACATGGGGGAGACCCATGGATGATGGTTGCCACAAACTGTAGTGCATTTGAATAGAGCGTAGTTCCATATAGTTAGAAATTTATCTTTTAAAATAAGCGAGGGCTTGGTCAATGGAAGGGGCAAAGGCAATAGGGGACCAATCAGAGCTGGCCAGTTCATTAAGAAGGGGATTAAGGTTTAAGGGGCTGAAGGAGTGGAGTTGCAGAATTTTGTGTGGCTGTTTTGGTCTATGGACTTTCCTGACTATGAAGATTAAGTGATGATCGCTGAGGGCATCTGGGAGGAATGCATAGAAACACAGAAACATAGAAACATAGACTTTGACGGCAGATAAGGACCACTTGGCCCACCCAGTCTGCCCATTTCCCTACCTATTGGATAAGCTGCAGATTCTAGTTAACCAACAGCCTACTTCCTGCAACCCCCCACTATAATTGCCTTATGTCTGTCCCATGCATGTTTGAATTCCCCCACTGTTTTAGACCCCACAACCTCGCCAGGAAGCGGTTCCATGCGGCCCACCACTTCTCCATGAAAAAGAATTTCCTCACATTACCCCTAGAGCCATCCCCTCTAACTTTAAATTGTGCCCCTTGTTTTACACATCTCTTTTCTGAAAGATGCTACCCTCCTGGACTTTGTTGATTCCTTGAGGTAGTTAAAGTTTCTATCATGTCCCTCCTGTCCCTCCTTTCATCAAGGGTATACATATTAAGCTCTCTCAGTCTCTCTTCATATGGTTTCTGATGTAGACCCTGCACCATTTTAGTTGCCCTCCTCTGGACTGCTTCCATCCTGTCTATGTCCTTGCGTAGATGAGGTCTCCTAAACTGCACGCAGTACTCCAGATGGGGTCTCACCAACTGTCTGTATAGAGGGATAACCACTTCCCTTTTTCTACTTGTGATGCCCCTCCCTATGCATCCCAGTATCCCCCTGGCTCTCCTTACTGACTTCTCACATTGCTTACCTACCTTTAGGTCATCTGATATGACTACACCCAGATCCCTTTCCATTATTGTTGTCGTTAGTACCTCCCCTGCTATTGTGTACTCTTCTGGATTTTTATTTCCCAGGTGCATCACTTTACACTTCTTTGCATTGAATCTAAGTTGCCATATGTCTGACCATTCCTCCAACCTTGCTAAGTCCCTTCTCATCCTTTCTACCCCCCCTTGTGTATCAACTCTGTCACAGATCTTTGTGTCATCTGGGTGATGCAAACCTAAACTGGCTATCACCAAGAACTGCATGATTTAATGACTCGGTGGTGAGAGGTGAGAGCCCAGTCTATCAGGGAGTGGTTAAGAGTTTTATGATTTAGGCAGGTGGGCTCCAGGATGAGATGGGAGAGACTGAGGGCCTTGATGTCATTACATATCTTGGCAGTTGTTGGTGATAACCAGTTTAGGTTTGCATCACCCAGAATATATAGCTCACCTTTATGTGAGAGGGAGGGAGGTTATGGAGGTAATGAGATCCAAAGTATCGCATGACTTGGAACCAGGCCGACAGTAGATGCCAGCTATGAAGATAGGGGAGGAAAAAGGTAAGGTAATGTTTACTACAAGTGCTTCATAGACAGATGGTAATGAGGATGATAGAATGGTTGTGAACTGAAGTGAGGACCAGATATACATGGCTACTCTGCCACCCGTGCCAGTCGTGTCCTGCCTGATTACGGAATAACCTGGGATATTAATGGCGAGATCAGGTATTTTAGCATTTAACCAAGTTTCCATTAAAATTAGAATATCAGGTGTGAGGGAGATTACTATAGGATGTAAAAGGTCAATTTCTGAGATGAGACTGCAGGTGTTTAAATGGAGGATTTTCAGGCCCTTGGGGAGGGCAGAAGGGGTGAGGGAAGTTGGTACATTAGTGGATGGATTGCAACTGACAGAGGTGGGTTTAGTGGGGCCAGGATCAGGATGAACAGTTCCTGATGTGAATAAGAGGAGTGCTATTATGAGAGAGTGGAGTTTAGGGCATTTGTGATGGGCAGAGGATTTTGGAAGTATTTGAGAGGGGGGCTAGGTGAGGTGAAGATAAGGGTGCAAAGGAAAGCTAGGTGGCTAGGGGCCGAGAATAGAGAAGCAGGGAGAGGTGAGGGAAGTGAGGCCAGAGTATTTGAGGGGGTGTAGGAGTTATGGCAAGAGTAAGGGTAGGGGCCAAGATAGCGAAGGGGAAAGGTGAGAAAGGTTTATTGGACTAAGGAGAGTGCGGAGCTGAGGCAGATAAAATTGATGGAAGAATTAGAAGGAGGGTAGGTGGTAAAGGAAGGGTGGGCATATTGTATGTATTGGGGGAGCAAGAATAGATCTGTGTATACTAATCAGCAGTAGGGAGTAGATCAGTGGCACTGGCAGAAGTAAAGTGACTGTGAGTAGCGGGGGACAGTAACAGTTGCCAGCAGCAGCAGCAAATTAATTGAGTTGTTGCCCTCTAGTGGCTTTGCAGTATAATTTACAAATGGGAAAGTTGACACTTGGAGAGATGAAAGCAGTAGCGAATAAGAGGGCAGGAGAAAGGTGAAGTGTCCCATCAAGGCTGAGGAAATGAGATACAGAACCAAATTAGCCAGTGGAGACAGAAGGCACCAAGATTCAAGCCCGGGTAGCTCCAAAGGCTGGGCTGCATCTCTGTGTCCATACCTGTGAGTCTCAGGATTGGCTGGCAGTTGAGTAGGTCACCGTGGAAGAGCCCTCAGAGGAGGCGCAGCTCCCATGGGAAAGATTGGAAGCAGACACCCATTTAGGGCTAGTGGCCTGTGGGGAGGGAGGAGGGACAGTCCAATTTAAAGTAAAAAATCCAAAGGCAATGGCAGCCAATCTCCTACGCTCCTGGAAGGTGGGAAGGTGGATTGCATAACTAAGGATCTGCACAAAAGCAGCTCTAAAATTAAGTCAAAAAGAGCTTTAACACTTTAGGCTATGGGGGGGGGGGGTGGCAATTAGCAAGCACAAGTAAAGCCACAGGGAAAAAAGAAAGAAATATCAGGGCAAAGGACAGAGATAGGTAGCAGTGCTAAATTGCCATACATCAATTCAGATAGTAGAAATGTAAAGACAGATATAGGGTATCATGGAACGCTTAGCACTACTCCGTCAGCTCAGGCAGGGTTACAGGGTGAAAAGGAGCATACAAACTATGCCACTAACAATATTTGGCAACTTATGTCATAGTAGAGTAGACACTAAGCATTATTAAAAAACAAAATAGAATGCTGAATTCAATAAAGTATACAGAGCAGTAAATACAACCCAGCAATATAAAAGTTTGTGCAAAATAAGAAGCTTAGGGGAGATGAAAGCAGTAGCGAATAAGAAGGCAGGAGAAAGGTGAAGTGTACAATTAAGGCTGAGGAATTGAGATACAAAACCAAATTAACCAGTGGAGACAGAAAGCACCAAGATTCAAGCCCAGTAGCTCCAAAAGCCAAGCTGCATCTCTGTGTCTGCACCTGTGAGTCTCAGGGCTGGCTGGCAGTCAGGCAGGTCACCATGGAAGAGCCCCCAGAGAAGGCGCAGCTCCCATGGGAGAGGTTGGAGGCAGACACCCATTTAGGGCTAGTGGCCTGTGAGTCTCAGGGCTGGCTGGCAGTCAGGCAGGTCACCGTGGAGGAGCCCCCAGAAAAAGCACAGCTCCCATGGGAGAGGTTGGAGGCAGATGCCCATTTAGGGCTAGTGGCCTGTGGGTCTGAGGGCTGGCTGGCAGTCAGGCAGATCACCGTGGAAGAGCCCCCAGAGAAGGCACAGCTCCCACCTCACCAATCCCAATCCCTCACCCCAGCTTCTACTTTCATTACCTTCCCCAAGAGGTGGTTAAACTTATTAAAACAAATGATCCCATGCCTTATATCAGGCCTGACAACGTTGATTACAGGATCCTCAAACTGATCTGTGAATCCGTGGCCATTCCTCTTACAAACATCCTCAACTAGTCCCTCTGCTCCTGCATTTTCCCTCTTAAATGGAAATGCACAACCATAAAAACCCTCTATAAATGCGGTCCCAAAGACTATGTTAACAACTACAGACCCATCATCTCCCTCCTGGCTTCCCTTTCCAAAATTATTGAAAAAATTGTCCATAGGCAAAACATTGAATTCCTCGAGAAACACCACCTTCAGTCTGAGGCACAGGTCACAACACTGAGACTGCCCTGATAAAATTCAAAAACTTCATTGTTAGAGCAAGTGATGAAGGTCTTTACACGGGCTTGGTTTTTGTGGACCTTACAAAAGCTTTTGACCTCGACGACCACAATGTCCTTCTCTCCACCCTCCACAATCTTCATTTCTCCCCCGATGTAGTAACATGGTTACACAACTGCCTTAGCCAAAGGTTGCACCAAACTGTTATCAAAGACGTTCTCTCCAACTCCTATCCCATAAAATACAGAATACCTTAGGGTCCATCCCTGGTTCCCTTCTGTTCTCCCTTGTCGTAAACTCCCTTCCTGAAATCTGCAATCACATGGAGCTCTTACTTTATGCTGGAAATGCTGCACTCCTGGTTCTCATCCAAAGGGCTAGTACTAAACACTAAGAAAAAACAAAGCCATGGTCTTATCCAGCTCCCAGAAACCACTAGCCTTTGATTTATCCTTACGTGACAATGATGCAACCCTACTGAAAGAGTTACAGAATTCAAATACATTGGCCTGCACCTTGACTGCCACCTCAACTTTGAATCCCACACAAATCAGATAATTAAGAAAGCCCACCAACAACTTCATACGTTGTACCGTGTGAAACCTTTCCTCACCCCTGAATCCAAGTCTGTCCTAGCCTCCAGCTTCTTGCTCCCCGTATTTCACTATGGAGCCCTAATCTTCTTCCCCTCACTTTCCCAAATGAATTTCAGCAGACTTTGGAGCACCAGCCACAATGTTATTCTTTTTGTCTCTGGCCTCCCTAGACTCACCCACCACTGCAACTTTTACAGACTCACGAACTGGCCCACACTTGAGGATAGACTCAAGACCATGCTCCTTACCTTTGTTCATGAACTTGCCCTGAGGCTCCTTCCAGAAAGCATAAAAACCACTCTTCCCACACTCTGCCCCCCTCACAGACCACTAGACATTCCTCCACCCTCTCCTTCATCCTCCCCTTCTGTCGTACCACCCAGGACTAGAACTCCCTCTCCTACAAGGGCACCAAACTCTACAAAAATCTCCCCCCACTTTAATCCAGTGTCCCTCTGCTGCCTCCTTCAAGCACAACCAAAGGAAACACCTCTCCCACTCATATATCTGTAACTGCCCTCCATCCTGTTTCGCCGCCCTTGTGGTCATCCCCTTTAGCCTCCAAAGCAGCAACAAATAGCACCATTATCTACTGGTTTACTCCTTGGCCCTTGGTCTGATGCAGTTAGCTTGCCTCTTTTCAACTTGGCACTTCTTTCCAGTCCTTGCACTTGTCTTATATCTGCCTAAGGTTATTTTCTTGTTTGCTGTCAAGGCTGCTTTTTGAGCCTTAATTAACTACATTTGTGTCCGCCTGGACTGTATTACCTCTGCATACTGCATATCAACATGTCCTGTTTTGTCCACAACTGGATGTGTGTGAAAATGGGCAATTATGCTCACATGCCTTTGCAGTATAATAAATAAACTGAAGCTGAAAACATAAAACGGCTCTAAAGTAATACGAATGCATGGAATACAAGAACTTGCAGTCTGCAGAAGCAGACACCATCAGTAGGTGACAGCACTCCATAACAAGTTTCATAGGATACCTAAGTATTTTGTGCTGGGAGACCACCCAGGTTACAATGCAATTGATGTGCAGAGTTAATGCTAGCAATGTTATAGGAAGAAATATCTCAAATGTATTTCTGATCTTACATATTCACTCAGTTCACTAAAATGCATCCTGTTTCAGATCAGCTTTGCTGCTTCAGTTACTGTTCTCAGTGATAAAATAAAGTTTCCTTCTTTTTTTCGGACCATTCCACATCAAGACTTTGAATCATTGGCAATCACCCAGTTAATGCTTCACTTTGGCTGGACCTGGGTTGGGATTTTATTTCAGGACAATGATGCTGGGCAGCTAGGGGGTCAGAGTCTAAAAAAGGAAATTATAAAAGCTGGAGTGTGCATTGCTTTCTCAGAAGCAATCCCTCTGCACTATTCCAAAGAGAAAACCCTCAATATTATTGAAATAATAAAAAGATCTTCTGCAAATGTGATCATTGCTGTTTCAAATGAACCCAGCCTAATTCCAGTAATGGAAGAAGTTTCTAAGCAGAATGTTGTTGGAAAAGTCTGGATTGCATATCACAGTTGGTCTGATGCACCAAGTGTTTCCAAGAAGGAGTTCTTCAAATCTTTTATGGGTACTATTGGTATTGGTTTCCATAGTGGATGGATCCCTGGGTTTCAAAAGTTCTTCTTTGATATTCATCCTTCCATGTCACCAGATAATAATTTTATTAAAGCCTTCTGGGAAGAAGCATTTGGTTGTAAATGGGCCAATTTAACTACAAATGAAATAAACACATTAGGAAAAGGAGTTACACTTTGCTCGGGTGAAGAGAAATTAGATGTCCCTCAGTTTTTCTTTGATGAACATAATTTAAGAATTGCAATTAATGTGTATACTGCTGTGTACGCAGTTGTACATGCTCTCCATAATCTTCTGTCTTGCAAACCTGGTGATGGACCATTTCCAAATCGCACATGTGCAAATTCCCATGACATTCAGCCATGGCAAGTAAGTAAAATTTGGTTGTACCACTGAAATTACCTGAATGCCAGACTGATGAAAAGGTGGAAGGTGTAATGCAAAGTTACTCTGGATGATTTGAAAGGTGATTAAAAAACTAAATAAAGGAACAATTAATGTATTTTAGGTTTTGCAAGATAGGCAATCATATCAGAAACAAGGAATTGCAACTTGTAGAACATGAGTCAAAACAATGATGGGTCATAGACATCAAGGAGGAGGAGGGACTTCTGAAGATGTTAACAGTAATATACATTTCTGAGTACTATACATTACAGGGAAAAAAAGACAAGGAGGAGGCATTTCCACAAATGATGGGTACAGCTGAGGATTAATGGTCACTAAGGGTAGGAAAAGCTGGGGTTCCATGGCTACTAAGGATAGGTGCAGGTGGAGTTCTATGGATACTAAGGATAGATACAGGAGGAGTTTAATGCACACTAAAGGTAAGGTTCCATGGACACTGAGGAGAGATACAAGTGGGATTCCATGACCACTAAGGATAGACGCAGCTAGGGTTCCATGGCTACTAAGCAAGCAATAATGCCCAACAGGGTGGGCAGTATTGGGCAATACCAGACTGCTCAGGGGTGTAATGAGGCCTGACACCACAGGTGGAGGACCTTATAGCCCCTGGAGGTCTGGTATTGCCCATGCTGCCCACCCTGGAGGGTATTATTGTGCTTTGGAAATGGACTATCTGTAAATTTATTTTATAATATCTAAGAACAAGAACAACAAAAAATTGTCAAAAAAAAAAAGACTAAAATCAACTTTTAGGTGGTTTGTTAGTAAAGTAGTCCCTCTACTGGCATTCTTAGCAATACTTTCCAGTAGAGGGCAGTGCAGCGTTTCACAGCTCTAGTAGTGTGTGCTTACTGCTGTACAATATGTGTTCCTCTTTGGTACATGAAGCTGAGCCGCCTCCCCCTGTCTTTATTCCATTTTTTTTCTGTCCAGTTTGTGAATCTCAGTGGAAGTATCTGCCATGGATCACATCAAAAAACTAAGTAGGTCTTGGAGTGGGAGCTGCTCATTAAGCAGCAGAGTGGTCAGGCAGCGTTTAGAGAATGTGCGCAAGACAAGGGCCAAAGACTGCCACGTTATCAAGGAGGCGCGGTTCGGGAATTGTTGGTTTGTTTTTGTTCCCTCTTTTCAAAATTTCGTAAGTGTCTCTTCTAAAATATGGGCAGTTTACACTTAAATGCCAGTTGGTGAGAGTTGACTGACGAGCATCAGAAGCTGTGCTGGTGATCAGTGTGGCGAAGCTGCGCTGGTGATCAGTGTGGTGAAGCTGTGCTGGTGATCAGTGTGGTGAAGCTGCACTGGTGAGCAGTGTGGTGAGCAGTGTGGTGAAGCTGTGCTGGTGATCAGTGTGGTGAAGCTGCACTGGTGAGCAGTGTGGTGAAGCTGTGGTGGTGATCAGTGTGTTGAAGCTGCACTGGTGATCAGTGTGGTGAAGCTGTGCTGGTGATCAGTGTGGTGAAACTGTGCTGGTGATCAGCGTGGTGAAGCTGTGCTGGTGATCAGTGTGGCGAAGCTGCATTGGTGAGCAGTGTGGTGAAGCTGTGCTGGTGATCAGTCTGGTGAAGCTGTGCTGGTGATCAGTGTGGCGAAGCTGCGCTGGTGATCAGTGTGGTGAAGCTGTGCTGGTGATCAGTGTGGTGAAGCTGCACTGGTGAGCAGTGTGGTGAGCAGTGTGGTGAAGCTGTGCTGGTGATCAGTGTGGTGAAGCTGCACTGGTGAGCAGTGTGGTGAAGCTGTGGTGGTGATCAGTGTGTTGAAGCTGCGCTGGTGATCAGTGTGGTGAAACTGTGCTGGTGATCAGCGTGGTGAAGCTGTGCTGGTGATCAGTGTGGCGAAGCTGCATTGGTGAGCAGTGTGGTGAAGCTGTGCTGGTGATCAGTCTGGTGAAGCTGTGCTGGTGATCAGTGTGGCGAAGCTGCGCTGGTGATCAGTGTGGTGAAGCTGTGCTGGTGATCAGTGTGGTGAAGCTGCACTGGTGAGCAGTGTGGTGAGCAGTGTGGTGAAGCTGCGCTGGTGATCAGTGTGGTGAAGCTGCGCTGGTGATCAGTGTGGTGAAACTGTGCTGGTGATCAGCGTGGTGAAGCTGTGCTGGTGATCAGTGTGGCGAAGCTGCATTGGTGAGCAGTGTGGTGAAGCTGTGCTGGTGATCAGTCTGGTGAAGCTGTGCTGGTGATCAGTCTGGTGAAGCTGTGGTGGTGATCGGTGAGGTGAAGCTGTGGTGGTGATCGGTGTGGCAAAGCTGCACTGGTGATCAGTGTGGTGAAGCTGTGGTGGTGATCGGTGTGGCGAAGCTGTGCTGGTGATCAGTGTGGTGAAGCTGCACTGGTGATCAATGTGGTGAAGCTGAGCTTGGGCTTGACAACCGATTTATTGAAAGAAAGTTTTTTCCCATCACTTCAATTATGCAACTGCTGAGCTCAGTGATTTATTTTGTTAATGGTGGTGGCGGTGGTGGTGGTGGTGGTGGTGGTGGTGGTGGTAACTTGCTCACTAAATTTTTTTTAAAAATTGCAGCAATTTGAATTGTTTGCCCAGTGCCTCAGCCAATGAGGACACAGGCTGTGCATAAGGACACTTGGTGGGCATAAGGCAGCTTGGGCTGGCACTTTATGTTTGCTGGATGTTTATTGAAAGTTAATGTAATCCCCCCCCCCGGGCAGAGGCACTAGCCAAATAGAGCCCAGCAAATAATAAGCCCATTTTCTAGGCATAGATATATGTTGGGTTCCATGGTCACTAAAGATAGATACAGGCGGGGTTGCATGGCTACTAAGGATAGATACTGGTGGGGATCCATGGCCACTAAGGATAACTACAAACTGGGATTCATGGTCGCTAAGAATAGATACAGGTAGGGTTCCATGGCTGATAAGGTAGATACAGGTGGGGTTCCATATCCATGAAGGATAGATACAAGTTGGGTTCATGGCCATTAAGGGTGGATACAGGTGGGGTTTTGCTGCCATTATGAGTACATATGGGTGGGGATTCATGGCCACTGAGGAATGGTACATATGGGTGGAGATTCGTGGCCACTGAGGATAGATGCAGGTGGGGTTCTGTGGCCACTAAGGTTAGGTACAGGTGGGGTTCACAGCTAGTAATCCTAAATACAGATGGAGTTCCATGGACATTAAGGATAGATGCAGGTATGGTTCCATGGCCACTAAGGAAAGATACAGGTAGGGTGCATAGGTCACTGGGGACAAATACAGATGGGGTACCATGGACACTAAGGACAGATACAGGTAGGGTTCCATAGCAGCTAAGGACAGAAACAGCTATGGTACTAGGGACAGTAAGGAAAGATACAGGTAGAATTCCAAGGATACTAAGGATAGATACATGTAGGGTTCCATGGTCAGTAAAGATATATACAGGTAGGGTTCCATGGCCAGTAAAGATACATACAGGTGGGGTTTCATTGCCACTAAGCATAGATACATGCAGAATTCCATAGCCACTAGGAGCAGATAAGGTGGGGTTCCAAGAACACTATGGATAGGTACAGGAGGGAATCCATGGCTACTAAGAATAGGTACAGGTGGGGTTCCATGCCCTCTAGGGACAGATACAGGTGGGGTTCCATAAACCCCAAGGACAGATACAGGTGGGTATCCATGGACACTAACGATTGATAAAGGTGTGTTTCCATGGACACTATGGAGAGATACAGGTGGGGTTCCATGGTCACTCAAAACAGATATACAGTAGTTGGGGATTGACTGCCACTAAGAATTGTTAAATGTAGATTCTATGATCAATAAGATATATACAGATATTGTTCCTTGGATGATATGAATTCATACAAGTGGGATTGCATGGTCACTCAAAACAGATATACCTGTAGTTGGGGATTGAATGGCACTAGTTATGGTTACATGTAAATTCTATGGTCAGTAAGGATATATACAGATATTGTTGCTTGGATGATATGAATTCATACAGGTGGTGTTCCATGGCCACTAAGGATAGATACAAGTGGGAATTCATGGCAGTTAAGGATAGATACAGGTATTATTCCTAAGCCACCAAGGGTAAATATTGACAGGATTCCTTGGCCACAAAAGACAGATACAAGTAGAGTTTCATGGCCCCTAAGGATAGATAGAGGTGGGGATTGTTGGATTGATGGCTACTAAGGATAGATACAGATGGGGATTTATGGCCACTAAAAGTAGATACTGTTGAGGTTCAATGGCTAGAAAGTATAAATTCAGGTTGGACTCCATGTCCACATCTCTGGTGCTGGCTGGTGATTGCCCAGGTGGAAGTACAAGAATCCAAGACTTTTCACAAGAGAAGGGATTTTTCCATTGATCTGGCCAACATTCCATTCCAATGAAACTGGTTCTTGTAATTGCCCAAGGCAATGTGTGGGCCTTGATATGCACAACGGCTGCCGCTGCATATTTATGGTCACTTCACTGCCAGTCTCTTATTGCTTGTAAAGCACTTTGAGATACAGTGTGTATGGAAAGTGCTATATAGATGCTAATTTTCCCTGTTTTTCTTTCTTGCCTTTAGAAAAGTTCCCTGCAGTACTGCAACCTAACTGCAGATGACCTGCAGAAACAGGTGGTCCATGGGGCACACACACTGGGATGCTTACACATAGCAGGGTGTGCTTGCAGGCATGGGACCTATGTCTCCTGTCCTCGCTAAGCTTTCTGCACATCCTCCCACAGTCACACATCTGTTTCACAGGTTGTAACTAACCACTCAACCCACAAAAGGCTACACAATTTTCACAGTGTGTTTACCCCACACTAACAAAGAAATGTAAAGAAAAATCTTAGAACACTTACCTAAAGGCACTTAATTCTGCCTTCTCACTCCCACTTACACTAAGTAAAATAAAATGCCATTGTACACTAGCTGCTCTCTTCTCTCCACAATTTCCATACCCATCACTACTCCCTCTATTTTTCCCTCTCCAGTCTCCCCCCACCCATCATGTCTCCAGAAACACTGCACCACCTCATTGCCAAATACTGGTCTGGGTCCCTCTCCTCCCCTCCTACCTATCTTCCCTGCTGTCCCCTGCTCCTAACTCTTCTGACTTAGTTCAGTTCAGGGGTCCTGCACCTTCTACATTCCTCACCCTCAATCTTCAAGTTCAAGTTCAAGTTTATTACAGGAAAACTCCATTGAGCAAGCTCATTCACAAGGAGGTCCTGTGACATAAACACTTAAAGTACAAACACAGATAGGTAATAACAGTATATACATGAAATACACGTTACATGATACAGGCTGGATATACATACAAGGGTACCACATAGGGTGACCGCAGGTGGTAAACATTGATATGAGACAGGGAAGCAACTTATAGGTCGCATACTGATAAATGAAACATGATGGCTGGTGTGATTTGATTTAATCAAATCAAATCAAATCAAATATACAGTATTTTGGCAGCTAGAACAAACAACAGTCTACAACTGATATGGGAGGAGGAGAGATTTGATAGAGTAGCAGTGGAGCGTAAGCAAAGATAAAGCCAGGAGTAGAAGAGGAAGGGAAAGCAGTTAATATGACAAATCAATTATACCTTACCAGTGGATAAATATGGCACACATGGGGAAGGAAGAGACTTAATGACAGTTACAGGTGTCTTTTATTTTGGCTGAACTTAGCGATTTGTAGAAGTTTATTGAAACTGTGCTAGTTAGTTTCAGTACGGTTTGTAATTAGTTTCCAAATGGAGGAAGGGCATATGCAATAGTACGTTTACAAAGGAAGTCGCGTCCTTGGTATGTCAAGCATAATAAAGTCAGATCTTCTTAATGAGTATGCACTATGGAGAGATACTAATAAGGGAAGAGAGAGATAGCTTGGCAATTTCTGCAGGAGCAGTTTAAAGTCCATAGCCCAGCATGGAGCAGGCGTCTAGTAGTAGGGATGTCCAACCAACAGCTGCATATAAGTCATAGTGGTGCGAGCGGTAAGGGAGTTGGTAATGAACCGTAACGCATGGTGATAAAGGATGTCCAGTTTACTTAGATTTGCAAGAGTGGTGGAGGAATAGATTACATCGCCATAGTGAGTAGGGGAGAAAAGTGGCCTGTACAAGCTTGTTTCGAGTTTCAAGGGGAAAAGGGCCTATTTCTGTAGAAGAAACCTAACCTTGCTTTTAACCTTCTAGAGACATCTTCGATGTGGTCACTGAAAGATAATTTATTGTCGATCCAGATACCTAGATATTTAAATTTGGTTACAAGTTCCAGAGGCTCGTTTAAGCGTGGTGACAATGAAGTCTTGGGCAAGAGTATTGGGGGCCTGAGACAGCACTGCGGAGAATATCATCGCTTTAGTCTTCTTGGCATTGAGCAGAAGCTTTGCCTTTATTAAATTATGCTCGAAGTAGCGAAGTCCGCTTGAAGCACTCCCTTGACTTCAGATAACGATGAGCCAGAAGTATACAACACAGTATCATCTGCAAAAAGTGCAGATTGGACGTGATATGTTAGCATCTAAGTCATTGATGTACAGAGAAAACAAGATAGGGCCTAAGATGGATCCTTGGGGACTCCTCTTGCAACTGGCAAGGCAGCGAAAAAAAGCCTTCCGCCTTTACTTTTGGAATCTTCCAGTTAGGTAGCTAGAGAACCACTGGGTGGTATGGTATGTGGCACCCAACTTTGCAAGCAATTGACTAATAGTTTGTGATCAACAGTATCAAAAGCTTTGCTGAGGTCCAAAAAGACTGCACCAGTTACCTTCTTAGCATCTATAGCAGAGATCCAATCATTGGTTACTTTTGCTAGTGCAGTGATTGTGCTATGATTAGCCCGGAAGCCAGATTGAGCTGGGTTAATGAGAGAGAAGGTTTCCAAGTGAGATTTTAACTGAATATGGATTCTTTTTTTCTAGAACTTTAGAAAGGATAGGCAATATGGAGATAGGCCTATAGTTGTTTACATCGCATGGGTCACCAGATTTAAATAGCGGGAGGATATGTGCTGATTTCCAGCAGGACGGCACAGCAGCAGATGTAATGGAAAGATTGAAGATGTGGAGAATTGGGGCAGTGAGATGGGCATAGCCTGACCTTAGGAAAAAGGGTTCCAAGCCATCGTCCCCTACGCTTTTTTTGGTGTCTAAGTTAAGAAGAGAATCTTCTACTTTATAAGTTATCTCGCACAGTTGGAAGGGACTGGGTGCAGGACTAGATGTGGCGGGAGGGGTATGCTGGCTCACCACAGCACCAGCATAAGGTGACGAGTCAAAAGCTAATCCAGCTGTGGCAAAGTGAGAGTTAAGTTCCTCCAGGATTAGGGACTTGTTTTCCACAATCTTGCCACTTGCGACTATCTTTGTTGGGACAGAGGGGGCCATGGGCTGTCCTTCTATAGCTTTGATAGTCTTCCATATTTTATGAGGGTTACCTTTAGCTTGTTCAAGAGTAGAAATATAATAGTTAGCTTTAGCAGAGCGAAGTTTTTTCACACAGTTATTCCTGGCTGTTCTAAAGGCCTGCCAATCCGAAGATTCTTTGGAATGTCTAGCTTTAGCCCAGAGCTTATCTCGAGCTATAAGGGCTGCCTTGAGATCCGAGGTGAACCAGGGATTGGAATTGTTCTGTACCCTTACTTTGATGAAAGGGGCATGCTTATTTATTATTGTAGTGAGTTTGTCATTAAGGATGCAAGCTGCCTTGTTGACATCTTTGGCTAGGTAAAGATCTTGCCATCTGATCATGCTCAGGTCAGATAGGAAGTTTACTGCACTGAATTTGCGAAAGGATCTTTTTGTTATAAAGATGGGTTGCGGCCGGGCCTTAATTTGAGATCTTATGCAAGCAACAATTCCATGATCGCTCATGTCATTGTGAAACACTGCCAAATGAGATATTTTGTGTGGATGGGTGGTTAGTACCACATCTAGAATGGAACTGTTGGCAGTATTTAGAGTGTTGTTCCTAGTAGGTTCTCTGACTAATTGCCCAAGACCTAGCTTGTCACAAAGGGATTTGAGGCCATGTGATTTAGGTGACAGCCAGTCCATATTTAGATCTCCTAGAAATATTGTTTCAGTTTTTGCATCTACGAACATGGATTTCAAAAGATTAAGGACTTCATCACCACCAGACGGGGGTCTATAGCCACCTAGGATAGTGATACATTCCGAGGAGGGGAGATGAAGGCTCAGCGAAACTAACTCAAATTCCTTGGCTAGAGATTTGCAACTAATATTGGTGACCAAGTACTTAGATTTGGCATAGATAACCACACCCCCGCCTCTAGACTCTCTATCTGCTCTAAATAAATTGTAGCCCTGCAGTGATATTTGTTGATCAGTGTTCGTCTTTTTTAACCACGACTCAGTAATTATGATAAGGTCTGGGTTAACGTGTGCAGCCCAGGCTTGCAGCTGTACAAGTTTTAGGCAGAAGCTTAAAATGTTGACCATCATCATTTTGAGACCTGTGGCCTCAGCAAAATCGATAGGCGAGGTAAGTTGTGGGGGGGCCAGGGTTGAGCTCCACATTTCCTGAGCAGAGAAGAAGCAGAAGTATAACTTTCTTTAAGGAGCTTATAAGAATGGAGACTGCTTTTTTATTTCTTTGTGGCAACCCATATCGTGCTGCGAAAGAGGCGGCGCCACTGTAATGACAGTTGATTGTGATCAATGTAAGTGCTTGGGTAGACATAGGTGAGGACAGTAGCAAAGGGGTGTAGGCTAACCGGGGGGAATAGGCTAAAAGGGGAGAGGAGAATGACAGAGTGTCTGCACAGTAGACTGTTATAACATTAGGTATTGATAAGGTACATTGGAGAACTGAATTGCAATGAGGTACTTCAAATTGCACTGTATTGCTGAAAACTCTGCACCTTAGGAGCAATAAAAACACAATAAGGAGAGCCATGGTCCCAGATTGAGTGGTCTCATGATTTGTATTAGTGCAATATTTTCTAGGCAAGAAATTAGCCCACCTAGGTACTCACTTAAAACCTAGATGAGAAAATACAGCAGAAAGGGGAACAAGGAGAGCAGGAGCAGCTTAGTTAGTGGCCATCCACCCTTCAGACTCAAGTCCCCTTGTAGCAGAACTGGGAAAGAAGTAGAACGATAATGCAGGCCATATTGCCCACAAAAGAATACGGTGATTTATGTAGAAGACCAAGAATCCCTCTAGTGGCAGGTCTGTATAACCTGCTAATGGAAAACTAGCCAAAAGGTAGTTAGACTTATCGGAGCCAAGGCAGAGTGCTTGGATGGGGGGGGGGGCTGCAGGAATAGCAGTCAGACAGAAGAGGTGTAAGCAATTTAAAACAGTAGTAGAAATTACAATCCAGCTAATACAGTAGAAAAACTTCTAATAACACAGTAGAAATGTGCTTAGTTCTATGGAAAGTCTAACAAAGTGCCAGGTGTCTATAGCAGGGGAAAACTCCTTTCAATCAGAGTGGGTTTGCTGGAAGCACCCGTGTTAAGATTGGCTGCGCTGTCCCGTACCTTCCAAGGAGCTGCAGGCGGGTGTCCTGGTCTTGGTCGGTGGCTGTCTGGGTGCCGGCCGACCGTGGGTGAGCTGGAACAGCCCTGTTCAGGGACAAGCAGCTTCCAAGGAGCTGCAGGCGGGTGTCCTGGTCTTGGTCGGTGGCTGGTTGGGTGCCGGCCGACCGTGGGTGAGCTGGAACAGCCCTGTTCAGGGACAAGCAGCTTCCAAGGAGCTTCAGCTGGCCAGGCGGCCCTCTCCTATTTCCTCCCCTTCCTGTGAACCTACTGCCCTTTCCGCTTCACATATCCTCTTCTCTCTCTCTGCTTTATACTTCATCTAAGGCAACTACCTGCACCCCCTCGCTCCTGCCTACCTCCCTAACTGTGTACATCCCTGTTTCTGTCCTCAAACTGCTGTCCTCATACACTGTGACCTCTCCCTAATATGTGGGAATATGCTTATGCTCACTGCTCCATAATTGCTGCATCTACCTGTACTATGCTGGGTATGCTACCATTTCCCTTGTGTACACCTGTTTCCACCATAGTTTAATATATGGTCACCATCATGTTCTCATATGCTTTTCCAACTGTTCACTGCTACTACAGTTTTGTACCATTTTGCATCAGCTACTTTGGCAATGTACTCTGTGTATACCAGATTCCTGTATTTATTATGCTATTTTGTGATGTGTATTCTGTATATTGTTTGCCTTTCCCGGTTACCAATTTTAAATAAATAAATAAACAAATAAATACCTTTCAGCTCCCCTAGCACCATATATCTCCACTTACGCAATGTCCATTACCATTTTTTCTAAGAAAGGAAAACCATACATTCCCAACAGAACACTAACTAGCTAGATACATTTTATATCTCCACAGTATGGCACATTACAAAATGTATCTTGCTGGTTTGGTATGTCATAGATAAATTGCCAGCCACCTGTACCATGCCATGATGCTCTCCTACCAGCATGAGCAAATTATGTTTCACAGTGCATGTCAGCTGCCAGCCCTTCACATCTCTGTGCTGTACTCTACCCAAACTGAATCTCACAATGGTCCCAATTTTAAATGCCAAGGATCTGTGTGATCAGTAACTGAAAAAAAAATGGCTGACTCATGACACTACTGGGGCAATTTTCAACACTAAAAACTGAATTTGCGACACTGTTGAACTTTTTATTAACTTTTCCCATTGACTATAATGGGAAACTTGTTTTTTTGAATAACTTTTGAACCGTTCAATATTTTTTCATGAAATCTTCAAAAGGCACATCGGGGACCATGGCTGCACATTCTCTGAAGTTTTTGGGCTGGTAGCATAAACTGTGTGACCTGTAGGTGCAAGTAGAGAATGCACAAAAAAGCATAAATGCTCCACACCCATATATCCGACTGGTACAAATATTGGCAGATCCTAAAATCTATGAATATGTCCCATGCCTGCCACATTTAAGGCAAATCCATTGAACGGTGGCAAAGTTATTAAGGTGCAAAATTTCACCATTTAACCTTAAATGGGGTACTCAACCCTAACTATGGTAGCTCTACTGTGCTACCATAATCTATCTATCTATCTATCTATCTATCTATCTATCTATCTATCTGTCTGTCTGTCTGTCTGTCTGTCTGTCTGTCTGTCTGTCTGTCTGTCTGTCTATCTATCCATCCATCCATCCATCCATCCATCCATCCATCCATCTATCTATCTATCTATCTATCTATCTATCTATCTATCTATCTATCCTCACTTTTGTCATTGTGGAACAACCCTAACTGATGTATTAAACAGAGTTTTTTTCCATGAATTTCCCTTCTTTTTGAGAATGTGCAATATAAATAGTGAATGGAATGTGGTGGTGGGCCCCATGCTCCCACCGGGCTAGCCATTTGTGGATAATAACCCTAACAGTAACATTAACACTAACAGTAATGCTGACACAAATGCAAACAATAATGGTACTGGTAACACAAATGTGAATGCAGATGCAAATGCTATAGCTTATGGAAATTGAAGCGGAAACTGAAACAGTAACAGCAACGGTGATGCAAACATAAATGCAAATGAAAACACAAGCGAAGCGCAAAAGGTAATAGTAATGTAAAAAGAAGTGATAATGGTAACAGTGATGGAAATGTAAATGCAAACGCAAATGTTAACGCAAGCGCTAATGGTAATGGTTATGGAAATGCAAACTTTGATGGGAACGGTAATGCCCATGCAAATGTGAATGGAAACGCAAATGCTAATGGTTATGGTAACGCAAATGAAAACATAAACGGTAACATAAATGCAAACAGCAATGGTAGCATAAACATAAACACTAACAACAATCTAACAGTGACGCAAACAGAAACGGTAATGCAAATGAAGTGCGAATGCAAGTGCAAATGCAAACGCAAATGGTAATGGTAACTTTTACAGTAACGGAAGAAATGCAAATTGTAATGCAAGTGCTAACGATAATGAAAACGCAAATGGCAATTCTAATGTAAACATAAATGCTAATGGTAACGCTAATGGTGATGCAAACGTTAACGTAAATGCAAACATAAACAGTAACATAAACGTAAGCGCAAAACTGAAATGCAAACAGTAACAGTAACGCTAATGGTAATGCAAATTCAAATGGTAATGCAAGTACAAACAGTAACGGTAACATAAACACGCAAGCTGTGATGGTGATGTAAACGGAAACGCAAATGCAAACTCAAACAGTAATGGTAACATAAATGCAAATGCTAATGGTAACGGTGATGACACAAACATAAACGCAAACAGTAAAGCAAATGGAATCATAAAGGCAGATGCAAATGGTAACAGTAATAGTAAGGGTAATGCAAATGCAAATGGTAACAGAAGCGCAAACAGTAATGGACAGGAAAACAGTAATGGTAACGGTGAACCAAACATAAATGGAAATGCAAATGGTAATGGAAATGCAAGCACAAATGTAAATGCAGATGATACCATTTGCATCTGTATTTACTATTGTGTTTGCTTTACTGTTTGTGTTTATGTTTGCATTTATGTCATTGTTACCGTTACCATTAGCATTTGCGTTTACGTTACCATTACCATTTGTGTTGACATTTGTATTTGATCTTCCATTTACAATACCATCACAGCTTGCGTTTACATTACTGTTACTGTTTGAGCTTGCATTACCATTCATTTGCATTACCGTTAGCGTTACCTTTTGCATTTCAGTTTGCACTTGCATTTATGTTAATGTTTACATTTGCATTTACATTAACATTTGCATCACCGTAAGCATTACCATTAACGTTTGCATTTACATTACCATTTGTGTTTGCACTTGCATTTACGTTACCACTGCCATTTGCATTTTTCTTACTGTTCACGCTTGTGTTACCATTTGCATTTCCAGTTGCGTTACTGTAAATGTTACTGTTACTGCTTGTGTTTGCATTTGCACTTGTGTTCGTGCTTCAGTTTGTGTTACCATTTCTGTTTGCATCATTGTTAGATTGCTTTTAGCATTTGTGTTTACGTTACCATTTCCGTTTGAGCTTGAGTTTGCATTACCATTTGCATTTTTGTTTGCGTTACTGTAACCATTAGAGTTTGTGTTTCCGTTCATGTTTGCATGGGTGTTTCTGTTCCCGTCAATGTTTGCATTTCCATTGCCGTTACCATTAATGTTTGCAATAACGTTTGCATTTACATTTCCATCACCATCACCATTTCTTTTTGTTACCGTTACCTTTTGCGTTTCCTCTTGCATTTTCGTTTGCATTTACGTTTGCGTCATCATTACTGTTTCTGTTTCAGCTTCCATTTCCATAAGCTTTAGCATTTGCATCTGCTTTCACATTTGCTTTACCGTTACCATTATTGTGTGCATTTCTGTCACCATTACTGTTAGCATTATTATTACTGTTAGGGTTATTATGCACAAATGGCTCCCACCACCACATTCTATTCACTGTATATATATTGCACAGTCTCAAAAAGAAGGGAAATTCATGACAAAAAACTCAGTTTAATGCATCAGTTAGGGTTGTTCCACAGTGACAAAAGTGAGGAAATTCGGTGTTAGGGTTGAAAACCCTAACTGCGCATCCCCACCACCACCACACACACACACACACACACACACACACACACACACACACACACACACATAGATGCAAGTAGGGGAAGGACCAAGGCAACACAACTCTGTGAAAAATAACTTTCTCACATTTCGTCTAAACCTGCTTCCCTCCAGTTTCATGTTGAGCTCCCTTGTTCTAGTACCCCCTCTAATTTGGAAGATGTCTCCCCCTGCATCTTATTAATGCCCTTGAGGTACCTGAATGTTTCTATACTGTCCCCCATGCCTCTCATACACTGAGTACATTACGTTTTGTGGTGGAGGCCCTGCACCATCTTGGTCGCCCTCCTTTGTACCACTTTCAGACTGTTGATGTCCTTGCAAAGGTGCCACCTCCAGAGTTATACACAGCACTCCAGGTGAGGCATCAACAGTATTTTATACAAGGCAATCAACACCTCCCTCTGTTTGCTAGTGAAACCTCTGCCTATGTACCCCAGCATGCCACTGGCTTTACCTGCAGCCTTTGTACTCTGCTTTGACACCTTTAGGTCATCAGTAATGATGATCCCAGGTACTTTTTTCCCCTGGCGATCATCAGCTCCCCCACCATCCTGTAATTCACTTCAGGGTTTCCTCTCCCCAGGTGCCTTATTTTGCATTCTTTGCATTGAATCCCAATTGCCACATCTCAGATCATTTTTTGACTTTCCCCAGGTCACTCTTCATCCTTGACACCCTGTCTGGAGTAGCCACCCTGTTGCAGATCTTGATGTGAACAGGCAGACCTTTTCCTCCAGCCCTTCTGCAACATTGCTAATGATGACATTGAACATGACTGGCACAAGGAGTGATCCCTGAGGTACCCTGCTGGACACCCCCTTTTCCCCAGAGTGTACCCTATTTACCACCACCCTCTGCCTCCTGTCAGACAGTTCTTAACCTAGAGATCCACCTTGTGCCCCATGCCCAGACTACCCATCTTGTTAACCAGCCTAATGAGTTGCAGTTTGTTCTTCAATTCCCACTCTCAAATAATGACAGTATACAGCGAGTGTTTTATTCTTTTTCTTAGGTGTTCTATTATGTGAAGAATGTTCGATTTAAAACAACGACCGGTGAGGAAGTATTTTTTGATGCAAATGGGGACCCTCCCGCTATATTTGATATCCTTAACTGGCAGCTGGCAGCTGACGGCAACCTCCAGTATGTTAACATTGGTATCTTTAATTACAGTGCTCCGCTGGATCAAAGATTCACAATCAATGAACATGTCATCATATGGAATGAAGCATTACAGGAGGTAAGGAATTGTTACTTAATTAGAAGGAAGTTGATATTTTTTTAAATGTGTTAATCTTCTATGTTATCAAAAGAAACTTTGGTTACAAATTTAAGGGCAGGGAACGCAAAACTCAGTTTTTTGATGACCGATGTGTTGAGCATTCTGCAGGAAGCACCAGTGTGGTCATAATTTTGTTATATTCATACAATGTATTCAACATGTTTCACCTGCTAAAGCCTATGTCATCATAATATATTATTGCACACAATACAGCCACCGGACCGTGGACAGGCTGTGCAATCCAGTCTGCCTACGGGGTCAGAGAGCTTTTTCACAAATAAAGTGTGATGAGTTTTCTCGGTTCTTTGATGATAAGGTGTCATCGATGAGGTTGAAGATCTGCAAAACGCATTCAAATGAGCATGGCAGTGATCGATGCGAGGTTAAAGGCCCTTGGTCTGCCTGGACAGATTTTGACCAGCCAGCAGTCATGGATATCATGAAGATTGTCCAGGGCTTGTGACCGACTTGCTTTAGTTTGGATCCTGGTCCTACATGCCTCCTTGTGGGGTGCGTGGATGTGACTGGACCAGTTCTTGCTGAGATAGTCTGGTGCTTATTGGACCAAGGGGTGTCCCTGGAGTCTCTGAAAGAGGCTATCATGACACCCCTTTTAAAGAAATGTTCCCTTGACCCAGACTGTCTCACTAACTACAGACCAATCTCTAACCTGCCCTTTTTGGGCAAGGTTATTGAGAAAGTAGTCCCGTTGCAGCTCAATGACTTTCTTACCACCCATGAAGTCTATGATCCTCTCCAGTCTGGTTTCAGGAGGTGCGATGCATTGCCTGCAGCTTTTGCAGAACTCATGGGCCTAGTTATTGACAGGACATATGTGGTTCAGTCACATTATAACAATGCTGCAAGAATTGCATTGGCGCATCACCTTTAAAGTAGGAATTTTGACCTATAAGGCCCTACAAGGGTTGGGTTCGGCGTACCTAAGGAGCTTCTGCATCCCAACACCACATCTTGCTCTGTAAGACTGGCTGGAGAGGCCTTCCTGGAGGTCCCTAGGGCCAGGTTAAAATCTTATGGGAACCAGGCATTTGAGGTGGCAGCCCCAGTTCTCTGGAACTTGCTACCAGGGTACCTCTAGAAAGTGCCATCCATAACAGTTTTTAAAAAACATCTAAAAACTTTCCTTTTTAAATAGGCATTTGGGACCTGAAGAAATTAGCCTGAGACCCCTAGACAATGTGGGAATTGTCTGTATTTGATTTCAAAGGGTTTATTTATGGATTGTGTATATATATGTACAGAATGTGACTTTTTCTAATTGCTGTTTGTGTGTACGGTAATTTATTGTAAGGGCATCCTGAGCCTAAAGAGAAAAGGCACCCCAAAAATAATAAACTCTACTGCTACTACTACTGTACAATACAGTTCCATACAATGCAATGCAATACAATGCAATGCAGTATGATACAACACAGTACAATATAATACAATACAATGCAATACAATACAATGCAATGCAATACACTGCAATACAATACAATACAATGCAATGCAATACACTGCAATACAATACATTACAATACAATGCACTACAATGCAATGCTATACTATACTATGCAATGCAATACCATACATTACAATACAATGCAATGCAATACAATGCAATGCAATATAGTACAATATAATACAATGTAATGCAGTACAATACAATATAATGCAATGCAATCCAATGCATTGCAATGCAATAGGTAGATACATTTTTCATGGCTCGTTGGTCTAGGGGTATGATTCTCGCTTAGGGTGCGAGAAGTCATGGGTTCAAATCCCCGACGAGCCCAAAAGTCATGCAGGTTAAACAATATTTTGTATAGGGGCACAGGATCCAAGACAGCATGGGTTTACAAAAGGAAGGTCCTGTCAAACTAATCTCATAGATTTCTTTGACTGGGTAACCAGAGTGGTGGACCAAGGGGGAGCAGTTGATGTCGCCTACCTTGACTTCAGCAAAGCTTTTGACACTGTTCCACATAGAAGATTGATAAATAAGCTGGGTAGGCTGGGGTGGGTCAGAAGTTGGTCAACTGGGTGGCAAACTGGTTGACGGGCAGAAAACAGAGAGTGGTGGTAAATGGTATACAGTCAGAAGAGATGCAAGTCACAAGTGGGGTACCTCAGGGATCAGTCCTGGGGCCAGTCCTCTTCAACATCTTCATTAGTGACCTTGCAGATGGACTAGAGGGTAAGGCTTGTCTGTTTGTGGATGACACCAAGATCTGCAACAGAGTAGATGATCCAGATGGGGTAGGCAGAATGAGAAGAGATCTGGATAAACTAGCAGAATGGTCAGAAGAGTGGCAACTGGGATTTAATGCAAAGAAGTGCAAAATCATGCACATAGGGAAGAGAAACCCTGAAGCCACCTATAGGCTGGGAGGAGTTGCTAGCAGTCACAAAGGAAGAAAGAGACTTGGGCATCATCATCACTGATGACCTAAAATCATCAAACAGACCTCTAAAGCAGTAGGTAAGGCTAGGGGTGTTAGGGTGTATATAGTAGGGGTATCTCAAGTGGTAAGAGGAGGTAATAATCCTCTGTACAAGACACTAGTTAGGCCCCATCTGGAGTACTGCGTGCAGTATTGGAGGCCACACCTTCACAAGGACATTAACCAAATTGAGGCAGTCCAGAGAGGGCAACCAAAATGGTGCAGGGACTGCATCAGAAGACATATGAGGACAGATTAACGGAGCTCAATATGTATACCCTTGAGCAAGGAGAGAGAGAGGTGATATGATCGAGGCATTCAAACACCTCAAGGGCATAAACAAGGTGAAAAGAGTCTAACATGTTTAAATATAAGAAAAATAGCAGGACAAGAGGACACAGCATGAGATTAGAGAGGCCGATTAAGAGGGAATGAGGAAATTCTTTTCACAGAAAGGGTGGTGGATGCATGGAATGGCTTACCACAGAAGTGGTGGCTATGAATACAGTGCAGGGCTTCAAACAGGCATGGGATAGGCATAAGGGAGCAATACAAATGACTATGAATAGATAGGCCACTGACAGAGCAAAGGCCGATGGCACATTTATAAGGTAGAAAAAGAAATGGGCAGACTGGATAGGCCTTGCGGTCCTTATCTGCCGTCAACTTCTATGTTTCTATGTTTCTATGTTATTGTAAGACAAGTTATGTTATATACATCTATAAAACATGTTTTAAAAATGTGTTAACATCAATAAAGATAACATTGACAACTTTGTAATAAACTCCACAAATCATTCCTTTATACCAGTACGCATGAACATCTGTTCATATTGCACTGTACCTTTGATATATATATTTGTTTATACATTATCGCTAAATCTTGGAATAAAAATCACCTCTTTAACTTATTTCAATCATTTATCTCATTTTTGAATATTACCACTATCTGTTATTTGTAAATGAAGCTTGTTTTTCTCTATCACTTCAAAATATAACACACTTTCCAGTGTTCTCATTGAGTCAGAGTTCAATAAATATTTTACTATGTCATCCATGTTCATGCAAAGCTGTCCCAAGACATCACCTAAAATGTTCTTTCTTGCTTACAATACAGTGCAATACAATACAATGGAATGCAATACAATACAATACAAATAGAATAATAGATAGGAGACTGTGTATTACAAGGGTGTAATACCATCTTAAGGTTCTGGGGACATGGGGACCTTCAAATGGTATTACACCTGAATAAGGAACAGTCCCCTATCTGTTATTTTTTCTAATAGATGGATCCAATGAGTTGCAAATATTTTAGTGCATGAAGCAACATATGCTAGAGTGTTGCCATGTGTCTGCTAGAGGAACCGTAATGGAGCCTTTTTTCATGGTTATCAGGGTGTTGCTATTGATAAAGAAGAAGAACTGGCATTTATATAGCACTTTTTATACACAGTGTAACCCCCCTTCAATTTGGGGATTACTTAATGTCTTCCTGGGCTCCTTAATGCCCAATGTCAGGCTAGTGTCCTGTCATAAGTATTTTTATTTATTTATTTAACTTTTGGATTAACACCTTTGACCCAGTGACTCTTTTACATAGGTTCCACATTGAGAAACAAAAAACAGACAATTATCAATATAGATAACGTTGGGCAAAACCAGTACAAGTAGGCAAGCACAGGGAAGTACAGTGCAGGTATACAGAGAGGTAATATGAACAGCACTGGTGGGACATTTGGTAAAGTCTCAGAAGCTACGCATGCAAGGGAAGCAGTACACATGAAAACAGAGAAGGAATTTGAAGTTCAGTAAACCAATACCTATCTGCCCAATGGAAGTAGTGGAGTCAGGGTCACTTAGCAGGCAAGTAACAAGGAAGAGAGAAGAGGGGGTGCAGGAGTGCACAACGAGGGATAAAGGTCGAAGAGGGGGAGATATATTTGTATAGGGTAGTGCAGACGGAGGCCTTGTCTGTAGGAAAAACAACAGTGGAGCAGGCCAGCAGGGGAGATTGTCTGGCCAGAATGGACGGCTTATAGGGGCAGCGGTATAAATTCTAAATTAAAGTTGGCAGAGGGTTAGCAGGGAAGGTTAGAGAGCAAGAAAGGGCAGTGTGTGGCTAGTGGGCAGAGAAAAAATGCTCCAGGTTAAGTATAGGGAGTGAGAGGGTTTAGGCGAAACAGTCGCAGGAGGCAAGGGCAACAAGGTGTTCACGGAGCATCTGTTTGAAAGGGCCAATGGTGGGGGAGTTTGCAACCTCACTAGGTAGGGAATTAAACCCTTTAGGAGCTCTAAAGACAAAACACTGCTGTCCTTGGGATGTGCAACAAGGGGGATCTTGTCAGGTGTATGTGTCTGATCTTCTGATATGAACGATATTGTTTGACAGACTGAGGAAATTTTGCGCTCCATCTGGGAGCAGGCCAAGGGAGACCTTCTTTACAGTGAGGCAAGTGTGATGGAGAATCCAACCCTGCAGGTTTAACCAACCAGACTGCTCGAAGAGATGGCAAGTGTGTGTCTGAGGTGCAGCTCCCAGAAGAAGTCTGCAGGCATTATTCAAAGCTTTAGCTATATTAGTTAGTGTTGAGTCTAAGGTGGCTCCGTAAATCACTAGACCATAGTCAATTATCGAGATGATTGAGCTTTGTATTGCAAGCTTAAGGGCTTGTTCAGTTAAGCAGTGCTTATATTTGCGGAGGAGACCTAAGTGGGTATTCACTGATTTGGCTATAAGATCAATATGGTTAGTAAAGGAGAGGGTCGAGTCCAGCGTGACCCCGAGGTACTTAAAAGATTCCATCTGTTCCAAGGCATAGCCAGCATGGTTCCTGACTGTCAGCGGTTTGGCTTTATGCTTACTGTGTGAGCTGTGGAAGAGCATAGATTTTCTCTTTTTTATAATTAATCACCAGCTTCATCCCAATGAACCAATCCTCAACCGCTGTGACGTATTCCTGTAGTTGGCTCTCTAGCCTGGGATGGTCTGAGTTTTTTGTGAAAATTACAGCATCATCTGCATATAGTAGGATCTGTTCCATGCCGCAGTGGGGCAGCTTGTTAAGTACGTCTGTTTATTTGCAAGAGAATGCAATGTTGAGCCTCCCTGCCTGTCCCTTTAAGAGAACAGCTAATCTGTCTTAAGTAAATGGTCTGTGCTGAGTCCATGGAATTTAGGGCTTGCGACCAGCCAGACATTACTCTGCTTTGCTCCACTCTGTAGTTGCTACTTGTGCAGAGGGAGCCTGTGTAGGAATTGTGCTTATTCACTGTTTGTACCCTGTTATATTTGAAATAGAGAACTTTGCCTTACCTGCTTTATTTACAGTTCGTCCCTTCAGATGGAGCCACCATGTTAGGTCAAGGACTTCCAGTAATTGGACCAATCAGACTCTCTGGGCCTAAAATGGATCCTGCCCCAGTGGTCTTGTGAGAAAGAAAACTGTAGTTTTTGTAGTTTTGATGTTGGCACCAAAATTGGCACAGAGGGGGAGCCAAAACTGTGACTGATGGCTCCTTCAACCAACCAAACACCTGGATTTACAAGGGAAATCCTCAGTGTGATACGAGACAGTGGATCAGTTACAGCTGGAGTTTGAAGTGTGCACAGCTCGAGCTCTTGAGCAGCTGCTCCCAGAAGGAATGCAAGGGACTCAGCAAGAAGAGGACCAACTAAGCCTCTCTGCTACCTTTTTGCCTGCATTAAGACTGCCTGTAGAAGAAGAAGTCAGACTTGTCCAATTCCAGCCTGGAACTGTGGCAGAGAAGAAGAAGAAGTTTGTTAGTGCTAATTGTGATTTGGACTGAAGACTTGCTCCTGAAGTGATCGGCCCAGCTTGTGTGCAACACATGCTCAGATCAAAGGGTTTGCTCAGTAAAGCTGGTGAATTGCAACTGGACTATATCCAAACTGTATCCTGAGGTAGCTGTTTATTTTGAAAGTACTGAATGTGTTACATGGGTCAAAACCTGTTTACCCATGGCCAAACCTGTTACGCCAGCTTGAGGCTTCACTAACAGAATGTCATGAACTTTGACAAACTGCTCATCCTGCCTGGGCCTTGCCAACTTGGCCTAGGCTGCTGCTCCTGCACTAGAGACTGTTCTGGCGAGAGACCGGCTCAGGGATCCAGCCCCTGTGCAGCAACAACAAGCAGGGTGCGGCCACATGGAAGAAAGGCTGTGAAGAGGTGTCTCATGTCGGCCCCGTTTCCCCATGCCCATTGGTCATCAGCATGAGGTCTTCATATTCGCTGCCTTGCAGCAGACTCCTGGTAGTGTGAGTACAAATCAGAATAGCTCCCTGCAATGAGAGTTTCAATCCTCTATGGTACAATATAATTCTTTCAAATTCTTGGGTTTACAAAGGACTGAGCCAACTGGCTTGGATTACAAATAATCAGGTTGTTGTGCATGTTAACTGCTTTTCTTTCCTCTGAGGGCCCCAACATCAGCTGCAACACTGGCAACCCCTAGGAAACGCCACTGGCTAGCCAGACTTACCATCCTGAGTACCCAGTGTTGTGTGACTGTCATGTTGGGGCTAAAAGTGCATGCCAAACCTGAATCAAATCAGATTGCTAATCATATGACTAAATTCATGCCATTTCCTTCTTTACTGCCCCCAAATAAACCTGGTTTTCTTTCTTTACATTTAACTTGGCTAGTGTGCATATTATTAGTTGGATTACTGTGTTAAGCATGTGTTATTGTATTGCTAACCTTACTTTTTATAAGGGGGGTCTCTAGTAAAACTATTGCAAATTGAACCCTGGTGGTAAGCGTGAAGGGTGTGTTCACATTATTACTGTTCCATACTGTCTGTGAATTTACTACCGTATCAGGTACTAGCCCACTAGGAGGGTTGCTAGGGGGGTTATAACTTCCCAGAGTGCTATACCAGAACAGACAAGCATCCCCAATACTGCTACTCTTGGTGGAGGCATCTTAATAGCAAACTCAGGCCCCTCAACCTGTGTGTAACCATAGAGGTAGGGGTAGTGGCCCTTAGAATAGTGCTACCTAGTGGTTACATCTTGGAGGCACTTCTGGGATTGGTGCCTTCTTGTACTGAAAATACAAAATTGCAGTTAATTATAAATTTGGCAGCAAAGTAGGCAATGAATGTATCATCCACACTGTTAAGGACTGCGCCAGATACGTCTATTGAAAATTGTCAGGAAATTATCCCTACCTTTAGCAGGGAGGATGACTAGGAAACCTGGATAAGAACATGCTACCAGTTTGTTATAAAATTTGCCAGGTACCAATGCCTAGAAATGCCAAGAAATTGTAGCAAACCTCAGGGGTCCCGCCTTGATCATAATTTGGGGATTCCGATCTACTGAGTTCACTGCCTCCTCACAGCAGTATTTGGATGCCTTAGCTTTAGTTTGTGATTGATCAAATAATAGTAGAAACAGATGTTCGATTTTGTGCTTTATGGAAGAATGGCAAAAAGTCCCCAGACCACATGTCTGTCATGGTGGCTATTGTTAGGAAAAGAGCTGGTGGAATACCAGATGAAACTAAACTGTCTGGAGTTAATGACTCTGATATTACAATGGACAATGATGCAAATGAAAATGATGAGTCTGACAGTATCAGTTATGTGTTATGTTATTTAAATTCCACACAATTTCCTCTTGATGTCAAACCTGGAATTTCAGAACAAATTAATGAAAGTATTTCTGCTAAACCAGAACAAAAAGAGCAAGAAAATGAAAGTATTTCTATTGCAGAACAGCCAGCCAGTGCAGAGGTACCCCTTTCATCAGAAGCTAACTTATTGATAAACAGTGAGCCGTGACTGACCAATCCAAGTGCCAATGTTGAAAGGACTGAGCCTGTGCTTGCCCATCCCCAAAAGTCAGGAACAGCCATGAAGCCCATAGTTCATCTTAGTTATGACTCCCCAGGAAGGCCTGAAGACCTTCCAATGAATATAGTTCACAAGGAGGTATACATTTCATAAAACTCTCTTCCAAAACAAGGCAACTCTTCCATCTCAAAGCTGATAGTGAAGCCATCCAGTCAGTATACTAATGCCCTTGCCCCATGCAGCCCAAGGGTAGCTGATACGGAGAGGCCCCAAGTCATGTGGGTAAGTGTGCAGGAGGTAGTACAAACCAGGTTTGTAAGAGTGATATGTGCAACAACTTGAATTTGTTAACCTGTTTATGAAAAGTAATGTATTCTTATGAAAACTAAATTATCTACTGAAAAGAATAGTAATGCTGTTGTTATAGTTAGTTATTTTCACTGATGGATCAGATTTTACTTTGTAGTATACCGATAAAACATGCATGTATTTACATATAATGTTTTGTAGTATGTGTAGACCTGACCCGGGTGCCAAGTTTTTCCAGGCAGGGAAGAGTGTAACCCCCACACAATCAGATGTTTACTTAATGTCTTCCTGAGCTCCTTAATGCCCAATGTTAGGCTGGTGTCCTGTCTTATGTAAGTCTGTTTATTTGTGAGAGAGTGCCATGTTGAGCCTCCACTCCCGTCCCTTTAAGAGAATAGCTAATCTGTGTTAAGGATCATGGGCTGGATATTCAAACTGCACCATTCAAAGGTGCAAGCCCTTGCGCTGCGCAAAATAGTTGCACAGGGGCGTGTCCGGGGCGATATTCAAAGGAGTTGCGCTATTGAGCAACTCCTTTGAATATCACCCCCCAGCCACAGCCATTATGAATGACGCAGTGGAACTTGTGCCACCACAAGTTGACGAGTGCGGAGCATTCCAACTTGCGGTGGCGCAAAGTACCATTGCGCCAGCAAATCGTGATATTCAAAGGTGACATGCAAATGGGGCTATAATTCATGCAAGGTGGAGGGGGCTATTTGCATCTGATTAGCCTGATTTGCATGCCATTAGCATGTAGGTGTGCCGATCCCCGAGGACTTGTGCCTGGCCCCTGCCAGGCAGCAGCCATCGGGGACCGACGCCCCCTGCAGCCCGATCGCGGGCAGCAACGTGGCTCCCCCACAACGTATCCCTGGTGGTCCAGTGGACCGAAATGCCTGATCATGGGCAGTAAGTGTCAGAACCCCCCCAAACATATCCAAATGCCTGATCGCGGGCAGTATGTTTAAGAACCCCCCCCCCGATGTATCCCTGGTGGTCCAGTGGACTGAAATGCCCGATCGCGGGCAGTAAGTGTCAGAACCCCGATGTATCCCTGGTGGTCCAGTGGACGAAATGCCGATCGCGGGCAGTAAGTGTCAGAACCCCGAGCGTATCAAATGCCTGATCACGGGCAGTATGTTTAAGAACCCCGACATATCCCTGGTGGTCCAGTGGACCGAAATGCCCGATTGTGGGCAGTAAGTGTCAAGAACCCCAAAGCGTATCCAAATGCCCGATTGCAGGCGGTAAGTGTCAGAAACCCCCGAGCGTATCCTGGTGGCTAGTGTCCCCCACCCCACCACCACGAAACCCCACCACCCTGCTCCCCAAAGCCAGTGGGTGGCAGCATCCACCCGCCTGCTGCCCGCCGTAGCCGACTGCTGCCCAGTAGGGCTGCACGCGCAGTGGTGCAGTGCAAGGGCCAATGGGCATCGCAGCCCATACTGTACATGACGGTCAGATTTGTGAATGAATTCATTCACAAATCGGACTGTCATGTACAGTATAGGCTACGCCATTGGCCCTGCACTGCACCAATGGCGTGCAGGCCCACCCGGTAGTCAGTCAGTGGCTGGGGCAGGCGGTGGGATGCTGCCGTCACCACGCTGTGGGGAGTAGTGCGGTGGGGCTCGGTGGGTGGGTGGAGGGACACTAGCCACCAGGGACACGCTGCGGGTTCTGACACTTACTGCCCGGCGATCAGGCATTTGACACGCTCGAGGGGGTTCTTGACACTTACTGCCCACGATTGGGCATTTGGATATGTTCGGGGGGGTTCTGACACTTACTGCCCGCGATTGGGTATTTCGGTCCACTGCACCACCAGGGATACGTTGGGGAGCCAATTGCTGCCCGCGATCAGGCTGTTGGAGGAGTACACTATGCCCGCTGGTGGGCCAGTGGGGGGTGGTGGTGAGGATTTACAGTCGGCTGCGGGGGGCACAGGGACTGGGTTGGGGGCCAGCCACAGGTGGCAGCTGCTGTGTTTCGCCTTGCAATGCAGCAGCTCACCTGTGGGTGGCCCTCGACTTAAGCCTTTTTTTTTTGGCTCAAAGTCGTGCAGGTGCAGGTTGGGGGTTGCGCCTGCATGACTCTGCACAGCCCGGCTGAATATCGGGCTGTGCAGTTTATGCATGGTTCCTCCCCCTCCAGTTGAGCATGCATTCATTTGCATTGCGCTGTTGCTCAGCCTGTTTTCAGTGGCGCAACTGTCTCCTGCTGAATATCGCAGAATGGCGCAATGTAGGACTTGCTCATGCGCAACCCTATTGCGCATGGCGCAACACTTTTGAATATCCCACCCCACGTGCAAAGGTTTTTGCATATTGTTAATAAAGCTTGAATTCAAGTCCCTGTGTCATAATTAGTGTTTCCAGAAAATTTCATGCTGTTTGGTTTTGTGATTTTCTTTAAATAGCATTTGTTAACTTGCTCTACAGTGGCTGAAAACAGTGGAGTTCTTTCTGTCTCTCAATCAGGCTTGGAGAATGATAACATCATTGTGGAGTACTGTAGCTTGCTGCTTCATATTCCCAATAATAGCAGGCTGTAAAGTTAATAGTTTACCCACCAGGTTTCTTACAAACTCAGTCTGTGGTTTGTGTTTAGATAGAGTAGCTTAAAATCTTATCTTTCTCTTCTTACAAAAGTGGATCATTTGAGTTTTAATGCTGAATTTAAGTAGTGAAAATCTTTTTCTGTGACAGGTAAGCTTGTGGGTATCACAACTCTCACTTCTTTCTCATCAAAACTGATTTTTCCTAACTATATAACACAGGGTTGCTTAGTGAATAGAAAATAAATATAAATGTTGTTTATTTATACCATAGAAATAAGTTGCCCTTGATGTAGCCTTCATAAATATATTCATATAAGAACTTTTTTAATGTCAGGTTGACAAACAGATGCCTGTCACACTCTACTATTACAACACATGAGCTGTTTGAACTCACAAAGTTCAGTTTTCTGATGCTTTCTGCGTGAAAATACAACATGTATGCGTATAGCTAGAAACACTTTATGGTACCCTGATGCATCATGTCTCTTCCCCACAGTTTAGGAAGCTGAACTCTGCTGCCACCTGTCCCCTGCCCCAAAAGCCCCCTGTCTTCTGGTACAAATTCAAGGCTGCTGCACCCTGCTGCCAACTGTCTTCTCCCACATAGTCGGGGATTGTGCACCCTGCTGCCTCCATCCCCTGCCTAAAGAATCAGGGCTGCTGCACTCTACCTGAACAATGGGGGTTGCTGAACCCTGCTGCCATCTCCCCTCCCCCCAGACAGGGATGCTGTGCCTGATGCCACTGTTCCTGTTTCCACAGTCAGGGCTGCTGTGCTCTGTTAAGCCTTAGAGTCCTAGGATGCTTGCCTCCGCAGTTGGGGCTGCTGCACCATGCTGCCCTTGGTCACATGAGGTATGGCTTTTGCTGCAGCCTGATACTCACTTCCAATGCTCTACATGGGGAGGGCTGCTGTTCCATGCACACCTTGTCTTCTGGTCAGGGCTGCTGCACCCGGATGCCCCCCTGTGTCCTGCCCCACAGTTGAGGCTTCTGCACCGTGCTGTCCCCAGTCCCCTGTCAAAACAGCCAGTGCTGCTGCACCCTGCTCCTGTCTACACAGTTGGGGTTGCTGTGTCTTGCTGTGCCCTAGACCCCCGTGTCTTTGCAGTTATGGCTGCTGCATAATGCTGCCATGCCACTTGCCACAAGATTCAGGTCGTTTGCTTCACCCTGTTGTATGCCTCCATAGTTGAGACCATTGCACCCTACTGTCCCTCTGCTACCTGAATCAGATCCTTTTTTTACACCCTGCAGCCCACATCCCTTTTCACAAACAGTCATGGCTGCTGTACCCTGATGACACCCCTATCTCCTGGCCAAAAAGTTGAGGTTGCTGCACCCCACTGCCCTCTTTCCCCACCCCCCAAAATCATAGTCATGGCACCCTGTTGCCCCCTGTTCCTGTAGGACATAGCAGAATAGTGTAATAATCTTAACTATGGAGGCAAAGGGCTCCATGGTGCGGCACAGCACAGTGATTACAGGGGACAGAGGGCTCCATGGTGTGGCACAGCACAGTGATTACAGGGGACAGAGGGAAGCATGGTGCGGCACAGCACAGTGATTACAGGGGACAGAGGGCTCCATGATGCGGCACAGCACAGTGATTACAAGGGACAGAGGGCTCCATGGTGCGGCACAGCACAGTGATTACAGAGGACAGAGGGCTCCATGGTGCGGCACAGCACAGTGATTACAGGGGACAGAGGGCAGCATGGTGCGGCACAGCACAGTGATTACAAGGGACAGAGGGCAGCATGGTGCAGAAGTCTTGAATGTGGGCAGGACACAGGTGGGCATCAGAGTACAGCAGCTATAACCATTGTACATGGTACACAAGGTACAGCAGCCAAGCCCTTTTGGGGCAGTGGAAGTGTATAGCAGAGTTCAGCAGCCCTAACTTTGGAAGCAGGGGGTCTGGAACTCTACTGTGTAGCACAGCATAGCAGCCCTGACTGTGAAGACAAGAACAGGAGGCAACAGGGTGGTGTGTCTGTGACTGTGGATGTGGATATGGGGACAGAGGGCAGCAGGGTGCATCAGCCTGAACTCTTCAGGTAAGAGATAGGGGTGGAATCAGGGTACAGAAGTTCAAAATGAGGGACAGGGTGCAGTAGCCATCCCTGTTTGGGACAAGGCATGTGGACAGAAGGGTGTAGCAAAGGATCTAACTCCGGTAACATGGACCAGGAGAGTGCAACTGCCTCATCTGAGGAGGCATGCAACAGGGATCAGCAAATGACCTGACTCTTGTGGCATGTGGCAGCATGGTACAGCAGCCATAACTGTGGAGGCATGGGGCTCTAGGCCACAGCAACACCAACTGTGCAGACAGCAGCACGGTTCAGCAGCCGTGGCTGTGCTGACAGGGGACAGAGAACAGCATGGTACAGAATCCTTGACCATGGGGCTGGACACTGGGGGGGGGCATCAGGGTGCAGCAGCCCTTACTGTGAGAATGGGTGTGTGTGGTGCAGCTGCCCTACCAATTTAGGGCAATGGAAGAGGGTAACAGGGTGCAGCAAAAGCCCCACCTCAGGTAACCTAGAGTAGTATGGTGCAGCAGTTCAAACTGTGGAGGCAGGGGGACCTGGGACTCTAGAGCTTAGAAAAGCACAGCATCTCTGACTGTGGAAACAGGGTCAGGGTGCAACAGGTGCAGCATCCATGACTGTGCAGGTGGGGTAAAGAGGGCAGCAGGGTGCAGCAACTCCAACTGTTTAGGTAGGGGGCAGCAGGGAGCAGCTACCATGATTCTTTAGGCAGAAGAAGGAGGCAGCAGGGTGCACAATCCCCTACTGTGTGGGAAAAGACAGTGGGCAGCAATGTGCAGCAGCCTTGAATGTGGAGCAGAAGGCAGGTGGCTTGTAGGGCAGGGGACATGTGGCAGCAGAGTTCATCTGCCTAAACTGTGGAGAAGAGACATGGTGCATCAGGATGCCATATAGTATTTCTAGTTATACACATACATGATGCATTTTCACACAGAAACCAACAAAGAACTGAACTTTGTGAGTTCAGACAGTATATGTGCTTGAAATAGTTGAGTGTGACAGGCACCTGCTGGTCAATGTACATGAAAAAATGTTCTTACGTGAATGCATTTATGAAAGCTATATCAAAGACAAACTATTTCTATGAATGAACAAAATTTAGATTTATGTCATATTCATTAAACAACCATGTGTTATATAGTTAGAAACAAATCACTTTTGATGAGAAAAAAACTAAGAGCTGTGATACACACAAGCTTATCTCTCCCAGTGAAAGATTTCTACTTCTTTAATTCAGTACTGAAGCTCAAATTATCCACTTTTCTAAGAAGAGAATGATAGACTTTAAGCTATTCTATCTAAACACAAACCACAGACTGTCTGTAAGAAACCTGGTGAGCAAACCATTAACTCTAAAGCCTGCAGTTATTGGAAATATGAAGCAGCAAACTACAGTACTCCACAATGATGTCATCATTCTCCTAGCCTAACTAAGAGACAGAAATAACTCCACTGTTTTCACCCACTGTAGAACAAGTTAACAAATGCTATTTAAAGAAGACCACAAAACCAAACAGCATATCCAGCAGCTCAGCAAGTTTGGGCTTGTAACCGGCCAGACATTGCTCTGTTTTACACCACTCCGTAGTTGCTACTTGTACAGATGGAGCCTGTGTAGGAACTGTGCTTATTTACTGTTTGTACCCTGTTATATTTGAAGTAGAGACATTTGTTTAACCTGCTTTATTTTCAGTTTATTCATTTGGATGGGAGTCACCATGTTAGGTCCAGGACTTCCAATAATTGGACCATCATACTCAAGGGGCCCCTGCCCCAGGGGTCTTGTGGGAAGGAAAATGGTAGTTTTTATAGTTTTGATGTTGGTACCTAAATTAGAGACATGGAAACATAGAATTTGATGGCAGATAAGGACTGCTTGGCCCACCTAGTCTGCTCATTTCCCTACCTAATGGATAAGCTGCAGATCCTAGCTAACCGACAGCCTTTTTCTTTCTACCCCCCCACTAGAATTGCATTATGTCTGTCCCATGCATTATTGAATTCCCCCACTGTTTTTGACTCCACTACCTCCTCAGGAAGGTTGTTCCATATATCCACAACCCTCCCCGTGAAAAAATACTTCCTCTCATTACTTTTGAGCCTTCCCCCCTCTATCTTCAAATTGTGTCCCCTTGTTCTTGCACATCTCTTTTTCTGAAAGATGCTACCCTCTTGGACTTTGTTGATTCTCTTAAGGTACTTGAAAGTTTCTGTCATGTCCTCCCTCTCCCTCCTCTCCTCAAGGGTGTACATATTAAGCTCCTTTAATCTCTGTTCATATTTCTTCTGGTGTAGACCCAGCACCATTTTAGTTGCCCTCCTCTGGACAGACTCCATCCCATCTATGTCCTTGCAGAGATGGGGTCTCCTGAACTGGACACAGTACTCCAGATGGGGTCTCACCAACTGTCTGTACAGAGGGATAACAACTTCCTGTTTTCCACTGGTGATGCCTCTCCCTATGCATCCCAGTATCTGCCAGCCCTCCTTACTGCCTTCTTACATTGCTTGCCCACCTTAAGGTCATCTGCTATGACTACCCCAGGTCCCTTTTCATTTTTGATGTTGTTAGTACCCCTATTGTGTACTCTTCCTCTGGGTTTTTGTTTCCCATGTGCATTACTCTGCACTTCTTTGCATTGAATCTAAGCTGCCATACGTTTGACCATTCCCCCAACCTTACAAAGTCCCTTCGCATCCTTTCTGCCCCACCTTCTGTATCAAAACTGTTGCAGATCTTTGTCTTATCTGTGAAGAGACATACTTTTCCTTCCAGCCCCTCTACAATGTCACTTATAAAGACATTAAAGAGGACCGGTCCCAGTACTGAACCTTGCAGTACCCCGCTAGTATCCTCCCTTTCTTCAGAGTGGACTCCGTTTACTATTACTCTCTGTATACTGTTGTCCAGCCAATTTTCTACCCAGGCTACCACTTTGGGGCCCACTCCAAGGCTGGCTAACTTGTATATTAACCTTTTGTGTGAGACTGTGTAAAATGCCTTGCTAAAGTCTAGGTAGGCCATGTCCACAGTCCCTCCCCGGTCTACTACTTTGCTCACCCAGTCAAAGAAATCTATTAGATTCATCTGACATGACCTTCCTGCTGTGAATCCATGCTGTCATGGGTCCTGTGCCCCACTGGCCTCTAGAAACTCAATAGTTCTTTCCTTCAGAAGTGATTCCATCATTTCCCTACCACTGAGGTCAAACTAACAGGTCTGTAGTTTCCTGCCTCTGTCTTACTCCCACATTTGTGCAGGGGAATCACATCAGCCCTCCTCCAGCCCTCAGGTACCACACCATCCTCCCACGATTTGTTAAAGAGGGTAGTCTGTGGTGTCACTAGTTCTACCCTTAGTTCTGTCAGAATTCTTGGGTGAATCCCATCAGGCCCCATTGCTTTGTCCATCTTCAGTTTTAAGAGTTCTTTCAGAATCCTTTCTTCTGTGAATCTAGAGTGCTTCTATTCCTTGATTTAGGTACCTCTCCCTCCTCTTCTTTTGTGAATACTGAGCAGACATATTCATTCAGTATCCCTGAGTTTTCACTGTCAGCCTCTGCTCACCCTTCCTTCCCTTTATTAATAATTATGCATCACTATCCCTCCCTTGGTCTTTTGGCAAGAAGTGGGAACCTAAATTGTAACTGATGGCTCCTTCAGCTAACCAAACACATGGGTTTACAAGGGAAATCTCCAGTGCGATAAGAGACAGTGGATCAGTTAGAGTTGGAGATTGAAGTGTGAACCACTCAAGCTCTTGAGCAGCTGATCCCGGAAGAAGCACAGGGGAATCGGCGGGAAGAGGCCCAACTAGCTTCCCTGCTACCTTTTCTCCTTCATTGAAACTGCCTATAGCAAAAGTCAGACCTGTCTGATTCCAGCCTGGAACTGTGGCACAGGAGAAGAAGTTTGTTAATGCTACTTGTGATTTGGACCGAAGTCTTGCTCCTATAGTGATCGATCCAGCTTGTGTGTGACACATACTAGGATTGAAGGATTTGCTCAGTAAAGCTGCTGAATTGCAACTGGACTATATCCAAACTGTATCCTGAGGTAGCTGTTTATCTTGAATGTACTGAATGTGTTACATGGGTTGAAACCTGTTTACGCATGGCCAAACCTGTTACGCCAGCTAGAGGCTTCACTAGCAGAAGATCCAGATCTTTTATGAACTACTCATCCTCCCTAGGCCTTGACAGCTCAGCCTTGGTCATTACTCCTGCACCAGAGAATGTTTCAGCGAGAGCCTGGCTCAGGGATACAGCCCCTGTGCAGCAACAACACACAGTTTGCAACCACCTGGAGAAAAGGTTGTGAAAAAGAGGTGAGTCATGTTGGCCTTGTTTCCCCATGCCCATTGGTCATCAGCATGAGGTCTCCATATCGCTTGCCTTGCAGCAGACTCCAGGTAGCAGGAGTACAAATCAGGGTTGCTCCCTGCAACAAGAGTTGAAATCATCTGTGGTACCATCTAATTGTTTCAAATTCTGGGTTTACAAAGGACTGAGCCAACTGTCTCAGATTACAACAATGTATCCCTAAGTGCTTTACAAGCAATGTTAGGCTGATAGTGAAGTGACTGAATGTGTAGTGATGGCCATATTGCACATCAACACACACACACAGCCTGGTCAATTGCATGAACCAGATTATGTGAAAGGGAATGTTGGCCAGGACACCAGGAATGTTCCCTACTCTTTGTGAAGAGTGCCCTGGGTTCTTTTACATTCACCAGGACATCGACCAGGACAACACCAGGATGAGTAGAAGGGGCATCAGTTTAATGTCTCATCTGAAGGACGGCACACCCCAGCAGAACAGCACCCCCCCAATACTGCACTTGGATGCTAGCATTTTTAGGTGCAAGTCCAATCCCAGTATGTGACAGGAATCCACAACCTTCTGGTCCAGAGGTGGATGTGCTACCAACTGAGCCATGCTGACACCCTACTGATGCTGCAACTTCCACACATCTCTAAAGCTACCAGAGTATATTTTGATTAGTTGTCGGGGTGTTTTTTCCTAAAGATTATGTAGGAAAATGGTAGTGCATTTATGCAAGAGGGGTCAAGAAGGAGCTCCGTTTCTTGATTAATGGTGTGGGTTAGTTTTTGTTTTGTTCAACTGAAGTTGATAAAAAGAAAAAAAACTATTTTAATTTGTTTTGTTGGGGATGACAGAGAGTGACGTGTTGGCTGATTCAGCAGCCAGGAGCTGAAGTGTAGATGAGACGGTGGTTTCAACTTCCTGGCACCAGGTGACAGAATTTAAGAAACAGCCTGAGTAAGAAAAAAATAAAAGATACTGATTTGTAATCTCTGGGCCTCGTGTCATGCCATGGATAAAAAAATTAGCTATTTTCTGGGGCATTTTGTTGTTTGGTTTTCGGCAAGCGGAGAGTTGGCTTTTCTTGTACATAGCGGTTACAGTGAACTCCAGCTCCCACTCTTCATGAGACAGTCCTAAAATTGCTCTTTTGTATTTCTGTGGTAATACTGTAATTCAGAGTTCTGAACAATAGTATTATGGGCTTTAAACTATAGCATTACTGAACAGCAACAATACTATTATCAGTTTCCTAGTGTGGTATTATGGGTTTTTTGTATACTTTACCGCACTATTATTTCTATCTATCCATATATTACAATACAGTACACTACAATACAATACAGTGGAATGCAGCACACTATAATATAAAGTGGTACAGTAAAATAAGAGAGAGAAAGTGCACCAGGCAGTTGAATTCCTATTTTCAGACATGACCCAGAATATCAATGCAATGCAGTACAACAGAACAGAGTAGAATACAATGCAATACAACACAACACAACACAACACAACACCACACCACATTATTTAGTAATTTATTGGTGTTGCATAATTAGGGAAAAGAGAAAGATTGAACAGGAGCAGGACAATCTTAAAAAAAAAAAACATTTACTTAGACTGGATTACAGCAAAGATTTATTTATGGCCATTCTAAAGTACTGATGAGTATTCAGACTAGTAAGTTGCACAAAATATGATCATGTGCTTCTTTCACCAATTTGCTTAAAGCTTAATCAAGAGTTAATTATTCACTGTAATCTCTTTAGAATGTAGAATTTGTCAAGCACTCTCGGCTATTCTTGAAATCCATGTGAAGCAACCCTCTCTCTGCACACAATCCATGTCATGCAAACCTATGTCAGATCAGATATGTCAAGCAACCCCCACTTCTTCCTTTATGTGAAACAAGCTCAGCTCTGGGTCTTTACCAAACTAAACAATGCTTCCTCCTGAATCCATGTCAAGCAAGCCAACCTCCACCTCCATGTCATAAAAACCTTATAATAACTGGTCAGCAATTTCTCTCAGTGTACTGACCAGGTTGATATTTCCCATAACAACCAGCTGGTTGTTATGACATTCACGAGCCAGGCCAATCAATCTATGCCACTGCCTCACTGGCCAACATTCCGTGTGTGGGTGGGCCATACCGTCTCACAAACATGGCAGCACCATCTCTCGCTTATAGACCTGCCACCACAGTGACTTCACACTTGCATTATTTTACTTATTTTACACTACCTGGTTGATCCTGCCATTTGTTTTTCCATTTCAAACTCTATTTGGCTGATCCCACCCATCGTCTGCTTCAGAAAGGCAACGCGCCATCACACACAGTGCCAGCCCGATCAGGACTGCTCGCTTCAAATGTAAGTGGAAAAAAATTACAAAACAAAGGACAAAAACTTTTAAATAAATAATGAGAGGTACAGTGTGTGTGTGTGTGTGTGTGTGTGTGTGTGTGTGTGTGCGTGCACACTGACACTGAGGGTTACAGAAACTGGGCTGGAGAAAAATTGCTGGCCCATTATTATAAAAAATAAAAGATGGGGAGGATGTGCATATGAGAATTTAATGCACACCTTCATTGTGGGATGCTTTGATAAACTCCTCTGGCTTTGCCCTTGGGGTTTATGTAGCATCCCACAACTTGGGAGTGCATTAAAGTCTCATATCAAACCCTTCCCCATCCATTATTCTCTATATCTGATTCTATTTCACATGTCAAAATAACACCTCTTCCACAATTAATGTCATGCAAATCCATCTATTCCAGAATCCATGTCAAAGATACCCAATCTCCTCCGCAGTCCTTGTCAAGAAAATCCATCTGCAACACAATATGGATCAATCAAACACTACGTCATCCAGAATTCATGTTACATTAAGGCAACCTTCTTCACAATAATTATCAAGCAATCTTGTTTTATTCCTAGTCCAGGTTAAAGAAACCAGCCATCTTCCAAAATCTATAGCATAATAACATATTCACCTAGACAGTCCTTGTTAAATAAACCCAGCTCCATTCCAATCTATGTCTGTCAAATCCCACAACCTCCAAATCTTAGCCAAGTCAACTAATAAGTCAATCAACGCCCTATAGAAAATGAACTACATCAAGCAAATAAGCATCTTCCAGAATACATATTAAGCAAATTAACATCATCCAAAATCCATATTAGGAAAATCCCATCTGACCATAATCTACGTTAAGCAAACCAACATACTATATATAGTAGAACTGATTTATTACACTGTAAAAAAAGTTTTGCTATGTTCGCTGTAGAAAGAGACCCGCTAAATTAATTGAACAGCTAAGTTAGTTATCTGTGTCAGACTTATTATACGGAAGAACAGAACAGTGAACTTTAACTGCAGCTAACAAGTTGCATAGTCTTGGACCGCTAAATTAAACTAATACACTACTTTTTACTTCTACAGTAATCCATATTAAGCATATCAGCCTCCTCTTTCTGAACCCATTTCAAGAAAAGCCAATCTCCTTCAGAGCCCATGGAAAGCAAGTCAATTGTTATTAGGTCTATGTATGTGAAGTGCCATATAGGTGTATATTTCTTTCATGAATGCATACAGTTTGTATTGTGGTTTTATGTTACTTATGGTGGACTTATTTATGTTATTTGTTGTATAGCACTTCAAGCCCTGGAGACGTGCTTTGTAAAAGTAGTAGTAGTAAAAATATTTATTGTTATACAGGATTTACAAGACTTTAGGTCAAAAAGACCTATTTTCAAAGTCATCCGGTGTAAAGAACAATCAAGTTACAGTTAAGTATCAAAAACATGACAATACATACATTATAGTACTCAGTCATACGTTAATACACAAATATTGCCTGATTTACATAATGTGAGTCATACAGTATAGAATAAAAGACTTTGTTACACATTATGTTACAGACTGTAATGACATACCCTACCTGTTAAAATGTCTTTTTATACAAGTACAATCAGGAGAAAATATTTAATTCAAACCTATTTTAAATTATGTTAGTTTGGTAACATTTCTTAATTGAGGGGGAATTTCATTCCAAATTTTTGCCACCTGGGCCTGTAATGTCATGTTCCCATATTTTGTGTTAATTTTAGGAAAAGTGTATCCCCTGTGTTTCACATCCCTTAGTGCGTAGGAATGACTCTTGCAAGTTATAGCCAAATCCATATTACCTTTTATCATCCACTTATTTATTTTATATATAAATATTGAATATTGTTTTTTAAACCGTACTGTTAAATTATCCCAATTTAAATCGTTATACATGGTGCAATGATGGGTAGTGAAGCTACAATTAGGAACAAATCTTGCAAGCTGGTTATATGATTTAACAAGTTTATCTAAATATTTTTGTCCCACAAAGTTATATACCGTATTTCTGTATTCAAGTACAGGCACTATCATCTGATTTGCAATTAACCTTTGAGTTTGTTGATTTAGCATACCTGATGATCTACGCAGTGCTCCATTCTCTTATTAGCTTTATTGTATTATTAATGTGAACTGAAAAGGAAAGAGTATGATCTATCACAACACATAGATATTTGCACTGTTTTGTGATTAACAATCTTTTCCCATCCCTCATTATTATATCCCCATCTCCTACCGGTTTTAGTTTCCTTATTTGATTTCTTACCAAAATACATAACCTCCATACAACCTAAATACAAAACTTCAACAAACAAACTTATAACAAACTGGAGTTATTGATCGTTACTAATTTACATGTTATGACATGGCATAAACTATCACTTAGAACCTCTGAAGCAAAATTAACATTTTATTGAGAGTTACTGATTGACAACATGACATGACATGGCCTAAACTATTTCTGAGAACTACTGTAGGATTGTTAAAAACAGTTACTGAGAGTTACTGATTAACTTGTTATGACAAGACATGACATAATTCCACAATTCACTGGCAAAAAGGAAATTCTGGACGCTTTCAATAACCACTTCACAACGGCTGGCCTTGCCTTTGACACCTCTCCAGCTAACCTGCTGCTGGAACAATTAAGCTCCCAGTACACTCATGCTCAGAGAGCTGACTCTTCCTTCAGCTTCAAATCTGTACTGTTGAAGCAAGTAGAGGACCTACTATGGCAGCTGGATACCAAAAGAAAAGTGCAGGGGCAGACTCCCTGGACCCCTACTTTCTAAAGATTGCATCCCATGTACTTGCAGTCCCCCTAACACATCTCTTTAACCTATCTCTAAACTCTGGTTCTATTCCCACACTGTGGAAGACAGCCCAAGTGGTTCCCCTTCTAAAATCAGGGGACCCTATGGACCTTAATAATTACAGGCCTATTTCTGTTCTACCAGTGCTATCCAAGGTGCTGGACAAATTAGTGAGTACCCAGTTAAGGGAATATCTTGACGATGTTAACCTCCTGAATCCAGCTCAATCTGGATTCAGGGCCAAGCATAGCACTATCACTGCACTAGCCAAGGTCACAAATGACTGGCAAACCGAATTAGATAAAAAGAATAATGTCTGTGCAGTATTTCTGGACCTGAGCAAAGCATTCGACACCGTGGACCACGAGCTTCTACTATCATCCTTGCACTCCATTGGCCTAGATCCACCCTCCCTTAAGTGGTTCAGGTGTTATCTTACCGGTAGGTCACAGCAGGTAAAAGCTGAAGGTGACTTATCCTCATTAAAACCACTGTTAAGAGGAGTCCCCCAAGGTTCTATCCTGGGTCCTATCCTTTTTTGCCATCTATATAAATAATATCAATTCAACCCTCACCAAATCCACTGTACATCTCTTTGCTGATGACACTGTTTTGTATGTCAGCAACCCTTCTTCAGCAGCTGCCCATGAAATCCTACAAACAGAATTCTCCTTGTTACAATATCAGCTACTTGAGAAAAAGCTTCTGTTAAATGCAAAGAAAACTAAAGCAATGATGTTCACAAATCAAAGCTCCACCAGCACCTCCTCTTCAATCATTCTCCCCCCAGCTATGCACTATACTTGGAGAAAATCTGGAGTATGTAGAAAAATTCAAATATTTAGGTGTGTGGATTGATAGTAGACTCGACTTCACTCATCATTTAGAAGAACTGCTAAAAAAGCTTCGCCAAAGGCTTGGCCTTTTCTATAGATTAAAACCCTTCCTAAACAGAGATTCAAAGATGAGGTTAGTCCAGGCCATTTTTCTCTCAGTTGTTGACTATGCAGATTTCCTTTATAGTCACTGCCCCATCTCCTACCTACACAAGTTGGATACCTTATACCATAGAGCAATAAGATTCATAACAGATCTGCCATGTAATACCCATCATTGCTCACTTTATGCTGCAGTTGGATGGGTTTCCCTACACCTCAGAAGGAACAGGAATGCAGCTCAATGGATTTACAGAGCGTTATCAAAAAAACTTCCAAACTATATTCTGGACTGCTTCACTCAGACCATTCCTAGCTCCTACGCCCTAAGAAGCAACAACATCATCCTGTTCAAATTGCCCAAATTCAACACCTGGCTAGGGAGGTCAGCAATCAGCTATTCTCTAGCTATAGCATGGAACGCCCTACAAAAATCCCTAAAACTGTCCAATATTATTCCAATTGCATCCTTTAAACAGCATTGTACAGTTTTCTTCACAGAGAAATGCAGTTGCTATCGCTAGAGCTAGCTTTGTCATCTCACAATCTCCCTCCCAAAAATTCACCATATATGGCATAATCTTTGTTCTTCAGTTCTCCCTCCCAGACAGACTCCCCGTCTTATGGCACCCAGTAATACCTTCCACCATCCTAGTATTACATTATTCTGTGTGCTTGCCATGGCCCCTCCACTGGGATATGTATACACTGTATATACTGTAAATATTAGCTCAACTTTCCTATAATCCACTTTATCATGTGAATTTTATTGTACATCACTGTGTTTATAAATGTTTTTTTTTTCCCCTGTATGTATAACTGTTTTATATAAGTGTATGATGTATCTGTTGTGTATCAACTGTTGAACCTCGACCTTATCAGGTCCATCTTGTAAATGAGCCTTGCTCAATGATGCTCGCCTGAATAAATAAAGATTTGATGATGATGATGATGATAACACATACATTAATTAAGCAACAGTGCAACATTGCTAACTGTATTTATGTAGAATTAGCTATGACTGACATGCCATGATGTGGCACAATCTATCACTAATAACCACTGTCCGATGCATGACCAATATTTTGACTCTGACTTTAACACTAGCTAGGTCAAACATCTCCACATGAAGAACATGTTAAGTGCCTGTGTTCTCATTAGAGATGTGCAACGTTAGCAAACTTCACACATCAAAATCATTTGCAAAGTTTGACAAATTCACAAAGTATTAACTTCACAAACATGTTGGTAGGTGAAGCGGCACTTTTTTCAATTGAAGTTATGCAAGTTAGTTGGCGAAGTTGCAGCTTCACCTTAAATTCACCTTAACTTCATCTTACTTTGCCTTAATATGTGCTCTTTCCCCAGGAAAACTCAATATAAAGTGGCAAAGTCAGGAGGTGGGCGGTTCACAAAGTTATTTGTGAAGACAAATTTTGCAACTTCGCCTGAACATCGCTGGTGAAGTAGAACTTTGCAACCTCCCCCAGTTCTCATACTTCACATATAAGGGATTTGATCACACAGTTCATGATGTGAGAGCTTCAGGAAAATGCCCCATCTGAATGGAATGGGTGGAGGAGATGAGTAGGACCTCACTACCTTACAGAAGAGTGGCTGACATCACATTATTTAAAAGGCTAGTTTACAGCCTAGAATTGACAGTAACCTTCAGAAGAAGCCTGATATAATTTATTTTATCTGAAGTACGATTTTCTGTTTTGCCAATTAGAAGATTTTCTACCTGAAAGGTATATGTTTACATCTGGAAAAAGAGGGCAGTAAGAATTTGGATGCCCATATTCAAAGGAGATGTACAGCGCATCTTGGCGGAGAAGGGGAATGTGCAGTGTAACCCCAACAATGCGCCGTAGTGTGATATTATGAGAGGGGAGATGAGCAGCCCAAAACCAAATGGGCCATGATTCAAACATAATGTATTTGGCCCATGTAGAGGGGGCGTTCCCATGAATATGCAGTGCATCAGCATATTTTGTGGGATTGTGCCCTGCAATGGATGAAAATGTGCTGCACAGAGACAGGCTGCAAAAAAGCTGGCCTAAATTGACCACCCACCTACAGGCAGCCTGAAAAAGTGCAGGTACAGTAGTAGCCAGAGACATTGCCAACTATTTCCAGATATTTTGCTAAATTTCTAAAGAGTTTCTTTCTACTGCCCCTACTGTGGAAAAGCAGAAAGCAGGAGATATTTCGGGAACTATCTGGCAGTGTCTGTGGTTGCTACTGTAGGTGCACAGCAGCCTGCCTGCCCTGGCAGTCAATTGGTACACCCTCCCCCATCCTCATACATACCACACTGCCCACCCTTACCCTGTGCCATAGTGTAGGGACTCCCCTGTGCCTGATCCCTGACTGATGTTGAGGAATCCCCTGACCCTGTTCCATAGTGTACGCACCCCACCCATGTCTTATCCCAGTAAATGTACCCCCAAGACCCCTATCATGTTGTAGTAGCCCCCCCTGGCTTAATCCCCATCCATATTTGAAAGAAACACCCACTCAGCCCTGATCCTCATCAGTATGTGAAGGAAATCCCCAACCAGCCCCAATCCATGATCATAAGGGACACACACACACAAACCCCACCAAGCCCTGACATCAGTAACTGAAATAAATGATGTCCCCCATATATCCATAAAGTAACAGCCCCCACCCCTTCAGGACAGGACCCCCAATCCCTGTACCTTCTACCCTACCAGAGCTGCTGACTGGCTCATCTCTCCACACACCACCACGGCCAGCCGCTGACTGAACTGACCTCGACTGTGACATGTACATAGTACATGTTCATTATGAGTTTGTACTATGTACAGGTCATGGTCGATGTCAGTTCAGTCAGTGGCTGACTATGGTGGTGTGTAGAGGGCTGTCCCAGTCACCAGCTCTGGTAGGGTTGGGGGGTATGGGGATCAGGGGTCCTGTTCAGACAGGGTGGGGGGCAGCTACACTATGGATATACTGGGATGGCGTATTTTACATCAGTTATCAGTGCTGGGGTATGGTGGGGTGTTTGTGTCCCTTACAATCATGGATTGGAGCTGGGCAGGGGTTTCCTTCACATACCAATGGAGATCAGGACTGGGAGGGTTAGTTCCAATATGGATAGTGATTGGGCCCTGAAGGCTTCTCTTACATAGGGATAGGTGTCAGGGCTGGGTGGGGGCCACTGCTTTATGGAAAATGGATGCAACCATGCAAGTTCCATTGACAGGGGATCAAGATGTGGGGTGGTATGCATGGAGCACCAGGGCTGACAGCAGGACAGATCCTGTCACTCTTATTTTGGGGGTGGGTGGGGTTAGGCTCGATGCATTCAGTTGGTTGCAGCTATGGTAATGAGCCAATAATGGGCATGCATGAGACTTCCTTGAACCATGCATGCCCAATAGCTCATTAACATACTGTGGCTGAATATCACCTTTTGGGCAATGGCACATCCAGGTATGCACCACGCATTCCCAATAGTGATATTCAGCACCTACCCTGGTTTTGCTGCATGGGATAGGTTGGCCACCCACTCTGGGCTTCCAGGGTGGGATAGTTAGACAGTATGCGCAATCAGTTTTGATTGTGTATACTGTTTGAATATTCTCTCACAGCCAGCTGGCACTTCTGTATTGTGCAGTGCGTCATTGCATGCATGCAGCTGTCTGGCTCTGAATATGCCCCCGGTCTTATCAAGTAAGGTTTCAAATGAAATAAAAAAAAATACTGATTTCATTAAAGTCCAAAGTTTCACATTTGATAAAGTTCTCCTGTAAAATAAAGTTTAAAACAATTATGCCACTTGGATAATCTGACTTATTTGGTTGGACCAAGATAGATATTGTGCACAGATTGTATAATAAAGTAACTTTCTAGCCTATAATGTCATACTAGTTTTCTGAGCAGACTGGGAATGCCAGGCAATCATTTATTGCTGCACTCTGGCAGAGCAAGGTTCCTCTATGATGACACCCTTAGTGGAGACCAAGAAGAATGCTGGGCACATCAACAAAGGGAGACCCACAAAAGGGTGTCAAGGGACACCACAGGAGAAGGAAACAGCTTCAGGTAAGGGACTCAGTTGTTAGAGGGGTAGAACTTGGGAAGGGAGGGGAGAGGGAGGTAAGGTACCTGCCTGGTGCCATGGCTAGGAGGGACAGGAAGCGAATCCTCAGGATTGCAGAAGCAGCATCACAGGAGAGGGAACTATATATCATTGTCCACCTTGGGACAAATGACCTAGCTAGACATGAGATCAGTGCAGTGCAGTGCAGGATGAGTTTGTGGAGTTGGGGATGGGCCCCAGACAGGTAGCAAGTGTGGTAACTTTCTCAGAGGTGCTGCCAGTCTATGGCATGGGTGAGGCTAGGGTACTGCACATCATGCTGTTTAATGAACGGTTGCAAAACTGGTGCAGAGCATAGGGCTTTGGCTTCGTTGAGGATTGGGGGTCCACCTGGAGAGATGAAGGTCTATATTGGCATGATGGTCTGCATCTGTCCAGGAAGGGAACAAAGCTCCTAGGTGATAGGTTTAAATGCTTCCTTGGCAAGCTTTTAAACTAGCCAAGGGGGGATGTGCTGATAGGAAGCAGAAAATTTCAAGCCTCCCCACACAAAACATGGCAGGTAGTAAGGTAAACACAGAGGTACAGAGCTTGACAGAGGGCAGGACAGGGGCAAATGGAAAAATAGACGAAGACAATAGGGTCAGGGATGCTGGAAAAAAGGATAAATCCAACTTTAAATGGAGAGCAATGAGTACCAATGCCCATAGTCTGGGAAACAAGCTTCCTGAGCTAGTAGCCCTGATGGAAGTGGAATACTTGGATATTGTGGCAGTCACAGAAACATGGTACATGGAGAACCATGACTGGGATGTCAACATACCAGGGTACACAATGTACAGAAGGGACAGGGAGGGTAAAAGAGGAGGTGGAGTAGCTCTCTACATAAGGGAAGGGATCAAAGTAACAGAACTGAAAGGTAAAGGGTGAGGACAAGAGACACTGTGGGTCACATTGGAGACGGGTTGTATAAAGACCCCCATCTCAAGTGGAGGAAATGGACAAGAAAATGATAGAAGACATTCTCAAAATGGCTGAAAAAGGGGAGATATTGTTGATGGGGGATCTGAATATGCCAGATGTTAACTGGACAACATGTACTGCAGCCACATCCAAGAACAGAGTCATTCTCGATGCCCTACAGGGGGCATGCCTTAAACAGTTAGCTTTGGAACCCACTCGGGAGGGAGCAATATTAGACCTGGTACTCTCAAATGAAGAGAGGATCACAGATTTAGAAGCCAGTAGCCATCTGGGAACAAGTGACCACTGCACAGCATAGTTGTCAATAAGCACAACCATGGAGAAAAGCCTTACAAAAACAAGGATATTGGACTTTAGAAAGACTGACTTTGGCAACATTGGTGAATACCTAAGGATTACACTAGCAAATGGCCAGACAGGAGGGGTGGAAGAACAATGAAGAAAAATCAAAACTGCCATTATGGAGGCAACATGCCTTTATGTGAAACAAATAAAGTAAACAAAGCGGAATAAAAAAACACTATGGTTCTCTAAAGAGGTGGCAGGAAAGGTTAGGGAGAAGAAAGACAGCATTCAGAAAGTATAAGGAATCATGAAAGGAGCACAACAGGGAACTGTATCAGTTAAAGCAGAAAGAAGTGGGGAAGGCAGTCAGAATAGCAAAGGCCCAAACCGAGGAAAAGATAGCCAACTCAGTTAAGAAGGAGGATAAAACCTTTTATAGGTACATTAGGGAGCATAGAAAGGTTAAGGGAGGGATAGTGAAGATTAATAAAGGAAAGGGGAGGTGGGCAGAGGAAGACAGTGAAAAGGCAGAGATACTGAATGAATACTTTTGCTCAGTATTCACACAAGAAGAAGAGGAGGAGTTACCTAAACCAAACAATAGTAGGACTCTGGGTAGGGGGGTTGACACAAGTCCATTTACAGAAGAAAGAGTCCTGAAAGAACTCCTAAAACTCAAGTTGGACAAAGCAATGGGGCCTGATGGTATTCACCCCTGAATCCTAAAAGAACTAAGTGGGGACCTAGTGACACCACTGACTACCCTTTTTAACAAATCATGGGAAGATGGGGAGGTACTTGAGGACTGGAGGAGGGCAGATGTGATTCCCATTCACAAAAGTGGGAGCAAGACAGAAGCAGGAAACTACAGACCTGTCAGTTTGACCTCAGTGGTGGGGAAAATGATGGAATCATTTCTGAAATAAAGAATTGTTGAATACCTAGAGGCCAGTGGGGCACAGGACCCAAGGCTGCATGGAATCACGGCAGGAAGGTCATGTCAGATGAATCTAATCAATTTCTTTGACTGGGTGACCAAAATAATAGACCAGGGAGGGGCTGTGGATATGGCCTACCTAAACTTTAGCAAGACATTTGACACAGTCCCACAAAAAAGTTTAATAATCAAGTTAGCCTGCCTGGGAGAGGGTCCCAGGGTGGTAGCCAAGGTAGCAAATTGGCTGCACAACAGGACACAGAAGGTAATAGTGAATGGAACTCACTCTGAAGAAAGGGTGGTTACTAGTGGAGTACCTCAAGGTTTAGTATTGGGTCCAGTCCTCTTTAATTTCTTTATAGGTGACATTGCAGGGGGTCTGGAAGGAAAGGTATGCCTCTTTGCAGATGATACAAAGATCTGTAACAGAGTTGATACACAAGAGGGGTTGAAAGGATGAGAAGGGACTTGGCAAGGTTGGAGGAATGGTTATATGTATGGCAACTTAGATTCAATGCAAAGAAGTGCAAAGTAATGTACCTGGGAAACAAAAACCCAGGAGAAGAGTACACAATAGCAGGGGAGGTACTAACAACAACAATAATGGAAAGGGACCTGGGGGTAGTCATATCAGATGACCTAAAGGTGGGCAAGCAATGTGAGAAGTCAGTAAGGAGAGCCAGGGGGATACTTGGATGCATAGGGAGAGGCATCACAAGTACAAAAAGGGAAGTGTTTATCCCTCTCTACAGACAGTTGGTGAGAGCCCATCTGGAGTACTGTGTGCAGTTTTGGAGACCCCATCTCCACAAGGACATAGACAGGATGGAGGCAGTCCAGAGAAGGGCAATCAAAATGGTGCAGGGTCTGCATCAGAAACCATATGAAGAGAGACTGACAGAGTTTAATATATATTCCCTTGATGAAAGGAGGGACAGGGGGAACATAATAGAAACTTTCAAGTACCTCAGGGGAATCAACAAAGTCCTGGAGGGTAACATCTTTCAGGAAAAGAGATGTGCAAGAACAAGGGGGCCCAATTTAATAATAGAGGGGGGATGGCTCAGGAGCAATGTGAGGAAATTGTTTTACACAGAGAGAGTGGTGGACACATGGAAACAACTTCCTGGGGAGGTTGTGGGGTGTAAAACAGTTGGAGAATTCAAACATGCATGAGACAGACATAAGGCAATTATAGTGGTGGGTGAGATGAAGTAGGCTGTTGGTTAACTAGAATCTGCAGCTTATCCAATAGGTAGGGAAATGTGCAGACTGGGTCAGCCAAGCGGTCCTTTTCTGCCTTCAAAGTTTGTTTCTATGTTTCTATGATAACATCTAATGTTTCTATGTTCTGTGTTATTATAATTCTGAAACTATCACCCTCCCAGGTCATGTAGGACATTTTATTAGATCAGCATAGTTATTTTATACAGAAGGTATAGGACACATTATTTCAGGGCCACACAGGTCCCCTTAATTGGGGGCCCGCATCTGTGGATAGAGTGAAACATCTCATTGGATCAATACATGTTATATAGAAGGTATAGTATGCATTATTTCAAGGCCATGGATCAGGGGCCTTGATCACGGTCCTTGATTTATTGATAGTGTAATATATCTCAATGGCTTAACATACAGTAGATACTAAATATAAAAAGTAGAGTGCACATTATTTCTGGGCCACACAGGTTCCTTAATCAGAAACCTTGCTTTATGTATAGCATGATAAATCATCTTGGATCAACAGATATTGCACTTAGATGCTCTAATACCATGGCTTTTGGGGCACTCCAAGTCCTTGCTGCCTTGCTTATTGGGAAGAACAGCCTATTTGCATTGGAGCAATAAGTATACTATAGATACAAATTGTGGTAAACAATCTTTGGGTCACCCAGATCAATGTTTCAAGTACCATGCTTGTTGAGTACATCGGTGTCTTTTGTGGAGTCAATCAGAAAACCTCAATAGATGTTACATTGCATTAACATTCACTGCCTCACAAGTCACTTTCTGACTAGCTCTTCATCTTGGATAGAGTAATAATAACACTTATTGGACAACTCAAAAAATTGTGAACAGATGTAGTAGATATAGTACACATGCTTATAAAGCCACCCAGTTCTTTTTCTATTGCCCCAGGTATAGCTGCACTACAATATACTTTTTCTTTCCAGACCCCTAGTTCTGTTTGTAGTGACAGCTGCCTCCCTGGATACCGTAAAGCAGTTCGCCAAGGAGAGCCATTCTGCTGTTTTGACTGTATCCCATGTTCTAAAGGAGAGATAGCCAATCAAACTGGTAGGTAATTTCTTCAGAAGAACCAATTAAATACACTTTGTTATGCTAGCCATTTTATCCCTCCAGCCTCAGATTATCCCTGGTTTAAAATACTCAGCTTATGATTGTTCACATTCTGTAGAATATTTTGATATAGATGGCAGTTTGATTCATATTCCTGTTTTCTTTTAAAAATTATAAACCAACTGCTCACCATAGTGGTGTTACCACACCAAAAATGTGTTAATTACATTCCTTAATCATCCCCCACTACAACTTTTCTAGACTTGGGAACACCCCCAGCATAATCTAGTCTCTCTAGATGCAGTGGGAGGAGAGAAGGCTATTTCATCAAAAGTGGTTGCCCTGTTGGGGGATATTTCTAATGTTCAGGAAGTATACAGTAAAGGTAGTTCAAGGATCTAAACGCAAACAAGGCTGACTATAATTGCACCATTAGCATGCATTTCTGTTGTACTATGGCAGGAGGCAGAATAAACAACCAGCAACACCAGTGAATTCTAGAGAAGGTGAACATTCCTAAAACGTGGTGTTTCAAGTAGAAATAAAATGGTGAAAAAAAGGTTGACAGTGTCCCTTTAAAGTTAGCTTTTAACAGTTTAAACTGTTTAAAATATCACCATGAAGCTGTGCAGTCACATACTGCTTTTTTGTATCAATGAAATAGTGTTGATTTTCTTTAACATTAAACTGTACATCCACGTATTAATACCATCTGGATTCCACAAATATGGTGTGCAAAAAGTACATTAATTTAGTTCAAACTTTAATTAGAAAATCATTGCTTAATAAACAAAGTCAAAATGATGAACATTAAAGTGTAATGAATAAGAAATTATTTCTTATCCTGCAAAGGTGTCCTCTTGTGATAAATGCCTCTGCCAGCTATGGGAATGTTTCTTCATTTTGCTTTCTCCCTTCTTCAAAAGAAATTGATCCAGAGATACAGAAATAATGACACTTTATATGCTGATTAAAATGGAGAAAGAACATAAACTGATTTTGTCGCAGTGCCTTTTCACTAGTGGTGCAACAGAATCTGCCATTATTCCATGCCATTTAGTTGCACGATGTAATGATACTATAAATGTTATCATGAATAGGAATAATGGCAACCCAATTCAAATATAAAAATCAATTTAAATGATGTTGGAAATAATTATGCCTTGTTTATATTGGTATTTTATAAACTGTTAAAACACCAAGATTATGGTGATTAAAGATGCAAATAACACTACTAGCTCTCTTGTGTATACTTAACTTGCACGCCTACTTTAGCTAGTGTGTCAGCATGTTTTTTACTGACACTGTCTGTGTACAGGTGTGCCAGAATGGCAGAATTTTTATTTGTGGAGGTTTGGCAAGTTCCTGAAAACTGCACACTTTAATAAAACATGTTCACAAAATGCTAATGATCCCATGACTGAGACATGGCCATACCAGGCTACATTCAGTTTAGGAAGGATAGTTTGGGGAGAAAGGGAGGAGGTGTTGTTCTGTATACACGAAAGCATCCAGCCAGTTGAGCACTTAGGTCACCCAGGCACTAAGTAAAAACAGGTCAGCCTACAAGAAATTCAAGAGAATCCAGTGGTAGGAAGACAGGAAAGACTTCCTGAAGATGGCTAACATATCGGGCAAGGTAGTCAAGCAGGACAAAGCTCAGAGGGAACTGTAGCTAGCTGAAGGAATTGAAAAGGGCCCAAAGGCCTTTTTTAGCTGAATTAATGAGAAAATGGACAAGAAAAATGAGATTGTTATGTTCAAGAAGGGGTATGGGTGGGTGGAGGAGAATACAGGCAAAGCAGTTGCGCTAAATGAGTATTTCTGTTCCACGTCACGCACACTTATGCTGGACAAATACACCAACCAAACTGGATAAAGTGCTCAAGTCCTTTAATGAAGGTTCAGCTACTCCACACCAAACAGACACAAGATCACAGAAAAAAACTCAATGTTTCATGCAGGCTAACCTGTGCTTTATCAAGAGAATAATATGCAATACCACTTCCCTCTTTTATAGTGAATCATGACACAGGTGACATTCATTAAAATTTAAACAGGCAATAAATTAGTTAACACATAGAAAATAAAGTGGAGGATGGAAATCACCGACTTGGTGGTGGAACATGTCAGTTGGTCTGACCGTCACACCATAAGGTTTAGTTTTGGGGCTCCCCCTAATGGTTCTACCCCTATGGAGATGGTCTGGTACCTCCCTTTGAGGGGTCTGATCCCAGAGGGCCTAATGGCGGTGCTGGACCTATCGAGCTTGACGAATGAAAGCATAGGTCCAAGTGATCTTGTGCATGCCAATAATAAGGCGGTGTTGGATGCCCTGAAATCCATTGCTTCTGTTCTTGTTCAACCACTTACTCTTCGCCCAAGGTCTCCATGGTTTGGTGGGATCTTGAAGGAGCTGAAAAGAGGTGGTCAAACATTGGAGAGGGTCCGGTGGAAATCCAGTCTGGATGCTGACAGACTTAGACTGATGAACCATTATACTGTCTATCAACTGACAATCACCAGTAAGAAGGCAGAATTCCTGCCCGGGGACATTGGCGCTGCATAAAATCAACCAGCTCAGCTCTTCTGGACTATAGAGAAATTCTGCAATCCAATCTCTCTGTAGTCAAGTGGAGCCTCGTCAGAAGAAAGGTGTGATGAGTTTGTGCGACTCTTCATTGATAAGGTTGCCACCATCAGGTTCAGTATCCACCTGTTCTCCTCTATGGGGGATTGTGGAGCACAGTGGGAGGTTGCGAGCACCCAGTTGGTCTGGTCCAAATTTAGCCAGCTGGACATCATGGACATCATGAGGATCATCCAGAATCTGCAGCCAACTGACTGCAATTTGGACCTGGGCCCAATGTGTCTCCTTATGGGGTGCATTGAGGAAGTCAGCCCAGTCCTGGCTGAGATAAACTGGAGGTCTTTGGGGAGGGGAGTCTTTCCTGATTCCCTCAAGGAGGCGGCTACAGGACCGCTCCTTAAAGAACCCCCTCCCTTGACCTATACTCTCTTTCCAACTACAGACCTGTCTCTGACCTTCCCTTTGTTGGGAAAGGTATAGAGAAGGTGGTTGCACTGCAGCTGGATGATCACTTATCCATCCACAATGTCTATGACATATTCCAATCTGGTTTTAGAATGGGGCATATCACTGAGACTGCCCTTGTTCAGGTGTTTAATGATCTCCTAACAGCAAGAGATCAGAGGACTCATTTCATCTTGGTCCTCCTTGATCTCTCTGTGGCATTCGACACGGTGGACAATGGTTTGCTATTGGAGTGCCTGCAGTTCATCTGTGGACTGTCTGGTACTGTCCTCATATGGTGTTGCTCATTCGTTGAGGGCAGGACACAGAAAATGATCTTAGGACCCTTTCCACCTATCCTGTGGGGTACCACAGGGCTCCATTTTGGCACTCATGTTGTTCACGGGTGTATATGCTGCCATTGGGAGACATTATTAGGTGGTGCGGTTTGAGTTTTCACTGCTATGCTCATGATACTCAGCTGTTCATTTCCTTTGTGCCCAAACAGGGAGATATTCTCTTGGTGTTTAACAACTGCCTATCCAAGATCCAGGATTGGATGAGTGCTAGTTGGTTGAAGTTGAATCTGGACAAGACTGAGGTGTTGATTGTGAACCCAGATCAACGGAGGTGTTGTGTGTCAGCTGGAGATCCCTTGGGTCTTTGGTTTGGGGATGTCAAACTTACCACCTCACATTGGGTGTGGAACCTGGGTGTTATTTTTGACAATGGTTTGACCCTGAAATTTCAAATGTCAGCTGTTTTTCAAGACCTCTTTTTTCCATCTGAGGAATATCACTCAGGTGAAACACCTGATCCCTCCTGAGGATCATCAACCACTGGTCCTTGCCTTCATGACCACCTACCATGACGACTGCAATGCCCTGTACCTAGGGTTGCCAGGAGTTGATGTCTGCCACCTGCAGCTGGTGTAGAATGAAGCTGCAAAGGCTTTTGATTGGTACTTCTAGGACCAGTCATATTTTGCCTGTGCTCATCAGACTGCACTGACTGCCAGTGCAGTGGCATATCACCTTCAAGGTCAGTTTGCTGACCTATAAAGCCCTACAGGACCAAGGACCCCATTACTTGCAAGATCATCTATCTCCGTGTCACTCCTCCAAGTTGCTCCTATCCACCAACAAGAGATTGCTAGAAATTCCCAGGGTGCACTTACAAACATCAGGAGCCCACTCATTTGCATTTGTGGCCTTTACCCTGTGGAATTCTTTACCTTGTCAGATAAGAGAATGCCTGACTGTCCAAAGTTTTAAAGCACAATTAAAGACGTATCTCTTTGGTCTAGCCTTCATCGATGAAGCATAATGTTGCTGTCATTTTAGTAATAGTTGGCTATTCTGTGGATAATTTATGGTTTTACATATATGTTATTTTATGATTTATTGTTGATCTGATTTTAGTATTTGCAGGAACCTTGAACTATAAAAAGGTGGCATTTTATAAATAAACTTTAGTTTGATTTGCTTACATTGTTGCCCTTTGCATTTGCACTTGCGTTTGCATTACTGTAACCATTTGCATTTCCATTACTGTTTTTGTTTGCATTTCCTTTTGCGTCACCACATACATTACCATTTGCATTTGCATATGTGCTTCTGTTTGCATTTCCATTTACATTTGTGTTTCCTTTGGTGTCATCGTTTGTGTTACCATAAACGTTTGTATTTCCAATTGCGTTACCGTTACTGTTTGTGTGTTCATCACCATTTGCGTTTCTTTTTGCCTTAGCCTTTGCATTTTTTGTAGCATTTTCATTGTTGATTGTGTTACTGTTTCCTTCTGCATAGCCATTGTGGTTACCATTTGTGTTTCTATTTGCATTTGTGTTACCATTTGCATTTTCACTACTGTTTGCCTTTTCATTGCCGTTAGCGTTTCCATTACTGTTTTCATTAACGTTTGTATTTCTGTTGCTCCGCGCTCCCACTACCACATTCCATTTACTATTTATAGTGTAAATTCTCAAAAAGGAGGGAAATTCATGGCAACAAACTCTGTTTAATGCATCAGTTAGGGTTGTTCCACAGTGGCAAAAGCGAGAAATTGATGTTAGGGTTGCCACCCTTGTACACATACCCGCCCCCACCAACCAGACACTGGGGTGTGTGTGTGTCATTAACTACTCTCACCCGATTCTCCTATACTGCTCCACCTCAGCTTATTTACACATGGAATAGGGTGGAAGTTAGGGCCGATGACTAACGCACACCCTGATGCCTGTTGGTGGGGATGGGTGGCATGGGGTGCAACGGGGGGGCAACCCTAACACCGAATTTCCTCACTTTTGTTGCTGTGGAACAACCCTAACTGATGCATTGAATAGAGTTTTTTGCCATGAATAAATAAATAAATATTATAGTGGTACAGAAGTGCCACTTTAGTTAGAGTTCAGTACCCCATTTAAGGTTAAATCTGAAATTTGGCTGCTCAATAACCTTGCAACTATACAACAGATTTGCCTGACATTTAGAATACACAGTGTCAGGTACCATAGATCTCTGGACCTGCCAAGTTTCATTACACTCGGATGTGCAGCTGCAGAGATACAGTGTGCCAAAACAATGCATAAATTACCGGTTTTTGCGCATTCCTTTGCTTGCACCTACAGGTTGCACAATTTGCCAGTCTGTCTGAAACCTTCAGGAAACATGCAGCCAGGGTCCCCACTGTGTCTTTCTAAAATTTTGTGAAAATATATTAAACAGTTCAAAAGTTATTCAAAAAAACTGTTCCCCGTTATAGTCTATGGGAAAAGTTAAAATATTAGAAAGTGTCGCAAATGCAGCTTTTACTGTCGCAAATGACCCTTTTACTTTTGTGATTCAGCCATTCTTTTTCAGTTGGTGATCAGAGAAATACTTGGCGTTTAAATTTGGGACCCTCTAGGAATATAATTCTTGTTGTGTTCACCGAGTCAAGCCCTGAGGATGCTAGCCGTGTCTTTTTTTGGAGGTAAAACACCCCAGAAATATGTTTTTAAAATGTTTGCAAAAAGTAGTCGCTAAGTACTTTAGAATATACAACATTTTTGTAATTTTATTTGCAAAAGTGTTGCGATTTGCAAAAGTTCTTTGCGACACTATGCCCAAAACAATAGGGAATCTTTGCCACCCTGCTGCAAAAGAATGGTTTGGTCTTTTGGACTGAAATTTGGAAGGAAGAAAACCAAGATATGACAGATGTGCCTTATGGTGGTTTGGTGACAACATATTACTGGGCTGCAAAGATACGGCACTCCAAAGTTCATGATGTTTCCCGTAGAATAACATTACAACGTCCGCTGTGCCTTTTGGGGCCTGTATCTTGAAAACAGAGATACAGACTTTTCATCAGAAAAATGCTTAGTCCCTCCACTAGGGAGCTAAGTGCAAAACTAGACTGGAAAGTCATAAACAATATGAGATTTTAATTTTTTTCTTCGTCATACAGTTCCTGGGATATAAGCAATTTAGTATTCCAAGTGATCATTTTCTGGTATGAGGGCCATTATTATGGCCACATTCTTTATATTCATTGTGCTTCTGAATGCACTATTTGGGAAAAAAGCATGTGCATTTGAGTTACTGTTACTGTTAGCTTTTGTGTTTACGTTTCCAATTACCATTTGGGTTACTGTTAATGTTTGCATCAACGTGTGTGTTACCGTTTCCGTTTACGCTTGCGTTTGCATTACTGTTTCCTTTTGCAGCACCCTATTCATTATGATTTGCATTTGCATTACCATTACCATTTGCTTTTGTGCTCGCATTTACGTAACTTCAACCGTTTGAGTTTGCATTACCATTTGCGTTTGTGTTTCCATTACTATTATTGTTAGCGTTTGTGCTTCCATTTACATTAACATTTGAGTTACCATTTCCTTTTGCGTTGCCGTATTTGTTACCATTTGCGTTTGTATTTGCATTTGCATTTGCCTTTCTGTTTGCATTACTGTTACTGTACCCTTTGCATTTCCATTACTGATACAGTTTGCATTTCCGGTACCATTTTCATTAGCGTCTTTGTTCACGTCATCGTGTGCATTTACCATTTGCTTTTGTATTTGCGCTTGCATTTCCATTTGTGTTACTGCCACCATTTGCATTTTCATTGCCATTTGCATTACCATCTGTGTTTGTGTTCATGTTTGCACTTGCATTTCCATTGCCGTTTGCGATACTGTTTCCATTTGCGTTTGCACTTGAATTTGCATTACCGTTCTCATTACTGTTTCTTTTTGCATCACCATTGCTGTTACCATTTCTGCTTGTGTTTGCAATGCCATTACCATTTGCATTTTTGTTACCATTTCCACGTGCATTTCCATTACTGTTACTGTTCTTGTTACTGTTACTGTTACCGTTGGCAATACTGTTAGTGGTAATGTTCCCATTAGGATTACTGTTACCATTGCCGTTACCATTACTGTTAAAGTTACCATTAAGGTTAGGGCTATTAAGCACAAATGGGAAGCATGGTGGCCCCGTACTCTCACAACCACATACCATTCACTATTTATAGTGCACATTCTTAAAATGAAGGGAAATTCATGGCAAAAAACTATGTTTAATGCATCAGTTAGGGTTGTTCCACAGCAACAAAAGTGAGGACTTTTGATGTTAGGGTTGCCACCCCTTGCACCACATGCCCACCCCACTACCACCAACAGGCATCGGGCTGTGCGTTGGAGTCATCAGGCCAAACTCTCACCCCATTCTCCTATACTGCACTACCTCAGCTTATTTACACAAATAATGGGGTGAGAGTTAGGGCTGATGGCCCCAACGCACACTCCGATGCCTGTTGGTGGGAATGGGGTGGGCATGGGGTGCAAGGGGTGGCAACCCTGACATAAAATTTCCTCACTTTTGTTGCAGTGGAACAACCCTAACTGATGCATCGAACAAAGTTTTTTGCCATAAAAAAAAAAATATATATATATAATAAGGTCCAGAATGATAATATCAGCCATGCAGTAACTTTAAATACAACCCTTACTGATAAACTGACTGTACTTTACCTTCCAGATTCCATTGACTGCTTCAAGTGTGACAAAGATCATTGGTCAAATCAGAGACAAGATGCATGCCTCCCAAAGCCTGTGGAGTTCCTGTCATATGAAGAACCTTTAGGCATTTCTTTGGCTACCATTAGTATTGCCTTCTCTTGTGTCCCTACATACATCCTTGGAATTTTCATTAAATATCGAGAAACCCCTATTGTCAAAGCAAACAATTGTGAGCTCAGCTACCTTCTCCTCTCAAGCCTGGTATTGTGCTTCCTCTGCTCCTTGGTATTTATTGGTCCTCCCATGAGAGCTACCTGCATGCTCCGTCAGACTGCCTTTGGTATAATATTTGCTGTTTGTGTCTCCTGTTTACTAGCAAAAACCATTACCGTGGTGGTTGCCTTCAATGCTACAAAACCTGGCAGCAAATTGAGGAAGTGGGTGGGATCTAAGTTACCTGCTTCCATCGTCTTCACCTGTTCTCTTCTTCAAGTTATAATTTGCATTGTTTGGTTGGCTATATCTCCCCCCTATCCAGATGTGAACAATTCTGCTAAAATTGGAACCCTAATCATTGAATGTAATGAAGGGTCAACCATTGCATTTTGGTGCATGCTAGGATACATGGGCCTCCTGGCCAGTGTGAGCTTTATAGTTGCCTTCCTGGCTAGGAACTTGCCAGACAGCTTTAATGAAACCAGATTTATTACCTTCAGCTTGTTGGTTTTTGTCAGTGTCTGGCTGTCCTTTGTCCCAGCCTACCTCAGCACAAGAGGAAAGTACATGATTGCTGTGGAGATATTTGCTATCTTGTCTTCTAGTGCTGGATTACTCATCTGTATATTTTTTCCAAAGTGTTATTTAGTGTTGCTGAGGGCTGAACTGAACACTAAAGAATATTTAATGGGGAAACACTAATTGACATTTATTGAGGAAACAAATGTAAGTTTTGACAAATTGAATAACACCATGAACAATAGCATATCAATATTCTTACAAATTCTTTGTTTAGACCTGCATAGACTAGTGGGATTAAAGGCAAACTGGATCAATAAGAGGAAATTAGAGGAATAAAGGAAATCAGGAAGTTCAGCAAAGATAACTTGGCTTGAGTATGAAGAAGGAAGATACAGTAGGACATACAGTAGGTTGTCAGTGGATGTGGTGTCACTGCTTTTGTGAGAGGGAGAAACCTGGAAAACTTCCAGGACTGAAGAACAGAGCTGAGGAGAAAGAAAAGATTAAGTTGTAGATTGAGTGGTAAAGCAGTAGCAGTGGTAGAAAGGGGGAATTATTTAGGATCCAACCCTTACAGGTTATGACCTTTGTAGAGACTGAGGGAGGAAAGAGCACACAGGGTCTCAATGAGAGAGATGGGAGAGAAGTCAAACCACAGGTTGTGTGATGGCTAAGAGGAAGACTGATGTGGGGGCAGAAGTGAGGACTGCAAAGGAGTCGGGAGAGGTCAGATTATGAAAAATGAATTAAAATGAGAAACAATTTGAGAGGCTGAAGATATGAAGAAACCATTCTTGATCAGAATGGGGCATGAGGAGGAGGAGGAGGTGTGTGGGGTCAAATGGGATGTTTATTATATTTCCAAAATTTATGGGAGACATAAGGTTTTTGACCCATATTCAACAACATTAGACTGTTACTAAGTAAGGTAATGATTACTTACAGTGATCTATTAACTTACATTTTGGGTTCCATGCTTTTCTTTCAGTTCTTAAATGAAATGCTTCCACAGAGATAATGCTATATGCAGACAATACAGTTGTCTTTAGAAGAGAAAAATACAACAACCTAAATTCCATTCTCAAGAGCAATTTGGATTGCCTCCAAGATTAGGTTTTATAACATAAATTGTTTGTAAACAAAGTGATGATTTTCTCTAGACCATGGTAGGGAGGGAATCCTGATCACATCATTAAAGAAACAGCTGGTGATGTTGTGAAAACAGTAAATGTAAGTATGTGGTCTAACCCATGGCAGCACCCTTACCTAGCAGGGGCAGAGTGTGGATGCCAGTATGTCTGTAGGTACACCTATCATCTTTCATTTGCAATAAAGCACTGGGTTAGCAATTGTTTTGTTGATCTATCATTCTGCAGAGTGCAGGTACACCTGGAGGTTTTTGGACATCATTTGAGCTTGGCAAGTCCTTACCTGCTCCTCACCACCAGCTATTTGCAGTCATTACCTTTGGATTTGACCCTTACCTAGCAGACAAACATCAATCTGTTAGTATACAGTCCTTTAATTTCAATTTCATATTTTATTTAATTTTTTATCGGATAAAACCATTGAGCATAGCTCTTTGGCAGTGGGAAACATTGAAATGTCAGACACAATCAAAAACACTTTCATTTTTGATTCTAGGGGACTGTTGGATAACAATCTCACATTCTCCTTTACTGATTAAGGTTCAGTCTATTACTTTGCTGTCATGGAGGTTTTGCTGTTCATGTTTAGAACCTTTTATAATTCTATAAATCATTTTGTTACCTGTATCCCCATTAGAAATCATCATTGTGTCCTGTAAAAGGATTTGGGTTATCTTTTAAAGATGTTCAGTACTGCAGTTTTCATGCATAAAATTGTTTTGGGCAAGCATCTGTTTAGCAAATATGAACACTTGTAATCACTACAACTTCCCCTCTTAACTCTGTTTTATTTTCACTTTCCTGCCCTTGGATACATTGTTTTGCCTAAATTCTGTTTCTGATCACTTATATAATTATTATTTAACTCTTATGTAATACTATTCCTCTGTAATACTTATTGATATTTGATTGTAACCCTCCTCTGTGTGTACCTGAAATTGCTCCTATGAATTGTTAACTGTCTGTTTATACTTGTTGTACTCTCCCGGGTCGTGCCTGAAAATCGTCAATTTTGGCTAGTGCACTTTCCCGGTAAATAAAAACTAAATAAAATAAATAAATAACATTTTAAAACTCTTGCCCTTTACAAGCAAGAGTAGGAGTATGCAGTCGATGGTATGTGACCACATTATTTCAAGTTCCCTTTAGGTATAACCAACTGGGAAACAGATCTGTATGTTTCCAAACTATTCATCTTTACAGAATATTAATCTTCCATTATCATTAACCAGAAGTGCTTTAAATCCACAGCTATTTTTAACACTAACATGTTGATTTTTTTTTAATTCTTTGACAAGTTGCAAAATTAAAAACTGATATACTTTCATTTTAGTTTATTTCTTGTAGTTTCATTATGTCTATTTTGTAATACAATTTTGGTAACATGTATTTTTATTGATGGTGCATACTTTGAGTGCCCTGCTCTGTCTATTTTATAATGAAATCTTGTCACATGTGAAAAGAGAATGTTTTGCTGCCAGTGTCAACCAGAATAATCAATAAAATGTGTGAATGAATGAATGAATGAATGAATGAGTTTGCTTTACAGATGGGATTAAGGGATACTGTGAGGGTGAAATGGAGGGCCCTCACTGTGTGTAAGAGAAACAAGGGGAAAAAATCTAACATAATTATAAGGCTAAACTCAAAAAGACAATAAACAGACCAGTACCATCCACTCATGTTGTACATGTGTTGCACAAAACAGTGCAATTTTATTTATCTGTAAATATAGAAGTTAAAACAACTCACAGTTCTCCAGCCTGCATGCCTACACAGAAAGAGAATGCTGGGGTCCCAACTATATGCCCTAATCAGTTTTGTGCATGCATGCTCCCTCAGAAGGTTGGACTATTTACAATTCCTGTTTTAAATACCCAGCAGTGCAAAAATACAACAATCATACAAAAAAAAATATAGGATTTATGAGTGCAAAAGTCTTATCAGCAACCTTTCAACTTCAATAGACATCATGATTATTTTATCCAGCTGTGATGTAAAAAAATAGAAAACATATTTAAGTAAGAATAATACATATTCATAACTTGCTGTCATAACTTGTGTGCATGTTTATAATGAGTAGCAGTTACAGAGCCTGATGCATATACAACATTCCCAAGCAGCATCCTATATATTTATAAAATACCATTAAAAAGTCCTTCATAGTTAATATCTAGACAATTTAATTTTGTATTTGTGAAAACCTCAAATTAACATTAGTGTATTAATATTCATAGAGCATGCTGTTTCATAGGTGGCCGTTTTAAGCACAGTGTATCTCAATTTATTATTTTAGATGTCCAAGGTACATTTTCCACACTGCAAAGAAAATTGATTCCTTATTAATTGCAACATGTTTCCATTGCAGACTTCTAATTGCATTGTGTAGTCATTTTCCATCAACAGCCTCCCAAAGGTGAACTTGCAGCATGGGTTCTTCTTGAGAACTGCATATGAGATTATACAGTAGTAGCACCACTATTGTTACGGTTGAGTAGGTTGTATAGTGTTCAACCCCTAACTTGGCACATTAATAACTTTACCCCTGTTCAGTGGATTTTCATAAATGTTGCATGCACATGTTCAGGGGAAAGGTCTCTTGAAGTGCCAGGTGTCGTACCAGCTAGAGGCATGGATTCTGAGATCTGGGTAGTATAAAATTTGAAAAAAAGTGTTTTTTGTTTGTGTGTGGGGGTGGTATTTTATTTTTTTCCATCAATTAGCATTCAGACAGTTTGGAATTTTGGTCTGAAATTTTCAAAGTAAAAAGGGTGTGCCCCAGAGTGGTGCCTTCCATTGGTTTGGTGAAAAGAATATTAATCCATTCCAGAGTTATAAGGATTTGAAATTTCAGATTGTATCATGCTCAGTGCATTGTTTTGGATAACTGTTTCATATGAAAAAATAATTTGATCATATAAAAATGATTCTGTTTAATATGATGGGTAATCTTGTTTTGTGAGAAAAAATATTTTTTTCCTACATCTGCCATCTTGCTCCTTTTTCTTTAAAAAACTTTCTGCAAACCCATAAAAATCAAATCATGGAAAGACACCAACACATGTATCTTGTTAACTGGGACCCCATTAGCTGGAATCTGCAGTTAGTTATTGGAAAAAATGACTCAGAAATGTATTTTTAACACACTTTGAAAATCTTTTTTTTGTGAGACAATTTTCTTTTTTTGTATGGCCATACTAAACAGGAATGGGGCATATGAAAATATGTATTATATATATTAGAGGCAAAAAACTCCATTTAATACATCATTTAGGGTTGTTCCCCAGCAAAAAAAAGCTAGGAAATTTGGGATTAGGGCTGAAAGCCCCCCCAGACCACACACATCTCCAACTGGCATTACTGAGGTGCACGCTTGGGTCATCACTCCTAACTCTCATCCCATTTTCTTATACCTCAGCTTCTTTCCACATGTGATGGGTTGAGAGTTGGGGCTGATGACCCCAATGTGCCCCCATTATGATTGAGAGGAATAACTGGGGGGGAATCAGAGAGCTTTTCAACCCTTAACCCCAAATTTCCTAGCTTTTTTGCTGTAACTAACTGATGCATTAAATGGAGTTTTTGCCGCTAATTTCCAATTTTGAGAATGAGGATGATTAATAATGAAAGGAATGCAGTGACAGCAGTGCAGGGCCCTTTGGGCCCTGCAGTCCCGCCACATGATGTCTTGTTACACAGTAACCGGTGTCAGGTTTTGATAAAGCAAATGTGATTTCAGACATTACTGTTGAGAAAGTTATTACTGCTATAAAAAAATGTAAACAAATAGTTATACAATAAGCATTGGGAGATATTTTCATGAATAAAAACATATATTTTCACTCCCATTAAATAAATTACTAATGACATAGGCACTGTGGGCCCAATTCTAGAAGGGATACACCTGGTATAACTTGACTTGTGCCAAACAAAATGGTGCAAGTAGCAAATTATGCCTGCAGTTGCGACATATGCTATTCTGCAAAGCTGCCTGTGACATGTCACAGGCTGCTTGCAGCAAAGTGGACTTATGCCACCAGATACACCCTAAACCCTTTGTGACATGGTGCTAGGGGGTTTATGGCAGCTGTTGCACCCTATTCTGGAAGGTCAGCAACAAAATCCCCAACGGTGTGATTCTACAAGACACCCTGGTGGACATCCAATAAAGACAAGTTACACCAGCAAATAGCTGATGGAACTTGCATCTACCAAGGGGTGCACCAACTGCCCTGAACCACTTGCATGTGCCACCCCTCAGCCACAATCCCACCACTCTTGCCAGCCCTGCAGGGCTATAGGAACCCCCCAACTTGTTGTAGATGTCACCCCTGCCCCCAGTACTCATGTAGAGGTATGCCCCACAGGGCAATGGGACCCCCAGCCCCAGATACCCCACACTGTTTAAGCCCTGCAGGGCAGCTCTGCCCCCCCAGGATCCATTCCCCAACCCTGACCCCCAGCTCCCTGCACTACAGCATGCTGCACAAAAATGGAGCACATGCAATTATCCCTGGTAGTCTAGTGCCCCCCATCCATCTGTAACAGTCTACCCAGCAACCCCAACCCATCCTCAGACAGTGACTGGCACAGACCACCTCTCACCTCCATGGCCAGCCACCAACTGAGCTCCATAAGAATGCTTACTGTATAATTGTGCTCAATGCATGAATGTGCATTCATTCATTCATTGAGCATGATTATACAATATGCTATCCAACGGAGCTCAGTCAGTGGCAAGCTGTGGAGGTGAGCAGTGGGCTGTGACAGTCACCAGATCGGGATGGGTCAGGGGTGTAGGGTGGACTAGCACAGCTGGGTGGGGGGCCACTTGACTACCAGGGAATAAAGGGGAATGTACATTTTGTGGCTTTGCAGGGTCCTGGGTTTGGGGTTCAGGAAATGGGTCCTGGGGGGTAACACAGCTGCCCTGAGGGGCATATCCTTGATTGGAGATAGGGGAGAACATCACAGTGGTGTACAATTGGGGAGCCACAAACACACTATCCATAGCCTGGAGCATTCACTACAAATGGCATTGCAGGACACCACACCCCATGGTACCCAGGATACCTCAGCAGTCCAGTGGGTGGCATGTTACACAGGGGAATGGGGGAGAGCATGGGCCTGCAGTGGTGTATGACAGCAGGAAGATACAGCATCAACAAGGCATGCATTGGCGGTATCTCAATTCCCTCTTATGGTTTGCCAGGGACATACACATGGCTTCATACACTGGTGGGTCCACAGCTTGCGTAGTGGCCCAATGCATGGTACAGCCACTTGCATCATTCTGGAGTGAAGATCCCTGGGTCCTAGGTCCAGTGCAGTTGGCAGCTGGCTGTAGCAGGGTGTAGGGGGAGCAGGGATGTCTATGTACCAAGGTGATGGGTGGGGTCCTGTAAGCCATTGATATGGAGTGTGGTTTTCTTTGGTGCAGTTGGGTTTGGGGGGAGGCCCTACACTATGGAGCTCTTTGGGGATGCAGTTGGATTGATTGGGGATGAGAGGGGGTACCTCTAGTCCACCAGGCCTGCCAGGTTGCTGTGCACCTGAGTGCACTTCTGCAGCCTGTCTGTGGGTGGCTTGCTGGGTTAGGCCAGCTATTCATTATCTAACTGTGGGCCACGCTGCTCTGGACTATGAGGGGTGAATTCTCACTGAGTATGCCACAGTGTGGCATTTGCATTGGACTGCACCCTCAACTAGCACAGCATGCTATTTGTGTGCACCCTGGCCCATTCCCTTGTGGCCAGTGCATCCCGCATGTTTGATAATCATGCTGTGGCACATTGTTGGAGTTGCGTGGCACATCTCCCTTTTCTGCTGAGATGTGCCATGCATCTCCTTTGAATATGGGGCCTCTGAACTAGGCTACCCTGAAGAAATTCATTATCAAAATGGTAAAATCATGATCCCACTGAAAACAAGATATTGCATCTAATCTGGTACTGCCTGAGTAAATACAGTGCAAAAATGTGTAAATGAAAATCCCTGTGACAATGAGATGAAGCATCTTCCCTTCGCTATCCAGGATACAAAATATAGGATAAGAAATAAAGGAAATCTACTCTAATCTGAACTTCACTGTGTTCACTGACATAAACGGTTTCTTGTTTTATACCATATTAGAATGCAGTATTTGTTTTGAATGTTGTGGCCATGAGGATGGTGTGTATAGTGTGTGTGTGTGTGTGTGTGTGTGTGTGTGTTTGCTGTAGCTCAATATATTTTTTTCCCAAAAAGCATAGTAGAAAATGCCTGCTGACTGCTTCTTATTTAGTATGGGTAGTTCACTGAAGACCTGGCATATGTCTGAGACAGTTCTTATCTGATAGTGTCTTTAGATGTTAAAAAACAGAGTAAATGATAGATTGCTGGGTAAGGGAGGACATTTATGAGGTATGAATCTTTCTTGAAAGACAATACATTTCCAAGTGAAACAAGTAGGAAGAAGCTGTTTAAATGCTAAGGCCCGGATATTCAGACTATGCCTAGCAGTGGCGCAAGCATGGACGCAGCTCAACTGGGATGTGCTGGGGCCAGGACCGGGTGATATTCAACAGTGATGCACCATGGCACACCACCTTTGAATATGGCACAGACAGCGCACTGCGCACAGCACAGTGGCACTGCGCCCACGCAAGCCACAGATAGCGAGCTCAGGGATGAACCAGCACAAATGCAGTTGCGCTGGGTGCAACACCCATGATATTCAGCAGAGGGCATACAATTGAGGCCATAATATATGCAAGGCACAAATGGGGCCATTTGCACATCACTATGGCCTCATTTGCATGACTTGCACAGGGCAGCCTGGCGTAATGCACCTGGTGCCCTGCACAGACTGACGTGAGCAGAGGGGGTCCTGGGGCATCCCCCCATAACTGTGATTTACATCGACTGCCATAAGTAAATTCCTGGTGGTCTAGTGGACCCCCCTCTTGTTACTCCGATAGCCTGTAAATTAATCCAATATTTATTTATTTATTTATTTACTTGCTTTTGGTAACCGGGTTAGTGCACTAGGCATAAGGATATCAGCAGGGACACTGGTTTACCAGGATTGAGAAAGGGCAAATTCCATTTTGCATATTGTAAAAAATGGTATTATCACTGGTGTCTGCTATTGCAACATCCGGTTTTACCGGTGTTTGGTTTTGTGCACTTTATTTAACAACTTTTAACTCTGTTAACATGCATTTTAACAATTTTGACCTCCACTATTGCACGTCCTTCCATCCTTGTACCATTTTAAAGTTATTTTAGGTACAAGATGTAATGGCAGCAGCAGCACTACAGCTCCCATTCCTAAGGTGTGATTGAAGCAGCACTAAGGACCCCATCCTTCAGGTGTGATGGCAGCAGCAACAGTGCTATGGCTCCCTCCCTCAGGTGTGACGGAAGCAGCAGCACTGCAGCCCCCATCTACATTCCAATTCCTCAGGTGTGATAACAGTATTAGCACTATGGCCCCCATCACTCAGGTGTGATGGCAGCAGTACTGCATTCCCCATCCCTCAGGTGTGATGGCAGCAGTACTACATTCCCCATCCCTCAGGTGTGATGGCAGTATCAGCACTATGGGCCCCATCCCTCAGGTGGGAAGGCAGCAGTATTACATTCCCCATCCACCAGTGGTGATGGCTGAACTACAACAGCCCCCACCCTTCAGGTATGATGACAGTAGTAACAATATAGTCCACATCCTTCAGGGGTGATGGCAGTAGTGACATCACTATGATCCCCTTTCTTTAACACCCACATCCACATGCACAAGTTACAAATTACTTGGTCTCTTTGCTTGTTAGAACTCAGATATGAATTAATCTGAACCACCACCAATAAGGTGAACCACCTTTGTTTTTTTCTGTCATTTAACTGCCTGAATTGGATTTCTGCCTGTGACACCACTGACTAGGGTTCAGGAACAGACTTGGGTGTTGGAGGGCCAGCTGGGGGGTGATGGCTTGAGTGTCCAAAAACCACTCGCCCTCTCCTGAGATGAAGGGTGGGTTCTCAGCTCAGCACTTGCTGGCCCCTGGTGGAGGCCAGAGGTATGGCAACACATAGGCCCTCACTGCAGGAGGGTGTGTGATGGACATCAGCTTGCACCTTGACATCACATGGCTTGTCATGCTCCCAAGAAAATGTGAAAACACCACTGGCCAACTGAAGGATGACTGCTGGTCTCTCCATAAGCCTGAAGCCCAAGACACATGTGTCTGTTCTGACCCCTGCCATGCCCGCAATACACAGGAAGCTCTTTGTGGTGATTCTCCTAACCTGGTAGCCTCCCACAGGGGTAGGGGCCCACCCAATGGAGGGTTACTTTGGATTACCTGGTAGCATGGCAATATGGGGCAGTGGATGGCAGTCAGGACTCAGCAGAGGTGATAGGGGGCCTTGGCAGGCTTGAAGGAGTGAATGGCCAGGGGGTAAGAGGAGCAAAAAAAAAAACTGCCTGAATTTGCTCTTTTGAAATAAAGTGTCTTCACCATAAAAATCTACAAGTGATTAGTGGAGGACCCTCAAATGGAAAATTATTCCTCTCCCAAACATATGGATGCATTTTTTTCCCTTGGTCTCCATGAAAAGGGTGTCTCCCAGTTTTCATGTCTTTGTTCAGATGTGAGTTGAGCACCACTCTGCCCACCAGCATCATACAGCCCCTGGGATCTTACCTTCTGTGTGTCATGTACTTTCAAAATCTACAGGCTAAGCATAAGTACACTTAAACACTTAATATTTGCTTTTTGTTGAAGCAGTCTATCAGAAAACTTTTTGTTGTCACAGAGACTAAAACAGCAGGTGGGAGAAAAGGTGCAAATGATCCCATTCACCTAAATGGGGTGCTGACTGTGAAGTCTTTTTGTAAGTAGTAAGGCAGTTTCTTCCTTGTGAACATACTTTCATTCAGACTAGTTTTCATTCAAACAACTGAGGATTTTGGCCCTGCTGATTATAAACTTGAATAAGCTAGTTGGTAACAGTGATCCTGCACTTAGCAATCTACAACCTAGATGCTCACATGCGAAGAATACAATAATAATCTGACAAAAGTCTGAAAACAAGCTTATGAAACACATAAAATGTATCTGAACATTTATCTTTACCTATACCAAGCCAAGTATACCACTACAGTACCAATACCTATGGCCAAGGTATAAAGAAATGTTTTTGTGTGAATTTCTTCAGTAATAAACAATGGAAATGGCGGCCATGCTGGGCTGCCATCTGTGTTAGCTCTGCTGTTTGTGTTAGCTGTGATCAGTAGAGAGCTTGGTTAGAACCTGTTTAGTGTTCCTTTGAGACACTTACCTCTGTAGTAAAGACTGCATGTGTTTTTGGGCTGTTGGAGTGAGATCCTTGCCTGGGGTTCAACTTTTGAAACGAGTGGAGACTGAACTGTTTCGCCACTTATTTTGGTTCTGCTTCTGTTAATTGGAACTTTTGTTTTTCAGTCACTGGAGGACTGGAGTCGGAAGGGAATTTTCATGAAGAATTTGGGAGGATTACCTAGTAAATGCAGCCGACTGCTGTTGGCTGTTTGAAGTGGGGATTTCTCCGATGGCCACTTTCTTCTGTTGGATCCCCCAAGGTACTGCCAGCATTCCGTGTTGGTGAACTTACTTTTTGGATGCCCTGCTGTTTTAGCCTTTGGATTATCGCTGCCCTGCTGAGTTGGGGTTGATTTGGACTCTTGGTGTGCCTCTTTCTGCTTGCTTTTGGGGAGCGCCTGTCTATGTATTGGGGCCACGGTGGGAGGTGCCAATACACATCTAGTGAAGAGTGGATGTGTTATTGGCAGCCTCTTGGTTTCTCAGGGGGTTTTTCTTTTTCAGAGGCCCCTGGCCGGGAACTATAGTTACAACTCTTTTTGCACAGGGCTATTGTCCCCTGGGGTGAGCAGTGGAGAGGCTTCTTTTTTTGGACTGTGGGCTGCCTGTGGATTTGAAGCAGTTAGCAGAAATGGAGGGGAGGATTCATTCCTTGGGACTTGGATTTGGACACCCGTGGATTTATCTATTTAGCCAAATAGATCTTCATACTTCGGTATTCTCCTAGGGCTTTCAGTAGTTGGTGAAAGCGGTGCTGGAGCTTCCTGGGGAGCACACTTTTAGTTAGATTTTTAAACTATTGCAGGAAAATCGGACTACATAATGACTGGGGCAGTGAGAGGGCCCTTTGCCTTAAAGTAGTCTATGCTGTGGATCAATATTTTTCCTAGACTCTTATAGATTATCATTTTATTTTTATTCTTTGTAATTTTGGATATTTGTTTTTTGACTGTGATTTGCATTTTGCTCTCCTGAAGCTGTATTTGGGCGATTTAATTTTGAGTTTTGTTTTTAGGGGGTTATTCGGGGTGGGTGAGTTAGTGTTTATTTAATTACGAGTGTGTGTGTGCATGTTTGTGTGTGTGGAGTGTGTGGTAGTGGGTTTTGTCTGGTTTTGGGATCACGTAGTTAGGGGGATGTGTCTGGGAAGGTATGTGGATCTTGGGTGGGCCAGGATAGTGTATGGGGCATCCAAGTTGTTTGACCTGCAGCCTTTTTTCAGCCTCCATCTGTCAGATATTACAGCAAGGTGCTGCAGAGATGTTGGAATAGGGAGGAGTCATAGGATTCGGTCAAGACGGGGTGCCCCTTGCACGGTGGGTGGTGGTAGGATTGAGGTAGTGGGGTGCAGATGGAGCCCTGGGATTAGACGGGACTTAGGAAGAGGCCAGATGTGTTTAGTTCCTGTCACCAGGGTTCCCACCAGACCGAGTGGGCAGGTAGCCAGAGGGACTGCACTGTCCACCAATCCCCTGAGGGCGGTGCTTTGCAATGCTAGATCGGTCAGAAACAAGACTGCAATTATAGCGGACTTGGTTTCTACTGCCGATCTGGCTTGCATCACAGAGACCTGGATTGGTGATGATGCTGACCCAGTATTAGAGGCTGCTATCCTGTCCGGGTATACTGTAGTGCACTGCCCCAGAGTAGAACACAGGGGTGGGGGGGTAGCTATCTGTTTTAGATCTGAGCTGGGCTTCACTGTGCACCCAATGAGAGCACCATATTCCTTTGAATGTGTGGCCATTCGTGGGGGTTCGGGTGCAGGCTGCTTGATTCTCCTGACTTACCGCCCCTCCAGGGCAGTGGGAGATTTCTTGTGGGAAGTGACTGATTTCATCATCAGCGAAACATTGAAGGCCCCCCGATGTTTGGTGTTGGGGGACTTCAATGTTTGGGCCGAGGATGAATCCTCTCAGCTTAGTTATAACTTCCTTCAGATGATGTCATCTCTGGGCTTTGCGCAAGAAGTTTCCTCCATGACCCATCAGGATGGCCACATGTTGGATTTGGTGTTCTCACTGGAGCTTGAGATAAAAAGTCTCAGAATTGATCAGGTCATTTGGTCTGATCATTGCATGGTGAAGTTCTGATTTGGGGCCCCCCTGGTAGCCCTCACCCTGCAGAGGTGGTCAGCTATCACCCTTTTGAGGGGTTTTAACCCTGACGGCTATTTGGTGGTGACTGACCTATCTAGTGTGGACAGTGCATGCATTGGGGGTGTGTGTGTAGCAGTGGACACCTATAATAAGGCACTTTCTGGTGCACTCGACTCCCTTGCACCAGTCCGTGTATGACCCAGGTCTTCTCATTTGAGATCCCCTTGGTATGATGGGGACCTCAAGGTGATGAAGACCTTGGGTCAGAGATTAGAGCAATGCTCGCAGAAGTCCAGTCTGGAGGTGGACAAACTGGCCCCGCGTGCGCACTATTGTGCATACCGGGGGCAATCAACTGTAAGAAGGCAGAACTCCTGTCCAGGAATATTGCTGCTGGGAGGAACCGACCAACTGTCCTCTTTCAGGCTGTAGACAGGCTTCTTCATCTTTCCTGTCTGCAGCCGAAGGTAGCTTTTTCAAGCGCATTATGCGAGCAGTTTGCTCAGTTCTTCTCGGACAGGGTGTCTGCCATCAGGCAAGAGGTTCTGCCAATGGACCAGAATCTGGCCAACAGTGGTCACCATGGGTGACCGGAGAGCACTCCGCCTGGTTGGGGTGAGTTTAGACTGGTGGAGGTGGCTAAGGTCAGTGAGATTGCTTCCAAGCTGCGGCACACCTTTTATGAACTAGACCCAGTGCCAATTCGTTTCTTAATAAGATGTGTTGACTCCGTAGGCCTGGTGTTTGCCTTTATTGTCCGGTGTTCCCTGTCAGAGGAGGTCTTTCCTGATGTCTTGAAGGAGGCATTGGTGAGACCCCTTCTGAAAAAAACATTGTTGGACCCTGATGTCACAGCAAATTGCCATCCTATCTCCAATCTCCCATTTTTGGGTAAGATTGTGGGGAAGGTGGTGACGCTTCAGCTTGAGGATCATCTTGCAGCCGATAATTTATATGAGCTGCTCCAGTCTGGGTTTCATGAGAGGCACAGCACATTAACTGTGCTAGTTCGGGTGCATAATGACCGCCTTAGGGCTAGAGATCAAGGGGAAGGGACAATTTTTGTTCTTCTCAATATCTCTTCAGCATTTGACACGGTGGACCATCGAGTGTTACTTGACCACCTAAGGGAATCCTGTGGACTTTCTGGTACTGTTATCTGCTGGTTTGAGTCTTTTTTATCTGACAGGAGGCAGAGGGTAGTGATGGGGAATTTTTCCTCCTCCCCTGTCAACCTGTTGTGCTGAGTTCCCCAGGGTTCGGTCTTGTCACCAATGTTGTTTGCCATGTACATGCTACCCCTGGGAGAGATCATTAGGAAGTACAGTCTGAGTTTTCACTGCTATGCTGATGATGCCCAGCTGTACCTCTCCTTTGCCCCTTGAACATCTTGTGCAGTGGAAGTGCTTAACAGCTGCCTAGCTGAAATCAATGACTGAATGGCCTCCAGCTGGTTGTGACTGAACCCCAGTAAGATGGAGGTACTAGTGGTGGAGTCGAACAGAGGGCATGATAGGTTGGCCTCTGGCACAGAGACAGGACTTTGTCTTGGCTCTGTACCATTGAAGACTTCCTCTAGGGTGCATGATCTTGGTGTTATTCTTGACAGCAGTTTGACACTTGAGTTTCAGGTGGTGACCGCTGTCCGTACCAGTTTTTATCATCTGAGGAATATTACCAGGATTAAGCCCCAAATTCTGCCACTGGACCTCCCCACTTTGGTGCATGCCTTTGTGACATCCAGCCTTGACTACTGTAATGCACTCTATATTGGGGTCTCTGGGGGTAGCCTGCGCCAATTGCAGCTGGTGCAGAATGCAGCGGCAAGGCTGTTGGCAGGACAGTCTGAATACTGTCATATTACCCTGGTACTGCGTCATCTGCACTGGCTGCCGGTTAGGTGGAGGGTCCACTTTAAGGTGGGTTTGCTCACCTTTATGGACCTACACGGCCTGGGCCCTGGCTACCTGAAGGACCTTCTTGCACCTGCTGTCTCGGTCTGCTCCCTCCACTCCTCCTTTAGGGGCCTCCTAGCGATTCCCTGAATGAGGTTAAGAACTGCTGGTGACAGAGAATTTAGAGTTGCTGACCCTGTCCTGTGGAATTTGGTTGCTCTAGCCATTAGGGAGGCCCCATCTGTTGAGATTTTTAAGGCCCACCTCAAGGCCTTCTTGTTCAATCAGGTCTTCCCGGACTATATCTTATAATTTTCTATATGTCTTTTAAAAAAGTTAAATTTGTTGCTAATTTAGTCTTAGAGACTTTAAATGCTGCTGAAGTTGAGGGTAGCTCATTATATAGCACATTTTGTTTTAACCTTCTTAGATTATTATATTTAATTGATTATTATTGTGATGTGTTGTATTTATTGATTAATGTGCAGCACCCAGAGCCTCCGGAATGGGCGTCTTCTTAAATAAAATGTGCCTTGCCTTGCCTATACAAAATCATTGCAGCCCAAGTAAAACTCAGGTAAATTACATAGTACCCTGACTACTGCATGATGCAGTAAACATGTACCGTATTGGTATTTTTTTTTAAATTTCTTTGTAAACCTGGGCTGGCAGTATAGCCTAGAGATTAGAGTACTGCGCTGTGAATGAGCTTGGGACATCCAGCAGACCAGCTTTGGTCTGAGTCTCACAACCTCCACTTGCATACTGTGTGACTCTGAGCAAGTCACTTAACTGCCCAGTGCTCCAGGTCATCCCTGAAAACAGGCAATTGTGCCTAGTGGGCCTTACCCGGTTACCAAAGACTAAACTCCCCCCTCAAAAAAAACTGGTAAGGCCCACTAGGCAGAACTGCCTGTTTTCAGGGGTGACCCAAGAGCACTAGGGACATTAAGTAATTTGCTTGGAGTCACACGGTATGCAAGTGGAGGTTGTGAGAATCAAACCCAAATCTGCTGGATGTGCCCAGTTCAATCACTGTTTGTTGCTCTAATCACTAGGCTATACTGCCAGCCATAATAACAGTCATATATATAAATACAATAAAGTATGGGTCGGTGTGTATAACAAGAAGTTTACACACACACCTGAGGGGTTAGATTCTACATAAATCCCCAGAGCGAAGCTCAAGGGGTTTATGAATAGCATCTAACCACAAGGGTGTGTGTAAACTTTGAGTTTATACACACTGACCCATATATTTTTTTATATAGTTGCTGGGTTTCATTTATTTGCCACAGCAATTATATAAAACAAAGTCAAGATGCATCTGTGCACCCACCGACAGAACAGATTTCAGCAGGGTGGTCAGATACGGTTGCTGGAAGGAAGGCATGTCTTTTTTTTATTTTTTGGTTAGGAGGCAGTTTTAAGTTGTTTAATGTGGCCATTTGTTGTTTTTTTTTTAAAGTTTTACTTACTGCCAAATCAGTACGGCGGTCTGGTCTGTTGTCCTTTGTTTCACTTATGGTGAAATGGTGAAATGCGGAAGAGCGGTGCTGGCGCATGCACAGCAGAAAGCAAACAAAACAGGAAAGGGACCTGGGGGTAATCATATCAGATGACCTTAAGGTTAGCAAGCAATGTGAGAAGGCAGTAGGGAGGGCTGGGGGTATACTGGGATGCATAGGGAGAGGCATCAGCAGCAGAAAACAGGAAGTTGTTATCCCTCTGTACAGACAGTTGGTGAGACCCCATCTGGAGTACTGAGTCCAGTTCTGGAGACCCCATCTCCGCAAGGACATAGACAGGATAGAGGCAGTCCAGAGAAGGGCAACTAAAATGATACATGATCTGCAAGAGAAGTCAAACGAGGAGAGACTAAAGGAGCTTAATATGTATACCCTTGAGGAAAGGAGAGAGGGGGGGACATGATAGAAACATTTAAGTACCTCAGTGGAATCAACAAAGGCCAAGAGGGTAGCATCTTTCAGAAAAAAGATACATGCAAGAACAAGTTGACACAATTTAAAGATGGGGGGGTGGTTCAGGGGCAGTGTGAGGAAGTATTTTTTCACAAAGAGGGTAGTGGATGCATGGAACAGCCTTCCTGAAGAGGTTGTGGGGTCTAAAGCTGTGAGGGAATTCAAGAATACATGAGACAGACATAAGGCAATTTTTGTGGGGGGGGGGGTAGGAAGAAATAGGCTGTGGCTTATCCCATAGGTAGGGAAATGGGCAGACTAGGTGGGCCAAGTGGTCCTTATCTGCTGTCAAAGTCTATGTTTCTATGTTATGTAGCGCATGTTTGCTGTAATAAACACTCCTTTATTATAATAAATTTTGCCATGGATTTCCTAAGGAAAAAATGGAACCCATTAATTATGATGTTTTAATATATGATTTCAATAATAGTGCACAGTACCTACAGTGCAAATTATGAACATTAAACATTTTATAACATTTTACTAAAACTGAATTATTTGCCACTCTATCTGCTTATTTTTTCTTACACCAAAGTGGGTGAATATTTGACAGAGCACTGTATATAGCTTTTGATCAGGCTTCATTATTCTACATCTAGAAACAGGCAAAAGTAGTTTATTCTGGATTTATTTAACACTGATTGTCTGTAGCTCACTAAATAGAATCTATTTAGCAATGTATGAGGCAGATGTTTTTACATTTTGGAAGACAGGCAACACATCTTATCTGTTTAGGATTCATGTTAGGAACATACGTTTTTCTTCATATTTAAAACATATTCAAGTGTCAATGTATTCATTTAGCAGTTTATGCTAACTAGTATATACTGCAGAAAACAGTAAAGGATTTATTGTGAAGCACTCGGGATATATAGTAGAACCCCCCACAATTTCCCAGCAAGTTTGGCAAAATATCTCTGCAATTTCAGGTTACTTTTCCCGCAATTTTCCAGTGGCCCTGCCCACGTGTGCTGATACTTGTATTGTGTTTTGTATCATCCAGTGTAATATTTATAGTAAAGATGTTTAGGCACATACTAAATGAAAACTGTGGTTCCAGGAAGGAAAGCAGTCCTCAGCTGATGAAGAGGTTGATGGGAAGCATGGGTGGTTATTTATTGAATTTTGGTAACTGGGTAGGCCCTCTGAGACAAGACTGTCCCTTTTTCAGGGGTGACCTGGGAAGTGCAGTGCATTGATAGCACATTCATTGGTACAGTGTATGACTTCATTCACATATTTGGAATTGTCTACTACAGTATGCCCTGCAAGCTCATTGGTCCACACTGTGGAACAATGGGCGTACAGCCCATACAGCACCTGTCATTCGGGGGGTGGCTGGGTGGTATGCGGGTGGGTTGCAGCTGCCCGCCTATGATGGGGGGGCGGTGTGGACAAGGTGTTCTGTGTGGGTGGCAGGGGTTTAGGGGTGCCACTGGATCACCAGGGAAGTATTCTGTAGTGCTTTCCTGTGATTGTGGCAATGGGCGGTGGGGGGTTCCACTAGACTGCCAGGGTAGAGTATTTCCTACAAATACTGGTGATCAGGGACACGGGAGTGAGATGGGTGCCACTGGATCACCAGGGATTATTCCAATGCCAATTTAATGCGATCGCGGCACCATGCTGGGGAGTACCTCTAGTCCACCAGGGATATTTCAAGGCATTACACCAGCGATTGCGGCATTGGGAGGGAGGGGATGCACTAGACTACCAGGGTGATGTGGGTGCTTGTGGATGGTTTTCTGGGTGGGCGGGTGGCCACCCAGCTGGCAGCTGCTGTGTTGCACCCTTCAATACAGAAGTCAGCCTGTAGGTGGCCAGGAGTTGTTCCCAATATTCACGGGCTCAACTTTGAGCCCCCCAAATGGTGCACTGTAGGGTTGCACCAGCATATACCCCACACATCCCGGGCTGAATATCAAGATGTGCAGCATGTGCATGGGCATGCCCCCTGCATCTGCGCTGCATACACTTACATTGCACCCCAGCGCATTGGGATTTGCGCTGCAGCCTTTTCAATATCCCACCGGAGTGCAATGTGGGGTTGCTGTGGTGCAACTCTGTTGTGCCACGCGCAACCCCTTTGAATATCTGGGCCTAAGTATTTAGGTTCATAGACTGTATACATGTTCAGTGGGTAAGATTACCCTTTATGGACTCACCACCTAACATTTATTGGTGGAAATCAAATTTGGTGTCTCCCATATATAAATCCAAATTTGTCTTAAAGGAAACCAAAGTGCTACTTGATACGTTTTCTGGTAGTGTATTCCAGAAATTTTTTTTTTTTTTTTTTTTAGTTAGTTGTTTAACCAGGTATAGCACACTAAGCTGAAAGCTTTTTTTGCAGGAGCGACCTGGAAATTTACCACTCTTTGTGTGTACCAAGTTGTTGCATTCTGAAGTGGGTAAACAAATCTCCAGTTTAATAGGCAACCAATATTTAACAAGCTGTTTCAGTTTCCTAATTCTATCTGATACGCTGCTTGGAGTTATGTCTCCAACATTTTTAACAGAAAGAAGGGAATGTTTTATTTCAGCTGGCATCGAGGGATTCATTGAAAAGTCCAAAATATGTGTTCCACAATACTCCATTTTCCAGCTACAGATAGCAAAATGGCTGCAGGCTCTGCCCACAGCCATAAAAATGTGGTTTACACAGAAAATCCAACAACCAGCAAAGCAAACGTAAAATATATCACACACCATCCATGAAACAAAAAACAGACAATTCGGACATAGGTGACTTCATACGAAGTAGCAAAAAGCTTAACATTATGAAAAAAATGGAAGCAGATATCACAACCCTGCAAATATTTTTAGAAGAAGAAATGGGTATTACCTAATTAATTCAAAGCCTCCATCTTGAAGAATTGGACAAATGACTTTATCAATACTTTATGTCCATCAAAAGACATGATGGAGGAGACTATGAACCCCTCACAATAAGCTCCAAGTTTCAAAGCTTTGAGATGTATCTCCAAGAACATGAGTACCCCTAATCACTCTCTGCTTCTAATAAAGTCCTCAAAACGGGGTAAGTGATCCTGTCAAAACAAAACAAATTGAAAGAGAATGGTAAAGGAAACCAACCCCTAGCTATGGACAAACTAACCAATTCCATCATTGAGGAACTATATGAAAAGAACATCCTGGTCCAACCACCCCACAGTCCCTCATTAACACAGTGTGGATTACAGTGACAGTGTACTTCAGGATCCATGGCAACACGGAGACCCAAAGTTTACAAAGGGGTGATATAGTTATGGGGTAAGATGAACGTGGCATCCACTTTCTAGAGTAAATCAAGGAAAGGCAGACTAAGACCAGATCTGGAGCAACTCTGAAGGAGAGAAGAATATTAAAACCTAGAGCATATGCCATCTAAGACAAAATGTGCCCTGTAAACAATCACCTTATATTGAAAGCTAAAACACCCATGCAATGTAATACTATCTCTTCCCCATTTCTCTTAGCTATTAACCAAATGAAGAAAACACAATACCAGACGAGTTGGTTTAAAAACCAACCAGTGAGCATAAAAACTGTCAGCCACATAGTAAAAAATATGATTGAAGAAGCAGAAATCAACATCACTAAGAAACTTATCAACCGCTCAGTTCGTAAATATTTAATACAAAAACTTACAGACTATAATATTCCCCCTACCAAGATCATCCAAATCTTGAGACATGAAAAAATACCATCCTGGGTGTGGCCTGGCTGTGCTGAAGATGGCTGCTTAATTCTGCTTCTCCCTGGGACTACCATCTATCATCGTCCATCCTCCTGATCCCAGATGGTCAGAGTTTACCAGCAAGTGAAATATAATTTTACTAATATCACAACTCATCTCTGGTAAATTTTTTTCTCTATATCATAACTCTATAGCTATATTTTTTCTGCATTTATACTGCTTCTCTATGAAGGCCTACTACAATGGCCGAGCAACTCCTGCAAAACTGCTCCCTCAGCAGAGTGGAAACTGTTTCAATAGCTCATCTGTGAAATTAACAACTTAAAAATAACATCTCTACAAAACATCATTTACATGCAAGTGCTAGACCAAAAAATTAATGATGCTGGAGTTAAAGTTGCTCAAAATGAAAGTTCTATTAACATCTTGCAAGCCACCATCAGAGAGCAAGACAGAGTTATCAGAAGTCTACAAGATAAAATCGATGACATTGAAAACAGAAACGTATGCAATAACCTGAGATTTTTGGATTTTCCTGAAGGTGCAGAACTCAGAGACACTAGTGCGTTTCTAATACATGTGCTGCCAGCCCTGCTCAAACTCCCACCTGGTCAAGACCTTACTACTGAGAGATCACGCCATACTTTAAGCTGGAGGCCTGGTCCAGATCAGAAACCTAGGCCTATCATTGCAAGATTCTTAAACTATACCCACACTGAACTGATTATCAATAGAGCAAAACAAGTTGGAATGCTTACTTGGCAAGATCATACAATTTCTGTTTTTAGAGACTTCTTTAAGGAATCTCTAATAAAGGCGGAGCTTTCAACCCTATTAAAACTACCCTACACCAACGAGGGATCAGATTTGCTCTGCGCTATCCTGCCATCATGCGCCTGTGTCTGGGTGACTCAACCAAAGATTTCAACACTCCCGAGGCCTTGGCTACATTTCTTGGTGAGCCCCAGCCTCCAACTGCCCCGTTTGGAAATGCTGATGTGACCCCTTCTCCCACTGTCTCTGCAACTTCCCGATCAGACCGGCACACCCACATTATGGCTTCAAATCATGAACGCACTGAGAAACCTGTATCTCTCTAGGCTGATGCAGCACTTCCTGTCCAGATCTCATCCCGCTTGCTAGACAAAAATAACTTGAATCCAGCTTCTTCTAAACATGCCTGTTGTGCAGACACTACTCCTTCTAGGCCTACCTCTCAGCATGAGTGACATGTTGGCTTCACTACGCCCATAACCCTCTCCAATAAGTTTTTACTACAAGAGGACTTAAACTCGTCTCAGGAAGATTTCCCGGAATTAGCTGTGGATCCTGTCGACAATGATCTTGCAAATGATTTACAGGGCAGCAGGTCTCCCTATTCCTCTTGGGCTGAATTGGTGACCAGCTCCCCTTTCAAATCGGCAGAACTTCCTAAAAAGAAATGGAAGGGAAGCGCAAAAACAAATGGAACCTATAAATGATGCCTGGGCATATGTATATATCAGTACCTCTCAAGGTTAGTGCCTAATTAACCTCAGTTCTCTTATCACTATCAGAATTTGTCTGCCTGCAACCATGCATTGCTTTCCTTATGTGTGCATACTATCGCACCCAGCTGGTTTGGAAAGCGATAAGCTGTACATCACAGTTACAGGCTTTTGATTTAATAGCATGTCATATTATTTAGGCATCTCATTGTGACAGTCTTGGAGTTTTCTATCTCAGTGTAATGTCTGCTACATTATACATCTAGTTATTTCTGCATATTTTATTCATAATGTCAGTTTTTGAGTAACCCTAATGTTGGGTATGTTCTTCTTTTAAAGGGAAAGTTCTTATATAATGTTCGACTAATTCATATGTGCTCAATGATTTTCTATATTCATTTAGAGGTGTCTACCACCTTTTTTATCAGTATGTCCTTCTCACATAACCATTAAGGGAGGTTGCCCGCTTAACTAATTTGTGATACAACATCACCCCACACATTTGTTACCATATATAAACATTATACATTTACAATATCTTGGGATTATATTAATGAGGTCCTCAACTAGTTATTCCCTTCATCCACTACTACATCTCAAACTAACATTAAACACGTTAATATTTTTCACTAGTCTCCTTCCCACTCCAACCCACCTTTATCTAACTTTTAATGGGCTGGCAGTATAGCCTAGTGGTTAAAGGAACGAGACGTGCATGAGCTTAGTATATCCAGCAGACCAGACCCAAGTTTGATTCTCACAATCTCCACTTGCATACTGTGCGACTCTGAGCAAGTCACTTAGCTGCCCAGTGCTCCCAGGTCACCCCTGAAAACAGGAACTTGTGCCTAGTGGGCCTTACCTGGTTACCAAAGACTTAAAAAAAAATTCCCTTTTCTTTAACCATGGTATACCAACTTCTTGTACTGTTTTATCTATCTATCACTTAGTCTTCGGTTTTACCCAGCAATTAGGCATTGCAGGCTATTTTCAAGGTGTCTTATCTTTACTATTTTACTCAATGTGCTGCAATCAATAATAGATAGCACAGTCTGACTCAAAGCTCTTATGATATGGACAGTAGGTAGCACAATCACCACTGCGGCTGGGAGATCAGAGGGCTGTGGATTCAGTTCCCACATCTGGAACTTGGGTTAATATCCCAGTACTGACACTGTAATGCAACATGAGAGAGGTGCTGCACTTCTGAGGTGCCGTCTTTCAGATGAGACATTAAACCAATGTCCCATCTGCCTGGATTGGTGGTAGTTCAGGTGGATGTTAAAGATCCCATGGCACTTATCAAAAAGAGTAGGGAAATTTTCTATTGAAAGGAAATACAGTACATCTAAGCAAAGAAAATATGCAAAAAGAAATATAGAAAAATAATCACAAAAAGAATGCAGTAAACCACACTTCAAAGTTCCCAATCCCAGTCATATACTCAAATACAGTAAAGGAAAAAACACAACTTAAATATAATCAGGAAAAGATTAAAGTAAAAAGCAGCAGTATTCTCTGTAAAAATAAGCAACGTAATTATAACCAAAAAATATATTTCCATAAAATCCTGAACTTTGGTGCAATAAGAAGTGTGTGCTCCAATTCTTTCAGTTCATTCACAGCACTTTCTATTTGTGAAATTAAGACCCGAGTTGGTAAGAGTAAATGCTATATAGAATATTGACATCAAGCTTGCAACATATAAAACTTAATACAAGCAAATATTACATTCAATGTACTGGGATGATATTGTGATAAAATCCCTGAATAATCCCCTGGAACCAAACTTTCATAAGTAAGATGCATTGCTATACCCCAGCGCCACCTCGTGGCCAAATCATTCCAAAATTGTTTGGAATAGACACAATGGAGAAAGAAATGCTACATAGTTTCTTCCTGACCAGAACCTTCTATCCTAATACACTGACGTTCCAGAAGAGGCTTATGCTTCAGATTCCCCTTGACTCCTAATCGGCCATGGCAACATAGCCACTGTATATCCCACATTTTAACTGGTATCCACTTATCCACAAGAGTACACAATGCATTTCCTAATTTTGTGGGTATACATCTAGGAAAATCCACCTGAGCAACAGAGTTACGCTTCATTATATCTGTATACAAAGGCTTCCGCTGCAAAGTTGCCAGGTGTTCTTTAGAAACCCCCCACTGTTTCAATTTCTGAATGGCTGCTATTAAAAATTCTGGGACTGCTAAAGAAGCCTGCAATTTAGGTATGGAATCCCCCTATTTTTGTAAAAAGGCTGGAACATCAACAGAGTCCAAGTATCCCATATATGTGTATGGCCCATCGTGCCAGTCAATATAGTTGTAAAAAAGAAAGAAAAAAATTAAAAACTAAAGGATGAATCATACCAAGCTCACCTTTTTTAACTGGTAAATAGGTAAAATCTCATTTAACCAGGTTCAACCAGCTTCTCCACAACATCTGGAAAAAAATACTCGATAATCTTGTCTCAAGAGTTGCTGGAATAGGAAACACAGTACTAATATACAAAAAGATGGGAAGCAAGAATGCCTTTATGATCAAAACCCTCTTTGTTTTAAAAAGAGCCCAAACCTTCCAAATGTGCACTTTCTGTTCTCCCACTCAAATTTTCTCCTCCCAATTAATATAGGCCAAAGGGCCATTACCAAAATGGCAACCAAGAATCTTAATAGTACCTGCAGAGATAGTAATTTGTCCAATTCTGGTTTCATGTATTCCATTGCCTATATAAACCCCTACACTCTCAACAAAATTGAGTGCTACTCCAGAAATACTTGCATACTTATTCAGTACCTGCAGAGCTATCATACCAGAATTTGAATCCTGTACTATGACAACCAAATCGTCAGCATAAGCTACCAATCTTTGGAGTTCCAAAGAATGTGAAGGAGATAAACCCTTTATATCAACAGTTTGAAGGATTTCTCTAATGACAGGATGCAAAACAAAAGTATATAATAAAGTGCTAAGTAGGCAACCCTGTTTCACTCCTTGGTTGCGGGTTAGAGCATTCCCTATAACATTGTTAACTATAGGTAATGAAATTGATTCCTGGTATAACAAACTAATCCAAGATCTAAACTGTGAAAATGTCCTGTACTTCTCAAGTACTTGTAAAAGAAAAGCGTAAGATACCCTATCAAAAACTTTCATCTAATCCAAGGCTAGGAAATAGCCTGATAATCTGCCTTGTCCACCAAACTCACAAATATTCTGCAGAAAGACCTGGTTATGCTGAATATTTCTGCCAGGAACAGATCAAGTCTGAACCAGATGTATTAAAGTATTAGCTACCTTATGTAATCTGTGACACAAAATAGCCAAAATAATTTGTAGTCTGTAATAAGCAAACTTATAGGTCTCCAATTACCCAAATTTGTCTTGTCCCCCTTTTTTATATAAATGAATTAGCAGGGTATTTGAGAAAGCACTAGGCATCCTGCCTGAAATTAAAATTTAATTAAAAACTGGAAACAACATTTCAATAAAATCCTCTCTATAGGATTTATACAGTTCATTTATAAGGCCATTTATCCCAGGGGATACACCTAAAGCTACACCAGAGATTTCATGCCTAATTTCCTCCTTAGTAACGGGTGAAATCAATTTATTGTTGTCTTCCTCAGACAGTGCTGGTGGTATACAGGAGAAAACATCCTCCCACTGTACTAATGTATGAAAAGCAGTTCCCTGATATTCCAATAGAGATTCACTTACAATGTCCAACATCTTAATATTAGAAGTTTTCAAAACCCCAGCAACATTAGTGAGGCCTGCCATTAATTTAGTGTCCGTCCTATGCTTGCATGCAGAGAAAGGGTCAGTTGAGGGTGTCCGTCTAGTGCCAAACTGCATTTCTGCCTATAAAGTCGCTGCCCAATCATATTGATATTGCCTCATATACATTTTAATAACATTAATCTGCTTCTGTATTCTAACATCTGATACATTTGGTAGGGATGTCAACTTATAATATTGATTTCGGAAATCTAAATACTTTAGATAGTCCATATTACTTTTATCCTTCCCTAAAGAAAGGAAACAACTCTGTATATCTTGTTTAGTATCACCCCACCATTTTACCCAGGAATCATAAAATATTTTAGTTGATTTTTTGGCAAAGAGAAGGGATTTCAATTTAAATTGTATTTCAAGATTTTGCAACAAAAAGGAATTTAATTTCCACCTTGAAATAAGTGCAGGGAAGGTAGTTGGGTACATATCAATCTTACAAAAAAGGACTAGATGGTCTGAAAATTCACCCGGTCTCAAAGAGAAGGCTTGTGGGGAAAGACATTTTGATAAAAACACAAAATCAATCCTGGTGTGAAAAATACTACACATGTAGGTGGCTCCAACATCCTTATAAAGTTCCCTATAGGCATCTTTAAGAGAAGCTAATAACAACACCTTGTGCAAAGCATAGGAGTCACAATATACTTTTTGTTGTACCTGATCCCTAAACCTGATATCTAAACAACAATTCATATCCCCTCCCCCCCAAATAATTTGCTTCTATGTAAATAAATAAGGCTATATACAATGGAATAAATCAATCCTTAATGACTTAACTTGGGGTGCATACTGTATGTATTAATTAGTCTGAGAGAAAACCCTTGATAAGTGAGGTCCATCAAAAGGGTCCTCCCTGGGTGAATATACACTAACCTAATAACATGAACTGTGGTACTGTTGAACAAAATACCCACACCAGCTGCTGCATCTTTACCATAGGACCAAAAAGTAGCTCGCTTAGGCCACAATTTAGTAACGTCGAATATTGGACAGGCAATTAAATATTTGTTTCCAGTAAAAAGATAATGTCAACATTCAATGTAAGACAATAATGTAAACATGCCATCCTCATTTATAGTACTTAATACTACATGTATTCAAGGAGACAAGTTTAATGCCAGCCATTTGATATAAGGAAAATTTCTATCCTCATGGTTTCTGGACATCTTTTTTCCTTTTTTTTCCCTTTCTTTTTTTTCCCTGCTAACCCACCCCAATCCTCACAATCCATATCAGAAACAACCCCCGACTGTATAGATGCATCAGATTCTGAACCACCCTCTTGGTCTTGTAACACTTGAAAAGAGTTGCCTAAGGGGATATCTATCTACTGATGACTGGAATCCCGGGTGACCCTTCTGGGGTGGGGGGTTGGGAATTCCAGTGTAGATGAGGGAGATGGCATACCATTCTGTCCATTTGGGGCTGTTAAAAAAGGGAGGGTCTCTGACTGTGCCTCAACTGGCCCTGGAGAGGGAACAATGGGAATGGTTTTAGAGGAGTGTGTCCCCAAATCCTGCTTTGAGGCCTGTATGATATCAGAGACAACTGGATCAGAAGTAGAGGTAGAAGGTGAAGCATTGGGGCTTGTCCCAGAAGTAGGGGCTGTAGGCTCAGGGCCTGCACCAGGCCTATCTCTAGTTTGATACCTACCCTGTGCAGAATTTATCAAATCCTCTTTATCAGGCTGCCCTGTTTGTTTTGTCCTGCCCAGGGGCACTGGTGGTAGGCATGGCCCTGTTCATCACAAAGATTGCAACGAAAAATGTTTCTACAAGTCCCACTATCATGGTCAAAATCACCACACAGTGCACATTTTACCTCGTCACAGGCACTACTAAGGTGTCTTGTACTACTACCTTTATAACAGGCCTTGGGTTGTCCTGGATAGAAACACACACCTCTATCCTTTCCCCAAAATAAGCTATTGGGGATATGTACAACATCATTCCCTATAATATTAGGTTTAATCTTAAATTTCTAACTTCCAGTCCATATACCTTCCCCATCAATTACAGCCTCAGGGAGTCCCAATACTGTGCATTTATGCTGTAACCAAAACAGACTCCCTCATTTCGGAACATAATGTGAACTGATTTATTATGAGGTTTCATGATGGGAAGTGCCCAAAAAGGTAACCATAATGGTTGTGACTTGCAATTTTCATATTAATGCCAAAATTTATCTAAACCAGCAAATGTTTTAGAACTAACATCAAAGGTGTCTTCACCTTTGATATTGATCAATGCATAAATTTCAGTAGCTTAAAAGTTCAAAGATTCTTTTAATAATCTTCTGGCAACATAAGGCCTATCCGGGTGTTCCTCTAATCCCCCACGGTAACGGAGATGGACAGCATTTCTTCTGGGTGCTTGCTCTAGTCTGTTGTTTCTAAAGAAATCCGAAAAATGAGCCCCAGAATGTTGTTGTTCCCATGCTGGGGATGTGGGAGGGGGAGCTCAGGAAAGGTAATGTCAGTTCCAGCCATAGAGGTATCAAAGTGGCCCCCCTTCCTCAGTGAAAACCGCAAAGCTTAAAACAGAATACTGACCTGTCTGTGGACCTGCAGAAGCATCTGATTCCATTTGTGTTGATTCTGATGAAAAGATCTCCCAATTCGAGTCCAGTATCTATTTTCCATCCCATAGAATCCAACCAGCATCAGTCAGTATGTCTTCCTTAGCCCAGTCTTCCTCAGGTAAGAAGTTCGCCAAGTAGTTACCTTCTGCATTCCAGTAACATTCGCTTCAGTAGGGTAAGTTAGTTCAGTCGCTTTTGGCAGATCCTGCTGTCAAACCGCAGGTGCTTTTAAAGGAATATTCAGCTCACTAAGAATGGATAAGCCTGTAGCTGCAGTCTGAGAGTTCTCTGTATTAGAATGGTACAAGATCTGGGATACCGACGTTCAAGACTCAGCCCTCAAAACTGATTCTCTCATCGCGTGGTCTTTACCATCCAAAGCTCCACTGATCTCAAGGGATGTTTTCAAATCACCTACAACCTCCCCTGCAGTAGCCATAACAGGGGACTCAAGCACTGACTGTACAGAGGCTCCAGCCTGTGGCTCCATCGGTGTCTCAGAGGCATCTGCCATGCAACCAGAGCAGCTGGTCCCCCTACCTGCGAGTAGGGAAATTTCTCTGGTGTCCTGGCCAAATTTCCCTCATTCACTAAAAATACCACCAACAGTTTCATCCGGTTCAAGGTCAGTTGCATTCATCTGTATCCCCCTCCCCTTGGTCGTGCCTAAAAATAGGTAGGATTTGTCTAGTGCACTTACCCGGTCAACAAAAACTAAATACAGAAATACATTTTTAAGCCTGTGTTGTAATCTTATAGCTGAGCTCACTCGACCCTCTCCAGGTCTTGAAATCTCACTATGTAAAAGCAACTCCTTCCCTAGGGACCATTTTTGGGTCTCAGCTACTATTAAATACCTAGTATTATGAATAATATATGCAGTACCTCGAAGCCTGAACAAACTCAACTATTATAAATGTCATATTGCCAGAATGACTACGTATTCCTGTCCAATACAAGACTTTCACCAGATCCCCCCCATAAAATTTGGATCTTGTAATGCCTCAACACCCCATAAATCCTTATACTATTTGGACCCTACTCGCTCCATTTTATCGAACACTCCTCCTACATAAACACTTCTGTGTCTAAGCATTATGATTATGTGAGTAAATACATAGTAGATGGCACAAGTACGGCTTTTCTTATAATTTTAGGGCTTAGCCAACCATGATGGCATACTGTTTGTATTGCAGTAATAGTATTTTAGCTCAGTTCTTTTTTCCAGTCTAACTTAGGTTCTGGGATTCCATATACTTTCTGTAATCCTCTTTTCATAAATGGTAAGATGTTCATGGTTCCCCCCAGGGAATTATTATGTTCACTTTAGTTCTAGTCAGTTATAACTTGATAGAAATAATTGTTTACAGTTTGTATCTTGGGTTTAAGATAATTTTCTCCCAAGATTTACGTACTGCTTACATGCTCTGTAGTATAGCGAGAGAGTCTTGGCGATTTCACCGACTCATATCTTGCAATATTACTTAAAGACTTCATAGTGTGTTAGCATAACATGCATAGGTTTTGTTTCGTAAATACCCAGTGGCGTGAAAAAGTATTTTCCCCTTCCTGATTTTCTCTATTATTGCATATTTGTCACACTGGATGTTTTCAGGTCTTTAGACAAAATGTAATATTAGATAAAGGGAACCTGAGTATACAAATAACACTTGTTTTTTTTTGCAGGTACTTATTTCATTTATTTAATGAAAACAGTTAACCAACACCAACTGGCACTGTGTAAAAAAGTAATTGCCCCCTAGTTAAATCAACCCAATTAAAGGGATAATTAGAGTCAGCTGACTGAACACAGCCAGGCTTGATTACAGACAGCCCTGCTCAATATAAACCTCACTTATTTTGACCCTTACCATCAGAATCAAGTTGCCAGCACAAAGATTCAACAGGCACATTATGCCACGATCAAAGGAAGTTCCTGAAAAGATCAGAAAAATAGTTGTTGCTATCTATCAGTCTGGAAAGGGTTACAAAGCTATTTCTAAGGCTCTGGGACTCCATCGAACCACAGTGAGAGCCATAATCTGCAAATGGATAACACTTGGAACAGTAGAGATTCTTCCCAGGAGTGGGCGGCCTGCCAAAATTACTCCAAGGGCGCAGTGTAAAATCATCCAGGATGTCTAAAAGGATTCTAAAACAACATCCAAAGAACTGCAGGCTTCTCTTGCCTCAGCTAAGGTCAGTGTTCATGGCTCCACAATCAGAAAGAGACTGGGTAAAAATGGGCTTCATGGGAGAGTAGCAAGGCTGAAACCACTGCTAACCAAGAAGAACATAAATGATCGTCTCTCATTTGCCAAGAAGCACCTGGATGATCCACAAGCCTTTTGGGAAAATGTTCTATGGACAGATGAGTCCAAAGTGGAACTTTGTGGATAACATGGATCCTATTGTGTCTGGCAGAAAGCAAACACAGCATTCCACAGTAAGAACATCATACCAACAGTCAAACATGGTGGTGGTAGTGTGATGGTGTGGGGATGCTTTGCTGCCTCAGGACCTGGGTGACTTGCCATAATTGAAGGAACCATGAATTCTGCTCTGTACCAGAAAATTCTTAAGGAGAATGTCCGGTCATCTGTCCGTCAGCTGAAGCGTAGTTGGGTCATGCAGCAAGACAATGATCCAAAACACAAAAGCAGGTCCACATCAGAATGGCTGAAAAGAAGTAAAATTAAAGTTTTGGAGTAGCCTAGTAAAAGTCCAGACCTAAACCCAATAGAGATGCTGTGGCAGGACCTGAAACGAGCAGTTCATGCTCAAAAACCTACCAATGTTATTGAATTAAAGCAGTTCTGCGAGGAAGAGTGGGCTAAAATTCCTCCACAGTGATTTGAAAGACTGATTTTGAATTATAGGAAGTGTTTGGTTGCAGTCATTGCAGCTAAAGGTGGAGTAAGCAGTTATTAAGTGTAAGGAAGCTTTGGAAGCACATTTAGACAGAAGTAACTCTTTGTGTGATTCCCACCCCAGAAGTATTTCTGCACTCTCAATGCTAATGAAAAACTTTGGTCTCACTGACATTTGGAGACTACACCATCCTAGACAAAGCAACTATACTTTTTACTCACTGCTTCATAAATCTTATAGCAGAATTGACTACTGGTTTTCTTCCCCATTCATCACTGAAAAAATTATCGACACAGCTCTCCTCCCGATTACTATACCAGACCATTCTCCTATAAAATTACATCTTATTTGGGGCCCGCACCCATCTAAATCCCCCTCCTGGCATCTAGACCTACTCTTATTGAAAGACCACGATTTCTTAATTTGGATTAGATTCCAAATCCAAGAATTTATTTCCTTTAACAACACTCCTGATATATCTCAAGGTACCATCTGGGAAGCACTTAAAGCAACAGTTCGAGGGAAAATTATAAGCTATGCAGCACACAAGAAAAAACTGTGGGAACAGCAATTGGCCGATTTAGAGAACTCTCTTAAAGAATAAGAAACCCAATATTTTAAAACAATAAATCCAGATAATAACTCACAACTTCACCTTGAAATTCTTCAGCTTAGAATTAAAATCAATGAATTAATATCCAGGAACTCTGAATTCGCCCTCCTTAGACTTAAACACTGTTATTGGGAACAAAGGGATAATTGCGGGAAGCTGCTTGCTTATCAACTCAAGAATCAACAGATGGAGAGACATATTGCTGGTTTGAAAGATCTTTCCGGTAAAATCCATACAAATAATCCCTCAATTAACCATATTGTGCAGTCCTTCTACCAACAATTATACTCCCAGCCCACTTCCCCACAACCTGAATATATACAACAATTTCTGGACAATTTATAGTTATCACACCTCTCCCAACAAGATATGGCTTTGCTAGATGAACCCTTTGCCCTAAAAGAGATACAAGCAGCGCCAAATTCCCTTAAATCTGGTAAAGCTCCTGGGAGTGATATTTTTTCCATAGACTTTTATAAACCCCTAGCTGACATCTTAAGCTTCTTACTGTTTAAGGTCTTCAAAGAGGCATCTTTATAAAGAAACCTTCCCTATTCCATGACAGAAGCCATTATAACCATCCTAGCAAAGAAAGATAAAGATCCTTTGCTCCCATCCAGTTACAGACTAATATCATTACTTAATACGGGTGGGAACATTTTTGCCAAAATATTAAATACTCGTTTAGAATCAATAATTTCAAAACTTTTCCACACCTCCCAAGCTAGATTTATCAAAAATAGAACTAGTTCTGATCATCTCCACTCATTATTTAATTTAATCTACAAAGCTAAATCTCTTAAATCACCTGCCGCAGCTATAACCATCGACTTTGAAAAGTTATGCGATTCTCTCAACTGGACTTATTTGTATCATGTTCTATCGCACTTTGGTGTCACTAATAAATTTTGTACATGGATTCAATTACTATACACCCCCCCGCTCGGGTTCTTACTAACTCTACTCTGTCCTCATCCTTTTATCTGGCAAGAGGTACCAGGCAAGGGTGCCCCTTATCCCCCACTCTTTTTATTCTAGCTATGGAACCTCTATCAGCTGCTCTTCATCAATCCTCCATTATCCAAGGTATCCCTATTGGTAATTCCCACTATACTTCATTATCCTATGCTGATGACCTCCTCATTCTACTCAAAAATCTTGAAATTTCAGGACCACCCTTAATTAAATTACTTAGCAATTTTACTTCACTTTCTGACTTCGCTCTGAATGTAAACAAATCAGAAACAATGCCATTGAACAATTTTTGTAACCCTTCTATGAATACAATACTAGGTTTTCATTGGGCCCTTCGAGGTATCTCTTACCTTGGAATAAAGATCACCTCTAAATTAGACAAGATATGGGATGCCAATCTTTCTCCAAGATTAGCAAATATTAAAAACACTCTCAACAGATTTAAACTGCTTAATCTCTCTTTGAATGGGAAAATCTCCGCTATCAAGATGTCAGTAGCTCCCAAAATACTGTATCTGTTTTCTAATATCTCTTTAACCCTTCCTACTTTTTTTAGTCAGAATTGATTATATAATTTGCAATTTTTATGGGAAGGGAAAATTCCCAGATTTAGTCATAACAAACTGCATTCCCACTGGTCCAAAGGGGGCTTCGGGCTCCCTTGGTTCCAAGTATATTTTTGGGCCTTCTGTACTGCCCAATCTGTAAAATGGTTTAATAAACCCAGCAATAAATCACCATTGTGGGTCAATATGGAAACATCTCTATGTCCGGGCAATGTTACCACTTCCTTCATTTATAACCCTCTCGCCCCCAATTTAAAATCTCACCCTACTATAGCATCATCCATATACTACTGGAAAATAATTCATAAACACCTTAAATCTAACCCAACTCCTCTCATTTATGTCCCCGTTTGGGGGAACCACAACATCACTCTTGATAATCACCCAGTTTTTTGCTGTAATTGGAAGAATAGGGACATTTTTTTCCTTGGAGGATATACTAATACCTCAGACTCTCAAATTAAAATCCTTTTCTGACCTGTGCAAACAATGGAATCTTCCCCAGCAAAATTTCTGGAAATAATTATAGTTACGCATGGCATGGAACCTTTATCTTCCTACCATTCCTTATCAATCTATATATGAAACTTTTATTTCTAAATGGATCAAAACAAACTTTATATTAAATGGTATCATTTACAAACATATCAGAAATACAATTCCAGACCAATCTATCATTGCAAAAAAATAAATGGAGTACCCTTTCAAATTTTAACATAACCAATTCACAATGGCATAACTGCTGGCTGTCCTGCCATAAATCTTTCAAGGATAATCACAGTTCACTCATACAAATCAACATTCTGCATCTATGGTACAGAACTCCTGAAATTTTGCAAAAAATGGGCTTAATGAATAACAATAAATGTTAGTGCTGTAACTCTCCTAATGGCAATTTGCTACCTATTTTATGGCATTGTCCTCCCATGCACAATCTTTGGCATCATATTCATTTCTTTGCAATGAAAGTGATTGGTCTGTCCTTTGCATTAGATCCAAAACATTGCATACTTAGTATTGTCAATGCTCATGCATGCAAAATATCCCATTCTCAGACTAAGTGGTTATCCGTACTATTCCTTCAAGTTAAACACCTTATACTAGTGCATTGGAGATCCAACATCATTCCCACCCTCCCGGATATTCTCAAACAACTATCTCAATCCACCATCCTTGACCGTATGTCACACTAGCCTCTGACTAACTTAATTTATATAATAAATGCTGGCAGGACTATTTTAAATATTTAAACACTTTACACATATCATCACTTAATCCATGGGTTGTTATATGTTCACATTGGAATCTCACTACTAGCTCTTTCATTCCTTTTCATCTCCTCTCTTTCTATCCTTTTATCTCCCTTTCTTCTTCCCTTTCCCTCTTCATTCGTGTTCACTTTCTTGGATATTTTTCTGTTTTTTATATTCTTCCTTTATACAGTCTTACACATACTTGTATTAAATTACAGCATCATAGAAGTACAGTCACAACTGCTCATATTTCTTTTTGTAGCTACTCCTTTTACTCCTTGAAGCATAAATTGCCATATTTACTCTCTGTCATACAGATTGTACTGCTACATTTTGTTTTCTCAACATTTGTTTTCCCCTTTAATATTATTGTATAATACTTCAGACATCATGTTTTTTTTCCTTCTCCTATTAAGAATTTGTGTAAGTGTATATTGGAGAATGTAGTGCATTTGTATGTATAATCACAATGATTACAATAAAAAGATTAACTGTTAAAAGAAAATAGCGTCCTAAAATGAGTACGCAAAACCAAGTGAGGAAAAGCAAAAACACATCCAACTTACTGTACTAAGCAATAATCTTGAATCTGAGCCATCCACCTCTGGAATTCCAGCAATATGCACTGAACCACCTAGACAGTCTTCAATTTCATCAACATCCATGGGAAAAGCAACACAAAACAATGTAAAGTCTCTCAGCCATTATCTCCAAGAAGGAATGTCTGCCTGCTTCCACCATCCCACCATACAAGCAACAAACATTACCTTCAACATCATACAAGGTATGTAAACCCATGCCATGTATGATACTGAATAAAAATATATCTTATCTGTAAAGCAAACAGTTTTTAATTAATTCCCTACAGGTGGAAAATATGACTCCCATCACCAAAAACCAGTACAAGTGCTGTGGTCAAATTCAGACTCAGAATAAAGAAACATCTGAGAAACCAAACAGCAAGGACTATCTTTGTCTCTAATCCTAAACAGAAGCTTAAGGAATTCATGAGCATCAGCTTTCATTTAATAAACTATGTACCTGACAACTTTTCTGTTATGAATACAAATAATCCCAAAATGTTACCTGGTGAAAGCAACTGGAATATAGTATATGGATAGCCTTTATTGTCCATGGAAACCAGTGGCTTTCTAAACATTGTTGTAGGGCAGTTCAAAGGTCAAAAAAGCTGTTGTACTATCGTTCTGACGTCACACCAATAGTACAACAGCTTTTTAGCCTCATTCTCTCACCTGATTGGCTCATTCATTGAGGACCTACCAGAACAAAAAAGAAAACATGGCAGTGCGATTTACCGAGCACCAAATGGTAGACGGTCCATTAAGTGAAACTCATAGAACCGCAGATGGCTGTTTGTCAGGAAAGAAAATTACTTCTTTTCATTTTAAAATTAAACTGCTCATCCACAGAAGAAGAAAACCAGAAGGAGGAGTTTGCTCAGACCAATATGGTCTGACTGTGAGAAGACAGAGCAAGTGGAAGCAGGAGAGGCCAGAGCGAGTGGGACACGGAACAGCACCAGTAAAAAAAAAAAAGGTAAACATTTAAAAAGCCTGCTGGTTTCCATGGACAATAAAGGCTGCTTACATACTATATAAAACAGTGGATGATCGTCCATCCACAACAAGGCCATTTCTCTCTCGGGAGTTGATGACATCAGTGAGACCTCTATAGCTTGGCTCTCGAGGACTCTATGATGTCATCAACTCCCTCGAGGGAAACACAGCCTCTTTGTGGATGGTCGACTATCCACTATTCTATATAATATGTACAAAAGCTTTTTCTTTCCTCAGTAACTTATGAGTTATGACACATATCAATGACTGAAGTGTACATCACACATGTTTTCTGTTTCTATCAGTAAGAATTTGAATATATTACCAGATAACATACTTCGGTGAAAGAAATAAAAATAATGTCCTTTTCATTCTGACTTGCATTACCAAGAAACTCTCAACCACTTGTGTTATATAATTTTTCACTGTAAGCACTGTATCCAAGAGTGAAACATGACTTACTTACCTCAAAGTATACCTGTAACATAAATCGTGAAAAAATAAATGAGTTGCACAAGCATGAACCTGGACAAATAACCCTAAATAAAAAAAACTTAGTAAAAATGACATCACTGTACTTAATAGAACACCGAAAAAACACGGCACTAGCAAACGTCGAATACAGAAGCAAAGGAAACCTGAAACACTGACTCTTCCAAAACCACACCCCAAACCCCTTCAAAAATCAGTACTAGAACATGCTACACAGACAACTAAGGACAACAACCAATAGCCTAGCACACTAACAACCCATTCAGAAATATGGACAACCAATTATAACAGTACTGCAAAACCCATGCAGGAACACCACAACCAATAAAAAGACACACACAGCAAGAAGTAAACCAGAGCAACCAATAAAACAAAAAAGGACGTACCAATAAGAAAATAAACCAATGGGACAATCAAAATATCAGCCATTCACAACAAATAACACAAAGCACCAGTAAAGAAACAGCAGAACACCTGAACAACAATACAAGATAAGAGGACACCAGAACACCAGAAAGAAAAACAAATAACAGAGAACTAATACAAAAATAAACACCCCTCTTGTATAAATCGCTCACATGATGTGCAGATAATGGGATATGGAAAATATTCTCACACCTGTAGAGTGAGTTCTGGATACTCTCTCATTCCTTCGGCACTCACAAACATCCGGAGCTGACTCTGCAGGAATGAGAATATTTTCCATATCCTACTCCTGCCCATCGTTCATTCCCTGTATCTCCCAGTTTGGATGGTCTCACCACAGAATTTTATCGAACAATGTCTGATTTATTGGCTCCTGCTCTGATGTTATTATTTAATGAAATTCTGAGTACAAAGACAATCTCTAGAAACATGGCCCAAGCATAGGTAATATAAATGTTTAAAAAGGTGATCAGGCTTTACTAAAAAACTGGAGGGCTGTTAGTCTCCTAAACATGGATTATAAAATCCTTGCCTTTATCTTACAAAACAGATTACAGAAAATTGCAGATAATGTCATATCTCCTGCTCAGTTTTATTCGCTTCCTAAGAGATCTAGTTTGAATAACCTAGTTCTGCTCAGGGACTTATTTGTACAAGGAAAAATGGGAACTTCTTTAAGGTATGTTTTATTCCTCAGTCAAGAAAAAAACATTTGATAGAGTAGATCACTCCTTCTTGTTTTAACTTTTATCTCTATATCGTATTCCACAAGCCTTTATCAAATGGATTCAAATGTTGCATATACATGGTAGCATCATTCTGTTTATAAACAGCTGTCCTGGTAAAAGGTTTTTCTAAAGGTGTAAGACAAGGATGTCCACTCAGCCCTTTAATGTATGTATTTACAATCAAACCACTCCTTCAAAAGTTTTTAAACAACACAAATATCCCTCAAATTATCAGCCCAATGCAAACAGACATACCTTTGGTGTGTGCTTACGTGGATGATGTTTGTTTAGGTATATGGGATGGTGCAAATGACTCTAGTACAGTCAATTTACTTTCTCATTTTGAAAGCATTTCAGGAGCCAAATTTATTTATGATAAAAGCCATGGCATTTGTATTCATAGATGTCATGATATAAAGATACCTTCCCACATAGCAAATATACATATTTCAAATATGCCTCTGAAAATTTTAGATCTTATGTGTGGGAGTGAGGATGTTATGACTTTAAACTGGGACCAAAGCTTAACCATTGCTACAGGAAAATTAGCAGCATGAAAAAATAGACACATTTATAAAAGAAAAAGAGACCATTTATTGAAAATGCTTATTCTTCCTCCATTTCTTTGTAAAACCACAATTTTCCCAGTACTTTGAAAATGGAAGCTAGCATACATAGTGTATTCTTTCAAGGCAAGGCAAGACAATTTTATTTGTAGGGTGCCCAATCCTGAAAGCTCTAGTCACCTAACAGGAATTATAACAAAGCATAGGGAAACAACATGAATAAATAAAAAGAAAAACGATGCATAAATACAAATATGACAATTTAAAATAGATTGAAAGGCTTTCAGACTGTCAGAGAAAGGGACTAGAGAAAGATGGACTCAGAAATCTGGAAACGTCAGGACAAAGAGGTGGGCCTTCAGCCTCCACTTGAGCACCTCAACCAAGGAAGCTTCCCAGACAGAAGATGGTAAAAAATTCCACAGGGTCAGCCCAGAGATGCTGAATGCATGATCTCCTGAGGTCTTGAGCCAAACCCTGGGAATGTCCACAAGGCCCTCAATGAGGAGCGAAAGGAGTGAGCAGAGGTCGTCGATGTTAGGAGCTCTGACAGGTAGCCAGGACCCAGTCCATTTAGGGCCTTAAAGGTGAGAAGACCCACCTTGAAAAGGACCCTTCACCTGACTGGCAGCCAGTGCAGAGCTTGCAGGGCTGGGTCACATGACTGAACCTTGAGAGGCCCTTCAATAACTGGGCTGCCTCATTTTGCACTAGCTGGAGTCTGCAGAGGTTCCCTCCCATGACGCCAAAGTGTAGAGTGTTGCAGTAGTCAAGCCTGAAGATCACAAAGGCATGCACTAGCATCAGCAGGTCTTCAGACGGAATGAGAGGGTCAATCCAGGCAATGTTCTGCAGATGGTAGAAACAGCTACTAGCAACAGATGATGCCTGTTCTTCAAAAGTCAATCTGTTATCAAGGATCATGCTCAGATTTCCCAGCCTCAGGAAGCCACCAATGGAGCATAACCTTGGAAAAGCCCTGAGTCAGCCCTAGGTGGCAACCAATCATATTCGTGACTGAGCTCGATCACAAGTACCTCCATCTCAGATAGACTTAGTCTCAGCCAGCTGAAAGTCATCCAGATCTTGATTTTAGCTAGACAGTTGTAAAGCACATCGATTGCTCCTGATGTTCTAGGGGCAAAGGACAAGCACAGCTGGGTATCATCTATGTAACAGTGAAACTTCATACTGTACTGTCGAGTGATCTCATATGGGTGACAAGATTGAGTGCTGTGGCACTCCACAAGATAGGGGTTAGGGAGGTGGAGAAATTCCCCATCACTACCAGCTGCACCCTGTTTGAGAGATAGGCTTGATAATGTCCATTATGGGTTTTGACCCCTGATGGCCTTTTGGTAGTGTTGGACCTATCAGGAATTCTGGAGGCAAGTGAGGGCCCACAGAATTTACTCCAGGCTTTAAATCGGGCTGTGGAGGGAGTTCTGGACACCCTTGCTCCTTTCCATGTTGGACCGCTTACTCTTCACTCTTGGACCCCATGGTTTGATGGCACATTGAGGGGGATGAAGCAGTTGGGGTGAAGGCTAGAGTGTGCTTGGCATAGAACCAGCTTAGATGCTGACAAACTTAGACTGCACAGTCCAGCCTGTCTACGAGTCCAGAAGGCCTTGTCATAAGTGGAGTGTGATGAGTTTGCTCGCTTCTTTACCAGTAAGGTTGCTGACATCAGGTCAGAAATTTGCCTATAGCGCCCTGTGGGGGTTACTGGTGGTCGAAGCAAGGTGGCAACACTTCTGTTTTGCTGGGCTGAATTTGACCAACTGGTGACCAAGGATATCATGCATCTTCTACAGACTGTGTGTCCAACTTGCTGTAGTTTAGATCTGGACTCTGCCCAACTTTTAGTGGGGTGTGTAGATGTGATTGGCCTGGTGCTAGTGGAATTAATCTGGTGTTCATTGTAGTCAGGGGAGTTTCCCAGCTCCATGAAGGAGGCTGTGGTTACTCCCCATCTCAAGAAGTCATCTCTTGACCCAGATTCTCCTGCAAACTACAGACCGATCTCTAACCTTCCCTTTATAGGGAAGGTTATTGAGAAAGTTGTCTCACAACAGTTGGAGAACCATCTTACCATTCATGCTATCTACGATCCTCTGCACTCTGGTTTCTGTAAGAGACACAGTACTGAAACCATTCTGGTTCAGGTACTCAGTGATCTCCTGATGGCTAAAGACCAGAAATGCCATTCCACTTTGGTCCTTCTGGATCTCTCTCTTCAGCTTTTGACACCATGGTCCATGGGGTACTTCTTGATCACCTGCAGTTCATCTGTAGCCTGTCTGGTACAGTCCTCAGATGGTTTCACTCTTTCTTCATTGGCAGGTCAAAGAGGGTAGTATCAGGGATTTTTTCCTCTGACTCCTACTCCCTGACATGTGGGATCTCACAGGGTTCATTGTTGTCCCCCATGTTGTTCACAGTGTATACAGTATGCTCCCATTAGGAGACATTGTAAGATAATACGAGCTGAGTTTTCACTGTTATGCAGATAACACTTAGCTGTACCTGTCTTTTGTGCCCGACCAGGATAGTGCGCTCTTAGTCTTTTCTAACTGTCTCACTGAATACCAAGACTGGATGAATTCCAGTTGGCTTAGATTGAACCCTGACAAGACGGAGGTGTTAGTCATGGAACCAGGTCACCAGACGGAGGGGTTGGCTGCTGTGTGGCCTTGCAGGCTTTGGCTCAGGGGCTCTCAGCTCTTGACCTCTGAACGGGTGCAGAATCTGAGGGTGTTATTTGATGATGGGCTGACATTTCATTCACAGGTGTCAGCTGTGGTCAAGTCCTCTTTTTACTATCTGAGGAACATCACCCAGATTAAGCACCTTGTTCTGTACAGCGATCTTCCAACCTTGGTTCACGTGTTTGTGACCTTGTGCCTTGACCACTGTAACTCTCTATGACCAGGGCTTCCTGGGGTTGATATCCACCACCTGCAGCCAGTGCAGAATGCTGCTGCCAGGTTACTGTCTGTGTCTACTCGATCCAGTCATATTTCATCTGTGCTGCGCATTCTGCACCGGTTGCCTATTTAGTGGAGGATCACCTTTAAAGTTTGCTTGCTGACTTTTAGAACCCTCCACAGCTTTGGTCTGAGTTATCTACAAGTACTTCTGAGTCCCTATTGCCCCTCAGAAAACTCTGCTCAATCAATGAGGGATTGCTAGAGATTCCCAGGGTGCGTTTGAAGTCCTCAGGAGCTCGGGCTTTTGCTTTTGCCACTACCATCCCGTGGAATTCTCTACCTCATAGAGTAAAAGCGTGCCAGACAGTGGAGAGCTTCAAAATTGCTCCAAAAACATATCTATTTGCATGTGCTTTCCTTGATTTTTAGTATTGGATATTTAAATATTTAATAGTGTTTATTAGTTTTTATTTATTTGTGTTTATTTTAGAACTTGTTGATCGTACAGTGCTTTGATATTTTGATAATGCGCTTAACAAATACATTTTATTATTATTATTATGATTATTATGATGATGATGTTGACAGTACCGGTGAGTCCACAAAACTCACAGAGCTGATCAAGAAGCACAACATCATCCACAGCATCAAATGCTGAAGAGAGATCAAGGAGAACAAGAAGTGACCTGTCTCCTCTTTCTCTAGTGCTGAGTTGATCATTATGCACCCTCACTAGAGCTGTTTCCATGTTATGTCTAGCCCAAAAACCCAACTGAAATGGCTCATAGATGTCTGAGGACACCAGGAGATCCTTGAGCTGATGTGCCACTAACTTCTCAACAACCTTGCCCAAATAGAGCAGTATGGAGATAGGATGGTAATTCACCTGGATGTCAGGGTTGAGGGAAGGTTTCTTAAGGATGGGCCTCACCAGCGCTTCTTTCAAAGCCACACGGAGGACCCCCTCTCCCATCAAGCACCTAGCAATCCTGGCAAACACCGGCCAACAGCCTCAACACATCCAAGTAAGAAATGATCAGGCCAGGTCCAGTTCACAAGAAGTGTGCTTCAGCTGTAAGATCGCCTTAGTCAGTTAAGACACCTCCTCTGGCCTAAACTCCTCCCAGGCAGACAGAGTGCCTCCGAGACCCCCAGTCCGACCAGAGAGAGGCAAATGCCTCTCTGGCAGGGTCCCCAACTGAATGGCCAACACTCTGTCAGAGAAAAACAGCAAACTCCTCACACAAGGTGGATGGCAACGCTTTTCTTGGCTGCAGGCAGGCAGGGTGAAGAAGCTGAGATGATCTGTTTTTCTCTCACAGGAGTTTTGTCTTCTTATGGGAAATTGCCCCCTGGTATTCCACATAATGAGTACGTAGAGCCAGACTATGGGGCTCCAGTCAGGTCCTCTGCCAGCAATGCTCCAACCTCCCACCCTTGATCTTCATTGCCGTGAGGTCCCCATCAAACCAGGGGACCTCAAGCGAGAATATCTGGGTTGTATACCAACTGGTGCAAGGGTATCCAGAGCTTTGGAGTCCACTCTATTATTGGTGGCTACTGCATCTCCGGAACCCATCCCACATGCTGTGTCAGCCCAAGAAAGGTCAGCTAATGCCATCAGTCCTTCAGGGTGCATGCCTCTTAAAGAAAGAAAGCAGACCATCTCCACAGGGGGGGACTATGGGGGGACAAATATGAACTCCACGGTACACTGATCAGACCAAGTGACTTGATCAATCTTGAGGTTATCAACCTCATGACCCACCTGAAACATCAGATTGAGATTGTGGCCAGGCTGGTAGGTTGCAGAAGCAACCGCTTGTGACAGGCCCCATGAGTGCATCAACTGGAGGAGGTCATAACCGAAGCACAAGGATTCATCATCAATCCAGGCATTGAGGTGCCCCAGGATTAAACAGCTGGGGGACTCCAGCTCCTGGTCAATGGAAAAAGCCTGTCACCTCCTGTAGGAAGTCTTCCCCCTCCCTGGGAGAGGGGTAAATGAGGAGAATCCTGCAACCTGGACCTACTACTCCACACACAGCACTGCACTTAAAAGATCGAATGTCACCAACTGGGTTCACTGTGAAGCCCAGGCTGGCTCAAAAAACAATGGCCACACACCCTCCCTTGTAATCCTTCCTTGGGCAGTGCATTACAGAGTACCCAGTTGGGATGGCAGCCACAAGAACTGGGCCTGGATAGTCACCAAACCAGGTTTCCATTATGCAAGTCAGGTCTGCAGTAGAAATCAAGTTCCTCATTGACCTGGCATTGCAAAGCACCACCCAAAGAGGATGAGAAGATGTAGCCAGACCTCTAACTGCCTGCCCACTTGGTCCAGTATGAACCCAGGGTATGGAGACCAAACACATCTGGCCTTTCCCTTGGCTCCATTTACACCAAGAGCATCTTCTGGACTGGACAACCTTAATACAGCTCACTCACCATGCCTCAAATATCCTTGGCGACCTCAGATCCCTTGCATCCTAGTATTTCCAACCTCCCTACAGTGTCTAGCTGCAATGGCAGGAACTGGGAGGTCAGTAATGGGGTGAAGGTTGCAGAGCCAAGTGGCAGCAAAGGTAATTCTACCAGGGCCTTGGCACCAACACATCTAGCCTGGCTCATCTAGTCCCCCACTGGAATTCTGAAAAAGCACAAGGTTTCACCATGCAAAAAGAACAAACCTGACTTACCCAAACCTCCCCCCAGACCACTTACTCAAAACAAAACCTGTAACATTTATATTAGCCCACTAAAATAAATTCCTCTTGTACAAACTAACCATACACACACTATAAAAAACACATTACCCTACTCACTCAACTAATACAGATTCCCTATACATTCAACCACACACCCCAGTCAACATTCCCCCCTCCCAAACACAATAAAAGTGAATAGAATAATACAGAAGGTCATCCTCCCTCTCTCAAAACCAAAATAACTTATAAATGGTTAACAGGGGAGAAAGACAAGCAAAAAGAATGAGCTGCAGCAATTTCAGAGAACAAATGCAGAAAGTCCCAGGTACTGTAGATGGAGGTAATTGTCCGGTCCCAAATCCAAGCTGAAAGGTTAGTATTTGTAACAGGGTGCAATCAAAACTATTTGGTGCTCTCACTAACAAAGTTTTAATCCAATTTCAACACAGCACCATCAGTTCAAAAGGAATTTAAAAATCTTAAGTAGTTTGACTGAAAACACCAGTTTGAAGACAGCTCACTCTCACTGAGACAGCTTTGAGTGAGGTTTTTAAAATATATGGGTACTCACCCATCATCAGGAGCATGAGTTCAGGAAATGAAGCCAGGGACAAGCTCTCACCTAGTCATTCAGATAATGCCTTCAGCTCCCAGAACCGGCAGTTCCCAGAGGGGCTCAGTGGGCAGGCAACCTGCAAAAGAACAAGGATTGTGGTCACACAAGGAAGAGGAAACTTTGGGAAAATGCTCCTCTTCCCTTGAGAAAAACTTCAAATGGGCTGCCTCCTCTAAGGCCCAGGATCTGCTTATTAGATCAAGCTTCAGAAAATCAGGAGACAGGTGGGGTTCTCCTGAAATGCAGCAGAGCTCCCACCTCCTTCCATGTCAGTTACTCCCACCGCTCAACTGCTACAGTATCTAATCTAGAAGACCCCTAGTCACCTCTGAGGCAGCCCCCAGCACAAAGAACCAAATAGCAGTCCAGCAGATGAAAAACTGGCCAGCACCTCTGACCCTCAGCAGTGCCCCCTCCACTTTCTCCTTTGCTTCAGGTGAGAGCCAGGTTCTTAGGTTGCAGCCCAGATTCTTGGAAACTTCGATGAAGTTACCCTTGCTAAAAATAATAACTACACTACTATGCTACCTCACTAAAAAGCCCTGACTACCAATATAAGCCCTTCTAGAAGGACTAAACTGAAAAAATATAAAAATAAAATTCTCCCTGATAATAAAAGTTCAACGCTAATACTGACACTCTGAGTAACAAAATTACCAAACATGTTTAGAACAGATGGTATATGGGAGAGCTGGTTAAATCTGATTAAACGAAATCATACATATTATGATTATAAACCAGCATTTGTCAATGCCGAATGTTGTCTCACTGGCATTGGTAGTGCAAAAGTTAGAGATGCATAATAGGAATGGCAGTGAAGTACTGAACTGATGCCAACCCCACCCCCTCCCTGCAGAGAGTGACAGGCATTGGGGTGTGCCTTTTGGTCATCAGCTGTAACGCTCATGGTATTTAAAAGGGTACTCCTCACCCTACCCTGTAGACACTGACAAGTATCGTGGTGTGTTTGGGCTTTATACTTGTCCCATTCCATAAGGAGATACACTGAGATGGGTGCAGTGTAGGAGAGTGGGGTGTACATTAGGGCTGAAGACTCCAAGGCACACCTCAATGCCTTTGACTATCTTCAGGGTGGGTGTGGGGGTGGAAAGGCATGAGCATTACAGTGAATGATCTCAAGTCACACCCCTGACACCTGTCAGTCTCTACAGTGTGGCGTAGTACAGTTGGAAACCCTAATGCTGCAGGCATTTGTTGGTGTTTTCACTGTAAATTTTCAACATGGGCTTTTTGACTCCACCTCATGAAGAGCGGCACTATTAGTTTGTTTGCTGAAAGGTGGTTTTGCACAGTAACTATGCCATTTGGCGACACAGGCACAAAAACACATTTTGTGCACAGTTTGAAAAATGACAACTGTATTGTTCATGAGGAGGTATAAAAAAATGGCAACGTTGAAAATCTGGAGTGAGAATATGAGAAATTGGTGAAGTCATGAGCAGGCACAGAAACTGTGCAACACACGTCTGTATCCTAATTATTTTGGAGATTTTTTTAACCACATTTTCAACAAAGGCATTTTGGGAACTCCCCTCATGAACAGTGGCACTGTGATTTTGTTACTCTGTCCCAAAAGTTGATTTCCCACAGCGACCATGCCATTGTGCCCCACAGGTGCGAAAACACATTTTGGGCAGGATGTGAAAAATGACAGCTGTATTGTTCATAAGAAGGTGTGAAAAAATGCCAGTGTAGAAAATCTGGCATAAAAATATTGCAAATTTGCGAAGTTACAAGTGTGCGTGGAAACTGTGTAACACAGTCACTTTATGGACTTCTGTCACCAAATTTTTAACAGAGGCATTTTAGGACCTCTGCTCAAGAACAGTGTCACCATCATTTTCTCAAACTGTCCCAAAAACTGACTTCCCACAGCGACTGTGGTATTCTGCGCTGGACGTGCAAAAACACATTTGGGTCGGGATATGTAAAACGACAGCTGTACTGTTCATAAGGAGATGTGGTAAAATGCCAATTTTGAAAATCTGGAGTAAGAATAATATAAATTCATGAAGTTACAAGCGTGTGTGGAAACTGCGCAATGTATGCTCATAAAACAGCCATTTTTTGGATTTTTTCCACCAAATATGCAACATAGGCTTTTTGAGAGCCCCCCTCATGAACAGTGGCACTGTCATTTCATTAATCGGTCCTGAAAGGTGATTCTGTGCAGCGACCGTGAAATCGCCTTTCAAGACTGAATAACACCATGACAGTGACTGAATTCATGAGGAGGGTGCGCAATAACCCAATGTTGAAAATTTGATGCCAAAAGTCCCAAAAATGGCCAAGATATGCACCAAAACTGAAAATACCCTATTTATGCCATTATACAACTTACCAGCATTTCTTCAGTTTGCTGTCAACTTTGAAGAGTGCAGACATGTTCCCGGTCCACCGAAGATCGTCGCGCCAGACTCTGGACGTAAGTATGGGGTGAGGGTGGGGTGAGGTGGTGCAGAGGGTGGGGCGAGGTTGGGGGAGGGAGTAGGAGAGACTCCAAAGGACTGTTTTCTTCTTTTACAGGGTGAAAAAAAAATGACAAGGGTTAACTTTCTTTTTTTGCAGGTGTTTTGTGCACTGGGGTGGGCTTCAAATGTGCCACCTGCATAACGGGGAGGGGGACTGCAGCCGACAGGGATTGAGTCCACCATTGGCACAGAAATGGGTGAGGGGAATGCATGATGCAGAGGGGGATTGGGCACTCCCTCGGCACACAGCACACATGGAGGCTGAGGACATTATGCCGACGGGGAGTGGGCTCCCTTGTCAGCAAACTGAACTTGATGGGGGGACTGAAGATGATGAGGATTGGGCCCCCCATTGGCAAGGAAAGACTATTGGGGGCGTATGATGCTGAGGGAGATTGGGCACTCCCTCAGCACACACTTGGGATGGGATGGGGGAACATCATGCCAATTTGGAGTGAACTCCCCTGTCGGCAAATGAAGCAGCTGTGTGCCACCATGTTTTGTAAACTGCTTCACCAGAAAAGGCACGCTACATGAGGAGCTTGACGGCTCTCATTGCAGTGGACCTTTTTTTTGATCTGGTGGCCAGTTTACATATTGCTGGTGTAGCACCTGCATGTTATCTGATTGGGGAATGAGGGGAGCACCTACTGATGTGTGCTCTGCATTCACCCACAGTGACCGTACCTCCAAATCTGCTACTAATGCAATATGTTGGCTAGCACACCAGCATGAGCCGACATAAAAAGGGTGTCTTAGAATATTAAATCAACTGGTGTTTTTCCATAGCATGTTTACTTACACTAATGTTCTGACCCTACTATTGGGAAAAATAGATTTTTTTGGAAACTAAGGGCCAGATATTCAAAGTTGCTAAGTTGCATGCGAGGGTTGCACGGCGCAAGTCCAAACTTGTGCCATTCTGAAGTATATTCAGCAGGAGGCAGTTGCGCCACTGAAAACAAGCTGAGCAACAACGTAATGCAAATGAATGCATGCTGGAACTGGAGGAGAACCGGCCATAAACTGCACAGCCGATATTCAGCCGGGCTGTGCAGGATGTCGGCGCAACCCCAACCTGCGCCTGCACAACTTTGAGCCAAAAAAGGATCAAGTTGAGGGCCACCCACAGGTGAGCTGCCGTATTGCAGGGCACAACACAGCAGCTGCCACCTGTGGCTGGCCTCAACCCCACTCCCTGTGCCGCCTCTGCAGCCCAATCATGGGCAAAAGTGTAAAAGTCCCCCATCCTCCAATGGCCTGATCATGGGCTTAAGCTTAAACCCCACCAGCCCAATTGCGGGCAGCAAAGTGTCCCCCAAACATATTCCTGGTGGTCGAGTGGACCAATAAGCCTGGTCGCTGGCAGAAAATGTTTAAACACCCCCCTAACATATCCCTGGTGGTCCAGTGGACCGATAAGCCCGAGTGCAGACGTGATATTTAAACACCCCCGAACATATCCCTGGTGGTCCAGTAGACTGATAAGCCCGATCGTAGGCAAATGTTTAAACTCACCCCTGAACATATCCCTGGTGGTCCAGTGGACCGATAAGCCTGATCGTGGGCTGCATTACTTTGCAACACCCCTCCACCCCCCAAGACCACATCCCTGGTGATCTAGTGTCCCCCACCCACCCACGAAGCCCCACCACCCTGCTCCCCCACACAGCCGGTGGGCAGCAGCATCCCACCTGCCTGCCGCCTGCCACCTGCTGACTGACTGCCGGTGGCTGCATGCCATTGGTGCAGAGCAGAGCCAATGGGTGTCAGCCCATACCAGTACAGGCAGTCCAGATTTAGAATGAATGAATTCATTCACAAATTCATTCATTCACAAATCTGGACTGCCTTGTATGGTATGGGCTGCATGCCCATAGACTCTTGCTCTGCACCAATGGGCGTGCAGCCGTACTGGGCAGTCAGTTGGTGGGCAGCAGGGTGGCAGGCAGGTGGGATGCTGCTGCCCACCGACTGCAGGAGGGAGTGGGGTGGTGGGGCTTTGTAAGTAGGGTGAGGGGACACTAGATCACCAGGGATGAGGTCTTGGGGGGTGGGGGTGTCGCAAAGTAATGCATCCCACGATCGAGCTTATTGGTCCACTGGACTACCAGGGATATTTTCGGGGTGTTTAAACATTTGTTGCCCACGATCGGGCTTATCGGTCGACTGGACTACCAGGGATGTGTTCGGGGGTGTGTGTTTAAACATTTGCTGCCCACGATCGGGCTTATCGTTGACTGGACTACCAGGGATGTGTTGGGGTGTGTGTTTAAACATTTGCTGCCTGCGATCGGGCTTATCGGTCCACTGGACCACCAGGGATATGTTCGGGAGGGGTTAAAACTCTGCAGCCTGATCGGGCTTATCAGTCCACTGACCACCAGGGATATGTTGGGGGTGTTTAAACATTCTCAGCCCACGATCATGCTTAGCGTCCACTGGACCACTTGGGATACATTCAGGGGACACTTTGCTGCCTACGATCGGGCTGGTGGGGGTTATTTCAGCATTTGCCCACGATCGCGCCAGTCGGGGGGAAGGGGGAGTTTAATGCTTTTGCTCACAATTGGGCCAGTGGGGGGTGGGGGGATATTTTACTCTTTTGCCCACAATCGGGCTGCAGGGGGCGTCGGTCCGCGATGGCTGCTGCCTGGCATAGCGCCGGGCACAAGTCCTCGGGGATCGGCGCACCTACATGCTAATGGCATGCGAATGGGACCATAAACAGATGCAAATGGCCCCCCGCCTTGCATGAATTATGGCCCAATTTGCATGTCACCTTGAACATCGGAAATTTGGCATGGCGCAATGGTACTTATGCCACCGCAAGTTGAATGCACCACTCTGACCACTTGCGGTGAGCAAGAAGTTCCACTGCGCCCATGCAGTGGCTGGTTGGGTGATATTCAAAGGAGTTACTGAAGGTGCAACTCCTTTGAATATCGCTCCAGCCACACCCCTGCGTAACTATTTTGTGCAGCGCAAGGGCTTGCGCCACAAAATAGCACAGTTTAAAGATCCGGCCCTTCGTTTACAATACTGGTTTAAAGACATACTCACACTTTAGGAAGCACCTCCCTTTTTGATGCCCCTGAAGGCCAAATTAAAACAGTTATCTAATGTTTTTTATCCATTTTTTTTAAACTGAGACTTTGGAAAGCCTCGATTAATACTCTCAAAAATACTTCTAGAAAAGTTTTCTATAATACAATAGCTGACACTATTTTTATGAAGTTCCAATTTTAGAAAAGTGCACACCCAAACAACGTCATAATGTTTTTATGCAATTAACAGTCACAAGAATACCATTACAATTATGGGATGTCAGTTGGCTATCATGTTTTCAGAGATTAGGGGTGAGAAATGCCCATAAAAACAAATCAATAGAAGAGAGGACGTGCTCTAGGAATACCTGTGCAAAATTATTAGAAACCCAGGAACATTTTTATTTACAATGTTCTTATGTGCAACAGTTTTGGAGGGAAATTGCAAACACATGGCTGGACCTAATACTTCTTCCTGTCACATATGAAATGTTGGTGTTAGGAATCTATCCTGTGAGGCTTACAAAATACAATCCTAATACACTTAGGCTTATTTTTGCTGCTTGTAGGTATTACATGTGGCAATCCAGATGTGCATTAGTTTTGCAACAGAAATAATTCTCTGTACACCAGGTGATACAGCAAGTCAGACAATTCTTAATAAACAGATATAATCTGGAGAAAAACAAATCTTTCTCCTACTACATTTAAATTATATTGGCAATACATTTCTTTGTTTCTGAATTAATTTGCACTTTTTGAATGTTGCATTTTGTGTAACCAGTGATGTATGATCTTGGTTCATGATGATTATGAATTTTGTTGTAAGTTTGTAAAATTTCTATTCTTCTCGTAATTTTGCTTTTGTTTTGATCTTTTGCTTAGTAAAATCCCCCTTCTCTTTTCGAGACTGTGCCATGTGATCTTTAACATTCACCTGAAATGCCACCAGAACAGTCTGATGGGACCATGGTTTAACACCTCACCCGAAAGACGGAATGAGTCCTCTAGGCAAGATTACATGCATGTAGGCAGGCCAGTAATTCTGCTGAGATCCAAGGGTGGTGGGAGCCACTGACCCTTGTTTTTCTAATGGGGGCATGCTGATCACAGACTAACAGGAACTTAGAATTAAAATAGTTGAGTACTGAACTGATTGTACTGGTAGAAGAGATGGGCAACCAGTCAGAATCTACCAGTTCTGCATGGAGGAAGGACTGGTCGAGATGAATAGGACAGGATCTGGAGAATTTGAGGAGGGGCTTTGGGATGGTGTATCTTGCGCACACAGTAGGCCATATGGTGGTCACTAAGGGCATCAGGGATGCATTGGGAGTGAGGGTTAAGAGCCCAGTCCTGCAAAGAGTGATTGAGTGATTTAAAATTGTGATGTGTAGGGTCAGAGATCAGCTATGGAAGATTAAGAGATTCAATGTTTTGGCAGAGATTTGCTTGATTGGGGAGAGCAAATTAATATTAAAGTCCCTGAAGGTGAGAAATTCCCAGAACAGGCATGAGAGGAGACAGAGGTAATGACCTCTGAAACTGATGACCAGGGCAGTGATAGATGCCAACAACAAAGATAGGGACAGAGAAAAGGAGAGAAAGTTTGAGGGGGAGTAGCTCACATGCAGAGGCGGAGGTGATTGCGAGTACTGGGATGAACTGCATGGTAGAGGAAAGATATATGGCAACACTGCCACCCTTTGTAGCATGATCTGCTGGGTGACAGTGTACCAAGGGATGGCGACTGCAGAATCAGCTATCTTGGCAGACAGCCAGGATTCGAGATTACTAATACATCTGGTCGAAGATTTACCATGAGCAGTTGCAGTTGGTCTGTCTTAGGGAGGAGGCTATGGATGTTGATGTAAACCATGCTAAACCCTTTGGGGAGATAAGAAGGGGGAGACTGAGTGTAGGGTTAGGGTTGGGCTCAATATCACCTGCCACTAAAAGCAGCAGAGATGAGGAGCTTGACAGAGCCAGAGATGCACTTATGTGGTAGATGAGGGGAGATAGGGGGTGCCAGGGGGGAGAGACTGGAGGAGAAAAAGCATTTAGGAGATTCTAGATGGAGCCAAGAGGAGGCGAAGAGGGAGCAGCCAGAGATCCCGGGAGAATGAGAGAGAGAGGAGATGCAGGAAGAGGGGAGTGTGGGAGATGGGTAGGATGGAAGGAAAAAGAGAAGGTGAGTAGAAGGAAAGCCAGTAGAAGGGAGTGAGGCTAGAGAAAAGGGGGGAGAAGACAGGGTGCTAAACAACATAATTAGACTGGAGGCTGTGAGGTCAGAGTACAAGAGGAGTAGTGGAAGAACTGAGGAGGGGGTGAGTACAGGCATGCCTCACAGGGAATCTTAGCAGCTGGGGGGGGTGGAAGTGGGTTGAGTATGCAGGAAGAAAAAGGAGATGGGGCATGAAGAACAGATGAGCAGCATGGTGATACAAAGAGAGGGGGAAACTACATATGGGGTTTGTACAACTAATAAAAAACAGCAATATCAGGGCAGGCAGCTCCAAAGCAGCAGATGGAGCAGTACAAAAAGTGTACTCATTCCGAGCTGATGGCAGCATGGCTACACCATCACTGCTGGGTCCTTGGATAAAGAAGCAACAATACAGGCAGGATAAAGGCCCAAATGTATTTACTGTGAACACTAGGAACAGGATACAAGTGTCCCTCCCCATGTGCTGCCATCTGCTCTAACTGATAGAAAAGTATTGGGAAGGGGGGAGAGTGAAGGTAGCCAGGAGGAGGAAGACAAGGGATCAGCTGGCAATAAGATCCACACAGTGAGGAAATATGGGGACCTACTACAGGGAGATTAGTGCAATGTCATTAAGAAGGACATTTCATGTGCTGAATTTCAGAGATGGTTATTGTATGTAACTTAAAAGAGAAGTAAATACAGCACCCATTGCAATGGACATACTCAAGGACACGCTTGATGTAACAGCTATAAATGTCCTTTATTTTTCAAAAGTAGTGCCAGCTTAGAACAGTCTTATGTAGTCTTTCACTTCTTTCCATGAAAAATAAAAGCTTATCCCAGGCATACCAGCCATGAGTGCCTCTGCTCGCACCCTCAGACTACCAAAGGACAACTTGCATCCAAAACAAAGAAAAGGAGTTCCTTACTCCAAGAAGGCCAGTCTGAGATGAGCACAAGCTACCATCTACCCATAAACCCAGGGTTTATATAGCCCTCCCCCATGTAAGTTATTCCGACCACTTACATTACTTAAGCAGATTTGTACAAATCCAAAGGTGAACAGCAAGCAGGAAACTGAACATTGCAGTCACAGATACTCACAGATGTTAACGTTTCAAATAAATCAAGGCCCAGATATTCAAACAGTGCCATAAAAGTGTGCATCAGCAGGAGCAAGAGCAAGTCCACTGTGCCTATGCACAATAAGGATGATATTCAAACACTGCGCAGGTCAAGATGCACCTGCGGCACACGACTGAATATCGCGCCAACTGCGCCATGGCGCAACCAGGAATGTGCAGTGGCACAGTTCAGATGTGCAACAGCACAATCAGGGATGCTCAGTGGAGCAGGGCAGCAGTGCAACAGCACAGCCAGGGATACACAGGGACTGGATGCAGGGGCCTACCACCCATGCTACAGATGGACAGAGGAGCAAACAACAGAACAGACATTGCCCCCCACACTCCATGCACTGCACAACTGGGAGAGAGCTGAAATAACCACCAGCCCATGGATACCAGCAACAAACCCACAGCTGGGACATGGTGCCCCAGCACACCCCTTGGCAAGCTGTGACCGGCACACAAGGAGGTCCGACTACCCCATGCCACACCATCCCACCAATGCTGAGCACACCCTGCACTGTGATCCCCAGACACCCTGCCCAGGAGCAGCGCCCACCAGTGCAGGACACCCATGCATGCCACCACCCCCACTGTGACAATTCAACCCTGTGCACCACAGAACCATGTAAGGCAGCCTGACCATGAGCACCCATCAGTGGGTGGCAGCAAACAGTGATGCAATGACTGCATACACAGTGCCACCATGCACATCCCCCTGATGTACAGCTGAGACACCGACCATGTGTCGACACACGAGGTACCCCACAAGTAACAGGGCATACCCTGGACCCCACCCCCAGTGGTACAGCACCCTGCACACCCTCCCAAGGACACACCCCAACCCAGCACTGGCCACAACAGCCAGCGCAGACACCCACAGTGGTGCATGGAAGCATGTGCCACACAGGATGCAACACAGTGCATGAACAAACACCCAACCATACCCAAGGACACACCAACACAAGGACATAGTAGCAGGGCAACCAAGCCCCCAGCATGTGGCCACAGAAACCGTGTACACACAGCCAACACCCCTCCATGGCACAGGAGTGCCAGCCACCCTGCGCAGGCACCATGGAGCTGTATGCTACCAGCATGCACCCAGAGCACACAAGTGACAGACAGTGGAGCACATCCCCTGTGACACACACAAGCGACAGCATGGAGGTGGGATAACAGTAGCGGAGGCCACAGTGCCACCTGAGGCATACATACACCACACCAGTGACAGGAGGCAACCCGGCATTGTGCTGGGTACAATGGCTGTCCAGCACGGACAGCCACCACTGACATGCCAATGGACCGTGCAGGTCACAGACATGCAAGGGTGTCAGTTGCACAGCCTATGAACAGTCTGACAGGTGCGCCATGGACACAGTGCATGCACCGTGGACCACTGCACACAGTCATCCAGTGCACAGGGAACAATACAGAAACCACAGACAGTGACAGATAGCTACTCCCACACCATAGTCACTTCCCCACGGACACACACACAAACACACACACACGCCCATGACTGCACCACATTTGACACCATGCACACCACTGCAGCTGAGCACCTTTAGCCCACTGCAAATCAGAGACCACCACAGTAGGCATAACAGAACAAATGTATTTTAAAAGATAGAAAACAACTATTTACAAATATGTACAAAAGGTTGAGGGTGAGGGGCCACAAACCAGGTGGGGGTGGGTAAGGAGCAGGGGTAAACAAATGGTAGAGGGAAGGAGGGGTGCGAAGGTGGGTCCAGGAGGGAGGAGAAATCATTGGGTGAAAGATGTTCGGTGGGAGCCCCGCTCCCCGCTCTGAAGGTGCCTCCTGCTATGCCTCCTTCATACTCCTAGATGGTCGATTCTCTGTAAAATCTCCATGGAGGTCCTGGCCACTTGCAGTATCTCCTGCAGTGTCTGCTCTATGTTATGCAACTGCCATCCATCTAGGAGAAGGGAGCAGAGTCAATAGGTGTGAATGCACAGCGCCCTGCAGCCCACCCACTGTGCATGACATACAGCCATGGGACATGCCTCTGTGATGGTGTGCAACCACCCACAGTGATCGTGTCCTCAAGACCTGCCCACCCAGGCGCACACAGCCATGCAGACCACTACACACACCCACCGCCCAAGTCCCACACGGCACCACCGTGGTTGTACAGTGATATGGCTATGCAGTGCGAAGGCAGTGGCACAGCCATGTACGTGGTGCATGCATGGACCACCATTGATGCACTCCGAGACATGCAGTGCCACTGGACAGTGCTGACTGTACCATGTTGCATGCATGGCAGTGGTGTCAACGGATGGTGGCCATGCCCCACCAGCTGCCCTGTTACACAGCATGCACAAAAAATTTTGGATGTAAGGCACTCACCATCAAAAGGCTTGTCTCGGTACTGATCTAGTATGGTTGCTCTTGCAGCCTGATGTGCCTCATGCTGCAGCCTCCCATCCCTGGCCTCAGGGCCTAGGGTGCAAACATGGAGAGAGGAACATCAGTGTAATCTGGTAGCAAAGTCCCCCTGCCCTGGGGTGGGTGCAATCCCACACAGCCATACCCATCTGCCCCCACCCCTATACCACCACCACCACCACGGCCCACACTGGATGGCCCCCCTGTGTTGGACACATGCCACAGTGATACCCATATGGATGTAAACAGTATATGGATGGGGCACCTACCTGGCCATGGAACTGTGCCGCTCCTGGCAAATGCCCACAGGCAGGCAGGCAAGCCTGTCCGGGTCCCTACACTGCAGGTCCCCATACCGGTGCCTGCACTGCTCTGCCATGAGCTGTATGCCCGTTGCCTCCTCCAGGGCCACCACCACCTCCTCCTACATGGCACTCCTGGCCCTGTCCAGGGGTACCTCCTCAAAGAGGGCAGCAGCATGGAGCTCCACCAGGAACACTAGGTTAGCCAGTATGACCTGGCTTCAGATTGGTGACCATCACCTTGCCATCCTGCAAGCATGCAGTATCAAAATGGTGCTCTGTAGTGCACGTCTGCCACATGCGAATGCTGCGCGGTACTGCGCTGCTTTTTCCCATCACACTGTCACTGAACAGCATGATAGAGGTGCACCCATGTGGACACATGGTGCCTAGGGGCAAAGGTTGACACAGGGTCAGGGCTCTCTTGTGCACGGACAGCCACAGTGCCATTGGTACTCACCACGTGTAGAGTGGTAGGGCACCTGTGTGGCACTTCCTGTAGTGGCCTACCACACTGTGGCTCCACGGTGCCTACAGCGCCCCAGTGCCAGAGTGCCATACATGTGAACAGTGCAGTAGCGCCATTGGCACAATGGTGGCCATGCTCTGCACTGCCTCCCGCACACAGCACAACAGCAGCATGGCAGGCATCAACGTCAGCACCCCGGGCATGCACCATTCGGTGTCCACTGTGCACGTCACAGAAATGCACCCTTGCCTGAGCACATTCGATACAATTGCGCAAAGTGCAACGTCGAGATATTCAGCCAGCATATGCAAATCAGCTCATCAGCTATTCAATGGCGCAGATACTGCATTAGCATCAACTTAAAATTGTGCCTCGCCTCATTTGCATACTTTGCGCTATATAAATGTGACATTGGGCTGCAGAGGCCATAGTCTGGTATTGCAGTCTATTGTGGTAAATTGCATGCTGTTTGGGAGTGTGGACTGTGGTGTGTAGGAGATGCATGGGACTGCACAGTCAGAGGTAACACCTGTCATTCCTACAGGATCAATGATGAGCGATCATGAGGTGGAGGAGGAGGAACAAATATGTGGGAGGAAGAGGAGGCCAAACTTCACCAAGGTAGAAACAGATGCCCTGTTTGAGGCCTACCTTGACCAGAAGCCTCTGCTCAGTGGACAGCGGGGAACACCACAGGCCTGTGCTGTTGCATGGGGAGAGGTGGCATGTGCTGTCAACCAGAATGGCAGCCACCAGCAGTCTGTGCAGGAGTGCAAGAAGATAGTGGGCGTGGACAGGAGGAGAATTAAGGATAAGGTGGCTGCCATCAGAGCAGCATGGGCTGCCACCGGTTGGGGACAGCCGGACGTGCAGTGACTGACCCCACAGAAAAGTGGGTTGCTAACAGCATGCGGCATTGTGCCATCAAGGGTGTTCCAGGTGGTGGAATCCAGATGGGTGGTAACCTGTCACTGCATGGTAGGTCCTGATCTGTCACTGGGGGGGGTGACACAGGGTAGGGCAGATACATTAATGCTACTGTGTTCCCTTACAGCTCCTGAGCATCTACATGGGTCAGCGGTGGTGGGCTCGTCCACTGAGGGTGATACCCTGGACACAGAGGAGGGCCCATCCACCTCCACAGGTGTCCAAGGGTCAGGATGACAGTGGGCCTGCCTGACTGTCTGGACTGATGTTGGTGGAGCAGGTGCGGAGGGGGCACTGCCTATGTCCCAGCATGCCGGCATCCATGGATGCCGGCATGCTGAGACTCAGACTGGTGCCGGATCCATCATTGATGATGATGGAGCTTACACCATGGACAGTGATACGTGTGGGCTGCAGGATGGCCACACAGCAGGTTACAGCATGGGCATAGTCATGGGTGGTGCCACTGTGGAAGCCTGCATGACATCACAGTCCCAGCCTGTGCCTGTCTGCACCAGTGGGGCAGCACTGGTGTGTGTCCAGGACAGTGGGGCTGTTGAGGCTGCTGCGGCTGCTGCAGCAGCACCGTTGAGCCCTGGAGAGCAGCAGCCAGAGGGGCAGTGTCAGCAGTCAGCCAATGGCCATGGGGGGACAGTGTCGGGGGGTGGCATCAGTGCACCACCTATGGACATGCCCAGGCATGGCCCTGGTGTGTAGCGCCCAACCTCAAGTGGTGCTGCCCATCACAGCCGCTAGCACCGTGAGGGACAGCATGCCGATCAGGTGGATGACCTCTTAGATGAGCACACTCGCATACTCCATGATTCAGTGGAGCAGCAGTTGCGGCTTGTGATGGCGGTGGATGCACTCAGTGTGGTCCTGCACCAGGCAGAGGAGCAGCGCAGCAGGGACACTGGTCTGCTCCTGGCAGGGATGGACCGGCTGTGGGACGATGTCACCGTCACCATTGACAGGCAGACACAGACAATTACAGCTGTCATGGCCACAATGGGCACACAGTTATTTGCCCATGCGTCACAGACACTGCGCGGTGCAATGTTCTCCCCCCATTCCTGACATTGTGTGACACCCTCCTTGTTGACACCATGTTCAGCTGTGGGCATCCCGAGCACGTCTGGTGCTGGCATGTTCAGTGAGCTGCAGACCCCTGCTCGAGAACATCGTGTTCATGCAGCGGAACCCCTGGGGGACTGTCGGTGCCACCCCATGAGGCCATTAGTCAGCCTGTCACTGCTGGTGGGTCTCGGCATGGCCACCCATGCATCCTTGGTGGCCATGGCACTGTGCCACATGACTGACCTGTCTCCCACCATGGCTACTGTCTGACGCTGCCCTGTGTGCAGTGTGTTGTTCAACATGCAATGCATGGGTGGGTTACCTGGCCCTGCACACACACACACACACACACACACACACACACACACACACACACACGTTCCATCTGCATACCTTCCCGGCTGCTGGCCACTGTGGCATGTGCATGATGATACCTGCATTGTGCTTTCCACCACTGTGCAATGGTGCCCAGCATCTGACACACGCACAATGACAGGCACTGGGCGTGGTGGTCTGTGGACGTGTGTGTGGCTAGGGGTGGTGGTTGGGGTCAGCGTGCCTCCTACCCTTTGTGCATGTCTTGTGGGGTGTGTGTGTGTGTGACCGCATGCCGTGTTAGACCTTGCCCATCCCTGACAGCATGTGCGGTTCCATGTTTAGCCAATTCCCTTTACGACATGCACCCCTGGGGTTTTTCCATGCATGTTTGTAGGTTGTGCCCTTGCCATTGGTGGTTGCACATGGCCCCAAGACTTACCTGGGTTGGTTGAAGTGCTCCTCTGTGATGGTGTGCCGGTGAAATTGCACCATCCAGATCAGTTGAGGGTCCCTTCGACCAAGGGGGGCTGACCATCACCATCTGCACCTGAGTCCTCATTGTCCCCCTCTTCAGCCTGTACAGCTCACAGTCATTGGCCATGTTGTACAGGATGCAATAGGCCAGGAATAGCCTGCAGGCCTTTGAGGGGCTGTACTGTAGGGCACTGCCAGATGAGTCCAGTAAATGGAAACATGCCTTCTGCATCCCGAGCACCTGCTCGATGACATTGCATGTGGTGGCATGTGCCTCATTGAAGCATTGCTGTGATGGGGTCATGAGCCACCAGTATGGTGTGAGCAACTAGGGACAGAGTGGGTATCCACTGTCACCTGTATGTAGAGGGTGGACATTAGTTTGGTGATCAGCGTCACCCTGCCTTGGGTCATCTAAGTCACTACCCATGTCACCTCTGACTATGCCCCTCCCAAGATCCATGTCTTTCTGTGTGATTTGTATACTCACCCACTAGGTGGCCAGTGGGGATGTCCTCACTCTCAAACCTGTGGCACAGTGCAGACTGATGCCAGATGAAGGCATCATGTACTCCCCCAGGGTGCATGGCACAGACATTGGTTATGCGCCCCCTAGCATCGCACATCACCTGGCAGTTAATGCTTGCATACCCCTTCTGATTTATGTATGCTGTACCTCTGGGGCCATGTGGCATGCTGATGGCCACATGGGTGCAGTCAATGGCCCCGAGCATGCCAGGCATAGGTACTACCCTGTGGAACTCTTGTATGTTTGCTGTGCACTCCACCGGGGTGCTGGGGAAATGGATGTACTCCGCAGCTTGTGGCAGCAGAGGACTGAGGAATTGGGTGAGAAGGCATGATGCGGCTGACTGGGTTATGCCTGTTGTGTCCCTGTTGGTCTCTGGAAGGTGCCCGTGGTGAGCAGGCACATGACAGCTGTCACTTTAGTCTCCACTAAAAGAGCATGGCTCTGTCATGTGGGTGCCTGCATTACATCACTGCACAGCTCACAGAGTCACCTCAGGATTGCCCAGTTCAGGTGGTACCGGCCCACGATCTCAGTGTCACTGTACAGCTCGAAGCTGGTGCGGGCTCAGTACTGCCTGTTGGGGGCATACCGCCAATGGGCCCTTCCACGGCCATGGCCCCCTGCTGCCTGCTTTCTCACACCCCTCATTAGTGCCTCCATCTGAATGGGGGCACTGGCCATGTCCCTGGCTTGTATTACCTCCTGGCAGCTGTATTCCCGTTCCCCCACTGTCCTTTCTGCTTCTCCCCCCGCATTGGAAACACATCCCAGAACTGGATGTCCTGCCCACTGTCAGTGCCCTCAGTCCAAAAGGCACTTCCCCCATTCCTCCTGCACAGTGGAACAGGCTTCCCACTCCTTCCGTGTTCCTGGTGGTTTCCAGGTGCTCTGTCCTACTCCTGCCCTGTCCTGCTCACAGCTACTGTGTGCCTGGTTGCAGTTAGCTCACTCCCACATGTGGCTTTCCTGTAGTGTTCTTGCACCTCTCTCTTGTTCCTTCTAATTTTGGACCATTTCTCCTATCGTGCAACTTCCGTTTGCTCCCCTATTGCGCATGGCGCATGTAGTTGAATATTGCACGGTGTCATTTATTCATGGTTCCTCCCCCTTCGGTTGCGCATGCATTCATTACCATTGCGCTCTTGCACATTGCAATTTTGGGGGTCCTCCTGCTGAATATTGCACAATGGCGCATCTGGGCCCAAATGTACAAAGATAAATACAGTAAATTAGGGGGGAGACTATCCCTTACTCTTCTCCTGTCTCCTCTCAAGTTTCAGAAAAGCATAAAGTTTGCAGGCCAGCCAGCCAGGTTCCTATAGGAAACAGAGGAGGGGACTACCCAAAGGCACCAGCATGAGAAGGAAAATGAGCAGGGCAGGTAAGACTGTCATAGTAATGTTTAATTGTATGATAACCTGAATTAATCCGCTTTGGAGACAGTGTAAACACCTTATACATGGGGCTTAATAAAATGTGCTTAAGAAAGGGTAAAATGTGTTTTCAGTCCTTTTGGAAGATTAACTGCTGAAACTACTCTGCTCCCTAACTCTGCAGCAGCTGACAGAGAAGGGAGTGTTTCTTGCAGAGCAGCACCTTACTCTTCCCCTGTACTTCTGTCTCTCTCTCTCCTGTTGGGGAGGGGGTGGGATCATGCTCAGCTGTAAGTAATAAATATCAGCAAGCAATATATTTTCATTTCTTTTAAACCTTAGTTTAACATAATGAAGTAAATGCTGCAAACCACAGTCCCCAAACTGCTGAATTTGGGAGGAGCAGCGTGGAAACAGCTGCCTTGTCTTTTGTAAAGGCATCTTGGTGAGGCAGTCAATTGCTTTTCTGTCATGTTTGTTTCACATGCATGCACTACTAGAAAGGAAAGTGAAAACTGAAACAGGCTTAGAAGCCCAAAAGTTAGAAAAGTGGTAAGAAGGTAGAAAAGAGACAAAGTTCATAGGTGGCCATCCAGTTAAGCAGAGAGATGGACAGAACAGAGGGACAGAATGATAGGGAGGAGAGGTTGTGAAAAAGAGGAAGGTAGGAATTTGTCTTTTAATTTATGTTTTCCAACATTAAGGGATTTTTATTTCAGGTAACCCTCTAAGGGGTACTGAAAGGGGGGTACTCTTGAAAAGAAAGTATCCCTTACCACCAACATCCACCTTTTTGTAAACTTCAAAGAAAAAAAAGTCAGGGAGAGGGACCCCGACCCTCTCATACACACCCCCTCCCCCCATTGGGAGGAAACTAGTCATTATAGACATAGTGGACGAGTTACCAAACTCATGTAACAAGAGCTGGGAAATGAGTTAAGGAGTCCACGCCCACTTTCCACCAGGGACTCCACTTCTAGGGACCCTCAATAACAATGAGATTCTCTATAGCTCCATACAACATATGTACATACCGCATTAAGTAGAAGTCTCATATTCACAGCATAAGGTACAGTTATGCACAGTCACCATACATCTCAGAACTTATCACACTTTCAGCAATCCAGATTATGGTACAATTACAGACTCATGGATAACACCTGACTCATATTGGGACATATGGTCTGAATTTTTTTGCTGTGAACCCGGTTTGTTAACCACTTTAAAACAGTAATGCTGTAGGGATAGATACTATCAGGTCACTCTAGCATTTCCATCCTTCATCTGACTGATCCATTACTAGAGGACTGCGAGCAGTGAGCAACACAAATTATTTTCCCAATAAATAGTACCATAAGGCCTCAGTGGCCCATTTGGCAGCAACGCTTTCTTTTTCCACAGTAGAATATGTTTGTTCCCTCTCATGGAGCTTTCTCCTAATGTAAATAGTAGGGTGCTCTTCCCCATTAACCTTCTGACTAAGAATTGCACCAATACCATTATTGGAGACATCAGTTAGCACCATAAAGGGAAGGTCAAAATCTGGACTGCACAACACTGGGGCAGAACAGAGATTAGCCTTAATGGTGCAAAAAGCCTCATTATGTTCTGTGGTCCATTTTACTTCATTTGGTTGTCTCTTTTTGATCAGTTCAGTTAAGGGAGCTGCCAGTTCTGCAAAAGTAGGCTCAAAGCGATGGTAGCACCATGCAAATCCCAAAAATGCTTGTACTTGTTCTTAGTACATGGTATGGGGCTGCCAGGTACTGTTCATGTCTGATATGTCAGGCTTAATCTGACCATTGTGTAAGATAAAGCCCAAGTACCTGGTCCCTTGCATTGCTAACACACACTTAGCAGGAATGATAGTCAGCCCAGCTTCCTGAGTAGCTTGTACAGCTGCCTCTAAGTGCTGCAAATGGCTGGCCCAATCAGGACTGTGGATTACCACATCATCCAAGTAGGCAGCTGAATAGGCTGAGTGAGGGGTCAACATTCTATCCATCAGCCATTGAAAAGTTGCAGAAGCACCATGTACTCCAAAGGACATGGTATTCAAATGAAGAAAAATCTATTGGAGTTGCAAAGGCAGTTTTTTTTCCCTTGAGGCAACTTCTAAAGGGATCTGCCAATAGGCTTTTGTAAAATCAAGGGTGGGGTACTGTATACCAGGCCCCACCCAAACGCTCTACCAGTTCATTAATACGGGGCATTGGGTACACAATAAACTTGGACACCTGATTTCTTTTTCAGAAATCTATACAGAACCACAACCCATCTTTGTTCATTCCAGCGATCACTATGGGGGTGCTTCAATTTCTTTTACAAGGTTCAGTTATTCCTAGTTTCTGCATATTGTACATTTCCTTCATAACCTAAGGTTTAAGTCTTTCAGCAATCTGGTAGGGCTTTTGCCATATTGGCTGCACTATCTCCTGTATGTATCACTTATGCCACCGCTTTCTCCCTCCCTAGAACTAAGATAAAGGTTTCTTTGTATTTCTGTAATAACCTTGGCACTTCCTGGGTCTGGGTATCAGAGAGCACAGGGTTAGTTTTTACTGATTATTGAACCTCTGCCTTTAGCCTTTGATAGGTACTTTCCTGACTCCATCCTTACTTTCAGGGATAATAGTTAAGGACAAAGACTATTTGGGCTTCTCCACCCAGGCCTTTAGCAGATTTACATGATATACTTTCATGCAAGACCGCCTCCCTGGAGTCTCATATTTTTATACTTTACAGGTCCTGTACATTTTACAATCTTAAAAGGGTCTTGCCATCTGACCAGTAACTTATTCTCACTTTAGGGCCAACAACAAAAGGAATTGCTTCCCCTCACAAATTTCGTTATTCTCTGGTACCTTTATCATAATACCATTTTTCTTGCCCTTGTGCCTGTTTACAATTATCATGTGCCAGTTTTACAAATTTGATCAACTTCTTTCTAAGACTAAGTATGTACTCTCACTTCCTGTTTATGACCACACTGCCCTTCCCAAGTCTCTTTGATCATAACAAGAGGCCCCCTGGGCTGTTTCCTGTACAGCAGTTTAAAAGGAGAAAACCCAGTAGACACCAGAGGTACCTCCCGATAAGCAAGCAAGAGATACAACAGAAAAGTATCCCATTACTTACCCTCTTCATGTACATACTTCTGTAACATCTGTTTTAGGGTTCGGTTGTACCTCTCTACAAACCAGTCCATTTGAGGATGATATGGAGTAGTACGTAGTGCCACAACCTTGAGTACTGTAGTCAGCACAGTTCTTTTATGAGGGCAGCATTGACATTACTCCCCTGGTCATTGAGGATTTCTTATGGGATACTCACTTGGCTAAACAGTTTAGCCAGTTCCTTTGCAATATAGGGAGCGATCACTGTCCACATGGAAATTGCTTCAGGGTATCAAGTGTGGCAAGTTATTGCGGATCAGAATTGATCCCCCCTTCTTGTTTGAGGCCACACTGTGGGCCTCTTGTCCCACTCAATCTTTTTTAAGCTTAGAGGCCTACTTTGAGGATAACGTAGTTTCCAGTAAGCAGGTGGCCTGTAGCTTAAGTTTCTTTAGATGTGACCAGGCATTTTTTCTCTTCACAGGTGTGTTTAATCCATGGACATTCAAGCTAATACATTTAATTTCCATATTTGTTACAGGCTCCCCCACTCAGCAAATGATGTAAGTATTTCTGTGTTCCCTTCTTAACACAACTTGAGATCATCTCCTCCCCTACCACCCCTGCCCAACAATGTTGGCCAAGGCACCTAGCTTCACCTGAGCTCTTTTCTTCTAGGTTGCTTGAAATGATAGAGCAAATAACCTTACCATAGCAACAGTAAGAATTAAGGCTTATTTTGGCTAGGCAGGTTTACTGTGTGTTGTTATTTTTATTTTGTACTCACAGGGATTGTTACTATCTGTTTCTAAAATGTTATTGCTTTATTTTACTCTGATTCAGATTGTTGTTGCTGGGTATACATTATGCTGCATTATTACAGTGCTTATAGATTACTGCTGTAATCTTATGATTTAAATTGTCTTTTGCAAGGTATATCTTCTGTTACTGCTTTATTTTTCTCTGTAGCAAAGTGTTTCTTACAGGTTATATCTTCTGTGAAATTATTACAGGTGGTGCTTTACAGGTTTCATAGTTTTATCTGTCATTAGGATAACCTTTCAGGGCTACTGCATTTGTTGCTGGCTGATTGTTTCTGCTCTTACCTCCTTGTTTCTTTTGTCCATGGTTCTTCTTTTTTAGCAGGGGAAGGGCCCATCCACCCACCACCATCCCCAACCACCCCAAACTACACTCCTTTTATAGGGTAGCACAGCCATGACATTTCCTGTAGCAAAGCAGGAAGGGGCAGATCAGAGGGCTATCCACACAGTGACCTTATTTACAGGGGCACTAGTAATTTAATTTGTTATTACAAGTTATACAAAGACAAACAAACAAAACACAAAATCAAACTTTTGCTTTCATTTTCTTCCTTCTAATTACTCTGACCAGGTTATAAACCCAGCAACTTACCTGGAATGGATATCATTAACTGCAGGTACTGTGGAACACTTTTCAGAAGGGCAGTTTTACAGGATTTAGGACACTGTCGTGCATGCTGGGCCATTGGAAATCAAAGGGCTCAGCTCCAGGCAGCATGGGCAGAGATTGCATGCCTCAAATTGCATATTCAAGAGGAAATATATTATAAGAACTGCCCGCCATTTCCCCAACATTCAACAAAAGCACCTCGACCAGAGGGTAGTTGGTCTGGGAGGTTGGCAGGTGGTTAGGAGGGGCAAATCGGGTGCCCCATCACTTGGTTCTCTCCAACATATTACCTCCACAAACCTTATAAAAACTACAGACAGGTATCTGCATCTATCTCTGAAATCAAACAAAGGGGCAGAGGACACTGCAGAGCAGGACGCTGCAGCACAGGAGTGAGCACAACAAAATGCACCAAAAACAGGAACAAAAACCAAAAAGCAAAAAAGAAATTAAAAAAACTTCTGATCATAGGAGACTCCATGATTCGGGGAATTGATACGTATCTCCAGCCAGGGATAATAGTCAGATGTTTCCCAGGTACATCAGCGTGGAGAGACACTGACCACATTGCTAAAATTGTTCAGGAAGCAGGAGAAAACATTGATTTCCTAGTACACATAGTGACTAACTATCTCTACAGCTGGTCAGTTGTGGAGACCAAGGAACACCTAACCAGGCTGGGTGACAAACTATCATCCATTTCATCGGCATCTCCTTCTCTGAGATCCTGCCAGTCTGGGAGAGGGAGACAGATGGACAGAAGGTCAGAGAAGGGGAGATGGGGAGCTAAACATGTGGATAAAGGGCCAGTGCCAGGAAAAAGGACACAAATTTGTAGGGAACTGGCAACAGTTTTGGGAGCTAAAGTTCTTTAAATTTGATGGATTGCATCTGACTAAGGAGGGAGTCAGTGCATTGGGGCAGAAGTTTGATGTCTTTGCTGAATATTTAAACTAGCAAATGGGGAAAGGTGTGCAGCACCCGAAATATCGAATGGGAAGAACACCCCTCCCCCCTCAGCTAGTTGTCAAACAGGAGTTCAGCATGTTTGTAGTTCATTTGCATTACCAGGTAAAGAAAGAGGTCTGGCTCCCCATGTGATGCACAGGGGATGTGCTGGGCCTCGCCCAACAACTAACACACCAAAATCTGACCAATGGAAAATCATGTACACAAATGCTCACAGTTTGGGAAACAAGATCCCAGACCTGCAGGCAATAATGGCAGAGGCTAAACTGGACATAGTAGCCATTAGCAAGACATGGTTTACCAGTAACCACACTTGGGAGACTTCAGTACCTGGCTGTGTACTGTTCAGAAGAGACTGAAGTACAAAAAGGGGGCGGTGGCGTGACCCTTTATGTCAATGAAAATATCAAAGCTACAGAAATTCAAAATACACATAAGGAGCCAGAAGAACTGTGAGTCACCCTGGAAACAGGAAATGGAACAGCCATACAAACTGGGGTTGTGTACAGGCCTCCAGACCAGGGGGAGGACATAGACATGTTACTGTTAGAAGATATACAAAACATAACAGCTAAAGGGAAGGTTCTGATAATGGGAGACTTCAACATGCCAGATATAGATTGGTCAATACTAGCAGGGACATCTGCCAGAACTAGACACATGGTGGATTCCCAGCAGGAGTAGGGCCTCAAACACTGGTACAACAACCCACAAGAGACAGGGCTATCCTAGATCTAGTACTGACTAACAGGGAAAGGATCACAGATCTCCAGGTAGAAGGTTACCTGGGGCCAGTGACCATCACATGTAATGGTTCAATTTGGCCACTAGAACAAAATCATCCCATTCCAAAGCAAAAATATGGGACTTCAGGGGAACTGACTTTGATAAGATGACCAACAGAGTTAAGCTAGCCCTGGCAAAAAGAAATACAGGTGAGGGGGTACAGGCAAAGTTGGCAAGCATTAAAAATGCAATACTTGAAGCAACATCCCATTGTTTTAGTGAGAAAAGGAAGAGCAAAAGAAGAAGGAAACCACTTTGTTTCTCAAAAACAGTAGCAGAAAAGGTCAGAGCCAAAAGGCTGGCTTTCAGGAAATATAAGGGACTGCAGCAGGATGAAGGCAGTGAGGCATACCAAACTTCCCTAAGGGAAGCAAGGAATGCAGTAAGACAAGCAAAGGCCCAAAGCAAGGAAACACTAGCACGAACAGTAAAAGAAGGTGACAAGATTTTCTATAGATACATTAGTGAAAGGAGAAAGTCCAGAGGGGTATTGCTAAGATCAAAGGGGATAAGGGGGTGTGCGAGGAGGAGGACCATGTAAAAGCATCTATCCTAAATAGATACATCTGCTCAGTATTTACTGAAGAGAAGGTAGGGCAGGGCCCACAGCTCTGCACCATGGACACAGGGGGGAGGGAGGTGTGCACTAGTTCCTTCACAAAAGAAAGGGTCCTACAAGAGCTTGATAAGCTCAGGGTAGACAAGGCAATGGGACCTGGTAGCATACATCCCAGGGTACTAAAGAAGCTAAAGGTGGAACTAGCAGAGCTATTATCAGAAATGTTTAGTGAGTCTCTGAGCACAGGAGAGGTCCCAGAAGACTGGAGAAGGGCTCATGTGATCCTGCTCCACAAGAGTGGTAGCAGGGAGGAGGTAGGGAACTACAGACCAGTCAGTCTTACCTTAGTAGGGGGCAAGATTATAGAAACACTCCTTAAGGAAAGGATAGTGCAATGCCTGGAATCCATAGGAGCACAGGATCCAAGACAGCATGGGTTTTCAAAAGGAAGGTCCTGTCAAACTAATCTCATAGATTTCTTTGACTGGGTAACCAGAGTGGTGGACCAAGGGGGAACAGTTGATGTTGCCTACCTTGACTTCAGCAAAGCTTTGATACTGTTCCACATAGAAGATTGATTAATAAGCTGGGTAGGCTCAGGGTGGGACAGACATTGGTCAACTGGGTGGCAAACTGGTTGACAGGCAGAAAACAGAGAGTGGTGGTAAACGGTATACAGTCAGAAGAGATGCAAGTCACAAGTGGGGTACGTCAGAGATCAGTCCTGGGGCCAGTCCTCTTCAATATCTTCATCAGTGACATTGCAGATGGACTGGAGGGTAAGGTTTGTCTGTTTGCAAATGACACCAAGATCTGCAACAGAGTAGATGATCCGGATGGTGTGGGCAGAATGAGAAGAGATCTGAATAAACTAGCAAAATGGTTGGAAAAGTGGCAACTGGGGTTTAATGCAAAGAAGTGCAAGATCATGCACATAGGGAAGAGAAACCCTGAAGCCACCTATAGGCTGGGAGGGGAGTTGCTGGCAGTCACAAGGGAAGAAAGATACTTGGGCGTATTCATCACCAATGACCTGAAATCTCCAAGCAGACCTCTAAAACAGTAGGTAAGGCTAGAGGGATGTTGGGGTGTATTAATAGGGGTATCATAAGTCGGAAGAGGGAGGTAATAATCCCTCTTCACAAGGCACTGGTTAGGCCCCATCTGGAGTATTGCATGCAGTATTGGAGGCCACACCTTCACAAGGACATTAACCAAATTGAGGCAGTCCAGAGAAGGGCAACCAAAATGGTGCAGGGACTGCATCAGGAAACATATGAGGACAGATTAACTGAACTCAATATGTATACCCTAGAGGGAAAGAAGGGAGAGAGGTGATATGATTGAAACATTCAAACACCTTAAGGGCATTAACAAGGTGAAAGAGTCTAACATGTTTCAATATAAGAAAAATAGCAAGACAAGAGGACACAACATGAGATAAGAGGGAGGCCGATTAAAGGGTAATGTGAAGAAGTTCTTTTTCACAGAAAAGGTGGTAGATGCATGGAGCAGCCTACCTCAAGATGTGGTGGATATGAATACAGTGCAGGGCTTCAAACAGGCACGGGATAGGCATAAGGGAGCAATACAGATGAGTATGAATAGATAGGCCATTGACAGAGCAAAGGCCTATGGCACATTCATAAGGTAGAAAAGGAAATGGACAGACTGGATGTGACTTGCGGTCCTTATCTGCCATCAGCTTCTAATGTAACATTCCTAGTGATTCAAGGTGCAGCAAAACAGCACATCAAAATACATAAACGTAGAGAACTACCTCCCACAGAAGTGATTCTCCCACCCTACTACCCCAGAGTACCTTAGCTGAGCCTTTGCCATTTGTGTTCAGTGAGTCACATCCAAAATACTCACAGATTTTCCCCTATCAATAATCCAACATCACTAGAACCAGAGGGATTGTTTCTTCAGTCCTTCTTTTAACCTATGGCAGGGTTCATTATTAGTTCCTCCCCCTGGTTGATGGAGGGCTCACATTCTGCGTTATCCCCTGGCCCCCCCGGACGGCCCTCAGTGGGGACTGGAAGAAAGAGTAAAGTCAGTGGGGCCCCATACACCCATCCGACAGACTTCAGGACTACCATATAAGAGTATATTGCAAGGGACTGTCCCTCAGGGGAAGATCCTGACTGCTCCCCTCACTAGAGCACATTATTAGATCATTAGGTATGGCCTGTAGCAAAAAGCATGTAGTGGAACTCTGCCAAGAAATCCAAGTAACGTCATCTTAGGAGCCCCTCAGACATGCTCTTCACTGTGCCTCCAAAACTGCCTCATGGATATACTGTAGGTCAGCAGAGTTTTTCTCCTGTTATCCTGGGAGCATGAGTTGTATAGGAAAGGCCATCTGGTTTGGATAAAAATCTGGGAATAAGGTACAGTGACCTAGGGACACAGCGCATGCATCTTGAACACATAATTTTCCCTGGAAATCCTCCCAGATCCCCAGTGAGTAATCGTGGCCTACCTGCTTCCTTCTGGTCAAAGCGTAGGAGGGAAAGTAGAAAATCATTGCAAGTGCAAACTGTGTCTCTCCAGATGTCTGTGGGTTTACAGTTGGGCATAGTGGGTAGAGCCTTACAGTATCTCACAGTGCGTGATTTACACCCATCAGTAAGCTCAGGTGATTCCCCACAGACCTTATGGAAACTATGTCCTTTACAATTAAAAGGGCAATTCCTAAAGTCAGAGAAAAACAGACAATAGTTATCTGCATCCCCAGCTGCATTGCTTCTTTAAGGTGATGCTAAGGCTTATTTGCTAAATAGTTCAGATTGGATGCCTACTGGTACCAGGCTTAATATCTAGGGTTACAGAAGCTGGAGGAGGGGATTCATATTACAGTATAAAAGTTTTGCCTCTGTGCCTCACGTATTCTGATAAGAGTCTGTGTCTGCTCTGATACTGTGAGTCAAGACGTCTGCTGCAATTGCACCTCTGGGGCCTGAAAGAGTTGTCAACCAGGAGAGTTGCCAGAGTTTCTTCAGAATTTGTGGCTCCACTCAATGAGAGCTTTGTTGACAATGCCACTTCAGGACAGGATTTGACAAGCTTTTCTCTTGGGGGTCTCATCTGCTTGGGCAGTGGGTGGTGAGGCTGGCCCTGGAGCTCTTTGCCACTACAGCAGGGCAAATCTGTTGCTTCCAAAGGCTGAAGGGGATGATCCGAAAGATGAGTGGGAGTCCTTGCTGTGGCATTAGCTGCTGGACCTTGTGATAGGGTTGAATAAGATCCTGTCTCATTTGTTATGCAGAAAGAGTTAAATGCAAGGATCTGTTCTACCCTCTCCTTTTCTGTTTCTCTGTCTCTGTTTTTTGTACAGTATAGCACACCATTTGAAAAAGGCAGTCAAGCTTTCAGGTTCTGTCACTGCCTGTTTTTTTTCCATGATTCATGCTGGCTGTATAGTCTCAGCTTGGCCTTCTACCTCTGCTAGTTTGACTGCCATTTTTATTTTTATTTATTGAGAAATCAGAATTACACCCTTTGAGTCAAAGACTCTTTTGCAAAGGCTCTTTGTCGGTAGACAGAGTACAACATCATAAGAACAGGTACAGAAGCATCAATCAGTACAAAAAATACATTGTAAGGTAAAGAACTGAGAAACATACCATAGCAGAGGGCCTAGACAGCCCAGAGTTGGGTGCAAAACAGCAGACAGTACAACAATACAAGACCAGTGCCGGACTTCAATCAGTCCATATCTTACATTGGTAGGTACAGTAAATGAGCAGAGTAACATTCTTTAGCAGAGGGCAGAAACAACCCGGCATCGTGTGTAACAGCAGCAGCAGAAATTCTGGAAGCAGGATACAGATTGTAAAGACAGTAAAAGGGGAGTGGCAGGGGCTGGGTTGGAATAGCCCTACTGGGGCAGTCGCACATAGAGTTGTCATCAAGAAGTACCTTGAGTGAGGTTTTAAATAGGGCCAATTTTTGTATTAGCAGTCAGAGCAACAGGTAGGTCATTTAGCCAGCTTGGGGCCCTGTGACAAAAGGCTCTGTGACCCATAAATGTCCTGCAGCGGGAAACCAGTAAGGGGACATTGGAGGTACTTCTGGTCAATCTTTGTGGGAGGGATTGTTGGATGATGTCCGGTAGGGTAGGTGGGGTGAGATTTAACTGTATTTTCTTCGCTAGGAGGCATGTGTGGTACTTAAGGCGACATTAGAAATTTAGCCAGTTAGAGCGACTGTAGAAGTTACGTGTATGTAGATCTATCGTAGCCTGTCACCAGGTGACAGGCTTTGGTTAGTGCTGTCTTGATGCGATAGAGAGCAGTACTATCAGCTGAGCCATAGAACACAATTCCATAGTCAAGCACAGAGAGGACCAAGGATAACACAGCAAGGCGCAGTCCCTCATTAGGCAGACAGTGTTTGATCCGATATAGGATGCCAGTTCTGGAGTTAATGGTGTTACAGAGGGTGTGGATATGTGTATGATAGGTAAGGGAGGAGTTAAGGGTGATGCCCAGGTATTTGAAAGCATTTACCTGCTCAAGTGGGGAGCCTTGGGAGGTGTTGACAAGTAGAGTGGAGTCATGGTAGGGATTCTGATGGTGTGCAAAGAACATGGTCTTGGTTTTCTTATAGTTTATTACTAGCCTGTGTTCTGCGAACCAGGTCTCGGCTTCAGTGAAGGTCTTTTGTAGGGCATCCTGCAGTGGTCGAGGTTGGGGGTTGCTGCAGTAAATGACTGCATCATCAGCATAAAGAAGTAACTGACCAGTGCAGGCTCTGGGTAGCAAGTTTAGGAAAAGGCTAAATAAAAAGGGGGCTAGAATGGAGCCCTAAGAGACCCCAGAGTGAACTGGGAGGCAGAAGGAGAGGGTTGTGCCAATTTTGACCTGCTGTGATCTGTTTGATAGGTAGTTTTCAAACCAGTCCCTGGTATCGGGTGTCAGACCCAAGTTAGACAGGGATCTAAGGAGAAGGGCTTGATGGACAGTGTTAAATGCTTTAGTTAGGTCAATGTAAACTGACCCAACTAAGTGCCCCAGATCCATGGCCTTGTGGATGTAGGAGGTATATTTGAGAAGAGCAGTGGTGGTGCTGTGACCCCTGTGGAGCCCATGCTGCATGGGACATAGTAGGTTAAGTTTAGCTAGATGTTTGGAGAGCTGATCAGCTACTATTTTTTCCAGGGCCTTAGAGAGAGGGGGTAGAATAGCGATTGGCCAGTAATTAGCAGGGGAGGTATGCTCACCACTTTTCAAAAGTAGGGTGATGACAGCCCTTTTCCAGGAGATGGGAAACTCCCCCATACAGAGGGAGCGGTTTAGGATTTTAGTGAGGGGGACTAGGGCAACATCGAGGGATAGGTGAAGGAGTTTAAAGTCCAGGGAGCAACCACTGTGGTGGCTCTTGCCCAGGACATTTGAGATGTAAGACTTAGCCTCTTTTACTGTTATAACTCAAAACCTGAAAGGTGGGGTGGTAGAAGGTGAGGACATCAGCCGATGAAGAGGCTGAAGGGGGGGTCAAAAAAGTTAGGGGAGAGCACACTGTTGAGGTCAGAAAAGGAAGAGTTTAAGGCATTAGCAATTTGTACGGGGTCATGAGGTATGGTCCCATTAACCGTGAGTTGGGAGGGTGGGGATAGGGTTTTACCATTTAGTTCTTTGATAGTATCCCATAATTTGTGCCCTGATCCCCTAGAGGCAGTAAGGATATCTCTATAATAAGTGGCTTTGGCCTGACGTAAGGAGCAGATACATTTGTTCCTAGCTTCACTATACCATTGCTTGTCCTGAGGCAGGTTAGACGTGAGGGCTTTATGCCAGAGATTGTCCTGGTGGTGAATGAGGTCAAGTAGTGTTTGAGATAGCCAAGGGGTGTCACATTTTTTTACCATCTGCTTTGTAACTGGGGCAAAACGGTCATATGCAGTATTGAAGGAGGTTATGAAGTAGCTGAGTGCATCGTCAGTGCTGCTTGCTGTATTTACGGGAGACCAGTCATAGTTTAAGAGATGTTTTTTTAACCTGGCTAATGAACATCATTTTAAAGGCCTACAGTATAAGGTTTTGGGGGGAGGGATTGGGGCTTTACAGGACCTCCAGCAGAGTACTGGCGAGTGATCATTGATGGCATCCGGGAGCACTGAGACCTTAGAGATTCTGTCTGGGTGGTTAGTGAAGATTAGGTCCAGCAAAGTGGCAGTCCTTGTCCTGTGGTTATGTCTTGTGGGGGATTGGACCACTTGAGTCAGGCCCATGGCTAAGGAGGCATCTTTATAGTGAGCAGCTGGTGGTGCTAGCCAATTTGTGTTAAAGTCACCCAACACAATGATCTGACTTGGGGAGGGGAAGGATGAGATGCAGCTGGCAACTGCTGCGATGGCTGCCTTTTGGTTACGTGGTGGGATATATACCACTAAGACATAGAGGGTTTTACCTGGGTTGCCCACAGTAAGCTTTATGGTGAGTACTTGGGCCCCATCTGTGAGGAGGGAAGGGACAGCCAATGCTTGAAGGGAGTTTTGGCTGTAGAGTGTGCAGCCGCCACATTGCTCGCTTTGGTGATCTGAGCGAAAAATGGAGTAGCCATTTAGGGCTACATGTGAGTCCATAGTGGTTTTGGAGAGCTAGGTCTCAGTTAAAGCCAGGATGTCTGGCTTGTGCTGCATAATCCATCCCTGAAGAGAGTCAAATTTTTTCAATAGGCTACAGATATTTAGAGATGCCACAATAAGGCATTTCCTTTTATCACCAGTGGGCGTGGTGTGGGTAATTGGCCCTGGCTTAAGGTGAACATCCCCAGATAAAAGAAGGAGGAGGTGGAGGATATGTCAGGTTATGGCAAACTTAATGTGTTTGTGTTCCTTGACAACAGCAGGTGACTTCCTAGAGGGGCTATGTACAGGTACCAGAAGTGAGAGGATGAGTGGACCCATGAGGAGGGGGAAGGAGGGTGGGGGAAAGGTGGTAAATGATATTATGGGTTAGGTTGTTGTCATGACCATAATGGCAAGGACATGTACTAGATAGAAGTGTAAGTGGGAGAGAGGAGAGATGGAAAATGGAAGGGGAGGGGGCAACTGTGAAAGTGGGGGTACAGTGGGCAAAAGACCAATAAAGAGTATGTAGAGAGGTGCAGTCATTTCAGCTGATTGTACAAGGGGCAGTAAAGGAAGAAATAAGAAAAACCACTTCTAGCACCCTCTAGTGGTGACAGAGTGTAAGTTGCTAATGAGAAAGCAGGGTGATTGTTTTTTACCATCACGTGAGGCTGCCTATACAGCGAGATGTTCACCAAGGGTGGTGGTGGGGGGTGGTGGGGCAGCCATAGTGAAGCATCAGTGGGGATACAACAAAGACTCCCAGCTGAAAGGCTCGCAGTGCTCGTAGAGCTCAGCCATTGCCTGTTTCACCGAGGATTGCACTCATACCTGTTTCTCCCACTGAATGCTGTACATGGAAGGGTTTCCAAAGGACTACCCTCACGACCTCTTCGGGAGCTGAAAGACAGAGAGAGGTTCAGGTCAGGAATTTATGCTGGCTGGGTACTGGGGGAGGGATGGGGGCCAGGGATAAGCACTAGGAAAAGGAAAGTCTTAACACAGCTATTACAGTTTGCAGATGGCTAGAAACGCTCCACAAGGTATCAACAATAATCTTAATACAACCATTAGTTTGCAGATGGCTAGAAACGCTCCATGAAGTATCAGCAGTAATCTTAACGCAACTATTACAGTTTGCAGATAGCTAGAAACGCTTTACGAGGTATCAGAGGTATCATTTGTTTGATAATCACTCCTGGACTTGGTGCTGCAGAATCTATGCTTTTCTTCTATGATTCCCTGGTACTAGGTCTAGTACCGATGCAAAAAACTTCCGTCTTAAAGTATGCATGGCATAAATTCCACTTAGGTTGATACAATCTGTCATGCAGGCCTAGGTCTGGAAGTATATATAGGAAGACTAGGAGCAGTTGTGAAATTCACAAGTAGAATTTTATTATTATTAACAGTAAAATAAATAAATACAAATTGTCAGTAGAATTATTTACTAAGGCAGTACAAACAGAGAAAATAAAGTCTTTCACCTGAGGGTTTCTTTTCAATTCCAAATCTCAGTCCCTGTCTTTAACTCTCTCTAGCGAAAGCATTGCTGTTCTTTTTATAATAATAATAAATCATAATATTTTTATTGGTATAGAGCAACTCAGACATCAAAGCACTTTACATACAAAACATAATAAAACAGTTCAATAAAATCACATAAATACATCAACTTCAATTAAAATTCTCACAAGTCCTAGAACATCGAATATTAAAAGCCTGTTTAAATAGATGAGTTTTTAAACTGGTCTTGAAGCTCTCCATGGTCCTGCACTCTCTAATCCGACAAGGGTGAGAGTTCCTTAGGAATGCTGCCATAAACATAAAGGCCCTGGTACTAGATGCCTTCAACCACACCCTGGGAACCTCTAACAACTTCTTGTCAGTTAGTTAGTTAATTAGTTTTTGTTGACCGGGTAAGTGCATTAGACAAATCCTGCCTATTTTCAGGCACAAACCGGGGGAAGGGGGTACAGATGAATGCCAACTGACCTTGAACCAGATTAAGCTGTTGGTGGTATTTTTAGTGAATGAGGAAAATTTGGCTAGGACACCGGGGAAATTCCCCTACTCTGTCTGCGGAGGGACTGCTGCTCGTCGGGAGTGGTGGTCATTCGCGGGATGGAGGGTGAGTCGGATGGACATCTGATGCAGTCGGAGGTTCTATCCCCAACCTCGGCTGGTGCAAACTTGGGGGATGCGAATTCACCTATGGAGTGCTTTGCTGATTCTCAGGAGGTACAGTCTGCTAGGAGGCAGACAGAAGCTGTGATTTCCCCGTCTAGTACGGAAGGTTTTTTGGAGCAGTTTCCGATGGATTCGGGTGTTTCTGTACTTCAGGCGGTATCCACTGAGTTGGTTGTCTGTCCGGCGATGGAATCGAGTAGTGCAGACGCTGGAAAGGTGCTTTCCCGACCTTTCTCCAAAGACCCTGTTTTGCTGGCAGCTGCCAAGCCTGGTGTAGCTGCTCAGCTGGCTGGGACGAACTACGTGTCAAAGTCGGAAAGAATGCGGAACTTCTTTTCTGTCATGGTGCCGGTTGAGGTGCCGGGTGGCAAGGACTGGTCGGAGGAGGATTCTCTGTCTAAGGCTGGCTGGATTCAAACCCCTCAAGGAGCCTGGGTGCCGGATTCTACTTGGGTCTTGTTTTCTTCAGGAGATACTACACTACAAGGTACTGTACCGTTGTGTAAGGGGGAAGGGGAGCAGACTGTGTTTGTTCCACACACGGGGGTGGCAGTTGTGGTGGATGAACTGCTTGGCAAATGTACCCCTTCTCTTACTTCTGCCGGAACTGACATTTTAGAGCTTCAGGATTCTACCCCCCCTTTCCCCACGCCATGAGGGTCCTAGATCTGGACCCCGATATTTGGATTTATTCAAGAATAATAGAGTGAAACAGGCTCCTTGGCGTAATGCTGTTCGGCTGCAATATAGAGGGGGGCTTCAGGAACATCCTGATAGACTTTATATGGCTCAATTTCTTTTGAAACAATCTATGGGTTTTCATGCTGTTGATATCTTTGCCCTTATAAATGTCAGGGGAGAAGATACTTTTGATATTAGTTTTAGAACGTTTTCTGGGCTGGATTCCTTTTGGAAAAAGTATGATATGTGTAAAGCACAGCCTTTATGGTCTCCTTTTGTGGCTATCCCCCTTACTAAACCTCTGTATAAATCAGTGGTAGTTATGTTCTGGAATGAGGGGGTAAATGTGGGTGATATTTATTATTGGATGGAGAAAAAATGTCAGGTTATGGGGCCTCCTGAGGCCATTATTGATAGTGAAGGGATTTGGAATGGAAGTTGGAGGTTCAAAGTTAAGTTAAACTTGGTGGGCAATGATGTGCAGCATATTCACAATAGTTTTTTTTTTGGGAAAGGATAGAGGGGTAGTTTTTTACCCAGGGCAGCCTAAAGCCTACTATAAATGTGGTAGCCCCAGACATCTTAGCAGTACCTGCGATAGAGTGATTTGTGCCCTCTGTGGGGGATATGATCATCCAAGCTCAGTATGCAGGAATGTGTTTAAATGCAACCTTTGTAGTGAGACTGGTCATGCCTATCATCAGTGTCCTTGGGCTGGCCAGAATCGTACTGGTGGCCTTAATCAGGAGCACTTGGTTTCTGAGGCCCAAAGACTGTATAGGCCTCCTAGATCAGCTTCTGGGGCTGAGAAGGCCTCAGAGTCTTCTTCTTCAGATCCCACTCAGGTACCTACTACCTCGGCTAGGTCAGCTACCTCTGAACCTTCCCTGGTTGCCCCTGGAGCTCATGTTGCATCTGTTGCAGTTTCTGTTTTAGAACAGGATTTAGGGCAGATGCCCCCTCCCCAGATGGATGCCGATTTCCTCCCTCAAAAACGGGTGACTAGATCCTCCCTGAAACCCAAAGTATCAGTAGGCCCCATTTTAACACAAAATTCCTTTCAGATACTCCAGGACCAGGAGGGGGATTTTGAATCTGATGTTTCATTCTTATCAGGTATGGTTTCTGAAATGGAAGGTGATGAGGATCCTCCTCGGAAGGTTACTACTTCCAAGAAGAAAGTAGGGAGGAAAAGGAAGAAGGATAAGGAGGAGGGTTGAACAGGGCTTATAGGACAGTGGGATCTCTTTTTGGGTCTTTTTTTTTCCCCCATTTTTCCTTTACATCTATCTATGGCTTCTTTTTGTCTACTTTCTCTTAATGTTTGTAGCATTAAGTCCTTTAGCAAACAACTGGCCCTATTGGAATTTTTTCGACACTGCCCCTTTGATGTTTTACTTTTCCAGGAAACTAGATTTTCTTCTTTACAGGACATTGTCCAGGTTAAAAAACGTTGGCCTTGGGGGCCTTCATTTTGGTCGTTTGGGGAAGATGTAGCTGATGGTCTTGGGATTCTTTTTAAGTCACCCCAAGTTCAGGTTCAGAAAGTGGTCGATATTTTGCCAGGTAGGGCCTTGCTATTGGATTGTGTGTATGATGGTTTTGCTTTATGGATTATTAATACATATGCTCCTCAAAGTAAAAAAGCCAGAATTGAATTGTTTTCCCTTATTAAGCCTTTTTTATTTTCCTCTAGGATGTTATTTTGGGGTGGGGACATGAACTGTAGTTTGGATATAAAATTCTGAGATAAAGTTCAGCAGAAAATGTATTGTGATTCACATGCTTTAAGGGATACTGTTCATACTGCAAATTTGATGGACCCATATAGAATTTTGTATGCGGATGGAGGATTTACTTACTGACGGAGTGCATATCATACTCGTATTGATTATATTTTTTCTCCCAAACAGTTAACGGTTCAAGATTTTGGGTTACAGTTTTGCGAATTCTAGGATCATTGTATTTTGAGATGTAACTTTCAGTTTTCTCAAGTTCCCCCATCTTTTCCAGGGATGCCTCGATGTTGGAAATTGAATTCAGTTTTGTTGGAAGATCCAGGGCTTAAGTCCAGGATTGAATTATTATTTCAGTTAAGGGGTTCGGTAGCAGTTTCATATGACTCCTGGTATTCTTGGTGGCGGGATACCAAAATGGATGTGAAAGCTTTATGTTTGGATTTTGGGAAATTTAAGGGTAATCAGGATTATTTGGGTTATTTAGGTTTAAGGGACCAATTTTATCATCTTTTGTCTCTCCCTACTGTGGCAGATTGTAGAATTAAGGCTCAGATAGATGTTATTAAGCAAAAAATGAGGGATTATCATTATAAATGTGCAGCGTTGTTGCATGCCACCTTTAAATTTGGTACTACTAAAATGCCCTTTTGAGACCCTTTTGAGGCATGTAAAACAAAATTGGCAAATAAACGTATGACTGGTCTTTTGGATCGTTTCGGTAACACCAGGACGTCGTCTGTGGAGATGTTGGACATTATGGTAGACACCATTCAGAATTCATTGGATCAGGAGTTTGTGCCTACTGTAGATTGGGATTCTTTAATACATTGCTCATTGCCGGTTTTGTCTCCTGAAATTAGGGCTGATATTGACGGTCCAGTTACTTTGGCTGAGGTGTTGGAGGTTATTTCTCATTTACGATCCGGTGTGTCTCTGGGGGAAGATGGACTAACAAATGAGTTCTTTAAAACTTTTAAAGACTTAGTTGCTCCATTGTTGGTGGAAGTTTTAATTAATTTTTGATGGCTGTGGAGGTTCCACAGGGGTTTTCCTCGGCTATGGTGTTTTATATTTATAAATCTGGTGATAGGCTTGATTTGGATAATTGGAAGCCGATTAGCATTTTGAACTCTGATTATAAAATCCTGTCACAAATTTTGTGTCATCGCTTACAAAAGGCAGCTGTTGAGTTGATTCACCCGGTTCAAACATGTTCTGTCCTTGATAGAAATATCCAACAGAACCTTCAGTTATTAAGGGATGTGTGTGAATTAGGGAGGCAAAAGAAGTTGCGGGGTTTTTTAATTACTCTAGACCAGAGAAAGGCTTTTGACAATGTGTCTCACTCCTTTTTATTTAAAGTTTTACAGGTTTATGGCATTCCTTTCTCTATGATTAAGTGGATTCATTTTTTATACCAGCAGGCAGTGGCCATTCCGGTGGTGGGTGGTCTTTTGGGGTCGATGGTATTGATTCAAAGAGGGGTTAGACAGGGTTGTCCCCTTAGTCTCCTTCTTTATACTTTTTGTTTAGATCCTATGCTCCGAGTTATTTTGAATGACCCTTTGATTATAGGGTTATCCCCTAGTGCTGGAATCTTGTCTCAAAAAATTATGGCATATGCGGATGAAATCTGTCTTTTGCTTGCTTCGGTTCAGACTGTCATGTATGCTCTACAAGTGTTGGATTCCTTTACAGGAATTACTGGGGCAGGTTTTAACCATCATAAAAGTAAGGCTTTGCAACTTGGGGCTGGGGACCCGGTTCTTTCAGTGGATATGATTCAGGTTTCTTCTCATTTCATTTCAATTTTAGGGCTTAAGTTTGGTGAACTAGATATGGCTAGGTTAAATTGGGAGGATAGGTTGCATATTGGTGAGGTAAAGGTTTCTCGGTAGAGTCATGGGGTATGGGGAAACTAAAGAGGGTTAGAATTGCTAAGCAGTTTCTTATTCCAGTTTTTTTATATACTACTTATGTTTTTCCTTTACCTACTGACCTTGAGACGAGATTGTTTAGCTGTTTTTTTTCAGTTGATATGGGGTAGTAGATTAAACCCAGTTAAACTGGATTTCACTTATCTTAAAGTTTCATTAGGGGGGATGGGTATGTTAAATCCGGTAGTGTTTTTTCAATCCTTTTGTATTTTTTCTTCCTTTTATAGGCCTATGGGGAATTCCTCTCAGTGGGCTGAATGGACAGTGTGTTTATTTCAAGTTTTTTTAACTAAATGGGTTGTTAGTTTTCCGAGGTTTACTGACTCTTTACAGGTTCCTATTTTTGCTCTTTCCATGTTGAAAAGAATTAAACAGTGTAATCTTAGTAAAGCTGAGATTACTTCCATGCAGCGAAAATCTATTTATAACCTTGTAATGGAGAAATATCATGCTGTGAGGGTTGATTTTCCACGATGCCTCCCTACGAAACTACAGTCTGCTTTAAACATTCTTAAAGATGGGAGGATCCCTGATTATATTTAGGATGTTCAGTGGCTGTGCTGTCATGGGAAGTTGGGAGTTAAAGGTAATTGGAAACATAAACCTGTGACTGATAGGTTGTGTTTAAGATTTTCTTGTGTTGACAAGGAAGAATCATAGGAACATTTTTTTATTTCATGCCCTTATATTAAACAATTTTGGCATGATTTGGCCTTAACTTGGCAATTTTCTCCCTTACTGCACATTCCTTATGATGTTTTGATAATGGGGGATTATTCCGGTATTTATTCTGGTTATCACCCTAGTACACTAAATGTTCTGTTTGCATTTATTAAATATTATCTTTGGCAGGCTCGCTGTCAATTCTATTTATATCATATGACCATTCCTAATTTAGTTTTCATTAAACAGATTACGGAAGCCTTGAAGCAACTTAAAATGAGGGCGTCCAGGGTCTTTGATAGAGGGAAATGCCAGTTTCTTTGGCAACATGTTTTTTGGTTGTAGTATTTTGTTGTTGCCTTTATTATTTGTATCTCTCTCCTTTGACATTCCTAGTATTCTGTCTGTGATATTGTATGGTTTTTCCTTTTGCTTGTAAAAGTGTTATTATGTTTTCTGCAATAAAAAATTCCCCTACTCTTTTCGATAAGTGCTATAGGGTCTTGAGCGAGAGGCCAGCCAGGGCTGTAAGGAACAAGGAGCTCTTGCAGGTAACTCGGTCCCAGTCTGTTTAGGACATTGTAGGTCAAAAGACCGACCTTGAAGGTGGTCCACCACTGTATAGGAAGCCAGTGCAGATCGTGTAGCACAGGGGTAATATGACTGGTACTCGAAGTCCCAGTCAATAATCATGCCACAGCATTCTGCACCAGCTGCAAGTGGTGGACATCAACCTCGGGAAGCCCCAGGTATAGAGAGTTGCAGTAGTCAAGGCGAGAGGTCACAAAGACATGGATCAATGTGGGCAAATCTTCAGAAGTAACAAGGTGCCTAATTCTGCTGATGTTCCTAAGGTGGTAACAGGAAGAATTGACAACTGATGGCACCTGCGCCCGCAGTGCCAGCCCATCATCAAGTACTACCCCCAGATTACACACCCATTCAGAGGTGGGCAGTTTTTATAAGTCTTTGCCTGCAAACTCATTAAGAGACATCCTGTTTATCACAGAATGTTCTTGCCAATTTCTTTGCAGGTGCAGCAAATAGAACAGTGTCCCAAGCTGGCCTCCTGCTGACAGCTTTGCAAAAGAGTTAGAAAATAAGCATAAGAGGAGCTCAAACTGCATCTTAGGTTAACCCCCTAAAATCCAAATAGCTTTTTGAAATCATTTCAGCAGTATACAGTAACTACTTACATTTTCAAACCAAGGGATCCCAGTTTCACTTACAGATTCACATATTCATTTTAACTGCAGATATGCAAGGGGAGAAAAAAGACAGAAACAGCAAGTGAAGGGAAACAGCAAGCAAAAGGCAGAGAATCACAAAACCATCAGAGTGATCAGTTGCTAGGTCTCACGAGAACACTTGGTTGTGCAACCAGGCAGTCAAGAGGAAGAAAAGGAGAGAATAAAACAGATCCTTGTATTTAACTCTTTCTGCACAACAAATGGGACAGGGCCTTATTCAGCCCTACCACAGACCTCACTTTCAGTGATGAATCTCTACTTTTTTCCCTGTTTTTCTTAAGTTTATTTCTTTAATGTAGTTTTGAAGTGGGAATCCAATGGTCCTTATCAATTGGTGGGAAGAGAAGTGAAGGAACATGCCTTCTGGAAATGTAAGGGAGGATTATCTGAACCTGGGGCTATGTTCACCAGTTGAGGTTTGATCATGGCTTGCCTGCTGCATCCTGATGGTGAGTAGTTGTCCCATTTCAGCTGAGGAGCCTGTTTGGCAAGAAGGGTTTCAATGGCCTCAGAGGAGTCAAAGTTTCTGCAGTCCCCTTGACTTGTATGTGGAGGGTCATGGGGTATCTGAGTGAGTATGGCAGGCACAGATCTGCACACACTCACCTTGTGGTAGTGTAGTCCCATGACCTCTATGACAGGGCTTGAGAAAAGTAAGCAAAAACTTGTTTATTGTGTCCTTGTCAAATCAGAGATTGTTTTTCTCAGGCCACCTGCATAATTTCTTCCTTAACTTGATAGTGGAGGAAACTGGCTATGACGGGTCATGGGTGGCCCCCAGGAGTGGGTTTTGGTGCAAGGGAGTGATAGGCTTTTTCAGTCTCAAGTGGCATAGGCCATCAGTGGCCTAGGAGCTCAGGCAGTACAGTCTAGAGAAACTGAGCAGCATGTTTGCCCTTGTACCCCTCTGGGAAGCCTACAGCTCTTATGTTGTTACATCAGCTGTGGTTTTCAAGGTCTTCAGTCCTCTCCCACAGTAGATGTAGAGTTCAGTCCTGTTCTCTGATGTAGGTCATCATTCTGTCAGTTCTGCCCTCTACATCTGTTATGCATTGCTCAGACGTGTTGAGTCATGTGATAGATCAACGATATCTGCTGATGTTCTCTGTAAGGCAGTTTTAAGTGTTTCCATTTGGGCTATCAATTTTTATCTCATTCAGATTTGGGTGGGTCTGTTGTGACTGAGGTGACACCATGACTGAGGCAATTTCCCATTCAAGGAGAGAGCGAGAGACAGCAGAACTTTCAGCAGTGAACTATTGACTGCAAACAGCTCACAATACTGAAGGCCAGTTAGATTTCTGGATCTTCAGTAGAGTGGCATTCAGGCTGTAATTCTAAATTCTGAATATGTCCTGGTATATCCACGAATGTCGTAGGATTTATTTTGTTAAATCTCAGAGCATAGAGATTAGTCTGCCATCCTGATGGCTGTGAAGCCATGGCCCCACAGAATCAGTCCTCTTCAATGTCTTCATAAGTTACATTTCAGAAGAACTGGATGGGAAGGCACCAAAATCTGTAATAGTGTGGACACTCAGGAGAGATGAAGAGAATGAACAGTGGCCTCGGGAAACCCAAGGATTATTCAACAGCATGGCAGTTGATTTCAATACCAAAACATGCAAATTAATACACTTAAGGCATAGGAACCCAGTATCTGAGTATAGGATGGAAGGGGAGTAACTGACAGATACTAAGCAGGAGAGTAATCTTGGGGTTTTCATAACCTATGACCTTCAAGTGGCAGGGCAGTAAGGCAAAGCAGTGGATAGGGCCTGTGGGATGTTGGGTTGTACAGGTAAAGGTATCTCCAGCAGGAAGAGGGAGGTGGTTTTGCCCCTGCATCTCTCATTGGTGAGACCCCTCCTGAAGTACTGTCCAGTTTTGGAGGCTGCACCTATGAAACAAAATAGAAAGGGTGGAGGCAGTTCAGAGGAGGGCAGCTAAAATAGTGCAGGGGTTCCATCAAAATACAAACTACTAGTGGCCCCCACACTCCCAAACACACCCATAGCAGACTGTAAAGTGCTAAAGTGAACTTTATTTAGTATAAAAATTAAAAAGCATGCAAGTGAAGCTGAGAGAAGTTAAATTCACCAGTCACCCTTGCTCTTTGACACTCGATCATCCTCAGAGGGTCATCAAAAGCCTTACAAGGAGAATCTGAGGGATCTTGGCATGTACACCATGGAAGAGAAAAGAGCAAGAGGGGACTTGATAGACACCAACAAGTACCTCACGGGGGTGAACAGGGTGCAGGAGAAGAGGTCCAGATACTTATTCTAATTTGAAAGTGACTGCACACCTGCACCTTGTTCATCCCTGTAAGGTATATGTAGGTATAAATCATGTCACTGCTCTCTTCCAGGGTATGCATATTTAGATACCTGAGTCTTTCCTAGTAGAGCTTCTCTTCCAGCCCCTGTGCCATTTTAGTTGCCCTTCTCTGGACTGCCTACTCCTTGTCTATGTCCAGTTTGAGGTGCAGTATCCAAAACTAGACACAGTACCCCAAGTGGGGTCACACTATGGAAACCAAAAAGCACTACCATTTTAACTTGCACTTCTTCATTCTGTTTCAGATTGCCCCTTTTCTTGTGCTTTGTATAATATCCTTGTTTCCCCATTTTCAGTTTGCATTAGCACTTCTTGAGCATTTGAAATAATAAAAGGAGTTTTCTTTTTCTTTTTCTTTTTGTCTGTCGCCAAGCGTTCATCATCATTCTCAGCTGCTTATATACACCCATTATACCACAAGGTCAGGACGCAGCATCTGCTAAATGCTAGTGCATTATAGTCACTAGAAAAAGGATGTAAACAGTGTTCATAAACAACCTAGAATACTGATGAAAAGATGAACCTAGCCATATTCAAAGGATCACTCCTTTGTATCACTTCAAATGTGAGAAAGTGCTAAAGCAGGCTCAAACCAGGCAATGTGGGCATCATACAAGACATAAGATAAGGAGCCATCTAAAACTAAATAAAAAAGTAAAGGTCAACATTTACACAGCTAGCACGCACTGCTGTATTAAATGGAAAAAGACTGAAGTTCATTTCAAGGGAAAATAACACTTGCAGTAGTCTTTATGATGGGCCCCAGACCTGAGCCTACACGGCATGTTCAAAGAGCATAGACTACCAAGTAGGCTGTAGAGCACAGGAGAGTACCAAACCCTAACACCATCATGTTTAGTCATTATGAAAGTGTTAAATAAATAAGACTGTAGAAATTCACAATATGGACTTCTTCCTCACACCAGTATAGAGAATAAATATATGTTATGTATGTGAACCTTGGTAACAGTCACAGGATCTGTAGTTTTCCACTATGAGTTTGTGACCCCCTTCAATATAATTGCATGACCTTGGGCAAGGTGTATGGCTATTATTATTCGGATCCTTCATTATAACCAACACTTCAGTTTCTTCAGTTGTGGGAAAAACAAGGCACACAACAACACAATGTTAAGTTGTTGATGAACTCTTGAGCCCCACCCATTTGTGCAACAAATATTATTAATCAGAAAATGTTGATATATACAGTATATATATATAAGTTGTAGAACTCTCCAAGAATTGGCAGTTTGTTCAGCTCTGAGTTTCACTAAATGGCATTAGCTAGAGTCCAGTGTTAAATCAAACAACATTGCAGGTCCATGGATGTGGGAAGCACAAAGATAATATCCCATGGAAGGCACACTACTATTTTATGGAACAAGATGTGTTGACTATAAGGTAGTATAAAAAGAAACTGCGAAACAAGAAAAATAGGAAAAAGGAAGGAAAACAAAAAAGGAAAGGTATCACTGTGGTACTAAACCTTGCAGTCCTCAGCAGCTAATAGGTATGTGCACCACAAGTCAGGAGCCTCACAGAAACTTGTCTTCCAGCTCTTCAGACATCATTCAGTCACCATCCCATTATTACCAGGCTTCTGTTCATCTACCAACTTAATCATTCACCAGTCAACTAACAAGCCTGCCGGAATCCACCAGGTAATGTTTTTAATGCCTGTTTACAGTGTTGACCTGGGCCTTTAGCACTGAGGAGGTTAAGTGACTTGTTCAGTGTCGCACAGTATGCAAGTGAAGGTTATGGGAATCAAACCAAGGTTTTCTGGATGAACCTAGTGCATTCACAGCTCATAACTCTAAGCTCCGGGCTATACTGCCAGCGCAGTTAACACGTATCTGCCTATGAATGACATCCTTACCATATGAGGCAGCCTGCCAAGCCCGTTTTTCTCATGAGGCAACTAACCAACCTCCTGATGGTCACTGTAGAGGGCTTATCAATAAGTAGCTATTTGACTTTTGATTTGTAACTTTGAAAGTTATCATGAACTCTGCTTCTGCAAATGAGTTCCTTCATAGTAGTCCTATTGCCCCTCAAGCTGTGTAACTGAAATGGGAAAAGAAAGAATAGTTTATGGGTCCAATCCATACACCCGAGATTTTCATACAGTACCTTTAATAATGAAAATATTATTAAACCAAATATTTAATCTATTCTAGGATGAGAGCATATTAGTAAAAAGGACTAGGATGTTCTCTTACAAACCCAGTATTGCTAATTGCTCAGTTTACTAATTTTGGCAAGGAACTCCCCCAACCCCATCCCCACCCCCATGCAATGTATTTCTCCTAAATGTACAGTTTGGCAATGGAGAAGGGGCCGGTTTCCAAGAAGTAGGTTTTCTGAAGAAGAAAAGTCTAAAGAGAAACATTTAAATGGCCAGCGGATTAAACTGTTAGTTAAAGAAGTTATTTAGAGGTATGATATTGTATATGTATATGTAAGGGATTATTTAGGGCTATGATATTGTATAACTTGTAGATGTAAGGGGTTATTTAAAGGTATTATATTGTATAACTTGAAGATGTATGGGGTTACATAGGGGTTATGATGATGTATAACTTGTAGATTTAAGGGGTTACTTAGGGGTAAGATATTGTACAACCTGTAGATGTAAGGGGTTACTTAGGTTTATGACATTGTACAACTTGTAGATGTAAGAGGTTACTTAGGGGTGTAATATTGTATAATTTGTAGATATAAGGGGTTATTTAGAGGTATAATATTGTATAACTTGAAGATGTAAGGGGTTACTTAGGGGTTATGATGCTGTATAACTTGTAGATGTAAGGGGTTACTTAGGGATATGATATTGTACAACTTGTAGATGTAAGGGGTTACTTAGGGGTGTGATATTGTATAATTTGTAGATATAAGGGGTTATTTAGAGGTATTATATTGTATAACTTGAAGATGTATGGGGTTACATAGGGGTTATGATGATGTATAACTTGTAGATTTAAGGGGTTACTTAGGGGTAAGATATTGTACAACCTGTAGATGTAAGGGGTTACTTAGGTTTATGACATTGTACAACTTGTAGATGTAAGGGGTTACTTAGGGGTATGATGTTGTACAACTTGTAGATGTAAAGACAGTGAGGTTATATGGTCATTGCTGCTAATAAATATTGAGTCCATGGTCAAGATTTGGTTACTGTTGACATAACTGTAATTTGACAAAAAACTGGCTGTATTACCAAGTGGAATACTAAAAATGCTCATTGTTTTGTTTACTTGCTAAATTGTTTACCTCATCTTATTTGATGCAGAACTAGACATTTATCTTTGTTGAGCAAATGTTTAAATTCGCATTCATATTTCAGAAAAGTAACACTCCTGTCAACGATTGTGGATATAACACAGTCTACCTTCCTATTTTTGCAGTGCCAGAATAGTCAGCTGAAGTCTTTGATATGAATAAATATTTACCATGCTGCTGTATCTAGCTTGCATTGGGCTGTTGACACTGCTGCTATCCTTGTCTCCCGCACTGAGCTCTCAGAAGGGCTGTAAACTACAGACTGTGGCAGAAAAAGGAAACAGCAAGGATGGAGACATCATCATTGGTGGAATGATCCCTCTTCGCTATAACAACATTTTCACAGAAACAGATTTCACAGAGATGCCAAACCCGACCTTCTGCAAAACGTAAGGCATTCCTTTTCCTACCAGTTAATAACAGTGTCCACAATGATGGCCATTCTATGCAGACATTACTCTTCCTGTTGGTTAGTAACAATGTCTGCTAGGATGGACTGTCACTGCAGGCACTTGACAGGGCTTGAAACACATTGTCTGTCCATTTTGATATGGAATTGAAATATATTTTGCTATTATGTGGGATAGTAGCAATCAGGGGTATTATGTGGGATAGTAGCATTCAGTGGTATTATGTGGGATAGTAGCAATCAGTGGTATTATGTGGGATAGTAGCAATCAGTGGTATTATGTGGGATAGTAGCAATCAGTGCTATTATGTGGGATAGTAGCAATCAGTGCTATTATGTGGGATAGTAGCAATCAGTGGTATTATGTGGGATAGTAGCATTCAGTGGTGTTATTTTCAGACAGCAGATCAAAAAGTAAGCTTGATCAAATTGTTGCAGCTGCATTAGCACCAGCCAGTATGCAACACAGTAGTGCTACAGTATATCACAAACTGCAGCAGTGTACTTTAGAGAACAGTGTAATTCAATGGTAATTAAGCCCTTTTGTCATGCAGTATCTTGTGACATGTCACTTACTGCAAGTTATTGCATTGTATCATGGCTGGCTCCACTGTTCTGTATGTCAAAACTCTGAACCAGAACCTTCAGTCAACATATTTTCTTTTGAGTGGAAATAACTTATTATTATGGCTCATATATATGTTCACAGCCAATGTTTTAAAAAGTTCATTGATACAGTATGTATGAAGTCATGAATTCATCACCAAGAAAAGAACAAAACACATTTTGCTGTAATTATATTTAGTAAGTAAGTTACATCCTATAAATGATCTAACAGTTCACTATGGTTTTCATAAACATGTATTGCATTGCATGTAACAGACAACTTGTTTCATCAGGAATCATTCAGTGCAGTTTGCAAACAACATATTTATTTTGACTAATACCATTGCTTATTTCTTGGCAGGACATTATAAACATTTTAAGCTACAGTACATACCCATTAGATTGCACTGAAAATTCAGACTTGATTCCCCACACCCAGATTCACCTATCCCATAAAAAGCCCCATTAGAAAACATAGCATTAAATAAATACTTAAGTTCATCAGCTGGCATGTTAAGATCTTTATCTGAAATCTGGGAAGGGAGTCAGAATGTCTTTGCGTTGGTAAGCTCTGGTCATCAAATTGTTGCCTTGGTTGGAGCACTGGTCAACAAATTGTTGCTTTGGGTGGAGATCTGGTCAACAAATTGTTGCTTTGGTCTCCCAGAAAGCATAGTCTGTTAAATGACGTCAGGTATCAGTCCAAATTCCTTCATGTTTCTAGTAGAAGTTGAATGTTCTGTGCCAACAGGCTTCTGCTGGTGCATAACAATTTCCAAAAGTTCTTTTAGTTATAGCCCTCATGTAGTATCAAAGGAAAATAATTCAGAGACCTTTGTGAGTCCATGTTGAAGTGCAAAAGCAAAGAGACATTTTTCTCTCAAAGGAAGAAGAGAGCTACTGTGCATGAAAGAGTCTTATTGTATGCCATTTTCTATCTAAATTCCGGCCTGTTGTGCCATCAGCGTGATGTCAAGATACTGTTGTACAATCCTGAGTGCGTCAGCATGGTGGCACAGCATGATGGAATGCCATCACGTGCCACAGCTCTCCACGGTGTTAGCAGTTGTATAAAACAACAGCTTTGTAAAAACTAAAAAATGAGTTTTGATTTTTTTTTCATTTGTTTCCCCATTCTGGCAGGTACCTTCCCATTTGAAGTATGCTGCTTTGTCTTCCTCCTTGCAATCAATGGATATCATTTCAACCTTGACACTTTGACCTTGCCTGACACCTGACCTGTGTCACATGACTTGACTGCATTAGTAGCCCATTTCTTTGGTGTAAATGTTGGACTTTTCTGTGTCTGTTTTTAAGCATTTTGTGTTGGCTAATCTTATTTTGTTCAGCCTGAGATTTCTGCAAATAAAATGTTACCTGTTCACAGTCTGATTCTTCTCATTCTCACTTGTAAGGTAAGCAGTATGTTGTGAGATGCCAGTGGGCGCGGGGGCTGTGAAGAGAATAGTAGCTCAATGTTGTGTTTATTATTGTTTCTCAAATGCAGTACTTTTTAACTTTTGCTGCCTGTTTCTGTTCATACATTACACAAGATAATGTATGGGCAACAGTTAACCACACTGTGTGCGCTTCTCAAAGTTGCTGTAACAACCTGCTAGACCTCGAGAGAGCAGCAACCTTGAGAAGTGCACACAGTGCGGTTAACTGTTGCCCATACATTATCCTCTATATATGTGTCCAGGGCAGGAAGCAAAAAACAAGTGTGTGCTCTTTTGTTTGATGTTAAAGTGAGAAACCCTACTCGCTTTATGCATTGTTCATAAGTCCTTTGATTAAATGTTCAGGACCTCTCTACCAGAGTTTTACCAGTATTTTTATAACAGTCTCATTGACCATTGTGGCTTTCAGGCATAAAAACTTTCCAAGATGTTGATGTGGACCCTTTAAGTTCAGAAGGTCATCTGATCTTTGAATTACATCACTCTGTGGATTGTCTTTTGATCTAAAAAGATCACTAAGTTTTGCAGTTGCATGGAATCCATGTTTTTGTGGGAGTATTTTCCATTTTATATGAACTCCTCCCTTCCTTGCATTGGCATGCTTCTGCATGTCTGAAACTGATTATTTTTTCCAAGCCTCAGTGCAACTCATCCTCATAATAACACAAGTCCTGTGATATGGTTGTACAGGATGTCCTTCATTAGAATACATTTATTAAGGCATGATAAGTAATAATATAAAATATTAAATTCAAAGTATTAGCTCTGATTAAATTGAATATAATATTAAATATTTTGTATTGCAGCCTAATTTGTCCTATGTAACCCCCCCCCCCCGAATTGAAAGTGTATCTCACAACTCACTTTAAATTCAAAATTCAATTAAAAATACAATGGAGCCCACCAGGATGAAGCAGAGTGTCATATTTTCCTTCATGACAAAAAGGATTAAGCCTCTTTGAAATTGTCTTGTTTACTGCAGCAACCATGCTGCAGTTTGTTGCACAATTGGGTTTCATCCTGGCAGGCTTTACTATACTGCCAATGGTTGTACACATTCAAGAGTTATCCCTTGTAATACAATAAATGAGGTATTCATTTCACATTTATTTCAATACTTCAAGGTAGGATATAACATCAAGTATACATAACACTATAGTATCACATATAGTAGAGTAATAAGGCTTTATATGATGGTATATATTTCACACATATGCTTGTTTCACATGGATGTAGAGTATATTTTGTTTGACAATACATTTCAGTCTTTTTTATGTTCAGATATTATCAGACACACATGTCCATCAAAGTCTTTCAAACCATTAGTCCTTGACTTGGGTGTCAATCTTCAGATCCTAGTCATGACCTTGAGGTAGCTGTCTCATGCACTTCTTCTTTATCATCATCTCTTCAAACCATTGAAGTTTGCAAGCATGATACAGTTCCAACTGACTGATATATATTCACTTAAGTGCAGTTTCACCAGTGCCCTCCTTGTTTGATTTTAATTTGGTAGGCTGCAGGATGCACTTTGTCCTTAATGATATAAAGTCTGTTCCAAGCTGTATAAATTTATTATGCTTGGCCTTAATTCTGCCGAGATTAAACTAGATTAGTTGATCTCCAGTCTGGTATTCTTCAGGAGATTTTTTTCTGTCTTTATATGCCTTATAACATTTTTATCAACTCTGGCTTTGCTCCTCTGGCCAGCCCACTGGGGATATATTGTACACCATTTAGACTGTTGTTAATTGCCTTCCAGCCCCATAACCCAACCATCTGGCCTGACTGGGAGACCATGGCTTGCACTCCAGAGTGCAGTCTACCCCTTCCCAGAGACAAAGTATGGAGGAAGGAGGGACTGAGATGCTACTCCAGTCAGCCTTGGTGGGTGCGAGCCCTCATACTCCTGCAGCTGGAGGGATTTACTCTTTAGTTGCTCCTAACTCCATTGACTAGAACTGTAAGTAGTTTCCATGACAGCTGTGTACATTGAGCTGGTGCTCTGCCACAGTGTGCCTCCAACCATAGACTCTCCCTCACATATTGCAGCACCTCTTGCTTGCGCTACCTCTAGTCACCCAGGTTGTGGTACTGCAACTGAGTAATGCTGCCCTCTGCTGCCAGAGTAGGATGATGTCTGTTGGGTACCCTGTCTTCCTCCCTCTGGCCAGCACCAGATGATCAGTGCTTGCTTCTGAACCCCAGATAGGGGCATCACAAGCAGCAACGCTACTGCTACACTGACAGGCTGATGCCTGATGGGCCAGCTAGGCCAGAGAACCTTGAAAACTTCTCTCTGTGTTTCTTTCTGTGAAGACTTCTTGCAGGTGCTGTCTTAGATGAGTTACAAATTCATGAGCTATAGTAGCACCAGAAAATGTTTCATCCCCTGAATACAACAGATGAAGAGGCAGTCCAGTCCAGGACTGAGCCACACATGGACGGGAGTGCTGGCAATGAGGACAGCAATAATAAAGGCAAGGAAACTGGGAACTAATCTCTAGGAATCTGAACAAACGCTGTTGCTCTTCAAATTCATGCAAAAATTCCAGTTTATTCAGTGCTCAATGCAGGCATGACAAGTACCTTTCTTGCACCTGCACTGAGCACTGAATAAAGTGGAGTTTCTGTACAAATCTGAACAGCTGCGTCATTTGTTCAGAACCAGAGGGGTGAGTGTCCAATTTCAGTGACTTTGTGAAGAGGAAGTACCATCTGTCTACCATCATCCTTTCGAAAGATGATATTCCTGAAAGTTTACTAACATTTGCCCTTATTGTCATTGAAACAAGTGGAAGCTTTAGATCCCAATCCTTTCTAAAAGTACAAATATACTTCTTTGGGATATTCGCTTTGTTTGGTTTGCACATTCTACTTGTCCAGAGGATTCTGGATGGTAGGCCAAATGCAGTTTCCTTTGTACAGTATGTAAGATTTGTCATGGGTTTCATGGGTTTTCCATTACCTTTGTTATAATGTGGGAACCTCAGCCAGATTCTACTCTTAACTTTAGGCCTCAGCAATTAAGTACATGGTTAATTAACAGCACAACCGTTGTTTGGGTTGTATTATCGAGAAATGGTATGCATTCAACCCATTTGGAAAACAGACAGGTAACGGTGAGGAGGTACTTGTTGCCTCTAAATGACATTATGACTGGACCAATCCAATCTGTCTGAATATCTGACCAGGGCAAAGTGATGCCTTTCATCTGTAATGGTGCCCTATATCTCGATGATAGTGGCTGGAATTCAAAACAGTCTCTACATCCCTTGATGGAATCTGTTTCATCTTTGTTCATGTATGGTCAGTAGGCCACATCCTTCTATGTTTCTACCATCCTCTGGTTTCCCCCGGGTGTTCCAGATTCTTCATCGTGAGCACAATGCATCATTACATCTGTGTAACCTAGATGGACCACACACCTATGTTGCTGTGGTGTTCTACGAGATTTTACCAGTAGACCATTCCAAAACTAGAAATTATCTTTCTTACTATACAAGAGGCAATTTTCAGTTTGTAGGTCACTATTTGGTACCATGCTTGTTTTGTGGTGCTACAGGTATTGTTACAGTTTAGCAGGTGTTTTATCTTCAAGTGGAGGGTTTATCCGCCTGTTACATTTTGATCAAATCTAGATCTGTTTTTTCTGCTGTACAGTTATACTACTCAATCAGGTTTGCTTTTCCTTTCCTGTTGTTGGGTAACCACTTCTAGTATAGCTAGTGTTATAGGAGTAATATCTCAAGGTTCTCCATTCAAGGCACCTTCTTATGCTAGACTGTCTGAAATGTCATGTCCCTGTTGGTCTAGTCCAGGAATTCTTGAATGGCCCTTGAAATTTTTTCCAGTAAACAATCCATGTTCTGGAACAAATTGTTCTCAAGTTCAAGTTCAAGATTAAGTTTATTATTACAGGAATTACTCCATTGAGCAAGTTCATTCACTAGGAGGTCCTGGAGATTTCAAACAATACAATGACGTACATGATCTTATACAAAACAGATCTGGATAGCACAAGTAAACAGCAATGGCAATGATAAGGTACAACTTGGTGTGACACTCGTCTATGGTATATTGAAAGGCAAAATGCTGGGTTTCAGGTTCATATAACAAACTGCCCTTTTATTGTTCTCAAACGTAAAGTGGTAGTTCAGAAAATCCTAAGTATTCAGTTCAACTATCCCCAGTCTGGTAAGGCAATATATAATGTAACAGAAAACAGTAACAAAAAACAGTTCTTCAGCCTGACTTGAAACAGGAATTTCTCACCACTTTATACGGACAAGCAGTTTGTGTATAATACAGTTCTGAATGAGGCAACGACAGTTTCCCTGAGTAGGCTTGTCTTCAGGCACTTCTCAATAGCTGATTCTACTCACTGTTCTTGGCTCCACTGGATATACTAGTCCTTGATTTCAGAGTTCTGTGTTTCAGACACCATCTAGTTCCCAAAGCAGGCTTCAGATCTCTTTTTCAACAGTTCTCTGCACAGCTTAAACCTTTCTCTCTTGTTTCAGCACTGATTCCTCCTTCTTAGGCAGTAGCTTCCAACTCTCCCCTCACTCTGGCTGGCTGGCTGAGATTAATGACTGGATGGCCTCCAGCTGGCTGTGACTGAACCCCGACAAGACTGAGGTATTGGTAGTGGAGTCGAACAGAGTTCGGGATGGGATGACCTCTGATTCTGCGACTGGCCTTGTGCTAGGAGCTTTGTCATTGATGGCCTCCCCATGGGTGCGAAATCTTGGTGTGATTTTTGACAGGAACTTGTCCATGGAGGCTCAAATATCCTCTGTGGTTCGTTCCTGTATTTTTCATCTTAGAAACATTGCCAGGATTAAGCCCCTTATTCTGGCTCTGGACCTCCCTACCTTGATACATGCCTTAGTCACTTCTAGGCTTGACTACTGTAATGCCCTCTATCTCGGGGTCTCTGGAGGTTCTCTTCATAGACTACAGCTAGTGCAAAATGCTGCCGCTCAGCTTTTGTCCAGGCAAAGCAAATTTTACCAAATCACTCCTATACTGCGCGAAGTGCACTGGCTGCCTGTCAGATGGAGAGTACTCTTCAAGGTGGGTTTTCTCACCTATAAGACCCTACATGGGCAGGGCCCTTGTTACCTGTCTGATCTCCTGGTACTTTCCACCTCTATCCGTGATCTCCGCTCCTCTAGTGGTGGCCTCCTAACAGTTCCAAGAGCGAGATTAAAGTCTGAGGGGGACCGAGCTTTTGGTGTCGCCGCTCCCGCATCTTGGAACTCTTGCCATCTGTAATCAGGGAGGCTCCCACTACAATGGCCTTTAAGGGTCTCCTAAAGACCTTGCTATTTTTGCAAGCCTTTGGGGAGTGATTTTATATGTATGTTATTTTTAAATTTATAATTCGTACGGTATGAAATGCTGTATAGTTTTGTGTGGCACCCAGAGCCTTGGGATTGGGCGTCTTTTTAAATAAATTTGACTTTTGACTTTTTTTTTTGACTCTGCTGAATTCACCTGCCTTATCTCTCAGTTGCCTCCTAATTGGCCACACCTGAGGATGCCTTCCCTTCCCTGGCCTGTTGCAGTCCCTACACTTTCTGAGTTTCCTCTCAGGGGTTAACCCTTTCTTTCCTGGTGTGTCATTTACCCTGTCACACTTGGATTGTTGCAAATAACTGATACATTACATACAAAAAGCTAACTGCACTAATGCGCACATAGATGATACTATTGCCAGAATTACAGCTGTATGTACTGTACAGCACTTTTACGGCTGGAGTTTGTTATACCATTGTCTTTACAGTGTCCAGTGTGGCTGGTAGGTAAGATATTTGTGTCTAGCATAATCGGCACAGATTACAAAGTCATGTACTGTAGTTAGGGGATATACGATGACCTGACTCAAAATTTGCTACTTATCTCCACATATGAGAAGGCAAGACCATACCTCACAAGTGGCAAAGCCATGTGAGGGTTATAAAAGCCTTGTCCCCTAACATGTGGAGATACACTGTGTATTTTGAGTCATGCCATTGGGTATTCAATTCATAAAACATCAGTTTAACAGTTACAACTTTATCAATCACTTTTTTTGTGCGAAGATAATTCTGTGTTTCTGTGAGTTAAACTATTTGATTTATAAGACATTGATTTAAAAGTTATATATGGAATAATTGCTGGGTAGGTGGTTTTAATGAGAAGTCTACACATTCTCAAGGTGTGGGAGGCCACATAAATGCTCGAGGGGTTAATGAAGGTATCTCACACTGAGGGTGTGTGTATTTTTGTGCGTTTTACTCCTACCCAGACTTTATTTGACATAATTGATGGTCAGTGTTTTTTCACCACAGCAATTATATGAAATACATACAGCTCCCTTCATTCACAGTCCGGCCAGGGTGAAGTGTGGCCCATGTGATTGGGCAGCTGCTAAAACCTTTCCTTTTTTTTTTCTAAGGTTTTCTTGGTGAGCTTCAAAGCTTAAACAAAATTCCAGTGATGAGAGGGAGTTTATTTTTTTATTAGAATCACTGACCGCCAACTCCAAGTGGCAGTTAAGTGTCCAAGAGCAGTACTGAAGAAGGGGAGAACAGTGGCAGGCACATGCATGGTCCGAAGGAACCTGGCTCATTGTTTGCCGTTATAACCAGCTGTTATAATGGCAAATTATAACCTGGTTTCTCTATGGGAAAAAATGCTGGCTAGTGATATAACTTTATAAATCATATTTTTGTGTGAAGATATTTCTGGTTTTCAGTGATTTGAACTGCAGGGTTCAGTGCAGCACAGGCCTATTATGATGTCATCAGAATTACAATAGCTGCTGTCTGATTGGTTCTGTTCTGTGCAAAGCTCACGGAATGTACATGTGACATATCTAACCTCCAGATAAATGTTTATCTGGAAGTTAGAAAGTGTGATAAATTTATCAAGGGAAAAGTATAACTACTGGTATTGTACAAACCTTGTATCACTTTTTGGCTATACTTATGGCTTCCAGCTCTTCATATGGTGATATCTGGGGCCTAGTTGATACTTGAGGGGAGAACTAGTGATGTCCTTGCTCCACATTGCTCCTAAACTTAAATATAACTTTCCAGCCTTGTGGAAGGCATAGCTACCTAGATACGCTTTGGGCAAGTTTAGCACACACCTTCTTCATAGTTATGATGCTTAAGGACCTTCAATGCAGTGTCCAAGCCTGGGGACTGTTCAGAGTCTTTCGCTGAATATTCCTCAGCAAGACAAGAATGTAAGCCGGGTATCCCCTGGTCAACATCATTGTTCGTATTCCTGGTATATCTTATTTCTAAGGGTAGTCCTTGAAGTGCCAGAGCTCAGGCCACAATTCTACTTCTTGACACATTACCAGCTTTGAGTTTGTGACACGTTTCAACAACAATCTTTTCACCACACATATGGTTTTAAAAAAAGTTGCACTGCCTAAATATTAGAGAATTTTGTTTCAGCAGCACTCAGTGTTTTACACCTGTAGCATAATCTATGACATGGTTGTCAGAATCAAGTCTCTGTTACAGTACTGCACTTTATACTTTGGGTTATGTGCCCTGCTTCAAGATAGAACTCCTTATCCTTTTCAGGGCATGCACGGCATGGAGTTTTGGTTATGCTATCTTTAGTACCATCACATCTTCTTCTTGCTCTTCTCCCTGTGCCAATGATTCCGCTTTCCTCATTAACCTTGTGAGTGGGTGTGCAGTCTCGGCATAGTTCTGAATAAACTGATGTAAGTGGCTACAAATCCCTAGAAAACGATGTAACTCCTTCAGATTTCTGGATGGCCCAATTGATTGACTAGCTTGCATTTGGCTGTACCGAGGCATAACTCATCAGGTCCAGCCTCATACCCTAGGTCATTTACCTTATCCTTGAACCATAGTCCTTTAGTTAGAGACATTTTGGCACCAGCAATTTTCAGCAGATTCAAAATATTCTTGTCTTCCTCCAGGTGTTCCTCAAATGCATTGTTCTTAATGAGTATGTCATCCATAGCTACAAGATTTCCCCAACTTTTGGCGTTAGGTGTGGCATTTTGCAGAATGATGTTGAAATCTGCATGAGAATTTAAATACCCAAACAGACACCTGTTCTATGTGGGCACAGGGTCATAATTTCACAAGACATTATGCCACAGCAATATACTACACTGCCAATACAAATATTGCATGTGGCATGAGTCTTGTTTTTGTGGGGAGGCTCCATCCATGTACCCACTGTTATGTGGGACTGTGCCCCCGAACGCCTCCAACTAAAATAACTAACTCCGGGGGAGGGGTTAAAAGTAAATATCTCACAAAGTCCAAAAAAATGAAAAATTCTAAGTGTCTGAGACTGTAAATCGAACCCAGTCCCAAATGCACTGCCTGATTCCCTTGCTGCCTGTGGCTCATCCCATCAAGCTATGGCAGCTGCTCAGTGGATTCCTGTCCCAGCAGAGGTCTTATTCTCTGCCTGGGACAGTAAGAGGGTGCAGTACTGTACACAGACCCATTTGCGGTATTGCATCCTCTTGCTGTCCTATGCTGCACTGTTTCTGTTTTGGGGTTTTGTCGTATGCTATTATGCATACAACATATTAACCCGATAGGTTCCATGTGTACTCTGTCTTACCAAATGTGAAACTCAATTTATGTTGGTGTTTGGTATCTACCTTTAGGGTCTAGAGTATTTTTGTTACACCTAGGGTTGCAAAAAATGTATCACTTTCTATTTTTATGTAATTTTGATCTAGGTATGCCATGGGCCAGTGAAATAATGACACTTGCTTATTCAGCTGTTAGTAGTCAATTGTGAGCCTCAGTTTTTCTGGTGAATTTATTACAGGCCAAATCAGTGAACTGCTGTATAAACAGAATTGGCTTCTTTATAATTGCAGGCTCCTTCAAAGTCAATGACTTAGCAGGTAGTACACTCACATCTGAGGCCAGGGTAGACAAGGTGGGCCAAGCAGTCCTTATCTGCCATCAAAGACTATGTTTCTATTGGAAGGTTGTGGGTTCTATCCCCACACCAGGCACTTGGGTTAAATCCCAATACTGACACTGTAGTGCAGCATGAGAGGAATGCTGCACTCTTGAGGTGTCATCTTTCGGATGAGATGTTAAACCGAGTCCAATCTACCTGTTTTGGTGGTAGTTCAGGCAGATGTTAAAGATCCCTTGGGACTTCTCAAAAAGAGTTGAGGAATTTCACCTGTGCCCCAGCCAAATTTTCCCCCATTCACTAAAAATACCACCAACTGCTTAATCTGGTTCAATGTCAGTTGGCATTTACCTGCATCCCCTTCCCCTGGGTCATGCCTGAAAATAGACAGAATTTGTCTAGTGCACTTACCTGGTCAACAAAAACTAAATAAATTAAATAAAATAAATGCAGTATCCAGCTCAGCTAGGCAGAATGAGTGAACCCATCAGAAGCTTGGCACAAAGGAAAATGCTAACATAGTAGGGCTTTCCAAACAAACGCAAAAACCAAGCTATAGTACTTACTTTTGTGTGTTTTCTTTAGCATCTGTAGCAGGCAGGTTGGAGGTCAGGAAGCCAGGGGACAGTCATTTTATGAATGGTAGGAAGGTGCACAGCAGGACATGACATCCTGCAGTCTATGAGACAAACCAGGAAACCTGCAGGGGAATACAAGTGGCAGAAACAGTTGCAGAAATACTCAGCTAGGTGGGAGGAAAGAGCGCCAATCAGCAGCTCAGAACAAAGAAAAAGCAGTAATGGGTGGGGCTTTTCTAACAAACCAAATACTGAGATGTAACACTCACTTTTGTTTCTTTTCCTTAGCATCTGCAACAGGCAGGTAGGAGATCAGGGAACCAGGCAACAAACGTGTTCTGAGTGGCTGTTGGGAGGGTGCAGGGTGGCATATGACCTCCTTTGGCCAATCAGATGAATGAGGAAGCTAGCAAACCTGCATAAAAGAATCCATTCCTAACGTGACCCAATCACGTTTGTGTCCCAGAGCAGGACTGGAACGCAGCAGGAGTGGAACAGGGAAGACACTGGCATCATAGGCATTGACCAGTGTCTGGAGGCAGCAGCAGGCATGCAGGAAACTCTGCCGGTCCACTAAGGTAAGGTGCGGTACCTGGTTACTTGCTACTGCCTGTGGAAGGGATGAGGGGTGACAGCTGTTGTGTGGGAAGGAAGGAAACACCCTATCTAGAATAATCATTACTGGGGTAAGGTTTAAGTTAAATGGGGAAAGCAAATACCACCTGTGGTGTGGGAATAGAGATAAAGTCTTATCTAGGGTTAGGGTTATAAAAGGGTTTTAGAAACCAAATGGGGGGGGGTAGGAGGAAGTAAGCTGTTGGTTAACTAGGATCTGCAGCTTATCCATTGGGTAGGGAAACGAGCAGACTAGGTGGGCCAAGAGGTCCTTATCTGCCATCAAATTCTATGTTTCTATAACACCTTATCTAGGATCAAGGTACAAAGAGGCTGAAAAAGCAAAAAAAGGGGAGTAGTAGAGAAACTCTGTCTAGGGTAAGGGTACGACATTATTTCCACTCCACAATGTGAGTGTAGGAATAGGAATGGTGGCGTGGTGAAGTACAGTGACTGCAGAACAGCAGTTTTCAGAGAGACCTTCAGGAGACTGAGGTTCTGCTACATCTGCATGCACCTTTCTAGGCTGAATAAGGAGGTCATAAGATTTTGGGCCATGTTGGCTAGGATTTTGGAGACCTCATCCTCCACAGTATGGCCACTGAGTCTACCTCTGTTGCTCCAGATGATGCCAAGGAAGAGGTCCAGCTGGTCTGTGGTGAGCTCCAGGAGAGAGGGGCTGATGAGTAGTGCAGTCCTCAGCAGGTGTCACTGCATAACTCATTCATGACTCTGACGTTGGATGGGACTATTGGGAGGAGGCACCCATGGTACTGGCCAGGGAGGTTGTGGTCATCCTGCATGGGGAGGCCCCAAGGTGGGTGGTAGAGGATCTCAGGAGAAGGAGAAGCAACTTCTGATGGGAGACTGAATAATTAGGGGGTAGAATGGGAGCAGGAAATGAGGGAAAGAGGGGGAATTGCTTACCTAGCACCTCAGCATGGATGGATGGAGAGCAGGTCAAAAGACCACTCCATTGGTGGGGCATGAGTGGAAGCTGGATGTTATTGTAACCCCCAGGGGGAATTATCCTTAGGGTTACTACCTCTGCCTGCCTCCTCTGAGACAGGGTGAGGGGCCCAGATCCATTGATGGGTGCCTCCACCCCGAGGTCAGGGTTAGTACTGTCGAGATTGCCTCAGTCACAGCCCTCTGGGGTACTGAAACCCCCCTTTTGTCCCGCTAGTGGCTCACTCGGTGTATCCACAATGCTTTTCCCCAGTTCACTTACCCCCAGGCTAGTATCTCTCAGCTCACTCTGGGGACCCCCTGTAAAACAAGGTACAGTTTTATCACAGTCACTATACAGCAGTTCACCAGCAATGCACACAGTAGCCAGGATGTAGTTGCAGAACAAACAATCTGATTTATTCAAGGGGAAGTAACCAGGACAGGGGGAAATCATGTTAATTAGCTTACCACTGTTCCTATCTACCTAGGGCTCTGTGCACAGGCCTGACCCTAATATTTACTGTCCCTGGGTACCCAAGCCCTAACGGCTAGTCCTCCGTGGCAGCAGGTTAGGGCCCTGACACAGATAGCTTTTGCAATCCTGAGAAGGTCAGAATGGAAAGAAAATTCAGCTAGGCAGTCAGCAGTATAATAAAACAACTTGAGACCACTGTTGCAACTTAGCAGGGAGCTACCCTGATTCAGTACTCAGGACTCCAGCAAGCACCCATTTCTGTGCTTCTGGCAGGGCTGAGCCTGAGTTTCACCAGCCTCCTCACACATTTATATGGCAACTCCAGAGGGGTACCACACCAGACCATGGCTTCCAAGGCTCACACGAACTCTCAGCTGGCTAAGGTGCTGCAACGGCAGCTTCAACTTTCCCGAGGACCGAGCGTGATTCTGCAGATTCTCCAATCCTCCAACAGGTCGAGCCTGGTGGGTAGCTGTGCCGGCACCAGCCTCCTCCGACCGCTCGCTGGCAGATTTAGTCCGACTCACTCAACGGCAAAATGACCACCTCAGGCCTTCCCACGCTTCCCGAGCAAACACTCCACCAGGGCAGAAGCACACAGCTCCTTCTTTCTCCTCAGCCACTACACATCTGCCCCCAATAGCAAGGGGCTGTCCCTTCAGTTCGGGCGCTACACACCCATATTGGCTGGCGGCCCCTGCCAGTCTATTTCTCCTGTTCTTGGTGGTGCATAAAACTGCCATAGCCCATAATGCCTTTCCCAAATTACAAACATCCCCTCGATCTGTCAGACAGCTCCCATAAAGTTCCAACGTACTGATTGGTCCAAATCACCAGTTCAGGATCAGAATGGAGGGGAGAATCAGAACAGTCTTTGCTGCAAAGAAAAATCAGGTTAGAACAACTACGTTATCATTTATTACCCTAAGTTATTCCCAGCAAGCAGTTACATCTTTTGGAGGAGCACCCTCTGCACAATTTAGCGATGGCAGAAACGGAGCAATTATCTGACAGCCCGGGCAGGACTCGAGCATGGTAACATTCAAACTCCTTCCCAGATTAATCATGACTGTGAGTTAGGCAGCCCTTAAAAAGACAGGCACAGAGGCTTTGGTAGCGCTTCTGGTGATCACATTTAAACTGCTAAAATGCAGGAAACCAGCCTGGCAGGGAGCACTTAGGCAAGTCCCGGGGAAGCTTTTAAGAACCCCCAGTTGCAAGGGGGTTACACCCTCCTTGGCCTGGAAAAACTTGGCGACTGCGCCAAGTAATTACCCTTAATTCATTTGAAGGCACACAGCCTAATTGACACTACATCATAATTTGCATTACATACATGAATATTCACAGTGTACTATGGGTTATACAACATTGTACACACATAACCCTTTGTTCCTTTTTTTTTTCCAGTCAGATCAATATTTCCTGCTCATGGCCCCGGGACTGGGGGAACCCCTCCATTTCACTTACTGGTGGGTCACCTAAAGTAGGGGCATCACACCCAAAGGGTAATACCAACAAACTAGAGTTATACCCCAAAGCTAACTTAAGCAAGGAGCTCGGGGACACATACACCCCTTTGTGGACCACATTTAATGGCAGGTCCACTGGCTGACCCAGAGAATCATAACTCAACTTCATTACAGGCCGTACTTCTCGGCTGGAGCATCTAGGTGTCTCAGGGAACCCTGAAACAAGTCCTGATTCCAACTCAGCCCCACTGACTTTAGGGACAGGAACCTCCACAGGGGAACAGGGCCCAGTGCTCATAGTATTATTGGTGGCCTGACCCTCTACCCCAGGACCCACTCCACTGGGCTCAGATGAGGGCTGTGTGGCTACTAGGGAGGAACCATCAGGGCATTCAAAATATTCTTCTGGTTCTGGCATTTCACTGGCTTGTCCCCCCACCTCACTCTCTTCATCCAAGAAGTCAGATAATTCAGCCAGGCCAGACAGTTCAGCCAGGCTTAAGGACCCCACCCCTTGGGATTTTCTGCTACTCAGCTCATCTTCTGGAGGTATTGGCTCCGGAGACAAAGTATGGGGCTCAAACAGTCCAGACGGGCCAATCTTATTTCCAGAGTTAACAAGGGGATTGCCCCAAAACAACTGGCACAGTTCGTAAGAGGGATAGTATTCAATATCATCTTCATTGTCTTCCCACACCAATTGTTGATCATCTCCTTTTGCAGGGTTTGGACAAGGCTCTCTTGGTTGGCTTGCTGAAGAATCCACAGGTTTGGTTCTTTTCTTGGCAGCAGATCTAGTCACAGGCCAGGAGGGGGCGGCAGTTGAAGGTTCGGCTTTAATCAGGATTTGCCCGATTGGCAGCAAATGATTTCAGTGAATAGTTTTCACATCTTTGGAATTGTTTTCAGGTTGCACTTTATATACAGGCAAATCGGCCAGTTGTCCCACAACAATGTGAGGGAGGTGATGCCATCGGTCACCAATCTTATGTTTTCCATGCAGACCCAGATTTCGCAGCAACACTCTATCTCCTTCTCTTAGCTCCAATGTCTTCACTTTCTTGTCATACCTCTCCTTATTGGCCAAGTTTCTTTAAGAGCCATGGTCTGGGCCAACTGATAAGCATGGTTTAGCTGGGCCTTCAGCTTCTGTACGTATTGTAGATGATTTTCTGCTTGCACCCCATCAGGGGAAACTTCAAAGCACACATCCACGAGCAATCTAGCCTCTCTCCCAAACATCAGTCTGTACAGGGAAAATCCCGTGGCATCACTCTTGGTGCAGTTATAAGCGTGGACCAGGGTGCTAATCTGCTGGCTCCATCTCGGTATGTCTTTGGGCTGCAATGTGCCCAACATGTCAAGCAATGTGTGGTTAAACCTTTCAGGCTGGGGATCTCCCTGAGGATGGTAGGGGGTGGTTCTTGACTTTTGCACCCCCCACAAAGACAGCATCTCTTTAATCAAGCGGCTCTCAAAGTCCCTTCCCCAGTCAGAATGGATCTGCTGGGGGTCCCTGTAGTGGACAAAAAAGTTTTCAACAAGTATCTTAGCCACCATGGTTGCTTTCTGATCCTTAGTAGGGAACGCCTGTGCATACCGGGTGAAATGATCAGTAACCACCAGTATATTACTAATATTTTTCAGATCTGGTTCTAGACTAAAGAAATCAATGCAGACTAGTTCCATAGGGGCGCTAGTGGTAATGTAGACCATGGGAGCAGCTCTCTGGGGAACGGCCTTCCTTTGCAAACACCGACTACAGGTCTTGACATACCGCTCTACATCTGCACTCATTTTTGGCCAGTAAAACTGGGCTTGCACCAAATCAAGTGTTCGGTCGATGCCAAGATGCCCCATCTGATTATGCAAGGACCTTAAGACCAGTTCCTTTAATTCTGAAGGCAGCACCAGCTGCTGTTTGACGATCTGGTCCTCTTTATTTACAGTCTCTCGGTATAGTAGTTGGCTAATCAGCCTTAACTTGGGCCCTTCTTTGTATAACAAGGTGGCTCTTAAGTCGGTGGAGCGCAATTTGGACACATTCCGCCTCGCCTGCAAGGCTTCCACAACCAGTTTTATCATAGAATCTCAGGATTGAGCCTGTGGAAGACTAGTATTGTCAAACTGGGGCAGTGAACTAGTGTCCAGCTTGGAGAAATTACAGTAGGCAGTAGGTATGCAGTTCTCAGATGGCCCCAAGCAATCCACCATACAGTTCACAGCATCCGGGGACACCTGTTCTTCCTTGTCAAACTTCTGGCAAAGGGCTCTTATGTCAGACTCAGACAACCTCAACCTGATCCAATCAGTTTGGGACATAGGCCTCCGAGAGAGGGCATCTGCATCTATATGGTTTAAACCGGCCCTGTATTCAACAGCATAGTCGTAGGTGGCCAAGGCAGAGAGCCACCTGTGGCCAATGGTGTCCAACTTGGCTGAGGTTTGTACATAGGTCAGAGGATTGTTATCAGTCTTCACCAATATCTTGGCACTGTACAAATAGTCATGAAACTGATCGACAATGGCCCACTTCAGAGCCAGGAACTCTAGCTTATGCACGGGATAGTTTTTTTCTGAAGGAGTCAAACTTCTGCTGGCAAAAACTACAGATCTCAGGCCATTCGAGTGCTCCTGATATAACACAGCACCCAATCCTTGAAGACTAGCATTGGTATGGAGAACATAGGGCTTGGCTGGGTCAGCATAGGCCAACACAGGGGCTTGTGTAAGTTGATATATGATGTCATAGAAAGTGTCCTCACACTCAACAGTCCAACGTTCCCCAAACAGTTAATTTGGCTGGAAATACCTCTTCTCTCCATTTCAGATCGCACAACTTTCTTATACTTTTTGTGTGTAGGAGGGTACCCCTGAGTGAGAATGAGGAGAGGAGAAATCACTCGAGAATAGTCCTTGACAAATCGCCTATAATATCCGCAAAACCCCAGAAACTATTGCAACTTTTTCAAGTTCCTGGGCTGAGGCCAAGTAGTCAAGGCCTCCACTTTGCTAGGGTCAGTCTCTATGCCCTCAGTAGGCACTATGTGGCCCACATATTTTACAGAAGTCTGGAAGAATTGACACTTATCTATAGACAGCTTGAGGCCCGAACTCCTCCAACTGATCCAAGACCTTAAATAATCGCTGCTCATGTTCTTCCAATGAACGTCCAAACACTTTGATGTCATCTAAATAGACCAGACACTCAAGCAAATTCATATCCCCCACGGCCCTCTCCATCAGCCGCTGAAAGGTGGTGGGGGCACCTGAAATCTCCTGAGGCATCTGAATGAACTCATAGAAACCCAGGGAGCAATGAATGCAGTCTTCTCCCGGTCCTCTGGGGCCATCGGGATCTGGTAGTACCCACTGTGAAGGTCCAACACAGAGAACAGCTTACTGCCATTTAAGCAATCCAAGGCATCTTGTATGCGTGGCATGGTATACTGGTAGGGGATGGTCCGACGATTCAAAATGCGATAGTCTACACACATCCTAACCGCCCCATTCTTCTTCCTTACCACTACAATAGGGGAGGTATAGGGGCTCCTGGACTCTTGTATCACACCAGCAGCTAACATCTCTTGTAGATGCTACCTCATGTCATCTATGTCAGCCGGAGCCAGGTGCAGAGATCTCTCTCGGAAAGGCCTTTCGTCATGCAGCCGAATGTGATGCTCAGCCCCTTGCACACATCCCACATCCCACTCTTTTAGGAAGAAAACCTGGTCCCTTTTGGCAAGCCTCTCACTGATCCTCTGTTTCCATTCAGCTGGCAATGGGAAGTCACCGAAATCAAACAAGTCAGGAGTAACTCAATCGTCTGTCCCGGGACCCTTGCTATTTGGCAGTACTGCAGTATCTGCACAATGGACTCTTGCCAGAGTGCACCCTCTTCTTATTCGAAGAAGCTCCTTGTTGGACACATTATGCACTTGAACCATTACTCTCTTGACATAAGCATGAGCTCAAGCCGGCAAGATACTGGGCTTTACCAACAGTCCCTCCAGCAATCTTCCCTTCCCAGGTGCATCCAACAACAACAACTTATATTTAACATCCGTCCTTAGTCATACGTCTCCATGCAGGACACATTGGGCATTCGGGGCGAGTATCACTGGGGCCGGATCCTTTTTCCACACCAACCCCACCGGGCCTTCAGGTTCCTCCTGGCTAACCTTCTTCTGAGTTGCAACTGCCTTTTGGATCACAGCGGATATTCTTAAGGCTTGCCCAGTTTTGAATGCTTGCTTTTCTGAGCACAACTGGGCCAATCGTCCAAACATATGGGCATTCGTCCCAATCAACAAAGGCACCCCATCATACAGTCCATTGGGTGGGCAAACTAAAACTAAGGTTTCCACCTGCTCATCCATTCCAGCCACAGAGGTAGAGAATGATAACCAAACCCGGATATACCCCAAATACGGATATGCCTTGTCGCTCAACCCCCACACATGTAGACCAGTCAAGGGTTGCAGAGGCACCTCAGGTAAGTGTGTCTGATACCAGTCCTGAAACATGATGGTTACCTGAGAGCCACTGTCTAATACAGCTCGAGTGGGAATCCCATTTACTCACACCGGGGTCTCCATTGCATGCTCGACCACATCGGACCAATCAGGGGCCACAGCATTGAGAGTTGGCTGAGCCTGGGCCCGAGTCACAAAACTTTTCCTAGGGGGTTGAAACTGGGCCCAGCGATGCTAAGTGATCAGTCTACTGTTGACTTTCCTTAAATTCTCCGGTCTCTGACACTCAGGTTGAAAATGCCCATCCTCCCCACAATGGTAACAGAACTTGGGGTCCTGGGAGTCACTATTTGGCGGTTGACACCTTATCTGTGGGGGGCCCTGAGATGGGTGAGGGGGCTCCCTTGGGCCAGAGGTCTGGTTTCTGTTTGAGTCAGGGGCCCCGGACCTAACAGGGTACATAGTAGATTGCTTCAGGTCCCTCACCAGTTCCCCTAAATTCCTGACCTTGGCCCTCAACTCACTCTCTACATTGGGGTCGGAGGAAATAACTCGCATGCCCACAGCACCTGGAAAATCTGGGGATCCCTCAGACCCTCCAGACAGGCTGATCTCCTCAGGGGTGCTAGGCTCAGGGGTCCCACTAGGGTTCACCGCCCCCACACATGGCTCCTACCCTCTTCATTGGTCTCCACCTCTCTAATCTCCCTCATTAATTGACAATATTCGGGCGAGGTGGCCCGTCGATCATGTAACTTGAGTTTTAACAGTATTACACTAGAGAATCTAGCAGACTTTAAAACATGTTCTAACCTGACCTGATTCAGGGCTGAGGCAGTGATTCCCCCCTTTCTATAGGCCTTTCGCAAAACCCCCTCCACCCTAGTGATGAAGGCGGACAGTTTCTCATTCCTCCACTGCTTAGCAGACCTGAATTTCCATAGTAAAACTTCACCAGTCTCTGTACTCCCAAGCACCCCTTCTAAAGCAGAGAGATACTCTGTGGTGGTGGCTTCTGGACGGGTGGCCCGCAAAAACCTAATGGCTTCTAAAGCGGGACCTCACAAGCTCTCCATCAGCCTCTTCCTTTTCTCCTCCTCAGAGCATTGCCATTCCTGGACTAAGGAGGTGGCATAGTCCATCCAAGCTTCCAGGTCATCCTCCCCTGGAGGCACTGGCACCATGCCAGATAAAAGTCTTATCTTACAGTAGGAGTCGAGCTGTATAGGTGGGACTACTAGGGGCAGTGGAGCCAAAATAGAACTCTTGGGGGGACAGGGGGAGGTGCCAGGGAGCCCTGAGGGGTAGCATCACTAGACAAATCCAATGCTTGCAGCAATTCCTGGGTAGTTCTCCCTTCCACAGCCAGCAATTTAAGCAGTTTGTCTTTAAGACTATTCATTTGGGGGGACACCCCAGGAGTGACTGACCCACTTCAAATATGAATTAGCCTCCATCCCTGTGAGGCACCCTCCGAGTAAACCACTGGCGGTACCTTTTTGGGGTCAATGGCCACACTGCACAGGAGTAGCACCTGCAATGTCTGGTCGAGCAGGTCAGCCAGGACGCCCTTTTACCTCCACTTTGCCTAAACATTTTACTCGCTCTGCTGCAGAAACTATGTCAGCAGTCAGGGTTCCCAGAGGTACATCTAACAGTAACACAATTTTCTGGGAGTCCAGCTCTTCGGCTTCGCCCCACCCCATCAGTCTGTGTACCATTGTCTTAATAGGTCCAAACTTAATTTTCCCTAACATATCCCCTTCCAGTTTTTCCATTTCTTATGTACTTCCCCACTTGGCCACTAGGGGACGCTGATCCCAATGGTGCTTCCAATTTGTAACCCCAGAGGGCGCTATCCTTAGGGTTACTACCCCTGCTTGCCTCCTCTGAGACAGGGTGAGGGGCCCAGATCCGATGACTGGTGCCTCCACCCAGAGGTCGGGGTTAGTACTGTCGAGATTGCCTCAGTCACAGCCCTCTGGGTTACTGCAACCTCCCTTTAGTCCCACTAGTGGCTCACTCGGTGTACACACAATGCTTTTCCCCAGTTCACTTACCCCCAGGCTAGTATCTCTCAGTTCACTCCAGGGACCCCTGTAAAGCAAGGTACAGTTTTACCACAGTCACTATACAGCAGTTCACCAGCAATGCACACAGTAACCAGGATGTAGTTGCAGAACAAACAATCTGATTTATTCAAGGGGAAAGTAACCAGGACAGGGGGAAATCATGTTAAATGGCTTATCACTATACTTATCTACCTAGGGCACTGTGCACAGGCCTGACCCTAATATTTACTGTCCCTGGGTACCCAAGCTCTAATGGCTAGTCCACCATGGCAGCTGGTTGGGGCCCTGACACAGATAGCCTTTGCAATCCTGAGAAGGTCAGAATGGAAAGAAAATTCAGCTAGGCAGTCAGCAGTATAATAAAACAACTTGAGACCACTGTTGCAACTTAGCAGGGAGCTACCCTAATTCAGTACTCATGACTCCAGCAAGCATCGGTTTCTGTGCCACTGGCAGGGCTGAGCCTGAATTTCACCAGCCTCCTCACACATTTATATGGCAACTACAGAGGGGTACCACACCTGGCCATGGCTTCCAAGGCTCACACGAACTCTCAGCCGGCTAAGGTGCTGCAACAGCAGCTTCAACTTTCCCGAGGACTGAGCATGATTCAGCAGATTCTTCAGTCCTCCAACAGGTCGAGCCTGGTAGCAGCCTCCTCTGACCACACGCCGGCAGATTTAGTCTGACTCACTCAATGGAAAAATGGCCACCTCAGGCCTTCCCGCGCTTCCCGCGTGAACACTCCACCAGCGCAGAAGCACACAGCTCCTTCCTTCTCCTCAGCCACTATGCATCTGCCCCCAACAGCAACCCTCCCTTCAGTTTGGGCGCTACCCACCCCTATTGGCCGACGGCCCCTGCCAGTCAATTGCTCCTGTTCTCAGTGGTACAAAAAAATGCCATAGCCCATAATGCCTTTCCCAAATTACAAACAGCCCCTCAATTGGCCAGACAGCTCCCATAAAGTTCCAACGTACTGACTGGTCCAAATCGCCAGTTCGGGACCAAAATGGAGGGAAGAATCAGAACAGTCTTTGCTGCAAAGAAAAAGCAGGTTAGAGCAATTATGTTATCATTTATTACCCTAAGTTATTCCCAGCAAGCAGTTACTTCATTCGGAGGAGCTCCCTCTGCACAATTTAGCGAAGGCAGAAACGGAGCAATTATCCAACAGCCCGGGTGGGACTCAAGCATGGTAACACTCAAACTCCTTCCCAGATTAATCATGACTGTGAGTTAGGCAGCCCTTAAAAAGACAGGCACAGAGGCTTTGGCAGCGCTCCTGGCAATCACATTTAAACTGCTAAAATGCAGGGCATCAGCCTGGCAGGGAGCACTTAGGCAAGCTCCGGGGAAGCTTTTAGTAACCCCCAGTTGCAAGGGGGTTACATTATTGTCCACCTGAAGACAAATGACCCGAAAGGGTACTGAGCTGGGATTATCCAGGGATATTTTAGGGAGCTGGGGAAGGGTTTTAGGTAGATAACGTGATATGTGGCTTTTGCCTGTCTATGACAAGGAGAGACTAGGGTGCTTTTTAATAGGAGATTCAACTCATGGTTGAAGGAATGACATAAAGAAGAGAGGTTCTGGTACAATGGGGACTTTGGACAAACCTAGATGGACAAGGGCCTACATGGGGTGATGGCCTGCATCCATCTAGGAGGGGAATTTCAATCCTCAGTGGACAGTTTAAATGTTACTTTGATGAACATCCAAACTAGACAAGTGATGTGGCAGAAGAAATCAGGGTAGTATAAACTGCCCCTCCACACACTGAAGCAGAGAGGATGAAATACTCAATAGATAAATCTCCCTGGGTATGAAATAAGGGAAAAAGCAGAGTGGTAGAAAGGAAGTGGGTTGAGAACATTAGCTGTAAAAAAGAGGGGAAAATAATTTAAATCTTTTTGCTGTGGGTAGTGTTAGCAGTGCAGTTTTGAAGATGTGGTGAGGCTGTTTCTGGAGAGTTTATTTATCTTTTTATCATATGTTTTTGTATGTTTTGCTGTTGTGTTTTAAATGTTGCTTAAATCCTTAAAATCTTTCTGTGGCTAGAGGTACAGAAATCCTTAAATCTTAAATCTTTCTGTGCTGGCTGGAGACTGTGGGGGAGGGTTCTTTGGCCAGTAACATAGCCAGTCAGCCAAGGTTGTTTGCATTTCAGTTCATCTCTGTTTAAATCCTCACTGAGGCTTTTTAAATCTTCTTGCTGTGGGTAGTGTTAGCAGTGCAGTTTTGAAGATGTGGTGAGGCTGTTTCTGGAGAGCTTATTTATCTTGTTTGTCATAAGTTTTTGTAAGTCTTGCTGATGTGTTTTAAATGTTGCCTAAACCCTTAACATCTTTCTGTGGAAAGCCCTGCCACCCACCCTTTGCATTAGCCTTTCTTAAATATGGAAAAGACACTGGGGTTTAGGTATAAAGGCTGGGAGGAAGGAGCTTAGGGAGTTGCAAACTTCCCCTATGAGCTAACTCTTAAGGCTAATAGTCAGATGGGGAAAAGTTCAGACACTCAAGAGTTGCAAGTTTGAAAGTCTGCATGTTGTATTGGGGAATCATCTAGGTGTAGGTACTCATAGCTTGAGAAACTGTAGAGCCACTGAGTTGGTAATTTGGCCTAGAAAAGACTGCTATGATGGGGAAGGGACCACATGTCACTAGAGCAGGTATCTTTGGGCATGTGGTTGGGTGCACAGGGTGTGGTGCGGCCATGATACTGGACTGGGCTTGGAAGTTTGGGGGATGCCTAGAGTGCTACCAGATGGCACAGCTTAAGGAGGAGGTAGAGGGTATGTGAAGGCAGCTGGGGGTGCTGGGGGGGAAAGGAGAGGTAGGATGCAAGTGGTCACCTACATGGAAGCACTTGGTGATGGGGTTTCCCACGCTGGGGAAGGAGTGAAGAGAGATGGTCACACTACGGGAGGAGGGTAGGGAGGTAAACAAGGGGCTCTAGGGGATCCTGGCCAGAGGGGCCCAAAAGGTGGAAATTTCTACAGCAGTAGGAAAGAGACTGAGGGTGTCCAGAGGAAGCCGAGAGGGTCGGCAGGGATGAGGGGACACTGGGAGATGGGCTAAGGCTCACAAATTGTTTAACCCTCTACGCCCATTGGTGGGAGAGGAGACGTGGGGTGATGATGATGATGCTGCTGGTGAAGCTGGGGCAGGGACAGATAGAAAGGGTGAAGGGGGCAAGAGGCAAGGGTACAATAGAGGGGGACCCAGACAGGATGGGGAAGAGGGGTATGGGGAGAGGAAAAAGAAGGATCAGGGGAACAAGGAGAAGGCTGAGGGTATGGAACAGGGGAACACTACAGGCAGGAAGGTGCAAAATGTAAATGGGATGATAGCGATCAGTAAGCCAAGTAGGCAAACAGATACGGTGGATGGACTAGTCAGGAGTGGGGATAGAGATACAGAGATATATATTCGGGTGGGGGGATAAAGAAGGCAAGGACAAGGCTAAAGGGGGTGACCAGGGAAAATGGTGAAGGGGCTACCTTTGACACCCAGATTGTGGGAGGTGCGAGGAGTCAGTTAGGGGGAGAACCTGGACAAGGGATGAGGCGGGGCATGTAAGGTGGGGAAACCCAAGAGGTGATCAGGGAAGCAAGGGGGAAGTTAGAGTACTGCTATTGGGGGGACTCCATGATCAGAGGCATCCAATGGGAGGTGCAGGGGGAGAGTAAAACCTGTCTGATCAGAACCAAATGCCATTCAGGCCTGACAGTGCACAAGGCCAAGCATGAGTTGTATTCACTGGCAAGGGAATGCAGGGGGACCCTGGACATTCTAATGCGCTTTGGGAACAAATCACATAAATGTTAATAGTGAACTAGACATTCAGGCAAGGTTCCAGGAGTTGGCCAGGGTATGCTTTTCCACAGGCTGTAAGATCTCCTTTTCGGAAATCCTGCCCATGCCAAGGGCTAGTGGGGAAAACAAGAAGAAGATTAGGGAGATAAATCAGTGGCTCAGGGAGTGGTGTGGGGAATTGGGGTATGGCCTGGTGGGGGACTGGGGGGAGACCTGGGAGGATAAGGGTCTGTACGCTAGGGACAGGCTCCACCTTATTTTGGAGGGGATAGAAATCCTTAAGCTCAAACTAGCTGGGTTCATCAGTGAAAGGTGGGTTTAAACTTGTGAAGGGGGGAAGGATCATAAAAGGGGCAGTGTCAGAAGGTACGATAAATGAAGGATCTGGTCTCCACTCCTCTAGGGGGCTAGGGGGATATGGAAATGGGTCACCAGGTAGGGTGCAGGAGCTGAAAAATGGGAGCTCAAGGTGGGGAAAGGAGAGGAGTGAAAAGGGGTGGAGAGTGGTCATGATAAATGCCAGGAGCTTCGGAAATAAAAAGACTGAGCTCCAGGCGATGCTAGATGAGAGGTAGATGTGGCAGCAGTCACTGAGACCTGAGCCAATCAAAGGTATGAATGGGACCTAAATTTGGAGGGCTATACTATGTTCCAGAAAAGATGGGGAAGGGGGGTGGTGTGTACGGTTAGTCAGAAATGGCATGGGTATTGGAGGGGTGGAGTAGGCAGAGGGGAACATGGAGGCTATTTGGGTCACCTTGTTGATGCAGGGGGGTAAGACAGTAAAGGTCAGAGTGGTATACAGACCACCAGCACTGGCGGAGGTTCTGGAAGAAGGTTTGGTGGCAAATCTCGAGGGACACTGTAGATTGGGAAAGGGAAGGGTAGTGGTAATGGGGGAACTCAACATGCCAGGAACAGACTGGGGGACTATGACATCAACAGTGACCAGAGAGCAGAGGCTGCTGGATGTCTTCCAGGATGCGTTTCTGATACAACAGATGGGTGAGCCAACTAGGGAGGCCTGGACACTGGACATGGTCCTGGCAGACAGTAATCAGATTAGGGGCCTAGAGGTGAAAGACCCATTGGCAGGGAGTGATCATGCTACAGTCTGGTTCTTCCTGGACATGGGGGAGAGGATGCAGACTTCAGGGAGATGGGAAGAATCCTTAAAGATCAATTGAACAGGCTAGGCTGGATATGGATGCTGACAGCAGGTGGGGGATCACTAGGAGGGGAATACAGGAGGTTACCAGATCCTGCGTAAGGGAAAGATATAAGTTCGGTAGGGCCAGAAAACCCTGCTGGTGGACCTGGGAGGTACAGGAGGTGGTGAGGGACATGAAGGCAGCCTATAGGTGCTTCAAGTGCTCAAGGAGTGAAAGGGATAAGGAGGAATATCAGCTGATAGCCAAGAGAGTCACCAGGGTGGTGAGAGCAGCTAAGGCAAAAAAGGAGCAGTCCTTGGCCACTGGGATCTGGAGGGGGGACAAGGGGTTCTTTAGATACATAGGGGAAAAAAGGAAAGTAAGGGGGCAGATCAGCAAGGTAATTATAGGGGATGGTTGGGCACAGGAGGCAGGGGAACAGGCAGAAGTTCTAAATGAGTACTTTGCTCCAGTTTTTATCAGGGGTGCTGGAGGGGCTATGTCTTGTGGGGGGAGAGGGGAAAATCGGAAGAACGAGTGGGACTGGTAGAGATCAGGGGCCCTGATGGGTTGGAGAAAGGGAGTGGCCACCACAGACAGGTGGGGGGCCAGCAGTACAGGATGAAAATGAGGAGGATGTAGAGACTGAAATCCCGGTAGAGAAAGTAAGGGAAGCCCTTGGGTCCCTTCAGATGGAGAAAGCACCTGGGCCAGATGAGATACATCCCAGGGTGCTGAGGGAACTGGCGGATGTCCTGGCAGTCTACCTAGTGGAGCTTTTGAACATCTCTCTGAGGACTGGGTGGGTGCCCCAAGACTGGAGGGTGGCCCATGTCATGCTAATCCACAAGGAGGGATCAAAAGAAGAGGTGGGAAATTACACGCCCGTTAGCCTGTTGTTGGTGGTCAGCAAGGTGATGGAGGGTATTGTGAAGGAAAGGCTGTGGGGGGTTTACTGGATACTGGGTATTTGAATGATAGGCAGCATTGCTTTGTCCCAGGAAGATTGTGCCAGACAAACCTTGTTGAGTTCTATAACTGGCTGACAAGGGCCCTGGACCAGGGTAGGCTGGTGGACATCCTCTTTCTGGACTTCAGCAAGGCATTTGATTTGGTAACCCACAGTGGTCTGCTGGCTAAGCTGAAGGAAATGGGGGTAGGAAGACAGTTGTTAAGATGGATAGGAAATCGGCTCTCAGAGCATATTCAGAAGGTGGTGGTTGGAGGGTTAGCCTCATCCCCAAGGTGGGTTACTAGTGGAATGCCCCACGGGTCAGTGCTGGGGCCACTCCTGTTCAAAGCCTATGTCTCAGACATAAGGAAGGGGATCAGGAGTGACTCAAGGTTGGGTGCAGTAGTGGATGAGGAGGAGGGGAGGAGAGGGTGGCCTTGCAGGAGGACTTGGAGGCTCTGGAAAGGTGGTCGGGAAAATTAAAACTAAAATTCAATGTGGGCAAGTGCAAGGTTCTGCACCTGGGAGTCACAAATCCAGGCCAGTGGTATACCCTGGGAGGAGACACGATTCAAGTCACAGAGGGTGAGAGGGTCCTGGGAGTAGTGGTAGACATCAAAATGAACAACACAGAGACCTGTAGGAGGGCAGCGGTAAGGCAAATAGGATGCAAGGATGCATCGCCAGTGGGATTACCTCCAGAAAGGTGGAAGTGATCCCTCTACTGTACAACTGCTTGGTTAGGCCACACCTCAAGTATTGTGTGCAGTTTTGGAGACCACAATTAATGAGGGACATTACACTCCTAGAGAGGGTCCAAAGGAGGGCAACCAAAATGATCTGGTGCCTGGGGGAGAGGACCTATGAGGAGAGGCTCAAGGAGCTCGACGTGTACACCTTGGAGGAGAGGAGGGACAGGGGGGACATGATAGAGGTCTTTAAGTATATGAAAGGGATCAATAAGGGAGGCCCAGCAGTGGTGCTCCTAAGGAACAAAGGTGGGGCAACGAGAGGTCACAGGTGTAAGCTGGAAGTGGGCAGGCTCAGAAGGGAGAGGAGGAGGTGTTATTTCATTGAAAGGGTGGTGGACCCCATGGAATGCCTTGCCCAGGGAGCTGATAGAGATGGAAACAGTGGATGGGTTTAAGAGGGGATCGAACAGGTACAGGGGGAGGGTAAATCTGACCAGGCCCAATACAGGTGGAACATCTGGGACTGGGAACAGTATAACCCAAGGGGGAGGGGGGGACACCAAAATTGGCCCTCAGTGAGGGGACTGAAAATCAAGCTGACTTGAAAGACCATTAGGCCTATTCTGCGGGCATTTTAGTATGTTAGTAAGGCAGGGCAAAAAGGGAAGAAAGGGGTCACAGGCAGGGTGATAACAAAACAGGGAGGACCGTGTGTGCGAATGTAAGCAGTCTAGGAAATAAAATGTTTGACATACAGACCATCATGGCAGAGGCTGACAAGGATAATATGGCCACTACTGAGTTGTGTTGCACAGAAAACCATGACTGGGATATGGCCATACTAGACTATACTCAGTTCAGGAAAGACAGTGGGACTGAAAGGAGGAGAGATGGTGCCGTACATGAGGGAGGGTATCAAAGCAATGGAGATATACAGAATCCAGGGAGGAATGGAGGGGTGTTGGAGGCACTGTGGTTCAACCTGAAGATGGGAAATGGATCCACTGTTTACACTGGCATGATCTACAGACCTCCAACACATGGTGAAAAATTAGATAAGGCACTGGTTGAAGTCACTGACACAATGCCAGAAAAAGAGTAGGTGCTACTGGTGGGGGATTTCAATCTCTTGAATGTAGATTGGAGACTTCCAGCTGTAGCTTCAACAAGAAGCAGAGAGATCATAGACTTGCTGCAGTGGGCATTTCTCAGGCAACTACTCAGACAGCCCAATTGTGATGGGGCAATACTGGACCCGGTGCTCATTAAGAGAGACAGTATTGCAGATGCCAAGGAGGAAGGCCACCTGGGGACCAGAGATCACCATACAATCAAGTTCAACATAAGGACAGTGGCAGAAGCAAACCAGGGAAAGATAAGAGTCCTGGACTTCAGGAGGATAGATTAAAAAATAGTAGAAAGTCTCAGAGATGACCTGGGTGGCTGAAGCAACAGTGGGTGAAGCTAAGAGAGGAGACAGTGAAGGATATAAACCTCTGTGCAAAGGAAATGAGCAAAAACAAGAGGGAAAAGTGGCCGCTATTGTTTTCAAAGGAAGGTTCTGAAAAGGTAAGGGCAAAAAGAGTAGCATTCAGGAGCTATAAAGAGATGCAGAGAGAAGAAGACAGGGAGGTGTATCAGGAGAAGTAGGGGGAGACAGGAAAAGTAGTTAGGAACACTAGGGTGCAAACTGAGGACCAAATACTCCAGAGGGTAACACGGGTAGACAACAGATTTATTTTAGGTATTTAAGTGAAAAGAGGACTAGTGAAGGGTTGTGAGGTTAAGAAGGGCCCCTGTCGACTGTGCAGGGGAGGATCAGTAAAAGACAGATATCTTTTTTTTTTTGCAATTAACTTTATTTTCCAACTCAACATAGACAGAATCAGAACAAAACAAACATTGCCAAGAAACTGGTAGACAGCATTCTTACAAGACAATACATATGTAAAATCCTAATCCCGTAAAAGGAAGAGCTATAGCCAAGAAAAGGAAAACCAAGGCCACCATCTCACCCACTCCCACCCTCGTAGCAAATACATAAAGATCATATGTAAAATGACTCTCTTTATAGTTTTATTAGTTCATATCTATAATATATGATACTGTTTAAGGAAAAGAACAAAAGCATAACAAGTTCTAAGTTAGTACAGAATAAAAGGGACAACACTTTGGAAGAGACAGTGGGGGAGCCAACCAAAGAAATATTGCCAAAAAAAAAAAATACTAAACATGTGGAAGCAAAACAATCCAGTGAGAAACAAAGATTGAAAATCACAATCTGTTTTTGGAGGGGATTTGGTCAATTGGTGGGATGAGTATGTCCTAGTGCTTTGTAAAAAAAAAAAAAAAAAAAACCTAGAGTCAGGAGATTTTAAGACATGTTCTCTCTTAGTAGCCAAACTTGCTTTTAAGATTTGAAAGAAACCCACCCCAACAGCTATGAAATTTCTCACTAGATTGGAAAAATTGGGCTATAAACCTCTCCGCATTTAAGGCATTTAAAAACTCGTTCCACCATTCTTTAAATGATGGTTCCTAACCATTCTGCCAATGTCTCCATGTGATAGCACTGAAAATTCATGGCTACCATGGCTACATGCTGCCTTTTGGGACAGGGTAGGAATTTGGGCGCATATCCCTAGTAAACATGTATTTTCATTAAAAAAGGCTGAAATGTCAAAATATGGAGCCACCCACTGCTTGACTGAATTCCATAGCTTGACAATTTTGGGACAGGCCCACAATTTGTGGTATAAAGTAGTGAGTATAAATCCACAGTCCCACATTCAGGTTAGGATGTTTTATAGATCCAGAATAGTTTAGCAGGAGTGAAATAAAGATTATGTAGAATGTTAAATTGGACATTTCTAAGTCGGTCCTGTTTAATAAGGACATAAATATCAGTCCAAATCCTTTCCCAAGTTTTAGCCAGCCTTTGTTGAGGTTATTTTCCCAATAGTATGCTATGGAGGTACACTTAAACATCACATCCGACAAGATTGACTTATATATCTTGGCTATTGCTTTCTGGCCCTCCACTATACCCTTCAATTTTTCTAACATGGTTCCAGCTCCTTCCGGCCATGGCCTCTTCCCCAAAAAGGAATGTACACACTGGCAGATCTGGTACAACTGTAATAGATCTTTGTGAGCCACCTCAAATTTAGTGGCCAATGCAGAAATCGGCATCAGAGATCCACCTGAAATAAAGCTTGCCAAGCAGATTTTAGAAAAATACTTACCTGGAAAATTACTAATTGGGCAATTACCTATTTGCAAATTTGGATTATTAAAAAGAGGTTGCCTAAGGTCTCTTAAATTAGATTTCTGGATTAGAGAACAGAGTTGCTGTAGAGCCTTCATATCCCATCCTAGTGGGGAATTCCCTATCCCCTTTGAGACTTTAGACCAGGGAGTATATAACAGGACCTCTAAGTCTACCTTATAGGAATTTGTTAGGGATCAATCCAGAGCTAACCAGGAGGAAAATTCCGAAACTGCTTAAACTGCAGACAGCCAATGTGAGAATTTCATGGCATGAATAGCCAAATAGTAGATGTAAAAGTCAGGTAGTTGGAGACCCCCCAATTTCTTAGAATGGTTGAGCTTTGCGTATGCTCAGCGCGGGGCCTTACCTTTCCAAAGATAATCTGAGCAGATCCTACATAAGGGCCTAAAAAAACACTTGGGCAAGTAAATATTAAGGTTAAATAAGGGATAGAAAACTTTAGGTAAGATAACCGTTTTCAGAGTATTGGCCCTGCCCCAGAAAGACAATGGTAATTTATTCCATCTCTCCAGGTCTTTTTTAATAGTTTTGAATAAGGGAGTTAGGTTGAGGTCTGCAAGATTAGTGAGATCTTTAGATATTCTAATGCCCAAATAAACTAGGCAATCACTCTCCCATTGTAGACCCAGGGAGGAGCACCAATCCCTCGACAGAAGAGGAGATAGCAGATACACTATAGTTTTGTTCCTATTAAGTTTATAGTCTGAAAAAAGTCTAAAACAGGAGATAATTTGTAATACACGGGGTAAAGATTCCTTACTATTCTCTATATGAATAAGCAAATCATCGGCAAAAAGAGATAATTTGCATTCGAGGCTGCCCGCATGGATACCCAGTATTACCTTGTCTGATTTTAGAGCTCTAACTAGAGGCTCTATATACAGGTTAAAGAGAAATGGGGAGAGAGGACAGCCCTGACGGGTGCCTCAGGATAGGGGGAAGACATTTGAAATGAAATTGTTACATTGAATTCTAGCTGATGGACAAGAATAGAGGACACGAATATGATTAATGAATTGTAGGGGGAAACCAAATTTTTGTAATACTGCAAATATAAAGTACCATTCAACTCTATCGAAGGCTTTTTCTGCGTCCAAGGATACAAGAGCTGCCTCTAGCTCAGGAGCCCTGTAAGCAGAAATTAGATGAAATAATTTCCTGAAATGGTCCGCTGAGGATCGTCCAGCTACAAACCCTGCCTGTTCCGGGCTTAATAGCCCCTCCCATACTTTCCCCAATCTATTAGCTAAAATTTTGCCATAGATTTTTAGGTCAACATTGAGGAGCGTGATAGGTCTATAATTGCCAATTACAGATGAGTCTTTCCCTGGCTTGGGCAAAAGAGTTATTCTTGCCTCAAATAACATCATGAGAGCACCAATAGGTGTATACCTAAAGTAACATTGGAATTAAAAACCTTTTAAAGGTCTTAAAAAATAAGCCAGTAAAGCCATCGGGACCCGGTGCTTTATCCGGTTTTAAAGAATCAATAATTTCTGATATTTTCTCACCAGTAATTCGGGCATTCAAGACAGATCTGGTTCCTTCTGCCAAGGATGGAAGAGTAGCCTCTTCTTAGAAGGCCCACATCCTGTTATCCTGTTCTACTGTTCTCGGTTCTGAGGAGTATAATGATTTATAGTAGTCTTGAAACAGAACTAATATTTCTGTGGGGTCAGTGATCAAAGCTTCCGTCTGAGGATGCTTTAAAGCTGTGACCCATTTAGAGACCGAATGCTGTTTTAATTGCCAGGCCAGGAGCTTGGCCGCTTTGCTCCCTTGACCAATATATGAAGCCTTTAATAGAGAGGCAGATCTCTCGACCGTCTCCACTAAGGCACTGGTATAAGTAGCTCTGAGAGCAGATAGTTCTTGCTCTTCTGTAGGGAAAAGTATACCAACCTCCTTGTTTTCCAATGCTCTAATTTTTGCCAGACAGTTGTTCAAAAAACTACTTTTTTTCTTTTTTCGGACTGATGATATAAGGATAAGTTCTCCCCTCCAGGTAGCCTTCAGAGCTGCCCATACCCGATCTGTAGCAGGGATCGAGCCCCAGTTGGCACTAATGGAATTTGACAAAAACTCTTGGAATCGCTCAACAATTTGGTCATCTGGCAACAGTTTGTTGTTGAGCGACCATGAGTGGGACCTTATTAAAACATTTGGCAACACACACTGCATTATAATAGGTGAATGATCTGAGACTACTCGAGCCAAAATTTTAATATCTGCTATGTTTGGTAACATCTGTTGACTAATTAAAAAATAATCAAGGCAAGAATAACTTTTATGGACTGGGGAGAAAAATGTAAATTCTTTGCTCGAGGCATTGAATACCCTCCATGGGTCTACAAGGCCCAGCAATGATATAAATTCGTGTAATGCTCTCTGTGCAGGTGACATTTTTACTCCCCTGTAATAAGTACGATCTAAATCATTAGCTTGTACCAGATTCCAGTCACCACCTATCAGAATAGGTAAGTTTAAAAAAGGGCCAGAACCATAGCCAGATGCATGAAAAAAGACGGTGACTCTAAGTTTGGTCCATAAATAGAGCCTAGAACAATGTCTAGGCTACTAATTTTACCTATGACAAAAATAAACCTGCCTTCAGGATCGGAAATGAATTCCGATAATGTAAAAGGGATTTTATTTGCCACAAGTACAGCCACTCCACATTTATTAGAAGTGAATCCTGATCCAAAAACCTGACCTACCCAACTCTTTTTAAATAAATGCAACTGTTCTGATAACATGTGAGTTTCTTGGAGAAACACAATTGATGGGTCAAACTTGGCAAGATGATTTAAAATGACATATTTCTTCTTGTTGTCTCTCCCCCATTTTATGTTCCAAGAGAGAATATTTAAACAATTAGCCATAGTAGTACGGACAAATATACCCTAAATAAAGGCTTGCATTGAGGCCCCTCCCCCCATCCTAAAAAAAAAAACAAAATAACCCAAAAACTTAACCCACCCACAAACTTCCAACTTAAGTCCAAATCTTTAAAATCTATTTACCACTCTATATAACCAGGCCCATAGCCTACACCTGAACAACTGGTCCATGGCGTGCGCTAAAGAGTGAACTCCTCCCTCCACCCATACCCAAACGTGAAAGAATAAGTAAAGGAGAGCTAAGCGAATATTCCCAACAATACGCCAACAAAAGTTCGGTCCTTTCAGTCTAGTACCCCTCCCAAGGACCTTGATAATTTCTATAACTGCAGCAAAAAACTGTATGTATGGGGGGGCATGTACAAAAAAAACATATTAAGTCCAAGCTCCATAAACTGGATATTGCTTTGTTCCCAAAACAAAATCCGAATGATATATAATTAACAACAGAGCATATCCCCTTTCCTTCTTAAGATTTTACAAGAATGCCTGAGGACAGAGGAGGAAAGCAGTGTTTCATAAACATTGAAAATAACCCATAAAGGGGCTGGATTTTATACGTGCTTTACTTAAACAAGGTATTACAAGCTGCAATTCTCTCTGGCCGTTAAAAACCTTTAGTTCTGTTGCTTACTATAAAATCTGTACCAAGAGACTTAAACAAGGCTAACATCTGAAAATAAAATTGAAGTGCTAATAAGCTCCCTCGAATATAACCTGTGCTTATGCCAGGTTATCCAAGGCTGCTATAGAAGCTATTAAAGACCATTTAGATCATAACCGAGATGGGGGAGACCCCATCAATAATCTGTATTACATTGGTAGCATAAGGACAGCCTGTCCATGATACACTTGAATAAGCTTAAGCAGCTACCAAGGAGACTAACCAGATTTCCCCATTTAACCGTAGGGGTAGAGCTCCCTCTAGTGGCTAAACATATCATCTTAATAACCCTCCATGAATAAACAGATTAAAGTAACAGAGGGTGAACTTTCAATTATTAACCACTCAAAATGTTGCGGTCCAACATTGTCACTGTAACAGAATAGGAAGAACACCAAATATTTGCATCTCAATCAGAGGGCGGAATCCCTCCACAGGTCGGTCATCAGCTTCTTCATCCCAGGCCTTCTAGAAGAATCTTAAGATGATCTCTAGATTCCATAATTATGAATCACAGTCTCCTCATTTGGGAAACAAGTCTGGATAACAATTTCTCAGAACCTTGGTTGCCTCCTCCGGAGAATCAAAACGCTTGGATCCATCTTTCAGGGAAACCTCTAAACGAGCTGGATACATCATTCAGTGCTTAATGCCCACTGCCCATAATTTGGAGGTGATAGGATGATAAGCCGCCATGAGCTGGCGCGTCTTCACCGTCAGGTCCGGGACTAGCCTCAATTTCTTACCCTCCCATAGTATAGCCGTTAGCTTCCTGGATTCTTTAAAAATGAATTCCCGGTCCAAATAGTTAAGCAGCTTAAATATTAATGGTCTAGGAGGTTCCAAAGCTAGTGGTTTGGCTCGCAAGGACCTGTGGGCTCTTTCTATCACAAACTCCGGGCCATTTGGAGAGGGGTCCACCGTTTGCTTCAGAAACTTTTGCAGAAACATTAAAGTGTTTGGCCCCTCTTCCCTTTCTGGGATCCTGAGTAGTACCAAATTATTTCTTCTGTTCCTCCCCTCCAGGTCCTCCAGATGATCTTCTACTTTATTAACCATTTTCTTGATTTCCACCATTTCAGGTTCTACTTTTTCCTGCCTTCTTTCTATTGAGGCTATCCTTGCCTCCATATCAGTAACTCGCTGGGCTAGCTGAGTAAGAGTTGGCTTAAAGTCAGCAACCTCCTCTACCAGTTTTAAAAGGGCTTCTTTAATGGTAGTTAGCTTGGTGTAAATGTGCGTAGGCGACAACTCCTCCGCTATGTTCGGAGGTGAGGAACTCCGGCAAGGGCGCTTGGCCTCCAACTCCTGTGTGGACCCCTCCTGTTCTGGTGAACTGGACATGATGCCGAAGCAAGTGTCAGGTAAGTCTTCCACCTGATCAGTCTGAGTACTGTTAAAAAAACGATTTCGGTAATTCATGGCTTTTAAAAGGGTATATTCGCATTTTAAAGAGTAGGAGGAACAGAGCCCGTAGCGGTGCTTCTACTCTCCACACTGCATCATGTGACTCTCAAAAGACAGATATCTTGAACAAGTACTTTTGTTTGGTCTTCACAGAGGAAGGGGAAGGGGATGAGCCACATGACAGCAACGTGAGAACTGGAGGGAGGGAGGTAGACACTGGTCCTTTTACAGAGGAAAGCGATCTGAAGGGACTCACAAATCTGAAAGTGGACAAAGCTATGGAGTCAGATGTGGTACATTCAAGGGTATTGGGGAGCTCAGGGAGTATTAGCTGCATGTCTCACAGTCCTCTTTAACAAGTCACTGAAAACAGGGGTTGTTCAGGAGGACCGCAAGAGGGCAAATTTAGTCCCACTTCATAAAAGCAGTAACTGGGAGGAGTCTGGCAAATACAGGCCAGTCAGCCTGACATCTGTGGTGAGGAAGTTAATAAAGAAATGAATTGCGAAATATCTTGAATCCAGTCCAGTGGGTTACCAGACCCAAGGCAACATGAATTCATAGTGGGGAGGTCATATCAGAAAAATCTCATGGGCGTCTTTGACTGGGAAAGAGATTAGGGTGTAGTGGTAGATGTGACCTACCAAGATTTCAAATAAGGCTTTAGACAACATTCAATACAGGAAACTTGTAAAGAATCTGGCCAGCTTAGGGGTGGGTCCAAAGGTGGTAAGCTGGGCAATAAATTAGCTAAGGGATAGGCCACACAAGGTGGTGATAAACAGTGTTCACTCTGGTGAAGGGAGGTTGGGTTCAGTGTTGGGATTGGTGCTCTTTAATGCCTTTATAAGTGACATTGCAGATGACCTGAAAGGGAAGATTTGCCTCTTTACAGATAACACCAAAATCTGCAATAGCTTGGGCAGTCTTAATGGGGTAGAAAGAATGTGTAGACCTGAGAAAATTTGAGGAGTGGTTAATGACATAATAATAACTTTATTTATAAAGTGCCTTTCTTCAAGTCAAGGCTCTGTACAACTTGAGTGCTGTTATGTAATGCCAGGTCCATTAAAAACAAGACTGAAATTATTGCAGATCTTCTCCGAACAGTGGACCTGGCATGTGTCACTGAGACCTGGCTGTATGAGAACTCTGGCGCCATATTGGAGGCCACAGCTCTGGTCAGGTACTCAGTGATTCACTGCCCAAGATTTAATCATGTGGGGGGGGGTTGCAGTCTGTTTCAAGATTGAACTGGGCCTCATGAGTGTACTAGTTGAGAAGATCCAGTCATTTGATTGTACCATGGTAGCAGGTGTAGGCTGTAGGATCACCCTCATCTACCATCCACCCAGGGATGAGAAGTGGTATCTTCAGGAAGTGGCAGACTTCGTGATCGATATGGTGTTTGAGTCACCCAGGCTGATGGTCCTGGGTGACTTTAACGCCTGGGTCCATGATGAACTCTTGCAAGTTGGTCAGCACTTCCTCCAGTTGATGACATCTCTGGTCCTTACACAGATTGTTTCTACTGCTACCCATAAACACGATCATTCTCTTTACTTGATCTTTCTCCTGGGGGTCAAAGCTTTTGATCTGGAGGTGGAACCAGTTGGATGGTCCGATCACTACACCATACGGTTCAGTTTTTGCTCCCCTCTTCATAGGCCCAACCCTGTGGAGATGGTCAGGTACCGCCCTTTATGAGCTATAAGCTCTGAAGGCCTGGCGGCAGTGCTTGACCTATCAGTTCTTCCATCGGCAAACAGTGACCCAAAGGCCCTTGTGGTGGCCTATCATATGGCCATCTCTATGGCCCTGGACGTCATTGCTCCTGTCTGAGTTCATCCTCTCTCCCTTCACCCTCGGTCCCCTTGGTTTGATGAGTCCTTGAAGGAGATGCAGTGACTAGGACGAAGGTTAGAGTATTGCTGGTGGAAATCCACCCTTGATGCCGATCACCTTAGATTGATGGACCATTAATTATCAAGCCTATCAATCCACAATCACCCATAAGAAGGCAGAGTTCCTGTCCAGGGAGATTGTGGCTGCACAGAATTGACCAGCCCAGCATTTTTGAACCATGGACAGACTGTGCAACCCAGCCTGTCTACAGGTCCGAAGAGCATTTTCACATGTTCAGTGTGAAGAGCTTACTCAATTCTTTGTGACTTAGGTGGTTGACATCAGGGTGGTGCTCCAACTGCACACTCTATGGGCGTTGCTCTAGATCGGTGTTTGGGCACTGTCCCTCAGTCTTCCTGGAGTACCTTCAGCCAGCCTGGGCTTGTGGACATCATGCAGATTGTCCAGGGTATGTGCCCTACTTGCTGTAGTTTGGACCTGGGACCAACTACCCTGATTTAGGGTTGTGATGACATCTTTGACCCGGTCCTAGCATGGATAGTCTTGTGCTCCTTGGAAAAAGGTGAGTTTTCTCACTCCCTGAAGAAGGCAGAGGTGACTCTCCTCCAGAAGAAAGCTTCTTTGGACCCAGACTGCCATGCAAACTACAGACCAGCCTCGAACCTTACCTTCATGAGGAAGGTGATCGAGAAAGTAGTGGCCATACAACTGGAGAACCATTTGACCATCCATGAAGTCTATGAGCCTCTCCAGTTCAGTTTTCGAAGAGGCATAGTACCGAGACGGGGCTGGTTCAGGTGATCAATGATCTCCTGATGGCTAGAGATCGAAACAATCACTGAATCATGGTTCTCCTTGATCTCTCTTCAACGTTTGACACTGTGGACCATGGGGTTCTGCTCGACCACTTGAGGTTCATCTGTGGCCTGTCGGGTATGGTCCTCAGATGGTTTTCATGTTTCCTCACCAGAAGAACTCAGAGGGTGGTGTCAGGGATTTATTCCTCTGACTCTGTTCTATTATCAAGTGGGCTTCCTCAGGGGTTGGTGCTGTCCCCCATGTTGTTTGCAGTGTACATGCTGCCCCTCAGAGACATTGTAAGAAGGTATGGGTTGAGATTTCACTGCTATGCTGATGGTATCCAGCTCTACCTTTCTTTTGTGCCTGACCAGGATGGAGCTCTCTTAGTATTTAATAGCTGCCTCACTGAAATACAGGAGTGGAGGTTGAACTCAGAAAAGACTGAGGTGTTGGTAGTGGACCTGAGTCACCGGATAGGGGGGTCGGTGGTGAGGCTACCCACTGGACTTCTTCTTGGGGGTTTGCAATTTATGATCTCCAAACAGGTGCAAAACCAGGGGGTAATTTTTGATGAGGGACTGACCCTGAGTTCGCAGGTGTAGGCCATCATCAAATCCTCTTTCTACCATCTGAGGAATATCTCCAGAGTTAAGCATCTTGTTCCATCTGGTGACCTTCCTACGCTGGTCCATGTCTTTGTGTCCTCGCACTTGGATTACTGCAATGCACTATACCTAGGGCTTCCAGGGGTGGATATTCACCACTTGAAGCTGGTGCAGAATGCAGCGGCCTGGTTATTGACAGGAATCCCTTGGTACTGTCATATTTCGCCAGTTCTGCATGAACTGCACTGGCTGCCGGTACAGTGGCGAATCACCTTCAGTGTCAGTCTTCTGACTTATAAAGCCCTACATGGACAGGGTTTGGTCTATCTGAAAGAGCTCCTGGTCCCTTACTGCCCTGGGTGATCGCTCTGGTTGACTGATGAGGAGTTGCTAGAGATTCCAAGGGTTTGCTTAAAATCTTCTAGGGCTCGTGCATTTATGCACGTGGCTCCCACCTTTCAGAATTTTCTACCCCGTCAGTTATGTGAGTACGCTCCTGTGGAGGGCCTTAAAAACCTTTTTATGGATACAGGCATTTGGGGAATAACTGGGATACTGTTTTATTTTCCCCATTTTATACTACTTATAATGTATGTCATTTTATGCTGCAGCTGTTTTACTTGTTTTGTGAGGTGCCTTGATAATTTGAAAGGCGGCCATATAAATAAAATTGATTCGATTTGATTTGATTTAAAAACAGATAAAATCCAGTTAATAAAAGCATAAAAATTCAGGTACAATGTACAATAACTAGCGGTCAAGTATAATTAATCATCATAGGCAAGATGTCATAAATGGGTTTTCAAGGCCCTCTTAAAGCTCTCCACAGTTGTGCACTCATGGGTCTGATGAGGTAGAGAGTTCCACGGGGTCAGGGCTGCATACATAAAAACATGGGCCCCTGATGTTTTAAGTTGTACCCTGGGAATCTCTAACAACCCTCATCAACTGAGCAGAGAGGTCGTCCGGGGCAGTAAGGCTTCAGGAGCTCTTGCAGATAGCCTGGGCCCAGTCCGTGCAGGGTCTTATAGGTCAGGAAGGTAATTCACCACTGAATTGGCAGCCAGTGCAGTTCACTCAGCACCAGTGTGATGTTACTCAAACAAGGAGTCCCCATCAAAAACCATGCAGCAGCGTTCTGCACTAGCTGCAAGCAGTGGATATCAACCCCTGGCAGCCCTAAGTACAGGGAGTTGCAGTAGTCTAGGTATGGATCAACGTTGGAAGATCACCAGATGGAACAAGGTGCTTAATCCTGGAAATGTTCCTGAGAGGGTAAAATGAGAACTTGATGGCTGCCAACACCTGCTAACGCAGTGTTGACCCATCATCAAAAACCACCCCCAGGTTTCACATCCATTCAGAGGAAGGCAGCTGGACACCTCAGAGAAAGGGTCCAGAAGGCTGTCCAGTCACTGACTTCTCTGTCCGGTGACCCGGATACACCACCAACACCTCTGTCTTTCCAGAATTCAATTTCATCTAGTCCTGGATTTCTATGAGGCAGCTATTAAAGACCGAGTTCGCACTATCTTGTCATGACAACTGTTTTTTTTTTTTTTGTAAATATATTTTATTGATTTTGCAAGTAAAAAGTCTTACAAAGAGAATGCATAGGAGGATAACACTGTGACACTTTTCAAAAAATACTACATACTTATAAAGAATAAAATGCAGGACGCCACTCCATTCATTACATCATAGGTGGGAAATAACACTTTACAACTTCATCATTGAAAAAATTAAATGCATGCAGCCTAGGAAACAAAACTAGATATCTGGCTCAGGATGATCCCTAAATTTCATATTTACCAAAATAACCTTAACCTACAGGTCAATGAATCCCTCATTATATTCTGAGGAGTTTATTCAAAATAAAAGAAGTTTTCCTCAGCTTCCCAGAAAGAGTCAATATTCAATTAATTTAAAAAATAGTAGAACATTAATCATATTTTGTTCAACAAAGTTATATCAGCATTTTGAACAAAGAACGTAACAAGCAGTAGTAACATTCATTAGCGCATGCCTAAATGGCGTATTCCTAGCAAGCAGAGACGGGTTCCATAGCAGCAGGAACCGGTGTGCACTTTAGAGGTAAACAAAACACAATGTTACAGGATCAAGGATATCACTCAATAAGCCCACAAATATTCTATAGTGCGAACCAACAAATGAACATAATTTTGTACTATCATTAAAGTTCGACAGAAAGATGCCGCCGCCATTAAAGGAAAAGTCATTTGACAATACATAATCCCTGTGCTGTAAGAACATAAAGTTCGCTCACAACTGCATCTTGCTGTTGAAATTGAACAACATAACCTAGCTTGCTGCAAAGCACTGCCAGAACCTGCATGTCAATGGAAATACTCCCAAGACATGACTTTAGTTTAATCATCATCAGAGGATTCTGCTACACCCTCCTGCAGCTCCAATTCAGACTCAATATACCGCAACAGCTTTTTGGCATCTTTCAGGTCCACAAACAGGCATGACTGACCATTCCATTGTATGCACAGTTTTTTCTAGAGTAGGAGCAGGCGTTTCAGCTTTAACTGATGGAGCCTGGATCGTATATCATCAAAAGCTTTCTGCCTTTGTCTGGTACTGTATGAGAGATCAGGGAACACAGTGTCAACCCAATACTTCAGAGATCACTTCCATCTTGCCACTGTTGAAATTCTGTCCAAATCTTCCACTCCTGTACATACTACCATAAAGGTCTGAGGGGCTGTTCCCACGATGGCTGCCTGCTATGGCGTGATGTGGAAGGCCTTCTCTATGGAGATAGAATGGTCAGCTTCAGAAAAGCCCAGCACATTTGTAAGGAGCATGTTTGTAACGATCAAACAGTTTTCTCCCTCTGTGGATTCTGATAGCCCAACGATTCAGACTTTCTGTTCTCTAGCTTGGTTCTCAAGACATCAGTGCAGCAGGGAATTCTCCTTCATGAGATGACCTAAGGCATCGGCCAATTTGGAAACAGAATCTTCAGTTTTCTGAAAAGATTGTTCTATAGTGTCCATTTAAAAGTTCTAGGGTGGTCACCCTTGGGTGTAGAGCATCAAACTTACATTCCAGATCTTGGATCATTTTCACTAATTGCCCCAAAGTTACATTGATGGTAGTTAGAGTAACTTCGCCTGGTTGTTCATCAGCAGAGGTCCCAGCTTTGCCTGGCAGCACAGGCTGCTCTTCACGCTTCTGTCCTCTAGGCTTAAAAAAGTAATCAGTCAGCAGGTTACATTCCTTCATGCTGCAATGACTACTAGCTACTGTACTCTAAAACCTTAGCTGGTACTTGGCACACAAAATAAAGTAAAAAATTAGTTTTATACAGATTCTCCCAGAAGCCCAAGTGAAATGCTGTTTCCTCTCAGGTTGCTCAGTAGTGCCCCTCCGACAATTGGGTTTTAATGCCCAAAACTGTAAAATTATACATTTAGGGCAAAGAGACCCAGACATGGTGTACAAAATGAGAGAAGAGATATTGACAGTCACCAAACAGGAATGGGACTGGGGTAACCATATCTGATGACCTCAAAGTGGCCAGGCAGCATGACATGAAAGTTGATAGAGCCAGGGCAATGTTGGGGTGCACAGGGAGGGTATAACCAGCAGAAGAAGGGAGGGTCTCCCATCTTCTGACCACAGCCCTGAGGAAGACTCACGGGGAGTTGAAGCACTTGGTGGTCAGTTGACATGCAACTGGATGTACTAAGCTGGAATAAAAGATTTCCTTTGGATTATTCTGCTTATCTTCTATATTTTTTTGACAATTTATTGTTGAGAGTGCCACAAGTTTGTTTTGTGTAATTTCAGGAATATATTAAATGGGGTGAAGGACATAGGAGGGGAGGAGGAGAGAAGGTGGACAATTAAGTGGGCCATCCTCAAGCCATCTAAAGTATGCATAAGAACAGAAACAAAGAAAAACAAGTTTAAGAGAGCACTGTGGTTCTCGGCAAGGGTCAGGGAAGTGGTAAGTGGCAAAAAGAAGACCGTCTATAAATTCAAGAAAATCAGGGGGAGGTACAGTAGAATGTGAGGATTGGCTTTATTGGGAATTAAGGTCTACCTGGTGCGATACAGATCTATACTGGCATAATGGTCTGCATCTGTCTGGGAGGGGAATCAGGATCCTAGGTGATAGGTTTAAATCCTTCATTAGCAAGCTTTTAAACTAGCCAAGGGGTGACGCATTGAAAAGGAGCAGAGAATTCCCAGCCTCTCCCCACAAAACAGGATAGTTAATGAGGTTAACACCAAGATAGAGAGGTCAATTGTGGGCAGGATGGGGTAAATGGAGAAAAAGGCAAAGGCAGTAAGTACACGGATGGTGCTAAAAGGGATACGGCCACAACAAAATGGAGGGAGATGAGTACCAATGCCTGTAGTCTGGGTTACAAGCTTCCTGACCTTTGTGACAGTCACAGAAACCTGGTACACAGAGTACCATGACTGGGATGTCAATATACTGGGGTGAACAATCTAAAGGAGGGACAGGAAGGGTAAAAGAGGAGGAGGAGGAGTAGCTCTCTACATATGGAAAGGGATCAAAGCAATGGAACTAAAGGGTAAACAGAGAGGAAAGGAGGGACTGTTGGTCACCTTGGAGATGGGAAATAGCACCACAATCTACATGGGGGTTGTATACAGACCCTTGTCTCAGGGGGAAGAGGTGGACAAGGAAATGATAGGAGGCATCCTTAGAATGGCAGAAAAAGGGGAGATGTTGTTAATGGAGGACATGAATATGCCAGATGTTAACTGGAGCACATTTACTGCAGCCACATCCAAGAGCAGAGACATTCTCAATGTCCTACATGGGGCATGCCTCAGGCAATTAGTGTTGGAACCCACTTGGGAGAAAGTAGTCTTAGACCTGGTACTCTCAAATGGGGACAGTGAGAGGGTCTCGGATGTAGAAGTGGGTTGCCACCTAGGAACAAATGATCACCAGACAGAGTGGTTCACTTTAAACAAGCCATAGAATCAAGTCATACAAAAGCAAAGGTACTTTCAGAGGGCTGACTATGGCAGAATGAGAGAGTGCCTAAGGAATGCACTAGAAAACAGGCAGGAACGAGGGGTGAAGGAACAATGGGGAAAAATCAAAACTGCCTCCACAGAGGCAACAAGCCTTTGTTTGAAGCAAATAAAACAAAATGAAGGACAAAAAAAACACTATGGTTCTCAAAAGAGGTGGCAGGGAAGGTTAGGGAGAAAAATATAGCATTCAGAAAGTACAAAGAATCACAGGAGCAGGACAGGCAAATCTATCAGTTAAAGCAGAAGGAAATGGGGAAGGCAGTCAGAATGGCAAAGGCCCAAACCGAGGAAAAGATAGCCAACCCAGTTAAGATGGGGGATAAAACCTTTTATAGGTACATTAGTGAACGAAAAAAGACCAAGGGAGGGATAGTGAGGCTTAATAAAGGGGGGTGGGCAGATGCTAACAGTAAAATGACAGTGATATTGAACAAATGCTTTTGTTCTGTATTTGCAAAAGAAGAGGAAGGGGACATGCCTAAACCAGTCAATAGAAGCACTTTGGATATGGGGGTCGATACCAGTCCATTCAGAGCAGAAAGGGTCCTGAAAGAACTCCTAAAACTCAAGATGGACAAGGCAATGAGGCCTGACAAGATTCTCCATAGAATTCTAAAAGAACTAAGGGGAGAACTAGTGACACCACTGACTACGCTTTTTAACAAATCATGGGAGGATGGTGTGGTAGCTGAGGACTAGAGGAGGGCAGTTGTGATTCCCCTTCACAAAAGTGAGAGCAAGAAAGAGGCAGAAAATTACAGACCTGTTAGTTTGACCTCAGTGGTAGGAAAAATGATGGAATCACTTCTGAAAGAAAGAATTTTTGAGTACCTAGAGGGCCAGTAGGGCACAGGACCCAAGGCAGCATGGATTCATAGCAGGATGGTCATGTCAGATAAATCTGATAGGTTTCTTTAAATGGGTGACCAAAGTAGTAGACCAGGGAGAGGCTGTGGACATGGCCTGCCTAGACCTTAGCAGGGCATTTGACACAGTCTCACACAAAAGATTAATACACAAGTTAGCCAGCCTGGGAGTGGGTCCCAGGGTGGTAGCCTTGGAAAAAAATTGTCTGGGCAACAGGATGCAGAGGGTAATAGTAAACAGAGTCCACTCTGAAGAAAGTAGGGTTACTAGTGGGGTACTGCAAGATTCGGTACTGGGGTTGATCCTCTTTAATGTCATATTAAGCAACATTGTGGAGGGACTGGAAGGAAAAGTATGCATCTTTGCAGATGACACAAAGATCTGCAACAGGGTTGATACACAAAAGGGGTGGAAAGGATGAGAAGGGACTTGACAACGTTGGAGGAATTGTCAGATGTATGACAATTTAGATACAGTGCAAAGAAGTGCAAAGTAATGCACCTGGGAAATAGAAACCCAGGGGAAGAGTACAGAATGGGGGGGGAGTACAGACAACAACAAAAATGGAAAGGGATCTTGGGGTAGTCATATCACATGACCTAAAGGTACGCACACAATGTGAGAAGGCAGTAAGGAGGGTTGGGGGCTTACTGGGATGCATAGGCAGAGGCATCACCAATAGAAAACTGGAAGTTGTTACCACTCTGTATAGACAATTTTTGGGACCCATCTGGAGTACTGCATATAGTTCTGGAGACCCCATCTCCACAAGGTCATTACAGGATGGAGGCAGTCCAGAGGAGGGCAACTAAAATGGTGCAGTGTCTCACCAGAAGCCATACAAAGAGTGACTAAAGGAGCTTATTATGTGTACCCTCGAGGAAACGAGGGAGAGGGGGAACATGATAGAAGCTTTCAAGTACCTCATGGGAATCAACAAAGTCCAAGAGGGTATCATCTTTCAGAAAAAGAGATGTACAAGAACAAGGGGGCATAATTTAAAGATAGAAGGTGGAAGTATTTTTTCATGGAGAGGCTGGTGAACTCATAGAACTGCCTTCCTGAGGGGGTTGTGGGCTCAAACACAGTGGGGGAATTCAAGAATGCATGGGACAGACATATGGCAATTATAGTGGGGGGTAGGAGGAAATAGTCTGTTGGTTAACTGTGATCTGCAGCTTATCCAGTGGGTAGGGAAATGGGCAGACTGGGTGGGCTAAGAGGTCCTTATCTGCCATCAAAGTCTACGTTTCTGTTTCCTCCAATTCATTGTAATTGTATTGTAGTTATCTAATTCATTGTAATCTGTCTGCATATCTGTTGTGCCAATTTCTTGGTCTGGGTCATGCCTGAAAACAGCTCTTTTGATCAATGCACCTACATGGTAATCAAAGACTTAAGAAGGCAGTATAGCACAGTGGTTTAAGGTTCTGAGCTGCAATTCTGGAGACATAGAAACATAGAAACATAGAATTTGACGGCAGATAAGGACCGCTTGGCCCACCCAGTCTGCCCATTTCCCTACCTACTGGATAAGCTGCAGATCCTAGTTAACCAGCAGCCTACTTCTTCCTACCCCCAACCCCCAGAACTGCCTTATGACTATCCCATGCATGCTTGAATTCCACCACTGATTTTGACTCCACAACCTCCGCTGGAAGGCCGTTCCATGCATCCACAACCCTCTCTGTGAAAAAATACTTCCTTAAATTACCTCTGAGCCGCCTCTATCTTCAAATTGTGCCCTCTTGTTCTTGCACACCTCTTTTTTTGAAAGATGCTACCCTCTTGGACTTTGTTGATTCCCTTGAGGTACTTGAAAGTTTCTATCATGTCCCCCTCTCCCTTCTTTCCTCGAGGCTATACATATAAGCTCTTAAGTCTCTCATATGTCTTCCGTGCAGACCCTGCACCATTTTAGTTGCCCTCCTGTGGACAGCTTCCATCTTGTCTATGTCTTTGCGGAGACTGGGTCTCCAGAACTGCACACAGTACTCCAGATGGGGTCTCACCAGCTGTCTGTACAGAGGGATAATAACTTCCTGTTTTCTACTGGTGATGCCTCTCCCTATGCATCCCAGTATCCTCCCAGCCCTCCTTGCTGCCCTCTCACATTGCTTTCTCGTCTTTAGGTCATCTGATATGACTATCCCCAGGTCCCTTTCCATTTTTGTTGTTGTTAGTATCTCACCCCCCATTGTGTACTCTTCCCCTGGGTTTTTGTTTCCCAGGTGCATTACCTTGCACTTCTAAGCATTGAATCCAAGCTGCCATACATTTGACCATTCCTCTAACCTTGCCAAGTCCCTTCTCATCCTTTCCACCCCACCTCAGCATCAACTCTGTTGCAGATCTTAGTGTCATCTGCAAAGAGACATACTTTTCCTTCCAGTCCTTCTGCAATGTCGCTTATAAAGACATTGAAGAGGACGCGTCCTAATACTGAACCCTGTGGTACCCCACTAGTAACCTCCTTTCTTCTGAGGACTCCATTTACTATTACTCTCTGTGTCCTATTCTCCAGCCAATTCTTTACCCAGGCTGTCATCTTGGGACCCACTCCCAGGCTGGCTAACTTGTATATTAATCTTTTGTGTGGGACTGTGTCAAATGCCTTGCTAAAGTCTAGGTAGGCCATGTCCACAGCCCCTCCCTGATCTACTACTTTGGTCACCCAGTCAAAGAAATCTATCAGATTCATCTGGCATGACCTTCCCGCTGTGAATCCATTCTGCCTAGGGTCCTGTGCCCCTCTGGCCTCTAGATACTCGACAATTATTTCCTTTAGAAGTGATTCCATCATTTTCCCTATCACTGAGGTTAAACTAACAGGTCTGTAGTTTCCTGCTTCTGCCTTGCTCCCACTTTTGTGAAGGGGAATCACATCTGCCCTCCTCCAGTCCTCGGGTACCACCCCATCCTCCCATGATTTGTTAAAAAGGGTAGTCAGTGGTGTCACTAGTTCTACCCTTAGTTCTTTTAGAATTCTGGGATGAATCCCATCAGCCCATTGTTTTGTCCACCTTCAGTTTTAAGAGTTCTTTCAGAACCCTTTCTTCTGTAAATGGGCCTAGTATCAACTTCTGTATCCAGAGTGTTACTACTGTTTGTTTTATGTACCTCCTCTTCCTTTGTAAATACTGAGCAAAAATATTTGTTTAGTATCTCTGCCTTTTCACAGTCTCCCTCTGCCCACCCTCCCTCCCTTTATTAATCCTCACTATCCCTCCCTTGGTCTTCCTTCGCTCCCTGATGTACCTATAAAAGGTTTATCCCCCTTCTTAACTGAGTTGGCTATCTTTTCCTCGGTTTGGGCCTTTGCTGTTCTGACTGCCTTCCCAGCCTCCTTTGCTTTAACTGATACAGTTCTCTGTCCTGCTCCTTCTGCGATTCCTTGTACTTCCTGAATGCTTTCTTTTCTCTTGAACCTTCACTGCCACTTCTTTGAGAACCATAGTGGTTTCTTACATCGCTTTGTTTTGTTTATTTGCTTCACACAAAGGCTCGTTACCTCTGTGATGGCAGTTTTATTATTCCCATTGTTCTTCCACCCTCCTTCCTGCCCATTTGCTAGTGCATTCCTTAGGCACTCACCCATTTTGGCAAAGTCAGCCTCCTAAAGTCCAGTACTTTGTCTTTGTATGGCTTGACTCTATTGCTGTGTTTATTGTGAACCATACTGTTCGATGGTCGCTAGTTCCCAGATGGCTACCCACTTCTACATCTGTAATCCTCTCACCATCTCCATTTGAGAGAATCAAGTCTAATATTGCTCCTCTCGAGTGGGCTCCAGTACTAGTTGTCTAAGGCATGCCCCTGTAGGGCATCTAGAATAACTGCACTCTTCAAGTGGCAGCTGCAACTGCACTCCAGTTAACATCTGGCATATTCAGATCACCCATCAGCAATATCTCCCTTTTTCTGCCATTCTAAGTATACTTTCTATCATTTCCTTGTCATTTCCTCCCCTGAGAAGGGGGTTCAGACAAACCCTGTGCGTATTGTGGTGCCATTGCCTGTCTCCAAATTTACCCACAGTGCTTCTTCTCCTCCTACTTTTTGTTCTGTTGCTTTTATTCCTTCCCTTATGTAAAGAACTACTCCTCCTCCTCTTTACCCTCCCTGTCCCTCCTGTAGACAGTGTATCCTGGTATGTTTATGTCCCAGTCATGGTTTGTGTGTACCATGTTTCTGTGACTGCCACGATATCCAGATGTTCTTCCTCCATCAAGGCCACTAATTCAGGAAGCTTGTTACCCAGACTACGGGCATTAGTACTCATTGCTCTCCATTTTTTGATGGCTTTACCTTCCAGTGCAGCATCCCCACTGACCGTTCTACCTCTGTCTTTTCTCATTTAGTACCCTGTTTTGTAGGAGAGGCTGGATTTTCCTGCCTTGTCAGTGCCTCCCCTTGACTAGTTTAAAAGCTTGCCAATGAAGCATTTAAACCGATTGCTCAAAAGACTTGTTCCTTCCTGGACAGATGCAGACCATCCTGCCAGTATAGGCTGGTGTCCTCCAGGTGGAACCCCAGTCCCCAATGAAGCCAAACCCTGTGCTCTACACCGTTTTTTCAACCATTCATTAAACTGCATGGTGCCAATTACCCTGCCTCCCCATGCTTTTGACAGGTAGCACCTCTGAGAAGGATACTGTGTGTGTCTACTGTCTTAGGTCCCTCCCAACTCTGCAATGTCCTCCTGCACTGCTCTAATCTCATGATGAGCCAAGTCATTTGTCCCTAGGTGGACAATTACGTCCAGCTTGGAATCCTTGCAGCTGTTCTCGTGATCCTGAGGATGCTTTCCTTCCTCCAAGCCATGGCACCAGGCAGGCACCTTACTTCAGTTTCTTCATCTCCCCAGTTCTATACCCCTAATAATTGAGTCCCCACCAGGAGCTGCTTCCTTTCCCTTTGGTGTCCTCTGCCTCCTTTCTGTGGGCCTCCCTTGTGACAGTTATCATCAGTCTTCTCTGTGGTGATCCATAGGGGAGCTATGCTCCCCCAGAATGGTGTATGGATTGTGGAGTGGAACAATTGACTGGGTGTGCCTCTGTTCCACCCTCCTCACCCTCCCTGAGCCCACTGTGGTCCAACTGCTGTGCTTTCTTCGCAACCTCTGAGGTAGTGGTGGTGGCACTAGTGCTCCCTGGATGGGGGAGGTTCCCTTCCTACTGTCCAGTGTGGCCTGGGGGAAGGTTTCCTTATTACTGTCCAGTGCAGCCTGAAGACGGGCAACTTCCTCCCTCAGGGCAGATAGTTGTCTGCAAATAGGGCAGCATCTCAGCCTCCAGAAAGACTCCCGGAAGACTGCTGCCCCACAGCCATTACATTGCACTACTCCCCACATGTTTATCTAGTTTTTATTTTTATTGTATTTGTGTGTGTGCGTGACGTGTGTGATTGATTATATAGAATATATATATTATACAATGTGTATGCTTATATTATCAGTGCAGTGTGCTAGAGAGGATATGGACAGTGAAATGCACCTTGCACTCGAGGAAATGATGTCAGAACCTCAGGTATAAAGGAACTATTTCAGGTGGGTGGGTGAGGGTGGAAGGGTTGGGCCTAAACTGTGTCCTCACAAAACAATCGACTAAAAGCTCTCACCCACTGCTATGATGAAGGCCTTCCTGTCAGCAAGATACCCTACACAACAATTTGACAGAGAAAGTACCCTGCTAATCAAACAGAAAAATCCAGACATCCAAGTCAGACACAGGTAAAACCTCTCCAGCCCCAAAACAGCCTGGTGGTTTGTTAGCCAGAAAGGAAAATCAAATATGCAGTTATTTCAGCCCTTCTGAGGATGCTGACAAGATAAGCAGTTTTAAAAAAACCCTTTCTGAATTAAAAACTAAAACAAATACCAAGCTCTGCCACTTTAAAAGTGAGGAAAACTTCTCTCAGATGTAAGCAAGAGAGAGAGTTTAGTTACAGATAATTCGTCCAAAATAGTATATTCCACGTAGCTTCTCAGTTGTTCCCAAGCACTCCTGTACACAACTTAGAAGAAGATGGACTTCTGGCTCACACAGGAGCACACCACTAGTTTTTAGTAATTGAATAATGCTGTTAAATGGTCTAGCTAGACAAATGGCTATGATGCTGAGCTCTGACTTGTGAAGACAATTACCCCCACCTCAGGCTATGTTTGGCATCCAGTTACAACCTGCAGCTTTTGCTATTTTGAATCACACAACCCCACCAAAAATTGCAAAATATATTGATGCAGATTCTCACAGAATTCTAGTAATCAGTCGAGTTAGCCACAAAGGAAAATCAAATATGCAGAAGATAAGCAATTTTTAAAAAACCCTTTCTGAATTAAAAACTAAAACAAATACCAAGCTCTGCCACTTTAAAAGTGAGGAAAACTTCTCTCAGATGTAAGCAAGAGAGAGAGAGTTTAGTTACAGATTATTCGTCCAAAATAGTATATTCCACGCAGCTTCTCAGTTGTTCCCAAGCACTCCTGTACACAACTTAGAAGAAGATGGACTTCTGGCTCACACAGGAGCACACCACTAGTTTATAGTAATTGAATAATGCTGACAAATGGTCTAGCTAGACAAATGGCTATGATGCTGAGCTCTGACTTGTGAAGACAATTACCCCCACCTCAGGCTATGTTTGGCATCCAGTTACAACCTGCAGCTTTTGCTATTTTGAATCACACAACCCCACCAAAAGTTGCAAAATATATTGATGCAGATTCTCACAGAATTCTAGTAATCAGTCCAGTTAGCCACAAAGGAAAATCAAATATGCAGAAGATACGCAGTTTAAAAAAAAAACCTTTCTGAATGAAAAACTAAAACAAATACCAAGCAATGCCACTTTAAAAGTGATTTAGAGACCTGGGTTTGAATCCCTCTACCCCCACTTGCATACTGTGTGACCCTGAGCAAGTCATTTAACTTACCTGTGCTCCCAGAATGCACCAGTAAACAAGCTTTCAGCTTAGTGTGTCTCTCCTGGTTAAACAATTGGGGGAAAAATAAGTAAATAAATGCACAGCTGTGATATGTTTTATATTCTATGCAATGCTACTGACCAATGCTTCGTTGTGGGATAGATAAAGCTGTATAGCTCTGTGACATCTCACATTCTATACAGTGCTGTGGTCCACTGCTTTCATGTAGAATCAGGTAGGGTTACAGATCTGTGCAAAGTTTCACATCTTGTTTAAATGTTTTTTTGCTTTACATTATCACATCAATCGGCAGTGTGACGGCATTATAATGTATTAATTTATTTTATAGCTAAACTGTCATGTTATTTATCAAGACTTAGGGGGCCCAATTCTCAAAACGCCCTTAGATCACCAAAAGATGCAGCAATCTAGGGCTGTGGCAAAGCCAGGTATCTCAGGGACACTGCACCCCATTCTTGACCTTGTAGGGTCCCAGTGGCAAAGTCCAGCAGCTCGTGGCAACCAAGACAGTGCACCTAACATATGGTGTGTATGGTGTGTCACAAGTTGCTATGCGGCCATGACTAGTGGCCTTTCCCCACTCCGATCTGCTTATATGGTCTATTATTATTATTAATAACATTGTAGCCCTCCCACCCTGATCTGCCCTTAAGGTCCATTATTATCAATACCATTGTAGCTCCCCAACCCCATTCTGCCCTTAAGGTCCAATACATTTGATAACATCATAGCTCCCCACCCTGCTCCAATCAGCTTGCACTGTACATTATTAATATTAAGCTATATCCTGATGATCTAAAGGACCCATCCAAGCCCCGATCCCCCATTAGGTACAAGACCTCATCCCTGTTGGTCTAGTGCCCCCCTCCCCGATTCCAGATCATTATTATAATAATAGAGAAATAGTCCCTTTTCTCTGGTAGTCCAGTGGTTCCCCCCTCCCTGAGCCCCAATATCCTGAAATTAATATATTAATATTAACCTGGTGGTCTACTGGACCTCCCAACCTGTATTTATTTATTTATTTATTTATTAGAACATCAGTTTAACAACCTTTGAGCCAGAGGCTCATTTACAAAGGTACCTCATCACAGTGAGGACAAAACAGTGCAAGAAACAAACATCAAGGCAGACAAAAAATCCGAGTACATTTAGGAATCAGCCAAAAATACAGGCATATGTCAAACACAGTATACAACAGGCTTAAATGTGCACTTTACAGAGTAGACAATATACAGTAGTTACATGGAGATTGATTCAGTGGGCAGAATAAAGGTAAGGCTGGGTGGGAGACATCAGAAGAGGAGTGTGGGGAAGATAGTAGCAAGTAAAGGTAGAGCTGGACAGAAGGTCAGAGAGCGGCTCAGCGAGCTTTGTCCGGAAGGATAGGAGGAGGCTTAGAGGCAGGTACAGCTGCGTGTTGAGAGCAGGTGATTTCTAAGGCTAGTTTTAAAAATAGGATAATGAGGCGGCATCAGTGATTCCAGCGGGGAGGGCGTTATACCAACAGGGGGCACTGTAGAGGTAAACCCTTTGACCTTGCGAGGTTCTCGCCCTCGGTATAACCAGTGCAGTTTTGCGGGATATACGGGTATGCACTGTAGGGTTTGCTCAGTGGATAGTGGTCGACAGACCCGGTGGGGATAGCCCAAGGAGTGATTCTTTTGTTAGGAGGCAGGTTTGGTATTTGAGGCACTCATCTAGGTTGAGTAGATTAGCTATGGTGTAAAGAAGGCAAGTGTGGGTTAGGCTAGAAGCACCAGTTATGAGCCTGCAGGCCTTGTTTAAGGTGAGGTGGATCTTGTGCAGGGCAGTCTGGTCTGCTGCACCATACACAGGTAGGCTGTAGTCTACCAGAGACAGAACAGAGGATGTGACTGCAAGTTGGAGGGCATCCATGGGGAGGCAGTTTTTTGTGATGATGGAGGATACCTAGCTGAGTGTTAGAGGCTGAGGCAAGGGCAGAGATGTGGGCATGAAAAGAAAGGGCAGGGTCAAAGGTTATACCTAGGTATTTATAAGAGTGAACTAGCTCAATAGGGAGTTTAGAGGTGGAGTGGATCATGAGAGGATAGTTACTGGATTTATTTTTGGGGTGGGCAAAGAGCATGGTTTTGGTTTTCTTTAGATTAATTACGAGTCTGTGCTCAGTAAACCAGGCTTCAGGGCCATTGTAGGATTCCTGCAGAGAATCCTGAATTGAGATGGGATTACGGTCTGAGGCAAAGATTACAGCATCATCTGCGTAAAGAAGGATTTTACCAGTACATACACTGGGCAGGCAGTTGAGAAAAAGGGAAAAGAGCAAGGGCCCAAGAATGGAGCCCTGAGGGACTCCGGAGCAGATAGGGCAGGTGCTGGAAAGTTTCCTGTTGATTTTCACACGTTGTGAGTGGGCTGACAAGTAGCTAGAGCACCAGGAAACAGGCCCAGTGACAAAGCCTAAGTGACTAAGGGTAGCTAGCAGGAGGGGCTGGGAGACAGTATCAAAGGCTTTTGACAAGTCGATGAACACTGCACCTGCTAGGGAGCCAGAGTCCAGTGAGGTGTGAAGAAAGTTAGAGAACTCCAGGAGGGCAGTATTGGTGCTGTGGCCTGCTCTGAAACCATGTTGTTCTGGGCAGAGGATGCTATATTTATCGAGGTATTCAGAGATTTGGTGGCACACAATTTTCTAAGGCCTTAGAGAGAGGAGAGGATTGAGATAGGTCGATAATTGCTAGGAGGGTCCTATCAACACCCTTGTGTATTGAGGTGACAGTAGCTATCTTCCAGGCAGAGGGGAATTGCCCTAGGCAGAGAGATTTGTTAAAGAGGCTGGTGATTGGTGAGATAACCAGATCCAGAACCTGACGGAGAAGACTGGGATCAAGGGAGTCATTGCCAATTGTGTTACTCTTTAAGGCCTTGAGTAGGTAAGGTCTGACTTCCTGGGCAGTGACTTGGTGCAGGTAGAACAAGGGGTGTGGGAGAATAGGGACAGACCTGGAGGGAGGGGGAGCAAAGAAATTATCTGGGAGCACCAGGCTAAGGTCTGTGAAACATTTGTTGAGGTGGTTGGCAATAAGGACAGGGTCTGAGGAAACCGAACCATTAATGTTGATAAGCGAAGGTAGGGGAGGATGTGTGCCACCATTCAGCTGCTTAATGTTGTCCCAGAAGGTCCTAGCATTTCCCCATGAGGAAGTGAGGGAGGCTTGATAGTGCTCAACCTTCGCTTTGCGGATGGCCCATGTACATTTGTTCCGGGCAGCAGCATAGGTCAGCTTGTCAGCTGGGTGGCCTGTTTCCGTGGCAATGTGCTATAGATTGTCCCTGTGCTTAAGAAGTTGGTGCAGGGTGGGGGTAACCCAGAGGGTATGCCTTACTTTGGACTGGCGTGCAGTTATGGGTGCAAAAATTTCACAAGCAGAGTTGAAGGTGTGGATAAAGAAGGTAAGGGCCGTGTCAATATCCAGGGTGTTTAGTATAGGGGACCAGTCTATGAGGGCTAGGAGTTGCTTAAGACCCTATCACCTCACCCTCAAGTATTGCCCTATCACCTCACCCCCCATCCTGTAACAGATTGATTGCATCACTGAATGCCTACAGTATACAGTCCATGCTCACTGAGTACTCAGTTGGCAGCTGGACACAGTGGTGAGAGGAGGACTGTGCCAATCTCTGGCTTTGTTATAGGATGGGGGGCAGAATGGTAGGGCACTACCTGGTGGGAGGTCTACTAGACCACCAGATTACTATTAATAAATTATTTAAGGACATCGGGGCTCAGGGAGGGGGAAAAAGCTGGACTACTGGGGAAAAGGGGCTGCTTCTCTATTATTGTAATAATGATCAGGGATTGGGGGGGCACTACACCACCAGGTTAATATTTATAAATGAATGTCAGGGACATCAGGGATCTGGGAGGTAGGCCACTATACCACCATGGGGGATTATATTACTATACTTTAGGGGACAGGCTACTGCAGCACATTGCTGCTACAAGGCAACTGCCCCTGGTGGTCAAATTTCTATACCCTTAGACCATCCCTGGCTGGTCTATGGGTACTTAAAAATTGTACCACCAATGGAGTTTTGTGAATTAGGATTCAGTGGATTTGGCAGCTGCTGTAGGTACAGCCTGCCTTTGTGAATTGCTTCCAGGGTATTGTTTGGCGCAAGCGACAATTTGCACCAGACATTTGGATTCAAGCCCTTTGCGCCACCTCGGGAGCTTTGAGAATTGGGACAAGGGTCTATTTTTCCAGTGAGACACCTGTGATGCTAAGAACTGGCAGATACAGAGGTTTCAATTAAAGATACAGTATGTGGACTTAGAAAATTCCAATTTCTGGAGGGATTTAATGACATTCTTTAAGAATTAAGCAAAACGTTTGAACATTTTTATTTGATCCTAACTCAGTTGTTCTATTAAACTAGAAACTTGAAAATTGGCATATTTACTTAATGACAGCATCCCTATAAGCTTGCAAATATTTCTTTTTTTTTAACTTTCTTTTTATCCCAACCAACTTGCCCTCATTGTTCCACTCCTTTGGGCTGCTCATACTACTCATGCCCAAGATGCAGAGTCTGCCTCTAGAGTGCCCTGGTGACTCCTACCTTCCTCCACCTCAATGGAATGCCTGCACAGGGGTCTGCCTGTAGCTCTGTGGCTGGATGACTTGGAGTAGTCATCATCTAGGACTGCTGTGGGTTGTTTTACATTTTTCTTGTGGTCCCCTTCCATTCCCCAGAGGATGCTGACTTGGGCAGGTTACGTGCTTATGGACCATTCCTACCAAGTGCCTAACAGTGTCCTGCCCTCTCTGATTTCGGCACCCCAGGAGCCACCAATGCCCTGAAAGTCAGTGCTCCCACCAACCCTCAAGGGCATCAGGGGGTGTGAAGCACCCCTGGTAACCCACCCCGAAGGAGGAGAGTGTCCATTGGGATGCTCAATTTTCCTTCTTCCTGCCGACCCCCAGCTACCCAAGCCCGTGGCTGAACCCACGTCACCAGTGTGGTGCAGGGTCTGGCGTCCAGCCCCTCAAACCTCAGAACCACTGAGCCAGCTAAGCTTGCAAATATTTTGACAGTTGAATTAGTGATTGCAGTTATATTATGGCTAAAATTCTGACATTTTATTTTTGAGGCAAAATTAGTGGAAATATTTATCTGTTTATAACTCAGCCACCTTTGGCACTAGATATGGGAAATATAGCATGACTACGTTGTCTATAATTGTCACAGAATTTACTAAATAGGAAGATATTTGGGTTAGAAATTTTTAGTTACAAGATTTAAAAAGTTCACTTTATAATTATTAGTGAAAGTGTGTTAAATAATAGAGCAAAATTAAAGTGAGACAAGAAAAACATGGCTCAGGGCAGAATGGGAGAGCAGAAATACAAGTGAACAGAAGCCAAGCAAAAACCAGAACCTTGTCTCAGACCCCAGACAGTAAAAAATGACTTAATTGAATATATATTGTATATTTATTTAGTTGTACAGGTACCACCCCTCAAATACTCCAGTGTCTACATTTCATGTCACCCTTGACATCTTGATAAAGTGTTAAGGGTGACGTGAAACATAGATACTGGATTATTTTAGGGGTGCCACCTGTTTTAACAAATAAATGTGTTTTTTGATAATATGAACGGTTTGTGGCCATTTTTTTTGTTTTGCAGTCTGGGGTCTGAGTTGATAAACTTATTTTGCTCGAAGTATAAAAAAAGAACAATAGTTATAAATTTACAGTGGAGGTACCAAAAATTAATATTAGCAACATTTTCTCAAATATTTTTGGTAACATAATAGGAATTGTTTTCAGAATTCTGCTTGTGGAATTTAACATTCAGAAAGTGCACATCTTTACTTCATCTGAGTAGCTGAGCTGAACTGTTTGCAGTCCTGAAGTTCCCTCTTGGGGAACTATTTGTTCTCCATCCCTTTTCCTCTCTTAATTTAACCAGGTTGACTCAGTGGGACAGCTAGCCCATCCGGTGTCCTTCTTGTATTTTATACTGATACAGAGTTCTCAATTTTCAAAGGGTGACACAGGACATGCTTCAAGCCTGTGTTACCGCAGCTGTACCAAACTCTTGTGATGCAACTACACCTAGTACTGGTACCTCAGGTGCAGCTGTGACAGTTTCCATGCTTTGCAGCAGCTTGCACCTAATGCTTCATGCAAGCCTTGTAAAAAGAGTCTCCCAAATGGCACAAGTTAGACCATGGAAAAGCTGGTCTAAATTGCAGCACTTGCCCTCATGATTGAAAATCTTGATCGCCGGCTGTGAGAATGCCTCAAGTCCTGTGTCCCAAATGATCAGTCCATCGGGGTTTACAGCATTATTGGTGCTCTGAAAATTGAGTCCAGTCCCTTTAAATGAGAACTCCTTCTTCTATCAGGCATCTTCCTTTGGAATGACCATAATTCCTCCTTTTCAGTGCTCCAGACATTTTCTTCCACTACTATATCCTTATAAATGCCTCTGAATCCTAGTCTTGCAAGTGCATCAGAGTACTATGATAGCTGATATTACTTGGTGTGAGTCTTGTATAGCCTGTATGTAAGTTGAAATTGTTCTCCCTCTGTGCCTCCTTGCTCCAATTGGTGTTTATTCTTCTGATACTTAGATTAGCTATCCATTTCTTTGGTAAACCCATGCATCTATCTCCTGGAACTGGTAACTCCCTGCACTATTATCTCCTCATACCCTATTAGGGCTGGATGAAAACTGCAGATTCCACTTCTGTGAAAATTTGCAGAATTCTACAATTTCCATGGAATTTCACCAGAGATTCGCCTTTGGCAAAATTCACATTTTACATGGAATTTTCACCTAATTTGTGGAATAATTAAGTGTACTGTGGAAAATAAGTAATGAACTGCAGCAAGCATTTATTACAGAAAGAAATGACATTCAGTGTTGTAATTTGTGGAAAATGTATTCTGTAAGGTATATAGTCATGTGATTTCACTAACTTAGGTGGGAATTGAATTGGCAAAGCACTGTTTCTTACTATTTTTGTCTCTTTCTTTAGTGATACTGTCCCTCTTGTCCAAAGTTAAATTTAATATTTTATAATTCAAAGCTGTAATTTACTGTCATTTTCATCAAACATTCTGTGGTACGTCCCAAAAGTCTGCCGTTCGCTAACATTTTCCTTGGAACATACAAATAAATTTCTCAGGCAATGCTGTCTCCTGATCTTTTTTGATTAGGCAGGAGTCTATTGGTCAAAGTGTGAGTTGCTATAGCAACTCTCTCTCTTTCTCCCTCTCCACTCTTAAGAGACTGCTCCTCCTATTCTACTGGGTAGTTTAACAGAAGGTGCTGAAGAAAAAAGGTCTACAGCTCTTTGAAACTTAATTTTATAAAGCTATGTTTCCAAGCACTTTGTGTAATTTCTTATTTGTGAATTTTTTTGTGAAATCTCTGATGATTTTTGCAGTGTGTTTCTGCAATATTAAAAGTATAAATCTAGAGCTAGACATCTTGAACAAGCATGTGACAATGTATTAGAATATTCTTCGAGTGATAATACCCAGCCCATGGATACTTTACCTGCTAATGAGTTACATAGACAATGTTTTGTGCTAGGTGATTCTATTATTAAATACTCTGACAAAAGTGTGTAGGAAAGATACACATAATATTGCCTGTTCATCATTTAGGGAGGCCGTAATCAAAGATATCCATAATATGTGTGCTGATATACTTCATAATTCAAGTCTTAACCCTCTTGTCATTACACGTGCCAGTACTAATAAATTAAAAAAATTGTCAATGGGCAATATAAAAAAGGAGTTTATTAGTTTAGGAGAAACCTTAAAAGGAAATAAGTGTGAAATACACTTTTCTGAAATACTTCCAATACCAAGGGAAAACTATAACACAGAAAGAAAAATTAAATGTATAAATGAGTGTTGTGGAAATGGACCCTAAAAGAAGGTTATTAAGGTGTACCTCACTGGGAGATGTTTTGTGACAACAAATCATTATATTGTTGGGATGGTTTGCATTTGAGTAAACATGGAGCATATAAATTGGAAAGAACATTTGAGAATGTCATTTGCAAATCTTTAAACTAATATCATGGGGGATAAAGGCACCCAAACAAATAACAATAGTACCCTGGATAATTTAGACAACATTAACATTTGGAGTATTAATGCCAGGAGACTCAATCAAGTCAAATTACCAGAACTCAACATACTTCTGAAGGAACATACTGTTGATATTGTATGTGTTTCAGAGACTTGGTGGAATGAGAATGGTGATTGGTCCAACAATATACCAGGGTAGCAATTATTTTATAAGAATAGAGCCAAAAGGAAAGGAGGCAGAATATGCTGTTACATCTATGAGCATATTCAATGCCTAAACATGGAAATGTCTAGTAACCAGGAAAGATCAATAGAGACCCGTGGATAAATCTACTCTTTCCACATCTACCTAAAATTATAATGGGTGTCTGTTACAGACCACCAAATAATCATAGTAGTTATAACTATTCCTTAATTAATGAAATCAAAATGGCATCAAGTTTAGGTGATATTCTCGTATTGGGTGATTTTAATGCTCCAGGTATTGTCTGGGATTTAATGAAAGGGACAACTACTCGCTAAACCTGAATGCAGTTGCCTACTTGGTATAAGGTTTTCCTATTTTTCTCCACTAGACATAATATTTTTTTATTTTATTTTATTTATTTATTGTAGAGATCAGTTTTACAACCTTTGAGTCAAAGACTCGTTTACAAAGGTACCTCGTCAAAAAAAAGGGGGAGACAACAATAAAGTGAGGTTAGGACAGGGAATGACAAAACAGGTTGGATACATAAAAAAGAAATATACACTTGGAGAGAGCAGACAGCTAGGCTGCGCTGGATTAAACTTGTGGAAGGTACTAACATAGGTAAAAAGTAACAAGAGATTCAAATCGACAGCAAGTCACAAGTTAAGTAGGTAAATAACATTGGTGGAACAATAATAGTTACAGTACATCTCAATTGGACCCTGCACTGCTATGTTGAAACTTACCATGTTGTATATATATTGTACTATATGTATACACTTTGGTTATCTACATTCAATTGCTCCTATCTATGTAATAATGATATGTATGTGTAAATGTCTCAGGACCTTCATGTGAATGAGCTTGCTCAATGGAGTTTTTACTGCAATAAGCTTGAACTTTAACAAACACTGGTAGACATATTATCCTATCAGGGATATGATCAACTAGTAGATATCCCTACTAGAGTAAATAACATCTTAGATCTGGTAATTACCAATTCCAAAGATTGTATTTATAATGTTGAGGTATGTCCACACTTAGGGTGTGGCAACCATAAAACCATAGAATGTACACTTAACCTTACTAAACCAAAAACGCAAGGGTATAGAACATTACCTGATTATAAAAAAGCTGACTGGCTTAAAATAACCAATGCATTTAGTAATATTGAATGGGGAACCACTTTTAATGATTTAGAGGTTAACTTAATGTGGGACAAACTAAAAACAAAATTTATGAGATAATTAATCAATTTTTCCTAAGATACAAAAAAAAAATAATAGTAAAGGTAATGATCCTTCATGCTTCTCTAAGGCTATAAAAACCTCACTAAGAAAGAAATATAAATCGTTTAAGAAATACAAATGAAATCCCTCTTTAATCAATCAACTAAATTATAGGACACAACAGAGGTTGCTTAACTCATTAATCAAGAAAGAAAGAATTAAGTTTGAGATAAAATTAGCTAACAAAAAAAATTGTAAGCCTTTTTATGCTTATCTTAATAATAAGCAAATTAAAAATAGAATAAATACAGTAATGGATAATGGTGCTGCTATGATTAACAACAAGGACATTTCTAATAGTTTTAATAAATATTGTACCTCAGTATTTCACCCAAATAAACTAGTGATCAATGATCCTTGTATTGATAATGAAGGTAGCCTTATCCTGGATTCTGAAATAATACTGGAAGAGCTGAATAAATTGCATACATCATCCTCCCCTTGACCTGATAATATCAGTCCTATTGTTTGGAAAAAAAATGGCTAATGTGGTTGTACAGCCCTTGACCATCCTGTTGAATAAATCCATTATAACTGGTGAGGAACCTCTTGATTGGAAAAAGGCAACAGTTGTCCCCGTTTATAAAAAAGGTAGCAAAGCTAATGTAACCAATTATAGGCCCATTAGTCTTACATCAATTTGTTGTAAATTATTGGAATGAATTCTCAAAAATAAAATTGGTAATGAAGTAGCAGCATTGGGGTTACAGGATCAAACTCAAGATGGTTTCAAGAGAGGTCTTTCATGTAATACTAATCTAATTTCATTCTACAATTCTGTAAGTAGTCAAGTTGATAAAGGAGTTCCAATTGATGTAATCTTCTTAGATCTGGGTAAGGCTTTTGATCTAGTCCCACATGACAAACTTATTTCAAAACTAATTTCTCTTGGATTGAATGGATATATAGTTAGATGGATAAAAAACTGGTTGTCGGACAGAAAGCAAAGAGTAAGAATTAATTCAGTTCTTTCAAAGGAGTGAAGTGTTACCAGCGGAATCCCACAGGGATCAGTATTGGGTCCAGTATTGTTAGGTTTATTTGTGAGTGATATGAGTAAGGATCTTGATAATATCATCTCCAAGTTTGCTGATGATACCAAAATAGAACGGAAAGTCTCCTCACCCCAGAGTCACCAGTTGCTATGTAAAGATCTTCAAGCCATCGAACAATGGGGGGTGAATAATAATATGAGATTTAATGAAGTTACATGTTTGGTAATGCATTTTGGGAAAAATTATTCAAATTATCAATACACTCTTAATAATAAGGTTCTTAAGAGCAGTAAATGCGAAAAAAATTTGGGAGTATGATTAGACTCAAATCTGTCCTCAGCCATTCATGTTAGCAGAACTGCTCAGAAGTGTAATCAAATTATTTGCTCCATTAAGAGAGCTTTTATTTCCAGGAAAGACGTATGCATTATGAAATTGTACAAGACTTATGTATTACCCCATTTAGATTATGGAACTCCAATTTGGAGCCTTTGTCTCAAAAAATACATCTACCTAATAGAAGAAGTACAGAGAAAATTGACTAAATCTGTCATGGGATTAAAACACTTTAATTATAAATAATAATAGATTGGAGATACTTAATCTTTTCTAACTTGAGTTGAGAAGAATACATGGGGATTTGCTACTTATGTACAAAATTATGAAAAATCCTCTCCTGATGAAACAATGTGGAATACATAAATTACTTAAAAAGTTTATCCTCAGATCGCATAGTAAACACATCATAATACCTAGGATATATACAGTCAGACATCAAAATTTCTATATCATACACACTGCTAGGTTGTGAAATAGTTTACCTGGAAACATAGTAGAGGCACTTACAATAGATACTTTTAAAAAAAGATTAGATGAACATCTGCTTGGTACAAGACTAAAGTAATGACCCACTGTGAGTGGAAAACAATTAAATGGGCATTTTGCCTACTTTAACTGATAACACCAAGTTAAACCAAGTTAATTTCAAATGTTCTGAGATGTATATTTGTTTGCACACTGGTGGGTGATGAGAGAAAATAGATATTGTGGAGGCAGAAATGTGGGGACAAAGTTGTGCTCATCATCAAGCAGTGGTGGTGGGCATGGAGGTAGTTCTGGCACCTTCTGCTTAGTGTGAAATGTTCCCACAGTTATTTTTTTTGGGGGGGGGCTCAATCAACTGGGGCCAGCATCAATATTGTTAGTTTTTTGTGGGACAGGATATAATTCTAAAGCAAAAGGCAGTAATGTCTATGTCAAACACAAACATAATTCAGGCAAACCTGTGACAGATGTGGTAGCACTAATGCCGGACACTGGAGATGTTGAGTACTTATGGAGGTGAATGCAGCTGAAGCAGCAGTAGTGACTAAAATATGAGTTATTACCTGAACAATGAAAGTGGAGGCCTCTGTTTGCAGGATATTCTGAGGTTTAGGAAGTTTTTTTTATAATGATTTTCCTCCTTTCTGTCTGCAGGTATGCAGTTCTTTAAAGGACTTGCCTGCCCTGAAAATTGATGTAATAGCAGTCTGCATGCCCTAATCCCTGAAAAGTTTTTTTTTATGATTTTCTCCTGCCTGCCTGCATGCCTCTTGTTCTTAAAAGGACTCTTATTAGCTCCCAATCCCTGCAAAGGGCTTTTTAAAATGAATTTGATACATGCTTGCCCTGATACAGTAGGTTCTTATAATTATTTATTTTCAAGTCCTTAAAAGGGCTTTTAGCTATATATTTAATGGCCTATGCTGCCAGTATTGTGTTATGCTTGTGCAACTGTATTACTTCGGTTTTGGCTGTTTACGCTCTCTATTCCAGAGAAATTACCACCCTGTAGGGGTACCAAAGGAAAGGAACCCTTAAAGAGGGTTCCACCCCTAGGAGTGTCATGGGATGATTTACTTGGCTAAAGGTACCTTAGGAAGCATCTCCCAAAAGAAATGTATTGGTATGTAGAATGTTAGCCTTGAGGCAGAAAGGATTAGTCAAAGGCAGCTTGAGAGGTAATTAGATGCACAGATGAGCAAATGGCATGAGTATGATGGTTTGCACTGCAGATTGAAAGGGCCTTCTAAGGAGAGAGGAAATGGCAAGCAGGGACACCATCCACCTCCATCCAACTGCAGAACCTACCTACAGAAACTAGGGAACACTGTCTACTGCTAACTAACATTTATGACCCGAGGCATGGAGCAGAGAAAAAAAACCCTTTGAGGAGAAAATCTCTGGGGATCCTAGGCCTGGCTGCCTTCCCTCCAGGCTTGGAATATTTTGCTTAGTGATGGTTCTGCTGCTGCAATTTGGAAAGCCAATTAAAGGGGTGGTAGAAAAGATTCCAATTTAGAGGAAAGCTCTTACTTGATCCCTCTAACAGGAACGCTGTTGAAGGTTTTGAGTTCTACTCTACAACAACGGGCAACCAAGGTGGGAGGAGGAAGAGGAATGACTGCTGAGGTACTCACCCAGCCTACCCACCCTAAAAATAAAACAGGTGAACCAGAGACAGTCACGGGGGAATGCGGTGAAGGTGCCTTGCTCATAAATTAATACTACAGCCAAAGGAGATAGCTGTAACCACCCTTCATGGCTAGTCCTTATTCTACACCAGGAGCTGCAATTGAGTCTCAAATGGCTAAAGCTACACCCAGAGCAAAGACATTCCCAGCTATGGGCCAGGTGAGAAGGACCCCACCCCAAGTTTCATACATTCAAGATGCAGACTTTATAGGTACAGAGCGAGATCATTAGCTACAGGGAGATCTGAACCATGATACTTAATTGTCATGGTTGACATGCCCCAGAAACAAATTTGGAAGGAGCTGGATGGAGCAAACAGTGTTGTAGACTCTCACAGATGGCAGATACATGCTTAACAGGCACGAGCAGACTGAGTTGTCCTTAAGTAGATGATTTGACCTGCATGTAGCTCTGTAAGGCAGAGGAAGCAATGAGTGGACCTGCACTTAGGTATGTAAGGCAGAGTAAGCAGTGGTCTCACTTGCATGAAGGTTGCAGAAGCAGTAAATATGAATTAGCAAAGGCAAGCCAACCAGTCCCACTAGAAAGTCAATTAAAGGTGACAAAATACTCAGAGGATTTTAGCAGCAAAGGCAGGACTTGAATATGAGGTAAGTATGCCACATGGGGCCATGGCTCCTCAACAATACCTCCAAGTCCCGCGCTGTAGGAAAAATAAGAAAGTGATGGGAAAGCACCATGACCCACATGCAGATATTAAAACTAATTTACAGCATCATCAGTAGCTTAGCTGACCTTCAGAGTATAATAGCAGTGTGCAAATGTAATAGAGCAGCATCAATATTGAGTAACTATAGGTTATAGATGTAGCAGTGCAAATGAACATAGACTGTAGGGAGGCAACACTCTGAAATAAGCAAATTGGCTAGGCAGTGCAGTGAAAACAGCAGCAATGAGGTACCTGGCATGAATTCTGGAAGCAGGACTGAGCTGCATGGGCTATGGTTCAGAGTGAGCCTGAACCAGGTGAAAACAATTGGAAAGTCCTTGCCTGGAGTTCAATGGCCAAGCAGTCAACCACTCCCACTTCCTGAGCTATGTAAGCAGTTCCTCTCAGCCTCATTGTGAAGCACTTTTTCTTTGCCCCACCATCCTCCCCTCTTCCTTCAGAGGCAGCACTTCTCTCCTTAGGAGGATTCCTAAGGTAGCTTTAGCCACAGGGATCGACCCATGGAACCTCTAGGGGTGGAACCCTCTCCGAGGGTTCCTTGCCTTTCGTACTCCTACAGGGCTGTAATTCCTCTGGAATAGAAAGTGTGAATGGCCAAAACCAAACTAACACAGTTGCACAAGCATAACACTAAACTGGTTGCATAGGACTTTGAATTAAGGTGTATAGTATGAAGAGCAGCAGCAGGGAAGCAGCTTGAGCTGAAACACACAGATAGCAATTGCAGTTGTGCTGTGAGTAAATGGGAGCAAGTAGCATGAGCTCAGGATTATCAAAACACAAGGAGTTTAGAAACAGAAGCCCCCCCAAAAGAATGCAAAATAAAACACCCAAAATCACAGAAGAGCAGGAAACAAGCAACCCAAAGAAACACACAGCCGAAGGCAAGCAATACAAACCAAATGCAGGAGAACAGAAAACAGAAGTCCTGTAAAAACAAGTAGAGGCCAAAACACAGCAAAGTGTGGGGGAGAGAGCCCCAGCAGCTTTAAAGGACCGATCAACAGCCTCTGACTGCAAAGAAAAAGTGCTTCAGAAGGAGGCTGAGAGGAACTGCTTATATAGCTCAGGAAGGGGGCGTGACTGATTGCTTCTTCACTGAACTATAGTCCCAGCCTTCCAATTATGCTGCACTGGTGAGGGTCCCCAAAACTCCATATCAGTAGCTCTTAAAAGGATGGTTCGTGAGTACTGATTTAAAGCCCTTAAAGATACTTTTTTCTGTGTGCTGCCTGCTGCTCTGACAACCAATTCAACTCCCCACCACATGTTCTGATGGACTGAATAACATTCACCAGCAACACTTTGTGGGAGAAGGATCAGTTGCCAGTAGCAGCCTATTAATGCCTCCACTCCAGACTGTGATCTGATGCCTTGTTAAAGCACGTCATGTGACACCAGCTGTGTGGCTGAGTCAGCGCGATTCTCAGTGCACAGACTTTGTGGTCACATGACAAGCTCTCCAACGCACTGCTCCTTCCTGGTCCTGGTATCTCCACCACCCCTAAGGTTAACAGGTCTCATGAACTTAGGCATGCATCACTAATGCTACACCATTGCAGATGGCACAGGTACTTGGGGAGGAGGTGGCTGGGGAGATGAAAAAAAAAGTATGAGTACAAGAGAAAAAATGAGGATACAGTTGCACTAATACCGTCATTGCCCCAGTGAGCAGGCACTGAAGAGCTGTAGATGTCTTTAGACAAAAGTGCTTGCCTTGGGGCACCTAAAGTACAGGAATTTTACACCTGGCAGTGTCTCCTCCCAGCTGAAATTTTTTCTCCTCACACTTCTGTTAATGCATCCCACAGTATTCAAAATTACACATATTTCACTATAATTTATTATATCTGTGTCTCATTCCAGTTACACCAGTTTCTACACCCAGTTTCACCAGTATTAGTTGCAGCAGTGTCACTTCCCAGTTATTCAGTTTCTCCTCCAGGTTACACCAACATCTCTACTTCCCAGTTTTGGTCACAGGATCCCAGTTACACCAGTTTTTTTTTTACATACTAAATAAAAGAAAGTCATTCAGTTCCACGGAAATGTTTCTGCAGTTCACCACATTATTATGCAATACATGACAAAATTCTGAAGTTTAAGGTAGAGTTTTGTGAAATTTTCCTCCATTTTTTATGGAATTTTGCGAAAGTGAATTCTGCATTTCACATCACTATACCCTATTTTTTCATTTTTTAAATGATCCACACTTCATATTACTTTATAAGACCAGTACACTCTCCCTCTTGGCTCACAGCCACAGCACATCTTGAGCCAGCAGGCATGTTTTGCTCCAGAGTGTCCTATGACTTGCTAGCAAAAGGAGTTCTTCCCTCTTTCAACAGAATCATAGCAAAAGTAACCCCATCCAATTGGAGCCAGTCTCATTCTTCACATGGTTGAGTACCAGGAGGACATTGGGAAGATCCCTCGGGACAGTTTTTCCAATGAGGAATGTCTCTCTTTCAGTACGTGACCTCCACGTGTCCTCAGAACTTTTACTCCCTCTCACAATGTGCACAGCAGTCAGCTACTCCCTCAACATAAAGTGCTTAGCTATGGATCACAGTCATTTGACCTACACTGAAGGTAATTAAATCACCTTACCTCAACTGGCATACAGGTATGGCAATGCCCCTTCAACAATCCAGCAGTGTCAGTGGCTCAGTAGGTAGCACACTCACCTCTAAGGCCAGGAGATCAGAAGGCTGTGGGTTCAGTTCCCACATCTGGCACTTGGGTTAATATCCCAGTACTGACACTGTAGTGCAGCATGAGAGGGGTGCTGCACTTCTGAGGTGCCGTCTTTCAGATGAGATGTTAAACTGAGGTCCCATCTGCCTGGATTGGTGGTAGTTCAGGTGGATATTAAAGATCCCATGGCACTTATCGAAAAGAGTAGGGGAATTTCCCCGGTGTCCTGGCCAAATTTCCCTCATTCACTAAAAATACCACCAACAGCTTAATCTGGTTCAAGGTCAGTTGGCATTCATCTGTATCCCCCTCCCCTGGGTCATGCCTGAAAATAGGCAGGATTTGTCTAGTGCACTTACCCGGTCAACAAAAGCTAAATAATAAATAAATCCTGCTACTTTTACAATGGATCAGGTGTATGACTGGGCAGTATTCATGAGTATATACATAGTACACACATACATATACATGGTACACACAAAACCATGACTGGGATGTAAACATACCAGGATACACTATCTACAGGAGGGACAGGAGGGTAAAAGAGGCGGAGGAGTAGCTCTTTACATAAGGGAAGGAATAAAAGCAACAGAACAAAAGGGTAAACAGGGAGGAGAAGAAGCACTGTAGGTAAATTTGGAGACAGGCAATGGCACCACAATCTGCATAGGGGTTGTATACAGACCCCCTTCTCAGGGGGAGGAAATGGACAAGGAAATGATAGAAAGTATACTTAGAATGGCAGAAAAAGGGGAGATATTACTGATGGGTGATCTGAATATGCCAGATGTTAACTGGAGTGCAGTTGCAACTGCCACTTCGAAGAGTGGAGTTATTCTAGATGCCCTACATGGGGGCATGCCTTAGACAACTAGTATTGGAGCCCACTTGAGAGGGAGCAATATTAGACTTGCTTCTCTCAAATGGAGATGGAGAGAGGATCACAGATGTAGAAGTGGGTAGCCATCTGGGAACTAGCGACCATCGAACAGTATGGTTCACAATAAACACAGCAATAGAGTCAAGCCATACAAAGACAAAAGTACTGGACTTTAGGAGGGCTGACTTTGCCAAAATGGGTGAGTACCCTAAGGAATGCACTAGCAAATGGGCAGGAAGGAGGGTGGAAGAACAATGGGGAATAATAAAACTGCCATCACAGAGGTAACGAGCCTTTGTGTGAAGCAAATAAACAAAACAAAATGATGTAAGAAACCACTATGGTTCTCAAAGAAGTGGCAGTGAAGGTTCAAGAGAAAAAGAAAGCATTCAGGAAGTACAAGGAATCGCTGAAGGAGCAGGACAGAGAACTGTATCAGTTAAAGCAAAAGGAGGCTGGGAAGGCAGTCAGAACAGCAAAGGCCCACACCAAGGAAAAGATAGCCAACTCAGTTAAGAAGGGAAATAAAACCTTTTATAGGTACATCAGGGAGCGAAGGAAGACCAAAGGAGGGATAGTGAGGCTTAATAAAGGGAGGGAGGGTGGGCAGAGGAGACTGTGAAAAGGCAGAGATACTAAACAAATATTTTGCTCAGTATTTACAAATGAAGAGGGGAGGTGCATAAAACAAACAGTAGAAACACTCTGGATACAGAAGTTGATACCAGCCCATTTACAGAAGAAAGGGTTCTGAAAGAACTCTTAAAACTGAAGGTGGACAAAGCAATGGGGCCTGATGGGATTCATCCCAGAATTTAAAGAACTAAGGGTAGAACTAGTGACACCACTGACTACCCTTTTAACAAATCATGGGAGGATGGGTGGTACCTGAGGACTGGGGAGGGCAGATGTGATTCCCCTTCACAAAAGTGGGAGCAAGGCAGAAGCAGGAAACTACAGACCTGTTAGTTTAACCTCAGTGGTAGGGAAAATGATGGAATCACTTCTGAAGGAAAGAATTGTTGAGTATCTAGAGGTCAGAGGGGCACAGGACCCTAGGCAGCATGGATTCACAGCGGGAAGCTCATGCCAGATGAATCTGATAGATTTCTTTGACTGGGTGACCAAAGTAGTAGATCAGGGAGGGGCTGTGGACATGGCCTACCTAGACTTTAGCAAGGCATTTGACACAGTCCCACACAAAAGATTAATATACAAGTTAGCCAGCCTGGGATTGGGTCCCAAGATGACAGCCTGGGTAAAGAATTGGCTGGAGAATAGGACACAGAGAGTAATAGTAAATGGAGTCCACTCAGAAGAAAGGAGGGTTACTAGTGGGGTACCGCAGGGTTCAGTGAGTTAGGATCGGGTCCCTTCAATGTCTTTATAGTTTACATTGCAGAAGGACTGAAGGAAAAGTATGTCTCTTTGCAGATGACACAAAGATCTGCAACAGAGTTGATGCACAGGTGGGGTGGAAAGGATGAAAGGGACTTGGCAAGGTTAGAGGAATGGTCAAATGTATGGCAGCTTAGATTCAATGCTAAGAAGTGCAAGGTAATGCACCTGGGAAACAAAACCCAGGGAAGAGTACACAATGGGGGTGAGATACTAACAACAACAAAATGGAAAGGGACCTGGGGTAGTCATATCAGATGACCTAAAGGTGGGCAAGCAATGTGAGAGGGCAGCAAGGAGGGTTGGGGATACTGGGATGCATAGGAGAGGCATCACCAGTAGAAAACAGAAGTTATTATCCCTCTGTACAGACAGCTGGTGAGACCCCATCTGAGTAGTGTGCAGTTCTGGAGACCCAATCTCCCAAAGATATAGACAGGATGGAAGCTGTCCAGAGGAGGGCAACTAAAATGGTGCAGGGTCTGCACTGGAAGACATATGAAGGGAGACTTAAGGGAGCTTAATATGTATAGCCTCGTGGAAAGGAGGGAGAGGGGGACATGATAGAAACTTCAAGTACCTCAAGGGAATCATCAAAGTCCAAGAGGGTAGCATCTTTCAAAAAAGAGGTGTACAAGAACAAGAGGGCACAATTTGAAGATGGGGGGCAGCTCAGAGGTAATTTAAGGAAGTATTTTTCACAGGAGAGGTTGTGGATGCATGGAATGGCCTCGGAGGAGGTTGTGGAGTCAAAAACAGTGGTGGAATTCAAGCATGCATGGGACAGCCATAAGGCAATTCTAGGGGGTGGGGGTAGGAAGAAGTAGGCTGCTGGTTAACTAGGATCTGCAGCTTATCCAGTAGGTAGGGAAATGGGCAGACTGGGTGGGCCAAGCGGTCCTTATCTGCCGTCAGATTCTATGTTTCTATGTTAAGTATGGTCTGGCTTCCACAAAACACTCATGAAAAATGCACAATTTTCACAAACACTCATCAAAGTCTACGTTAGCTACTGATGTAATTTTTTACATTTTTGACAAATATAACATGGACATCCTTAAAACAAAAGATTATAAAAATTCCCATACGCACTCTTCTTTTCAAGATCTATGAATCTGCCAAATTTAATGGCAATATGTTATTTGGTTTTAAAGTTGCAAGGATTTATAGTTTTGCAGTTTACATACAGTACTTGCAAAACTTTACATAACAGTTTCTGTTTGTTTGGCTACTTAGAACTGTCCCCTTTGAAGCTAAAAATGTGAAATCTGGCCCACATACTCATGTGGTATTTCAATTTAAATGTCTTACATTTGGTTTAGTGTGAATAAGCTGTTTTAAAATTGGATGGAAATAATTAGAATTGAAATGTTGACTCAGTGTTTGAAACATAGAATGTGTCAGCAGAAAAGGACTGCTATGCAATCTAGTATGCCCTATTTTCCCCAGACTATTACTATACACTCGACCAAATTTGACTGGGTGACCAAAGTAGTAGATCAGGGAAGGGCTGTGGATATGGCCTACCTAGACTTTAGCAAGGCATTTGACACAGTCCCACACAAAAGATTAATATACAAGTTAGTCAGACTGGGTGTGTGTTTCAGGGTGGTAGCCTGGGTAAAAAATTGGCTGGACAACAGGACACAGAGAATAATAGTAAACAGAGCCCACTCCAAAAAAAGGGGGGTTACTAGCAAAGTACTGCAGGGTTAAGTGCTGGGTCTGGTCCTTTTTAATGTCTTTATAAGTGACATTGCAGAGGGACTCTAAGGAAAAGTATGCATCTTTGCAGATGACACAAAGATCTGCAATAAGGTTAATACGCAACGGAGTGGTGGAAAGGATGAGAGGGGACTTAGCAAGTTTTGAGGAATCGTCCAAAGTATGGCAGCTTAGATTCAATGCAAAGAAGTGCAAAGTAATGTACCTGGGAAATAAAAACCCTGGGGAAGAGTACACAATGGGGGATTAACAACAGCAAAAATGGAAAGGGACCTCCGGGTAGTCATATCAGATGAATGAAAGGTAAGCAAGCAATGTGAAATGGCAATAAGAATGGCTGGGGGGGATACTGGGATGTATAGGGAGAGACATCATCAGTAGAAAACAGGAAGTTGTTATCCCTCTATAAAGACAGTTAGTGGGACCCCATCTAGAGTACTGCACGCAGTTCTGGAGACCCCATCTTCGCAAAGACATAGACAGGATGGATGCAGTCCAGCTGAGGGCAACTAAAATGGTACAGGGTCTGCAACAGAAGCTAAACAAAGAGAGACTAAATTAGCTTACTATGTATACCCTTGGGGAAAGGAGGGAGAGGGGGAAATGACAGAAACTTTCAAATACCTCAAGGGGATCAACAAAGTCCAAGAAGGTAGCATCTTTCAGAAAAAGAGATGTGCAAGAACAAATGGACACAATCTGAAGATAGAGGGGAGACAGCACAGGGGCAATGTGAGGAAGTATTTTTTTCACAGAAAGGGTGGTGGACACATGGAACGGCCTTCCTGAGGAGTTTGCGTGGTCAAAAACAATGGGGGAATTCAAGAATCCATGGGACAGACATAAGGAAATTCTGGTTGGGGTTAGGAAGAAGTAGGCTGTTAGTTAACTAAGATCTGCAGCTTATCCAATAGTTAGGGAAATGAGCAGACTAGGTGAGCCAAGCAGTCCTTATCTGCCATCAAAGTCTATGTTTCTCTGTTTCTATTTGGTCATGGTCACCCTTCCTGCTCCTTTAATGCTATCTGTTGTACTTGAGTGCCTATCTCATGCATGCATGAAGCTCCCCAGTGTTTTTGCTCCCACCACCTCTTCTGGAAGCCTGTTCTAAGCATCCATCACCCTTTTTGTGAAAAGGCATTTCTTCACATCTCTCTTGAACTTCCCCCGCCAATCTTCATAGCATGCCTCTGCATTCTGGTGCTTATCATCTTTAGAAAGGGTCTCCCCTCCTGCTCCTTGCTCACCCTGAGAGGTGCTTGTAGGTCTCAATCATGTCCACTTTAGCTCTCCTTTCCTCCAGGATTCTCTATTCATATGGTTTCTTGTGTAATCCCATCACCATTTTGGTAGACCTCCTGTGGACTTCTTCCACTCTGTCGATGTCTCTGGAGAGGTGTGGCCTACAGAACTTGGCACAGTACTTAAGGTGCGGTCTCACTGGTGAATGATACAACAGCAACACCACTTCCCTTCTCCTGCTAGAAACCCCTCCCTATGCACCCCAACATCTGTCTAGCCTTGCCTACTGTGGCTACATGACAATTTGCACCAGTTAATCCAGTCCACAACACCTCGCTTCATCCTGTGAGCTCCAGCATAAACTGCACCCTGAACAATCTACCGTCACTTTCTGTGTAAAAAAATTGCCCCCTGGGAATTCAACCCTAGCAAAAATGTAATAGATAAAACTCTGTGGGATGCAAATTGGGAACAGATCATGCAAGGAGGTGATTGGCATTGGAGCTCATAGTCCAGACTGAGTTGTCGTATTGTGGCATGACTGCAAAAAACTGATGTATCCATGCCTACTGCCATTTTTCACTGCCCTGCCAACTTCAGTTCATCAGACATGATTACCTCAAGGTGCCTTTCTTGCTTGGTAACTGTAACCCCCCCCCAATCTGGTACACAGCCCCCAGGTTTCCCTTCCCCAGTGGTGCACTTTTTGACATTGAAACCAAGCTGTCACACCCTAGATTGCTCTTCTAATTTCCTTACACTCATTTACACTCTCTCCATCCACAGCTGGGTGTCCACCCTGTTGCAGATTTTTGTGTCATCCACAAAAAGAAACACTCTCCCTCCAGTTCCTCAGCAATATCACTTATACAGACATTGAAGAGGATAGAACCCAGTACCAATCTCTGTGATACTCCAAGACCACTCTGTTGTCTTCTGAGGGAATGCGAATTTACCGCTACCTTCTGCCCCCTATCTTTTAACCAGATACCCAGATTGTCACAAACCCACTCAGTGGGTCAGGCCCTCTACTCCCAAAGTGACAACCTCTGAGCGTAGTCTTGTGAACAGTGTAACAGACAAGGTAACCCTCTTGTCTGTTTTTGTGAATTCGGATCAACCTTTGGTCTCAAGTTCTGAAGGGATTCAAACTGTTAACCTTTTTTTAGCATACCCAATGCACAGGCTCAGATATATCTGTCTTCGGGGGGTCAGATATCTTTGCCTATGGGCACCTAACTGGGTATACAGAGATGAACCCTTTAAAACTTTAATAAAGACCTCAGATTTAAAATTCTGCTCTTTCCAGTTTGGTATCACCATTCAAGCATATGTTTAGTATCTGCAATAACCATATACTTTTCTTACAACTAAAAAGAAGTCAAAGACAGACCAAGTAAGTTCTGAAAAGAATTTTACTAAAATATTTAAAAATATGTAAAACACAAAATATAGAACTCTTATACCACCAGACATACAAATATTTTAAAAGAAACAAGGTTTAAACAGTGCAAATTCCTACTTAAAGTACTTAGATTTGAAATCTTTCCTAATATCTGTTTACAAGTGCTCCAAAGATCTTTCCTCAGTCAGAGTCTAGCTAAAAGATGTGTCTCTGTGAAGTAAAACAGACTAAATTAAAAGCTGGCTTTTACACCACCTCTTTTCAGGAGGTCACCTAGCTCCTCCCTGTCAGGATATATGAAAATATATATCTTATACAAAAGTATTACATTCTGTCACTTTGGCATAATTCATGTCCTTTAAATGACACTTCTTTTGATCTCATAATAAGCTTTCTCCTTCCAGGACATGACAGCATCTTTATGATTTCGCACTTCTATGTAATAACCTGGGTTTTCCTTCCAACATCATAAAATGGATATGTTATAGCAACTATGGTTGTAATTAACTCAGGCCTTACATGTAACACATTGTCACTAAAAACTGAGTGTGTGTGTGAACTCACATGCTGTCAGCATTTTTCTTATGAGTTGCATCTTTCAGCTGAAATCTGGGGAGGTTGATGAGTGAGGCCATTCTAAGAGTATTAGATCTTTTTTAACAGAGACAGTCAGTTGTACATTTTATATAAAAAAAATGATACAGCACTCATAGCTGACTGTCTGCATCACACAGCTTACCACCTTTTCCCCTACCATCAGGTTGCTAAGTTTCTAAATCAGCCTCCTACAGTGTCAAAGGCCATACTGAAGTCCAGATAGGCTACATGCACTTACCTTCCCTGATCCACCTCCCTAGTTACTCACTCAAAGGAATCCATGAGATTTGTTTAACAAGACTTGCCCCCTGTGAAGCTATGCTGCTGGTGGTACTGAAGCCAATTTGCCTTCAGGTACTCCATCAGTCTCTCCTTCAGCAGACTCTTCTTTAATTTCCCCACCACTGATGTAAGACTGACTGGTTTGTAATTGGTAGCCTCCTCTCTGCTGACATTCTTGTGCAGAGGGACCACATCGGCCCTCCTTCAGTCCTCTAGAACTACCCCCATCAAATGCTGAATAGTATTGCCAGAGGGGTAGCTAGCAACATGCTCAGTTCTTTTAGTACCCTTGGTGGATCCCATCTGGCCCCATCCTCTTGTTTTTCTTTAGGGCTTCCAATAACCAATGGACTCTGTCTTCTGAAAATGGACTTGTGTCCACTCCTCCCTCCCTCCCTCCCCTGTTACCTGTTAATGCATGGCCGTCCATCCCTCCCTCCACTGTGAAGACTGAGCTGAAGCCTTTGTTTAAAATGTCACCTTTTTCTTGGTCTTCCTCTGCACAGTTCCCTCACCCCGCTCTCCTGATCCTCACTATACCACCCTCTGGTCTTCTTCTTTTCACTCACATACTGAAAGAATGTCTTTTCCCCTTTTTGTCCTCCTGGGTGATGCTCTCCTCTGTTTGAGCCTTTGGTGTTCTCATCTTCATTCCTGGCTCCCTTTGTTTGCCTTAATATGCATCCTTGTTCCCATCCATTTCGGGCCCCTTGTACTTCCTAAAAGCTGTTTTTTCCTCATTTACTGCACTAGCCACCTCCTTTGAGAACCATACTGGCCTCTCTCTCCTCTTATCCTAGCATATTTCTTTCAGACAGCCTGCCTTTACCTTAAGTATTCCCTCCTTTATCCTTTTCCCTTGTGCTTTCACTTCCCACATGTACCCCCACTTCAAGGTATTTACTAATGCAGTCTCCCATTTTCTCCTGTCCAATCCATATGCCAAACCCCACTATATGATGATGGCTTGTACCAAGGAGGCTCCTCACAGTGACATCTGCAATGCTGTCCCTTTTTGTAAGTACCATATCCAGTACTGCCCCATCACCAGTGTAATCTGCAATGAGCTCCTTGAGAAATTCCTGTTGCAGTGAGTCTGGGATGGCCCTGCTTCTAGTTGAATCTGTGGACAGAATACTTCAGTCTACATCTGGTAGATTAAATCCTCCCATAATCACTACCCCCCCTTTTAATAATAATAATAATAATAATAATTTTATTTATATAGCGCAATCTCTAAAATCAAAGCACTGTACAATTCATAAAAAGAATTAAAAGAACAAAACATAATATCAAGAACAGATTGAGATCAGGTAATAAAATACAAAACAAGCAGGAGCATACGACCAACCTAGTCACCAAGTGCCTGGCTGAAGAAAACTTTTTTAAGCTGTTTTAAAGCTCCCCATGGTCTGGCACTCTCAAATCTGATGAGGCAGAGAATTCCAAAGAGTCGGGGCTGTAAACATAAAAGGTCATGATCCAGAAGTTTTCAACCACACCCTGGGAATCTCTAACAACCCTTCATCAGCTGAGCAGAGTGAGTGGGCAAGGCAGTAAGGATCAAGGAGCTCTTGCAAGTAGCCCGGGCCCTGTCCATGTAGGGCTTTAAAGGTCAGAAGACCGAGCTTGAAGGTGATACACCACTGAACAGGCAGCCAATGCAGTTCACGCAGCATAGGCGTGATTTTGTCATTCTACCTATGTCACCCCCCAAAACAGTATCTGAGTCCTCCCTCTATGGTCTGTACACTACTGTCACATGAATAAAGGCCCTAGACCCTATCTCTAGGCCAGCCTAGCCATTCCTCATCCCTGCTGTTTCCTTGTGTCTTCATGGTCTTTATACCTTCACTCACATATAAAAAAACTCCTTCATCCCTATGCTATCCTTCCAAAACACTGTGTATCCTGATATGGCCACATCCCTGCTATGGTTGTCAGTGCACCGTGACTCTGATATGACCACCAGATCCAGATCTGGCTCTTCAGTGGTAGCCTCAAGGTCAGGAATTTTGTTTCCTAGGACCTTGTATTGGCACACATGATTCTCCACTCCATAAGTCCCTCCCTGTACCTACATTGCCCTTCCTTACCGACTCCATCCTTCACCCTTCTCTTGTTCATAGAAACTTAGAAGTTGATGGCAGATAGGACTGCATGGCACATCCAGTCAGCCCATTTTTTCTACCTTATGAATGTGCCATAGGCCTGTACTCTGTACTGTCCTCCCACTTTATATCCTCCCTCTGTCCACCCTCCCTATTTCTTCCCTCAGCCATAGAACAACCTTCCTTCTCTCCTATCCTTCCCCCGCTTGTTGTTATGCCCCTCTACCCCTGGGGAATTTGTTTCCTCTGGGCTTTTCCTCTCTGCTGCTTCATTTTCAGGGGTCAGGGCATTCATAGCCTACAGTATATATTTTTTCCTCCATCCCTACTTGGCTAGATTAAATGTCTGTAGAAGAACCTTTTAAACCTTCCCCTCAGGACTGCTGTTCTCCTCCTCTTGGAGGGATGGAGGACATCTTTCTTGTACAGGCTCCCCCCACCAGTAGGACCCCAGTCCCCAATAAAGCCAAACTTCTCTTCCCTGTACCATGTCTTCAACCAGTCATTGAAGATCATAGTGCAGTGTTCCCTAGCCTCCCCCTTGCCATATGCTGGTAGTAGCTTGACAGGTCATTAGTTCCTAGAAGGACAATGGCGTCCAATTCCCCCATGCACTGTCACACTAGTAATCCTAAGGAACCACTTACCATTTCTCCATGCTGCAGTACCAAGAAGGCACCTCACCTCCCGTTTTCCTTCTGACACTGTTCCCAAAACCACCCCAGCAATTGATTCCCCCATGAGAAGCTGCTTCCTCTTCAGCTGGGGTCCTCTTCCTCTGATCTTGAGGCCTCGTCTCTGAATGACCCTCACACCCTCTCTTGCTACTACCATTGGTGCCTCCTCTTGGCAGTCGTATCCTGCTAGAGTAGCATTTGAGTTGTGCAGTGGCACCGGCTGAGGAATGTGTTCCTGACTCCCACCCCCACCTTCCCAGAGCCCACTACAGTCCAGCTAGCCTTCTTTCTTGGCATCCTCTGATGCAACAGCAATGGATGTGGTGGCAAAATCCAAATTCTTGCACTCACACTGAAGCACACAGAGGCAAATCCAAGTATAGTCAAATAAAGTTTATTGTGCTCAACATCCAGGTGGACAGTGCCAGTACCCCAGCACTTCAGCACTAAGCCTTCATCGGGGGGTGTAGCTTGGACAGTTAAATACACATAGTAAATACCTTCAAGGTCATGACATCATATTGTGTTCAACCAATCAGATTAACATACAAAAAACTGTAAAACTGTCACAAGTTTTTAAATAAATTCTATTATGTCAATATGAAAACAAAGCACTGTGTTCAGGACAAATCTACTTAAATTTTAATTTTAATGCAATCAATTGATTAATGTCCCATGCTGACAGTAAAGAAATGAATCAAAGAAACAAACTGAAAAGAAATAAACAGCAGTAAGCAAAACAGATGTTTATTTATTTTATTTAACAAAAATTCGGATTACAAATACCTTTGAGCTGAAAGCTCATTTACACAGGTTCCACTTCAGTAGAAAACAACAACAGACAAGCATAATTTTATTTTTTTTCTCTGCTGGCTCCTGGTCAGCACCTCTCTCTTCATCGCATCCCCCTCTTGTATCCGGCCACCATTTGGTCAGTCCCCCATCTTCCTGAGGCCCCTTCCTTCTCCCCCCCCGTGGATTGCCCCCCATGGTAGGGTGACAGGGAGCCCCCATCTCACAGGCCAGGTCCGGATCCACTTCCAGTTCCAGTGATGCCTCTAAAGCTGGGGCACCTGTAGTATGGTCATCAAGTCGCAGTGACCAGGACACCATTTTTTCCCTATTTTTCTTCCCTTATGGGGTGCAGAGTGCAATAATGCCATTGACATGGTCGCACACACTTTTGTGCACACCACATCAAGTGTATGCCAAGCTCCGACCCCCTTGCAATCATGGCACCATGTCACCAACCCCCAGCCACTGCTAGGGGTCAGGCACACAGTGACCAAGGTTCTCACCCCTCCCAAGAGATGGAGAGCAGTCTACCAGAAGCTCAATCCATCTCCCCCCCACCAACCTACGATGACCCTTGCTCACTCCTGAACATGGATCGCCAGCATGGAGTGAGGTGTGGCATCCAGCACCTCAGTCCTCAGCACCACCAGGCTGGCTACAGACAAACATAATTACATGAGAAGAGAATGAACCTTATACGGTCAGATGGCATAAGACCAAGACAATTGAGCCAACTCAGAGTTACTGTGAAAGCCAGCAGTTACAATGAAACAGTACCATTGCTAGGATGTATACATTGATAATGAAATAGGGTGGGATGTTTTGTTAAGTGTATGGTACTTAATAAAACAGCTTGTGCCTAGACCAAATAAAATGCAGAAGATCATGCAAATAAGCCAGAGGAGCCATTGTCAGATAAGCCAGAGGAGGCATCATCAGGAATTACGGAAGTCGGGAAGCAGTGAAGCGAAGAGAAAGAACAGGGGAGGACAAAGAGGGGGCTGGGGGGGTAGGAAGGGGAGAGAAGCAGAGGTTAGGAGCCAAAGCAGCTTAGGGGCAGTTGGTCAGTGCAACAAGTTGGGGCATATCGGGTCTAAGAAGGGCAGTCATAGTTGTGCATGTGATCACTCTTTAAAATTTCAGGTTTTCTGACTCGATATCTAAGGATCCACAGAAAATCACTGGAAATATGAAATGACCAGGTGGAGTGGGGGAGAGGGGAGAGACAATTAACCCTTGTGCTAAAGATTGGTATACTATAGTGATCACCCTTGTAGTGTTTCATGGATTCATAAGTTAAGTTAATTTTCAGGGGATCCACATTTATTTTCAAGCAGAGACCTAGGAAAAAATAGAAATATGGAGAAGAATAATTATCATTAAAAACTTACATAGCGTCTTATTCAAAATCTAGCATTATTAACTCTTTTTCTATGTCAGAAATGGCGTCCCGTCTCAGTGGTCATTTAATCCATCTGGTTTAGCAGTTTGTAACCTAAAGATCAATTGGCTTTCCTTCTGCAACATGTGATTAATCCTGCCTCCCCCAAACTTGGGTGTGGGCACAAATTCAGTTCTCATGAACTTCAACTCACTTGGGTCTGACTTGTGTTTGTTTAGAAGATGAGCCCCTACTGGTGTATCCTCTCTCTAGTTTATGATTGACCTCACATGCTCTTGTATCCCAGTTTTGAGGTTTCAAATGGTGCACCATATGTTTAACATTTTGCATGGGCAGCAGTGTACATAAACTACAAACACTGTATCACAGGTTAAGCATTCTCTAATGTCAAATTTGAGATCTGGTTTCCCTGGGTGTACTAATATTTTACCTGTGCAACAATATTCGCAAACATTGCAACTTTGGCATTTGTAGCTGCCTCCCGTTCTTTTGGGTAACCAATTAAGGTGTGAGCTGGCACAGCATTCCATGGGTAGTCTACTATCGACCAATTTGTCCATAAGGTTACATCTTCCGCTGAAGGTGACCTGGGTTTGGATCCTACTGCTTGTCACACTAGGTGATCCCTCCATTAGGATGGGCCACCTGTTGTGGATAATATTACACACCCTACCTGCCCAATTGTTAAACTCAGTGATGAAAGTAATGGGTCCCTGAATGTATGAGCCCCTCTTTTTATCTATCCGCAGTTCATCTCTGTTTTTTTGATGGGCTCCATTGATAGATATGTCCACTAGCTCTAACGAATACTCCCTGTTTTAAAATTTAAGCTTGAGCTCTTTAGCTTGTTCAAGAAATGTACTTTCCACATAGCAATTTCTGTGTAGCCTTAGGATTTGACTAAAAGGTAGATAATGTTTTAAGGATTTGGGATGTGCACTCTCAGCTTTTAGCACTGAGTTAGTAGCTGTTTGCTTTCTAAAGCATTTTGTAGCAACCTTCCTACAAATCCCTGTTGGTTGACTTTGCATAGGATCCAAAAAGTTAATGTTATTTCTGTCTGATGCGAATGTAAATTTCAAATTCAAGTCATTAATCTGAAGCCATGCCATAAAAGACTCACTCTCTCTGTTGTCCCCCATCATACACAAATCACGTCATCTATAAAGCAGTGCCATTTTAGGATTTTGGTATTGAAGAATGGATTTGCTTCAGCATTAAACATATGCAATTTCTCCCAAAATCCTAAAAAATAAATTAGCATATGCAGAGGCCATGGATGCACCCATGGCCATACCTCATACTTGAATGTAAAATGTATTCTCAAATTCAAAATAATTGTGAGTTAATATGAATTCAAGCTGGTCACGTGATGACAGCCTGAGAAGTGGCAGCAACCCTCCATAGCTCCGCGTCTCTGTTGCTTATCTCGGTTAACTAACTCAGTCCCCCAGTTTCTATATGCAGTAGAATTGTGAAATTTTGCCTGATTAACACTTGGGACAAGTATAAATGAGTTAAAAATGGAGGTGTATATGAAGAAAGCACCTCCAAAACACTCACCCCCGCCCTCCCCAGAGAAGGACAAGGCCGCGAAGCGCCCGAAACATCAGACGGCAGGCTCCAGTAAAATTAGCGCCGTCTCCAGTGCTCTCTCAGAGCAGCGATTCCTCGAGGTGATGCAGCCCCTACAGCAAAAAATCGCAGAGATCCATGATGATCTCCATCAGGTTAAGGCCTCCGTTCAGTCCCTGACCATTAGAGTGTCCGACTCGGAAGTCAAACTGATCTCTTTGGAGAAAAAGCAAGATAGGAGTGAGTTGATGCTGTCTCTTCAGGGAAAATAAATCAAAAAGCTTGAGGAGAAAATTGAGGACCTAGAGGGCAGAAGTAGAAGAAACAATCTACTAATCATTGGCATACCTGAAAAAGAAGAGGGAGCTGCTCTGATTCTCTTCCTCCAGAAGCTGTGTGAAAAAATTGTTGGTCCTTCCCCGAACGGCGCATCCTATGTCATAGAGAGGGCGCATCAGGCGCTTCGTCCTCCTCCACAGCCTGGTTCTCCTCCAAGGCCCCTCATTTGTAAAATGCTTAATTATCTGGATAAGCAACACATGTTAGTGAGGGTGCGTGACCTGAGAGAAGTCCTTTGGGAAGGGCATAAAATCAGGATTACCCAGGATTTGCCACAGTCGGTTCGGATAAAGAGGCAAGAAATGCATCCTACTGTGACGAAACTAATTGCATCAAGCATCCCTTTCCGCATGAAATATCCAGCAGTCCATCACGTGAAGATTGGAGAGAAGTGGATATCCTTTGACTTGCAGGAACAAGTGAAGCAGTAGCTCAGAAACCTCCTCCTGGACCTCTTTAAGTGAAAGGACTCACTGGCTGCATGTATATGTATGTGGGGCACAGAGGTTTAATAATGTAACTGGAAGAGTCACCAGTGTTAGAATGGACTGCCTTTCCTTGGATTAGTGACTGAGCATGAGTGGTTTGCTCCTTGGCCGGGACGTCCTGAAGACCAGTCCCCCTTTTTTTTTTATATCTAGCCTTCCACTGCTTCCATATGGAGAGGGAGTGGAGTCAAGACGAAAGCAGTACAGATCATTCGGGAAGTGAACTCTCTTGAAGAGCGCCTGATATAATGTTTAAAACAGAGGACTGGACAGTCGGTTGGACTAGATTCTCTGTTAAATTAAGACTGTCTGGTCACTATTCAATTGTACAGGAACAATTGTATATATATTGTTGGGGATTAATGCATGGGGTTACGTTATCCATCATTCCTGGGGGGGGGTGAGGGAGGGGTGATGGGGTGTTTCTATCCTCTTGGTCATGTTGCGCTATTAATAGTCACTTGGAGGATTAGTTACTCAGAGTGCAGAGCAGGTAGTAGTCAAATGTTGTTTTATTGGGGGATCTTAGGGAATGTAACAGTCGTAAGTGCAATGAGGGCGTGGGAGAGATGGAGGGGAGGGAGTTGGAGGGTGGCTAGAACACTCAGTAACTGTGCTAAGACATCACCCACCTGAGAGTGAATTGTGGTGCAGTTTACTAGAACTGGGGGGAGTGAGGGGTGGTATATTGTTGGAATTTTTTGAGGGTTCTGAGAGGTGGGGATATCAGAGTAAGATGGTATATAAGTTCCCTTTTCTAGTAGATTTGGGGGTTATTGGGGGGGTAGTTAGGCGTGTGCCTTTATCTTCTTCTGAAATGGTTTTCATGTGGAGGTTAGATTGACGTAGAGTGTGACTACTGGTGCCGATGATGACTCGTACCATCCTGGTTCTTATGGGATTGCTCTAATAATGGCTAATTACTATAAAACTGTAGGCTGGAATATTAAAAGAGTGCGTGATAAATGCAAGAGACAAGTCGTTCTTAGACATTTACATCAGCTACATGCTGAGATCGCTTGCCTCCAGGAGATGCACCTCCGTAGGCAGGACGTTAGCCTGTTTCTCAAGGGGTGGGTTGGGCAGGCCTACGGCGTGGGGAAATCCACATCCAGTGGGGGGATAGTGATATTAATAGAGAAAAAAACTCCATTCGGGCTGGACAAAGAGATTTGGGATGCAGAGGGAAGATATATAATACTAAATGGGTGTCTGGAAGGGCAACAGATTGCCCTTGGATCGGTATACGGGCCAAACCTTGAATCTCCCCAATTTTTTGTTAAATTATTAACCCATCTGGTGGCCAACCCACCTATTTTGAGTATACTGGGAGAGACTGGAATGTGGTACCTTCTGCTGATATTGATAGGTCTGACTCCAGGAAATGGGGTTTATCTCCCTCGCAGAGGGCACTGCATGACCTCATGACTGGCGCTGATCTTCTGGATGTATGGAGAGTTCTTCATTGTGAAGAACGCCAGTACACTTACTTTTCACCCCCTCACAAAACTTTTTCCCATATTGATTTTTTCTTGTTGAGCTCCTTTGCATTATCAGTGGTAGTGTGCGAGGACATACATGCCAGGGTTATCTCCGACCATGCACCAATCTCCCTTATCTACTTCATGAGATCAAATACCCAAAGGGATGTTTTCTGGAAATTAAACAACCAGTTACTTCAAAAATTGGAATCCCTCCAACACATTAGGAATTTTATGACCAACTTTCTGCGGCATAATAGAGGGTCCACCCCTAGGGTGGATATGATTTGGGCAGCACTTAAGTGTTCCTCGGGTGAGTGTCTTAGATTGTCGACAACGAGGAGTCGTCAATTTAGGGAACGGATGGCTTCCTTGCTTGCACGCATATGGTCTAAGGAACGCACTTTATCTAGATATTCCCCTGAAGAGGAGTGGATTACATTACATCAGCTGCAGAGTCAGTATTCTGAACTCATATATCAGAAGGCAGAGCTTGCCCTAAGGTGCGCTAAAATGAGATATCTAGATGCTGGTGAGAGAGCAGGCAAGCTGCTGGCCATTCGGCTTAGACAGGCTGCGGCTTCGCGAGCCATACCCTGTATTAGATCCGCCACCAGGGGCAATTTGGTGACATCCCCTCAGGAAGTGTCTGAGGCATTGAGGACTTATTACCAGACTCTGTATTCTGAAGCCCAGGAGAGAAGGCCTACAGCCAGGGACATAGTTGAGTACCTGGAAGCCACTGCTCTTCCTAGGTTACATTCCCCAGAAGTAGAACACCGTGGGAAATTAGTGGCAGTGCAGGAGGTACTAGCTGCGATTGAGCAGCTTGTGTCGGGCAAATCCCCTGGCCCAGACGGACTATCTAAAAATTTGTATAAAAGCTGTTCTCAGGAGATTGCCCCTCTTTTAGTGGAGGTGTATAACAACTGGTTTGAGGAGGGGATGTCTGAGTCCAATTTCCTTAATGCAATAATTACCCTCATTCTCAAGCCTGGGAAAGATCCTTTATACCCCGAAAGTTATAGACCCATCTCCTTAATTAATACCGATGTTAAAATCTTGGCCAAGATTTTAGCCATGAGACTAGGGCCGTTAATTCCCTTGCTTATCAGTAGAGATCAGATAGGTTTTATGAAGGGCAGGTCTTCAGTAGATCACATACGTAAGTTAATATATGTCCTCTCGGCATCCAGAAACTTGGGTATTCTCTCTGTCTTGGTGTCCCTGGATGCCGAGAAGGCATTTGATAGAGTTTCCTGGGACTTTCTGTTTGAAACTCTGGCCTATCTGAGACTCCCTCTGAGGTTTATAAGATGGATCAAATTACTTTATACTACCCTTCGGCACAGATTTGGGCCAATGGAACACTCTCAGCTCCTTTCTACTTCAAAGAGGGACGAGACAAGGCTGTCCCCTATCCCCACTATTATTTAATCTCTACCTAGAGCCCCTAATTAGGAGACTGTTAACCTCTCCCAAGCTTCAGGGTGTTGAAATAGGATTACAAATGTACTCCCTTTCGGCATACGCAGATGATCTCCTCCTACATCTACAATATCCAGCAGAGGGTATCCCAGAGCTCCTGGCAGAGGTAAAGAGATTCTCTGCAGTTTCATATTATAAACTCAATGAATCCAAGACCAAAGTCTTTCCCTTAAATAGTATTACACCCCGATCGGCGCTTGGTAACTCCAGTTTGGTATGGGAGCCTAAGTGTCTCACGTATCTCGGGATTAAGATTGCCAGGGAGATTCCCATTATGTTCAGATTTAATCTCACAGAGTTACTGCACACCATTAAACTAGACTTAGATAGATGGAAGGATCTTCCTCTCTCCCTTTGGGGGCATATTAACCTTATAAAAATGAACATTTTACCCCGAATATTATATCCCTTAGGAATGTTGGGCCTGTTTATCCCAAAGAAGTGGTTCGATAGGTTAAACCAAATAATAACGGCCTTCCTCTGGAAAGGTAAGAGTGTTAGGCGATCCTATTTGAAACTCTCGGCTCCCAAGGAACATGGGGGGTTTAGCAGCACCTTCTTTCTTTTCATACTACTGTGCACACCATCTGACAAGGATGTCTTATTGGTCAGAGGAGACACAGAGTGAGGAGAGACAAGGGTATGTACCATTATGGTTGGATGTGGAGCAGTCCCTGGCAGCTCAGCATCGTTGCTCTCTCTCTGCCCTTCTGTATGCAGCTCCGAAAGCAATTCCGAAACCCCTCCGAAATGTGCCACTAGGTTGGTCCATAAGGGCTCAACATCAGCTGCAAACCCATTTATCACAAAATTGGCATGTTTCACCGGAGTAGCCGGTTGTGGAGAACCCTCATTTCCAGATTGGATGGAAGCCCATCCCTAGAGAATTTTTACCCTCCCTTAGTAATGCCAAGCTTGGAGAAATATATGAAGATGGCAGGGTAATATCATTTGCCCTCTTTAGAACTAGATTCAAAGTGCCTGTCACGGCCTTCTTCAAATATGAACAGCTTAAGAAGGCTGTCCTAACCCAGCTGGGTTCAGGTGGAATGACTCGGGGAGTAGGGGATGCTTTCAGCAACCTTATGAGGGTGGCGAAGGAATCCCATGCGGTGTCTGCATTATATAAAGTAATTCAGATGATAGATTTGAAGCATTCACAAGGGGTGTGTTACTATTGGCTGCAGACTTTTTCACTAAGGGCGGAACCGCATTTCTGGACCACAATTTGGCAGACCTTGTATAGGTTTATCAAACAGGATGGATTGTGACAGATGCAGTTTAATGTAAGGCTCAACTTATACTTTACACCAGCCAAATTATACAAGCTGGGGGGTAGGTCCTCTCCTGACTGTCCCAGGAGTGTCAATCATGTCGGGACTCTGTACCATATGCTGTGGACCTGCCCTTCAATTAAAAAGTTCTGGCTCGCTATTAAGAACACCCTTGACCCCTTGTTGGGCCTAGATTCCTATATTACACCAAAGATCTGTCTGATAAACCTGTTCCAGGAAAGTATTTCTAATGCTAAGAAAGCTCAAATAGCTTTAATTTCGGCAATAGCCAAGTTAATCATACTGAGGCACTGGACAGAAGAGTCAGCTCCCTCAATTATAGAGTGGCACAAGGAAATGCTGTTCGCCCTCCAACGGAAAAGCACATTTTAACCATGAATAATCAATCTCAGACCTATCAGAGCAGGTGGGGGCACTTGGACGCTTTGCTCACAGTGTGGAAGCCAGGTTAAGTCCGAGTAGAACTGCTCAATACAAATGTGGTCCAGGGATGGAACGGGTGCACGCCTGATGGGAAGGGGTTAGGGAGGAGGGTGGATCGGGGGGGTGGGGTTTCTGCTTGTGGCACTCCAATCCATGATTTCCTTGTGGGGGGTTTGTTGGGGAGTAGCTATGTTTGACCATTTACTTGTTATTATGTCAGTTTTGTTGTCACCAAATGTTAATAAAGTTTATTGAAATATAAAAAAATATGAATTCAAGGGTGGTTAAGATAAAGTTAGTAGGTATGTCTGTTTTCTCTGGAGATTTTTTTTTATCACATCTCTATTTCCTCGCCTCCCACACAGTGGATCCCTGCCATCCCCTGGCCACTGACACTAGCACCCCCAGGCCCGGTCTGGCACCCCCTCAGAGCCGGCCATTAATCGCTCACGTCACTCTGAAAGCAGGATCCTCTTGGGTACTGGGGGGTGCCAGGCATGGCCATCAGCTACTGAGATCCTGCCCTGCCATTTTCCACCTGGTTTTCTTTGCCCCAGAGAGCCAGACATGCAATGGCGTGCAAGCACATACGTGCTGATGCCTGCTGTGCTCTCCCCCCATACTGCTGCTTGCTGCTTGTACTGCTTCTCACCTCCACCAGTAGCCACTACAGTGTGCTGCAGTGCCCCAACCCTCCTCAGAGGAAGAGAGCATTCATGGGATGCTCGATCCTTCCTCTCCCCTGCCAACCCCTGGCGGCCCTAGTCCATTCCTGAACCCAGGTCGCCAATGTGGCGTGAGGTGTGGCATCTAGCACCTCAACCCTCAGCTCCACCAAACTAGCTTTCTCTGGATAATTTTCTCGGAACTATCTGCAACATTAAGCAAATCCTTGAGTTAAATTGTTGCACAAAGTGCTTCAATATCAGTGCTCAGCCACATCAAGCCTTCCTCACACTCAAAGTATGAAAACCTTCTGAGTACATCAGCAGTATTTTTTGCACATGAGTTTGTCAGTAACACCTTTTTGCAGAAAAAAAAACACAAACTTCTCCAACTCTTGTTAAAGGAGTTAACCACAAAACTATGGTTCTCCAAGGTGGATCTTCCAATTTCTTAAAGATTTTGGGGATAATATAAAAACAGGGTGTAACTGGATTTTCCTCCCAGATAAATTTATATTCATTCTCTGAAATCTGACCTAGTGCAACAGCATCTTGTAATAAAGTATACAGTTCTTTCTTGAATTTCTTTAGAGGGTTGCCAGCTAATTTTCTATAATTTCTATTATCATTTGGCCAGACATTGGAATGAATTACCCAATAATTTGAAAATAGTGAAAGAAGTAAATATTTTTAAAATGCATTTAAAAAGACATTTGTACACTGATAGTTTTAAGAGAATGCTGTATGCAATTCCCTGCTGTTTCAGAGTCTGCAGAATGTATGTATGAGATGTACACCTGTTTTATACTGTTACAGTATGTGATTGAATGTGAACAGGACATTGTTGGAAATAGGGGTAAGCCCCTTCCAGTTTTAATATATATGTTTACTAACTATATTTAGTAATGCTGCTATTTTTACTGTTCTATTTAAATTAATTTAAATTATTGTATTGGTAGTGTGCTTTTATTGTACGGCACCCAGAGCCTCCAGGATTGAATGCCTGAAAAATAAAATTTGCCTAGTCTTGCATTGCCTAATAATTTGTATCCTGTATAAAAATACATTTTTGTCATCATCATTTAACAATGAAGTGGTGATGTTTCTATAGTTTTTTAGTTGAACCAGTCCAAATTAATTCATGGGCATTTGCACATGCTTCCCATGATGCTTTGATTTACTGGAGTATGTGCAATTTATGTTTTCCTTAAAATTTGGCTAAATGACCAATATCCTCCGGGATAACCCTTGCCCCAGTGCATTTGCTCTGGGGTTCTTTTGTTGTTCTTTTCTCTTTCTACTTTGGGCTGCCCATGACCCCAAACCAGTAAGATCCCATATAGGGTGGCTGGCTATCTCTCCCTGGGCTGAGGTACAGATATGGTACACTGATGAGTCCAAATGAGAACAAACCATATGTCTGCTGTTCTTAGCCTTTGCTGATTGTATTGTGAAGCCTTCTGGCACCATGCAATTCTGCTTAAAGTTGAGCCAGTTCAAATTAATTCTTGGGCATTTGCACATACTCCTCCCTGATGCTTTGCAATATCGGGTATGTGCAGTTTATGCTTTTATAATGATCTTTATCTAGAATCACTATGCTTCCTCCTTTATCAGCTTATCTAATTACAATATTAGAACAGTTAGTTCTAACAGTGCTACCCTTTCCTCCTTTCTCATGTTATTATTACTAGGCATTAATGTATTATTCAGAATCTCATTAACCTGTCTGGTAACTACTTTCTCAAATGCTGATATCACTGTATTAAACACATTAGGGCAGAATGAAAAGTCTGGCTTGAATAACATTTTTCTATTTTCTTTGATAATAGTAATTACAATTTCACACATCTCTGTATTTGCGAAATTAATAAGCTCCTCCAGTGTTTCTTGATTAATATTATCAATACTTGTAATGTCTTCACTAGTTTCAATACCAGACCCATTCTCAAGTCCACGTTCCAGTCCAGTTTCATTTAGAATAAAATCTGTATCCTCAAATTTATTGGAAGTGCAAGGGGTGGGGGGGGGTGGAACTTTGATTTTTCTAAAGAGCTTGCATAAGTCCACATTCACTTGAAAAGGATTAATATTACTTTGAAAGGTCTCATTGGTGTCCCAGCTGTAACCTATTCACAGTCCTGCAGCTTCTTCATGATCCTGCATGATTACTTGTTATTTGGAGAAGAAATTACTATCTCAAATAAGCTGTTCAAGAACTTGGTTCTGGGAAAGGATACCAGTCTACTAGCCACACTAGAATCTAAGGTAAAACTGTGATTGTAAAATCCCACAATGCTAAGATAGTGACAGCATTCTTCAGCAACAACTGGCACTTGAAACAGTACAGCTCCACAGAGTGGTTGCTGGGACACAGCGGTGCAGGTCAAGTGCAAGAAAAGGGCAGCCAGCTCCAGAACAGTGACACAATCCAAATGCCTGCATTCACTGACACTGAAGCACACACAGACAAATCCGGGTATATTCAAATGAAATTTAATGTTCTTAAAATCCAAGTGGACAGTGCCAGTACATCTGTGCTTCGGCACTAAGCCTTTGTCAGGGGGTGTGGCTTGGATAGTTATATACACATGTTAAATACCTTATAAATCATTGCATCATACTATGTTTGACTAATCAGATTAAAGCAGCACACACCCTATAGTCTATGAGCTTTCTTGTTTTTTATGGGGGACTTTGCCCCCCACCCCCCCATGTGGGGTGCTTCATCCCCAACCCCCCTGAATTTAAATCAACTCTGGGGGGTTGCAGACATTGGGGATGGAGGGGAACACCATTGGGGGAAAGTTTAAAAAAAAATGTACTGCAAAAAGTTGCAGCACGGGAAGACCAGGGGAACTGAACCATGGCCCCAGGTCTCCCATTCTGCTGTGTGCTGCTGCCCTAGCCACTCCACCATGAGAGTAGTTCAGCCAAGCAACCAGCACATGGCAACTTGATGAAGCCAGGTAAGAGCATACAGTGACACGGGTAGCGCTGTTTCCCTAGCGCTGTTCTACCCGTGTCACTGAAACTACATGCTCTCACTAGACAATGTGATATTAACCACACTGTCTTTCATGCACAGTATTGACCCAGTAGGGGGAGAAGAGGTTTCCTGAATACTAGTCAACTTGGCTCAGAGTCTAGAAACCTTCTTCCTGAGCCCAAAGAGGTGCATGCAGATGGGGCAGCAGCTCAATCTCCAGAAGGTGTCCTTGAAGACTGTTGTGCCACAATCCCTTCACTGCATCACTCCCATCATTCCCAATATTACCCTCCCTATGCCTTTAAAAATAACTTATGCCCTTAACCCCAGTTAGGGTGTTTCTAGATTCCCCTTTTTGTTTAGTTTACACCTTGCTGTTATACCCCAAGTAAGTTTCTAATTTGCTTTCCCCTTGTGTTCTTAATAGGACTTCACTAGCTTTTTCCTTTTTGTTTAGCTTAACCCTGTCTTACCTGGCCCTAGACAGGGTTCTGTATTTTCCACTCCGGTGCTCCCTTCTTACCCTTACCCTAGCTAAGGATTTTAAAGATCATGTGCAACGGTTTTTACATGTTTATTATTAAAGCTTGAAAAGCAGAAATTCAAGTCCCTGTGTCATGATTAGGGGCTGGCAGTATAGCCTAGCGGTTAAAGGAATGAGGTGTGAATGAGCTTGGTACATCTAGCAAATTAGACCTGAGTTTGATTCTCACAACTTCCACTTGCATACTGTGTGACTCTGAGCAAATCACTTAACTGCCTAGTGCTCCCAGGTTGCCCCTGAAAACAGGCACTTGTGCCTAGTGGGCCTTACCCAGTTAGCAAAGACTAAATAAAAAAAAAATAGTGTTTCCTGAAAATGCCATGCTGTTTGGTTTTGTGGGTTTCTTTAAATCAGTATTTGCTAACTTGCTCTACAGTGGCTGAAAACAGTGGAGTTATTTCTGTCCTCTCAGTCAAACTTAAGAATGCTATGACATCCTTTTGGAGTAGCTTGCTGTTTCAGATTCCCAATCAGAGCAGTAGTTTGTAGAGTTAATGGTTTGCTGAGCACTTCCAAGTTTCTTACAAACCCAGTCTCTTGCTTGTGTTTAGATAGATCAGCTTAAAATATATCATTATCGTCTCATAAAAAGCTGATCATTTTAATTTCAATGCTGAATTGAAGTAGTGGAAATCTTTCTCTGTGAGAAATCAGCGTGTCTCTGTCACAGCTCTCAGTTCTTTCTAATCAAAACTCAGATTTTTTTTCTAACTATATAACACAGGGCTATTAAATGAATACAAAATCAATCTAAATTTTGTTCATTCACAGAAACAGTTTGTCTTTGATGTAGCCTTCATAAATACATTCATGTAAGAACATTTCTTTTTCATGTCAGATTGACAAACAGTACATGTGCTTGAAATACTGTAGCAGAGTGTGACAGGCATCTGTCAGAACTCACACATTTCAGTTCTTTGATTGTTTCTGTGTGAAAATACATCATGTTAGGTATAACTAGAAACACTATGTGGCATCCTGATGCACCGTGTCTCTGCCCCACAGTTGAGGCAGCTACAGTCTACTGTCCCCAGTCCCTGCCCCACAAGCCCCCTGCCTTCTGCTCCACATTCAAGGCTGCTGCACCCTGCTGCCCACTGTCTTCTCCCACACAGTCAGGGATTGTGCACCCTGCTGCTTCCATCCCCTGCCTAAAGAATCAAGGCTGCTGTACCCTGCCGCTCCCTGCCCAAACTGTTGGGATTGCTGCGTCCTGCTGCCCTCTCTCCCCACCCTCACAGTTACAGAAGCTGCACCTGTTGCCCCTTGTTCCTGTCTCCACAGTCAGGGCTGCTATGCTGTGCTAGGCCCTACAGTACCAATTTCCCTGCCTCCACAGCTGGGGCTGCTGCACCATGTTGCCAGTTGCCACAAGATTCAGGGTGTTTGCTGCACCCTGTTACATGCCTCCGCAGTTGAGGCAGTTGCACCCTGCTGTCCCCCTGCCACCAGAGTCAGATCCTTTACTACACCCTGCTGCCCACATCCCTTTGTTCCAAACAGGCATAGCTGCTGTACTCTGTCACTTAGTTTAGGCTGCTGTATCCTGATGCCACCCCTATCTCCTGCCTGAACATTCAGGGCTGCTGCACCCTTCTGTACTCTATCCCCACCCCCACAGTCAGGGTCACTGCACCCTATTGCCCCTGTTCCTATCTCCACAGTCAGGGCTGCTGTGCTGTGCTACACCCTAGAGTCTCATGCTGCCCGCATCCACAGTTGGGGCTGCTGAATCCTACTACGCACTTCCATTGCCCCAAATGGTCTGGACTGCCTCACAATGTGCACCCTGTACTGTTGTCAGGGCTGCTGTACCCTGATGCCCACCTGTGTCCTGCCCCACAGTCAAGACTTCTGCACCATGCTGTCCTTTGTCCCCTACCACCATTGTGCCCTGCTGCACCACACAGCCCCTTGCCTCCACAGGCAAGGGACAGGGTGCAGAAAATGCCCTTACTCTTGTGCTGTACCCTTCCCGAGCAGCTGGGGTTGCTGCACCCTGCTACCCTCTCTCTCTCACCCTCACAGTCAGGGACACAGCACATGATGCCCCCATTCCTGTCTCAGCAGGGTGTAGCTAAGGATTGGACTATGGTGGCAGGGGGACAGCAGGGTGCAACTGTCATAACTGTGGAGGAATGCAACAGGGTGCAGTAAATGCCCGGAATCTTTCGACAAATGGTAGCATGGTGCAGCAGCCTTAACCACAGAGGCATGGGGCTGTAGGGTACAGCAGGCCACGACAACCCCAACTGTGTAGAAAGCAGCAGGGTGCAGCAGCCCTGTCTGCAGATAAAAGACAGCATGGTGCAGAAGCCTCAACTGTGGGGCAGGACACATGGGGCATCAGGGTACAGCAGCCCTGACTGTGAGATGGGGTACATGTGGTGCAGCAGCCCTGACCATTTGGAGCAATGGAAGTGGGTAGCAGGGTGCAGCAAAGGTCCCGCCTCTGGTGCTAGGGTAGCATGCTGCAGCAGCCCCAGTTGTGGAGGCAGGGAACCCGGTACTCTAGGGCTTAGCATAAGCAGATCAGCCCTGACTGTGGAGACAGGAACAAGGTGCAACAGGTGCACATCCTTAACTGTGAGGGTGGGGGAGAGAGGTCAGCAGGGTGCAGCAACCCTGATTGTTTGGACAGGGAGAATGAGGGTGCAGTAGTCCTGATTCTTTAGGCAGGGGATGGAGGCAGCAGGGTACATAATCCCTGACTGTGTGGGAGAAGACAGTGGGCAGCAGAGTGCAGTAGCCTCAAATGTGGAGCAGAAGGCAGGGGGCTTGTGGGGCAGGGGGCTGGAGGCAGTAGACTGCAGCTGCCTCAACTGTGGGGCAGAGACACAATACATCAGGATGCCACATAGTGTTTTTAGTTATACCTAACATGATGTATTTTCACACAGAAACCACCAAATAACTGAAATGTGTGAGTTCTGACTGTTAAATGTGCTTGAAATACTGAGGCAGAGTGTGACAAGCACCTGTTTATTAATCTGACATGAAAACATGTTCTTACATGATTGTATTTATGAAGGCTAGATCAAAGACAAACTTTCTGTGAATGAACAAAATCTAGATTTATTTTATATTCATTAAACAGCCCTGTGTTATATAGTTAGAAAAAATATTGAGATTTGATTAGAAAGAAGAGAGCTGTGATACAGGCACACTAATTTCTGGCAGAAAAAGATGTCCACTACTTCAATTCAGCATTGAAACTGAAATGTTCAGCTTTTTAAAGGAAGAGGCTGATATATGTTTTAAGCTGATCTATCTAATCACAAGCCAGAGACTAGGTTTGTAAGAAACCTGGAGAGCTCAGCAAACCTTAAACTCTGCAGAGTGCTGCTCTGATTGGGAGTCAATCAGCAAGCTACTCCAAAATGATGTCATCACACTCTATGCTTGACTGAGAGGACAGATATAACTCCACTGTTTTCAGCCACTATAGAGAAAGTTAACGAATACTGATTTAAAGAAAACTACAAAACCAAACAGCATGACATTTTCAGGAAACAGTAATCATGACACAAGGACTTGAATTTTCAACTTTTTAAGTTTTTATTAAAAATATGTAAAAAACGTTGCATATGATCTTTAAAGTTACCTCGCTGTCTCCTCCTGTTTACTTTTACTCTATATAGGTTTTGTAAGCTTCCCTTTGTCTGCCTCTGTTTACCTTTACCCTTGACAGAGTATATTATCAACATCCTCCTTAACAGGTGCCTACGGTACCTGTACTGCTTAACACAGGTTGCAATAAGTACATAGGTACAGTAGTTTACCTTATCTTACTGGACTGGCACAGTTTCCCATGTGCCTGCTGTCCATTGCAGATGTCTGTCAATGCCTAAGCTACCAGTCCCTACACCTGTGCCACTCCTGTTCTGTTCCATTCACATGAATGTGACACATTAATAGAGTTGCCATTTGTAACTCATGAGTAGTTTCTGGTCTGTTCCAACTAGTGGGCTATTGGTCACATGGTCCCCCTTGCCCCATCTCCCAAAATAGCTGCACTTCATTTCCCTGCAGACTGAGTGCAGTTTGGAAAAAGTGGAGAGGAAAATATGGTTCAGCAGTGAATTCCAGCTCAGCAGTGGAGAAAAGTACAAAGCAGGTTAGTACAGCAGTGTTTTGCACTAGCCCTGTTTAGCTGCTTCAGCACTTTCTCCCTGACCCCAGTACACCCCGTTTGTAGGCAGCCATTTGGTGGCCTATATCTCAGCCCCCGTTAAAGCTTAACCTAACATTTGGTACACATTTTATGGTTCATTAAATCTCAAAACTGTGTAGAAATGTGGAAGAGAAATCATGTAATGGGATGGTAAACCAGTAACAGGAAATTAAATGTTGATGAGACATTTAAGACTCTAATAACTCATTCCCTTTAAAGGCATGCGTCTGTTACATCATACACTTACAATATACATATTTTACAAGCCTGTATACTGGGCAAATGTGGTAACATTGGATGTATGCTTTTAAAGTCTGACCAAACTAATTGAATATTCTTTTATTTTGCAAAATGTTTGGCAGCTTCAAACTCATTCTGCTTTGTAATTGATATCTAAATCTAAACTCATGTGCCTATGAGTTACGGGTCTTTACATTCTGACACCATTGAGACATTTAGAAAAATATTTTTTTAAATGAGATCAAAGTGACTGAAAATTAAATTTTGGTGACATGTTTGGCATCCTGCACCTCAGCCCCCTTTAAAACTAGAACGTCTGCAACCTAGTACAGATATATTTATGAACATACAAACATATGAAATTGCCAGCAGAAACAGGCCTCACAGCCTATCAAGTCTGCTCGAGTGTACAGCTAGCACCTCATCTCTCAGCAGCCCCTCCCACACCCCTCTTCCCAATATCCCTTCCCCTTACTCGATCCAAACCCCTTTTGAAACTTCCAATTGTCTTACAGGACACTATCTTGTCTGGTAAGGTGTTTCATTTATCCACCACTCTTTCAGTGAAAAAATGCCTTCTCATCTCCCTCCTGAATCTTCCCCACTCCAATCTCAGTCCATGCCCTCCTGTGACCCTTCCCTTTCTCATCTGGAAAATCCCTTCAGTGTTGGTCTTGTTTATCACCTTTAGATACTTAAAGGTTTCGATCATATCCCCCCATCCCTCTTCTCCTCCAGTGAATACATATTCAACTCTCCCAGCCTGTCCACGTAGGGTTTGCTGTCTAATAAAAACAGCAGGTCAGAGCACACCCTGACCCCCCCCCCTCCAAACAGAGGTAAATGTAATTATGAACATATTTTTTCAGCCTGAATTGGCAACTTACTGATTTGATTTCAAAAAGAGTGGGGTCTCTTGATATTCACTTCATGGCCCTGCTGTGAAGTTGCCCAGCTACCATCATCGAGGTAGACCACCCATCAGCTGGATCCATACTCTGAACGGCAGCTGCCTCAAATGGCTTACGTTTATAGGGTGCATCAGCCTAACATTGGCTAAATTAAGGGGTGGTCACTAGCCAATGTGCAGGTAACTGTAGAGGAGCTAGCTAAAAGAGAAAGTTATACTTCTTCATTTACAAACTTTATCCAGTGTTAACTGCTCACCTTTGCTCATTCACAAACTATAAATGGGATTCTAAATGAGGGACGCTGCTGTATATGACATACATCAACAAAAACAACAAGTCAGAGCATACCCTGATGTACTCTTCCCAAACAGAGGTAAATGCAACAATAAACATCTTTTTTCAGCCTGAATTGGCAACTTACTCATTTGATTTCAAAAGAAGTAGGAGTCTCTTTGCATTCACTTCAGGGCCCTGCTGTGAAGTCACCCAGCTACCAACGTTGAGGTAGACCACCCATCAGCTGGGTCCCACTCTTGGATTACACCTGTGAGTGGTTGCTCATTAATGGGTTCCACATCAGTTTCAAGGACAAAGGTACATCAAAGCAGTAGTACATGTTTTAGACAAGGCAGTAGTAAGATACAGTAATACAGTAATACAGTTTTAGATAGATTTCCTATAGTGAACACACCAAATTTAGGATCATAGGCAACATGTAATTTGCCTGTGTCAAAGCTAGGGCACCCTACTGGGTTGCATAAGAGGAGATGATAGTAGGAAGATAGTGGTAAGGGTGCTAGAGGGTGGGTATGGAGTGGGGGGGAGTATACAGAATGAGTGGGGGTAGAGGTGGCAACCTTTGTGAGGTAGGGTGGTGACCTGAAGTGCTAATGATAGGTCACATCAGATGAGCAGATTAGATGTGAGATGGAGTACTAGGGTACCCTTGAGGCACAGCAGGAGTGTTAGTGGAGACAGCCACAGCTGCTGGTTGAGATAAGGTGCTGTCGTAGTTTGTATTTGAAAACACCAATAGTTGCAGCACTGGAAATATCAGGTGGTAAGACACTGATTCAGTGAGGAGCATGGTAACAGAATGTGCATTGTGCCAAGGCAGTGCAGAGTCTAGGAATTTTGTAGCTCTAGGTGGCGGAGTTCCCTGTGAAATGGGAGCTTGAGTGCATGGTTAGGACTTTCTGGACCCTTGCTAGTAGTAGATTGAGAGAGCATTTCTTGGCAAGGAGGCAAGATTGGTATCTTATTCTTTCCTTTAGTTGGAGCCACATGACCTGTGATTAGAAGTCACAGGTGTGCATGAGTCTTGTAGCACCTGTGAGTAGGTGACAGGCCTTATTAAGCATGATGGAAATGCATTGTAGGATGGTGTCAGCTGCTGATCTATAGATAACCAGTCCATAATCGAGAAGGGAGACTATTGAGCCATTGATGGTCAGATTCAATGCCTCAGAGGTTAAGCAGTGTTTGTGGTGGTAAGGAATCCCTATTCTTGTACTAATAGCCTTTGCAGTGTTATCAGTGTGTTGAAAAATAAGACAGAGTGGAGTCTATTGAGATACCCAGGTATCTGAAAAACTGGACGTGCTCCAGGGTGGCACCACTTTCATTTCTGATCACAAGGGCTAATGCTTTGAACTTTCTCTGGGTGCTGAAGTGTAATATTGTCTCTGTTTTTTTACAGTTCATGATTAGTGTATGCTCCTTAAACCATTTCTCTGTGGATGAGAATCCTCTTTGGAGTTCTGCTGTTAGTTGTTCCGGATGGGGGTTTCTGGTGTAGAGAACTGCATTGTCTGTATAAAGGAGCATCCAGGTTGGACAGGAGGCCATCAGTTGATTTAGGAAAAGACTAAATAGTAGGGGCCCCAGAATTGACCCCTGTGGGATCCCGGAGCGGACAGGTCTGCTAACAGAGGTGGTGTCTCCTAGCCTGACCTTTTGAGATAGGTTGTGAAGGTAGCTGTTGAACCACGAAAAAGATTCTGTAGAGAGCCCAATTAGCAGACAACTGATTCACAAGGAGCTCATAGTGCACCATATCTAAAGCTTTTGATAGGTCAATAAATGTTGCTCCTTCCAGAAGGCCTTGGTCTAGGGAGTGATGGATGTAACCAGTGAATTCCAGTAATGCTGAGATGGTACTGTGACCTGGTCAAAAGCCATGTTGCTTAGGAAGGAGGAGTTGGTACTGGTTCAGATACTCTAGAAGTTGATCTGTCTCAATACGTTCTAGAGCTTTGGGGAGGGGAGTATGGAGATAGGTCTGTAATTGTGTGGAGTCCAATCACCTTCTTTGTGCACAGGGGATACTGATGCCAATTTCCATTGCAGGCAGAACTTGGAGAGGCAGAGGGAGAGGTTAATAATCTTAGTAAGAGTGCCAAGGACTTCCTCCAGTGCCATGCTGATGAACATACTGGGGTATCTCCCCTGTGTCTTGATTTTCCCAGAGCTCGCATGAGGTACTTTCTTGCTTCAGATTCAGAAATTAACTTGAAATGGAAGAGCAGTCTCTTGGATGATGGTTACTCCAAATTGCAACTGCCTCAAATGGCTTACCATTATAGGGTGCATCAGCCTAACATTGACTAAATTATGGTGTGGTCCCCAGCCAATGTGCAGGTAACTGGTGGGGAGCTAGTTAATAGAGAAAGCCATACTTCTCCATTCACAAACTTTATCTAGTGTTAACTGCTCACCCCTGCTCATTCACAAACTATACATGGGATTCTAAATGAGGGATGCTGCTGTATATGGCATACATCAACCAAAATAAGTCAGAGCACACCCTGAAATAAGTCAGAGCACACCTGACCCCCGCCCCAAACAGAGGTAAATGTAACAATAAAACATATATATATTTTTTGCTTTCTCATTCCCTGGATCATATTTGTGGATCTTTGCTGCACCTCCAACAATCTGATGTCCTTTTTCAGGAAGGGGTGCCAGTACTTCATGTAGTAGTCCAGAAGGGGCCTGACCAATGACCCATACAGTGGTAGGATAACCTCCCTCCTTCTGGAGGACAGCCCTCGTGCAGTACATCCCAGCATTTTGTTGACTTTTGAAGCCACCTTCCTGCACTGAGCAGAGTTGTTCATGCTCCCCGTAATGATCATTCCTAGGTCCTTCTCCTCTGTGGAGCTCTCAAACTGTACTCCATTCAAGTGATCATTCCTCCCCTGGTTCTTTGCTCCAATGTTCAGAACCTTGCACTTTTTGGCTTTGAACCCCAACTGCCATGTTTCTGCCCACTCCTGCAGCTTAGGTAGGTCCTCCTGCAACCCCTTCCACCCCTCCGCATCATCAACCACAGCTCCCGTCTTTGTATCATCTGCGAAAAGACTGATCTTGCTCCAGATCCCATGTGAGATATCTTTAATAAAAATCCCAAACAGCACCGGTCCCAGTACAGATTCCACCTTGACTACTGCAATGCTTTATACCTAGGCTCCCCAGGGTGGACATCCACTGCGTGCAGCTGGTGCAGAAAGTGGCAGCTAGGTTGTTGATGGATTTGTCAACCTCTAGCCATTTATCACCTGTGCTCCAAGAACTGTACTGGCTGCCTGTGTGGTGGAGGATCCTCTTTAAGGTCACTTTGCTGACATACGAGGTCCTACATGGAATGGGACCACGTTACTTGCAAGATCTCCTTTGCCCCTACTGCCCCATCTGCCCACTCTGTTCCTCCAATCAGGGATTGCTAGAGATTCCCAGGGTCCATTTAAAGATCTTGGGGGCCAGAGCTTTTTCTTTCATGGCCCCAACCCTGTGCAATTCTCTACCTCGTCGGATAAGAGAGCGCCCGTCCACTGAGACTTTTAAATCCACGTTAAAAACTGACCTGTTAGATTTAGCTTTCACGGATGCTGTCTAACTTATAACTTATTCATGCTGCCTGTTAATGGTGTATTTTCAGTTTTTATTTTGTACAAGAGCTTTAATATTTGAAAAGTGCTTTTTAAATATAAAGTCTGACTTGACTTGAATATGTGTGATACAAATATGGTCCTGCATATCTGTTATATTTGGTAATATTTGATTGAGGGCTTTAGAAATTAGACCCAATTAACTCAAATTTAAATTCAGACAGAATTTTATGAATGATTTTGGAAACTCTGCAAAAATCACTCAGAACTGGAATGAGAATTCCACCACGCTTCTGTCTGAGGAATTTTCTATTCTACACAGCTCTAGTTGGAACAAAAATGAATTAAAACAAGAACAATTTTATTTATTTACTCATTTGTTTCTTTATGTTAAAAATTGGTATCCAGGAAAGGCACACTGAACCAAGGCTCATTTCCCTGTGTGACCCGGTTGAGGGAAACAAAGGATAAAAGGCATAAAACTACCGACCGGTCAGTTTGACCTCAGTGGTAGGACAAATTATGGAGTTGTTACTAATGGAGAGGATAGTGAAGTGGCTGCAGGATTGCAGAAAGATTGACACAAGGCAACACGGCTTCATGGCAAGATTCTCTTGTCAAACCAATATGATCGACTTTTTTGACTGGGTCATCAGAGCTGTCAACCAGGGAGGAGCAGTGGACGTTGTGTACCTGGACTTGAGCAAAGCCTTCAACACTGTCTCCCACAGAAGGCTAGCTAACAAATTAGAGCATACAGAAGTCAATCATAAGATAGTCAACTGGATCAACAACTGGCTACATGGTAAAATGCAGAGAGTGCTTGTCAATGGACGATTATCAAGAGAAGGCAAAGTGACCAGTGGCATTTCAAAGGGTCTGGGCTGGGACCTATCCCCTTTAACATATTCACTGGGGATATACTGCAAATGACTTGAAGGGGAAGGTTTGCCTATTTGCAGATGATGCAAAACTTTGCAACAGAGTAGACATGCATGGGGGCATGAAAGGTATGGAAACAGACCTGAAGAAACTTGAGGAATGGTCCAGCGACTGGCAATTGTAGTTTATTGCAAAGAAGTGCAAGATTATGAACATAGGAAAAAGAAACCCTGGAATAAAGTATACACTGGAAAGGCATTAGTTAGAGGAGACAAAGACAGAAAGAGACCTCGGAGTAGTAATCGCGAATGATTTAAAGGTAGGAAAACAGTGTGAAAAGCCAGCATAGAGGGTGAGTGGTATCCTTGGCTGCACTGGTAGAGGAATTACAGGTAGAAAGAGTGAAGTTATTATTCCCCTCTACAGGTCCTTGGTGAGGCCACATTTAGAGTACTGCAGTCAGTTTTGGAGGTCCCTCCTCAAACAAAGATATAGATTATCTGGTTACGGTACAGAGAAAGGTTGCAAAGATGGTGCATGGACTGCACTGTGAGCCATATAAGGCAAGACTCAGGAAACAAAATCTGTACACCCTTGAGCTAAGAAGAAACAGAGGGGGCATGATCGAAACATTTAAGTACGTTAAGGGAATTAACACAACACAAGCAGGAAACCTCTTCCAGCAAAACAGGGATGCACGTACAAGGGGGCACAACTTTCATCTGGTGGAAGGCAGGTTCAAAAGCAACCTCAGAAAGTACTTGTTTACAGAAAGAGTCATAGACCCATGGAACAGTCTACCTCATGAGGTGGTGGCATCCAAGACAGTACTTGAGTTCAAACTCACTTGGGACTGACATTGTGGACACATCAGTGTGCAATCTAGATAGAAAAGGGGGCAGAAATATTTGCAGACTAGTTGCTCATGTAATCCCCATCTGCCGACATAGTTCCTATGTTTCTAAAAATTATACAAAGCATAGACAAACTCAGTGTTACAAAAAAGTGCAAAGTCAGAGCACAGAAAGACAACAAAAAGTGCACAATGAGCAAATAAGTCATGATCAGGGCTGTAGAACATTACAGCAAAGTGTTTGGGGACTGTTGAGGGGGTAACAGGAACAAGAGGGGAGGGAAGAGCCTCAGCTGATATTTGAGGGAGGGAGGGAGGAGGGAGAGAAGTGGTAGGAAGAGGGAAGCAGGTTCCAAAGTGAGGGAGATGATAGGTAAATGCTGATAGGCCAACCAAAGTATGAGGATGTGGCAAAGCAAATGTGTGATGGTCCCAGGTGTGGATGGAGCAGTAAGCAGAGGGAACAATGGATAGCAGTGATGAGAGGTAGGAGGGAAGAGACCCAAACCAGAATTTAAATATAGGGGAAGCACAGTGCATCTAGCAACATAATGGTATGGGAAGAATGGATACTGAGATGTAAAGCAAGCAGTTATGGATTCAAGAGGGTGAGTTGGCGCAAAGCGACAGAAGTATAGTCTGGCCAGGAAAGTCGAGGGGGTGGACTATACACCACACCTGCATAGTCAAAAACTGGGAGTACTATTTTGGTAACAAGCTCTAGGCGAACCTGAAGGGAAAGACCATCTTTATTTCGGTACAAGGCACCATGTTTACGCTGGAGCTTAATGTGGATGGCATCGGTGAGGGCAGTGAAGTCAAGCTTGCAATCCAGACACACACTGAGGTACATCACGGAAGGAGCTACTTAAGGATTAAAGTTTGATGCAAAGGAATAAGACACGGTGAGTTGTGGTTCATGGCCTGATAAATGCACACACCTGGTATGTAAGGAAGCATGAAGCACTTGCGCCAAGTGTCTTTCAGCTCCTGAAAAGTGTTCTTATCAGGCCATAAACCACACCTCTGAGTGATTCAATAAAGTAAATGTTTAAAAGAAATTTTAAAAGTTGTAAAAAACATAAAAAAATGAAGTTTAGACGGTTGAAGTTGTAAAAATTAGTTCCCTTGTTAAAGTAATGTAGTGTACAGTATTCCTAAAGAGTTTGGTTTCCAGAAGAGTGCATCCTCTCTCACACACACACACACACACACACACACACACACACACACACACACTGCTCAGGTTAGCTCCCCCAACATACTGTTGGTGTGTGGCCTGGTTCTTCATAACAGTTTGTTCCACCCCTCCATACACTCTGAGTGAGTGTGTGTTTATTGCACCCAGTTGTTGGAGCGAGCACATCCATTGTTGGCTGCCATAGCTAGGGCTTTATAAATAGTACTTTTCTAATTGCAGTACTCCAGTGGTGAAGAATGAGTGAGTAGTTTCCCAATCGCATTGCTTTCTATAATCAGGCTGCTTGCTGTCACATAAAATGAATTACATTGAAAAGAATAACTAATTTCATGGCCGGACAGTTTGCGAGCTGGTGGGTGGGCAGCCAGTCTGTGGCCAAGTGGGCAGCCAAGCAGGTGGGTAGGCTGGTTGAGCAATAGTTCAAGGATTACAGGCCTACTGAAATAAAAAAAAAATGTGAAAGCAGGTTATAGTTAAACAGGGTATGTGTTTTTAGGTGTAAATAGGGTATTTGTGTTTACTGTAATGGGCAGGAAAATCTAATTCATGAGTTGGCAAGTAAAGGGTATTCTGTCACAACAGCATGCCATCTTTTAAAGTTTAGACTTTCTTACTCTCATCTTGTCACTCCATATTTTCCAAAATGGTTTGTTAGTTTTCAGATGCCAGTTGATATTTGAAATGAGCCAATCCGCCAACAGCAAGGTGAAACCCATGGATTGGAAACTACTCTGACATTTTAAATTACAAATCATTGATCTGAGCTGGAGTCCTCACTTCTTCTCTCTAAGGGGTTTATGTAGGAAACTGTGGATCACCTACAAACAGTGGAGTCACAGCACATAGGCAACCATATACATACATAGATACATAGACAGTGTCGGCAGAGCAGTGCATTCAGGGTCCCACATATCCCTGTGGCATACATAGAAATCATGTGCATCCCTTCTGCACCCCAGCTGCCAGTTGGTCACACAGTTACACGTGCGGCTCATCTGGTGATGTGTCTGGGGGTATGTGACCACACTACACACCATTCATGAAGTGGCAGTGTGCCAGGCAAGAGGGGTGCAAGATATGGCAGTGGAGACCCTGCTGTATCATTTATGTACCCTCATGAAACCTGCTGGCAGCAACAGCACAGGGACATCCATCCACCATGCTGCTAGGGAGTGCTGAGGGCAGCCATTTGTGCACTTGCTCATACATATAAAATCAACTGACCCCATGTTGTCCCAGAATCCCCTGCTGACAGAGGTGGGACAGGACATTTGTCCACCATGCTGCTCCAGCCCACTGTGCTGCCAGTGAGGGCTAGGGTCAGCCATTTGTGTGCTCCCCATACATATAAAATCAATTGGTAACATTTTTTTTAAACCAGGAGAGACACACTAAGCTAAAGCTTGTTTACATGTGCAACCTGGGAGCACAAGGAAGTTAAGTGACTTGCTCAGGGTTACACAGTATGCAAGTGGGGCATGTGGGATTCAAACCCAGGTCTATAGATTTGCAGCTCAGAGCCTTAAACCACTGCACTATTCTGCCTCCTCTGATCACATGTTGTCCCAGAATCCCCTGTTCATGCAGATCAGGGGATCCATTGCAGGATCCAGGATGGGCATCTGATTGGATGCCAGATTGTGTCCCACAAACCACCCCCTGCACAGCTGCATGGCAAAGGGTGGCTCCGTAGATAGGCACCATGCAGAAACTCTGCTGGGGCACATTGTCATGCACAATGCACACCCTGCACATGTCCCTGCATGTATCGCTATGAGGGAGGGTACACATGAATTGTGTGTACCTAGATGCAGCTTTGTGCAGAGGTCACTACGTGAGACTCTTCTGAAGCTTCCCCATGTTCACTTCTGTAAACAGAGCAGACACACCTTGCAGCTGATGGCTGATTTGTGGGGAGTTTGCTATTAGAAAAGGCCACAGATCTCCCAATTAATAATCGCATCAGTGGGCTAGTCACCGATAAGTCTTCTGATGTAGGCCACAAATCAGTAGCACAGTACTACAAAATGCAGAAATTTATAGCAAATGTGATTACATTTGGTGAAGGAGCAGGGGTAGAGCTTGCTAACCCTCTGATGTGATTATTAGTTGGGAGAGGTACAGCCCTGTCTAATAGGAAGCTCCCCACACACCTGTCTTAAGCTGCACTGTATCTGCTCACTTTACTAAAGAGAACATGGGGAAGCTCGAGAGGAGTCTCACATAAAGAGAAGCAGTGATGACTCCAGCTCACATCAGCGAGTTATAATTTAAAATGTTAGACTAGTTTCCCATCCAAGGGTTTCCGTCTGTGGATGGGCTCATTTCAAATATAGTTATCAGCTGCCTCCTGGAAACTTAGAAACCCCTTTTTGAAAATCATGGAGTGAAAAGATAGTAAGAAAGTATAAATTTTAAAACATTGCAGGCTCTTTTGAGCAGTGGGGGGAGTGCAGATGTTACCTGGGCACAGTCAGCCAGTGCACTGCTACTGCTGCATGATGACCACAGCAAAGTTTGAGGGGGCCTGGGCTCTGTTCAGATGGCAACAGGGGGTTCTTTCCCAAAACAGAAAATAAGTAATAGTGTGGTGCCCCCACCCAGAGTAAATATAGTGGGTCAAATGTTTGAAGGGTACAACCCCTTGTGATGCCGTACCTATTCACCTCCTCTTCTTATTACCTCCACACAGAATATCATAAACCAAAATAACACTCTACGTTGAATGTAATTATTGGCTTTAGCTAATAATATGTTCTTAGACAGTTTCAAACAGTAACAACAATAACAGCTTTACTATTTGGGGAAAAGGGGAAAGGGAGTGCAGAGAAGAATGGCAATTTTGAATGTTCAACAATAACAATCACTGTGCTCACTTCCCTCTCCCCCCAGTACTAGTAATAAAACTAATAGCACAAGTGCAATGTCAAACATTAGATTCTGGTTACCCAGGCATTATAATGCAGTCTGGTTGCAAGCTTAATCATTGCCATGGTTGTCCGGCATTGATGCACTTGGAGAAATTCAGCAAGCTTGTAGTTTAAACCCCACTAGCACAAATTTAATAAAGAATGAACTTCCAACCTACTTGTTTGTATTGAATTGAGCAAACTGAGACCACAAATTGTAATCCAAATTATCCAAAAGGGTAAATAGAAAGTCTTGCCAGCAATGCCAGCACTCATATGACCCTTGGATCAACACACCGGGGCAGGATAGCAGTTCAGAAGCTTTAGATTCTTTTGAACAGGTGATAACAATTAGGCCCTTCTGTATCACACTTCTAGAGCAAAAGCCTTCATGCCTCCACTTCCCAGGAAGACAGGCTTTCTGGCACACCAACATGAAGCAGGAGCCCTACACAGCAGCTTCCCAGTTCCCAAGGAGTCCAGACCCAGGAGCAACACAAAGTCCAACTCGGTCAAATGGGTCGAAAGTACCCCAGTGCTCGGGCATGCCCCCATGGTTCCCTGTTCCCGATCCACCCCACTTGATAAAGGCTAGCTGGCCCCTTACTTGACTCTGGAGCAGCCTGGACAGGAAGGCAGTCTCTGTATTCACTTGGCTCAGCTTTGAATCTGCTCAGGAACTCTTGGCTGCAGCAATGACTCTCTGACTCACACTTTTGGCAGGGCATTCTGCTACAGTCTCTGGCAATGGATAAACTCATCTTTTATGCTGCAGACTTCTAAGGATCCCAAAGGTAACAGGAGCTCCAGGGACTTTCCCCACTTCTGGCTTCAGGCAGCACTCCAGTCTCTGGACAACAGTCGGACCCTCCTAAAAGGCTGAGGGTCTTCTCGCGATTGCTGCAGGATGTATCCCCAAACTCTTTGGACACCCTCACTCCAGGGCTTCCAATTACTGAACAGTCAGGCTGGGCCCTCGGTCTTTGGCTGTAGAAGCCTTTGCTCTGGTCACTGGCTGTACACCCGCCTCACTCCTGGATAGCTGCTAGAGAGCTCCCAAAGCTGTAACTGTCCCTAGGGTTTCAAGAAGAAATGGCAGCTTCTTATTGGCTGAACACTGTTGTCCATACTGAACATTAATAAACATGAAGTACCTTTGATATCTGATTGGCCCGGTTGTTTGAGCGCCAAGAAAATGCCCTTACCCCCTTTCCCAGGTGTAATTTCTTCACATCCCTGGTCTTCTGAAACACTGATTGGCTGGGGAAAGGCTAACAATATGGCTGCTGATGAAAACAGTTTTCTTAAGTCCCAAATTTAAAAGTCTCTTGCAGCCAAAATACATTGTTTTAAATTTATTGCCGCCCAATGTCTGATAGAAGCCCTTCTGCCTGGTGTCTGGTGGCAGCATGGGCTCTGAATGGTAATACCTCTGCTTGTCACTGGTGCAAATATACAGTCCCCTCAGGTGTCAGGCAGGCTTTGTCCAGTGGCTGTGAATGGGCTACATTTCCCAGCAACCTTGACTGCTGTTAGTTTTACATGTGCTTATTAGCATTTTTCAAAAGTAACTTTTGGGCCCCCTCTGGTCCCACCCTCATGTCTCTGGACACTGATGAGCTAATACGGGAGTCAGAGAGCATTGGGGGAACCTTTGATCTACCCAAGAGTATCTTTAAATGCTACCTCGCAATTGCTCATGCGTAGACCGCCAGCTCTCACATTCATGGTGTGACTGCATGGCAGTCATGTGCCTTTGCTCCTCCAACTCCTTTTTTACAGGAAAAACATTACAAAGGCCAGACAGAGACTTAGAAGGCATTAAGGACCTGGAGCAGGTGTCTGCGAGTGAGGAAGTAACCTTGGGGGTACTCGTAGGTAAGCCCCAACTTTGGGAGGGGTTACACAAAGATCACAAGTGAATGTATTGATACAGGTAAAAGAAACAGTAGCACACCCGAAAAATGCAGGAATTGATAAGGAATGTGATAAAATTGGTGAATGAGCAGGAGTAGAGCTTGCTTAGCAAGGTGCTGAGCTTGATAAACTTTTTTCCATGTTGGTTTAATGTTTTTTTTATTTTATTTATTTAGCTTTTGTTGACCAGACAAGTACTGTACACTAGACAAGACATTTGCCTATTTTCAGGTACAACCCAGGAGAGTACAATGAAATACGAGTTCATATAGAGGACAACATGATACAAGTTAAGCATTATACAGAATCAGGTAGAACCAGATGAACATAACATAAGCAGTCAGTAAACATAGTTAGAATAGGAACAAAATATATACATAGAGTCACCAAGGCTATGAACAGCGGATTATACAATTCTATACAGCTATGAGCCACAAAAGCAGAGCTGTAGTCAAAACATTATTTTAAGGGAACATTTTAGTTTCATTTCTAATTTGTATGATGCCCTGTTAGTCTATTTGCTATGTTTTAAACTCACAGCAACCTGAATACAGGATTTCAGGAATGCTTCAGTATAAAGGTTAGATAAATACATTAATCCCTCACTAATGAACTTCACCCATCCATTAACTCCTCAATATGACAAAAGTATTTTAATGTGACATACTTCCTCTTGCTAAACAGATGCCTTGGCTTAAAAAGTGGGGAAAGACTAAGAATTATCACTGTTAAAAAGTCCCCAGTTTGCTGTAACAAGGGGCCAAGAGTTAACGTGTTTAGACTAAGAAAATTGATTTTACTGCTGTCAGTGTTGCCAGCAAGTATTCACTGTGACGCTTGGCCAGCTGGTTATGATTGTTCTTTGATATTTATAGTATAAAAATATAGTGTGTGATTTGTCTCCATAAGGCAGCTGTGACATGGGTCAGGTTTTAGTGAGAATACAGGATATATTAACCTGAAACCAGGAGGTAATTAAAAATACTAGAAAGCCTTAATTAAGGGTCACCTGTTTATCTGACTTAATTGGAGCTGACCAGCTGCCAGGATATAGGGATTGTAAACTTTTATGACGTTTTAGAGAAAAAAAAAAACAATTTTTATACCATGGTGTAAAAAGACATAAAAATCCCTAGATGTACCATGGAAAGAGGAAATGCTCAAGGTCAAAAAGGGAATGTTAATTAAAGAGTATCATAATTTGGGAAATTAGTATTTGCTAATGTCACCTAATTTAATATACTTCATGATAGGACATCCTATTTGTATATTTTTTTTATATTTCAAAAGGATAAGCTTGATGACTTCATAGAAAGGGTGAAAACCCAGAGTTTTTAAACTGTACACTGTGTTGAACCAGACTCATTCCTTTTTGGACTCCTAAGAAACAAGATCTCAGACCTAACTAAGGCACTGGTAGAGGTATACATTAGATAGAAAAAGTCTAACTGTATGTTGGTAGGAGTTTGTACTTTGCCTTGTTTTCTTATAAGTGATTGTATGCTTTGTGATATAGTGTTTGAGTTTACAGTTTACATATTTTTATCCATTTAAGTAAACCTTTTATTTTAAATACTGCCTGGGTCTTCCAAGTTCTTTCTTTTACATGTGATGTATAGGGGATTAAAATTGACAAAACTGTCATAAGCTTGATGGTGTTACCAAAACTGGGAAACAGTAAGAATATACATAAGGTTTTTTACAGTGTTTTAAGGGTTTATTTTGGATACCTGGTTAGGTGCCCTTAGATAAAAGATATCTGGCCCCCACCTGAAGAGCAGATTATCTGAGCCTGTACATTTGGGTGTGCTAGCATAAGGTTCACAGTTTGAATCCCCCCAGAGCTTGAGACCATAGGTGATTTGGACCCACAAGCAGACAGAAGGGTTACCCTGTTCTGTTACCTGTTTGCAATACTGCGCTCAGAGGTTGGCACTATGGGAACATAGGGCCTGACCTGCTGAGTGGATGTGACAGATTGGTTGGTAGCAGTGTGCATAAAATTGCTAACACAAGCTTTAAACTGTTCAGTGTGTCAGATTAATACTGTACAGCTCACTTGAAAAATAAGGCAGTGATTTATTTTTAAAAAGGAAACAGAACTATTTCATTTGGCTTACCATCAATTTCCTACCTGTTTTATTTTTGTTTTCTAAAGTGCAAGTTAGAGTAGCCGTAGTTAGGGAAAAAGATGGCTTCCAACTACAGTGGGTACACTTTAGACTACTTGAAGCAGTTGTACAAGGACAGAGGAGTCCTGTACAAGGTGAGAGCCACCAAGCAGAACCTCGTGGATGCCCTGATGGCAGCAGATACCCAGAGCATTGAGTCACTGACTGTGACTGTAAAAGATCACCCTTTAAGTGTGGAGGGGCCAGCAGCCAGTGCAGTGTCCAGATCCGGTGAGGATGACAGCAGAGCCAGTGCCAGCGAAGGGCCACAGCAGCAGGAGAAGGTCAGCAGCATTCTGGAGACAGAAGCACTCAGGCTGCAGATAGAGTTGTGCAGAATGGAGCTGGAGTTCCAGAGAGAGGCAGAGCGAGTACGTCGAGAAGAGGAGCTAGAACACCGAGAAGCAGAGCGAGAGAAGCGAGCCACAGAGGAAAAGAGGGAGCGAGAACAGCAAGTGGTGGACTGAGATGATCGAGAGCACCAGAGGTGACATGAACTGGAGAAGTTACGACTCCAGCCACCAGCACCAGAGCAGATAAGTGCCTTGGGTTTAACTGGTACTACAGGACTGGGTTACAAATTGAATTCCAAAATGATAGCTGAATTTAAAGAAGGGGAGGATATGGATACCATTTTAAATTCCTTTGAAAAAGTTTGTATTCAGGCTAAAATTCCTGGAGTGTCCTGGAGCTTTCAGGTATCCATGCTACTTATCGGAAAAGCTCGGGATGCATTGGGTCAAATGGACAATGGGGACTGTAATGATTACAACAAACTTAAAAAGCTACACTTTTAAAAAAGTTTGATTTAACTGCTGAATCATACAGAGCTAAATTCAGTAAGCTCAGGAGAAGCCCTGACATGAGCTACAAGGAGCTAGCCATGAAACAACGTCAGTTTTTAAAATGTTGGTGGGAAAGAGTTGAAGCAAACTCTTAGATAAAATTGAAAATGCTATTTTGTTAGAACAGTTTTTTTGGGCATGCCCAGCAGAGCTGAAAACCTGGCTGGAGGACCAAGATCCCAAAACAGTTCAAGAGGTTGCTGAACTCTCGGACTGCTATGCCAAGAGCAGACCTGCTTTGAGGGCGAATGTGGAGGGCGTGGCAGTGCAGAAAGGGAAAAGCGCACCTTCAGGGCTGCTAAAACCCTCACTGCCTCCACCAAAATCAGTTAGCCCAAGGTTTCAAAGAATAGAGTTCTCTGAGAAAAGAAACAAATGGTGGCTTTGTAAAGAAACTGGGCATATTGCCAGACAGTGTCCCAAAAGGGTGAGCAATACGCAACAGGGGGCAAGGAAAGAAGTGAGTTGTTTGTGTGTCCCTGGAAGCATGCCTGTGAACATGAGGGAACACATGCACCAAGTCACAGTGAATAGTGTATAGACACAAGGGTTAAGGGACACAGGGGCATCCCTGACATTGGTAAAAGGGGATCTGGTAGAGTCTGGTCAGCTCACAGATCTCGAGGTAGAAGGTCACCTGGGGGCCAGTGACCATCACATGGTATGGTTCAATTTGGCTACTACATCTAAATCATCCCATTCCAAGGCAAAGATATGGGACTTCAGGGGAGCTGACTTTGATAAGATGGCCAACAGAGTTAAGCTAGCCCTGGCAAAAAGAAACACAGGTGAGGGGATACAGCCAAAGTGGGCAAGCATTAAGGATGCAATACTTGAAGCAACATCCCATTGTGTTAGACAGAAAAAGAAGTGCAAAAGAAGAAGGAAACCACTTTGGTTCTCAAATACAGTAGCAGAAAGGTCAGAGCCAAAGGCTGGCCTTCAGGAAATATCAAGGGAACTCAGTGGGATGAAGATAGGAGGCATAACAAACTGCCCTAAGGGAAGCAGGGAGGGCAGTAGGCAGGCAAAGTCCCAAACTGAGGAAACACTAGCACGAACAGTAAAAGAAGGTGACAAGATTTTCTATAGATACAATAGTGAAAGGTAAAGTCTAGAGGGGGTATTGCTAAGCTCAATGGAGAAAAGGGAACATGTGAGGAGGAGGACCCTGTAAAAGCATCTATCCTAAATAGATACTTTTGCTCAGTATTTACTGAAGAGAAGGTAGGGCAGGGCCCACTGCTCAGCACCAAGGACACAGGGGGGGGAGGGAGGTGAGCACTACTCCCTTCACAAAAGAAAGGGTCCTACAAGAGCTCGCTAAGCTCAGGGTGGATAAGGCAATGGGATCTGATGGTATACATCCCAGTGTACTTAAAGAGCTAAGGGTGGAACTAGCAGATCCATTAGCAGAACTGTTTAGTGAGTCTCTGAGCACAGGAGAGGTCCAAGAAGACTGGAGAAGGGCTCAGGTGATCCCGCTTCACAAAAGTGGTAGCAGGGAGGAGGCAGGGACCTACAGACCAGTCAGTCTTACCTCAGTAGTGGGCAAGATTATGGAGGCACTCCTTAAGGAAAGGATAGTGCAACACCTGGAATCCATAGGGGCACAGGATCCAAGACAGCATGGGTTTACAAAAGGAAGGTCCTGTCAAACTAATCTCATAGATTTCTTTGACTGGGTAACCAGAGTGGTGGACCAAAGGGGAGCAGTTGATGTCGCCTACCTTGACTTCAGCAAAGCTTTTGACACTGTTCCACATAGATGATTGATAAATAAGCTGGGTAGGCTCGGGGTGGGTCCGAAGTTAGTCAACTGGGTGGCAAACTGGTTGACGGGCAGAAAACAGAGAGTGGTGGTAAATGGTATACAGTCAGAAGAGATGCAAGTCACAAGTGGGGTACCTCAGGGATCAGTCCTGGAGCCAGTCCTCTTCAATATCTTCATTAGTGACCTTGCAGATGGACTAAAGGGTAAGGCTTGTCTGTTTGCAGATGACACCAAGATCTGCAACAGAGTAGATGATCCAGATGGGGTGGGCAGAATGAGAAGAGATCTTGATAAACTAGCAAAATGGTCAGAAGAGTGGCAACTGGGATTTAATGCAAAGAAGTGCAAGATCATGCACATAGGGAAGAGAAACCCTGAAGCCACCTATAGGCTGGGAGAGGAGTTGCTGGCAGTCACAAAGGAAGAAAGAGACTTGGGCATCATCATCACTGATGACCTGAAATCATCAAGCAGACCTCTAATGCAGTAGGTAAGGCTAGGGGATGTTAGTGTATTAAGTAGGGTATCACAAGTCGAAGAGAGAGGTAATAATCCCTCTTTACAAGACACTGGTTAGGCCCCATCTGAGTACTGCATGCAGTACTGGAGGCCACAGCTTCACAAGGACATTAACCAAATTGAGGCAGTCCAGAGAAGGGCAACCAAAATGGTGCAGGGACTGCATCAGAAGACATATGAGGACAGATTAACCAAGCTCAATATGTATACCCTTGAGCAAAGGAGGGAGAGAGGTGATATGATCGAGACATTCAAACACCTTAAGGGCATTAACAAGGTGAAAGAGTCTAACATGTTTAAATATAAGAAAAATAGCAGGACAAGAGGACACAGCATGAGATTAGAGGGAGGCCGATTAAGGGGAAATGTGAGGAAATACTTTTTCACAGAAAGAGTGGTGGATGCATGGAACGGCCTACCTCAGGAAGTGGTGGCTATGAATACAGTGCAGGGCTTCAAACAGGCATGGGATAGACATAAGGGAGCAATACAGATGAGCATGAATAGATAGACCACTGACAGAGCAAAGGCCAATGGCACATTTATAAGGTAGAAAAAGAAATGGGCAGACTGGATGGGCCTTGCAGTCCTTATCTGCCATCAACTTCTATGTTTCTATGTTTCTATACCCAATAAATATGTCACTATAAAAGACTTAACCGGTGAGAAGAAAACATGGCCCCTCACTGGTGTTCTCCTAGACTGGGGTGAACCAAGGGGAACTGTGCAACAGGTGGCTGTAGCTAAAACGTTAGCAACTGACGTCATCCTTAAAAAACAATCTCCAACAGGGGATGGTGTGTGCAGTTACCCATAGCCAAGTGGGAAGGGAAAATTGTAGTTCCCTGGACCCCACAGAAGCCAGTGTGGAAATCACTGGGAGAATGATTCCCCAGCATGTGTCTCCTGATATGAAGACTAATGAAAAGGAGGTTGAAATTTCCCCAGTAGCAGTTAACCGCACAGCTACGGAGGGTTACTCTAAAGGAGGGGTGACCAATTGTCAGAGGGTTAGGGATGACAGTGATCCTAAGTTCCCTGATGCTAGTGATAGTGACACTAGTTTAGAGACTGAAGGGGACCTGTCCCATGACTTGGAAATGTGTAAGGAGTTTGCAGCTGCTCAGAAAAGTGACCCTAGTCTACAGAAACTGAGGGCTTGGCAGACTCTGATGGTGCACAGGGAGCTGATGGTAAACAAAAGGTTTATTGGGAAAATGGACTGTTGTATACTTAGGTTGTGCAGACAGAGGGAGGGATGATAGGCAGGCAGCTTGTCGTTCCCCAGGGGTATCGTGAGCAGTTGCTCAAGGTTGCCCATGATATTCCCTTGTCTGGTCATCTGGGAATCACACGCACTACGCAGTGGTTTGCCCAGAATATCTATTGGCCCAACTTCACCCAGCAGGTGAAGGAGTATTGCAGGTCTTGTCACCTGTTCCAAGAAATAGGGAAGGCAGGTAAGCAAACCCAAGCCACCCTAATTCCATTGCCCCATATTGGAGGAGCCATGCCAGAGGGTAGGAATGGATATTGTGGGGCCTTTAAATACCCCAGCTCCTCTGGGAAGAGGTTCATCCTGACTGTAGTGGATTATGCCACCCAGTACCCCAAGGCAGTCGCCCTATCCACACTGAGGACAGGCAAAGTGGTAGATGCTTTACTTGGGATTTTCTCCCAAGTTGGGATTCTGCAGGGGGTTATCACTGATCGAGGGGGTTCCTTCATGTTGGACCTGATGAAATGTTTGTGGAGGAAGTGTGGGGTGGTGTAGAGAAGCACGACACCTTATCACCACAAGCCAATTGGCTTGTGGAAAGATTTAATGGTACTCTGAAGAAAATACTCCAATCATTTTCTGAACAGCATGGGAGGGACTGGGAGAAATACCTTTCCCACCTGTTGTTTGCATACAGGAAGGTGCCCCAAGAGTCGATAGGATTTTCCCCCTTCTTACTCTTATATGGAGGCCGGGTACATGGGCCCCTAGACTTGACCTGGGAGGACTGGGAAGGCAAGCATGCCACCCAGGGAATTCCCCTAGTGGATTACATACTTAGGTTTATGGAAAGACTGAAGGAGCTTATGGGGACAGCCCAGAGCAACCTGGCAGCAGCTCAAATGAAACAAAAAGTGTGGTACAACCACAGAGCCAGAGCTCACTTGTACATGGTGGGTCAGGAAGTCATGGTCCTTATTCCTGTCCGGAAAGACTAGCTGCAGCTTGAGTGGGCAGGATGGTACAAATTAGTTGGTAAGGTAAATGATGTGAACTATATCATAGAGTTACCTGACAGAAGGCAAACAGAAAGAATGTACCATGTCAACATGATGAAGCCATATGCTAATAGAGCTGACATGGTGTTTGCAGTATGTAGTCCTGGGGAGGCGACTGACGAAGGAGACCCCCTTCTGGACTTGCTGGAGGAAAGTAAGCTGGAGTCCTTTGTGGAGGCAATTAAATTGTCTCCCCAGCAGGCCCCAGACAAGATCCAGGAAGTGAGGGAGGTTTTAGCAGATTTTGCCCCTCTGTTTAGCGCCAAGTCTGGACTAACCCACTTAGCAATGCATGATGTGGAGACAGGGACACAGACGCCCATACAGCGGACAGCATATCGGGCATCAGAGGCTGTCCAAAAGGACATTAGGAGGGAAGTGGAGGAAATGCTGGATTTAGAGGTAATCCAGAGATCCCACACCCCCTGGGCCTCACTCGTAAGCCTTGTGCCCAAGCCAGATGGCTCTACTCATTTCTATGTGGACTATCACGGACTGAATGCAGTCACGAAGTCAGATGCCCACTTGATGCCCTGGATGGATGAACTCCTGAACAAGTTGAGAAGGGTGACTTACCTTATGACTATTGACCTGACAAAGGGGTATTGGCAGGTAGAATTAATGGACAGAGCTAGGGAGAGGTCAGCCTTCATCAATCCAATAGGCTTATTTGAATTTAAAGTAATGCATTTCGGAATGAAGAACGCCCTGACAACTTTCCAAAGGTTGGTGAACCAGGTGTTAAATGGTGCTGAGGAGTATGCTGTGGCATACCTGGATGACATTGCCATCTTTAGTGCCAGCTGGGAGGAACACCTGTCTCACCTTAGGGAAGTGCTGGGCAGGATACAGAGGGCTGGGCTCACTGTCAAAGCTGAGAAGTGCCAGGTGGCCATGGCTGAAGTGGCCTACCTCGGGAATGTTGTAGGTCAGGGACAGCTCCTTCCTAACCAAGTAAAAATAGACGTGATCAAGGCATGGTCCAGACCAGAAATGCAGAAGCAGGTCAGGAGTTTCTAGGGACAGCAGGGTATTATAGGAAGTGTATACCCAATTACAGTGCCCTGGCTGCTCCCCTATCTGACCTGGGAAAGGAAAGGGTGCCTAAGAAAATTACCAGGGAACCAGCCTGTGAAAAAGCCTTTACCAGACTGAAGAAGGCACTGTGCAGTCTTCCTATTTTGACAAGTCCTGACTATAGCAGACCCTTTACTGTTCAGACTGATGCCTCAGATGTGGGTTTTGGGGCCGTACTGAGTCAGACATCCAATCAAGGGAAAGATCACCCTGTAGTGTACCTGAGTAAAAAGTTCCTTCCCAGGGAGCAGGCATACTCTACTGTGGAAAACGAGTGCCTTGCTTTAGTGTGGGCCCTAAAGAAGTTGAAGCCATATTTATTTGGGCAGCATTTTGAGGTACAAATGGGCCACAACCCCCTGGTTTGGCTGACCCAAATGGGAAAAACTAATGGTAGACTGTTAAGATGGAGTCTTGCATTGCAAGGGATGACATGACAATCTTATGTAGGGCTGGAGTGACCAATCAGAACAGTGATGGCCTTTCGCATCTTTAAGTGAAGTGAACTGATTTGGGAAGCTCATCCCATGCAGGGGATAGAGCCCCCAAATTCAGTCTAGGTGGGGAGGATTTGTGATGCTTGGCCAGCTGTTTATGATTGTTCTTTGATATTTGTAATATAAAAATGCAGTGTGTGGTTTGTCTCCATAAGGCAGTTGTGCCATGTGTTAGGTTTTAGTGGAAATAACAGGATATATTAACCTGAAACCAGGAGGTAATTAAAAAGACTAGAGAGCCTTAATTAAGGGTCTCCTGTTTATCTGACTTAATTGGAGCTGACCAGCTGCCAGGATATAGGGATCGTAAACTTTTATGACATTTTGAGAAAAAAAAAACACTTTTATGCCATGGTGTGAAAAGTCATAAAAAGCTTTTGATGTGCCATGGTATGAGGAAATGCTCCTGGTCAAAGAGGGGAAGCTAATTAAATAGTGTCATAATTTGGGAAATGGGTTTTTGCTAATGCCACCTTATACAATATTCCTCCTGATTGAGGGGGGCGTGACCACCAGCCGAACTGAATGGTCGCTTAAACAGCTGGCTCCTGAAAATAACCCCAAAATCCAGCATTATTTTAATTGCTCCTGCACAATGGTGTAAAAATTCGATTCAGTACTTACCGGTGGCTATCCCGATATTTGTATTCGGACCAGAGCTTTACAAATCGGGCGCGTTTTTGAGTTTTTTTCCTTTTTCTATGGTGTGCTCACGGTCCGTTCAGCTACTACCCAGATTAACTGCGTACAACTTTGAGTCCCTATCTACACCCTCTCTGACGGCACCTGAAAGTAATCTAGCAGAAATAAGGCAAATGTTCGCAGAAATCCTGCACCGCATGGATAAAGTGGACATGGCCACGAGGAAGAACACTGAGGATATTGTAGATTTATCACAGAAGGCCGATGTCTTCGAGCATAAGCTAGCGGAGGTGGAAGATGGCTGGCATAAGGCCGGGGCTAAAATACATGATCAGGGACAGCTGATCCAGCATCTCTGGGCCCGGGTGGAGGATCTGGAAAACTGCAGCCACCAAAATAATCTCAGATTTGTTGGGTTCCCTGAAGGCTGCAAGGGGAATGATAACAATATCTTTTCTACAACAAGTACTACCCTTATTGTTGGACTGCCAGTGCGGGTCCCCGTTGGAGCTGGACAGAGCACATAGAACTTTGGCCCCACGCCCCCCCCAGTGGACGCCCTCATACCACCTTAGCCCGTTTTTACCGATTCCAAGATCAAGAACGGATCACCCAGTTGGCACAGCAGAAGAAGGAGCTGATCTGGAAGGGACACAAAATTCAAATATTTGCTGATTGTTCATTGGAGGTCACTAATAGGTGGAAGGCCTTTACAGCAGCTCAGAAGGTGTGTGCAGAACTGGGCCTTGAATATTCCCTGCATTACCCTGCATCTCTACGGATCGTGATCAATGGATCACCATGGGTCTTTGATAATCTGTTATCAGCTGAGGACTTTATCGCTTCACAGGCTCCCAAATTAAACTGGGGCAAGCTGCGTGCATCTTGCAGCCCAAGGGCCCTCCCTGCTCAATCAGCCCCGATGGACACTGATAGATCTGCAACCCTGAATGCAGTGACAGCTTTGTCTTCTCACTCAGCTTGAAATCTCTTGACTCCCACCCAGTCATCTCCTCAGAAATCCTCAGGAAGTAAGAAAAAGAATAGAAGAAGGGCAAGGATCGAAGGAGGTCACGTAGACAAAACCCCATGGTTTCCCTCCAGAAGTAGAAGTAGGAGCTGCAGTCCAGGTCCGAATGCCTCTCATGTTTCTTTCACCCCAGATATGAGCAACAATCAATATAAAGTCCTGATGGATCTCCCTACCGAGGATATCCCTCACGACCTCCCTCTTCCACTGAGACGCTCCAGCTGGTCCAGCTCGAAATCATCAGCAGTCAAACAGTTGCTCTGGTCTGAAGAGGCAGCAGGCACTCCTACGGAGAATTCTGGGGCCACGGCTGCTGGACTGGCTCTGGAACTAACTGCAACCAATATGGATATCTCCATCTCTGCTGCAGAACCAGTTGGTTGACTGCTAGTACTTTATTGCTTTTGGGTTTTAAAGGCCCAGCTTGTCTGTGGATTAACAGACATTGCCTTTGATTAGGGATGAGTCCCCACACACCAAGTTAAAGGGGACTTCCCCTCAGAGGATAGTTAAGAGTGGCCCTTAGGTTCATACCCGAGCAGCTACTCTGATACTAGCTGTTCTCTGTCACTTGATGTGCCAATCCGGTGTTCCTTGTGCTTGCTCTGGCTGATATGCATGACCAATGGGGACAAATAGGGTGCTGCACATGGTTTAATGTGGGGCTCTACATATTTGTAAACTAGCCTCAGATATTACCACAAATATATGGAGGGGCTATGCTCAGCTTTCACAATTGTCCCTTGCCACTATATCGGATGACAGCCCTTTGGCCGTTGTGTTTGGAAGTTGTTTTTTTTTTTTTCTTTTTATGTCTCCTTTAATAGGGGTTACTAGGAGATTTTATTTACCTAGTTACGATGGGTTCATGGGGTCACTTACCTCCCAGCGACTTCTACTGGTGTCTGGGCTTGGTTCTACTTTTGTCCGACATGTACAGTGGATGCTGGTCTTTTTGTGGGATTGCAAGGGTTGCGAACAAAGGGAGGGGCGGGGGATGGGTTTTGTTATATTAAAGGGGTTGAATTGTCTCTCAGTCAGTAGGGATAGTGCATGTTAGTATATACCTCTGTCACAAGTTATAATGTTGATATTTTGGTGTTGTGTTAATTCTATGGCAATCTTTCTAACGGGCTGGTGGTGGTGCTCGTTAATGCTTGATGGGGAAGCAAGAGGAGCAAGGGGCTTGCCTAGGCTCACCCCTTAATGTTTCCGTCCACATACTCCTGCTGATATGTTTTACTGTAGGTCTGAATGAGCCTTAAGCTAAATTCATGGAATGTGAGGGGCTTAATTCGGCCTATTAAACAGAAGAAGATTTTTAATTCTCCTAAAAGTTAGCTTCACGGTGGTCTTCCTGCAAGAGACTAAACTCTCTTCCAAAGAGGCCACTAAGCTTAAGCAAGCTTGGGTGATTGAAGAACTTCACAGTGTGGCTCCCACCCATAAAAGGGGAGTCTACATACTTTTGCATAAAAGCCTGGGATGGAAAGTGAAGGACTTTATACGGGATCAAGAAAGGAGATGGATTATTGAGGAAGTCGAAACCCCTGAGGGCCCCTTGGTCCTGGCCAATATATACGCCCCTAACCAGGACTGCCCTCAATTTTTCCATACGGTTAACCAGGCTATCCTGGACTTCAATAAAAACAGATCCCCAATACTCTTGGGAGGGGATTTTAATCTAACATTAGAACATACTTTAGATAGAAGCAATAAATCCCCTGAACCCCATTGATAGGCTAAGAAAGCAGTGGGGAAACTAATGTCTGAACTTGGTTTACTGGATGCCTGGAGGGTGTTACACCCAGGAGAGCATGATTATACCTGTTTTTCCTCAACACATGGCTCTTCCAGTAGGATAGATCTTTGGCTCGTATCCTCAAGGTTACATGAGAAGGTGGAGGGGGCTTTGATTCACCCAATTTATATTTCTGATCACGCCCCCCTTGAATTAGTTTTCAAGAGGGGACTTGATCCCCATCATCCTCAGGCCTGGCGGCTAGACCCACTTTTGCTAGAAGATAAAACTTTTCTTGACTGGATTGGCTAGGCTGTAGCAGAATATTGGGCTGACAATGATAATGGTGAGGTATCTGACTCAACCTTATGGGAGGCCTTTAAAGCTACCATTAGTGGCAGGATAATAGCCTTTGCAGCAGCCAGGAGGCATTGCCGGGCGGCTGATCAGTGAGCCTTGGAGAAGCAATTATATAACTTGGAAGCCCAATACAAAGCCTCAGGTAATCAACCTCCTTCTCCTGATTTGCTAGCACAGTTAGCCAGCACCCAAATTTCTCTCAACGCTCATTTGTCTCGGCAGGCTGAGCTAAATCTTAGACGCATGCGTCATGCTTATTGGGAAGGGGGAGAAAAGGCCAGCAAATTATTGGCCTATCGCCTTAAGCGTCAGCATGCTTCTAAGATGATATATGCATTGGTAGATTTATCTGGGAACCCCTGTCGTGCAAACTCAGGGATAAACTTGATCATGTCCCAATTCTATGAAAATCTATATGCTTCTCCAAATCCCCCTGACCCAGTTAAGATCCAAGATTATTTATCCTCGCTACCCATCCCCAGCATCTCCAGCCAGGATACTAAATTGTTAGAATCCCCCTTTACAATTGAGGAAGTTAACCAGGCGATTCACGCTTTAAATCTATGCAAAACCCCCGGGAAGGATGGACTGCCTATTGATCTGTACAGACTCCCTGGTGTTAATTTGGCCCCTTATTTGGTCTGGGTATTTTGGCACTCCTTAATGGTTGGAAAACTACCCCCCTCCATGAGAGGAGCTGCTATTACAGTGCTTCCAAAACAAGGGAAAGACCCGCTGTCCCCAGGCAGCTATCACCCTATCTCTCTAATCAATGTGGATGCCAAGATACTGGCTAAGGTTATTGCTGCCCAGCTTGAACCCCTTTTGCAAGACTTGGTGGGTCCTTCCCAAGTGGGCTTTGTTAAAGGCCATCTAGGGTCTGATCATCATAGAACACTAGGGTCATTAATGCACTTTGTGAAACTCTCACCAATCCCCTCAGTTGCTATGGCCTTCGACTTCGGAAAGGTCTTCGATTCAGTCGAATGGGCCTATCTATTTCATACTCTGTCCAGCATGGGTTTTGGCCCCGACTATATCGCCTGGATAAGGTTGTTGTACACCGCACCCCTAGCCTCGGTGCTGACCAATGGCACCATGTCTCGGCCCTTCCAATTACAAAAGGGCACTAGACAAGGATGCCCTCTTTCTCCCCTCTTATTTATCTTAGCTATGGAGCCTTTGGCCATTGCACTTAGGTCCTCCAGTGATATCCCAGGGATTCAGGTGGGGGACATCAGTTACAAGACCTTTCTGTATGCAGATGCTCTGCTTATTATGACCGAACATTCTCAATTGGGGATTCAGACAATTTTTGGAACCCTGACTGAGTTTACTAAGATATCAGGTTTAAAGTTAAATCAGTCCAAAACGGAAATTCTCCCATTAAACTCCTAAACCTCTTGATCAGATTTTACTGCCTTGGGGCTAAAGTGGTCCCCTCAGGGTATCAAATACCTGGGTATTATCCTGCACCCAGACCCACTTAAAATGTTTTCAGCCAATTTCAATTCTCTGATTGACTCACTTAGGGTTGATATGGGTAGATGGAAAGCACTAAAGCTTTCACTGGCTGGGAAAATTGATTCTATCAAAATGATGGCTGCTCCTAGTATGCTTTACCTATTGGCCCACCTGCCCCTGCCTATACCCCAGAAGTGGTTTCAGAAATTGGAGACCCTTATGGGTAATTTTATTTGGGAGGGTGCACCCCCCGATACAGCAAACTCAAACTTCAGCAGCACTGGAGAAGTGGGGGTTGGGAACTCCCCTGGCTACAGTGGTACCATATGTCCTTTGTGTTGGCTCAGACTCTTAGATGGTTTTCTAAAATTGGACAGGGTTCCCTGCAGTGGCTTCAGCTAGAAGCGTCCCTAACTCACACTGCCACTCCGGCGGTTACTTTATATGCTAGGAAGAAACTGCCCCCAGGTCTTTCTCCCCTCGTATTACTCTCAGTTAAATACTGGAAACAAGCTATGACTCTGCTGGGCTATGACCCAGCCCCTTGGGAATATATGCCTCTATGGGATAATCAGGCCCTGAAAATAGGGGAATCTACCCTGCACTGGAAAATGTGGGAGAGACAGGGCATCTCCTTAATACATGACCTTCTACTCCTGGGGACAACTGTTATTGATTCATTTGAGTCCCTGAGGGTGAGATATCATCTCCTGGCCTCTCATTTCTGGAGATACCTTCAGTTAAGAGATGCTATATCTCATCTTCCAAAGTCGTCCCTTAGTAATTCTTTACAAAAAAAAACTCACCTTATTGGTTCATGGAATAAAGTCACCAAGAACAAAGCTAGTAATATATATCATGCCATCAGAGACTCCACCCCAGACCCTACCCAGAGCACTAGGCAGCAATGGGAAACTGAGCTACAGATCCCGATCTCAGAACAACAATGGGAGGATGGGTGGGCATGTATCCATTTGGCTTGCTGGGACGGGCACACAAGGCTTATCATGAACAAGACCCTTCATAGATGGTATAGAGACCCAGCGAAACTAGTTAAAATGGGACTTATCCCGGTTGACACTTGCTGGAGATGTGGCAACCAAGGGGCTCATCTGCTTCATATTCTCTGGGAGTGTCCTAACCTTCAACAGTTCTGGTGAGCCATTCAGGACATGTGTCAACAACTATTCCCCGATGTCATCCAGTGTCCCGCCCTACTCTTTCTGGGTTGTGGCAGTTCTGAGATTTCCAAGTATAGTCCTGGGGCACAGTGGATCACTATGGTCGGGGCATTGGCCAAAAGACTCATACTGTTAAGATGGAGAACCCCTGATAGCCCCATTTTTTATCAGTTCCTTCTGGCCCTAGCCCAAAGGGCCACATTTGAGAGGATCTCGAGCTTTGCCCAAGACTCTTTAATCCAGTATGACCAATGTTGGCAACCGTATCTAAGGTCCAAGTACTGCCACAATACTTCTTCCAGTTCCATGGCTTAGACTCCTCCCCCTTTTTTTTATAGAGTGGGGACAGTTCCCCTCTCTTTTTGCAAGTCACCCTCTTTTCTCTCCTTCTCCTTCTCATTTCTTCTATACTTCCCTTCGACATAATTAAACATGATGAAAGATTGCCATAGCTGTATATAGTTGATACTACAAACTACATGTGAATAAAACATACCCTTGGTAGAGTGACCAGAAACTATCGATTTCCCTTGTCATATCCTTCTTTAGGGTGTAATTTTTCTTATATTAATCTATGCTCTCCTCTGCTGAAAGGACATGACTCTTCATTAAATTATTTATTCTCTGGCCACCCAGTCGGTGGTGTAAAGTATATGTTAATAGATACCCTGAATGGTTGTAGCTAACTGACAGAATGTTGTGTCGATTCTATTTACTGATCATACCTTATGTTGTGGTATCTGTTGATTTTCTATATGTAGACTCTGCCTTGGTGTGTGTGCTCTGCCTTAAGTCAACAATAAAAATGTTTAACAACAATATACCTCCTGATAGCACATCCTGTTTGTATATTTTTTTATATTCTAAAAGGAGGAGCTAGATGACCTCAGAGAACGGGTGGAAACACAAACTTTTTAAACTGTATACTGTGTTGAACTAGACACATTCCTTTTTGGACTCCTAAGAAACAAGATTTAAGATCTAACTAAGGGACTTGCAGAGGTATACATTACATAGAAAAAGTCTAACTGTATGTAGGTAGGAGTTTGTACTTTTCCTTGTTTTCTTTTAAGTGGTTGTAAGCTTTGTGATATAGTATTTGTGTTTACATTTTACATATTTTTATCCATGTAAGTAAACCTTTTATTCCAAATACTGCCTGGGTCTTCCAAGTTCTTTCTTTTACATGTGACGTACAGAGGATTAAGATTGACAAAACTGTTCATAAGCTTGATGGTGTTACCAAAACTGGGAAATGATAAGAATAAACCTAAGGTCTTTTATAGTGTTTTAAGGGTTTATTTTGGATACCTGGTTAGGTGCCCTTAGGCAAAAGATATCTGGCATCCCCCCAAAGAGCAGATTATCTGAGCCTGTACATTTGGGTATGCTAACATAAGGTTCACAGTTTGAATCTCCCCAGAGCTTGAGACCAAAGGTGATTTGGACAAGGAAATGATAGAAAGTATACTTAGAATGGCAGAAAAAGGGGAGATATTGCTGATGGGTGATCTGAATATGCCAGATGTTAACTGGAGTGCAGTTGCAGCAGCCACTTTGAAGAGTGGGGTTATTCTAGATGCACTACAGAGGGCATGCCTTAGACAACTAGTATTGGAGCCCACTCAAGAGGGAGCAATCTTAGACCTGGTTCTCTCAAATGGAGATGGAGAGAGGATCACAGATGTAGAAGTGGGTAGCCATCTGGGACTAGCGACCATCAAACAGTATAGTTCACAATAAACACAGAAATAGAAGTCAAGCCATACAAAGGCAAAAGTACTGGACTTTAAGAGGCTGACTTTGCCAAAATGGTGAGTGCCTAAAGAATGCACTAGCAAATGGGCAGGAAGGAGGGCGGAAGAACAATGGGGAATAATAAAACTGCCATCACAGAGGTAATGAGCCTTTGTGTGAAGCAAATAAACAAAACAAAACAATGTAAGAAACCACTATGGTTCTCAAAGGAAGTAGCAGTGAAGGTTCAAGAGAAAAAGAAAGCATTCAGGATGTACAAGGAATCGCAGAAGGAGCAGGACAGATAACTGTATCAGTTAAAGCAAAAGGAGGCTGGCAAGGCAGTCAGAACAGCAAAGGTCCAAACTGAGGAAAAGATAGCCAACTCAGTTAAGAAGGAGGATAAAACCTTTTATAGGTACATCAGGGAGTGAAGGAAGACCAAGGGAGGATAGTGAGGCTTAATAAAGGGGAGGAGGGTGGGCAGAGGGAGACTGTGAAAAGGCAGAGATACTAAACAAATATTTTTGCTCAGTATTTACAAATGAAGAGGGGGAGGTACCTAAAACAAACAGTAGAAACACTCTGGATACAGAAGTTGATACCAGCCCATTTACAGAAGAAAGGGTTCTGAAAGAACTCTTAAATCTGAAGGTGAACAAAGCAATGGGGCCTGATGGGATTCATCCCAGAATTCTAAAAGAACTAAGGGTAGAACTAGTGACACCACTGACTACCCTTTTTAACAAATCATGGGAGGATGGGGTGGTACCCAAGGACTGGAGGAGGGCAGGTGTGATTCCCCTTTACAAAAGTGGTAGCAAGGCAGAAGCAGGAAACTACAGGCCTGTTAGTTTAACCTCAGTGATAGGGAAAATGATGGAATCACTTCTGAAGGAAAGAATTGTCGAGCATCTAGAGGCCAGAGGGGCACAGGACCCTAGGCAGCACAGATTCACAGTGGTAAGGTCATGCCACTTGAATCTGATAGATTTCTTTGACTGGGTGACCAAAGTAGATCAGGGAGGGGCTGTGGACATGGCCTACCTAGACTTTAGCAAGGCATTTGACACAGTCCCACACAAAAGATTAATATATAAGTTAGCCAGCCTGGGAGTGGGTCCCAAGATGACAGTCTGGGAAAAGAATTGGCTGGAGAATAGGACACAGAGAGTAATAGTAAATGGAGTCCACTTATTAGAAAGGGGGTTACTAGTGGGGTACCGCAAGGTTCGATATGGACGATGTCCTCTTCAATGTCTTTATAAGAGACATTGCAGAGGGACTGGAAGGAAAAGTATGTCTCTTTGCAGATGACACAAGATCTGCAACAGAGTTGATGCAGGGTGGGGTGGAAAGGATGAGAAGGGACTTAGCAAGGTTAGAGGAATGGTCAAATGTATGGCAGCTTAGATTCAATGCTAAGAAGTGCAAGGTAATGCACCTGGGAAACAAAAACCCACGAGAAGAGTACACAATGGGGGGTGAGATACTAACAACAACAAAAATGGAAAGGGACCTGGAGGTAGTCATATCAGATGACCTAAAGGTGGGAAGCAATGTGAGAGGGCAGCAAGGAGAGCTGGAGGGATACTGGGATGCATAGAGAGAGGCATCACCAGTAGAAAACAGGAAGTTATTATCCCTCTGTACAGACAGCTGGTGAGACCCCATCAGGAGTACTGCATGCAGTTCTGGAGACACAATCTCTGCAAAGACATAGACAGGATGGAGACTGTCCAGAGGAGGGCAACTAAAATGGTGCAGGGTCTGCAACAGAAGACATATGAAGAGAGGCAAAAGGAGCTTATTCTGTATAGCCTTGAGGAAAAGAGGGAGAGGGGTGACATGATAGAAACGTTCAAGTACCTTAAGGGAATCAACAAAGTCCAAGAGGGTAGCATCTTTCAAAACAAAAGGTGTGCCAGAACAAGAAGGCACAATTTGAAGATAGAGGGGGGGGCAGCTCAGAGGTAATTTAAGGAAGTATTTTTTCACAGAGAGGGTTGTGGATGCATGGAAAGGCCTTTCAGAGGAGGTTGTGGAGTCAAAAATAGTGGTGGAATTCAAGCATGCATGGGACAGTCTCAAGGCCATTCTAGAGGGTGGGGGTAGGAAGAAGTAGGCTGCTGGTTAACTAGGATCTGCAGCTTATCCAGTAGGTAGGGAAATGGGCAGACTGGGTGGGCCAAGCAGTCCTTATCTGCCGTCAAATTCTATGTTTCTATGTTTCTATGTTATTTGTACCCACAAGCAGACAGCAGGGTTACCCTGTTCTGTTACCTGTTCGCAATACTGCGCTTGGAGGTTGGCACTGTGGGATCAGAGGGCCTGACCAGTTGAGTGGGTTGTGACAGATTGGTTGGCAGCGGTGTGCATAAAATTGATAACACAAGCTTTAAACTGTTCAGTGTGTCAGCTTAATACTGTACAGCTCACTTGAAAAATAAGGCTGTGATTTATTTTTAAAAATGAAACAGAACTATATCATTTGGCTTACAGTCAATTTCCTACATGTTTTTTTCTCTAAAGTGCAAGTTAGAGTAGCCGTAGTTAGGGAAGAAGATGGCTTCCAACTACAGCGGGCACACTTTAGACTATTTGAAGCAGTTGTGCAAGGACAGAGGAGTTCTGTACAAGGTGAGAGCCACCAAGCAGAACCTCGTGGATGCCCTGGTGGCAGCAGATACCGAGAGCATCGAGTCACTGACTGTAACTGTAAAAGATCAACCTTTGAGTGTGGAGGGGCCAACAGCCAGTGCAGTGTCCAGATCCTGTGAGGATGACAGCAGGGCCAGTGCCAACGAAGGGCCACAGCAGCAGGAGAAGGTCAGTAGCATTCTGGAGACACTCAGGCTGCAGATAGAGTTGTGCAGAATGGAGCTGGAGTTCCAGAGAGAGGCAGAGCGAGTACGTCGAGAAGAGGAGCTAGATCGCTGAGAAGCAGAGCAAGAGAAGCGAGCCACAGAGGAAAAGAGGGAGCGAGAACAGTGGTGGACTGAGATGATCGAGAGCACCAGAGGTGACATGAACTGGAGAAGTTATGACTCCAACCACCAGCACCAGAGCAGATAAGTGCCTTGGGTTTAACTGGAACTACAGGACTGGGTTACAAATTGAATTCCAAGATGATAGCTGAATTTAAAGAAGGGGAGGATATGGATACCGTTTTAAATTCCTTTGAAAAAGTTTGTATTCAGGCTAAAATTCCTGGAGTGTCCTGGAGCTTCCAGGTACCCCGCTACTTACCGGAAAAGCTTGAGATGCATTGGGTCAAATGGACAATTGGGACAGTAATGATTACAGCAAACTTAAAAAGCTGCACTTTTAAAAAAGTTTGATTTAACTGCTGAATCATACAGAGCTAAATTCAGTAAGCTCAGAAGAAGCCCTGACATGAGCTACGAGGAGCTAGCCATGAAACAACATCAGTTTTTAAAATGTTGGTGGGAAAGAATTGAAGCAAACTCTGTAGATTAAATTGAAAATGCTATTTTGTTAGAACAGTTTTTTTTGGGCATGCCCAGCAGAGCTGAAAACCTGGCTGGAGGACCGAAATCCCAAAACAGTGCAAGAGGCTGCTGAACTCTCAGACCACTATGCCAAGAGCAGACCTGCTCCAAGGGTGAATGTGGAGAGTGTGACAGTGCAGAAAGGGAAAAGCGCACCTTCAGGGCAGCTAAAACCCTCACTGCCTCCACCAATATCAGTTAGCCTAAGGTTTCAAAGAAAAGAGTTCTCTGAGAAAAGAAACAAATGATGGTTTTGTAAAGAAACTGGGCATATTGCCAGACAGTTTCCCCAAAAGGGTGAGCAATATGCAACAGGGGGGCTAGAAAAGAAGTAGTTTGTTTGTGTGTCCCTGGAAGCATGCCTGTGAACATGAGGGAACACAAGCACCCAGTCACAGTGAATCGTGTACAGACACAAGGGTTAAGGGACACAGGTACATCCCTGACATTGGTAAAACAGGATCTGGTAGAGCGTGGTCAGCTTATATCCAATAAATAAGTCACTATATAAGACTTTACTGGTGAGGAGAAAACATTGCCCCTCACTAGTGTTCTCCTAGACTGGGGTGAAACAGGGGGAACTGTGCAACAGGTGGCTGGAGCCAAAATATTAGCAGTTGACGTCATCCTTGGCAACAATCTCCAACAGGGGATGGTGTGTGCAGTTACCCATAGCCAAGCGGGAAGGGAAAATTGTAGTTCCTGGGACCCCACAGAAGACAGTGTGGAAACCACTGGGAGACTGATTCCCCATCCAGTGTCTCCTGATATGGAGACTAATGAAAAGGGGGTTGAAATTTCCCCAGTAGCAGTTAACTGCACAGCTACAGAGGGTTACTCCAAAGGAGGGGTGACCAATTGTCAGAGGGTTAGGGATGACAGTGATCCTGAGTGCCCTGACGCTAGTGCTAGGGAACCTAGTTTAGAGACTGAACGGGACCTGTCCCATGACTTGAGAATGTATAAGGAGTTTGCAGCTGCTCAGAAAAGTGACCATAGTCTACAGAAGTCGAGGGCTTGGCAGACTCTGAAGGTGCATAGGGTGGTTAGGGTAAACATAAGGTTTATTGGAAAAATGGACTGATGTATACTCAGGTTGTGCAGACAGAGGGAGGGGTGATAGGCAGGCAGCTTGTCATGCCCCAGGGGTAGCATGAGCAGTTGCTCAAAGTTGCACATGATATTCCCTTGTCTGGTCATCTGGGAATCACCCGTACTATGCAGCGGTTGGCCCAGAATTTCTATTGGCCCAACTTCACCCAGCAGGTGAAGGAGTATTGCAGGTCTGTCACCTGTTCCAAGAAATAGGAAAGGCAGGTAAGAAAACCCAAGCCACCCTAATTCCATTGTCCATAGTGGAGGAGCCATTCCAGAGGGTGGAAATGGATATTGTAGGGCATTTAAATACCCCCAGCTCCTCCGGGAAGAGGTTCATCCTGACTGTAATAGATTATGCTACCCGGTACCCTGAGGCAGTCACCCTATCCTCACTGAGGGCAGACAAAGTGGCAGATGCCTTACTTGGGATTTTCTCCCATGTTGGGTTTTCGCAGGAGGTTATCACTGATCAAGGGGGTTCCTTCACATTGGACCTGATGTAATGTTTGTGGGAGAAGTGTGGAGTGGTGCAGAGAAGCATGATACCTTATCACCCACAAGCCAATGGGCTTGTGGAAAGATTTAATGGCACCCTGAAGTCAATACTCTAAGTGTTTTCTGAACAGCATGGGAAGGACTGGGAGAAATACCTTTTCCACCTGTTGTTTGCATACAGGAAGGTGCCCCAAGTGTCGACAGGATTTTCCCCCTTCAAAATCTTATATGGACGCCAGGTTTGTGAGCCCCTAGACTTGATCTGGGTGGACTGGGAAGGCAAGCATGCCACCCAGGGAACTCCCCTAGTGGATTATGTCCTTAGGTTTAGGGAAAGGCTGAAGGAGCTTATGAAGACAGCCCAGAGCAACCTGGCAGCTACACAACAGAAACAAAAAGTGTGGTACAACCACAGAGCCAGAGCTCACTTGTACATGGTGGGTCAAGAAGTCATGGTCCCTATTCCTGTCCAGAAAGACAAGCTGCAGGCTGAGTGGGCAGGACCATACAAAGAAGTTAGGAAGGTAAATGATGTGAACTATATCATAGAGTTACCTGACAGAAGGCAGACAGAAAGAATGTACCATGTCAACATGATGAAGCCATATGCTAATAGAGCTGACACGGTGTTTGCAGTATGTAGTCCTGGGGAGGGGACAGATGAAGGACACCCCCCTTCTGGACTTGCTGGAAGAAAGCAAGCTGGAGTCCTCTGTGGAGGCAGTTAAATTGTCTCCCCAGCAGGCCCCAGACAAGATCCAGGAAGTAAGGGAGGTTTTAGCAGACTTTGCCCCTCTGTTTAACGCCAAGCCTGGACTCACCCCTTAGTGACTCATGATGTGGAGACAGGGACACAGACACCCATACAGCGGACAGCATATCAGGTGTCAGAGGCTGTCCAAAAGGACATTAGGAGGGAAGTGGAGGAAATGCTGGATTTAGGGGCAATCCAGAGAACCCACACCCCCTGGGCCTCACCCATAGTCCTTGTGCCCAAGCCAGATGGCTCTACTCATTTCTATGTGGACTATCATAGACTGAATGCAGTCACAAAGTCAGACACCCACTCAATGCCCTGGATGGATGAACTCCTGAACAAGTCGGGAAGGGTGACTTACCTTACGACTATTGATCTGACAAAGGGGTATTGGCAGGTAGAATTAATGGACAGAGCTAGGGAGAGGTCGGCCTTCATCACTCCAATAGGCTTATTTGAATTTAAAGTAATGCATTTTGGAATGAAGAATGCCCTGACAACTTTCCAAAGGTTGGTGAACCAGGTGTTAAATGGTGCTGAGGAGTATGCCGTGGCATACCTGGATGACATTGTCATCTTTAGAGTCAGCTGGGAGGAACACCTGTCTCACCTTAGGGAAGTGCTGGGCAGGATACAGAGGGCCTGGCTCACTGTCAAAGCTGAGAAGTGCCAGGTGGTCATGGCTGAAGTGGCCTAGTTCAGGCATGTTGTAGGTCAGGGACAGCTCCTTCCTTACCAAGTAATAATAGAGGTGATCAAGGCATGGCCCAGACCAGAAATGCAGAACAGGTCAGGAGTTTCTAGGGACAGCAGGGTACTATAGGAAATTTGTACCCAATTACAGTGCCCTGGCTGCTCCCCTATCTGACCTGGGAAATGAAAGGGTGCCTAAGAAAATTACCAGGGAACCAGCCTGTGAAAATGCCTTTACCAGACTGAAGAAGGCATTGTGCAGTGTTCCTATATTGACAAGTCCTGACAGTAGCAGACCCTTTATTGTTCAGACTGATGCCTCAGATGTGGGTTTTGGGGCAGTACTGAGTCAGACATCCAACCAAGGGAAAGATCACCCGGTAGTGTACCTGAGTAAAGAGTTACTTCCCAGGGAGCAGACATACTGTACTGTGGAAAAATAGTGCCTTGCTTTAGTGTGGGCCTTAAAGAAGTTGGAGCCATATTTATTTGGGCAGCATTTTGAGGTACAAATGGGCCACAACCCCCTGGTTTGGCTGACCCAAATGAGAAAAACTAATGGTAGACTGTTAAGATGGAGTCTTGCCTTGCAAGGGTATGACATGACAATCTTATATAGGGCTAGAGCAACCAATCAGAACAGTGATGTTTTTTCGCATCTTTAAGAGGAGTGAACTGATTTGAGAAGCTCATCCCATGCCAGGGATAGAGCCCCCAAACTCAGTTTAGGTGAGGAGGATTTGTGATGCTTGGCCAGCTGGTTAAGATTGTTCTTTCATATTTGTAATATAAAAATGTAGTGTGTGGTTTGTCTCCATAAGGCAGCTGTGCCGTGGGTCAGGTTTTAGTGGAAATAGCAGGATATATTAACCTGAAACCAGGAGGTAATTAAAAAGACTAGAGAGCCTTAATTAATGGTCTCCTGTTTATCAGACTTATTTGGAGCTGACCAGCTGCCAGGATATAGGGATCGTAAACTTTTATGACATTTTAGAGAGAAAATAACACTTTTATACCGTGGTGTAAAAAGTCATAAAAATCTTTAGATGTGCCATGGGAAGAGGAAATGCTCCTGATCAAAGAGGGAATGTTAATTAAAGAGTGTCGTAATTTGGGAAATTAGTTTTTGCTAATGTCATCTTATTTAATATACCTCCTGATAGGACATCCTGTTTGTATATTTTTTTATATTCTAAAAGGAGGAGCTAGATGACCTCATAGAAGGGTGGAAACACAGAGTTTTTAAACTGTATACTGTGTTGAACTAGACACATTCCTTTTTTGGACTCCTAGGAAACAAGATCTCAGATCTAACTAAGGCACTTGTAGAGGTATACATTACATAGAAAAAGTCTAACTGTATGTTGGTAGGAGTTTGTATTTTTCCTTGTTTTCTTGTAAGTGATTGTATGTTTTGTGATATAGGGTTTGTTTTTACATTTTATATTTTTATCCATTTAAAAAAACCTTTTATTCCAAATACTGCCTTGGTCTTCCAAGTTCTTTCTTCTACATGTGACATATAGAGGATTAAGATTGACAAAACTGTTCAAAAGCTTGATGGTGTTACCAAAACTGGGAAACGGTAAGACTATACCTTAGGTCTTTTATAGTGTTTATTTTGGATACCTGGTTAGGTGTCTTTAGGCAAAAGATATCTGGCATCCCCCCAAAGAGCAGATTATCTAAGCCTGTACATTTGGGTATGCTAACATAAGGTTCACAGTTTGAATCCCCCAGAGCTTGAGACCAAAGTTGATTCGGACCCACAAGCAGACAGGAGGGTTACCCTGTTCTGTTACCTGTTTGCAATACTGCGATCAGAGGTTGGCACTGTGGGAGCAGAGGTCCTGACCTCCTGAGTGGGTTGTGACATTCACCACCACGCTTGCGCTAGTGATCAGACCAGCATCCCTAATCAGGATACATGAATGTGACCAACCTTGAAGATTCCCCATTTGAATGCTCAGAGTATTTAGTCCAGTAAAGATTAGTTTGAGGCCTGGATGGTGGAGAACTCATTCAATAATTTAGGTGTACTGGAAGCATGGTTACACAAGGGTGTCCCAGATTACTTCATTCAGATACGGGGGTATACAGTGTATGGAAAATATAGATTAGGCAAGAGGGATAGAGGCTGTATATTAAGTTTAACCATTATTAAATTGCCTCCCTCTCAAATTAACTGCAGCTGTGATTTTCTGTCAATTAATTTGATACTGGGAGGAGTCAAGATTATCACTGTTATTGAGGTTTATATTCCTCCAGGATCTCAGGATGATGGTAAGGAAACTCTACTGTCTATTAGGGAATATCTGTTACTGGGTCATTTTAATTCTAATTTGTCAAATGAAAACTCAGAAAAATTTTGTTTGTTGTTTCAGGAGCTTGGTGTCCACCAAGTAGTAAATTCTGTCACCTGTTACTATCATGAACCTTGACTACACTCTATGCTTTTATGATGGAATACATGTAATGTAACAATTTACTTGGAACAAGTATGGTATTTCCATGTTTTATGTTTATTGTTTTTGTTGCATATTTATTTTTTCCTGTGGGAAAGAGGCAAGGTTGTTATCAGTGTCTATACCAGCTGTGGCCTGCGTATAAATTTATGACTTCATCGATGTCCAGTTTGGACCTCTGAAATATGTCCAAGCACTGGAAGTGAGTTTGATGTACAAAGGTTTCTGACTTATACAAACATTCCTGTAAAAGGGTCTCACAGTAATTTACTCACACACTGGTACAGTGCAAGCTGGTTCTCATAATGACTGCTCAAGACAAAAGAGTTTTAATTTGTGATGGCAGAGTGACATACAGAATGATGTATCCTGGGGTGGGGGCAGGGGACTAGAGGGTTTCAGGTCTGACAGGACCTCACAGAGTCAGTCAGGCTAGGGACTATTGACAAACTGCAAGGTAAAAGTCCACGTCTGCCAGATTCAAACTGTTGGGAGGTATAGTAAGCTGATCTACCCTGTTGAGAGACAGTGACAGAAAGAGAGTTATTCTATTATAGGTCATTCTCTGGACTGGTCTTTCTCCTGGGTATAGAGACCTCTGACTTGGTAGTGGAGCCAGTTGGTTGGTTTGACCATTACATTATCAGGTTCAATTTCCAGGCCCCCCTTATATTCCTGCAACTGTAAACATAGTTCAGTATTGCCCATTAAGAGGAGTAACCCCAGTTGGTCTGATGGCAGTGCTGGATCTATTGGAATTTCTGAATGCTAGCAGAGGTCCAGATAACCTGCTGCAGGCCTATAATATGGCTGTGGTGACAGCTCTGGACCCTTTTGCTCCTGTCTGTGTTCGCCCCCTTTCCCTTCACCCTCGGTCTCCTTGGTTTGATGGCACCTTGTGGGAGATGAGGAGAGAGGGGCAAAGGATGAAGCGATGCTGATGGAAGTCTGTTCTTGATGCTGACAGGCTTAGATTGATGGTCCATTATAAAAACTACCGATTGGAGATCTCCCGTAAGAAGGCAAAGTTCCTGTCCCAGGGAGATCACTACTGCAAGGAACCGATCAGCTCAGCTGAACTTTGGATAGATTGTACAATCCAGCCTGTCTGCTGGTTCAGAGAGCATTGTCACAGGTTAAGTGTGATGAGTTTTCTCACTTCTTTGTAGATAAGGTTGCGGACATTAGATCAGAGATCTGCCTAGCTCACACCAATGGTGGTGTGGTGATTGGTCAGAGGTCTCAGAGCTACGGTTTGGTTGGTCGGTTTTTAGCCAGCTGGCAATTGGTGGATGTCATAAGGATCATCCAGAATATGCAACCGACCTTCTGTAGTATGGATCATGGCCCAATTCGCCTCCTTATGGGGTGCGTTGAGGTCATCGGCCCGGTCCTGGCTGAGATAGTCCAGAGTTCAGTGGAGGTGGGTGAGTTCCCTGACTCCCTGAAGGAGGTGGACATGACACCTCTCCTTAAGAAATCTTCACTTAACCCATAATGTCTTGTTAACTACAGACCTGTCTCAAACCTGCCCTTTGTGGGCAAGGTTATTGAGAAGGTGGTTGCATTGCAGCTGGATGACCAGCTTACCATCCATAACATTTTGATCCTTTCCAGTTGGGATTTAGGAAAGATATAGTGCTGAGACCACCCTGGTTTGAGTGCTCAGTAATATCCTGATAGCAAGAGATTGAAATACTCATTCCATCTTAATCTTCCTCGATCTGTCTGCAGCATTTGACACCATAGATCATGACGTATTGCTGGAGTGCCTGCAGGTTACCTGTAGATTGTCAGAAACAGTCCTCAGATGGTTCCATTCATTCCTCACTAGTAGGTTTCAGACAGCTTCATCAGGAATTTATTCTTCTGATGCATTTCCTCTACCATGTGGAGTACCCCAGGGCTCTGTGCTTTCGCCTATGTTATTTGCTGTGTACAGACTGCCGTTAGGAGACATTGTAAGGCGGTATGTCTTGAGTTTTCACTGCTATGCAGATGATACTCAGCTATACTTGTCCTTTGCACCTGACCAGGTTGATGTAGTTCCGGTGTTTAACAACTGCCTTGATGAGATCCAGGATTGGATGATTGCCAACTGGCTGAAACTAAATCCTGACAAAACAGAGGTTCTGGTGGCGGATCCAGGTCACCTGGTAAAGGGGTCCTTGGTAGGGCAGGCCACTGGGCTTTTGCTTAATGGTCACCACCTGATGGTCTCTAAATGGGTGTGGAGTCTGGGCATTATTTTTGATGAGGGGTTTACCCTGAAATCTCAGGTGTCATCTATCGTCAAGATCTCATTTTACCATCTGAGGAATCACCTGGATTAAGCAACTGGTTCTGCCTGGTAATCTTCTGACACTGGCCCATGCCTTTGTGACCTCCCGCCTTGATTACTGCAACTCCCTGTACCTAGGGCTGCTGGGGGTTGATATCCGTCACTTGGAGCTGGTGCAGAATGCTGCAGCCAGGTTATTGACTGGGCTGTCTCGGTCTAGCCATGTCATTCCTGTGGTGCATGGACTGCACTGGCTGCTGGTTCAGTGGTGGATCACCTTCAAGGTCGGCTTGTTGACCTACAAGGCATTACATGGATAGGGACTGGGTTACCTGCAAAAGCTCCTTTGTCCCTACCGCCCCCTCTGACCACTCCACTTAGCCTATGAGAGATTGCCAGGGTCCATTTGAAGACTTCTGGAGCTTGTGCATTTGCTTTCATGGCTTCGCCCTGTGGAATTCTCTACCTCATCGGATGAGGGGGTGTCTGACTGTGGAAGGCTTTAAATCTGCTTTCAAAACATTTTTGTTCTCTCTTGCTTTTCCTGACAGTTATTTTGGAGTCCTGTCAATTTAATGGTTTTAAAATGTTACGGTTTTAGGTCTTCTGTAAAAATGCTTTGATATTTTTTGAATTGCGCTTGCAAAATAAATAAAGATTATTATTATTATTATTATTATTATTATTATTATTATTATTATGTTTGCAGGCTATTGTGTCAATCCAGTTTCTTTTCCTTTTTGTAGACTAACTTTTCCCTATTTTGTGCAGCAATAGTCTGTAGAATCTGCGTAATTACCATGAAATATTGAAAATATTTTTTTATGTATTTCATGTTTCTGTGACTGAATACTTTGAGTTATAGCTAATCGATTTATAACTGACCGTATTTCTGCTACTGAGAATAAGGCTACAGTTACACTATCCTATTACTAAAGTTAGGTGCTCTCAGCTGTGACAGAGAGGGGTGGGTCATGTGACCTTGAGCAAGGAGCACTGTAGTGTGTAAGCAGTGGCTCTGGAGGGACATGAACCTGGAGAGTCCCCAACAGGGTGTCTAAGCTGAGTGGGGGCAGCTGGTTCACCCATGCTGATGGGAAAATCATGCTACCGACACCGATTATGGTGCAGGCAACATGCCGCCAGGCATTACAGTGCTAGGCATTATTTCTCCTGGGAGTTACAGCACCGAAGTGCCCTCCTGAGATACAGTAATTGCTATCTGCACTGAAAAGCTAGGATACAATTGGTCATGGCAAAACCAAAAAGGGAGCTCACGTGATAACAGTATATTAATAATACATTAGTCGAGCCATGCCGGTGACCTGAGTTTGGGAGTGAACTCGGGCACCAGGGGTCGGCAGGGATGGGGTGAGGATTAAGCACCTGCAGGGCTGCTGTCCTCCACTGTGGGGTGGGTAGAGGATAGCTCGGCATGCCAGTGGCTCCCAGTGGAGATTGGGGGCCTTGCAGTATGTCAGGTGCACGTCATGCAGTGTGGATGATGCTGGCAGGGTTGCCTTGCACCAGAGCATCATGGGTGCACCAAGCAGGGGGAGGGGTGCCAAGAACAAGGAAAAACCTGGCTCCAAGAGGGAGGCGATGGCACCTGACCCCCATGCCCACCGCCGGATCCACCCTGTCTGGCCTTCCACATCCTCCGCCCAGGGCCCACTCCCTCAGCCAGAGCCTAAGTGTGAGAGCGCCCAACGAGGAGGGGTGATCCCACCTTGTAGGGGAATTAAGCTGGGGGTGCTGGCTGTGGGAGGGGTGTGGGAGAGAAAAGGCAGAGGTTCAGGGGGACCTCAGGCGGGTAGGAACAGTCAGGATGCCTGAGAGATGCCTCCTCGGGCAGTGACCGGAGGGAAAAAGAATCAACAAAAAAAATAACACATTAGTAATGCCAGTACATGGCTAATGAATATTTTCCTGGAAAGAAAAAACACTACTGAAGCATTGGGCAAGCAAAGTAAACCATGGTGTGACAGGAGGATCAAGACAGATGATTACTAGTTTGACAAGCTGTCAAAAGAGGTGACAAAAACTACACGTTTGGGTCTGAAATATATGTATGAGTAATGAAGACAAAGGAAAACAAATAGGGAACTATCAATACAAAAACAAAGGTAAAGAGTGTGAACAAAGAATCCCTAAAGAAGATTACTTGCAAGGCAAGCTGTCACACTGCTTCTTCAATACAAACAGCAAAAATAAGGAAATAAAATAATGAAAATGCACACACAAAAAAAAAATCTGAAAGCATGAAGATATAAATATCTGGCTTCACAGATCAGACTGAAGATTTAGTGCAGTGAATACTTTATCAACCGATTCATGGAGCTGTCAAAAGACTACTACTGGAAAGTAAGTAAATAAGTAAGTAAGAAAAACTTTATTTGTATTCTGCACCCTTCCAAAGCTCAGGGTGCTTTTCTTTCTTTCTGGGAAGTACATTTGAGCCAAAGGCTCTTTTACACAGGTTCCACGTCGTAGTAATACATGAGCATAACATAATTTACAATGGTTACAAGTACATTAACGGATACAAGGAGGTTCCATGCCTTAGAAAAACATGAGTACATCAAGTTACAGATGTTATGTAATTACAATAACTAGGATTACATAAGTAAAAATATACAAATACAGTACATAGTTTATAGCAGGCTAGGTTGACAAGACGTTTAAGTGAACAACTTGAGAATTTATAGGACATAGAGCAAATCAGGTAGGAAACAGAGGATGATATAGTCTGTAAAATAATTAACTAATACTATATGCAAGGAGACAAGAACTTGATGGACAGCAGTTCTTTTGTCTGAAGTGCTAAATAGTGTAGTCATAGAGGAGGGCTAGACTCATTTGGGGGAAGTGCTGAGGCGGGGACCTGGAGCCTACTAGGAGAGTGTTAGTTAGCAAGAAGAGAGGAGAAGGTAGAAGGCAGGTTAGAATGAGGGCAGCAGGAAAAAGGAGGGAAGATTGTGCGGTGGGGTTCAGGTCACACAGTCACAGTTACTATTTGTGGCAAGGGCCACTTGGAGTTTATCTTTAATGTGGCCTATTTTGTCCTCTTTCGTGATGTCCTAGTCAAGCGCATTAAGCCAAAATGGTGCCCAGTATTCGTAGGACTGCTGGCCTTGTGTGGTTCTACAGAAAGGGATGCAGAGGGCTGAGTTGTTTGTACCCCTAGTGCATCTGTTGGAATTAGGTCAGTTAAGAAGGCTTTGCAGGCCTGGGGAGGTAAGTCCTAGCATAGACTTCTTGACAAGCAGGCATACTTGATACTGTAGGCAGCTGTCAAGGTAGAGCCAATTCGTTTGAGTGTACAACTCACAGGTGTGAGTGAGGCGGGGTACACCTAGAACTAAATGACATGCTTTGTTAGTGTTGTTTTGATACGTTTCAAAGCAGTTTGGGAGGCAGCCCCATACGCTGCTAGACTATAGTCTATCACTGAGAGGACTGAGCTATTTACAACAGTTTTTAGTGCCTCAGAAGTCAGGCCTTTTCAGTGTCTGTACAATAATCCTAGTTTTGCATTTGATGACTTTGCGACTGCTTCTATGTGTTGATTAAATGAGAGAATGTGGTCCAATATCAATCCTAGGTATTTAAATGTTTGAACCATCTCCTGGGAAGTGTTCTGATTCTTACGAATGCAAAGTTGGTGTGTGCGGTGTTTGTTATGTGATGAGACCTTCTGAACAGGTGCGGAATCTGGGCATAATTCTTGACAGCGAAATGACACTGAAGGCACAGGTGTCAGCCGTTGTCAAGTCTTCCTTTTACCATCTGAGGAATATAGCCCAGATAAAACACCTTGTTCCACATGATGACCTTCTGGTACTGGTTCATGCCTTTGTTTCTTTGCCTCTTGACTACTATAATGCTTTATATCTAGGGTTGCCTGGGGTGGATCTCTGTCACCTGCAGGTGGTGCAGAATGCTGCGGCCAGGTTGTTGACTGGGTTGCCAAGAACTTGTCATATCACACCTCTGCTGCACGAACTGCACTGTCTGCCGGTGCGGTGGAGAACCACCTTCAAGGTTGCGTTGCTGACCTATAAGACCCTACACAGTCAGGGACCGGGCTACTTACAAGATCTCCTTCGACCCTACCACCTTCTCTGCCCATTCTGCTCTGCTGACAAAGGATTGCTAGAGATTCTCACGGTCCGCTTTCAGTCATCTGGGGCCAGAGCTTTTTCCTTCGTGGCCCAACCCTGTGGAATTCTCTACCTCTTCAGATTTGAGAGTACCTATCCACAGAGTCATTCAAGGCATCCTTGAAGAGTTATTTATTTGAACAATCCTTTGAATAGGTCACCTTGTTCCTTTTAGCTGTTTTTGTATTTATATTTATTGTGATGATTATTATTTTGTTATGTACTTGCGCTTTGATGTTTGAAAGGCGCATCATAAATAAAATTTGATTTGATTTTGATTTGATTTGATTTGATGCAAATAACATAATCTTGTTTTTTTTTATAATTGAGGAGCAGTTTTGATTGAAGGAACCAGCACTCAGCCACGGTGAAATTAGCCTGCATTTGCATTTCCATTATGTAGGGGTCATTATTACATGAATACAGGACTGCATCATCTGCATATAGGAGTAACTGGTCATTTACCGATTGAGGGAGGTTGTTTAAGAACAGGCTGAACAGTAGAGGGCCAAGGATAGAGCCTTGAGGAACCCCTGTGTTAACACTAAGGTTGTTGGAGAATGTGTCCAGGATTTTCACTTTTTGAACCCTCCCAGATAGGTAGCTTCTGAACCATGCTACTGCTGCAGGGGAGAGGCAGGTATTGGAGAGCTGATCCAGGAGCAGATTGTGATTGATCGATGGTGTCAAAGGTCTTGGTGAGATCAATATATGTTTCCCCCACCAAGAGCCCTCTGTCTAGTGCATTATGGATAAAGCTGGTAAACTCTACTAGAGCAGTTGTGATACTGTATTGTTTTCGAAATCCATGTTGTTGCGGACATTGTAAATGATGCTTGTCTAGATATTCCATCAGTTGGTTGATTATGATTCACTCCAGGGCCTGGGACAGTGGAGGAAGGAAAGATATTGGGTGGTAATTTGTAGAGTTGGTCCTGTCACCACTTTTGTAAACAGGGGTAACCACTGCCACCTTCCAGATCCATGGGAATTTGCCTGACACCAAGGAGATATTTAAGATTTTGGTGAGGGGTTTGAGAGTTATGTCTAGGGTGAGCTTAAGTAGTTTTAGGTCAGGTTGATCAGAGCTAGTTCTGGAATTACCTAGCATTTTTAGGGTGTACTTTTTTGCTTCCATAAAGGTGATAGCTCTGAAGTAGAAAGATGAATGGGATTTTGATTGGGTCCCCGGGTTTCTTTTGGTGCAAGTATCTGAATGGTGTTGAAGGAAGCTAGGGGGCAACACTACGCTGAGGTCAGTAAAAGCTTTGTTGAAGACAATTGCTATGTGGCTGTGATCCTGTGTAGGTTGGCCCCCAGTGTTCAGGAAGGTGGGGGGAGTTTTATTAGGTTTACTGGTTAGGGACTTGATGTCTCCCGGAACCGTCTACTGTCACCCCTTGAGTTTGTCAGCTCATTTTTAAAGTGAGTGTTTTTGGCCTTGCAAATAGCCCAGGTACATTTATTCCATGCAGCTCTATACTTCAGGTAGTCAGTCTGGGTACCAGAGTTCCTCACTTTGTACCACAAGTCGTCTCTATTATTCATGAGGGCTAGTAGCTGTGGTGTGATCCAGGGCCAGTCATAGTCACGGATACTTCTTTTGGTGTAGGGGGTTTAGACATTGCACACTTCCTTGAACTTGCTTATAAAACATTCTAGGGAAGTGTTGATCTCTGTTTTTTTGTCAATAGAGCTCCAATCTTGAAGGCTGAGGTGTGCTCTTAGAGGTCCCAACGTGCTTTCTTCAGAAGTCTAGCAGTAATAATCCTGACTGACACTTTTGGGACCTTATTTGACCATTTACAGATTACCGGGGAGTGGTCACTGAGGGAGTCGGGGAGAACCGTGATGGAGGATATTCTTTCTGGCTGATTTGTGGCCACACAGTCGATTATTGACCCTGTGCCTGTTCTGCTGTTTTACCGAGTGGGGGAGTCTACCAATTGCACTAGGTTGAGATTGGTTAATGAGTTCTTGTGTACATCTTCAGCAAAGGACCAGTTGATATTAATGTCTCCAACCATTATCAGGTCTGTGTTTGGTCCCCCTTCAGAGAGGTAGTTGATGACAGAACTGAAACCGTTCTCTTGTTCCTTGGGAGGGCTATAGGCAGAGGCTATTGTTAGTGTTTTCCCGTTCTTGCCAAGTATTACTTTTATGGCCATCAGTTGAGCCCCACATTTGGTGTCACATGGGTTAAGCATTTGGCCCTGAATGTGGTTTTTTACATATATAATACAACCACCTCCTCTTTTACTGAGTCTATCTTTTCTGAATGCAGCATATCCAGTGAGTTGTATAGCAGAGTCTGACACCCTAGGTGATAGCCAGGTCTCTACTATCGCAAGAATGTCGGGCTAGTGCTGCTGGACCCAGACTTGGAGGGTGTCCATTTTCACTAGCAGGCTGCAGATATTTATTGATGCCATTGTTAGACCATTCTGTTTCTTATGAACTGTTGCAGTGTATGTCATCGGGCCTGGGTTGGGATGGATATTACCTGAGATCAGTAGGAGCAGCCATGTGATCCTTATAGCTTGCCATTTTAGATATGTTAGGGCCTGTGGTTGTGTAATGCGACATGATTTTTTTGGCCTGATACATGGGTAGGTTAGGGGTACATCACTATCAGCTGGAGGAAGGAGATAGCCAGCCTGTCCACTGCTCATATAGACCCAAGTAGTGGGGGGTATGATGTGGCGTGTTACTGACAGCTGCGCTTTTGTGGTTTTAGTGTTATCCAGGTGGTGATATTGTGGAACTACAGTCTGGAGATGGAGAATTAATGTCCTCCTGATATTCTGCAACGCGTCCTTGATGTAGTCATTTTCATATTGAGGGGACCGTTTTTTTGTGGTCCTGTCCTGTAGAGGGGCCAGTATCAGAATTGATAGAAATAGACAGAGGGTTCTAAGGAGGAACATATTGTGGGCTAAAGCAGGGAAAGAATTCCATAGGTATGTTTATAGATGGTGTGAGAACATCTGCGTTTAGCCCCTGTAGGGAGATTGCAGCTAAAAGCAAGTGGTTAGGGGTGAGAGTGGATGGCAGGCTTATCTAGTTTTTAAGGAGGGAGAGAGGAAAAGGAGAGTCCACTGGGGGAGGAGCATTGTGATGATAAAATCTGGGGAACAGAGTGTGTGATGTGCCAGATAGGATAGAAGCCCCTAATGGCAGCTGCATATAACCTACTAATAGTGGAGTAGATACAGAAAATGTCACAGCTACCAGAGATATAGCCCTCAAGTGTCTAGAAGATATAATCTGCTAATGGAAAAGTCAGAAAAAAAAGTATCCACTCAAGGCTCAAAATTCACTTCTAATATCAACTCAGAACTTAAAATGACTGTAAGGATTAAACAAATGAATTCAATTAGAGAGACAGAGGGAGTTACAGTACAATGTGTTCAGATGTGTTCAGCAGGAGATAGTGTGGGCCACTTGGAGATCAGCTTCCACTGGTACCAAATCCAAAAGTCAGGGCTAGTACCTTGCAGTATCAGCTGAGCTGTAGCTCACGGAGGATTTCAGAAGTACTGTTTAAGTTCAAGAAATTGAGGGGTCCCTGGACTAGTCAAGGCTTGCTGGATCCCTTGTAGTATCAGCTGAGCTGTAGTGCATGGAAGATTTCTGAACCACTGTTTAGGTTCAAGAAATTGAGGGGTCCCTGGACAAGTCAAGGCTTGCTGGATTCCTTGCAGTATCAGCTGAGCTGTAGCTCACAGAGGATTTCCGAACCACTGTTCAGGTTCAAGAAATTGAGGGATCCCTGGCCTAGTCAAGGCTTGCTGGATCCCTTTCAGTATCAGCTGAGCTGTTGGTCACAGAGGATTTCTGAACCACTGTTCAGGTTCAAGAAATTGAGGAGTCCCAAGCCTAGTCAAAGCTTGCTGGATTTATGCCTCAACAGCATAAATAAACAATATAAACAACCTCTTAAAATACACTAAAAGAATAAATATATACAATCTTACAGTGTTTCTGACATCAGTTTTCCCAAGACCCTTCAATGGCCTGTTGAAACAAATAGGCCTTAAGTGAGTTTTTAAAACCCTGAACGGTCAGGCTATCTCGTATCTGATGAGGTAGAGAAATCTGCAGGGCAGGAGCCATAAAGACAAATGATCTTCCTCCTGACATTTACAAGCATACCCTGGGAATCTCTAGCAATCCCTCATTGGAGGATTGGAGTTGGCAGGTGGGACAGTAAGTAGACAGGAGATCTTGCAGGTGCTGGGGTCCCTGGTCATGTAGGGTCTTCTAGGTCAGCAATGCGACCTTATAGGTGATTCATCACTGTATCAGCAGCCAGTGTAGTTCATGCAGCACAGGTGTCATGTGGCTGGATCTATGGGTTCCAGTTAACAACCTGGCCATCATGTTCTGTACTAGCTGCAATCGGCGGATAGCCACCCCTGGTAGCCCTAGGTAGAGGGTGTTGCAGTAATCAAAACGAGTGGTGACAAAGGCATGGACCATGGTGGGAAGATCTTCAGATGGGACCAGGTGTTTCACCCTGGTGCTTTTCCTTAGATGGTAAAAGGAATATTTGACCACAGCTGACACCTGAGCCTTCAGGGTCAGGCCTTCATCAAATATCACACCCAGGTTATGCAGATGGCCCACGGCATTTAGTGGGGTCCCTCCAAGGTATAAACCCGAGGGTTTTCCCACCCATATTCCAGTCATCATGTGATCAGGGTTCACCACCAATACCGCCATTTCTCCTGAGTTTAACCTCAGCCAGTTAGCACTCATCCAGTCCTGTATCTCCGATAGGCGGTTGCTAAACATTGAAACAGTGTCTAACTCCTGTTCAGGCACAAAAGACAGGTACAGTTGAGAATCATCTGCATAGCAGTGAAAACTCAACCTGTTCCATCTTATAATGTCCCCCAACAGCAGCATGTACACTGCAAACAACATGGGGGGCAGCACCGAGCCATGCGGTACCCTGCAGGGCAGACAGCGAGGGGCTGAGGACTGAATCTCCGACACCACTCTCTGAGATCTGCCCTTGAGGAAGGATCAAAATCAACTGAGAACCACCCCCTTCCATCCACAGAAAAAACACAGGTGCTTGAGCAGCACCCCATGGTCCACAGTGTTGAATGCCACTGAGAGATTAAGGAGAACCAAGATGGAATGGACTCTCCAGTCTCTAGCCATTAAAGGATCATTTAGCACCCACATCAGGGCAGTCTCGGTGCTATGCCTTTTTCTGAAGCCTAACTGGAGAGGGTCATAGATACTGTGAATGGATAAATGATCCTCCATCTGAAGGGCAACCACCTTCTCAATAACTTTTCCTGTAAAGGGTAAGTTAGAGACTGGTCTGTAGTTTGCTGAACAGTCCAGGTCAAGGGAGGGCTTTTTCAGGAGGGGTTGCACTATCATCTCTTTTAAAGGATCAGGAAAGATCCCTCTCTCCAGTGAAACCCTACTATCTTAGCCAGGACCAGGCCAATGACCTCAACACACCCTAAACGAAAGTGAGTTGGGCCTGGGTCCAAACTACAGCAAGTTGGCCTTAGTGTCTGGATGATCCTCACTATATCCATGACTACCAGTTGGCTGAAGGTAGACCAGGTCATCTGGGAATTTGTACCACCCAATTGGTCAATGCAAATTCCAGTGGGGAGGCACTGGCTGATCTCATCCCTGATGGAAGACACCTTAGCAGCGAAAAACTGTACAAACTCCTCACACTTTCCTTGTGACAATGCTCGACCAGAACTCAGACAGGTTGGATTGCATAGTCTGTCAATGGTCTGGAAGAGCTGAGTTGGTCTATTTTTCACTGCAGAAATTTTCCTAGACAGGAACTCTGCCTTCTTATGGGAAATTGCTGATTGGTAGACCTTATAATGGTCTAGCAATCTAAGTCTGTCCTCCTCCAGGTGAGTTTTCTGTCAATGTCTTTCCAACCTTCGCCCTTGCCTCTTCAACTTCCAAAGTGTCCCATCTTACCATGGGGCACCTGGGCAAAGAGTAAGAGGGCAAACACGCACCAGAGCAATGACATCCAGGGCCCAAGCAACAGCCCTATTATAGGCTGGTACAAGGGGCCCTGGGTTATTGCTATCTGTCGGAATTCCTGAAAGATCCTGTTCCGTCATTAAGCCTTCTGAGGTAACTCCTGTCAAAAAACAATACTGTATCAACTCCTTAGGGGCAGGCCTATTTCAGGGGGATGCAAAACTGAATCTCAGAGTGTGATGGTCAGACCATCTGATTGAATCCACCTCCAGATCGGAGATTTCCATCCCCAGTTGGAACACCCAGTTCAACGAGTGTCCCGCCGGTGTGTTGCAGTGGTAATAACCCGTGTCAGGCCCAATGATTCCATAAATTAGAGAAGGTTTTGCCCAAAATGTGAGTTCATCGTCAACCCATGCATTGAAGTCACCCAGAACCAACCATCTGGGGGCCTCCAATACCATCTTGGCGATGAAGTCCACAACCTCCTTCAGGAAAATCCTCCCATCACCTAGTGGACGGTAGGTGAGAAGGATCCTGGTAGCCTTCACCCACACCCACTATACACTCAAAGGAGTTAGTAGTTCCAACTGGCACCTCCCTGGTCCCCAGTTCCTGTCTAAACAGACTGTACTCCCCTGCCTCTACGGTCCACTCTCTGGTGGTGTATCACCGAGTACTCAACTGGAGCTGCAGATGCCAAATGGGACCCACACTTTTATCCAGCCAGGTCTTGGTGATGCAAGCCAGGTCTGCAGAGGTTACAAGATCTGGAACCAGTGCGGTCTTATTCCTAACAGACCTGGCATTGCATTACACCACCCGAGAGGGATGAGAGTCTGAGGATGACCTCATTACCTGCCTGACTAGGTCAGAGCCCTTGGGTATTGGCACTAGGCAATGAAAACATTCATCCTGTGCCCATTTCACCCCAGGGTGTCTCCTTGTCCTTATTATCTCTATCTGTCCACTCCTCTCCCATCCCCCCGAGAGCTCCAGGATCCTCCACCTCACCCACCACCTGATATGCCCAATGCTCGGCATCTACCATACACCTAAAAAGGAAGTGGGGGGCAGTCAAAAGGGTTAACATCCCTCAGTCTCGAGGTGGAGTACTGCCTGACCATAATAATTTCTCCACAGCATGTTACTTAGACCTACACACACACACCACTATTCCAATCTCACCCCCAGTCACTCAATCTAACTCTCACCAACTAAACCAAACACCTTTCTCACGTATATAAAACAGTCTTCTTCCCTCTCCCTTACTCACTTATGCATACATCACTCCCCATCTCAATATTTCCTATAAATTCCCCTTTTCAATCAAATTAAAATTTCCACTACTACTCCTCCACTTCCTCACATCTCAACCCCACTCACTTAGCAGCAACTATCTTTAAAATGTTATTTTTATATGCAGAATATATAGTCTCCAGATGCAGTCTTAGTTTATTTCCAACTGCAGCACTCCCAACCCTGCAGGAACAAAATCTTTAATACTCTTCAGCCCCCTCACACAGGGCTGATTTATATTCAGTTACTGTACTTTAACAAATTATCATTTTCCATTAACTGATGTCCAGTAAGCAGGAGTTCTCCAATAACAATGCCACAAAATAAAGAAAAAGAGTTTTCACTTCACCAGTTATTCATAGAAAGTGGAGTTCTTTGAGTAGTTTACAGTTTCCTCTCCCAATGTTATTAATCCACACCGGAGCTTTCCTTCGATAATTTCCATAAGGCACCTACTCCAGACTCTCAGAGGGCCTCACCTTTAATCAGGTAAGGCCCCCCAGACCTTCATCTCGGTGGCACAAGGTTGACCCACCCTCCAGTGAGTCCCTCACTCCCCCTGAGGGAACAAATCCCCACCACCACCCTCCAGTAGTGGCAGCGACCATCCCTTTGTCCAGGCTGAGGGTCCCAACCCTGTTCCAACTCCTCAGAAGGCCCTCTCAAGAGTCACTCACTATCATAGATGCCTTCCCCACATCTTCTTCCTCCAGGTCAGTCCCACCAAAAACAAGGTCGGTACGCTTCCTTTCTTCCATCTGGCTGGTTTCTCACTCCTGCCAGAAACCACAACCAAGTGTAGTTGTTCTACCAGCCACTTCCTTTTGAAGATGACCCAGGGATTCACTCCTCAGGCTCCCACTTGATACCACTCTACTCCATCTCCTGCTAACTCTGGGCAATATCCTCCAACTGGAGGCAAAGAAATGGAGGTAAAGGTTTTGATTACTCCATAAATTTCTTAAATTGCTTAATATCAGGGTCTACAGCTATGCAGCTCCCCTAGTGTCCCATGGTCTGGGTGTCATTGGGACCGAGCCTAATGCCCTTGTGTACACTCAGGTGTAGCTCCACTTCCGATGATGATCAAGCCTACTACCTATCTCACTGCAAATCTCTGACTAACTAACTGAGACCTGACTTTTGGACACAGAAACTATTAGCTTCACTAATGCTACTAAAAATTTGCTAAAAATTTCTGAAACATGCAAATTGAAAGCAAACTAAGAGCACACTTTTGCTGCTATCTCTCTGGCACACCCAGTGTGGTAGCCATCATTCAGTAGATCATCACTAACTAGTGTTGTGTGAAATTGGGAAATTTCACTAGGTGAAATATTTTACTGAATTTGCACATTTTGCAAAATATTTTGCCAGGTGAAATGCAAAACTTTGCCCATTGGGCAGACAAAATTTGCCAGTCTTGGGTGAGATTTCATCACCCGTGGGTGAAATTTCTCAATTTCACCACCAGGCCCCCAATCTTTCAAAAAATACTCCTATATCCTCCCCTGTCCCTGGTGTCTAGTGGCTCCCCCGGCTGATCACCATTCGAATTCAAATTAAGAAACTTCCCCCGCTGTCACCTTAAGCCCTGGACCCCAATCTTTAAAAAAAAGCAACAATCCCATCCCCTGTCCCTGTTGTCAAGTGGAACCCAACCCCCCACCCTGTCTTAAGTCAGAGCCCACCCCTCTCCACCCCAATACCCCAGTTGGGCCACCCACATAGCCTTCCACTCACCTCCACAGCCAGCAGCCCATCTGAGCACTCAGTGAATGAGCACAGTAGGCACGGGGGGAGCGGGGTGGGCTCTGACTTAAGACAGGGTGAGGGGTGCAGGTCCACTAGACAGGGATATGCTGAGCCATTGGAGATCTAAGGGCTCAGTTCCAGGCAGCATGGGCAGAGATTGTGTGCCTCAAATTGCATATCCAAGAGGAAATATATTATAAGAACCACCCACCATTTCCACAACATCCAACAGAAGCACCTCAACTGCAGAGTGTAGTTGGTCCAGGAGGTTGGCAGGTGGTTAGGAGGGGCAAATAGGGTGCCCCATCACTCAGTACTCTCCAACATATCACCTCTGCAAACCATATACAAACTACAAACAGGTATCTGCCTCTATCTCCAAAATCAAACAAAGAGGCAGAGGACACTGCAGAGCAGGACACTGCAGCACAGGAGCTAGTACAACAAAACTCACCCAAAACAGGAACCAAAACAAAATAAGCAAAAAGAAAATCCCAAAAACTTCTGATTATAGGAGACTCCATGATTTTGGGAATTGATACCTATCTCCAGGCAGCGGAGATCTATGTGATAACGGCAAATGCCTAAAGGTGATCACTGTTATCACTCAGTCAGAGTGCTGAACACATTTTCGGCACTCTGACAACCCCAGCGCACCAGCACAATGGCGTCAGGACATATTTTTACTGCTTTCTCTGGGGAGGCTGTGCCTCCCCGCACACCCTCGTACCCCCCTATTTAAGGATTCTTAACTCCGGGGTCGGTGAATGTCGGAGGGTGAAAGCAGTAAAAATAAAAGGTTCAGGCTGGGCACAATAAAAATTGCACCAATGCCCAGACCCAAACCTGGTTCCTCAGACACCCCAGTTGCTAGCCAATCCCTGAGGCCAAAACACAGCTCGACCAGCAACCACAGCGCCACTGTCATAGCCTCTCCACCCTCTCCCAGCCCATGCTTGCCGTGTTCACTCCCACCCCCCCACACACGTACGTATAGTGTCGCCTAGTTCGCCAACCCCCTCATCCGGTCGCCCTACCTTTCCGTCACCGTGAGTGGATTGTGCTGGGAAGGTGTCTCCATAACAGACGGCGCCCTTCTTCATGCACCCACTTCACAGGTTACCAGGCAGGGGTAATGCTCAGATGTCTCCCAGGTACATCAACATGGAGAGACACTGACTGCATTGCTAAAACTGTTCAGGAAACAGGAGGAAACATTGATGTCCTGGTACAAATAGGGACTATGATCTCGGCAGCCGGTCAGTTGTGGAGACCAAGGAACACCTGACCAGGCTGGGTGACAAACTATCATCCATTTTGTCTGGCATTTCCTTCTCTGAGATCTTGCCAGTCTGGAAGAGGGGGGAAGATGGATGGAAGGACAGAGAAGGGGAGATGGGGGAGCTAAACGTATGGCTCAAGGGCTGGTGCCAGGAAAAATGACACAAATTTGTAGGGAACTGGCAACTGTTTTGGGAGCAAAAGTTCTTTAAATTTGATGGACTGCATCTGACTAAGGAGGGAGTCAGTGCATTGGGGCAGAAGTTTGATGTCTTTGCAGAATATTTAAACTAGCAAATGGGGAGAGGAGTGCAGCACCCTATATGTCGAATGGGAAGAACATCCCTCCCCCCTCAGCTAGTGGTCAAACAGGAGTTCAGCATGTTTGTAGTTTATTTGAATCACCAGGTAAGGAAAAAGGTCCAGCTCCTCATACAACACACAGGGGGAAATGCCAGACATTGTCCAATAACTAGCACACTGAAATCTGTCCAATGGAAAGTCATGTACACAAATGCTTGCAGTCTTGGAAACAAGATCCCAGACCTGCAAGCAGTAATGACGGAGGCTAAACTGGACATAGTAGCCATTAGTGAGGCATGGGTTACCAGTAACCACACTTGGGAGACTTCAGTACATGGCTATGTACTGTTCAGAAGAGACCAAGGTGCAAAAAGGGGGGAGGGGTTGGAGTTGCCCTTTATGTCAATGAAAATATCAAAGTTACAGAAATTCAGAATACACATAAGGAGCCAGAAGAACTATGGGTCACCCTGGAAACAGGACATTTGACAGCCATATGAACTGGGGTTGTGTACAGGCCTCCAGACCAGGGGGGAGGACATAGACACATTACTGTTAGAAGATATACAAAACATGACAACTAAGGGGAGGTTCTGATAATGGGAGACTTCAACATGCCAGATACAGATTGATCAATACCAGCAGGAATATCCGCCAGAACTAAACACATAGTGTATTCCCTTCATGGGGAGGGCCTCAAACAACTGGTACAACAACCCACAAGAGACAAGGCTATCCTAGATCTAGTACTGACTAACAGAGAAAAGATCACAGATCTTCAGGTAGAACATCACCTGTGGGCCGGTGACCATCACATGGTATGGTTCAATTTGGCCACTAGAACTAAATCATCCCATTCCAAGGCAAAAATATGGGACTTCAGAGGAGCTGACTTTGATAAGATGGCCAACAGAGTTAAGCTATCCCTGGCAAAAAGAAATACAGGTGACAGGGTACAGGCAAAGTGGGCAAGCATTAAGGATGCAATACTTGAAGCAACATCCCATTGTGCTAGAGAGAAAAGGAAATGCAATAGAAGGAGGAAACCACTTTGGTTCTCAAAAACAGTAGCAGAAAAGGTCAAAGCCAAAAGGCTGGTCTTCAGGAAATATAAGGGAATGTTGCAGGATGAAGACAGGGAGGCATACCAAACTTCCCTAAGGGAAGAAGGGAAGGCAGTAAGGCAGACAAAGGTCCAAACCGAGGAAACACTAACACAAACAGTAAAAGAAGATGACAAGACTTTCTATAGATACCTTTGTGAAACGAGAAAGTCCAGAGGGGGTATTGCTAAGATCAAAGGGGATACGGGGGATAAGGGGGCATGTGAGGAGGAGGACCATGTAAAAGCATTTATCCTAAATAGGTACTTCTGCTCAGGATTTACTGAAGAGAAGGTGGGGCAGGGCCCACAGCTCAGCACCATGGACACAGGGGGGAGGGAGGTGTGCACTAGTCCCTTCACAAAAGGAAGGGTCCTACAAGAGCTCGATAAGTTTAGGGTGGAAAAGGCAATGGGACCTGATGGCATACATCCCAGAGTACTAAAGGAGCTAAAGGTGGAACTAGCAGAGCCATTATCAGAACTGTTTAGTGAGTCTCTGAGCACAGGAGAGGTCCCAGAAGGCTGGAGATGGGCTTATGTGATCGAGCTCCACAAAAGTGGTAGCAGGGAGAAGGCAGGGAACTACAGACCAGTCAGTCTTACCTCAATAGTAGGCAAGATTATGGAGGCACTCCTTAAGGAAAGGATAGTGCAACACCTGGAATCCATAGGAGCACAGGATCCAAGACAGCATGGGTTTTGGAAAGGAAGGTCCTGTCAAACTAATCTCATAGATTTCTTTGTCTGGGTAACCAGAGTGGTGGACCAAGAGGGAGCAGTTGATGTCACCTACCTTGACTTCAGCAAAACTTTTGATACTGTTCCACACAGAAGGTTGACTAATAAGCAGAGTAGGGTCGGGGTGGGTCAGAAGTTGGTCAACTGGGTGGTAAACTGGTTGATGGGCAGAGAACAGAGAGTGGTGGTAAATGGTATACAGTCAGAAGAGATGCAAGTCACAAGTGGGGTACCTCAGGGATAAGTCCTGGGGCCAGTCCTCTTCAATATCTTCATCAGTGGCATTACAGATGGACTGGAAGGTAAGGGTTGTCTGTCTGTAGATGACACCAAGATCTGCAACAGAGATGATGATCCAGATGGAGTGGGCAGAATGGGAAGAGATCTGGATAAACTAGCAAAATATTCAGAAGAGTGGCAACTGGGGTTTAATGCAAAGAAGTACAAGATCATGCACAAAGGGAAGAGAAACCCTGAAGCCACCTATAGGCTGGGAGGGGAGTTGATGGCAGTCACAAGGGGAGAAAGAGTCTTGTTCATCATCATCAGACCACTAAAGCAGTAGGTAAGGCTAGGGGGAGTTTGGGGTGTATTAGTAGGGGTATCACAAGTCATAAGAGGGAGGTAATTATCTCTCTTTACAAGGCACTGGTTAGGCCCTATCTGGAGTACTGCATGCAGTACTGTAGGCTACACCTTCACAAGGACATTAACCAAATTGAGGCAGTCCAGAGAAGGGCAACCAAAATGGTGCAGGGACTGCATCAGAAAACATATGAGGACAGATTAATGGAGCTCAATATATATACCCTACAGCAAAGGAGGGAGAGAGGTGATATGATCGAAACATTCAAACACCTTAAGGGCATTAACAAGGTGAAAGAGTCTAACATGTTTCAATATAAGAAAAATTAGCAGGGCAAGAGGACACAGCATTAGATTAGAGGGAGGCCAATTAAGGAGTAATGGGAGGAAGTTCTTTTTCACAGAAAGGGTGGTGGATGCATGAAACGGCTTCCCTCAGGAAGTGGTGGATATAATTACAGTGCAGGGCTTCAAACAGGCAATGGATAGGTATAAGGGAGCAATACAGATGAGCATGAATAGATAGGCCATTGAAAGAGCAAAGGTTGATGGCACATTTATAAGGTAGAAAAAGAAATGGGCAGACTGGATGGGCCTTGAGGTCCTTATCTGCTGTCACCTTCTGTGTTTCTATGTTTGTATGTTTCTATGACAGGGGAGGGGATTTTTTTTTAAAGAAAGATTGTGGAGTGGGGCTCAGGGTGACGGGGAGGGAGGGTTCTTGATTTAAATTAGGCCAGTGATCAGCTGGGGGGCACCACTAGACACCAGCGATTTGGCAGGGGATTGTTGTTTTTTTTTTCAAAGATTGGGGACCAGGGCTCAGGTGATGGTGGGGGTATGGATAGGTCTCTTGATTTGAATTTGGCTGGTGATCTGCTGGGGGGCCACTAGACACCAGGGACAGGGGAGGGGATGTTTTTTTTTAAAGATTGGAGGCTGGGGCTCAGGGTGACTGGGGTGGAGGGTTCTTGATTTGAATATGGCCATTGATCTGCTGGGGTGCCATTATACACCAGGGAGGGGTATAAATTGAAGAATGGGCATATATGGATGACAGCGAGATTGCAGGCAAAATTTCACAATTTAGCTGAAATTTTGCAAAATATTCCACACAGCAAAATTGTCGATTTAATGGCAATTTCACCAGCGAAATAAAATTTTGCAACATCTCTACCACTAACAGGTGGGAAACATTGTCAATCTGTACTTTACTGTGAGTAAGCTAAAACAAGATTTGTGTCACATGCAGAGGATGTTTGAGTGGCAACATTGGAAAGTCAGTGAGCGGGAAAGTAAACAAAACAGACCAGAGATGCAAAAAATGATGACTGCAGAAGGTAGTAAACATAACTTATTTTTAAGAAAAAACCCAGCTTTGCTGCATCTGCGGGGCAAATCCAATTATGTGAGTGGTATTAACCAAAATACTCCAACGTGCATTTGATCTTTAATGTTTAGTGTGGCTTGTGACACCCTTATTCCTACCAAAATAGTAAGAGTGTGGGGTAATAACTCTGAGTAGCTTGCTTCTGAAATACTGAAAATGCTTCAAGGAAAATAATAAAATATGGGCAAAATACAAAAAACTGGGGACGGTGAGAGTTTAGTTGAGTATAAAACATTGCATAATAAGTGCAAATCTTTAATTAGAAAAACAGAGGTAGCCCACCACAAAAATAAACAAATCCAAAGTTTGGGGACGTAACATAGTTTCATGCAATATCAGGTACAAATTCAGGAGCAGTATATTCAGTCAAAACTGACCACTGACCCAGAACATACAGCTGTAGAATTTAATGAACAATTTGGAAACCTTCATAAATTCAACGATTCATTGTACGAAAATGTCAGTAACATGTCCAGTGAGCAGACATCCTCACACTCTTTTTCACCAAAATTTTATTTCAAACTTTTGAGCTGTGCTGTCATTACATTCGGGGCCAGATATTCAAAAGGGTTGCGCCCTGGCACAATATTCAAACGGGAATTTCATCTGGCACAAATCCCGATGCACCAGAGCGCATCAGTAATGTATGCAGGCGCAGGTGGGGGGGGTGTGCACATGCATACTCTGCACAGCCTGATATTCAGCCCGGGATGTGCTGAGCCATGCATTCACAACTCCTACCTGTGCCGCACAAAGTTGAGCAAAAAAAAGGAGCAACGGCCAGCCACCCACAGGTGACCCCGCCACCCGCGACTGACACCGTCGGTAGGGCTGTACACCCATTGGTCCACAGTGTGAGCCAATGGGTGTGCAGCCCAGCCATAACTACACATTCAGATATGTGAATGGACATATCTGGAATCGCGCTGACTGGGGAGTGGGGTGGAGGGATCAGTGGGCGGGTGGGGAGGGGGTCCACGGACCACCAGGGATATGGGTTTCTTTATTTTCTACTTAAGCCCACGATCAGGCAGACAGCGGTCCACTGGACCACCAGGGATATAGATTTCTTTATTTTTTACTGAAGCCCACGATCGTGCTGTCAGCAGTCCACTGGACCACAAGGGAAACAAGATGTTGATTTTTTTTACTTCAGCCCATGATCAGGCTGTCAGCGGTCCACTGAACCACCAGGGAAATAAGATGTTGATTTCTTTTACTTCAGCCCGTGATCGGTCAGACAGCGGTCCACTAGACCACCAGGGATATAGGAGTCTGTTATAAACACCAATGCCCATGATCCGGGCATGGGATGGGCCCCACCGCGGAGGTGCAGCTGGAGCTCGGGTGGCCACCCACAGGTGGCAGCTGCTGTGTTGCACCCTGCAATGCGGCAACTCATTGGCAGGTGGGTGGGGTGCTGCTGACCTGAGTGAGTGGGGCAGTGAGGATCAGTGGGCAGGTGGGGAGGGGGGTCCACTGGACCACCAGGGATATAGGTTTCTTTATTTTTCACTTAAGCCCTCGATCGGGCTGTCAGTGGTCCACTGGTCCACAAGGAAAATAAGATGTTGATTTCTTTTACTTTAACCCGTGATCGGGCTGTTAGTGGTCCACTGGACCACCAGAGATATAGGATTCTGATTCTTACACTTAAGCCCACAATCGGGCTGACAGCGGTCCACTGGACCACCAGGGATATTGGGATCTCTTTTATGTTACAAATGCCCACGATCGGGCTGTGGGGCACATTGCCACACTGCAGGGGGCATTGGTCCTCAACGGCTGCTGCCTGTCAGGGTGCCAGGCGCAAGTTGTCGGGATTGGTGCACCTGCATGCAATGAAGAGATGACACGCAACAAGCCATTTGCACCTTGCATACATTATGGCCCCATTTGCATGTCAACTTTTGAATATCATGGTTGTTGCGCCTAGCACAATGGAACTTGCTCTAGCGCATCCCCATGCTCCACTCTGGCCACTGGCGCTGATGCAGTGCCACTGTGCCATGCGCACTGCGGGTGGCCAGGGTACGATATTCAATGATGCTGAGCCATGGTGTTGCTCTGTTGAATATCGCCCAGTCCACGCCTCTGCGCAGCCAAGTTGAGCTGCACCCAGGCTTGCACCACAGCCTGGTGCAGTTTGACTATCTGGGCCTCTGTCTAAATCAGTACAATCCAGAACTTTGTTCAGGTCCGGATTGACTTGACTATTGACTGCTCAAAATTTTAGTTTAGTTCAGTTCAGTTTATTGGTACAAACGTGTATAAAAAAACAATTCTTGTTACACATAAAAAAATTAAAATCCAGTCAATTTACAATCCACAGTCATTATACTTCAATCAAATCAAATCAAATCAAATCAAATCTTTATTTATCCAGGCGATCACCGTTGAGCAAGCTAATTTACAAGGTGGACCTGCTGTTTGTCAAGGATAGATATACATACATACATAGAATACATACAAAATGTAGAAGTAAGAGTACAGATTTACATTTGAATGGTACAGTATATACATTCCATTGCACTTGTTTAAACAACAACACAAGACATTAATGAGGTATGTACATTCTTTCTTATACATGTATGAAGGTGACACTTTATACTGGTCTCAGCTGAAGGAATGCAGATCATAACCATTTCATCCCTCAGTAACTAATTCTAGCTTAGACAGTGGTCACTGGCTTGGAAGGTGGCCAAGGCTTAGAAAGGGCCTAAATTCCAACTGAACAGCTATTAAGTGGCATGTAGGAGTAGGAAAAGAAGGTGCAGCTGGCTACTTAACAGGTTAGGGGGGGAATAGCAGGTTGGGTTCAAGACTGAGAGAGGTGGATTTAGAGATTGAGGCCACTAACAGAACCGTTAGAAGCTATGGTAACATTTACAAATTTCAGTAAATGCTTTGTCGTAAAGATGCCTGAACATCGCAATACTGACAGGAGTGCTGAGTTTCAGTGAGCTTTGAATCTTTCTCCATAATGAGGGCAAAGCGTGACTTATGGCTGCCCTACCAAAGTGGTTATTAATCCTGGGAATTTTTAAGGAAATTAGTAAGTGGCTTCTTATGCCATAGCTATTAGGTGGACTTAGAGGAAGGCAGGCAACAATGTAGTCCGGGAGTTTATTGGTGAGAGCTCGAAGTGTCCAAATGGCTGCATTTCTGTGCCGTCTGAATTGTAGCGAAGGCCATCCTACTGCAGTGTATAGCACGCAGTGGTGCATGGAGGATGGAAGGCCAGTTATAAATCTTAGGGCTCTGTGGTATAATACATCCAATTTAGCAAGTTGCGAGACAGGACATTGGCCATATATAATGTCAGCATAATCAATTAATGATAGGAATGTAGAATGAACAAGCTGTCTTTTTGCAGTCACAGTAAGGAGATGCTTAATTCTGTAGAAGAGGCCGAGCCTTTGCCTAAGCTTTTTCAGTAGTTCTTCAGTATGTTCTTTAAAAGAGAGTTTGTTATCCAGCCATATACCCAGGTATTTGAATTTCGGCACGAACTCAAGATTTTCACCAAGTAGGGTGGTTATAGGAGGAACAGTGTCAGTGGCTGCAGTGTTGGCCCCGGTGCTAGATGGAGCAAATAGCATTGCCTTGGTTTTTTTTTGCGTTTAGCAAAAGCTTTTTGTCGATGAGCTGATTTTGCAGTTTATTGAATTCATCTTGTAATGCAGCACATGCGGCTCCAGGGGAGTCTCGACTTAGGTAGAGCACTGTATCATTGGCGAATCAATGGATACTGGCTTCTTCGATTCCTAAGTTCAGGTTGTTAATATAGATGTTGAACAGCAGTGGACCCAGAATGGAACCCTGTGGGACTCCTCTCTTTATTGATTTGAGTGGTGAAAGCTCTCCTTTGGGCCTTTATTTGTTGCTGTCTGTTTGTGAGGTAGTTCTGGAACCAGTCCGGTGTGATTGAGTTCATGCCTAAATTATTTAGAGTGGAGAGAAGTAGACAATGGTCAATGGTATCAAAAGCCTTGCTAAGATCTAAGAACACCGCAGAAACAAATTTTTTCTTGTCCAGGTCCCGTTGCCAGTCATCAGTGACTTTGGCCAGTGCAGTAATAGTGCTGTGTTTGGTTCTAAATCCAGACTGAATGGGGTTAAGAAGTTCTGAGTTGTTCAGGAAGGATCTCAACTGAGTATCCACAATTTTTTCCAACATTTTCGAAAGTATAGGTAGTAGGGAGATAGGCCCATAGTTGTTCAGATCACTTGGGTCCCCTGCTTTGTATAGTGGAATAACATGAGCAGTTTTCCATTCTGCCGAAGAGAGCCTTGGGTTAGAGACAGGTTAAATAGGTGCATTATTGGTGCTGCTAGTATATGATAAGCTATTTTCAGAAAGTATGGGTCAGCGAGTCAGCTCCTGCGCTCTTTCTAATGTCTAACTGTAGCAGAAGGTCTTCAACTTCTTTTAAGGTGATAAATGAAAAGGCGAAGGTCCTGCCTTTGTTGTTTATTTCTAGGGCTTGTGCTTTGATCTGTGACCGAAGACTACTTACTGGTGCTTTATCGAAAGCCAAGCCCGTGGTAGCAAAGTGATTATTGAGGCAGAAGAATCTCAGATTTATCAGTGACAGAGACATTGTCAATGGTAATTTTAGATGGGAGCACACTACCTGGGGAGTGGCCTGACACTTCCTTAATAGTGGACCAGAACTTGGTAGGATTATTAGATGCAGAGAGCAATTCTGATTGATAAAAAGTAGTCTTTGACTCCCTGGTCATTTTTGTGCAGGCAGTTCTGGCTGATCTGAAGAGACACCAGTCTCACATACTTACAGGAAACATAGACTTCACATGTACATATAACTTTTTCCATATTTAAAAATGTGCTTTAGGATTTTATATTAATTTTTCCTTATACAGGTTATACTTTATAAACAGATATTCAGTATCTTAGTTAATTTTCCACTTTAATTCTGTAGTGACCTTATGTGCAAAACTTGTCACTGTGAATCTGCCCACCCTCATATCCACTGTTAATATTATTTCCATTCTCTTGTCATTGTCTAATATTTCAGAGATCTCAAAAGCTGGTAGTAATAATTTTTCTCTAGCTACTTTAAATTGTGGACATTCTAAGATTAGATATCAACTTAACCATAGCTGAGCATCCAGAAGGCCTGCCCTGTTCCCTAAGATCACTTATTGACAATCTATTAGTCAAAATTCACACTCTCAGTTTAGTCAAAGCTCTTCTGTGCTTTATATTATCACATATAATGAGGTGTTTCTCCACCACAACATTTTGCTCTATTTTCTTAAATGTGGCATACTGCCAAGCATCTTTTATACTTTCAATATCATGCCGCATTGCTATATCAGTGACTCGTTCAGAAGCTACATCAATAAATCTCCCTGGGTGTAGGAACTCTTTATATACAGTATATAATTATACGGCAAACCCATTATATTTAATTGCTGGTTTAGCTTGCCAAACAAGCCCTGATTTTATAGTGACTTTCCTTGTTGAGCTTCTAACCAGCATTAGTGTAGTAGACTATCTGGTGGTGATATCATTATTTTCCTACAAAAAGTTATATGACTTTTTAGTATTTTTGTAGCTATTGGAAGAGTTCCAGTTTCTGCATGTACAGTAGCATTAAGTGTTGATTTTGGGACACTAAAAATACTTTTCAAATATTGATTTTGAACTGTTTCTTGCTCCTTAATATTACAAAATAATCCTCACACTTCTGATCCATACAAATGCTGAGAGTTTAGCTTGGAGTCATAATTTCAATATTGAGCCATATATGAGTTTTTTTTGAAAATGTGTTAGCAAATCTGTTAATCTCTAACATTGTTTTTATAGAGTTGTTTTTCATTTTATTTATACTGTATGAGACTTCCAACCCATATTTCTACTTAGCATAACTCCTAGATATTGGAATTCTGTTATTTCTTTTACATTATCTCATTCTATTTTCCAGGTATTTATATTTCTTATTCCTTCCCCAGACACTATTACTTTTGTCTTTTCTGCATTTAATTGTAAATCTCATTTTTAAGTGATTCTTTTACCGATGTCATAACCCTCCTTATTCCTAGTGGGGTTTGGGAGATTAGGACAGCATCATCCGCAAGCAATTCTATTTTGATAGGTACAGAGTTCACCTTGGGTGGAAATGTTATAATACTTTCTAGATTTTCTAACAGGGTATTGATATACAGATTAAATAAGGTTGGTGTCAGTATGCAACCCTGCTTAACCCCTCTATTTGCATTTATCTGATCTGTTACTGTCACATCTTTCCCATATCTTATAACTAATTTTGTATTTTCATGCAATAGTTTTATTATATTGAGCAAATCTCTATTAATCCCCTTATTTTCTAAGATATCTCACAGAATTAGCCTATTCACTGAATCAAATGCTGCTTTGATATCTATAAATGCTGTGTAGATTTCTGTCTCTTTTCCAGTTACATATTTTTCTAATATATATCTCAAAATAAAAATTTGCTTGATACTTGATCTTCCCTTGCAGAAGCCTGCTTGATATTTTGACACTATATTTTTATCCTCTATCCAAAACTGCAGTCTATTTAACAATAATCTTGAGATGATTTTTGCATTCATATTTAAAAGTGTTATTGGTCTATAGTTTTCTGTGTTTAAAAATGATCCTTTTTTGTGTGTTGGGACAATAACCCCCATTTTCCAATGCTCTGGTATAATTTTTGTTTTTTTATAATATTTTTATGTAATGGAACCAAGATTTCTGCCCACCATTCTGGGTTGGATTGATATATTTCTGCATTTATACCATCTAACCACAGAGCTTTGGTTTTTTTTTGGGGGGGGGGTGGATTTAATTGCTTCTACTACTTCCTTTTCAGTGATCTGCAGCCAATTATCATTATAAGCCATATCTCTATTCTGCTTAAAATGGCAATGGATTCTATTATCCTTCCTATTATGAAGTTGTTTAAATATGCTTTGTGTCATGATGTTTTTTTCCCAAGCTTAGAAGTAAGGTACTATCTGCCCTGCTAACAAAAGTGGTTTCCTGACAACCCCTGGCAATTACAGGGTTATTTCATTACTGACCCCTCTATCAAAAATAATAGAAAGAATAGTTTTTGACCAGCTAAATGATTTAATGGTGTTCCCTATTACACTCCAGTACAACATGGATTTAGAAACATACTACAGAGATGGTCTTGGTGGGATTCAATGACCATGTCCATCAGGCTATCTCTTCTGGTAACCTGGTGGGCACAGTGTTTGTTGATCGCACCAAGGCATTTGACCTGGTAGATCTACTGCTTAAGGCTGAAAGCTGTTCATGCTCAAATGTTTCAGTTGAGGTAGTTGGTTGGCTTGGTTAATATTTGCCCCATAGAACACTCAGAACTGTTGTAAAGGACTTGTTTTTTTTGAGTACAGAAATATTGACTGCAGAGTACCACAGGGTTCCATTCTGGGTCCTCTGCTTTTCTCCTTTTTCTTGAATGATATACCTAGTGCTTGGCCTTTTCAGACTTGATGCTGTGTGCTCATGATGTGGTATTGTATAGGGATTGGGGGACAGAGCACCCTGAATATATTTGTGCAGAAATATTTTGATGATATACAACACTGGTTTGGACAGAATATGATAATTTGGAACATGAAAACAAACAAAGGCAATGCTTTTTGCTGGTCAACGTATAAGTGGAAACTTAGACTTAAAAGCACTTGATGGTGATTTTACTGAAACAGTCAACAAAAGTTATATATCTGGGACTGATATTAGACAGATCATTAACATATGGTCCTCATATTACTAAGCTGGCTATGATAATTCATTAGAAGATTGACAAGCTTTTTAGGATCAGAACCATTTTGGTCATGTAAATAAGCTGATTGTGGGCTAACATTTTCCTTTTCTCTTCAATTGACTATGGGCTGGTATGTATGTATATATGTACCTGTGCATGTGTGTATGTATTTATTGACCAATTGACTGATTGTCTGATTGTGTTCAGAAGACCTTTGAGTGCAAGAGCCTTTTCCAAAGGTTTGCTATTCTTTGCCAGGGGATGGGTTGTTAACCAGAGTCAACTCCTTATGCAATCTGGTATGTCAGTTTGTTACTGGACTTCCACTTCCAACTCACCACTGAATTCCTCATGAGAGCAGAGGGTACCTCTGTTTTGAAGATTATAGAAATGTAAATCTGGCTACCTTTGTTCATATGATGGTTCTGGGTAAGTACCCACATTGCATAACCAACTTTTTTACTCCATTCAAGAAGACAAGAAACACTCATGCAAAAGAGACTCAGCCATTTTCATTACTTGTCACATTTAGGAATACCAAACAGAATCGGTGAGCTTTGTCATATAATGTTATCAAGCTGTATAATCTTTCACCAACTATTGCTCAGTGTAATACTCTTTCTACTTACAGATGAAATGTCAGTGCCTGGTATAGTTCAATGTTGATCAAATCAAATTAAATCAATATTTATTTGTATTGCACTTTTCAAAATGCCGAAGCACAGAACATAGCCAAAAAAATGTCCTGAAATGAGTAAATGTGATATGTGTTCTATTCATATTATTTCTTATTGTCCATGTACAGTTTTTAATGTGTTAAATTTATTCCTGCTAGTGAACACATGTGATACTATGCCTACTATGAAGAAAGAAAGAAAGAAAGAAAGACTCTGATGTGATTGTTAATTGTCAGATATGTGGCCCTGTCTAATTGGAAGCTCCCCACACATCAGTCATAAGCTGCAAGGTGTCTCCTCTCTTTTCAAAAGTGAACACATGGAAGCTTGAGAGGAGTGTCACTTAATGAGAAGCAGGGAGGACTCCAGTTCAGATGAGCAAGTCATAATTTAAAATGATACTTCAGTTTCTCATCCATGGGTTTCACCTTGCCATTGGTGGATGGGCCCATTTCAAATATCAGCTGGCATCTGAGAACTAAGAAACTTCTTCTGAAAATCATGAAATGACCCGATGTCAGTAAGAAAGTATAAACTTTCAAAAAAATGACAGGCTCTTTTGAGCAGCTCCTAGAAAATGCAAGTGTTAGTAAAAAACGTGATTACATTTGGAGAATGAGCAGGGGTAGAGCTTTCTTACCCTGCGATGTAAGTAAGTGGTATTACCTTGCCAACATGGCTGCCAGAAAGTTTTTTTTATACACTTTCTGGAAGGCATGGATCTCTGGCTGTAAGAACAAAAAAAAGCAAAAAAACAAGGTGCTGCGTCAGTGTATGGTCTGAAAACAAAATGGTAATATTGAATGCATACTGAAAACAGAAAATAGAGTTAAAATCTAGCCAGCTCACTGGCTCAGTGGTAGGACTTCCGCTTGTGATGCCAGTGCCTCTGGTTCAGGAACAGACACGAGGAGTCAGAGGGCTGGCCAGGGGGGAGGGTTGAGCATCTGATGGACTGCTTTCCTTCTTCAGGTGGTGAGTGGGAGTGTGTCTGGCACATGATCAACCGCTGGTGGAGACTAGGGGGAGCAGCTGCTAGAATCTACAGTGTTGAGAGGCCTGCTGGACGTTGGAGTTTTAACATCATTATGTTATTGTACACCGTGCCTCCTATCTGGAGATTACAGCATCCAAAAAATGCTGGCCCCCGAGAATGGAGCCCAACTCCACTGGACACACCCCACCCATGGTTCTTGACTGGGGACTGAGTCTAGTGTTCCACTAGGTGGCTCAACCCCATGGCTTTGCCCTATGTGGAAAGACAGGGAGAAATCATTGAAAAACAGGAGTAACACGTGGTTTGGTCCTCCATGTGGGTCGTGACTGCTTACCCCTGGGGGCATGCCCGGGAGGATCTCCACCCTAGGTACATCCCAGGGGGCTAAGTGGGGGGTCCAGGAGTGTGGAACTGAGTCTGTGAGGAAAGGGGGGGTCTGGCACCAAAAAAAAGAACATTGAATTAGAATTGACCTTTCAATCATAGGCCTTCTTAAGGAATTAGCCAAAAGAGAAAGAAGCACTACCACTAACTAGGATACTAACTTTGCTTTTTTCCCTTTTAGCTAATTCCTGAAGAAGACATATGGTGGAATCATCAATTTTAACTCTATTTTCAGCAAGCTATGATATTACCATTTTATTTTAATATCTGGATGTGTTGCATCCTGGCTGGCATACTGTAAGTAGTACCATTTGGTACATTATGTACTGATAAATACATGGCAACTGGTACTTTTTAGCCAGTCAAGACACAGAAAACTCCCCACCCATTTGATAATAAATCAATACTATAAGTGTCAATACAAGTCATTGATTCAATAGTTAGAACTTAGCAGACCACTGATTGTGTAAAAGAATAATAAAGTGCAGTGGCACAGCATAGCTAAAATAATCCAGTTTAGGTAGACTAATAAACTTCTTTTTATAGATTTGAATTTAGGGCCTTCCGTTGGGTACTAGTCATAATGCTGGCAGTTGAGGAGATAAACAGAAATCCACACCTGTTGCCAAACCGCACCCTTGGATACATGATATATGACTCTTGTACTGTGGAGGCCATGGCGCTACAAGGCTTGATGTGGCAGCTGTCAGGGAAGAAGAATCCAGTTCCAAATTACCACTGTCAATCAAACTCCTCAACCGTGGCCATCATCGGAGATTCCTTGTCAGCAACATCAATCCCCATGGCTAGAATTCTTGGGCTGTATAAAGTCCCACAGGTAGGAGAAAAACATTTCCTTAGTATCATAACTTCCTAATTTTCTGTCAGGTAGGCAAGAGAACGTTCTTTAACTAAATACAGCACATCAGTTTCTATCAGGTAGTAACTTAAAAATATATATTGAGTACTTTTATTCCTGTCAGAGATTATGCTTAGTTAATATCAGCACTCCACTTTTCTGTCAGGTAGTAGACATGCAATAAATAACCTTAGACAGAATTGGTACTTGAATTCCAACCACAGTTAAAACCATAAAGTAAAAAATAAAGCAGCCAAACCAAAGTAAGTATATAAAACATGTATTTCTTCATAAAGTGCTCAGTGCAAAAAAATTGGCTTATTCACCACCTACGTGGCGGCAGTTAGCTGTCTCACCACATGTTCATTCTGTTCAACATGTTCTTTACTGACATTGGAGAAGGAATCCAGGGAAGGTTGTGTCTCTTCACAGATGACACAAAACTATGTGGGAGGGTTGATAGTGACAAGGGATTAAGGGAAATGCAGAGAGACCTACAAAAGCTAGAAGGGTGGTGAAAAGTCTGGCAGTTAAAATTCAGTGCTAGACAGTGCAAGGTAATGCAGGTAAGGAAAAAGAACACCAAGGCAGAGTACTGGATGGGAGGAGAGGGATTTAGGACTACAGCTGAGCAACGGGATCTGTGAGTTATCATTATTGACTCATTTAAGCAATCGAGTCAGTGCAACAAGTCCTATAGCTAGGCCAACAGGATGCTGGGATGTATTGGTAGGGGTATTGATAGCAGAAGAAAGGAGGTAATAATTCCCCTCTATAGATCTCTAGTGAGGCCTCACCTAGAGTACTGCACCCAGTTCTGGAGTCCTCACCTCAGAAACAATAAGGATAGGTTGCAGACAGTGCAGCACAGAGTAACAAATATGATTCAGGGCCAGCAGGACAGATCCTACGAGGAGCACCTCAAGGCACTAAATATTTACTCACTGGAGACCAGAAGGGAGAGGGGGGAGATATGATAGAGACCTTCAAGTTCCTTGAAGGAATTATCAAAGTGAACTGCAGGGAAGTATTTAGCCTGAGTACCAATTTGCGGTCACGTGAACATGAATGGAAATTAACAGGATTTGCCTGAAATTTGGAATACATGATCAAGAACGATACATCTTGGGATCTGCCAACTTTCGTACTGTTCATATATATGGTTGCGGAGTTATTAAGTGTGATCTGTGTGCGCGTTTACGCTTTTTTGAATTCTTTGCTCTTCCCTACAGGTCGCACGGTTTTCGTGACTGGTCCAAAAACTTCAGAGAACATGCGGCCAGGGTCTCCGATGTGCCTTTTGAAGATTTCATGAAAAAATATTAAATGGTTCAAAGGTTATTCAAAAAACAATTTTCCATTATCAGTCAATGGGAACAGTTAAAAAGTTCGACACTTTCGCAAATTCACTTTTTAGTGACGCAAATGGCCCTAGTAGTGTCGCAAATCCACCATTTTGTTTTCAGTTAGTGATCAGAAAAATGCTTGGCATTTAAAATTGGGACCCTCTAGGGACACAATTCTTTCTGTGTTCACCTAGTCGGACACTGAGGATGCTGGCCATGTCTTTATTTTGTGGTTAAACACCCGAGAAATATGTTTTTAAAATTTTTGGAAAAAGTAGTGTCGTAAAGTAGTGTCGCACTCACCACACTTTCGCAAATCTGTGAGAAAGCTTTCGCAAATCATGACACTACTTTGCAACACTGTGCCTAAAATAACAGGAATTCTTTGTCACCCTGCTGCAAATGAATGGTTTGGTCTTTTGGGCTGATATTTGGAGGGAAGGCAGCCAACATCTCACAGATGTGCCTTTTCATAGTTTGGTGACAAAATATTGCATGGATATAAAGTTACAGTACTCCGAAGTTGACACTTTTTCCCATAGACTAGCATTGCGGCGTCCGCAGCATGACAGGAATTCTTTGCTACCCTGCTGCAAAATAACAGTTTGGTCTTTTACACTGAAATTTGGAGGGAAGAAAGCCAGCATACCACAGATGAGTCTTTTGGTGGTTTGGTGAAAAAATATTACAGGGCGGCAAAGTTATGGCACTCAGAACTTCTCTTTTTTTCCCTTTGGATAACATTACAGCATTCGTCGCTTGTTTCAGGGCCCGTATCTTGGAAACAGTGCGAGATAAGGACTTTTTATTAGAAAATGCTTAGCCCCCTAATGAGGGCTAAGTGCAAAACCAGCCAGAAAGTCATAAATCATATGACTTTTACATTTTTTTCTACGTCGTACGATTCCTGAGATATAAGCAATTTAATATTCCAACTCATTTTCTGCTCCGAGACCCGTTATTATGCATACATTCTTTGTACGCACTGTCTTTCTCTATGCAGCTTTTGGGGAAAACCAGCCTGTGCGCTTACATTACTGTTACCCTTACCTCTTCCGCTTGCGGTTCCGTACCCGTTTCACTTACCGTTCCCATCTACACCACCATGTGTGTTACCCTTTGCGTTTTCATTTGAGCTTATGTTTGCATTATTTTTACCATTTGTGTCTTCAGTACTGTTTCTCTTTCTGTTTTGCTTTGCATCACCATGTGCATTACCATTTGCATTTGCGGGCACCATGTTACTATGTGACAAGACATCACGTGGAGCCACTGCCACATTACATTCACTATTTCTCGTTATCATTCTCAAAAAGAAGGGAAATTAGAGGCAAAAAACTCCATTTAATGCATCAGTTAGGGTTGTTCCACAGCAACAAAAGCAAGGAAATTCTATGTTAGGGTTACGAGCGTGAGTAGCGTAATTGCAACAAATGGTCATAACTTTGTACATTTACATATTTTGATACCAACTTTTAGGAATATATATATATATATATACTGTATATATACAGATGTATAATATATATATATATATATATATATATATATATATACATATATATATATTATGGTAAGCACGTAGTGCTACCATAGTTAGGTTGAGAGCCATTTCTATGTTAAACCCCAAAACTTTGCACCTTAATAACTTTGCAACCGTTTGATGGATTTGCCTGAAATTTGGAATTTATGATCAAGAACCATAGGCATTGGGATCTGCCAAGTTTCGTACTGGTTGAATATACGGCTGTGGAGTTATTAAGTGTGATCTGTGCGCGCGTTTACGCTTTTCTGGAATTCTGTGGTCGCGCCTACAGGTCGCACGGTTTGCGTGACCGGCCCAAAATCTTCAGGGAATGTGCAGCCAGGGTCCCCAATGTGCGTTTCAAAGATTTCGTGAAAAAATATTAAACGGTTCAAAAGTTATTCAAAAAACAGTTTCCCATTATAAGTCAATGGGAAAAGTTAACAAAAAGTTCAACACTTTCGAAAATGCATTTTTACTTTTGCAAATGGGCCTGTTACTTTCGCAAATTGGCCATTTTGTTTTCAGTTGGTGATCAGAAAAATGGTTGGCATTTAAATTTGGGACCCTCTAGCAACCTAATGTTTTTTGTATTCACCTAGTCGGGCCCTGAGGATGCTTGCCATGTCTTTATTTTGTGGTTAAACACCCCAGAAGTATGTTTTTCAAATTACTGGAAAAAGTAATTTCGCAAATTACTTTCGTGCTCATGAAAGTGTCACAAATTTTTGCGAAAGCTTTCGTAAATTGAGACAGTAATTTTCTAGTCTGTGGGAAAATGACAGCAATTCTTTGGCACTGCACTGCAAAATAACCGTTGGTAGTTTTGGGCTGAAATTTGGAAGGAACGCAGCCGACATCTCACAGATGTGCCTTTCAGTGTTGTATTGAAAAAATATTACACGGCAGCAAAGTTATGGCATTCCAAAGTTGACAGTTTTTCCCATAGGATAACATTATGGCGCCCGAAGCATTACAGGAATCCTTTGGCACCCTGCTGCAAAATAACGGTTTGGACTTTTTTCCTGAAATTTGGAGGGAAGACAGCCAACAGTACACAGATGTGCCTTTCAGTAGTTTGGTGAAAAAATATCACATGGCAGCAAAGTTGCAGCACTCCAAAATTGATGGTTTTTCCATAGGATAACATTAAGCACCCGACACTTAACAGAAATCATTTGGAGCCCTGCTGCAAAATAACAGTTTGGTCTTTTTTCCTGAAATTTGGAGGGAAGACAGCCAACAGCCCACAGATGTGCCTTTCAGTAGTTTGGTGAAAAAACATTACAGGGAGGCAAAGTTATGGTGCTCCGAACTTTTCTTTTTTTGCCATAGGATAACATTACGGCGTTCGCCACGCCTTTCAGGGCCCATATCTCGGAAACGGTGCGAGATACGGACTTTTCATTGGAAAATTTCTTAGCCCCTTAATGGGGCTAAGTTCCAAATTAGCCAGGACAGTTGTAAATAATATGACTTTTAAATTTTTTTTCTACGTTGTACGGTTCCTGAGATATAATGTATTTAGTATTCCAAGATCTCATTTTCTGCGTCGATACTCATTATTTTGCATACATTATTTGTACTCACTGTCTTTCTCAATGCAGGTTTTGGGGAAAACCAGCCTGTGCGCTTACATTACTGTTACTGTTGCCCTTTCCGCTTGCAGATCCGTACCCGGTTCACTTACCATTGACATCTGCGCCACCATGTGCGTTATCCTTTGCGTTTTCATTTGCGCTTGCATTTCTGTTATTTTTTGCCATTTCTGTCTACAGTACTGTTTATCTTACTGTTTCACTTTAAATCACCATGCCCATTGACATTTCTGTTTGCAGGCACCATGTTACTATGAGACAACACATCATGTGGCAGACCATTCCCGTCTACTCCACCATGTGCGTTACCCTTTCTGTTCTCATTCGTGCTTGTGTTACCATGTGCGCCACTGTTAGCATTTCTGTTTGCATTGCTGTCCCTGTTAGTATGCCACAACACATCATGTGGCGGGAGCGCGGGGCCCACATTCACTATTTCTCGTTATCATTCTCAAAAAGGGAAATTAGAGGCAAAAAACTCCGTTTAATGCATTAGTTAGGGTTGTTCCACAGCGACAAAAGTGAGGAAATTCGCTGTTAGGGTTGAAAACCCCTTGGACCCCTCGCCCATCCCCCAACTGGCATTGGGGTGCGATTGGGATCGTGGGTCTAACTCTCACCCCATTCTCCTATACTTCTGCTGCTTTACACATGTCATGGGGTGAGAGTTAGGGCTGATTTATTTATCAAAGATCTTCACAAGTTAGTTGGGTATAGGGTCCAAGGTTTCAACTTAACAGCGATTACCTTAGCCTGTGGGAATGTTCCTAACTAATGAATAAATGGAGTTTTTGCTCTAATATATATATATATATATATATATATATATGGCAAAAACCCGTTTAATGCATCAGTTAGGGTTGTTCCACAGCAACAAAAGTGAGGAAATTCGATGTTAGGGTTGAAACTCCCTTTGCACTCCCTCCAGCCCACCCCAACTGACATCGGAATGCGCTGTGTATATATACAGTATATATATATATATATATATATATATATATATATATATTCCTAAAAGTTGGTGTCAAAATATGTAAATGTGCTAAGTTATGACCATTTGTTCAATTACGCTACTCACGCTCGTAACTTCAGAAATGTTTAATATTTTGACACCAAATTTTTTACATAGACAGCTGATTATCCCACCTTATGTATGTTATAGCTGTCATTTGTCTAATGTTTTCACACCTGTGGTGCAGAATGGCATTGCAGTTGTGCAAAATTAAGTTTTGGCGTGGATTTGAAAATGTTTCAGTACTGGATACATGAGGTAGGGTAATAATATAGCCTTTTGAAAATTTGTGGTCAAAATATATTTGAATGGCAAAATTATGCCCATTCATTGTAAGTTTGCTACACACACTTGTAACATTGTATAGTTAAAATATTTTGACATCAATTTTTCAACATAGACTTCTTATTACCCCTCTTCATGTATTTCATGACTGTTATTTTTCAAATCCTGGCCAAAATGTGTTTTCGTACCTGTGGCACAGAATGTTGTTGGGGTTGCATGGAATTACTTTTTTGACAGGGATTCAACAATTTTCAGTACCAATTTTACATACGCTACAATTTTGCTATGCTCACTCGTAACTTCGAAAATTTGAAGTATTTTCACCCCAGATTTTCAACATAGCCATCTTATTACCCACCTTGATGCATGTCACAGCTTTCATTTTCAAATCCTGTACAAGATGTGTTTTCACACCTGTGGTGCAGAATGGCATTGCAGTTTTACATAATTATGTTTTGGCATGAATCTGACAAACATATATATATATATTATAGTGGCATGGTAGTGCCACTATAGCTAGGGTTGAGTACCCCATTTAAGGTTAAATCTGAAATTTGGCAGCTCAATAACTTTGCAACCGTAAAACATGTTTGCCTGAAATTTGGAATGTGTGGTCTGGTACCATAGATCTCTGGACCTGCCAAGTGTTTTTATGGTCGACTCTACGGTTGTGGAGCTACAGAGCACCAAGTAACACATAAATTATGGGATTTTGTGTGTTTCTTTTCTCACGACTACAACCCACACGGTTTGCATGAACAGGCCAAAAACTTCAGAGAACATGCATCCAGGGTCCCCGATGTGTCTTTCAAAGATTTCATGAAAACATATTAAATGGTTAAAAAGTTATTAAAAAAAATTGTACCCCATTGTAGTTTATGGGAAAAGTTAACAAAATATTCGAAAGTGTCGAAAATGCAGTTTTTACTGTTGCAAATTACCCTTTTACTTTCATGATTCAGCCATTGTTTTTTCAGTTGTTGGTCAGAAAAATGTTTGGCATTTAAATTTGGGACCCTATAGGGAAACAATTCTTGTTGTGTTCACCTAGTCGAGTCCTGACTATGCTAGCCATGTTTTTTGGGGGGGTAAAACACCCCAGAAATATGTTTTTTAAATTTTTACAAAAAGTAATGTCACAAAGTACTTTTGCAAATGTGACACTTTTGTGATTTTTTTTTTGTGAAAGTGTCGTGATTTGTGAAAGTACTTTCTGACACTATATCCAAAACAATAGGGAATTCTTTGCCACCCTGCTGCAAAAGAACAGTTTGGTCTTTTGAGCTGAAATTTGCAGGGAAGAAAGCCAAGATCCCACAGATGTGCCTTTTGTGGATTGGTGACAAAATATTACAGGGCTGCAAAGTTACGACACTCTGAAGTTGACGATTTTTCCCATAGGATAACATGACGGCGTCCGCTGCACCTTTCGGGGCCCATATCTCGAAAATGGTTCGAGATACAGACTTTTTGTAAGAAAATTGCTTAGTTTTTTTTTTTAGGAGGCTAAGTGCAAAACTAACTTGGAAAGTCATAAATAATACAAGATTTATATTTTTTTGTACGTTGTACGGTTCCCGAGATATAAGCAATTTAGTATTTCAAGTGCTTATTTTCTGATATGAGGGCCATTATTATGGCCACATTCTTGCTATTCACTGTGTTTCTGAATGCACCTTATTGGGACAAAAAGTATGTGCGTTTGCATTATTGTTACTTTACTGTTACTGTTAGCGTTTGCCTTTATGTTTCCACTTGCGTTTCCATTACCATTTGCATTACCGTTTATGTTTGCGTCAATGTGTGCGTTACCATTTGTATTTGCACTTGTGTTTGCATTACCGTTTGTATTACTGTTTCCTTTTGAGTCACACTTTGCATTTGCATTTGCGTTACCATTACCATTTGCAATTGTGCTTGTGTTTGCGCAACTGTTACCTTTTGCCTTATCATTTGAGTCTGCCATTCTGTTGCTGTTACCATTAGCATTTTTAATTGCGTTTATGTTACTGTTTGTGCTACCATTTCCTTTTGAGTCACATTACCGTTAGTGTTACCATTACCGTTTGCATTTGTACTTGCATTTGTGTTTCCATTTGCATTTGCGTTTACATTTGCATCACATTAACATTATCGTTAGTGTTTCTGTTTAAGTTACCGTTACCATTTCCATTTGTGCTTGCACTTGCATTTACTTAACCATTTGTGTTTGTGTTTCCGTTTGCATCACTGTTAGTGTTACCATTAGTGTTTGCTTTTGCACTTGCATTTACATTACCATTAACGTTTGTCTTACTGTTTATGCTTGTGTCACCATTATCATTACTGTTTGCGTTTCCTCTTGCAGAACCATTTGCGCTTCCGTTGGCATTATCATGTTTGTTTTTTCATTTCCGTTTGAGTTTACATTAGCGCTTGCATTTCTGTTACCATTTACGTTATTGTTTCTGTTTGCATCACCGTTGGCGTTACTGTTTGCATTTTTGCTTAAACGTAACATTCTTTGTATGATTATAACTTTACAACAGTTTAAGGGATTTGTGGGACATTTGTAACACTTTGTCTACTGTGGTACTTCTGTGGATTTACCAATTTCTGTTTGACATCTGCATACGTTTTTTTGCACAATGAAGTGCCAAAAATGTCTTTTTCGCCACTCATGCGCAGTTTTACACTCGCGCTGCTCTGCAACCATTGAAGAGATTTGGATAAGATTTGGTATACATGAAGTGGTGTGGAACATCTCTTTATTTACCAATTTATATTCCACTGGTATATACGGTTGTTGAGCAGTGATGTGCCCAAAAATCAGTTTTTGCTAAATCTTTCACTATCTTGCACGATACCTAGCTCAACCACTGTGTGGTTTATTGGTCTGAAACTTGAGATATAGAAAGCTCTTTGTTCAAGGAAGATGCCAGTTTTTGTTCTGTGAACAAATGTTGCTCTGTTCCAGAGTTATTGCCATTTGAAGTTGGCCCCCTGTTAAAGATTTTTTTGTCCGCCAGGTCTGCCATTTTAGTTCATTTTTGGCCTCGACTTCCGCCATTTTGTGGTGGATGACTTCTTTAAGGTGCACAAACTGTAAAATTGAATATCTCTGGAATGGTTTGGTCTTTTAATATAACATTTGGAGGGTGCTGAGTGGATGTCCTGGAGATGTGGATTCTGCTGTTTACATGTTGGGAAAGTAATGTGCTGTGGAGATACTGCATGACACAGTTAACATTTTGCACATAGTGTTATGCATGTTGCTAGTAGCTTGAAATTTATAGTGTAGGTAACCCTAGTGGTACAGAGGTGCCTTTCAGTGGTTTGGTTTACATTTGCCTTTGTGCCATTATCTCGGAAGCAAAGCAAGATACAGACTGTTCGCTACTGTTGTCTCAGATCACCCTTGCACCATTATCTCGGAAACGAAGCGAGATACAGGCTTTTCGTTACTCTTGACTCACATCTCCTTTGTGCTGTTATCTCGGACATGAAGCGAGATACAGACTTTTTGCTACTGTTGGCTCAGATCACCTTTGTGTCATTATCTTGGAAACAAAGTGAGATACAGATTTTTCGCTACTGTTGGATCACATTGCCTTTGTGCCATTATCTCGGAAATGAAATGAGATACAGACTTTTCGCTACTGTTGCCTTACATCACCTTGCTGTTACCATTTGAGTTTGTGTTATCATTTATGTTACCAGTTGCATTTGAATTTCCACTTGCATTACCATAACAGTTACTGTTTGCATTTGCATAAACGTTTCTGTTGGTGTTACAGTTATCATTTGCGTTTGCGTTTCACTCAACGTTACCATTACTGTTAGCATTTGCATTATTGTTATGGTTATTACGCAGATATGGGCAGCATTGGGCCGCGCGCTCCCACCACCACATTACATTTACTATTTATACTGCACATTTATAAAAACAAGGGAAATTCATGGCAAAAAAACTCTGTTATATGCATCAGTTAGGGTTGTTCTACAGTGACAAATGTGAGGAAAGTCAGTGTTAGGATTACCACATCTTGCACCACTTGCACCACATGCCCACCTTGCCCCCACCAACAGGCATTGAGGTGTGTGTTGGGGTCATTGGGCCTAACTGCCTAACTCTCACCCCATTCTCCTATACTGCACTACCTTAGCTTATTTACCTATGGAATGGGGTGATAGTTAGAACTGATGACCCCAATGCACATCCCAATGCCTGTTAGTGGGGGCAAGGTTGCCGTGGTGTGCAAGGGGTGGTAACCCTAACAATGAATTTCCTTGCTTTTGTCACTGTGTAACCACTCTAACTGATGCATTAAACTGAGTTTTTTGCCATGAAGATATATATATATATATATATATATATATATATATATATATGTGTGTGTGGAACAAATGAGCAAAATGTGGAACACTTAATCAAATCTTTACCTAGGAAGCTCAGAACACTGTTAAAATGTTTGCATTTATGTTCAGCAAGTCTGTTATTAATTAAATAATATGTTTTTTGCATCATTTACTATATATTTTTGCTTTAAAATGTTAATACTGAATGTGGAACTAGTCTTCACAATGCGGAACAGGGAACTTTTGTGAAGTTGAGTTCTATGACTGGGTGACAAGGACCCTGGACCAGGGTAGGCCAGTGGATGTCCTCTTTCTGGGCTTTAGCAAGACATTTAATTCAGTACCACATAGTGGTCTGCTGGCTAAGCTGAAGTGAAGGAAATGGGGGTAGGGAGACAGTTATTAAAATGGATAGGCAATTGGCTCTCTGAGCGTACTCAGAAGGTGGTGGTTGGAGGGTTAGCCTCATCGCCAAGGTGGGTTACTAGTGGAGTTTCCCAGGGGTCAGTGCTAGGGCCACTCCTGTTCAATGCCTATGTCTGTTAGACATCAGAAGGGGGATCAGGAGTGAGATGAGTCTCTTTGCAGATGACTCAAAGCTGGGTGCAGTGGTGGATGAGGAGGAAGGGAGGGTGGCCTTGCAGGAGGACCTGGAGGCTCTGGAAAGGTGGTTGGGAAAATGGAAACTAAAATCCAATGTGGGGAACTACAAGGTTCTGCACCTGGGAGCCAGAAATCCAGGCCGGGGTATACCCTGAGAGGAGACATGATTCAAGTCACGGAGGGTGAGAGGGACCTGGGGGTAGTGGTAGAGGTCAAAATGAACAACTTAGAGACCTGTAGGAGGACAGCAGCAAGAGCAAATATGATGCTGGGATGCATCACCAGGGGGATTACCTCAAGAAGGGTGGAAGTGATCCTTCTACTGTACAACTGCTTGGTTAGGCCACACCTTGAGTATTGTGTGCAGTTTTGGAGACCATATTTAAAAAGAGACATTACTCTCCTAGAGAGAGTCCAAAGGAGGGCAGCCAAAATGATCTGAGGCCTGGGGGAGAGAACCTATGAGGAGAGGCTCACAGAGCTCAACATGTATACCCTGGAGGAGAGGAGGGGCAGAGGGGACATGATAGAGCTCCTTAAGTACATCAAAGGGATCAATAAAGGAGGCCCAGTCAGGGTGCTCCAAAGGAAGGAGGGTGGGGCACCAAGAGGTCACAGGTGTAAGTTGGAAGGGGGCAGGCTTAGAGGGGAGAGGAGGAGATGTTATTTCACTGAAAGGGTGGTGGAGCCATGGAATGCACTGCCCAGGGAGCTGGTAGAGGTAGAAGCTGTGGGCAGGTTTAAATGGGGATGGGACAGGTACAGGGGGATAGTAAATCTGACCAGGTCCAGTACAGGTGGAACATCTGGGACTGGGGACAGTATAACCCAAGGGGTAGGGGGCACCAACATCTACCCTCAGTGCGGGTGCTGAAAATTGAGCAGACTCGAGAGACCATTAGGCCTATTCTGCTGGCATTTTAGTATGTTAGTAAGTAAAATGAGTAACATTCCTCATAATTATCTCCAGCCATGCTGGTTCTTCATGCCTTATTTAATAGCTATCTATCTAGATTGTTTTTAAAGGCTGTATGATTTGTGGAGTATACTACTGCATTGGATAAGGAATTCCATAATAGTATAATTCTCTGTGTGTAAAAGAAACATCTTTTATTATTCCTGGGATACGTCAGTGACAAGTGATGCTTATTACTTCTTAGGTTTATTTCCCATTTGCCAAAGTTCATTCCCAATTGTGACATAAGTGTGCTATCAGTAGATAGTTTATACATTAAGAGGAGAGCTCCTTTCAATCTTCGCTGTTCCAGGGTGTACAAATTTAGATCAATGAGCCTATCTTCATAATCTTTATTATACATATTTGTAATCATCTTAGTCACTTTCCTCTGGACCCCCTCCAACCTATCTATATCCCTCCTCAGATAGGGGCTCCACAGATGAAAGCAATAATCTAAGTGTGGTCTTATATAAGCTTTATACAATGGCATTATACACTCCGTATCTCTTGAAGTAAAACTTCATTTTATACAACCCAATATTCTGTTTGCCTTATTGGTCACATGATTAAAGTGTTCTTGGAAAGATAGGTCATGGGAGATCCAAGTCCCCAGGTCGTCATGTACAGTAACTGATGAGAGAACTTGTTTATTTAGTAAGAATTTATATTGGTTATTAGTTGGAACTAAATGCATTTGAACATATTTGCCAATGTTAAAAGACATTTGATTTTGATTAGACCAATTTTCTAGTGTTGTAAGATCTTTAGATCATAAATATCTGCCAGCATCTGTTTTTACTTTGGCTGCCAATTTCGTATCATCAGCAAATTTAATGATAAAGCTATTAATGTTTTCTGTTAGGTCAGAGATGAAAATTTAAAACAAGGTTGAGCCCAATACTGATCCCTGGGATACATCACTACTCACTGGACATAGGTCAGATAAATGTCCCCTGATAGTCAGACTCTGGGTACGTTCATGCAACCATTCTTCTACCCAATTAACAATTGTGTTATTTATTTTTTGTCTCCTCATTATAATTATTAAAATATTGTGAGGTACCTTGTCAAAGGCTTTACAGAAGTCCAAAAAAATTACATCCACAGGGTCATTGTTTTCCATCATCCTACTAATATGTTCATTAAAAAACAGATTTCCAGATAAACAGGACCCATTTTTTTTTAAAGCCATGTTGTTTATGGTCTGTTAGTCCCTTACTTTCTAAGTCTGATTATAATTTAATTTTAAGCAGAGATTCAAAGATCTTTCCCATGACGCCAGTCAGGCTAATAGGCCCGTTGTTTGAGATCTCATCTTGTTTCCCTTTTTTATATACAGATGTCACAACGGCAGTTTTCCAATCATTTGGTATAACACTGTATTGCAATGATTTATTAAAGATCTGAAATAGCGGGTCTACTAGCCAGTCTTTCGGTTCCTTTAGTAGTCTAGGATGTAGCTTATCAGGAGCTGGAGATTTATTAACGTTCAATGAGTTTAGTTTATCCAATATCTCTGCCCTCAAAAATTCAAGGAAGTTTTCTACTTTGTTATTAGATGAGGGATTTCTGGTATTGGACTTTGGATGAAAAACAGTACTGAAATATTTATTGAATTTTACTGCCATGCCCTTAGATGTACTTATTTCCTCATTGTTGACTTTATGAGGTCCAATAGTCCTTGGGGTTGTTTTAGTTATTATTAACATATGAATATAAACTTTTTCTTCCATCTTTTACATATACTAGCCGATTCTCCAGTCTTTTTTTTTCCATTTTGATTTTGTTTTTACAATCTCTTTGGATATTTTTAAATTTCCACTTAATAAAATCAGTGATATCCTACTTCATAGCTCTATAAGCCATTTTCTTATGCCTAATTAATTTCTGAATTTTATTCATTAGCCAGGGTGGTAGCTTTCCCTTTTTATTATATAGTGTTTTATTTGGTACATATTTTTCCTTCAGGATTAGGAGTTTGGTTTTTTTTATCCTATCCCAGAGCTCCGATGGATTCAGGGACCCACAATCCCAGTTCCAATTAAAAAGTTCTTGCTTAAGTGCAGAAAATTTAGCTCTATTATAACCTTAAAAAATGGTTTTACCCAAATCTTGTTTTTTACAAATATTGGTATCAAAAGTTATTACCATGTTGTCACTGTTTTGAATCGGTGTTGTAACTTTGATATTATTACTTTTTCAGGAATATCTGTCAGGAGTAAGTCCAATATATTCATATTCCTAGTTGGTTTATTTATTAACTGATGCAGGCCATTTTGAAAACATATATCTAAAAAAGAGTTATCAAAGTTATTAGTGCCGATGGCCTTAGTCCAATTTATACCCGGGAGGTTGAAATCACCCAAAAGTATAATTTCTTTATAATAGGATTTACAGTTTATTGAGTTCAGAATATCCTAATGTAGGAACAAATGAATATCTGGGGGTCTATAACATAACCCTATCAATATTTTGGTTTGGTTTTCCCTTAGTACTTCGATCCAAATAAGTTCAAAATCTTTGTTTTTACTTGGGTCGGTAATTATTTTATAATTTACACTATTTTTTATGAAAAAGGCTACCCCACCTCTTCTTTTTCCTTCTCTGTTCTTATAGTAGGTAGAATAACCCAGTATAGTAGTATTCCATGCAGAAGATTCAATCCACCATGTTTCTGTTATGGCTGCTATATCTATCTTATCATTATTTAGTAGTATTTGTAATTCATCTAATTTGGTACTATGTGAGTCCTGGCATTTGTTGTAAGAAATGTTAAACCATATTTGTTTGTATTTTTTTTTTTTTTACTGTTTATAGCATTAGTAATCTTTTGGTTGTTTTTAACAAGATTATCAGTAACATCCCTAATCCTTTTCTACAGCTAGTTATATCCCTTTGCCCCTCCTTTATCATTTTTTTTTATTTAAAGCATTGAAAAAAGTATAGCCAAGATGCCGTGATCTCTGTCTACTCAGATGTAGTCCATCGTAGCCAAAAAAATAGGGGTTGTTACTAAAAAGCTCCCATGTCTTTATGCATGTTATTTTATTTAATAGGCTCCATCTGCATAACCAGTTATTCAAGTTTCTGATGCTTTTATTTCTTGTGTAGCTTGTTCTTGGTACAGATAAAATTTCAGAAATTATTGAGGTAGCATTCAGCTCCGGTATTGTTTTTATTGCATTTTTCATGTAATTTATTATGTTACTCACTTCTTGTTTACCAAAATCAATAGTACCCTCATGTAATAAAACAGTTTTGGGATTTGAAACATTCTGTAATATCCCTGGCAGTAATTTGGTAATATATTTGATGATTGCTCCTCTATAACTACAACTTGTAGTATTTTCTTTATTGCCCCTTGTTGAGTATTTGTCAGTGTATTTTGTAATCGAGTCCCCTAATATAAAAATTTGCTCTTGTTCATTTATTGTTGCATACATCTGGTCTAAACGATTATCTATGGGACTATTATTTAAGTCAGGCTCTTCTGTGATCGTATTGATGGTATTTCTTTACTCCTCTATGTTATTTTCTATAGGATTTATACTAAGAAGTTCTGGAGAGGAGTGTAACTGTCCTGATGCCTCTAATGCTGAATGCTCAGTACATGTATCCTGTAACATGAAGAGTAGGTCTTGATCAGCAGAGGGCACTATTGTTGAAGGGGGGGTTGATGGATTTACTACTGATAGCCCTTCATCGTCTTTCATTACAATTTGGGGATCAAAGCTATCATGCAGGGCTAGGGTAAAAACCTCTGCTTTTCTTCCTTTTTTTGATTTTCTTAGTTGATCTGTTAGATTGTACTTCATGCCAATCATTATTTCCATCATCATGCACTTCATCTCCCCTTGCTCTTTTTTATTTAGAGGCTGCTTGTGTGTAGGGTCCGTATTTGGGCTAGGGATTCAATGTGATAAATTAAAAGGTTTAGTTGCACATAATGGTAGACTTTTTCCAGAATGTAATCCTGGTGATAAAGGGCTTTCTGGTGTTAATTTGTTTACATTTTTATTATCTGTCTCCATTTTCTCAATTAAGCCTTGTTGGCTGATTTCAAGCACTTTAAGCCTTGTGTTAAACAACGAGATTTCAATTTGTATCTCATTAGTTTGTTTACATTTTAGACAGATGAATGAGGTATCTAATGCTGGCACCTCTGAGAATAAATACATGCTACATGATAAACACTGCACACTGGTTCTCCCCTTTATAAGATCTGCAAATTCCATTTTATTTTATTAAGATGAGTGCACTACGCAAGTCAGGTGGGAAGGAATCAATAGTTTACAATCTTACAGGTACTACAGTATTACAGCAATTGACTCACCATTTTAGATGTATTTTTTTAATTGCTTTGTCCTCTTCCACTCACCCAACACACAAAACATGCGCTGATGCATGTGTCTCTGTGTGCATCTCCATGCACGGCAATGTGCTCCCTGCCCGTGCTCAACCTGCTCACAGCAGGGCTCAGTTAAATATCCAACCTGACCCAGAAGTAGTGCTAGGGGTCAGAGCACCCTCGCTGAGTCAAACTGCTCATTTTACGAATAAATACAGTAACATAAGGTTTCACAAGTCACTCATATAGTGCAAAACTCACACAGGGTCCCAGAAATAAATAAAAAATGTGCTTCCCTATTTGTGTAGTTTGCTGTATAGCTATGTTAAACTACACAGCTCTCCACCTACTTCCTGGAAAGTAGGGCTCAATACCAGGTATACACTTAGTAAAATACAAAATGGCAGAATTATAACAGTTCTACTCAGGAATGTTTCATATATTCTAGTAGCTAGTTTGTATGAGTACTGTGCTTTGTAAGGTAATACAGGCACCTATTTTGTCACCCGCTCACAGCAAGGTTCAGTAAATATCTAACCTGACCCAGAAGTAGTGCTAGGGGTCAGAGCACCCTTGCTGAGTCAAACTGCTCATTTTGCAAGTAAAAACACTAAAATAAGGTTTCACAGGTCACTTATATAGTGCAAAACTCATACAAGGTCCCAGAATTAAATAAAAGACATGCTTCCCTAGTTGTGTAGTTCACTATACAGCTATGTTAAACTACACAGCTCTCTACCTACTTCCTGGAAAGTAGGGTTCAATACCAGGTATACACTTAGCAAAATACAAAACGGCAGGATTGTAACAGTTCTACTCAGTAATGTTTCATATATTCTAGCAGCTAGTTTGTATGAGTACTGTGCTTTTTAAGGTAACACAGGTGTCATATATAGTGGTGGGCGAAGTGGGTTCTAATCATTCGCTGTGAAGTGACCCACGGAGTTAAGGTGGATTCGCGGAGTGCTCCGTAACGTGAAGTGGAGTACTTTACATTATAATGGGTAACGTGAAGTCCATTGAAAACAATGACTTTGCATTACTCCGCCTTCCCAGACCACTATTTTACCAATTCTTAAGGCAAAATACATTGAAAACAAAGCACTTCGCCTTGTTTTTAACCTCCAAAAGTGAATTTTGCAGTGATTCACGGGATTTCAGGTCACATGGGCTCTAGATTGTTCAGCACAGCCTCAGTTTGGGGTAGTGTGTGTATGAAGCTGTAGGAGATAATCTGCTCTGAGAGCTCTCTGTAATTCAGACCTTCAAAAAGCTGTTAAAAAAGCCTTTTGGGTCATTTGTTTTGCTGAATCTTTAGTTCATCGATTATAAGAAACCCTCCTGTGCTTACATCAGCGAGCGTTTATTGTTTGTGTGTGGATTTTGAATGTTAATGTACAATATTCAGTCTGTGTACTGAGAGACAGTGGAAGTGTGCTTTGGGGTAGGGGCGTATCTGTGGTGTAGGTAGATTAACTTGGAGAAAAAGACAGAGCTTTCTGTTTTGGTGATATTTTTCTTGTAAAACTGTGTTAATGTACACACAGTAATATTTTCAATAATTTTTGCTATTTTTTTGCTGATTGTTGTGGTGCAGCAGTGCATAATTTTAGTTTGTTTAAAATATGTGGTTATATCACTGTAGTTTTCAATTTGCTACACATTACTTAGTGTGTGTGTGAGTATGTGTATGATGCGTGTCATCAAATCAGACACCTTTTAGTGTGCCATATAATTTCAGCAATGTGAACCTGCTATGCTATCCACTGCAGCTGTGTAGTTTTTGTACTTATTTGTGGTATCTTTACTAGTACTAGTACTAGTAATAGTGAATGTTACTGCAGCAGTGCAGTACACTGCCCCCCATGGCCCTCCCCAACCGGCAAAGGAATTATTTTCCAGATTTTTGAATTTCTGATGGTGAGCACTGGTTAGGTGTTGTGCCTTTGCATCTGCAGCTCTTCAGTGTGCAGCGTAATCTTATTCTGTCCCTGCATTTGCATCTCTTTAGGGCCCAATCTCCATCTCTAACTTAAGTCACAGTTGTTTTTTTGGCTTCCCTTCTGAGTACTGGACAGGTGTGGTGCATAATCTTGCATGAACATTGTATCATTAATATGCCTTTTTAAGTCAGGACCATTATCATGAGTCATTCGTGATAAAAATCATGTTCTTCATCATCACGGACGGTCACAAATGCAGTCACAAATCACGATTTACGATGACATCATGAATCACAACATTAATCTTTTTTAATAGTTACTTGGATGTATTGTAAGCCTGTTTTGTAGTATCTCTCCAGGCTTCACCACCCCACCATTGTACTCATTAATGAGTGTTTTTAAGTTGGGGAGTTTTGTGTCACACCTCATCAGGGCCCGGGGAAGTACAGCTGTAGGTATTCACATTTCTTTATCATCACAGTCACAAATGCAGTCACAACTCATGATTTATGATCACGTCATGAATGACAACATTAATTTTTTTTACTAGTTACTTGGATGTATTGTAAGCCTGTTTTGTAGTATCTCTCCAGGCTTCACCACCCCACCATTGTACTCATTAATGAGTGTTTTTAAGTTTGGGAGTTTTGTGTCACACCTCATCGGGGGGGGGGCCCAGAGAAGTATAGCCATAGTCATTCACATTTCATCATCATCATGGTCACAAATGCAGTCACAAATCATGATTTACGATCATGTCACGAATCACAACATTAATTTTTTTTAATAGTTACTTGGATGTATTTTAAGCCTGTCAGAAAAATAAAATTTACAGAAAGAGCAAATTAAATAAAAAAGAGTACAGAAAAGACAAAAAAATGTAGCTTTTTAAAAAGCTGTTGGGTCTAAATCAAAGTTTAAATCTCCTCCTCTCTCTGATCTCAAAGTATCAGCAGTCACAAAACATACTACTCTCTCTCCATCTACACAGAAGAAAGTAAAAGTGTCTGCTTGTATAACTCACTTTCTTCCTGCCTAGCTAAAGAGCATGTGACTTACAGTACTGTAAGCTATGTGATGTGTGAGGGGGCTGCCAAATCTGAAACACCAAGTGGGTCACTTAGAATCATAATGAGGAACACGAAGTCCATTAAAAACATTGACTTCACCTTACTTTGCATTGCCATTCCACCTTAATGTGAAGTGGTAATGACAAGGCAGAGTGAGCACTTTGCATTGCGCACTCCACATAGCAGAGTGGCAATGCAAAGTGCCCACTTTGCATTCACTTCCCCGGCGGAATATAAATTTGCTGCATCTCTAACCATTTATTCTTTGCAAAAAAAATGTGTTAATGCAGCATTTAGAATTCTGGCTAAAGTGCAAAAGTAGTGAAATGTGACTTCAGGGTTTCCAACCCTAAAACCCTAACCCCACCCCTAAAGCAAATCATGGATGGACTCTTCCTAGGGGTTGTCAGCTCCAAAGCTCACCTATTCCATACACTCCAGAAACATTTATTTATTTATTTAGTTCTAGGATTGCAATTACCTTTGAGCCAAGGCTCTTCTACAAAGGTTCCACATCAGTTGAGGAATGGCACAGAGGATACAAAAGAAATAACATTACGATAGAAATAACAACATTGCAGGTGATCACTGTATTAATTGGAAAGCATAGGAAACCAATAGGAATAACAAAATTGTAGGTAGATACAGAACAATTAAAACAGTTATTATTTAAAAACACAATTAGAGAGTCACCACTAGGAGGGGGCACAGGAAACAAGGGGAAGGCAGGGGTTGAGTTGTCGAATTAGCAGCCAGAGGCATTTGTCAGGCAGAGGAGAAGTGCAGGAAAAGCGGGGAGGGGAAGAAGGAGAAGGGGGGAGTGGGAGGGAAGTAGGAGTCTGAGGGGGAGGTGAGGAGATATGGCAGATAAGAGATTAGGCAGATATGGGTAAGGGCAGATAGGGGATGGGCAGTAGGAGATAAGTGCTATGAAGGGGTACAGAAAGGCTATCGGAGGTGGCAGGTGTGTCTGAAATTAGGAGAGGCAATCACAGGAGCTGGAGGCTGTGAGATGAAGCCGGTGCCTGGTTTTAAACATACCAAGTGTTGGAGCAGAGGCGATGGTGGTGCTGACACCATTCAGCCAAAGGGGAGCCTTGTAGGTGAAAGAACATTGACCCTGCCTGGTGTGACAGAGGGGAATTTGCAGGAGCTGCAATTTGGAACTCCTGGTGTTATGTGGATTGGTATTATGGCGGAGCAGGGCTTTGGCACCCAGAGGGGTGATACCAAGGTTAATTTTTTTCACCATGGTGCAGGTGAGATACTTAATATGGTTGGATGGTTGGAGCCATCCGGATTGAGCATAAAGGTCACAGGTATGGGTGAGACGGTAGGCTCCAGTGAGAAGCCGACAAGCATTGTTGAGGGCAGTTGATATACGTCTGAGGGTTGAAACTGCAGCTGAGCCACAAATGATGAGACCATAGTCGATAATGGAGACCATGGAGCTCTGGATGGCAATCTTCAATACTTCCAGGGTGAGATGTTGCCTGTGCTTGAGCAGTAACCCAAAATGTGTATTAGCCGCTTTGGCCACACTGTCAACATGAGCCCCATAGGACAGGTAGGGGTTGAGCAGAATCCATAGGTATTTGAAGGATAGGACCTGTTCGAGGATATTCCCTTGCATGGTGGAGATAGACAGGGGGTGTAGCTTGCGCTGATTGTGAGAGCTGCAAAAAAGCATAGACTTAGTTTTCTTGTGGTTAAGGACAAGCTTATGAATAGAAAACCAGTTTTCAACAGTGCAGAAACCATGTAGGAGATTGAGTTGTAGCATCATGGGGTCTTTGTGAGAGGAGAAAACAACTCCGTCATCAGCATACAGGATGATTTTTTCCGAGCAGGATTGCGGTAGGGAATTTAGAAAAAAGGCTAAACAGGAGTGGACTCAGTATGGACCCCTGGGGGACACCAGAGTGAACTGGCAAAGAATCAGATAGACACACCTAATGGGGCACCTTAGGGTCGATGACCCCATAGTAAAAGTCCACCCCTGATTTGCTTTAGGGTTGGGGTTTTAGTGTTGGAACCCCTTAAACCATATTTTCCTACTTTCACTGCTTTAGCCTGAACTCTAAATGTTGCATTAATGCAGCACTTCTGCTAAGAATTTCCTAAGTTTTGAGAGAGTATAATCATGCCTTAGTTGCCTGTGGCATGGCCCTGTGTTCCCATACTTGCATACTTTTTTAGATTGCATAATCATATCCTTTTTTTACCTGACAGAGCACAGGACCCTCTCCCATCCCTCCAGAGATGCATATAGGTATGTTTGCATGCTTCCATTTGTAAGGCAACACCAATCAAACTGCCACCATGGCCTTCTTATTACCTGCCTTATGAATCCAGTACTAAAAATTGCCAAATCCCTGCCAAAAATGTCATTCTGCACCACCGCCATGTCATTCCATGCCACAGGCATGAAAAGACATTTTGGCCAATATTTGAAAAATGCCAGCTGTCACATTCATGACGTAGTGTAAAGAAATATGTATGTTAAAAATTTGGGGTGAAAATATAGAAAATTATTAAAGCTACAAGTGAGCATATCAAAATGTCAACAGATGCACACAACTTTGTCAATTTAACATATTTGACCTCGAATCCCATGTCACAGACAAGTATGATAAAAATGTTGAAATCTGACCCAAAAGGTGATTTCACCAACTGACCACAAAATTGCCTTTTGGGCAGGATTTGCAAAATGCCAGCAACATTGTTTATGAGAAGAGGTCTCAAAAAGTGTATGTTGAAAATTTAAGTTTTAAAATCTTTAAAAATTACAAAGTTCTGCACCAGAGTTAAAAGCTGCATTGTAGAACACTGAACTGCACTTCTCTTACTTTCTCATATTGCACTCGGCAGTTCCAGCAGCAAGATGTGTCTTCGGTCAGAAAGTGGATCTTCAGCCTGACAGCTGTTCAAGTGAATGAGGTTGTGTGGATGTTTGTGGGAGGTGTGGGCTGGTGGGCACTTAGTGCGCAGTTGGGGAGGTAGGGGTCGAATCCGTGAGGGACCATTTTATTTTTTTTACAGGTTGCAAAAAAAAAAAGATATCGAGGAGACATTTTCTTTATTACAGGAAGCATTGCATCGGTGGGGGTGGAGGGGAGGTGCCATTAGACACCAGGGAAATACATCATTTCAGTGAGAATGGTAACTGGAGTGTGAGGGTTGCCACTAGACCCCAGGGGAAAGTGCAAGCATTATGGGATGGTGATTAGGTGGTGCATGGTGCCACTAGATACCACCAGGGATACATAAAAATGCAAAGGGGAGAGCAGTCAGAGTATGGGGGGATGTCACTAGATGCCGGGAAGAATAAACATATTAATGGAATGGACACCAGAGGGTGGGAGGTGTCACTAGACACCATGGAAAAATATATTTATTAGGGGATGGTGACTGAGGGTGGGGGATGTCACTAGACACCAGGTATACAGGAAATGTCAAAGGGGACAGCAAACAGAGTGTGGGGGTGCCACTAGACACCCAGGAAATATAAGTTAACCATGGGTACAGCAGTCAGAAGCCACTGTTTTGTGACTCTTTTTTGACCATAGGCTTCAGGCCATATGGTTTGGAATTTTGGTCTGCAATTTTCTGGGTAGACAGTGCTTTGCACATGCACGTTTCCTTTGCTAGTTTGCTGGAAACATATTAAACTACTCTAAACATATTTAGTTTTAATATTTTGGGTTCTGAGCATGCTCACAGAATATGCAAAGCCCATAACTGAGTCGCGAAAAAGGATTTTAAAACTAAATAACTTTAGATCACCAAACCAGCACAGGAAACATCTGTGGGCCAAGCCTACTATACCCTGAAGATTCCAGACCAAAATTCTAAGCTGCCTAGCTGTAAGTCATGGCAACAAAATGCTGTGTAGTGGACATTTTTCGTATCATGGAATATGAAAAACTCACAAGCAAGTGAAGAAAAAGGATTAAAAAACCCTGCAAAATCCACCTAATGGGTCCCCACGAGCAACATACACATGTTGGTCTCCTGCTACAATGCTATTTGTGCCCCTTTTCAATTTCTTTTTTGAAAGAAAATGAAAAACAAGATAGCGGCATATGCAAAAACCTCATGAAAAGGATTCCCATGAAAAAACTTCATACAGCTATTTCTTTTTGCTGACTGAGAATGCTCAGTACCTGACATTTAAAAGTTTTATAACTTTGGAATGAATTAAAATTTTTTTTTACCAAACCAGCAAAGGAAATCTTACTTAGCCAAAGCCTATGTACCCTTAAAATTTCAGACCAAAATTCCAAACCATTTGAGCACTACATGATGGCAAAAAAGCAAAAAAACAGTGATTCTATAGGTTCTCTTGCTATCCGCATCTCAGAATCTGCATAACCGACCAGAACAAAACTTGAAACATCAAGAGATCTACAGTATGCCACGAGACTGAGCATGCAAACTTTTGTGCTAATCTGTAGAACGCTTGCCAAGATACTAAAGTGAAAAACTGGTATTAACATAGAAAGCCCTGCTCAATCCTAAATATAGTGGTGCTACAGTGCCACTATAGTATATTATAGGGGCATGGTAGAGCCCCTATAGTGAGGGTTAAGTAGCCTGTTTAATGTTAACCTTCAGATTTTGCAGATTTGCAGATTAATACCTTTGGATCTGTTTGATGAAATGAGCTGACATTTTGTATATGTTGTCTAGGAGGCAAGATCTTGATGTGTGGAATTTTTTTGTGAAGGTAGTTTATGCAGTTTCTGATAACCACGTGTCATTTTCAGTAAAAAAAATACTTTTTCCTTATACTTAACATTTTTTTTTTGCTTTTGCCTACAACCTACATGAATAGGAATCTTTGCCCCAAACTTGCATTGGAGATGTGTCATGTCCCAAGGTAGTGCCTTTGACAGGTCTGGTGAAAACATATCAAAGGGTTCCAGAGATATAAAGCTTTACATTTTAGTTTTTCCAACTTGTGCATGTGCAGTAGGATTTTTGAGATAATGTTCTGTGATGAAAGTTAAAATTTGATGCCACAAATGCGGATTTTGCTTTCATGCCACTTGTTTGGCATGACACCAAACATTTTATTTGTGCTGTACCAACCACCATCTTGTTGAGCTGTACCACAAACCAACAAGTGTGGAAAATACACAAAAATGCTGTTATTTTAATAAGCAAACATCAGAACCTAGCCAAGCAGGACCCATTTAGCTAGATTCTGATGTTTGTTTTAGCATACTGCCCAAAATACTTTTTCCGGCACCTACAATTATAAGCCTAGCTGAGTAAGTGAGCACTTCCTGCATTCTGTATGAGAACAGTGGGAATTTCTTGACTCTGCAGCTGCAGATGAAGTTGTACTGCAGGCCGCAGTGAGAGCAGTGAGCCGCGTCTAAAGTCCCTCCCCTTTCTCTCTCTCTCTCTCTCCTCACTCTCTCTCTCTCTCTCTCTCTCAGTCCCTGTCTCCCTCTCCCTCTCCCTCTGTCTTGGCATTACACAGAGAGAGAATGGAGCTCCACAGATTCCTGAAATTGGGTAATTAAAATTTTGAAGAACTAAAGGTCTTAGCCAAGCAGCTTTAGTCCACTTTACTTTGTGTTTATTTGTTTCTTTTTGGTAACCAGGTAGGTGTGCTAGACATAGTAATGCCTATTTTCAGGCACGACCAGGGAGGTTACAATTCAGCAATACAAAATAAAATTGTGGATAAATTACAACAATCAAGAGGTGTAAAACAGTGCAAATGGTGGCTAACAGACAGTACAGGTCAATTCAATATGGCAGAGGGCAGATGATACACAGTGTTTAAGGAAAGATATAGAAATGTTAAGCACTATTATAATTAGGAACATTGTTTGCAACAAGTAGAACAAGTGCCATCATTTGTAATAGTATGAAACAGAACTAAGGTATTACCCAGGTAGGCATCAGGGTGGTGAGTACTTATCAGCTTCACAGTAAAAATCCCGCACTCACCACCCAAAGAAAAGGACGCTCAAGCAGACTTCTCAAAGGTGCTTCATTTTATTAGTGGCAATCTGCAAAATGCAGTGTGCAAAATATCCAGACTTGTTTTGGAAGTAACACTCCCTTTCTCAATGGATCTAAATGACACAGGAATAGGCACCACTTATATACCTATGCATCTATGGCATCATCAAATGGCACTTGGACTTGATAAACATGTGGTTAATAAATAAATAAAGTGTTATAGTGTTTAAGCGCACATATCACATTTAAAAGTGACTACCTCAGCTAAAATACTATACATTATTTAAAAGCTGACACAAGTAAATCTAAGAACTAGTAAAGATTATATATAAATACACGTGCTACATCTATTCCAGCCCATAAAACCTATACAAAGATGTAATCCACATTAAAAACAAAAGTATACAATGGGGTATGAAAATCCTGTAACCTCATTGGTCAAAACACATCACATGACCATGGCATATCCTGTAATAACCCATGACTGAGAAATGGTATTTATAAAAAACATACTTAAACTCATTTAAAATTTATTTTACACATGGGTCAATTGTATAATTGCAATAAGGCACTCCAGGGTGTGGGTTTTTGGGGGATTTACCCACTTCTTGTATGGTTAAGTCACTTGGCTGCATCTCGTGACACACCACACAAGGCATGGGTAAATATCCCAATAACCCACGCCCAGTCATGTCTTATTGCTTAAGTATATGTATTACATAGCACAATAAGAAAGATGAAGCTAAACCAAATTGCATAGGAACAATAATCTGAGAGTACCTAAGTTTACGTAGCGTTGAAAATACAGGATTGTATGCTAAAGTGACTAACAATATTGTTGAAATTATTTCTTCAAATATGGTTTAATACTTATTCCATCATTCAGGCCAGGGCTTTTATAGGCCCCTAGAGTATATATGGCAGGCAGTATAGCCTAGAGGTTAGAGGAATGAGGTGTGAACGAGCTTGGTACATCCAGCAGACCAGACTTGAGTTTGATTCTCACAATCTCCACTTGCATACTGTGTGACTTTGAGCAAGTCACTTAACCACCCAGTGCTCCCAGGTCACCCCTGAAAACAGGCACTTGTGCCTAGTGGGCCTTTCCCAGTTACCAAAGACTAAAATAATGAAAAAAAAAAAAAAAAAACATATATATATCCAGAAGCCTACCCTGGTGAGAATGGAATTATCACAATCACCCCCTCTTGGGTTCCTGTACGCTTTCTCAATACCTTGGAATGTGAACACATACTCAGGCCTATTTGTGCACGGCATACTATGCTGTGCTGTTGCATAGCTCAGATCATTATTTTTAACAGCACTAATGTATTCACCCACTCTCAATTTAAGGCTCCTTTTTGTTTTGCCTATGTAGAATGCATTGCATGTTTAGGTTGCAAGATAAATAACCCCACATGTGTCACACGTTATAAATTGTCTCATGGTGTACATTTTGTTTACTGAAGATGAGGTAAATGTCTTACTAGTTTGAATATTTGGACAATATGTGCATCTCTGACACTTGTAGCATCCTACACTTGCTTGTAGCCATGTATATTATACAGGGGTGACTTGTCTACTATGAACCAAAATTTCCTTGTGGGTCTCTGTTCTTCTACACAAAAATCTGGGGATAGTCTAATGACATTCCGTCAAATTAGGATCTCCTTTTAAAACATTCCAATTGTTTCTAATAATATCAGCAAATTTGGGAGCATGCACTGAATAAATTGTCATAAAGTTCATTTGTGTCCTAGTCTGTTTTGGTGTTCTGTTCAATAACATAATATCTCGCCTTTCTGTATTCCTAACTTTCTGATACACTTCTTCTACATGAGTGGCAGAATAATCCCTTTCAATGAACTGATTTTATAAGTCAGTAGCTGCAGAATCCAAACTGGCCAAATCAGTACAGTTCTTCCTTAATCTGAGGAACTGTCCTTTCAGTAGGTTTTTCACTACATGTCTCAGATGGTAGCTACTTGACAAAAGGGGTGTATTTCTCTCACAAGGTTTTCTATAGATGTTTGTTGCAAATTGTACCATCTGGCTTTTTCATAATGCAAAGATCTAGGAAACAGACTCTGTCTTTGCTAGCATTACATGTGACATGCAGATTTGAATTGGAATTATGTAAAAAAATAACAAATTCCTGAAACTCTACAAGGCCTCCATTCCATGTAATAACAATGTCATCAATAAAGTGCTTGTATAAGCTGATCTTCCAGAAAAACCGATTACGTGTGGGATCTCTTACATAGACATTTTCCCATTGTCCTATGTATAAATCGGCCATACTGAGGGCAAAAGTTGCCCCCATCACTGTCCCTTTTGTTTGTAAATAGTAACTTCCCAAAAACAAAAAACATTATATTTTAAAACAAATTCAGATAGCTTAAATAACAGCTCAGGGCAGGGTGTAATATCATTTTCTCTAGAACTGAGAAAAAATACCAAAGTAACTAATGTATCATGGTGAGAACTTATGTAAAGGTTAATGTAGAGGGATTGGGGTAGTAATAAGCGTAGAAGTTGGGCAGGGTAGAGCAGAGGGACAAGAGAGTGAGAGAAGGAAGGAGGGAGGGAGGCTAAGACAGAGGTAGGGTATGGGATACATAGAAACATAGAAGATGATGACAGATAAGGACTGCAAGGCCCATCTAGTCTGCCCATTTCTTTTTCTACCTTATAAATGTGCCAAAGTCCTTTGCTAACAGTGGCCTATCTATTCATACTCATCTGTATTGCTCCCTTATGCCTATCCCATGCTTGTTTGAAGCCCTACACTGTATTCATAGTTACCACTTCCTGAGGTAGGCCATTCCACGCATCCACCACCCTTTCTGTGAAAAAGAAGTTCCTCACATTACCCCTTAATTGGCCTCCCTGTAATCTCATGCTGTGTCCTCTTGTCCTGCTATTTTTCTTATATTGAAACATGTTAGACTCTTTCACCTTGTTAATGCCCATAAGGTGTTTGAATGTTTCGATCATATCACCTCTCTCCCTCCTTTGCTCTAGAGTATACATATTGAGCTCTGTTAATCTGTTCTCATATGTCTTCTGATGCAGTCCCTGCACCATTTTGATTTCCCTTCTCTGGACTGCCTTAATTTGTTTAATGTCCTTGTGAAAGTGTGGCCTCCAGTACTGCATGCAGTATTCCAGATGGGGCCTAACCAGTGTCTTGTAAAGAGGGATTATTACCTCCCTCTTCTGACTTGTGATACCCCTACTAATACACCCTAACATTTCCCTAGCCTTACCTACTGCTTTCGAGGTCTGCTTGGATGATTTCAGGTCAGGATGATAAGAGAAGTGCAAGGGGTGGCAGTGTATGAGATAGTGGTCTAATACATTTGAAGAAGGGAGTCTTACCGGCAATAGTAAGTGTAAGGAAGGGCTTTTACGGTTGGTTAAAGTGTGTACAGGGGACCAAATTGGTAAGGTGATCCAGGTGTCCTTTTCTAAAAAAGTCATGACTTAGTGCTAATTGGATAGCTTGGAGAAGGGAGGTTCATTTTTGTGGGGCAGCATGGGAGAAAGCACGAACACCCTTGCATGTTTTACACCTTGGGATGTGGAGGGGAGTTTGGTCAGCAGATCTAAGACCATGTGAGAAGGTTTGCAGGTACAGCATGGATGCTAGGGTTGCTGGGGTTCTAAATCTGATAATGCTATCAGTTAGAGAGCCAAGGGAGAGGAGATGGTGGGTGGTTGGAGAGGGCCATTTTAGGTCAGCATAGAGCTGACAGTGGTGCTTATAATGAGAAGATGCTGAGGCATAGTGGCAAATATTATTGTACATAGTGTCCCACCTGTGAAGAGAGGTTTTAGACACACCTACATATGTGACAGCCGTAGGTAAGGGGTGGGAGCAGAATGCCTTGAGCAATGGCCAGCCTAGCTGAAGGGGTTAGGATGTAACTAGTTTTATATGCAATCCCAGTTTTGGCATTGACAGATTTACAGGTGGCAGAGATATGTTGGTCGAAATCCAGAGATCCATCAAGTAGCACACTCAGGTATTTGAAAGAGCTCTCAATATCTAACAGGGAGCCATTCTCACAGGAGATTGTTAGCTGGTTATGGTTGTTTCTGAGCTTGGCAGAAGAACCAAAGAGCATGTCTTGGGTTTTTCCAACATTTAGGACAAGCTTATTTTTGAAGAGCCAGGACTGGATGTTCAGGAATTCAGAAGAGTGGGACAGATTGATATCAAATATATTCCTGGAGCCAGAATACAGAACCAGATCATCCACAGAAAGCAGGGAGAAACACAAAGGGCTGTTCAGTAAGATATTGTTGATAAAAATGGAGAAAAGGAGGGGGCCTAGAACTGAGCCCTGAGGAACTCCTATATTTATGGTTGATAGATTAGACGTGGTGGAGTTAAATATTATGACCGATTTCCTGTTTGATAGATAGCTACTAAATCAGTCCACAACTGGTGGCGAAAAACCTAATGACAGTAGATCGGCAATGGAAAGAGTGTGATTGACAAGATCGAATGCTTTAGTTAGGTCTGTGAAGACAGCATATGGAGGCCATTATCCATGGCAGAAAAGGTGTCATTTGTGAATCTGAGGAGGGCTGTGGCAGTACTGTGACCTTTGCGGAAACCATGTTGGTTATCAGAGAGGAGGTTATGATCAAGGAAAGGAGATAGTTTGCATGGCAACTAGTTTCTCTAGGAGTTTGCTCAGAACTGAGAGTATGGCTATTGGTCAATAGTTAGAGATGTCCTTGGGATCACCTTTTTTTGAAAACCAGAGTGATTCTGATGATTTTCCAAATGCTGAGGACTGAGCTACGGTGAGAAATAAGTTAAAGATTTTTGCCAAGGGAATGCAATAAACGGAGATGCAAGTTTCAGGAGCCTTGGCTCAAGACCATCTGAGCCATTGCTAGTTCTGTCAGAGATGGCATTTAACAGTTTAAGGACATCAGCCCTAGTTATGGTTTTAAAAATGGAATGGTTAGTGAGTAGGAGTGGTGATAGTATTGGTTTGAGGGGTGGTGGACTAACCAGAGGCGAAGGAGGATGTGTATTTAGACAGATCAGAGAAATGAAGATTAAAAGAGTTAACAATGGTGATGGGATTATTACAGTGAGTACCACGTATAATCATATCATTAGTTGACTGGGAGTGGTTTACACCAAGGAAGGTCTTTATGTGTGCATAAAATTTCCTTGAGTCTCTTGCCGCACCTATCTATAGTGCTTTACAGAAAGATCTCTTTGCTACTTGAATGTTTCTTTTGCAAGCATGTCTCCACATCCTACAGTCATTGTAATCTGAAGGGAGACTAGAGATCTTAAAATGCCAGCAATTTTTATCCCAAGCTCTAATCTGTGCTAGAAGGTCTTTGTGGAACCACCTTGTGCGTGTGACCCAAACTCTGTGCATGATTGAGGGTGTATGTCTGTCCTGGAGTGCCCCAAATAGGGTTAGTAAATGGTCAAGAACAGTCTGAGCATCAGAGGCTGTCAATGAAAGACCAGTCTACTAGAGAGGTGCCATGCAGGAATTTGGCAAGGTCTAGATTTGCAAAATTACAGAAGGCAATGTTCATAGGAGGAGGAGGATAAGGGACCGACATAGAACATCAGATACAATGTATCGGGGAGTGATCACTTATGTCATCAGCTAGGGTTCTGGCTGCTGTGATTCTGTCAATACAATTTGTCAGTACCCAGTCAATCAGGATACTAGATTTGGAGGAGGACACAACCCTAGTAGGGTTTGTGATGAGTTGGTGAAGGTTATGCCCTTGCACTGTGGAAAGGAGTGCTTTATTAGCTTTGCTCAGCCAGTTGAAGTTTAGGCCACCAAGGATAAGTACTTCATTTCTTCCAACTGTCAGAGCAGTATGTTCAAATAGTTCCTCTAGGTCCAAGTACCCACTCTGAGGAGGACTGGATGCACACACTACATGCAATTTTTTAGTGCCTAGGAGTAGGGTAGAATGAAGGGATTCACAGTGGGAGAGGGCAGCTGTAAGAAGGGTGGAGAGATTGAGGTGAGATTTGAAGAACATGGCAATGGTACCCCCAAATTTTGAGGTGTACCTATTGTGACATAGACAGCCAGTTCTGAGTGCTGGATAATATTTTTATATATAAAATGTATTATGACTGTCTCTGCTGAAATTCAAATGCTCTAGGAATGACCTCTCTCATTCCCCCCTCAGATTTTAGCTGACAGATGCAGGCCAAGAGAACTGCTGACAGCATTGTATCTCACACACAGTCTTTTTAGAGACAAGGTGTTACTGGAAGGCTTTTATTAAGGATCCTGTTTCTCTGAGGTAATTACAGAGAGAAATCACAAACTAGGTTTATGATGTTAAAATAAGGGAAGCTACAATGTTACATAGAGGTGTAAGGTTGTAAATAACCCTATGAAGCCTGTGTGAAGATGGTACAGCATGAGATCAAAAGAGGTGTCTTTGAAACTTGAGTTATGCTAAGGTTGCAGAATTAATACATCCTGTATAGCTGTATAGTATAGATTAATAAAATTACATCCTGTGGTTGTATAAAAATATATTTTTGTTAGATATTTGACCAGAGGAGGGGCTGGATGACTTCATCAAAAGGGGTTGGCCAATCCATCTTTCAGGTGAGACGTTAAACCGAGGACCCATCTGCCTGGATTGGTGGTAGTTCAGGTGGATGTTAAAGATCCCATAGCACTTATTAAAAAGAGTAGGGGAATTTCCCCAGTGTCCTTGCCAAATTTCCCTCATTCACTAAAAATACCACCAACAGCTTAATCTGGTTCAAGGTCAGTTGCCATTCATCTGTATCCCCCCCCCCCCCAGGTCGTGCCTGAAGATAGACAGGATTTGTCTAGTGCTCTTACCCGGTCAACAAAAATGAAATACTGCTTGAAAAGATTATTCTCTTTCACTATAGAGATGCATTTATATCTGACACTGACTAAAGAAACATCTGAGCACTGAAAACAGGTATTTAGAAAGCTAGACAAAATCTAAATATAGTTGTAGGAATTGCACTGTTTTAAACCTTGTTTTGTTTAAAGATATGTATGACTTGTGTTATAAGAGTTCTGTATTGTATGTTTGACATATTATTGTATATTTTAGTAAAAACTCTAATTTTAGAGCAAACCTGGTCTGTCTTTGAATTGCTTTCTTTTGCTAAGAAATATGTATGGTTCAGCAGACATATAGCTTGTATGGTGGTACCAAACTGGAAACAGAAGCATTTTAAATCTGAGGTCTTTGTTGAGTTTTAAGGGTTCATCTCTGAATACCTGGTTAGGTGCCCATAGGCAGATATCTGGCCCCCCTGAAGACAGATATACCTGAGCCTGTGCATTGGGTATGCTAACAAGATGTTACAGTTTGAATCCCTCCAGAACTGAGACCAAAGGTTGATCCGAACTCACAAAAACAGACAAGAGGGTTACCTTGTTTGTTACACTGTTCACAAGACTGTTCTCAGAGGTTGGCAGTTTGGGAGTAGAGGGCATGACCTGCTGAGTGAATTTGTGACAGATTGGTTGGCAGCGGTGGCTTAATTTTGGTATCAAAAGCTTTATTGTTCTGTGTCAGCTGAGACCGTAAGCTCTCTTGCAAAGAAAGAAAAAGACAGAGTTTTATTTTAAAAAAGAAAGCAGAACTATATATCACTTTGTGTACAGTCAAGTTCCTACCTATTTTATTTTTTTTTCTAAAGTGCAAAGTCAGAGTAGCAGTAGTTAGGAAAGATGGTGTCCTACAACAGCAGGCACACTGTAGAACAGTCAAAACAGTTGTGCAAGGACAGAGGAGTCCTGGTTGAGGTGAAAGCCAGTAAACAGAACCTCATAGAGGCCCTGATGGTAGCAGATACCCAGAGCAGGGAGTCACAGTCCATGACTGAAAAGGACCAGACCTCGAGTGTGGCAGAATTAGTGGCCAGTGAGGAGTCCCGAGCTGATGAGGAGGACAGCAGGGCCACTGTCAGTTAAGGGCCACAGCAGCAGGGATGAGTCACCAGTATCCTGAATCCGGAAGTTCTCAGGTTGCAACTTGAGTTGCACAGGATGGAGCTGGAGTCCCAGGAGAGGAGAGAGTGAGAGAAGTGAGAGGCGGACCATGAGGCAGAGCGAGAATGCAGAGAGGCAGAGCGACAACAGAGGGAGGCAGACCATGAGGAGCATGAGCACCAGCGAGATGCAGAGGAGAAAAGAGAATGAGAATGCCAAGATGCAGACCATGAGGAGCAGGAGCACCAGAGGCAACACGAACTGGAGAAGCTACAACTCCATCCAGCGTCACCAGAGCAGGTAAGTGGCTTGGGTTTAACTAGGACTGCAGGACTGGTTTACAAATTGAACTCTAAATTAATAGCTGAGTTTAAGGGTGGGGAGGATATAGATGCCTTTTTAAATTCTTTTGAAAAAGTTTGTATTCAGGCTAAAATTCCTAGAGAGTCCTGGAGCTTCCAGCTATCCCCGCTACTTACCAGAAAAGCTCGGGATGCATTGGGTCACATGGACAATAAAAACAGTTATGATTATAGCAAGTAAAAGGCTGCACTATTAAAAAGTTTTAATTAACTGCTGAATCATACAGAGCTAAATGCTGTAAGCCCAGGAGAAGCCCTGATATGAGCTATGAGGAGCTAACCATGAAACAAAGTCAGTTTTTAAAATGTTGGTGGGAAGGAATTGAGGCAAACACTGTTGATAAAATTGAAAATGTAATTTTATTAGAACAGTTTTATTGGGCATGCCCAGTAGAGTTAAAAACCTGGCTAGTGGACCGAGATCCAAAAAGAATGCAAGAGGCTGCTGAACACTCGGATCGCTATGCCAAGAGCAGACCTGCTCTGAGAATGAATGGGGTGGGTGTGGCAGTGCAGAAAGGGAAGCAAGTGCCTTCAGGGCAGCTAAAACCCTCACTGCCTCCACCGAAACCAGTTAGCCCAGGTTTCCAAGAAAAGATTTCTCTGAAGTAAGAAATGTTTGTTGGTTATGTAAAGAAACTGGGCACATTGCCAGACAGTGTCCAAGAAGGGCAAGCAATAATACGCAAAGTAGTACCAGAAAAGAAGTGGGTTGTTTGTGTGTTCCTGAGAGTATGCCAGTGAACATGAGAGAACACATGCACCCAGTCAAGGTAAATGGCGTACAGATGCAGGAGTTAAAGGACACAGGGACATCCCTGACATTGGTGAAAGGGGATCTAGTACAGCCTGGTCAGCTTATCCCAAACAAATACGTGACTGTACTGGACTTTGCGGGTGAAGCAAAAACACTGCCACTGGCCAGTGTTCTCCTTGACTGGGGTGAAACAGGGGGAACTGTGCAACAGGTGGCTGTAGCTAAAACATTAGCAGTAGATGTGATCCTGCGTAACAATCTCCAACAGGGGATGGTATGTGCAGTTACCCATAGCCAAGTGGCAAGGGAAAAATAGTAGTTCCCTGAACCCCACAGAAACCAGTGTGGAAACCACAGAGAGGCTGGTTCCCTAGCCTGTGTCTCCAGATGGGGAGACTGATAAAAAGGGGGTACAAATTTCCCTGGTAGCGAGTGACAACACAGCTATGAAAGGTTACTCTGAAGAGGGAGGGGTGACCAGTTGTCAGAGGGTTAGGATTGACAGTGATCCTGAGGGCCCTGACGCTAGTGCTAGGGACCCTAGTTTAGCGACTGAAGGGGACTTGTCCCATGCCTTGGCATTGTGTGAGGGGTTTGCAGCTGCTCAGAGAAGTGACCCTAGTTTAGAGAAGCTGAAGGCTTGGGAAGACTCTAAGGGCATACAGGGAGGTGACGGCAGACATAAGGTTTATTGGGAAAATGGACTTATGTATACACAGGCAGTACAGACAGAGGGAGGGATACTAGGCCGGCATCTTGTTGTTCTCCAGGGGTATCATGTGCAGTTGCTCAAAATTGCACACGATATTCCCTAGTCTGGTCATCTGGGAATTGCATGCACAATGCAGTGGTTGGCCCAGAATTTCTGCAGGCCTAACTTCACCCAGCTGGTGAAGGAGTATGGCAGGTCTTGTCCCCGGTGTCAAGAAATAGGGAAGGCGGGCAAGAAAACCTAAGCTGCCCTGATTCCCTTGCCCATAATGGAGGAGCCATTCCAGAGGGTGTGAATGGATATTGTGGGACCTTTAAATACCTCCAGCTCCTCAGGGAAGAGATTCATCCTGACTGTGGTGGATTATGCCACCCGGTACCCAGAGGCAGTCACCCTGTCCTCATTGAGGACAGACAAAGGGGTAGATGACTTACTTGGGATTTTCTCCTGTGTTTGGTTTGCACAGGAGGTAATCACCGATCAAGGAGGTTCCTTCATGTTGGACCTGATGAAATGTTTATGGGAGGAGTGTGGGGTGGTGCAGAGATGCACAACACTGTATCACCCACAAGCCAATGGGCTTGTAGAATGTTTCAATGGTACCCTAAAGTCAATGCTCCAGGCATTTGCTGAACAGCATGGGAGGGACTGGGAGAAATACCTTTCCCACCTGTTGTTTGCATATAGGGAGGTGCACCAAGAGTTGACAGGATTGTCCTCCTTCAAACTCTTATATGGATGCCAGGTACGTGGCCCCTAGACATAATCCGGGAGGACTGGGAAGGCAAGCACACCACCCAGGGAACTCCCATTATGGATTATGTCCTTAGGTTTAGGGAAAGGCTGAAGGAGCTTATGGGGACAGCCCAGAGCAACCTGGCAGCTGCCCAACAGAGACAAAAGGTGTGGTACGACCGCAGAGCCAGAGCTCGCTCATACATGGTGGGTCAGGAAGTCATGGTCCTTATTCCGGTCCAGAAAGACAAGCTGCAAGCTGAGTGGGCAGGACCGTACAAAGTGGTTAGGAAGGTAAATGACGTAAGCTACATTGTGGAGTTACCTGACAGAAGACCGACTGAAAGGATGTACCATGTCAACATGATGAAGCCATATGCAAATAGGGCAGACATGGTGTTTGCAGTGTGTACTCATGGGGAAGGGATGGACGAAGGAGATCCCCTTCTGGATCTGCTGGAAGAAAGTAAGCAGGAGTCCTCTGTGGAGGCAGTAAAATTGTCTCTCCAGCTGAATCTGGACCACGTCCAGAAAGTAAGGGAGGTTTTAGCAGACTTTGCCCCCTTGTTTAGCACCAAGCCTGGACTAACCCCCTTAGTGACACACGATATGGAGACAGGGACACAGACTCCTATACGGTGAACAGCATATCGGGTGTCAGAGGCTGTCCAAAAGGACATTAGGAGGGAAGTGGAGGAGATGCTGGATTTAGGGGTAATCCAGAGATCCCACAGCCCCTGGGCCTCACCCGTAGTCCTTGTGCCCAAGCCAGATGGCTCGATTCATTTCTTTGTGGACTATCATGAACTGAATGTAGTCACAAAGTCTGACGGCCACCCAATGCCCCGGATGGATGAACTCCTGGACAAGCTGGGAGGGGCGACCTACCTTACGAGTACTTACCTGACCAAGGGGTATTGGCAGGTAGAATTGACAGATGTAGCTAGGGAAAGGTGAGCCTTCATCACTCTGATATGCTTATTTGAGTTTAAAGTAATGCCTTTCAGAATGAAAAACGCCAGGGCCACTTTCCAAAGGTTGGTGAACCAGGTGTTGAATGGTGCAGAGGAGTACGCCGTAGCATACCTGGATGACATTGCCATCTTCAGTGCCAGCTGGGAGGAACACCTTTCACATCTTAGGGAAGTGCTGGGCAGGATACAGAGGGTCAGGCTCACTTTCAAAGCCGAGAAGTGCCAGGTGGCCATGGGGGAAGTGGCATACCTCGGGCATATGGTATGCCAGGGAGAGCTCCATCCTAACCAAGTAAAGATAGAGGTGATTCAGGTGTAGCCCAGACCAGAATCCCAGAAGCAGGTCAGGAGCTTTCTAGGGACAGCAGGGTACTACAGAAAGTTTGTACCTAATTACAGTGCCCTGGCTGCTCCCCTATCTGACCTGACAAAGAAAAAGATGCCAAGGAAAATTACCTGGGGCCCAGCCTGTGAGGAAGCCTTTACAAGACTGAAGGAGGCACTGTGCAGTGCTCCTGTTTTTACAAGTCTGGACTATAGAAAAACCTTTATAGTTCAGACAGATGCCTCAGATGTGGGTATTGGGGCAGTACTTAGCTAGACGTCTAGCCAAGGGACAGATCACCCAGTTTTGTACCTGAGCAGAAAGCTGCTCCCCAAGGAGCAAGTGTAATCCACAGTGGAAAAAGGGGTGTCTTGCCATAGTGTGGACCTTGAAGAAATTAGAACCATACTTGTATGGACAGCATTTTGTGGTGCAGACTGACCACAACCCCCTGTTTTTTCTGACGCAGATAGGAAAGAGCAATGGGAGACTGCTAAGATGGAGTCTTGCTTTGCAAGGATATGATCTGACAATCATACATAGGGCAGGCATTAAGAATCAGAACTCTGATGGGCTGTCTAGGGTCTATGAGGAGTGAACTGATTTGGGAAGCTCATCCCATGTAAGGGATAGATCCCCCAAATTCAGTCTAGGTGGGGAAGAGTGTGACGTAGACAGCCAGTTCTGAGTGCTGGATAATATTTTTTTATATAAAATGTATTATGACTGTCTCTGCTGAAATTCAAATGCTCTAGGAATGACCTCTCTCATCCCCCCCCCACAGATTTTAGCTGACAGATGCAGGCCAAGAGAACTGCTGACAGCATTGTATCACACACTCAGTCTTTTTAGAGACAATGTGTTACTGGAAGACTTTTATTAAGGATCCTGTTTCTCTGAGCTAATTACAGAGTTGTTCAGTTAATTTTGTTAAGAGAGAAATCATAAACTAGGTTTATGACATTAAAATAAGGGAAGCTAGGATGTTACATATAGATGTAAGGTTGTAAATGACCCTATGAAGCCTGTGTGAAGAGGGTACAGCATGAGATCAAAAGAGTTGTAATTGAAACTTGAGTTATGCCAAGGTTGCAGAATTAATATATCCTGTATAGCTATAGTCAAGTCAAGTTTATTTATAAAGCGCCTTTCAAAACCAAAGTGCTGTACAAAAATAGATAAAATAATAAAATCCAAACATTTAAAGCAACCATAACTAAGAAGGATAAGCCAGAGTAAAACTATATATGTCTTTAAAGCAGTTTTAAAATTAACAACAGTTGGGCATTCTCTCAACCAGTATAGTATAGATTAATAAAATTACATCCTGTGGTTGTATAAAAATATATTTTTGTTAGATATTTGACCAGAGGAGGGGTTGGAGGACTTCATCAAAAAGGGGTTGGCCAATACTGCTTGAAAAGATTATTCTCTTTCACTATAGAGATGCATTTGTATCTGACACTGACTAAGGAAACAGCTGAGCACTGAAAACAGGTATTTAGAAAGCTAGACAAAATCTAAATATAGTTGTTGGAATTGCACTGTTTTAAACCTTGTTTTGTTTAAAGATATGTATGTCTTGTGTTACAAGAGTTCTGTATTGTATGTTTGACATATTATTAAATATTTTAGTAAAAACTCTAATTTTAGAGCAAACCCGGTCTGTCTTTGAATTGATTTCTTTTGCTAAGAAATATGTATGGTTCAGCAGACATATAGCTTGTATGGTGGCACCAAACTGGAAACAGAAGCATTTTAAATCTGAGGTCTTTATTAAGTTTTAAGGGTTCATCTCTGAATACCTGGTTAGGTGCCCATAGGCAAAGTTATCTGGCCCCCCGAAGACAGATATATCTGAGCCTGTGCATTGGGTATGCTAGCAAGAGGTTACAGTTTGAATCCCTCCAGAACTGAGACCAAAGGTTGATCCAAACTCACAAAAACAGACAAGAGGGTTACCTTGTTTGTTACACTGTTCACAAGACTGCACTCAGAGGTTGGCAGTTTGGGAGTAGAGGGCATGACCTGCTGAGTGAGTTTGTAACACCTATCACACCTGATGAGATTATAGTTAAGTAAATAGCAGGCTTTATCAGGTATGGATGGTTTAAGCCATGTCTCCAACAGGCAGATGATATCAGGGTGATAAAGTGCAACCAATGCCTCAAGTTTGGCTAAGTTGCAAAGTAGGCTCCTGATGTTGAGGTGAACAACTCGAAGACCCTTCAGGTCATTCAAGGTTTTATCCTTACATCAGAGATGAGTTGATGGGCCAGGGTCTGGTTCAATATCACCTGCAAGGAGGAGGAGAGCAAGGAAGAGAAAGTACCAGAGCTTATGATGTATGAAAGGGGGAGGCAGGAATCAGTGGCTGCAAAAGCACTTTTATGGATATACGCTGCAAGATGTATATAGCAGTTTGGGAGTAGTAGATGGATGAGGTCACAGCGTCTGTTGGATATTATAAGCAAATTGGAAAACGTGAAATCTGTGAGATCAGATGGGGAGGCTTCTGGAGGTTCGGAGTAAGGAGTCTGTGAAGCCACAATAGAAGATATAGTGTTAGGCAGGTGAACATTATTACTGAAAGTTGGGGAGCCATGTGTATAGGTGGGGATATAATGCTTCCAAAAGTGGGAGGAGAAACTGGTGTATCTAAAACCCTGGGGAATGAAGAGTAAATTTGTGATATTTTGAGCAAGATTTAGAAGTCAGCAGTGATGCCCTTAGTGGTCCATTAAGACAAGGAGCAAATGGGAACTCTGACATTTAGGTCATGTGACAATCTGTACCTATAAAGCTAGCTGTCCCGATAGGGTGGTGAGCCGGTGCAAAATGCCAGCGGGGTTCCTTGGATGGACAGAGAGTTTAGCCGTTCAGTGCACATCTCCATACCTGTGTGGCTGGCTTTGAAGAGAGGTAGGTGGGCAAGCAGGCAGGCAGGTGGCTTCACTGAACAGCAGAAGTAGTTCAAATTTCAATTCAAGCCCGGTCAGGGGATGTGAGCACCTGGGGCAAAAGGAACAGAAAGAGGAATTAATAAGCAAGGCTAAATCAGGGGGAGGGATTACAAAGAAATCTGAGTGAAAGCTGAAACGGAGGAGGGTTAAGGAGGAGAGAGAATCAGGGACTACAGAGAAAGGCAAAGGTGAAGTTGAGAGCAGAGATCAAGGAAACAAACATAGAGAAGGGCAGAACAGGAAAAATTTAAGGCAGGTAATTATACTTTCAACAAGGCATCTAGGAGCAGCAAATTCAAAAATCTACAGGAATTCAAAAAGGCTGCAAGAGCCACCTCAAGCAAATAAAAAGAATTTGAGTACAAAACAGGAAGGCTGTAGGAGCCACTAGACAGAATTGCAAGAACAGGAGCCAATATAGATAAGAGGCAAGAAAGGCTCCAGATTCAAAATTCCTTTCCTCAGATGGACAGGGAGTTTAGTTGCTGGGCGCTCATCTCCATACCTGTGTGGCTGACTTCGGGGAGAGGCAGGAGAGCAGGCAGACAGGCAGGTAGCTTTACCAAACTGCAGAAGGGGTTAAAATTTCAATTCAAGCACCGTCAGGGTCTGTGAGTGCCTGTGCAGCTGGCTTTGGGGAGAGGCAGGAGGGCGGGTAGGCAGGCAAGTGGCTTTACCAAACTGCAGGAGCAGTTCAAATTTCAATTCAAACCTGTTTAGGGGCTACAAGTGTCTGTGTGGCTGGGTTTAAGGAGAGGCAGATGGGTGGGCAGGTGGGCGGGTGGCTTCACTGAACCGCAGGAATGGTTCAAATTTCAATTCAAGCCTGGTCAGGGGCTGCGAGCACCTGTGCTGCTGGCTTTGGGGAAAGGTGGATTGGGATGGCAGGTGGGCGGCTTCACTGAACCACAGGAGCAGTTAAAATTTCCTTTCAAACCTCATCAGGGACTGCGACTGCCTCTGTGGTTGGCTTTGGGGAGAGGCAGGTCGCTGGGCAGGTGGCTTCACCGAACCACAGGAGCAGTTCAAATTTCAGTTCAAGTCTGTCATGGGCTACGGGCACCTGTTTGGCTGATTTTGGGAAGAGGCAGGCAGGGGGGCAGGCAGGCAAACAGCTTCAGTGAACCGCAAGAGTGGTTTGAATCCCAATTCAAGCCCGGTCAGGGGCAGCAAGCACCTGTGTGGCTGGCTTTGGGGAGAGGCAGGTGGGAGGGTGACTTCACTGAACCACAGGAGCGGTTTACATTTTTTTTTTTTATATTTCTAATTACTCTTCCCCCCTAGCCCCCTACATTCCATTTCCTCGAGAGTCACCAAGGCATCTGTCCACATCTTACCTCTTGGTGCTCTCCCATCAAGCCATGGTTGTTCCCCACAGGTGGGGATGAGATGGGGCACGTACACCCTGAATCTATTCCTTTGGGCTACCATAGAGGTAAAGCACATTTTGTTAGTTTAAGACGTATTTATATTGCCATTTTTAAACTATACCCTTTTTCTCATTTTTACAACAATTTGTGTTGCTATTCAACTGAGCTAGGGTTTTTTTTTCTAGCTACAACCTTTTTTAAAATGTTGCCTTCATCTACTTTCGTTTCATTTCATTTGCAGAGCACTTCTGTGTTTTGGACCTAAACCCGGGTTGCGGAGAAGCTGTCGAGTGCCGGGTGCTTAAAACTTTGTCCGCTTCTCGCCTTTCGGCATTTATCTCTCTGCTGTTGTATTTTAACCTCGTTTTGAGTGTTCGCGGTTGGATGTTTCTGGTCTGGATTTCAGGACTTTGGGACATTGTGCGGCTTGATGTCCTAGTCTGTTTTGGGAACTTGGCTGCTTTTTTGGCAGTTGGCGGCTTGGCGGCTGCTTTTCAGTGTCGAGCTTCACGCGGTGCTCGCTTCCTTAACGCGACCGTTTCCTGGCATTTTTTGAGGAGTAGTTCACTTCATATGGGACCTGGAAGATACGGGAGTCAACAGGAACAAGCTTTTTAAGGATTTTGAGCGCTTTTTTTTGAATTGTCAAGTCTATGGAGACTATACAGGATCTTATAGTCTATACATTTGCAGTGCTGTGCTATAAGTCAATACTTTAGTGACCTGTTCTAATTGTGGCTTTGATCTGTTTAGCCTGTCCTGCTGGCTTTTTTGAGGCGCTAGAGGGTTGGTGACTTACACAGGGGCTGGGATCAGAGCCTGCTGGAGGGCTGGCCCTTTGATCCTATTCCCCTAGACTCCTGGTAGAGTCGGTCTTGGGGCTGATTTAGCCTGGAGTCGTGGTGATGGGTCACCATTATAGGCCGGTAGCTGCCTCCTAAATAACTGGCTGGAACTTGCGACTTGGTGTGTGGCTCTCCTTGGAAATCGATTAGAACTTTTAAACCTTGAATCCTATTTGGAATCTTTTGGCTGACTGGATGTATTAAGGACCTGGGGCCAGTACTGTCGGATCTTCCAGTGTGCTAAGAAGTGGCCTGAAGAGATCCTGCAAGATAAGTGACTGTGGATATATCTACTGTCTATATAAACATTTTTTGAGAAACTGACTTTATTTATTAGTTGGCTTGCATTGTTCTAGTGGTCCTGGGTTGGTGTCTCACATAGTGGAGGGGAGTGGGGTTGGCTGGAAGGCTGGCCCTTAATTTTCCCTCCTCTATACTCCTGGGGCAGCTGGCTGGGGGGTTGCCCTCCCCCGGAGTAGAAGTAGTGCGCCACCGATCCTTTTGGACTGGCCAGTTCCTGTGGCCCGCTGGCGGTTCTTACTTTCTGTTCAGCATAGGTGGATGATGAATGATGGTCCATTGTATTTTTAATTCTATTTGCTGATGTTATTTTATTTTGTATTTTATAGGATATGTGTTGTTTAGTTATTTTTGAGGGATAATTTAAGCAGTGAGAGTGCTTGTTTCCATCTTATATTCCACCTTCTCCGGTTCGGTGAGAGAGTCCCGGAGGGTGGTCTTTAAATTATCCCCTTTATTTATTTATTTATTTTTATTATTTAGTTATTAGTCTTGCTTTACTATTTTATTGTCCCCTGGCCGTGAGAGGGCTTGTGGATATAAAATAATTTAATTGAATTTAATAGTTGTTGTATTAGAATATTGGTTTATTTTTCATTTTTTTTCGTTTTTTTTGTTTTAGTGGTGGATGGTGGTGTTGTTTTATTTATTTTATTTGTTGTTTTAACTTTTGAGCAGCCTAATGTGCTTGCCAGCTCCACCTGTTGCTCATTATTCGGCCTCCACTGTACATGCCCTCCCCCCCTTTTTCTTGTCCCCCTTGCCAGCCCATGTTTATCATCGTTGTCGGGCACTCGGGATTGTGCAAAGGGGAAGGGGAATTGGGGGGGCGTGGAGGGTTGTGGACAGCTGAGTCAGCGGTGGGTGGTTAGACCTTGAAGATGCCCTAGGGCAAAATGGCCTCTGGAGCGTGGTAGTCCCGTTCTGGTTCCCATACCCAAGGGCACCTCCTGTTCTGGAGGGCAAGTGGTTGGGACAACTCATCAACCTCGTCCAACCCGGGAGCTGTTGTGCAACGCCAGATCTGTCTGCAATAAGACTAGTCTTATTGTGGACTTTGTCGCAAGGGCAGATCTGGCTTTCATTACCGAGACCTGGTTGGATGGGAATGTGGCCCCGTTTTTAGAGGCCGCTGTTCCCGCTGGGTTCTCGGTTATACACCCCCGAGATTGGATCACGGGGGGGGTGGCGGTCTGTTTTAAGACTGAATTGGGCCTAACTGGTGTTTCAGTTGAGGAGGCCAGAACATTTGAGTGTACTGTGGTAGCTGGTGTGGGGTGCAGGATTGCTCTCATTTACCGTCCACCAGGGGATGAGAAGCTTTTCCTGCAGGAAATAGCAGATTTTGCCACCGACATGGCCTTGGAATCGCCCAGATTGGTGGTGCTGGGCAATTTGATTGCATGGGTCGACGACGAATCTTCACTTTTTGGTCAACATTTCCTCCAGGTGATGAGATCACTGGGCTTCACACAGGTTGTTTCCACAGCTACTCACAAAGGAGGTCACTCTCTTGATCTGGTTTTCCTCCTGGGGATTGAGGCATCCGATTTGATGGTGGAACCAGTTGGTTGGTCTGATCATTACTCAGTTGGGTTCAGTTTTGAAGCCCCCCTGGGTAGGTCGGCCCCTGTGGAGTTGGTCAAGTACTGCCCATTGTGGGATGTTGTCCCTGAAGACCTGATGGTGGTTATTGACCTCTCGTTGTTTGACGAATTGTGCACTGATCCTGAGCAGCTGGTGCTGGCCTATAATGGGGCCATCTCTGCTGCTCTTGATCAGATTGCACCAACCCGTGTTCACCCCCTCCCGCGCCATCCCATTGGCCCCTGGTTTGATGGGGCGCTGAGAGGGTTGCGGAGGTTGGGGTGTAGGTTGGAGCGTCGTTGGAGGAAGACTGCCTCTGAGGCCGACCATCTTATTTTGCTAGAGCATTATAAGCTCTACCAAACAGAAATTTCCCATAAGAAGGCAGAATTCCTGTCTAGGGAAATTTCTGGTGCTCAGAATTGACCGGCTCAGCTCTTCAGAACTGTTGACAGACTGTGCAACCCAGTCTATTGGCAGATCCTTTGAGTTTTCATGCAGAATGATTGCGAGGAGATCGCTCGATTCTTTGTGAATAAGGTGGAAGACATTCGGAGGCAGTGTCCCTGACCCCACTCTAAGGTTGTTGCAGTTGATCAATGTTTTGTCACGGAGCCTGGAGTTTCCTGGAGTTCCTTTAATCTACCGGATTTCGTAGACACTATGAGGATTGTCTATGAGATGTGCCCAACATGCTGTAGTTTGGATCCGGGTCCTACTTTCCTGATTATGGGTTGTAGTGAGTCTATCGGCCCGGTCCTTGCTCGGATTATCCAGTGCTCTTTAGAGATGGGAGTTTTCCCTAGCTCTCTGAAGGAAGGGGTGGTGACTCCCCTTCTGAAGAAAGCTTCCTTAGACCCGGATGACCTAGCAAACTACCGCCTGATCTCTAACCTCCCTTTTGTGGGGAAGGTTATTGAAAAAGTTGTGGCGGCTCAATTGGATAACCATTTGACCATCCATAGTTTATACGAACCTCTCCAGTCTGGTTTTTTGTAAGAGGCATTGCACCGAGACTGCTCTGGTTCAGGTGCTCAATGATCTCCTGATGGCGAGAGATTGGAGACACCACTTTATTTTGGTTCTCCTTGATCTGTCATCAGCTTTTGATACTGTGGATTATGGGGTTTTGCTTGAACATCTGAGGTCCATTTGCGGACTTTCAGGTGTGGTCCTCAGATGGTTTTCATCTTACCTTGAGGGGAGAATGCAGAGAGTGGTCTCGGGATTACATCCATCTGGGGCCTTCTCTCTGCCTTGTGGGGTACCTCAGGGTTCGGTGCTTTCCACCCTGTTATTCGCAGTATACATGCTACCCCTCGGAGACATTGTAAGATGGTATGAGCTGAGGTTTCACTGCTACGCTGATGATACCCAGCTCTACCTGTCTTTTGCCACTGACCAGGCTAGTACTATCTCAGTACTGAATAACTGCCTCGCAAATATCCAAGACTGGATGAATACCTGTGGTTTGAAGTTGAATCCGGGAAAGACTGAGGTTATGGTGGTGGACCCCGGTCACAGGGTTGAGGGTTTAGGGGCGGGGTCCCCCTCTGGATTAATTCAAGGGGTGGACCAGATCTCTACCTCTGAATGGATGCATAACCTGGGTGTGGAGCTTGACACTGGTCTGACCCTTTGTTATCAGGTGTCTGCAGTTGTCAGGACTGCATTTTTTCATCTTAGAAATATCTCCAGCATTAGGCACCTGGTTCCACGCCTTTGTGACATCTCGTCTTGATTACTGTAACTCCCTGTACCTAGGGCTTGCTGGGGTTGATATCCACCGCTTGCAGCTAGTGCAGAATACAGCAGCACGTTTGTTGACCGGGGCTTCAAGAAGATCTCATATTACTCCAGTGGTGCGCACTCTGCACTGGCTGCCAATACAGTGGCGGATCACCTTTAAAGTGGGTCTTTTGACCTACAAAGTCCTATACTGGCTTGGTCCTGACTACTTGAAAGAGCTTCTTGTGCCCTACACCCCTCTGAGACAGCTTCAATCGGCTGACAAGGGGTTGCTGGAGATTCCGAGGGTAAATTTGAAGTCCTCTGGAGCCTGTGTCTTTGGTTTCGCGGCTCCTTCCCTCCAGAATTCTGTGCCCCATCAGCTCCGAGGGAGTACAACGGTGGAAAGTTTTAAAAGGGCCTTAAAGTCCTTTTTATGGGATAAGGCATTCCCTGTTATACCGTAATTGGTTATTTTAATCTGTTATATTTGCTGTATTGTTTTATTGTATGCATTGATATGCTGGTGTTCTTATGCTTTATGTACAGCGCCTTGAAAATTTGAAAGACATTTAACAAAATAAATGTTATTATTATTATTATTATTTATTACTTATATAACTTCGTCCATATCCTCAATAGTCCCCCATTCCATCTTATCATAAATATGGATTATAGATTTTGGTTTCAGCATGGCTCAGCTGGTAGCACATGAGCCTCTGGGCCAAAAGGTCATTGGTTCATGTCACACCTGAATTTTTTCATCTTGCTGTACTTATTTAAAGGATACCTAAACATGCAGTTTTTTAAAACTGCAAACTCCAAAATCTGGCTTCGTTGCAAGGTAAAGTAAAGGCTACTGTTTACATTTATGCTAAAACTGTATTTATGTAAAAAAACATAAATGCAGTTTCATATCTTTTGAAAAATGTAAACATCAGCCTTCCACTTACAAAAAACAGTCTTGCCTTCTCCCTAAGATGTCTGCCAACTGTGTTAAGTGATGAGTCAGAGCCAGAGACCAATATAGATTCCTATAGGCTAATTAGTTCTTCTTTCCCTCTTTGTTTTGAATTGTTTTTCCGGATTGATCAACACCATGTGTTAACAGGTGGATTATTTAGTATAGAGCAGTGGTTTAAGGCTCTGAGCTGCAAATCTGGTGACATCCAGCAAGCCAGACCTGGGTTTGAATCCCACAGCTTCCACTTGCATACTGTGTGACCCTGAGCAAGTCACTTAACTTCCCTGTGCTCCCAGGTCACACCTGTAAAAAAGCTTTCAGCTTAGCGTGCTACTCCTGGTTAAACAACTAAATAAATAAAAAAAAAAATAGGCTATGATTTTGTTCATTTTATTTACTTCAACTTGCTGAAAATGTTTTGCAATCTAGCTGGTTTTCTCTTTGGCAAACTGCAGAACAGTGCAACACTTCAAATACCTGATGATCTAGTGGTTATGTAATGCCCTGAATTTTTTTTGTTAACCAGGAGAGACACACTGTGCTGAAACCTTGTTTACAGATGTGGCCTGGCAGCACAAAGAAATTTAAATGACTTGCTCAGGGTTACACAGTGAAGTACTGGTCTGGTCCAATTCCAAAGCTCATGCATTCTTGTTAATCCACTAAAAAAGCTTCTCTTGTATTCTTTTTCAAAGTGAACCCCCTGCACCTAGCCTGGCTTCTGTTGAACACCCCACCATCCAAACCCTGTCCTTAGTACTGCCTGGGGCTGCATATGAGTTTGCGGTCTCATGAAGAGAATTATCACACCTCAGACTGTAATCATATACCTCAGAGAGTTGTGCATACCTACACCGATACAGATCATCAGCTGGCACTGTTAAAAAATACCTCCCAAATCACACTTAAGTCCACTATTTCAATGTTTGACTTCTGCTCCCACAGTAAACATTGAGTGGATCATTACCCTTCTGTACAGTGAAGGCAGTATGTACAGTTCCCCTGTCGTGTTTTTGTCCTGCCTCATTAACCAACAATTGGGTCTTCATGGAGGGCCAAGCAATAAGCCTCAGGACTCACCAGAAAAACTGCTGTTCATGTCCTCATAAGAGCTGTACTTACTATGGATAACAATATTATTAGCAGGAAAGGCATACTAATGCCTTGAGTGAATCCACCAGACTTCCAATGTCAGTCTACTCCTTTACCTGTGATCTGCAGAACAGTGCAGGACAGTTCTCAGTAAATCTTCTTCAGTACTTTTTAGTGCCCTACTCTACAATGCAAGCTACTTGGCTACCACCCTTCTAAACCTTGAATGATCTATAAACAGTACCCTCAATACTCTCCTAGCAAACGTCAACACCCCCCACCTGAGGGTAATCTCCCTACACTGAATTCAAGTAACACTTTAAGTGCAGCCTTGCCATTGAGTATTTGTCATCACTGGCTACTCTCATTCACAGTCAGGTAGTGATCATGGTGCTGGCAGCCCTACATTTCAGATCTCACAATGATCTGCTAAACATCCCCCTTCCTGTCTTCCCCTAACCTGAATATAGCTGTACCATGCTGGAATGGCCTCTTCAGTCCCTCTCTGGCATTCATTATTCTCATCTGCTCCACACACCAAAAACTGGTGAGCTCACTAGCCTTCTGCATCATGAATGTGGTTAGTACAGTCACCCGTGTCATTTTTACATATTAATAATAAACATGATCTTCTGGTAAGCCAGACTGATAGTAGCAAGGCACAAGGGGAAACATAGGCATTCTTACCCATATAAGATCTAATCCACCTATGATAAGGCACTATTAAATGACGTGCATAATGATGTGCACACCCATCATTTAATAGTGCCTAATCAAAGGTAGCCTAGATCTTTTAAGGATAGGAAAGCCTATAATTCTTGTTCCCTGCTCTATCAGTCTGACTTACTGGAAAGATTGTTTATTTTTGATATGTCAAAAACCTGGGGACTGTACTACCATTCATGATGCACTAGATGATAATCCACCAGTTTTTGTGTCGGGAGAAGTAGTGAGAATGAATACCGGGGGGGACTGAGAAGACCACTCCTGCAAAGTACTGCTATATTCAGGGAAGGGGGAAGACAGAAGGGGAGAAATATGAGCAGATGTTTGTGAGAAATAATTTTTATTTTATTTAGTTTTTGTTGACCGGGTAAGTGCACTAGGCAGATTCTGCCTATTTTCAGGTAAGACCCGGGGGAGGGGGATACAGATGAATGTCAACTGACCTTGAACCAGATTAAGCTGTTGGTGGTATTTTTAGTGAATGAGGGAAATTTGGCCAGGGCATCGGGGAAATTTCCCTACTCTTTTCGAGAAGTGCTATGGGGTCTTTAACATCTACCTGAACTACCACCAGGAGAGGCAGATGGGACCTCGGTTTAACGTCTCATCTGAAAGACGGCACCTCAGGAATGCAGCACCCCCCTCATGCTGCACTACAGTGTCAGTATTGGGATATTAACCCAAGTGCCTGGTGGTGGGGCTACCAGCACCATGATCACTACCTGATCCTATTGTCCTGGTCAACATTCCCCTTCCCATAAAACCAGTTCATGAAATTGTCCAAGGCTGTGTGTGGGTATTAATATGTGAATTGGCTGCCACTTCACATTCAGTCACTTCATGAAAGCACTATATAAATACTGATTCTTCTTATTATTATTTCCCATGGATAAAGAAGAGAAGTGAAGACAAGACAAGCATAGTTTTGATTTCCAAGAAAGTATGAACTCTGACATTGGACTACAGAAGAACTTTGCTACAAACAAGTGGTGGATCTATGGGGTGGTGAGGGGTACGGCTGTTACCCGCCCCCCCCCACCCATTGTAAAGTACTCGCTTGCTGCTGCTGCATTTCACTTTGTTGAAGAAGTCTGATTTATTGATTGTACAAATGTTTACATTCAAAAATATGGATTACATTTGTAGTTTCAGTCAAAAACATACTAAAAACGCATAATAGCAGAAAATATAATGGCGTCATAAAAATGTTAAAAAGTGAATATTAAGTACGCACACACTCCCAGCACCCCCTCCCCATTGTACCATCCTGAGACTGCCATAATCACTAGACCACCAGGTTATTCAAGATTTGTACTGCACTGTGGTTTGCCAAAGAGAAAGTTGGTTGGATTAAAACACAATTTCAGCATGTTAAAGTAAACAAAATGAACAGAACCACACCCTAACATGCGTATTGATCTAAATAATGCACATGGTTTTGACAATTTTGGTGAAAAAATTCTATACAAAGGGAAAAAAGAACTAGTTAGCACTATAGAGAGCCGTATAGCTCTCTGACTTTGGCTCCGATGATGTCATCACTTAACACATTTGACGGATACTTTAAGAAGCAGGTAAGGCAGTTTTTTTGAAATTAGAAGGCTGATTTTAGATTTTTCAAATGCTTTGGAACCATATTTAGGTAACGTATATAAATGTAGTTTTAGCATTAACGAATTCAGCAGCCTTTCTTTAGTCCTGTTTGAGGTCAGATTTTTGAATAGTTTGTTGTCAAAATGTCATTTAGGTATCCTTTAAGCTTATTGCCATCAAGTATAGCTCATTTACAATGGTGACTCATCGTGGGAAGCAATAATATGAAATGCAGACAAAATTTGGCTCCTACCACAAATGTGGACACCTGAGTGTGTTACTAAGTGTATGCTGTACTATACGGGTGTGCTGTTCCTTGGATGAGAAGTTAAACTGTGTTCCCATTTGGTCCTTCTAGTGGATGTTAAGATCTTATATCACTTCTTAAAAAAAGACTGCTACTGCCAAATGTCTCCCATTCACTAAAATACTTTAAACAGGATAATTTGCTACAGTTTCATTTGGTTTGAATCTCTAGCCCCCTTCCCTGAATGCGGATCAAAATAGAAAATGTTGCTGGGCCGCAAACTGATATATCTGTCCAGACCTCTAATGTGTACTAATTCTGCTGGCAGCCTATGGGTTAAGCCATTTTTCCTAGCGTACTCAGCTGGGCAAGCAGTCATTTGCTGTCAGAGCTGCTAACTGGTTAAATGAACTGCCTGACACACTACTGGATCTCTCAAAGTTTAATCAGATTAAGAGATCTGTGTGGTCTACATTTGCATTCCAGTGCAATTGTAACTATTAAAGAGGACAGGAAATTATTTCTAATTGATAGCTTTTTATAATGTTGTCATTTACAGAAATGATATCCATATGCTTAAATGATCCATATGTAAATGTACCTGAATGAAATGTAGTGTAAAAAACAACATTTTGCATTGTTCTGTTTTTATGGGCAGAATCATTTTACAGTTCTCTTCATGGAACCAGTGATCTGGAGTTTTAACTATGATACACAAGGGGGTGTGTGGAAAGGATGAGAATGGACTTGGCAAGGTTGGAGGCATGGTCAGATGTATGGCAGCTTAGATTTAATGCAAAGAAGTGCAAAGTAATGCACCTGTGAAACAAAAATCCAAGGGAAGAGTACACAATGGGGGGGGGGTACTAACAACAACAAAAATGGAAAAGGACCTGGGGGTAATCATACCACATGGCCTTAAGGTAGGCAAGCAATGTGAGAAGGCAGTATGGAAAGCTGGGGGATACTGAGATACATAGGGAGACGCATCACAAGTAAAAAATGGAAAGTGGTCATCCCTCTGTACAGACAGTTAGCAAGACCCCATCTGGAGTACTGTGTGCAGTTTTGGATACCCCATCTCCACAAAGACATAGACAGAATGGAGGCAGTCCTGAGGAGGGCAACAAAAATGGTGCATGGTCTGCATCAGAAACCATATGAAGAGAGACTAAGAGAGCTCAGTATGTATACCCTTGAGGAAAGGAGAGACAGGGTTGACATGATAGAAACTTTCAAGTACCTCAAGGGACTCAAAAAAAGTCCAGGAAGGTAGCATCTTTCAGAAAAAGAGATGCACAAGAAGAAGGGGGCACAATTCAAAGATAGAGGGGGGATGTCTCAGGGGCAATGTGAGGAAATGTTTTTTCATGGAGAGAGTTGTGGATGCATGGAACCACCTTCTTGAGGAGGTTGTGGGGTCAAAAACAGTAGGGGACTCCAAGAATGCATGGGACAAACATAAGGCATTTATAGTGGGGGTAGGAGCAAGTAGGCTTTTGTTAAACTTGAATCTGCAGCTTATCCAATATGTAGGGAAATGGGCAGACTGAGTGGGCTAAGCGGTCCTTATCTGCCTACAAAGTCTATGTTTCTATGTTTCTATGTCACGTTTTGAGCAAAGAACTCTAAGCATCATTCTGATAGGACAACAGCCCATGTTTAGCATTCTGCACACAAACCGTGACATAGTAAACACTCCAAATTACTGTTTTTCCTGAAGAGAACTGTGCAAAATGTTGTCCATAAAAAGAAAATAATTGAAAACACAGTTTTTCATGTCAGTGTTTATTAAGATTCAATTAAATATTGCTCATTTAGAGGCAAGTCTTTCATTTATCTCACTTGGAACATTACTAACTGCTACCAATTAGGGCACATTTCCAGTCCCATCTAAACTGCTTTTTTTGGGACTTTTGGTGACATCATCAAGCAAGACAAAAACTAAATAAATAGAATAAAAAGCATAAATAAATAAGATGGATGCTTGATTCTGAGCTCCAGTCTTGCTAACATTAAAAACTAATGAAATCCATTGGCAAATCAGCAGACTCAGGGCTCATGAAGCAAAAACCACAAGAGTGATGGCTACATCATCCAAATCTAACAGCAGATTTGGAACAACAGGTGAATCATTGTGGGGTGCTGCCAGGAACAGGAGCGTGAGTTGTTCACCCTTGAAGCCCTCAGATGGAACAGCCAGCTCAGCAGGAGACGATGATGAGAGGGCCTCCTGTAGTTGCTCAGTAGCCAGCACAGCTACATCTTCCAGCATCATGAAGATGCTCAAATGCAGAGACTAAAATGTTGCAGAAATAAAAATGGAGCTGCAGTGGCTGGCATGCAGAACTACAGAAGTGGAAGAGGGCCCAAGTGAACTACAGGCTGAGCAGCAAAGTCTCAGCTGCATAGTACTTCTCCTGTGCCTTTTGGTGCGCGAGATAACAATGAAAGTGGAAGATGAAGAGGCAACAGACTGTTGTAAAAACATAAAAATATTTGGCTTCCCCAAAGGCTGCGAGCAGGGAGATTTAAATGGATTCCTGCTCAGCTAATTCAAGTAGGAAATACAAATAATTGAAGCAGAGATGAAAGCCATCAAAAAAAATCATCAAGTGCTGGGGCCTAGACCAAAACAAAAGGGCACTGCCCAGGTCCATCCTTGCGAAATTTTCCTGCTACCCTGTGAAAGAGATGATCTTAAGAAAAGCATTGTGAAAAAAGGACTTGAGTCTTGATAGGAATAAAATGTATGTGGACCAGGACTAACTGCACCACGATGCAAAAGCCAAGCAAATCCTAGGAATCATAAAGCAATTGTGAAAAAAGGTATTCGAGCAAAGCTGAGATACCTGAGCAAACTACGTTACTATTAATAATTCATAGGTATGCTCAATATAGAAATAAAATAGAAGCCTCAATTACCCCTCACATGTGGGAAGATTATTTAACAACTTTATATTATGTATCTGTTGAGGCATAATGAAAAAGAATTCAGCTATATCCAAAACCTATCTATATAGAACAAGAAGAAGTTTGGTCAGCCTTGGGAAAGGTGGCCCCTAACAAAGCCCCTGGCCCAGACTATAGATTAGTTGACATTTATAGGACTTTCCCTGAATGGTGGTCTCAGTTACTTCATATTCAGTTTAACAGCTATGTTCATGAATAACCATTCTCAAATACATGGAAAGGAAGCCTAATATGTCATATTTTTAAGAAAGGAAACACAAATTATCCATCAATGTATAGACCAATTAGTTTATTAGATTCGTCTCAGAAACATTTTACTAGAATCATTTTAACTAGACAGCAGGATTGGTTAAATGAGGAAGGGATATTAATTGAATGGCAGAATGAGTTTAGGGAAGAAAAATCCACAATTCAACATTGCTTTGTATTAGCACATATAATCCAGAAATATGTAAAGATAAAAAAGTCAAAATTGCTTTAGCCAAGGCCTACTATGGGGAAAATTAAAACATATGGAATAGATCCTATCTTGTTGGAAATTTTGATAAGACTAAACAAGGATACTTGGTTAGACGTATTGTATAATCAATCAGGTCAGTCATCATCAAAAGTTAAAACTAACAGAGGTGTTATGCAGTGCTGTATTTAGCACCTACCTTATTTAATCTATTTATCAACTCAATAATGGGAGATCCAGATCATCCCAACTTTCACTCCCCATCAATACTGAATTAACAAATTCCTTGCCTAGTATGCGCAGATGATCCAGTTCTATATTTCCACATCATGTATCAGACTACAACATAAGTTAAATCATTATGTAAAACAATGTAAGGAAAACAAACTGATTATAAATACAGGAAAAACTAACCCTGTTATATTTGGTAATAAGAAGGAAACATTACCAAGTCTAAATCTTGATAGAACAAGATTAAAAACATTAAGATGCTATGATTATTTGGGCATAAGATACTCGAATAATTTATCCTGGACTAGACATAAAAAGCATCTAAAAACATAACTAAAACATCGTTTAATGCATTTAAGAGATTTAGTGGAACAATGGGAAATAGTACTATAATTTGCCTATTAAAAGTGATAAATGCAAAAATAACTACAAGTATAACGTATTGGACAGAAATAAAGGGTTGGGACAATATCAAACCGTGGGAGACTTTGATTATTAACATGTACAGATTTATTTTAAGGGTTCAGAAATCAGTTCCCACTGAAGTTTTAGGCAAAGAACCAGGACAGTTTTCTGTGGAAACCCTTGTACATGAAAAAAGGCTTACTTTCCTTTTAAAGCATTCCTTAACTGCAAGAACAATGTCTACCTAAAATATGTTTAGAAGAAATAATCAGTTATAACCAAAGAGGTTTTGTTGTTCCAATAATCAGTGAAATTAAGAATAATATTCACCCTTAGGCATTTGATCACCTTTTGTATGAGATTCACTTTAGGCTGTATCAGCCAGGAAATAATGATGCAGCTGAAAATAAGAATAAGAGACACTGCTTTGTCAAAAGTTCAAGCACGAATTATGCAACTTAAACATTACAAATGGTTTAAATTTATTAAATTAGATTACTCCCTTGTACCATATTTAAAAATCCTAGATGAGCCAGAAGAGAGGAGACTAATGACCTGGTTCTGTTTAGAAATTTACATAATCTGCTATGGGCCAGATATTCAAAACTTTGCCCCGGGGCTAAATCAGCATTGCCAGGCATGCTAAATTTGCCCGGACCCAATAGACCACTATATTCAAAAGGGATAGCCCCGGTGCTAAACCTACTGAATATAGCATGCTAAGGAAGCTGAGCAAACTGGGCTGGGAGTGCAGTGCAAAAATAGCCCGGGAATAAAACAGCTCTGAATATAGCAACCAGGAAGTGCGCACCACAGCAGAATCCAAGTTACAGGGATGTGAAGGAGGGTAGAGGTGAACTGTGTGGCCAATGTGTGTGCTAGCAAAGGTGTGGAGTCAGTAAAGCTGCAAGCAGCAATGCATGTGAAATTACATTGTGAAAAAATGTACAATACTTCTAAAATGTTTACATGGCGAAAACACATTTGTGCAGGTTTAGCGCAAGGGTAAACCATTTGCCCAGTGCTATCACGTTTGCCCAGGGCAAAACTTTGCTATATTCAAAAATGACATGCAAATGAGCTTGCTTAGTAGTCTGCGGTCAAACATCCAGACTAGCATTTCATTATGAGCTGATTTGCATACAGTTTGTGCAGCGCTATTGCAGGGTCCTACAGCTCCACCTGTTGGTGAGTCTGGAAATACAGGGGCTGGCTGGGGCTGCCCACAGCTCCACCTGTAGGTCAATCAGGGAGTACATGGTGGTAGCTGCAGGCTACATTTGTACAGTACAGCATAGCATATTGTGCCTAGGGGACTACACAGCACAGACACAGGTGTTGCTACTGTATGCAACTGTCAAACTGTAGTTCATACTACAGTGCACAGCAGACACTACAGTAGCAAGGGGACCAGCAGTGTGAGGGACTCAGCAATGCCTATGGTGTGTAGGGCAGTGATGACCACTGCACTGTACACAGTGACCGGCCCAAATTGCAGGTGTTAACTGACATTGGACATTACTGTTACGTAGTTGTGCAACCCACAGATGCTGCACCACTGGCATGGGACGGTCACAGTGACATATACACAGCTGGCTGTGTGTGCTGTGGTGTCCATACAGATGTGTGGCATGTGGCTGGGGGGGCACATATGATCATGCAAGCACACTGGTGTTGGGCTATTCCCAACACCGGCTCATGTGCACTGCATGGCTTGTTCAGCCTTGTGACCAGACCCAGTCTGTGGTACAGCCTGGCCACTTGCACACCCTCCCCTCAACACCCTCCATGCCCACAGTGCTGCAAGTGTGTACTGGCATCTGTTGGTGTTCACAGAAGGGTGGTCTGTAGGTGTGTGCTGTATGGCTGCACTGCCATGGTATCCACTGGTAGCTGGGTCACCACTTACTACCTGACATAGCTGGGACTGGTGGCAGATGATGGCATCATAGTGATGCCGTCAGTGAGCAGCATGTTTCCTCTATTTAAAAGACAAAGAACCTCTGTGCACAAACACTGAGGCAAGGGTTACCCCAAAGGGCATTTGGCTGGCAAGCCAAGTTTCAAGAAAATACAAAATCACACATGCCCCCACAATGCAAAGCATCATGGGCTGCATATGCAAATCACCACAGAATGTTATGCTGGTCCAGCTTTAAGCAGAATTGCATGGTGCCGAATATGCCTCTCACAGGTTGCAAAGGGTGCTAACAGAAGACATGAACCGTGTTTTGCCCTACCAGGACTCATCAGTATGCCTCGTCTGTTTGACACCCCAGTGGAATGGACCAGCTACCCTTAAGGCAGTGTGCCTTGGATATATTGTGGTGAACCCATTAAAATAAAAATAAAAATAATTAAATAGTTTTTATTTTAATGGGTGGAACATTCAGTTACAATGGTTCAAGTACCATTACGTCATATCAAATTTCCCATATTCAAAGGTGTCATGCAAATGGGGCCATAATTCATGCAAGGCATGGGGGGCCATTGCATCTATTATATTTCATTTGCATGCCATTAGCATGCAGGTGCACCGGTCCCGAGGACTTGGCCTGGTGCCCTGCCAGGCAGCAGCTGTTGGGGACTGGCCCTGCAGCCCGATGCGTGGGCATAAGTGTAAATCCCCTCCCTGACTGGCCCATTGCGGGCATAAGTTTAATAACCCCCACCAGCCCGATCATGGGCAAAAGTGTAAATAACCCCCACCAGCCCGATCTCGGGCAAAGTGTAAATCAACCCTCCCAGCCAGCCCAATCGCGAGCAAAAGTGTAAAATAAACCCACACCACCAGCCGATCACGGGCAAAGTGTAAATAAACCCCCCACCAACCCGATCACGGGCAAAAGTGTAAAATAACCCTCCACCAGCCAATCGTGGGCAAAGTGTAAAATAACCCCCGACCAGCCCAATCATGGGCAAAGTGTAAAATCAAACCCCCACCAGCCAATCGCGGGCAAAAGTGTAAAATAAAACCCACCCCTATCAGCCCAATCGCGCAGCAAAGTCCAACCCCAAGAACATATCCCTGGTGGTCCAGTGGACCTCAAAGGCCGTCGCGGGCTGCAAAGTGTTCAATCCCCAAGGACCACCTACCCTCGTGATCTAGTGGCCCCCACCCACCCACCCGAAGCCCCCGCACTCCCCGTCAGCCCGGGGTGGCGGCATCCACCCGCCTGCCCCGCGCCCACTGTTTCTGCCGGTGGGGCACTGCACACCATTGGTGCAGACCAAGAGCCAATGGGCGTGCAGCCCGCATGCTACAAGACAGTCCAGATATGTGAATGAATTCATTCATTCACATATCTGGGACTACAATATAGGCATGCACTGCCCATTGACTCAATCTCACTAGTGCAGAGCACAATCAGTCGGCTAAGCGATAGGGGTGGCGGGCGGGTGGGATGCTGCCACCCACCAGCTGGCGAGGGGAGCAGGGTGGGGCTCGTGGGTGGTGGCCACCAGATCACCGGGTGGTCGCGGAGGTTCAGACACTTGCAGCCGCGTTGGGCTTCATCACTGGACCACCGAGGATATGTTTACAGGGTTGAACGCGGCCGCGATTGGGCGGTAAAACGTTCTTGCACGCTTATAATCCGGTGGAGGTTGTTCTGCTGCCCAGCGATCGGCTGAATGAAGTTGATTCTCTTTGCCGTGATCGAGCTAGTGAAAGTGAGGTTACCAAATTATGCCCGTGTACCGGGCTAGTCAAGGGGAGAGGGGTTGCTATATGCCCGCGATTGGGCTGCAGGGGAGGCACAGGGAGTATGTTGAGGGCCACCCACAGGTGGCAGCTGCTGTGTTGCACCTTGCAATGTGACAGCTCACCTGCAGGTGGCCCTCGACTTGCTCCTTTTTTTTTTGGGTCAAACTTGTGCAGACGCAGGTTGGAGGTTGCGCCTGCACAGCTCTGCACAGCCCGCTGAATATCGGGCTGTGCAGTTTATGCATGGTTCCTCCCCCTCCGGTTCAGCATGCCTTCATTAGCATTGCGCTGTTGCTCAGCTTGACTTGGGGGGCCCAACTGCCTCCTGCTGAATATGGTAGAATGGCGCAATTTCGGACTTGCGCAGGCGCAACCCTATTGCACATGGCACAACCCTTTTGAATATCCAGCTCATATTGTTCATATTCTATTTATTACTTGTAATACATGTCTATGCTAGATGTGTTTTATTGATGTGAAGCAAATATTTTCTGTATATTGTTACACCATTTTTTATACTGTAAAGACTCATGTCAAACAATAAAAACTGATTTGATTTGATTTGACTCCTAGGGTGGTGGACCTGTGAGATAACCCACCTAAAATAGCTCAGAATCAGCTCCTCTACTACTCCGTCTCAAGGAACCCCCTCAGTCCCTCATGTACATTTGCAGCCTCGGATGTCCATGCTAAGATGATGGTCAGTTTTACCAATGGCAATACTTGTAAATAACAGCACAAACAAATGTACACGGGGTGCAACAGGGAGTTTGGTTATCCCCTAGACTCGCAGTGAATAACTCTTTTCCACCTTAAGGACTCTGACCAGAACTGAACATTCATTCAATGACAAGCTTAATGAACTTGGGCTGCGGATTGGCCCATGTGGCAGCAACCTCCAAGCAGTAAGTGCACTCAAGTAGCTGCACTCAGGTCACACTCTCACTTAATGGTCACTGCTTGCCATCGCTGCTGTAGTATTAATGTCTACACTATACACCCACAGTTTTTGCCTGAGGTAGATAAAGAGATTCCCATGGTAGGAACTACAGATTGGAGGGGACATCAGTTGACTATAATAGGACAGGTCTATTTACCCAGAGCAGTTGTGCATCTGGTCAGTTTATGTAACCACAGGTACTAAATGCACAGTCATTCATTTGGGGGGGGCTTGCTCACTAAATGTTTTTCAATTGCCCTGACTTGTCCACCCCAAATCAATCACTGGCATAGTTATACTTGATGATGGATTGAGGGTCAGTCATGGGGGCATCATTAGATTCATTCACAGTTCTCTGTGTTATTGGTTTATACAGAAGAACTATATTTAAATAACAGTCACCTCAGAGGGCAAGCTGGAGATGTGATACCTTAGATGGGAACTACTTCCCATTTCCAATTACCATTCTGATCTAATTGAAGGGCTCCATCCCTAGTTTGGTGGACAGGGATACCTCCCTACAAATTACCACCATGCTCAGCCAGCGGTGCTTAGCCATCACTTATGGTTGCCGAACCGGGCTTGTGGTTTCTGCTCACCTCACCGAGCTTCTTCCCTCCTGCTGTACCATGCTTGTCTCTCTGTGTTGTCCCCCCCCTTCCCTCTTATCTCCTTGTTGGTCTGTGTTTCTCATTCCTCTGCTCACTCCCCCCCTCTGTCTCTTTTTTGGCAGCCATGGCAGCCTGCTCTGGTCCCATTGCTTTGACGCCTGCACCCCCCACCATTTCTCTCTCTCCTCTATTGCTGTTGGTTTGCTGCCTCATTCTTCTCCTTCTTGGGGTTCTCCTTTCTGGCTGTTGCTGTGCTTACGGGTCCTGCGTCCACCTGGATTCCTTCCGCTGCACTCTTCCTACTCTGTTTAGCTCCCAGTAGTTGGCTGTACAGTACGTCTGCCTCCTGCAGTTCTGGCGCCTGCATCAGGATTCCTGCTTCTCATCCTGGGTCATCTAGTCTCCTGCTTTGGATGGATTTCATTGTTGCATCAGCCTTCAGGTTCTGCATTCTGCCTGCTTATCTTCTTGCTCCTGGGCTTCACCCTACACTACTATTCCGTCGTCATCTAGGCGGCTGCCTGGCTACAACACCCTAGCTGCATTCCTGGATTTGTAGGCTATCAGTGCCTTCCTAGAGGTATTGTTTAGCTGTTTCCTATTGTACGGGGGCCTTCATAGAGGCACCCATCCTACTACCGCCACCTTTATTGAGGTGCTGTCTACTCCTATTTGTTATGGGTGCCTTCATAGAGGCACCATCCTGTTACCAACACCTTCACAGAGGTGCCGCCTACTCTGATTATCTTTATCTCAAGCTCATGCTCATGCTCCAGGTCTCAGCAGCTCTGTATGGGCTTCAACATTATCATGGCAGCCTCTGATCTGGCTGACGGGCTCACTCAGACTCCTACTTCCCCTCAGGGCGTATCTCCAAATCCAAGCACTCCTTGAAGAATCAGACCATTTCCTGTTTAATGGCCAAATTACAGAAGCTTGGCATCTCCTTCAGTGCTCACGCCTTGAAGCAGGAATTATATGACCTACTACTGGAAGAACAATCCTGTGGGCTGGCTGCTATGCCTTGTCCAGCTTCTGGCCTGGATACTGATGCCTTTTCTGAACTAAAGGATATGCTCTCTCATTTAACTACATCTATCGTGGGCATTTCCAATCATCTCTCCATCCTCAAAAATAGGCCATCTCTACCTCCAGTACTGCCTCCACTTTTACCAGTCTCTATCATGCCTCAACCTCTATCTGTTGACCTTCTGCCAGGTCCGCCTCCAGCTCCTGTTTCTGGCGCCGTACATTTACCTTCAGTGGTTCCTCCATCTGCTCCACATCTGCAAGGCATAGGCCCTTCCTTGCCTACCATGTCCCTGATCCATTTGGTACCCAGTCATCTCCACAAGGACATAATAGATGGAAAGGATCAGCTGTGTAGCTCATTTTCTCATGATGCTTCCTTATGCCCTTTATCTGTGCCTGATGTCTTTTCTCCTCATACCTTGCCCTCTTCTGGGCCAGCCATTACTTGTACCATACACAACCCAATTGTGTATCCTCATCTTTCCCATGGCAGTCATGACCACCCCTTTACTTATGTCACTGGCAGGTGAGTTTGTAACAATTTCAATGCCTTAGGATGTCATCAGTATGGCTGTTGCAACCTGCACATCTGTAGCCATTGTTGTGATGCTCACTCCAGGACCATTTGTCCTACCTCACGGTCTAAGTCCTACTATCCCACCAATCCTTGACTCATCTCTACCACAACAGACAGACTTATGCACAGTGTGGTTATCACTTGTTTCCTATGGCTAATGCCTGATGCCCTGTATATTTTATAAGGCCGCAACATTATCGCCATTCATCATCTGAGACTCCTCTTCTACCCACAATTAATTGAACTCCATTACTATCAAATACTTTTTTGACTCAGCTCATCACTTCCAGTGCCTTGGATACAATCCTCTTCCCATTCAGGACTTTCCATTTGCATAGGAGCTGCAACAGCAGCCTCCAGAATGACACTACTAGCTCCTCATCAATGCCTTGGAAGATGGACCTCACCTTTGAAACCTGTATTCCTAACCCTACAACTGAATTATGATCTGCTTTTTACCATCTCCTCATAGTATGCCCAGAAGGAGGGCAACCTGGTGGCCATGGTTCCTCAGAGGTTTCCTTCAGTAAAGGGTTTTTTTCCTCTGCTGCTTGCCACCAGGTACACTCCCCATGAGTTGGAGAATGTAGACCTCTGTCTTTGGGTCTTTACACCTATTTCAGCTCTGAAAGGATGAGAATGAGCAAGACCAACCACAAATATGTTACATTAAGCATACAGTGGCATCAAGCATGCAGTGACATTCATATCCCCGCACAGTGAATCACAAAGTTCCCAGAGAGCACACCCACAGGAAGAGGGGGATGGTACCACCTGTTTTATTTTTCCCAGGAGGGTGACAGCTCTCCTCCAGTGGGATAGTTTTAGCTCTGGGAAGGAGGACTTAGCTCTCCTGCTTCACGTGGTAGGTGAAGCCACTCGTAGTCAATTATTCCCTTCCACTTCAGAGGGTTTTCACTATTACTGTTTTTACTGGTATTGTTATTGTTTTGTTCTATGAGTTTTCTACAATGTCCCTGACATTTACTCTGCATTGTGTTCTGCTGCAATTAATGTTTTGCTTTTAGTTTGAGTGTTTTCATTTGATGGGGTGTCTTGTGCCAGCAGCTGCCCCCACTGATTCCAAGAAGGCCATGCTGTTGCTGGCAAGGGATGGGGTGTTCTACCTGGAGTACACAGTGCTGGCTGTGTACCACAGGGACAGTGTAGTGCACTAGTTTAAGGCTCTGAGATGCAAATCTGGAGACTTGGATTTGAATCCCACAGTACTTACTTGCATACTGTGTGACCCTGAGCAAGTCACTTAACTCCCTTGTGCTTCCAGGTCACACCTGGAAACAAGCTTTAGCTTAGTGTGTCTTTTCTGGTTAAACAATTTCCCTTTCCCCTTCCCTTCCACCATTTGCCTATCTGATAGCACTGATTATTGATAAGTACACTGTTTGTTTCATAGCACTGCGTACTGATAAATACATTGTTTACCTATCTGGTAACACTGTGTCTTAATAGGTACACTGTTTGCCTGCCCCGTAGGACTGAGTATTGATAAGTACACTGTTTGCCAGTCCAGTAGCACTGCATATTAATAAGTACAATGTTCGCCTGTCTGCTAGTACTGCATATTGATAAGTACTCTATTTGCCTGTTCGATAGCACTGAGTATTGATAATTACACTGTTTATCTGTCCCATAGCATTGTGGTGGTGGTGAGGATGCCCTTTTGCTGACTTTATGAATAAAATGGAATTAAGCATGTCTTGGACTCCAGCTGCATTCCTTTCAGCATAGGTGTGTGCTGCAGTTTGCTGCTTTTGTTTACCAGACAGGCATACAGAACACTTAGGGCCAGATATTCAAAACTTTGCCCCAGGGCAAAATTAGCACTGCCCAGTGGGCAAACTTAGCCCGGAGCACAGAGCACGCTATATTCAAAAGGAATAGCCCAGGGCAAACAGCTTCCGAATATGGCATGGTAATGAGGCCATGCAAACTGGGCTGGGAGTGCAGGGCAAAATAGCCCTGGAATAAGACAGCACTGAATAAAGCAACCAGGAAGTGCAACCCACAACAACAACACAGTACACAGCAACATGAGGGCAGGTACAGACGAACTACATGGCCAATGTGTGTGCCAGCAAATACATGGACTCAGTACAGCTGCAGGAAGCAGCAGATATGAAAGAACAGTGATCAAAACTGTATAATATTCCCCATACCGTTAGCGCCGCGCTAACACATTAGTACGGCATTAGCGCGGAGCTAAGCAGTTAGCCCGGAGCAAACAGTTTGCTCGGGGCTAAAATGTGCCATATTCAAAAGTGCCATGCAAATGAGCCTACTTACGTAGTCTCTGGGCAAACAACCAGATTAGTATCTCATTATACCCTGATTTGCATGCAGTTTGCCCAGGGTTACTGCAGAGTCCACAGAGCCACCTGTAGGTCAGTCTGGAAGTACAGGGGCTGACCAGGTCCAACGCAGCTCCACCTGTAGGTCAGTCTGGCAGTGCATGATGATAGCTGCAGGCTACATGTAAACAGTACAGCATAGCATAGCATATTATACCCCAGGGGACAGGACACCATAGGCACAGGTGGTGATGGTGCTGCATGCCACTGTCACATTGTAGGGCATGCTACAGTGCACAGCAGAAACTACAGTAGCAAGGGGGCCAGTAGTGCGTGGACACAGCAATGCCTATGGTGTGTAGGGCAGTGATGATGACTGCACTATACACAGTGATGCCCAACCCGCGGATGTTTTCTGACACTGGACATTACTGTTGCGCTGTTGTGTGACCCACAGATGCTGCACCTGTGGCATGGATGCTCACAGTGACATGTACATTTCTGGCTTTGTGTGCTATGGCAGTTGTACAGCTGTGAGGTATGTGGCGGGGGGCATATATTATCCAAAGGCACACTGGTGTTGGGGTATTCCCAATACTGACCCATGTACACTGCATGATGTGTCCCAGCCTTGTGGCCACACCTGATCTGTAGCACAGCCTCGCCACCCAGATGCCCCTCACATCCTCCATGCCCACAGTGCTGCATGTGTGCTGGCATCTGTTAGTGTCCACGGAAGTGTGGTCCACAGGTGTGTGCTGTATGGCCACACTGCCGTGCTGTCCACTGGTGGCAGGGTCACCACTTACTGCCTGGCATGGCTGGGACTGGTGGCAGATGATGGCATCATTGTGATGCCATCAGTTAGCAGCATGCTTCCTCTATGTTTGGCTTTATCTATGTGTCATATTTATTTGTTAGGGTCGGCGCAACCCGCACTAAACCCGCGCAAACACCGCGCAAAGCCATAATGTCGCGCAAAGCTGATTGCCCAGGATTAAGACCAGCTTTTCCTGGGCGGTAATGTGCACCAGCGCTAAGTGTCGCGCTAAGTCACGCAAAACCACTTAGCGCGGCGCTAGTCGCTGAATATAGCATTGCGCCTGTATTCATGTCAGTTTGCCCCTTGCATACATTATAATTTTGCCCGGCGCTAATGCAGTTTGCCTGCGCTATTTGGCCTTTTGAATATGGCAGACCCGCGCTAATCCCGCGCTAAACCTGCGTAAATGGTTTTTGCCCAGCGCAAAGTTTTGAATATCTGGCCCTTAGTCTGCAGTTTTTGTTTGGATTTCATTTACTGCAGGCACCACACTCTGAGTACAGGCTCTTATTGTTTTCTTCAGTATTCATAAGTACTCTTTTTGCCTGTTTGGTAATACTGGGTATTGATAAAATTCATTGTTTGTCTGTCCTGTAGCACTGCGTATTGATAAGTGCACTGTTTGCTTGTTGGGTAGCACTGCATTTCGATAAATAAAATGTTTGTCTGTCTGATTGGTAGCACTGTGTACTGATAACTACACTGTTTACTTGTGCAGTAGCTAATGGTTTTGATGAGAACACTTTTTGTTTGTCCGATAGGAATGTATATAGACAAGTACACTGTTTGCCTGTCTGTTACCACTGTGTATTTATAAGTACACTGTTTTTCTGGTAGCACTGCATATTGATAAGTAAAATGTTTGTCTGCCAAGTAGCACTGAGTATTGAAAGTACATTGTTTCCCCTTCTGGTAACACTAAGTAATAATAAGTAGTACACTGTTTGTCCATCCTATAGCACTGTGTATTGATAAGTACATTGTTTGCCTGCCTGATAATACTGTGTATTGATAAGTAAACTGTTTGTCCAGTAGCATTGTGTATTGATAAGTACACTGTTTGCCTGTGCGGTAGGACTGCATTTTGATAAGTACATTGTTTGCCTGTCCAGTAGCACACTGTTTTGAAAAGAACACGTTTTGCCTGTCCGATAGCACTGCATATGGATAAGTACACTGTTTGCCTGTGCAGTAGCACTGTGTATTGATAAGTGCTTAGCTTGTTTGTCCGTGAACACTGCATATTTGAAAGTACACTGTTTTCCTGTCCGGTAGCACATGGTATTGATAAGTACACTGTTTTCCTGTACGGTAGCACATGGTATTGATAAGTACACTGTTTTCCTGTCCGGTAGCACATGGTATTGATAAGTACACTGTTTTCCTGTCCAGTAGCACATGGTATTGATAAGTACACTGTTTCTTTTCATGGTAGCAATGTATATTCATACGCAAACAAAAGCAGCAAAGTGCAGCACGCACATTTAAAGGAATGCAGCTGGAGTATAAGTCATGCTGAATTCCATTTTATTCATAAGGTCAGCAAAACAGCATCCTCATCACCATGACAAACCAATCCAGTAAAATATGTATTGTGGTGGTGAGGATGCCCTTTTGTGGACTTTATGAATAAAATGAAATTAAGCATGTCTTGTACTCCAGCTGCATTCCTTTCGACATAAGTGTGTGCTACAGTTTGCTGCTTTTGTTTACCAGACAGGCATACAGAGCACTTAGTTTGTTGCTTTTGTTTGGATTCATTTACTGCAGACACCACACTACGAGTAGCAGCTCATATTGTTTTCTTAAGTATTCATAAGTACTCTCTTTGCCTGTCTGGTAACACTGGGTATTGACACATACACTGTTTTCTGTCCGGTAGCACTGTATATTGATAAGTACACTGTCTGCCTGGAAGCACTGTGTATTGATAAGTACACTGTTTGTCTGTCTGGTAGCACTGCATATTGATAAGTACACTGTTTGTCTGTCCTGTGGCACTGTGTATTGATAAGTGCATTGTTTACTTGATGGGTAACACTGCATTTTGATACATAAAATGTGTGTCTGTCCTGTAGCACTCTGTATTGATAAGTACACTGAATGCCTGTCCAGTAGCAAATGGTTTGATAAGAACACTTTTAGTCTGTCTGACAGTGTTGCACATGGATAAGTATGCTGTTTACCTGTCCATTACCACCATGTATTGATATGTACATTGTCTAGTAGCACTGTGTATTGATGAGTACTATGTTTGTCTGTCAAGTAGCACTGCATATTGCTAAGTATATTGTTTCCCCTTCTGGCAACAATGAGTACTGATAAGTACATTGTTTGCCTGTCCAATAGCACTGAGTATTGATAAGTACACTGTTTGTCTCTCTGGCAGCACTGCTTATCACTGCGTTCACTTTTTCTGTGTCCCATAGCACTGTGTATTGATACATACACTGTTTGTCTGTCCCACAGCATTGTGTATTGATAAGTACATTGTTTGCCTGTCTGATAACACAGTGGATCGATAAGTACACTCTTCGCCTGTCCGGTAGGACTGCATTTTGATAAGTACATTGTATACCTGTCCAGTAGCACATTGTTTTGAAAAGAACACTTTGTTTCTGTCCGATAGCACTGCATATGGATAAGTACATAGTTTGCCTGTCTGTTTGCACTTCATATTGATAAGTTCACTGTTTGCCTGTCCAGTAGCATTGTGTATTGATAAGTGCATAGCTTTTCTGTCCAGTAACACTGCATATTGATAAGTACACTGTTTGCCTGTCCGGTAACACTGCATATTTATAAGTACACTGTTTTCCTGTCTGGTAGCATGTGGTATTGATAAGTTCACTATTTGTCTTCATGATAGCACTGCGTATTCATAAGTAAACAAAATCAGCAAACTGCGGCACATATTCTAAAAGGATTGCAGCTGAAGTCCAAGACATGCTTAATTTCATTTTATTCATAAAGTCAGCAAAACAGTACCCTCACTACCATGACAAACCAACCAAGCAAAATACGCATTGAGGTGGCACTGAGGATGCCCTTTTGCTGACTTTATAAATAAAATGGAATTAAGCATGTCTTGGACTCCAGCTGCATTCCTTTCAGCATAGGTGGGTGCCGCAGTTTGCTGCTTTTGTTTACCAGACAGGCATACAGAGCACTTAGTTTGCTGCTTTTGTTTGGATTTCATTTACTGCAGGCACCACACTCTGAGTAGCAACTCTTATTGTTTTCTTTAGTATTCATAAGTACTCTCTTTGCCTGTTTGGTAACATTAAGTATTGATACATACACTGTTTGTCTGACTGGTTGAACTGCGTATTGATAAGTACACTGTCTGTCTGTCTGGTAGCTCTGTGTATTGGTAAGTACACTGTTTGTGTGCCCAGTGACACTGCTTAATGTTAAGTACACTGTTTGTTGGGTAACACTGTGTATTGGTGACTACACTGTCTGTCTGCCCAGTAACACTATGTATTGATAAGTATACTGTTTGCCTGTCCGGTAGCACATGGTATTGATAAGTACACTGTTTGTCTGTCTGACAGCACTGTGTATTGATATGTACTCTGTTTGCCTCTCTGATAACACTGCATATTGATATGTATACTGTTTGTCTGATAGCGCTGTGTAAAGATAAGTACATTGTTTGTTTGTCTGGTAGCACTGTGTATTGATAAGTATAATGTCTGCCTCCAGTATCACTGTGTTTTGATAAGTGCACTGTTTGTCTGCATGGTAGCACTGCTTATAAATGTAACCTCTAGGTGGTGCTATCCCAAGGGCTACTACCCCTGCCTGTGTGGCTAGTGACAGGTTAAGGGGCCTAGGTCCAAGGACGGGTGCCTCCACCCAAAGGTCAGGGTTGGTTGCAGTTGGCCTAACCAGATCACAGCCCTCTGGGACACTGTGATCCCCCTTGATTCCCTCTAGTGGCCCTTTTAGCAGACAGGAGAACCCTTCCCAATCCCCTGAATATGCAATCCAGTTGCTCATATAGGTACCGTTCACCCTCAGGACTGATTCTTCCAGCACGTCTCTGAGGACCCCCCTGAAAAACAAGGTTAGACAGTGTGCACAGCTACAATAGGATACTTTTTCTATATGCACTGACACCACAGGCAGAGTGTGGTTTGATAACAACAAATCAGATTCATTAGAGGGGGTCGTAACAAGGAGGAGGGTAAATCAGGTTAATTAGCTTACTATCTCTAATAATCATACAGTTTTGCAAGCAATCAGACTCCCTAGCACAGTCACCTTTCTGGGTACCCAGGTGAATAGTGGGTGGGCTAGCCAAGACCGTTGCCTGGGGTAGGTCGGTGTCACAGATGGTAGGGGCCCTGTGATGGAAAAAGGAAACACTTGCACAACACAGTATTTGTAATCCAGAGCTAGAGGGCTCAGTTCGTGGAGAAAAGGAATAACAACAATTAGATGACACACTTTTGATTAGGTAACAGTTGCAGGGAGCTACCCTGATTATTACTCATGGTACCCAGACTGAACACAGGAGGGATGGTGAAATGGAATTCTGGATGGCCAGAAACAGGGCTCGCCCGAGGTGGTCCTGACAAAGAGCTTGTTCAGGCAGGGGCAAAAGGCATGTCTTCTGGCTGGTCCCTCGTCGATGACTCGATTCTGTGCAGTGAGGTAGTGAGGCAAGGCCCTGGTGGCTGGGCCTGTTGGTGGACAGCACGGATTTAGTCCGAGATTTCTGCTGGGCAGCAACTTCCAGCACTAACACACACGTCACTGTGGGGGAAACAAACCGCGATTCCCAGCCAGCATCTAGCACATTCATAGGTAAACAGCTTGTACTCAGTGGGGGAAACAGATTGCGATCCCCATCCTGCATCTAGCACATTCATACAACAAAAGCTTGTACTGTACCAGGCCACAAAATCCTGACAGGCCGATCACTCTCAGCAAAATCTTCGGCCTTCTACAGGTTATGCCTGGTCCCAACAACAGCAGCTTGCTTTCTTCACCCAGCTTTGGATTTAGTCCGATCAAAAGTCCTCTGCACCTTCTCCGGGCAGACATCAGGCTAGCAGGTCTTTAGTCAGGCCTTCCACAGTTCTCCTGCGCTAACTGCACCACAAATGGCCACTCGAACACACACAGTGGTGTTGCTCCTTCAGCTTCCAACTTGAATCTGGCTTCTGCCCCAAACCTCAGGGCACATCAGCATTCGCTCTCTGTTCAGAGACGAAGTCCAAAATAAAGATTCCCTTCTTTGGTTCCTCTCTGCTTACTGTGCCCATGAAATGGGGCACAAACACTGCTTCAGAGACATAGTCCAAAATAAATACTCTTCCCCACTTTTTTCTCTGCAGGATAGCCGAATGCAGGAAGGCCAGAGTCAGCCTTCCTGCCTAGTCCCTATGCTGCCCCGTGGTTCAGCAGCTTCACTAGCTGCTCACTCTTCCAGCTCCATTTCTGTTCTGCCTTCTCAGCAGGCAGTCCAGGCATTTCCCCTAAATCCAAAAGGTTCCGGTTGTCCGATTCTCTCTCTCTCTCTCTGTCAGTCACAACAGGCTCCCTCTATTGGTGCAAAAAGGTGCCAGCACTCCAAAACTGCATTTCTCAGAGGTTCCATTCCAAATGAGTGCGCACTGGGACATAGTGCTCCAAAAACCAACAAATTACTATTCACAAAGAGGTTTTGGGCACATACAACTCATAAGAGAAACACGTAAAAGTTAAAAAAAAGTTTTAAAAAACTTGTTTGTGAAATAAACTTTTTTTAACCTTTACGCGTTTCTCTTATGAGTTGTATGTGCCCGAAATTTCTCAGAGGCTCTCTTCACATAGCCCCATTTCAGTAGGCTCCACTTCAGAGTCACAGTCCTGATTGGCCCACAGCCACTCCATTTTAGTGTCCCCCCAATCCAATTGGTCCAATTCAGCAGTCTGGGACCAAAATGGTGGGGCCAAACAGAAAAAGTCTGGGCTGCAGTAAAGGCAGGTAAGACAAACCACAATTTCATTACTGTGCTGCACAAGTTCACACAATTAATTACATCTTCAAACTGAGCTCCCTCTGCGCATATAGCCATGGCAAAAAAAAATGGAGTGCTGATTCAGTAGCTCAGGCGGGACTCGGGCATAGAAACACACAGCGTTCCTCCCCCAGTCATAAGATTCATTACTGCAATTAGGAATCTCTTAAAGAGACAGTACAAGGAGGCTTTAAGCACTCTCACACAATTCTTTTTTGAAAACAGCTAAATTACGGAACACCAGCCTGGCAGAAGGCAGCAAAGCTCACCCAAGGAAGGCTTTTCGATGACTCCCATTTGTAGGGGGGTTACATAGATAAGTAATCTGTAATAAGTACATTGTTTGCCTTTCTGATAGCATTGCAAATTGATAAGTACACTGCCTGCCTGTCTGATAACACTGCATATTGATAAGTACTCTGTTTGTCTGTTCGATAGCACTGAGTATTAATATGTACACTGTTTGTGTGTCCCAAAGCACTGCATTTTGACAATTATACAGTGTGGCCCCGATTCTAGAAAAGTTATGCCTGGCGTATCAGCACTTGCACCAAGTAGAATGGTGCAAGTAGCAACTTACACAAGCAGTTGTGACATGCGCGATTCTACAATGTGGCCTGCAACATATCGCAGGCCACTTACACTGAAGATCTGTTACCCCAGCAGTTGTGCCATAAACCCCCTGCGACATGGCACTAGGGGGTTTATGGCAGCAGTTGCACCCCATTCCAGAAGGGCAGCAACAAAGTCCCCAATGTCGGGATTCTACAAGAACCCCAAGAGGAGAACTGGCAACGTATGTTACACCAGCTTTTAGCTGCTGTAACTCATGGATGCCCCCCTGGGGGTCCTGTAGACTCACCAGAAACCCAACAGGCAATCCACAGCTGCCCTTCACCCCATGCCCAGCACACCCCAGTAGGTGCCCCGCAGGGCTGCTCACACCCCCTGTCCCCAAATCTCCATATGTTGAATGCCCCACAGGGCTGCCCACACCCCCTGCCCACTGAATCCCTCATCGCTACATTCCCCTCAGGGTGGTGCTGTCACCCCCCCACCCATGCCCTGACCCCGAGTCACTGCTGCAAATGCTGGCATCACCCCAAGCTATCCCTGGTTGTCTAGTGGCCCCCCACCCAGCCATATCTTCTATTAATCAACAGCTGCAACTGTCACTAGCTCTGCTACCATCTCACATTGTGCACCCTCCACTAATTCCCTCTCTTGAACCTTCTCTTGTCTTTATCTTTCCTCTACCTACTCCCTGCTTCCCTCCCCTCTACTCTCCCTGTCTCCTTCCTACATCCTTGGCTTCCTAGCTTACCCTCATTCCTCCCCCCCAACCCCAGAATTTCCTTCTATCCCATCCTCCTCCCAAATATTTGCTTTGGCTCTACCTCCTCCTATAAAAAACATAGAAACATAGATGCTGATGGCTGATAAGGACCACAAGGCTCATCCAATCTGCCCGTTTTTTTACCTTATGAATGTGCCATAGGCCTTTACTCTGTCAATGGCCAATCTATTCATACTCATCTGTATTGCTCCTTTATGCCTATCCCATGCCTGTTTGAAGCCCTGCGCTGTATTCATGTCCACCACTTCCTGAGGTAGGCCGTTCCATGTATCCACCACCCTTTCTGTGAAAAAGAACTTCCTCACATTACCCCTTAATAGGCCTCCCTCTAATCTCATGCTGTTTCCTCTTGTCCTGCTGTTTTTCTTCTATTGAAACATATTTGACTCTTTCACCCTGTTAATGAGGTTTGCCCTTTAAAGGCAGGCCAGGTTGTCCCGGGAACCAACCAGAAAGGACAAAGGGGGGAGGGAGGTGTGGTCAGCAGGAATGAAGGGGAAGGGCGATGACCTCGGGGCAGGTCATACGGCAGAGATAAGGAACTCACAGGCTATTGGCCAAGGTGAAGGGCCAGAGGGAAAGGGGGAGCCTGGGGAGAGGGGACCTCAGGGGCTACTTAAGGGCATGCAGGACTCAGGTAGCCCTCTTTCCCTGCTGTACTTTTGATTGCAGCACATCGCTGGCATTTCTAAAGGTAAGGCACTGAAGGCTGGGGCCTATCCAGGCAAAAGGCAAGGTGCTGTTTAACTCATGGTTGTTTTGTATGCTGTTGTGTGGTAGTAGTGCAATTGTGAGATGGGTTTTATGAGATGGAGCATTTTTTATATCCAGAGTGGTTTCAGGGATTTCCGTGCTCCATTTTAGCTGGTTTGGGAAGCTGTTGTGCACTAAGTGGGGGCCTGCGGCAGGGCAAGCGCCTGCTGGGCACAAGGAGCGAGGTCGCGAGCAGGGAAGCAAGCCCATAGGGGCCATGGGTATTTTGTGGGCATCTGAATAGAGGTCGAGAATGTGCGATGGGCCATGCAGCTGCTGGGTGTGGTGGTGGTAGCGAGTGACTCAGGGCTTCAGAATGAAGGGATGTTGGTGGTAGGGCAAGAGGCAGAGAGGTCGCGGCATGTGAAGCGGGGCCGCGGGCTAGCAGACAGGCCGATGAAGGAGGAGTAGCCTCATGGCGTGGGGAACAGACCAAGTAGGCAGCTCCGGCAAGCGAGCAGGATGCAATGAAAATGTGGGCCATGGGGCCCATAAACATGGGAGCATAGCAGGTGCCTCAGGGCAGAGTAAAGAGGGCCGTCTGACAAGGGAGGCAACAGAGAAGAAAAGGAATCGAATGGCTACAAGTGTAGCAAAGCAGGCATGGTAAAAATGGGGCACCTGCATGATTTTCTGTACTAGCATCTGGTTTGGCCGTTTTCTCTGCTAATCGCACAAGCCTCCTGCTCGGCTGGTTCAGCTTCTGGGCATTGTTATATTTACTTATCGCAAGGTGGTAGAAACTGGTGCTGCTTTCGAATCCTGAAATGTATATGATTGCTATGAAGGTTTTGGAGCATATTGTAGACCCAGCAGCAAAGGGCAGGAGGCCCAGTAAGGGGTTCCAGAGAAGGAAAAACGGAGCCTCGCTCCATGTGGTGGGGGCCTGGTGGCAGGGCCTATAAGCTGCTGCAGCCAGGAAGAAGTACAGAAGGGAATGGCACAGTCAGAATGCGGCCAGGGGGCTGAAGAAGGGAAGCAGGTGGCCACACAAGAAGGAGGGCACGGGGGGGGACAAGGTGCAGGGGGGCTCAGGACTAGTCCTGTAGTGGAGCCATTCAAGGTAACTGGGGGCATCCCCAAGCGGATGAACAGTGTAGGCATCAGAAGGGACCTGCGCTGCGGCCCTAGTAGGGGAATTGCACAGAGCGGTAGACATGAAACAGGACAAGGGTGCATGATGTGGTGGCATCTCCAGCTCTAGGGTAGACTGGGAGCCAGCCACATAGGGGCTGGTGAGGAGCAGGCACCACTACAGCAGGGGGAAGTATTGGGCTAGGCCGCATGGCCTGGGGATGGACAGTGGGGGTGGGCAGGCACAGGGGGATGGTGTGGGTGAGTAACACGGTCAGATGGTGGCCGAATGTGCAGCAGGCCTGATGTAGGCCTGAACCAAAGGGAGTACAATGGTTTGGGAAGTTGTTTGAAAGGGGTCTTTTGGATGTGAAGTCCTCTTATATTCCAGCACGACTGTCTGCAATTGGGTCTAATGCTGAGGTAGACTGGCAGGCAGAACAACGGGGGGAGGGTGCTAGGCAGTGGGGAAGGGGGACGAGCACAGCGGAGGGACAGGTAGTGGGGGGAACACATGAATGAAGGAATCTGGGGCCATGGGCCCCACAGGGGCCCGGGCGGGGAGCCGATAGGCTGGGATGGAGCCCACAGAGATGGTCCCGGAGCCGGGTTGCAGGACAAGGGCACAGAGGCCCAGCAAATATTGGGTGAGTTTCCTGAATGGGGGTGGCCTGGTTGGGGGCCAGGGCCACGCTGGATAGGTGGGCCAACTGCATCAGGGGATGGCCCAGCTGATGCAGGGGGACTGGCAGCAGTGGCAAAAGGGGGCTACAGAGGGAGAGAGAGAGAGAGGGACAGCATGTATGCTAATCAAATGATTTTGTCAAGCAACATAGGCACAGTGGAGAGAATGGCACCTAAGAAAGCCCCAGCATCTAGCGCGACCATCATGGCGGAGGTGGCGAAGCTAATGGCACAGATGTCAGAGATGGTGGAGGCAGCAAAGAGGAGAGAAGTGGAAGAGGCAGCCCAAAAGAAAAGGAGAGAGCAGGAGGAGAGGTCGGGCACCTAGAAAGGGAGCAAAAGGCAGAGGCAAGTGAGGCCCAGACCCTCCAGCGCAGCCCAGAAAGGGGGTCGAGCCCGTCCCAGGCCTGACAGGGCTGCTACCAGATGGTGGTAAGGACGATGTGAATATGAATAACGAGGTCAATCTAAAAGAGTATATCGAAGGATTGTTGGAGGACATGGGGGATGAGGGAATGGTGAAGCTGGAGCGGATATTGAAAGCCATCAAAGACAGTGGACAGCCGGGAAAGGGGGATATGGGCACCGCTGGTGGTACGCAGAAGCTGTATAACGGGCTGCCTGGTTTTATATTGGGAGACCATGTCCCCACCTTGATAAAGGAAAAGATATGGAAGGGGGAGTGTGTGGATATCTTTGGGCTGGTGGATGAAGAGACTGCCAAGAAATATGAACAGAAGGAGTTGGTCAGCAAGTCCGAGATGGCAGTGGCATTGGCAGTGGTAGAGCTCAAAATAGAGGAGGCTAGATTTAAGGGGAGAGTATAGACAATTGGCAGGTGGGGTTCATGATTTATAGTGCGCTGGAGAAACAGCTGGATCTGGCAATCCCACTCCGGACATACATGGCAAGCATCAGGGATGTGTACTGGGCTAAGCTAGGTTTTGGGTGGTTAAAATATGGCAAAGCATTCTGGAGGAGAATGGCAGTAAAAAGGGACCCGAGATGGGACTATACCCATGCCGAGTTATGGGTCAGGACACTCTCAGGGTCAACGGGAGGGGGCAGGTCATGGAACAGGTCAAATGGGTAGCCTGACCCGCAGGAATTAAGGCATGCTGGGTGTTTAACAGGGCCTCATGCTCGTGGCCAAGTTGCAAGTTCCGGCATACCTGTTCACATTGTGGGGGTGGGCACCCGGCGATGTCCTGCAGGCGAGGGGGCAAAAAAGAGGGTCAGACTGGGTGTCAGCAGCTGGTACAGCCCTTTCAGGGTGGCTGGGGGGGTCTGTTAGGGGGTGGGGAGGTCTCGGCAGAGGGGGACATGCCCCGGATATGGATGGAATTAAGGCAGGAGGGGCAGTGGGAGGTTGGGCTATGCCCTAGCCAACATCCCAATTAAGTTGGGAGTGGTAGAGTCATGGACAGAGGGGTACCCAGACAAGAAGAGCATGGACCTGCTAAGGGCAGTGTTCAAAGGGGGTTTCCCTCTGGGGTTCGAGAGGACATGCATAAGCATACATGCAAAGAATTTGGGTTCTGTGAAGGGGAGGGAAGACATTGTCTGAAAAAAGTTGGGAAAGAAGTTAGTGTGGGGAGGGTTGAAGGGCCATTGTGGAGGCCCTCCTGCAGGCAATTCAGGGTGTCACCGCTGGGCGTGGTCCCAAAGAAGCAACCAGAGGAGTTCCGGCTCATACGTCATCTGCCATACCCGGATGGGGAGTCAGTGAATGCCAGCATTCCAGAGGGGCCGAGTATGGTATCTTATGCATCCCTGGACCAGGTAGTAGAGTTGATATGGGCAGCCGAGGGGGCATGGCTAGCCAAGACGGACATTGAGTCCGCATTCCGGCTGTTACTGGTCCACCCAAAGGATTGGGATTTCTTAGGTTTCCAAATCGAAGGGGGGCCATAATTTGACAAGGCTATGCCCATGGGGTGTTCGGTGGCATGCTCAACATTCAAGACATTCGGTTCATAGGTACAGTGGGTTTTCGGGAATCGGTACAGGCACAGGAGGGTGGTCCACTATCTGGTGATTTCCTGCTGATAGGGGATAGCCAGAGAGAAGCGCAGGAGATGCTGAGAGATTTTCAGGACATGTGCAGGCATATAGGGATCCCTTTGGTGGCAGGCAAGATGGAAGGCTCAGCACGCAAATTTGAGTTCCTGGGGATTGAGGTGGATACTGAGGATGAGTGTTTTCGGTTACCAGGGGACAAGGTGGCACGCCTGAAGAGTTTGCTGGCACTGGTTGGGGGAAGAGAAGATTGCCTCCGCTACAGGTACAACAGCTGCTGGGGCACCTTAAGTTTGCCTGCAAGGCCATAAGCCCAGGCAGGGCTTTCACACGGAGGTTGGGGAGGATCATGGGCAAGGCCAAACAGCCCCACCACTGGGTGGACATAAACAAGGGGGTGAAGGAGGACCTCTGAGTGTGGGAAATGTTCCTGGAGTCATACAACAGAGTGATGTTTCGGCAAGAGGAATGGGCCAGTAACGCAGACCTGGAGCTGTACACCAATGCAGTTCGGGGATTAGGTGTGGGGGCATATTTTCAAGGGGAGTGGGTGTCCGAGGCATGGCCAGACCAATGGAATGATTCAGGATTGACCAAGGATATCACATTTCTAGAGATTTTTCCCATCTGGGTGGCCCTGGAAATTTGGGGAGAGCGTATGGCAGGCCAATGGATTTCCTTCTAGTGTGATAACAAAGGAGTAGTGGAGGTTATCAACAGTCAGAGTGGCTACACGGTGTCAGTGGGCCTAAAACTGAGGAAGTTGGTGTTATTGAGGCTGCGCCTGAACTTATCCTTCAGGGCGCAGCACATTGAGGGTGAAAGAAATGATGTGGCTGATTGTCTTTCTTATTTAAAGATAGACTGATTCCTGGAGTTAGTCCCCCGGGCAGCACCTACCCAGACCATGGTCCGGGCCTGTATGTGGGAGGCTGAAATGCAAAAGCCAGAGCTTTGAATAAGGGGTCTTGGGTGGCCAACACTTTGAAGGCTTATGAGAAAGCATAGGAGAGCTTTCAGGTTTTCAGAGCCAGCTCAGTCTGGAAAATTGGGGAGCTGGTGCAGGAAGAGCAAGTCATGAGGTATGTGGTAAGGAGATGGGAGGAAGGTCTGGACCACTCCACCATGGCAGTACAGTTGGCAGGGATCAGTTGGAACTGCCAGGACCGGGGATGGGTGGACATGGCAGGTAGCCGTATGGTTAGGCAGATGATAATGGAATGGCAGAGGGATCAGGGCAAGGTACAGGATGGGAGGAGACCCCTCGGGGACCCACTACTGGTGAGGGTTTTAAGGGCGCTAGACCAGGTTTGCCATTCCGCAAAGGAGGCATGCTTGTTCTAGGCCATATTTGCCGTGATGGCAAGAGGGGCATGTTGAGTGGGGGAGATGGTAGCACCACAAAAAGGAGCAGTCCCAGTGGGGCTTCTTGAATGGAACATGCAGGTAGAGGAGAACACAGTGGTCATTCACCTCCCCAGGTCCAAAATGGACCAGCGGGAGGGGCACTATGGTAGTATTGAGTAGGCAGGTAGATGGGGGGGATGTGCTGTACAGGCCATGATTGAATACAGTGGGATACAGGGACGTGTCAGCGGGGCCTGGTTCATACATTGGGATGGATCCCTGGTGACGGGATACCAGGTGGGGCAGTGTAAAGTGGGCCACAGCATTTGTAGGTGAGAACTTGACAGAGTTTGCCCCCATTCTTTCTGGATTGGAGTGGCAATGGAACTGGTGGCTGCTGGGGCAGGGGAAGCCAAGGTCAAGCGGGTTGGGAGGTGGAAATCGAACTGCTATAAGAGATATGTGAGATGTTGACAATGGCTAATAGATGTCCCTTTCTCTCCACGCAATAGGTTCCAAGCGGCAAGTATGGCTCATGGGGCACTCATTCATATACTGGGCAGAGATTCGCAGCTGCCCAAGGTATAGGGATGCAGCTGCGACAGGGAGCGGAGCACACCAGAGTGTGATGGAAGGGCCTGAGAGGAATGAGGTGGCAGCAGTTGCTCCCCCTGTTGGGAGAGTTGCAGGTCCAGTGGTGCCAGCTGTATTGTGTGATAATACATGCAGGGGGCAATGACTTGAGGACATGGCCCTTGGGGTACCTGACGACCCACATAATCAAGGACTTAGAAAAGGTGAAGAACTGGTGGCCCATGGTAGTAATGGGTTGGTCAGAGATCACCTCCAGGAGGGTATGAAGGGGGAGTGCAGGCACCACAGGTGATGGAGGTGGCACATAAGTGGCTGAACAGGAAGGTAGTCAAGGCAGTAATTGAGATGGGGGGACCACCTTCTCCGTAGGGATATCTCGTATGATCAGGACATGGTGTACCGAGGGGATGGGGTCCATCTGAGTGAGTTTGGCATGGATCTTTTCCTTCGGCCGTTTGGGGATTTAATGGGGGAGATTAACAAAAAAGGCATGAAGGGGTAGCTCTCAAGGGTTGGAGCCCCATCTTCCATTGCAAGCTGGAGATGGGTCAGTAGAAAGGGTGGGAGCAAGAAGGGAAAAGGGGGGGCAGGCAGAAGGGGGGAGGAGGGTAAGTTCCACGGGCTGGGGACAAAGAACCCAGGCGTGGGAGTAATTGAGGGAGAGGAGGGATATAGAGCTAGGGGGGAGAATTGGGACTGTTATGTCCAAATGTAAATATAATTTATTAAAGACATGAAATGGGATGTTAAGTATGAATATAATTGTGCCTTTTATAAATAAATACTTAACGCCAGCGAGCATCCAAAAGTTAACAATGGAGTGGGCTGAGTTATTTCGAAGGTGGGGATCCAGGGACAATGAGGCTTGCTCTTTAAAGGCAGGCCATGTTGTCCTGGGAACCAACCAGAAAGGACAACAGAAGAAGGGGGAGGGGGGTAGGGTTGGCAGCAAAGAAGGGGACGGGTGATGACCTCAGGGGCTGGTCATATGAAAGGTATAAGGAACTCACTGGCTATTGGCCAAGGGGAGAGGCCGGGGGGAAAGGGGGGATCCCGGTGAGAGGGGACCTCAGGGGCTGCTTAAGGGCATGCAGGACTCAGGTAGCTCTCTTTCCTTGCTGTAATTTCCCACCCACCTGCCCTGCAGGAAAGAGAAGGGGGCAGAGGATGGCACTCTAAGCAGAGGCACAAAGGAGGTGCCTTCAGGAGGGCCTGGCTCAGGAAACAGGAGGGCCGCAAATGGGTGGCTGGGGGTCTGGGGCTAGGTGGAGCCCTGCCAGTGGTCTCGGTGAGACAAGGGGAGTAGCTTGGGGGGGTGGGAGCAAGAAGGGAAAAGGGAGGGGCAGGGAGAAGGGGTGAGGAGGGTAAGTTCCACGAGCTGGGGACAAAGAACCCAGGTGTGGGAGTAATAGGGGAGAGGGGGAGGGATATAGAGCTAGGAGGTGGATCAGCTGTGTTCACATCAAGCGGGTAAAGGGGGCTGGTCCAGGTAAGTGTGGCACCCAGTTATGGTGGCGGAAAGGGAGGGGCCTGATCACAGTGTCTGGACCCTGAAAAGCAGTGACGAGAAAGAAAGACCAAGAAGAAGAACCACATGAGGTGGAGAAGGGGACTGTTATGTCCGAAGGGGAATTGGGACTGTTATGTCCAGATGTAAATATGATTTGTTAAAGATATGAAATGGGATATTAAGTATGAATATAATTGAGCCTTTTTATAAATAAATGCTTAACGCTAGTGAGCACCCAAAAGTTAACAATGGAGTGGGCTGAGTCATTTCTGGCTGGGGATCCAGGGACAATGCCCTTAAGACATTTGAATGCCTCAATCTTATCACTTCTCTCCCTCCTTTGCTCTAGGGTATACATATTGAGCGCCATTAATTTGTCCTCATATGTTTTCTGATACAGTCCCACTCCCTGCATCATTTTGGTTGCCCTTCTCTGGACTACCTCCATTTTGTTAATGTCCTTGTTCAGGTACAGCCTCCAGTACTGCATGCAGTACTCCAGTTGGGGCATAACCAGTGTCTTGTAAAGCGGGAATATTACGTCCCTCTTACGATTTGTGATGTCCCTACTAATACACCCCAACATCCCTCTAGCCTTACGTACTGCTTTAGTGGTCTGCTTGGATGATTTCAGGTCATCTGTGATGATGATGATGCCCAAGTCTCTTTCTTCCCTTGTGATTGCCAGCATCTCCCCTCCCAACCTATTGATATCTTCAGGGTTTCTCTTCCCTATCTGCATAATTTTGCACTTCTTTGTGTTAAACCCCAGTTGCCGCTCTTCAGACAATTTTGCCACTTTTTTTTTACAGTTAAACTTTTTTATTAATTTTTCATAAGATATACAGACAAACCTCTTACAGTACAATGTGAGGATTTTTTTTTTTAAGAAATTGAGGCAGCATATAATAAGAACATTGCTACAATAGTACAAGGAACTTTAGGTTTAAAATATAGAAAACAATACAGGTCATGTAATTAGCATATACTTGACATTTGTAGTGAACTTAAAGCGGATAGTATGATTAGATACAGTTTATATTAAAATGTTACATAATTATATATGATGCTGCAAAAGGGAAAAAGTACATTCATAAAAGGATTGTGGAGTAATAAAGAATGATTGAGAACAGAGTATAGGAAAGAAAAGAATATAAGAAAGTTAAGAAGAGAAACTAAAAAAAGGGAAAGAAGCGAGACTACAATGATGGATCAGTAAACGGAAATCCATATATAAAGTCCATACATTGGTGTTGGAAGATTTAGTTGATTCAAAAATTAAAAACCCTGCCAACAATTGTTATATAACATGAGTCGGTCAGACAAGATATATATCATCTGGTCCAGAGAGGCATATTGCAATAGTTGGTTAATGATACTGGGAAGGGTAGGGATTATGTTGGATCTCCAATACATGAGGATTGTGCGTTTAACTTGAAGGAAGAGAATATTTAACCATCTGCTCTGCGAATATGAAATTTTATAAGAACGGTGATTAAAAATACCAAGAATGCAATGTTTATGGTCCAGTGTAAAAGGTTGACCTACCACTTTCATTGCAAATCTGTGAGTACAGTGCCAAATCTTTTGTATGAGGGGACAGTGCCATAAGATATGCAGTAAATCCCCATTGAGGGAATTGCAGTGCCAGCAATTGTTATTGTTCAATAAACCCATTTTTTGTAATACAACAGGAGTTCTGTACCACAAATGAAGGATCTTGGTTTGAATGAGGGTACTGCATTTATCATTAAAAGATTTGTGACAGAAGAGCTAACATTGGTACCATTGTGCTTGGTGATATCATATTGTAACAAAGTACTCCATCTGTTTTTAGCATTGACAGAGTAGTCAGGAAGGATATCACAAATAAAACAGTGCTATTTAAATTGGATGTTGTTTTTATCCATTTAGAGATGTGCTTATCATACAGAGAATTGATAGAGAAGGGTGTGAGGTAAGAGTTGCATGCGGTACGAAGCTGTAGATATTTCCAAAAATCCTGATGGGGAAGATTCAATATGCCTTGTAGGTCGGTGTAAGATTTTAACTTTAATGACTTGGGTTCGAGTATATCCTGCAAAAAGAGAATACCCTTATTTTTCCAGGTACGACAAAAAATGGGGTGATTATCAAGAAATATATGGTGGTTACCCCAGATGGGGGTGTAAGCTAAGGGTTTGGGGTTAGATTTAATATGCTTGTGAATGATTTTCCAATAGAATATAGAAGCAGCTATGGTAGGGTGAGACTTATTGCCACTTTTTTCAGATCTCTTCTTATTCTGCCCACGCCATCTGGATCATCTATGCTGTTGCAGATCTTGGTGTCATCTACTAACAGGCAAACCTTACCCTCCAGTTCATCTGTAGTGTCACTGATGAAGATATTGAAGAGGACTGGCCCCAGGGCTGATCCCTGAGGTACGACACTTGTGACCTGTATCTCTTCTGACTGTATACCATTTACCACCACTCTCTGGTTTTTGCCCACCAGCCAGTTTGCCACCCAGTTGACCAATGTCTGACACAACCTGAGCCTACCCAGCTTATTAATCAATCTTGTATGTGGAACATTTTAGAAAGCTTTGCTGAAGTCAAGATAGGTGACATCAACTACACCCCCTTGGTCTACCACTCTGGTTACCCAGTCAAAGAAATCTATGAGATTAGTTTGACAGGATCTTCCTTTTGTAAACCCATGCTGTCCTGGATCCAGTGCTCCTATGGATTCCAGGTGTTGCACTATCCTTTCCTTAAGGAGTGCCCCCATAATCTTACCCACCACTGAGGTAAGACTGACTGGTCTGTAGTTTCCTGCCTCCTCCCTGCTGCCACTCTTGTGGAGCGGGATGATATGATCCTTCATCCTGTCTTCTGGAACCTCTCCTATACTACTTATGGCTCTGCTCATTCTGCCCTTAGCTTCTTTAGTACCCTGGGATGTGTGCCATTAGGTCCCATGGCCTTGTCCACCCTGAGCTTAGTGAGCTCTTGTAGAACCCGTTTCTTTGTGAAGGGACCTGTGTACACCTCCCTCCCCTTTGTCCATGGTGCTGAGCTGTTGGCCCTGCCCTACCCTCTCCTCAGTACATACTGAGCAGAAGTATCTTTTTAGGATAGATGCTTTTCCTTGGTCCTCCTCCACACACTCCCCCTTGTCCCCTTTGATCTTAGCAATAAACACTCTAGATTTTCTCCTGCATCTATAGAAAGTTTTGTCCCCTTCTTTTACTGTTCATGTTAGTGTTTACCCCAGTTTGAGCCTTTGCCTGCCTTCCTGTTTCCCTTAAGGAAGTTTAGTTTGCCTCCCTACCTTCATTCCACTGCGTTCCCTTACATTTCCTGAAGGCCAACCTTTTTGCTCGTACCTTTTCTGCTACTGTTTTTGAGAACCAAAGTGATTTCCTCCTCCTTCTTTTGCTCTTGCTTTTCTCCCTAACACAGTGGGATGTTGCTTCAAGTATTGCATCCTTAATGCTTGCCCACTTTGCCTGTACCCCCTGACCTGTATTTCTTCTTGCCAGGGCTAGCTTAACTCTGTTGGCCATCTTATCAAAGTCAGCTCCTCTAAAGTCCCATATTTTTGCCTTGGAATGGGATGATGTAGTTCTAGTGGCCAAACTGAACCATACCATGTGATGGTCACTGGCCCGCAGGTGATCTTATACATGGAGATCTGTGATCCTGCCAGAGGAAGTGGTGGGGGCGGAAACAATCACGGGATTTAAGAATGCATGGGATAGACATAAAGGAATTCTAGAGGTCAGGGGTAAGGGGCAACAGACTTCTAGGAAAACAAACTGAACTTACAAGCTCAAATGGGCAGACTGGGTGGGCCATAGGCCCTTATCTGCCGACACTGTCTATGTATCTATGTATCTATGTATCCTTTCCCCATTAGTCAGTACTAATCTCATAGATTTCTTTGACTGGGTAACCAGAGTGGTGGACCAAGGGGGAGCAGTTGATGTCACCTACCTTGACTTCAACAAAGCTTTTGACACTGTTCCACATAGAAGATTGATAAATAAGCTGGGTAGACTCGGGGTGGGTCAGAAGTTGGTCAACTGGGTGGCAAACTGGTTGTGGACAGAAAACAGAGAGTGGTGGTAAATGGTATACAGTCAGAAGAGATGCAAGTCACAAGTGGGGTACCTCAGGATCAGTCCTGGGCCAGTCCTCTTCAACATCTCATTAGTGACCTTGCAGATGGACTAGAGGGTAAGGCTTGTCTGTTTGCAGATGACACCAAGATCTGCAACAGAGTAGATGATCCAGATGGGGTGGGCAGAATGAGAAGAGATCTGGATAAACTAGCAGAATGGTCAGAAGAGTGGCAACTGGGATTTAATGCAAAGAAGTGCAAAATCATGCACATAGGGAAGAGAAACCCTGAAGCCACCTATAGGCTGGGAGGAGTTGCTAGCAGTCACAAAGGAAGAAAGAGACTTGGGCATCATCATCACTGATGACCTAAAATCATCAAGCAGACCTCTAAAGCAGTAGGTAAGGCTAGGGGTGTTAGGGTGTATTAGTAGGGGTATCACAAGTCGTAAGAGGAGGTAATAATCCTCTGTACAAGACACTAGTTAGGCCCCATCTGGAGTACTGCGTGCAGTATTGGAGCCACATCTTCACAAGGACATTAACAAATTGAGGCAGTCAGAGAGGCAGCCAAAATGGTGCAGGGACTGCATCAGAAGACATATGAGTACAGATTAACGGAGCTCAATATGTATACCCTTGAGCAAAGGAGGGAGAGAGGTGATATGATCGAGGCATTCAAACACCTTAAGGGCATAAACAAGGTGAAAGAGTCTAACATGTTTAAATATAAGAAAAATAGCAGGACAAGAGGACACGGCATGAGATTAGAGGAGGCCGATTAAGGGGAATGTGAGAAATTCTTTTTCACAGAAAGGGTGGTGGATGCATGGAATGGCTTACCACAAGAAGTGGTGGCTATGAATACAGTGCAGGGCTTCAAACAGGCATGGGATAGGCATAAGGGAGCAATACAAATGACTATGAATAGATAGGCCTCTGACAGAGCAAAGGCCGATGGCACATTTATAAGGTAGAAAAAGAAATGGGCAGACTGGATGGGCCTTGCGGTCCTTATCTGCCGTCAATTTCTATGTTTCTATGTTTCTAGATCCAAGATAACCCTGTCTATTATGGGTTGTTGTACCAATTGTTGGAGACCCTCCCCCTGCAGGGAATCCACTGTGTGCAAAGTTCTGGTGGATATTCATGCTGGGATTGATCAATCTGTATCTGGCATATTGACGTCTCCCATTATCAGAACCTCCCCCTTAGCTGTCATGCTTTGTATATCTTCTAACAGTAATGTGTCTGTGTCCTTCCCTTATCTGGAGGCCTGTAGACAACCCCATTTGGTATAGCTGTCACATTTCTTGTTTCCAGGGTGACCCACAGTTCTTCAGGATCCTTATGTGTATTCTGAATTTCTGTAGCTTTGATATTTTCATTGACATAAAGGCCCCCCTTTTTTCACCTCGATCTCTTCTGAGCAGTACATAGCCAGGTACTAAAGTCTCCCAAGTGTGGTTACTGGTGAACCATGTCTCGCTAATTGCTACTATATTCAGTTATTCTCTGCCATTGCTGCCTCCAGGTCTGGGACCTTCTTTCCATTGGCCAGATTTCAGTGCGTTAGTTGTGGGGCGAGGTCCAGCTTTTCCCCTGCACGTCTTATGGGGAGTCAGACCTTTTTCCTTACCTGGTGATGCAAATGAACTACAAACATGTTGAACTGCTGTTTGATCACTAGCTGAGGGGGAGGGGTGCTCTTCCCATTCGATGTATCGGGTGCTGCATTCCTCTCCCCATTTGCTAATTTAAATATTCTGCAAAGACATCAAACTTTTGCCCTAATGCACTCCTTCCTTAATCAGATGCAGTCCACCAAATTTAAAGAACTTTCACTCCCTAAACTGTTACCAGTTACCTACAAATTTGTGTCATTTTTCCTGGCATCAACCCTTAAGCCACATGTTTAGCTCCCTTCCTGTATCTTCCCTTCTCTGACCTTTTGTCCATCTGTCTCCCTCTCCCTGACTGACAGTACTTCAGAGAGGGAGATGCCATATGAAATGGATGGCAGTTTTTCTCCCAGCCTGGTCAGGTGTTCCTTGGTCTCCTCAACTGACCAACTGGTGAGATCGTTAGTTCCTAAGTGTACCAGGATGTCAATGTTTTCTCCTGCTTCATGAACAATTTTAGCAATGTGGTCAATGTCTCTGCACACTGATGTACCTGGGAGACATCTGACCATTATCTCTGGCCAGAGGTAGGTATCAACCCCCAGAATCATGGAGTCTCCTATGATCAGAAGTATTTTGGATTTCCTTTTTTCCTTTTTTGTTTTGGTCCCTAATTTGAGTGAGTTTTGTAGTGTTAGCTCCTGTGCTGCTGTGTTCTGTACTGCACAGGAGCTACTGTAGCACTACAAAACCCACCCATAATAGGGACCAAAATAAAAAAGGCAAAAAATGAAATCTAAAACACTTTTGATCATAGGAGATAGATAATGGTCAGATGTCTTCAGGTACATCAGCATGGAGAGACACTGACCGCATTGCTAAAATTGTGCAGGAATCTGCTTATAGGTTCCTCCAGTACCCCACTTCCCCTGTTACCTATTGCCTCCTTCCACACTGTGTGAAAAGGTCCCATTGGACTGCCTCCCCTCCCCAGTTATGTTAATATGTTGTTTAAGAAGATGCAAATAGTTGGAAACTTGAAACTCCTAAAAATGCAGTTAATGCTAGTATCACTGGCTGAGACGTGGCAAGTCTGGAATACTTAATCAAGTCTATCTAAATTCTTTCCTACCAATCTGATGTAGTGCGGTATATGAAAACTCTGGGTTGCTGCATATTATGTAGATGTACAGTGAAGCCCACCACAATGAACCCCAGTCCTGTAGCATTCAACAGCATTTACTGCAGGAAATAATGCAGTTTCAATGGAAATTAATCCTTTTTGTCATGCAGGAAACTGTGACACTGCACTTCCTCCTGGCAGGCTTTACTGTACATTGCCTAATTTTATTTGACCTGAACAGATTACCAGGAACTGTTTATTACTATGAGACATTTTTGGTTATGACACAGGTAAGGTGCATTATGGCAAAGCAGGCTTCTGTTGCATGTCATTGATGCGAATGAATATAGCAATTTTTCTTCTACAGCCCTCGTATGTAGCTAAACCTGGGACTGCAAATTCATGTGCCCTACTATAAGTAGGCAGATGTATCAATTCCTACAGTTATTCAGTTTTGGCTAATAGTTTATAATAAGTTCTTATTAAACTAATAAAAATAATAAACAAAGATCATCTTAATGATCATCTCTTGGCAGATGCTGTAGCTAAAGTGTTAGACAGATGAAGGCATGATTTGTTTTGGTGTAGCACACTAATCGTAGGGCAGTTTCTTATCCAGGGCTTTAATGTGGGTGGAATAGCTGAGGTTTGGATCTAACCACACACTGAGTACTTGAAGCCGGGTGTGTCTTCAAGCAGATTTCCATCCAGACTGTCAATGATAGGATATGTTGGAGCATTGCTAGTCCATGTCTAGTGCCAAAAGTAATGGAGGCAGTTTCTTAGGGATTTACTTCAAGCCTGTTTGAGTGGAACCAGTGGTGGACATTGTCAAAGTCATGCTAAACTGATGATTCCAGTTTAGGGGTTGAAATACAAGAAGCAAATAGAACTGTGTCATCTGTAGACATGGGTATGTGTGAAGAGACACAGGTGATGTGGAGGCCATTTATGATGATGGAGAATAGAATTGGGCCACAGATTTATTTTTTAAGTTTAAGAAGGTACAATACCTTTAATTAATAAAACAACAATCCTTGTAAACAGAGGTGAGGTTAACACACTGAGCTTTTAACATAGAAATAAATAGGTACACAACACAGATTTGTTTTATCAATCAACAAGCTATTATTCTATGGAATCTATTGAAGATTTAAGAATGGACACTGGTCCTGGTTAAAATGATCTGATTTACTAGCTAAAACATGTGAGACTCTTTCATTATTTCCAACAAGACTTCCTATTTTGGATTATTACTTATAGGGTGGAATGATAGGGGTTCTCCATTTATTAAGGAGTAACCTTTTGAAACCTAGTGGAGCTGCTAGATTTCAGTTTATTTGATGTATTTTAAATTTTGGATCTGAGATGTAATTTCTAACACAAACAGAGATGAAAAGAGGGGTATTTTGGATTTACTGATTGATTCATATGTCTCATGAATCTCTTGCCAGACCTTAAACATCTTTAGGTATTTACTGGGCATATGTAACAAGCTGGCTCGTGACGTCTGGCATCTCCAGCATTCCCCAAATGGGAACTAATTCATGTGTTCTAATTTCTTGAGAGAATAATAATAGCAGTGCAGTATTTTGAATGGGATAGTCCTGCTTTAATTCTTTTTGCAGCTATAGTGAGCATTTTACCATATCCATGACAAGTCTTTGTCTGTTATTGATTCACCAATTCTTCTTATCAAGTTGTCTTAGCTTAACACAACCCACACGTAATGTTCTCAGTGTCTGATATCAAATAATATACCATACTAATCCCTATTTTCATTGATGCTGCTTGAGTTATTTGTTGGAATTATTTATTTTTGGGGGGTTTAAAATTTATATCCAAAATAGTCAGGTAATGCTTTCCTGACTTGACTTGATACCTTACAAATTGAAACCTATGTAATTTAAATCTTCTTAACTTATGTACAGGATAATAAAGCTTTAGTTATTAGATTTATCACACCATTCAGGTTTGAAATTCCTATTTCGACCAGTCTTGATTTTCCATTATCCTATTATTATTATACAACAATGCTGGGTTATTCCATAGTGAATTTAGATGAACCAGAAGATTTGACAGATTAAGTGCTCTCTGAATCTTGTTAATGTAATTTAAGGAACCCATTATGCAGTTCAACTGTTTAAATATCTGGGGGTTACCCTAGACAGCACCTTGTCTTACTCTGAACATATTGAGAGCATTGTCAAGATTGTGAACACCTTCATAGGACTTCTCTTTAGACATAGGAGCTGCCTCACCAATGAAGCCCTAAGTATTGCCATTCGGAGCTTTGTCATATCAATAATTGAACATGGGCTTATGATCTATGGCTCTGCCACTGACACCGCACTTCAACGATTAGCCATTGCCCTTAACAAGGCATGGCATCTACTGACCTCTGCTCCACACCTCTCACATACCTGTGACATCTACAAGCAGGCAAACTAGCTCCAACTCCCCAGCAGACTCAAGTACCAGACCTGTATGCTAGCAAAATATATTACCTTAAATCTCCTACCCTCTAGGGTTCAGTCCTTACTGGCCACAGGTGTGGCCTTTGCCTAACCAGGAGCTCAGAATATGTTACTTTTTCTGTTACACACTGCCACACTACCCAAGGACAGTGCTCCTTTACATACAGAGCCTCATCCCCGTACAACTCACTTCTACCTGCTGTTACCAATGACACTACCCTGGGCACTTTCAAGTGCTGCCTACATCAGCACCTTGTCATAATAACCTCCTGTGAATGTTTCGCCTAACTAAACTTTCTCTCCTTTCCTCTGATTCCCCCCTCTAAGTCCCTCCCACCTTTATCCCTTCCACTATCTCCTATCTCATCCCTTTTTATTTCCCCACTATTTTCTACATTCTTTCCCCATAGCTTCCTCTACATGTATCTACCATCTCTCCTAGCAGTTTCTAATTTATTCTAGTGAACCACATTACAATTGTGTTTTTTTATTGTACATATGTTCTTGAATAATATACACAAATTACTGTAACTTAACATACATACTGTGAATGATTGCACACATTACAGTAATTTCATATGAAAGCTTTAATGTACCCAACAAAGTATATGGCTGCTTGAAACTACTGTACTTGTTATTGTCCTCACTATGTTCTATATTGTTTCCCTGATGTGGAACCTTTGTAAAAGAGCCTGGGCTCAAAGGTGTCTTCCAAAATAATAATAAACATAAACATAAACTTATTCAGAGTAGTAATACAATCAAAATTAGACATCTTGTTGAGGGCAGCTATTCATTGTTTTACAGTGAACCCAGCAGACAATTTTTTTGCTGATATATTTTTTGAAATATGGTATACAGACAGTTTAAAAAGAAAAAAAAAAGTATATTTTTTCTACCAAGGTAGCCCAACCCCACCTTCTTTCCAAGGGATCTAAGTTTTTGGAGTTCCATCCCGTGTGTTTTATCCTCCCACAAATAGTTTTTAACCATTGTGTTAATGTAGTGGAAAATGCTTTCATTTAATGTTATTGGAATGTATTGAAACAAATTATTTTAGTTGCCACCATCATTTTAATTGAATTGATTATTCCCCACAGTGAGAGATTAAGCTTTTGCATTTCTTGAGATCTGCTTCAGTTTCCTTAAGAAAGGGAGAACATTTTAGATCTGAGATCTTTTACAGGATTGGTGGAATTTTCATGCCTAGGTGTGTTTGTTACTGAACATGACTTGAATGCTTAAGAGAAAGTTGAAATTGAAAGGCCATCTCCCCCTGGTAAACTTATGGTAAGTAAGTGAAAGAGTAGTGTCTGCGTTTTCTGCCAGTTAACCTCTAGCCCTTAAGTAAGTGCAATGTTTTATAATATTTTGTTAAGGGCATATATTAAATCCTGTGGATTTCTGACTGTTAACAGTAATTCATTTGTATAAGCATTAACTTTATTATTAAATTTCCCAGTGTTTATCCCTTTTATGCATGCACACTACTCAGTTTTCTTTATCAGTGGTTCAATAGCCAAGATAAAAAGGTAGGAAGACAAAGAGAAACACTGTTTGGGGCTTCTGTATAATCTGAATGCATGTGAGATGAATACATTTGTTATGATTTCTATCAGTATTTGTACAATACTTTGACCAATTTGATAAAATCTTCACCTACGTTCATTTCCTTTGGGATGCTATACAGGTAGTCAAATTCCAACACATGTAAAGCTTTAAAGAAATTTAAAGCATGGACTGCTGCCTGAACTTTATATTTGTTCACTGCCCAGGTGGACCTCAGAAGCCTTCTAACATTCTTCACTACAGTTCTATGCCATAAGAATTCCACCCATTTCCCTCCAATTAGTTGTGAAATTCCATTTTAAATATTTTTGCTACAATTTTTGTTAAGACCTTAAGGTGCTGACATAATTAGAACATATAGGAATTTTGGACTGATATAGCAGTCCACAGCACAGCAAGGGTTAATCCTAACAGGGGATCTTTATTGTTCTTGGGTAATACATTAAGATAGGCTTTACTTTCTTTGTTTTACTAAACTAGGCAAGGCTTGATTTATAATTGTCTCATTTGTGATTTTGTAGAATTCTCCTACAATTCCATCTGGTCCTGGCATTTTATTAAGATTGAGGTCTCTTCTTACATCAGATATTTATTTCTGTGCTAAGGGTTTGTTAAGGAAGTCCTTATCTAGGTTATTCAATTTGTATATGCTGAGATTAGATGAGAAATTTTGAAGGAATTCAGGCGACAAATCATATTTTTCATATATTTTCCATAGAATTATTCCACGTGTTTCTTAATATTTTTACTTATTATTTTGCTTGACCTTGGTTGTCCTGCTGTATTGATACTTTGTTTTTTGCTCTTTCTTTAAATATAAAGCCTTCTTCCCCACCTCCCAGTAGTACTGTTTCATCATGGATATGGCAAATTCAGCTTCAGGAGAATACATTTTATTAATTCCATATTTTAAGAGAGTTAAGTTTATGCAGAGGTTTTGGGGTGCCTATGTGGATTCTTCTGTATGCCTGTCCTATGTTACGTAATTTTGTTTTCTTTTGCAGACACTTATGTTTGTAACTCTCTCTTTTTATTTGCTGAATTGCTAATTACGTGGGCCCTCAAGAAAGTATTAAGGATGTCCCTTACAAAACAATGGGAACTTCTGCATTATCATCACTCTCAATTAATTCAATAATTTCTTGATTCACTCAGTCTCTGAATGTTTTGTGTTGCTGTAGGGAAGTATTACATCTCCAGCAGAAAACTTTTAACCTTTCCTTATCTAGGCACATACAGCACTCAGACTGATCAAGACATGATCAGATTATTAGAGCCCTGCTTATTTCTGCACTACTAATCCCCTTACCTAAATGTCTGGATATTAATAGATAATCAGTTCAGCTATAAGAGTTGTGCTTGCTGAAAAGAAAGAGTAGTCCCTAACTTTAGGGTGTACAAGTCTTCATGTTTCTATCAAGGTGAAGTAATCTATTAGCTTTTTAAGTGCTTTCTTTGATTTAGTGGGCTCTTGAGGTTTATGAGATTGGTTTGTATGCAGCCAGTTATGCACCACCTCATTAAAATCTCCTCCTATGATTATCTCATTATCTTTAATGTCACAGAGGTGTCTTACAATGTCATAAAAAAGGGGTCTTGGCCTTTGTCGGTAGCATAGAAAATAAAAATGAATATTAGTTTACCATTTATTGCACCTCTTAGGATCTGGACTCTACATTCAAAGTTTACCTCTTTCTTAAAAATGATGGATGTGCCTCTTTTCTTGGTATTGTAAGTATTGAATTCGACTTGAGTTACCCAGGATCAGCTTTGTTTAATTTCTTCCTGTTGTAAAAAATGTGTCTCTTGTAACAGTGCAATGTCTATCTTTTTTTTTTGTTTGTTTTTTTGTTAGATAGCTCAAAAACCTTTTTTATCTTTACAGGAGAACCCAACCCATCAACATTCCAGTATGGAAAGGAATAGTTATTAATATTTATTTTGGAATAATTCTAAGAACACCTCAAATACTATTAAATAAAAATATGGACAAAGCAATATTATTCTTCTACATGAAACAATTAAAACTTTACTGCTTTCTTAGTTTGCTTACTAAACCTAAAGAAACCAGTGTAATTTAGAAACAGCCAGTGAAATGTCCACTTTTATCTCGATAATGTCTCATTTAATCACTACCACTAGTTTTGCCTATAAAAAGTTAGGATTCAATAAAGAAGAAAGGAAAGCTGAATTTATACAGTCTAGTGTTTGTATCTCAGATTCTTACTAATACAAATATGAATGACCCAAGCACTACACATCTATGCAATTAATAGAATTGTTGCTCTTGAGGGCATTGGAAAAACTGTATCATATTGTCTAGAAGGAAAGTACAGTGCACTGATGGTGCTTCACTGCACAGAAAAAAGACAGTTCCTTAGCAATCCTAAGACTTATGGTGCTGTACTACACTTGAGTTGATCAAAGGTATAAGCAATAGTCTTTGGTTTTTAAACACTTTACAAATGATGGCCAAGCTGTGAACTCTCATTTCAGAAAGTCATGCTCTGTTAAACCATGAACGAATTCAATATTGCAGTTGGTATTACCTGTGCCAGTGAATGAGGTTCTATGAGCTAACTTAAGATATCTCTGTCAAACTATTGATTAAAAAATAACTGGATTCCATTCTTATAGAAATGTGAACAAATATGCTGGGGGAAGTGTTCATTTATCTTAGTTTAGCCTCCATATACAATTTTAATTTAAAAAGTTGTGAGTTTGTTGTCTGTCAATAGGTCTGTTCATAAAAAAATCATCCCCATCAGTCCGTATTTGTTTGTTTTGTGCTATTTGTTCTCCCCCTTCCTTGTTTGTATTTGCTGATCTACAGATCATCTTTTTATTATTAATAATATTTTTGGGAGATGTGGCAAAATTATTAAAGTGGTTATTACCTGCCTATAAGAAGTAAGGCAGTTTAAAAGTAATGCTAATTTTAGGTCACAAGTCTACCTGATCTTAAATTTTGGATCAGCTCTTCATGGTAATAACCTGACCATAAGTAGTAAGACAGATCAAAAGTAATGCTGTATTTTGGGATATAAGTTTGCATGATCACTACCTGTGGCTTGGTGGATTGGTTTACCTGTTTGTTTTACGTTGTTAGTTTCCCCAACTTTCTTTAGTTGCTAGCCTACAGACTAGCTTCCTATTGCTAATCACATTTGTTTGGGAGAAGTGGCCACCTTGTGGTAACAATCTGCCAATAAGTAGTAAAGCAGATCAAATGGGAGCAATCTTAGACCTCGTACTCTCAAACGGGGCAGTGAGAGGATCTCAGATCTAGAAGTGGGTTGCCATCTGGGGACAAGTGACCATCAAACAGTGTGGTTCACATTAAACTCAGCTACAGAGTCAAGCTATACAAAAGTGAGGGTACTGGACTTTAGGAGGGCTGACTTTGGCAAGATGGGAGAGTGCCTCAGAAAAGCACTAGCAAACAGGCTAGAAGGAGGTGTGGAGCAACAATGGGGAATCATCAAAACTGCCATCACAGAGGCAACAAGCCTTTGTGTGAAGCAAATAAACAAATCAAAATGAAAGAAAAAGCCACTATGGTTCTCAAAAGAGGTGGCTGTGAAAGTCAGGAAGAAAAAGATAGCATTCCGGAAGTATAAGGAAACACAGAAGGAGCAGGACAGAGAGCTGTACCAGTTAAGCCAGAAGAAAGCAGGGAGGGAAGTCAGAATAGCAAAGGCCCAAACTGAGGAAAAGATAGCCAACTCATTTAAGAAGGGGGATAAAACCTTTTATAGGTACATCAGCGAGCATAGAAAGACAAAGGGAGGAATAGTGAGGCTGAATAGAATGAACGATTGGGTGGGCAGAGGACAGTGAAAAAGCAGGGATATTGAATGAATATTTCTGCTCAGTATTCACAAAGAGGAGGAAAGTGCCTAATCCAATTAACAGAAGCACTCTTGATAGAGGTCGATCCCAGTCCTTTCACAGAAGAAAGGGTTCTGCAAGAACTCCTAAAACTGAAGGTGGACAAAGCAATGGGTCCTGATGGAATTCACCCCAGAATTCTAAAAGAATTAAGGGAGGAACTAGTGAAACCACTGGCTACTCTTTTTAATAAATCATGGGAGGATGGTGTGGTACCAGACGACTGGAGGAAGGTGGATGTGATTCCCCTTCACAAAAATGGGACCAAGACAGAGGCAGGAAACTACAGACCTGTCAGTCTGACCTCTGTGGTAGGAAAAGTGATGGAGTCACTTCTGAAGGAAAGAATAGTTGAGTACCTTGAGGCCAGTGGAGCACAGGACCCGAGGCAGCATGGGTTCACAGAGGAAAGGTCATGTCAGATGAATCTAATAGATTTCTTTGACTGGGTGACCAAAGTAGTAGACCAGGGCGGGGCTGTGGACATGGCCTACCTAGACTTTAGCAAGGCATTTGACACAGTCCCACACAAAAGATTAATAGTCAAATTAACCAGCCTGGGAGTGGGTCCCAGGATGGTAGCCTGCAAAACATTGGCTACACAACAGGACACAGAAGGTAATTGTAAATGGAGTCCACTCTGAAAAAAGAGGGGTTACTAGTGGGGTACCACAGGGTTCAGTATTGGGTCCAGTCCTTTTTAATGTCTTCATCAGTGACATTGCAGAGGGACTGGAAGGAAAAGTATGCCTTTTTGCAGATGACACAAAGATCTGCAACAGGGTTGATACACAAGGAGGCATGGAAAGGATTAAAAGGGACTTGGCAGGTTGGAGGAATGGTCAGAAGTATGGCAGCTAGGATTCAGTGCAATGAAGTGCAAAATAATGCACCTGGGAAACAAGAACCCAGGGGAAGAATACACAATGGGTGGGAAGGTAGTAACAACAACAAAAAAGAAAAGGGTCCTGGGGGTAATCATATCAGATGACCTTAAGGTTAGCAAGCAATGTGAGAAGGCAGTAGGGAGCGCTGGGGGTGTACTGGGATGTATAGGGAGAGACATCAGCAGCAGAAAACAGGAAGTTGTTATCCCTCTGTACAGACAGTTGGTGAGACCCCATCTGGAGTACTGTGTCCAGTTCTGGAGACCTAATCTCCGCAAGGACATAGACAGGATAGAGGTAGTCAGGGAGGGCAACTAAAATGGTGCAGAGGTCGGCAAGAGAAGCCGTATGAGGAGAGACTAAGGAGCTTAATATGTATACCTTGAGGAAAGAAGAGAGGGGACACGATAGAAACTTTTTAAGTACCTCAGTGGAATCAACAAAGTCCAAGTGGGTAGCATCTTTCAGAAAAGAACTTACAAGAACAAGGGACACAATTTAAAGATAGAGAGGGGTTCAGGGGCAATGTGAGGAAGTATTATTTCACAGAGAGGGTAGTGGATACATGGAACAGCCTTCATGAGGAGGTTGTGGGGTCTAAAACTGTGGGAGATTTCGAGAATGCATGGGACAGACATAAGGCAATTCCTGTGGGGGGGGGTAGGAAGAAATAGGCTGTTGGTTAACTAGGCTCTGCGGCCTATCCTGTAGGTAGGGAAATGGGCAGACTAGATGGGCCTAGCGGTCCTTATCTGCTGTCAAAGTCTATGTTTCTATGTAAATGTAGTGCTGCTTTATATATACAAGACACTAGTGAGGCCCCACCTGGAGTACAGTGTACAGTTCTGGAGACCATACCTACGTAAGGACATAGACAGGGTAGAGAAGGTTCAGAGGAGGGCAACAAAGATGGTGCATGGATTGCATCACAAGTCCTATGAAGACAGGTTGAAGGAACTGAACATGTACTCCCTGGAGGAGAGGAGGGAGAGAAGGGATATGATAGAGACATACAAGTATCTTACAGGGAGGAACAGGGTGCAGGAAAACACTATTTTTAAGCGAAAAAGATGTTCCAGGACTAGAGGGCATGGGATGAAGCTGGAGGGAGGACGATTCAGAAGAAACATGAGAAAGAATTTCTTCACAGAACGGGTGGTGGACAAGTGGAACACCCTGCCAGAGAAGTGGTGGGGGATGAAACAATCATGGGATTTAAGAATGCATGGGATAGACATAAAGGAATTCTGGAGGTCAGGAGTAAGGTGCAACAGACTTCTAGGAAAACAAACTGAACTTACAAACTCAAATGGGCAGACTGGGTGGGCCATAGGCCCTTATCTGCTGACACTGTCTATGTATCTATGTATGTATGTATGTATCTATATATCATAAGTTAGCCTGATTGCAATTGCGACTCGGCTCTAGTAAAGCATGAATAGTATCATTAAGGAAATGAATTTCTATTCACCACTACTTGGCTATGGCTAATTTAAATGATCTTTTAAATGTACCAAATGTATTAATACTGAATATCAGCCTTATCTGTAATAAGATACATGAATGTGTATTAAATTCTAGCATTTGTGATGGTTTCTCTAGCAAATTTTAGAAGCTGTGAGTTTTTTACTACACAGTTCATTCACAAGATTTGGGTAATCACATGATGAATGATGTAAGCACTTGATCTGTGGTGCTTCCTTGTTTAAAATTTCATCTCTAATTGGTATGTATATTTAATTGTGCTCCTATAATGCCAACTCCACCTCCCTGATGAAGAAGGTATTCCCTCGAAGCACTGGGAAATGTGCTATGTCCACCAAAAATAAAGCTGTTTCTTTATCCAGAGCACAATTGAATGATTATGTTTCTTCCTCTGTTGTAACATATTTGGCTATTGGTAATGCTGATCCCCAAAGTGGCCAGTTTGTGCGTTGGTCTGTGTTTGTAGTATATGTTCAGTGTCCTAAGCAAGTCCTCATAGAATCTGCCCTTCAGACAATGAGTACTTTTCGTTACTGTGTGCTGCAGCATTTTCAGCCTGTCCTTGTCTTTCCTTAAGTGAGGGCTCCAGAACAGGGTACAGTACTCCAAGTGTATCTTTACCAGTGACCTTTAGAGAGGTAGTAATAACTCCTTTCTACTGCTGTCAAATCTCATCACAATATACCCCCAATATCCTCGTTGCCTTGCTGTAGGCCTTTGTTTAGTGGAATTACTTATGATGACTCCCATCTCCTTTTTCTCAGTAGTAGTGTCTAGCTTACCCATCCCTTCCAATATTCCGTCCTTCATTTCCCTTTGCCAGTGTGTATCACTTTGTCCTTTTTTAATGCTGAAATTCAACTACTAAAGCCTACACCACATCTCCAACCAGGTCCCTCTGCAACTCAGTTAACCTACTCACTGTCTACCCTACCACAGAGCTCAGAGTCATCTGTAAAGACACACATCTTGGCAATTGCATTGGCAATTGTATTTATATGGTGCCCAATCCCTGAGGATCTGGGCACTGTACAATGCATAAAACAAAACAAAAACAATAATTAAATAACAGAATTATAAATCATTTAAAATCAAGAATCCAGGCCAAACATAATTAAAAAAAGTGGGTTTTCAATGATCTTTTAAAAGCAGCTAGTGAAAGAGCACCTCTCACTTCCTGGGTAAGGGTGTTCCAAAGAATCAGGGCTGGTACACCAAGCACCCTATCACCTGAGGATTTTAACCAAGATCTGGATATGACAGGAGGCTTTCCTCCACTGACTAGAGGCTGCAACCAGGAGTGTATGGCAGCAGGAAGTCTTGCAGGTAACCTGGACCTAGACCATGCAGGGCCTTGTATGTCAACAAGCAAACCTTGAAACTAATGCGCCACCAAACCAGGAGCCAGAGGAGACCACAGTGAACCAGTGTGACATGCTCAGACTGGGAGGTCCCAGCAACCAGCTGGACTACTGCATTCTGAAAGAGCTGTAGGTGATACATCAGCCTTGCAGATAACCCAAGGTGGAGAATGTTACAGTAGTCCATCCTAGACAAGACTAAGGTGTGCACCAATGATGCCAGATCAGTTGGTTCAAGATAGGGCTTGATCTGGGTGATGTCACAATGATGGTAAAAACCACTGTGGACAACAGCTAACATTTGGAACTCCAGAGTCAGCTTGAAGTCCTGAGTGACTCATTGATTCTTCACCCTATCTGCGGCATGAAGGGCTATGCCATACAACTCAGGAAAGGCTGCACTACCACTTGTTGCTGTGGAACCTGACTGGCCTGGCTCCACAAATAACACCTCCATCTTAAATGGATGAAGTATAAGTCAACTAGCCACCATCCAGTCTTAGATTTCTCTGAGGCTCTCACTCAGTTCCAGGACAGCTACATTACCATCAGGGGCACAAGACCTGAATTCCATCTCCTACATCACTGATGAACATATTGAAAAGGACTGGACTCTGGACTGAACCATGTGGCACTCCACTTATGACCTCTCCACAAATGTGATACCATTTACCTCTACCCTCTGCTGTTTTCCCCATAACCAGCTACCGATCTATCTAACTATTACCTTTGCCGGATCCAAGGCCACTACATTCTCCAGTAACCTACTATGTGGCACTGAGTCCAGTGCCTTGCTTCAAAGTAGAGTAAATCTACTGCCTGTCCCTTATCTACTGACCCAGTTACCAAGTCAAAGAATACTGCCTGGTTGGTCTGTAAAGACTACCCTGCCAAGAACCCCTGCTTTTTATTTTTCTAGTGCACATTACTCTTAAGGTAGTCCACTGAGTCCTCTTTGACTGTTGTCTCCATCAGTTCATCTACAATAGCTGTAAGCGACTGGCCTTTAGTTACCTGACTGCTTCTTGTCTGTTCCCATAAGAAGCAGAACTATATCTACCACCCTCCAGTCTTTCATTTTTTTTATTTATTTTTATTTATTTAAAAAATCGGAAAGATTTTGAGCCAAGGGCTCTTTTACAGAGGTTCCACATCAAGTCACAAGAATAACAAGTTACAATGGTTTCAGTAAGTAGTACAACATGAGGAACATAATTACATAAACAAAAGAATAATATGGCAAGATAAATATTGTGTCAAGTGCAGCCAGTGGCCTTGCCTGAAGAGGGGTGGAAGGGATTACAAGAAGAGAAGGATGGGGATGAATTGGGGCATGGAAGGAGCAAAATAAGAGCAAGGAGGGAGCTGCCACAATGTAGCTTATGTAGGAAAAGACCCATGGGGGTAGAGGTAGAGAACAAGGTGAGGAAACAGAAGGGAGGGAGGGGGAAGTGGCAGTGGAGGGGTAGAGGAAGGGGAGGATGAGGTAGGATGAAAATAGGGCAGAGATGGGAATGGGAAAGGGATGAAGGAAGGAAGTGCTGTATGTGGAATAGTGCAGCAACGGGGTAGGGCTATACAGAGGTGAATGGTAAAAAAGGGCAGTCCCAGTGCATTTAGCTGTCTGCAAAGAATAGGTATAGCAGTCACAAGATGCTCTGGAAACTAGAAATTGATGCAACATCCACTGAAATGATCCCAAAGTTGCAGTTGTAGCAATCTCAGGAGGAAGGGAATTAAATAAATTAGTCACTCTAACTGCAACAGATAACTGTCGAAGTGAAGTTCAACAGTGAGGGACAGTAAAAGTTGGGCTAACAGAACTTTGTGTGTTACAAGTGCCCCGGAAGGGACTGAAAAGCTGAAGGGAACCTGGTGGTAGGAGATCAAGAGCTGCTTTCTTAGCCAGAACACAGGCTTGATATTTAACGTAAGCCTGGAATTCAAGCCAGTTTGCTTGTCAGTAAGGGTCACATGTGAGTACGATACACTGCACCAGTTAGATGGCATGCCTTATTCAGAGCTGTGGTGAGCCGCTGTAGGGTTGTGTCCATGGCGGTACCCTAAATAACCAAACCATAGTCAATAACAGACACAACTGAACTTTGAATAGCCAGTCTGAAGGCTTTGGTAGTAAGGCAGTGTTTGTGTGTGTGTAGAAGGCCTAGGTGAATGTTAACTGACTTAGCAACATTCTCAACATGGTGGGAGCAGGACAACGTACTATCCAAAGTAACTCCGAGGCATTTAAAAGATTGAGTCTGATCAAGGATTACACCGCACTGTTTTTAGTCACCAATTGTTTGGCTTTTTGCTTACTGTGGGTACCATGGAAGAGCATGACCTTTTTTTTTTGCAATTAAGCACCAACTTTTAAGAGGTGAACCAGGACTTAACTTCAGTAAAACTTTTCTGAAATTGGGCCTGAAGGAGGGTAGGGTCAGCAGTCTTTGAGAAAATGACTGCATCATCCACATAAAGGAGTACTTTTTCAGAACATGATGCTGGAAGATTACTGAGGAAGGTGTTAAATAGAAAGGGGTTGCAGTACTGATCCTTGAGGAACCCCAGAGCAGACAGGCAGCTTAGCAGAAAGGGTAGATCCTATTCTCACCTGTTGTGAGCAGTTTTCTAAATAGCTGGTGAATCATTTTAGGGTGTCTGAAGATATAGCAAGCCCAGCAAGTTGATGTGTCAGCAAATGGTGATTGACCATGTCAAATGCTTTAGTCAGGTCAATAAAGGTTGTGCCAACAAGTTGACCCTGATCAAGAGTATGGTGAATGAAACCTGCGAATTCCAGTAGAGCCATAGATGTACTGTGCCCTTTCCAAAAACCATGTTGTTGGACACATTGTAGGTTGTATTTTTCCAAGTACTCCACAAACTGGTCAGCAACAATCCTTTCAAGTGCTTTGGACAATAAGGGGAGAACAGCTATTGGCCTATAATTCCTAGGTAGTAACCTGTCCCCACTCTTAAAAACTGGTGTAACCATAGCGGATTTCCAGATCTGGGGAAATTGTGAAAGTATGAGGGAGCAATTGAGAAGCTTGGTGAGGGAAGGATAGTACTTCATCTAAGGTTAGGGTAAGAGGTTTCAGGTCGAGGGAATCACTGCTTGTCCTAGTTCCTCCTAGAACTTTACATAGGTATGTCTTGGCCTCACTTTTTGAGATAGCTTTGAAGCAGAAACATGGGTGGGTCAAGGCCTTTTCTGATTTGGTGGATGTAGGAGTGATGACGGGCAGTTCAAAGAAATTTGGGGCAGAATTTGGATAAGGTCTGTGAAGGATGAATTAAATGTGTTGGCAATTAACACAGGGTTATGGGTGATAGATCCATCAACATTTAACATAGTTGTAGCCTGATCGAATGCTTTTCCAGTGATTTCCGAAAAGGTTTTCCCAGAATTTTTTCCTGCCCACCGAGGTCTTTGCAAGGATGTCCTTATAGTAACATGCTTTGTGCCCATGGATAGCCTTAGTACATGTGTTCCTGGCTATCATATAGGTCTGTATGTCAGGTTGACTGCCAGAGATCCTGCCCCTACGCCAGAGGCGGTCATGAGCTTTCATTTGAGCCAGAAGGTTAAAAGAGATTGAGGGATTATCAAATCCCCTGATCCTAAATGTCCTAAATGTGGCGTGGATGTCACAGGCCACATTGAAGTGTTCAATGAAGTATTCCAGAGCTGAGTCAATATCAGGGGCGGTTTTAGTGTAAGACCAGTCTTGTTGCCGGAAGAGAGACTTTAGTGGCTGCAGGTGGCCACTGGAGAGTACTCTACTTGTGATTGTTCTGACAGGGGGCTTGATAAATTTGTTAGTCCAATAACACTGGGTAGGAGAGTGATTGCCAATAGTGTCAGGCAATACTTCAGAATGGGAGATATTCATTGGATGATTCTTTAGGACCCATTCCAGGCATGTGCTAGTCCCAGTCATATAGTTTATCCTGGTTGGAGTTGTTATTAACTGGGTAAAGTTCAGACCTGTTAACTCATCCCTATGCCTACTGGCTCCTGACAAGAGCCAGTTGACATTAAAGTCACGTAACAGGATGGTTTTTGTGTCTTGTTTTAGAGTCGTGATGCAGTTCATTAGGGATTTTAAGCCCCATTCTGTGAGGTCAGGGGGAATATAGACTGAACCAATATTGAAGGACTTGTGTGCACTGAGTATAACCTTAAAAGCAAGGATCTGAATATCCATAGCTGGCTCAGGGAGGGACAGTTGGTGAACCAACAATGACTCCTTTAGGTATATGGCTCAGCCACCTCCTCTCCTAGACAGTTTGTCCTGTCTAAAAAGTGAGTAGCCTGGTAGGATGATGACTGAGTCAGGGATAGATGGTGACAGCCATATTTCGATGACTGACAGGATGAGGTTGTGTACTGTGACCCAAGCAGTAAGGGCATCAAATTGTTTTAACAGATAGCGGATGTTCATACTGGCCAGGACAAGCGTATCCTGTTTTTCTGTTGCCAATGACTCCATATGAAGAAGGGCCTGTATTAGGATGTACACTCCCAGAGATAAGGAGAAGTAAGAAGAAGGAGTTGTTGTAATAAATAAAGGGTAAGAGGACAAGATTTCCCCTTCTGATGTACTTTAACAGGGCCCTTAGGAACAGAGAGGCTTTTAAATAGCATGAGAACAGGGGAGTCAATAGAAGATGGACTTCTTCCATGTTTCATGTGCAGCCTGCTGTAGTGAAGCTCCCATGGGAAGAAAGCAAAGCAAAGCAAAACAAACTTTATTTATAAAAAGCGCCTTTCTAACAATCAAGGCACTTGTACTATACAATAAATAAACATATCAATAATTAATAAATACTACAGTTTAAGATTCAATAAATAGAACAGCGACTTAATAATCAGAGTAGCCTAGGCTAAATAAATAGGTTTTAAGAGCTGCTTTAAAACTCTGGATGGTCAGGCAATCTTGCACCCGATGATGTAGAGAATTTCACAGGGTCGAGGCCATAAACTAAATGACCAGGCCCCAGATGTCTTTAAACAGACCCTGAGAATCTCTAGCAATCCCTCTTCAGTGGATCAGAGAGAGTGGGAGGGACAGTAGGGGTGAAGGAGATCTTGCAGGTAACCAGGTCCCTGATTGTGTAGGGCCTTATAGGTCAGCAAAGTGACCTTGAAGGTGATCCACCACTTTACTTGGCAGCCAGTGCAGTCCACGGAGAACAGGCATTATATGACTGGACCTAAAGGTACCAATCATAAGCCTAGCTGCTGTGTTTTGCACTAGCTGTAGACTGCAGATATCAACCCCTGGTAGCCCTAGGTAAAGGGCATGCAGTAGTCAAGGTGGGAGGTAATGAAGGCGTGGACCAATGTTGGAAAATCATCAGGAGGAACCAGATGTTTCAAGCTGGTGATATTTCTCAGATTGTAAAAAGAGGTTTTGACAACTGCTGACACCTGAGATCTAAGGGTCAGACAGTCATCAAAAATAACGCCCAGGTTCTGCACCCTGTCTGAGGTAGTAAGCTGAACATCCCCAAGCCATAGTCCAGAGGGTAGTCACGCCAACAAACCCACCTCCTGATGAACTGGGTCCACAACCAACAGCTCAGATTTTTCCAGGTTTAACTGCAGCCAACTCACATTCATCCAATCCTGGATCTCAGCAAGACAGTTGTAAACAACAGAGACTACATCATCTTGACTGGGCACAAAGGACATGTACAGCTGAGTATCATCTGCATAGCAGTGAAAACTCAAGCCATATCACCTAATAATTGCTCCCAATGGCAGCATATACACTGCAGACAACATGAGTGACAAGAAGGAGCCCTGTGGCACCCCACAGGATAGGGGGAGTGGTGCTGAGGAAAAAATTCCAAACACAATTCTCTGAGTCCAACCCTCAAGGAATGATTGAAACTACCTGAGGACCATAACAGACAATCCACAGATGAACCACAGGTGCTCCAACAGCACACCATGGTCTACAGTGTCAAATGTCACAGAGAGATCTAGAAGGACCAAGATGGAACAGGTCCTTTGATCTCTCGCTATTAGGAGGTCATTTAGTACCCAGACAAGGGCTGTCTCAGTACTATGTCTCTTCCTAAATCTGAACTGGAGAGAATCATAGACATTGTGGCTGGTCAAATGATCATCCAGCTGTGACGCAACCACCTTCTCAAAAACCTTGCCCACAAAGGGTAGGTTAGAGACAGGCCTGTAGTTTGCCAAGCAGTCCAGGTCCAAGAAGGGTTTTTTAAGGAGGGGCCAAACTATGGCCTCCTTCAGGGGATCCAGAAAGATCCCCCTCTCCAAAGACCTCCAGACAATCTCGGCAAGGACCGGGTCAGTTTTATCCACACAGCCTAGTAAAAGATGTGTAGGGCCCAGATCCAAACTACAGTTGGTTGGTCGCAATAACTGGATGACCATCACAATGTCACTGATTGTGGACAGGCAAAAGTCACACCAGGCAAACTGGGTGCCCAACATCTCCTGCCAACTACTGCAACTCCCACTAGAGGGGGCCAAATGGACCCCGGACCTGATTGAGGCAACCTTATCTGCGAAAAATCAAGCAAACTCCTCACACCGTTCTTGTGAAAAGGCACTCCCGGGCTGGAGACAGATTGGATAGCACAATCTGTCCACAGTTTGGAAGAGCTGGGCTGGTTGATTCTGTGCAGCAGCAATTTCTCTGGACAGGAATTCTGCCTTCTTATGGATGATTGCTAATTGATAGACCCCACAATGGTCCATCAATCTAAGTCTGTCACACTCCAGGCCCGACTTCTGCCAGCTCCTCTCTAGCCTTCGTCCCACTCTCCTCAACTGCCTCAAGGTCTCATCAAACCAAGGAGACCTTGGGCAAAGAGTGAGGGGACAAACATGAACAGAAGCAATGGAATCCAGGGCTGCCACTATCACCTTGTTATAGGCAAGTACCAGGTCCCCAGGATCCATGCAATCCATGCATTCACTCGGTAAACCTGATAGGTCCAGCACCACCATTAGGCCATCTGGGAAAACACCCCTCAAAGGGTGGTACAGGACCATCTCCATAGGGGACAGCATATTGAGGGGGGGCCATGAAACTGAACCTAATGGCGTGATGGTCAGACCACCCAACTGGTTCCACCACCGTCGGATATCTCCATCCCTAGGAGGAACACCAAGTCCAATGAATGACCTCTAATATGGGTCAAGGAGGAAATAACCTGTGTGAAGCCCAGTGAACCCATTAGCTGGAGGAAGTCTTGACCAAATTGTGAGAGTTCATCATTGAACCAGGCTTTGAAATCCCCCAGGATCAACCATCTTGGGGATCCCAATGTCAGGTCGACAAAGATGTCCACAACTTCCCACAGGAAAACATTCCCATCTTTTGGTGGACTGTAGATGAGAACAATCCTGCACCCCACACCTTTGCCCATGATACATTTGAAGGAGTTGGTGGTCCCCACTGGTGCCTCCACCAGGTTCAGTTCCGATCTAAAACAGATGGCAACTCCCCCACCCCTACCCTAAGGGGTGTAGTATGTTACATTGGCACTGGTGACCATGCCAAGTTTAATAAGAGGTTACTCTGTGGTAGGGAGAACAAGGGTATGCAATGTGGAGTTCCATCCAAATGAGAGTGGGACCCACAGTGTACAGAAAAGCACTAGAAATAGTTTCACTCCTTGTGATGCCATTTGACAAGACAGGAACTAAGTGAGGTCCAATATGATTTAGTAGGAAAGCAGTACCAGGAAGGCATATATCAAGTAAAGTTGTTGTGACTTTGGGAGGGCAGACTTCCTTAAATGAAAGAACAAGGTCACTCTAGTGGCAGATCTGTATAATCTACTAATGGGAAACTTGCCATTTTGGAGGGAGCCACTTTGTGGGGGTGCACCCAAGCTGTGCCTTCACTAAAGGGTTAAGAGACAAGCAAGAAATTAAATAGGAGCTGGGAGCTATGGGTAGGGGGCAGGACACAACAGCAGAGACAGAAGAACAGCAGGAGGTATGAGATGTATGGGCTTACAGATTAATTTAACAAAGGGGGAGAAAAGGCCAGGGGATCAGAAATGAAAATTAATTTGCAGCTGAAAAGGTGGGCTTGTCGCCACTGAATCTGGGAAGGGGGCTGCAAGGCTACACAGAATTTGATGCTAAACATACTTAACAGCTGTAAGACTATATTGTATGAAATGCTAAATGTTCTTAAAAGCTCTAAGAAAACAAATAAGTAAATCAGTAACTTAGCAACACTAGCTTAAATATAGTAACATCTCTAAGATTAGGTAACTTAACAGCACTGATAGAATTTAGCAGAAAACAGCAATTTTAAGTATAAAAAGCAATTGTGGTATCAGGAAGAATTAGCCTGGGGAAAAGCCACTCGAGATGCAGCAACAGAGGGCAGTGTTCAGTCAGGATCCACTGTGAGAAGTGCCTATAATTGAACCTGTTGGCAGAGATGTGTCAAACCTTTGCAAGGTAGGGGAGCTTTCTTCCAGGCAGAAAAGCTGAACAGCGCAGGCGGAGACTTAGTTAGAGCCGAGCACACCGGGCAGGGCTTCGGGAGGCAGCAGAGATAGGATTCACATTGGAGAGAGCACCCAACCTAGGTTTCCACTTTGCAGTGTAGGGGATCTGTCTTCTGGGCAGACCAACTGAACAGTGCAGGTGGAGGTTTAGTTATAGCCAACCACACTGGGCAAGGCTTCGGGAGGCAGAAGAGATAGGAGCCATGTTGGAGGGAGCACCCAAGCTGGGCCTCCACTTTGCAGGGTAGGGGAGCTTTCTTCTGGGCAGCCCAGCTGAGCAGTGCTACCTGCCTGAGGTTCAGCCAATTCTAATGCCAGTTCTCTGAGTACCCTTGGACGTACCCTATTGATAACAGGGCCTTATCTACCTTCAGGGCTGCCAGCCCAATTTCTGACAAATTTTGCATAAGTATCTTATGTCTCATATCTAGGATCCCCAATCAGCATTCTGTATGTCAATTTTTAGAAATGTCCCACAGTCCTATGTTGTGAAAACTGAGCAGAAGTCATCATTCAGAATGGTTGCCTACAGGGCTGGCCCACCGGTGCAGTGGTAGCATTATCACTCATAATGCTGATGACCCAGGCTTAGGTGCAAGCCCACAGCACATGATAGAAACATAGAAACATATACTTTGAAGGTAGATATGGATCACTTGGCCCACCCAGTCTGCCCATTTTCCTACCTATTGAATAAGCTGCAAATCCTAGTTAACCAACAGCCTACTTCCTCCTACCCCCCACTAGAATCCCCTTATGTCTGTCCCATGCATTCTTGAATTCCCCACTGTTTTTGACCACAGTACCTCCTCAGAAAGGCCGTTCCATGCATCTACCACCCTCTCAGTGAAAAAATACTTCATCATGTTGCCCCTGAGCCGTCCCCCTTCTGTTTTCAAATTGTGCCTCGTTGTTCTTGCACATCTCTTTTTCTGAAAGATGCTACCCTCTTGGACTTTGTTGATTCCCTTGAGGTACTTAAAGTTTCTATCTTGTCCCCCCTCTCCCTCCTTTCCTCGTGAGTATACATATTAAGCTCCTTTAGTCTCTCTTCATATGGCTTCTGGTGCAGACCCTGCACCATTCTAGTTTCCCTTCTCTGGACCATCTCCATCCTGTCTATGTCCTTGTGGAGATGGGGTTTCCAGAACTGCACACAGTACTCCAGATGGGATCTAATCAACTGCCTGTACAGAGGGATAACAACTTCCTGTTTTCTACTGGTGATGCCTCTCTCTATGCATCCCAGTATCCCCCTAGCCCTCCTTACTGCCTTCTCACATTGCTTGTCTTCCTTTAGGCTGTCTGACATGACTACATCAATGTCCCTTTCCATTTTAGTTGTTGTTAATACCTCCCCCCCATTGTGTACTCTTTCCCGGGAATTTTGTTTCCCAGGCGCATTACTTTGCACTTCTTTGCATTGAATCTAAGCTGCCATATATTTGACCATTCCTCTGACCTTGCCAAGTCCCATCTCATCCTTTCCATCCCCCCTAGTGTATCAAACCTGTTGCAGATTTTTTTGTCATCTGCAAAGAGGCATACTTTTCCTTCCAGCCCCTCTGCACTGTCACCTATAAAGACATTAAAGAAGACCGGTCCCAGTACTGAACCCTGCAGTATCCCGGTAGTAACCCCCCATTCTTCTAAGTAGACTCCATTTACTATTATCCTCTGTGTCCTGTTGTCCAGCCAATTTTTTACATAGCTCTGTTTCTGCTTGTGTGTCCCTAACTGCATTCTTGGCCTCCCTTGATGTCACCTGGCATTCACCCATTCTCCTTCTTCCCCCTGCGTCTTTTTGAAACTGATGAAAGCTTTTTCACAGCCCTTACTGCCTCTATGACCTTCTGAGAGAACCAGATTGGCCCCTGTACCTGTTGCTTTTGGAGACCATCCACATACATGACTTTGCTGCTTCAAGACTAGCCCATTTAGTTTCTCTCCACCTTTCCACCCCACCTTTAGTTTTGTCTACCACAACTATCCTTCCTTGGACTAATACCCATCACCTGGATAAAGTCTGCTGTCCTGAAATCTGGTTATTTTAAGCTCTGTACTCCACCCAAATTTTTCTCTTTTACAGATTTCCTGAAAACTTACCATCAATAATGAACAGGAGGTGGGGGATGACTAAGCAGCAGATCAGAGCAGATGTTCCTAATTAGAGCTCCTGAGGAAATTAACCATTTCTAAACTTAATTGACAGTGCCAGTGGCTCAGCAGGTAGCACACTCACCTCTAGGCATGACAATTGGAAAGTTGTGGGTTCTAGCTCCACAACAGGAAAAAGGGATAAATCCCAATACTGACATTGTAGTGCATCATAAGGGGGGTGCTGTACTCCTGAGGTGCCATCTTTTGGATAAGACATTAAACCATGGTCCTGACTGCCTGTTCTGGTGGTTGTTTGGGTAGACATTACAGATCCCATGGCACTTCTCGACAAGAGTAGGGGAAGTTCCATAGATTCCTGGCTAAATTCCACCTCCCCCCAATTCACTAATACCACCAACAGCTTAATCTGGTTCTAGAAGTCAGTTTGAATCAGTACACATATTCCCATACCCTTTCCCCCAGGTCACACCTGGAAATGAGCCATAGCTCAGTGTGTCTTTCCCAATCACGAACTTTTAAATAAATTCCTGCACTTTATTGATTTAGTCATCTTCAAAATCTATTGCTTAAAAAGAGAAACTTGTGATGTACCAGCATGGGGAAACCTAGAACCACAGCTCCAGCAATGGATTTCTTCCAGCCCAAATCAGCAAAGCCACCAGGTGCTGGGCCACCACGTGGGTGGTAGTGGCACTAATTCTGAGAATGTGTCTCTCAGCATGGTGAATGCAGCGCTTACATAGCTGGTCAGATCAGTGCAGGATATTACAAGAAGATGGGCAAACTGACCCCAAGAGTGACCACTTTATAGATATGGATAGACAGAGTGGAACAGTCACTGCAGCACATGGATGGGTTGGTGCTTAATTCAGTGGAAGCAATCACTAAATTAATTAACCAAAATGTTCTTCTCTGACAGCACTTGGAGACATTGAAAACCAGTCTCAAGAATGGAATATCAAACTGGTGGGACTGCCAGAGCAAGTGGAGGGTGAAGTGCCTTTTGATTTTATTACAGCAATGTTCCAACAAATATTGGGACTCTCAGAAGAAGATCCTGCCACCCTCCTAGAAAAAGTGCATAAAATCACACCGAGAAGAGCTGCAGCTAGTGGAACAGGACCTTGGACATTTCTGATAGTCAGCAATAGAGTAGGGGAAAGAGACTGGATTTTTAACAATTGTCTGATGGAAAAGGGATATGAGATATATGGGATCTGGCATGGGTGAGAGTGAGATAACAGAAATATCTCCATAAGCTGCCATTGAACTCTTGGACACTCATGGGCTATCTAGAGTTCAATGACAGTGAGTGGAGATATTTCTACTATCTCACTGCCAGTCATGTCATATTTGATTTTTACAACAATTGTGGGTCTCTGTTTTTTCAGTTTTAAAGTTATTTGAATTTGTTTGTTGCAAAAAGTGAAAACAATGGATTTTGTGCTTTTTGCTAATTATAAAAAGAACAAAAGGTTTCTGTAAATGAAACACCACTCATTTTTTTTTCCAGGAGTAACACTCTAAACTGAAAGCTTGTTTACAGGTGCAACCTGGGAGCACAGGGAAGTTAAGTGACTTGCTCAGGGTCACACAGTATGCAAGTGGGGGCTGTGGGATTCAAACCTAGGTCTCCAGATTTGCAGCTCAGAGCCTTAAACCACTGTGTTATACTGCCTCCCTAGATCTTTTTGTGCTGAACAAATTTTGTGCTCATAGTACCATGCTATCATTTTTTGTTTTAAAGTTATGCACATTTGTTTGTTGAAAAAGTGAAAAGAAAATACATTTTCTGCTGTTAATTTGTTAATTATATAAAAAAATTAATGGTAGCTATAAATGAAACATCACTCATTTTGTAGATCTTTTTGTGCTGAACAACTTTCGTGCTCCCAGTACACTGCTGTTATTTTTGTTTTAAAGCTATTTACATTTGAATACAGTTAGTACTGTTACTGAGGTTGAACATTCTAAATGAGTTCCCGCCCTTTTGTGACATACCCAACTGGCCAAGATATCCATTGTGACATAATCAACTGTGAAGATAAAAAAGTGATATCTCAGATGTAGTCAGTGAGATATCTCTTTTATCTTCCTGAAAAGAGGCACACATGTTGTATAAACTGTGATAGCTCCCTGTTGTCTCCTACTTGATCAGGATATTGCAGAAGGCATTTGATTGGGTGCAGGGTGCACTACATGCATTAAAGCTTCAGCACCAGCTACTGATTCCAACAAAATGTAAGTCATGTGGAATGGCCATGTATATTTGTTTAGCGACCCGAGAGAGGCTGAGAAGCTGGTTCAGCCCATTGAGAGGAAGATGGAGGGTCATTAAGATGACAATTTGGATATTGAGCCAGACACTGCATGCCTGTTCACAGATTAATCTAATCTACTTTTTCTGGTTATACCAAGAGTACTGTTCCAGGGGATTACATAAAGCATCCTGTCTTATGCTCTAAGTTCCTATTTAAACAGTTGATTAGTTTTGTTGTGTCAAATAACTGTATGGGACATGAGTGGGAAAACTTTTCCTATTTTTTTGAATAATCATGCTTTATTGAGTTTTTGTTTTACACAATAAAGGAAAAAAGAACAAGACAACATAACGAAAAATAAAGGTACAGCTGACCAACGTTGTTTATAGCATTACAGGACATCTTGTCAGTACTCCCTATACTAATGTCTTATAGACTCCAGCACACACCACCTAGGCCCACCCCCCAATAATGTTGTTTTGTCATTCCTAAGGGGAGATATCAGATTGGCAGTGCCCTCCCCTTTCCCAGAGAATTCATACCTTTTTTCCCAGAGATTAGGAAGCACCAAGGGAGGTTGACAGTAAAAATGCCGACCTCCCGCACAGCAACAGCACAATACCGACGCAGGTATTGTGCCGCCCAATCCTCCAGTGTTTTCTGTGGGGTGATGCATCCCTCACACCCATCATGTAGGGGGCTCTGACCCTGCCCCCCTGGACATTAGGATTCTCAACTCCAGGTTGAAGTTGATCCAGGGAGGGGGCAGGACACTGGGGGAAAGCGAGACATGGAAACTGACCATTACAGCGACTGGTGCTGTAGTTGTCTTTTTCCATGTTTCGCTGTTGGGCAGTTGAGCAAAAGGGGGCCACCCAGAGATTCTCACTTGTTTGACTGCCAAAGTTTATGAAACAAAGGGAAGTATCCCTTGCCATGTCATACATTATCCAGCAGTTCCACCTGTTCCAGCCTTTATCTGCTTGATTCTGGATATCTTTTCTTATTGACCTTTCCATGTCACCTCCCCTCAATCTGTCTGGCCAGAAATCTTTATGTGCAACATTTGGGACAGTTTGTTTGGCAATGTGCTGAACTACATGGGACTTGGGCTCTCTTAAGCAAGTGGAGTTTCTTACATATTCCTTTTCAGCCGGTTTGCTTGATACTAAGATGGCCCCTCCATGGGAGGACTGCATGGTAGTGTAATGGTACTGTGTCTAGCAATGTGTAGTAGGGATTGTCCACACAGTCTGCATATTTTGAGATACCAGGGCTGGAAGTTCAGACTGAATATAGAATCATATTAATGCCTGCTTCTGAAATGGCCACAATGTTTCTTCTAAGCTAATTTTCATTGAAATATTTTTTTGCTATTGGGGGGGTGGGGAGTGGGAGGACCAACTCAGACTGCACTCATGGAACACTGTACATAGTTTGAATGTGGTTGCAAATATTGTTAACATCATTATCATTTAGAACTCTGTGAATATGCATATGCTATTTATTGCAGGAAAAGTATTAGACATCCAAAATCTGTAACTAGGCTGCTCAGGAAACTAAATCATTCTACTTAATATGTTGATTATCACATGTGGGTTATGGAGCAACTTTGTACCTGATGGTAAATGGGGCATTGCCTTACAAATGTCATACTACAGTAACTCTGTTAGGCTCTGTGCTGCTTACAGCTTTGGGTTACCTTAGTGTAACAGGTAACATGTTGCTTCCCCCATTGTTGTAACACTGAGAAAGGTGTATTATATAGTGAATAATATATGGGGTGGTGTGCGTAATGAGATTTTACACACACCCGAGTTGTGGGATGCTAAACCCTCGAGGGTTTATAAAGCCATCCCATAGCGAGGGTGTTGTAAAAATCCGAGTTTTACACACACTACCCCTTATTTTATTTTTTATAATTGCTGGACAGCAATTTTTTCCAGCCCTGTGTCTGAATCTCTCTCACACACACACTCTCTGACTGTATCTCTCACATACACACACACACACACACACACACACACACACACACACACACACAAACACACACACACACCCTGTCTGTCTTTCCAGTTGTCTTTTTTTTTTCAGTTTGTTTTTTAATCGTTGCTTTTTTTTTTTATCTTTGGCCAAAGTTCTGTGTGGAAATCGCGATCGTCTTACTTCAAGGAGCGAGGTATGAGCCGTTCATGTTGTCTTCTATGGCTTTCGAATGGAGTGATCAACCAGATATTTAAATGACTGTTTAATTTTTTTTTTAAAAAAAGACATTGAGTACTTTTGGTCTGGCGGCTCGGCAGCTCCTCTCAGCTCCTCGTTATGAGGGTTAGGACGCACCATGTTTGCTCAGGAGTGGAAGTCCGCCCAGTGGGACATTAATAGCCAATCAGGGAGTGGCTGTTCTCGATTGATGTGGTGCGTGTTTGCCGTTATCGCAAATTATAACTCGGTCAGCCTATGGAAAAAATTGCTGGCCAATAATTATATATTCATTTGTAAGAGGATGTATGGTTTGCTAGTCATTTGTGGTATCATTTTCTAGATGTTTTATTATTATAAGTTTTGAAAGCAAAATGTATAAAAAGTTAGAAACAAGAATGAACTGGAATTTTTGAAAGTTTTTAGAATATCTTTTAATATTAAACATCATACCCCATTCTCTTACCCATTTTTCAGATAAGTTCAAGTCCTTGTGTAGTTTAAGAAGCCCCTCAGTAGGGTCCCCAGAGTCCCTTACTTTTGTGTTATCTGCAAATTTCATACATGATTATTTAAATCCAGACCCATATCTGATATAAAAAGACTAGTGAGCCCACCTGGCAGCACAGAGGTAGCACTACTGCTCATGACACCAATGACATGCATTCATGAATGAGCCAGGGACATCGGAGGTCTGGCCAGGGGGGTGAGGGGATCAAGAGTCCCAGTGGATGCAGTCCTCTTCCTGGGAGGAGGGACTCCTAGATCCACTATTCTAATGCTACCTGTGTGACCTCACCTGGAAGTGCAGGGGAAAGCCTTCTGCTAGGAAGCTGAAGCGAGCACCAGCTTCATTTGGGCACATCAGTGTGCTGGCACCCAAGAAGACAACATGCTCCTGGCGGAAGTGTGGGACTTAAGGGAAGAAAATCAGTGTAGGATTGGGCAGATGAAAGCTCTGCCAAGTCTCTACGCTCACCATCAGACTACCGCCACCGCTATCCATGGAGCAGCCTAGGTCTTCACCTTTGCTCTGGGTGGTCAGCTAGATAGCAGGAAGAAATACCAAGTGGCATAATGTGTACCCGCTCCTGGGGAAAGTCAGAGGGCAACACAGCAACATGTTACGGGTAGGCCTTTTGGTCCTAGACTGACTGGTGAGTGGTGTCTCAGCAAGTGGGCATAGGGGCTTGGCACTGGTGGAAGGAGGTCTCAGCCTGCACATGAGGGATGGTGGGGGGAGGGGGGGATACGTTAAAAAAATCATAAAGACTAAATAGTGTAGGGTCCAAAATGGAACCTTGCATTACACTGTTGGTAACTATGTGCATCATAGATTTATGGCCACTTATACAAATCCTTTGGGTAAACTGTATGTTTTTAGATAGTGTTAAGCAATACTGTGTTAAATAGAAATAATATGAACTGTAGGCAGTTCTGATTCAGTAGGTAAATCCTAAATATATTAGTTAAAAAACATTTCACCAGGAAGGCATACTGAGCAGGATTACTTGTTTCCAGATGTGCCCGGCGGGGGTGGGGGTGACTGGAATGAACAATTCATATACAAAACATAAAATGGCTCTAAAGTAATGAGAATGTAAGGAACACAAGAACTTGCAGTCTGCAGAAGCAGACACCACCAGTAGGTGACAGCACTCCATAACAATATCCATAGAATACATAAGTGTTTTGTGCTGGGAGACCACCCAGCTTACAATGTAGTTGATGTGCAGAGTTAATGGTAGTAATGATATAGCAAGATATGTCTCAAATGTATTTCTGATCTTACATGTCCACTCAGTTCACTAAAATGCATCCTGTTTTAGATCAGCTTTGCTGCTTCAGTTCCTGTTCTAAGTGATAAAATAAAATTTCCTTCATTTTTTCGGACCATTCCACATCAAGACTTTGAATCATTGGCAATCACCCAGTTATTGCTACACTTTGGCTGGACCTGGGTAGGGATTTTACTTCAGGATAATGACTTTGGACAGCTAGAGGGGCAAAGTCTGAAAAAAGAAATTACAAAAGCTGGTGTGTGCATTGCTTTCTCAGAAACAATCCCTCTGCACTATTCCAAAGAGAAAACCCTCAAAATTGTTGAAATAATAAAAAGGTCTTCTGCAAATGTGATCATTGTTATTTCAAATGAACCCAGCCTTATTCCAGTAATGGAAGAAGTTTCTAAGCAGAATGTTGTTGGAAAAGTCTGGATTGCATATCACAGTTGGTCTGATGCACCAAGTGTTTCCAAGAAGGAGTTCTTCAAATCTTTTATGGGTACTATTGGTATTGGTTTCCATAGTGGCTGGATTCCTGGGCTTCAAAAGTTCTTCTTTGGTATTCATCCTTCCACCTCACCAGATAATAATTTTATTAAAGCCTTCTGGGAAGAATCATTTGGCTGTAAATGGCCCAATTCAAATACAAATGAAATAAAAACATCAGAAAAGGGAGCTACACTTTGCTCAGGTGAAGAGAAATTAGAAGACGTCCCTCAGTTTTTCTTTGATGAACATAATTTAAGAATTGCAAATAATGTGTACACTGCTGTATATGCAGTTGTATATGCTCTGCATAATCTTCTCTCTTGTACACCTGGTGATGGGCCATTTCTCAATCACACATGTGCAAATTCCCATGACATTCAGCCATGGCGAGTAAGTAGATTTTTTGTTGTACCACAGAAATTACCTGACTGCTCCAGATAAAAGGGTGGAAAGTGTAATATAAAGTCACTCTGGATGACTTGAAAGGTGGTTAAAAAACTAAATAAATGCAGACTTAATGGATCTTAGGTTTTGCAAGATAGGCAATCATATCAGAAACAAGGAATTGCAACTTGTAGAACAGAAGGAGTCAAAAACATGATGGGGGCATAGACATCAAGGAAGAGGGACTTCTAAAGATGTTAACAATAATATACTTCTAAAGATGTTAACAATAACATACATTTCTGAGTACTATACATTACAGGGAAAAAGAAAGACAAGGAGGAGACATGGCCACAGAAGACAGGTACAGATGGGTTTCCAAGTCTACTAAGGATAGATACATGTGGAGTACTATGGATATTAGGAAAACTACAGGTGGAATTCTATGGGTGATAAGGATAGATACAGGTGGGTACCATGGCCACAAAGGGTATATGCAGGTAAGGTCCCATGGCTATTAAGCATTAATATAGGTGGGGTTCCATGGCCACTAAAGGTAGATACAGTTAGAGTTGAATGGCTAGTAAGGATAGAGACAGGTGGGATTCCATGGACACTAAGGATAGATACAGGTGGAGGTTCATGGCCACTAAGGATAGATGCAGTTAGGATTCCATGGTCACTAAAGGTACATACAGGCAGGGTTTCATTGCCACTGAGGATAGATACAGGTGGGTTTCCATGGCCAAAAAGGACAGATCCAGGTGGGGGTCAGGGCTTCTAATGATAGATACAGGTGGCGTTCCATGGCCACTAAGGATAGATACAAGTGGGGTTCCATAGCCACTAAGGGTATCTATAGCTAGGGTTCTGTGGCCACTAAGGGCATATGGAGGTGGTAATTAATGCCCACTGAGGATAGATGCAGGTGGGGTTCCATGGCCACTAAGGCAAGATACAGGTAGGGTTTCCATGGCCACTAAGGAAAGATACATGTAGGGTTCCATAACTACTACGATGCAGGAGTGGTTTCATGGACACTAATGATAGAAACAAGTGGGGTTCCACTAGAATAGATACAGGTGGATTTCCATGGACACTAATAATAGATAAAGGTGAGGCTCCATGGACACTAATTATAGATACAGATGGGGCTCCATGGACACTAATTATAGATACAAGTGGGGTTCCATAGCCACAAAGGGTATCTATAGCTAGGGTTCTGTGGTCAATAATGGTATATGGAGGTGGTAATTAATGCCCATTGAGGATAGATGCAGGTGGGGTTCCATGGCCACTAAGGAAAGATACAGGTAGGGTTCCATAACCACTAGGAACAGATACAGGAGTTGTTTCATGGACACTAATGATAGAATCAAGTGGGGTTCCACTAGGATAGATACAGGTGGGTTTCCGTGAACACTAATAATAGATAAAGGTGGGGCTCCATGGCTGCTAATTAATTTCTTTCTTTCTTTCTTTCTTTCTTTCTTTCTTTCTTTCTTTCTTTCTTTCTTTTGTTTTTTTTTTCTTTAAATTTTTGTTAACCAGGTAAGCAACAGGAGTGAAGGCCCTTTTTCAAATGTGACCCCAGTCCGTACAAAACAGTTAAGATATTACAAAAACAAACAACAATATAATAAATACAATAAAATTAGACAACAAAATAACAGTCACATATCAAAAATCTGCCTAATATTGTCTTAATGATACTTTAAAACTGTTATGACTGGCGATTTGTTGCATGTTTGTTGATAAATTGTTCCAGTGAAAAGGAATACATTTAGAAAAGGCTTGCATGCCAGTCATTGTAATTACCTTGGTTACAGTAAAATTACATGAACTACTGGATTGTAGGTCCCGCTCTGAGCTCTTAATGCCAAACAATGAATACAATAGGGAGCATAGTCCTAACTCTAAAGTATTATGAACTAAACAATTTAAACTATTAACAGTAAAGGCGAAGGTGGGGTAACAAACCAGGTAACTGGTACAAGACACAATAATGTGTCCTTAAAGGAAGCTTTAGTGCAAACCTGCAGATCACATGGAAGGTAGTTGTAAGTAAAGACATTTCAGACTTAGCAAGGCCCCAAAATAGAAAAGAATTAATATTCATAATGGACAACAGTTCATGTTTGCAATAGCTATTCTAGCCTTATCCATCAAAAAGTTCTGCAGTTTAAATAATACACCTTTATTGCTGTTTCTACAAGTAGATTTTGTATGCAAAGAGTAAGACAAATTAGGATCTAATAATATCCCCAAATATCTGAACTCGGACACTTGTTCCAGCTCAACTCCAGAATGATCCTTCACCACAAGGGATTTACTCCTGAGTCTCTGTCTTAAACCAAAGATCATACTCTTAATTTTTTCTTTTACTATTTAATAATAGATGGTGATTCTTTAACCAGATATCCAGGGCCTGAAAATCATGGTTCATACTGGAAGTAATAATGTCCTCTGAGGGGGAGCTACTAAAGAGGATGATGTCGTGTGTGTACATGAAAATGTTTGTTTGAGTTAACAAAGTTGGTAGTTTGTCAACAAATACTGAAAAAAGTAGGGGTCCCAGGATAGAACCCTTGGACACCCCCACCTCCATCATTTTACAGCAAGACATCACTCCCTGGTAGCATACCCTGAGTGGACAGCCTGTTAGATAAAATATCAATACATTCTAAAGGTGAGTCACTGATCTGAAGACCTGCCAATCTCCCGAGCAGCAGGAAATGATTGACCTGGTCAAAGGCCTTGGACAAGTCCACAAACACAGCATCAGTTAGTTTACCACTATCCATTGCCACACCAATGTGGTCTGTGAACATGGCCAAGGCCGTCCCTGTACTGTGATGTTTATGAAATCCATGCTGCTCGGGAGAGATTTAATTAAAAGTTTAACCAGGAAATACATACTGAGCTTCTAACAACTCATTTCAAGATGTGTCCTGGAGGACAGGGGAGATGAGATAAATAATCAATATAATAATAAAGTACAGAAGTCAAATACAATTATACAGACAGACATTCAGAGTCACAAATATTGGAGGCAGTTTAGGACTGAATACAATGAAAAGATATAACAATATCTTATATGAGAAAAGGGAAAAGTAGTGAAACAGCATGAAATAGACAAGAACTAGAGAGGGAGAGAAGGGGGACAAACAGTAACAAGTAGGGAGAAAGTATAATGGAAAATGGTCAGGTATAATTGCAGGAAGGATAACAACTGACATAAAGAAGAGACCTTACAGAGGAAGGAGAAGGGGCAGAGTGAATAGAAAAGGGAAAAGAGGAAGGAAAGCAGTAGGAAAAAGCAGACTGACCAACAGTAGATTTTCTAGAGGAGAGAGAGAGAGAGAGAGAGAGAGAGGGAAGTGATGTTGTGGAGAGGGCATAAGGAAGAAGGAGGAGGAGATAGGAGAGATCTAAAGTAGGAAGGAAGGGAACCAAACCAGAAATTGGATAAAAAAGAGAAAAGGAAAGGCACCTGACTTCAAGAGATGGGAGAGAAAAGGGTGAGTAAAGAGAGCAGTGGTGAGTATGAGGCGAGCAATCTAAAGCAATGTGACAGAAAGAATGCAAATGGGGGTCCAGTCTGGCAAGGGAAGATTTAGGGCCATTACTGTAGATTAAGTCACTGTAGTCAAAGATTGGAAGGACCATTTTGAGTACAGTTTCTCGACAGGCAGGGAATGGGATACATGCTTTATTCCTATACAAAGCAACTAGCTAAGGGTGAAGCTTATGGTGAACTGCATCAATATGCACAGAGAAATTGAGATGCTGGTCAAGGCAGACCCTTAGATACTTAAAGGAGAAAGTATCTTCAATCTTAGCACCATCATGGGTGTAAAACAGAGGGACAGAATATGTTTGGCAAGCCTCTAATGGGTGCCAAGAGTCACTGAGACTTTTTTGGCAATAAGGGACAAAAGGTTAGACTTGAACCAGCACTGCATGTTGTGAAAATCTAACTTTAGCTAGGAGGTAAGGTCAATAGGGAGAGCAGCCAGCCACAAAATGAACTGTGTCATCAGCATATATATGGATGGATGCAGAGCAGTCATTTAGGAATATAGAAAAGAGAACAGGACCTGGGACAGACCTTTGACACTAAGGACAGATACAGGTGGGGTTACATGGGTACTAAGGCTAGATAAAGGTAGGGTTCCATGTCCATTAGGGACAGATACATGTGGGGTTCCATGGCTACAGGGGATAGATACAGGTGGGGTTCCATGGACACCAAGGAGAGATACAAGTGGGTATCCATGAACACTAAGGATAGATACCAGTGGGATTTCATGGCCACGAAAGATAGATACAGGTGTGGTTCCATGGACACTAAGAATAGAGACAGATGGGGTTCCATGGTCACTCAAAACAGATATGCAGTAGGTGGGAACTGACTGCCACTAAGAATTGTTACATGTTGGTTCTATGGTCAGTAAGGATATACTGCATTCAGGTATTGTTCCTTGGACAATATTAATAGATACAGATGGGGTTCCATGACCACTAAGAATAGATACAAGTGGGGATTCATGGCCATTAAGGATAGATACAGGTGTTATTCCTTCACCACCAAGGATAGATATGGGCAGGAATTCATGGTCACAAAAGATAGATACAAGTAGAGTTTCATGGCCACTAAGGATAGATACAGGTGGAGATTCATGACCACTAAGAGTAAGAATTGAGGTACAATGGCTAGTACATACAATGATACATAGAATTTGTCAGAAGATAAGGACCACCTGGCCCATCTAGTCTGCCCATTTTTTCTACCTTTAACTTATGCTGCAGACTATAGTTAATCTGTTGCTTTCCTACTCTTCCCTCTTTTTTAATGTTCCCTTGTGTGTGTCCCATGTATTTTTGAATTCCTCCACCATTTTTGCCCCTACCACCCCCGTGGGGAGGCTGTTTCAAGCATTCACCACCCTCTCTGTAAAGAAATACTTTTTCACATTACCTCTGATTCTTCTTCCCTCCAGCTTTATCTCATCCCCTAGTCCTGCCCATCTTCTTTTCTGAAAGATGTTTACCCTCCTGCACATTATTGATCCCTTTAAGATATTTATGTTTTTATCATGTCATCCCTCTCTGTTTGCATCTCTAGAAAATACTTATTGAGGTCTTTCAGACTCTCCTTATATGACTTCTGGTGCTGCCCCTGCACTATTTTTATAGCCCTTCTTTGGACTGCCTCCACTCCATGTCTTTCCTGAGATGCAGCCTCCACAACTGGATACTGTCCTTCAGATGAGGTCTCACTAATGATCTATATGATGGCATCACCACCTCTTTTTTTCTGCTTGTGATGCCTCTCCCTATGCACCTCAATGTCCTGCTGGCCCTTCTAACCTCCTTCTCACATTGTTTGGCCACTTTAACATCCTCAGATATAATTATTCCTAGATAACTCTGTTTGTTGCCAGACTGTACCTCCTCCCACCCCACTGAGTACTCCTCTCTTGGGTTCCTGTGAATTAAGTGGATCATTTTACACTTCTTTGCATTGAATCTCATCTGCCATACATTTGCCCAGGTCCTTGTCCATTCTTGCTACACAACCCCCCTCCTTCCCATCCAGTGTGTCCTCCCTATTGCAGATCTTTCTGTCATCTGCAAATAGGCACACCTTCCAGACCCTCTGCAGTGTTGCTTATGAAGACATTAAAGAGGACTGGGCTTAGTAGCGATCCATGAGGCACCTCACTAGTCACCTCCCTTTTTACAGACTGAGCTCGGTTCACTACCATCCTTTATGTACTACCACTCAGCCAATTTCTAACCCAGTTAACCATCCTTGATTTGACTCCCACATTGCTCAATTTCTTTATTAGCCTTTTATGTGGGACAGTATTAAAGTCCTTCCTAAAATCCAGGTAGACCACATCTACCACCCCCTAATCAATCTCCATTGTCATCCAGTCTAAGAAATCTATCAGGTTCATTTGGCAAGACCTGCTTGCCATGAAACCATGCCTCTCGGATCCTTCTGTCTGCTGGATTCAAAGTATGTCACAGTCCTTTCCTTGAGCAATAATTCCATCAATTTTCTTACCACTGAGGTTAGGCTGACTGGTTTATAGTTACCAGCCTCCTCCTTGCTCCCGCTCTTAAGAAGAGGAACATTTGCCCTCTTCCAGTCCACTGGAACCACACTCATTTCTAATGATTTGTTGAACAAGGCTGTCAGATGTCCACCTAGCTGCTTTCTTAGTTCATTTAGAAAGTATAGATTCAGATTGGATTCCATGTTCACATCTTCGTTTCTGGCTGGTGGGTGTCGAGGTGGAAGTATAAGAATTTAAGACACTTTTCACAAAAGAAGGGATTTCTTCATTGTCCTGGCCAACATTCCCTTCCCATGAATCCAGTTCTTCTAATTGCCAAGACTATGTGTGGGTCTTGATGTGTAAAATGCTTGCCACTACACGTTATGGTCACTTAACTGCCCGTCTCTTATTGCTTATAAAGCACTCTGAGGTACAATGTGTACAAGAAGTGCTATATAGATGCAAATGTTTTCTTCTTTTTATTTCTTACATTTAGAAGATTTTCCTGCAGCACTGCAACCTAACTGCAGACAATCTGCAGACACAGGTGCTGCACGGTATCCAGTGAACACAGCGACCATGATTGAGCACTTTCAAAAAGGGAGACTCAATTACAGCACCTGAGTTCGGGGCTACCTGGCAGGGTAGTGACTGGATACCTGGTGGCAGGGTAGGGTGACTGGAAGCATATGCATTGGGGGGGGAGAGGAAGAGGAAGGGAGGTATGTCACTGCCTTACAGTTTACCATGTGCGTACATCACCGTAATTCATTTTCAGTGATGTACACTTATCCAAATGGTGATCGCTATTCCGTGATCACCATTATCACCTAGGTACTCACAATGTGGGATGCTTACACATAGCACGGTGTGCTTGCAGGCATGGGACTTATGTCTCCTGTCTCCTTTAAGCCTACTGTAGCTCCTACCACAATCCCACACCAGTTTCACAGGTTGTAATTAGCCACTCAACCCACAAAAGGCTGCACAACTTTCACAGCTTGTTTACCCCACACTAACTATTAAAGAGTAAAGAAATTTTAAGAACAGTCCTAAAACACTTACCCCAAAACACTTCTGCCTTTTCACTAACACGTCTACTTACCAAGATTAAAATAAAAAAAAATGCCATTGTAGGCAGCTGCTCTCCTCTCTCCACCATTTCTGTACCCATCACTGCTCCCTTTATTTTTCCCTATCCATCCCCCCAACCCTGCCATCATGTCACCAACTCACTGCACTGCTTTCATTGTCAAATACTAGTTTGGGTCCCTTCCCTCCCATCTCTCTTCCATACTGTCCCCTGCTCCTAGCTCTTCTGATTCACTTTAGTTCAGGGGCCCTGCTGCTTCTCCAGTCCCCACTCTCACTCTTCAGGTGGCCAAGCAGCCTTTTCCTACCACCACCCCTCCCCCAGAGAACCTGCTGCCTTCTCCCCTTCACCTATCCTCTTCTCTCTCTGCCACTAGACTTCACCTGAGGCAATTATCTGTGTCTCCCTGCTCCTACCTATCTCTCTAACTGTTTACTCCATTCTCATTTCTTTCCTCAAACTGCTGTCCTCTCAAACTGTGTCCCCTCCCCCATGTGTAGGAAGGTTCTTGCATGCACTGATGTAGAATTGCTGCATTTATTATGCTGGGGTACTCTACCATTTCCCTTGAGTAAACCTGCTTCCACCATAGTTTACTATATGGTCACCATCATGTTCTTATATGATTTTCCAACTGCTGGCCGCTAATATAATGTTGTACCATTTTGCATCAAATACTTTGGCAATATCCTCTGTGTGTACCAGTTCCCTGTGTTTATTATGCTTTTTTCTGATGTGTATTTTGTATATTGGTTTTGTACATGTACTCACTTCTCCCCTTTTCCCCTCTCCTGAATCGCAACTGGAAATGAGCTGAGGCTCAGTGAGCCTTTCCCAGTTACCATAGATAAATAAATAAATAACTTGCAGCTCTCCAAACACCATATATCTCCAGTTACACAATAAACATTATCATTTTTCTAAGAAATAAAAATCATACTTTCCCAACAGAACACCAACTAGTTAGATACATTTTGGATCTCCAGGAGTAGGGTACATCACAAAATTTATCTTGCTAGTTGGGTAGTTCATAAATAAATTGCCAGCCACCTGTGCCAAGCCATGGTGCTCTCCTGTCAGCATGAGCAAATTATTTTTCACAGTGCATCCTAGCTGCCAGCGCTTCAAGTCTCTGTGCTGCACACTACCCAAATTAAATCTCACACTTCACTGCAACCCTGCCTTTTAAAAGTCACCATTTACAGTTGTCCCTTCTGCATTTACTATCCAGAAAGAAAAAACAGCCAGCATAACAAAACAAAGCTAGCCCTCACAAGAATAGACATAGCATCCTAAACTTTTGCCTCAAGTGATCTTCAGTAGCATTAGAAAGAAAATGGATCGAAGCGTATAGGACATGTACAGAATTTCAAATATTTAGGAGTTATGCTAGACCTCTTGTTTAGGGTATGACAAACATCTAGAAAATGTCAGTATTACTTTGTATTAGAATAAAGATGTTTTCTGTACCAGCTAAAAATGTTATTATCCCTAGGAACAAAAACAGTGGTAACCAGAAACGGTCTACTTCCAACACTAGAATATGGCAATTTCATTTGGGGGTCCATCTCTGCTGGGATTATAAGCAAGATGCAAGTCCTCTGTAAAGTGATTTGCTGTTTTGTAACTAGCAGTTCTTTTAGAGAACATCATTGCAATATGAATGCAAAAGTGAATTGGTTGCCACTAGCCCAAAGAGACACCTATTACCATGAGGGTTAGGAGACAGTGGAGGGTTCATACAGCCAATAGCATTAATGTTCCCATCTTACAGTATCCAATGGGTATACCCTACTGCTTAAGCACCTGTTCCTATGGGCATCATGGACATTCTATAGACTGGGTGGGACAAGTGGTCCTCATCTGCCATCAAAGTCTATGTTTCTATCAGCCATAAGGCAATTCTGGGGGGGTAGGAACACATAGGCTGTCAGTTAATTAGGATCTGCAGCTTATCCAATAAGTAGGGAAATGAGCAGACTGGGTGAGCCAAGAGGTCCTCATCTGCTGTCACAGTTTACATTTCTATGGACACTGTAACTTGAAAACCACAGCTTCTGTGACTGACAGCTCATAAAAATAAAAATAAGCTAAAAATTGGAAACTTTTACTTTTGAACAAATTACAGTTCCACTGCAACTATTTATTTAATCATTTCATTTCATTTTTTTTGTTTATACTGGAAAGGCATGTGAGTATTGCTGCCCATTTACACAAGCGTCCAGTTACATACAACAATCATGAGACATGACATAGGCTAAAACAGTCAACTAACAGTGAGGGTTAATTCAATGGTACATAAAATTAGGATAATATAGACTAAAGGACAAACCATGAACTAGCCTTGGTGAATTAACAAATGCAATGTGACATTAAGCATTCAGTGAGGGTTTAACAATAATATAAAACAGTGAGAAACAAAACATGTAAATGTAATCTAAAAGCTAGCCTAGGTGGATTAACTATACCACAAGTGCTAGATAGAGAGGTAAGTGCCAGAGGTGGATAACCAGAGAGTGAGGGCAAAAAAGTGCAGAAGGGGAACCAGATTAGGGCTGTGAGCAGGTGTAGGTGGGAGAGAATTGCCTCTTGATATTGTGTTTGAAGACATTTGTGGAGGGACAGAGTTTTAGTTCCGGAAGGAGAGATCTGAAGAGCTTGGGTCCCATAAAGGAGAGTGTTTTCTGGCCTTCAGTGGTCTGGCAGAAAGGAACAGTGAAACAGAGAGTAGAAGACATTCTAGTGGTCCTGGTGGTGGTGACTGTCTGGAAGAGAGAGGTGAGGCAATCAGGGAGCAGTCCATGGGATAGTTTAAAGAAGAAGGTGGTCATCTTGCAGTTGAGGTGGGCCTCAAGTGAGGGCCGGTTGGTGAGCTTATAAAGGTCACAGTGGTGTGCGAGTTCAGGGAAAGCAGAGGCAAAGCGGGTAGCATTGTGGTAGGAGCTTCCAAGTCTGGAAAAATGTTTGATGGCGTGGTGGGGGAGGGAGGGAGACAAGTGAACCATAGTCAAAGACAGGAAGGAGGAAGCTGGACACTAAGAGGGAATTGGATTCCCTGTTGAGGTAATGAGTGGTTCTGTGGAGGATATCGAGGTGTTGGTGGGCTTTTTTAATTGTGAGGCTAGTTTGAGCATTGAAATTGAGGTGGCTGTCCAGGAGTAAGCCAAAGTACTTGAATTCACTGACTCTTTCAATGGAGTTACCAAGGTAATCATAGAGGGAGAGATCAAAGCCAAGGGGTTTACAGAGGCTGGAGAAAAACATGAACTTTTTTGGAGTTGAGTACAAGACCTTTGGATTTGAAGCATTTAAAATTGTTACTGTTCGTTGCATGAACTGTGTCTGTGATGGTCTCTTATGAGATATGCTATTCATCCTTAATCATGGTGAGTGATCTCTTTTGACCTCACTCATGGCTTTTCCAGTTGTGAAAATCAAGAGGTCACTGACCAATCATGAAGATAAATAGCATGTCTCATATGGGACCATCACCTATCCCATATATATATATATATATATATATATATCCAAATCATATATCTAATTAAATGTTGCTATGCAGCAATCTTAGAGTACTTACTATATAATGGCAAACCTTTTATTGCATGTGTAACTAAAGTTTAAAATGTGATTACTATGAGATCAAAAAGACTAGAACTGAATGCATGCTATAAGCTGCACTTTGTTATTCACTGCTTCCTCAAAAATCATGACAGTCTACAGCTGGTGTTCTATCCTTTTTCTTAGGTATTCCATTACGTGAAGAATGTCCGATTTAAAACAACGACTGATGAGGAAGTCTTTTTTGATGCAAATGGGGACCCACCAGCTGTATTTGATATCATTAACTGGCAGTTATTAGCAGAAAACAACCTCCAGTATGCCAACATTGGTATCTTTAATTACAGCGCTCCGCTAGGTCAAAGGTTCATAGTCAATGAACATGTCATCATATGGAATGAAGCATTACAGAAGGTAAGGAATTGTTACTTAGAAGTAAACTGATTTTTTCTTTAAATGTGTTAATCTTCTATGTGAGCAAAATACACTTCAGTTACAAATTTAGGGGCAGGGATGCAACCCTCAGTTAATAGAGGACCAATGTGTTGAACATTTCCAAAAAAGCAACAGCAAGGACATAATTGTGTTATAGTCACACACAAGCATTCAACATATTTCGCCTACTAAAGCCTACGTCATCATAAAACATTATGAAATACAATCCAACCTCCATTATCCAACCCCCAGTTATTCAGATCTCCTGATTATCCCAAATCTGACATTGTCTCCTGACTCTGGTTTGCCTAATACAAGGGGCCTCCTGATTATGCAAACTCTCGCTTATCTGAACAAATCCATTGTCTCCCAGTCCAGAGTGTTCTGATGATTCTGGTTGTATGGGATAAGAAAGATTGTAAGGGATGTTAATCTTTTGTTAAAACTTAAACTTCAAGAATCATACTGGTTGTGGGTCAGCCCTTTGATTTACTTACATTTTTTTAAATATACAGCTCGAGAACAATTTCCAAAATATACCACTAGAGTGATATTTGCTAAAGAGGTGTAACCCTCCTAAATATACTACTAGAGTGTTATTTGCTAAAGAGGTATACCCCTCCTAAATATACAACTAGAGTGCTATTTGCTAAAGAGGTGTACCCCTCCTAAATATACAACCAGAGTGATATTTGCTAAAGAGGTTTACCCCTCCTAAATATACACACAGATTGCTTTTTGCTAAAGAGATGTACCACACCTAAATATACTACTACAGTGCTATTTGCTAAAGAGGTGTACTCCTTAAAAAAATATTTCCACTTGCAGTTATTAATTTTGCATCTCTACTGGATTATCACATGGATACAAGCAGGCCCCATGTTACTCCTCTGGAGCAAATCCTTTTTGTGAGATGGGGACATGAAAACCTTAACACTGCAACTTTAATTCCAGAATTGCTTATAGATTTTAAATTTGTTTATGAAGTGGGCTGCTGAGTGCCTTTATTTTTGTTTGTTGTGCATGTGTGTTTCATCTCAGTTTATTAATTTATTTAGTTTTGGTAACTGAAAAAGTTCGCTAGGCAGTCAAGTGCCTATTTTCAGGCATGACCCAGAATATCAATACAATAATATACAATACAATACAATGCAATGCAGTACAATAAAATACAATGCAATGCAATGCAGTACAATACAACACAGTATAACATAATACAATGCAATGCAATGCAATGCAATGCAATACAGTACAATATAATGCAATACAATACAATACAATACAATGCAATGCAGTACAATACAATACAATACAATACAATACAATGCAATGCAGTACAATACAGTGCAATACAATGCAATACAATACAATGCAGTACAATACAATGCAATGCACTGCAGTACAATCCAATCCCATGCAATATAATACAATGTAGTGCAGTACAATACAATGCATTGCAGTGCAGTACAATGCAATACAATGCAGCACAATACAATACAATACAATGCAATGCAGTACAATATAATACAATACAATGTAATGCAGTACAATACAATACAATGCAGCGCAATACAACACAGTACAATAGAATACAATACAATGCAATAGAATACAATACAATACAATGCAGTGCAGTGAAATACAATACAATGCAACATAGTACAATACAATACAATGCAATGCAGTACAATACAATATAATACAATACAATGCAATGCAATGCAGTATAATACAATGCAATGCAATGCAGTACAATACAATACAATGCAGTACAATGCAGTAGAATAAAATACAATACAATATAATGCAACGCGGTACACTACAGTGCAGTACAATACAATACAATACAATGCAATGCAGTATGATACAATGCAATGCAATGCAGTACAACACAATGCAATGCAATGCAGTACAATACAATACAATACAGTGCAATGCAATACAATACAATGCAATACAATACAATACAATACAATCCCAAGCAATACAATACAATGCAATGCAGTACAATACAATGCAATGCAATGCCGTAAAATATAATACAATACAATGCAGTACAATACAATATAATACAATGCAATGCAGTACAATAGAATACAATACAATGCAGTACAATATAATACAGTACAATATAATGCAATAAAATGCAATAGAATACAATACAATGCAATGCAGTACAATGCAATGCAATGCAATGCAGTACAATACAATGCAATACAATACAATATAGTACAATGCAATGCAGTACAATACAATACGATGCAATGCAGTAAAATACAATACAATGCAAAGCATTACAATACAACACAGTACAATACAATACAATGCAACAGAATACAAAACAATACAATACAATACTATGCAGTACAATACAATACAATACAATGCAGGACAATACAACACAGTACAATATAATACAATACAATGCAATGCAATACTATGCAATGCAATGGAGTACGATACAATGCAATGCAGTACAATGCAGTAGAATACAATACAATACAATAAAATGCAGTACACTACAGTTCAATACAATACAATGCAATGCAGTATGATACAATACAATGCAATGCAGTACAACACAATGCAATGCAATGCAGTACAATACAATACAGTGCAATGCAATGCAGTACAATACAGTGCAATACAATATAATACAACGCAATGCAGCACAATTCAATCCCAAGCAATACAATATAATGCAATGCAGTGCAATACAATGCAATGCCGTACAATACAATACAATGCAATGCCGTACAATACAATACAATGCAATGCAGTATAATACAATACAATGCAATGCAGTACAGTACAATGCAATGCAGTACAATATAACACAGTACAATATAATACAATACAATGTAATAGAATACAATACAATACAATGCAATGCAGTACAATACAATACAATGCAATGCAGTACAATACAATGCAATACAGTAAAATACAATAAAATGCAATGCATTACAATACAATACATTACAATGCAATACAACACAGTACAATACAATGCAATACAATACAATACAATGCAGTACAATATAATGCAATGCAGTACAATACAATAAGTACAATATAATACAATGCAATGTAATGCCATACAGTACAATACAATGCAATGCAGTACAATACAATACAATACAATGCAATGCAGAACAGTACAATACAACACAGTACAATATAACACAGTACAATATAATACAATAAAATGCAATAGAATACAATACAATGCAATGCAGTACAATGCAATACAATGCAATGCAGTACAATACAATGCAATACAATACAATATAGTACAATGCAATGCAGTACAATACAATACGATGCAACGCAGTAAAATACAATAAAATGCAATGCATTACAATACAATACATTACAATGCAATGCAGTACAATACAACACAGTACAATACAAGAGAATGCAACAGAATACAACACAATACAATGCAATGCAGTACAATACAATACAACACAGTACAATATAATGCAATACAATGCAATGCAATACTATGCAATGCAATGCAGTACAATACAATGCAATGCAGTACAATGCAGTAGAATACAATACAATAAAATGCAGTACACTACAGTGCAATACAATACAATACAATACAATGCAATGCAGTACGATACAATACAATACAATGCAGTACAACACAATGGAATGAAACGCAGTACAATACAATACAATACAGTGCAATGCAATACAATACAATGCAATGCAGTACAATCCAATTCCAAGCAATACAATACAATACAATGCAGTACAATACAATGCAATGCAATGCCGTACAATACAATACAATGCAATGCAGTACAATACAATACTATACAATGCAATGCAGTACAATACAATACAATGCAATGCAGTACAGTACAATACAATGCAGTACAATATAACACAGTACAATATAATACAATACAATGTAATAGAATACAATACAATACAATGCAGTGCAGTACATTACAGTAAAATGCAATGCAGTACAATACAATGCAATGCAGTAAAATACAATAAAATGCAATGCATTACAATACAATACATTACAATGCAACGCAGTACAATACAACACAGTACAATACATTACAATGCAACAGAATACAATACAATGCAATGCAGTACAATACAATACAATACAATGCAGTACAATACAACACAGTACAATATAATACAATACAATGCAATGCAGTACAATACAATACAATGCAGTACAATGCAGTAGAATGCAATACAATAAAATGCAGTATACTACAATGAAATACAATACAATACAATACAATGCAATGCAGTATGATACAATACAATGCAATGCAGTACAACACAATTCAATGCAATGCAGTACAATACAATACAATACAGTGCAATGCAATGCAGTACAATACAGTGCAATACAATACAATACAATACAATGCAATGCAGTACAATCCAATCCCAAGCAATAAAATACAATGCAATGCAGTACAATACAATGCAATGCAATGCCGTACAATACAATACAATGCAATGCCGTACAATACAATACAATGCAATGCCGTACAATACAATACAATACAATGCAGTACAATATAATGCAATGCAGTACAATACAATACAGTACAATACAATACAATGCAATGTAATGCCATACAGTACAATACAATGCAATGCAGTACAATACAATACAATACAATGCAATGCAGAACAGTACAATACAACACAGTACAATATAACACAGTACAATATAATACAATAAAATGCAATAGAATACAATACAATGCAATGCAGTACAATGCAATGCAATGCAATGCAGTACAATACAATGCAATACAATACAATATAGTACAATGCAATGCAGTACAATACAATACGATGCAATGCAGTAAAATACAATAAAATGCAATGCATTACAATACAATACATTACAATGCAATGCAGTACAATACAACACAGTACAATACAAGAGAATGCAACAGAATACAACATAATACAATGCAATGCAGTACAATATAATACAACATAGTACAATATAATGCAATATAATGTAATGTAATACTATGTAATGCAATGTAGTATAATACAATGTAATGTAGTACAATGCAGTAGAATACAATACAATAAAATGCAGTACACTACAGTAATATAATATAATATAATACAATGCAATGCAGTATGATATAATACAATACAATGCTAGTACAAAACAATGGAATGAAACGTAGTAATATAATATAATATAATATAGTGTAATGTATATAATACAATGTAATGTAGTACAATCCAATTCAACTAATACAATATAATATAATGTAGTATAATATAATGTAATGCAATGCGTATAATACAATACAATGTAATGCAGTACTAATACAATACTATACAATGCAATGCAGTACAATACAATACAATGCAATGCAGTACAGTACAATACAATGCAGTACAATATAACACAGTACAATATAATACAATACAATGTAATAGAATACAATACAATACAATGCAGTGCAGTACATTACAATAAAATGCAATGCAGTACAATACAATGCAATGCAGTAAAATACAATAAAATGCAATGCATTACAATACAATACATTACAATGCAACGCAGTACAATACAACACAGTACAATACATTACAATGCAACAGAATACAATACAATGCAATGCAGTACAATACAATACAATACAATGCAGTACAATACAACACAGTACAATATAATACAATACAATGTAATGCAGTACAATATAATATAATGCAGTACAATAGTAGAATGTAATACAATAAAATGCAGTATACTACAATGAAATACAATACAATACAATACAATGCAATGTAGTAGATACAATACAATGCAATGCAGTACAACACAATTCAATGCAATGCAGTACAATACAATACAATACAGTGCAATGCAATGCAGTACAATACAGTGCAATACAATACAATACAATACAATGCAATGCAGTACAATCCAATCCCAAGCAATAAAATACAATGCAATGCAGTACAATACAATGCAATGCAATGCCGTACAATACAATACAATGCAATGCAGTACAATGCAATACAATGCAATGCAGTACAATGCAATACAATGCAATGCAGTACAATACAATACAATACAATGCAATGCAGTACAGTACAATACAATGCAGTACAATATAACACAGTACAATATAATACAATACAATGTAATAGAATACAATACAAAACAATGCAATGCAGTACCATACATTGCAATACAGTAAAATACAATAGAATGCAATGCATTACAATACAATACATTACATTGCAATGCAATGGAGTACAATACAACACAGTACAATACAATACAATGCAATAGAATTCAATATAATACAATGCAATGCAGTACAATACAATGCAATACAATACAATACAATGCAGTACAATATAATGCAATGCAGTACAATACAATACAGTACAATACAATACAATGCAATGCAGTACAGTACAATGCAATGTAGTACAAAACAATAAAGTAATATACAATACTATGCAATGTAATTCAATGCAATACAATACAATACAATATACTGTAATACAATACAATGTAATGCAGTGCAATGTAATACAATACAATGCAATGCAGTACAATACAATGCAATCTAATGCTGTACAATACAATACAATGCAATGTAGTACAATACAGTACAGTACTATCTGCAATACTATGCAATATAATACAATACAATACAATACAGTACAATACAATACAATGTAATGTAGTGCAATGCAATACAGTACAATGCAATGCAGTACAATACAATGCAATCTAACACAGTACAATACCATAAAATGTAATGCAGTACAATACAATACAGTACACTACAATACAATGCAATGCAATGCAGTACAATACAATATAATGCAATGGAATGCAGTATAATACAATTCAGTGCAATGCAGTGCAACACAATGCAATGCAATATAATACAATATAAATAGAATAATAGACAGAAGACTGTGTATTTCACCCGAGTAAGGAACAGCTCCCTATCTTTTAATTTTTTGTAATATATTGATCCAATGAGTTTCAAGTATTTTTAGAGTATGTAGCAAAATGTGCTGGAATGCTGCATTATGTCTGCTAAAGGAGCCTTTTTCTATTGTTGTCAGAGTGTTGCTATGAATACTGCAACTTGCACACATCTCTAAAGCTGCCAGCATGTGTTTTGATTGGTTGCTGGTGTGTTTTTTTTTAATAATTATGTAAGAAAAATGTCAGTGGGTTTATGTGAGGGGGTCAATAAGGAGCTCCATTCCTGCGTTACTGGTGTAAGTTAGTTTTTATAACTGAAGCTGATAAAAAGAAAAAGTATTTTATTCAGTTTTATTGGAGTTTGACACAGAGTGACCTTTCAGCTCATTCAGCAGCCAGGAGCTGGACTGTAGAAGAGACAGTAGTTTCGACTTCCTGGCTCCAGGTGACAGAATTTAAGAAACAGTTTGAGTAAAAAAAAAAGGAAAGATACATATTTGTAATCTAGGGTCCTCCTGTCAGGGCATGGTTAAAAGGATAGTGATTTCTAAGCAGTTTTCTGGACCATTCCCTTGTTTGGTTGGTTTTTGGTGAGTGGTGAGTTGGCTTTTACTGTACAAAGCAGTTACAGTAAAAGCCAGCTCCCACTCTGCACGAGATAGCCCTATGCTTATGCTTTTGTGTTTTTGTGATAACACTGTCATTCTGAGCTCTGAACAATAGTATTACATGCTGTGAACAATTAAGAAACAGCAACAATACTATCAAATTCCTAGTGTGGTATTATGAGGATTTCTTGTATGCTTTTCTGTACTATTATTTCTGTGTAACCCCCCTACAAATGGGGGTTCCCCAAAAGTCTTCTTTGAGCTTGCCTAAATACTCACTGCCAGGCTGGTGTCTTGCATTTTAGCAGTTTAAATATGATTACTAGTATAGCCTCTGTGCACTATATCTTTAAGAGCTGCTTGGATTGCAGTCATAAGTAATCTGAGAGGGAGCTCTGTTGAAAGATGTAACTATTTGCTGAAAATCATTTAGAGTGATAATGATAATGCAGTTTGTCTAACCTGCCTTTTTTGTAGCAAGGACTGTTTTGTTTGTCTCCAGTATCTTGGTCCTGGACTGCAAATTGGACCAATCAGTTCTGGTGGGACCTAAAATGTAGCCGGACTACAGGAACTGTCTGGAGTCAAAATCTGTAGGAACTATAGTTTGGGGCATTTGGCGCCTTTTTTGCAACTGAAGAGGAAGCTCTTGCTTTGACTGACAGTCAAATCAGCCAACCAAACATTTTGGATCTGAGGGAAGTCCTCCAAGCTGCCTGCTGTTTAGGGCAGATCTAAGTTGAAAGCTGAGGAAGAAAGAGCTGAAGTGATTCTGAGCAACAATCCTGAGTGGATTCGCATGGGAGAACTGTGAAAAGGCTGAGTTTTTGGCTTGCATGTCTGCCTGCTGCTCCTAAGAGGGAAAGAAGAGAATTATTTTGGACTAAATCCAAGTTTGTGTGACTAAAGTAAGCTATTGAAATGGGCCAGGCTCAACCTAAGGAGACTGAAGATTTTGCTGAATGCGATCAGCCTGTCAGGAGTTCCAGCTACCCCAAGCTCCTGGTGTGTGCAGAGACTTTGCGATTGCGACCTGGGAGCACTTTGCCTGGTACAGTAGAATTTGCTTACATGTAAATGTGCTATGAGCTGCTAGTGGGTCGTGAGTTAGTTCCCCACTGTGTGAACTGTGTTCTGCGTGCTGTATGCTCTATCCAGCCCAAAAAGGACTGCATCTGAATTTGTGTCCATGCAGTCTGGGCCTTGCCAGACTGGCCCAGCCAGACTACCCACTGCACAGAGAAGCCATCGACGAGAGACCTGCCTGGGGATCAGCCCCCTGCTGCATGCTTGAACAGGAATGATGCCTCTGTGACTCATGTGGGTCCTGCTTCTCCTGCCACTCCTGATCAACCACCTGCAGTCTCAATTTTCTTCCAGCCTGTGTCCAGTCTTGGGTATTTGTGAGTAAATACCAGGGTAGCTCCCTGCAACAACAGCTTAGTCTGAGTGTGTCAGCTGATTGTCTTGTTGCTTCATTTCCTTTATGAACTGAGCCCTTTGCCTCTGGATTACAAATATTGTGTACTGTGCATTTTGTGTTTTCCATCACAGGGCCCCAACCAGCTGTGACATCGGCCAACCCCGGGGCAACAGTCCTGGCTAGCCCATCTCTTTTCCACCTGGGTACCCAGAGGTGTTATTGTGTGGGGGCAGACTCAAAGCGCATGCATAACTGATTCATTGATATAACCTTTAAGCTAATTAACCTGATTTTGCCCTTCCATTGTTCAGGTTCCCTGAATAAATCAGATCTAATTTTTTCTGCATGTACTCTGACTGTGGTTCCAGTTTGTGCTCAAAGTACTGTACTGTTGCTGTTTGCTTTGCATAACCTTGTTTTACAGGGGGTCCCCAGGGTCAAGCCAGAGGAACCAGCCCTGTTGGTAAGTGCAAACAGTGTGGGTACCTGTGTGGTGTACCAGGGGTATTGTGAAAGTGATTATTGTACAGTGTTCAGGCCACTAGAGGGGAAGGGGGGTTACAGTGTCCCGGAGGGCTGTGCCCAGGTTAGCTTGACCACTACCAACCCTGACATCCGGGTGGAGGCACCCGTTTCAGAACTCAGGTCCCTTAACCTGCTACTAGCCAAGCAGGCAGGGGTAATTGCCCTTGGGATAGCGCCACCTAAGGGTTACATCTCTCTATCCAGATATTACAAGACTGTACAGTACAGTGCAGTACAGTACACTACAATACAACACAATACAGTAGAATGCAGTACAGTACAATATAAAGCAGTACAGTACAATGAGAGAGAGAAAGTGTGTTAGGCAGTTGAATGCCTATTTTCAGGCATAAGCCAGAACAGCAATGCAATACAGTACAATAGAATGGAACAAAGTACAAGACAATACAATAAAAAAAAAAACAATTCAATACCATATAATAAAATATAATTTAATGATTTACTGATACTGTTCAAATTAAGGGCAAAGAAAAGATTGAACATGAGCAGGACACTCTTAAAACAATTACTTACATTGGGTTTCAGCAAAGATTTATATAAGTCCATTCTAAAGTGTTGATAAGTGTCCAGACCAGCGAGTTGGATGAAATGTAAGCATATGTTTTGTCCACCAATCTATTTAAAGCTAAATCAAAATCATGACTTAATAAGGTAATCTCAGCAGAATTTGTCAAGCACACTCTACTCTCCTTGGAATTTATGTGAAGCAATCCCCACCCTGCACACAATCCATGTCATGCAAACCTGTGTCTGACTGGATTGGGCAAACAACCCCCACCTCTTCCTGTATGTGAAACAAACACAGCTCTGAGTCTTCATCAGACTAACAATGCTTCCTCCTGAATACATATCAGGCATGCCAGCCTCCACTTTCATGCCATATAAACATTATATCATTCTATTTCACATGTCAAAATAACACCTCTCCCACAATTAATGTCACACAAATCCATCTACTCCAGAATTCATGTCAAACATACCCAATCTTCTCTGTTGTCCTTGTAAAGAAAATCCATCTGCTTCAAAATCTGGATCAACCAATCATCACCTCATCCAGAAACCGTGTTACATTAACATAACCTTCTTCACAATCATTGTCAAGCAAACTTATCTCTTTCCTAGTCCAGGTCCATAGGAACCCAACATACTCCAAAATTCCATACCATAATAACATATCCACATATACAATCCATTTTAATCAAACCCAGCTCCATTCCAATCCGGGTCACTCAAATCCTTTAACCTCCAAATCTAAACCAAGTCAATCAATAAGCCAAGTCAATCAGTAAGCCAAGTCAATCATTTTCCTATATAAAATAAACTATGTCAAGCAAACCAACTTCTTCGAGGAAACATATTAATCAAATTCACCTTATCCAAAATCCATGTCAAGAAAATCCCATAGGCATCATAATTTGCATCAAGCAAACTGACTTGGTATATAATTCATATTACGCATATCAGCCTCCTGCTCTGGAACCAATTTCAAGAAAAGCTTGTCTCCTCCAGAACCCATGGAAAGCACGTCAATTGTTTTTAGGTCTATGTATGTCAAGTTCTGTATAAGTGGATATTTCTTGTATGAATGGATATGGTTTGTGTGACGTGGACAGCCAGTTCTGAGTGCTGTATCATTTTTTATTAAATGTAAAATATGTAGGGAAGTGTCTGTCAAGAAGAACTTACTGTCTGGCTGAAATGACACATCAACCCTCCCACCCCAGGCATAAGTTCAAAGGACAGGATGAGGGGGGCGTGGCCTGGCACTGAGCAAGATGGATGCTTAACTTCAGAGCTTCTCACTAACAGTCAGTATCTAGCATCATCCTCTGCAATCTAAGCCAGAGATAACATCCTACTCTAAGGAACAAATATAAGGAGAGATATTACAGCTGTCGGGACAATTATTTTGCATAAGATATCTATACAATTTACGATACTGCTGTTGATCTGAAAGAGAACCTGCAAGGCCTCATAATGGTTCATTGTGATAAACAACTAAATACACTCGAGAAAATCAAAGAAATGTTCAACAAACTATCTATGGACATGAGCGACCTAAAAACTGCTACTCAACAAAACACACAAATGATGAAAACCATCAATTCCAGACTTGCATTTACAGAAAGTAAAATTCGTCTCAGTGAAGAATCCATACAAGAGTTAAAAACAACTATTAGATCTCAAGATCGGATGATTAAAGAACTACAGTTTAAAATCGAAGACTTAGAAAATAGAAATCGAAGAAACAATCTTCGGATATTTGGATTTCCTGAAGGTGTGGAAAACAATAACACCACAGCATTCTTACAGCAGGAGCTACCGCAAATACTCAGCCTCCAAACAGGCAGTGAATTAATAATAGAACGGTCTCACCGTTCCCTAGGCCCAAAACCTTCGGTGGAGCAAAGACCCAGGCCTATAATTGCTAAGTTTTTAAACTATGCAAGTATAGAACTAATTTTACAAAATTCCAGGGAAATTGGTCACTTCAGATGGCAGGATCATGATATATATATATATATATATATATCTCGAGACTTTTCTAAAGAACTGTCACTGAAATGGAGAGCTTACACTACTGCTAGGCGAGTTATACATCAAATGGGGCTCCGCTTCACTCTTAGATACCCTGCAACTATGCAGATCTTCGTGAAGGGCTCTCATAAAGATTTTTATGACCCAGAATCTCTGATAGCTTTTCTGAACTGCTACTCAACAACTCAGCATAATGACTCTGTGGTCCGAAAAGCTCAATTTACAGCCGAATCCTTGATCAACATCAACACTGATAAAATGTACAACATTGGTACCACGGGGAAAGCTGGTCCTGTTCTGAAATCTCCTGATAAGACATCGGAAGGTCAGACCAGTCTTGTACATAACAAGGCAACTCCTGAAATGGCTCACGTAGCAACACGAAGTTACAGTTCCGAAGTATCAGGTAAAAATACCTCTAAATCTGTTGCTATGGAACCAATTATCCCTAATGTTTCTGTGCAAAATAGATATGCCTTACTTCAGGATTTACCTTCTCCTTGTGATGTATTCACTATAGAATCGGATATGCCAGTAAGAGATGAAAGCCGTGAGCAGATGGATGTCTCCTGGTTGTGTGATGGTGACAGTTCACCTGTTAAACTTAACGAACCCCCGAAGAAAAAATGCCATGGTAAGAGCAAACATAAAAGAGACTCTACACCTCTAAAGCACTTGAGATAAAATGCAGGAAATCATTAAGTGTGTGCTATACTTCAGGTGAATCAGCAGTTTGACTCGAGACATCGGGGAATGCACATCTGGGTCGCTCTTACCAGCTACCTTTCAGCGTAGATTTAATTCTCATCTAAGATGTGCTTTCGGGAGGAACCGAGTAGTAGCAAACACAGATGGCTGTATATAAAGACCGTGATAAAGTGGCTGTGGTGGGACTAGAATGTATGATCCATGGCATGTGATAATATGCTGGTAACCACACTTTATAAACGGACTCCAAGCAAGTCTGGGGCTGACTTTCTTTTTGCCTTGGCTGATAATATTGTTTTAGTAGGCAAACTGCCTGATGGGATAGTGTGTTTATATAGACTGCCTTTAAGATTTAAAAAAAAAAGCAGCTTGTTTTGATATGAATGGCTAATCAAGGTAATTATATGGCACAGAATCCCAATCTCTCTGGATTTACACCCAGTGTAAGATCTCTTCATTGTATCAGGGTTCAAGATGGGTTCCTAATTGGAGAACATCTTTATATATCTCGATCTTGCAAACCGATAAATGATCTTTGGCAAAATAGATGTGCTGAATATCAGTTAATAAAATGAACTGCTGTATTAAATACATTTTACTTTGTGTGGGACAGATAATGGATCAACAGACTGGGATATACTAAAATCCTGTGATAACATATTTTTAATATCCCTGCAATTTGATTTTTTTTTCTTTCTTCTTTTTCCTTTTTCCCTCTTCCCTCTTCCTTTTTCAATTTCGCTTTATATTTGATAATATAAAGGTATGGGAAACTCTTTATGGTAGATGAAAGAAATAATATATCCATCATAAAATATATGCAACTTCTTTCAATAGTCACCAGATCAAATACATTAACTGCATGCTTAGGTTGTGCTGAGCTGCCTCTACATGTATATAAAGCAAGGTTAAGCATAACATACTATATACTATATGTATATAGTATCTTGCACATGAATATCATCTAACTCATTATAACTGCATAACTGGATATATGCAGATAAAGGAATTATTTTTTTTTTCTTTTCTTTTCTTTCCCCCATACACTTCACCTGTTCTCTCCTTACCAGAGGTGATGCTAGACCTGGTAATGTTCTCGGACTCTATTGCCTCCAACTATACAAGCGTAAGAGAATATAATAAGTGTTATTTTATTTGAGCTTACTTTAAACTTCAGTACAAAGATACTGTTTGGATACTCTGATTGTGTCATTGTTTTAAGGAGACTTGGATAGTACTTCTCTTGTATTTTCCTTGGTGCTATCCTATTTCCTGTTTGATAAGCTGCGTCCTAGAATATAGAGGGGTGGTCTTGGTCTTTGTTTCCTTTTCTTTTTTCGCTTACTGTTTGGGCTAGTACAATCAGACCGACCTTATCTCCTCTATATCTCCTAGATATCTGTTTCATTTTATTGTTACAAAATTAAGATGTTATATAGTGTTAAGGTTACATTGGTTAAAGAGAGCTGCACTGTAGGGAATCAGATAAAGGATATATATCTGTTTGAAATATTAACCCAAGGAAATTCTGCCAACACACTTACTATAAGTAACATCTATAATAAGATGTTCTGCATCACAATGTTAAATGTAAATGAACATTGTAGTCCCTTGACATCACATTTATCTCACAACATATTAATAACTTGATACAGGATGGCTAATTTAACATTATGTTCATGGAATGTCAAGGGACTTAATGCTCCGAATAAACGTAAACAAGTTCTTAACCATCTTAAGAAACATAAAATACAAATTGCATTATTGCAAGAAACCAAATTATTAGAAGCAGATGGTGCTAGATTAAAATATGATTGGGTCGGTCAGGTGTTCGTGGCCTCAGCCGCATCAAAAAAAAAAGAGGTGCAGCTATATTAATACATAAAAAATTGAAATGGACAACCTCCAATATTCAGAAAGATTCAGAGGGCAGATGGCTCATTATAACTTTCGATACCCCTTCAGGACCACTTAGCATAATTAATATTTATGCACCAAATTCAGATGACCTGCAATTCTTTCAGAAGCTAACTCAAATGTTGATTGAATTAAACCTAGTCAACTCTCCTATATTGATTGGAGGGGACTTTAATTTTACCTTAGATGCATACATGGATAGGAGTAATGGTTCATTAGATTGTCACCCTAAAAGTCTGATTATAGTTTCTCAATTAATGCGGGATTTAGGCCAATCTGACATATTGAGCACCCTCCACCCCAGGGATAGAGATTACACTTTTTATTCTCCTCGTCACCAGACTTATAGCAGAATAGATTATGTGCTAACCTCTCCTGCATTAACGACCAATATAATTGAAGCCGATATACTCCCGTTAATTATATCTGATCATGCCCCAGTCAAACTCTTACTTAATTGGGGTAGTCCTCACATAAAATCGTCAACTTGGTGATTAGACCCTTTACTGCTCAAAGATCCAGAATGTTTACCCTGGATTAAAATGCAAATTGAAGAATTTGTTGATATCAATGACCCAAAAGATACCTCCATGGGCATTACATGGGAAGCACTTAAAGCCACACTACGTGGGGAAATAATTAGTTATGCTGCTCACAGGAGGAAGCTTAGGGAACAACAAATTAACAATCTTGAAAATGTACTAAAAATCAAACAAACACTATATTCAAATAACCCACATCCTGACCCTTCCTCTAGCTTGCATTATGAAATCTTACAATTACGTATGTAAATCAATGAGCTAATTTCCAGAAAAACAGAAATAGCATTCTGGGAAGGAGGGGAGAAAGGAAGTAAAATACTTGCTTACAGACTAAGAATGCAACAAATGGAGCGTCATATAGCCGCTCTAAAAGATCATACAGGGAAAATACAAATTAGTGAATCTGCAATTAACAAAATTATGACATCTTTTTATAAAAAACTATACTCTTCATCTAGTCTGACATCATCTCTTGACATCTCTTCCTTTCTGGATAAACTAGCACTCCCCCATCTCTCACAGGAAGCGACACATTCCTTAGATACACCTTTCACTATAGAAGAAGTAAAGAAAGTGATCCATTCTCTCAAATCTGGACGATCTCTGGGAGGAGACAGATTTCCTGTTGAATTTTATAAGCTCCTTGTTGAGCAAATATGCCCTCTATTATGTAAGGTTTTTCATGAATCTCTGGGGTCTGGATATCTACCTTTTACTATGACAGAAGCAGTCATTACAATTGTTCCAAAAAAAGACAAGGACACTACTAATCCGGCTAACTACCGTCCAATATCTTTACTGAATACAGATGGCAAGATATTTGCCAAGATTCTGGCAAATTGTATAGAACCATATATCCCCAAACTAATTCACAAATCTCAAGTGGGCTTCGTTAAAGGCAGGATGGGTTCTGACCATCTGCGTTCTCTAATTAACCTTATTCATAAGGCCAAATCACTTAACTCTCCAGCAGTCGCAATTGCAATAGACTTTGAAAAGCTTTGATTCTTTGGACTGGAACTTTCTTTATCCGGTATTATCCCGATTTGGTTTTAGTAAACAATTTTGTTCTTGGATCAAACTTCTTTATACAAAGCCACATGCGAGGGTACTCACTAATTCTACATTATCACAGTCCTTTATATTAGCAAGGGGCACTAGGCAAGGATGCCCTCTTTCCCCATCTCTCTTTATTTTAGCTCTTGAAACTCTTGCCACCTTTCTCAGACAGAATAATAACATAAAGGGTATTTCTATTGGGCATACGCAATATACAACACTGTCATATGCTGACGATATGCTTATTCTGTTAGAAAACTTAAAATTATCAGTGCAACCACTCAATAATATACTCAAACTTTTTTCTAAGCTCTCTGGGTTCACAGTTAATTATCAAAAATCTGAAATATTACCACTAAATAAACATTGTTATCTCCTTATGAATAAACATCTCGGATTTTGTTGGTCCCCACAAGGTATCACCTACCTAGGGATTAACGTATCAGCTGACTTAGATAGAATATGGGAAATAAACCTATGTCCCTTACTAGCAACTATCAAAACAGACCTGGATAAATGGAAAAATCTAAATCTATCTCTATTTGGTAAAATATCGGTAATTAAAATGAATATTACACCTAGAATTCTTTATCAGTTTGCCTGTATCCCACTTAAAATTTCTCATCTTTTAAACAGTATTGATAAAACTATAGGTAACTTTTTGTGGGAAGGTCGCATACCAAGGTTTAACATTTTAAATTACGCTCTCATTGGACTCGTGGAGGCTTTGGGTTACCATGGTATACAGCCTATTTATGGGCTTTTAGAGCATCGCAAACTGTCAAGTGGTTTCTTAAACCTAATCATAGTGTACCACTGTGGTATGACATGGAAGCATCTTTGTCTCCGGGACACATACCAAATGGTTTTATTTATTTTACACTAACTCCTAAGTTAAAAAAGCATCCCATAATTAATGCGTCTATTTACTACTGGTTCAAAATGCATAACTGGCTTAAATCTGACCCTGCACCTTTTACATTTACTCCAATTTGGGGTAATCCGAAATTACATCTAGAGAACAAACCAATATATTGCAAATCATGGATGTATAAGAACATTTTATTCTTGAACGATATCTTGACTGATAATAACAATACATTAAATTCTTTCAGTAATCTTCAAATAATATGGAATATTCCCAAAAAAGAATTTTGGAAGTACTTACAAATACAAACTGTTATACTCCCTTACATTCAACAAACAAATAGATCGGTTTTAAGTCCCTCATACATTAATATGTGGGTCAACAATCCCTCTGGTTTAGTTAGCAAAATATATAAACAGATTAGAGATATGTTACCGAATCAATCCTTCCCACTAGAAATAGATGGAATCGGATATTAAATGAAAACATATCAGATTTCCACTGGGATAAATGTTGGAAACTCTGTCATGACTCCTTTAAAGATATACGTAGTAGATTAATTCAATTTAAAATCCTACATCTATGGTATAAAACACCATCTCATTTACATAATATAGGTCTATTACCAAATAATAAGTGCTGGCGATGTAATGTACCAAATGGTGATCTTTTACATATTTTATGGTCGTGCAAACCCATATCTAACTTATGGCAAACCATTCAAAACCTAGCTTCTGAAATTATTGACCACAACATCTCACTTGAACCTAAGTTGTGCTTATTAGGAATCATAAATAACAACATAAATCTAACAAAACACCAGCACAAGTGGTTACAGATTTTATTTATGCAAGTCAAGAGACTGATTTTAATCCACTGGAAATCCAATATAACACCTACTCTAACAGACATCTTGAAAAAGTTGACCTATATTGCTTCTTTAGAAAGAATTTCATATCTGACATCAGACCGGCTCAATGAATATTATTTGTGTTGGCAGGAATATTTAAATTTCCTTCAAACCCATAAGTGATAAGTATCGATAACATTTTTCCTCTTTTTTCTCTTTATTTTTATTAACAGATACACTTTTTTATATGGATTTTGTAGTATAATTAACATCATAAGCAGCTCCTTAGGTTTTATTAGAAATTAGATAACTATGTTAGTCTGATCTATTTTTTTTTCCTGTTGTTATCTCTCTTTTATGTAACTCAGTACAGATCGTTGTGTACATATTGTATGAGGCAATACATAAGATCTTTCTATCAGGAGGTAAATATTCAGCGATTATATTGATAATGTGACATAATGTTATGTTGAACATATTGATATCTGCAATATTCATTATAACATGCGAGTATATACCTGCTTAAGGTAACATATGCTGTACTATGTGTTATGGATAAAATCCTAATAAACAAATTAACTGTAAAAAAGGACAGGATGAAGGTCAAACTATAGAGATATGAGGTGCAATTAGCTTGCTAAATTTGCTTTGAAGCACCAGATATAAAATATCCATTCATGACGTCCTCAGTGAAATCCTTTGATTTGCACTAGGTGTCATGAAAGAAGGAGAATATGCATGTCTGGGGTGTCTCCCAAGATAGCCAGTAAATACATCAAAGAGTCTTTTGATGTCTATGTGAAGCAGGTCCCAGACTAAGTTAGGAAGCCCAATATGCATTTGCTTAGGGTATTTAGTGAATTACATCAAAGAGACTTTTGATGTCTGGGTAAAGCAGATTACAGACCGGTTTGGAGCAGTCATATAAAGAGAGGTGATTCATTATGTCACCTATTATTTTTTTAAATATCTTAGTAGGACATCCTGTGTTATAAAATATAAATTTTAATACACCAAGGTGGAGTTAGGTGACCTCAGAGAGAAGACTGGCTTAAGACTGCTTTAAATATACTGAGCAGACCTTACAGAGATTACTTTTTTTATCTGACTGAGAAAAGAGGAACAAAAAAGCACCGAAAGATTAAGAAGTAAGGAGACCTTAGACAAGACTAGTCTGACTGTATGTATTGTAGGAATTTGTACTTTTAAACCTGTTTTGTTTTAAGGCTGTATGTGTTGGGATATATTGTTCTGTATTTTACTGTTTTCCTATTTTATCTATTTTAAAGTAAAGATATATATATTTTAAAAACAGAAACTGCCTTGTGTGCCTTGAAACTTCTTTTTATATAAGTGAAGCTTAGATTGTTATAGTTGACACTGTGCATGTGCTTATTGTGATACCAAACTGGGAAACAGATAAGAGTTCTCTAGGTCTTGCATAGAGTTCTAAGGGTTCATTTTGTAATACCTGATTAGGTGCACGTAGGCAAAGATATCTAGTCCCCTGAAGATAGAATTATCTGAGCCAGACAATTGGGAATGCTAACAAGAGGTTATCAGTTTGAATCCCTCCAGAACATGGGACAAAAGTGACTCAAACCCACAAAACAGACAAGAGGGTTACCTTGGTCTGTTCACTGTTCACAGTTCTATGCTCAGAGGTTGGCACTTTGGGAGTAGAGGGCTGACCTGCTGAGTGGGTTTGTGACAGTTTGTATTGTGGTTTTATGTTACTTATGGTAGATTTATTTATGGTATTTATTATACCGGGGCTCCAAGCCCTGGAGGGGTGCTTTATAAAACTCCAAAAAACAAGCAAACAAACAACAAACAAACTGGGATTATTGACAGTTACTGATTAATATGTTGTGACATGACATGACCTATCACTGAGAACCTCTGAAACAATGTTAACTAGGATTATTGAGAGTTACTGATTGACTTGGCATGAAGTAACATGGCCTAAAGTATCTCTGAAAACCACTGTAAGATTGTTAAGAAGAGTTACTGAGAGTTACTGATTGACTTGCTTTGACATGGCATATACTTTCACTAAGCAACATTATAACATTGCTAATCATATTTATATAGAATTACTGATTGGCATGATGTGGCACAACCTATCACTAGGACTGTAACCACTGTACACTGCATGACCAATACAGTGACTCTGACCTTAACGCTAGCTAGGTCAATCATGTTTACATGGGAAACATGTTAAGTGTCAGTGTTCCCATTAGATATAGGAGAAGTTGGCAAATTTCATACAGCAAAATAATTTGCAAAGTTTGACAAATTCACAAAGTATTAACTTCACAAAGTTTTTGGCAAATGAACTGGCATTTTTTCAGGAGAAGTTATGCAAATTAGCTGGCAAAGTCGCAAGTTCACCTTAACATCACCTTAGCTTCACCTGACCTTTTCTGAAAATGTGCCCTTTCACCAGAAAAACTCAGTGCAAAGTGGCAAAATATGGATGTGGGCAATTCACAAAGTTATTCATGAAGACAAATTTTGCAACTTTGCTGGAACTTCGCCTACGAAGTAGAACTTTGCAACTTCCCTACATCACATATAAGGGCTTTGATCGTACAGTTCCTGATGTGAGAATTTCAAGAAGATGCCCCATCTTAGGATCTTACTACCTTGCAGAAGAAAGGCTGTCACCTCATTATTTAAAGAGCTAGTGTACTGCCTGGAATCAACAGTAACCTTCAGATGTAGCCAACTATCATTTCTTTCATCTGAAGTAATGTTTTCTTGTTGGTTTTGCTAATTAGAAGATTTTTTTTACCTGAGTGGTAAATGCTTACATCTAGAAAAAGGGGACATTAACAATTTGGTCTTATCATTTAAGGTTTCAGGTGAAAGAACGGTGTAAGGAGACTGCTCAATTCTTCGCAAATAAGGTTGCCACAATCAGCTCCAATGTTGGACTGACCCTCTCTAATGGGAGTAGCGGTGGTTGGTAGGAGATGTCGGACACCCAGTTTGTACGGTGTGACTTCAGCCTCCCCACAATCAGTGACATTGTGATGGTCATCCAGTCATTGTGTTTGACCAACTGTAGCTTGGATCTGGGCCCCACACACCTCTTAGTAGGCTGCGTGGATAAAATTGGCATGGTCCTTGCCAAAATAGTCTGGATGTCTTCAGAGAAGGGGAACTTTCCATATGCCCTGAAGGAGGCTGTGGTTCAGCCCCTCCTTAAAAAGCCCTCCTTGGACCCTAACTGTCTGGGCAATTACAGGCCTGTCTCTAACCTACCCTTTGTGGGAAAGGTTATTGAGAAGGTGGTTGCGTCGCAGCTGGATGACCATTTGACAAGCCCCAATGTCTATGATTCTCTCCAGTCCGGATTTAGGAAGAGACATAGTACCAAAACAGCCCTTGTCTGGGTACTAAATGACTTCCTAATAGCAAGAGATCGAAAGACCCGTTCCATCTTGGTCCTTCTAGATCTGTCTGTGGCTTTTGACACCGTAGACCATGGTGTGCTGCTGGAGCACCTGTTGTTCATCTGTGGACTCTCTGGGATAGTTCTCAGATGGTTTCTATCATTTCTTGAGGGTAGGACTCACAGAGTGGTGTCTGAGACTTTTTCCTCAGCTCCACTACCACTATCCTGCGGGGTGCCACAGGGCTCCATCTTGGCACCCATGTTGTTTACCGTGTACATGCTGCTGTTAGGAGTGATTATTAGGCAGTACAGCTTGTGTTTTCACTGCTATACAGATGATAACTCAGTTGTACATGTCCTTTGTGCCTGGCCAATATGATGCTGTTTCAGTCTTTAACAGCTGTCTAGCCAAGATCCAGGATAGGATGAATGTGAGCTGGCTGTGGTTAAACCCAGAAAAAACTGTTGTGTTGGTTGTGGACCCAAGTAATCAGGAGGCGGGTTTGTTGGCAAGATCACCTTCTGGTCTATGGTTTGAAGGTGTTCAGCTAACTACCCCAGACCAGGTTTGGAACCTGGGTGTTAAGTTTGATGACTGCTTGACCCTTAACTTGCAGTTGTCAGCAGTTGTCAAAACCTCTTTTTACCATCTGAGGAATATTGCCCAGGTAAAGCACCTGGTTCCCCCCATCGATCTTCCAACTTTGGTCCATGACTTCGTTACCTCCCGCCTTGACTACTGCAATGCCCTTTACCTTGGGCTACAGGGGGTTGATATCCACCACCTGCAGCTAATGCAGAATATGACAGCCTTGCTTTTGACTGGTACTTCTATGACCAATCATATGACACCTGTGCTCCGCGAACTGCACTGGCTGCCAGTACAGTGGCAGATCACCTTCAAGGTTGGTTTGCTTACCTTCAAGGCCCTACACAACCAAGGACCTAGTTACCTGCAAGATCTCCTTCACCCCTACTGTCACCTCCACCCTCTCTAACCCACCAAAGAGGGATTGCTAGAGATTCCCAGGGTTCATTTACAGACATGTGGGGCAAGGTCATTTAGATTTATTGCCCTGACCCTGTGGAATTCTCTACCTCATCAGGTGCAATATTGCCTTACCATCCAAAGTTTTAAAGTTGCCCTGAAAACTTATCTTTTTAGCCCAGCATTTTCTGATTTTTAATGCCGCTGTTATATTTATTAGTTTTAATTTTTTGTACTGTTTTTTTATTGATGTGTTTTAATTAGTTGTTGTATAGGTGCCTTGGTTCTAGAAAGGTGCCTTTTATAAACAAAGAATGATTGCTTGATTGATTGAAATAAAAAAAAAAGATACCTAATTTCATTAAAACCAATGTTTCAAATTTGATAAAGTTTCCCTTTAAAACTATATTTTAAAACAAGTATAGCACTTGGATAATCTGGCTTATTTGCTTGGACCAAGATAGATACTGTGCACAGATTGTGTAGTACACAAGCTCTCTGGCCTATAATGTCATGCTAGTTTTCTGGGCAGACTGGGAATGCCAAGCAGTCCTTTTCTGTTGACAACATCTACGTTTCTATGTTCTTTGCTAATATAATTCTCAAACTGTCACTCTCCCAGATCATGTAAGACATTTTATCAGATCAACATAGTGATTTTATATAGAAAATATAGTACACACGATTTCAGGGCTACACAGTCCCCCTTAATTGGGGGTCTTGATTCATGGTTAAAGTGAAACATCTCACAAGATCAACATATTTTATATAGAAGGTATAATATGCATTATTTCAAGGCTATGGATCAGGTGCCTTGATCAGAGTCCTTGATTTGTGGATAGTGTGATATATCTCAAAGGATCAAAATGGATATTTCATATAGAGTGTATAGTGCACATTATTTTTAGGTCACTCAGGATGGCAGGCCCACCAGCACAGTGGTAGCACTACCACTTGCGACATCAGTGACCCGGGTTCAGTAGCGAGCCTGGACTACTGGAAGGCCAGCCTGGGGGAGAATGATCGAGCACCTGATGGGCTACTCTCATTCTCTGGGAAGAGAGGGCTGCAGTCCCACTGCAATACCACCACCTGGGTGACCACAGATAGTGGTGCAGATGGGAAGGCAGAGGAATAGGGTGGGGGCAGATGTCAGCCAAGAATCCAGAGCAAAGGCATGTCTCTGCATGCCTACATCTCCTGGGCTCCTCCTTATGTGTTAGCATTTGCAGGGGTGAAGAAAAACAAAAAAAACACTTCAGCTCTCAGAGATGGGCCCCGGCACCAGTGACAGTGGATTGGAGGAGAAACTCTGTAGTGTTTCTGCCACCATTGGATGTAGAATAGAGGGATCTGGGTATTCCTCATTACCCCACTTACGGGGTATTCCAAGGGCTTTAGAGAACGCATGAAGGGAGTTGCAAGCCCACTGATCTCTGGTCCAGCATAGATGGATGCTTTGGGAGGGCCTGAGGGAGGGAGCAGAAGCGGAGAGAAAGAGGGACTTCAATCAATCAATCAATCAATCAATCAAAACTTTATTTAACCAGGCATATCACCATTGAGCAAGCTCATTGTCAAAGTGGTCCTGGAGAGAACAGTTACATATTATAAAATAAGTAATACACAGCAGAGGAAGCATAACAGTAATTGCATATAAACAAGACTGCCAGTGGGTATTGACAAAAAAAGTAATGCACAGGCCTAATGTATTGCCACCCAACAGAATAAATCCACATGACTTCCGGAGAGCACCATATAGCAAAGGATAGACAACAGCCCCATTCCAAAAGGTACGTCAGCCCCCTACAAGGTATTTGTGATGGAGGTAAAGTGAAAAATAGAGTGAGTATAAGGGAATATTTGAAAAAAAAATAAATACATTATAAAGAGGAAGAAGGAAAGAGGGAAGTTGGAAAGAGAAAGGAGAGGAAAAAAGGAGACAAAAGGGGTTATAGTTAAAGGAAAGTGCAACAATGTAATAGGCAAAGATTAAGAGTGGTAGAGTGCTACAGTGCCATAGGCAATGATTAAGAGTGGTACTGTAGGATGCTACAGTGTCATAGGCAATGATTAAGAGTGGTAGAGTGCTACAGTGTCATAGGCAATGATTAAGAGTGGTAGAGTGCTACAGTGTCATAGGAAATGATTAAGAGTGGTAGAGTGCTACAATGTAATAGCAAAGATTAAGAGTGATAGAGTGCTACAATGTCATAGGCAATGATTAAGAGTGGTACTGTAGGGTGCTACAGTGTCATAGGCAATGTTTAAGAGTGGTACTGTAGGGTGCTACAGTGTCATAGGCAATGATTAAGAGTGGTAGAGTGCTGCAGTGTCATAGGCAATGATTAAGAGTGGTAGAGTGCTACAGTGTCATAGGCAATGATTAAGAGTGGTAGAGTACTACAATGTAATAGGCAAAGATTAAGAGTGGTAGAGTGCTACACTGGCATAGGCAATGATTAAGAGTGGTAGAGTGCTACAGTGTCATAGGCAATGATTAAGAGTGGTAGAGTGCTATAGTGTCATAGGCAAAGAATAAGCATGGTAGAGTGCTACAGTGTCATAGACAATGATTAAGAGTGGTAGAGTGCTACAGTGTCATAGGCAATGATTAAGAGTGGTAGGCTGCTACAGCATCACAGGCAATGATTAAGAGTGGTAGAGTGCTACAATGTCATAGGCAATGATTAAGAGTGGTAGAGTGCTACAATGTCATAGGCAATGATTAAGAGTGATAGGGCCAGATATTGAAAGCTTTGCACTGGGGAAAAAACATCTGCATGTGTTTAGCACGGGATTAGCGTGGGTTTGCTATATTCAAAAGGCCAAATAGTGCACGCAAACCGCATTAACTCTGGGCAAATCATAATGATATGCTAGGGGCAAAGTGAACATGAATCCAGGCGCAATGAGATATTCAGTGACTAGCGCCGCATTAAGGTGTTTAGCGTGACTTAGCGTGACTCATAGCACGGTACAAATTACCGCTCAGGAAAAGCGGTCTTAACCCTGAGCAAACAGCTATGTGTGACATTGTTGCTTTGCGTGGTGTTAGCGTGGCATTAGCGTAGCTTGTGTGACCCTAACATATGAGTATGACACTTAAAAGCTGCCAGACATGGAGGACACATGCTGCTCACTGATGGCACCACCATGATGCCAGCAGCTGCCACCAGTCCCAGCCGTGCTCAGACAGTAAGGGGTGATTGGGCCCACAGGGGACATCATGGTAGTGTGACCATACAGCACACACCTGCAGACCATACGTCCGTGGTGACCAACAGATGCCAGCACACACAGGCTGCACTGTGGGCATGGTGGCCATTGAGGAGAGGGTGTATGGGTGGCCAGACCTCACCACAGCCCAGGTGTGGCCACAAGACTGGGACACATCACGCAGTGCACGTGGGCCAGTAGTGGGAATACCCTACCGCCTGTGTGCCTGTCGGATCTTACGTGCCCCCCAAGCCACATACCGCACAACTGTACATATACCACAAGACAAACAGCTGGCCATGTATATGTCACTGTGAGCATCCCATGCCACAAGTGCAGCATCTGTGGATCACACAACAGCATAACAGTACTGTTCACTGTCAGTAATTACCTGCAAGCTGGGCCTGTCACTGTGTACATTGCAGCGGTCATCACTGCCTACATACTATAGGCATTGCAGTGTCCCTCACACTACCAGCCCCCTTGTTACTGTAGTGTTTGCTGTGCATTGTAGCATGACCTACAGTGCGACAGTTGCATGCAGCACCACCACCACCTGTGCCTATGCTGTGTTGACCCCTGGGGTATGATATGCTGTGCTGTACTGTTCACATGTAGCCTGCAGCTATCATCATGCACTGCCTGACTGACCTACAGGTGGAGCTGCGGTCAGACCTGGCTGGCCCTTATACTTCCAGACTGACCTACAGGTGGAGCTGTGGGACTCTGCAGTAACGCTGGGCAGACTGCATCCAAATCAGGGTTTAATGGGATGCTAAAGTGGCTGCTTGCCTAGAGACTATCTAAGTATGCTCATTTGCATGTCACTTTTGAATATAGCAAAGTTTAGCACCGGGCAAACGTGTTTGCACTGGGAAAACAGCTTAGCTCCATGCTAATCCCACGCAAATGCATTAGCTCTGCACAAACGGTTCAGGGAATATTATACTGTTTTGTACACTGTACTTTTCCTTAGGCTGCTCCCTGCAACTGTACTGGGTCCACACATTTGCTGGAACACACATTGACCACATAAGTCACCTCTAGCTACCTTCACGTTGCTGTGCACTGTGTTGCAGTTGTGGTCTGCACTTCCTGGCTGCTCTATTCAGAGCTGTCTTATTCCAGGGCTAAATTTGCCCTGCACTCCCAGCTCAGTTTGCCCAGCCTCATTCCCATGCTATAGTCAGAGGCTGTTTGCACCGGGGTATTCCTTTTGAATTAGCTTGCTTTATACTTTGGGCTAAGTTTGCCCACCAGGCAGTGCTACCTTAGTCAAGGGGCAAAGCTATGAATATCTGGCCCATAGAGTGCTACAGTGTCATAGGCAATGATTAAGGGTGATAGAACCAGAAGTAACGGGCTTAAACAGTCAATTTAAAAGAAAATTCTGGGCCACACAGGTTCCTTAATCAGATGCCTTGCTTTATGGATAGCATAATAAATCTTGTTGGATCAACAAACATTGTACTTGGATAATCTAGTACTGTGGCTTTTGAGGCACTCCAAGTCCTTGGTGCCTAGCTAATTGGAAAGAACATCCCATTTTTATTGGAGTAATAAGTCTACTATAAACAATCTTTGGGGCACCCACATCAATGTTTCAGGTGCAGTGCCTATTGGGTATGTCTGTATCTTTCGTGGAGTCAAAGAACCTAAATAGATGTTACATTGCATTAACATTCAGTGTCTCACACGTCACTTTGTGAATAGTGAATTTCTTCTTTGATAGTGCAGTAGTAATACTTATTGGACAAGACAGAAATTGTGAATAGATGTCATAGCTCTAAGCCTCACATTTCACTTTCTGTTGCCCCAGCAATACCTGTAACACAATATCCTTATCATTTCCAGACCCCTCGTTCTGTCTGTAGTGAAAGCTGCCCCCCTGGATATCGTAAAGCAGTTCATCAAGGAGAGCCAGTCTGCTGTTTTGACTGCATCCCATGTTCTAAAGGAGAGATAGCCAATCAAACAGGTATGTCATTTCTTCAGAATAACCAATTAAATACACTTTGTTATGCCAGCAATTTTAACCCACAATTAAAAGTTAGCTTTCAACATTTAAAAATGAAGGACAGACAGGCGGCTAAAAGCAACAGAGGAGCCAAATAAGCAATAACTCACATGAACCGACAGCTTGGCTGCATCTCTCCACTGATGAAAAAAGCAAGTTGCAATCAGGTTATACGCAAAAGTAAAAATTTTTATTGCACCAGATGCCAGCACACAGCTAAAACAACGTGCCCCTCCCCAAACAGCCGAACATTTTCGTGTTACTCTCACACTTTCTCAAGGCTGAAAAACCATGGTAAAAGCATCTCTTTTAAACACCTAGATTTAAAGTAACAGTACAAATCATCAAAAATAAACATCAATTTGTGCACACAAAAATTAGTGGATTTCTATGAACCAAAATATTTACAACATGTCAAATCATCTTAAACATTTTCTCCCAAGGAGAACAAATATAAACAAATATAGCTTTAATCACAACATATAGTATAAATATGAATAAAGTGAAAAAAGGGGACCAAAAATGGTCCAAAAAAAGAAGAAATGGCTTTCATAAATATGGAGACAGTTGAAAAAATTCATTTAGACCTGGTGTAATATACAATTTAGTTTTATATTGCCAAAAGGGTTCCCTCTGTCTCAATTTTTTATCTAAATCTCCTCCACAAATGTGTTCCTTCAGAAGTTCAAGCATCTGAAAGACAAACTGGTGTTTTAACCCCATTACTCTAACATGTTGTGCCAAGGCACTCACATCATCCAATCATGCAATGCTTCTTATATGTTAGCCAATTCTCAGTTTAAATTTCTGTAATGTTTTACCAACGTAGAAGCTGGCATAACTATTACAAACAGCAACATAAACTACATTTTTGGTGTTACAATCACAAAAGCCCTCTATTTGGTATACAAAGCCAGAAATAGGATGTGTAAAAAATTCACCTGACTTAATGTACTTACAGAAGGAACAGTTTTTACATGAGTAAGTGCCATTTGGCAAAATCAATTTTCTTTCTTTTTTAGAGACCCACTATGTACTATGCACCAAATGGTCCTTTAGATTTAATTCTCTCCTATAGAAGAATTATGGATGTGTTTTTGTGACATAATCCAATTTCCATTCTGTGGTCAGAATATGCCAATTATTAGTAATAATCTTTCTAACCAAATGTGCCTGTGGACTGAAAGTCATAATAAACTTAAGCTTATCATTATTTTGATAATGGAAAATTTTCTTTTTGTGTATCAATAAATCTTATCTAGTCCTTATTTTAACTTTCTACTGTGCTGTTTCTAAGACATCTTTATTGTAACCCCTTGCTAGAAAATGTCTTGTAAGGTCAATTGCACCTTTCTCATAATCAATTGGTTCTGAACAGTTCTGTTTTGCCCTCAAATATTGTCTAACAGGAATGTTTTTAGTAATATGATGTGGATGACAACTATCATAGGACAAGATGGAAATGTTATCAATACTCTTCCTATATAGTTTGGTCCCAATTCACTACCATCTGATTTCTTAAAGATACACAAATCTAAAAATTAATCTCCTGCAAATCAGAATGTACCTCAAAATGTAGATTAGAATTACTTTGTTCTAAATATTCTGTAAATTGTAACAACTCCTCATTAGTACACTTCCATATAAAAAATAAATTGTCAATGTAACGTTTATAGAAGTCAATAAGGGGCAAAAATGGATTAGCTTCACTGTAAATAATCCTATTTCCCAATCAGCCAGATATAAAATGGTGTAATTTGGGGCCAGAGCAGCGCCTATGGCTGTGCCACTTTGTTGTAAATACATATGGTCTCCAAAAAGAAAAATATTGCATTTCAACACTTTTTCTGCCAATGTCACAAGAAAATTTACAGAAGGCTGTAAGTAGGATGTTCCAACAGACAATGCATCATAGATACACTCTAAGCCCTCATCATTAGAAATATTAGTATATAGTGAACATATATCCATACTGACAAATAAAGAAGACAAGATGTCTATATCATCCAAAAGATTAAATAAATCCATGGTGTCACTTAAAAATGATCTAGCATTCATTGCCAATGGCTTAATATAATACTCCACAAATTGTGTAAGATTATCTGTCAATGATCCAATTCCTGCCACTATTCGCCTTGATGGTGGATTAATTAAACTTTTGTGGACTTTGGGTAACCCACAGAAAACAGGTCTAATAGGATATTTAACTGATAAAAAATCAAAAATATCTTGATCAATCAAGTTCTGTGTTAAAGCCTCGTACAAAATGACATCAGTTGCTTTTTTATATTTATCAGTGGAATCACCGTTTAGATGCATATAGAAATTTTCATCAGCAAGTTGTGTCAGTAATTCAGTTTCATAATCAAATTTATTGCACACCACTGTTTTTTTGTAGAGAGTATTTTTTGAGCAGTATGAATGTGAACGCTTCTACGGCCGGCCCCAATGTCCCTCCCCCATGGGCTTCCTCTAGTTTATTTGTTGAATCACTCTTTGTACAAGATGGACTTAATCCTTTTCTGAAATCACAAATGTCCCATCAATTAAATGATGGTATTCTCAATGTGGACCCTGCTGAGATGAATGATGTCTTGGACATAAAAAAGGCCTTTTTAAGGCTTGAAAGAGTAGCACTGAAAGTTAGGAGATTGTATTGGCAAAAAACATCTCTTTCTGCATACCTAGCTGTTAATTGGGCGCCACAAGATCTAAGATGGACACTTGCTCCAGCCTTTGGTTTGGATAGGAAAATCTTTTTGACTGGCTGGCAAAAACATCTTTTGAAATCTACAATGGGACTTATTGAGTATATTCTAAAAGATGGTGTTGAGCTTGAAAAGGAAATAAGAGTTGAACCTGATGAAAAGGAGAAACTGGCATTAACATTTGAGATGCATGTTGAATATATGATTTACCGGAAAAAATTGGAAGATGCCATTAAAAGTCAGGACATTAGAATAGAACGAATTAAGACTAACAAATTTGAACATAACCATAGAGATTACAAAGAAGGATTGATATTTATTTGGAAAGGCCAAGGTACACCACGAAGGTCAATTTGGAAGAAATCTAAAAGAATTGTACCCCATCACAACAGGGATGTTTACACTAGTGGCTCCTATTCTGATAATGGTACCTTCCTTTCAGTGTTGGGACTGCAAGGAGAAATTCTATCAAATCAATAGGCTTTCAGAAATCAGTTGAGACAGGGGGATGTAACACAGGCTGCATTCCAATCTCCCATGAATCTACACACATATACTCAGGAACAGCATCAGAGCGAGAACTTTGGGATCCATGTAAGTTGCTCTTACCCCCTCAAACCATGACTTTCTCATCAGATCTGAGAACAATATACAGGGAGACTGTCTATCTATTTATCCAAACCTTTCCCCAGATGGAGTCCAAGAATAGCACATTTTCAAATGGACATACAAGGAGGGAAACAAAGGGAGGGGTAGACAGAATGGTGGGAAGAGGGAGAAGCAACAACTTCTACAGGCGATCGCGGGGTCAGTACAGACAACAGAGGAGGGGCTGCAAGTACTAACAACTTTGCTAGATTCAGAGTTAACAGAAGAAGAGAATAATATAGTTTATAATATCTATGACTATTTATTATCAGATGCAGAATTTTCTGTTTTACAGAAAGGTCTTTCTTTTGTACCTACACGGAATTTAAATGAGTTTAATATGACTGTGGATATTCACAAATTCACTTGTAAACTTAACTTAAAAGCTCTTTTTTATAAGGAGAACAGCGAGATTTTGACTGAAAGAGCTGATGTTCGCTTGTCTATTTTGACACCTGATTATTAACAACAGAATCCTTTTAAATTGAAATCAACCTACATGGTGCAGTTTTGATTTTTGAAAAAGTTTGTCTTAGAGATCTTGAGGCACTTTCTGTGCCACAAGAAAAATATTATAGTTGCACCATTCTAGAAAGGGAGGCAATTGAAAATCTTAAGAGAAACAAACATATTATTATTAAGCCTGCTGATAAGGGGGAGGGGTGGTAGTGTGCAATAAATTTGATTATGAAACTGAATTACTGAAACAACATGCTGATGAAAATTTCTATATGCATCTAAATGGTGATTCCACTGACAAATATAAAAAAGCAACTGATGTAATTTTGTATGACGCTTTAACACAGATCAAGATATTTTTGATTTTTTATCAGTTAAATATCCTATATTACCTGCTTTCTATGGGTTACCCAAAGTTCACAAAAGCTTAATTAATCCACCATCGAGCTGAATAGTGGCAGGAATTGGGTCTTTGACAGATAATCTTGCAAAATTTGTGGAGTATTATATTAAGTCATTGGCAATGAATACTAGATCATTTTTAAGTGACACCACGGATTTATTAAATCATTTGGATGATACTGACATCTCGTCTTCTTCATTATTTGTCAGTATGGATATACATTCACTATATACTAATATTTCTAATGATGAGGGCTTTGAGTGTATCTATGATGCATTGTCTGTTAGAACGTCCTACTCACAGCCTTTTGTAAATTTTCTTGTGACATTGGCAGAAAAAGTGTTGAAATGCAATATTTTTCTTTTTGGAGACTATATGTATTTGCAACAAAGTGGCACAGCCATGGGCGCTACTCTGGCCCCGAATTATGCCATTTTATATCTGGCTGATTAGGAAATAGGATTATTTACAGTGAAGCTAATCCCTTTTTGCCCCTTATTGGCTTCTATAAACATTATATGGGCAATTTATTTTTTATATGGAAGTGTACTAATGATGAGTTGTTACAATTTACAGAGTATTTAGAACAAAGTAATTCTAATCTATATTTTGAGGTACATTCTGATTTGCCGGAGATTAATTTTTTAGATTTGTGTATCTTTAAGAAATCAGATGGTAGTGGAATTGGGACCAAACTATATAGGAAGAGTATTGATAAAATTCCATCTTGTCCTATGATAGTTGTCATCCACATCATATTACTAAAAACATTCCTGTTGGACAATATTTGAGGACAAAATGGAACTGTTCAGAACCAACTGATTGTGGGAAAAGTGCAATAGACCTTACAAGGCATCTTCTAGCAAGGGGTTACAATAAATGTCATAGAAACAGCACAATCGAAAGTTAAAATGAGGAATAGATCAGATTTATTGACACACTAAAAGAACATTTCCCGTTATCAAAATAATGATAAGCTTAAGTTTATTACGACTTTCAGTCCACAGGCACATTTGGTTAGAAATATTATTACTAATAATTGGCACATCCTGACCACAGAATGGAAATTGGATTATGCCACAAAAACATATCCACAATTCTTCTATAGGAGAGCATTAAATCTAAAGCACTCTTTGGTACATAGTACATATTGGGTCTCTAAAAAAGAAAGAAAATTGATTTTTCCAAATAGCACTTATTCACGTAAAAACTGTTCCTTCTGTAACTACATTAAGTAAGGTAAATTTTTTACACATCCTATTTCTGGCTATGTATACCAAATAGAGGGCATTTGTGATTTTAACACCAAAAATATAGTTTATGTTGCTGTTTGTAGTAGTTGTACCAGCTTCTACGTTGGCAAAATGTTACAGAATTTAAACTGAGAATTGGCCAACATATAAGAAGCATTGCACGATTGGATGATGTGAGTGCCTTGGCACAACATGTTAGAGTACTGGGGGTAAAACACCAGTTTACCTTTCAAATGCTTGAACTTATGAAGGAACACATTTGTGGAGGAGATTTAGATAAAAAATTGAGACAGAGGGAATCCTTTTGTCAATATAAAACTAAATCATATATTACACCAGGTCTAAATGAATTTTTTTCAGCTGTCTCCATATTTATGAAAGCCATTTCTTCTTTTTTTGGACCAATTTTGGTCCCCTTTTTTGCTTTATTCATGTTTATGGATATTTATACTATATGTTATTAAATCTATATTTGTTTATATTTATTCTTCTTGGGGGAAAATGTTTAGGATGATTTGGCATGTTGTAAATATTCTGGTTCATGGAAGTCCACTAATTTTTGTGTACACAAATTGGTGTATATTTTAGATGATTTGTACTGTCACTTTAAATCTAGATGTATAAAAGAGATGCTTTTACCATGGTTTTTCAGCCTTGAGAAAGCGCAAGACTAGAGCAAAAACGTTTGGCTGTTTGGGCAGGGGCACGTTGTTTTAGCTGTCTGCTGGCATCTGGTGCAATAAAAGTTTTTACTTTTGCATATAACGTGATTGCAACTTGCTTTTTTCATCAGTGGAGAGATGCAGCTGAGCTGTCATTGGAACATTTAAAAATGTCACTGTGAAACTGTGCGATCACGTACTGCTTTTTTCCATCGATGGAATGATGTTGTTATTCTATACCATTATACAGTACATCCATGTATTAATACCATCTGGATTCCACAAGTATGGCGTGCAAAAAGCACATTAATTTGTTTCAAACTTTAATCAGCAAATTTCTGGTTAATAAACAAAGTCAAATTATGAGCAATAATTATTTTTATTTTATTATTACTGATAGTAATAATAGTGGTGCTAGAGAGCTCACCTTCTACCACTATGCTCTGGTTCTGCCCCTCAGTCAGTTTTTTACCCACCTGGTCAAATCCTCACCAACCCCTTCTAGCCGTCAACTTCCTGATCAACCTCTTGTGGGTTACAGAGCCAAATGCCTTGCTAAAGTCTAATTATACAATGGCAAAGAAAAATGCTAGCCTCTGATTGGTCAAGCTGGCACTAGACCTGTGATGTTATCCTGGCATAACACCACGGTTCTAGTGCCAGCACACTTACGACTGCACTCAAAAGGAAAAAACATCATTCTGCTGCCTACGAGCAGCTTCAGCGCTACTCACTTTCCAGCTCAGCCAAGTACTGATATGTATGTTCGCCACCCATCATCAACACACTGGCAGTGCCTCTCACAAAGCACACTCTCACTTTTCCCTCACAGTCCTTTGCTAGTACTCTCCCAGTACAAAACAACTGTACCGGGAGAACTAAAACAGCAATGCAGCTCAAAATAACCAAGCAAGATGATGCAGGCTGCTGACTGTGTGACATTCAAACTGGAAAAAAAATAATGTTACCCTTAAAAGCGTGATGGAGACCTGACAGCTTCTGAGTATGAATAACAGTAGAAAAGTAACACTTACACTACTTTTGCTCAGCAAGCTGCTACACATTTTGAAATTATGTCCAGTGTTTCTTCCTTTTTAAGCTCAATAAAATACTGAGCAACCCAATGACTGTCTGAGAAACCAGAAACAGCTTACTGCCCCATCCCCGGTCTGTATAAAAATTCATTTTACCCCTCAAGGTGAAACAGCTGAAGCCAGTCACACTGCCAACTACCTACAAACATCATAAATATGTAAATTAAATTTTTTCTTCTAACTAGACAGTAAAAAATAAAAACAGTATGGGGGCAAAACAAGTAATAAGTAAAAACAACAGCTCCACCTATTGGACAATACAAGTAATTGCACTATTTTTTTATATAAGTGTACCTACCCTTTTAAAAAATAACAGAAAAATGCAGCATAAATGAAAGTAGTAATAATTCTTCTCACTTTTTTAAAAACAAGCCATTGTATAATAGGAATAATGCACTCCAGGGTGTGTGTCATGCTAGGATAATGTCACTTCAGGGGTGATTAGTTGCACTCAGCCTGTGGCCTCATGCCTAATTATGTCAGGCATGACATTATCCTAGCACAACACACACCCTGTCTTGCATTATTGCTTTAGTAAAGGACATGGTCTGTTTCGTCCTTGTTACCTGTTTTAGCAACACAGACAATGAAGTCAGTCAAATTTATTTGACATGACCACCTTCCTAAAAACCCATGTTGCCTCTCATCCCAGAGACCATTCTCATTAATATACTTTATTAACCTTTCCTTAAGTGTGGTCTCCATTGTGTAGGGGTTGTAGGATAACAGATGGACCTGATACAGAACTTCAGGTTCAACCCACTATCTCTGTGTGATGTTTATTTAAAACACAGGAAATATCCTTCAGCAATGGCATATCCCTTATTCGATACATCAGTTTGCAGTAACAGACTATACATGTCCTTCTTCTGCACTTAGTCAGTACCTACTGACACACTTATCTACTGATCTTTCTCTTTAGTGAAAATTATTTCATTGTTTTGTGTGTTTGGGTGATGGGGCTCAAATAAAAAAACAAAACAAAACAAGCTAAAGACAAAGAACCTCAGTGCAGAAGCACTAGAGGTAAAGTGCACATTATTTCTGGGCCACACAGGATAGCAGGCCCACCGGCGCAGTTTTAACACTACACTTGCGACACCAGTGACCTAGGTTTGGTAGCGAGCCTGGGCTGCTGGAGGGCCAGCCCTGGGGAGAAGGATTGAGCACCTGATGAGCTACTCTCCTTTTCTGGGGGAGGAATATCTGCAGTCCTGCTACAACACTGCCACCTGGGTGACCACAGGTGGTGCTACAGATGAGAAGGAAGAGGTGCAGGGAGGGGCAGACATTCACCAAGAATCCAGAGTGAAGGCAAGTCTCTGCGTGCCTTCATCTCCTTGGCTTCTTCTTGTGTGCTGATGTCTACAGGGGTGGGGAAAAACAGAAACCCCCTATGTCAGCTCTCTGAGATGGGCCACCGCACAGGTGACTTGATATCAGAGGAGAAGCTCCACTGTGTGTCCGCCACCATTGTACATAGAATGGAAAGGTCTGGATTTCCTCTTCACCCTGCTTGGGTGGTAATCCAATGGCTTAAGAGGAGGACACATGAAGGGAGTGGAAAGACCACTGATCTCTGGCACAGCCTAGATGGATGCCTTGGGAGTGCCTGAGGGAGGGGAGAGAGAGAACACAACCATGAGACCTTCAAGTATTTGACTTAAAATAGGGTGGACAAAGAGGGTATCATCAAGCTGAGAGAGAATGGAAACATGAGGGGGACACAGTCTTAATTTGGGAGGGGTTAGGACAGAGGCCAGGAGTCAATTCATCACTAAGAGGGTGGGAGTGGGTTGGAATGAACTTCTGGAGGAGGTGGTTTCATTGAAAATGGTAGGCAGATACAAGTGAGATTGGCATAGAGTTTAGGAGTAAATAAGGGTCAACAAAGGGGAAGGGAAGATTGGAGAGTGGGAGCAGTTTCAGTAGCTTACACTGAAGGCCCTGCATTACAAGCAGACTAGATGGACCTAATGGCCTTATTCTGCTGGCTTTGTCACATGTTTGTATGTTCATACATAAGGGAGGGTATCAACAAGACTGAAATGCAAAACAACAAGGGGTGAAAGGAGGGATTGGGAGGTAATGTAGGTCACCCTGGAGACAGGAGTCAGTGACACTATTCATACTGGGGTGCTCTACAGATCTGCTGCAAAGGGGAAAGAACCGGATAAGGCACTGGGAAAAACCATCAGCACAATGACAGGAAAGGTGTGTGTGTGTGTGTGGAGGGTGCTGCTGGTTAGAAATTTCAATCTACCAGAGATAAGTGGAAGCCTCACATCTGCAGCCTCAGCTACATGCAGGATCTCTTAGAATCCATGCATAGAGCACTTCTCAGGCCACTTGTCATGGATCCCACTCATAATGAGACTATACTGAAATTGATGCTTACAAACTGGGACAGTTGTGCATATATCAAGGTGGGAGGCCACCTGGGATCCAATGATCACCATACAGTGTAATTTAACATAAGGAAGGCTGTAGAAGCAAACTACATAAGGAGGACATTCCTCGAGTTCAGGAGGGCAGATTTTTAAAAAAGGATGCATCCCTCAGAGATGATCTAACCTTGGATGGATGGCCTGGGTCGGGCGGAGGAACAATGGGCCAAGTTAAGGGATGGCATAGTGAAGGTAACCAACCTCTGCACAGAAGAAGTGAATAAAACAGGGGAAAAAAAGAGAGCGCTGCGGATCTCAAGGGAAGTGGCTGCAAAGGTTAAGGCTAACATGGTGTCATTTAGGAGGTACACAGACACACTGAGGGAGGAAGAAGATAGGGAGGTTACCAGGAAAAACAGAGAGAAGCAGGGAAAGTAGTGAGGAGCACAAAGGAGCAAACTGAGGAAAGGCTAGCCAAAGCAGTAACTAAAGGGGGTAAGTCCTTTCGTAGATAAATAAGTGAACAGAAGAAGAGACGGGGAGTGATTCTGAGGTTTAGAAGGCAAGGGGGCAGTGAAGAGGGGAATCTGGAAAAAAACAGAAATCCTGAACAGATAATTCTTTTCAGTCTTCAAAGAAGAAAGAGAAGGGACGGATCACATAAAAGCTGTGGGAACATTTGGTGGGGGGGAGGTACACACAAGTCCATTCCTTGAGGAAAGAGTCCTGAAAGGACTTGCAAATCTGAAAGTGAACAAAGCTACAGGGCAGGACGGGGTGCACCCTAGGATGAGGAGGAAGTGCAGGGAGGCTGTATCTCTGACTACCATGTTCAACAACTCGCTGGAAACAGATGTGGTTCCAGAGGACTGAAGAAGGGCAGATGTAGTCCTGCATCATAAAATCCAAGAATCTAAAAGTCAAGAGTCCTCTCCCCATGACTTACGCCTGAACACTCACCCCTTGTTCAGTGAAACAGGCACCTCCCTCACAATTTAATCTGAGCTTGTACCGCTCTCTACGTTTTTTTTCTTAGCATTCTCCTCCCCTTCCTCTCCTTCTCCGTCCCGGGCAACTTTGATGGTCGATACTGTTATTGCTCCTTTGTTAGCCTTCGCATTCTGCATCTGTGTATTACCGTATTGTAATTAATGGGTCTCCCCTTTTTACCATTGGAAGACCATGCCGTAATTTGCCATTATAAAGGAGTGTTTATAATGGCAACACACACATGGCTTCCCTTGGTTTGCGCATGCACTCACCAGTTTGTCCCCTCATGCCGCTTGCCTCTCGTCGCTTCCATCTTCGGTGAAACTCAGCCTCCATGTCATAGGAATTTGGCGGTAGGTTATTTCTTTTTTAAAAACTGATATTTTTCCAAATACAGAGGGACACCAGAAAAGCTGAAAACAAAAAAAAAATCAGGCTACTGACAAAAAACGGACCAGAGCGTGACAGCACCAGAACATCCAGGGGAACATCTTGTATTTTATATAATTGCTGTGGCGAAAAAGGGGAGACCCAGCAATTATATAAAATAAAATATGGGGTGCTGTATGTAAACTCTAAGTTTACACACAGCCTTGGGGTTAGTTACTTTCCATAAACCCCTTGAGCTACACTCTCGGGGTTTATGTAGCATCTAACCCTTCGGGTGTGTGTAAACTTCTCATTACACACAGCACCCCATACTTTATTCTATATTTTATGTTGGCTCATGCATGCGCAGCCAACATATTGCGGTAGTAGCAGATTTGGAGGTGTGGTCACTGTTGGGTGAATGCAGGGCACGCATCAGAAGGTGTGTCCCTCATTCCCCAATCAGCCAGCATCAGGCGCTGACCTCACGCAACCCAATGTCACCACCAGAACAAAGAAAAGGTCCACTGCAATGAGAGCAAGGCTCTCATGCAGCGTGACCACAACACACTTCCCGACGTGAAGGCAACAAGGTGGCAGTTACTGCCACCACCGTGTGTCACAATGCTGATGGGGGAGCCCACTCCCCGTTGGCATACTGAACCCCCTCCCATTTAAAATGCATGCCAAGAGGGTGCGCAATCCTCCTCGGCATCATGCGGCCTTGCCGATAGGGGCCCAATCCCCATTGGTGTTTATCCCTGTCCCCATTGAATGTGCCGACGGGGGAGCCCACTCCCATCGACATAATGTCTCACCCCCCGCTTTTGTTGCATGCCAAGAGGGTGCCCAATCCCCCTCAGCTCATGTCTGCCCCCCTCAGTATGTGCCAAGGGGGGTGCCCAATGCCCCGTCAGCTACAGAATCCCCCCAAAAAACACTTAGGTGGCATTCTAGGAGCCCACCCCAGCATGTTAAATCCCTGCAAAAAAAAAACTGTCCCGTAATGTTTTTTTTTTTCTTTTTAAACCCTATGAAAAAAGAAAACGGTCCCTTGCTGTCTCCCTGCCCCCCTCCCAGAACCCACGCCCACCCTCTGTGCACCCTGCCTCCTCACAGCTCCCCCTCACCCCATACTAACCTCTGGAGTCTGGCGTGATAATCTTCAATGGACCGGGAACACGTCTGCACCTTCAAAGCTGACCGCAAACTGAGGAAATGCCGGTAAGCTGTATAATGGAATAAATAGGGTTTTTTCAACTTTGGTGCATATCTCGGCCATTTTTTAGAATTATTTCACAAAATTTTCAAAAATGGGGTTATTGGTACCCCTTCTCATGAATTATGTCACTGTCATGGCATCATTCAATCCCGAAAGGTGATTTTGCAGTCACTGCGCAGAATCACCTTTCTGGACTGAGTAATGAAACGACAGTGCCACTGTTCATGAGGGGGGCTCTCAAAAAGCCTATGTTGCAAATTTGGTGAAAACAATCCCCAAAATGGCTGTTTTATGAGCGTGCATTGCGCCGTTTCCATGTACACTTGTAACTTCGTGAATTTGTATTATTTTCATTCCAGATTTCCAAAATTAGCATTTTTTCACACCTCCTGATGAACAGTACAGCTGTTATTTTACATATCCTGGCCGAAATGTGTTTTCGCACATCCGGAACAGAATAGCATGGTCGCTGTGCGAAATCAGTTTTTGGAAATGATGGTGACACTGTTCATGAGCAGAGGTTCTAAAATGCCTATGTTGAAAATTTGGTGCTGAAAGTCCATAAAATGGCTGTGTTACATGCGTGCGTTGCGCAGTTTCCACTCACCCTTGTAACTTCGCAAATTTGCAATATTTCCATGCTAGATTTTCAACACTGGTATTTTTTCACACCTCCTTATGAACAGTACAGCTGTCATTTCTCACATCCTGCCCAAAATGTGTTTCCACACCTGTGGCACACAATGGCATGGTCGCTGTGGGAAATCAACTTTTGGGACAGATTAACAAAATCACAGTGCCACTGTTCATGAGGAAAGGTCCCAAAATGCCTATGTTAAAAATGTGGCTGACAAACTCCTAAAAATAATTGGTTTACAGACGTGTGTTGATCAGTTTCTATGCATGCTCATGACTTCACCAATTTTTCATATTTTCACACCAGATTTTCAATGTTGCCATTTTTATACGCCTCCTTATGAACAATACAGTTGTCATTTTCCACATCCTGTCCAAAATGTGTTTTTGTCCCTGTGTCACCAAATGGCATAGCCGCTCTGCAAAACCACCTTTCTGCTAACAAACTGATTGTGCCACTTTTCATGAGGTGGGCTCACAAACAGCCCATGTTGCAAATCTGGAGTGAAAATACCAACACACGACTACGTTGTTAGGGTTTCCAACTGTAGCACCCCACCCTGTACAGACTGACAGGCATCAGGGATGTGACTTGGGATCATCAGCTGTAATGCTCATGCCATTCCACCCCCACCACCACCCTGCAGCCAGTGACAGGCATCGTGGTGTGTCTCACACTGATCGGGCACAAAGTTCACCCCATTCTGCTATAATGCACCCACCTCAGCGTATTTCCTTATTGAATGGGGTACATATAATGCCCAAAGACCCCAAAGCACACCACGACCCTTGTCAGTTTCTACAGGGTAGGGTGAGGTACAATGGCATGAGCTTTATAGCTGATGACCCAAACACACACCCAATGCCTGTCACTCTTTACAGGGTGGGGGTGTGGTTCACGTCACTTCAATACTTCAATGCCATTCCTATTATGCATCTCTACCTCCGGCACTACCAATGCCAATGCCAGCGAGACAACATTCGGCATTGACTAATGCTTGTTATTATTACCTGTATTCTTTGTATTCCCTGTACCATGCTACTCCTTTTGTTGTACTCTGTATTACTAGCTCAACTTATGTATTGTTAATTTCCAACTCCCCTTTCTCCCAGGTCACACATGGAAACGAGCCTCGGCTCAGTGTGCCTCTCCTGGTCAGCAACTTTAAAATAAATAAATAAATAAGTCAATCAATAAATAAGTAAATAAAATGAAAGCAGCCGCAGCGAGGAGGCTAGAAGCTATAGGCTGGTCAGGCTGACATCACTGGTGGGAAGTTAATGGAGGCGCAATTAAAGGAAAGGGTTGCTGAGTATCTTTTTTTTGTTGTCTGTTCCACCAGGAAGCTCAGCCCAGCTCAGTCCACCATCCCCTCATGCCCAGGCTTACCCCCCTGGGACAGGCCACAGTGTGGGCATTCCCCAATGGACACTGGGGAGATGAGACCTGGCTTATCCCCCTCCGGGTCAGGGCCATGAGAGTGGGATCCCCCAATGGACATGGGTAGGGAGCAGGGATGGCGTCAAAGCAAGCATCATGCATGGGGACTGGCATTTTTTCTTTGCTGCAAGGATCCCTAGGAGTGGGGATGTGCAATGACAATCAGTGTCTGTCCTGCCCCTTGACGTGTGGTGCCAGCCGCAGTGATACTCCCAGCCTCCGCCAGAGGTCTGCAGTGCACCAGACACTCATCTCACCCTCCCACTAGAGCAGGAGAGCAGTCCCTGGAACACTCAATCCTTCCCCCCTGCCCTCCAATTCCAGAGTCCTTCCCTGAACCTGGGACATTGGCACCACAAATGGATGACTTGCCGCTGTGCCTGCAAGCTGGCGGTTGTAAAGTATCTTGAATCCAGCTGGTTACAAGATTTGAGGCAGCATGGATTCCAGAGAGGAGATCATGTCAGATGAACCTGATCGATTTCTTCAACTTGGTGCTGTGGGAACCTGATCAAGGGAGCAGTGTATGTGGCCTACTTAGACTACAACAAGACCTTCAACACCATACCATATAGGATGCTCATAGGGAAATCGGGCAGTTTGGGGGTGAATCTTAAGGTGGTAAACTGGGCATAAAATAGGTTGATGGATAGCTGATGGAGGGTGGTGGTAAACAGCACTCACTTTAGGGAGGGGAGCATGACCAGTGGAGTGGGGTACCTCAGGGCTCAGTACTGGAACCAATCATCTTTAATGTCTTTATAAGTGACATTGCAGAAGGGCTGGTAGGGAAGGTGTGCTTTTTTGCAGAAGACACTAAAATGTGCAACAGGGTGGACACTCCAGAGGGGGTGAAGAGAATGTGCTGAGACCTGAGAAAACTCAATGAGTGGTCAAGGGAATTTCAGCTGGGTTCCAATGTGGAAAAAGTTTAACACCATGCACCTAGTCACAGAAACCTAGAGGTGGAGTATAAAATGGGGAAAGGGGTATTTACTGTCACAAAATAGGAAAGGATCTTTGGAGTAATCATATTGGATGACCTCAAGGTGGGGAGGCAGTTTGAGAAGGTAGACAGTTGGACCAGAGGGCTGTTGGGGTGTATAGGGAGGGGTATCACCAGCAGAAAGTAGGAGGTGGTGTTACCACCTCATGGATCAGTGGTGAGGGCCCACCTGAAATACTGTGTCCAGTTCTGGAGACCACATCTCAGGAAGTACATAGACAGGTTAGAGGCTGTCTAGAAGAGGGCAATTAAAATGGTGCAGGGACTGCATCAGAAGCCCTATGAGGGGAGACTGAGATATCTTTAGTATACCCTTGAAAAGATGGGGGGGACATAATACAGACCTATAAATACCTCATAAGGGTTGAATAAAGTACAGGAGGGAAATATTTTTCAGAGGAAAAGGTGCACATGAACAAGCGGACCTGTAATGAAGTGGTAAGGGAGAGGTAGGAAAGATGTGAAGAAGAATGTCTTCACTGAAAGAGTGGTGGATACCTGGAATAGTCTTCCAGCAGAGGCAGTGGGAATGAAAACAATGGTGGGTTGAAGCATATATGGGATAGGCACAATGAATACTTAGTAAGCAGGGGAGAAGGCAGCTGGAGATCAAGTAGGGTCTGCGATGAGAGTATAGGCAGGGATAAATGAACAGACAAGACATGCCACGTGGTCCATATTTGCCAGCAAATTCTATGGGCTCAATATCTAAACAGCCATGAAGGATGCTAGGTGCCTGCACCATATGAAAGTGATGCAAGCAGCAAAGTGTGCCAAATCATAAATCAAAGGTGATTTTTGTAAAACAGCCTGAGGATATCCTGGTAGTGCCTGCGCCCAAAGAGCTTACAACAAGCACACAGTGAGCACATTAGTTGAGTCATGTCATACAGGGGTGTGCATCAGAAGAAGAAGAATCAGAATCAGTATTTATATAGTGCTTTTCATACATTCAAAGCGCTTTACAAGCAATGCTAGACTGGTAGTGAAGTGACTGAATGTGTGGTGGCCAGCCATATCGCACATCATCACCCACACACAGCCTGGATAATTGCATGAACCAGTTTATGGGAAGGGGAATGTTGGCCAGGACACTGGGAATGATTCCCTACTCTTTGCAAAGAGTGCCCTGGGTTCTTTTACTTCCACCTGGACACCCACCAGGACAACACCAGGATGGGTAGAAGGGACCTCGATTTAACGTCTCATCCGAAGGACGGCACACCCCAGCAGTACAGCACCCCCCAATACTGCACTCGGAAGCCAGCGATTTTTAGGTGCAAGTCCAATCCCAGTGTGGGACGAGAACCCACGACCTTCTGGTCCAGAGGCAGATGTGCTACCAACTGAGCCACGCTGACACCAGAAAAGTGACTGGCATTTTACGAAAAAGCATTTTTCCTTTTCCACAAATTGCATAAAAAGAACCGCATAAAAGGATTCTTTTTACACAGTTTGAGAAAGGATTTTTAAGAGAGCTGTTTCTTTGTCACTCCACAGTTACCAAACAGTTTGTGATCTTGGTCTGAAATGGAGTCCAAAGCATTTGCCCCACAGATATGCTTTTGCTGGTTTGAGGAAAATATATTACTTTGTTCTGGAGTTCTGCGGGTTTCAGAGTTGCTTAATTTCCCTTAGGATTACATTGTAATGTGAGGTGTAGACAATCATTTCTTTGTCACTCCGCTGTAAAGAAACAGTTTGCAATTTTGCTCTGAAAAGTTCAGGGTACAAAGGGTTTGCCCCTCTGATTTGAATGTTGCTAATTTTGTGAACATGTATTAATGTGGTGTCAAGTTATACACGTTTTGAATTTTGCTGTGTTTTCTATAGGATAAGATTAAAATGTGAGGTGTTTCTTTGGCGCTGTACACTACAGGATGGGAGTGCAGGACTCAGAGGGCCCTGTGCTCTGACGCACAAATATCAATACCATTATGGACTGACAGGAAATTGGGATCCGATTACAATACATCAAAATTTATGGATGGATGGCACCATGCACTCTCACACACAAATAGGAATTCCCTTATGGAGTGATGGAAGCAAAGGCTTTATGGATGGATGGCAGGGCTATGACTCAAGGTAGGCATAGGAGGTAGTGGTGTGGTCAAGGAGCAGAGCAGAGAATTAATGGTTAGTGAGAGAGAGTTCTAAAGTTTAGGAAAGAGGAAAGAGAAGCCAGCCTGACCAACAAAAGATTTTACATCACAGTGATACAAATAAGTCACACATTAATTCTGTATCTCTTCTCCCACATCATTTATTCCCCTAGTTTTTATTTTGATAAATTGATACCTATTTTTGTTCTTTGGTCAGTTCCACAACCTATTGCTTGGTAACTTATTATCTCAATTTATTGTTAGACATAATTTTCCTCTTTATCTCTGTTAAATTTATTCCATTTATATGAACTTTATATTCAGTATTTTTGTATCAGTTATCTTTTCACCTTTCCTCTTCCCACTGGACACATCTGAAAATGAGCTGTTACTAGCTCAGTATGTCTTTTCTCATAAAACCTTTGAAATAAATAAATATCTTAATGCATTAGCAGCCATTGTGGCTATGATAAGAGTTTTATTTACTTCTAGGGATTACTTTATGGCTTGGATATCCCTAGTTTGGAACCATGGGGAAGTTATTTTACTTCTAGAGATTACTTTATGCCTTGGATATCCCTAGTTTGGCACCATGGGGATGTTATTTTACTTCTAGTGATTACTTTATGCCCTGGATATCCCTAGTTTGGTACCATGGGGGAAGTTATTTTACTTCTACAGATTACTTTATGCCTTGGATATCCCTCGTTTGGCACCATGGGGAAGTTATTTTACTTCTAGAGATTACTTTATGCTTTGGATATTCCTAGTTTGGCATCATGGGGGAAGTTTTGTTGCAGCAGGGCTGCTTTAACCATCAGTACAGTTTTTGAACTGGGATAGGGTCCCTGATCCTATCACACCTGTTCCTTTTGCTGTCAATCTATCCTGTTGGGATAGCCAGAATTCTTCCTTCCTGGTGACCCAGACAATGCCATACCCACTTCATATTTTTGAGTACCTCTAAGTTCCAGACTAGCACTTATGTCAGGCTTCCTGGATTATCAATTTACTGGGTGTGATCCTTATATATCCTGCATTCAAGTTGGAATTGTTGACACTATGCTTCCTTGCTCCAACTGAGGAATCTACCACTGGTGTGCTACCCAGCTCAGCTGTCCATTTCTTAGTGAAACTATGCATCTAACGACTGAACATGGTGACCCCCTGCACTACCTAGCTCTCATAACCCTAGCCTTCAATTTGAATCCCCCAGATAAAGCTGAGTGAAATTAGCAAATCCCATTTTTATGGGATTTTCACGAAATTCCACAATTTTCAGAAAAGACTCATGGAATTTGACTTTAAGTATATATTTTAATTTGCAGTTTCTGGCAGTGAGCAATTAATAAATCTGACACACACAATCTCCTTTTTAGGTCTAAGAACCTACCAGATTAAATGGCATTGCATTCTCTAGTTTTAAAGTTTCAGGAGCTTATAAATTTGCAGTTTACATTCTTGCAAAATTTAATTTTAAAATGTTATGAAAGTTTAACTTTTAATTCAGTCCCATTTAAAGCTGCAAATATTAACTTGTTCAGAAATTATCATGTGGTACAGTAGCTTACATGTTTCAAATCTGGTTAAATGTGCATATGTTTTTTTTTTAATTAGAGGGACATAACCCACATTTACATTTTGGTAACATGTCTGGCAGGTTATATTCAGTCCCTTTTGAAGCTAGAAATCTGAAACTATGTTCTTATATAAATGTAGTGATAAACTGTATACCTGTAAACTTTAATTATATTTTTATGAATGCAATCAAAATTATACTAAAAAAAGAAATATTGAAATGTTGGCAAAATGTTTGGTTACCTAAAACTCAGCCCCCTTTAAAGCATGACACAAAATGTGGTGCACATACCCATATTGTACGTTTCTCTAAATTCTGAAACTGTGGAGAACTTTGGAAAAGAAATTTAAAAATTAGATTGAAATAACAGAAAATTACATTTTGTTTAAATGTTTGGCCACCCAGAAATCTACCCCCTTTCAGCCTATGATTCTGAAATTTCATACACTCATGTAAATCATTATTGTCTTTCTGTCAGTCAGGGGTGTACTTTTAAAATGAGAGTGAAATAACTAACATTTAAAATTTGATGAAATTCCACAGAATGGGAACAGACATTCTGCAGGCATTCCATGGGCAGAATTTTATATTCTGCATAGCTCTACTTGGCACCCCTTGCCTTGCTATGGTATCCAGTGATAAGGGTGAATGTGGGAGGGCTACCCACATAAAGGCAAGTGCAGAAGGGCAACAAACAAGAAGGATACAGTCCCGAACTGGTAACCATTGACATCATGACCATACAGTTCAACGACTGTCAAAATAGCAATAGGGTTCAGCGATTGCCATAATGATGAAAACCAATTTCAGTGAATGTGATGTAGGTAACCTGCATAAGGGTGAATAGCTCAAAATGGTGAAACATGCTCGCATGTGCACACACAGTAAAGGTAGGCATACAGCCAACAGGGCAGCACAGGAGACGTAGCTCCCCCCTGGACCACTACAGGAGCTCCCCCAACCCAAGACAATGTGCACCATACACCCTGGGTCCCGCTCTCTTCCCCCACATTGTGTACCCACCCATGGCCTCCCCAACTCCCCTCAGCCAAACAGATGTGAAGGTGCATCATGGCAGTGTTGTGGCCAAACTGCTGTCATAACACACAGCAGAACACACTCACTGCAGATGCAGCTGTGGAGTGCCAGGCAGTGTGTCAAGTTTGACACCCACACTCTGCAGCCCCAGCAGTACACCACAGCCTACAGTGACAAATCACCACAGTACAAAGGCCACAGGAGGGAAGGCCCACAGCAACTGACAGTGCACCACAGCAAATGGAGGCATACTCATAGTCCTCCACATGTCTGTCTCAATGCCACCATCCATACCAAATGGGCATGCCACAGCAGCACACCCCTGATCACCCCATGTCACAACTATGATGTCAACTATGGGAGCGCAGCTCTGCAACAATACTTTCTTATGCTGCACCTGCTCGGGGGTGGCAGCCCACATGCAGAGATGCACACAGATGCAACAACACATGATCCCATGTCAGTTTAAAGGAGGCCAATGTGGAAATGTAAACACTCAGTCCCAACAAAGACTTGCAGGATGGACGACGTTGAATTCCTAACATGTCAGAAGGAAAAGTCACTCCTTGAGCACCAGGACTTTATCTACCACTGGAACAAGGAGGTGAAGAACAAAGTCCATTAGAGGTGCATGCATGACCATAAACATCACTGTCCTACATGCCTACAGACATTGGCAGACCATGTGGTCTACACCGGGCAGGCACATAACTATGTCCCTGATGTGGGCAAGGTGGGGGTGCATGTAGTGCTGGCAGAGGTGCAGGAATGGGTGCACAACATTGTGGAATGCACATCCCAGATGCTCATCTACTGCACTACAAGTGGGTCTGATGCAGTGGCTGGCAGACTGCCAGACCTGCCACTTATGAATTGGACCATGCAGTGGATGCAGTAGGCTGCAAAGGGGTTCCCTGGCACACCCACATCACTGTCAGACCCGGTGATCCCCCATGAGTACACCATCACCGGGGGAGGGGAACCCTTTCAGCAGCATGACAGCGGCCCTGCGGAGGACCATTTCCTGATGTTTACCACACAGCGGTCCCTCCAGTGCCTGGCAGAGTCCAATGCCTGGCTCCTGGATGGGACCTTCTACTGTTCGCCACAACTGTTTTGGCAGCTCTGCTTGATTCACAGGATGCATGTGAGTGTGGTAGTGCCAGAGGTCTGTCAAGTATGAAGACTAACTGCTAAAGTAATAAATCAGATTTGTTCTATGTCTACAATGTTAGCCAGAGATAACACTCACAAGTAGTCATAAATAAATTATTTTTATTATACTCACAGCCAAGCAGGATAAATTACTGATAAGGGTGATTTGCCAGTCTATTTTGTACATACTAAGCTTCTAGAGAGAGAGAAACTGGCAAGACAGTGTTTTATATATTAAGATAAGAACTAGCTTACTGATACCCAAAACCATATACATTGGTTCTGAACTATAAACAGTGTTACACAATACATTCTCTATTGGATAATTACTTAGGAGATAGAATACTAATGAGTATAAGAAATAATGCTTCTAAAGCATAAACCTTAGACAAAGAGAAATGCTGACACTTCCAATCTACATGTGCTTAGCTGACAGACTAAACAAGGGATCTGTCTCTTGTTAGTAGAAATAGATAATTGCTTTCAAAGCTATATTACACATGGCATATGTGCCTGAGTGTACATACATATAATGATATGAAAGTATAAGTACATAATAATCACTGATGATCCTTCAAAGACGTTTAAGCAGTGATTAGGTCAACTATATATGAAAAACAAACATAATCTTTATAAATGTAATATAATGAGGTATAAATGAACCATTCATAGTACATTAGCATGTATTAGCAGCAAAGCACATTCCTAGCACTCAGGCTAATACGATGTGTTCTAAATCTATAATGTTAGTGCAAAATAGCAATATCACAGTATAATAGACCAGAGATATAGTGTAAGACATATATGGGGTAATAAGGGCATAACCCAGGTGCAAAAGTCCCCTCGTTGTTGCCCTAATTGCAAAAGTGGCAACACAATAAAAGACGACGGTTAGGCATCATTCATTTACAGGCCGGAGTCACGAGCCTGGTAGAGGAATTTTAACTGGTCATGATGGTGTTTCAGGGTTTTCCTTAAACAACAAAATGTAATTACAAGCACTAATGTTAGTAGAAACTGAATCTCCACAAATATTTGAAAAGTAAACTTCACAATTGGGTTTTCCAATATCATAGCAATATCATCACTAATCAGATCATCAAGTGCTTTCTGAGCCTTGGTAACGTTATTACTGATATAAATCAGGTGGGTATCTGTTCTATTGAGAAGAGATTGGAGAGACAAACTTAAGTTGCCAATATTGAACGTTAAAAATAGGTAAAAATTGAGACAAGGCATCCCAATAGTCAGGCCTGGACTCAGTTGTATCTGGTTCCAAGATGGTAACAGGTGTGATTACCGTATAACCTATTACCTGTTTAGGGAATAAAAACAGAAGTTAGAAAAGTTCACTTTGCATAACTTTTAGTCCATAACAGAAGAATGTATAGTTGGTCATGACACAATGTTCCACATCAGCAGAATATACCACCTTAAAGGATGGCATTTTTCAGTTGGTAAGTTGAACAGGACACGAAATGTCAATGTCCACAAGGCATAAACTACGAACAGTTCCAGGGATAAATCCAGGGTTTCTTCAAATGTCACATGAAGATTCATAGTTCAAATTCGATGCATTTAGATTTTCCAAAGGTTGATCAAAATGTTCAGGAGGCAGCAATACATTCATAGGCCTCAGCAGGGGGTGCATTAGATTGCACATTGAGTTTCACAATGGAATAGCAACAATGATCAGTTGAAGATGATCACATGGCTGCACAAAGTGTAAAAGTTTATAACAGTACTCAGTTTGTATGAGGTGCCAGCCAGGCTTGGAAAACAAGCAGTGAAGACAATGGAATTCTTGATTGTAGATCAAATGAAGAAGAGTCTTCTTGCTGAGCTAGGGGATTGCCCTTACCCCAGACTAGCTTCATGGTATGCATAACAATGAACTTGATTGTAGAATCTTAATTGGCTGGACTGAATACAGCTAATTTGAAAGTTCACAAATGGAAGCCTAATTTCAGTTATTAGGCCAGTATTCACGAGTTGGTAAGACAAGTTAGAAGATGTCACATCTGCATAAAAGGTGATGTCCCTTTTAGGTACAACATTCAAAGTTCAGAGTTAGTCACAATTCCAGGACCTCATGGAAAACAAGGAAAGGAGGTAGTTTCAACCTTTTCATGATAAAAGTTCCCATCAAGATTATCAATAGAATGGACAGTTGCCAGACGATCAGAGATGGATGTTGCCCGATGAAAATGCAGCAATGACACTGTGAGAGTCACAAAACATGGCTTCCTGGAGTGTGCATTAATAAGTTTCAAAACATGGAGCAGTACTGGTGTGTGTGGTGACATATCCAAGGTTCCTTGCCATTGACAAGGGAATAGTGCTAGATTCAAATAAACATTTGTTACACCTGCCATAGAAGTGCAAAATGTGACAGTGCCACTGACCCATATGTCTGTCATGTATGAGATCAAGTACTAATTCCAGATCCAGGAAGAGATAACCAAAGGGTTGTAAGAACATAATAACTGTAGGCAGTGCAAAAGACTTTCCTAGCTATGTGATGCTCATCTGCTTCCTTAATGTGAGCAGAAATTAATTTATTAACATGAACATTTGTCAGGTCAAAACCCTCACAATATCCTTCATATTGTAAATGTAAATCACTCTTTATGAGCAAAATCATGTATACTATGCAATGGTTGGGGGTGGGGTATGATATTATATTTCATACTATCATGAACCTTTAACATATGTGCTTGAATTTTGGCTAACAGTCCTATTTCAAACAGATATGTCAGAGCCAAATAGGCCTGAGTCTAAACCTGTGTTTTTGTCAATAAGAAAAGCAAAACAAAACTAAAATGCCTAGTGCATTTGGATAGGTTTACTGTCATAAGATGTACCACTAGCAGTCAGAATGTGAAAATCCTGAGTGTGTGTACATGTGGTGCTATCAGTCCCTGTATAAGGAGTCATCAATGAGTACCTGGTATGCTGCCAGGGTATTCAATCACATCATTATGAAAAAAAAAGTGGGAAATATTTGTTGTGAAACATAAAACAAATCATTCCAAGTTCTAAAGGTGAAATTTAAAAATCACTGGGATGTGCATGAACTGCACATCATTAACTAGAGTACCTGGTCGAGAAGTGGCTGTTAGACCACTGGGTGGGCCAGGGTTCTGTTTTGGGCACTCAGTATTAAGTTTCACAAATTCTGAGGCATCATAGGGTATAACCTTAAGGACAATGGTGTTTGTTGCCATACAATTCTGAATACAGTATTCATGTTGATCAGACATACGTAAACAAGAGTCCGGATCAATCTTACCAGTTATGTTGTATACTCCGAATTTGTGGAGTGTACCTTCTGTATAGATAATGTACCAGTAGGGTACATTTTGACATTGGGCCAGCCTTGGAAAGTATATTTGTAAAGGCTTCCGACTCGGATTAGATTTTTATCATAAACTGCATTCCATGTAATTTCAAGACTTGATTGATCTAAAGCGATGATCATAACATTCAGTAGGGCCTCACTACCCTCCTGTACGATGACCATGTCTTTTGGGACTTCAATATGCACACCACGGGACGTCTTCAGATCTAGTGGGCTTGCAAGGTACTTTGCCTCAAAAATCTGTTTAGGTTTAGGGGTCACTGGTTTCTTATCTGCAATACAAGATGCAGTTTGGGCTTGTAAGAAGACCCACACTTCTAAAAAGAGTAATAAGCATAAGCAGATATCTTTTTCAGGAACCTAAAAGAAAAAGAGGAAAGAAAACAGTTAGTTCAGTACTATTCCACCCATTGGGGTATGGAAAAGTAATTTAATCTCCTTTAAACAGTTTTATTTGATTGGCATGTAGCCATTTATCAATGACTTTCTTATTGTGAGGCAGTCTAACTTGGTAGACTGCTGGACTGAGTTTGTTTACAATGGGATAGGGCACTGACCATTTGTTTACAAATGGGTGTGCAGGTTGTGCAAATCTGAGTACCATTACCTGGTCCCCAATTTGCCAATCTACAAGGTGTGCAGTTTTGTCAAATTGGATCTTGGATTGTAGCTGGAACTTGCCCAGGCATCGTGCAGCAAACAAGTGTACCTTTTGGATATCTTGTTTGAGTTGTTTGACGTAGTTGTCCACTGACACCCTATCAGCAGTGGGGGCACCAAGGTCCAGAAGTAAGTGTTCTGGGAGTCTCATAGACCGTCCGGTCATGACTTCAAATGGGGTACACTGTGTACTTGCAGAGGGTGTTCCTCTTATTGCCATAAGGAGCAATGGCAATAACGAATCCCATTCGTGGGATTTTCAGGGGATCTTCCTGAAAAAATTTGGATAACATAACTTTTGTCAGTCTATTAGCCCGTTCCACTTGTCCTGATGACAATGGGTGGTAAGGGATATGAAACTTTTGTTTTACCCCTAATAAATCCAGAGTTTCCTGCATTACTTCAGCTATAAAGCTGGATCCCTGATCAGAATTTACGTTTAGGGGTAGGGCCCCACCTGGTAAACAGCTGGTTTATCAAAACCTTTACAGTTGCTTTTGCTGTGTTATTCTTTGTTGGAAAAGCCTCAGCCAATTTGGAAAACAGGTCAGTGATCACTAGGGCAAACTTATTGTTGTTCTTAGTCATTGGCATAAGGCCAATGTAGTCAATCTGGATATTGTTCCAGGGGCCTGAGTGCCTCTGGGGGTACAATTTAGCATTCACCCTAGCTGGTATAGGATTATTTTGTGCACAGATCAAACAGCTATTGATGTAATGTTCCACATCATTTCTCAAGTGTGGTCACCAGACAGAGGACTTCAGTCTGTCTAGGGTTTTATCGATTCCCTGGTGTTCACCAGTTGGAGTATCATGTACTTGGTAGATAAAATCTACCCTCAGGTGTTCAGGAACTACTCATAACTTTTCAGGAGTTTTACGGCAGTAATACCAAATAAGTAGGCCATCACTAGATAGGTGAAGGTTATCTTCCACTTTCTTGTAGAGACTTCCTTCTGGAAGTTTTTCCTCAGTTCCTTTATCAAGGAACCTAAATATTGCTCTCAAATGAGGATCTTTCTTTTGTGCGGATTCTAGATACATGGGCTCAAAAGAAGTTGTGCCTTTATTAATTGCAGCAATGGATAGTGTTGCTGGGACAAAGGGAGTTTTCATTTCCCATATGTCTTCTCCTCGAGAACGATCTTTTGCCAATGAGTCGGCATGGTTGTTATATGGAGCATAAGGATCAAGTTTACAGTGCGCTTTAACCTTATGTATGTACAACTTGTATTTAAACTGTTTGGTTAGCATTGTGATGTACACAAACAAGTCTTTATATTTTGTAGTGGTACCATCAGAGTATTGGAAGTTGGTTCTCTCCAAAAAATGCAAAAATTCAGTCAGGGAGGAACAGACCCAATCAGAGTCTATAAAGAAAACAGTATCTGCAGTGCTTTGTTTCAGCACTTCCAGAGAACATGCTACAGCAGCTAGTTCAGCATACTGTGCAGAAATGATGGTACACCTCTTGGCTATGCACACTTTTTAATCATTAGGATGTACAATAAGAATTCCAAACCCTGCTATCTGACCCTACTCAGTGTGTGTGGCTGAGCCATCAGTAAAGACACGACACCCTGTGGTGTCATTTAGCACTTCCTGTGGTGCTGGCAGGAAGGACCCTGGGTCAGGTAGGTCAGGGGTTTGGAGTACACAATCATGTGCATCACCTGTAAATAGTAGGCCATGGGCCAATAGGGATGGTGTTTTAGCAGGGAGGATAGTGATGTCACGATTCTGCAACAGCAGAGACCAGTGTGTAAGTCTAGCATTTAAAACAGAGCCATCTTTTACTCTGTCAGACAGTAAAAAATGTGTTGGCATGTTATCACAATATAATACAAAAGGGGCATATCCAATGATATACATAAAGGGTCTCACCACCCAATATGTGGCCAAAAGATTCCTTTGACAAGGGTTGTATTTTAGCTCTACTGGGGAAAGCATCTGAGATGCATAGGTAATAGGCCTGATATGTCCATTGAATTTTTGTCCTAAAACTGCTGAAATTGCTTTAGTTGATGTAGCAGTTTCCAGATGGTATCTTAAAGTTGGGTTAGGGTTAATCAATGCTGGAGCTTTTGCCAGTGATTCTTTCAAGCTGGTTACAGCTTTAGTATGTAATGGACCCCATGTCCATGGTACATCCTTTTTCAGTAACTCATACAGAGGTGCGGCCTTTTGTGCAAAGTCACAAATAAAATCTCTGGAGTAGTTTACCATACCCAGAAAATGTCTCAGTGTTCCTACACTGGTTGGCAGGGGTAAATCCTGCAGTCCCTGAATCTTGTTAGTATCAGGGCTTCTTCCTTTTTCTGTTATGTGGAGCCCTAGAAAAGAGAACCTCCTTCTGGCACAGTTGTGCTTTAGAAGGGTTACACTCGAGGCCTGACTTCTGTAGGATAGTCAGTAGTTCTTCTAACAGAACCAAATGTTCTTCTTTTGTGCTGGTTGTCAAAAGCAAGTCATTTACGTACTGCAGTAGACATTCAGGGGTTGAGAATCCCTGTAATGCATCTTTCATGTCTAAGTGAAAGATGGAGGGGCTATTATGAAATCCTTGTGGAATGCATCTCCACGTGAACTGTCGTCCTTCATAGGTGAAGACAAATGTGTACTGGCTGTCTTCAGCCAGTGGTAAGGACCAAAATCCATTGGAAATATTGAATGCGGTGAACCATTTACAGTTTGGGGTTAACATTTTTAGGACATCAAGGGCTGATGCCACTGTAGATGAACAGCTTGGGGTTGCCTGATTGAGCCTTCTGTAGTCAATCATAAGTCTCCAAGCTCCATTTGGCTTTCGGACAGGCCAAATAGATGAGTTGACAGTCGAAACACATGGCCTTATTACCCCCTGTTGAAGCAGGGAATCTATAATCTGTTTTAAAGATGGCAGAGCCTCAGCAGGAACAGGGTATTGCCTCTGCCTGCCAGGATCTGGTCCTGTTACTTCAATGGCAGTATTCATTCTATCACAGTCTAGCTCACCCTTTGCAAACACATTCATGTGTCTGACAATTATTGGCTGTATGTCTCTATATCTGTCATTTTCCTTGAAGAGGTCTATGACATCATACTTGGTGTCATTGTGTGTGATAGCTGCAAGAACGTGAATCACATATCTTGACTGTATGGTATTGTCCTGGTATTTGGATCATGAGTTTGTTTGCCAGATCCACAACACATCCGTGTTGTTCTAGAAAATCAACTCCCAAAATACTGGGACGATGATGTAATGCCACAATGTCAAAGGTGAATTTTGTGGTGACGTTGCACACCACTTCAGGGATGGGTTTGGACTGATAGGTCTGTAGGGCAGTACCATTCACTCCTTGTGCACCAGTCTCCCATCCGGTAGACCAGAGTGAGAATTCAGGATTCTCATCATGTAATACTGACATGGCTGCTCCAGAATCAAGCAGCATTACTAGTTGGCAGCCCCCAACCTTTGCCTTTACGCACGGCCTGCTGCTTAGATCCATTATAATAGGAGATGTAATGTGGACTGAGGCCTCTAATTGTCATATCCCTTTCTTAATGTTTCCTTTCTCAAGTATCTTTACAATATCTTGCACTCTCTTGTTAGAAGGGCCTGCTGTGGGGGTTGCCTCATGCAGTTCCTGTCTCTTGCCTGATACTGCGGCCACTATGTGGGATGGTCATGGAGGCACTGATGAAGGTGATCTTACAGGTGGTGGTGCACATGCAGAGGGCTCTGCATGTACTGAGTGGTAATACTTGTAAATGTGGTGGTGCATTACAGGTGGTGATGGTGCCTGCAGCTGATGCTGCATTGTGGAGTGATCTTACCTGTGCATGTAGTGGTTCCTGCATATGTGGTGGTTCATATACAGATGGTGCTTCATGTGTTAACAGCGGAGTGAAAAAGGCATGTACTGCTTCAGCTATAGTTTGTGGCTCAGTGGTATGTTCTACTAAAGGGGATGCCGTTCTGGTGATTGGCAGTACAGCAGCATATTCAGTTGGAGAAGGTACTGCTCTGGCAGTTGGCAGTGCAGTAGTATACTCAATTGGAGGGGGTGCTGTTCTGGCAGCTGGCCATGCAGCAGTGTATATGACTGGAGAAGGTACTGCTCTGGCAGTTGGCATTGCAGTAGCATACTCAATTGGAGGGGGTGCTGTTCTGGCAGCTGGCTGTGCAGCAGTGAATATGACTGGAGAAGGTACTGCTCTGGCAGTTGGCAGTGCAGTAGTATACTCAATTGGAGGGGTTGCTGTTCTGGCAGCTGGCCGTACAGCAGTGTATATGACTGGAGAAGGTACTGCTCTGGCAGTTGGCAGTGCAGTAGTATACTCAGTTGGAGGGGGTGCTGTTCTGGCAGCTGGCCATGCAGCAGTGAATATGACTGGGGAAGGTTCTGCCCTGGCATTTGGCAGTGCAGTAGTATACTCAATTGGAGGGGTGCTGTTCTGGCAGCTGGCCGTGCAGCAGTGTATATGACTGGAGAAGGTACTGCTCTGGCAGTTGGCAGTGCAGTAGTATACTCAATTGGAGGGGTGCTGTTCTGGCAGCTGGCCGTACAGCAGTGTATATGACTGGAGAAGTTACTGCTCTGGCAGTTGGCAGTACAGTAGTATACTCAATTGGAGGGGGTGCTGTTCTGGCAGCTGGCCGTGCAGCAGTGTATATGACTGGAGAAGGTACTGCTCTGGCAGTTGGCAGTACAGTAGTATACTCAATTGGAGGGGGTGCTGTTCTGGCAGCTGGCCGTGCAGCAGTGTATATGACTGGAGAAGGTACTGCTCTGGCAGTTGGCAGTGCAGTAGTATACTCAATTGGAGGGGTGCTGTTCTGGCAGCTGGCCATGCAGCAGTGTATATGACTGGAGAAGGTACTGCTCTGGCAGTTGGCAGTGCAGTAGTATACTCAATTGGAGGGGGTGCTGTTCTGGCAGCTGGCCATGCAGCAGTGTATATGACTGGAGAAGGTACTGCTCTGGCAGTTGGCAGTGCAGTAGTATACTCAATTGGAGGGGGGCTGCTGTTCTGGCAGCTGGCTGTACAGCAGTGTATATGACTGGAGAAGTACTGCTGCTTTGGCAGTTGGCAGTGCAGTAGTATACTCAATTGGAGGGGGTGCTGTTCTGGCAGCTGGCCATGCAGCAGTGTATATGACTGGAGAAGGTACTGCTCTGGCAGTAGGCAGTGCAGTAGTATACTCAATTGGAGGGGGTGCTGTTCTGCTGGCTGGCAGCACAGCAGTATATTCAGTTGGAGAAGCTGCTGCTCTGGCTGATGGCAATGCAGCAGTGTATTTGACTGGAGGAGGTGCTGCTCTAGCAGCCAGCTGTACAGGTTCATAAATCAGACCTGCACCCCCCCCATGCGGCCTGTGATGATGACAGTATTGCAGTCACATGGCGTTCAGGAATAGGGTTGCTAGAGCTCCTATACTGCAGGGCTTCACAGAGGTTTTTATTTTCCTCTGCAGTCTCCCTGTAGGATGGACCAGTACGTTGATACTTGCCACTCTGTTCCCTTTGTTGTTATACTTTCTTTCCCTCCAATTTTTATTGCTTTTTCCATTTTGGGAGCAGAGGCTTGATTAGTCTGTGCCTTCCCCCCTTCCACTTTATAGTGGGTTGCTCATCCAGAAGGCTACTGAATAGCAGCAACCTTATTTTTAGTGCCAGAATTAAGCATGCGTAGGTACACCTGAAATGCTCTTTCAACCACTTTTAACATTTTTACAAACTTATCCTCCTCAGGAAAAACAGAACACTCAACTTTTTCACGTAGACCTGGTGTCATGTTACATAGGAATAAATCTTTGTATTCCAAATTATCAGCTTTGCATTGTTCATTTGCTAATGTCTTACCTGAACAATAAGCCATCCACAAACGTCCATGATACTTTGCAGGGGATTCCTTAACCCCTTGCTTTACATTGTATGCCAGTCGTACTCCAACTATTCCTGGGTACTGTGCTGACATTAAGGCTGAACAAATACTAGTCCAGTCCTGTTTTGTACCATCTCTTATGTCTGATGGAAGTTTAGACCAAAGGTTGGGATCTACTGTTAACCTTAGCACTTGTACACAACCACCGCAAGGCAAACCAAGCATTTCACAATGTACTTTAACCTTATAAAGGTGACAACTCAAATTTTCAGATGGCTACATGCGCCCCATGCTATCAGCCATCTGTTGTGTTGACTGTGCAGATTTCATGGGGTTAGGTAGCAATGGTTTTGTTTCAGCTGCCTTTAATGCAGCCTCTGCTGCAGCATCTGCCAAAACTCTCACAATATTTGGCTGTTTACTAGCCTCTTTAATATACTGATCCACTTCTAATCTAAGTGCTTCTCTCTGCTCATCAGTAACATCAAGTCTACCAAAAACTGTCATAATCATTGCTTCAATATCTTGCGTGTCCTTATTACTTAAGGCAGCAATCACAGCTCCCTGTGAATGTGTAATCCAATCTCCGTGATGTGATGGTTGGCCATTTTGAGATGAAGCCCCAAGGGCACGGCCATCTTGGGTTGATGACCCGTGGGCGTGGCCATCTTGGATTATCAAAGCATGTAACTCCTCACCACTATCAACATCTTGTCGGCCATCTTGTGGATGGCATGGTGAAGTGACGTGATGACGTCTGTGTCCACCATTTTGAGACATTAACAATTCTCCATTTTGTGCAACACCAGGAGGATGGACAGCCATTGGGCTGGTCCACTCCACAGCATTCTGTGGTTCCTCAATCCCAGACTCCTCATCACCAGAGGAATCAAAATCAAACTGTGTATTGTCCTCACTGGCCCTAATATGCTCCATAAGAACTTGTTTCTGATGGTGCAGTTTTGCCATATTTTTTCTACAGTTAACATGGTGAATGCCTGAATCTCTTTCAGACACTTTACTGATCAAATCTTTTTTTAAATACCTATATGCAGCAGTAACTTCAGAGTTCTCCCTGACCAGATGATCTAGCTTATCACTTACCTCATTCAGGTCTACTCTAAGTTCTTCATTTTCTTAATGTAACATATCATTAGTGTCAGACAAAACATTCATTTGCAGTGCCTGACTTCTGTCCAAAACAGCTTTCTCATAATTATCTCTTAGATCGTGCAGCTCTTGGCTATTGCTATGAGCTGAATCATGTAAAAAAACATTCATTTTGATTATGTATGGACTGTATTTGGAATTCCAGTCTCTCTACTTTCCTTATATGGTCAGCGTCCTGCAGACCCATTTCCTGCCTACACTTAAAATAAGCAGATTCCAACACTGACAATTTATTTAATGCAGCATCTAAACCTGCAAATGTTGTCACAAAAAGTAAGCCCTTTGGGTTCACTTTCTTGGTAGCAGATTTTAATGTATCATAATGCTCAAAGATTGCCCTAATTGGGTCTTCTTTGTATTTTGCTACAGTGGCAAAATCCTCGAACCCTCCATGAGCTGCGAGGTATAGTGAGGCTTCCAGCCTCAATTTAGCGCTGATTATTTCAGACATGGCAATATTTAAATTAGTAACCCTTAGCAAGAAGTACATGCCAGACTGCAAATCTTGAAAGCAAACAGGTAGCCTTTGGCTGATGTGGGTTCCTACATGAGTATAACTCATTAGGATTCAGAACCACAGTTGAAAGTAAAATCTGTCTATTCAGTTCTTACTTCAAACTGTCTCAGACACACACAACAAAAAATAAGTACTACAGCTCTGATTACCCATGTGTCATGCACTGGGAATCAAAGCAGACCAAATAGATTTAAACAAAAAAAAAAACCTTCTGCTACTTGTCACTTGGGTTTTAATTGCCCAGTGTGTTAATTTACAAAGGAAATTAACCTGTCACTTTGACTAACATTCAAACATTAACCACGGTCACCATAAATGTCAAGTTAGAAGACTAACTGCTAAAGTACTAAATCAGATTTGTTCTATGTCTACAATGTTAGCCAGAGATAACACTCACAAGTAGTAGTAAATAAAGTATTTTTATTATACTCACAGCCAAGCAGGATAAATCACTGACAAGTGTGATTTGCCAGTCTATTTTGTACATACTAAGCTTCTAGAGAGAGAGAAACTGGCAAGACTTCAATACTTTGGATGGGACTCCCCTGGATAACCGCACGAGTTTCAGATATCTGGGCGTCTGGCTAGATCAACATCTAGATTTCTCTGCTCACATCTCCTCTCTACACAAGCGGCTGCTCCCCAAACTCGGCGCACTTCACCGTAACAAAAGCTGCCTCCCTACCCTGACAAGGCGGGCCATTGTTCAAAAAATGATCCTTCCTGTACTTGACTATGGAGATATAGTTTACTCTATCGCCCCAGTCCCGCCTGGCCAGCCTAGACACCCTGTTCCTCCTTCTGCGTTTCATCCTCGACTGCCCCAATCTACACCCCTGCAACCTCTACAGTTCACTAACCCTGCAGTCCCTACATGACCATGAGACAAACTAACTGTTCTAGGTTGCTGCCAAATATTGGTCCCACTCCCTTCCCCCCTACCTGTCCTCTGTCCTCTCCCAACAACTTACACCAGCATACTCCCTCAGGAGTGTGGACCAAAGACTGTTCCATATCCCGTTCATGAGCACATCCAAAGGACAGGCCACTTTTAAATATCATATACCCCAGACCTGGAATGCCCTACCTGCCCCCATCAGACATGCCCCAAACCCCTCCCTCCGAAACCAATTACTTAGCGCACATTTCACCTCCAGCTGTTCCTGTTTTAGCTAAGAAAAGTTTTATATATGTCTTGCTCTTATAATTAAATATGTTTTGTACAGAACTAACTGAATGTTTACACTGCATGTAATTTTCTCCTAAAATGTAAAGTACAAGCCTATGCTCATCTCTGTAAGGTCTTTGCTTGTCACATTATGTGGGCCTTGGCCCCCAGGTCACATCTGGAATCGAGCATGTTTGCTCAGTATGTTTTCCTGGTAAAACTCGTAAATAAATAAATTATATAGTAAGATAAGAACTAGCTTACTGATACCCAAAACCATATACATTGGTTCTGAACTATAAACAGTGTTACACAATACATTCTCTACTGGATAATTGCTTAGGAGACAGAATACTAATGAGTATAAGAAATAATGCTTCTAAAGCATAAACCTTAGACAAAGAGAAATGCTGACACTTCCAATCTACATGTGCTTAGAGGCTAGACAAAATGAAGAATTTGCCTCTTGTTAGTAGAAATAGAGAATTGTTTACAAAGCTATATTACTTATGGCATATGTGCCTGAGTGTACATACATATAATTATATGAAAGTATAAGTACATAATAATCACTGATGATCCTTCAAAGACATCTAAGCAGTGATTTGGTCAACTATATATGAAAAACAAATGTAATCTAGAGAAATGTAATATAATGAGGTATAAATGAACCATGCATAGTACATTAGCATATATTAGCAGCAAAGCACATTCCTAGCACTCATGCTTATACGATGTGTGCTAAATTTATAATGTTAGTGCAAAATACCAATATCACATTATAGTAGACCAGAGATATAGTGTAAGACATATATGGGATAATAAGGGCATAACCCAGGCGCAACAGGTCTACCTTCTCATGTCGGCAAGGAATGAACGGGCATATGGCCAGGTATTCAGGGAGGTTTGCAGGCTTTTAGGCAGGGGCAAGTCAAAGACAGCACGGCTCAACTTTGAGCAGGCAACCTGCCATGCCTTCAGCAACACCTTTGAAGGCACTTTCCTCAGGGGTTGATTTTCCACTTCTGCCAGGCTGTCTGACGAGGAAGGTCCAGCAGACCCCTGAGATACATGCCAGGCATTTGAAGGAGGAAGAGTTTGCACTCCCAGCAAGGATGCTCCTCGCCATGCTTTTGTGCCAGTGGACACCATGGGTGGGGCTTATGGGGAGCTCCTTGACCAGCCCTTCAGCTGGACACATGAAGAGATGCTGAGTCCACTGCTTGAATACCTGGAGGTGACATGGGTCAGTTGGGCTGTGGTCAAGACTGCCTCCAGTGTTCCACATTAACATATGGAATATGTATGATCCTATGCCTGCTGTACTGGCATGGACCAACAACTCCACTGAAGGCTGGCACTGAGGTTTCAGCACTTGGCTCAGTGCCAGCAACCCTAGTATTTGACGGTTCCTCGATTGCCTCAGGAAGGAACAACGCCTGAGTGAGGTTCGTATGGAGCAGTTGCTCTCCAGGGCTGGTGCTGCTGCCCAGAAAAGGACATAGCTGGACTTCACCAAGCATATCTAGGCTATTGTGGCTGAGTATGGGAAGCACACCACACCTGACTACCTGGAGAACTCACCTACAACTTTCAGTTGCAGATGTAATCAGTTGTGCAGCCAGCCAGGTGGACGCCTCTGCTCTGCTGTCACCCCTGTGATCCTGTCCTCCCCATCTACCATCTGCCGCTGAGCAACATGGTGTTGTCTGGGGTGTTGTTCCCCCCAAGCACTGTGCCTGTACCTGGTCCGCTGTCTCCAACCTTGTTGCACCCTGCATTCCTGTCACAGATCTGCCATCTGAATGTGGTCATGCACCATACATCCATGCCAGACATGCCCACATTTCCGGTGCTTCTGGCTATTCCCTCTTCTCCACCTGGAGCTGTTCATAGGGCCCCTCCCTGTCTTTGTTGTGCCTCTTTTCTCTGCATGTTGTAGTGCCCCCCTTCATCTCCATCCATTGTCCTGCATTTGTGGTGGTGGTGTCACCATTTGTTTTCTTTTTTTTTAAAGTGCTCCATTCACCGTTTTGACATTCATGCCTTTTGGGATATGCTGTTCTGGCTTTCCATGAATTGTCTGTGTTGTTTCGCAGTTTGCCCTTCCGCATTCGCCTTCTTTACATGGAACGCCTTGCTATCCATTATATTATTAAGAGTTGTGTTGAAATCCTGTCCCAGGATAAATAAAGTCCCTGCAGCTGGGGGAACCTCAAAAGAAGTCTCAATAAAATGCCACCCTTTACTGATCTGGGCATTGGACATATACAGTATGTTAAGTGCAAAAGTGTGGTTCTATAACCCCCTTTGATATATACGTATCTGCACTCCTTATTATTTACCACTTTTGTAACAGTTATAGGCAAACCCCTCCAGATCAGAGTTGTCATCCCTCTTTGATGTGGGTGCCATGTGTAAGAGGAAGAATAGCACTCTGCTACCCAAGTCCAGGCTACAGTTTTTGTGTTCCTCTTGAGTTGTGTGTGTCTCTTTTAGAAGCACAATAGAGGCTTTTAGCCTTTGTAATTCGTACAGGACCATGCTCCTTTTGATTGGATTTGAGAGGACTTTCACATTGTAGGCAAGAACCATCAGTTTGCTATGTCCTATCATATTGATGTTTGTCAGAAAGGAATTTTAATGACTGCAGGCATACTATTGACTCTCCCATCCCTGGAAATCTATGTTGCATGACAGACCAAATACACATCAACCAGAAAAACAATAATAAACAGTCAACTTCAAGGTGTAAAGGGGAGGGTCCATAAGGCATCAGTTACCCTTGTGCCCTCTCACCCATTGGTAACACCTCTCTTGTGCTTTTTTCAAACATTAAAAGGACTTGACTTAACTTCTTATCCAAGTATAGCTAGTTCTGGAAACCTGTCATCACTTCTAATTCTGATCTGCTCCCCATCCCCATTATAAATTATTATTTATTTATTTATTTATTTTATTATTAGGTAGGCCCAGCCATTAAGATGGGCAATTTCGCCATTGCTACATTAATTGCCTGGAAATTTATAGCTGAAGATCATAGATGTCTCTGAAGGGGCCCTACATGTCTTCTATAAATAGGTAAAATATGAACTCACTCACCAGCAACAGAGCAGGTGGCAACACCACCCCCCCAGGGTAGAAAAACACATTCTAAATAACACATTTAATGTAACAAGGCAGTGAAAACTTGGACTTCTGCAATGGCTACTAGAGACCAATATCTTGAGTCCACTCTAATTCTGCTCTGCATTATAGATCTTCCCTGCAAGAAGTAGGAATTTTGCTTGGGGGTAAGCCACCAAGCCATCCCCCTCCCCACTTCTATCAACGCAGCCCATCCATCTTGGTTGGTACTTTTCACTAAGGCTGCAGTGCTAAAAGTCTTTCAGGTTCATTTTTCCAGCCTATCTATGCATGCCCTCCACAGTAAGGGGATTCTCTGATCAGCCTCCCCAGGCAAGCATCACACCACTGATACACATAATTCATCTTTACCTGTACATTAGTGGAGTGAGAGCAATATATGGCTTCTTCCTTTAAATCAGTCTGACAACATGACAACAGGGACTCCCTGCTGACTCTAACTGTGCCCTCCACCACCCCAGCAGCCCAAAACAATCGGCACAAGAGGGAAAATAAAAGACATGTTTTACATTTGGCCCACTTTACTCTTATAGGCCATACTATGTATTCTATTTGATATTGTGATATTCAAAAAGAAAAACAGTTTTTTTTTTAGAATCATATGAAAGTGACATCAGAAAAGGACCCTTGTGGCCCATTAAGTCTGCCTCTTATGTCCTCTCCCTAATTGTCTCCCTCATTCAGAGATCCCCCTTCACCCTCCTTTCAACACCCTGTGTTTGTCCCATGCCACTTGAACCCCTCCACCATTTCCACCCACCACCTCCTCTGGCAAACTGTTCCAGAGCCCCACCTCACTTTCAGTGAAGAAACACCCCATCACATTACACTTAAACCTTCCTCCCTCCAACCTCAGACCATGGCCCCTGATTCTAGCACCTTCTTTCCTTGTGAATAAACTTACCCTGCCTTATTAATCCCCTTCATGTACTTAAACATTTCAGTCATGTCCCACCTCTCCCTTCTGATCTCCAGTGGGTACAGATCCAACTCCCTCAGTCTCTCCTCATAGGGCTTCTCATTCAACCTATGCACCATCTTAGTGGCCTTTCTCTGAACCCTTTCAACCCCATCTATGGCCTTGCATAGGTGAGGTCTCCAGATTTGGACCCTGTACTCCAGGTGAGGCCTCACCATGGATTTGTAGAGTGGCATCAACACCTCCCTCCTTCTGCTTGTAATACCTGTTCCTATGCATGCCAGCATTCTTTTTGCTTTGCCCACTGCCTTGCTACATTGGGTCCCCACTTTAAGGTTATCTGAAATTATAACCTCCAGATCTCTCTCTCTCTCTTGCTCCATTGTCTTAAGTACATACCCTCCAGTGTGTACTTTGCTTGCTGGTTTTTCCTCTCCATGTGCATTACTGTGACCTTTTTAGCACTGAATTTCAGCTTCCAGGCTTCTGACCACCCCTCTAGCAAACTTAGATCTTCCCTCATAGCCTCCACCCCTTCCAAGATGTCCACCCTATTACAGATCTTTGTGTTATCTGAAAATAGGAAGACCCTCCCATGTAGCCCCTCCGCTATTTTGCCAATACAGATGTAGAACAGGATGGGCTGCAACACTGACCCCTGGGGGACCCCGTTCATCACCCATTCCTCAGTGGAATGTATTCCATTCACCACCACATTTTGACTTCTTCCCATCAACCACTTTTCTATCCACCTTATTATCTTCTGTCCCACCCCTAAGATCTCAAGCTTAATTATCAGCCTGTTGTGGGGGACATTGTCGAAGGCCCACCCAAAGTCCAGATAGACCACATCAACTGCCTCCTTGATCTGCCACCCTGTCACCCAGTCGAAAAACTCAATCTGGTTCATCTGGCATGACCTCCCTTGTGTGAAGCCATGCTGATGTACATCCTGTTGGCCACTTTCCTCCAAGTAGCTGACCATCCTTTCTTTTAATATTGCCTCCATCACTTTTCCCACCACTGAGGTGAGTCTGACCAGGCATTAATTGTTCATCTCTTCTCTGCTCCCATCCTTGTGTAGTGGCACCATGTCAGCCTTATTCCAATCACTCGGCACCCACCCTGTCTCCAGTGACAAGTTTATCAACTTCCATTTGTACTTGAAAACATCTGCAGGCTCTGCTCACTGCATCTGTAATAATTAAAACATAACAGCACTTTTAAATTTCACCTAGTTTAGGCTTAGGTTTAAAGAGAGAGGGAGTATTTGTCAGTCCACCCCTATGACTGATGAAAGGTCTCTGCTGAGATTAAATCACAAAGTCAAATGTTAGGTGGTTTTAATCACATATACTTGTGTCACAAGCAGCCCAAAATGAGCTTGCTACTTAGCTATTATGTGCAGTACCTGAGGTCCCAGCTGTGGCTTCTGATGCTTGGCTCAAAGGTTTCAACTCCAGGCTGCATTCAAGGTGCTCGGCAGTTTTTGTTTGTTCCCCTTTGAGACTGGTGCAGGCAATCGTTCATGATGTTGGAGCTGGGCTATGATGTCATCCAGGTCAGAACTGCTCAAGGTCAGGAATGAGATTCCAAAGGTTGCAATAATTTTTTTAGCTTCTTCCAGGGATCTAAAATAATTAAGACCCAAGTCTGTGAATAAGTGGAGTTGTGCTGGAGCTATCAGTGTACTCTGATGTTTTTGCTCACAATGATTTACTCACTGCTAATATCTTCTGATTCTTGTCCATAGTACTGGGATTAAAATCATGATAGAAGAATAGCTGAGCATCCCCAAAGATGATGGGCTAAATTTTCAAAGTGTGACGCAGGGCTTGGATTAAGCCCTGCATCAAACCCAATTTTTGGCACAGCTGTGCCAGACACCCTTACTGCAGCTTCACCCAATTCTTTATTTTAAGCTCATTTGCAACACTCTCCACTTTATGGCAGCTTTCATCAAAGACTTGGTGCAAGACCTGTAAAAATAGTCCACTGAGTGCCTCAAGTTAGACCGGGGGGAGCAGGTTTAACTTGCATTATTTGCTGCATGGAAGTGAGAATCCTGACTTCAGGCCAGAAAACTACCACAAGTCCCATGTGCTATATGATCAGCATACCAGGGGCATAAGGCAGTCTTGGGAGCTTTGAAAATCCAGCCTGATATTTTTTGTTGCAGACTTTTTGCGAATTACCACTTTTGTATGATAATTCACATAGATAAAAACAGCTGAGTATGGTTTGCAGTTCCTATCAATAGGTTTTGATGCTTATGCCCAGTGGGCCCTCTCTATTTCCAGGTCAATTTCTTTTGGCAAGTCTAGGAGTTCCTTTAAAAAGACATTATCAATAAATTCTTCCATTTCTCCAGTCTCTGTGTCTTCTGGCAGCCTATAGATATGGATATTACTGTGCTGGGGTGTGTATTCTAGATCCTCTAACTTGTTTGCTATTTCCTGGTCTCGGAGGTAAAAATATAGTAGAGCTGAGATATGTATGCACACTTTGGCTGCAATGTTATGAAGGATCTGCTCAATTTACAAATTTTTTTCCTGTAACTATTGAACGTCTTTTTGTGAATTGCAGAGTGTCTCCATCAAATTTGACAGTCTGGCACTGACATTTCTAAGTCCCATGATCAAGGAAGGGCAATTGATGGTAAATTGTTCCTCTTCTTGCTCTCTGCCTGTAGTCCACTCTGGGGATCCTCCAGTTACTGAGGAGGCCACGCTGCTGGCACATTCCTCAGTGATTGTGAGCTGCCTTAGTTTTGCTAAGAACACACTTTGGAGTGCAGATTAGTGTGTGATCACTGAGGATGTCGACAGATTATTTGGGTTAGTTAGTTAAAGCTCTGTTAGGCTCTTGCTGCCACCCTGATGACATCACTGGAGATCATTCTAGAGGAGGTTTTGCTTTGGGGATTTCAACTAATAGTTACTTATTTCATGGCTAGAGCTGTACACTGACTTAATATAAATGTTCAAAGGTATAGCACTGAGAGATACTTAGATGGATGTTTACAGGAAGAAGTGAAAAAAAGGCATTTTTGAATAGTTAAAGGTATAATATACCGTAGCACAGAAAGTGTGTGGCATGGCAAAGGATGGAATGCATGGACACATAATTGTCCCAAGTCATCAAGTGCAGACATTTGCTTGGTTTATCATAACTTAGAACACAGAAACCACTGGTAAAAAAAATACCAGCTTATGATTTTAAAAATTGATTTTTTTTTCGCAAGCTGTAAACATAGAAACATAGTAAAACAGACAATGACCTTTGATCCTTGTAATGTGCCCTGTTGTACCAAATGCTACCCTGGGATCTAATGTCTAGATGAGAATTATGCCTCCTCTCCCTTTGTTCTTGACTGTCTGACTACTGCCCCTCTGAGTAGCTACAGTATTAATTCCTTAACTCTGTCCCAGCTGTGCTTGAAACCATTGATGGTATTTGCACCCACCTCTTCAGGTGGCGGCTGTTGCAAGGCTCCTGTACCCTCTCTGTTCAGTAAAAATTTAAAGAAACTCCTGAATCTGTCCCAGCTATTTCCACTCACATTCATATGAGTGTGACTCTTCCTACTGCTTGGTGTCTGTTTGTAGATGCCACCAAAATCTGCAACAGAGTAGATGATCCAGATGGGGCGGGCAAAATGAGAAGAGATCTGGATAAACTAGCAAAATGATTGGAAGAGTGGCAACTGGGGTTTAATGCAAAGAAGTGCAAGATCATGCACATAGGGAAGAGAAACCCTGAAGCCACCTATAGGCTGGGAGGGAAGATGCTGGCAGACACAAGGGAAGAAAGAGACTTGGGCATCATCATCACCAGTAACCTGAAATCATCCACGCAGACCTCTAATGCAGTAGGTAAGGCTAGAGGGATGTTGGGGTGTATTAGTAGGGGTATCACAAGTCAGAAGAGGGAGGCAATAATCTCTCTCTACAAGACACTGGTTAGGCCCCATCTGGAGTACTGAAGGCCACACCTTCACAAGGACATTAACTAAATTGAGGCAGTCTAGAGAAGGGCAATAAAAATGGTGCAGGGACTGCATCAGAAAACATATGAGGACAGATTAACTGAACTCAATATGTATACCCTAGAGCAAAGGAGGGAGAGAGGTGATATGATTGAAACATTCAAACACCTTGAGAGCATTAACAAGGTGAAAGAGTCTAACATGTTTCAATATAAGAAAAATAGCAGGGCAAGAGGACTCAGCATGAGATTAGAGGGAGGTCAATTAAGGGGTAATGTGAGGAAGTTATTTTTCACAGAAAGGGTGGTGGCTGCATGGAACAGCCTACCTCAGGAAGTGGTAGATATGAATACAGTGCAGGGCTTCAGAAAGGCATGGGATAGGCATAAGGGAGCAATGCAGATGAGTATGAATAGATAGGCCATTGATAGAGCAATGGCCTATGGCACATTCATAAGGTAGAAAAAGTATTGGGCAGACTAGATGGGCCTTGTGGTCCTTATCTGCCATCAACTTCTATGTTTTTATGTTTCTATGAATAGCAAATCACAGTTCACCATAGTCACTCCTTTCAGGAACTTGAAGGCCTCTCTCATATCTTGTCTCTTCCTTCTGGCCTACAGTGAGTGCGTTTATAGCTGCAAGCTGGTCCTCTAGGATATTCCCTGTTTTTCCTGAATCATTTTGCTATCCTGCATTGCCCTGTTTCTAGCCTGTCTTTCTCTTGCCTTAGGTGGGGATTCTATAGCTATGCACAGTGTTCCAGATGCAGCAATGTGGAACCTTGTAAACTAGTGTCTCTGAGCAAACACAGTATGAATATTATTCTTTATTTTAAATTATTTTATCATTTTTTCTCCCTGTTTTTATGCCCACTCACCCACCCACTCATCCCTGGCATGAGCTTGCACATGTGCAGGCACACACATGCTACACACTGTGGGACATCCCACCAGTCACCCATACCCACCTGAGCCACCACTGGACCTCCACCAGGTGACAGCAGAACTACAGGAGAGCGAACCCCCAATCCCTGCAGAAGAGAGCCACTAGGCTCAATCTTGCTCCACCCTCCCCTCCACTAGAACCACAATGACCCAAGGTAATTTTCTTGAACCCGGGCCACTGACGAAGTGAGGTAAGGCAGAAATGCCTCAACCCTCAGCACCACTGGGCCAGTCTTATAAATATTATTCTAAAACTATGCTGTAGATCTGTCATTTTAATAATTTAGGAAATAAGTAGAATTTTATGCCCCCCCAAAAAAAATTATATGTGCACTGTAAATTAGCCATAAAATGCCTAATGGTGGGTAATTAAAATATTTTTGTTTTTAGCATTAGGCCCAGAATGCCAGCAACAGCCATGCAGTAACTCTAAATACAACCCTACTGATATGCTTTCTTACATTGTCTTACAGATTCCATTGAGTGCTTCAAGTGTAACAGGGATCATTGGTCGAATGAGAGACAAGATGCATGCCTCCCAAAACCTGTGGAGTTCCTGTCCTATGAAGAACCTTTAGGCATCACTTTAGCTGCCATCAGTATTGCCTTCTCTTTTATCCCTGTATACATCCTTGGGATTTTCATTAAATACAGAGAAACCCCTATTGTCAAAGCAAACAATCGTGAGCTCAGCTATCTTCTCCTCTTTGGCCTGGTACTGTGCTTCCTCTGCTCCTTGGTGTTTATTGGTCATCCCTTCAGAGTCACCTGCATGCTTCGTCAGACTTCCTTTGGTATAATATTTGCTGTTTGTGTCTCCAGTGTACTTGCCAAAACCATTACTGTGGTCGTTGCCTTCAATGCTACAAAACCTGGTAGCAAATTAAGGAAGTGGGTGGGATCCAAGTTACCTGCTTCTATCGTCTTCACATGTTCAATGCTTCAAGTTATACTTTGCACTGTTTGGCTAACTATATCTCCCCCCTATCCAGATGTGAACAGTTCAGCCAAAATTGGAGTGCTAATCATTGAATGCAATGAAGGTTCAACCATTGCATTCTGGTGCATGATGGGATACATGGGCCTACTGGCCAACGTGAGTTTTATAGTTGCCTTCCTAGCTAGGAACTTGCCAGATAGCTTTAATGAGACCAAATTTATTACCTTCAGCTTGTTGGTTTTCGTTAGTGTCTGGCTGTCCTTTGTCCCAGCCTACCTCAGTACAAGAGGAAAGTACATGGTTGCTGTGGAAATATTTGCTATCTTGTCTTCAAGTGCTGGAATACTCATCTGTATATTTTTCCCAAAGTGTTATATAGTGTTAATGAGGACTGAACTCAACACTAAAGAATATTTAATGGGTAAACACTAATAAACATTTAATGAGGAAATACAATTTTAATTTTGACAAATTGAATAACACCATGTACAACAGTATATCAAAATCCTTGCACATTCCTTGTTTAGGTCTGCAAAAACTACTGGGATAAAAGGCAGACTAGACCAGTGAGAGGAAATTAGTGGAATAAAGGAAGCCAGGAAGCTGGGTGTAGATAAGCTTTTCTTGTAACTTGGCTTGAGTAGGAAGAAGGAAGATAGGACAGCAGTTGCCAGTGAATGTGTCATTACGGCCTTCATGGATAGGGAGAATCTTGGCAAACTTCCAGGACTGAGGAACAGAGCTGAGAGAAAAGAAAAGGTTAATTAGTTGGGCAAGTGATATAGCAGTAACAGTGGCAGACAGGGGGAGTGATTTATGGTCCAACTCTTGCAGGCTGTGACCTTTGTAGAGACTAAGGGAGGAAAGAACCCACAGGTTCTCATGGAGAGAAAGATGGGAGAGAATTCAAAGCAGAGGTTGGGCGATGGCTAAGAAGAGGGCTGAGGTGGGCATAGGAGTGAAGGCAGCAAAGGAGGAGGTAGAGCATAGGTTATGAAAAATGCATTAAAATGAGAAGCAATGTGAGAGGATGTAGATAAGGGGAAACCATTCTTGATCAGAATGGAGGAGGAGGGAAGTGTTGGAGTCAAATTGCGTGCATATTACCTTCCCAAATTTTGCAGGGGACATAAGTTTTTTTGACCCATATTCAACATCATGGGCCTGTCTCTAAGTGAGGCAATGATCACATAGCCATGGTCGATTAATTTACATTTTGGGTCCCATAATTTTCTCCCAGTTCTTACATTAACTGCTGACATGAGATGATCCTATTTGCTGACAATGGAGTTGTCTTTAAGAGGACAGAAAACCACAACAACCTAAATTCCGTTTCAAGAGAGATTTGGATTGTCACCAAGATTGAGTTTTATAATATAAATTGGTTTCAAATGTCCTATGAAGATGCTTTTGGCATCATGTTAGCTGCCATCAGTATTGCCTTCTTCTGTATCCCTGTTTACATCCTAGGGAGTTTCATTAAATATGGAGATACCTCAATTGTCAAAGCAAAGTAAAAAAGTAATAATTTTCTCTGGCCCAAAGAATAGAGGGAATCCTGATCTCATCATTAAAGCAAGGGCTGGTGACTTTGTGGAAACAGTTAGTAAATTAAATTATTTGGGTCTTACCCTTGCCAGCTCCCTTTCCTAGCAGACAAACTACAGTCTGTTAATAAAGACAGTTCTTTAAATTCAACTCTATATTTTATTTTTCAGTTTTTATTATGAGATAAAACCATTGAGCACAGCTCATTTGCAGTGGGAAAAAATGGAATGTTGTACAGAGTAAAAAACACTTTAGTTTTGGAATCTAGGGGATTGTTAGCTAACAGTCTTCAATTCTCACTAAATGATTAAGGTTCTGTTTGTTACTTTGCTGCTATGTAGGTGTCCCTGGTCTGGTTTAGAACCTTTTATAATTCTATAAGTCATTCTGTTACCTGTATCCCCATCAGAAATCATCATTGTATCCTGTACAAAGGTTTGGGTTATTTTTCAAAGATGATTAGCATTGCAATGTTCATGCATAAAATTGTTTGGGGCAAGTATCTGTTTAGCATTTTAGAACTCTTCCCCTTTACAAACATGAGTAGGAATATGCGATCGATGGTATGTTACTACATTGTTTCAAGTTACCCTTAGGTATACCCAATTGGGGAACAGATCTTTATGTTTCCAAACTACCCATCATTATCATTAACAAGAAGTAAATCATAGCCATTTTTATCAACAACCTGCTTAATTTTTTTTAATTCTTTGATAAGTTGTAATTTTAAAAACTGATATATTCAAATTTTGGTTTATTTTTTGACAATTACGTTAAGGCAGTTTTGTAATACAATTTTGGTCACATGTATTTGTATTTATGCTGTATCCTTTGATAGCCCTGTTATGTCTGTTTTGGAATGAAACTCATGTCACATATGCAAATGAAATGTTTGACTGCCAGTGTCAACCAAAATAATCAATGGAAGCAAGGAAGAAAGGAAGGTGGAAGGAAGGAAGGAAGGAAGGAAGGAAGGAAGGAAGGAAGGAAGGAAGGAAGGAAGGAAGGAAGATGCTTGTATTCCTTATTATGCTAGGTGTACAGAGGGGATTAAGGGATGCTGTGAGGGTGACTAGAATGGCCCTGACTGAGTACAAAAGGAACAAAGCCTAGCAGAATTATAAGGCTAAACTCAAAGAGACACTAAATAATAGACCAGCACCATCCACATATGTGTTGTGCAAAACAGTGCAATTTTTTTGAAGTTATTTGCAAATATAGAAGTTAAAACAACTCACAGTTCTCCAGTCAGCAGGTCCACACAAAAGAGTATGTTGTGGTCCCAGCTATATGCCCTAATCAGTTCTGTGCATGCAGGCTTCTTCAGAACACTGGACAGCTTACAATTCCTGTTTTAAATACCCCACAGTGCAAAAGTACAAAAGTCATGCAAAAAAAATAAATAGGATTTATGAGTGTAAGTCTTATCAGCAGCCTATTAACATCAATAGACATGTATTTATTTCAGTTTTGTTAACTGGGTAGGTCCACGGAGTCCAACAGGTCCCCTTTTCAGGGGTGACCCAGAGTTAATTACATGAAAGCATGTCTCTTTTAGATAGTTGCTGAAGAAAACCTAAGGTAGAAATGTAGATATTTAACTCTATTTTCAGTGTGCTTTTAATATAACCATTTTGTTTTGCTTTCAGATCGCATGCTGATACAGCACCTTGTTTTTACTTTTACATGTTGGATATAGGACATTTCAATGAGTCAAGGCAATTTTAGGAACAATCATAGCAGTTCAAAATAACATATGTTATGAAGACTTTTTTTTGTAAACATACGACTATACATTTTTTGTGCACATTCAACTACATAGGAAATTACTTTCACCCATGACAATTTGCTAATACTCAGCATCATGAATCATTTATCTAGCTGTAATATAAAAAATAGAAAACATATTTAAATAGGATTAATAAATATTCATGACTTAAAAACTTGTGTGCATGCTTATAACAAATATCACTTAAGGAGCCTGATGCATATGTAACATTCCTAGATATTGTCCTATATATTTATAAAATACCATTAAAAATCCCTCCATAGTTAATGCCTAGATGATCTCATTTTATTTCTCTAAAAACCTCAAATTCAAGTTAGAGCATTAATATTCATAAAGCTTGCTGTTTTATAAGTGGCCTTTTTTAGCACAGTATATCTCATGCAATGCAAGCTGTCCAAGGTAAATTTTCCACACTGTAAAAAAATGATTCCTTACTAATGGCAGCATGTTTCTATCAGAGATGTCTAATTGCATTTTGTTGCCCTTTTCCATAAACAGTAATCCAAAGAGAAACTTGCAGCATGGATCCTTCTTGAGAACTGGATATGAAATTATGGTGGTGTAGTAGTGCCACTATAGTTAGGGTTGAGTGGGCTGCTTCATGTTACACCCCTAACTTTGCACTTTAATAACTTTGCTCTGGTACAATGGATTTTCACAGAATGCTGCATGCATGATTTTGGGGGAAAGGTCTCTTGACATGCTAAGTGTTGTTACATTCAGATCTAAGGATTCCAAGATCCAGAAAGTGAAAAATGTGAAACAATTGTGTACTTTATGTATTCATGTTTTTTGCCATCACCTACTATAGCACCCAGATGGTTTGGAATTTTGGTCTGAAATTTTCAGGGTAGAAATTGTGTGGCCCATAATGGTGCTTTCCATTGGTTTGGTGAAAAAATGTTCCTCCATTCCACTGTTATAAGGATTTAACATTTTTTATTTGAGCATGGCCAGTACACTCATTTAGATAGCTGTTTCATTTGAAAAAAAATTATTCAGCCATATGAAAAATGATTCTGTTTAATATGTAATCCTGTTTTGTGAGAAGAAAATCTTTTTCATATGGCCACCATCTTGCTCTTTTTTTAAAGTAAATCTCTGTAAACCAATTTAAATCATATTATGGAAAGGCACCAATACATGTATTGTGCTAACTAAATCCCCATTTGCTGGATTCTGCAGTTAGTTGTTGGGAAAATGACCCAGACATGTATTTTTAGCACACAATTTTTTTTGTGAGACAATTTTCTTTTATTGTATGGCCATATGAAACATAAATTGGGCTATGTGATGAAAAATTACCTTTGTGTGAAAAATGAACCTCCCTGTAGAGGTGGTGGGGGCCAAAACTGTAACAGGATTCAAGAATGCATGGGATAAGCATAAGGAAACCTTAGTGGATAGGGAAGGGAGGGTAAACCTGGTGATCAAGTAGGGTCTGCATTATTACAGTAGGTAGGGGAAATGGCCAGACTAGGTGGGCCAAGTGGTCTTATCTGCTGTCAAATTCAATGTATCTATGTTTCTCTGTTTCTATGAATTTGGATGTAGTTTTTTTCATATTCTTTTTTTCATATGAAGGAATCTTTTTTCATTAGAATGACACAATCTCACAAAAAAGGATCCCTTGATGCGAAAAAGGATTTGGATTTTTTTCACATTCTTTTTTGCATGATGGAATCCTGTGTTGTGAGAATGATACAATGTCATGAAAAAGGATTCTGTCATACGAAAAAAGAATTTGGACTTCATTTTTCCCCCAACATTTCTACTTTAACAAGCCATAACTCTATTAATATTTGCAGTTAATGGGCAATCTGCATATCAAACGAAAGGTACTAATGAGTACATACCTAACACATTATGTCCCACAAAAAAATTCTAGGGCCATACAAAAAATAAAAACATTTAAAAATGATGGTTTCCATAGGATAAAACTGCAACTTTAACAAGCTGTAAGTCTGTCAGTCTTTAAAGTTAAGGAACAATCTATATACAAAAAAATGGTATCAATGAGTACTAAACCAGTAACACATAATAGTCCTCAAAAATGTAGGGACCATACAGAAACCATAATGTTTAAAAAGTGAAAATTCCAATGGGACAACATCACAAATTTAGTAAGCCTTAACTCCATCTCTCTGTGGAGTTAAGGGAGAATCAATGTATCAAAAACAGTCATGTGAGTACCACTACAGTAACACATACTACCCCCGAGTAATTTAGGGGCCATACAAAAATCACAAAGATTAAAGAATGAAAATTCCCCTAAATTACCTCCTATTTTCATCATAGTGTGAAATTCACAGTGAAAGTGTGATCATCATCAAAAATGCACCACAGGTTTATCTTGTCTTCCATTAAAACCATAGTAAATTTCAGATGAAATTGATATGATGAGAGATCAGTTTTCCCTCAATTTATGGCTTTTTTTACCTCTCTAAGCATCTATAAATGTTAGGGGAAGGGGAAGAGGTGGTGGAAGCACTAATAGCACTTGCTGAAATCAATGTAGAATGACATAACAGGAGGCAGTCAAACTAGAGATTACAAACCAGTAAAGAGCTTGGCTATCAGAAGGCACTAATTGGTGATCCATGCATAGTTTTTGGTATGCACAGAACCCCAAATAGTGGGGAATTTCTTTTTTTATTTGACATACTTTATTAAGTATAACCCAACACATAATCATACAAAGATACATACATTAATATCAGCACATACTACCTAATAGGCTATGAGCATAATGATAACAGGAAGAAATTAGCTTTCAGAGAAAATAATAGCAACACTACCTTGAAAATACAAAAAGCTACCCCACCCCCAAGGGTGTACTTTCCTATAGCTTATTACCACAAAACTAAAAAGAGGATGAAAATGATAACCGCAAAAGTAAAATTTAGAAGGATGAGAGGCTTGTGAACCCACCAAAACATCCTATCAAGACAAATAGAGGACATATAATTTCCCAAATTTTTTATTAAAAGATGAATGGCAATGGTGTACACTCACAATTAAATATTCAAGATGGAGCACAAATGATATTTCATGCAACCATTCCGTATAAGAAATGGTGACTTGATCCATCCAGTGTCTAAGCATTAGCTTTTAGACCGCCATTGAAATTAGAGCCATATGAAATCTTCTCTCCTTCACCAGAATTTTGGAATAATCTCCCAGAATACATATGATGGGGAGACGAGGCCCTGCAGTCCCAGCAGTGGGTCTAGAGCAGATTCAATTTGTTTCCACAACGGGGATATTTTTTCACACAACCATTATACATGAAGGAGCAAGCCTTCCTCCTTGTTACACCTACAGCACGTTTTGGAGGGAAGCCTCTTCATTTGAGTCAATTTGATAAGAGTATAATACATGTTGTTTAAAATACAGTATTGCGTAAGCCTGTATCAGTCCTGGGTGAGGCATGTGTATAGGCCTGTCCATACTAAATGCCAGTTAATAACTTCATCATGGAAAAGCGCCTGCCAGTTCCAAGATCCAGCAATTGGATGAGGTTGTGGGAATGTGAGAACCAATTTATATATGGTAGAAATGCAATGGGATTTGCAAGCAAGAGTCTTAATTTGCTGGAGAAAGGCTCCAATATGGGAGGGGTTGAATTCTTTCCCAAACACCTTGGCTAGTAAGTGCTTAAGCTGAAAAATTTGAAAGGCAGCCCACAACATTAAGTCAAATTTGGTGAGAATCTCCTCAGTAGACAAAATAACATCCTGTGAGTAAAAATCGACCACAGTGAGCTTGGGAGGGAGACATAACCAACCCAAGATTTAGGAGCTCCACCTTTTTTGAGATTCAAGTTGGCACAGATTGTCTGAGAGAAATCAGAGCATGGGACTACCTTAAAAAAACTGAACATTTGAGAGAGAATCTTAATGAAATACCAATTGGGAATGACTGCAGAGCTTTCAGTAAATTTTTAAAGGGCGTATAAAAAAGTGAGGAAGGAGCTAAATTATGTGCAGTAAGAATATCCTACTCAATATGCAGCCAGATTGGGACATACTCGTGATGAGTAAAGAGTTCCGATAAAGAGAACCACTTCCCACACTTATAGAGATGACAAGCTCAGTAATAAAATAAAAAGTTAAGGAGATGCAAGCCTCCCAACTCTTTAGGTAGGGAGAGCTTAAGATAAGATCTAATAGCTTTATCCTGCCAGATAAAGGAGTTAACATCAGAATGGATGCGCTGAAAAAAAGACAAGGGTAACCAAACATCCAGCATGTTTAGTGGATAAAACAGTCTAGGTAGGATGTTCATTTTGACGGTGTTAATTCTGCCCCCTTAATGAAAGAGGAAGCTTTTTCTATCTTGATAAGTCCTGCTGAATATTAAACCACAAATCCTCCAGATTAAGTCTACGAAGTAAAGATAAGTCTGAAGTAATATGAATACCCAGATACTTAATAGACCTGGGGGTCCATTTCATACCAAACTCACTAAAAGCTGAGCTATATGTTAAACAATTAAGTGGGAAGATTTCAGTTTTGCTAATATTGAGTTTATAGTTTGAGAATTTCCCAAAAGTATCAATAATATGCAATGCTTCTGTTAGAGAAGAGACTGGATCTGAAAGATGAAGCAATATGTCATCCACATAAACTGAAAGCACAGGGACCCTATCACCTATTGGAATACCAGTAATTAAAGGGGAAGATTTTAGCTGCCTAATTAGGGGTTCGAGATATACGTTAAAGAGAAAAGAAGAAAGCGGACAACCTTGCTGCGCACCCGAAAAGAGAGGGAAAGCCTCAGAGAGTACTCCATTGCAGTATATTCTAGCCTGAGGGGAGGAATATAAAGCCTGGATCCATTTAATGAAATTATTAGGGAAACTCATTGTCTGTAACTAGCCCACAAGAAATTCCAATCCACCCTGTCAAATGCTTTTTCTGCATCAAGGGATATCAAGGCCATGGGAAAAGGGGAGGTTTTGGCCACCTGAACCAGATACGACAGTTTACGAAGGTGATCAGCAGGGGTTCTACCTGATACAAATCCAATTTGCTCTGGGCTGAGAAGCTGAGTCCAAACTTGTTCGATTCAACTAGTGAGTATCTTGGCTAAAATTTTAATATCACAATTTAACAGAGAGCTAGGACGGTTGCTCGCAGGAGACTGGGATGGCTTGTCTGGTTTAAGGAGTAGGATAATAGAGGCTTCCAACAGGGATGGATCTTGAGTTTACCCTGATAGCATATATTGATGCAGATGCAACAGGCAGGGAGTGAGATCTTTGGTGAAAACTTTACAGAAGTTCGAAGGGAGACCATCTGGACCAGGAGCCTTGTCCAATGCGAGATTATGAATAGCCGATAGCACCTCTTGGAGGGATATAGGAGCAGATAAAAGGGATTGCTGCATGAGAGAGAGAGAGAGAGAGAGCAGGTAAGGATGAGGTGGACAGATAATCTAATAATTCAGCTTGTGATGGAGATGCAAGACACTGACTATAAAGAGAGGAATAGAACTGTCTAAAAACAGCAGTTATGTCTCTTGGAAGTGCTTTAGTAATTTCATCAGGACCATTAATGGAGGAAATGAATCTTGACGCCTCTAATTTCCTCAGGTGTTCTATATGTTTTGCCTTAGTTCTTAGTATGAGAAATTCTGCTTTTTACTGTACTAGATGAGAATACTGATTCCTTACATTCAGTAATGATTTTAACAAATCGGGAGAGGAAGAAGAGGTGAGAGATTGCTCGAGTGTACCGGTCTGATCCAAAAGTGAGATGATGGTAACCTCTCTCTTCCATTTACTGGTGGAGGAGAGCCTAATAAACTCACCTCGCAGAAAGCATTTCAAGGCACACCATTCATGATCCGTTCTTCTGACAGAACCCTGATTATTTGCAATAAAAAGTTGAATCAAATCAGAGATCCTAGTAATAACATAGTCTTCCTTTAATAGCTGCATATTTAAACACCATACTGAGTCCCTTTGGAGGTTTTGGTTTAGCATGACAGTGACCCAGGCCACAGCATGGTACGATATAACAATCAGTTCTATGGCAGAGTCATTAAGATTGTGTATAAGAGAACTGGAGCACATTTGCTGCAGCCACATCCAAGAGCAGGGCCATTCTTGATGCCCTATAGGTGGCAGGCATTAGACAGCTAGTTTCGGAACCCACTCGTGAAGGAGCAATCTTAGACCTCATACTCTCAAACGGGGGCAGTGAGAGGATCTCAGATCTAGAAGTGGGTTGCCATCTGGGGACAAGTGACCATCAAACAGTGTGGTTCACATTAAACTCAGCTACAGAGTCAAGCCATACAAAAGTGAGGGTACTGGACTTTAGGAGGGCTGACTTTGGCAAGATGGGAGAGTGCCTCATAAAAGCACTAGCAAACAGGCTAGAAGGAGGTGTGGAGCAACGATGGGGAATTATCAAAACTGCCATCACAGAGGCAACAAGCCTTTGTGTGAAGCAAATGAACAAATCAAAACGAAAGAAAAAGCCACTATGGTTCTCAAAAGAGGTGGCTGTGAAAGTCAGGAAGAAAAAGAAAGCATTCTGGAAGTATAAGGAAACACAGAAGAAGCAGGACAGAGAGCTGTACCAGTTAAGGCAGAAGGAAGCAGGGAAGGAAATCAGAATAGCAAAGGCCCAAACTGAGGAAAAGATAGCCAACTCAGTTAAGAAGGGGGATAAAACCTTTTATAGGTACATCAGTGAGCGTAGAAAGACAAAGAGAGGGATAGTGAGGCTGAATAGAATGAACAGTGGGTGGGCAGAGGGGGACAGTGAAAAAGCAGGAATACTGAACGAATATTTCTGCTCAGTATTCACAAAAGAGGAGGGGTAAGTGCCTAATCCAATTAACAGAAGCACTCTTGATAGGGGTTCAATCCCAGTCCTTTCACAGATGAAAGGGTTCTGCAAGAACTCCTAAAACTGAAGGTGGACAAAGCAATGGGTCCTGATGGAATTCACCCCAGAATTCTAAAAGAATTAAGGGAGGAACTAGTGAAACCACTGGCTACTCTTTTAATAAATCATGGGAGGATGGTGTGGTACCCGAGGACTGGAGGAAGGGGATGTGATTCCCTTCACAAAGTTGGTCCAAGACAGAGGCAGGAAACTACAGACCTGTCAGTCTGACCTCTGTGGTAGTGAAAGTGATGGAGTCACTTCTGAAGGAAAGAATAGTCAAGTACCTAGAGGCCAGTGGAGCACAGGACCCAAGGCAGAATGGGTTCACAGCGGGAAGGTCATGTCAGGCGAATCTAATAGATTTCTTTGACTGGGTGACCAAAGTAGTAGACCAGGGAGGGGCTGTGGACATGGCCTACCTAGACTTTAGCAAGGCATTTGACACAGTCCCACACAAAAGATTAATAGTCAAATTAACCAGCCTGGGAGTGGGACCCAGGGTGGTAGCCTGGGTAAAACACTGGCTGGACAACAGGACACAGAAGGTAATTGTAAATGGAGTCCATTCTGAAGAAAGGGGTTACTAGTGGGTACCACAGGGTTCAGTATTGGGTCCAGTCCTTTTAATGTCTTCATCAGTGACATTGCAGAGGGACTGGAAGGAAAAGAATGCCTTTTGCAGATGACACAAAATCTGCAACAGGGTTAATACACAAGGAGGCATGGAAAGGATGAAAAGGGACTTGGCAAGGTTGGAGGAATGGTCAGAAGTATGGCAGCTAGGATTCAATGCAAAGAAGTGCAAAATAATGCACCTGGGAAACAAGAACCCAGGGGAAGAATACACAATGGTGGGGAGGTAGTAACAACAACAGAAAAGGAAAGGGACCTGGGGTAATCATATCAGATGACCTTAAGGTTAGCAAGCAATGTGAGAAGGCAGTACGGAGGGCTGGGGTATACTGGGATGTATAGGAGAGGCATCATCAGCAGAAAACAGGAAGTTGTTATCCTCTATACAGACAGTTGGTGAGACCCCATCGAGTACTGTGTCCAGTTCTGGAGACCCCATCTCTGCAAGGACATAGACAGGATAGAGGCAGTCCAGAGGAGGGCAACTAAAATGGTGCAGGGTCTGCAAGAGAAGCCGTATGAGGAGAGACTAAAGGAGCTTAATATGTATAACCTTGAGGAAAGAAGGGAGAGGGGGGACATGATAGAAACTTTTAAGTACCTCAGTGGAATCAACAAAGTCCAAGAGTGTAGTATTTGTCAGAAAAAGAGACTTGCAAGAACAAGGGACACAATTTAAAGATAGGAGGAGGTGGTTCAGGGCAATGTGAGAAGTATTATTTTACAGAGAGGGTAGTGGATGCATGGAACAGCCTTCCTGAGGAGGTTGTGGGGTCTAAAACTGTGCAGAATTCAAGAATGCATGGGACAGACATAAGGCAATTCTTGTGGGGGTAGGAAGAAATAGGCTGTTGGTTAACTAGGATCTGCAGCCTATCCTGTAGGTAGGGAAATGGGCAGACTAGATGGGCCTAGCGGTCCTTATCTGCCGTCAAAGTCTATGTTTCTATGTTTCTATGTTTCTATGTTTCTATGGCTGAGTAAAATATAGTCCAGCTGGGACCAGGTGGAGTGCACCATAGAGTGAAATGAGAAGGCGCGGGTCTCGGGATTTAGCAGGCGCCAAGGGTCACACAGTCCAGCATATCAAGAAATTCAACGAAAGCCCTCTGGACATTGGAGGGGGACTTGGACAAGGAATTAGGTCTATCTAAGTTCTGCATGGGTGGTAGGTTTCAATCCCCCCAAGAATTAAGGGAAGTGCAGAAAACTTTTGTAATTCGTTCAATAAATCCTGAAAAAATTCAGAATTTCCCCCCACAGGCCTGTACACACGCCCAAGGACTAAATCAGTACAATCTGATAATTCTTGAACTACTGCATATCTCCCTTGAGGATCAGCAATTGTTATTTTGGGTTGAAAGGTGATTGACTTGTGAATTAGGATGGCAGTGCCACCACTGGCGGATCAAGTACCAGAAGTGAAAACTTGCCCAATCTCCAATCTACACTAGTTCACCACTTCCCCAGAGAGAAGGTGGGTTTCTTGGATGAAGGAGATATGGGTGTGCAGTAACGATAAATGTTTTAAGACCTAAATTCTTTTGTTAAGATCACGAGCCCCTCTTACATTCCAGGTTATAAACTTTTTCAGTCCATTAGCCATTGAAGTCTATAGCTCCCCATTGTAGTGAGAAAGTGCACTAATAATCCTCCCCCAACCAATACTGCATGCAAACTATAAGATTGGTGTTCCCATGAGACTTCCAAAAAAACCCTGAACAAAATCCGTCCATTAAGACAATTGTAAAATGAGGGGAAACCCCATCGTTAACAGTGGAAAACAGTGGAACACCAAGGTTAACTACCCCCCCATAATCCCAATCCCCTTATTACTATTTACAAATATCCCTCTACCCAACTTCGAAGTTGACTGAAAAGCCTCATTGCTCCAGAATGGTAGAGAGCCCATAAGTACCCTATTATAACTACCCTCTTTACTTCTATCTAGGTATACAAGACTGAGATTAGTAGGCTCATGCATTGAATAAACCACTAACACTAATTTGGGCATTAGTGTGAACTGACATGACAAACCAAAAGTGATCCCCATAGTGCCATATGACGTAAACAAAAGACGAGAGTAGTTAGGGTACATCCCCCCACACTCCAGGATGTGTGGTGGGTTACTTCCAAGCCAATGTCCTCTCCTTCCCACCCCCCCACAAACCTCGAACAAAAAGTACTGACAGTAGTTTAGATCCAAACAGAGATGCCCCATAGAAACATGAAAACCGAGCACCCCTCATAAACAAAGCCATATTCCTGTCAGCTTGACAAGAGAGAATTAAAGTCAGCACTAGACACTCTAAAAGAGATAACAAACAGGAGGAGATCAGTGTAGAACAAACAGGACTGCAGAGAGACAGAGCTAGTTGCAGGTGTTGAGATAGAAATATGAAAGAGAAACAATGATAAAGTAGAGAATACATGAACAAAGAAAACGGGAAGGAGGACAGGAGTCCTATAGAAAAGTATCGAGAAGAGACAGACACTTTGTGCTGAGGTTAGGCATAGCTAACACTCTAAATATAACAAAACCAGAAATACAGTATGGCAGAGAGGCAGCCAGAAGAGAGAGAATTAAAAGTGAGCAGAGAGGGAGGTAAAAGGTGGTTTTTCCAGACTTATTTGCAAAAAGCAACATAGAGATATCACAAGAAGGAGTAAATGAGTCGAGCAGTTCCTTGAAAATGCGGCTGTTCCCTGGGGGAACCAGATTGGTAACAGGCCAAGCTGCACCATGAAACAATCCCCACTGGAAACTGCTAGTTGCACAAAAAAAGTCTGTGGGAAGATGGTGCTTCGCTGCAGCGTGGATTCTTCCAGGCCTACAGGCCACTGCTCACCTTCCTCTCAGTCCGTCGCCATCCTCTCCACAGTGGGAAAACCTCCCCACACAAGGACATCCTCTGGACTGGACATCTCAATGGTAAGCCAGCTGAAAAGACATTTAGACAGTCAGAAACAAAAATGTTCCTTGGTAACTTGAGAACAGGACCACAGCCCTAAGATTGAAATAATGAAGGCAGCTTCTTGCACAGATCAGCCTGGCCTGGTCAGCAGAGTCAAAGGAAAACCATACTCCATCCACCAAGACCTGCAAACGAACTGGGTATGCCATACGAAATTTAATGCTGGCAGCTATCTGCTTGCTGACTGTTGAGTGAAAGGAGGCTGTCTTCTGCCAGGTTTCAAGGGGCAGGTCCTGAGTAATCCTTAGTCACTTGCCCTCCCAGTGTATAGCTTGTAACTCTGACTTTCGCCAAGATATGTTGCTTTTCCAAATAGTTAAGGAAGCGGATAATCATAGGACTAGGGGAGGCAGACTCAACTGGCTTTGGGCATAAAGACCTGTGCGCCCTTTCTATTAAATAAGTATGGTTATGTAGGGAAGGGCCCATGATCTTAGAGAAAAATTTCTGCATTAACGGAATTGCAGAGGGACCCTCAGCCCCTTCTGGAAGCCCAAAGATCAGGACGTTGTTCCTCCTACTGCGCCCCCTAGGTCTTCGGTTTTAAGTTGTAATTTAGTAATTTGTTGCCTGAGCTTTGTAATCTCTGGTTCAGTCCTGTCTCTCCAGGCCTCTAAGGAGTAGGTACGTGCCTCAGTATCCGCCATTCGAGTTCTGAGGTCCGCCATCTCAGTATGGATGTTTTTAAGATCGGTAGCGATATCTTGAAGGGTCTCTTTAAACAGTTGCAGCTCTTGCAAGAAGCGCTTTTCTGAGAGCAGTACAGAGGCTAACAGTGCACCCAGTTGCTTAGCAGAAGATTGCTGGAGAGGTTTTACTTTCTTTGCTTGTTTATCAGGTGAGACCAGGGGTGTGTGTATCTGTGCAAGTCTGTCTTCATTTCAGCCTCCATCACAGTGTTTTAAAATAATAGAGACACCAGAAATTCAGCCAGAAATCTCCATTAGATAGACAGGAACAGTAATGATGAAGCAATCCCCAGCAGTTTAAGCCAGAAAACACCAGATTCTAATAGATTTTCAGATGGGGGAGAGGGAGCTGATGGAAACAGTAGCTAGCAAGCCCAGACCATCACGTGATCTCCCTAGTGGGGTATTTCAAGCCCTTTCCAGCAGAAGATTCACTAATTTTTTTGCCAGCATAGGAAGTGAACTTGAGTGAGACTCAACCATGGAGCTGATCATTGGTGGGGATTTTAACTTGGCAATATTTCCAGGTTTAGAACAAACCAGTAATGCTGGGCTCAAAGCATATTTCAAGCTTAGATACAAACATAGATCCAGAAGGGTTGTGCTATCCATCTTAAAAGACTTACATTAACAAACACATTTGCAGCTGACTGAGAGGGATTACACATATTACTTTACATAGGCATGACATATAAAGCAGGCTCAGCAGCTAGTCAATGAACCCACTAGGGATGGGTCAGTGCTGCACCTGGTGTGTATGAATAGGGACAGCAGTGCAGACATCACAGTGGGCAATCCCCTAGGTACCAGAGATCACTGTACAGTGTTTAACAAAAAGACAAGAGGTGGAGCAAGCCTCATTAGGATGGAAGTCTTGAACTTTAGAAGGGAAGATTTTAAAGAAATAGAAGACTGCCCCAGAAACTGCACTGTAGTAGAGACTGCCAGGGATGGGTAGAGACATGGCAGTGAACAATAAGGGAGGATATAATCAAAGCAACCAGCCTCTGCATGAAAGAAGTGAGTAATACAGAAGGAAAAAGAGACAGCTGTGATTCCCTAGGGGAAGGTATCCCATGGTTTTGGTGACCGCGATTGGGTGCCTACCAAAAGGGTGATTCAATCACAGTGTCTGTCATCGGGGCAACTGGGGAAGGTGAAAACTGGGTGGGGGGTGCAAAAAATAGTGACATCCTGTCGCTACATGCCTATGTGAGCGGGGGAGCATGCCTAGCGTGGGGTGGGAGGAGATGGAGGAGTTGTAGGGGGTGGTGCCATGGTGAGCTGCCAAGTTGCTTCCATGGCATAGTGGATGGGATCAGGGCTGAGGTGGGAATGGTGCTGGTTTTGGGTCCTGGCACAGGTACTTTTTGTTGCCCCAGCACAAGTTTTAATTTTTTCCATGTTTGCACTCCCCTGACATGCACCCCCCCTGGAGTTGATAATCATTAAGTAGGGGTGTGTGGTGGGCATAGACCCCCATTTAAAGTGGAACATCCCAATTCCCCAGTGTCATTTTGCTGTGTAGCAGGGAGTACACCGCCAAAATATGTTTTCAGCGATGTGCCATCTCCGTAACGGTGAGTGCCCATTGGTGATTACCATTTTTACATAGATCCCTAGGGGAGTGGCCAGGGTTGTAAAGGGAAAAGAAAATTGCATTCAGGAGGTATAAGGAAACAAAGATGGACAAGGACAGGGAGGTAAACCAAGTAAAACAGAGATAGCAGGTAAGGTGGTAAGGAGAGCAAAGGCACAGGCAAAGGAAAGGATAGCCAGAGGGGTAGCTAAAGGGGATAAGACTTTTGTCAGATAAATAAGTGAGTTGAGGGAAGCATAGGAGTGGTAACGTGGATTAGGAGGGCAGCAGGGGAGAACCCAATGGTACTAAAGGAAATAAGGGAGGTGCTAGGTGCCACAACGATGGCATTTTTGAACACTTCACTGAAAACAGATGTGGTTCTGAATGAGTGGAGAAAAGCCGATGTGGAACCGCTACTTAAGAGCAGCAGCAGAGGGGAGGCTAACAACTGTATGCCATTCAATCTCACTTCAGTGGTGGAGAAATTATTGAAAACCCTGCTTAAGGAAAGTATGGTAGAGTTTCTTGAATCCAATGGATGCAAGAGCACAGGCAGCATGTAGTCAAGTGGAGGACTTTGCTGACAAAGACAAGTGAAAACACCTAGCTTTACCTTAAAGGTATATTTATATTTAATTATATTTCTTTTCATACTGAAAGTAGCAGGTTAAGTAGATAAAAAATAAAATAACTGTAGGCAGTGATTGTGGCACTTTGAAACTTGGGTTTTAAATTGTAACAGGTGGTGTGGTGAAACCTAGCTCAGGAGATTAATTCTGTGGTGAGTAGATACAGAAAGCCCTGCAAACTGTATATGTAAGGAGGATGCAGTATAGTGTAGTGTCTCAGGGGACTGAGCTGCAGGTCTGGAGACCTGGGTTTGAGTCCCATCAGCCACCACTTGCATACTGTGTGACCCTAAGCAAATCATTTAACTTCCTTGTACTTCCATGTCACACCTGGAAACAAACTGCAGCCTAATGTGTCTTTCCGGGTTAAACAATTTCTTTTCCCTAATGGAGGAGGAGGGTGGAGCTGACAGAGCTTTAGTGCCTTCTTGCAGGAGTACTATAAAAGTACTTCCACTCTAATGTGTCCAGCAGGTTTGTGTCGCAATGAGTGAGTGGAAAAGTGAAGGAGTGGAACAGGTGATTGGCATCTCAGGAGTAGGCAGGCATCAGCACAAGAAAGCAAGGAAGCAGGGGGCACCGCTGGTCAACTGAGGTAAGGCACCTACTGTGTAACAGTCACTGCTAGGAAGGGCAGAAGGTCAAACGTAGGGCAAAACTGTGAATAGGGGCAACACTCCATCTAGGGTAGGTATATAAAGAGATTTTAAAAAAGGTGGGGGAACACAAATAGAAAGGAATGAAAAATTGGGAAACTAGAAACACCCCATCAGGGTAAGGGTAGAAAAATATTTCCAGATAACATAGAGATAAGACAAGCTGGGAATGCTGGGAGTGATGCAGTGCAGTGTGTGTTGGTGGCACGTTTCAGAGAGACCTTGTGGAGATTGCAATGTTGCCCCTTTGCACACACATCTCTGGGTTGAGGGTGGAGGCCACTAGGCTATAGGCCGAGTTTGCTGGGAATTGGGTGACCTTTTACTTCACCCAGGAACCACCAAGTCTGCCACCATTGCCTCAAAGGATGCCAAGGAAGAGGAAAGGCTGAACTCTGGTGGGCTAGAGAACGCTAGGGTGGGTGGGTGAAAGGCACATTGCTCAACTTGTACCTCTACACAATTCCTACACTGCTCTGTCATGGCAGGACTGCCAGGAAGAGGAGCCCATGGTACAGACCAGCATGTCAGGATCTTCCATGTCACAGACCCCAAGGAGGGTGGAAGAGGACCACAAAGAAGAAGGAGAAACTTCATGTGGGGGTCTTGATTGTGAGGGGGATAGATTTGAGAATAGGAAAGGGATCAAACAGGGAGATGATTGCCTATGTGGCCTGGAGGGATGGGAAGCTGATCCTTAGGATCAGTATGGCAGCAGAATGATAGGGAGATCTAGATGTCATTGTCCACCTGGATACTAACAACCTGGCTAGGGACAGGTCTGGGAGAGTGCAGGGTCAGTTTAGGGACCTTAGGAGGGGTCATATGCATGTGAGGAGCTGCCGGTCTATGACAGGAGGAGAAGGAGAGGGATCTACACACCAGGAGATTCAACTCATGGAGGAAGGAATGGTGCAAATTGGAGGGGTTCAGCTACATTGGAGACAGGTGATCTGCCTGGGAGGATAAAGGTCTGTACAGAAGTGATGGGCTGAATCCATCCAGGAGGGGAACCACGGTTCTTGGTAGATGGTTTAAATGTCACTTTGATGAACAGTTAAACTAGATGGGGGGAGGGGGGAGGAAGACATCAGGGAAGGCAGACACTTCCCCCTCCACAGGCTGAAGTAGTTAGAAGGGAGACGCTGAGTGGAGTGGAATCCCCCAGGATGCAAACTAACATAGGAAACAGGGTGGAAGAAATGAATGGGGATGGGAGAGGCTGCATTAAAAAGAGAGGAGGGAGGGAAAGAGGAAAAGCTAAAAAAACAAAACAGATTTCAAAATGAATGGTACCAAAACCAGGAAAGCCATGTGTGTAAATGCTAGAAGTCTAGTAAATAAGACTCCAGACCTAGAGGCCACAATGGTAGAAGCTGACATGGATACTGTGGTTATTACTGAGCCATTGTGACCTTAAAATCATGACTGGGACATGGCTGTATTAGGCTATGCTTTGTTCAGGAAGATCAGGATCAGAAAGAACAGGATATGTCACCCTTATGGTGACATCAACACAGTGAAATACACATCTTTTAGCAAAATCGATACTTTGCCGACAGGTGGCTATGTTGGTGTACCTGAGACAGGGGCATGCTGTCTCCAGCTCCTGCGCCACCACCCCGAATCAACTCCGACTGGAGTTGAGAATCCCAAAGATGGGGGTGGGGTAGGGGCAGAGCCCCCCAAATGGGGGATTTGGGGCAAAGCCCCCTGATAAAAAACAGGACCAGTAGACACACAGGAATCATGTAGACAGCAACTTGTGGTCAACATGATTACTGTCGGCGAGATGCTTGTTGACATAAAGGATGTCGAACCGGCATGGTAGAGCCAAAAAAACAGAGGGTGTGTGATACTTTATATGGGGGGGGGCATTAAAGCAATAAAGGTACAGGGAATATGAGGGCAGAGGAACTGTGGGTCACCACAGAGATAGGGAATGGAGCCGGTATTCCCACTGGTGTGATCTAGAGACCTCCAACAAAGGGGGAGGAGTAAGACAAGGTACTTATTGAAGTCACAGGCAAGATGGCAGAAAAGGCAAGTCAAATTTTATTTATATGGCACCTAATCCCATGGCTCAGGTCACCTTACAGGGATAAAGGGTAGGCAGCAGAAGTTTGTGGTTAATGGGGTTAAATGAGAAGAGAGGGAGGTTACCAGTAGGGTTCCACAGAGACTGGTCCTGGTTCCAGTCCTCTCCAACATGTTCATCAGTGACACTGGTGAGGAAATCTGGGGCATGTTGAGTCTCTTCAAAGATGCCATGAAGCAATGTGGGAGGGTGAATAGTAACAAAGTAATAAGGGGTCTGACCACACATTTGCTAAGATAGCAAAATTCACTAGCACTCAGAGTAGGTACTCATAACATCTTCATTTTTCCATTTCATGCATTTATTTGTTACCAGCAATTTGCTGTGCTATCATTAGAACTACATCTTTTGTTTGAAACACCAAAATAGAAAGGCAGTACTTATCAGGTTTATGTCCAAGAATTAGGTAGTCCATGTATGTTTTTGTCTTGTGTAAATCTTCATAGCTCAATTGCCTAATCCTTTCCGTTTAGCTCTCATGTGCCTGGAATCTACACAGAAATGCCCTGTTGCCTTGCAGGAGACTGCATCTCTTCAATGTCCAACTTTTACTATTTTGGTAAATGTGTGGTTTGATATCTACAGTATTCAACCCTGACACTAGAGCACCAATTCCTAAAGGGTCGTAGAAATAGATAATGAGCACTACTACCATTTATTTCAACTTTACAAAGTAATAAGGGAATCGCAGGAGACAAAAGCTAGAAAGGTGGTGAAAGATTTGGCAGTTGAAATTCAACATTAAAATGTGCACGGTAATACACCTAGGGAATAGTAATGCCAAGAAGGAGTACTGAATGGTTGGTGAGAGACTTAGCACTATGGCTAAGGAACTGGATCTGGGAGTTATCATCAGCAACTGATTTAAGCAATCAAGCTAGTGCCATAAGGCCTATAGCAAAGTTAATAAGATGCTGGGATGTGTCTGGAAGGGTATTAATAGTAAAAGAAAAGGGGTAATACTTCCACTTTATAGATCCCCATTGGGACCTCACCTGGATTACTCTCTCAGTTCTGGAGTCCTCACCTCAGACAGGATAAAAATAAGCTGGAGACAGTGAAACACAGAGTAACAAAAATTATTCTGGGACAGCAGAGAAGATCCTATGAAGAGCATCTGAGAGCAATGCATATGTACACACTGGAGCGCATAAAGGAGAGGGGAAATATGAGTGAGACCTTCAAGTTCCTTAATGAAATTAATGTAGAGAAAAAAAACAAATAAGTTGCAGGTGATAACTTTTATTGGACTAACAAAATTATTTCTAAGACTAGCTTTTGAGAGATAAAACCCTTTTCCTCAGGTCAAAGTGGAAACAGCTGAACAGCATGACAGATACAGAGGTTGGATGTGGATTCAAAACATACACTATTAGTTTACACATCAAAGCATTACAGCCAATTTACACTCCTTACAAACATGAAGACTCTAATTGTCATTTCAGTGTGTCTGTTGGAGAGATCAACTTGTAAGATCAAAGGGTAGCTTAATTTTACTCTGGCTCAGGACCATCAATTAACATTCGTAAAAAGTCAAGACAGGAAGAAAAATACATACCATTGCCTTTAGAAGGTACCTGTTGAAAGAGCCTGAGGGTGCTGATGTGAGGGTTTAAAAAGAAACTCTGAAGCATTGTTTTAAGCACAATCACTGGTAATGTGCTCAAAACCAACATCTTTATTACGTCCTTTTCCTTTAGTGTCAAAATATTGTATCATGTTTAGTTCAAATGTTTGCCATCGCTGACTGTTTTTGAAGTTACCTTTTAACACTCTGACAGTAAAATCATTGATGGAGTGATCTGGTCTTGAAAAATGTTTCCCCTACTGGTGTATTTTCATTCTTATGGGTAACTGTGAATCTGTGGTGATTCATTCTTGGTTTGAGTTCCTGTTCAGTTTCACCAATATAGCAGTCTTCCTCACATGTTCTATATTGTATCATATATACTACATTGCTAGAAGAACAGACATATGAGTTTTGGATTTTAAATGTTTTTCCTTTATGAATGACATATGTCTCAGGAGAGATATGTGTACATAGTTTGCAGTGAGGTGCTTTGATGGCTTTGTACCTTTTTCACTTAGTTACAGCTCTGTTGGAAGTTTGCTTCACACCAGTTTTTGCTTCAGGTTGTTGGTTGGTGGGAGGCAAGCACTGGTGGAGTGGGAAATATATTTTTTAGAGTCTCATCTTCAGACAGTAGTGGCTGAAGATCTTTAATTATTTTCTGTAGTTTTTCCAGTTCTGGTCTGTAGGTTACTACCAGAGGTGTGCGATCAGATGTTCTCTGTGGCTTGTACCATAGTCGTTCTTCCCTAGGCCTACTGAGTGTGGAATGGATATTCCTGTCAATGGTGTTGGTTTTATATCCCTTCTGCCTGAAAGATGTTTTCAGTGTAATAAGGTGTCTGTCCCTGTCATCTTGGTTTGAACAAATGTAGTGGTACCGGATGGCCTGGCTGTGTATGATGGATGTTTTGGTATGTGAGGGATGGTAGTTCAAGCTGTGAAGGTAACTGCATCTGTCTGTAGGTTTTCTGTACACAGATGTTTGCAGTGTTCCAGTTTTTAGTGTGACTATGGTATCCAGGAAATGCAAACAATTTGAGTAATTTATTTAGAATTTAATGGAAGGATGGAAGTTATTGAAGCTGTCAAAAAAATGTTTTACATTTTCCTCCCCTGCTGTCCATATGATAAAGATATTATCAATATATCAATAGTATTTTAATGGCTTATGATGTTGCATGCTGAATAATTTTTCTTTTACATCTGCCATGAACAGGTTGGTGTACTGTGGTGCCATTCTGGTGCCCATAGCCACCTCCATATTTTGAAGGTAAATGTCAGAGTTGAAGCAGAAATAATTGTGTGTAAGGATGTATTCCATAAGTTTGGCTATCACATCTGGTGGATATTTGCTATCTGTGGTGGCTTTTCACAGGTATTCATAACATGCCATTACACCATCTCTGTGAGGGATGTTGCTGTATAAGGATTCAACATCCACTGTGACCAAAACAGTGTCAGGTGGTAACTGGTCAATACTGTGCAGTTTGTTTAAAGAGTCTAGTATCCTGTATGAAGCTGTTTGTGTTTTGCACCAGTGGTTTGAGTATACCTTCTATGACTCCAGAAATCCCCACAGTTAATTTGTCAGCCCTTGATATAATTGATCTGCTGGGGTCTCCAGATTTGTGAATTTTTGGTAACATGTAGAAGGTTCCTAGTGCTGGCCTTGTTGGTATCGGATTTTCCAGTTCGTTATGTGTATGTTCTGGAAATGTGCTGACTAGTTGTTTCAATTATTTAATGAATTTCTTTGTGAGGTCTGAGGTCATCTTCTTGTAGTAGGTGTTGTCCAAAAGTTGTCTGTAGCATTCCTGTATGTAGTTGGTTATATCCATGATCACAGCTACACCCCCCTTATCAACAGGTTTTATGGTGATGCTTTTATTGTTTTGTAGGTTACCAATTGCTTTTCTTTCCAAAAATCAGAGGTTGTATAGAATTTTCCTCTGTTTGCTGGAGATTTGTGATTGTACCCTGTGTCTAAAACTGTCTATATAGTTGTCCAGTTTAGGGCTATGTCCACTCGGTGGAGTGAAGTGGGAGTGCTTCTTTTTATGGTTATAACTTCTATCAGATGAGCCCTCTTGATTGTGAATGAATTCTCTAAGTCATAACCTTAAATAATTCATCCAGGACTGCATATAGTTGTATTTCATCAAGTTTTGAAGAGGGACAGAATGTCAGACATTTACAGAGAACTAACATTTCCAGATTTGTGAATTTTTTATAACAAGTAGATGGTTTCTAGTGCTGGCCTTGTTGGTATCAGATTTTCCAGGTCATTATGTGCATGTTCTGGAAATTTGCTGAATACTTATTTCAATAATTTAATGAATTTCTTTGTGGGGTCCTAGGTCAGCTTCCTGTAGTAGGTGTTGTCCAAAAGTTGTCTGTAGCCTTCCTGTATGTAGTTGGTTATATCCATAATCACAACTACACCCCTCCATCAACAGGTTTAATTGTGATGCTTTTATTGTTTTGTAGGTTACCAATTGCTTTTCTTTCTTTCAAAACGTGAGAGGTTGTATAGCATTGTCCTCTCATTGCTGAAGATTTGTGATTGTACTCTGTGTCTAAAACTGTCTATATAGTTGTGCAGTTTAGGGTTATGTCCACTCAGTGGAGTGAAGTGGGAGTGCTTCTTTTTATGGTTAAAACTTCTATCAGATCAGCTCTCTTGATCATGAATGGATTCTCTCAGTCGTAACATTAAATAATTCCTCCAGAACTGAGTACAGTTGTATTTCATCAAGGTTTGAAGAGGAACAGAATGTCAGACCTTTAGAGAGAACTGACATTTCTGGCTGTGATAGCAGATGGCTGGAGAGGTTAATTATTCCATTGGACATGGTCATCCAATTGCTAGTCCTAGTGAGGTCAGATTCAATCTTCATTGTGGACCCATATCTGGGGTGTATATTCACTTCCATTTGGCTCCAGTGTGTGGCAAGGTACGGTCCTCTGTATGCTGTATAGTTTTAATTCCAAGAGGTTGAAAGTCTAAGATCCCCATAGAGGCTAACTGTTGTGTGCACTGTGAGCTGGGCTTCCTCTTTATTCTGTGATGTTCTGGGAGCAGTCCACAGGAAGGTAAGGTCTCAGTTTCTGTGTCACTGTCATTGTGAAACATGAAACCATCATGCTCTTTCTGTAGGAGAATTTGTAGTTTCCTTTGTTTCCTTTTAATTGCAGCTCCTTTTTCTCTGATGTAGAGGCACTGGGGTTCCTTTTTTAATTCTGCAGTTATTTTTCTATCTTGCTGTCATAGGTTTTGAAGTATTAGGCTAGTTTGTGATTTTATCATTTTCTTTTTTCTGTACAGTTGCTAAATAAGTTAATTTAGCAGTCTGTCACTGGTACGCTTGCAGAGTTGTTATGCATACTATGAGTTGTGTGTTGTGGCTAGTGAGTTCTTGATGAAGAAACCTCTTGGAGTAATATTCCTTTTCTTACAGGTTGAGAGGAAGAATATGTCATTATTGAGTTTGACTTCCTTCTTGGTCAGCTTGCTCAGTTTCCACTTTTTACAGCTAAATGCATATCTTCCATGTTTGAAAAAAAGAAATGTGGTAGCTGTGTTAATACCATCAACAATGTAGAGAAACAAAACATCAAATATGTTGCAGGTGATACCTTTTATTGGACTAACAAAATTATTTCTAAGACTAGCTTTCAAGAGATAAAACCCTCTTCCTCAGGTCAAAGTGGATACAGCTGAACAGCATGCCAGATATAAAGGTTGGATGTGGATTCAAAACATAAACTAGCAGTTTACACATCAAAGCATTACAGCCAATTTACACTCCTTACAAACAGGAAGACTCTAACTGTCATTGGAGTGTATATGTTGGAGAGATCAACGTGTAAGATCAAAGAGCAGTTTAATTTTACTCTGGCTCTGGGCCATCAATTAACATTTGTAAAAATACATACCATTGCCTTTAGAAGGTACCTGTTAAAAAAGCCAGAGGGTGCTGATGTGGGTGCTTAAACAGAAACTCTGAAGCACTGTTTTAAACATAATCACTGGTAATATGCTTAAAAAGCAAGATCTTTATTAAGTCCTTTTTCTTTAGTTTCAAAATATTGTATCATTATTAGTGCAAATGTTTGCCATCCCTGACTGTTTTTGAAGTTACCGTTTAACACTCTGACAGTAAAATCATTGATGAAGTGATCTTGTCTTGAAAATGTTCCCCTACTGGTGTATTTTTATTCATATGGGTAACTGTGAATCTGTGACGATTCATTCTCATTTTCATTCCAGTTTCACCAATATAGCAGCCTTCCTCACATTTTCTACATTGTATCATATATACTACATTGCTAGAAGAACAGGTATACAAGTTTTGGATTTGGAACAGCAAACATTTGAACTAAAAATTATACAATATTTTGACACTAACGAAAAAGGTCTTAATAAAGATGTTGTTTTTTTAGCACATTACCAGTGAATATGCTTAAAACAGTGCTTCAGAGTTTCTTTTTAAACCCTCACATCAGCACAGTCCCCTTACAGAAATAATTATATGAAATGTTTTCATGCTGCACACATAAAACTTCCAAAGTCATATGCATGCTGCAAGTATGATTTAAATGTTAATTTGGAACCGATTGCATGCATATGGCATGCGTGCAGCAAGCAAGTGTAGAAACCATGATTTTTATGTTAAATTGGGAAAGACTGCATGCATGTGGCACGTGTGCAAATAGCAAGTGGTTACTGATAACTGCACACATAAAAGTTAAGTGACTTGCTCAGGATCACACCATTCACAAGTGGGGGTTGATGAAATTTAAACCCAGGAGTTCATACCGCCAAGTCTTTTGGCTTGCAGTTCAGTGTCTTTAACCACTAAACCATACTGTCTGCACACACATGACTTGCTTGTACTTCAATACATACTGTATCTGACTACATCTGCCTGCATGCGGCATGTTTGTATCCACTGTTATGTTTTTCAGTTTTCTTTTTCTTCTTACTCATCTCTGTTTCACTGCTGAACTGTAGCACACATACCAATGGAAACACTTGTGGTTTTTCCCACCCACAAAACCACTTAATTACTTCTGTCTGGCCTGTACTCCTACTGTTTCCTCTCCATACTTGTGAATGCTTCAATGCAAACAGACTTTAAGGTGCAAACACAAAAGTAGCAATATCTTGACACACACCCACATGGCCAGCCCCCCCCTTCACACACACTGTAGCAGGTACAGCCATGCTGCTACAGACAACCCACCAAGTATAAATGTAAGTAAAAAGTCTCTTACTTGAGTACTAGGGAGCCAGAGACAGGAGTCTTAAACAGATGTTGTCCATGGGTCAGAGTGCTGGGGCGTACCGCCTTGAAATAAATGGGGTTATTTTTTGTTACTATTTTATACATTATGATGGTGAGTTGGAGAATCAAGAAGGCCACTGTTCTACTAACAAGGCCCTTGTTAGTTGAGCAGTGGCCTTCATTAATCTCCAACTCTCTATCAATAATGTATAAAATAGTAATAAAAAATACCCCCATTCATTTCAATGGTGCACACCCCTGCAGTCTCCTTTGCCCTTTGTCATAATGTGCCTGAGCATGGTGATGTAGAGGTCAGCTTCACTGTGGGGGCATAAATCTGACTACAGTGGGGCTCCAATAGTCTGTGCATACTATACTGCTCAACTGTCCATGAATGCAAGGGGCAGCTCTAGAATGTCTGTAAAATCTCTAAAAGGTTCAAATTATTTGTTTTGACTGAAAAGTGATATGTAAATAGGGAGAAATTCAAAAGCATAAGAGTCATCTGTATATACCCGGAGTAGTGCATCAGATTTGGGCTTAAACCCACCCAGTTACAAACCAGTTTTTTTCCTGGCTGAAGTTCTGTTCCCCCCAAAAAACAACATTGTCCCCAATTTTTCTCCTCAACTCCATTCCTTTCCACATCCATCCCCTATGGGTCATGAAGCCAACCAAAGGTGAAGAAACATGAAAAACACATCACTGTTTCAGTCCTTCCTCCTTCCCCAATCCCCTGTAATAAACATTATTTACATTTACCTAGCCAGACATCTGGCCAGAACCTGCAGCCTGGCACAGTGTGCCACCAGCCAGTTTTCAGTCTGCTCTGCCTCTATCCTTCCACCAGAACTTGGATGCTAGAACAAACCATCAAAGGTCCCTAATGTGGTCCACAACCAAGTCACCTTACCAACTGAACCCATCCAATTTGGGTTGCTTGCTTCTTGCTTGGTAGCTGCTGTGGCTGCTGCCACACTGCACTGATCAAGGCCTATAAAGGCCACCCATACCACTTTCACCACTGCTGCCTAGCCTACCTTGCTTCTGTGGGGGTCTGTGCTGTGATTTTTTTTGCATGGCGTGCCCAGTAGAGTAAGTCAGTTGCCCAGTCTCGAGTCAGCTTTTAGCTTACCCTCTGCACCTTCAGCCACCAGGGGAGCTGGAGACTCACTAAGAGTGGACCAAGAAAAATATGCTGATACAACACTGCTATTGAGAGTTCAGTGGTCACCGACTCCTCCAAGCTGTAGTGAGCAGTCTGTATACTCTGTGGCAGGAAAGACAGTGTTGCACTTACAAGGTTTATGTGCTCTTTCTTGGCTGGAGTTCCTCCACATCACAAGTGATTGTGCCGCTGCTAATAGGTGGAGACAGTGGATGACACAATACAGATATAGTTGAGTCTGGAGAGTACCTACAGCTTGATCACACACAGGTCAGGTGGGCACTTATTATGCAAAAAGATTAAATCTGAATTTAATGCCTTTATTGCCACACCATAAGAACAACCTAGGCACAAATATGGTGGGGGGGCAACTGCCTCCGCCCTACCTAAATGGCACCACTGCTTAATGATAGAAATGTATTCTCAGGTGCTAATGCAAGGGTTTCCACTATGTCCTGAGGCACTGTATCTCAGCTTTTCATGATGTGTCCTAATCATCATGTGGGTTAGTGTCCCTCATTGTCCATCATTTTCAGTGTCCATGTCCCTTATTTCAGTGACAAAATGTGAGGTATGGTGCATGCTTCCAGACCCTACTCAGCACAAATAGTGCAGAGTATGGCCATAGTGTATATGCTCAATACAGAATGACAAACGGAAAGTAAATGATATTAAACAATCACGGAGAAACACACTTGTAACACTAAATATGCCTAAGGGATTCGCATGGTCCAAACAAAAAGGATAGGCTTCACAACACAGAGACCCCTCTTTGTACATCTGGAATGGAGGATGTTGACTGGCTATATACTGGGCATTTAATGCAGTAAGCAAACAATACTTTACAAATTAATGGTGATTTAATGACAAAAATCAAAAGCCATTTAACAACTTGCAAAAGGATCAGAATTAATGAGTTTAACAAAATTTTATGGTAATCCAAATAAAAATGTATTTTTATGACTCTAATTGCTAGCTACAGTATAATAAATAGAAAATGATGTATTTTTAGATTAGATATGTACCAGCTTAGCTGCAACATACATGGCAAACATGCAACATGTGAACCTGACGTAATGCTTAACTGATGTTCACACCAGCTTAACTGCTGCACTCATGTCAGGCTTGCTACACACAAACCCGATGTAATTTTTAGAAGATTTTGATACCAGCTTACATGCTGCACACAAGCCAAGTTTGCAGCATTCAAACCTGATTTGCTTTTTAGATCTGGTTTGCTTAGGGTCACTTTTTGCCCCTAGTCTGGGCAACAAACTCCCTGAAATGGTGGCCTTGATGGAAGAGGGATGCCTGGATATAGTAGCAGTCACAGAAACATGGTACACAGAGAACCGTGACTGGGATGTTAACATACCAGGGTACACAACCTACAGGAGAATCAGGGAAGGGAGAAGAGGTGGAGGAGTAGCTCTCTATGTAAGGGAAAGGATGAAATCAATAGAACAAAAGAGTAAACAGGGAGGAGAGGGTCACCTTACAGACTGGAAATAGCACCACAATCTGCAAAGGGGTTGTATACAAACCCACATGTCAGGGGGAGGGAATGGATAAGGATATGATAGAAGTCACCCTTAGGATGGTAGAGAAAGATGAGATTCTGTTGATGGGGGACCTGAATATGTCAGATGTTAACTGGAGCACCCTTGCTGCAGACACATCCAAGAGTAGGGCCATTCTCAATGCCCTACAGGTGGCATGCCTCAGACAGCTAGTTTTGGAACCCACTCATGAGGGAGCAATCTTAGACCTCATACTCTCAAATGGGGACAGTGAGAGGATCTCAGATCTAGAAGTGGGTAGCCATCTAGGAACAAGTAACCACCAAACAGCGTGGTTCATGATAAACTCAGCTACAGAGTCAAGCCATACAAAAGTGAGGGTACTGGACTTCAGGAAGCCTGACTTTGGCAAGATGGGAGACTGCCTTAGAAAAGCGCTAGCACACAGGCTAGAAGGAGGGGTGGAGCAACAGTGGGAAAACATCAAAACTGCCATCACAGAGGCAACAAGCCTTTGTGTGAAGCAAATAAACAAATCAAAATGAAATAAAAAGCCACTATAGTTCTCAAAATAGGTGATAAGGAAGGTTAGGGAGAAAAAGATAGCATTTAGGAAGTATAAGGAAACACAGAAGGAGCAGGACAGAGAACTGTATCAGTTAAGGCAGAAGGAATCAGGGAGGGAAGTCAGAATAGCAAAGGCCCAAATTGAGGAAAAGATAGCCAACTGGCTTAAGAAGGGGATAAAACCTTTTATAGGTACATCAGCGAGGGAAGAAAGACAAAGGGAGGAATAGTGAGGCTGAATAAAATGGATGGTGGGTGGGCAGAGAGGGACAGTGAAAAAGCAGGGATACTGAACAAATACTTCTACTCAGCATTCACAAAAGAGGAGGAGGAGGAGAAGGAGGTGCCTAATCCAATTAACAGAAGCACTCTGGATAGAGGGGTCAACCCCAGTCCTTTCACAGAAGAAAAGGGTTCTGAAAGAACTCCTATAACTGAAGGTGGACAAAGCAGTGGGGCCTGATGGAATTCACCCCAGAATTCTAAAAGAATTAAGGGGAGAACTAGTGAAACCACTGACTACCCTTTTTAACAAATCATGGGAGGATGGTGTGGTACCTGAGGACTGGAGGAAAACAGATGTGATTCCTCTTCACAGTGGGAGCAAGACAGAGGCAGGAAACTATGGACCTGTCAGTTTGATCTCTGTGGTAGGGAAAGTGATGGAATCACGTCTGAAGGAAATAACTGTTGAGTACCTAGTGCCTGTGGGACACAGGACCCAAGGCAGCAAGGGTTCACAGTGGGAAAGTTATGTCAGACAAATCTAATTGATTGCTTTGACTGGGTGGCCAAGGTAGTAGACCAGGGAGGGGCTGTGGACATGGCCTACCTAGACTTTAGCAAGGCATTTGACACAGTCCCACATAAAAGATTAATACTCAAATTAACCAGCCTGGGAGTGGATCCCAGGGTAGTAGCCTGGGTAAAACATTGGCTGGACAACAGGACACAGAAGGTAATTGTAAATGGAGTCCACTCTGAAGAAAAAGGGGTTACTAGTGGGGTACCGCAGGGTTCAGTACTGGTTCCAGTCCTTTTTAATGTCTTTATAAGTGACATTGCAGAGTGACTGGAAGGAAAAGTATGCCTCTTTGCAGATGACACAAAGATCTGCAACAGGGTTGATTCACAAGGAGGCATGGAAAGGATGAGAAGGAACTTGGCAAGGTTGAAGGAATAGTCAGAAGCATGGCAGCTTGGATTCAATGCAAAAAAGTGCAAAATAATGCACCTGGGAAAAAAAACCCAGAGGAAGATTACATAATGGTGGGGGGAGGTAGTAACCACAACAAAAATGGAAAGGGACCTGGGGGTATTCATATCAGATGACCTTAAGGTTAGCAAGCAATGTGAGAAGGCAGTAGGAAGGGCTGAGAGGATACCGGGATGTATAGGGAGAGGCATCACCAGCAGAAAACAGGAAAGTGTTTTCCCTCTGTATGAACAGTTGGTGAGTCCCCATTTGGGGTACTGTGTCCAGTTCTGGAGACTCCATCTCTGCAAGGACATAGACAGGACAGAGGCAGTCCAGAGAAGGGAACTAAAATGGTGCAGGGTCTGCAAGAGAAGCTATATGAGGAGAGACTAAAGGAGCTTAATATGTATACCCTTGAGGAAAGGGGGGGGGCATGATAGAAGCTTTTAAGTACCTCAGTGGAATCAACAAAGTCCAAGAAGGTAGTATCTTTCTGAAAAAGAGACGTGCAAGAAAAAGGGGACGCAATTTGAAGATGGGGGGCAGTTCTGGGGCAATGTGAGGAAGTATTTTTTTCACAGAGAGGGTGGTGGATGCATGGAACAGCCTTCATGAGGAGGTTGTTGGGTCTAAAACTGTGAGAGAATTCAAGAATGCATGGGACCAACATAAGACAATTTTTGTGGGGGGTAGGAAGAAAAAAGCTGTTGGTTAACTAGGATCTGCAGCTTATCCTGTACGTAGGGAAATGGGCAGACTACAGAACAAGTCACTTTAAACTGTTCCCTCAACTCACTGGTGCAGTATTGTTCAATGAGTTTCCTAAGCTGTGCAGTGTTTAATTTCATTGCATTAGTAAAAGGTTGGTATTGGTTTGCAACTAGCTGTGATGTACTATAAACTTTATTTTCAGCTGAGTGCTTATGAGTTTCATTTCAGAAGGCAGACTAAACAACTCTTAAGGAATGCTGTGATATTTATAAACAATTCTCTTAAGGAATGCTGTGATATTTATCAACAATGCCATGAAAATGCATTGCATAAACACTAAAAAACAGCTACTGCCATTTCACTGAGTGAGTTGAATAGGCAGTGAAGGATGGTTGAAAACAAGTTAAAAGCTTCAACAATTTGAGCTGCCACTGTAGTAGCATCACAAAAATAAATGCTACACCAGTGAGTTGATGGAACAGCTTAATGTGACGTGTACTGTAGGTGGGCCAAGCAGTCCTTATCTGCCGTCAAAGTCTATGCTTCTATGTTTCTATTACAAAAGCTGATTTTCCACTACTGAAAGGTCACAATTAATTAATTAATTAATTAATCTATGTTCGATTTATCAAATGGAAGATGATGAGGATTTATAAATGATGGGGAATTTGCTCTTTGTTTATGAACAATACCTAACCTTTCAGTTTTGTTTGCAAGTGAATGACTTGTGAGGTGGAGCAAACCAGAGAGACAAGGTGAACATTGGATTCTGTTATTCATCTTGTTCCTTTTTTCTTTCTAAGATACCAGACCAACTATGATAAAGTAATGTTTACTGCCAGACAACAAAATATGTAAAAGACTACTGTGAATGCCACGGGAAGGCAAGACTAGGGGAGGATCCTTCTTTTCTGTTCCATTTCGTGTTCCCAGGTTTTTAATAGGTGATTGCTCTTCTTTTTCAATGCTCAACATGGAGCTCACACTGCCCCCAGAGGACTGCTGAATAACCTGGACGGTGCTGTCTGGTTTCTTATATGGCACTGATGGTTCCAGAAGTCTTTGTTATATACATAGTCCGTTGCAAATGGGGTCACTTAAAAGTCATATCTCTAACCCTAAAAGGGATTAATTCCATTGTTAAAAGATCTACTATATTCTTGGATCTTGCATAGGCCCACTGTGATTTTGGCCTATTGCAAGAGACCCACTTATTCTAAATTGAACACAAAAAGTTATGTAGGGCATAGGTGAGTGACATGGTATCATCTTTACATCCAAATGTGAAAAAAGCTGGGCTGGCCACTTTGGTTAGGAAGGGGTTGAACTCTGAAAAACCTAGAGCCTTTGTCAACAATGAGGGTAGGCTGGCCTTTCTTTCAGGCACTGTGGCAGGCTGCAGGATACATGTGCTCAATGTGTATGGCCCTAAATCACAGGTACCACAGTTTTTTAGCCAGGTATTTGGACAGATTGCCTCATTCCCTGATGGACAAATAGTTGCGAGGGAAGACTGAAACAGTGTTGAGGACCCTTTCTTAGACAGGTCTCCATGGCCACAACAGGGGTCACAAACACGGAATAGACTCATAAACTCTTTAAGAGAAGCTGAAGGGCTAGTGGATGCTTAGAGACAATTGTACCCCTCCAGTAGAAATGACACCTTCTATTCCCATGCCCAAGGCACATACTGCTGCATAGATAGGTTTTATACTCCAAAACATGGGGACACACCATTAAAAACATTGATATACACCCTGTTTATCTATCTGATCATGCTAAGATCATTGTAAAGTAGATTTAGGGCCATTAGATTAGCAGTCGGTTTGAAGACTTAATGTCAGACTTCTCTGGGATAAAACTTTTAACATAGAGATTAAAGAAACAATTTCTAATTATATAAAGAAAAATACAGGATCAGTATCCAGATAAAGTTCTTTTGAGGTGGTTTAAAAGCAGTGGTAAGAGAGAAGGTTATTGCTTACGCCTCTTAAAAATAGAAAGCTGCATACACTAAGCAAAAAAATGTGGAACAGAAAATAAAGGAGCTAGAGAGCAAACATAATGCAAGGGGGATGCCTGCACTGTAAAATTAAAAAGGCCTGAGGACATAGCTAGAAGAAATCCTCAAATCCAAAACCAAAAATACTTTAAGATTTGTAGCAAAAAAACACTATGAGGGGGGAAACAGAGCATGTCGTCTTCTTGCATATAGGCTTAGAAAACAGGCAGCCCACAAATACATCCCCACAGTCCACCAGAGAAATCCTTTTATGGTAACTAAACCTAGAAAAATAGCAGGAAATTCTGCAACAATATTATGCAGAGCTACATACCTCAGAGGCCAGGGCAGATCAAACCAAGCAAATCCAGAAATTTCTAGTAAAAGTTAACTTACTTAAGCTAACCCCCAAGCAGGCCTAACATCTAGATTGCCCCTTTTCCCATGTAGAAGTGACTTCAGTAATTGAAACTCTTAAACATAATAAATTGCTGGACCCAGATGGCTTTGTGGCCGAGTTTTACCAAATATTCCAAGCTGAATTGAGCACAGTCCTACTACAGGTTTGCAATGAGTGCCACACACAAATAGCCAGCCCTGATTCCTGACTATGAGTTCTGATTTCGGTACTACCAAAACCCAGTAAAGGTACCTCCACTTGAAGACACACAACAATCTCCCTGTTAACTCTGGATGGAAAAATCTTTGCTAGGATGGTTGCTAATTATCTGCAAATGGACATTACTCAATTGGTGTACCCAGACAAAGCAGAGTTATGCTGGGCAAACACCTGCACAATAATACACATTGGTTGCTGACCACCATAGCTGGTGTACATAGTGGACCGGTAGCGAGCCAGAGAATAGTGGTGGTGCTAGATGCCAAAAAGGTGTTTTACTGCCTAGATAGGCTGTTTTTTAATTATTGATTTTTTATTAAGATCTTAGATTTACTCTGATGAGCTGGGGCTCATTTACATAGATTCTAAGTCACATGAGAATACACACAGCAAAGAATACACAACAAATTGTGGAAAACAGAGTGAACTCAGACAGTAACTATTACCGGCATTGTACAATGTTTGCCTGATCAATTGTAAAAAGGGAGGAGAGAATTTAAGTTAGGATGAGAGATAGAGAATCAGCCAAGAGGCCTGGTCATGTGAGGGATGGGGGAAGTTAGGAAAGGATGGGAAAAGAGCAGGGCAGATGGCCCATAGATTTGACAAGAGATGGTAAACAGATGAGAGGCCTTGTCTGGTTGGGAGTGGGGGGGTGGGTGATGAATAAGATGGTGAGAAAAGAGAGGAGGCAGGGCAGTGAGTCCAGAGGCTTTGTCAAAGGAGGTATGGGGATTGATAGGATGTGGGGGAGGGGTCTAGGACCAAAGCATGGGAGAAGAGTGGGTGGGGCTAAAAGGAGTAGGGGAGGAATAAGGTTATGAGGAGGGAGATGGAAGGGCAAATGAGTGAGACTGAGGCATAAGTGCTGATAGGAGCAAAAGATGATGAGTGCTAGTTGCATTGTGGTTGGTGAGGATTTGAGGCGTGCAGTACAACAACTCAGCAGAAGCAGTCACGCGTGTTGTGCTGGATGAGGTACTGCCAAAGGTAATGTTTAAATGGGCCAAGCTCAGGAATTGAGGTGATGTCACCGGGGAGAGAGTTTAGCCAGATGGGTGTCTGGTTTTTGGATGCCATGCTCCACAATTATAACTTTTGGGAAATGTTATGGGCACAGGTTATGGCTTTATATATCAAATCATCTGCACAGACTCAGCTCAATGGGGTCCTGTCAACATCCTTACTAATAAAGAGGGGAACCCGACAGGGTTGCCCACTTTTGACACTCCTGTTCGCACTTAGTATTGAGCCCTTGGCTGTGGCATTTTGCTCCAGTTCAGATATCATTGGTATTAAAATTAGTTCAGTGGACAACTGCATATCAGTGTATGCAGATGTCACCCTACTCTATCTGAAAGATCCTGCCACAATGTTCCCTAGGGAATTATCCCTCTAGGGCAAGTATGGTGCAGTCTCAGGCTTCAAAATTAACTAAAAAAGTCTGAAATTGTATCCCTAGGAGCTCCTTTTGCACTGGAAACTAGAAGACTGGCAAAATTAAAATGGCCCAACAAGGGAATTAAATAATTAGGGGTACAAATGACAGCAGATCTCAGTAAATTGTATCAAGTTACTAGAAAACATAAAACAGGACTACTCCAGGTGGGCAGCATTACCACATTCAGTAATGGGATGTTCCAAAATGGTGAGGATGAACATCCTACTCCATCTCCTCTTTTTACTGTACACTATACCTATGTGACTTCCCAAATCCTTTTGGGTGATCACCCAAACAATCCTAAAAGACTTCATATTGGGAGATAAGAAACCAAGATTAAAATGGAGCATTCTGTGCTTAGAACAGCCTACAAATGTACTGTTCAGCTTTTAGGGTGAACATTGATGGAGCAAGGTATTATGGGCGCAATCAAACTCACAGACTTGCTATTCAACAAATGGGACCATAACATTGTAAATGCCCTTCCTACCCGCTGGCTTAAAACTCTTTTATTGACTTGGAGAGAGGTACTACAGAATCCAAATCTGCTTCCCTCAGGGAGGCAGTATAGCACAGTGGTTTAAGGCTTTGAGCAGCAAATCTGGAGACCTGGGTTTGAATCCCACAGCCCCCACTTGCATACTATATGACCCTGAGTAAGTGACTTAATTTCCTTGTGCTCCCAGGTCACACCTGTAAACAAGCTTCCAGCTTAGTTTGCCACTCCTGGCTTAACAATTGAAAAAAAAAATGAAGAGCTTAGTCTGGTAGCAATTAAAGCTTGTAGGGACTTTCTCCCAGGGAGGTGCAACCCAGTCTTTACAAGGTAGGAAAGACAAGGTCTAAAATGCTGCAGTTTTACAAAGGAGGAGCATTGAAAATGTTATCAACAACTACAAGAGGAATTTGGACTGCCTCTTAGGAATTTTTGCTACTATCTGTAGGTCAGACACTATCTGACTACAGACCACAGACAAGATATTTGGGAAAGCAGACTGTCACTCCCTGGTGGATTTCTGTTCTGGTTTGTTAGGGGGAGTTGGGGAGAAAGATCACCTGATCTCACAGCTTTATCAGCTCAGCAGGGAGAATGCCTTGCAACATAGATATGTCATACAACAGAAGTGGGAAGGTGAGTTATGACTAGCAATACACACAAAGAAATAATACCAAATATGGGAACAAGCGCATAAGACTTCTGCCTTGCCTCTGTGTAGGGAGTTCTGGTGGCAGGTTCTTACCAGATTCTTTAGGATGCCAGACATAACGAAACACTTTGGGAGGTTCCCATCAGATAAGTGCTGGAGAGGATGGAGAGGACTGACTCACATGAACGCATTTTCTGGGGCTGCCCAAAGATCTCAAAATACTGGGAAGAGGTCCGACAAAGTTATCAGTGACATGATGAAGGTACACATTAATGAGCAGTCTCAGGTACTTATATTAGGGAGGTTTCCACCTGGGATACACAGCCTGGGGAAAAAATACCTCTTTAATATACTCATCGCAGGACCCCAGAAGACTATTACTAAGCAATGGTTACTTGAACAGCCCCACTATTTTCATAATGGTATGCCAGTTGCCAGCAAATCAAAGCTCTGGAGAAGCTGACAGCATATCTCCACATACAGATGGATATGTTCACTTCCCTTTGGCTGCCTTATTTGAATTTTTGAGTAACAGAGAGAGAGCGTGACACTCCTAGACATTTTGGCATGTAAAACACTGGGCCAATAGGGAGTGATTTGCCAATGTATATCCAACTGTATAGAGAGCTGTGGGTGCTGTTCTTTCACAGGCAAAAGAAGTGCTCGTTCTTAACAGACTGCCAATTATGAAGAGTGAAAAGCCTAATACAGCTGTTAGCACATTTCATGGGTTTGCTGTGCAGGTGTATCATGTATATTGCTCCGGGGGGTGGTGGAGAGGGGGGATAGTTTGCAGTTTTTAAGGTTGTGCTTGTACTGTATATCATGTGGATGTTTATCAGTCTTGCTGTTACTGTCATACATGTGTTTTCTGTGTTTGTAAAATGGAAACTTCAATAAAATTGCAGTTTCAACCAAAAATCTTGTTCTTCTGGATCCAGTCCTCAGTGTTTGATACTCTTGACCATGGGCTTTTAATCATTCAACTCAGGAAGTGTGTGAAACTCTCCAGTAAAGTATTTAGCTGGTTTGAGTCCTACATCAGGGACAGGTCTCAGATGATTGTCATGGGTAATTTTTGATTGTGCAAAATGGACTTGTATGGTGGTGTACCCCAAGGGCTGGTCCTTTTGCCCATGCTGTTTTTGGTGTACATGCTGCCCCTGGGCGAGATCACTAGGCGGAAAGGAACTTGGTTTCACTGCTATGCTAATGTTACCCAGCTAACCTACTAACATTCTATTTGCCAGCAGATTAGGCCTTACGGTCTATCGAGTCTGCTCGAACCTTAGATCCTTAGTTGGGTGCCGAGGCCCTCCCATCCCTTGTGCTCCAGAAACCCCTATCATCCATCCCCACCCCCCTTGAACTGGCCATCATCTGATACATCCACTTTCTGTGTCTGTCCCATCCTCTCTTGAAGCCCTCCACTGTGGATCTCTGAACCAGCTCGCCAGGCAGTGCATTTCAAGGGTCCACCACCCTCTCAGTGAAAAACCTGCTCCTCTTCCCCCCTCACCCTTCCACCTTCCAACTTCAAACCATGCCCTCTGGTGATACCTCCCTGCTTTAGTCTAAAGATCCCCTCCATGTTTACCCTATTTATTCTCTTGAGGTACTTGAAGACCTCAATCATGTCCCCCCATCTCTCCTCTCCTCCAATGAAAACAGGCAGAGCTCCTCAAGTCTATCCTCTCACGTCAAATCCCTAGCCCTCATTATCATCTTAGTTACCCTCCTCTGTACCCTCTCCAGGAGCTGTATGTCCCTCTTCAAGTGTGGTCTCCAGTACTGTACACAGTACTCAAGGTGTGGTCTAACCAGTCCATTGTACAGTGGCAGAATCACTTCCTTGCTCCTAGAGGTGATCCCCCTTACGATGCATCCCAACATCCTGTTTGCCTTGCTAGCCACTCTCCTGCATTGCTCAGAGTTATTCATACATGCATCCACCATGACCCCTAGGTCTTTTTCCCCTATTGAGGCCTCCAGCACCTCCCCTTCCAGGGTGTACCTGTGTTTAGGGTTTCCCCCTACTAGGATGCAACACCTTGCACTTGGTGATATTGAAATTTAATTTCTATGTGTAAGCCCAGCTTTCCAGGATGTCCAGGTCCCCCTGCAGGGCCAAACTCCCCCCTTCTCCCTCAACTACTGCTCTCATCTTGGAGTCATCCGTGAAGAGACTCATTTCACACCCTATACCCTCCCTGATGTCCAATATGTATGCAGCTCTATCAGTCTTTTCCACCTCATGATCATGGAGTGGCAGATGTAATGAACCAGTGTTTGGCTGAAATCCAGGGCTGGATGTAATCAAGCAGGCTGACCCTCAACTTGGACAAAACTGAAGTACAGGATATTGAGCCGGGTATGAATGGGGGAATGGCAATGTCACAGAGGGGAATAGAAACATAGAAACATAGAATTTGACGGCAGATAAGGACCGCTTGACCCACCCAGTCTGCCCATTTCCCTACCTACTGGATAAGCTGCAGATCCTAGCTAACCAGCAGCCTACTTCTTCCTACCTCCACCCCCTAGAATGGCCTTAAGACTGTCCCATGCATGCTTGAATTCCACCACTGATGTTGACTCCACAACCTCCTCTGGAAGGCCGTTCCATGCATCCACAACCCTCTCTGTGAAAAAATACTTCCTTAAATTACCTCTGAGCCGCCCTCCCTCTATCTTCAAATTGTACCCTCTTGTTCTTGCACAACTCTTTTTTTGAAAGATGCTACCCTTTTGGACTTTGCTGATTCCCTTGAGGTACTTGAACGTTTCTATCATGTCCCGCCTCTCCCTCCTTTCCTTGAGGCTATACATGTTAAGCTCCTTTCATCTTTCTTCATATGTCTTCCGGTGCAGGCCCTGTACCATTTTAGTTGCCCTCCTCTGGACAGCTTCCATCCTGTCTATGTCTTTGCGGAGATTGGATCTCCAGAACTGCACACAGTACTCCAGATGGGGTCTCACCAGCTGTCTGTACAGAGGAATAATAACTTCCTGTTTTACTGGTGATGCCTCTCCTATGCATCCCAGTATCCCCAACCCTCCTTGCTCCCTCTCACATTGCTTGCCCACCTTTAGGGTCATCTGATATGACTACCCCCAGGTCCCTTTCCATTTTTGTTGTTGTTAGCATCTCACCCCCCATTGTGTACTCTTCCCCTGGGTTTTTGTTTCCCAGGTGTATTACCTTGCACTTCTTAGCACTGAATCTAAGCTGCCATACATTTGACCATTCCTCTAACCTTGCCAAGTTCCTTCTCATCCTTTCCACCCCACCCTGTGCATCACCTCTGTTGCAGATCTTTGTGTCATCTGCAAAGAGACATACTTTTCCTTCTAGTCCCTCTGCAAGGTCGCTTATAAAGACATTGAAGAGGACCGGTCCTAATACTGAACCCTGCGGTACCCCACTAGTAACCCTCCTTTCTTTTGAGTGGACTCCATTTACTATTACTCTCTGTGTCCTATTCTCCCAGCCAATTCTTTACCCAGGATGTCATCTTGGGACCCACTCCCAGGCTGGCTAACTTTGTATATTAATCTTTTGTGTGCGACTGTGTCAAATGCCTTGCTAAGGTCTAGGTAGGCCATGTCCACAGCCCATTCCTGATCTACTACTTTGGTCACCCAGTCAAAGAAATCTATCAGATTCGTCTGGCATGACCTTTCCACTGTGAATCCATGCTGCCTAGGGTCCTGTGCCCCTCTGGCCTCTAGATACTCTACAATTCTTTACTTCAGAAGTGATTCCATCATTTTCCCTATCACTGAGGTTAAACTAACAGGTCTGTAGTTTCCTGCTTCTGCCTTGCTCCCACTTTTGTGAAGGGGAATCACATCTGCCCTCCTCCAGTCCTCGGGTACCACCCCATCCTCCCATGATTTGTTAAAAAGGGTAGTCAGTGGTGTCACTAGTTCTACCCTTAGTTCTTTAGAATTCTGGGATGAATCCCATCAGGCCCCATTGCTTTGTCCACCTTCAGTTTTAAGAGTTCTTTCGAACCCTTTCTTCTGTAAATGGGCTGGTATCAACTTCTGTATCCAGGTGTTTCTACTGTTTGTTTTAGGTACCTCCCCTCTTCCTTTGTAAATACTGAGTAAAAATATTTGTTTAGTATCTCTGCCTTTTCACAGTCTCCTTCTTCCACCCTCCCTCCCCATTATTAAGCCTCACTATCCCTCCCTTGGTCTTCCTTCACTCCCTGATGTACCTATAAAAGGTTTTATCCCCCTTCTTAACTGAGTTGGCTATCTTTTCCTCAGTTTGGGCCTTTGCTGTTCTGACTGCCTTTCCAGCTTCCTTTTGCTTTAACTGATACAGTTCTCTGTCCTGTTCCTTCTGTGATTCCTTGTACTTCCTGAATGCTTTCTTTTCTCTTGAACCTTCACCCACTTCCTTTGAGAACCATAGTGGTTTCTTACCTCGTTTCATTTTGTTTATTTGCTTTACACAAAGGCTTGTTACCTCTGTGATGGCAATTTTATTATTCCACATTGTTCTTCCACCCTCCTTCCTGCCCATTTGCTAGTGCATTCCTTAGGCACTCACCCATTTTAATAAGTAAAGCCCTCCTAAAATCCAGTACCTTTGTCTTTGTATGGCTTGACTCTATTGCTGTGTTTATTGTGAACCATACTGTTCGATGGTCGCTAGTTCCCAGATGGCTACCCACTTCTACGTCTGTGATCCTCTCTTCATCTCCATTTGAGAGAACCAGATCTAAGATTGCTCCCTCTCGAGTGGGCTCCAATACTAGTTGTCTAAGGCATGCCCCATGTAGGGCATCTAGAATAACCCCACTCTTACAAGTGGCTGCTTCAACTGCACTCCAGTTAACATCTGGCATATTCAGATCACCCATCAGCAATATCTCCCCTTTATCTGCCATTCTAAGTATACTTTCTATCATTTCCTTGTCCATTTCCTCCCCCTGAGAGGGGGGTCTGTATACAACCCCTGTGCGGATTGTGGTGCCATTGCTTGTCTCCAAATTGACCCACAGTGCTTCTTACCTCCCTGTTTAGCCTTTTGTTCTGTTGCTTTGATTTCTTCTCTTATGTAGAGAGCTACTCCTCCTCCCCTTTTACCCTCCCTGTCCCTTCTGTAGATAGTGTATCCTGGTATGTTTACGTCCCAGTCATGGTTCTGTGTGTACCATGTTTCTGTGACTGCACAATATCCAGATCTTCCTCCTCCATCAAGGCCACTAATTCAGGAAGCTTGTACCAGACTACGGGCATTGGTACTCGTTGCTCTCCATTTTTGATGGCTTTACCTTCTGTAGCAGCATCCCACTGACCTTTCTACCTTGGTCTTTTCTCATTTAGTACCCTGTTTTGTAGGGAGGCTAGGATTTTCCTGCTGCTTATCAGTGCCTCCCTTGACTAGTTTAAAGGCTTGCCAATGAAGCATTTAAACCGATTGCCCAAAAGACTTGTTCCCTTCCTAGATAGATGCAGACCATCCTGCCAGTATAGGCTGGTGTCCCTCCAGGTGGAACCCCAGTCCCTAATGAAGCCAAACCCCTGTGCTCCACACCATTTTTTCAACCAGTTGTTAAACTGCATGGTGCAAAGTATCCTCGCCTCACCCATGCCACTGACAGGCAGTACCTCTGAGAAGGATACTGTGTGTGCTACTTGTCTTAAGCCCCTCCCCAACTCTACAAAGTCCTTCTGCACTGCTCTAATCTCATGATAAGCTAAGTCATTTGTCCCTAGGTGGAGAATGACATCCAGCTCAGACTCCCGTGCAACTGTTCTTGTGATCCTAAGGATGCGCTTCCTGTCCCTCCAAGCCATGGCACCAGGCAGGCACCTTACTTCAGTTTTCCCTGCTCTCCCAGTTCTATCCCCCTAATAATTGAATCCCCCACCAGGAGCTGCTTTCTTTCCCTGTGGTGCCCTCTGCCTCCTTCCTGAGGGCCTCCTTTGTGACAGTTGTCTGCACTCTCCTTAGTCTCCTCTGCAGGTGCATCCATAGGGGAACTATGCTCCCCCAGAATGGTGTATGGATTGTGGAGTGGAACAACTGACTGGGTGTGCCTCTGTTCCACCACCCTTACCCTCTCTGAGCCCACTGTGGTACAATTGCTGTGCTTTCTTCGCAACCTCTGAGGTAGTGGTGGTGGCTCTGGTGCTCCCTGGATGGGGGAGGTTCCCTTGCCACTGTCCAGTGTGACCTGAGGATGGGCAACTTCCTCCCTCAGGGCAGATAGTTGTCTGTAAACAGGGCAGCATCTCAGCCTCCAGAAAAAGTCCTGGAAGACTGCTGCCCCACAGCCTTTACATTGTACTACTCCCCACATAACTGTCTACCTTGTTTAGTTTTTTTTTTGTGTGTGTGTGTGATTGGTGCGTTATATAGAAATATATGTATTTATATAATGTGTATGCTTATATTGTCAGTGCAGTGTGCTAGACAGGATATGACAGTGATATGTACCTTGCCCTCTTGAGGAAATGATGTAGACAGGTATAAATAGACTATTTCCAGGGGTGGGAAGGTTGGGCCTAAATTGTGCCCTCATGAAACAATCAGCTAAACGCTCTGACCTACCGATGCGATGAGTGCCTTCCTGTCAGCAAGATGCCATACACGACAATTTGTAATACTGCTTCAAACCAATTTGACAGAGAAAATACCCTGCTAATCAAACAGAGAAAAATCCAAACATCCAAGTCAGACACAGGTAAACCTCCTCAGCCCCAAATGTTTGCCAAATGTTTGCTTGCTGGTATTGGCATTGGTAGTGCAGGAGTTAGAGAGATGCATAATAGGAATGGCAGTGAAGAGTTGAAGTAATGCTAACCCGCACCCTCACCCTGCAGAGACTGACAGGCATTGGGGGTGTGCCTTTATGTCACTGGCCATAACACCCATGCCATTCCACCACACCCCACCCTGCAAACACTAGCAGGTATCATAGTGTACCTTGTGGTCTTTGGCCCTTACTCTCACCTCACTCCTTAAGGAAATAAGCTGAGGTGGGTGCAGTATCAGACAATGGGGTGAACGTTAGGACTGAAGACTCCAAGGCACACCTTGATGCCTGTCAGTGGCTGCAGGGTTGTGGTGGGGGTGGAATGAAGTGAGCATTATGGCTGATGACCCCAAGTCACACACCCCAATGCCATATACAGGGTGGGCATTACAGTTGGAAACACTAATGCCCCAGGCGTTTGTTGGTATTTTTGCTCCAAATTTTCAGCATTGGCTTTGTGGGACCCTACTTCATGAACAGTGGCAAAATTATTTTTTTACTTAATCCCAACAGGTGATTTCACACAGACAGTGTGCAATTTGGTGCCACAGGTGCAAAGACACATTTTGGGCAGGATGTGAAAAATGACAGCTGTGCTGTTCTTGAGAGGGTGTGAAGAAAGGTGAATGTTGAAAATCTGGAGTGAAAATATGAAAAAGTAGCAAAGTTACCAGTATGCGTAGAAACTAATAATAATAATAATAATTTTAATTTAATAATAATGATAATAATATTTTTTTATTTATACAGCGCTTTTTAAATTCCAAAGCACTTTACAGGTTAAACAATTTAGGACAGACATTAAAGTCTAACATCTCAACATAGATAAAAAATCAAATTCTAAGTACAATTCAGTTTTCTAAAAAGGCCAAATGCCAGAGGAAAGTTTTTAGTCCTCTTAAATTCCTCCACGGAGTTGCACTCCCATAACTGATGGGGTAGAGAATTCCAAAGGGTGGGCACAGCAAAAGAAAATGCTCTAGAGCCAGATGATTTAAGATTCACCCTAGGAATCTCTAGCAACCCCTCATCAGCCAAGTGGAGTGATTGACCAGGGGTGTAAGGAACCAGAAGTTCTTTCAGATAGGTTGTACCCTGACCGTGAATGGCTTTGAAAGCCAGTAAACCAACTTTAAAGTTGATCCGCCACTGTATAGGAAGCCACAGCAGTTCATGCAACACTGGAGTAATATGACAGGATCTACTAGAACCTCTCAAAACCCAGGCCACTGCGTTCTGCACCAGTTGCAGGCAGCAAATTTTAACCCCTGAAAGCCCAAAGTAAAGGGAGTTGCAGTAGTCTAAGCACAAGGACATAAAGAGGTGGACTGGTGTTGGAAGGTTATCAGATGGAACCAGGTGCTTAACTCTGGTAATATTCCTGAGAAGTTAAAAGGAGGTCTTTACAACAGATGACACCTGCGACTGCAGAGTCAGTCTGTCATCCAAGACAACTCCCAGCTTCCGCAACCGTTCAGAGGTTGGAAGGGAAATGCCACCACGAAAAATTCCTGAGGGCACATCAGCACCCAACCCCTCTATCTGTCTATCAGGGTCCACAACCAATACCTTAGTCTTTTCTGAGTTCAACTCCAGCCAGCTAGAATCCACCCACTCCTGGATTTCTTTCAGACAGTTGTTAAAGACTGAGAGAGCTCTATCCTGGTCAGGTACAAAAAACAGGTATAGCTGGTTATCATCTGCATAACAGTGAAACCTCAGCCCATACCTTCTTACAATGTCTCTGAGGGGTAGCATATACACCGTGAATAACATGGGTGGCAGCACAGAACCCTGAGGCACCCCACACAACAAAGCCATTTGGCCCGAGGAAAAACCCCGGACACAACTCTTTGTGATCTCCCTGTGAGGAACGAGGTGAACCGTTGAAGGACAGTTCCAGATATTCCACATAAATGCTCAGGCATGCTAGCAATACCATGCGATCCACGGTGTCAAAAGCTGAGGAGAGATCTAGGACAACCAAAATGGAACATATCTTCTGATCTCTCTCCCTCAGGAGATAATTGAGCACCCAAACCAGTGCTGTCTCAGTACTATGTCTTTTGTGAAAACTGGACTGGAGGGGTTCATAGATGTCATGGATGGTTAAATGGTCCTCCAGCAGAGCTGCCACTACTTTCTCCATCACCTTACCAACAAAGGGAAGGTTAGAGATAGGTCTGTTTTTAGTGAAACAATCTGGGTCTAGAGTAGCTTTCTTCAAGATTGGTGTCACCACCACCTCTTTCAGGGATCTGGGGAACTCACCTGACTACAAAGAGCACCAGACTATTTGCACAAGGATTGGACCGATGATATCAATACAACCCAAAATTAGGAAAGTCGGTCAAGGATCCAAACTATAGCATGTAGGGTGCACACTCTGAATAATCCTCATGACAAACATGAAATCTAGTTGACTGAAGGAACTTCAAGAAAAATGAGGTATAGTGAACTCACACTGACCAACCACAACCTCCCTAGAAGTTGTCAGTCGCAGACCCGCCCTAATGTCAGGCACCTTATTTGTGAAAAAATGGAGCAAGCTCATCGCACTCTAATTGCGAAAAGCTTTCCAAACTTGCAGACAGGCTGGGTTGCACAGTCAGTAAGTTTTGAGAAACGCAATCTCCCTGGACAGGAATTCTGCCTTCTTATGGGTGATTGCAGATTGATAGACTAAATAATGGTCAATCAATCTTAGGTGATTGGCATCAAGGGTGGATTTATGCCAGCAACATTCTAACCTTCGCCCCTGTCTCTGCATCTCCCTCAATGTCCCATCAAACCAAGGGGACTTGGGGTGAAGGGAATATATGCGCACATGGACAGGAGCAATAGAATCCAGAGTGACTATAACAGCCAAATTATAAGCCGACACCAGGGTCTCTGGGACACTGCTTGCCAACACAGGGGGCAATAGGTAGAGCACCACTACAAGGCCTTGGCAATTTATATCTCATAAAGGACAGTACCTAACCATCTCCACAGGGGTAGGCCTTCTAAGGAGGGTGCAAAATCTAAACCCCAAGGTGTAGTGATCTGCAATGCACACTCATAACGCAGTCATTTTTTTTGATGTTTTCACCAAATTTTCAATGTGGCCTTTTTGGGACCTCCCCTCATGAACAGCGGAACTATGATTTCATTAATCTGTCCCGAAATTTGATTTCACACAGTGACAGTGCCATTCTGTGACACAGGTGCAACAATACATTTTGGGAAGGATTCAAAAAATGATAGTTGTACTGCTCATAAGGAGGGCATGAAAAAATGGTAATGTTGGAAATTTGCAGTGAAAGTATTAAAAATTGATGAAGTTACAAGTGTGTGTAGAAACTGCACAATGGACGCTCATAACAGTCATTTTTTGGATTTTTTTCACCAATTTTGCAACAAGGGGGTTTTTAGGACCCCACCTCATGAACAGTGCCACTGTCGTTTTGTTAATTGGTCCCAAAAGGTGATTCAGCAGCAACGGCAGCAAAATCACCTTTCAGGACTAAGAAACGAAATGACAGTACCAGTGTTCAAGAGGTGGGGTCCCAAGAACCCCATGTTGAAAATTTAGGACCAAAACTCACAAAATTGCTGAGATATCAAACTAAGCTTGAATTCCCCATTGGATGCCATTGTAGGCGTACTGTCATTTTCTTCAGTTCCCGGTTAGTCTTTGAAGAGTGTAGACATGTTCCAGATCCACAGAAGATCACTGCTCCAAACCTCTGGAGGTAAGTATTGGTGAGGGGGAAGCAAGAAGGTGGTGTGTATAGAGGGGGGGTGGGCGGAAACAACGATGGACCGTTTTCTTTTTTTTAGGTAAAAAAAAGACTTTGTAGGACTGTTTTCTTTTTTACAGGTGAAATATTAACAAAATGGATTTCAGCACACTGGGGTGGGCTCCCAGTGTGCTAGAGTACTGGAGGGGAGGATTAGTGCTGACTCAGGGATTGGTCACCCCAAGGTTGGCTGAGAACATAGGGGTGTAGGGTGGGGGTGGTGCATCCCACACCAGGAGTGGATGTGACGGTGTCAGAAACATCAAAGAAGTATTTTACAGCACACTGGGGTGGGCTCCCAGTCTGCCACATCAATGGGGGAGGGGTGATATATGCTGACATGGGGATTGGGCACCCCAATGTCAATAGGGGATGGAGAAAGGAGGATGTGTGGTGGGCAGTAGCAGTGGGAGGAAGCTAACATTAAAATTTGTTGTCCTGCTTTGTGTCTAGTGGGGGGAAGGGGAACTGCTGCTGCAATGATGAAACTGCCCCTGATTGAAGCAGCAGATTTCTTTCAAGTGCATCACTCACTCTAAAACTGCCATCATTGGGAGCTTCAGCATTAATTAGTGGCTGAGGTCTGTGCCCGATAAAGCATCCTCTACATTGACCACAACACTGCCATGCCTCCTCAATGCTTTACAATCTCAGTATGTTTCTTGTGCACTGTGTGTGCAAGCAAACATAAAAATGACTATTACTACAAGTCAAAGAAAACCCACTATGGTTCTCCAAGGAAGTGGCAACCAAAGTGAGAGAAAACAGAGCCTTCAAAAAAGTACACGGACTCAAAAAATGACAGTGATAGAATGCTGTATAAGGAAAAGCTGAAATAAGCAGGGAGGGCAATAAGGAGTGCAAAGGCTCATACAAAAGAGATAGCACAGGGAATAAACAAAGGAAACAAAACTTTTTACAGATACATAGGAGAAAAAGGAAAATCAGCAGAGGTAGCATAAGAATTACAAAAAGGGATGGACAGCTAACAGAGAAAGAAGGAGAAAAATCAGAGGTAGTAAATAAATGAAGGAAGAAAAGAGAAACAAACCTTCATTAGGCAAAAAACCTAGCCTTACAGATGGGGTGGATACAAGTCCCTTCACTGAGGAAACGGTTCTGGAAGGACTCAACAAGTTGAAGGTAGAAAAACAGTGGGGCCAGACAAGATACACCCAAGAATTCTGAGAGAGCTTGGGAAAGAACTGGCAGCACTGCTAGCAAAACTCTTTACCATGTCACTGGAGATTGGGGAGATTCCAGAAGACTTCAAGAAGTGCTAAGGTGATGCCACTGCACAACAATGGGAGCAAAGAAGAACCGGGGAACTACAGCCCTGTCAGCCTCATCTCAGCTGTGGGTAAGCTAGTGGAATCCCTATTAAAGGAGAGGATATTAGCATTTTTAGAAGCAAGTGATCAATTAGACTCAAAGCAACATAGCTTCACAGGGCATAGATCTCTGACATCGACGTGTCGACAGTGAAGCCCCCTTGAGGAACAACAGTACCACGTCACTGTAGGGAACCCACTGGCACCCGGCACTGTCTGTAGGGGATACTGCACCCCAAAGACTCAGCTCTGACTCAGAGTTGAGAATCCTAAGTGGGGGGATGCAGGGGCACATCCCCCTCAGTGAGGGGTGAGGGGTTGAATCCCCCTGAAGAAAAAAACACTTGTTGCTTCTACAAACCAGCAGCCAACTGCAAAATGCAGTCAACCTGCCAGTTTCACTGTTGGGTCATTCGACAAATATTTTGTCAATGACCCGTTGTGGATTCGCTTCACAGCAAGAAGGTCCTGCCAAACTAACTTGGTTGATTTGTTTTGGCTGAGTCACAAGGATGGTGGACAAGGGGGTGGGTGCAGTTAATGTGATCTACCTGGACTTCACCAAAGCCTTTGACTCTGTGTCACACAGGACGTTGGTCAGTAAACTAGGGCACATTGGAGTGGGGCATAAAATAACTTGCTGGCTGCAATATTTGCTAAGTGGGAGGACTCAGAGTGTACTAGTGAATGGCACCCTTTCAAAAAAGGGCATTGTCACCAGCAGAGTGCCACAGGGATCTGTGCTGGGACTGATGATCTTCAATGTATCAATCAGCAACCTAGCAAAGGGTCTGGAGGGCAATGTGTGCCTGTTTGCGGATATCGCAAAGACCTGCAATAGAGTAAATACACATGACGAGGCAAAGAGGATGGAGTTCAACCTCAGGAAACTAGAGGACTGGTCTAGAACTGGCAGTTGAAATTCAATGTAAAAAATACAACATCATGCACCTGGAAAAATGTAACCTGAGGACAGTGTACTTAATGGGAAGGGAACAGCTAATGTCAACAAAAAATGAATGTGAGTTAAGGGTCATCATTTCAGATGACATGAAGATAAGCAATCAATACAAAAAGACATCTCTAAAGGCTAGTGGAATCATGGGATGCATAGCGATAGGAATCACTAGTAGGAGAAGAGAGGTAATCATGCCATTGTACTCTGAGGCCACTTCTGGAGCACTGTGTCCAGTTTGGAGGTCACACCTCAGAAAGGACCATGTTCCATTGGTGATTGTGCAGAGAAGGGCAAGTAAAATGGTACAAGATATGCATCAAGGGCCATACAAATCAAGGCTACGTAGTCTCAGCACGTACTCCCAGCCTCAAGAGCAGCATAGGGATCAGAGGGACATGGTAGAGACATTCAGATTCCTGAAGAGTATCAACAAGGTTCGGACACGGAACCTTTTACAGGGAAGCACGGTTACCAAGTCTAGAGAACACAATATGCATCTCAAGGGATGCAGATTCAGGACCAATGGGGAAAACACTTCTTCACAGAGAAGGTGGTGGATACGTGGAATGGCCTGCCCAGGGGGTTGAGGGAGCAAAGACGATAAGTGAATTTTAAACTAGCATGGGAGAGGCATAAGGGTATCCTCAAAAACAAAATAAACTAAGGGGGGATAGAAGGAAAAGGGCAGACTAGATGGATCTTGCGGTCCCCATCTGCCAACACATTCTATGTTTCTATGTTTTTGTGTTTCTGTGTTACTAGTAGTTTTTGAATTTTAACAGGGAAAGGTTCTTGTTTAATAGCACATTAAACCAGTTGTGTATGAAGCAATTCTGATTTACACCAGTTTACTAGGTACCCAGTACACTTTCCAAACTCATGTAGTATTTGCAAAATACAGTAGTTTGTAGTTCTGATTCTGGATTTATTTTAAGTAAACTAAGACATACTCTGTAAAGATCAATAAATATATGGGATACATGATTGGCATGAGTATGATATGGCAAATATTGTCACTCCTGCAGAGTGAGCTCTGGATATCTCACGATGCAGGAGTGACAATATTTGCCATAGCACATGATCTGCACATCATGTATTCGATATATACAATAGGGGCCAAGAGTTTCAGAAGTTTTGTTTTGCTGTCTTGTGTTCTTTTCCTGTTTATGCGTTTGCTCATTCTGTGTGTGAGCTTTTGTGAATGGACTGGTAGTGTTATAAACTCTGGGAGACACATGAGTGTGTTTTGCAATGCTAAATAAATTAGTTTTTGGTAGGAGTGACAAACATACTTTTGTGAAGCTGTATTCTTTAGAAGTCTGGCTGCAGTGAAGCTGAGAGCATCACAGTCATTGTAATGGGCTGAGAGTCAGAGTTTGAGGAACAAGTGAGAGTGTGTTTCAGTGGTAATTGAGTTAGCTGCCAGCAGCAGTGAGGAATGGAATGTTCTGTGAAGCTATGCGCCTTTGAATTCTGGCTGCAGTCAAGCTGAGAGTATCACAGCAATGAGCTGGAAGTTAAAGGGGGAAAAAGATATGTTTTGTAATGCTCACTGAGGTAGCTGTAGGCAGTAGTGAGACCTCTGATGTACTGCAGTTCTGCATTTGAGTCTATGGTAACAGCACAGGTGTTTCTTGTATGCTGAGGGGAAAGCTGCCTAGAATGATGATATCAGTGACCTTTTGTCACCTGTGTGTGTAAATGGCTGATATCATCACAGTAGAGCAGAGGGTAAAAATATCACACTGCAGTGGATGATACACTGTTTTATATCACTCATCTATCACTCCCCCCCCAGTGTATATTTATATATTTATTACATATAGCTTTTTACTCCTCAGGCTAGCACTTTCAGCTCCTGTCCGCATCTGTCTGTCACCAGCACAGAGAAACACAGAAACACAGACTATGACGGCAGATAAGGACCGCTTAGCCCACCCAGTCTGTACATTTCCCTACCTATGGGATAAGCTGCAGATCCAAGTTAACCAACAGCCTACTTTTTTCCTACCACCCCACCAGAATTGTCTTATGTCTGTCCCATGCATTCTTGAATTCCCCCACTGTTTTTGACCCCACGATCTCCTCAGGAAGAATGCTCCATGCGTCCACCATTTTCATGAAAAAATACTTCCTCATGTTATCCTTGAGTCCCCCCCCCCCATCTGCAGGTTGTGCTCCCTTGTTCTGGCACATCTCTTTTTCTGAGAGATGCTACCCTCCTGGACTTTGTTGATTTCCTTGAGGTACTTGAATGATTGTATCATGTTCACCCCTCTCCCTCCTTTCCTCAATGGTATATATATTAAACTCCTTCAGTCTCTCTTTGTATGGCTTCTGGTGTAGACCCTGCACCATTTTAGTTACCCTCCTCTGGACTGCCTCCATCCTGTCTATGTCCTTGTGGAGATGGGGTCTTCAGAACTGCATGCAGTACTCCAGGTGACATCTCACAAACTGTCTGTACAGAGGGATAACAACTTCCTGTTTTCTACTGGTGATGCCTCCTCCTATACATCTCAGTATCCCCTTAGCCCTCCTTACTGCCTTCTCACATTGCTTACTTACCTTTAGGTCATCTGATATGACTATCCCATGTCCCTTTCCATTTTTGTTCTTGTTAGTACTCCTCCCCCCATTGTGCACTCCTTCAATGGGTTTTTGTTTCTCAGGTGCATTACTTTGCACTTTTTTGCATTGCATATAAGCTGACATACTTTTGACCATTCCTCCAACCTTGCCAAGTCACTTCTCATTCTTTCCACCCACCATCTGTATCAACACTGTTGCAGATCTTTGTATCATCTGCAAAGCGGCATACTTTTCCTTCCAGTCTCTCTGCAATATCACTTATAAAGGCATTAAAAAGGACCAGACCCAGTACTAAACCCTGTGTTGCACCACTAGTAACCCCCTTTTCTTCAAAGTGGACTCCATTTACTATTACCCTCTATATCCTGCTGTCCAGCCAATTTTTTACCCAGGCTACCACCCTGGGATCCACTCTCAGGCTAGCTAATTTGTTTATTACTGTATTTCACTGTTTAGAAGCCACAGCTTCTATTAGATTATTTTATTTTAGGGTGGGGCTTATATTTGAGGGCAGATACTATTCGGGGGCGGCTTCTATTACTAATATTATGGTAAAAAGTTTTGGTACCTGAAATCCAAAATTGTGCTGCAGTAGAGACCTGTGTTACCTATGTTAGGATGGTGAAGCATAAATAAATATGATCTTGACTTTAAACTGTCTGTTGTTAACCACGCTGAATGGTAGGGCAATCGTCTGGTGAATTTGTGAATGGTTTAGGACCCCAACCATCGATCATAAAATTTCTCATCGCAGAAGACAGACAATGTGTAAACACCACAAAAATGCAACAGAAGGGCTTTAGGTTTAAAGACTAAAATATTGCAATTGAACAGGACTTCTCCTACGATCTGATCCAAAAAGAAAATCATTTGGATTTATACAAGCATTATGGAAAGAGAACATCAGAGCCAGAAGCAGAAGCCAACCCGGACAGCGATGATGAACTCAATTAAAATCCATTTGAATTAGCTAAATGCCTGACTTTTACTTGCATACAAAAAAATAAAGAAAAATGAACTGATAAGCAATAAAGCTTCAAAAACTGATCTTCTGTCATTATTTTTCATTCTTAGTGTGCCCATGGTTACGTCAGTTGTGAGTAGAGCGATGATGCAGTAGCAACCGAATGCCACGTGGTGGCAACCCGATGTGCGGAAACTTGCTCGCTTGCTTGCTAACATACCGGTAGTAGTGAAATTCAGCTGAATGAAAACTAAGGTTAGCGATTTTGAAATTCTAGTAATGCACAGATGACCACTACTGGTAAATGAATTTGGCTGACTGAGTACTGCTGAGTACTGTTTAATGTTACCAGTGCATATTAACACTATGAGAGAAACAGAGAAAATGAATTTGGATGCCTGAATACTGCTTAAGGTTACTGCTGCATAGTAACACTATGACAACACAGTAAATACTTTTGCTGACTTACAGTTATAAGGCTTGTATACGAGGGCGGCTTCTATTGATAATAGTGAAATCGGCATGCAGCTTCAATTCAGGACTGGATTCTATTTGAGGGCAGCTATAAAATGGTGAAATACAGTAATCATTTGTGTGGGACTGTGTCAGAAGCCTTGTATAAGTCTAGGTAGGCCATGTCCACAGCCCCTCCCCGATCTACTGCTTTGGTCACCCAGTCAAAGAAATCTATTAGATTCATCTGACATGACCTTCCCACTCTGAATCCATGCTGCCTGGGGTCCTGTGCCCCACTGGCCTCTAAGTAATCAACAGTTCTTTCTTTCAGAAGTGATTCCATCATTTTCCCTACCACTGAGGTCAAACTGACAGGTCTGTAGTTTCCTGCCTCTGCTTTGCTCCCACTTTTGCGAAGGGAAATTACATCTCCCTTGTTACACGAGGTCCCTGCACCCTAATTGGTACCCTCAGAGGTACACCGTAGACAGCTAATGCTTAGGTATAGGTTATACTAATACTTAGGGCTAAGGGCATCTACCGTACAAGAGTAGATGTCAGGATATGAATACATATTGTTGTAATCCACTTTGCTTACTAAATGACATATATTTTACCATGTATTTTCTGTCTATTTCTTACTTGCCAGATGCCAAGACACCTGTCCTTGAAGTAATTATAATATGTAAGACAACATTGCCATCCTTTGGTGATGTGCACCACTACACTTAGTTATGTAAGACTCTGTATAAGAACTTCTTGTTTTAAAACTGATGACTTTACAGAATTATATAACGTTATCTTGGACCGTGGAGCCACCTCTAATTTAGCCAATAGGGCTCATCTCTGTCACTAGAAATGTTTCTGTCTTTTGGTAACCATAGTAATTGTCATAGGTATATAATGTTATGCAGAGGCTTTACACCTCAGAGACCTGAGAGACCCCAAGAGACTACAGAGTAATCTCGAGGTGTAGGGAATGCTTAGCATTGGCTCCCGGTTTGTATTAGTAAGAACTGCTTAGGGCAACTGTGATTTATCCCTTTTGTAGTAATAAACTTGTTTATTACTCTAATGCAACATGTTTGTGATTACTTGCATTCTCAATATCGCCAAGAATCTGAAAGTGAGGTTTAGACCTCTTGACAAATTGGCGACCGTGTGCAGGCGATATTAGGTGTTTGTAAGTTTTCACTAGTTGCTTAAACTTTTCCCTTCCCCACAGGGACAGTAGGTGTACATTCCCGTATCACCTCTCCCGTTTAAAACTAAGTTTGTAGTTACTTGCAAAGTCTGGCTGACTTTTTGGGTGTGGTTGATGCCGTCTCAACCCACTCCATAGCAGCTTTGAATTGCAAGCCTACAACTAATACAGCAGCCCGGCTGTGTTTAAAGTACTCATGCTGTGGATCGATATGCAGCACGCTGCCTTTTTCACAGTTTGAATTTTCATTCCCTCCCACTTTATGGCCACAGCATCAGATATCTGCACAGAACTGAGACTCGATGTCTCTAACTTCCTTGCCTCCCATAGAGGATGGGCTGCCTTTGCGTGGGATGCAAGACAATCCGAAAACCCTGTACTGGGGATTTCAACCCAGTATGCAGAGACATGACAATCAACCAATAAGTGTCACGCTAAAGTGTTGATGTGTCCGCTCTCTACGCTGCTTTGGAAGCCTCCAAAGCGAGGTTTCGAACCCTTGATCTGCAGATTTCGTCTCTTAAGCAAGAGATGGGTTTGCAGGAAACAGAATGTATCAGGCTGCAGCAGAACTTGGAGTATGAACTCCAAACTCTGCGGAATGAAAAGGATTCACTATTGCATCATTCAGCCCAGACTAGTGAACAGGAACTATGTAAGTTGAAGCAGGAGTATGAAAGCTTGAGACAGGATAAGAGTCAGGTTGTGCAGATGAATGATTTGCTGAGTGCTGCGAATGCTCAGTTGAGTAACAAAATGGGTGAGCTTCAGGACAAGATAAACCAGGTATGTAACGATTTAGAGGTATCCTATAGGGACAATCGTGAATTGAGCGCCGCATATTGAGTTTTGCAGAAGCAAAAGCAAGATGAGGTTGATATGGATTTTGCAAGTGTGAATCATAATGAATGTAGAACGAAGATGGCGACACTGTGCCATCAGCGAGAGGTTCTGGCTGGACATGTTAAGGCAATGGGAGGTGTCGCCCCTGCCTTTCATTCATCATCAGAAAGGGAGTTATCTGATGATGATGTTTCACAGTACAATGCCCAGTCACACCCGTACTATGGCCCAGACTCCCCACCCAGCCATCCACAGCATGGCGGGTCCCCGCCCACTACTCCCCGAGTCACAAGTCGACAACGTCGTGACACTCATCATGGGAAACGCCAACATGGCGGCACCCATGATAGGGGGGAAGCAGGCTCAAGCCTAGTCCTGATGGCACCTCCGGTAGCCATTATTAATGTGGAAGACAGGCAAGAGATAGAAACCATGATCGATAGAGCATTAGGCAATGCCCCCTTCCTGAAAGAAGCATGAAAGCTATTAAAAGCCAGATTAGGCAACTTTTTCAGGAAGCCGGCACTCAGGAAGGTATTGTCCGCACTGCGGCTGAAGCTGCAGCTCACGCAGCCTTGGATGGTGCATGAGACACTTTACCTTTGCCTGATCGACCATCCACTAATCCCCTGCAAATGGCCTACTCTGTTCAGCAAATTGCTGACAGGATCAGTCGGATGAGCCCATCCAACAAATTCAGCTGTTACTTGGAAAAGGTACATTCTAAATGCAAGATGCTCAGCCTCACTGCAGAATATCAGGTCCAAATACTACGCCAGACCATTGATCCTGGTTTGTGGGCCAAATTCCCCGAAGCTGTTTGCCAGGATGGGAACGACACCTTCGATGAGATTACAGCTGAGCTCATTTCTGCTCACAGCCCAGGTGTAATAGGAGTGATGCTAGCATATCCTGTGAAGCAGAATGCAAAAGAAAGTCCAGCGACTTACCACCAGAGACTCTGGATGGTCTACCGAGCAGGCAAGCATCTGGTACAAGAAGCTGTGGATGTAGATCTTATTGAATATAAGACCTTGTTCCTTAGAAACATGATTCCAGCAGTACGAGATAAGGTAGAGTCAACCACTTACCCAAACACGGACAGGTTTGCCGATATTCTTCAAAAAACAGAGAGGGTGTACCAATTGTATATCTGTGATTTGGGCTCTGGTTCCAAGAAGGTAGCTGCTGTGGAACCCACTTCGGGGACCACGACACACTACACAGTGGAAGAGCAGGCTCAACACCAACAGGCTTAGCATTTACCAGCCCCTCCAGCCAGTAGCCAACACCCTCAACAGGCCCAACAACAACTGCCTCAAATATTGCAATGGGGTGGGAACCAGAATTGGCACAAGAACCTGAAGCATAAGGGTAGAGGTAAACCACAACAGAGAATGGGTCCTTCATATAGGGAAATAGCTGAAGAAAATTGGAAATTTAGAGAGCTCCTGGGACAAGTGCGCTCTGTGGTGGATGCCGTCCCTGCTCAGACTCTTGTGGTGGTACAACCGGCAGCCCAGGCCACAACCGGCCATGGAGACACCGGAGGTACAGGCCCTCGGGCCCATACAGGCCTGAACCCAGAAGCTCCTCCCTATATAGCATCAGTACAGCACGGTGAAGTCATTCACACAAGTCAGGCACAACCTCTGCATGCTTCCGGCAATACGGATTGACAATTACAGGCTCCCATTCCGTATTGTAAACAAGCTGGTCTTGGATACAAATGGAAGGCCCTGCACCGAGGCCGAGGTCGGGGGCCGCCAACTAGTAGTCTTACTAGATACAGGTGCAGCTGTATCTGTGCTACATGACAAACACCCGGACACATCTCCTTGGTTTACTGGATGGAAGACCAACATGTCAGGAGTTGATGGTACTAGGCTGCCTGCATACCATTCTCTACCCTTATCAGTAGAGTTAGGTCATTTAAAAGCCTCACATACTTTCCAACTAATGGTACTGCATGAACATCCTAGTATCATAGGGACCGACTTCCTTGCACCACATGGCTGTGTGGTGGACCTAGCTAATATGTTATTGATACAGATTCAGGGTCAGTACCAAACCATTCTGATTCCTGACTCACATGTTGTGGCAACGATATCTGCAAATGACACAGAGTATGACGTCATAGATTTGTTCAAGAATCATGAACTTTTCCCAAAACTCCTACCTATTCTGCAATGACATTTAGAAGCATTTGCAGTTAACAAGCATGGCTGTAGTAGAATGCATACCATCATTTAGTGCCAGGCCCGGCACATGAGAGGCAAAGGCAATATCCTTTCCCAGCTGAGGTCTTGCCTTCCCTTAGAGAAATTATCAAGTCACTTCTTAAGCAAGGAGTAATCAGAACTTGTGTTTCCACTGCTAACTCCCCAGTGTGGCCTGTGAAGAAACCCACAGGTGCCTGGACACTTACTATTGACTACAAGAAACTGAATCAGGTCACTCCCAGTTGTTCCCCAACTGTCGTATCGGCACCAGATGTGCTCTGACTTCTAACCCCTGACCAGAAATGGTTCAGTGCCCTGGACATTTCCAATTGTTTTTGGTCACTGCCATTGGCCCTTAAGAGTCAATATAAATTTGCCTTCACCTTTGAAGGAAGACAGTATACGTGGACTTGCTTGACACAAGGTTTTCATAACAGTCCATCCCTCTTCCATCTCCACATGATAGATGCTCTCCAGAGTTTCTCTACCCCCAATGTCTCTTACAGTATGTGGACAACCTGTTGTTGGCCACAGCCACACAGGAACAACATCTGGATCTCTTGGATGAACTATTGACCCTCATTCAGAGAGCAGGCTTGAAATGTAACCCAGAAAAAGCACAGTTGTGTCAGAAAGAAGTACTCTTTCTGTGTCTAAAAATAACTGGCCAAGGTCAAAGCCCTACCTGGAAGAAGGTACAGGGATTGAAAGACTTGCCATTACCAACCAGTGTGGCAACTCTTCGAAGGTTCCTAGGTGTGGTAAACTATTCGAGAGATTTCATTTGTGATTTTGCTCAGAAAGCTGCTCCTCTGTATGAATTACTCAAAAAGGATGAACCATGGACTTGGGGCCCTATTCACACCCATGATGTGATGTCATTGAAGCAGGCCTTAGTCTCCTCCCCAGCACTGGTTAACCCCAATCCAGCACTACCATTCCATCTGGAGTGTGCCACCTCTGACACTGCCATGTCAGCAGTGCTGGCCCAGAAGGTGCATGGCACCTTGAGACCCATTGCATATGCCTCACAGCTCTTGACCCCAGTGGAACAGAAGTACGGCCTTTGTGAAAGGAACCTTCTGGCCACCTACTGGGTGGTCAATAACTTCCTGTATATCATTGGGTACTCACCACTGATCATTAACACTAACCATACTGTAAGAGGACTAATCCTCACATTCAGGTTCTTGGCAATATTGGGAATGCAAGTAATCACAGACAAGTTGCATTCAAGTAATAAACAAGTTTATTACTACAAAAGGGATAAATCAAAGTTGCCCTAAGCAGTTCTTACCAATACGAACCGGGAGCCAATGCTAAGCGTTCCCTACACCTCGAGGTTTCTCTGTAGTCTCTTGGGATCTCTCGGGTCTCTGAGGAGTAAAACCTGGGCATAACATTATATACCTGTGACAATTACTATAGTTACCAAAAAACAGAAACATTTCTAGTTACAGAGATGAGCCCTATTGGCTAAATTAGAGGTGGCTCCATGGTCCAAGATAACATTATATAATTCTGTAAAGTCATCAGTTTTAGAACAAAGATGTTCTTATACAAAGTCTTACATAACAAGGTGTAGTGGTGCACATCACCAACGGATGGCAATGTTGCCTTACATATCATAATTACTTTAAGGACAGGTGTCTTGGCATCTGACAAGTAAGAAACAGACAGAAAATACATGGTATAATATGTGTGCTTTAACAAGCAAAGTGGATTACAACAATATGCATTATATACTGACATCTACTCTTATATGGTAGATGCCCTATGTCTTAGTATAGCCTATGCCTAAACATTAGCTGTCTATGGTGTACCCCTGAGGGTATGAATTAGGGTGCAGGGACTTCGTGTAACAATTCCGCCCCTTGTTGCCTGCAAGGGCAACACAGGTAAATCTAAGGAATGGGTAGGAGCAGTGGTCCTTTACAAGCCTGAGGCGTGGGCTTTGTAAAGGAACTCAAGCTGCTCATGGTGTTGGCACAGAGTACGTCGTAGGCAGCATAGCATAATAATCAAAGTAAATATTAAAAATGCTTGTATTATGACAAAACCTTTAAAAGTAATTTCTAACCAGGTGTTAGTCAATGCATTATTCATATCTCCATCATTGATCAAGTCAAGAACAGCTTCATTGGCTTTGGTTATATTATTGCTGATGTGGATGAGGTGTGTATCCTTTCTATCTAATAGTGATTTCAGTGTAAGTGTAAGTGGATCTATGTGTACGTTAAAGTATGGTAGGTATTCTGAGAGTGTAAGTAAGTAATCTGGGTTACCATCAATAATATCTGCATCCACAAGGGGGGCGGGGGTGATAACTGTATGTCCAATAACAGTTTTCTGATGGGGAACAAAACAGAAGTTGGGGTAATCAATTGGACATGTAACAGAACCATATGTATAAGACTTGTGGTTAGTAACGACACAGTACTCTCCATCTGAGTTGTACTGTGAGCACACAGTAGGTAGTCTCCATTTTTGCAACTGGACAGGGCATGTGTAGGTCATCTTCGAAATCCGTGTTGACAGGCGATGAGCTTCCTCACAATAGGACTGGTAGAGTTGATCTGGTGACAGAGTTGAGTCAAAAGAGGTGGTGCCATTCTCAGTGATGTTATCATCCATAGGGAAAGTCCAATCAATGCTGTCTGGAGAGTAGCCACAAACAGGGCATATGACATCAAAGACATCACATCGGCACAAGTAGATGTATTGCTTTTTCGCACAGTAGTCCGTGTGCGGTGCCACCCAGGCATCCAAGAAGGAATGGTAGACCAGTAGAGGAGGTAGATCCAGGTGTTCTCAGTAGATGTCATCATCCAAATGCCTAATTGAATTTGCCAGTGCCAGCTTGTCAAACAAGGCTGTGGTGGGATCAAAACGTGGTAAGGAGACAGTAAAAGAGACAAACATGGTATCTGTTATGGAACATTTCTTAGTAGAAAAACAAGGACCAGTATTAGGATGTCTGGTCACAAACCCCAAGTTTCTTGCTGTGGAGAGAGGAATAGACAAAGTCTGTTGCATACATAAAGAAACACAAGTTGAAAGTTTGCATTTAGGACAATACCATTTGGAAATGCGTCTATCATGTATTATGTCAGGGATTCTTCCAGTTTCTAAATCATGGAAGAGGTTGTTGATGGTAGTGAGGATGTATGAACCATACGCAGAACAGAGTATTTCTCTACCAATGTATTGTCTTTCAGCTTCTCTATTGTTTTGTTGTATGAGTGCGTTAATCTTATCTTTGGAATCAGTAAATGCTTTTGCAATGTCGTGCATGTTGTATACAGTGAATCTTTCTTCCTGACTAAGACCATCCACACCATGCAATAATGGTGGCAAAATATTATTAACCAAACCAGTGGAGAATTTTGCAGAATGACTTTTAATAGCAGCAATGTCTGCTTTGTTCCAAATGGACATAGCAGTACCAAAAAGACCTGTGACAGTACCTGTAGCACCTGTAACATCAGAACTGTCAACTTCACGTTTACTGCATTTGTTATTAAGAGTACCAGGAATGCTCAGTAGAATAAACCCCAGTAAAGGGATCCTTAGTTTGAATCTGAAATGCAGCTAAACTATCAAGCAACAATGTACTATAAAATGCAGATGTATTAGTATTGTGACACATACCAAATTCTTTCATGTTCCAGTATGTAAGATTAAACAAAACAGGTATATGCATAAATTGTAAATTATTAATCAAGGAACCTGGGAGGGCAGTAGCCGTGAGACCACTACGGGGACCAGGGTTATGTTTTGGACATTCCAAAAGCTGTTTTTCAGTAGGAGGTAAAACAGAAAGATACATGGCTGCAGAGGCCATGTGGTGTATGGAACAGAATCTGCGGGCAGAATCTTTGGAAAGAGAATTACAATAGGAAGGATCAATTAGAGTAGTAATATTGTACAAACCAGAATGTCTCAATGCAGTTTGTAACAAGGACAGAAAACGATTTGGGGACAATTTAGCATTGGGCCAACCCTGAAAAGTTCCCTTGAAGAGTTTTGCCACAGGGAGAATTTGTCCTTGTGATGTCGTTTGCCACTCAATTTGAAAGGTTCATTTGTCAGAAGCAACGACCGAGGCAGTGAGGTAAGCATCAGAACCTTCCTGGACAGTAATCATAGTTTCTGGTATTTTGATGGAAACTCCCTCTGAGGATGCTGGAGGATCCAGTTGTCAAAGGAGGTCCGGTACTGTGCCTTGGGTGCAAGGGATCACTCCTGCAAGGAGGAGAGATAGGAACAAGATAGCCATCTTGTCAGTATATCTGAAAAGGAAGATCAAAGATTAGTATATTAGTACAATTCCACCCAATGGGGTTTGGAAAAGTAAGTTTAAGTTCCTTTGTACAATTTCAATTGGTTTGCATGTAACCATTTGTCAGGCAACTTATTGTTGTGGAGGAGTCTAACTTGATTGACTGCCAGACTGAGATTGTTGACAATGGGGTAAGGGCCTTCCCATTTATTGGAGAAGGAGTGGGTGGGATGTGCAAATCGAAGTACCATTACCTGATCTCCAACCTGCCATTCCACTTCTTGTGCATGTTTGTCAAATTGTATTTTGGATTGTTGCTGGGCTTTGCCCATGCAGTTTGCAGCGTGCAAGTGTGTATGTATGAGGTCTTTTCTGAGTTTTTCCACATACTGGTCCACAGACATTCGGTCTGCAGTGGAGGTGTGCGGGTCAAACAACAAATGTTCAGGTAATCTCATCTGTCTTCCAGTCATCACCTCAAAGGGTGTGAGCTGAGTGGTGGCAGAGGGCGTAACCCTAATTGCCATAAGGAGTAAAGGCAATAGAGATCCCAGATCTTGGGATTGTCCTCTATAAATTTAAAGCATTTGGCTTAATCCATCTGTTGGCCCTTTCTACTTGACCTGAGGATTGAGGGTGGTAAGGTATGTGGAACTTTTGCTGAACCCCAAGGAGTTCAAGGGACTCTTTCATCAACTCACCTGTAAAACTGGTTCCTTTGTCGGAGTCTACCTTGAGAGGCAGGCCCCACCTGGAGAAAATCTGTTACACCAGGAGTTTGTCAGTTGTCTTTGCAGTGCACGTCTTAGTGGGGAAAGCCTCTACCCACTTAGAGAATAAGTCAGTTACCACAAGAGCATACTTATTGTTTCTACTGGTATTGGTCAAAGGACCAATGAAGTCAATTTGGATGGCATGCCAAGGGCATTTGTGGTAGCAGTTTGGCATTTCATTTTGTAGGTATCGGGTTGTTTTGTGCACAAATGAGACAGTTGTCAATGTACTGTTTAACATTTTTGGTGATACCAGGCCATCAGGCAGTGATCTTGAGGCGCTGGAGGGTGTTTTCTGCTCCTTGGTGTCCACCAGTAGGAGTATCATGTACTTGATGCAAAAATTCAGATCTCAAATGTCTGGGTACTACCCACAGTTTGGTGGCAGTATCCTCTGGTTGAAACCAGATAAGTTTGTCATCAGTGGATAAGTGTAACTTACCTTCATGTCTGCGATAGGGGTTATGTATAGGGCGTCTCTGTTCAGTACCTTTGTCAAGGAATCTAAATACTTCCTTGAGTTCAGTGTCCAAATGCTGGGCTGCTGAGGGGTCCGGGGAGAAAAAGACTCAGTTTTCTTTTTAAGGGCTGCAAGATGTACAGCTGCATCGGCTTCTGGATGTTCCATCATCCAGACGTCTCCCCCTCGAGCCCCTTCCTTTGCGAGGTTATCTGCTGTGTCATTGAATGCATGGTAGGGATCATGAAGAGAGTGAGCTCTGACCTTGTGCACATAAAGTTTGTGTGTGTACTTCTGTGCCAATGCATGTATGTAGATTACCAATTCTTTGTATTTCACTGGACTACCATCAGAGGAGAAGAAGGAGTTCTTCTGCCAGAAAGGGAGAAATTCTGTAAGAGAGCAACAAACCCAATTAGAGTCTGTAAAAATGATGGCATCCTGAGTTCCATGTTGGATAAACTCAAGTGCACAGGCCACCGCTGCCATCTCTGCATATTGCGATGAAGTCACACTGCAACGTTTAGATATGGGTTTGAATCCCACAGCTTCCACTTGCATACTGTGTGACCCTGAGCAAGTCACTTAACCTCCTTGTGCTCCCAGATCACTCCTGTAAAAAAGCTTTCAGCTTAGTGTGCTATACCTGGTTAAACAACAACTAAAAAAAAAAAAAAAAATCTTGACAGTGTTCCCATAAGGGTAAACCACCAAAATACCTATCCCTGTGATTTGTTCTCCCTGGTAGTATGATGCTGAACCATCAGTGAAAATACAACACAAGAAGGTGCTCTCCAGTATCTCTGGTGTAGCAGGGAGGAATGGACCTGGATCTGGGAGGTCAGGTGACTGCAGTGTACAGTCATGGGGTTCTCCCTGGAAAAGGAGACCATGAGCTAGTAGAGATGGAACTTTAGTCTGGTGGACCTGGATATCTCTGTCCTGGAGGAGGAGTGACCAATGTGTCAGCCTAGTGTTAGACACTGACCCATCCTTCATTCTATCTGAGAGCAGAAAGTTAGTTGGCGTGTGATCGGTGTTGAGAATCAGTGGTGAGTACCCAATGATATACAGGAAGTGCTTGACAGCCCAGTAGGTAGCCAAAAGGTTCCTTTCGCAAAGGCCGTATTTCTGCTCCACTGGGGTCAAGAGCTGCGATGCATATGCAATAGGTCTCAAGGTGCCATGCACCTTCTGGGCTAACACTGCTGACATGGTGATGTCAGAGGTGGCACACTCCAGATGGAATGGTACGGCTGGATTGGGGTTTACCAGTGCTGGGGCAGAGGCCAAGGCCTGCTTCAGTGATGTCACAGCCTGGGTATGAACAGGGCTCCAATTCCATGGAACATCCTTTTTGAGTAGGTCATACAAAGGAGCAGCTTTCTGAGCAAAATCACAAATAAAATCTCTGGAGTAATTTACCATACCTAGAAACCTTCAAAGAGTTGCCACACTGGTAGGTAATGGCAAGTCTTGTAATCCCTGTATCTTTTTCCAAGTAGGGCTTCGGCCTTGATCAGTTATTTTCAAGCCCAGAAACAGTACTTCTTTCTGACACAGTTGTGCTTTTGCAGGATTGCATTTCAAACCTGCTCTCTGAATGAGAGTCAATAGTTCATCAAGAGATCCAGATGTTGTTCTGTGTGGCCGTACAACAACAGGTCATCTACGTATTATAAGAGACATTGGGGCTGAGAACTCTGTAAGGTGTCCATCATATGAAGATGGAAGAGGGATGGGCTGTTATGGAATCCTTGTGGCAAGCAAGTCCACGTGTACTGTTGTCCTTCAAATGTGAAGGTAAACTTATATTGACTCTTGAGGGCCAATGGTAATGACCAAAAACCATTGGAGATATCCAGGGCACTGAACCATTTCTGATCTGGTGTTAACAGTTGAAGCACGTCTGGTGCCGACGCCACAGACGGGGAACAATTGGGGGTGACCTGATTCAGTTTCCTGTAGTCAATAGTAAGACACCAGGCACCTGTGGGTTTTTTCACGGGCCAAACAGGAGAATTGGCGGTGGAAACGCAAGTTCTAATCACTCCATGCTTGAGGAGTGACTGAATTGTTTCCCTGTGAGAGGGCAAGGCTTCAGTGGGAAATGGGTATTGCCTTTGTCTTTCATGTGCTGGGCCTGGCACCTCGATAACGGTATGCATTCTGCCACAATCATACTTATTAACTGCAAACGCTTCCAAATGTCATTGCAAAATAGGTAGGAGTTTTGGGAAAAGTTCATGGTTCTTGAACAAATCTATTACATCATACTCTTTGTTGTTGATCGATATTGTTGCCACAGCATGTGAGTCAGGAATTAGGATTGTATGGTATTGACCTTGGATGTATCACAGCATGTTAGCTAGATCACCACACAGCCGTGTGGTGCAGAAAGTCAATCCCAATGATACTAGGATGATCATGCAACACCATTAGTTGGAACGCATGTGAGGCCTTCAAATGGCCTAGCTCTACCGGTAAGGGTAGAGAATGGTATGCAGGTAGCCTAGTACCATCAACTCCTGACATATTGGTCTTCCATCCGGTAGACCAAGGGGACGTGTCCGGGTGTTCATCATGTAACACAGATACAGCTGCACCTGTATCCAATAAGACAATTAGTTGGCGGCCCCCGACCTCGGCCTCGGTGCAGGGCCTTCCATTTGTATCCAAGACCAGCTTGTTTACAATGCGGACTGGGGCCTGTAATTGTCAATCCGTATTGCTAGAGGCATGCAGGGGCTGGGCCTGACTTGCATGAATGACTTCACAATGTTGCACTGATGCAATATAAGGAGGCGCTTCCGGTTCAGGCTTGTGTGGGCCTGAGAGCTCGTACTTCTGGTATCTCCATGACCAATATTGGCATGTGTCGTCGGTTGTACAGCTGCAAGGGTCTGTGCGGGAACAGTGTCCACTACAGAGCGCACTTGTCCCAGGAGCTCTTGGAATTTTTGATTTTCTTTGGTTATCTCCTTGTATGAGGGACCCAATCTTTGTAATGACTTCCCTCTGCCCTTATGCTTTCTGTTTCTGGACCAATTTCGGTTCCCACTCCACTGTTGTTGTTGGCCTTGTTGGAGGTTTTGTTGGTTGATAGCTGGAGGGGCCGATGGATGTTTGGGCTGCTGCTGTTGGGCCTGCCCTTCCAAGGTATAGCGTGTCGCGGTCCCGGAGGCGGGTTCCACAGCAGCAACTTTCTTGGAACCGGAACCCAAATCACGGATGTACAGTAGATACACCCTCTCGGTTTTCCAAAGAATATCGGCAAACCTATCCATATTTGGGTATGTGGTTGGCTCTACCTTCTCTCTCATGGCTGGGATCATGTTCCTAAGGAACAAGGTCTTGTATTCAATAAGATCTACATCTGCAGCTTCTTGTGTCAGATGCTTCCCTGCTCGGTAGGCCATCCAGAGTCTCTGGTGGTAGGTTGCTGGGTTTTCTTTCGCATTTTGCTTTACGGGGTATGCCAGCATTACTCCTACTACACCTGGGCTATGGGCGGAGATAAGCTCGGCTGCGACCTCGTCAAAGGTGGCGCTCCCATCCTGGCCAACTGCTTCGGGGAGTTTGGCCCATAAACCAGGATCGATGGTCTGACGTAGTATTTGGACCTGATATTCTGCAGCGAGGCTGAGCATCTTGCATTTGGAGCATACCTTTTCCAAGTAACAGCTGAGATTGTCAGACGGGCTCATCCGACCAATACTGTCAGCAATTTGCTGAATGGAGTAGGCCATTTGTAGGGGATTAGTCGGTGGTCGATCAGGCAGAGGTAATGCATCTCGCGCACCGTCCAATGCTGCGCGAGCTGCAGCTTCAGCTGCAGTACGAACAACACCTTCCTGAGTGCCAGCCTCCTGGAAAATCTGTCGGATCTGACTTTTAATGGCTTTCATATTTCTTTCAGGAAGAGGAACGTTACCCAATGCTCTATCAATCATGGTTTCAATCTCTTGCCTGTCTTCCACACTAATAACGGCTACCGGAGGCCCCGTTGGGACCAGGCTTAGGCCTGCTCCCCCCTATCATGGGCGCCACCATGTTGGCGTTTCCCATGATGAGCGTCACAACATCGTCGACGTGTGACCTGGGGAGTTGTGGGCGGGGACCCGCCATGCTGTGGATGGCTGGGTGGGGAATCTGGGCCATAGCAGGTGCATGACTGGGTGTTGTACTGTGAAACGTCATCATCAGATAGCTCCCCTTCTGATGACGAGGGAAAGGCAGGGGCTACGCCTCCCATTGCCTTAACATGTCCAGCCAAAACCTCTCACTGATGGCGCAGTTTATCCATCTTAGCTTTACATTCATCATGATTCAGACTTGCAACATCCATATCAACCTGACCCTGCTTCTGCTTTTGCAAAACACGGTACGCGGCACTCAATTCGCGATTGTCCCTATAGGCTATTTCTAAATCATTACGTACCTGATTGATCTCGTCCTGAAGCTCACCCATCTCATCACTCAATTGTGCATTCGCAGCACTCAACAAATCATTCATCTGTACAACTTGACTCTTATCCTGTCTCAAACTTTCACACTCCCGTTTCCAGAGTACACATTTCTTGTTCACCAGCCTGTGCTGAATGATGCAATAGTGAATCTTTTCATTTCGCAGAGATTGGAGTTCTGACTCAAATTCTGCTGTATCTGGACACATTCTGTTTCCTGTAAACCCATCTCTTGCTTAGAGATGCGATCTGCAGATCAAAGATACGAAACCTCGCTTGGGAGGCTTCCAGAGCAGCGTGAAAGTGACCATCAACCCTTTAGCACATCGCTGTTGGTGGATTGTTGGCGTCCTCTGCGTACTGGGTTGAAATCCCCAGTACCGGGTTTTCAGATTGACTTGCGTCCCGCGAAAAATCAGCCTATCCTCCATGGGAGGTAAGGAAGTTTGAGACATCGATTCTCAGTTCTGCACAGATATCTGATACTGTGGCCATTGTGTGGGAGGGAATGAAAATTCAGACTGTGAAAAAGACAACGTGTTGCATATAGATCCACAACACGATTACTTTATACACAGCTGGGCTACTGTAGAAGTTGTAGGCTTGCAATTCAAAGCCACTGTGGAGTGGGTCGAGACGGCATCGACCACACCCAAAAAGTCAGCCAGACTTTGCAAGTATCTACAAACTGTGAGAAATAATGGGAGAGGTGATACGGGAGTGTACACCTACAATTCCCGTGGGGGAGGGAGAATTTACAGCAACAAGTGAAAACTTGCAAACACCAAATTTCACCTGCACACGGTCGCCAATTTGTAAGAGGACTAATCCTCACGTTCAGGTTCTTGGCAATATTGGGAATGCAAGTAATCACAGACAAGTTGCATTCAAGTAATAAACAAGTTTATTACTACAAAAGGGATAAATCACAGTTGCCCTAAGCAGTTCTTACTAATACGAACCAGGAGCCAATGCTAAGCATTCCCTACACCTCGAGGTTTCTCTGTAGTCTCTTGGGATCTCTCGGGTCTCCAAGGTGTAAAGCCTGTGCATAACATTATATACCTGTGATAATTACTATAGTTACCAAGAGATAGAAACATTTCTAGTTACAGAGTTGAGCCCTATTGGCTAAATTAGAGGTGGCTCCACGGTCCAAGATAACATTATATAATTCTGTAAAGTCATCAGTTTTAGAACAAAGACGTTCTTATACAAAGTCTTACATAACAAGATGTAGTGGTGCACATCACCAAAGGATGGCAATGTTGCCTTACATATCATAATTACTTCAAGGACAGGTGTCTTGGCATCTGACAAGTAAGAGACAGACAGAAAATACATGGCATAATATGTGTGCTTTAGCAAGCAAAGTGGATTACAACAATACGCATTATATACTGACATCTACTCTTATACGGTATACACCCTATGTATTAGTATAGCCTATGCCTAAACATTAGCTGTCTATGGTGTACCCCTGAGGGTATCAATTAGGGTGCAAGGAACTCATGTAACAATACACTGACTACTTTTTTGCTCTCAGATAGAGAGAAGGATGGATCAGTCTCTAACACCAGGCTGACACACTGGTCACTTCTTCTCCAGGACAGGGACATACAGGTCTGCCCAACTAAAGTTCCTTCTTTGTTAGCTCATGGTCTCCTTTTCAGGGGAGAACCCCATGACTGTACACTACAGTCACCTGATCTTCCAGATCCAGGTCCTTTCTTCCCTGCCAGGCCACAAGTACTTGAGAGTACTTCTTTGTGCTGTATCTTTACTGATGGTTCAGCATCCGACTATCAGGGAGAACAGATTGCAGGGATGGGTATTTTGGTGATCTACCCTTATGGGAACACTGTTAAGATATCTAAACGCTGTAGTGTACCTTCATCACAATATGCAGAGATGGCAGTGGTTGCCTGTGCCCTTGAGTTCATCCAACATGGAACCCAGGATACCATCATCTTTACAGACTCTAATTGGGTTTGTTGTTCCCTTAGAGAATTTCTTCCCTTCTGGCAGAAGAACTCCTTCCTCTCTTCTGATGGCAGTCCAGTAAAGTATAAAGAATTGGTAATATACATACATGCACTGGCACAGAAATTTGCTCAGAAACTTTATATACACAAGGTTAAAGCCCACACTCTCCATGACCCCTATCAATCCTTCAATGACACCGCAGACACCCTCTCTAAGGAAGGGGCCCAAGGGGGGGACGTCTGGATAATGGAACATCCAGAGGCTAATGCAGCTGTACACATTGCAGCACTCAAAAAGAAATCTGAGTCTTTTTCTCCCTTGGACCTCTCCGCAGCCCAACAGCTGGACACTGAACTCAAAGAAGTGTTCAGATTCCTTGATATAGGTACTGAAGAAAAACTTCCTACACATAACCCTTATCGGAGACATGAAGGTAAGTTACGTTTGTCACCAGATGACAAGCTCGTTTGGTTTCAATGAGACGACTCCCCCAACAAGTTGTGGGTTGTCACCAGACACCTCAGATCTGAGTTCTTGCACCAAGTGCATGACACTCCTCCTGGTAGACACCAGGGAGCAGAAAATACCATCCAGCGACTCAAGACCACTGCCTGGTGGCCTGGTATTACTAAAGACGTTAATCAATACATAGACAACTGCCTTGTTTGGCACAAAATAACCCCATCCCAACCAAATGAAATGCAAACTTCTATCACAAAGACATTCTGGCCCTTGGCATGCCATCCAAATTGACTTTATTGGCCCTCTGACCAATGCCAGCAGAAATAATAAGTATGCTCTTGTGGTAACTGACCTTTTCTCAAAGTGGGTTGAGGCTTTCCCCACTAAGACATGTACAGCAAAGACCACTGCCAAAATCCTGGTAGGGAATATCTTCTCCTGGTGGGGACTACCCCTCAAGGTAGACTCTGACAAAGGAACTAGCTTTACAGGTAAGTTGATGAAAGAATCTCTTGAACTCCTTGGAGTTCAGCAGAAGTTCCACATACCTTACCATCCTCAATCTTCAGGTCAAGTAGAAAGAGCCAACAGATGGATTAAGCAAATGCTTTCCAAATTCATTGAGGACAATCCCAAAACCTGGGATTCCCTATTGCCTTTACTCCTTATGGCAATCAGGGGCACACCCTCAGCCACCACTCAGCTCACACCCTTTGAGGTGATGACTGGTTGACAGATGAGATTACCTGAACACCTGTTGTTTGACCTGTACAACCCTACTGCAGACCGTGTGTCTGTGGATCAGTATGTGGAAAAACTCAGAAAAGACCTCATACACACACACTTGTATGCTGCAAATTGCATGGGCAAAGCCCAGCAACAATCCAAAATACAATTTGACAAACATGCCCAAGAAGTGGATTGGCAGGTTGGAGATCAGGTAATGGTACTTCGATTTGCATATCCCACCCATTCCTTCTCCAATAAGTGGGAAGACCCATACCCCATTGTCAACAAGCTCAGTCCAGCAGTCTATCAGGTTAGACTCCTTCACAACAACAAACTGACTGACAAATGGTTACATGCAAACCAGCTGAAACTATATAAAGGAGCTTAACTTACTTTTCCTCACCCCATCAGGTGGAACTGTACTAACATATTAATCTTTGATCTTCCTTTTCAGATATACTGAAAAGATGGCTATCTTGTTCCTTTATTTCCTCCTCTCAGGAGTGATCCCCTGCATCCAAGGCATGGTACCAGACCTCCTACGACAACTCCAGCACCTCCTTCAAAGGGAGTATCCATCAAAATACCAGATACCATGATCACTGTCCAGGAAGGTTCCGATGCTTATCTCACTGCCTCGGTTATTGCTCCTGACAAATCTACCCTTCAAATTGAGTGTCAAACCACATCACAAGAACAAATTCTCCCTGTGGTCAAACTCTCCAAAGGCACTTTCCAGGGTTGGCCTAATGCTAAATTATCCCCAAATGGTTCTCTGTCCTTGTTACAAACTGCATTAAGACATTCTGGTTTGTACAATATAACTGCCTTAATAGACCCTTCTTACTGTAATTCTTTGTCCAAGGATTCCACTTGCAGATTTTGTGCTATACACCACATGGCTTCTGCAGCCATGTACCTCTCTGTATTGCCACCTACTGACAAACAACTTTTGGAATGTCCAAAGCACAACCCTCGTCCCCACAGTGGTCTCACAGCCACTACCCTCCCAGGTTCTTTGATTAACAATTTATAGTTTATGCATATACCTGTTTTGTTTAATCTTACTTACTGGAATATGAAAGAGTTTGGTATGTGCCACAATACTAATACATAAGCATTTTATAGTACATTATTGCTTGATAGTTTAGCTGCATTTCAGATTCATATGCAGGATCCTTTTGCTGGTGTCTATTCAACTGAACATAGAGGCAATTTCAGGAGGAAGACCCCTCCTGGTAATCTGAATCATAAACGTAACAAACGTGAAGTTGACAGTTCTGATGTGACAGATGCAACAGGTATTGTCACAGGTCTTTTTGGTAAGGCTATGTCTATCTGGAATAAAGCTGACATTGCTGCTATCAAAAGTCATTCCGCAAAGTTCTCCACTGGCTTGGTTAATAATGTTTTACCTCCAATATTGCATGGTGTGGATGGCCTTAGTCAGGAAGAACGATACACTGTATACAACATGCATGACATTGCTAAGGCGTTTACTGATTCTAAAGATAAGATCAACACACTCATACAACAGAATTATAGAGAAGCAGATAAACAATACACTGCTAGGGAAATACTCTGCTCTGCTTATGGCTCCTACATGATCACTACCATCAACAACCTCTTCCGTGATTTAGAATCTGGAAGAATTCCTGATATTATACATGATAGACGCCTCTCCAAATGGTATTGTCCAAGATGTTAAACCTCTAGCTGTGTTTCCATGAATATGCAACAGACTTTGTCTATTCCTCTCTCAACAGCTAGAAATTTGGGGTTTGTGACCAGACAATCTAATACTGGTTCTTGTTTCACTACTAAGAAATGTTCCATAACAGATACCATGTTTGTTTCTTTCACTGTCTCCTTACCACATTTTGATCCTAATACAGCTTTGTTTGACAAGCTTCCACTGGTACACTCTATAGGGTATTTGGAGGAAGACATCTACAGAGAACGCATGGATCTACCAACCCTACTGGTTTAACATTCTTTCCTGGATGCCTGGGTGGCTCCACACATGGACTGCTGTGCCATAAAGCAATATATCTATCTGCGCCGCTGTGATGTGTTTGATGTTATACGCCCTGTCTATGGCTACTCTCCAGACAGCATTGATTGGACTTTCACTATGGATGATGACATCACTGAGAATGGCACCAACTCTTTCAACTCAACTTTGGCTCCAGATCAACTGTACCAGTCTTATCGTGAGGAGGCTCATTGCCTGTCAACATGGATTTTGAAGATGACCTACACCTGCCCTGTCCAGTTGCAAAAGTGGAGACCGCCTACTGTGTGTTCACAGTACAATTCTGATGTCGAATACTGTATTGTTACTAATTAAAAGACTTATACATATGGTTCTGTTACATGTGCTATTGATTACCCCAATTTTTGTTTTGTTCCCCACCAGAAGACTGTTATTGGACATACTGTTATAACCCCCGTCCCCCTTATGGATGCTGATATTATTGGTGGTAACCCAGATTATCTACTCATACTCTCAGAATATTTGCCATACTTTAACATACACATAGACCCACTTACACTTACACTGAAATCACTTTTAGACAGGAAAGACACACACCTCATCCACATCAGCAATAATATTACCAAAGCCAGTGAAGCTGTTCTTGACCTGATTAATGATGGAGATATGAAAAATGCATTAACTAACACCTGGTTAGAAATTACTTTTAAAGGTTTTGTTATTATACAAGCATTTTTGATTTTCACTTTGATTATTATGCTTTGCTGCCTACGACGTACACTACACCAACACTGTGTGCAGCTTGAGTTCCTTTACAAGGCTCGCATGTTGGGATTGTAAACGACCACTGCTCCTGTCCTTTCCCTAGACATTTGTCTGTGTTGACCTTGGAGGCAACAAGGGGGGAATTGTTACACAAGGTCCCTGCACCCTAATTGGTACCCTCAGAGGTACACCGTAGACAGCTAATGCTTAGGTATAGGTTATACTAATACTTAGGGTTAAGGGCCTCTACTGTACAAGAGTAGATGTCAGGATATGAATGCATATTGTTGTAATCCACTTTGCTTGCTAAATGACATATATTTTACCATGTATTTTCTGTCTATTTCTTACTTGCCAGATGGCAAGACACCTGTCCTTGAAGTAATTATAATATGTAAGACAACATTGCCATCTTTTGGTGATGTGCACCACTACACTTAGTTATGTAAGACTCTGTATAAGAACTTCTTTGTTCTAAAACTGATGACTTTACAGAATCATATAATGTTATCTTGGACCATGGAGCCACCTCTAATTTAGCCAATAGGGCTCATCTCTGTCACTAGAAATGTTTCTATCTTTTGGTAACCATAGTAATTATCATAGGTATATAATGTTATGCATAGGCTTTACACCTAGGAGACCTGAGAGACCTCAAAAGACTACAGAGAAACCTCAAGGTGTAGGGAACGCTTAGCATTGGCTCCCAGTTCGTATTAGTAAGAACTGCTTAGGGCAACTGTGATTTATCCCTTTGGTAGTAATAAACTTGTTTATTACTCTAATGCAACGTGTTTGTGATTACTTGCATTCCCAAAATCGCCAAGAATCTGAAGGTGAGGTTTAGACCGCTTGACACCCTCCTCCAGTCCTTAGGTAACACCCATCCTCCCAATGATTTGTTTAAATGGGCAGTCAGTGGTGTCACTAGTTGTCCATTTAGTTCTTTTAGAATTATGGGGTGAATCCCATAAGGGCCCATTGCTGTGTCCTCCTTCAGTTTTAGAAGTTCTTTCAGAACCCTTTCTTCTGTGAATGGACTGGTATTGACCCCCTAACGTGTGTGCTTCTATTGATTGAATTAGGTACCTCCCCTCCTTTTCTTTTGGGAACGTTGAGCAAAAGCATTCGTTCAGTATCCCTGCTGTTTCACTGTCACCCTCTGCAAACCCATCCACCCACCCTCCCTTTAGTAAGCCTCACTATCCCTCCCTCCCTCCCTTGGTCTTTCTTCACTCCCTAATGTACTGATAAAAGGTTTTATCCCCCTTCTTAACTGAGTTGGCTATCTTTTCCTCGGTTTGGACATTTGCTATTCTGACTGCCTTCCCATCTTCCTTCTGCTTAACTGGTACAGTTCTCTGTCCTGCTCCATCTGTGTTTCCCTATACTTCCTGAATGCTGTCTTTTTCTCCTTAACCTCCCCACTACCTCTTTTGAGAACCATAGTGTTTTCTTCCTTCATTTTGATTTGTTTGTTTGTGTCACACAAAGGCCTGTTATCTCTTTGATGGCAGTTTTGTTGTTTCCCCATTGTTTGTCTACCCCTCCTTCTTACCTTTTTGCTAGTACTTTTCTAAGACACTCTCTCATTTTGACAAAGTCAGCCCTCCTAAAGTCCAGTACGCTCACTTTTGGATGGCCTGACTCTACAGCCATGTTTATCATGAACCACACCGTTTGATGGTTACTTGTTTCCAGATGACTACCCACTTCTAAATTTGAGATCCTCTCTCCATCCCCTATTGAGAGTACCAGGTCTAAGATTGCTTCCTCTTGAGTGGGTTCCAAAACTATCTGTCTGAGGTGGAGGAGCTGGAGGAGAGTCTGGTGGCAGATGTTGGGAGACACTGCAGACTGGGAAGAGGAATGGTGGTGGTGTGGGGGGACTTAAATATGCTAGGAACAGACTGGGAGACTATGACATCCTCTGTGACCAGGGAACAGAGGTTGTTGGATGTCTTTCAAGATGTGTCCCTAACTCAGCAGGTGGGGGAACTGACCAGGGAGGCATGGGTACTGGATGTGGTCCTGGCAGACAGTGACCAGATTAGGGGCCTGGACATAAGGGACCCATTGGTGGGGAGTGACAATGCCATGGTCTGGGTCTGCCTGGACCTAGGAGGGCTAGAAGGCTGCACAAAGTCAGAGGTAACTGACTTCAGGGAAACGGATTTTAAGGAAATGGCAAGGATCCTTAAGGAGCATTTGGATGTGATTGGGTAAGACATGGATGCTGATAGTAGGTGGGAAATCATCAGGAGAGGTGTGTAAAATGCTACCAGCACCTGTGCAAGAGTAAGACAAAAATGCTGTAGGGCCTGAAAACCCTGCTGGTGGACCAGGGAGGTCCAGGAGGTGGTGCTGGGAAAGAAGGCAGCCTATAGGCAATTCAAATGCTCAAGGAGTGAAAGAGATCGAGGGGAGTATGAGCTGATGGCTAAAAGGGCCACTTGGGTGGTGAGGGCGGCTAAGGCAAGGAAGGAGCAGAACCTGGCCAGGGAAATTAGGAGAGGGAACAAGGGGTTCTTTAGATACATTGGGGAAAAACAAAGGGTGAAGGGGCAGATTAGCAGGATTAAATCAGGGGAAATATGGGTACAAGACCCGGGGGAGCAGGCTGAGGTGCTAAATGAGTACTTCACCTCAGTTTTCACCAAGGAAAATGGGGGTGCTGCATCATACATGGGAGGAGACAGAGATACTGAGGAGGGGGGACCCTTACCGATTGGCGGGTCTGGCGAAAGGGGGAGGCATCACTGGCAGGAGAGGGGAGGGCTAAGCAGGGAGAAGAGGTACCAGAAGTGGAAATCACAGCAGAGAGAGTGAGGGAAGCCCTCAGCTCCCTTAAGATGGAGAAAGCACTGGGGCCGGATAAATTACATCCTAGAGTGCTGAAGGAACATGCAGATGTCCTGGCGAAACCCCTGATGGAGCTTTTCACCATCTCTCTGAGGACAGGGTGGATGCCCCAGGACTGGAAAGTGGTCCATATAGTGCCTATCCACAAGGGGGGATCAAGGGAGGTGGCAGGGAACTACAGGTCTGTCAGCCTGACATTGGTGGTGGGCAAGGTGATGGAGGGCATTGTCAAGGAGAGGCTAAGGGGGGACCTGGAAAAGTCAGGGTGCCTGGACAATAGACAGCATGGATTCATCCCGGGGAAATCATGTCAGACAAACCTGGTGGAGTTCTATGACTGGGTGACAAGTGCCTTGGACCTGGGTAGACCAGTGGACATCCTCTTTCTAGACTTCAGCAAGGCATTTGACTCTGTTCCTCACATAGGCCTGTTGGATAAGCTGGGAGAAATGGGGATGGGGAACCAGATGATCAGATGGATAGGTAATTGGCTCCAGGACCGGACCCAGAGGGTCGTAGTTGGTGGGATAGTCTCATCCCCAAGGAGGGTCATTAGTGGGTTCCCACAGGGATCAGTCCTTGGGCCACTCCTGTTCAACACCTATATCTCTGACATAAGGACAGGAATCAGGAGTGAGATGAGTCTCTTTGTGGATGACTCAAAACTGGGGGCGGTGGTGGATGGGGAGGAGGAGAGGGCGGCCCTACAGAGGGACCTAGAGGCTCTGGAAAGATGGTCTAGAAAGTGGAAGCTGAGGTTCAATGCAGGGAAATGCAAGGTACTCCAACTGGGAGCCAGAAACCCAGGCCAAGTGTACACCCTGGAGGGGGGGGAATGCTACAAGTCTCGATGGCTGAGAGGGACCTGGGGGTGGTGGTGGATGTCAAGATGAACAACTCGGAGACTTGTATGAGGGCAGCAGCCAAGGCCAACAGGATGCTGGTAGGCATAGCTAGGGGGGATGACCTCCAGAAGGAGGGAAGTGATACTCCCTCTGTATAACTGCTTGGTGAGGCCACACCTTGAGTACTGTGTGCAGTTTTGGAGGCCACACTTAAAGAGGGACATTAAACTCCTGGAGAGGGTCCAGAGGAGGGCATCCAAAATGATTTGGGGCTTGGGGGACAGGACCTATGAGGAGAGACTCGAAGAGCTAAATATGTACACATTGGAAGAGAGAAGGGACCACGGGGACATGATAGAGGTCTTCAGGTACATGAAGAGGGTAAATAGGGAAGGAACAGTCAGGGTGCTTCAAAGGAAGGAGGAGGGGGCCACTAGAGGGCATGAGTGGAATCTGGAGGGGGCAAGATTCAGGGGAGAAAGGAGGAGGTGCTACTTCACTGAGTGGGTGGTGGAGCCATGGAATGCACTGCCTAGGGGGCTGGTGGAGGCAGAGACGGTGGAGGGGTTCAAGAGGGGGTGGGACAGGTACAGGGGAAGGGTTCTGGAAGCAAAATCCAATGCAGCAAGAATATCCGGAACTAGGAAGGGAGAAGCCACAGAAGGCGAGGGGGGGCAGCAAGGTCTACACTCGGTGTTGGGGCTGACCAATCGAGCAGACTCCAAAGACAGTTAGGCCTATTCTGCTGGCATTTTAGTATGTTAGTATAAGGCATGCCCCCTCTAGGGCATTGAGAATGACCCTGCTCTTGGATGTGGCTGCAGCAAAGATGCTCCAGTTAACTTTTGGCATGTTCAGGTGCTCCATCAACAATGTCTCCCCTTTTTCTGCCATCGTAAAGATGCCTTCTATCATTTCCTTGTCCATTTAGTCCCTTTGAGATGGGGGTCTACATACAATACCTGTGTGGATTGTGGTGCCATTTTCAGTCTCTAAGGTGACCCGCAGTGCCTCTTCTCTTCCCTGTTTACTCTTTAGTTCTGTTGCATTGGTCTCTTCCCTTACATAGAGAGTTACTCCTCCTCCTCTTCTACCCTTTCTGTCCCTCCTGTAGAATGTGTAACCTGGTATGTTGACATCCCAGTCATGGTTCTCTGTGTACCATGTTTCTGTGACTGCCACAAGTTCCAGGCATCCTTCTTCTATCAAGGCCACTAGTTCAGGGAGCTTGTTACCCAGACTACTGGCGTTGGTACTCATTGCCCTCCATTTTTTGATTGCCTTAGCCCTTTTAGCTCCATCCCTGTCCTTACTGCCTTTGCCTGTTTCTCCATTAACCCCTGCCCTTCTCCCTGTTGACGCCTGTCTCTTGGTGTTTACCTCACTGACCACCCTGTATTTTGGGGGGACTGGGGGCTGGGATTCCCCTGGTCTTGTTCAGTGCCTCTCCCTTTGCTAGTTTAAATGCTTGCCAATGAAGCATTTAAACCTATCACCTAGGATGCTGGTTCTCATCTGGGACAGATGCAGACCATTGTGCCAGTATAGGCCTGTATCCCTCCAGGTAGACCCAATCCCCAATGAAGCCAAAACACTGAGCGAGCTCTGCACCAATTTTTCAACCTTTTATTGAATACCATGGTGCAGAGCACCCTAGCCTCACTCATGCCATAGACAGGCAGCACCTCCAAGAAGGTTACCATGCATGTTAGTTGTTTAAGGACCCTCCCCAACTCCACAATCTCCTCCTGCACTGCTCTGATCCCATTCCCAGCCAAGTCATTTGTCCCAAGGTGGATATTAACATCCAGCTCCCTCCCCCATGCAGCTTCTCCCATGATCCTCAGGATTCACTCCCATCCCTCCAAGCCATGGTGCTGAGCAGGCACTTTATCTCCATCTCCCCTCCCTCCCCCAGTTCTATCCCCTAACAATTGAGTCCTCCACCAGGAGTTGCTTCCTTCCCCTGTGGGGTCCTGTGCTACACTCCTGTGGGTCTGCTTTATGGAGGTTCCCAGTATCTTCCTTGGTCGCCACTGCAGGTGCCTCCATAGAGGAACCATGCTTTGCCAGGAAAGTGTATGAATTGTGGAGAGGTACAACTGGAGGGATGCACCTCTGTTCCTCCACCCTCACCCTCCCTGAGACCACCATGTTTCAAACATTCCTCTTTCTTGGCATCCTCTGAGGCAGCTGCAGCAGCCCATGGTGGTCCCTGGGTGGGAGAGGAGGTCCCCTGAATCCAGTTCAACTCAGCCTGAAGCCAAGCAACCTCCTCCCTTATCCCAGAGAGATGCCTGCAGATGGGACAACAACACATCCTCCAGAATGTCTGCTGAAAGACTGCTGTTCTAAAGCCACTGCAATACACCACTCCCATAATGTCTTATTTGTTGCCCCTCAACTCTTGTTTTGTATGCTTACTCTTTCCTCTCTCTATTTACTTTTTTGTTTGTTTATTTTTTGTTTTTTCTCTCTACTTTCCTACTGCCTCCATGCCGTTATGGCTCCTGCAGTTCCTGTTCTGGGACAGGAATTTCTTGTATTCCTCAGTGGTCTCCTTCTTACTTGCTCAGAGACAGACCTCCAGCTGCTAGGGGGTAAGGGAGAGCTATTCTTTTCCTTCTAGGATGGTAAGTCTTTTGTACCTCTGTAATCACTCCCTTTCTTATTGCAAACAGAGTTTCTGTTGTCAGTCAAATCCAGTGCCTATAAAAGTGGAACTGGCTAAGGGAGGGGGGTGGAGGGGAAGGAGGGAAGGCTATATAGTACCAGCAGAGGAGTTCTAGCAGCTGCCTTCTTTCTCTTGCTGCTGTCTGTCAAAAGCTGATTAGGGAAGTTTTAAATACAGATACCTGATTTTCTGTTGCCTAAGCCATACCCCCTAATTTCCAGCTTTTCTCTTCACCTAGCTAACAGCACAGATAACAGTTGTGTTCCCTGAACTCAGGCAAGCACACCAACTCTTGTTTTTTTTTTTTGCTTGTTTTTTACCCTAATTGAAGGTCCCAGTAATAGAGATCAAGTTCTTTAGTCCCAGTTGAAGAGTTCTAGCAGATGCCTCCTTCCTGTTGCTGCTCTCTGGCAAAAGCTAACTAGGGATGTTTTAAATACAGACACCTGGCTACCTCCCATGAACCTACCTTTGAGAAAGACACCCACAGAACACTCCACATGTCAGGGTCAGAGAGGGGTGGGCTGTCCTGCCCCCAAAGTATGCAATCCAGATGACTCTAGAGATCCAGGTGGTTGTGCAGGTCTGGGGAGGTGCACTGGGCTGCATTCTGCCCTTGGATCCCTATTTCCATTTTTTCTCCATCTATCATGGTGTCACACCAGGATATATGGGTGAGATGTGCACCCCCAGCAGATCTACTTCCCCACCCATTGAGCTCCTCATTTCCTGTACTACCACTGGGCTTCCACCAGGTGGCAGTCAAAGGTCAAGATGATTGGCAACCCCTCCCCATGAGAGGAGAATAAGCCCTGGTACACTCATTCTTCTCACCCTGCTGATCTCCAGCAACCTATGCTGATTCCCAAACAAATGTCACAGGCATGTCAGGAGGTAAGATGTTTAATATCTTAGCTCTCCATGCCACCATGATAACTGGTTATTATATTGAAATCCAGGTATATTATCAGACTTCCTAATGTTCTTTGATAATTTGGTCTGATTGCTATAGTAAATAATAAGAAAGATGGGGACAACCCTGTCTGGTGGTTTTATTAATATTGAATAATAATGAAATAGTGCAGTTGGTCAAGACTCTGGCCTTTAGGGATTTGTATATTATTTTGATTTATGTTATAAATATATTGCCCAGATTTACCACTAAGTATCAAACAAAGAAGGCCGCTCAATAATATCAAATGCCTTTTCTGCATCCAGGGACACCACCATGGCACGTTAATATTTTGCACACTGAATAATGTGCAAGGCATTCCTTATATTATTGTGTACTGTCCTTCTGCTGACAAAGCCCACCTGAGTAGGGTGTATTATTAATGGTAGCACTTGTTCTAACCTTGATGCTAATATTTTTGTACTGTAAACATTGTAAAATCAGCATTTAAAAGAAAAATTGGCCAGTATGAGCTACATAGAGTCTGATATTTCCCTTTTATTGGTATGACCAGAATCAAGTCTTCATCAAAAGAAGGAGACAGTCCCGCCTCAAAGGAATTAAATAACCAAGCCAAACAAGGAATTTAAATCCCCCTAACATGTTTTTATAAAAAATCAATCGACTACCCATCAATTCCTGGAGTTTTTAGATTTTTGAACCGCTGTATTTCTTTTTCTGTTTCAAATACTGTTGTATGTTTGTGTAATATCTGTTTATGATTTCTCCCTAATTACGGTATGTCCTGTAGGGATTTGTTTCATTAGGAACAGACAGACGTAAGGCAATTATAGTGGGGGGTAGGAGGAAGTAGGCTGTTGGTTAACTAGAATCTGCTGCTTATCCAACAGGTAGGGATATGGGCTGACTAGTTGGGCCAAGTGGTCCTTATCTACCGTCAAAGTATATTTGTCTATATCTCTATGAGTATCTTGAGATTTATATATTTTGTTATAGTAATTTGTATAATATTTTATTAATTCATTAATCATATGTTCATCACTAGTAAGCTAGCAAGCTTTTTAGTCCAATTTTGTTTCAATCATAATTCTTCCTGATTTTTTTCTGATGTAAATATGCCAACGATGTGCTACTTTTATTGGAGTAAGAGTAGGGTTTTGATTGTGTAACTAGCATTAGACATTAGTATTATCAATGTTTCCTTTCAAATTTTATTATGTTCATGCTTTAAGTTTTCAAACATTTTTAGATACAGTTTCTTTTTGCATTTTGATTGCAAATTAAATATTTTGTATTTGTAGTTCCAGATTCTGTAATATATTTTTTTCTTTTTTCTTTTTTTTTAAATTTATTTTTATTTATTGTTTTTTCCGAGTACACATTTGAGCTACAAGTTCATCTACAAGGTTCCAAGTCAACAGAAATTGTACAGTCATCAAACCATAGCAGGGGAAAATGGAAATGTTATAAACTTTCAAACAGGATATGCAAGGACATGTGTACATAGTTTACATAAATTGCAAGTCATTGCCACATGACAGTGCTTTGTCAATGCCATACTAGGATCAGAACAGATCTATTCACAGTATTTACACTATTAGCAAGCCATTTCTGTCCAGTCTTGTATCACACAAGGCCACTGTGGTAATTGTTAACCAGAAGGCTGTATATTGGTAAAGTAAACTTAAGTATTCAGTGTTGTTACTAATAGGTGATGTAACCAGTAGGGGAGATGGAAAAGTGGATAGCTGCAAAAGATCCTTGTCAAGCAAGAGAAGAGTGTGGGAAGGGTAAATGCAGGGGTAACGGTGATCATTAGAATTATCCAAACTATCGTTCTGAGGAGTTACAGTGTCCTGCCAGGTTAAGGAGTCTGAGAAGCTCCCTCTTGAACTGTGCAATATTGTCTACATTTAGTACAATGTACTGGCAGTTGGTTTAACCATTTGGGTGCTCAAAATGCAAAGGACCAACAGGCAAAGCTGGGTTTCCTAAAATGTACTGTGCAAACTTGTCTAGCTATGCTTCTTGTATTGCTTATAATGTTGAGGGCCATTTAAGGGCTTGTAAAAATGGTGGGGGTGAGGACAAGTTGGGAGTTTTTCCCTAAGTGGCTTGCCTGATATCATTCTTTCAGCCAGTGGGAGCCAATCTGTGCCGGCATGAAGATTGCAGGTGTGATTGAATCTGTCTGCATCTAACACAAACTAGCAGACCTTGTTCAGTGTTATCTGCATTCTTTGCAGGGCAGTGTCATTGGCTGCTCCATATATCACCAATCTATAGTCTATGATGGGCAATATTGAGTAGGTGGCAGCAACTCACTTTACCTCTTTCATTAGGTTAGGCAGTGCCTGTATAGCACACCTAGTCTCCTGTTAATGACCTTTGTAATGTTATCAATGTGGTTGGTAAAAGAATGGGATTCATTGATGACCACACCTAGATACTTGAATCTTTGTACCTGTTGAAGCAGAGTGTTGTTATTGTATATTGTAAAGGGACTCATCTTTTTTCTCATTTGGGGACTGGCAAAGAGCATATTTTTTGTTATTTTTCAGTTTATGCTGATCTTATTGTGTGTGAAACATTTACCTAGCTTGTTAAAGTTATGTTGCAGTACATTTGTGAGGGAGTCCTTGCAGGGGTAGCTAGAGTAGAGAACTGTGTCATCTGCATACATGAAAACTTTAGAGGTTGGGCAAGATTCTAGTAACTGGTTTATAAATAGACTAGAGAGAAGGGACCGTAGTATGCAGCCTTGAGGCACTTCTACTGTGAAAGAACTGGAGTCTGAGAACACTCCATTTAACTTTACCCGCTGTGTTCAGCCTGAAAGATAGCTATTAAACCAATCTAACGTGCCAGTTGAGACACCAATTTGTTTGTGTTTATTGAGGATAAGATTATGATCCACAAGGTCAAAAGTCTTGGTGAGGTCAACAAAGACAGACCCCAGAAAGTGCCCTTGTCCAGTGCCCCATGTATGAAACTTGTAAATTCAATCTGTGCAGAATTTGTGCAGTGTAATTTATGGAAGCCAAGTTGTTGGTGGCATTGCAGGTCATGTTTGTCGAGATATTCTGCGTGCTGGGAAGGTACAGTTCTCAAGAGCTTTGAAAATTGGGGACAGGATGGAGCTTGCTTCTTTTTGTATCAGATCATGCAGCAATGACATCTCTTCAGAATGCTTTGAATGTATCCCAATGACTCCTCTTAGGAAAATGCCCTTAATTTATGCCATGCAGTATTTTCAGAAACTTCACTATCTAGATTTTTTCAAAAAATCTTTCAGTTCCTTTTTTAATAGTATTTTTAAAACTAGAGTCAGTAAATAAAAATGGATCCTTCTTCCAAGATCTATGCCTGGTGATGTTCCTGGACACAATGATGAAGCTAAGAGTAGAATGGTCTGAAATGATCACAGGCTTATGACAAATATAAATAATATTACAACACATTTGTGATCCTAATAGAAGGTAAGTTCTAGGATATATATTATGTTTACCTGCAAACAAGACAAAAAGAAAAGAAAAGAAAAAAATTTTTTATTTCCCAGATTTTTAATTCTCCAAAAATCTCCCCTCCAAAAAAAGTGGTTCTATTCTGAAAAGATTCTGCTGCTTTATTCACTGTTCTACATTCAGTGGTGGAGCCTAAGGCATGACTTAGACTCATATTATAATCTCCACCAATAATTTAAGATTGTTGAAATTCTGATAGTTTCAGAAAAAAAAGCACTATAACAGGGTAGAGACATATTATTCAGAGCATATTATATACTGAAGATATTGTACATGAATATACAGAGTTGAGCTATCCGATTGTAAGAATGGTATATCTGCCTTGTTCATCAATTCATTTCATTTTACACAAAGCCTTCATTTAAATGTAAAAACACAAGTGTTTTATTAATACTTACATTTTAATAGTAAGAAAGTATTTTTTAAATTAGTATTGACTGAAACTGAAGAATATATTTAAAATCAGCATTATTTGTTTATTTATTTGAATTTTAATGACTGGATGAGCCCTCTGAGACAATGGTCCCTTTTTCAGAGGTGACCTGGGATTAGTTACATACAGTAGGTAACAGATTATTCATACAGCTACAGAAACATATACAAAAATTAGTTACAAATTATGGTTAAGAGTATTTACACACAAATTAGCTCAAAGGAATTGATCATTGAACAGTTTGCAACCTATAATGTGACAAGTGCTGCAGAAGGTAGGTACTATATAATCATACATTGATAGAGAGTTGGGAAAGCAAAAATACCATACAGTGCTAGCATAGCATAGAAGGAGGTTGCAGAAGTAAGAATTCAGAAAAAGAGTTACAAGGATTCACAGTATACAGTATATGTATATACATAATATAAAAAAAAGGTGTTGCATCAGCATGTAGGCTAAAAGCAAAACAAAAAGGAAGATAGTACTAAATGCATGATGAAAACAGAAAATAGAGTTGGAATCAATGTTACAGCCATTCCTTAGCTTTTATTCGGGAATTATCCACTAAGAGAAAACATCAAATTTAGAGAAGAGGTAAGGGGAAATAAAAAATTCCCTTCCATCATACCTCTCCACTAATTTTCCTACCGTAGTTTCCCTTTATAGATCATTCCTGAAGAAGACCTATGGTCAAAACGTTAATTCTTAATCAGTTTGTTTTTATTTTCAATGTATATTTATGTTATTTATTTATTAGTTTCTTGGAATATTACCTTTGAGCTGGAAGGTTCCACGTTATACATGCAAAAACAGTAACACAAATACAAGTAACAAGGGAACAAAAAGTACAATATAAGTGCAGAGTTACAGAACAAGGGAACATTGGAACAATAAAAGTGCACAGTTAAAGAGTATGAATTTAACATTTGAGTGAATGCATAATAGACAACAACAAATGAGGCAGCCAGGTGATTACCTTCTTACAAGTATATCTTTATACTTATATCTGGATTTCAGTAAGGTGTTTGACTCGGTACCCCACTTTGGGTTATTGACAAAGTTGGGGGGGATGGGGTGGGAAGACAGTTGCTTAGATGGGTGGAAAACTGGCTTACAGATAGAACACAGAGGGTGGTGGTTAGAGGGATTGTCTCCTCCCCTAGGAAGGTCGTCAGTGAGATGCCCCAGGGTTCGGTACTGGGGCCACTCCTGTTCAACGCCTATGTCTCTGATATAGAGACAGGAGTTAGGAGTAGGATGAGCTCTTTGTGGATAACTCTAAACTGCCAGCATTGGCCGACAGGGAGAAAGTAAGAGTGGCAGTCTAGAGGGATCTGGATACCCTGGAGGGTTGGTCAAGGAGGTGGGGGCTGAGGTTTAATCTGGAGAAGTGTAGGGTGTTGCATCTGGGGGTCAGAAACCCAGGGCATGTTTATACCTTAGGAGGGGTCCTACTGCAAGCCACTTTGAGTGAAAGGGACCTCGGGGTGGTGTTTGACACCAAAATGAACAACAGTGACAACTGCAGAAGAACGGCAGCAAAAGCAAACAATATACTGGGCTGCATAGCCTGGGGAATAACGTCCAGGAGGAGTGAGGTGATCCTACCTCTGTACAATGCCTTGGTTAGGCTGCATCTTGAGTATTGCGTGCAGTTCTGGAGGCAGCACCTCAAGAAGGACATAGTACTGTTGGAGAGGGTCCAGAGGAGGGCAACCAGGATGATCTGGGACATGGGTGATAGGACCTATGAGGATAGGCTGGAAGCCCTTGGGCTGTATTCCCTGGAGGACAGGAGAGATAGGGGGGACATGATTGAGGTTTTCAAATATGTGAAAGGGATTAACAGGGGTAGAGCCAAAGAAATGTTCAGGCTAAAGCAAAGGGGTACAACCAGAGGGCATGAATGGAAACTGGAGGGAGGAACCTTTAGGGGAGAACATAGAAGTCATTACTTCACAGAGAGGGTGGTGGAGCCATGGAATGCATTGCCAGGGAGTCTAGTCAAGCAAGGCACTGTGGAGGGCCTCAAGAGGGGGTGGGACAGATGCATGGGGGTACTGAAGCCAAGACTGACGCTCTCGGGGACAAGAGGGGGGAGGAGCAAGCGCTCAATAATGTCTGGCTACCAAGCAGACACGAAAGACCATCAGGCCTATTCTGCTGGCTTCTAGTATGTTAGTATGTTAGATAATATAAACTACATTTCATTCAACATTAATGCATTTTGTAATAATTAATGGGCTTCTTACACCAGGGAAAATAATTTAGTGGCATTTTATGCACCAGTTATTAAAATGAACAGTGAAATAACATATTCTCGCATATGCAGTAATGATAATATAATAATAAACTTTATTTATAAAGCGCACTATCTAAAATCAAAGTGATGTACAGCAATAGTAGGATATACAGTACAGTATGCATTGCTTGAGCCTATAAAAGCCTTTGCTTCACTTCTGTTTCACTATACACCCGAGACAAGTTTATATTACAGAAAGACCTTACTTATTTCTCTGTCTATCCACACTTTAAATGCATCCTTATCACCATAAATTCCATCTTACTCCTTCTATGGTGTTTGACTCCCGTATTCCCATCCCAGCCCAGCTGATTCTCACTCTTGTTTCCTTATTTTCCTTTATTGAGCATATTGTTATTTTACTTTTGTTTCTATTTTTATTTCCTCCTCTTTCCATCTTTGATTTTTGTCTGCCATCTCTCTCTCTATCTTTCTCTCTCTGTATTCATTTCAGTCTTTCCTATCTTATTAGCTTTACACATCAATTGCTTTCAAAGACAAAACTGGTAAGATGCATATTTCAGTGTGCCCTGCCTTCCAAAACAACATGAGCAGGGATCCACCAATAAATAATTGCATCAGCATTACAGACAGTATCCCTGATGGTTGAGCACCTGCTGACCGGTGATTTTGTACCAAGTGCCTGTCATATTAACCTCTTTGTTGTTACTGTTAAAAAATTATAAACACTGTCTAAAAAGGCTACTGTCTGTCTAATTGTCTGCCTGGTCTCAGTGGAGGATAACACATTATGCTGGGGTACTGGAGGGCTATGCATCTGGGGAGCTAAAAAACACAAAGCACACTTTTATCTTGTATTTGGGATACATTCTCATGATAAAAATTTATTAGTGCTTTATAGTGGGAATATCCACAGTTTTAAACACTTAAACATCCCTTCTATGAGTTTCACCAAACCAGAAATTCCACCCACAGCAGTTTGAGTTCATGAGGTAAAAAGCTACTCACCCCACATGTGGCCAAATACTTAAGGCAGAATTCATGATGGTTGTGCACCTGGTGACCAGTGATTGTGGAGTAGGTGCATGTCCTATAAGCCTTTCTGTTTATCACTGTTAAAACAACTACAAAACCTTTCTAAAATAGCTACTATATGTCTAGTTGTCTGCCTGGTATCTGTGGGGGATATCATTGCATGCTGAAAGCTGAACAACAGCATATTTTTAGCCTGTGTTTGGCTTTGGGCCCTTCTCTTTTCCCACCCTTGGTAGAAAAGCCAGGCAGCATGTCAGGAATAGGAGGTCCAGCACCAAGGGTGAGTAGAGTGTTGGAGGATGGGGAAGATTGTGGGTGTGATGAAACAAGTGAAGTGTGGACTGTAAGGATTAAGTTGCTTTTATGCTGACTATGAGAGGAGCTATTCCCCCATATTGAACCTCAGGCTTCAGCCCTCCCATTTCAGTGTGCTGTGAATAGCAATTGTGCTTGTAGACACTGATTAAGCTTTTGTCCTTTCTCTAATCCCACCCTTGGTAGAGAATCCAGGCAGCATGTAAGGAATAGAAGACCCCAAAAGATGACCTCCTCCAACTCATGGAGAGTGTGACCAGTGGCATGGAGAGGATTTCCCCCCAGTGGAAACCTTTGAAAACCTATGGCTTTTGATCTGCCCAACCTCTGGGCAGTCTATGAGGAGATGATCCGAAATTCTCGCTTGCTCTCTGCTTCTGGATTAACTGATGAAATCCATCTTCCAAGTCTCTCGATGATGACCGCAATGGTGACATTCTTTGATGCTGAATGAGCTGCTACAATTAGAAAAGAATGTTCTGGAAGGGAATAATGGTTGAGCCAAGTCGATGCAAAAGTGTTGATTGTAATTGCAAGGTTTGATGTAAAAGTTAGGAATGCAATAGGTTGTTCAATGTGAGCAGTACTAGTCAGGAAGAATCGTAAAGTACAGAATGAAGATAACTTTTATACTGCAGTATAAGTAACTCTGGTGGATTGGGTTAGAATTGCCCAAATGATGGCCTTGGTTGTGGAGATGATACTCTAAGTTATGATGTTGCTGAATCCTAGCAGATCACTTTATGACAGTCTGCTGAATGGTGGAGATGATGGAAAGGACCGAATTGGAAGTGAACATGAAATGACTGCTTTGATTGGATAGCCCTTGTAAATAATGTCCACTGTGATTGATTGCCAGAAAACTGTAGACTGTCTGGAGGGACCAGCAATGACCTTGTATGAAGGCAGCATCTACTATTGGGTAAGTAAGATTACTGAAGGTGATGCAGGAATGATTGATGATTGAGGAGGTCAGGCACTTTATTGTAAGCATGATGAAGCCACAGAGCTGTGGCTATAACATATATGCAGCAAATCTGGGCAGATGGAATAGTTACAATTGAGGTCAGTTGGCTTGACTCCCAAGATTTGAATAGGCCAGGCTAGAATGTTCAGTTGGCTTGATGGATGGAAGAGTATGGAAGGTTTGAGTGAGCTTTAGCAAAGGAGAGACATATGAGCTTGATGGACAATCTTGGCTTGCTGGATTGCTGGAGGAAGAGACGTGATAAGCTGTTAGAAGGCAAAGGAAGTCCATGGGGAAACAGATGCACAGGGAGTAGGACTAAGCAGGTTGACCAGAGAAGTGACATAAAATATCTCATGTTGAGAATGCCCACTGTACTTTGGTAAATAAATGTGCCAATGCAACTCCGGCAGTTGCAAAAGAGGATCAATGGGAATTGTAGAAATGGGGTCCTCCATAAAGGACACTTAAAGCAGTGATAAAGTGTAGAGAGGAGTCGGAGTCCTCATGAGTCCTCATGACTGGATAGCAATGTGGAATAAATCACATTGGGGTAGAGGCCTAATGCTTGGACAACTTTAAACACAGTCAATTTCCTCTTGAAGTGGGGATCCATAGACTTTATATCACAGGATTGGAATGTTACAGCGGTATGTGATTCGGACATCACTAAACTGAAACTTGAGCAGTGGAGGCTCTAAGGAGGGCAGAGAACTGATGTGGAATATGACTCGGAGGAGCTAGAGCAATAGGTGCATGGCTGGTGGATAGACTGATAGCAAACAGAATGCAGGATCAGAAGATGAAGTAGGCTGAGGTAGGAAGAGAACTGAAATAGCTATGAAATGGGATTGCAGAGTAAAAAGTGAAGGCAAGTGAAGCTATGAAGTCTCAATATCTGATGAAGGAGCTGGACCCTGTTCAGGAACAGGCTGGCTGAGATCAGGACCCAGAACAGGGTGAGATTTTGAAGAGAGGTAGCAATACTATGATTCTATGTATGAATACAATAAAATAGCAACTATGTTTATATTTAGAATTGGAACTTACTAAGTTGAAAAAGGAAACTACAAAGTTATAAACGTATAAATGTAAGTGTACAAATGTACAAAAAGAGCTGCTTTATAATATGATTTATATTACATTCATTGCTTTGCATATTTTATTTAATTATTCTTTGAGATAATTGATATTGCTGCCACTGGTTAGAATCCCACCAAGACTACTGACATTGTGAAAAAAAAACAATTAATTGCAATTACCGGAAATGGTCACTAGATGGAAGAATAGCACAAATTGTCTGTATAAAAATGGATTAACCAGCAATGTCAACAGTATCCCCTTAGAAAGACCACAGGTTGAGGTGGTAGGGGTTGTGTGGTGAGGAAGCGACATGCTGACACTTTGAATGTGTACGTGTTCAGCTTGCGGATTTCAGCAGCATGGAATAAAACCTATTTGATTTTGTAACTTACTGCATTTGGAACTTTGTTCTGAAAGCTGCTACTGTTTTAGAGTGCTGTCTTTCTTGAACTGGCATTTTGTTTGGGGCTGACAACCCCTGGTGGAGCACTGAGACCCTATCCATTGAGCACACCACACCTTTGGATTTCTCTTACCTAACTAGTGATGTACGAACCTCTGAAAGTTCCACCTTGTGAAATTTGAGGTTTGAACCCCCCCAAAAGTTACATAGAAACATAAAGATTGATGGCAGATGGGGACCAAAGATCCATCTAGTTTGCCCTGACCATGATCTACCTGGTTCTATTATGTAGAACTGATAGAACCAGGTTCCACCTCTTCAGGGCACACAAGTGCCCTCCCCCCTTCAATAGCCAATCACTAGAGGCTCCTTTTACTGAGTGCTTGATATACCTTGTCAACTGTTAAGAAATACCTTGCTGAATTTTGCTGTAATACACCAGGGGGCTAAGAACAGGGTTGGCATTTGCTCCCTGCCTTACTACTCTGCTTGTGTGCACTGGGGGACTGTGGGATAGTGGAGGACTGACTGGGTGCTGTATTGAAATCTTGAGGCACAAATCTCTCCCTCCAGCACAGCACTCAACATTTATTTTTATTACTGCTCCTGATTACACACTAGGAGAAGCCTTTTTAAAGACTAAAGCTTTCAGTTTTACAAATTCGAACTTAGCGCAAAATTGGAAGTAGCGGGAGAACACACTTCCGGTAATCACGAATAAAAAGACTCGCTCAGCGAGCAGGGCGAGTGTGCATGGGGCCGCGTGCAGAGACGCACGCAGAGACACGCGCATCCCACGTGGGTCTACTGTGTCCACCGGGACCACCTGGACTAGGCAACCCCACCAAGACATATTCATCCGAGGTAATAGAAATTACTAAATCACTACGTTAGCATCCTTATTAACACAAGACATGAAGAGAACAAACAAAATGTGTTCGGAGTGTAAAATGTATACTACTGGTAAACAAGACCCGAAATTTTTATGTGATAAATGTATTCTAATTGGGAATTTACAGGAGGAAATTAAAAAACTACAGCCAAGTGAAAACATTAGCTCTGATATTAAAGTACTTGAAGAATACATCGACCATATGTCATTACTTGTAGAGGCCAATACCTCCACCTCTGAATGTCTGAGAAACTCTTTCTCTAGTGACGCACCATTTAACTGTTTACCACTCTCTATTCTAGCTGAACACCCAACAAATTCCTCAACTCCTTTAACCACCACTATTAAAAACTCAGTGGACTCTCCCTCACAGCCTATGAATTGGTCTTTAACCTCCTCAAAAACTCACATTAAAAACAAAATTGCTACCAAACCATATATGATCCCACTTACTAATTCTTTTGAACCCCTCAACAAATTGGATGAGGAAGTATCCATTAACTCATTAGGCACCATCGAGTATGTACATGACAAACCAGTCATGAGTAGTTATAAGACACCAAAGAACGAAATACCTGAAACCCCAGTACTTAAGTTCCCCCATAATATAACCCCCCTGAACATTCCCTCTGTGTCTCAATCTATACATGTTTCTGATACGCCTTTACCATAAAAACAAATATATGTATTGGGTGATTCCATAACAAAATACATTGACCGAACAGTTTGTAACCCTGACAAAGAAAACTGGACTTGTTCTAGCTATAGAGGAGCTAAAATAGCTGACCTTACTTTAATGGTTAAGGAAATTTTGTCAGAATCTGGAAAAAACCCTTAGTGGTTACCCATGTTGGCTCTAACGACATCACACAATCCCCACTTCATCAGATCAAGCAAGATTATGTAGCCTTATGTAATGTACTAACTGATTATGGTTGCATTATATGTCTGTCTGAAGTTCTACCTATTCCAAGAGCAACTAGATACATTAACAATAAAATAAAAGCATTAAATGAATGGATCCGTAAGTGGTCTTATCGACAGGGCATAAACTGCTTAACTCACTGGGAGGAGTTTGAGGACAGACCCTCACTCTTTTGCTGGGATGGTTTACACCTCAGTAGAAGAGGTAGTTCAATATTAGGGCGAAAGATAAATTCCATAAACAGTCATTTAAACTAATAGGAAGGGGGGGGGATGAGGGCTACACCCATCTCCTGTAATAGCAGTCCATGTACACCCCATTCGACTAATTTCAATAACCTTTCTTTAAATGCCAGATCATTCACAACCACCAAACTCGTGGAACTTGAAATTTTTGCTAAAACTTCAAACTTAGCGCTAATAGCAATCACTGAAACTTGGGGGAATATGGATAAAAAATGGAGAACAGAAATCTCTGGCTTATTAAACATTAAGTATTAAACACTACTTCCAAAACAGAGTAGACACAAAAAAAGGTGGTGGGGTCAGTCTGTATGTTCGAGATGACATTCCATCATATGAATCATCAACTATCATACACTCTGAAAGTATTTGGGTTCATATTAGGCCCACCAGTACCCACCAATTCCTTATAGGTACTTGCTATCATCCCCCTTCATCTGATATTGATCAAACCAAACAACTTTGTAGCGAAATCACCCAATTAGTCAATAAAGATCCGGTTCTTATTTTAGAGGACTTTAATCTTCCCACTATAAACTGGGATGCACTTTCTGGAATTAATAAGCATGACGAACAGTTTCTGTCAGTTATAATTAATTTGGGACTAACTCAATGTGTAAAACAACCAACTGGGGGAAAATATATTAGACTTAGTTATAACTAACCTGGAGACTCACATATCTGACATTCAATTACTTAATCCCCTTGGAAATAGTGACCATTTATCTCTTTTCTTCTCTATTCAATTACCTCTATTACCCAAAACAAACAAACTAAAAATTAAACAATGTAACAGGGCAAACTTTATAGCTATTAATCAACAGATACAATCCCTTAACTGGGAACAAATAATGCAACCAATGAATACTGAAACAGCTTGGAGCTATTTAAAAACTAAGATTTTGGAATTGGAGAAAAAATATTTCCCCGACAAATTCAAGTATAACAATAAAGGGAAAATCCCCCCATGGTTTAACTGCCATATTAAATCTTTAATTAAACAGAAAAAAAAACTATTTACAGCTCTAAAAAAATGCTCATCAGATCAGGAAACTAACATTCTCTCCAAATACAAAGAGGTGGTTAGACAATTAAAGAAAACCATTTTATTAGCCAAACGTAATTTTGAATTCAAAATTGTACACACAAAGGACAACCATAAGGCTTTGTATACTTACCTAAATGGCAAGAAAAGTAACAACAACACAATAGGTCCCTTGATATGCAACAATCTGACTATAACATCTGATATTGAAACAGCTTCTGAACTGAATAAATATTTCTCATCAGTTTTCACTCCTGAACTTATTAAAGCTACTTTTTCTACAGTGGACCTTAAACTTGAAACATATGAAATTCTGTTTCAGGATATTCAATGGGTCTTTGATACCCTCAAACATCATACTAGTTCTGGTCCAGACAATATTAGTTCCAGATTCCTTATAGAAACTAAGGACACAATATTTCTTCCCCTGACTACTATTTTTAAAAAATCACTGCATGAATCCTCAGTCCCAAATGACTGGCGTACTGCTACTGTCACACCTATTTTCAAATAAGGCTCTCATTCCAAAATTGAAAATTACAGACCTATTAGCTTAATATCCATACCATGCAAACTAATGGAAAAAATAATTAAACATCAACTTGAAAAAGAGATGTCTATATTAAACATTAGTGATGAATATCAACATGGCTTTAGAACAGGATACTCATGTACTACAAACTTGATTAGTTTTTACAATTATATTAGTTCCAACCTCGACCATAAAATACCCACTGATGTCATTCTTTTAGATTACAGTAAGGCCTTTGATAAAGTATCACATAGTATCTTGATCAATAAACTAAACCGATTAGGTTTTTCAGCTCCCATCATATCCTGGATAAATAACTGGTTGTGCAGCAGAACACAGAGTTAGGGTAAATGGGGTACTTTCAGGTATGGATAACGTGACAAGTGGTGTCCCGCAGGACACCGTCCTGGGTCTAGTGTTGTTTAATCTTTTTATCAGTGACATGTGTATCTCACCACACAACACAATGGTGGTTAAATTCACCGATGATACTAAACTTGGAGGAATGGTAAACACCCCTAATTGTCATAACTTGATTTTGGATCTCCTCCTACTTGAACAATGGGCCAGTACTAATAAAATGTACTTTAATGTAGCTAAATGTGCTGTACTACATTATGGAAAAGATAATCCAAAACAAAAATATTACCTGAATAACAATATAATTAGGGCATCTTCTACAGAAAAAGACTTGGGCATCATGGTGAATGACAAATTATCATCCTCATCCCATTGTTCAAAAATCGCAAATCAAACAAATGCTTTACTGCGTAGAATTAACAAAACATTCATTTCTGAAACAGAAGAATGCCTATTGTCACTGTACAGGTCACATGTAAGGCCATATCTTGACTACGGATCACCATTTTGGAACCCTTACTTAAAGGAAGATATAAACAAAATTGAACAAATACAACATAGAGCTGCCAGATTAGTACCACATCTTATTCATTTAGAGTATAATAGCAGATTAAAAAAAACTGGACTACATTCTCTAGAACGAAGACGAACCAGAGGTGACCTTTTACAATTGTTTAAAATACTTAAATCACCTGAACAAATGAAACTATGTGGTATTATCTACTCAACAAGAAAAATAGTACTGAGACTGCACAACAGATAAATAGAAATAGAAAAAGTAAACAACAATAAGAGACTAAACTTTTTTACTATTAGAACACCCAGATTATGGAATAAATTACCGTAAGATATTGTCAATTCAACAAATATATTAATATTCAAGAATAAATTAGATAATTGGATGAATTAACGGGACCTGGGTGTATGATCCATCAATATGGAGGACAATCTCGATGGGCCACTGGCCTACTTTTGTCCAAGTAACCAAGTAACCAGCCCATTGAGTTAACTTCCCAGGCATCTAGTGATCCCCCTCCCATTGATTAGCCTGATGAACAAATTAAATTAAATTTACATTTGACTAGTGCCCCCCCAACCGATAGCAGATTGCTGGCCCATTACAGTAAATTCTCTGGTATCTAGTGGTCCCCGCCCCTGCCGATCATAGCAAGCCTGCTGTCCCCAGTGTATCCTCCCTGTGCATCTGGTCTGTGTGGTGTATGTGTGCTGCAGCTCACCATGCATGGTCTGGCACCCATGCCACCACACATTGTGTGTCCTAGCTGTGTGATGGCCCTGTGCCTGTATGGCACCCTACTGCCCAGGGGATCCACTGTTCCCTGTGGGTGGCACCAATAATGTAGACATTGGTGTGTCACACCACCAAATGTCTATGGGTCTGTGCCACCCGGTGTTGTGCCCATGTTGTGGTTGCATTGTTTACATGTATTAGTGGCCATAGCTGTTGTATTGTACCTGGTGGCGCCATCATCCCTGCATTGTGTCTGTGGCCCCTGTTCACCTCTGCCTTCTGTGCCCTCATGCCATTGGTGCCTGCGTTGCTGCCCCTTTCACTCCATCCCATGTGCGCTGGGCACATTGGCATGCATGTGGTACTGATTGCTGTGTGTTCCACCTTGGGGCACTGCTGTGCTTGTGTGCATGTGTGTCACCAGCTGTGTCTGCTGTGGACCCACTCTCTCCAACTGCTGTACCCCCCTTCAAATGTCTGTACACATCCTTTAAGTTCGCTGTCCCCTAAGTCTGTGCACAGCGGCTGTTCGGTTGGCTTTCCATTTCTCTCGGGGGGGGTTGTACACGTCTCTCTGTCCTAGGCGATGGGCATTTACACGGCTTCTATATGGCCTCCTCTATCTTGGGTACTCCGCATACTGCTGGGACTGTTGGCAGTGGGGTTTATGGGTTGGGGCGGGTACTCGTGGCACCTGTACACATGCGGTTTGGGGGACCAACGTCACTGCCCTCATGTTTCACTGTTTTGTCCAGTCTGCCATTCTCACAGTGGTTTCATTTTGCTGCTGTGCATGGGCACACTATCTTGCCATGTGCAGTGTATCTGTTCAATGGCATATCTTGTGTCTGGCTTTTCAGGGTGGTACGTATGGCTACTGTTCTAGTCCAGCCATGCTAGTGTCCTGTACAGTGCGTGTTCGGTAGGTATGCCTGTCTATGGCCCTGTTTGTGTGGTGTAGTGCCATCTGTGGGGGGGGGCACTGGCCTGTGCACTGTTTATGACAGCGTTTACCTGTTCTAACGTATGTGGCCTTCCACTGCAGTATCTGTTTACGCCATCTGTTCTGGAATAGCGTTTCCATGCTGCTGATGTGTTACACCTGTTGTAGGCTGCATTATGCAGTGGCATATGCATTTTCTGTCATATCTGTGTCATAACTTGTGGTGTGCATGGCAGTTGTGGCTGCATCGTAAGTGTCCTCTTGGAATCACGCATGTCGCATCTCACTGGTGTAGCTTGTGATTTGTGCCATCGGCACTGGCATACTGCATTTACACCTGGCATATCTGTCTTGAAATCAGGCCCCTGGTTCTCTTTCTCTTTCTTTTGTAGCTGCTTTTTTGAAGTTTGAAGTTTGAAGTTTATTGTTCTAGGAATTAATACCTTTGAGCCAAGGCTCTTTTACAAAGGTTCCACATCATTAAGTACAAAAACATAGTAGTCAGTGTTACAAACAATCAGTAAGCCATTTAACAAGGCTTAACAAGACTTTAACAAGCCACTTAAACAGTAACATTTATGAACAGAAAAGAAAAAGGAACTCAGAGGCAGTGTCAAGGGCAAGGAATAAGGATTGGAGAGCTTGAGAGGGAAGAGAGGGAGAAATAAGAAGTTTAAGAGCAGACAGAACCAGGTTAGTGGTACTCAGGTTGTCTTTGTCAAAGAGGAGACCATGGTGGTTGAGTGAAACAAATGTAAGTGCACTCAATGGGATGAGACTTTAGTCAAAGCAGTCACAGGAGCTGGAGGCTGTGAGGTGAGCATAAAGTATGGATTTGAAAGCTCCCAATGTCGTGGAGGATAGGGAGGGCAGGTTAAGGGCATTGTACCATGTAGGGGCACGGTATATAAAAGATCTTTGTCCCTGAGCAGTCCTGGCATCTAGGGACAAGGAAAGGCTGGTGGTCAGATCTTCTGGTGGTATGAGTGTTATTGTTCAGGCAGAGCAGGTCCAGGATACATGGAGGAGTGAGTCCCAAGATTGATTTTTTCACCATCACGCAGGTGAGATACATGAGGCGATTGGAAAGATGCAACCAACCGGTTTCTGTGTAGAGGTCACAAGTGTGGGTCCATCTCTGTGCTCCAGTGAGGAGTCGACAGGTTTTTTTTAGTGCTGTTGAGATGCGCTTTAGTGCAGTAGTAGTAGTAGCTGAGCCATAGACAATTAGACCATAATCTATGATTGAGATGATGGAGCTTTGAACAGCAATCTTCAAGGCAGCTTGGTTGAAAAATTGACAGTTCTGGTACAAAATTCCAATGCGTTGGTGCACTGTTTTTTGCAGGGTTATTGATATGGGCCACAAAAGTAAGACATTCATCAAAAGTGATACCAAGGTATTTGAAGGTGTTCAGTTGTTCTAGTGTATTTCCAAGAGAAGTTTTTATGATGAGTGGAGTATGCCTATTTCTGTTTTGATGATTGGCGAAAAAAATGACTTTTGTTTTTTTTGATGTAGGACCAGTTTGTGCTCAAGGAATCACTTTTCAACGCATGAGAAAGCAAGCTGCAAGCTCTGTCGTAGTGGATTTGGATCCTTATGGGAGGAGAGAATTGCAGCATCATCAGCATAGAGTATTAATTTTTCAGGGCAGGATTTGGGAAGCAAGTTTAGAAATAGGCTGAAGAGGAGAGGACCTAAAATTGAGTCCTGGGGAACACCAGAGAGGACTGGTTTGGAGTTAGAGAGAACCTCAGAGATTTTTACTGTTTGAGAACGTTGTGCCAGGTAACTTTTTACCTAGGCTCCAGGTCCATCAGCTAGCCCAATGTTGAGCAGAAGAGAGATTAGAAGACTATGGTGAACAGTGTCAAAGGCCTTTGTGAGGTCTATGAAAACAGCTCCGGTTAAATAACCCTTGTCCAAGGCTTTGTGAGTTTCACTAGAGAAATCAAGTAGGGCCGTCGACATACTGTGTCCTTTCCTAAATCCGTGTTGCTGAATGCAGAGTAGATCGTACTTTTGCAGGTAGTCTGATAGTTGATCCGCCACGATCCGTTCAAGAGCTTTGGAGAGGGGTGGAAGTATAGATATGGGTCGATAGTTCCCTGGTGTGGATTTGTCGCCCACTTTATGCACTGGTGTGACTATAGCAGCCTTCCAGGTGTTGGGGAATTAACTTTGGCACAGGCAAAGGTTGAGAATTTTGGTGAGGGGGTGGATCACTTCTTCCAAGGTGAGGGACAGAAGTTTTAGATCAATGGTGTCACTGCTATTTCTAGATTTAGAGCAGGCCTTTTTTATGTATCTGTAGGCTTCATATGTCTTAACTATTTTAAATTGAAATAGCGGTTTGTCTGGCGAGGTGGTTTGGGATATGAGTTTTGGAACTGACAAGTCCTGGAAGAAGTCTGGTGAGAGGACACCACTGAGGTCAGTGAAGGTTTTATTTAGGGCATCATCCATAGTCTTAGGGTCACGGGTAGTGGAGTCATCAATGTTCTTTGCCATGGGAGAGGATTTAGACTGTTTGCCCGTAATATTACGTATATTGTCCCAGAAGGATCTCTCGTTACCCAAGGTGGTTTCTAGAGAATTCTTGAAATAGGAGGTCTTCATTTGCCTGATTTGTGAAGTGCATAGGTTGCACCCTGTTTATAGTTAAGTGAGTCTGTTATGGAGCCTGTGGCCCTGGCTATAGCCCAAAGATGGTCACGTGCTTTAAGGTGAGCCAGTAGTTTGGCTGTTAGCCAGGGATTAGAGAGGGCTTTGATTTTACGTTTTTTGAAAGGTGCGTAGGTGTCACAGGCAGTGTTGAAAGTTTTAATGAAGAAGTCTAGGGCAGTGTCCACATCCAGCGTATTGTAGATAGGGGACCAGTCTTGTTGTAGGAGGCAGGTCTTTAGCTTAACAAGGTTTCTGTGTGGTAGCATTCGACTTAGGATAGTTTTAGGAGGTAGTTTGTGGAATTTATTTGTCCAGACACAGATCACAGTGGAGTGGTCACTGAGGGAGTCGGAAAGAATGGTGGTGTTTTTCATCCAGTCTGGGTGATTAGTAAGAATCCAGTCAATGAGAGTGCTGGTTCCAGTCTTGTAGTTTTTTCTAGTAGGGGAGTTGACCATCTGTGTTAGGTTGGTTGCTAGGATAGTATCCCTGCTGGGTCCGATATCTGAGGCAAGCCAATTTATATTGAAATCACCGAGAAGGAGGAGCTCAGAGTCAGGAGGTTGTAATCTTGCAAATTCAAGGATAGACTGGAGCTCGGCTCATGGGTCTTCAGGGGGGATATAGACTGCAGCCACAGCAAGCACTTTGTTATGGGCACCAAGGAGAAGCTTGACAGGGAGAAGTTGTACTAGGGTGTTTTCTTGGGAGAAACTGGCAAGGTGGCATGAGAGGTAGTCCTTTATATAGATAACACATCCACCCCCCTTTCTGTTTACCCGGTCAAGTCTGAAGAGATTATAGCCTTGGAGCGAGATTGCATGATCTGGAGTGCTAGGTGTTAGCCAGGTCTCAACAATTACAAGTATGTCAGGATTATGTTGTCCAATAAAGGCTTGAAGAGATGCCAACTTAGGAAGGAGACTGCAGATATTTAGGGTAGCAATGGATAGCCTGTTTTCAGTTTTTGCAGGCTTTATCTTAATGTTTGAGCCCGGACCAGGGTTTAGATGGATCCCACCAGACATGAGAAGTAGGAGGAGCAGCAGTTTGAGGGATACCTCCTGTAGCTCATACCATGTAACGTCTTTCTTCTGCATGCTGCAGGTTTGGATACAGTGCAGTCACGTAGGGTCCCAACAAAGGAGGGTTGCTAATGACAGGTGCTCAAATATGATTTTTCCAGCCAGGGCAGTCATTTGCACCCAGTCCTTAGTAATGGGGTGCCTTAGATAGAAATAAAGGGTATTTGCCATGGTTCCATAATGAAGGTAGGATGTCAAGATGCTTACAGTGGGGGGGTTGCATGGGGTAGGAGAAGAGAGGAAGTTGACACAGTGGATAACAAATGGAGAGAGAGATAGAAAAGACAGGAGGAGGTTTACATGGGTAAACCCAAGGCTCACACATGAGCAGGGACAGATCAATTTCAGTGGTGTGCCTCCAGGGGGAGGATTTGACCCATTGCCAAATGATGTAAAATAATCAGATCCACAGGAAAATGACCAGTAAACTGTTTGATCTATGGTAACAAGACAAAGGATGTGTTAAATTCCTGGAACACTGGCCTGGGACATATGCAGGAAGTTAAAACCCTTTGTTAGTATCTCCCCTTTGTTTAAATAATTGTGAATGGTTCCCAAAGACATGCAGTTCCCTTTAGCAACAAGCATACCTCTCAACTGTCCCTGATTTTCAGGGACGTCCCTGATTTTAACTCAAAATTTTACTCTGTCCCTCCTAAAATTTGTATTTCCCTGACTAAACTGTGGGGATTGTAAGCACAAATTAATGTCAAACATTAAAGTTACAGACTTGCTCTAATTTAGAAATTGCATTTTACACTAAGCCACTTATTCTACCAGCTTCATGAGTGAATATCACTAATTCGGAAAATGTGTCCCTGATTTTGGTCCTTTGTCCCTGATTTTTTCAAGCCTTGTCCCTGATTTATGAGGCAGGAGGTTGAGAGGTATGGCAACAGGGTAGATGGAAATGTGGATTCAGTTTGCACTTCCCAGGTCAGAGCTTGTAGAATTTCTTAGCTGTACTTATTTTGATTGTGATGACTTCCAAAAAAGTTGATTTATAATGAGAATCCCAATATCTGCTGGTAATGTTTTCCAGTTTCTTAGTCCAGGAAACTTTCATAGATCATATATCCAAGAATGATCTAGTTCCTCCAAGCCAAAACACATGAAAATACACAAAACTAAACTATTGACAGAGCTAAACACAAACACCCAGCCACACAGCCCAAGTAGGCGGAATTTTTCTGGTTGATTAGCTCCAATCCCCCTCTCTCTAAAAAATGCACTGAATGCTGTCTTTCTCCCTTGGAGCTTTCTTTATCCTCCAGGCATAGTCTGCTCTTGCTCCGTCAGCTGTCCCTGCTTAGGGATCATTGCCTAAAGCTCTTGTTTTGTGGCCAGCTGAAGATGTTCCCAGCCGCATAGTCATTTTGATCTCTAATAAGTTTGGTCTGCTTCCAGTGTGCAAGTTCTTTCTCATACTTTTTTTATTTTGAGACTGAGTGGTTTATCGAGAGTTTCAAATTTAGGTTTCCCTTAAATGTTTGAAATGTGCTCTTTTGCTGTATCAGGTTCTTTAAATATTTTTTCATGCTTAAGTATGTCTGTTCTAATGATCAATTTAGGAATCCTGTGGAACATTCATGATCCAATTTTTCCCATTTCTCTTTTAATTCAAAGGTATCAAGGTCATTTGAAGGTGTTTTCAGGACCCTTAGGCATCCTGGAATTAATCCTTTTTCCAAGTAAGTTTCAAGTGTTATGATGTTATAGGATATAGTATGTTCAGAAATGAGTAGCATCTCCAGATCAAGAAAAGCCCTCTTAATATTAAACTCCCTGCCAGCTGCTGTATCGCCTGATTCAGTGTGATTGCCGGCACCTGTAAAGAGGTCTCGTGCTGGACGTCTTCTGTCTTGTAATGTGTGTGTGTGTGTGGTTCCCAAACAGAAAGTACTGTCTTCAGAGTTTAAATCTGCTGCCTGTTCTTGCTTTTCTGTCATCCTCCCTGCAGTGAGTATCATTATTTAAGCAACAAACCATGACAGGGTGTGGGTAATGCTGGGATTTACCCACACCTGGTGTAACCTTGTGACCAAATCTGCACCAGAAGCGGGTAAATCCCAGCATAACCCACACTCTGGAGTTGTTGCAATTATACAATGTCTCCATTTTTTATTACATAAACAAAAGAATCAAAGCTATTTTTTTTTTTGTATTTTAAATAATTTTTATTAAAATATTGTTCCACCTTAAAGAAAAGTTCCCTGTTGGTAGGAAGAATAAGTCCTCACTGGCATAGCCTTAGAGGATGACAGACCCTACCAGCTTTCACTCGTTTTGATCCCCCCTTGCAATTGAGATTAGCCTTTTAGTATTATGTTTTTTTAAAAAAAGAGACGGCATGATTTCAGTTGATTTGTCATTTTTTAAGCAGTGATCCTGACAGTTTAAAGAGCGCAGTGGGAGTTATCTAGTTATATGTATGTCCGTGTTTGGTTTTGCTTTATTCATTGTGTTTTTACTTGCTCTTTTGCTTGCTACAACTTTATATTTTCTCCAATCATAAAGATAGCAATAGCTTGTTTTTTTATTTTCTCCTACCATAAAGACAGCAACACTCTTCTTTGTGGAAGGTGAGAAGCAGAGCTGGCAGATTAACAGTGGGACACTGTGTGGCGAGGGACAACTAGTGAGCAGTGATGTTCATGGAGCTTGACTTGGAGCTAAGTTTTATTTAGTTTTTAGTCAATTTTCAACTTTTGTAAACTACTGGGCCATGTAGGTCTTATACTGGGATGCTGTGAGAGGCTCCCATTGAGCAGCACACATGGAGCTGAAGGGCCAAGCCAGCAGATGCTGGGGTCTGACTCAAGAACAGGAGAACATTTTTCTGCCATCAGCTGGAGAGCGGTTAGGTGTCATTTGGCTGTATTTTGGAATTGGCAGAAAGAAGTGGGTGACCGGAGATGAAAAACACATTTGGTAATATTTATTTATTTTATTTATTTATTAGATCATCGGTTTACAGATCTTTGAGTCAAAGACTCATTTACAAAGGCACCTCATCAAGAGAGCAATACATCACAGCAAACAAAACAGTACAGTACATAATTCTTAGATTAAAAAAGCAACCAGTGTTACAGGCATTCACTGGTGGTACACGCTTGGTAATAGGTAGATCACAGTAGTCATAATATAGGTACATGAGTACCACGTCAGGTAGCAACCAGAGATATTATATTACATTAGTCAGCAGATGTTGCCTGAGACCCCAGGTATATACAGCAATAGTAGACAGGGCAGACCAAGCCTAGAGGGTGAGGGTAAGGGGCAGGTGGGGGATTATGTGCAGTTGCAGCAGCGAGTGCTTGTCAGATGGCTTCTGAGGGAGACCTTGAAAGGACCAAGCTTAGTAGAGTCAGATATGTTGACTGGGAGGGAATTAAACTAGGAAAGAGCCCGATAGTAAAAGAATCTCTGGGCCATAGAGGTCCTTACCCTGTTGACAATAAGGGAGGTTTTGACAGTGCTGCAGGTGGAGACTGAGGGGGATATATGCTGCAGGGAGGTGGTGACCCTAGGGGGGGAGAGCTCTACAGGATCTTTCTTATAAGAAGGCATGTTTGGAAGTGGAGTCTTTCTTCAAGGTTGCGCAAGTTGGTGGTGGAGTGCAGCAGGCACGTATGGGTGCACCTTGGGGCTCCCAGCATTTGCCTGCAGGCCTTGTTTATAGAGAGCTGGATTCTTGCAAGTGCAGTGTTGTTGGCTGCAGCACAGATGGGCAGCCCATAGTCGATTAGTGACAGGACAAAGGAGGTGATTGCCAATCTAAGGGCTTCTTGTGGTAGGCAGTCCCTGTAGCAGTATAACAGTCCAATCCTGACATTGGTGGCAGCAGAAATGGCATTGATATGGGAATGGAAGGAGAGTGTTGAATCAAAGGTAATGCCCAGATACTTGTAGTAGGAAACCTGCTCAATGGGGTTTAGTGTGCTAGGCAATATCATGAGGGGGCACCACTGGCTTTGCTTTGGCAATGCAAAAAGAGCATAGCTTTGGTCTTTTTTAGGTTCAGAACTAGCCTTTGTGATGTGAACCAATTCTCAGCTTTACAAAAGCTTGTTGGAGGGTGGTCTGGAGTGTGTTGGGGTCAGAGGCGAAGAGCACAGCATCATCTGCGTAGAGGAGGATCTTACTTGGACAGGCCAAGGGGAAGGAGTTGAGGTACAGACTAAAGAGGAGAGGGCCTAAAATGGAGCCTTGGGGAACCCCAGAGTGGACAGATCAAGTGTCAGATAGGGTGCTACTGATTTTTACACACTGAGTTCTGGCAGAGAGGTAGCTGGTGAACCATGCAAGGGGGACCGGGGGACCGGGGAGAAACCACAGCATCTGAGGGAGTCAAGCAGGAGGGGATGGCAAACCATGTCAGAGGCCTTGGAGAGGTCAATGAACACTGCACCAGCAGGACTTCTGGCATCAAGATCAGAGTGTAGGAAGTTGGACAATTCAAGTAGTGCAGTTATGGTGCTGTGACCTGCTTGAAACCCATGCTGCTCAGGGCATAGGATATTGTGCATGGCCAAGTGTTCAGCAAGCTGGTCGGCAACTACTTTTTCAAGGGCTTTAGAGAGTGAGGAAAGGATGGCGATAGGTTGATAGTTACTTGGGGTCGCTCAATCACTGCTCTTAGGGACGGGAGTGATGATGGCAGTTTTCCATGTGCTGGGGAACTGCTCCAGGCACAGAGAGCAGTTGAGCAGCTTGGTAAGTGGGACCAGGATAGCATCCAATGTCAGACAAAGTAGCTTAGTGTCGAGTAGGTTGATGCCGGGATTGTTACTACTAACGACTTTTTGCAGAAGGGGTCTAGCCTCCAATGGGGAGATGGTACATAGGTAGAAAGGAGGTCTCTGGAGAGTGGGCAGGGGTGCTACTGGGATGGGGTCAAAGAAGTTACTGGGCAGAACTGAACTCAGGTCTGAGATAGTGTGGTTTAGGCAGTCTGCAATGTCAAAGGGGTCAGAGCAGATAGTTCCATTAAAGGAGACTTGAGAGGGGGGTGGCGAGCGGGAATTCCCATTCAGCTTCTTTACATTATCCCAAAAGTTTCTAGTCGATCCACAGGAGGAGACAAGAGCGGACTGGTAGTACTGAGGTTTGGCCTTTTGAATGGCCCAAGTACACTTATTGCACTCAGTGTTGTACGCTTGCCTATCAGCTGGCTTGCCAGAGTCTACAGCAATGTGCCATAGGTTGCCTCTCATTTTAAGTTTGTGAAGGAGGTAGGGGGTAACCCAGGAGGTGCATTGCTTTTTGGTGTGATTTCTATGCCTTGTCTATGGATGGTGCAAGCCTGATTGGGGACCAATCCAGTTGTGAGAGGTACAGTTTAAGGTGACCCAGGCCACCTGGGACTAGGCAACATTGCTGGGTGGTTTGTGGTGCAGGTTTGCTGTTGGCAGTGGACCAGGAGAATACAACTGGGGAGTGGTCACTAAGTGACTTGGCAAGTACAGTAATATTGAGCACCCTCTAGGGGTGGTTGGTAATGGTGATATCTCGCAGGGTGCTGGAGCCAGTAAAAGGGTTGAATCTAGTTGGGGTGGTGACAAGCTGAGACATGTCAAGGGCAGCAAAGATATCTCTGGTTTGGGAGGCCATGGCAGAGAGCCAGTTGATATTCAGGTCATCAACAATTATCTGGGCCATTCTGGGTGGTAGGCCAGAGAGGTAGTCAGCAAGCACCTGAATAGCAAGGTCTTGCTTTCTGGGGGGAATATAGGTGACGGCGAGAAAGAGTGGGCCCTTACCAGGGTTGGGGGAGATTTTTAGCATGAGGGCTTGCACCCCATTATCAATCTTAGGTGGTGGAGGTGCATGTCCAAGGTGGGAGTCATGCATGTAGACAGCACAACCACCTCGACGCTTACCCACCCAATCTTCCCTGAAAAGGGTGTAACCAGGGTGGGAGGTGAAGTAGTCAGGTGTGGATTTGGATAACCAGGTTTTGATGAGTGTGACAATGTCCAGTTAGTGCTGAATAACCCAGCATTTGAATGCAGCAGCCTTCTTAAGGTGGCTGCAAATATTTATAGAAGCTATGCGGAGTCCTTGAGCCTGGGCAGGCTTGTTCATAAGGTTGGGCATGGGGACAGGGTTTGGATGAATGTTACCCAATAGAAGCAACAGGAGGGTGATTAGGCACCCCAAAGCATGGTAGAGATTGTGGCATCTCCCCTTGCATCTGGACAAGAGGCAGGGTGCTGGGGTGCAAGGGGTGGGTAGAGTATGAAGGGTGGGAAAGGCATTGAGGAGAAGAGACCAAGGTATGAGGTGGGAAGTAAGAGGTAGCAGGGGTGGAAGTGTGGCGCGTACCAAGGGGGGAGGGGGTCAAGTGTCGGGGGTCTGGTAGAGGTGTTGCAGATAAAAGGTGGTTACTATGCATAGAGGGTGATGGTCATAAGTGAGGTGGGGCTGGTGTAGGAAGTAGGAGGAGGACCATAGTCAGTGTCAATGTACTTGATTCAGGATGCATTGAGAATGATAAGTTATTTAAGCACGAGAGAGGATCACCCCTTTAAAAAGATACAGAAAGGAGAGCCCCTTTAAGGAGTTGTTGTAATTGACTAGTGTGAGGCCTCAGGGGGCAGGGATCACTGGGGAAGTGTACTTAATAAAGGAGGGTGGAGGGGTGAGGGGGTGGGTAAAAAACCTGTCCAGAGAGCAGTACAGCAAGGCAGTGGCCTAGCTGTGATTTAAAAAAGGTGCCTTGTGTGCTTTCTTCCTCAATGGGGATCTGCAGCATCCAATTGGGAAGCAGACACAGTCCCCAGGAGCCAGTCCAATTATGGGGATTGAAGTCTGACAGCTCTGAGCAAGGAGCTGACCAAACGTACCTGCTTTCCTTGGTCAGAGGGTATATGACAACAGTCTGTGTTGCACTTTCTTACAGGGACTCTGTGTGTGTAGGTTGTAAGCATGATCACGCTAACAGCATGTTTCAAAACAGTGGAGTACTGGTGGGGGGCAGCTATGGGCAGTGGGAGGTAGTGGAAATAGAATCATGGATTCAAGTGGTCTGTGTTCAAAGTTAGCTATACAAAGGGAAAAGAGCATGTATTGTTTGTGTTTTTATTTTAATTTGGAAACTTTCTCACTGAATTGGTGGGAGTTAAAATAAATTTATAACTGTTGACGTACTGTACCTTTTGGTTGTCAGGGTTGCGATTCTCTCTCTTGATTTACAGGGAATCCCAAATGGTGGAGTAATTTCACATAGTAGGGATTTGCGTGGGTTATGCCAAGATTCACCATGGCAGAAAGGTGCCAGTCAGCCAATCAGAGTCTTCCATTCTCTGACCCTATTGTATAATATATATTAAACACTGTGCAGCACTTCACTATCTTAGTAAATATTTTAAGTGACAGAGGTGTAAGTTCCAATATAAGCAGTAAATTATTATGTTACCTTCATTAGAAAGTAGAAAGTCTGTGTCCCAAAAATTTGTGGCTTTATTTCCTTTTCTGGCTCTGTAAAAATATTCACTTGGATTAAAACAGTTAAACTGATATAAGATTGTCTAGCCTATTTTTCCTTAAGCTTGGAGTTGCTCATCTGCCTGCCTGCAGCACCCCCCCCCCCACTGACATTTGAGCTGGACTAGCACACCCCCTCCTGGAGCCGAGGGGTTTACAGGGTACAGTGATGGAGGATTTGTGTCCAATGTAGGATCATTGTACCTTGGACTCATCCAGAATGTGACATGGATGCTGCAACTGGAACACCAAGAGTGGGAGTGGTTGAGGTAGTGGAGAGTAGGACCTGTGTGTCCCAGAGATGGTGTTTCTGAAGGACAGCTGCAGCGGGACTGTGAGTGAAGTGGATGGTGTCTTTATTGCATCGTGAAAGCTGTGGCTTGATGTGAAGTGGAACTGCAACTTGTGTCTGGCCTCTGGATGAAAGTGCAGGCAGCAGCGCTGCAAAAGGAACAACCCCTGCCCATGGCCGCAGAAACTAGGGGCTGCATTTAAACAGTTCCTCTCTATCCTGTCCCTCACCCCAAATACAAGCATGTACTCTAACAACAAAGTCAGATAAAAAACTGTCATCTACTCTTTAATATGAAATATGATGAAAATGTATAAAACTCTTGCTTTTCCCATTTCTATTTTTGTGGAAATTGCTTTCTGGTATGGGAAGAGGTGGATAATTGTGCCTGAGTCTGTGGAGTTAAGATGACAAGATATCCTGATGACGTGTTTTCAGCTGGCGTGATTAAATATAGACATGATTTCCTGATTTTGGAGGACAAAGCATTCCTTTTCCCTTGAAGGGGAGGTGCCACTAGACACCAGGGAAATGACAGCTCACTGATTTTATTGCAGTAGGCAGCATGAGTTCCAGCTGTGGCTGCAGAAGTCAAGAAAGTCCCACTGTTCTCATACATACAGAGAATTCTGGTAAAGGGCTCCTCTCTTTTTAAGCTGGGCATCCTGGATTTTGGGTGCCTAGATAATGCATTTCTGAGTAATTAAAAAAAAAATAAGAAACCTCAGACTCTAGCAAAATGGATGATGTTTAATAAGGTTCAGGTGCTTGTTTTTTTAACAAGATTATTTTTTAGGCATTTTTAAATGTTTGATACTTTGAAAGGAGAGAAGGCAGCTAACACAATTAGTATTTCTGTCAGCCTGAGAGGTAAATCTTGAAATTAAGCAGTTGCAACAATTTTTTCTTTATTGTTCACAAGGTAAATAATGAAATTAACTAACCACAATCTTTTTTTATCAATTGAGTTTCGACGTTATACCCCAAATCGTTATAATTCAAAAAATGTATACTTTTTTCACCACACCATCCAAGGGCACACCCTTGGCACAGGCCCCAGCATCCCTGAAAAATGAATGCAGAAATCCCTTACTGTCTAGACGGTAGGCGAGAACAACAATACCAAAAATTATCCCTGAAAAATGAATGTAGAAATCCCTTACTGTCTAGACTGTAGGTGAGAACAAAAATACCAAAAATCATCCCTTGAAAAATGAATGCAGAAATCCCTTACTGTCTAGACTCTAGGTGAGAACAACAATACCAAAAATCATCCCTTGAAAAATTAATGCAGAAATCCCTTACTGTCTAGACTCTAGGTGAGAAAAACAATACCAAAAATCATCCCTTGAAAAATGAATGCAGAAATCCTTTACTGTCTAGACTCTAGGTGAGAACAACAATACCAAAAATCATCCCTGAAAAATGAATGCAGAAATTCCTTACTGTCTAGACTCTAGGTGAGAACAACAATACCAAAAATCATCACTGAAAAATGAATGCAGAAATTCCTTACTGTCTAGACTCTAGGTGAGAACAACAATACCAAAAATCATCCCTGAAAAATGAATGCAGAAATTCCTTACTGTCTAGACTCTAAGTGAGAACAACAATACCCAATGTTTAGTATAGGAAAGACACGGTAAGTTTTTTCACTTTTTTGACCCCGGTATCTCAAAAACCATACAACATGCTGTCACTATACTTTTCCACATCTTGAGACTCTGACAGCCTGACCATGCATGCCACATGTGCTAATTTATTAAACAACATCAAAGTTATTAAGGTGCAAAAAATTGGGTTCAGCATTGAACTGCCAACTCAACCCTAACAGTAGAGGCACTGCTGCTCCCCTATAATATATATGTGTGTGTGTGTGTGTGTGTGCCTCTCTATCTATACAGACAGACAGATAGACAGATGGATGGACAGACAGATCAGATTTTATTAACTGGATAAGGCTCACTGAAACATATGTCCCTCTTTCAGGAGTGACTCAGGATTAATTACATACAATACAGTAGAAGACATTATTGCTAGGCACAAACAGGATAATAGAAATAACATGCATGGCAAGATAACAGTGGTAGTATTACTCTATATATTCAGGTCAAATTGACAATGTGCGATATGCAGTTCTTTTGTTTATTTCATCTCGTATTGACAATGATGAACCATAACTCATATTTTACATAGAATATTGTGAAATGGCATGATAAACAACATCAACTATGCAGGTTTCAGAGAGATAGGCATGGCAGTTGTTTGGAAGGGTACACCTTTTGAGCTGCCTTTTGAATGACTGAAATGTAAGGCTTTCCTGGATGGAAAGTGGGAGTTCATTCCAAGCTGAGGGACTTTGTGTGAGAATGATCTTTAGCCAGCAGTTGTCAAGCCTCTGGCTACCTCTAGGAGTGGTTCAGAGGAGAAAAGGTGCCTCTTTTGACACTTTGGACCAGTACATCCCTAGATTAGGGAACTAGTCAGTAAAAATCACTTAGGCTAGGCACAGCAAAGGATAGCTCAGTCTAATGTCCTTCCTTCCACACCCTTGATGGGAAAATTCTGGAGGGCACCTCCTCCTTTAGATACCTTGGGGTTTTGTTCAACCAACATCTCAATGTTTCTTGACCTGTGGATGCCATCCTGAAAAAAAACTGTGCCCCAAGCTAGGTGCACTGTACAGGAACTGTAGTTGCATACCACTATCAGGCAGGAGAGTACTTGTCCAGAAAATGATACTCCCAATATTTGACTATGGTGACGTAGGCTACAGTGCTGCTCCCAAGACTTCCCTAACCAGATTGGGCACACTCTTCAACTCCTTCTGCCACTTTGCTTTGAATCCCCCCCCCACTCACTCACCACTGTGATCTCAACAAATCTTTCGCATTTCCCTCTGTCAAAAACAGGTGGCTTTCCCATTGTGCTAAACGTATCTCCAAATTCTGGTTTGACTCTCTTCCCTCTTATCTCTCCTCCTCTTCCATATCCCTCCCTTCCCCCTCCCTTGCACTCCCTGAGATGCAATGACACCTGCTCCATGGTGGTCCCTCAAAGATAAACCACTGTTGAACAGGTGGCTTTTTCTCACAACTTCCCTAAACTTTTGAACTCTCTCCCTCAACAAATTTGACGCTCCTCTTCCCCCTTAGTCATCTCAACCTCTCTACACAACTTTGTCTCTTCCAATTACAGTTGTATTTAAAGTTATCCCCTCCATGTTACTCTTCATCATTGTCACTCTGCTGACTGTAATCTTTTTTTTTAAATCTTGCTCTTTATTTTTCTTTTAGTTTTTTGTTTTTCTTAAAAGATAGTGAATTACAGATGGACATAAGAAAAACATTAATACATCTCATACAATAAATACAGTTCTCTAGTTCTCTCCAAGAGTACACTTCTATGTTATTCCAATAAAAAGTCAGACACTCCCCATGTACAAGTCAACATTAACAAATTAAAAAGAAAGTCCATCCACTACATACAAATGTTACCAATTTCAGGATTCTGGACTAAGGCTGAGGTACAGTGTTTGACAAACTGATATGTAAAAGTGCTGAAAATAATGATTAAGGGATAAAGTCTCTATAATAGTTTAATTGATGCAGTATTCATTTTCTCCATTTGATCTTGAAGGCTTCCTTTCTATCTAGAAGACCTGCAGACAATCTCTCCGTTGTATAGATTTCTCCAACAGTTTTAACCCATGCAGCTTTGGTTGGAATGCTTGCAGTGCCACAGAGCCTAGTAACTGTTTTGTGAGCTGTTAGGAGCAGAATTATAATTTGTTTGTAGGCTGGTTTATCTATCTTAGAGCCTTTCGATAGAGCAAAGGTAAGGATAAATGTAGGAGTTAGTAAATCTTGCTAATCATAAATTGAGACCAAGTCAGCCAATACCCCTTCCAGTACTGCTCCAGCATTGGACAGGCCCACATTATATGTGTGTGACAGGCTTGAAGGGCACCACAACCCATCCAACACACCCCTGCTGGGTCCCCTTGTACTTAGAAATCATTTTGGGGGTACAAAAGGAGTGAAGTCTAAGCTTCCGCCCAGACTCCTTACAATAGAGGGCTTGAATTACTTTACTGAGAGGAAGGGTTGCCTTCTCCCATTGTGCCATGTGGACTTGGCTATGCAACTCCCTATTCCACTGTACCAGTATGGACTCTGTGGAGTTCTGTGGGTGCTCCCTTAGAGCTCTATAGACCCTGCTGACCAAACGTTCCATGGAAGTGCCTGTCAAGGTAGAGCAGATCAGATTCAGTAGGGCTGGAGGTAATTCCACTATGTCTGCCAACTTCTTTTCCAGGGGAGCTAAGTATTTCCTCAGCTGCATATAACTATAGAAATCTCTTTGGTGAAGTGAAAATTTTGCCTGGATACTTACAAATGGTAACATACACATGGGCCCCATTAACTGGTGAATATATTTTAAGCCCCGTTGATGCCATTGTTTTGCCCTTCCAGCCATATGGTTTGGGGAGAAAGCCTGGTCCCACGCCATAGCTCATATGTAAAGCCTTTCATGCTGGGTCAAACAGGCTCCCAGTATCTCAAGTCAGACATGAAAAGGTGTTCTGGTATAGAAAGAAAATTTTGTAATTAGGCTACATTGTGGGGGGTTGCCAAAGAGGTAACCAGATTGGTCGTGTATATCATTTAGGGTGGTCTCTATTTCTTTCCAATAGGTAGAACAATACGGGTTCAGCCATCCCAATAGGGTACATAAGTGAGCTGCCCTAGAATAGGCTTGGAAACATGGTAGATTTAAACCGCCTCTTTCTCTGGGAAGCTGAAGCATAGACTACCTAGCTGTAGGAGTTTTCCCATTCCAGAGAAACCTAGATATCAGTCTGTCCCAGTCCCGAAAATAGATGTTACTTTGGGTGACAGGTAAAGTTTGAAGATAAAATAAAATTCTGGGATGGACATTTTGCTGCACAGCCTCTACTCTATTAAGAACACTCACTGGGATCTGCGACCATCTGGACATGTCCACTGTGAGCTACTATGTTATCTGCTCAAAATTTAGCATATCTATGGCTTCTAAAGTGACTGACAATTTAATCCCTAAGTACCTCATGGTGATCTTGTTCCACCGGAATGGGAAGGAAGACTTTAATATCTGGTAAGGTTTAAAATGATGTAGCAGTGCTTCAGTCTTCTGGTTAATTTTATATCCTGCTAGATGACCAAATATTTATAACTGCTTCCATAATTCAGGGATGGAGCTCTCTGGATTGATGACGGTCAAAAGTATGTTGTCTGCAAATAAGGACAATTTATATTCTTTGCCTCCCAATGGTATCCCTGTATGAGGGCCTGCTGGCAGGTGGTAGCTGCCAATGGCTCTAAATAGAGGATGAACAGCAGGGGTGACAAAGGTCTCCCCTGCCTTGTACCCCTAGTCAGTGGGAATGGATCCGACAAGGCCTCATCCAACCTAACATAAGCCTTAGAGGGTGAGTAAATATTCTGGAGCTGAGTAATCAGCTTCTTTTGGGAATCCAAAGTTCAACAGGGTTGCCCAAGGAAAGGACCAGGTGACCCGCTTGAATGCCTTTTCAGTATCCAACCCCAGGGCAACCAACGGGATCTTCCGGGAACATGTATGGTCTATTAACAGGAAAGTATGCCGTACTGCATCATGGACCTGTCTACCACTTACAAAACACACTTGATTCTGGTCAATCAATGTCAGGAGAAAGGGTTCCATTCTATGGGCAAGAATGGACATGTAAATCTTATAGTCGCAGTTAAGCATTGAAATAGGTCTGTAGGAGGCTGCGTATTTCAAGTCCTTCTGGGGCTTAGATATCACTGCTGTTGTAACATACTGCCAAGAAGGAGGTGGTTATTCCCCCTCTTGTACAGCCTGATATGCTGACAACAGTACCTGGGTAATCAGGTCCTTAGATGCTTTATAAAACTCCAATAGATATCCGTCTGGCCCAGGAGCCTTCTGTATTTTAGCCTGATGTAGTGCTTGCTTCAACTCAATGCCAGTTACTGGCTGAAGTATAGTTTGTACTTGATCATCTGTTAGTTTGGGAAGGGACACCCTCCAAGGTAATTACTAATCTTATCAGGGGCAGGGGGTTGGCCCTGTCAGTAAAGATTTTGGTAGTAAGCGGCCAGAGTGTTTCTAATTTGTTGGGGGGTGTGTAAGGAATTGTTTGGTAACAGGGTCATACAAACTGTTGACCCTGGCCTTCGCCTTATGCTCCCTTAGTTGCCTCACAAGCCAACGTGCCCCCTGGGTCCTCCCTCATAGTAGTAGTGTTTTAAATAAAGCAACTGTTGCTCAATCTGCTGATCCATACACTTCTGGAATTTCTGCTCCACCTGCTGGATTTGAATTTTAACCGAGTGATCTCCTTAGTCCCACAACCACTGGAGAAAATCCAATTCCCCCTGTAGCGCTGTTTGTTTTTTTTGCTTCTGTTTTTTTTTTAAAGCTGCATATTTAATGATAATACCACGTAAAACCACTTTTAAGGTGTCCCAAAGAATGGTAGGGGTGACTTCCTAGTTTTTTATTATCTGAAATGATTTGGGGAATAGCATCCTGCATTGCTTGTTTAAACTCTGGATCTTTAAGTGAGCCAAATTTAACCTCCAGTGCATAGCCTTCTGGGGCCTGCCTAGGTGTATTTTTAAGTAAACAGGGGAACGATCTGACAGGACTGTTATGCAGTGCCAGATATCACATATTGTATCTGTATGCTTTATGGTAATATAAATGTAGTCTAATCTAGCAGCAACTCCATTTAAGGCTGACATATGGGTATAACTTTGGGCGGTGTGAAAGGTATGTCTCCAAATATCGACTATCCCCAAGGTTGCCAAATTTTCTTTAAAGTATTTCTGCAGTGGATTTACTCTGTGGGGTAATGTTCTTGACACACCCAAATGGGTGCCCAAGACAGTGTTCAGATCTCCCCCAATAATTAGTTGACCCCTTAAAATTGAAAGCAAGTCTGCTAGAAACCTTTGTGCCACCTGTTTACCAGGCCCCGGGAGTATATATAATGAGATGAACATCACCTCCCGTTAGTGCAGGCACCCAACTGTAATCTCATAATTCCCCCCTTGGTCTTCTATTTTGGTTATGGGCTCCCATTGAGATCTACTAGACAGCAAAATTGCAACCGCCCTCCTCCATTTCATTCTATGTGATGAATCCTCCACCAGGAGACACCTGTTAGACTGAAGCTTTAAATGTTCATTATGGGGCAGGTGAGTTTCCTGGAGCAGCATGATCTCTTGTTTTTTCCCTTGTAATTAGCCGCTGAAGCCTTGCTCTACTTACTGGGGAGTGGGTACCATTAATGTTAAAAGACAAAATCAAGGATGACCTTATCATTTTAGAGAACAGCTAGCAGCTGGACATCTGTTCATGCTTACATTTAGGCAAACTATATGGTTTCTGTATCCCAAAGTAGTCATAGGAGTGACTGCCTGCCAGTTGCTACCTTTTGGGTTCTGTTTCTCTATCTATAAATGAACAAAATATTTCTGAAACATGTAGATATTAAGTATGATGATCCATCATTACAATACGAATGCTAAGAACATATTTTGTAACATAAGTAACTTGGCCCAACTGTCAGGGCTTAAGAAAACCAACAAAGGGGTTACTGACTGGGACACCCCTTTAACTTGTGGAACAACACTCCACCTCAGATTGTTAAAAATAAAATTGATTCTCAAATAAGAAGGATAACTGCCCTTCCTCCTATGTCCTCAGCGATAATTCTAGTCTCATCTAGGCGAGGAGGTAGTCCAGCTAAAACCTTTAGCTGGGCCTCCCAGGGATCTGTCTCACCCCTTAAATAGGGAAAACTAAAGAAGTTTAATGCCAAACAAATCTGGGAAATAAAGAAAATCTGTAACCAAATGTGGGTGTGAAAGGGCATCATTGTCCCTGATTCTCTGCACTAAGACCTAAAATATTTAGCTCATTGAGGCTGGAACAATATCGCCTCATCCTAGACTTTGCTAGGATCAAGAAGTTAGCTGCATACACTGGAGGAGTTAAGTATATCCCAAACATATATGTAGGGGTGTCCTGTGAACACGCATCGTAGCCATAGGTCTGGATGTCTGACAAAGCAAATCTGTTGGTTCATGCACAAATATCAGGCTGTATAACATTAAATGAACTTGGTAGAGTTTACCACAAAGATGGCCCCCCTCCCCATGACCCATTATGTAAACCAGTGAGGTCCCACTATTTGTAAAATTGCTCCAAGTCACCTCATATACATCCAAAATGTATAGATCTGATGTAAGCATGGAACTATCAGCTGTTAATTTAGTCCTTGAAGTTAAATATACAGATGGTTCAAAAGCCTTATTTGGGTCCACATACAGTACTTAACTTTACCATGTCCCTCACAAGTCCTCACTGGACACCTGCAGATGGTTTTCAACAAGAGAACTATATGAGCGATTTCTTATGCCCAATGGTTTACAAGAGGGGGCATGTAGTATTTGAAATGGTGAGCGTTCATTGCTTAGACACCAGGCTGATTCATAGCTAAAGTCTATTTAGTTTGTCAGAATCATATTCCCTTACCCAAAGGTGATGGACTGATTCAGGAGTTCGATGTAGCTACCCACATCGAAAAGTTGCCAAAGTTCGGACCGCTTCTGCTGAAAGCGAACTCATGGCCTTTTGGTCACCTAAACTCCGTTGTACTGCCTGCCACCTCGAGGAGTTTTGATTTGGTTTACCTCCAGCTTGCAACTCGGGGATTTGAATATCTCTGGATCGCAGCTCTTGTTGAACAGCTGCTGCCGATTCAAACTCCTTCTGCCCATCTTGAAAATGTATGATCATTCGTGTAGGTAAGGAGCGTTGAACATGATCCCCTTTTCCTTAAGCGGTGAAATGTGTGCCTGATACTCCCTTCTGGCTCTAAGGGTGGTGGGAGCGTAGTTGTTGTCCATGTAAATTCAAGATTGGCCAAAAAAAATGTTTTGTTTTCTCCAGGCTGTGTCCAAAATTTGTTCTTTTGCTGTGTATTTGAGAAATCGCTCAATGATTGAGAGCGGTCGAGCATCTGCAGCAGGGTTAGGGCCTAAAGCCTGGTGTACATGCTCAAACTCCAGTTCCAACTCAGTAGCAAGGTAATCTGCCATGTCTCGGCCCTCTTCACCTCCCTGTATACCAGACATGTAGATATTTTTCCCCCCAGAGCAGTTTTCAGCATCTTCTTGTCTGCACTGAATTTGTAGGTGTTGGTCTTGTAGGTTCTGCAGAGCCACTTCAAGACTATCGACTCTGTTCTCTATGATCATTACTGTATCTGCTGTTCTGAGTCATCAACTCATTGTTCAAAGAGTTCCACTTCTTTACGAAGCTCTCCGTACAACTGTTTCATCTCAGCCCTTAAGCTGAGGAGCTGAGAGTATATAGTATCAAGCTTAAAGGGAAACTCCTGTTTCCATGACTGGGATATTAACATACCAGGCTACACAACTACAGAGAGACAGGGAGGGCAGAAGAGGGGGGGAGTAGCTCTCTATGTAAGGGAAGGGATAAAAGCAACTGAACAAAAGAATAAACAGGGAGGAGAGGAGGCACTGTGGGTCACCTTAGAGACTGGAAATGGCACCACATTCCGCACAGGGGTTGTATATAGACCCCCATGTCAGGGGGAGGGAATGGACAAGGATATGATAGAAGACTTACTTAGGATGGCAGAGAAAGGGGAGATACTGTTGATGGGGGACCTTAACATGTCAGATGTTAACTGGAGCACCTTTGCGGCAGCCACATCCAAAAGCAGGGCCATTCTTGATGCCCTTCAAGTGGCATCCCCCAAACAGCTAGTTTTGGAACCCACTCACGAGGGAGCAATCTTATACCTCATACTCTCAAATGGGGACAGTGAGAGGATCTCAGATCTAGAAGTGGGTAGCTATTTGGGAACAAGTGACCACCAAACAGTGTTGTTCACAATAAACTCTGCTACAGAGTCAAGCCATACAAAAGTGAGGGTTCTGGACTTCAGGAGGGCTGACTTTGGCAAGATGGGAGAGTGCCTTAGAAAAGCACTAGCAAACAGGCTAGAAGGAGGGTGGAGCAACAATGGGCAATATCAAAACTGCCATCACAGAACAAGCCTTGTGTGAAGCAAATAAACAAATCAAAATGAAAGAAAAGTCACTATGGTTTTCAAAAAGAGGTGTATGTGAAGGTTAGGAGAAAAGATAGCATTTAGGAAGTATAAGGAAACACAGAAGGCACAGGACAGAGAACTGTACCAGTTAAGGCAGAAGGAAGCAGGGAGGGTAGTCAGAATAGCAAAGGCACAAACTGAGGAAAAGATAGCTAACTCGGTTAAGAAGGGGGATAAAACATTTTATAGCTATATCAGGGAGCGTAGAAAGACAAAGGGAGGGATAGTGAGGTTGAATAGAATGGATGGTGGGTGGGAAGAGAGTGACAGTGATAAAGAAGGGATACTGAATGAATACTTCTGTTAAGTATTCACAAAAGAGTAAGTGGGGGAGGTGCCTAATCCAATTAACAGAAGCACTCTGGAGAGGGGGTTGATCCCAGTCCTTTCACAGAAGAAAGGGTTCTGAAAGAACTTCTAAAAGTGAAGGTGGACAAAGCAATGGGGCCAGATGGAATTCACCACAGAACTCTAAAAGAATTAAGCAGAGAACTAGTGACACCACTGACTACACTTTTTAACAAATCATGGGAGGATGGTGTGGTACCTGAGGACTGGAAGAAGGCGAATGTGATTCCCCTTCACAAAAGTGGGACCAAGATGGAGGCAAGAAACTACAGACCTGTCAGTTTGACCTCTGTGGTAGGGAAAGTGATGGAATCACTTCTGAAAGAAAGAATTGTTGAGTACCTAGAGGCCAGTGGGGCACAGGACCCAAGGCAGCATGGGTTCACAGTGGGAAGGTCATGTCAGACGAATCTAATTGATTTCTTTGACTGGGTAACCAAAGTAGTAGACCAGGGAGGGGCTGTGGACATGGCCTACCTAGACTTTAGCAAGGCATTTGACACAGTCCCACACAAAAGATTAGTAGTCAAATTAATCAGCCTGGGAGTGGGACCCAGGGTGGTAGCCTGGGTAAGACATTGGCTGAACAACAGGACACAGAAGGTAATTGTAAATGGAGTCCACTCTGAAGAAAGAGGGGTTACTAGTGGGCACCGCAGGGTTCAGTACTGGGTCCAGTCCTTTTAATGTCTTTATAGTGACATTGCAGAGGACTGGAAGGAAAGTATGCCTTTGCAGATGACTCAAAGATCTACAACAGGGTGGTGCACAAGGAGGTGTGGAAAGGATGAGAAGGACTTGGCAAGGTTGGAGGAATGGACAGAAGTATGGCAGCTTGGATTCAATTCAAAGAAGTGCAAAGTAATGCACCTGGGAAACAAAAACCCAGGGGAAGATTACACAATGGGGGGGGGTAGTAACAGCAAAAATGGAAAGAGACCTGGGGTAATCATATCAGATGACCTTAAGGTTGGCAAGCAATGCGAGAAGGCAGTAGGGAGGGCTGGGGGGATACTGGGATGTATAGGGAGAGGTATCACCAGCAGAAAAGAGGAAATTGTTATCCCCTGTACAGACAGTTGGTGAGACCCCATCTGGAGTACTGTATCCAGTTCTGGAGACACCATCTCCGCAAGGACATAGACAGGATGGAGGCAGTTCAGAGGAGGGCAACTAAAATGGTGCATGGTCTGCAAGAGAAGCCATATGAGGAGAGACTAAAGGAGCTTAATATGTATACCCTTGAGGAAAGAAGGGAGAGAGGGGACATGATAGAAACTTTCAAGTACCTCAAGGGAATCAACAAAGTCCAAGAGGGTAGCATCTTTCATAGTAAGAGATGTGCAAGAACAAGGGGACACAATCTGAAGATGGGGGGGCGGCTCAGGGGCAATGTGAGGAAGTATTTTTTCACAGAGAGGGTGGTGGACACATGGAACAGCCTTCCTGAGGAGGTTGTGGGGTCTAAAACTGTGGAAGAATTCAAGAATGCATGGGACAGACATAAGGCAATTTTTGTGGGGGGTAGGAAGAAATAGGCTGTTGGTTAAATAGGATCTGCAGCTTATCCTGTAGGTAGGGAAATGGGGAGACTAGGTGAGCCAAGCGGTCCTTATCTGCCGTCAAAGTCTATGTTTTTATGTTGAGTCCCTCAGTGCAGCAGTGGCTACAGAAATGCCCGATTAGAGCTTTCAACATAAAATAGATTTTTTTTTTATAATTTAAACTTTATTAATACATTTCCATTAAATGGGCAGTTACAGCAAGTCAGAAAGTACCATAGCACTAGAACAATGAAAACTGCCCATCCCACCCCTTTCAGCCCACCCCTCCTTACAGCAGCAACAAAGCATAATCACCCTAACGTGCAGTGCACAGTTATAACAATCGTATGGATAATACCAGAATGTGATATATCCTCAGTGAGGTAACAAGAGTAAGGAATGAAGGGGACCCCATATCTTACTATATGCTGCTAGTCTATTATGGAGACTTGCAATTGCCTTCTCTGTTCGAAGATTGGCAATGATTTCATGTAACCATTCCTGGAAGGAAGGAGCTGATTGTTCCTTCCAATGACATAATATAAGTTTCTTAACTGAGACCGCAACCATAGAAATATGGTATTTTCTAATGCTGACATTGACCAGGGACATATTCCCTAGAAGGCACACCTCTGGAATAAAATACTCCTGTAGGCCTAGTAGGGGATCAAGAGACATTTTAATTAAATTCCATATGGAGGAAACTTTGGGACAGGACCAGAACATATGCAGTAGGGTACCCTCTTCTTGCAAGCATGCAAACATATACTAGAGTTTGAGAAGCCCCATTTTTTTAATTTAACGGGGGTGCAATACATGTTGTGTAAAATATGATACTGCATGAGACGAAATCTATCTTGGGAAACATACTTATGACAGGATCTCCATAGGGATTGCCAGTCCAACTGGTATTGAGGGAGGAGTGAGTTCCAGAGATTGGTAGATCCAAAAGTGTCCCCATATTTTTTATGGTATAACACCCTGTATAGCTTAGAAACTGTGCCTGGTGATCCAGACAAATGGGATATTTCAGGATTCAGAGCTGATACCGTCTGAGAAGGGGGAGAATTCCCCAGAGCTACAGTGAGAAGGTGTCTTAACTGCATGACTTTGAAGTGAAATGGGACTGGGATGAGGAATTTATCCATAATGCCACATGAGGACAACCAGAACCCTTCCCCATCTACCAAGGAAAGCAGTTTTCCATTGCCTAACTGAGGCAGCCAGTTGCAGGGAATCCACTTACCATTAAATGTAAAAGATGGGGAATTCCAAATAGACTGAGCTAAATCAGTCTGAGGGGAATAATGAAGAAATAAACATAATTGTATATAAACTCTTAAAAAGATGCTTATTGTAGTGCAATCAGGCATCTTAACCTGGGATGACCTGAGGTAGAATAAATTCGAGGGATCCAGGCGTTTGGCTTTGATTACGTCTAATTCAATCTTAAGCCATACTGGTTGTGTCATTTCAGGGCCTAGGGATATCCATCTCAGACATTTTGGTAGATGACTAGCCCAGTAATATAATGTCTTATGGGGAATCCTCAGCCCCCCTCAAGTTTTGGGACAGCTAATTTATGGTAGGCCAACCGGGGATACTCATCTGCCCAAATAAATCTGGTAAATGTACTGTGCAGTTTCTTGAACCAGCATATGGGAATAAAAGAGTTGAGAAGAGATAAAGGGTAGTAAATTCTAGGAAATACATTCATCGTAATAATATTTATCCTGCCCCATAATGACATTGGAAGCTTAGACCATCTGTTGAGATCATGAATAATAACCTGTGAGAGAGAGTCCAGATTATCTTTGACCCACACTAAGGGTTTACGGAATAGCTTTATGCCCAGATATTTAATTGTTCTAGGAGACCAACCTAAATCTAGGGGGAAAATATCATCTTTAAATACTTTATGGTTTAATGGGAAGCACAGGGATTTACTAGCATTCAACTTACCGTTAGGTAGCTCACTGAACTTGGCTATTTCGTTCAGTAAGGGTGGTATTGAAGAAGCTGGATGGGAGAGGTGTATCAGCAGATCATCTGCGTATGCAGTTAGTTTAATCTTGTGACGCCCAACTCTGATACCTTGTATAGAGGTATTTTGGAGAATGTTTTGGATGAGAGGTTCCAGATATAAACTGAACAAGAGAGGTGCTAGGGGGAAACCCTGCCTGGTGCCTGAGTGAAGTGAAAAATAGGCCCCATTAGATGAAATTCTTGCCATGGGGGATTTATATAATGTGGCAACCCAGGAAATGAATATAGGAGGAAATTTAAAGGCACTCACTACGTTGAAGAGGAAACTCCAATTCACCTGGTCAAACGCCTTCTCTGCATCCAAAGAGACCAAACCTGCAGGAAAGTCAGCATCTCTGGAAGCCGAGAAGACATGGGGTAACATATGCAAATTTGTCTGGTTTGGGAAGAAGCACTATCAAGGCTTCAAATAGATGGGAATCGACCTCTGTCCCGGATAGGATATGCTGAAATAAACTATTAAGAATTGGAAGTAAAAGTTCTCGAAAAGTTTTATAAAAAAGGGAAGAAAATCCATCAGGCCCAGGAGAGTTATCCGTGGGTAAACCTCTGATAACCTAGGCAATTTCCTCCAGAGTTACAGGAGAGACCAGAGAATCTATGTAATGTACTGGGAGGGAGGGTAGCTGTGAATCTCTCAGGTAACTCTCCATGCTTACTGGACTGGAAGGATGTTCCATATCCTCATAAAGTGATTTGTAATATGCTGCGAACTCCTGAACTATCTCAGACGGAGATGTTTTCAAAGACCCATCTACAGAAGCCTTGATAGAGGGGATGAATCTCGCTGACTCTTGTTGTTTAATACGAAGTGCCAGAGGGCGCCTTAGTATGTGTGATAGCTAAATCCACCTTTTCCTGGAGTAGTTCCAAATATTTGTCTCTCAACCCTAGGAGTCTCGCCTTGTCCTCCTCTGAAGAATTAACCGAGACATTAGATTCAGGGGTCCGAATTTGGGATAACAAGGACAGTAATTCTCTCTCCCTAACTCTTTTCCTGGCTACCGAGAGGCTAATAAGGATGCCTCTCATGTAGGCCTTGAAAGCCCCCCATATAATGTCTGGTTTTGCACTGTTTAAAGGGTTAGACTGAAAAAAGGCCTCAATATGCTCTCTTATAGTATTGCAATAATTAGAATCCTTAAGCAATTGGTTATTAAGCTTCCATCTTGTTTCTCTCTTTGACACATCCTGAATTGTCAAATCACAAAGCACCAAAGAGTGGTCAGAGATAGGGCCAGGCTGTATCGAGGAGGACCTAACCCCAGGCAAGAGAGTCCGAGAAATGAGTATGTAGTCAATAAGGGACTGAAAACCGTGTACCAAAGACCTGAATGTAAACTCCTTGAAATCAGGGTTTAGAGCATGCCAGACATCACAGGGCCCGCATTGATCCAATAGTTCTCTAAAAGCCCTCTGACCTGGGGAGATCCCCCCCCCGATGCACCACCAGACCTGTCAAGGTTAGAATCTATGACTTGATTAAAGTCGCCCTCCAGGATAATCCTTATGGGAAGGAAAGGCAGGATTAGGTTTATGAGTCTCATGAAATAGGCGGGGTCATCAGCATTTGGACCATATATACTGCCCAATAGCAGAAGAATTGACCAGACAGTACCTATAGCCAAAACGAACCTGCCCTCGGGATCCCTGATAGTATGAGTTGGGACGAAGGGAATGCCGCTGTTAATAATGATCATAACCCCGCAGCTGTTTGAGGAGCCTTGCACCTCATACACCATCCCTACTTGTTGCCTCCTCACTTGTAAGGCTTCTGTTTCTAATAGGTATGATTCCTGCAGAAAAGTAACCTGAGTGCGTAAAAGACTTAGGTGTTTGAGAACCTGGTATTGTTTAGATTTTTTCCTGATCCTCTTGACGGTCCACGTTGCAAAAGTCACCTCCTTGGCCATCTCCCAATGACTTCTAAGAATGCTGTATTTGGCCCTGCACTCCGGGTATATAACACTACACATCTGACCCCCCCATTGCTGCTGTAAGGCCCTACCACCACCCCAGCCCCCTCATGAAAAAACACCATTAAACCCTCCCATACACCCCACCTCCCTGACAAGAACACATAACCTCCCCCACTCTCCACCCTGTCACAAGCAATGCTTAGCACTGCACTGGGACCTATCCTACCCTCCCACCCCTGAACATATCCCCTGCTAATGATCTCCCTCGTATTGTGTTCTACAAAGCCATCAATAAACTGCATTAATGAGGATTTAATATCTAAAGAGCGGTCTCGAACTTCCAGGGCCTGCAAGCCTCTGGTAATGAATCCACTAATAATCAAGAAAGGGAAATAGAACTGGATGTTCAAAATGTGAATAAGAAAAAATCATCACGAGAGTCTTGAGAGGGATGTAAAATGTTTGTTCCCCATAGGGGACTAGCTCGTGAACCAGAGCCAGAGAAAAAATTAACATGGAGGGGTAAGCCCATCTTCGAGATGAGTACCTGAGAAAACGAGACCAGGTGAAAATGAAACGAGATCCAGAGATGGGAAAACCATGGAAGTAACTACCCAGGAGATGCAGACCCCTAAATCCGAGAAGCTCCCCCCTGCAAAACCAGAACAACTTAATAAGCAAAGCAGTCCCTCTCTGAGAAAATGACTGGGCCTGCATTAAATGGGCGAACCTCACCCTTTTGTGGTCATAACCTGATCCAGCCCACTAGTCAGGGGTGCCCCGCGAAAGCCTGGAACCGCTCAGAAATCTGAAAATCCACCACATAAAGTCCAGACAGAAGGTGTGACCCAAATCCTTGCCCTGTGTGAACCCTAGGAAATCAAACAAGCAAAGTTATCACAGATGCAGTCCAAAACAAAGCCTCCGGGACCCCCCCAGGACTTTCCGTAATGCACTATTCCCACCAACAGGCCAGGGGCTGTTACAAGTAAAGTCAGGCCTCTACTGGTAGCCCAGTTCTATTAGAGGGCATTCACTTGAATAAAATCCTTCTTTAGAAAGAGCAGTGTCCACATAAAAAGCCAAACAATAGTTCATTCTGGAGTTCCTGGCAAATCCCGATGATCCGAAGGTCCTCTCAGGTCATCTGAAACAAATCTGGGAACGCAGACTTAAGGCCTGTTAGTGCAGCTTCAGGATCCTCGAAATTAAGCCATGAGCCTTTTTCTGAGACTTGTAACATTGCTGGGTACCCCATCCTGAACTTTAAGCCTGCCGCTATAATCTTGGATACAATCGGGTGGAAGGCTTTCCGTTTCAGCCTGACTGAACCAGGGATATACTAACATACTATTTGCCAGCAGATTAGGCCTTACGGTCTATCGAGTCTGCTCGAACCTAGATCCTTAGTTGGGTGCCGAGACCCTCCCATCCCTTGTTCTCCAGAAACCCCTATCATCCATCCCCAACCCCCCCTATCTTGAGCAATTCTCAGCTTCACCTTCTCCCATCTGACTTCTTGCAGGGCCTTAACTTTCTGTAGAAAATGCTGCCTTTCTAAGTAGTTTAGGAAGCAGCAAATGATGGGATGAGGAGGTGCTTCAGGTGGGGGTTTTGGTCGCAGAGATCGGTGGGCCCATTCTTTTATATATGTTGGGCCAAAGAGAGAGGGACCAGCGATCCTTTCAACCAGTTTCTGGGTGAAGACTATGGTATTCTGGCCTCCTCCCCCTTTGGGGAGCCCGAGGATTACCACATTATTTCTCTGACTATGGCCTTCCAGGTCTTCAAGCTTTGTTTCAAGAGGAGACAGCTTTTGTCTCGTTAGTAGGAGCTCAGGATCCAGACTTTCCAATTTTCTCTCAACCGAAATTATTCAGGCAGTATTGTCCGATACTGTCATGGAGATTTCCTCTAACTTTCTGGAGAGGGATTTCAAATCGATTGCCATATCTTTCATCTCTTCCCAGAATGGTTTAAATTCCTCCAAGAATCTTTTAAGTGTTAGGGGTTCTTGGTCCCCAGCTTGACATGAAGGGTTCGGTTTGTCTGGGCCACTCGAGGCTCGGGATTTTTTCGAGGCCTTCTCAGGAGTTGTGGGGGGGGGGGTATGTTTCTGTGGGGCTTTCTTCATGTAAGCCTCCATTTACCACAGATGAACCCAAAACAGGAGCACACGTTGTTTAAAGGCAAGAAAAACTCGTAGGCAGCGGAACAAGTTAAAATTTAATGATAAGTTTTTATTCGGGAGGCAGGAGCTTAGAGGAGGAGCATCTACTCAGCACTCTGCATCACGTGATCTCCAAAATACATTTTTTTTACTACCTCATGCCCCAGAATTTTAATGAAAGAGATCTTCTCACTCCATAATGGCGACAGACCCCCCCCCAGGCGGACATCTTGCGCACCTCGGGTGACTTCCGCCATGAAGGTTATGCTAATGTGGGCTACTAACATCTGCCATTTGTACTGTTGAGCATAAATTGGCTACAGTTACTATAGCAATGCAGCCCGCAATATATCTGCTTATAGGATTGTTATACAACAATAGCATTTGAATACCATCTGTGGGGCAGGTTGGCTCCCAGCTCAGTGAATAAAGACTTGCTAAATGGAAGAAGTATTCCCTATGTTAAGCACATAGTCTGGTGCTTCACTATTTCCCCCTCCCCCACACAATCTCACATTGAAAGTCCCTGTAATACAACCATTTCATTTTTTTTTTGTTTCTATTTTTTTGTCCCCCAGGGCCACTGATCTGCTTACCTGCCACATCCTGGCATCACCCACAGGTCTGTCTGGCCACCATCCCCTTGAACTCCCCCCAGCCACCTAATTAGGCCCTGTGACTACCTCCGCGGTGTACCCCCCCACAGCGGCGGGGGTGGGGAGCACTCCCTCCGGAGCTCAACCCGCCCTGTCCAGATTCAGTATTTGCCGTGTGCCCAGGTGAGTTCTGCATGGAGATGGCCCTCATGCCACCACAACCAGTGCCCTCCTTTTTTTCCACTTTTTCACCCCTAAGCCGGCAGGCGTGCACTGATGCCAATGGCCATGAGCGTGCACGCATCTGCCCACGTTCTGGCCAGGCGTCTGCCTCCGACTACGCTTGTGTTCCCAGCAGCTGAAGTACCTCCGGTCTCCACCGTGGGTCTCTCCTGCACCGGGATGCCCCTGGATCCCCCCCCAGGGAGAGGAGAGGAGAGCTGTCCTACGGATGCTCGATCCTACTCCCTCCCCGCCGACCCCTAGCACCCCGGGCTCGTTCCCGAACCCAGGTCGCTGGTGTGACGTGAGGTGTGGCGTCCAGCACCTCAACCCTCAGTGCCACCAGGCTGGCTGTAATACAACCATTTCAATTTTTTGTTGATTATTTCATAGTTAAAGTGATAACTACTGTATATTCTTCAATAGTTGCTGGATACATCACATGTTCCTTTGAATTGGTATTCTAATCTTTTTTACTGACTTGTATGAAAGCACTTTTAATTCCACAGCATATTTTAGGTCACTTTGTTGAAAGATTCATTTAAAAATTATTTTATCTTAAGCAATATCTGCACTGGAGCACTTCAAATTTCCAAGGCCCATTTGCAGAGAAAAAAAACAACAACTGTGTTGAGGGTGATATATTTTATTCGACTAACAAAATTATTTCTGAGACTAGCTTTTGGGAGATACAACTCTCTTCTTCAGGTCAAAGTGAAAACAGCTGGATAGCATGACAGATGTAGAGGTTGGATGTGGATTCAAGACATAGACTAGCAGTTAACACATCAAAGCATTACAACCAATTCACATTCCTGACAAACAGGAAAACTCTAATTGTCATTGGAGTGTGTCTGTTGAAGAGCTCAATTTGTAAGATCAAAGGACAGAGATGGTGCAATGGCATGCTATGAGTATAGGTGTAGTCATGGCCGAGTGGGTAAGGCAATGGACTCAAAATCCATTGGGGTTTCCCTGCAGAGGTTCAAATCCTGTTAACTATGATAGCCAGAACTGTTTGTAGTGTCAGTGGCTCAGTTGGTAACACACTTGCCTCTGAAGCCAGGAGATCAGAGGGCTGTGGGTTCAGTTCCCACATCTGGCACTTGGGTTAATATCCCAGTACTGACACTGTAGTGCAGCATGAGAGGGGTGCTGCACTTCTGAGGTGCTGTCTTTTGGATGAGATGCTAAACCAAGGTCCCGTCTGCCTGGATTGGTGGTAGTTCAGGTGGATATTGAAGATCCCATGGCACTTATCAAAAAAGCGTAGGGGAATTTCCCAGGTATCCTGGCCAAATTTCCCTCATTCACTAAAAAATACCACCAACAGCTTAATCTGGTTCAAGGTCAGTTGGCATTCATCTGTATCCCTCTCCCCCAGGTCATGCCTGAAAATAGGCAGGATTTGTCTAGTGCACTTACCCGGTCAACAAAAACTAAATAAAATAAAAATAAAACATCTGCAAAAAGTCACCACAGGTGGCAAATATCCACCAAATGAGATAGCCAAACTTATGGAATACGTCCTTACACACACACATTTATTTCTGCTACAAAACTGATATTTACCTTTAAAATATGGGGCAACCTATGGGCACCAGGATGACACCACGTTACGCCAACCTCTCCATGGCAGATCTAGAAGAAAAATTCCTTAGTACACAACATTATAAGCCATTAAAATATTATCAATATATTGATGATATCTTTATGATATGAACAGCAGGAGAGGAAAACTTAAAACAATTTGTTGACAGCTTCAATAAGTTCCATCCTTCTACAAAATTCTAAATAAATTACTCAAAGTGTGTGCATTTCTGGGATACCACAGTCACACTAAAAAATAGAACACAGCAAACATCTGTGTAGAGAAAACCTGCAGACAGATGCAGTTACCTTCAGAGCTCAGGCTACCATCTCTCACATACCAAAACTTCCATTATACACATCCAGGCCATCCAGTACCACCGCATTTGTACAAACCAAGGTGACAGGGACAGACATCTTAGTACACTTAAAGAATCTTTCAGGCAGAAGGGATATAAAATCAGTACCATTGACAGGAATATCTATTCTGCACTCCGTAAGCCTAGGGAAGAACTACTAAGGTACAAGCCACAGAGAACATCTGAACTCACACCTCTGGTAGTAACCTACAATCCAGAACTGAAAAAAAACTATGGAAAATAATTAAAGATCTAAAGCCACTACTGTCTGAAGATGAGACTCTAAAAAATATATTTCCCACTCCACCAGTACTTGCCTTAATCCAACCGCCAAATCTGAAACAGAAATGGGTGCGAAGTAAACTTCCCTCTGAGCTCCAACTAGGTGACAAAGGTACAAAACCATACAAAGCACCTTGCTGCAAACTATGTAAATATGCAGTATCTCTACTGAGACGTGTGTCATTCATAATGGAAAAACATTTAAAATTCAAAACTCATATTTCTGGTCTTCTAGCAATGTAGTATATATGATACAATGTAGAAAATATGAGGAAGACTGCTATATTAGTGAAACTGGAAAGAAACTCAAATCAAGAATGAATCACCACAGAGTCACAGTTACCCACAAAAATGAAAATATGCTGGTTGGGGAATGTTTCTCAAGATCAGACCACTCCAGCAATGATTTTACTGTCAGAGTGTTAAAAGGTAACTTCAAAAACGGTCAGGAACGGCAAATGTTTGAACTAAAAATGATACAATTTTTCGACAATAAAGAAAAAGGATGTAATAAAGATGTTTTTTGGCACATTACCATTGATTACGCTTAAAGCAGTGCTTCAGAGTTTCTTTTTAAACCCTCTCATCAGCACCCTCTGGCTCTTTTAACAGGTATCCTCTTAAGACAATGGTATTTTTTTCCAGTCTTGACTTTTTACAAATGTTAATTGGTGGTCCAGACTAAAATGAAGCTGTCCTTTGATCTTACAAGTTGAGTTTTTCAACAGACACAATCCAACAACAATTAAAGTTTTCCTGTTTGCAAGGAGTGCAGATTGATTGTAATGCTTGATGTGTTGACTGCTAGTCTATGTCTTGAATCCACATCCAACCTCTATATCTGTTATGCTATTCATCTGTTTTCACTTTAACCTGAAGTAGAGAGTTTTATCTCTTGAATGGTAGTCTCAGAAATAATTGTGTTAGTCCAATATAAGGTATCACCTGCAACAAATTTGTTGTTTTTTCCTCTGCATTGTTGACTGGACTAACACGGCTACAACATTTCTTTTTTTCAAGGACCATTTTAAATAGTTCTGCTCAAACATTTGTTTTTGAAAAACAAATCTGTAGTTATAGCAGTGTATTATGTATCAAGTTTGAACTGTGTTTAAAGCATTCTTTGACTTCACATTTCAGAATGAACAAAGGGGATTTTATTGCAAAAATTATTTGAAGCTATAGGCTATATTAAATAAAAAAGATTTCTATGGTGATTTTTCTGTATGCTGCCTTTGTGAATCTGATGTGTAATCAATTTCATTTAAAAACAACAAGCAACACATCCAGGTGCTAGATTTCTGCCAGTTGTGGAAGAATGGAGATATGTGATTGTCTGAATTCTCCATGAAATGTATCTAGATGTCCAACTAATCTCATGTTTTTGTACTGTGCTTGATTTTCCAGATTCTCTGTTTTACAATGAAGACTATCGTTTTTTGTTTTTTTTACCATTGCAGTGATTGTTGCTTCCAACACCAGAATTTTATTATTCATTGTCACAATTTGTTCTGTATTTTTCTTTGAAGCCACTAAAATAGTGTGTACTCTTTCTTTAGTCTGATTCATGGCATTTTGAAGGAAATCCGTTTTGACCGACAGACCTTCTTTTCAGTCTTTTCAGCATGTCAAGTATTTTATCAGTTGCCGTATCAAGTAAATCCATTGTATATGTTTCTGACTGTTAAACATTCTGGGAGTTGTCATTAGAAAAACCTAAGGCAGGATCCAGATTTGGGACCCAACTCTAGCTTTGAGAACTGAGGATATTTTCTGAATGGCGTTGTTGCTTAAATGTGTGCTGCATTCATTCACTACTGCTCTCTGGCTGAACAAAGGCAAGTTGGAATACTGTTACAGATTTCAGCTTATGAGCTGTATACTTCTGTTTCAAGGATATGAGTTATATCAAGGTGTTCAAATGAGGGTTATGAACTGCGCTGGTGTCAGTGCTGGATTAGTTAATGTTAGCAGTGCTACTCACAGCAACAGAAGCTGATCCCGATGGGAGCAATGCCCTTGAACAGAGTGGGCTGATAGGTAAAGCAGGTCACTCACTACACTTAGGCCAGAGCCCCAGCTGCATACATTTCTCAACAGTGAAAACAAAAGGTGAGATGAACTCCCTGCTAGAGGAAGAGCCATATCTGATTTTCCTCTTGTCAATCATAGTTGTTTTTTACTGTCAAATCACAGATACTATCAGGATATTGTAAAAAGATTGTAATTTTTGGGAGGCTGTCTGAAAGGCAGCTGTTCATAAGATCACCATTTTGTTTCTATGTGGCAAAGCCATAATTCCTATTACAAATGACCCCAAAACTACACTAGAAGGAACCCAGACCCCAAGTCCATAGTTTAATTTTTTGCACATTGTGCACACACGTTTTAAAAGGCTGGTTTAAATGGCATATTTATAAGGTAGAAAAACAAATGGGCAGACTGGATGGGCCTTGCGGTCCTTATCTGCTGTCAACGTCTATGTTTCTATGTTTCTATGGTTACTACACTGTTTTAAGGGCTGTGTGGGCATAGCCCTGCAGTCCTCTTGGAAGGACTAGAAAAGCAGTTTATGGACCTCATGATGTCAGAAAAGTGCCTCCACCTCTGTTTACCATGTCCCACTTTGCACTCACACTACTTAACCTGCAGACCTGAAGGAACCACTTTGCATGACTGCAAACATGACCCAGCGAAGTGCCAGACTGCACCTCCCCTGTGCTAGTCCTGTTCAGAGTCTGGGCTTACCTGTTTTGGTATAAGTTGATTCTTCTAACTGGACACCACTTTCATTCACAGTGAGACCAGTGGACAGATATACCCCAGGTCTGTGAATCAGCAGTGGACAGCATGGAAGGTCAGTATGCAGAAAAACAGAAACTGTAATAAAAATAAACAGCGACAGTAGCCTAGTTGCACATCAGAACTACACCAGTAACAGGACTGCAAGGTTGAGTGCCATGCTTCTAGCACTGTTTTCCATCCTCAACATAGCATGTTTGATCCCTACAACTAAATCTGTGAAGCAGGCAAGGAAAAGCAAGGCACCTCCAATGGGAAATGATGTTGGGATTATCTCCCCAGTTTTCTAACTGGGGAGATAATCCGGGGGAGGTGCAGTCTGGCACTTCATTTGATCATGTCTGCAGTCAACTTCTGCTCAGTATTCACAAAAGAGGAGGGGGGGAGGTACCTATTCCAATTAACAGAAGCACTCTGGTTAGAAGGGTCAATCCCAGTACTTTCACAGAAGAAAGGGTTCTGAAAGAACTCCTAAAACTGAAGGTGGACAAAGCAATAGGGCCTGATGGGATTCACCCCAGAATTCTAAAAGAATTAAGTGGAGAACTAGTGACACCATTGACTACCCTTTTTCAGCAAATCAAGGGAGGATGGTGTGGTACCTGAGGACTGGAGGAAGGTGGATGTGATTCCCCTTCACAAAAGTGGTAGCAAGACAGAGGTAGGAAACTACAGACCTGTCAGTTTGACCTCAGTGATAGGGGGTAAATGATGGAATCACTTCTGAAGGAAAGAATTGTTGAGTTCCTAGAGGCCAGTGAGGCAAAGGACACAAGGCAGCATGGATTTATGGCAGGAAGGTCATGTCAGATGACTCTAATCAATTTCTTTGACTGGGTGACCAAAGTAGTATAGTAGCAGCCACAGACACTGCCAGCTATTTCCTGAAATATCTGTGATATTTCCAGAAATGTCTCCTGCTTTCTGCATTTCCACAGTAGGTGCAGCAGAGAGAAACTCTTCAGAAATTTCGTGAAATATCTGGAAATAGCTGGCAATGTCTGTGGCTACTATTGTAGACTGGGGAAGAGGGCTGTGGACATACCCTACCTAGACCTTAGCAAGGCATTTGACACAGTCCCACACAAAAGATTAATAAACAAATTATCTAGCCTGGGAGTGGGTCCCAGGGTGGCAGCCTGGGTAAAACATTGGCTGGACAACAGGACACAGAAGGTATAGTAAATGGAGTCCATTCTGAAGAAAGAGGGGTTATTAGTGGGGTACTGCAGGTTTCAATACTGGGTCCAGTCCTTTTTAATGTCTTTATAAGTGACATTGCAGAGGGACTGGAACAAAAATTATGCCTCTTTGCAGATGACACAAAGATCTGCAACAGGGTTGATACACAAGGGGGTGGAAAGGATGAGAAGGGATTTGGAATGGTTGGAGGCATGGTCAGAAGTATGGCAGCTTGGATTCAATGCAAAGAAGTGCAAAATAATGCACCTGGGAAACAAAACCCAGGGAAGATTACACAATGGGAGGTAGTAACAACAAAAAAATGGAAAGGACCTGAGGTAATCATATCAGATGACCTTAAGGTTAGCAAGCAATGTGAGAAGGCAGTAGGGAGGCCTGGAGGAATATTGGGATGTATAGGGAGAGGCATCACCAGCAGAAAACAGGAAGTTGTTATCCCTCTGTACAGACAGTTGGTGAGGCCCCATCTGGAGTACTGCATCCACTTCTGGATACCCCATCTCCACAAGGACATGGACAGGATGGAGGCAGTCCAGAGGAGGGCAACTAAAATGGTGCAGGGTCTGCAAGAGAAGCCATATGAGGAGAGACTATAGGAGATTAATATGTGTACCCTTGAGCAAAGGAGGGAGAGGGGGGACATGACTGAAACTTTTAAGTACCTCAGTGGAATAAACAAAGTCCAAGAGGGTAGCATCTTTCAGAAAAAGAGATGTGCAAGAACAAGGGGACACAATTTGAAGATGGGGGGATGGCTCAGGGGCAATGTGAGGAATTATTGTTTCACAGAGAGGGTGGTGGATGCATGGAACCACCTTCCTGAGGAAGTTGTGGGGTCTAAAACTGTGGGAGAATTCAAAAATGCATGGGACAGACATAAGGCAATTTTTGTTGGGGGGGTAGAAAGAAATAAGCTGTTAGTTAACTAGGATCTGCAGCTTATGCAGTAGGGAGGGAAATAGGCAGAATAGGTGAGCCAAGTGGTCCTTATCTGCCGTCAAAGTCTATGTTTCTATGTTCTCTTGCGACTACTGCTGCCTCTTAGTGGTGTGATCGTGAGGTACAGTTAGGTTGCTGTCACTGTGTTTATTTTTATTACAGTTGGGTTTTTTTTTTGCCATGACAATCGAGCGCATTGCTATTTTATTTTGGTATAATGACCGGCCATGCTCTTCACTGCTGACTCACAGTCCTGGGTTACTTCTGTCTGTCGGTCTTACTGTGAATGGAAATGGTGCCATGTGAGAAAGAAACAACTCCTACTGAAACAGGTAAGCCCAGACTCCAAACAGGACTAGCAAAGGGGAGACTCTGTCTGTGATATTTATTTACTTATCAATCACTTTCCCCCTCCATCCAACCACAGAGCTCTGATGTGCCTGCACAACAACAGCAGGCTTTACCAGCTCCTCCAGGACTCCATTTTCACCATCTCTTCCACCTCAGAGCTCTGCTGAGCCTGCACAACAACAAATCAGACTCTGTCTTTTATGGGGGGCAGAAAGAAGTAAATAGCATGGCACCCCACTTCCCTGCTGGCACTTTTCCCACTCCTACTTTCTTTAGTACAGTCACTCAGTATAAGCCCCATAGCCTACAGACACTATTGGCAGTCACTGCTACTCTCTAAAGGCAGGACTGGCTCAGCCAATGCCATCGATACAGCTGTAGTATAAATACTACATAAAAACAGTGGTTCATAGGCCTAGCTACAGTAGCTACATTTTATATGAAACATGTGAAACATAATTTAAAAAGCGGAGATAGCTGATTTACATGCCTCAAACTGTGCATTAATGATTTTCCTCTCCCCATCCCTTGCCGACCTGTCTGTTCATAAATAACAACTCTGAAATCTTGCATGTCCATTAGTACTGCATTTATTTATTTTTTTGACATGGCTATTCTTCGTCATTTTCTTGTACATTATACTTCTTCTACTTGATGGATGAGTCACCCTCCTTCTAAATTTAACTGCAGTCCTGGTGGCCTATGCTCCAACAGGTCGGAATTCTTTGCCCGAGATGCATATCCCTTCCTTGGAGCTCCACATCTGTGGGCAGGTGCACACTGGCAGCATGCATAACTGCCGGCCATCTGTCCATGGCCCCAGTCTCCCAGCATACTGGTATGTGCAAGATTGCGTGAGACTGCATTGGGAGGAGCCTCACACCTGGGCGGATATCCAATGGGATGCCTGTACTGGATCCCTCAGTGGATCCCTTATGCAGTGGGGGCACATCGGCTGCACTCCCATGTAGATGTTCACATGGCCAGCACCTGTGGAGGTGAGAGGTGGGAAGTGCCACCAGCCATGCCATGCCCATGATCCAACAGGAAGGTACCGGGGTGGGGGCTGTGCCTTGAGGGTGCGTGTATGTGTTTGTGGGGGGTACTTGGGTACTACAGCAAATGGCATTCTGCCCAGAGGGGCCAGGATCACAGATGTGGTGCTGTATAGAGGGGCTGCCATCCAGGGGCTGGTGCCCCCATGTGTGTTGTTTGTGGGGGTTCAACTGGGTGCTTGGGTGTGTGGCCCTGGGCGGCCTGTAACTATGGCTGCTGATGGTGTGGGATGGTGGTGTGGGGTGCATAGGGAAGTTATGGCAGAGTTTCCCTGGCATACTGGCTGCCTCTCTAAGTGCCCTGGTGTGCAGCTCTATGTGACTATGTGCATGCTGCGTGGAGCTGGCACTCCCCCCTGTGCATTGCAATTCACGTGTGTATGGCATTGAGCGTCTTGGGGCTATGCACCCCATTTTGTGAGTTCCACCCGGGGGGGGCACAATGGGTGCAGAGTGTCTTACATACATGGCATGGTGGTGGTCCACACCTTCAAACATAGGGGCCTTATATTGTAGGTGGCAAAACAAAAGGTACTGTTGTGTTGTCATAAGCAGGACATCATACTGAGGCAGACAGCTCTCTGGTGTAGCTAGCTCTTACAGCTGAAACATTTATTTATCAAAATACTATGCAAAAATAAACAAATTGTTAAGGTAAAGAGAACACAAACTATTAGAGCAAACAAAAGCACTCCAACAGCCCCAGTGCTTCAACCAAGGGGGTCTTCCTCAAATGGTAATAGTGCAGTGGTTGTTGGAGTATTTTTTTTGTTTTTTGGGGGTTTTCTTTGCTCTTGTGATGTGTATGGGCCACTTTGACCTTTTTTAATTTTTGCACAGTATTTTGATTTATAAAATGTTCAGTTGATAGAGATGGACACAACAAAGATCTGTCTGCCTTGTTATTCTATCCTGCCTATTAGTGTATTGTGCTGCTGTGAATTTAGGGGTAACCACCACCAATATGTACACTAGCCCAACTAGTTTGAGTGTGCATTTTTATAAGGGCACAGTAGGTAGTGCCCCACAGTTAGGGTCACTAGGGGTCCTACGTTAAACCTATTTTTGTTTGATGTTTGCAGAAAGATGGTTTTACAGATTTACATGAGGCTTTCATGTTTTAGTTGTCTATATCAGAATCTACCATGCCTGAAAGTTTCATGTAAGTTTTTTAGTATTTTCAGAGACATAACAACAAGCTAGACGTATCATACTTTTCAAGTTTTAAGAAGCAACTGCCACAATCCAGGCAGGCAACTCATACCATGGAGTTGCTTGCCCTAGGAGCAGTTTTATCCACAGATCAAAGTTCTTCTGTATTTACAGAAAGTTGTATCCTCTGTAAAGCCCAGCTCTTAACTTCCTGGTATGAGCTGTGCAGTCACCAAGAGCTGCAGCCCTGCCCTTAAAAACTGAACTTTGGTGACGTGAGGTAGGGAACCGGGCTGCAGGTGCTCTATAGATATTGTAATAGGATTGGGAAGGGGGCACTGCCAAAATGTACTTAGATTATCTTTGCTAGAGGGTACACATGTATGGGGCTATAAGGTATGCTATACATTAGCCCCATACATATATACCTGCCAGCAACTATAATGTAAGTTCATTTAGGTGGCATCCCCTCCCTGATCCTGTTACAATATTCACAGAGCACCTGCAGTCCCATTTCCTACCTCATGCCACCAAAGTGCCGTTTTTAGGGATGGGGCTGCAGAGGTTTTAGGAGTGGAGCTGCAGAGCTCAGTGACCACTCAGCTCATACCAGGAAATAATGATCCAGGTTTTACAGAGGCTATAACCCTTTTTTTTAAGTACAGAAGAAATTTGAATGATTGATAAAATAGCTCCCAGGGCAGGCAACTTCATGGTATAGGTTGCCTTCCTTGTGCCAAGGATCAGGACCATTGCTCTTTAATTAAATGTGGAAGCATCAGTGCTTATCATAATCTTGCTCCGTATATCAGTTATAATTGCTACTTAACTACTGGTTCCTAAAAGAAACTGAAGACCATGACTAATATTGACTGATACCTAATGTTGCCTGACTATATTAGTTTCCTATTTTCATTCAATATTAATGTTTGCCAGTGTTGAATAAGCTGATGTGTATGTACTAAAAAAGACAGAGGAGTCAAGAAGGTCAGATACCAAGACAATTAACATGCTTAGTTTTATTTTTACCCGACTGCAGATTACACTCTGGTTTTAGCACTGTGTGTGGGAAAAGGGATTGCATTTTACATTTCCAAATAAAAAAAGACAGCTCTTTGGATGGGACCACTAGCCCAAAAGCACCCCCACTAGCCCAACAGGGCTACTACTTAAAGCTGCTGGACACCAGCAGGCCACCTAGGGATGCCAAGGGTTTTCTGCTGAGCCCCGAATGTCACTTCATTCTCTTTTTAGCTGTCTGTATTTTTATTATCTATCTCTGTTTTCCTTAGTTTGAGCTTCAGTGTATCTTTTCATCTAAAACTCCCCTTCCTTTACTCCTATGCTGTACTGTATGTACCCTTTTCTATCTGTCCGCCCTCTGTCTCTCCTCGCGCAACTGTAAGTTCCCCATACTAATCCAACTAATCTGTTTTTCCTTTATTTCTACAGGTCTGTCCAGACTACTGTATATACCAATCAGATAAGTATGTCTTTGTTTAATTCTAACCCCCTAATTTGTCCTCTAGGGCCTCCATCCCTTTGTGTCTTCTCAATCTTCTCTGTTCTTACCTTTCAGGTCCTATCAGAATACCCCCAACCCAGGACACCACAGCTCTGGACTCCCTAACTGTGATGTGCCAGGTAAGTCCTAATTACCTAACTGCCCTGTAGGGTAAGTAGCATACAACAAGGTGCTCACACCTTTGTAATGTGTAGCAGCTTCAGTTACTTATTTAGTTTTGTCTACACTTACCAGTTCTGACCTTTCAATAGAAGGCTCCAAGGTGGTAATAATGCAGGCACATATAGAGAATAATGACGCCCCTCTCTAAATTTCACAGTCATTAGACTCCTCCCACTTGACCCTCCCTCTCAGCACTCCCAAGCCCTTACTTCCTGATTGGGGTTCAATGCTGTAATCCTCTTTGGACTGCAGACATGTCTTCACTCTTAAAAACTGGACTGCAAACTGAGGAAACAGGTATGCGGTTCAATGTAGTTCAATAGGGTTTTAAACTTAGTGCCATAACTTGGTCATTTTTAAATATTTTTGTCCCACATTTTCAACATGCCTTCTTTGGGACCTCACCATATGAACAATGGCACTGCCATTAGGCAGATCTGTCCCAAGTGATGATTTTGTGGTCCCTGTACAAAATCACTCTTCATGCAAGAGTTAAACATTTTCTCTGCCCTTGTTCCTGAGGAGGGGCCATAAGAAGACTATGTTGAAACTTTGTTGTACAAATATCAAAAAACAACTTTATGAGCTTACAATGAATTGTACAAGTGCTGGCTTGTAATTTGGGTAATGGTCAATACTTTTCCCCCAAATTCACAACATAGCCATATCGTTACAGCTCCTTATGATTGTGACAGCTATTATTTTTCAAATCCTTCCTAAAACGTTTCTTTACATCCTGAAGGGTGATTTCGCATGTCCTGCATGAAATCACCTTTTGGGCAGGAGTTTAAATTTTTCTCTGCCTTTGCTCACAAGAAGCCTATGTTCTAAAATTGTTGTAAAAATATTTAAAACAAAATATGAGGCTATGTTTCATTTTGCAAATGCAGGTTCTAAATGTTTGGTAATATTCAGTATTTGTACCCCCAAATTTTCAACATAGCAATTTCTTTACAGCACCTCATGAATGTGACAGCTGTAAGTTTTCCAACTCCAGGCCAAAATGCATTTTTGCATCCCGAAAGTTGATTTTGCAGTCCCTGCATGAAATTTCCTTTAGGCCAGCAGATTGACATTTTCTCTGGGCAGGGTCATAACAAGGCTATGCTGAAAAACTGGTGTAAAAATATTAAGAACCAACACATGTATGACCCTATGTTACTTTTGTAAACATAGGCTCATAACATTGATAATTTCCACATACTATTGCCCCAAATTCCTCGCCTGAAGCTCTATTGGCTCTGGCCAGAGTTTTTTATTCTAGATGGCCACCCAAACTGGGCCCAGGTCTGACTGACTCTGTGAGGGCCTATTGTTCCTATAACTGTCTAATTGCCCCCTTATAACACATCATTCAGTATGTCACCTTGACATCACAAATTCAAAATATTTTGTCTGGGGCTACAGGTAGAAGAACCAGCTTGTACCAGTGTGAGACTTAATTATTATGAGTCCCTTTTATAGAAATGTTTGTATTACTTAGCTGCCTGCACTTCTAGTGCTCAATATATCCTAGAAGTCATACATTTATAACCAAGTCCCAACTAACCAGAGACACTAATGACTGCCCTGCCTGTTTCCCACAGGCAGAATTGCATACTATATGTAACAAAAAGAAAAAAAAAGGAAAAGGAAATACCATGCAACTCTCTAGAAATTTGTTACATGACATCACATCTAATTCATTACAGTCTGTTTAGTTACAGTGGTGTTTGGCAAAATTGTCCTATTTGCCATGCATTGTCTGGGAGGCAAGTTCTTAAGATGTGAGAAGTTTCATGATGGTAGCTTAGGTGGTTTCTGATATCCAGATGTGTTCTGTTTACAGAAACATGTAGCCATTTAATGTACTTATTACATATTTTTTGCCCTCACCTACTGCCTAGTCAGTTCAGAATTCTTTCCAAATCTATCAGGACAGAAGTCACCTGTGCCAAGATTTGAACATCAGTTGCAAAGTGAAACCTTTTGGATATTCACACTAGAGGCATTAACACCTGATGGGCTAAATATGGAATTGGACTTCAAACCATGTTTATGATGTTTAGATAAGAATTGAATGTGTAAAGATTAAAGATTGTAGATGCAACTCTTAACCACCATTAAAACATATTTCCTTCCTACCCCCTACTGGGTCATAATGTCGTACGCTTAATAGCGTACAACATTATGCCGTACCCTGCATAGCGCAGTATGCAAGCGCTAATGGTGCAATACTGCATACACTGATGTACATGGTATTGCACTGTTAGTGCTTTCCCAGGCAGAGGATAAGACCTCTGCTGGGACTGGGTTCTGTCAAGCAGCTGCTGTGGCTCACAGGACTGAGCCACAGCAGCAGGAACTCAGGTACTGCATCTTGGACCAGTTTTGATTCCCTGTCCCAGAAACTTTTTTTTTTAATTGTGCACTCCCCAAATTAACCCCCCCCCAGAGTTGAGAATCCTTATTGGGAGGGGTCCAGGAGCACAGCCCCCCCCATAACGGGGTGTAGGGGTGGAGCCCCCCACAAAAAACAGACTTATGCCACATGGCAGAAATTGCACTGTATTGGCAGTGCGATTTTGCCATGCAACATAATGTCTTACAATATTATGACCCTGGGCCCCTACCCCCAACATCCACTTAACCTAAACTGGTTAACCTTATTTGATTTTTTTCCAGCAATAGTATTCTTGTACTGTCATTTATTATAAAAAATACAAAATCACACATGCCCCCACAACGCAAAGCATCATAGGCTGCATATGCAAATCACCACAGAATGTTATGCTGGTCCAACTTTAAGCAGAATTGCATGGTTTGAAGGCCTCTCACACGGTTGCAAGGGTTCCAGCCCCTTGCAAGCTGTGTTGCCTGTCAACATTCTGTAAAGACAACCTATGTCTGTCCTGATATGTATATGCAACAATGAGCTGCTGTTCTTGAAACGTGGCTTCCCAGCCAAATGCCCTTTGGGGTAACCCTTGCCTCAGTGTTTGCGCACAGAGGTTCTTTGTCATTTATTATGCCTAATTTAGGATAGAATGTTGACAAACCTGTTTGCAATTTGTTGGTATTAATTTCACTTTTTCTTTCTCCTTTATCTCCTCTAACAGACTTGAGCATGGTGGAACACAAGAGGTTCCTGCGTAAGCAATCATTTTGTTTTAGCATCCTACTCTGGATGTCTCTCACTCTTTAATGTGTTGGTAGCCTTCATTTAGATGTTTGTTTAAAAATATTTATTCTTAAAAATGTTTAAAGTATTTCTACTTGTTCTTGACTGCATTTGGATGGGATGTATTAGGATTTCAATTTGATTTATTAAAAATGCTAAATAACTAAAAAACTGTAACCAAATTGCTAAATTAACGCTTGCAATTTTAAGTTAGAATGCTAGCCAGTGCAATTAACTGATTTCACATTTTCCTTTTATCTTTCATATTCATTTATGTTTATAGCGGTTATAAAATGTTTATTTTCACTTAAAATTCATCTTCCAAGAGGATAAATCATCACAGTGCTAAACGTTTTCTTTTCGCATAAAACAAAATGAATTAGGATAGTATTTCAACCATTGTCATGCCATTTATGGCAATGCATCCTTGGAAATTAGCACCATTGTGATGTAACATGTTTCAATTAATTCTGGGTATCTACTGTAAGTGTGTTATTTTCAAGAGTATAGCACCCCCTTAGGAAGCTCCAATTGAGCAAAGTGCAGGGACAACTGTATGCCATTGTGGTTGACTTATTTTTGTTCTCTGATGTTCCACTACCTGTGCTGTTTGTTAGCAATAAATTAATTGAATTAAATTGAACTTACATCTTGGTTACACTTCTTATCTGGATTCAATGCAGCTTCAATTCAGCTTTTAACTCTGAAGAGAAGTATTTCTGGTCTATGGTCTCAACATTGGGTTGCATACCCTTACCTGCACCACCTCAAATCCAGGAACAGTATTCATTGGATCGGTCTGGCTAAGATAGTGCCTTTTGAAGGTTTCATAAAAAATATCAATCTGTTACAGAGTATAAGCATTTTTAAGGTTTTTTCTAAGCATACTCAGGAGGCCTTTAGCATAACCTTCTGATACAAAACGTCAGTTTACCTTTAACAAATATTTATCTTTCACAAAATTCATGCTTTTGTGGTCATGAGAGGAACATTTTTGACTGTGACAGCTACCATTTTGTTTGTTGTGTTTTTTTTTAAACATGAAACTTACAAACAAATTATGAACTAAAGAAAACAAACACCTAAACCTAAGTACAAGGGACCCATTTAGCTAGACTGTGGCATTATGCTTTTCAAATTTGGGAAGAAATACAAATTTGGACACCCCAAAATCTTGGGGGCCAAGCTTAGTGAAAACATCTGGCTTTGAGGCTGTGAGCCAAGAATTTCACTGTTGCATGTAAAAGTGCTGCAACAAGAAATTTTTTGGCCAACACCTACGACAACAGCTGGAGTACACCCCATAGCTATATAGCCCACCCTCATTCCAATCTCTTTTAGAAACCCAGCTATGATGATAATACCAGGGTGGCAATCCCTGGTGCTGTCAAACGCTAGCACCTGGAGTCCATCCCCCACCATATTGCCTGCCCACCTCTGGACTGTATTTATAAACTCAGTAGATCAACCAGTTTCTATTTCCAGTCAGTTTCTATTCAATTTGATCTTGTGAACATACAAACATATGAAATTTTCCAGCAGATAAAGGCCTACTGGTCTTTCAAGTCTGCTCTAATGTGCAGCTAGCACCCCTTATTCAGCAGTTGGCCCTCCTCCCACCTTCCCTCCCTTGACCCTCCCCCTTGCTCAGTCCCAGCCCCTTTTGAAGCAGGTTACTGTCCTACTGGATACCACTTCTGCTGGTATTGCATTCCACCCAGCTACCACCCTCTCTGTAAAATAGTGTCTCCTCATCTCCCTCCTGAATCTTCCTCCTGCCAGTTTCATATCATGGCCCATCATGCCCCTCCCCTTTAAACAGCCCCTCCGTACCTGTCTTGTTTATTCCTTTCTTGTACTTGAAGGTTTCTATCATATCCCCCATCCTGCCTCTCCTCCAGCGAGTACATATTCAGCTCCCTCAGCCTCCTCCCATATGATAAGTCCTTCAGCCCCTAGATCATCTTTGTCACCCTGCACTGCACCTCCTCCAGAAACTTAATGTCTCTCTTCAGAAATGGGTGAAAGTACTGCACGCAGTACTTCAGGTGTGGTCTAACTAATGATCTATCATCAAGCAGACTGGGGTGCCCACCCTCAATACTTCTCAGTACTCCCTCACATCCACATTGCTGCTTTCCCAAGACATACTGTAGGTGGCTGCACCAGGGGACCCACCCTGGTACTGTTCAACACTTTCTTCTGACACAGGACTATTGGGTCCAGTCCTTGCAAAACAGAAAAGTGTCCATTTGGATCTTATTTTTTGGGGCATTTTAACCCTGAAAGAATAAAAACAGTCTGTTGTCAAGCTGTGCTTCTACCCCACCCCACCCATCCTACCCTAACCCCCACTTAGAACCCACTAATCCATGCCCTCACTCACCCAAACAGGGTCCCATGATATACATCCACTCTCTTATGTGAAAGACATCCTCCTCCAAGAACCGTGACTGCAATATGAAGAAATAAGGTAAGTCAGGCAAATGTTTTTCAAAACATCTTGAACTTTTACTCCTAGTTTATTTAATTTTTAAATACAATGCTCCCTTGTTTGTCCATTCCCCCATGCACCACCCTTGCTTACTGCCAGTGAGAGCTCCTGTCCCATTTCCAGTAAGTTTATCTCCACCTTTAAATGCCAGCATCTGTTATCCACCACCCACTCTTTTCCATCAAAATTTATGATGTACAGAGTTTGACAGAAAAAAGAGACAGCACTGTTATTTTAGACCAGCTTCCCAACATACCTTTTATTGGACCCAATCTCATGAGCAAAGTAGGCAAAATTTTAAAACCCCATTCTAAATATGATAGAAACATAGAATTTGATGGCAGATGAGGACCGCTTGGCCCACCTAGTCTGCCCATTTCCCTACCTAACGGATAAGCTGCAGATCCTAGTTAACCAGCAGCCTACTTCCTCCTACCCCCCACTAGAATTGCCTTATGCCTGTCCCATGCATTCTTGAATTCTCCCACTGTTTTTGACTCTATGACCTCCTCAGGAAGGCTGTTCCATGCATCTACAACCCTCTCTGTGAAGAAATACTTCCTCACATTATCTCTGAGCTGTCCACCCTCTATCTTCAAATTTTGCCCCCTTGTTCTTGCATATCTCATTTTTCTGAAAGATGCTACCCTCTTGGACTTTGTTGATTCCCTTGAGGTATTTGAAAGTTTCTATCATGTTCCCCTCTCCCTTCTGTCCATGAGGCTATACATCTTAAGCTCCTTTAGTCTTCATATGTCTTCTGGTACACACCCTGCACCATTTTGGTTGCCTTTCTCGGGACAGCCTCCACCCTGTCTATGTCTTTGCGGAGATGGGATCCCCAGAACTGTACACAGTACTCTAGATGTGGTCTTACCAACTGTCTGTACAGAGGGCCAACAACTTCTTGTTTTCTACTGGTGATGCCTCTCCCTATGCATCCCAGTATCTCCCCAGCCCTCCTTACTGCCTTCTCACATTGCTGATTGTGCGCTTACTCCACAAAATCACCTTTCAAGTGGGATTTGAACATTTTCACTGATCAGGTTCATAAGGTGGGGTCATAAGAATACTACTGATTGTTGAAAATATGGTGGAAGAATATGGCAAATTGAGTGAATATTGAACTATATCAATGCGCACTCACAACATTACTAATTTTCGATATTTGTCCATCCAGCTTGGACCACATCTCATGAACAAGGCAGGTGACATTTTTAAAATCTTGGCCAAATGGTGATTTTGCAGTCACACCCTGAAATGACCTTTTGGCAGGATTTAAACATTTTCACCCACCCGGTTCATGAGATGGGGTCATAAGAAGAATATGTTCACACTTTGAGATCAAAACATTCAAAATATTTTTGTGCTTCTTCATAACTTTGATAATTTATAAATAGTTTTACTCCAAACATCAACATAGTCATCTTTCCACAACACACCACATCATGAATGCGACAAGCATTGTTTTTCAAGTCCTGGAAAAAATGTGTTTTCACAATTATGGAACCAAATGATATTTTGGCCAGCATTCAATAAATGCTACATGTCGTCTTTATAAGGGGGAGTCATAAAAAGACTATTTTGAAAGTTTGTGGTCAAAATTTACATAAAAAAAATAAAGAAATATTAGGTGTAGTGCCAGACTTTGGCCTAGTGGGTAGTGATTTGTGATCCTGGGCTGGTGAGCTGAATGTGGGTGTGATTTCAATGAGCCAGCTGGATGGGCCCAGGCTGGGGGACAATGCTACCATGTGGCAGCACCCCTCCACCTGGGAAGGGAAGGTGCAGGGTTAGCACATGGGCCCAAGTACCACATAGTAAAGAGAAATCCTCTCTTCACATAGGGACCTGTGCCTCTGCACCTGTGGTTGTCTGAGAGCCCTGTGCTTTGAGATGAAACACAGGTGAAACAGTGCTCACAGAGTGAGCAGTGCTAAGCCAAAAATGCAAAACTGTAAATCACACCAAAAGCAGCACTCTTGAGCCGGCCCGTTGGCGCAGCGGTGGGATTCCGCTTACTGAGCCCAGCGACCCGGTTCGAGGCACGGACCAGTCGTCGGAGGGCACCAGGGGAGAAGGATAGAGCATCCTTGGACTGCTTTCCTTCTCTGGGGGAGGTGCGGGCAGCATCCAGGCGCTGAGACTCCTGGTGGAGACCTGGAGTTCTCGCGCTGCCGTACTAATCCTTGGGGGAGGCGGGGCGGACGCCGGCGTTATTGCACGTCCCCGCCTCTGGCAGAAAAAGTCAGGAGGAAAAGAAGGAGGGGGGATCCTCCATCTAAGTGAAGCCTCTCCGGGCTTCAATTCACCCCTGTCACCGCACTCCCAACCAGTTACTGCTCCGGGGCACTGGCATTAAGGGGGAACGGTGCTCCGGCCCCACCGTCTGGGGGGTGAGCAGGGGGTGACCGGGAGGGGCAGCAAATAGACAGGTGGTGGGAGCTCCGGGGGCCGTGACTAGGCTGATGAACGATGGAGGACCCCCAAGGAAAAAAGTAGAATTTAAAAAAAACAAACAAAAGCAGCACTCAAGAAAACAGATTGTAAAAATCAACATACAAAGTCAAGCCATCCAAATGAAATGATAGGAACTAATCACTCAGAACTAACCAGGCACTTAATTTTCTAAACATGACACTTCAATAGGGGACAGGGCAATGATATGCATCCTCATAATTTATTTTGAAACATTAAAGATACATACATATGTTACAATCAGATGAAAGCCTAGAAAAGGCAACACATAGTTAATACAAATATCTAGTATTCATATATACATTTATTCATATGTATATATTAATATTAGATATTTGTATTAGCTACATTTGTCAGGTGCTCAATGGTGGAGGGAGTCCTCCCTGTGGCTTTGAAAGAAGTGTTGGTGAGGCCTCTCCTTAAGAAATCTTCCCTGGACCCTGACGTCTTGGTGAATTACCATCCAGTCTCCAACCTGCCCTTTCTGGCTAAGGTTGTTGAGAAGTTAGGGACACATCAGCTTGAGGATTGCCTTGTGTTCTTGGACATCTATGAGCCATTACAGTCAGGTTTTTTGGGCTAGACACAACACAGAAACAGCTCTAGTGAGGGTGAATAAGGATCTGCTCAGGGATAGAGATAGAGGTGACAAGTCAGTTCTTGTTCTCCTTGATCTCTCCTCAGCATTTGGCGCTGTGGACCACATTGTGCTTCTTGACAGGTTCTGTGAGTTTTGTTGACTCGTAGGCACTGTCATTAGGTGGTTTGAGTCCTATCTCTCAAACATGGTGCAGCAGGTAATGATGGAGAATTTCTCCTCCTCCCCAATTCCCCTGTTTTGTGGAGTGCCGCAGGGCTTGATCTTGTTACGGATGCTGTTTGTAGTGTACATGCTTTCCCTGGGAGAGGTCATTTAACAGTAAGACAAAAAAACTGTTGTATTGTGAATCATTTTGGATATTCACGTTGGGTGTCATGGAACCTCTGGGCTTAAATGATTGCATAGAACTTATGCCATTTGTCAAACAGAATTGGAAATAATTTGATTTTTATTTGCACAGAGAATTTTATCTCTTATAGAAATTTCCTTTGTTAATTCTTGCACATATCTGTACATTTATCATGCTCCTTACTATTAATTCCATTTAATAATTAAAAATTATGTGCTTATGTTCTTTTTGTAGGGTGCACAGGGCTACCATGGGGTACCTCAGCACCATCTATTGAATGCAAAGAACAAATTGCATATAGCACTTAAATGAGGTCCATTCTTCAGTGATAAAGTAAGACTTAAATATTCTAGCTGATTTTCTAATGATTTTCCTGTTCCCCTGCATTTGAAAACACTGTAGGATCCATTTTTGATAATAGTTTTACATTGTTAAAATTGTGTATTTGTATTAAGTGTATATCTACACATATAATTAGTACTGTTACTTTAAATGGTTATAGTGCTGTAGTGTCAGCACATATTTGACGGTCCACTTTAGACATAATGGTAACCTCCTAATGACACAACTTTTGTGAAACTGGTAGACATCTGGTGAGTGGATGCTGTTTGGAGTGTTTTTCAATAAGATTAAAGTTGCTTTTTGATATCCAAGCTTGTGTGGTACAGAGGTGTTGCTTTACTTAAGTTTTTTATGTCCAGCACACACCATAGCCTTCAGAGCAGTTTTGTGGCTCTTTTGAACTCTCTATACAGTACTTTGGGGTCAAGGGTAGGACCCTCTGCAGACTTCAGCTAGTGCAGAATGTGGCAGCCCAGTTGCTGATGGGCCTCTTGAGCTCCAGTCATTTGACTCTCATCTGGTGGGCTCTGCACTGGCTGCTGGTCAGGTGGAGGGTCCTTTTCAAGTTGTGTCTTCTCACCTTCAAGGCCCTATACAGACTGGGTCTTTGTTACCTGTCAGAATTCCTAAAACTGCTGACCTCTGCTTGCTTCCTCCGATCCTCTTTGAGGGGTCTCCTGGATGTTCCCATGGTTCAGCTCAAGACCTCTGGAGATCTGGCATTTAGTGTCTCTGGGCCAGCCCTGTAGAATTCATTACCACCTGCTGTCTGGGAGGCTCTCTCAGTTGAGGTGTTCAAGCGGATGCTGAAGGCCTGCCTCTTTTTCCTGGCTTTTGCAATTTTTTGAGTACATTCTGTGCTAGTCCCTGCTGTGATATTCTGAAACCTTTTTTAACTTATTTTAATTTGTCATATTCTGTATTTAAGCATAGTTATTGTATTATTAATTTATGTTGTTTCTTATTATGTCTTGTTTTTAACTCTTGTTAGGTGCCCAGAGCCTCTGGAATTGGGCTCCCTACAAATAAAATTGTCTTGCCTTATTTATTTAATTTTGGTAACTGGGTAGGCCCATTGAGTCCAGTAATGGACCCTTTTTCAGGGACAAGCCAGAATTAATTACAGATACAATGAAAATATAATATTTGTAGAGGTACAGAGACAGTATTTTACAAAAAATCAGGTAGGGTACAACAATTAACAATGAACAACACTTTGCAAACATTTGTTAATAAACACATTTACATTTGTGGATACAACCACTCACTTTTCACTTAAATACATTTGTGAATACAACCACACACTGATCAATATTCATATATTCCATGGCAGATACTGGAGAAAGAAGAAAGAGGCAGAGAAGAAAGAGAGGGGGAAAAGAAAAGGGGGGCTGAAAGAAAGGGTGAGTAGGGGAGAAGATGTGAAAATGTGATGGAGGGGAAGAAAAGGGGATGAAGATAGTGACCTGTAAATTCAAATGTAATATTAACATAGTAAATCTCAAGTGAGAAAAAAACTATATACCAGAAATACTATGATATGTGTCAATGAATACTAGACATTTGTATTAAGTACTCTTTGCCTTTTCAAGACTCTCAGCTGCCTAAAAACATTTTTATGCACTGGATGCTCTGTTTATTTTTTCACATGAAGGGTGTATATTTTTTTTAGGAGCACATTAAATTTTGCCTGCCTATTTGATATGCTCTGGAGTGACTGTAATATATGTATGTATCTTTAAATTTTTGGAATAAATTACAAGGATGGACACCACATCACCGCCTCTTGGATGAAGCGTTATGTTTAGGATGCGAAACGCTGGAGTTGTGTTGTGTGATTCATTCCTCTTTTCATTTGGATGGCCTGACTTTGTAAGTTCTTTTTTAAAATCTGTTTTCTTGAGTCCTTTCTTTGATGTGCTTTACAGACCTGTGTTTTGGCCGATAGATGCACTCTTTGCCCTGCACATCTGTATCTGTAGCCAGATGGAAATGGAGAGGCCAGAGATCCTTGTGCTTCCATGGCCCATGGCCCACGGCCCATAAGATAGCCCCACATATTCTTTAAGTTCCTTACTACACAAAATTGTAGGGCACAGAGGGCTCTGCTGTTCCACATGTAGAAGAGGGCCCTGCATGTTTGCATCTCTTCACACAGGACCTGATTTCACAGTCTCCAAAAGAAAGGAAATTCATTGAAAAAAACTGCATTAATGCACCAGCTAGGTTTGAACTTACCACAACAAAAGATGGAAAATGTGGCATTAGGGTTTGTAACTGTATCCCACCCTCCAAGCAGCAAAAGGCTACAGAAGCAATCAAAAACAGCCATTATTAGGTGAGACAAATAACATACAACTGTTTCTGGATGACACAAATGCAGTAGCACTGATGTGCTACCTTTGTGTATTTGTATCTATAGGTGCAGAAGCACAGGCCCCACAGTGATGATGCACTACCTTTGTGGATTCGTATACCCAGAGGGTCCTGTGCTTCTGCAGTCACAACTATGTGTATGGCTAACACTGTTTTTGAGTTCCTGTGGATATAGAAGTGCTGTCCCCACAAGGGCCTGAACTTCTACAGTGTTACTTTTGCAATTTACAAACATATAAATGTGCCAGCAGAAAAAGTCCTTACTGTCTAGCTAACCTGCTTGAATTTACAGTCCCAGCTGTGTTTACAGAGGGAACTGCTGCCTCCCCATATCTTCTTGACTCCTCTCAAATATGCCCACCAAATCTCTCCCACCTACCTGAAACTTTCACTCTCACCCTGCCCAACCTCTTTTGAAGCTGCCCACCATTGTTGATGATACCACCTCCTCTGGCAGTTCACTTCACTACTAATTAGGGTGTGATGGATTTCTATATGTACAGTAGCTGCAGAAGTGCAGGTATCACAACTAGAAGTTGGGGTGCATGTCTAATACCTGTGCGTGTAGTGCCTGTGCTTCTGCAAATAGAAGTACTGTTTAAAATGTGGTATCATAGATCTCATGGGACCTGGACTTCTGCAGCCAGAGGTTGAGCTACATGTCTTATACCTGTGGCTGCAGAAGTACAGGCCTCTCTGCAGACAGAACTATGTATGTCTTACAATATGCATGAGTACCTGTGGGACAGAAGCACTGGCTGCATAGGAGTCTTCACTTCTGCAGGCAAAAGAACCCTTTGGTTTTCATGAATTTCTTTTTGTGACTGCAGGAGCCTGTGCTAGTGTTGTGATTTGAGTATCATGGATTTCTATCAGCAGGCAGAAATAAGGGTTCAATGTAATAACAGTGATCGCGGAAAGGCGATCACCATTAGGGCGACAGTACATCACCAAAAATCAATTTCAGCGATGTACAGTCTAGGTGCACAGCAAAAGGGAGCTGAGGATATTTTTTTATGCTGGGGGCTGCACTCCCCCGCTCCCCCCTACTAAAGGATTCTCAATTCCAGGGGGGTGCATGTCAGGGGGTGCAAAAGCAGAAAGAAAATCATGTCTGGGTGCAACAAAGCAAACATGCATACGGAACCAAACATGGCACTCTCACAACCCTAGGCTGCCACCCATCCACCATGCCACAGGGTCAGCTCGACAGTCCACTGCTGTACTACACCTCACAAACCCTCCCTCACCTTCCACCTGTCACACAGCGTGCTTGCTCCCGCCCCCGCACGTGTACATATACCGACATCCTGTTGCTATATTCGCAGACCCCCCTTTTGGTAGCCTTCACTGTATGGTAGCCCTATGGACAGGCGTTGCGATTGAGTCACCCTTTTTGAAAGTGCTCAGTCATGGTTAAGGATGTAAGTTTGTCATGGCAGTCATACATGTCATTGATTCCATGATGTTTGATCTTTATTCAGGACTTCCATGACTTTCAATAGTGTCATCAGTTTGTAGCAGTGATGACAGTGCCACAACATTTACTAATGTTTACTAATGATTTCATGAACAAACAATGAGTCATTAAAACCTCATCCATGACAAACTTACATCCCTAGTCATGGTCACCATTGTCACAGGCTACCAAAATAAGTGTGTATGTCTTTCAGTGTGAGTACCACAGATACAAAGCCATGACAGTAGCACATTAGTGCTACTGAATTTGTGGCCATGAACTTTTGCTTTTTGGGGAGGCAGTTGGGGTTGGGAACCCTAGCACCATATTTCACTACTTTTTTTGACTTTAGGTTAATGGGCTATGATATAAACAGCAGGTTAAGAAACATCGAAGGTTGCATGGGGTCAAACCCCAAAAGCGGTTAGCAGTCCCAAGGTTCAAAGGAAAAAGTTCAACACCAGTCACTAGCAGCTGTGCAGAAGGTATTAATGTTAATTTAACATGCCACAGCCTGACAAAAAGCACAAGTCGATTGCTTACTATACATTATAAGCCTCCAAATCAGGGTAAAAATACACACTCCATCAATTAATCCAACAGTGTACTTTGCAGCCAAAAAGACCCCCACATAAGGACAGCAATCAGTAATGATGAGCAATTAGCAAATTAAGTTGTTGAAGAATACACAAAGCTTGCCAAAAAATTCACCTTTTGTCCTCTTATCTGCAATCCCATGCAGCAGACATATTGCTGACTAGTAGAAAATGATGTGGAAAAATTCTTACAAAAACTACAAAGGCAATGAATGTCAAACATTCTGTGCAATGAAAGTGCTTAACAGCTGCCTTGCTGAAATCAATGACTGGATGGCCTCCAGCTGGTTGTGACTGAACCCTGATGAGACAGATGTGCTGATGGTGGAGTCGAACAGAGGGCATGATAGGTTGGCCTCTGGTACAGAGACAGTTTTTTTTTCTTGGATCTGTACCATTGAAGGCCACCTCTAGGGTCCGTGATCTGGGCATTATTCTTGACAGCAGACTGAAGCTTGAATTTCAGGTGTCGTCCATTGCCCATACCAGTTTCTATCATCTGTGGAATATTGCCAGGATAAAGTCCCTAGTTCCACCTCTAGACCTTCCCACCTTGGTTCATGCCTTCGTGATGTCCAGGTTTGACTACTGTAATGCATTCTATCACGGGATTTCTGGGGATGCCCTGCACTGACTGCAGCTGGTGCAGAATGCAGTGGCTAGGCTGTTGACAGGACAGTCTAAGTACTGTCATATCACCCTGGTGCTGCATGAACTGCACTGGCTTCCAGTTAGGTGGAGGGTCCTCTTCAAGGTGGACTTGCTCATCTTTAAGGCGTTATACAGCCTGGACCCTGGTTACCTGAAGGACCTTCTTATACCTGCTGTCTCAGTCCACTCTCTCTGCTCCTCCTCTAGGGGCCTCCTTGTGATTCCCAGGATTAGGATAAAAACAGCAGGTGACAGAGCATTTAGTGTTGCCACCCCCATCCTGTGGAATTCACTTTCTCCAGCTGTTAGAGAGGCCCCTTCTGTTGAGATATTTAAAGCCCACCTCAAGGCATTCCTGTATAATCAGGCCTTCCCAGACTTTGCTTTATAGCCTTATTTGATTTCTGATTTTTATGCCTTAATTGGTCCACAGCTATTTTTAAGTTAGTAGTTATTGTTGAGGGTAGTATTTATAAATGTAATAATAATTGAGTTATAGCATTGTATATTTATGTCAAATATTGTGTTATTTTGTGCATATATAATTTATTGATTGAGTTTTGTATGCAATTTCAATATGTACAGTGCCCAGAACCTCCGAAATGGGCGTCTTTTTATATAAAATTTGCTCTGACTTGCCTTTCCAAAATGCCACTAACAATGAAAGAACTACCATTAATTAATGTAGAAATTTGGTTAATGTTGTGATTCAGCCCCCTGACAAAATGGTGCAATAGTGATTGTGGGGGAGATGAGCATACTGAAGAAGTGAATAGACAACTAAATGATGCAACCTTTTCTACCCATCTCAGTTATGATCCCACCATGGAAATCAAAGAAAAGTCAAAGCATTTCCTCAAGAATGCATTAATTAATGGTTGGATTACTGGGAAAGAAGGAACATTTATTGACAGAATACCCTAAAAAACTTGTATCATATCTCTTACTTAAGCTGCTTAAAAAAGACTGTCAGTGCCTGGGTGCCCCACTGTTTGATGTTACTACTGAGACATTTTTAAGGTATATGGATGAGTTCCTCAAAAACATGCAACTACAATAAAATCATATATGAAAGATACCAACCATATGCTACAAATTCTGAATGAGGTAGTGGATGAAGAAAATGACATTTTAAAGCAGCAGTATTAGATAACATAAATTGGATCTTTTGCAACAGTTTGTTCCCTGTGCTCTGCTGAGCATTTACCTGGTAATTTTTCCTGTTTTCACTGTACTATCACCTCATAATTTGCTCCATTTTCCATTGTTTTTGTTTACATTTCTTCCACCCTCCATATTGAACTGAAACTCTCTGCTGTCAGCTGCACATGTGTGTGACTCTCAGTACTATACAGGGACAGTGGGAATGTGCAGCACAGGGTCCCACTGAAGTAAACAAAAGACATGTTGCCACATACAGGGGGAGATCAGCTGAAAATGAGGCAGCAGCCATATTTACTGTTTTGCCACAAAACTGGAAATTAATCACTTCCTGAATATCTATTACTGCTGCTTTAATATGCACAGATATTGAAAGTCTTTATACTAATATTCCATACATTCATTCAGTAAAGCTATCAGAACACAGTCATAGAAAGTTGTTCACCAAATAAGTTTATTATTGAGGTGGCCAGGTTTAGCCTCGAATCAGATTATTTCATCTTGGAAATCAACATTTTGCATAAATCAAGGGCCCAGGCATGGGCACCACTTTTGCCCTACATTTGATAACCTTGCATGTAGTCGACTGGGAATCTGATCTTGTTTTTAACCCAGAACAAAACTACATTGAGTGTATCAAACAGTGAACAGATATTTGGATGCTATTTTTGTTGTGTGGAATGGTTCTGTTAAAAATAATTCTGAGTTTGTTCCATATATTAACATCACAAGTCAATACCTCAAATTTATAAACTGAAATGAGTAAAGCAGGTAAATTTTCTTGATCTCAGAATTACCTAAGATGAAAATAGATTGAAAACTAAGCTGTATAGTAAACCAACATGAAGAAATACCATTCCAAGAGCTGATAGGTGCCATCCAAATTTTCTTGTCAAAAATATCGCTGAAGTGCAGTTTCTCTGCTTGAAATGCACCTGCAATGATCAAGTGGACTTTGAGGCTGGGAGTAGAGAAAATGGCCAACAGACTCACTGATAGACAGTACAAATGTGATCAAATTCTATCTGCTTACTAACATGCAAAAATACTGATAGGATCAAGACAAAGACAATACAGCTGAATCTGAATGGAGCCCTACATTTCTTATACTGTATAAACTGGCTGCATCTATTACTGGGGATATTGTTAAACAAGACTGGCTTATCAAGAAAGCTGATAATAGATTAAAAACCTGTCAGAAATGTACCAAGGATCACCTATCACTGTTATCACAATCTTAGGGATGCATTAGTTCACACAATTTTGCCTAAGCAGGTTTCTGAGAGTTGGCAACCACCACCCCCATGTTGGCAACTTCAGATGTGGCCATTGCAGTCACTCTTTCAATATTTACAATATAACTACATCTGCTCACCCACATAGCGTAAAAAGATATAAGATAAACAATTTATCAAGAGTACTGTAGCTGTACAGGAGATTTATATAAATCTTAGTTGCCCATGTGGCTACTTGTATGTTGGAAAAATCCACGTGGGATTTGAAAGTACTAATTGGTGAACATAAAACAACAATTGGTACTGGTAATACTCAATATGCAAAGGCAGGCACTTGTTAGAAAGTAGACGTGGTTCACCAGCTTGCATGAAGTTTGTTGTTACTGAAAAAGTGGAACTCGGGCCACCTGGAGTTGATATAGTACACCGACTTTGGCAGTGCAAAGCTTTTTTGATCACCACTTTGAATGCAGTATTGCCCTTTGGACTGAATGATGAATTACCTTTTAATTCTTATTTATGATTCTTTTACTTGTTAGAACTTTAATGTGAGTTTTGTCAGCATATGTGGTGACTGTAGTGAGTATAAATGTTCAGTGCTGCACTCATTTTTTCTCTCTCTTGTTATAGGTTGTTATTTTATTATCAAGGTGCATTATCACCCCTATAGTTAGGGTTGAGTCATCAGTTCAATGTTAAACCAATTTTTTGCACCTTAATAACTTTGCCATCATGCCACTATGTTGATTTGTGTCCAGAAGCATTTAGGGTCTCCAAGGTTACTGGCTCATAGGGATTCTAGTTAGCACTTTTAGTCTTGTTTACCTTAGCTTTACAGGCATTACGTAGCTGCCTGTATGAGTTCCAATCTGTGTGGAGCACAGACTTTCTGTAGGATCACCAGGCCTTGTCTCTGGTGTGCATTAGGAGCCGTATCTCTTGTAAGAGCAAGGGGGAATGAATTCCTTTGGCCACTCTCAGTTTGAAGGGAGCATGGAGGTTGAGGATTGAGGTGAAAGCACTGATTAAATATTCTAGCGCCTGGTTTATGTCCGGGATAGTGTTGATGGGGTCCAGTCAATGAAAGTAAGACTATGTAGGAATTCAGAGGAGTTAAAGTATGTCTGGTCTCTGGATTTGATTGTTTTTTTTTGGGGGGGGAGTTGTTTTTCCAGATACAAAAGATAGGGGAGTGGTTGCTTAGTGCTTCGAGGAGGACACCCAAAGCCCTGATGTAGGTTCTACTATTGGTAAACATCCAGTCAAGTACATCGTGGTTACCAGTTTTCATATTAAGTCTAGCTGAGTGGTCAATAAGTTTTTCTAATTGTGCATCAGATATTGTTGACATGTAAAGGGGACTTTTGGGGCCAGACGAGTCAAGGTTGAAATCATCACAGAGTATGGTGTCACTTTCTCTTGTCTTTGTTTCTATGGTTCTATTATTAGATGAAGTAGGACAAAATTTAGCATGCGCAGTAAGGCTGTCAGAGTCTCAAGATGTGAAAAGTTTCATGATGGCATCTTCTGCAGTTTGTGAGATACGGGGGTCATAAAAGTGAAAAAAAAATTCCCCTATACTTAACATTGGGTATTTTTGCTCTCACCTACAGCCTAGACAGTATAGAATTTTGTTCATGTAATTTTCAGGGATGATAGGGCCTGTGCCAGGGGTGTGCCTCTGAATGGTTTGGTGAAGAAATATACATCTTTTGAATTATAATGATTTTTGGGCTAATGTTCAAGTTTGATCGATAAAAAAACCGTGTGATAAAAAAACTTTGCAAGTGTTAACAGGTTGTGCAGAGAAATACCAATCACAAAAGGTAGAAAAAACCCCGCACCACAAGTGGTTAATTGTATAATTTATTTGCCATGGGGGGAAAATGCTTGAGATGGCAGTCATTTTCTTTTTACAGTTTTAAACTAGCAAACAGTAAAAGTACAATCAAATTGTGTAATTAAAAAACAAACACCTGAAGCTAGCTAAACAGGACCCATTTAGCTAGATTCTGGTCTTTGATTTTAAAGTTTCCATAGGTACGTTATCAGGGGACCCAACATCCAGGGTGCTCAACATCATGGGAGGAACCCTTCTCCCATGGTCTCAGTATGATAACAGCAGTACTTTCTTGACTTCTACAGCCGCAGCTGAAACTCATGCTGTGGGCTTCATTGAGAGCAGTGAACTGCCATTTCCCTAGTGTCTCATGGTGCTCCCTTCCCTGTCTCTTTCTCGGTGTAATGTTGCCCTGGTGTCTAGTGGCACCCCACCCTCCGATTGCTATTCCTATAATATATCTGTATTTCCTTGGTGTCTAGTGGCACCCCAATCCTCCAATCACTGTCCCCATTATCAGTGTATCTTTCCCTGGTATCTAGTGGCATCCCCAACCCTCTGATCACCATCCTCATAAAGGTTTTGTCTTTCTCTGGTGTTTAGTTGTATCCCCAACCTCTGATTGCCATCTCTATAATGCTTGTTGTCTCCCTGGTGTATAGTGGCACTCCTACCCTCCAGTTGCTGTCCCCTTAAGGTTGTATGTTTCTGTGATGGGGTCAGGGACCCTACCCAATTAGAAAACTGTATGGATGGTTAAAGTAGCTCTGCTATGACAAAGCTTCCCCCCATTGTGCCAAACTAAGGATATACAAGACATAAAGTAATCCAAAGAAGTAAAATAAACTTGCATTTACCTTTTCTTTCCTCTGTGTAAGTCTTGTACTATACATTTTGTACTTTTAATATTCCTCTGAGTCTTGCTAATGGGCCACTATCAAGGTGTTTTACTTCTTCTATCTAGTTTTCTTCTATGACCCCCCCAGAATGCAACAGGTATGCTGATCTGAAAAGACCACCACAGGAACATTTTCTGATGGTTGTGCTTTTAAACAAGAGTAAAAGAAACAGAGCTTATAACCTGCCAGCTAACAACTGAATAAAGCTCTTCTTGCTGAGGAAACTCTAAGTGTGAGCTTGGCAGTTTGGTTACTAATGGGAGGAGCACCGCCCTCCCCTATCCTCTGTACAAGTATAAGATAATGTTTTAAACAGTAAATTCTGGCAAATATACCTATATTAAATAGATGCTGTTTGCATGCTGCTGCTGATTTTTGAAGACATCCAAGGCAGACTTCCTGTGAAATAAAACCTGCTATAAAGAATTATTAAATAGCTTTAGGAAAGGAGAGGTGTAAAAGATGTGTAAAAGGTTTATCAACTATAAAACTATATACAGGATAACAGTTACCCAGGCTGTGTTTTTCTCCAAAAGAATATATGATTTTTACGACTGCAGTGGGCATAGCCATGCAGACATTTTGCTTTGAGAAAAAGAATCCATGCAGAGTTTTAAAAACTGTGTCCTCCACTGAAGCCTCATTGCTACGCTGCATATGTGTGTATAGCAGCTGGAGAGCACTATTTTTCCTCTGGTTTGAGAGAAGTTACTTGAGCCCTCACCAGTACTGCCTTTTTTCAAGTTAAAATCTCCTCCATGATGTTATATGGGCCTTTCCTTTCTTTGCTAAGTTTCAGTGCTTAATTTACCTTCATTTGCTAACTGAGAAATTTGTTTTGCTGGTATCTCCTCCCCCACTCATCCAGAGGTGTGACTTCCTTTGTTTCCTAACCATGCTGGTTGATTTTACTTTCTTCCCTCATAGTAAGAATGTGAAACTAAACTTGTGTTATTTTAAATGATTGACAAAGTGACATGTCCAGTTTGCATCTAATGAGGATGACGCTGTATCCTTTTACCTGTATGGAGTAATTCACTTGCCACCCACTTTTAAGACCTCAGCTCTAAGATACATCATGCAAGTAAGGTGATTTATGAAATCAAATTGCATTCCCTGAAAAACAGTTAGGTTCATTTCTCTTCCCTACCTCTGCAGCCACACAAAGCCAACCTCTTATCTCTCTCTCTCTCTCTCGCTCTCTCTCTGAAATCTACAGCTGTGTAAACAAACAAACTTTTTTTTCTTATTAAATAGGAGGGTTTTTTGTTGCTTGTTTAAGTGCCTGGATAAGCCACAGGAAGACATTTCTATTGCCAGGGATGTATAAAAAGTTGCAAGATAGCTATAGGGAGAAGGGAATACAAGACTGCAATGGTAACAGCTGCATTAGACTACAAATACAGACTGTGATGCAAAGTTCTCATGAACTGATTCATAGTTAAACTAATTGAGTTTATATTCTTTATGCTTCTGTTTTCTTGATGTTACTGTGATCCCTATTTGCTGTTGCTGATACAAATATATATTCTGGAGATCCTAGCCACCTCAGAAAATATATAGATTGAGTAAAGGTAGTACCGAAAAGGGCAACCAAAATGGTGCATGGCATGCACCAGAAGCACTATGGGGAAAGACTCAGGGAGTTTAATATGTACTCTCTAGAGGAAAGGAGGGAAAGGGGTGACATGATAGAAGCATTTGAATACCTCAAAGGTACCAGTAAGGTACAGGAATAATCAATTCTGCTGAGAAAGAGATGTTTATGCAGTAGGGGCATGACATGTAGCTGGAAAGGGGAGACATAGAGAGGATGTGAGGAAATACTTCTTTACAAAGAGGGTGGTGGACACTTGGAACAGCCTACCAGCAGAAGTAATGGGTTCTGAAATGGTAACAGGTTTCAAACATGCATGAGATACACATAAGGGGACTTTGGTAACAGGGCTGGTGTGGAGGGGGAAGGGTTAAGGAGGGAGATCAGTTATGGTCCATGGCAGTACAGTAGGTAGGGACCTTAGGGCAGACTAAGTGGGCCAGGACATCCCTTTCTGTCAACATTAAACTAATTGACTTTATATTCTTTATGCTTTTCTTTTCTTGATGTTACTATGATCTTTATTTGCTGTTGCTGTTGCAAACATTTGTTCTGGAGGTCCCAGCCATCTGAGAAAAGATACAGATTGAATGAAGGTGATACAGAGATGGGAAACCATAATGGTACATGGCCTGCACCAGAACCACTATGGGGAAAGACTCAGGGAGTTAAATACGCACACTCTAGAGGAAAGGTGGGAAAGGGGAGACATGATAAAAACATTTAAATACCTCAAAGGTATCAATAAGGTACAGGAAGATTCAGTTCTGCTGAGAAGGGGATGTTCAAGGACAAGGTGGCATGCTATGTAACTGTAAGAGGGAAGACTTAGAGGGGATGTGAGGAAATACGCCTTTACAGAGAGGGTGGTGGACACCTGGAAAAGCCTGCCAGCAGAGGTAATATGTACTGAAATAGTAACAGGTTTCAGACATGCATGGGATACATATAAGGGGTCCTTGGTAACAGGGCTGGTGTACGGGGGGGGATAAGGCTGGAGATCAGTTCTGGTCCTTAGAAAAGACTAGGTGGGCCAGGAGGTCCTTTTCTGCCAGCAGTTTCTATGTTTAATGTTAAATTAATTGACTTCATAGTCCTTATGCTTCTCTTTTCTAGATGTTACTATGATCCCTATTTTCTGTTTCTGTTGCAATCATTTGTACTGAAGGTCCTTGCCATCTCAGAAAATATATAGATTGGGTGAAGGCAGTACAGAGAAGGGCAACCAAAATAGTGCATTGCCTGCCCCAGAAGCACCATTGGGAAAGACTCAGGGAGTCTCTAGAGGAAAGGAGGGGAAGAGGAGACATGATAGAAACAATCAAATACTTCAAAGGTATCAATAAGGTGCAGGAAGGTTCAATTCTGCTGAGAAGGAGATGTTAAAGGACAAGGAGGCATGATATGTAGCTGGAAGGGGGAGACTTACAGTAGATGCAATGAAATACTTCTTTACAGACAGGGCAGTAGACACCTGGAACAGCCTGCCAGCAGAGGTATTAGTTATGGAAATGGTAACAAATTTCAAACATGCATGTGATACACATAAGGGGACCTTGGTAACATGGTTGGTGCTGTGGGGAGGGGTTAAGGCTGGAGATCAGTTATGGTCCATGGCAAAACAGTAGGTAGGGACCTTAGGACAGACTAGGTGGGTCAGGAGGTCCTTTCCTGCCAACAGCTTCTATGTTTCTATGTTAGTAAATAGCTGGTACATGAGCATTATACTTTCATGTTGGCGTCAATTTTAAGATGTTAAATATAAAGCCTATGGTACCAGTAACATAATGCCATTAATAGGTACTGCTCAAATATTCAAAATCCAAGGAATCAAGCTATTGTCAATTTAAAACAAAAATATGTATCTCTATAAAAGTCAGGCCAATAAAGAAAAAGAGGAAAAAAGGAAACAAACACAGAAGAAAAAGTGTGCATAAAATAAGCCAAAGCAATGGGGGATATGTATAAAGCAAGTGAGCAGCACTGAAATGCATTTTCTTTATACTTGTGAAAGGATGAAAGCTCAAGTAAAATATAGGTCCTAAATATAGAAAACAGTTGAAAAGGACAAAAAGGGTCCAACATGCAGTAGAAAAGAACAAAACAACAAAAAAATCTAAGAAACTGACTGGCATAAAATTTAAAACAACAAAACAGTGAATGACATTGGGCAGATTATAAAAGGAAACATATTATCATTTGCAATAGTTACATCAAAAGGATCAAGGAATATAACTACAAATGATGACATGCAAGATGGCTAAATGAGTATGTGAAGACAGTTACTCAACCAAAATAAAAGGTAAACATGCAATAAAATATCTGAAAACAAAAGTCATGGCATAACCACATTGAAAACATGTCTTCCCTAGGTATTCATCCCTGTATTATAAACAGTAGAACCCAAACCAGCCAAACCATATGAAGATGCATCACTGTAAGCCTTGTGTATTATGCTGACTATGATTTATTTATTTATTTATTTGTTGAAATGTTTCACCAGGAAGGCACAGTGAACAACAAATTGCTCATCTCCTGGTGCAACCTGGGGGGTAAGGAACAATGGGATAGAATACAGAGAAATGTTACAGTGTTGGAATACAATTTGCTTACTTGCATACAATGAGAGCAGGAGGGATTACCGGTGGATAACATTGGCTAACTATACAACAATTGAGAATAGTAGATATGAGGACACATATAGCAAAATTGCAACAGTTGATGACAGTTGGTAGCACTGGAACACATATAATAACTTGGCAACAGTATGTAGCACTAGATGGTAAGGTGACCCAATACTAATTGGTAGCCATTACTGTTAAATAGATATTCAAGATTTACAGAGATTGGAGTAAATAGAGGAATAATGGAAGGAGGGAATGAAACATTGCAGAGGGTAGAATGGAAGAAGAAAAGGAAATTTATGGAGAGATGCAGACAGAACATAATTTTTGAGGCAAACAGAGATGACAGGGTGGACTAAAGTGGATATAAGAGGGGCATAGGTGTGGGTTATAAGTGCTTAATTGCATGTAGGGGTAGGCCAGTGCTAGGTTATGTTAACAGGAAGGGGGGGTAGGAGGAGAGGAGAGATAGAGTGTGGCAGGCTGAAAGAGAGATATAATAGGTGGGGGTATCCAAGAGGGAAAAGTGGGGGAGTTTAAATTCATCAGTGTCCTGTTATCCCTATCTGAGCAGAGTGATGGACAGCCTTACTGGTAGGACACTGGTTATAGGTGAATAAAGTTATTTATATATAGTGATGTGAGAAAGAGGGGTGTTGGGGGAGGGATGTTGTGGGAGGGGTAGCAGGGGTCAACTATAGTGGGGGGGGTGGCACCCCACCAGTGTGCTGGGTGACCCAGCCTGCACAAGGCAGTGATTTTGTAGTGACTGAGGGGGTACAGTAAAAGGTGAAATAGGGGAAAGTGGTAAAGTTGTTGCCCACCATGCACTATGGAGCCTGCCTGCACAAGGCAGTGCTCAAGCTCACAGTAGGGAGATACATTAAGGGTAGAAAAAGAGGAGGAGGAATATTTTAAGAGGAGGGAGAGTTGGGGACAAGAATAAGCATGATCAGAGGGAAATAGGTGTGGTGGGGAGCAGGCATATGAGCCTGAGCAGAGGTCAACTATAGTAGTGGGGACAGTACCCCACCAGTGTGCTGGGTGACTGCCTGCACAAGGCAGTGCTCTAGCAGTGTCTGAGGGGGTGTAGAAAAAGGCTCAGAAACAGGCAAGAAAGTTCTTGAGGGCAGAGTTAATGGAGTAGCAAGAGGATAAGTGGTGAATTTGAGGGGGGAGTGAATTTCAGATTTTTGGGTGGTGATAAGAATAACTCGATTGGCCAATAAGGGTGGAGCAGCATGGGACCACCAAGGTTCATAAGTCAGTATATCTTAGGGAATGGGAAGGGGGGTGGTTGTGATAGAGGGGGAGAAATAGGAGGCAGTTCACCCAGCCAGTGCTTTGAGGTGAATTTGGCGCAGTGAGAGAGACATCAGTTTGTCAGGGAAGGGAAGGGAAGGGCATGGCATGGTAGAGATCAAAATAGTGAGTGCGGAGGGGGGCGTCATGGGAAAAATGGCAAAAGCAGTTGATGAGATTATCTAGTCTGGCCAAGGAGGACTTAGGGGCAGCACCATAGACTACATCACAGTAGTCGAAGATCAGTAGGATAATCTTCTGGACAATCTCACGCCTAGCCATGGGTGGTATGCAGGCACAGTTTCCAAATAAGACACCAAGCCTGGGATGAAATTTTTTCTGAATGGCGTCAATATGACCAGAGAAGTTCAGGTGTTGGTCCAACCAGACACCTAAATACCTCAAGGAAGATGTGCCCTCAAGTGAAGTCCCATCAGTGTTGTGGAAGGATGGTAGAGAGGGAAACCTGGTCTGTCTTTGCCTGGTGCTGAAGGTCATGGAGACTATTTTTTTTTTGGCATTGAGAGACAGTTGGTGGTTTGCAAACCAATGCTGAACTTAGTCAAAGTAATGTTGCAAGTTGGGTGCAACCTCAGTGGGGCAGGAGCCAGATGCATACAATACTGCATGATCAGCATACATGTAAATGGAGGAGAATGGCAAGCAGGTGGATGGGAGATCATTTAGAAAAATAGAGAATAGTATGGGGCCTAACACTGATTCCTGGGGGATGCCAGTTCTTATTGGGAGGGGGGGGTGAAATTGCATCAGAGATCTTGACTGATTGGGTTCTGCCAATGAGTTATGCCTTGAACCAGTCTGTGGCTAAGGGGGATAGCCCAGCTGTTGATAGGATGTCAAGGCGATGTTAGTGGGAGACTGTGTCAAAGGCTTTGGCCAGATTGACAAAAATGGCAGAGGTGATTTGGCCATTGTCCATTCCCGTGAGGATGGAATTAGTAAGCCGAAGAAGGGAGGTGGTAGTGGGGTGATTTTTCCTGAAGCCAGATTGATAATGGGTGAAGAAGGAGGGGTCATTGAGGTAAGCGGTGAGCTGGGAGAGGGCTAGGTGTTCCTGTAGTTTGGCAAAGGTAGGGAGAAGAGAGATGGGACAGTAGTTGCCAGGGGAGGTGGAGTTTCCGACTTTGGGAAGGGGAAGGACCACTGCATGTTTCCATGGGGAAGGAACTGAGGCAGTTGAGAAAGAGAGGTTTAGGATAATAGAGAGTGGGTAGGCGATGGCTGGGGCTGAGAGGGATAGTAGTTTAGAGTCAAGGCCATCCGGGGAGGAGCCTTTTGAAGGTCTGATCACTAGCAGGGCATTTAGGTGTCATTTGGGGAGACAGTAATGAAGAAGAAGGGGGAATCGGGGAGGATCATTTGTTGGCAATAGGAAGGGGAGAGGGAGGGGAATAGTTTGAGAGGGATTGGAGTAGCTCATCAGCACAAGTGGTGTAAAAGGAGAGGAATTCAGTTGCTACTGCAACTGGATCAGCAAGGAGAGTGGCGTTTACCTTAAGTATGGCGGAGTGGACAGGATGGGGTAAAGGCGGAGTGGAGCACTCTGCAGAACTTGGAGGGGAGTTCTGTAGCGAAGGTACATTTGAAGTACTCTATTTTGTCTAGCCTAGTAGCCCGGGTGCAGGCATTATGGAGTTTTCAGTAAATAAGAAGGTCATTTGGAAGCCGGGAGACTTTGTGCCATTTCCAGGCCCAATCTCTGGCTCTGTGACAGGCTAGTAATTCAGGGGTAATCCAGAGCAGGTAATGACCTCTAACCCTTGCTTGTTTTAGGGGTGCAAAGGTATTCCAATTTGCTAGGAAGATGTCTTTAAAATAGATTAGGGCTTTATCAACTGAGGGGGTGCTTGCTAGAGGGGACCAGTCTGAGATGGCAAGGCTAAGCAGGAGAGGTTCCAGTTCTAGGGATTTATAGGTCCGTATTATTGGGGTTTTATGTGTGGATTTAGGGCTGTGAACTTTTCTGACCCAGAAAACCGGGTTGTGGTCGCTGAGAGCATCTGGAAGGATGCCGGAGGTGATGGTTCTATGGGGGTGGGATGTTAAGGCCCAATCAAGTAGAGAGTGGTTTTGGGTCTTGAGATTAGGGCGGTTGGGTTCTGTAATTAGTTGTGTGAGGTTGAGGGCACTGATAGCATTTCTTGTGGTAGATGTTGGAGACAATCAGTTTAAATTGAGGTCACCAAAGATGTGCAGCTTGACAGATTGAGAGAGGGAAGTAATGGAAGTTAGGTGGTCAAGGCAGACAGCGGGCTGGATATTTGGACGGCAATAGATACCGGCTACAGAGATAGGAAGTGAGAAAGGGAGGTATACATTGATGGCCAAGGTGTCATGGGTTGCTGGGTTGGAGGAGGAGGAGAAGACTGGGAAGTATGGGAGGGAGGCGCAGATATACATGGCCACTCCACCATCCTTGCCTGATCTGTCTAGCCTTACGATGGAGTAACCGGGGATGGAGACAGAGTGGTCAGGAATCATGCTCTTTAGCCATGTTTCTGTTATAATTAGAATGTTTGGTTTCAGATCAGCAATTGTGGCTTACAGGAGGTCTAATTTTTGAAGTAGGCTCTGAATGTTTAAGTGTAATATCTTGAAACACTTTATGAGGGCTGTTGGGGTAGGGGTATGGGAAGCGCCAGTGGGGGGATGGTAGGGTTGAAGGAAGTAGCAAGACTGGGGTTGAGGTGGCTATCCCCTGAGGTGAGTAATAGTAGAGCTAGTATGAGGAAGTGTAGCTTTGTGGATTTGGAGTGATGGGGCTTGGAGGCCGAGTGAGTGACTGAGGTAGAAGGGTGTGGTATAGTGAGGAGGCAGGAGGTGGAGAACAGCAAAGAAATGTTGTCAAGTTAGTAGGGATGCATGTAGAATGATGAGGCAATGAGACCAGAATATGTTAGGAGGGGCAGGAGTAATAGCATGAATATAAGTTGGGGCCTGGAGACAGGGAGTTTGGATGGCTTTGAAGTTATAGGGCCCTGGGCTGGCAAAAGCAGGAGGGGTGGGTAGGGAGAGGGTAAGAAATAAGGTTAGTGGGAGGAGGTAGAAGGGAGAAGGATTTGAGTGGTGAGGAAACATCCTTAGAGTCAAGGAGCACCGGGGGCGGGGTAGTAGACTACAACAATGGGGTGTAGCTGAACAGAGTTCCTTTGCTACCGAGGGGAAGGAGTGCAATGCTTAAAATAAAGCTCCCTCGGGTATCTAGCTGAATAGCCTGTAGTAGGAAGTAGAAGTAGAAGTGATACTTAACACTTGTAGGGTAAGTTAGTGCATCTGGACTTATTTACTGCATATTCATCTCAATTGCTATGGGATCCTGACCATGTTTGCCCTTCCTCAAGCCAAGCTAACTACAATATGTCTTACAACTCCTGGTAGGTGACATCACTTTACTGTATGTATTACTGTGGCAATCTGCTATTTTCAACAAGAGGTTACATTTTAAAAAGACAGTGATGTGGACTGAGAAGAAGCTTGTGCAGATGAATCATCATGCTAGCCTACACATTTCCAAGGCCCCTACTTTTCTGCGGCACAGTGGGATAAAGTTATGTGGCACGATTACCATTTGCCGCAGAACTTCTGTGGCGGTGGTTTGTAGTTTCTGGGGATGTTCTGAGGCACTAACAAACTACCATATCACAGTGTCAGCTTGTCATCCTGACTTCACTTTCATGGCAGTAGTTATAGCAATCAGGATGGGGAAAGCACAGTAACACTAGTTCAAAAAATAACAGGCTTCTAGAAATAATTTTATGCCTGAAAAAGCAAAACAAATATCTCTCCTTTAAGGTCCTAGCCTATTGCATAAATGAAATATGCAGAGGGGACCTTATGTGATAAACAAGGTATTTCTATACTCATGCTATCTACCGTATGCCACTAATGAGGTCTCCACTGTGTATCACTTATTTATTTATATGTGCTTTCTACACTACTCATGAGGTCCCCACTGTGTATCACTTATATATTTATACGCAATCTGTAACATACATACAAATATGTGCCCCTGTGTGTGTGTATAGTGTGAGAGATACTGTATGTGTGTGTGTGTGTGTGTGTGTATATATATAATATATATATATTTTTTTTAATTTCCATGAAATTGCATCCTCATTCATACAACTCCCATTAGAAATGGAATAAACAGAATAGAGGAGTTATTGCAAAAATTATTTTTCATGCCAACCTGCTTCCCCTGATGCATTACATAACACCATCAGGCCATGACATGCATGTGAACCGATTGTGAGATCGAGCTCTCCAGCCCATCACAATGTGTCCACCGTGTGACAGAACACTCCACCATAACTTCCCAGGCTCAGAGCAGTGATGTGTTCCCCCAATCCTTGTGCTGCCCAGCCAACTCCCAGAGCTAATCTCTGAACCTGAGTTGCTGGTATGGAAACACAACATGCTACCCTTTGGCTCAGCAGCTGGCTCTGAACACATTTCTCCATAACTTTTGGGTGACTATCAACCAGTGACAATATATAATCAATAACCCCGGCAAAAATGTGTACAGCGCAATTATTTATTTAACAGGTCTGTTCTTTCAGCAGGTCTACACATTATTATATTCCACTTTTCTGGGCATAATTACTTTATTTTTCTTAAAAATGACAGGTAAATTAATTTTACCAGTTATTCATTTCAGATGGCATCTCTATACCTCAAAGGCACAAATAAGTTTGTACAAAGTGAGGTATGGAATTAACAGGTCTATGCTATTGACAAGGTTTTGTTTAAGTTGGCCCTAGTGCAATAACGTAAGATGGAAAATTGTATTAGGCTGTAGTGTAGCTTGAGCAAATATCGCCATGCCTGATGTGCTGTTCCACTGCCTCTGGCAGTGGGAGCTGTGGTAGATAAGTGACTGTTCATTTCCGTTGCAGAATGCAGCCATTTCATTAGCTAATTTATGATGTTATAGCAATGATAACATCACATTCTGAACATAGAGGGGGTTTAGGATATAAAAAGAGGGGAAGGGAACCAGATTCTATGGATAAACAGAAATATTAATAAAAAATCACCAAGAACCATGAATTCTGTGGCACTGCAGAAGTTCTGAGGTAGATTGCAAGTTCTGTGCAAAATTCTGCGGCCGCAGAATTCTAGGGGCCTTGCATATTTCCAGGTTGCATTCAGTTAGCCTAACCAATGGGAGCAGAAGGGGAGAAAGGGATAAAGATCTAAAACAGAACCGTTGAATCCATTTGTGATTTAAAGTTACATTACAGACATTCGGTCTCCAAAACTGGACACTGTATTCCAAATGAAACCTCACCAGTGATCTGCACAGTGGAATCACCACCTCCTTCCTTCTGCTGGTGATATGTCTCCCTATACACCCCAGCATCCCACTGGCTGTCTTCAGAGCCTCAGTACATTGGTTAGCCACCTTTAGGTCATCCAGTTTGATTACCCCCAAATCCCTTTCCTGTTTGGGGACCATCAGCCCCATAATCCTCCCTGGGTTCCTGCAACCCAAATGCATGATTTTGCACTTTTTGCATTAAATCTCAGCTGCCACACTTTTGACCCTTCTTCCAGTTTACCTAGGTCCCTCCTCATTTTTGCACCCTGTTGCAGATCTTCTGCTATTTCATTTATGATAACATTAAACAGGACTGGGCCCAGGACTGATCCCTGTGGACCCCTTTCCTTAGATTGAGCACCATTTTCCATGACTCTCAGTCTTCTAGCTTCTCTATCTTCTATCATTCAACCAGTTTCTAACCCAGTTTACCACCTTGTGACCCACTACCAAGCTGTCCAACTTGTTTACAATTCATATGTGGAATGATATAGTCGGCCTTACTAAATGCAATTCATGTTTATGTTTATGTTTAAGCCCATGAAACACCTTTATCTAGTTAATGCATTTGCAGCCATGGTGGCTCTGCCAGAGCTTGTTAAATTGAGTTTTTACCTAGAAGATGGGAGTTCAGATGCTCCTGGGTGTGTATTCCGACTGCAGCTGCAACCATTTTAGAATGATGTTCCTTTAGGAAAGGGCTTGCCCATAATTGCATTAGTATGTGGGGAAGGGTTGGGTCTTGCCCTGCCAGAAAGAGACTAATCTAGAGGGAGGAACTTTCTGAAAAGGATATTTCTTTACATTTTCTTTTGTTTATGTTTACAAAAGGGGTTTAGCACTGTGTAACAACTGTGCCTATATATACCATATGTCTTCTTGAGAGGAATGCAGCTACAGTATGAGAACTGTAAACCTTGCATTCCTCTAATTGTTTGTTTAATATAATGTGATTGACAGATCACATGATTCCTGAGCAGTATACAGTATAAGAGCTGCTCAGGTAACCTACAATCAGTCTACTTTGAGCTGATGAGCAGAGAGGAAGCTCAGGGAAAAGCAGTGTGGAGCCAGAGGAGCAGACAGGCAAGGTGGTAGAGATGTGCCAGAGGAGCAGACAGGCAAGGCGGTGGAGATGTGCCAGAGGAGCAGACAGGCAAGGTGGTAGAGATGTGTCAGAGGAGCAGACAGGCAAGGTGGTGGAGATGTGCCAGAGGAGCAGACAGGCAAGGCAGTGGAGATGTGCCAGAGGAGCAGACAGGCAAGGTGGTAGAGATGTGCCAGAGGAGCAGACAGGCAAGGTGGTGGAGATGTGCCAGAGGAGCAGACAGGCAAGGTGGTGGAGATGTGTCAGAGGAGCAGACAGGCAAAGTGGTGGAGATGTGCCAGAGGAGCAGACAGGCAAGGTGGTGGAGATGTGCCAGAGGAGCAGACAGGCAAGGTGGTAGAGATGTGCCAGAGGAGCAGACAGACAAGGTGGTGGAGATGTGCCAGAGGAGCAGACAGGCAAGGTGGTAGTGATGTGCCAGAGGAGCAGACAGGCAAGGTGGTAGAGATGTGCCAGAGGAGCAGACAGGCAAGGTGGTAGTGATGTGCCAGAGGAGCAGACAGGCAAGGTGGTGGAGATGTGCCAGAGGAGCAGACAGGCAAGGTGGTAATGATGTGCCAGAGGAGCAGACAGGCAAGGTGGTAGAGATGTGCCAGAGGAGCAGACAGGCAAGGTGGTAGAGATGTGCCAGAGGAGCAGACAGGCAAGGTGGTGGAGATGTGCCAGTGTTGAGTTAGAGTTCCCAGTTACCTAAGGGGTGAAGGTGAGGCCAACATAAGGTGCAGCTCAGGTTGAAAGTCCTGTAAAACCTAAAAGGAAGGAGGAATCCCTGTGGTCTGGGACTGGCCCTGGACCTCCAAAGGTCAGGTCTGGGCTATCTAATTAGTAAAGACTGCTCATCCAGAATTCACCAAGGGGAGAGGACTCAGACTGGTGAGAAGCTTCAGAAGCTTATGTGTGCAGATACTCTGATTAAAAAGAAACTTGGAGAAACTTAGAGGGTGTTGGTAAGGGTGGTCATATCATGTGATAAGGTCAGTTCATGGTCTTTAGAGGGCATTATAAGGTCAACCTACAATGCTATAGTGAGAAGTCTCCTAGTTAAGCTCCCAACCCATTCTCTTTATTTTTTTTTTTTTTTGTTAATAGTATACAGACAAAAGTTTGAAACTGACTGCTGTCTTCCATAACTGAACCCCATAACACTTGCCCTGGTATCTATTGGCACCCCCCCCCATTAATTGCCATCCCAGTAATGTTTGTTGTCTCCCTAGCATCCTGTAGCACACCCACCACTCCAATCACCATTAACGTTTTGTGTTTCTCTGATGTCTAGTTTCACCCCCCCCCGATCATAGTCTCATAATGTTCGTTGTCTCCCTGGTGTCTAGTGGCACCCCCACCCTGTGATCACCATTCCCATTAAGGATTTGTCCTTCTCTGGTGTATAGTGGCACCCACCACCCTCCAATTACCGTCTTGCTCTCAAATAAAGAAACCAGTTCCTCTGTGTTTTTCTTCTTTTTTAACCTGAAAAAAACAGTCCCTCATTGATCTGAATCCCTCAACCCCACCTTCCACTCAGCACCCACCACCCCACCCTCCCCCAGTACACCCAATATATCCTCACTCACCTGAACAGGTCACAGTGCAAAGATCCACTCTCTGATTGAAGGCATGTCTTACTGCTGGAACTGTAATATGAGCAACTAAGGTAAGTAAGGCTCAGTTGATTTCGATAGGGTTTTCAACTTTGTTGCATAACTTTGCCATTTGTGCAGATTGTTAGCCCACATTTTCAACATGGCCTTTTTGGGACCCCACCTCATGAACAGTAGTGATAGAATTAAGCAAGTCCAGCCAAAAAGTTGATTTCAAGGTCACTTGGTGAAATCACCTTTTGGGTGGGATTTGAACATTTTCACTGCCCTTGTTCATGAGGTGGGGTCATAAGAAGTCTACGTTGAAAAGTTGGGGTCAAAATATGTAAAAATGGCAAAGTTATGTGCATACATTGAAAATTGTACTACACTCACTTGTAACTTTGGCAATTTCAAATATTTTGACCCTGGTTTTCAACATAGCCATTTTTTACACCACTCATGAACATGGCAGTTGTCATTTTTCAAATCCTGGCCAAAAGATGTTTTTGCACCTGTGGCATGGAATGCTGTTTCATTGCCATGACGTTTTGATGCCACAGAATGCCATTTAAGCAGGGATTAGAACATTCTCAGCATGGGGTTCATGAGTATGAGGTAATAGCAAGGCTATGGTGACAATTAGGGTGCTGTTTAGCAGAAATGCCAGTGCAGGACCCTCCATACATGTGTATATCTGTGGAGGACTATCTAAAGATGTAAGGAAATGCGTTGCACAAAACTGGGTTAATGCACCACTTAGGGTAACTTAATATCAGAAAAATAGGGAACTGTGATGCTAGGGATTCCAACCCTAAATCTCCCCACCTCCCCAAGCATCAACAGGAAAAAAAAAAGGGTTTTGGGTCTATAGAGTCTTGGTGAATCAGTAGTGGGGTGTTCCTTGGGGGTTGTCCAACATAATGCTCACCCCTCCCCATTGTGGGTCCTGTGTGAAGAAAGAAAATCTGTGTAACATTGTTTGTCCATGGAACTGAGTGAGCATTAGGGTTGGCAACACCCAAGGAAGGTGCCACCACTGATTTACCAAGACTCTGGAGACCCCAAACCCCAATGTATTTTCCTTTTGCTGCTATGGGGTTGGGGGGGGCATTAACATTGGAAATCCTAAAGCTACATATGCTACCAGAACACACCCACCAAGTGGAAAAGGTCATAATTCCATGGATCCTTCCAAGTGATAAAAATATGTTTCTATTTACCAAGCAGAAGGATAGAGAAAACAGGCTCAGATTCTCACATAAGGAAACACATTGTCCAAGCTAATGCAGTCCAAACAGTGGTAAATAAAGCTCTGTATATTTCAATTTCCTGCAGATCGTCTTTTACTCAAGCCATCTGCCCACATGACTATTGACGCTGGACCACATTAGCTTGGACATTGTGTTTCATTATTTGAGAACCTGAGCCTGTTTCTCTATGCTGCTGCTTGATAAATAAAAACAAGTTTTGTTATTTGAAAGAATCCATGTAGTGCTGACTTTGTCCACTAAAGTGGGTGTGTTCTGGACAGCATACATATTTTTAACCTTGTAGGTGCACCCAATAGCCATATAGTACTTGTTGTTTTTAGAAGTAAGCCTTTTCAAAACTAGCCATTGTGTTATTCTATGTTTTTGCCATGTTTCCTTATGTTTGTAGTGTTAAGTTACCCCAACTAATGCATTAACAGTTTTTTTTTTGCAAATAATATAATATATGTAACAGGTTGCTGCTGGTAATTCTAAAAGTCTCTCTCTCTCTCTCTATCTTGCTGTGTGTGTGTGTGTATGTGTTGTTATTTTATACAATGGATTGCTACTGACATTTTCAGTGTTTGAAGCCTTTTTTGTTCTTTCTATATGTCTCTATCGTGGTGTTACACTGCATCTTTAGCACACTTGCACTTTTCTCACATTTTGGTTCTTTGTTGCCAATCATTATTAATGTGTATGTGTGTTGCATATATCTCTGTAACTGTTTTACTATTTATGTATGCACTCCTTCACTGCCATGCTCCCTCTGATGGATGTGTCAGCCATGATATAGAAATGTTAGAGCATGTCACAGTGCATGCATAGCAGTGTTTGGTCTGTTTTGTTAGCTAGCTGAATCTAGTACGGGTATGCAGGAGTCTTCTGGGCTGCAAAGCAAACTGCTGGATTAACTGGCAGTCTGTGAATTTTTACCCTTTATTTATTTTATTTTTTTATTTAAACATTTGGTGACCAGGAAAAGGACACTAAGCCAAGGTTCATCTACAGGTGCAACCATGAATAAGAGGTTTGCTCTGCATTGTAAGCAATTGACACACACTTTTTGGAGGGAATGTGTTATGTTAAATAAACTTTAAAACCTTCTGCACAGCTGTGAGTGGCTGGCATTGAATCTTTTCCTGTGAGCTCTGGAAGTGCTGACCACTTTTAGGGTTTGCCCTCATGTAGCCTTCTATGTTTCTTTACTTAGTAGCCCTAGGTATGTACAACTAACTTCGTGTTTGGGCGGCTGTTCCTGTGATTTGACTTTCGTTTCTATAAACAACAGGTTATTTGAATGGAACTTACATTGACATGATTGGAACATCAATGAAACTGAGTGTTGAATACAGGTATGCTATTTATTTTTATAGTGATATATAGTGATTATTTAGTGATATGTTTTATTAACACTGGAAACAGAGGAGGTACCCAAAGACTAAAGGACAGCAGATGTGGTCTCCTTATACAAAAGTGGGAACAAAGAGTAAGCGGGAAACTACTGACCAGTCAGCCTCACCTCGGTAGTGGGGAAGATCATGGAAGCACTACTGAAGGAGAGATTGGTGGAACATCTGGTTGTCAATGGACTACAGGACCCAAGGCAGCATGGTTTCACCAGGGGCGGTCATGTCAGACCAACCTCATTGAATTTTTGACTGGGTGACTAGGAGGTGGGTTAGGGAGGGCAGTGGACATGGCCTATCTGTACTTCAGCAAGGTCTTTGACACTGTGCCACATAGAAGACTATTACACAAACTGGGGAATATGGGTGTGGGCAGGACATTAGTGTGGTGGGTAACTGCCTGGGCAGCAGGACACAGAGGGTGGTGGTAAATGGTTGTCACTCCACAGAGGGAAGAGTGACCAGTGGGGTACCACAGGGATCAGTGCTGGGACCGGTCCTATTCAACATCTTCATCAGTGACATTGCACAGGACCTAGAAGGCAGAATTTCACTGTTCGCTGATGACACAAAGCTCTGTAACAGAGTAGACACACCAGAGGGTGTAGACAGAATGAGAAGGGACCTGCAGAAACTTTAAGAATGGTCAGGGGTTTGGCAGTTGAAATTCAATGTAAAGAAGTGCAAGATAATGCATATGGGGCACAAAAACCCTGGCACAATATATCAGTTGGGGTGTGAGGATTTAGCATGCACCAAGCAGGAAAGGGATCTTGGGATTATCATCTCTGATGACCTCAAGGTAGGAAAACAGTGTGACAAGGCAGCAGGTAAAGCAAATAGGATGCTAGGATGCATAGGCAGGGGCATCACCAGCAGGAAAAGGGAGGTCATAATTCCACTATACAAGACACTAGTGAGGCCCCACCTGGAGTACAGTGTACAGTTCTGGAGACCTTACCTACGTAAGGACATAGACAGGGTAGAGAAGGTTCAGAGGAGGGCAACACAGATAGTACATGGATTGCATCACAAGTCCTATGAGGACAGGTTGAAGGAACTGAATATGTACTCCCTGGAGAAGAGGAGGGAGAGAGGGGATATGATAGACATACAAATATCTTACAGGGAGGAACAGGGTGCAGGAATACACTATTTTTAAGTGAAAAAGATGTACCAGGACTAGAGGGCATGGGATGAAGTTGGAGGCAGGACGATTCAGAGGAAACGTGAGGAAGAATTTCTTACAGAACGGGTGGTGGACAAGTGGAACAAAATCTTTATAACAATGAAATCTGGGAAATGATAATATCTTTATAATATATGTTTACAGCTCCAAAAGGGTGTCCAGTGAATTTCTGAACAGGAAAATAATCCGGAGTCTTGTTTATGCTTTAAAGACCTTTCTTTATTTTACAGCATCACCCCTACGTTTCGCTTCTTTAAGCTTGATCACGGGGCTCTTTTTTATATATCTGTTTCAAAACAATATAACAATATGTTTTAGCCCATAATTACTCTTTACTTCAAACACTTATGTATTTATCAATAAATTTAATGAGGCAAATATCTACCTTATTCAGTGTGTCTATGAACACCATAAAACATGAATAATCATGGTAAAAATGTTTCTTCCTCCTAGACAGACAAATATTTATGATTTTATATTACGGTAAAAATACCATATTTATACCATATTGCATTTCTTTTCATTTTCTAATAATACTGTTGAACACCAAACCACATATAAACATTTATGTTTTTAAAATGCCTTATATGTAATGAGTTCTATTGTTAATTATTTTATAACATCTCAAGCTTCATTCACTTAAACTGACGTTGAAACAAAATAACCAAGCCAAAAAATGTAACCACAGTGCTTACACTTGAAAACCCCTTTATAACTAGCGTACCTTGGAAAGTCTCAAAAGCCTCTTAAACTTTCATTTTTGTGTTGTTCAGAGTTTAAAACCAATCTGTAAAGAAACATGACATTCAGTACCTTCAATATATTTACTTTTTAGACTTATGTACGAATTTTTATTAAACGTAGTAATTAATTTGATACTTACTTGCTCTAAACTTTACTATGTTTCTCTCGCGTTCATGTATGACAACTGTTGATGCCAAAAAAATCCTTTTAATGCTTTTATAACGCGACTAAGTTTCTCGCCGTGATGGCGCTCAGGCATCAACTTACTTTATGTTATATGAGGCTTTCCAAGAAGCATGACCTCTTAAACAGCTTGAGTTTCCGGCGGAGTAATGACACTACCGAAACTCTAGCTACTCAAGAGCGTTGCTAACAACTGAACACACATCCATCATGATTTGGCATGTGTGCGGTTCGCTCAAGCTGCTTTTAAATTCGGCTGGTTATTTACTTAGTTTTAAAACTATTGCAACATATATTCTCTAATACATTTAAATGGAGGTTGCAGTGTACAAAATTAACTATTCGCAGTGCTGATATGACTTTGCCATACAGTTCCTTAGAACCCAAACAAAACACAAAATCAACCATATTGAAACTTTTACATTTTCAACTTAAAAAGCATATTTATGGATTTGTCCTATGTTGCCCCTATTATATCAAAATAAATGCATTACATCTCGTTTACTATGTTTATATGCTCTGAACTTTCTTCACATTGAACAATTATGTGTACTAAACACTTTCTATTAATTTTGGGACACTCCAAAGTTGTGCATGGGGAATGGTCTAGCTGCAGAATATTAAATTAGTCTATAATAAAAATTAGTTGGGTATTGAATATGTTTATATGTTTAGTGTGCACAACTTTGGAGTGTCCCAAAATTAATAGAAAGTGTTTAGTACACATAATTGTTCAATGTGAAGAAATTTCAGAGCATATAAACATAGTAAACGAGATGTAATGCATTTATTTTGATATAATAGGGGCAACATAGGACAAATCCATAAATATGCTTTTTAAGTTGAAAATGTAAAAAGTTTCAATATGGTTGATTTTGTGTTTTGTTTGGGTTCTAAGGAACTGTATGGCAAAGTCATATCAGCACACGAATAGTTAATTTTTGTACACTGCAACCCTCCATTTAAATGTATTAGGAATATATGTTGCAATAGTTTTAAAACTAAGTAAATAACCAGCCGAATTTAAAAGCAGCTTGAGCGAACCGCACACATGCCAAATTCGTATGGGATGTGTGTTCAGTTGCTTAGCAATGCTCTTGCGAGTAGCGAGAGTTTCTGGTAGTGCTTTCGTCACTTCCGCGAAACTCAAGCTGTTTAAGAGGGTCATGTTTCTTGGAAAGCCTCCATATAACATAAAGTAAGTTGATGCCTGAGCGCCATCACGAAGTAGAAACTTAGTCGCTGCTATAAAAGCATTAAAAGGATTTTTTGGCATCAACAGTTGTCATAAAATGAACGCCGAGAGAAATATAGTAAAGTTTAGAGCAAGTGAGTATCAAATTAATTAGTACGCTTAATAAAAATTCGTACATAAGTCTAAAAAGTAAATATATTGAAGGTACTGAATGTCATGTTTCTTACAGATTGGTTTTAAACTCTGAACAACACAAAATGAAATTTTAAGAGGTTTTGAGACTATCCAAGGTACGCTAGTTATAAAGGGTTTTCAAGTGTAAGCACTGTAGTTACGCTTTTTGGCTTGGTTATTTTGTTTCAACGTCAGTTTAAGTGAATGAAGCCTTGAGATGTTATAAATAATTAACAATAGAACTCATTATATAAGGCATTTTAAAACGTAAATGTTTATATGTGGTTTGGTGTTCAAATAGTATTATTAGAAATGAAAAGAAATGCAATATGGTATAAATATGGTATTTTACCGTAATATAAAATCATAAATATTTGTCTGTCTAGGAGGAAGAAACATTTTACCATGATTATTCATGTTTTATGGTGTTCATAGACACACTGAATAAGGTAGATATTTGCCTCATTAAATTTATTGATAAATACATAAGTGTTTGAAGTAAAGAGTAATTATGGGCTAAAACATATTGTTATATTGTTTTGAAACAGATATATAAAAAAGAGCCCCGTGATCAAGCTTAAAGAAGCGAAACATAGGGGTGATGCTGTAAAATAAAGAAAGGTCTTTAAAGCATAAACAAGACTCCGGATTATTTTCCTGTATGGACAAGTGGAACACCCTGCCAGAGGAAGTGGTGGGGGCTGAAACAATCACAGCACTTAAGAATGCATGGGATAGACATAAAGGAATTCTGGAGGTCAGGGTAAGGGGCAACAGACTTCTAGGAAAACATAAACTGAAATTACAAGCTCAAATGGGCAGACTGGGTGGACCACAAGCCTTTATCTGCCGACACTGTCTGTGTATCTATGTATTTATTTATTTATTTATTTGATTATTTGGAAACAACCTTTGAACAAGAGCACTTTTACAAAGGTTCCATGTTGTGAAATACAATACAATAATACATACCTAGAATCACACCAGGTTCACCAGACTTAGTTACTGCAACCAGCTTTGATTGGCAGCAAACAAACAATGGAAAGCAGATTATAACAGCTATGTTCCTTGAAAACAATCTTGGTAAGGGGGGGTCAAGTTAGTATTTAAGGAGCAGCCTAGTATCTAAGGCCTTGTCTTTAGAAATGACAGTGGGGCGAAAAACAAGAGAAAACTGTGAGTGATAGAGAAAGGCATGGGCTTCAAGACAAGCAGGTAGACGACACAAGGATAACAAGGATAAGAAGGAGCACCTTGATGGGGCAGTTTGGTACATGGAAGGTCAAGGATTTGGGAAGTGGTCTTAGTAAGGAAACAGAAATAATTCACAGAGAAGGGAGGGGTCATTGGGCAATAGAGGGAGCACCTACATGAGGTGGCTGGATATATGGAGGTTGAGGGTTTTGGGATGAGTCCAAGTAAGGAAACAGAGTGGTTCACTCAGAAAAGGGGGTGAAGGAGCAACAAAGGGAAGATGTCAGGTGCCCATCAGACAGTCACATGCACTTCTGCTGACAAGGTACAGTCTGGGTTTAGATTTAAGGGTCTAGAAATTTGTTGTACTGTGCGAAACTGCTGGGACCTCATTAAGCCAAAGGGGGGGGGGCCCTGTCGGAGAATAATCATTTTCCAAGTGCTGTTCTTTGAAATGGAACAGAGAGTGTGCTCTGCACTCTGCCTCTGGTATCATACTTAGTACTGGCTGCTTAAACAATTTCAGTGATGCAGGGGGGAGCCTTGCCAAGTAGAGCCTTTTTTGCAAGGAGACAAGTTTGGAACTTGATTCTGTTCCCAAAGGGATAGCTAGTTTGTTTGCACATACAGCATACACGTGTGTGCATAGTGGTCAGCAGCAAGGGTAAGCCTACACACTTTGTTAAGGGCAATAACTACCCGCTTAAGGGCTGTGTCTGTAGCTGCACCATAGACCACCAGACCGTAATCTATAATGGATAGAACTGAACTGGAGACAGAGAGATGAAAGAGCAGTCAGTGTGAGGTTTTTCCAGTGTCAATACAGCACTCCAAGTTTGGTATTGAGAGCCTTCACCACCGTATCAATATGTTGCATGAAGGAAAGGGTGTCATCAATGATGACCACTAGTTACTTGAAAGAATGAACCTGCTCCAGAGGGGCCTTCACATTGTTTTAGATAGAGAAGATGGGTTATCTCCTCTTGAGTTGAGGGCTAGAGATGAGCATGTTTTTTTTTTTTTATTTTTGTTATAATTAAGATCTTATGTGCACTGAACCAGTCCTCAAGCTGATGGAAAGAAGACTGCAGCTCATTCTGCAGTGGATTGATGTGAGAGTTACTGCTGAGAATGACAGTATCTTCAGCATACAGGATTATTTTGCTGTTACAGGCCTTAGATAGAGCATTCAGAAAAAGGCTGAATAGCAGTGGTCCAAGCATTGACCCTTGGGGAACACCCAGAGACACTTCTCTAGACTCTGAAGCAGCTTGGCTGACTTTGACTCTCTGTGACCTGTGTGTCAGTTAATCTTGAACTAGCATACAGCATTGGAGGCCACTCCAGGGTCTGTAGTTGAGCCTAGAGGAGTGGGTGATTGACCATGTCGAAAGCCTTTGTTAGGTCGATGAAGACAGACCCCACCAATTCACTGTCATCCAAGGCCTTGTGCACAAAGACAGTGTACTCCACCAGAACTGTGGCAGTGCTATGGTTCTTTCTGAAACCATGTTGTTAGGGACACTGCAGTTGGTATTTCTGGAAGTAGTCAGTGAGTTGATCCACCATTACTCTTTCCAGTGTTTGGATAGGGGGGAAAGGATTGAAATGGGCCTACAATTGGCAATGCAGAACCTGTTTCCACTCTTGAGAACAGGGGTCACCAAGGCTTGTTTCCAAACTGAGGGGAATTTGGCCAGGGTGAGTGATTTGTTGAAGAGTTTACAAATGGGGATGGTACGGTCATCAAGGGCAGGGGATACTAGTTACATTTCAAACTTGTTTTTCTTATAATTATATATGTAAGTCTATATTCATTGCACAGGGGGTTATATTGGGTTTACTGTAATCAATATTCACTGCACAGGTGGTTATATTGGGTTTACTGCCTGGTAACAGTTAGAACATAAATATAAATACAACCAGTTATTATGCATTGTTGATTTAAATGTGATATTGTACCTTAGTGAAGAGATGACATGCGCTGCTTGCTAGTGGCTACTGGGAAGTATGTAAATACCCCCTAGACATTACTACATTGCCTGCTGATAAAGTGTTTGATGAGTTTAACACTGGGGTTAGGAGCTGGAAGCCAATTGAGGGAGTTGGTTATGGTCTTCAAAATGTTTTATGCTATTTTGTATTATGTTTGTAAAGATACAGTAAACTTTTTGATGCATTCTGTTTTGGTCTTGCTGTATTGTGGAGATAGGTAATTGCTCTAAATAAATATCAACACAGCATTATATCAGACTTGTATGCTTTATGTTTTATTACATGAACCATATCCTGAATACAATATATTATCAAATAATCTAGTTTTCTTTAATTATATGATGACAAAACATTTTGTTATGCATTTATTAACAAATTTATTTATTGAAAACCTTTACCAGGAAGACAAACTGAGCAAATTACACATTTCCAGATGCATCCTGGGGAAGGGAAAAGGGCAACATTCAGCAGTGAATTCAGGGCAACAATAGGAAATAAAATACAGCAGCATAGGCTACAGTGAGGATAACGATGCAGATATACAAGCAGAGGATACAGTGATTACAGTAATCCATTGTGTTATCAGCAACAGTTGTACAGGATAAGTACTTGAAATAACAGAGTATCAATAAGCAATAAAATACAATAGGATAGGATACAGTGAAGACACATATCAGCATGATGAGTGTATTCACTCATAATTCATTCACCAGCCTGAAGATTATAAAAAGACAAACAGCAATAATATTGATTTTGTCTTCTACATGGTTTCTTTAACTTTTGCTATAACTGTTTTTACCCATTAAATATTCTTTAGTATTCATATCAGGTCTTAACAGAACTATATAACACTTTGGGAAAAATATGCATGTTAACAATCCACTGCTTGAAGACAAGATAGCAAATATTTCCACTGCGACCATGTACTTTCCTCTTGTACTGAGGTATGCTGGGACAAAGGACAGCCAGACACTGACAAAAACCAGCAAGCTGAATGTAATAAATTTGGTTTCATTAAAGCTGTCTGGCAAGTTCCTAGCTAGGAAAGCAACTATAAAGCTCACGCTGGCCAGGAGGCCCATGTATCCCAGCATGCACCAGAATGCAATGGTTGAACCTTCATTGCATTCAATAATTAAGGTCCCAATTTTGGCAGAAGTGTTTACATCTTGATAGGGGGAAGTTACAGTCAACCAAACAATGCAAATTATAACTTGAAGAAGAGAACAGATGAAGACGATGGAAGCAGATAACTTGGATCCCACCCACTTCCTTAATTTGCTGCCGGGTTTTGTAGCATTGAAGGCAACAACCACAGTAATGGTTTTGGCCAAAACACAGGAGACACAAACAGCAAATATTATACCAAAAGCAGTCTGACGGAGCATGCAGGTGACTCTCATAGGGCGACCAATAAATACCAAGGAGCAGAGGAAGCACAGTACCAGGCCAGAGAGGAGAAGGTAGCTGAGTTCACGATTGTTTGCTTTGACAATAGGGGTTTCCCGATATTTAATGAAAATCCCAAGGATGTAAACAGGGATAAAAGAGAATGCAATACTGATGGCAGCCAAAATGATGCTTAAAGGTTCTTCGTAAGACAGGAATTCCACAGGTTTTGGAAGGCATTTATCTTGTCTCTCATTGGACCAATGATCTTTGTTACACTTGAAGCACTCAATGGAATCTGCAAGGCAAAGTACAGCAAGTTTATAAACAAGTGTCATATTTCTAGTTTCCGCTTGACCAGTACTAGTATTCAGAGCCTTACTGTAAAAAAGCAAATGTATTAATTGGCTTCCTTTGGGCAGTTGATGGCTACTCAGCAGTACACACAGTACCTTTCTTGGGCATATAATACATTTGTACTTATTTCCATTACCTATTGAAATAACAGGTCTATAGTACTGTTTTGGTGTGCCACACATAGGAAGTGCTCACAAATATTGGTTTAGATGGTTTCAAATGGCCACATTTGGAATACTGTGCAGAGTTCTAGAATCCCATCCTAAGAAAGGACAAAAATAGTCTAGAAATGATTTAGTGTAGGGTAATTAAATTGACTGAGTACAAACAGGGCAGATCCCATGAGTAATGACTTATGGCACTGGACATGTACTTAGCGTGCAAGATCATAGTCAAGGTTACAAGTCAATTGGCCAAAAATGGCCATACAAGACTTGATGCCCTATTAGCGGTAGTAATCCCATATTCTATTCCCCATATATTCATCCAGTTAATTTCTGAAAACAGTCTGACCTCGATTTTGGGGAAAATCTTGGAGAGTATGATAAAAACATATATCACTGATAAATTATCTCAGTCAGGAGATATTGACCCACATCAACATGGTTTTAGAAGGGGTAGATCATGCCAAACAAATCTGCTGGAATTTTATGGAAAGGTAAATCAGGCACTTGATTCTTGTAATGCTGTGGATATTGTTTTTTTTGGATTATTCTAAGGCCTTTGATAAGGTACCCTGTGGCTTTTTAATTGAGGCATTAATTTCACACGGTATACATGCAAATATTTCCCTCTGGACTTGAAAATTGGTTGACAAATCAAAGACAGAGGGTTTCAGTAAGTGGGTCCCTGTCAGACTGGGATCAAGTGACTACTGGGGTTCCTCAGGGCTCAGTGTTGGGCCCTTGTCTTTTTAACCTGTACATATCATCTATGCAAACGTCTACACCAGTATGGCTCTCAGTTTGCTGATGACACTAGGATTGGATTCAAAATAAATTGTAAAGAGGATGGGGTATCTTACAATTGGCCTTAAAGGAACTTGAATATTGGGCGAAATTGAACCATTCTACATTTAATATAGATAAGTATAAAGTTATGCATTTGGGGGGAAAAAATAACTACTACAAATACAATTTAAATGGAATGGAGTTACAAGCAAAAGTGGAGGAAAGTGACCTGGGCATTCCTATTACCACCGATCTTAGATTTGGCACTCATTGCAATCAAGTTATCAGGAAAGCCAGCGGGGTGTTATACTGTATTAATAAGCACATTAAAAGCAGAGATAGATTGGTGATGATGCCTTTGTATAAGGTACTGGTCCATCCTCATATGGAGTATTGCACCCAACTGTGGTCACCAGGTAGTAAATTAGTGATAAATTCCCTTGAATGAATACAAAGAAAGGTAAAAAAACAAGTGGCAGGCCTAGATGGGCTATGTTACCAGCAGAGATTGCAGGAACTTGGACTGTATTCACTGGAATTCCTTCGGCTTCGGGGAGACATGTGTATGGTGTATAGAGCACTCTTGGATGATGATTTATGGTCCTAATTGGGCCTGGAACTAAGGATGCAGATTTATGATACTAGGGCACACCCACTTCAAATCTAGATTAACACTTACCGTACAAATAGTAGGACATACTGGTTTAGTACAAGGGTAGCTGGAATATGGAATAATTTGCCATTAGATGTGGTAGCCCGCTGGACTATGACAAAATTTAAGAAAAGTTTGGATGAATTCTTAATCATGCAGGGAATTACAGGTTATTAATATGGCAGGCTGTTATGGACTTCGGTCTTCTTGGCCTAGTATTTACCTATGAGACTGGATGCATGTACTACTTCTGAAGAGAGAGTATTCCATACTTCCACTACCCTCCTGATTAAACCTGATTAGGGAGGCAGTATAGTGCAGTGGTTTAAGGCTCTGAGTTGCAAATCTGGTGACATCCAGCAGACTAGGCCTGGGTTTGAATCCTACAGCTTCCACTTGCATGCTGTGTGACCCTGAGCAAGTCACTTAACTTCCCTGTGCTCCCAGGTCACACCTGTAAAAAAGCTTTCAGCTTAGTGTGCTACTCCTGGTTAAACAACTAAAAAAAAAGTCATCTCCTTCTAGTCTTGTAATGCTCACTTTTTAATTGTTTACTGTGTAACATCATAGCTCTACCCACAGCTGTTTTTAATACTAATCCTGCTGATTCTCATAAAGAAGCATTTTCAAATGCTTTGTACACGAAGCATAGGTCACCCCTAATTTTTCTATAACTCATAGAATACTAAACCACCTCATGTAATCTCTCATTGTAAGGTTTGTCTCTCAGACCTCTTATTTTACTTGTAAATCTCCTCTGTACTCTTTCCACCATCCTAGTAGTACTTGTCAGAGGCCAGAAGAACACGTTCTGGTCAGAGCTGATAGGGCTGTGGAGAGCTTTTGGGTTGCTTTTGCCCATTATTTCTAATGAATTTGCACAGTACAGATCTGCTGAGAGACAGTTTCAATGTGGTCTTCCTTTTACACATTTTTACAGTGTATTTTGCTAGAATATGCCTGCTGATTGCTATATATTTAGCGTGGATAGTTCACAGAAGAACGGCATCTTATTTTCAGGTGGGGAAGCACTAGCAGTAGAACACTGGAATGTGTCATACATAGATACGAGCTGTGTGTTGGTGATAGCGCTCAGTGGCCATACACCTCAGGTACTTGCATGTGGATCCATCATCCCGGTGCCATTGCACTACTCAGTGTGGGTAAAAAAACAATGCTATACTCATTCACACAGGTCCTGGAACAGGCATGTTACGGCTGACCTCCCATTTGTTTGAACAATTGGGGAACCATAAACACACTAGTCATAGCCTGGAGCATACTCTATAAATGGCATTACAGGATACAGCACCCCATGGCACCCAGGATACCTCAGCAGTGTGGAGGGTGGCATGCTACACAGGGGAACAGGGAAGAGTGTATAACAGCAGGAAGATACAGCATTGACAAGTCATGCATTGGAGGTGTGTCAGTTCCCTCTTATGGTTTACCAGGGACATACACACAGCTGCATACACTCATGGGTCTGCAGCTTGTGTAGTGCCCCAATGTATTGTATAGCCTCTTGGGTCATTCTGGAGTGCAGGTCCCCAGCCCAGGTCCAGTGCAATCAGCATCTGACTGTGGCAGGATGTGGGGGGGTAGTGCCAGTCCACAACAGGTTGAGAATGGAGGAAGCGGGGTTGTCTATATATCAAGGTGGTGGGTGGGAGTCCTCTATGCTATGGATATGGACCGTGGTTTCTTCTGGTGTGACTGGGTCCGGGGGGGGTCCTACATTATGGAGCTCTTAGGGGATGGAGTTGGATCGATCAGGGATGGGAGGGGATAGCTCTAGTCCATCAGGGCTGCCAGGCTGCTGTGCACCTGGGTGCACTTCCACAGCTCACCTGTGAGTGGCTGGCCAGGTTAGGCCAGCTATTCATGGCCTAGCTGTGGGCTGCATTGCCCTGCCAGGGTTGAATTTCCCACTGAGTATGCCACAGTGTGGCACATGCATGGGAACACACCCTTGACTTGCACAGTATACTATTTCTGTGCACACTGGCACATTCCCTTGTGGCAGGCGCATGCCGCACATTTGAATATCATGCTGCAGTGCATTGTTAGAGTTGCATGGCACATCTCCCATTTCTGCTGGGATGCACTGTGCATCTCCTTTGAATATGGGGGTCCTGGACTAGGCTACCCTGAAGCAATACATTATCAAAATGGAAAAATCATGACCACACTGAAAACAAGATATTGCATCTAATTTAGGACAGCCTGAGTAAATGCTGTGCAGAAATGTGTAAATGAAGATCCCTATGACAATAAGATGTAGTATCTCCCCTGCACTATCCAGGATACAAAATATAAGATAAGAAATATTTACAGGAAATCTACTCTAAACTGAACTTCACTGTGGTCACTGACATAAATAAACGGTTTATTTATTGTAACAATTACACAGGAGTGTGGTGAGCATATTTTATGGAACACATACAAACAAAGATGAGAAAGACTAAGTGCCTCAGCTGGGACTTGAATCCAGACTGCCCAGAATAGCGTTGCAATTGTGCTAACCAGCTGTGCTACTGAGACAGCTGGAACCCAGCCCATTCTTGACCACATTACTCTTTCTCAAATGCACAACCCAGTGGCATTGCAAATATGTACTTGAAACAATCACACAGGAGCATGGTGTGCATATTTTATGAAACATATACAGAGGTGAGAAAAAATAAGTGCCTCTGCTGGGACTTCAACCCAGGCTGCGTGGAATGCTGTTCCAATTGCGCTAACCAGCTGTGCTACTGAGACAATTTGAGCCTGGGCCATCCCCAAGCACATTACTCCCTCTTAAATGCACAACCCAATGGCAACACAAATATTTACTTGTAATGATCAGAGGTGAGAAAGAATAAGTGCCTCAGTTGGGTCTTGAACCTGGCAGTATTGTGGCCATGAGGATGGTGTCTAGTGTGTGTCTGTGTGTGTGTATGTGTGTGTGTGTGTGTGTGTGTGTGTGTGTGTATGTGTGCGTGTGTGTATGTACAACATACAGAATAAGAAATATTTAAAGGAAATCTACTCTAAACTGAACTTCACTGTGTTCACGGACATAAACAATTTCCTTAGAACATATTAGAATGCAATATTTATTTTGAATGCTGTGGCCATGAGGATGGTACATACAGAGTGTGTGTGTGTGTGTGTGTTTTTGCTGTAGCTCAATATATTTCTTCCCAAAAAGCATAGTAGAAAATGACTTCTGATTGCTACATATTTAGTCTAAGCAGTTCACTGAAGACCTGCCATATGTCTGAGACTGCTCATCAGATAGTGTCTGTAGAGGTTAAAAAATACAGTGCAAATCATAGATTTTGCTGGGAAAGGGTGACATTTATGAGGTATGAATCTTTCTGGAAAGACAATACATTCAGAAGTGAAACTAGTATGAAGAAGCTGTTTAAATGCTAAGTATTTAAATGCACCAATCTCCAGTTTAATAGGCAACCAATAGTTAAAAATTTAACAAGCTGTTTCAGTTTCCTAATGGCATCTGATAAGCAGCTTAGAGTTATGTCTCTCCCATTCTTAACAGAAAGAAGGGAATATTTTATTTCAGTTGGCATGGAAGGATACATTGAAAAGTCCAAAACATGTGTAATATGATATTCCATTTTCCAGCTACAGATAGTAAGATGGCTGTATGCTCCGCATACAGCCATAAAATGAGAGAAACATAGAAACATAGAATTTGATGGCAGATAAGGACCACTTGGCCCTCCTAGTCTGCCCATTTCCCTACCTAACAGATAAGCTGCAGATCCTAGTTAACCAACAGCCTACTTCCTCCTATCCCCCACTAGAATTGCCTTATGTCTGTCATGAATTATTGAATTCCCCCACTGCTTCTGACTCTACAACTTCCTCAGGAAGGCCATTCCATGCACCTACAACCCTCTACATGAAGAAATGCTTCCTCATATTACCTTTGAGCTGTCCCCCCTCTATCTTCAAATTGTGCCCCCTTGTTCTTGCACATCTCTTTTTCTGAAAGATGCTACCCACTTGGACTTTGTTGATTCCCTTGAGGTATTTGAAAGTTTCTGTCATGCCCCCCCCTTTCCTCAAGGCTATACATCTTAAGCTCCTTTAGCCTTTCTTCATATGTCTTCTGGTGCAGACCCTGCACCATTTTGGTTGCCCTCCTCTGGACAGCCTCAACCCTGTCTATGTCCTTGCGGAGATGGGATCCTCCAGAACTGTACACAGTACTCCAGATGTGGTCTTACCAACTGTCTGAACAGAGGGCCAACAACTTCCTGTTTTCTACTGGTAATGCCTCCCCCTATGCATCCCAGTATCCTTCCAGACCTCCTTACTGCCTTCTCACATTGCTGGCCCACCTTTGGGTTGTCTAATATGACTACCCCAGGTCCCTTTCCATTTTTGTTGTTGTCAGTATCGCACACCCTCGTTGTGTACTCTTCCCCAGGGTTTTTGTTTCCCAGGTACATTACTTTGCACTTATTTGCATTTAATCTAAGCTGCATTACATATGACTATTCCTCCAACCTTGCCAAGTCCCTTCTCATTCTTTCCACCCCACCTTGCATATCAACCCTGTTGCAAATCTTTGTTTCATCTTCAAAGAGACATACTTTTCCTTCCAATCCCTCTGCAATGTCACTTATAAAGACATTAAAAAGGGTTGGCCCCAGTACTGAACCCTGCAGTACCCCACTAGTAACCCCATTTTCTTCACTGTGGCCTCCATTTACTATTACCTGCTGTGTCCTGTTGATCAGCTAGTGTTTTTTTCCCAGGCTACCACCCTGGGACCCACACCCAGGCTGGCTAATTTGTTTATTAATATTTTGTGCAGGACTGTGTCAAATGCTTTGCTAAAGTCTAGGTAGGCCATGTCTACAGCCCCTCCCTGGTCTACTACTTTAGTCACCCAGGCAAAGAAATCAATTAGATTTGTCTGACATGACCTTCCTGCTGTGAATCCATGCTGCCTTGGGTCCTGTGCCCCACTGGCCTCTAGGTACTCAACAATTCTTTCCTTCAGAAGTGATTCCATCATTTTCCCTACCACTGAGGTCAAACTGACAAGGTCTGTAGTTTTCTGCCTCTGTCTTGCTCCCACTTTTGTGAAGGGGAATCACATCCACCCTCCTCCAGTCCTCAGGTACCACACCATCCTCCCATGATTTATTAAAAAGGGTAGTCAGTGGTGTTGCTAGTTCTTCCCTTAGTTCTTTTAGAATTCTGGGATGAATCCCATCAGGCCCCATTGCTTTATCCATCTTCAGTTTTAGGAGTTCTTTCAGAACCCTTTCTTCTGTGAAAGGACTAATATCAACCCCCCCTATCCAGAGTGCTTCTATTGACTGGATTAGGTATCTCCCCCTGCTTTTCCATTATGAATATTTAGCAGAAGTATTTGTTCAGTATCCCTGCTTTTTCACTGTTAATCTCTGCCCAACCATCTTCCTCTTTATTCAGCCTCAGTATCCCTGCTTTAGTCTTTCTTTGCTCCCTAATGTACCTATAAAAGGTTTTATCCCCCTTCTTAACCGAGTTGGCTATCTTTTCCTCGGTTTGGGCCTTTGCTATTCTGAGTGCCTTTCCCGCTTCCTTCTGCTTTAACTGGTTCAGTTCTCTGTCCTGCTTCTTCTGTATTTCCTTATACTTCCTGAATGCTATCTTTTTCTCCCTTACCTTCCCCGCCACTTCTTTTGAGAACCATAGTGTTTTTTTCTTTCATTTTGATTTGTTTATTTGCTTCACACAAAGGCTTGTTGCCTCTGTGATGACGGTTTTGATGTTTCCCCATTGTTGCTCCACCCCTCCTTCTTGCCTGTTTGCTAGTGCATTTCTGAGGCACTCTCCCAATTTGACAAAATCAGCCATCCTGAAGTCCAGTACCTTCATTTTTGTATGGCTTGACTCTACAGCTAAGTTTATCATGAACCTCACTGTTTGGTGTCTGCTTGTTCCCAGATGGCTACCCACTTCAAGATCTGAGATCCTCTCTCCATCCCCATTTGAGAGTACCAGGTCTAAGACTTCTCCCTCCCGAGTGGGTTCCAAAACTAGCTGTCTGAGGCATGCCCCCATAGAGCATCAAAAATGGCCCTGCTCTTTGATGTGGCTGCAGCAAAGATGCTTCAGTTAACATCTGACATATTCAGGTCCCCCATCAGCAATATTTCCACTTTCTCTGCCATCCCAAGGATGCCTTCTACCATTTTCTCCACCTAAGAGGGGGGTCTGTATACAACCCCTGTGGGATTTTGGTGTCGTTTCCAGTCTCCAGGGTGACCCACAGTGCCTCCTCTCCTCCCTGTTTACCCTTTAGTTCTGTTGCTTTGATCTCTTCCCTTACATAGAGAGCTACTCCTCCTCTTCTTCCCTCCCTGTCCCTCCATAGATTGTGTACCCTGGTATGTTGACATCCCAGTCATGGTTCTCTGTGTACCATGTTTCAGTGACTGCCACAATATCCAGGCATCCCTCTTCCATCAAGGCCACAATTTCAGGGAGCTGTTTACCTAGACTATGGGCATTGGCACTCATTACCCTCCATTTTTTTATGGCTTTATTTCTTTTCCCCATCCCTATCCTTAGAGCTACAAAGGCCTCCACATTCTGAAATGAATGACTAAGGTAAATTCTGATAAACTATTCAGCAGTATGGGAGAGTCAACTTCACCGGGAAATGAGTGGAAATTGTCATGAGGGAGATTCGGTTGGGTGGGGATGTGATTTTTTTCTTAATAGAGACGGTGGTTGAGCTTTGGAACGGTCTTCCAGCTGAAGAGGTGGGCTCAAAAATCCTCAGTGGTTTCAAGCACAGATGGGACAGAGTTAAGGAATTAATTCTGTAGCTACTCAAAGGTGTAGCAGTAAGGCAGATAGGGAGGAGAAGCAAGGGCATAAACCCCATCTAGATATTAGATCCAAGAATATAACAGGGCATAACAGAGCATATTAGATAGACCAAAGGTCTTTTTCTACTGATATTGTCTATGTTACTATGTTTTTATGTTTAAAGTTTTTGAAAAAATCTAACTTTTTTTAATGGTATTCTGGTATTTTTAACAGAGTTTCTGTGTTCTAACTTATGATAAACGAAGCAAGTGTTTGTGTTTGATAACCTGGGGCAATTTTATGTTCATGAATTCCATCCTTTGACTTACTACCCACAATCTGTGCTATTATAGGGGCACGGTAGCACCCATATTTATTTAATTTATCTATTAAAGTGTTTCACTAGGAAAAAAACATACTGAGCTCAAATAGCTCATTTCCAGATGTGTCCTGGGAGAAGGGTAGTGGGGTAATGTATGTAATGTAGAACTGATTTATTTCACTGTAAAATAAGTCTTGCTATGTGTGGTAGGGCACAGGTGCACATGGGCAAATCAGGAAGTGTGACATATCAGCAGTTCTTTTAAAGTTCCATTTTTATTTCAATTACTTCTATAGCTGTTTGCAGCAGGACAAATATAATGCAACAAACTAGTTCAACAGCTTATTCTTAAGTTTAACACAGAAAATAAACACTATTTCACTCCTTAGAGCACTTTATCACAGCTCCCTGGAGTTCATCTCCAGACCCAGAATCAATCTGAATACCTATGCTAAATGTTCAGCTTTTATACAATGCAGGGGTCAGGTGACATCATAACCCCACCCCTGTACTTTATTTCAAACAGTATATCTTTATCTACAACATTTTTATTTTATTTAGCATATATAAACATCTTACAATTAATATAACATCGTATTTATATTATCAAAAGTGAATTAAACTCTTTCTGTGGGGTTTCAATACATTCTTTGACCCCAGGAAGCACCATCCCTTCTGGCACAGCATAAAAAGATTGAATAGATGGCTGGCCAGCTCTTAAGAGTGAGCTACAGCTGAAGGAGAATGGACTCCAGGCTTCTGAACTGCCCAAAGACACTGAAACCCCCTTGTTTAGTGACAGGCCCAGAAACAATACCAAACTAGGGACATTTGTCTCCGGAGGGTATATAGAGCTCTCCTCACTATCGTTCAACAGACAATGTTGCATTTATACAGCACTAGAATGCTAAATGCCTTCGCGACTGTGCACGCATTCGAGCATAACAGCCGCTCGTATAAGCACGATCGCGCAGGAGTTCAGCGGCAATTTTATACAGGGAAAGCCGCATTTTCTAAGAGCTCTTGTCAAGAGGGCATAACGGGGGACAGGGGAGAGAACCAAGAGGTCCTCTAAGATCTTTAAACTGTACAGGGCACAAACAAGCCCTCAGAGGTTCAGCAGAACTAAAAGCAGGGCTTAAACTGAATGTTTAACAGCACCCTGCAATGGATTTCACAGAGGGCTGTTTCCTTACAAAAACCCTCACAAATAAACATACAAGCAGGCATTTAACAGAGGGGGGGGAAGCCTGCGAAGCTGGAAACAGCTCTATACACTCTTCTAATAGGAAGAAAATATACTTTTTAGTAAAAGGAGCATAACTCAAGCTCCAAACACCCAAACAAAGAGGACAAGACAGGGGAGGTTCTGATCATTATTGTAAAACTTGCAATACCTAAGCAAGCCCATTTCCTGATGGCTGATATTTCAGCCCGTCAGAATAAATTTCGTTTGTAGCCTCTTAGCATTTTAATTATTCCCCTCCCAGACCATTTACCACTTTCAATTTAAACTACTTCTGAAATGCAACAATAGAAAAAATGCTTGTTTCTTTTCTTTCAAAATGACAAGCGCTAACTTTTACTTTTTAATCCAAGGGGGGGGGGGTCTAAGAAGCGGCAAATCAACAAGAAATGCCATTTCTTTATAACATAATCCAATGCTTATTTGAACATTTCCAGAGCAACAGATAAAAATACAGATGCATTTTTAGTTTGTTAACCATTTTTTAACGATAAATCCTTCACCCATTTATTTCACTTTTGATACGCTAGTGTGCAGGGTTTAAACAAGCTTAAGGCTGAGCTGGTAACCTCCCTTGTTCTGATATTTGAGGGACCATTATCTACTGACCCTAAAATATTTGATTGTAAACCAACCAGATATCCTAAAAGAGGCAATATGCCCATTTTATTTTTAATTCAAGCATTACGCCTAGATGACGGCTACCTTTTAAACTAAATTAACCAGAGCACTCAAAATGCAGCAACTAAAAATTAGCACAGTTGAATATATAGCCTGACTGTGTGCCGATGAGCACAATCACAGCACCCTTTTTGGCTGCAGCCAGCAGGACGTTTGCACAAAGGCAATCCGAGTATTCTCTCAGAAAGTAAACAAGAACCCCCAACCACAGGCATCTAGCATTTGTAGACTAGCAAATCATTTGTTCTTTCAGATACCTTTTATTACTTTCAAAATCCCAACTAAAGGAAATTCATACATAATTCCAGGGTCCCCCAACCCTTCACAGAGGCACTCTGTGACACTATGTTTGCTGTAGAAAGAGACACGCTAAATTATTTGAACAGCTAAGTTAGTTATCTATGTCAGATTCATTATATGGAAGTGCAGGACAGTAAACGTTAACTACAGCTAACAAGTCGCATAGCCTCGGACCACTAAGTTAAGCGAATGTGCTACTTTTCATTTCTGCAGTATACATTAGCGCAACATAGACAGTACATATTGGATACAATATACATATAGCAACAGAAAATAGAAAAGGGTATATACAATATGTGTAATATACACTTTCAGTGGTTTGGTATATACAATAAGTGCAATACAGAATAAGTGCAATATACAATGACAACAGTTAGGTACCTGAGGAATAAAGGGAGAGGTAGAATATGTCTTGATAATGAAAAATGGGATATGGGACCAGGGAGAGAAAAATTAGCTGGTATGGAGAGCTGAAAAGGAGAAATAGGAGCAGTGAGAAAGGAACAATTTAGCAGAAGAAGGAGTAGGCAGACTATGGAGGTGTCAGGTGTATAGCAGACAAAGGAAGAGGGGAGAAAAAAGAAGGGCAAGTACGTTTAAGGACAGTGGCAGGAGGGTGTGGTGTGGGAGTGGAAAAAATAAATAAGGGAGAGTTTAGAGGAAGCAGAGAGAATGTTTAAGGGGAGAGAATTCCAGAGTTTAGGAAAGTGAAAAGAGAAGGCTGACTGGCTAGTGAGAGTTTTATGGGAGGGGAGCATGACAGAGCAATATCCAGAGTTTCAGTGGGAGTAGGAGTAGGGGGTGGAGGGAGAGAGTAGAAAGTTGAAATAGGGTATATAGAGGATAGCCAGAGTTTTGAGGTGAAGAAAACACAGTGGAGCAAATGGTGATCCTCCAATGAAGGGATGGAGCGAAGAAAGCACAGTACAGTGGTGTTATACTCCTATTTTTAGGGTTGAGCAGGGGTTTCTATGTTACACCTCAAATGTTGCATTTTTACAACTTTGCAACTGTTCAATGGATTTGCATAAACTTTTGCCTCTATAGTCTCATGGAGTAGATTTCTTGATTTGGTAGTTTTCATTCTGGTTGAATGTGCGGATTCCGAGATGTGGATAGTAAAAAACATAAATAAAAATTGCTGGGTTTTACTGTTTATTTTTTCTCATCTCCATGCTCACAGATGGAATGGAATTTTGGTCTACAACCTTCAAGGTGCAAAGGGCTTGCCCCACAGATGTGCATTTCTTTGATTTGATGAAAACAAAAATATGAATCCATTACAAAGTTATTTAATTTTAAAATCTGAAGTTCTAAGCATGCTCAGTTCAATCTTTTTGATAGCAGTCTGGGAAAAAAAATAATTTGTCCGAACAAAAAATGATAATTTTTCATTTAGGGTTAATGCTTTTTCATTTGCTGCCAACTTATTTTCTGTTTTTACTAAACAGAAAAAAAATTCAAAACCCACAAAAATGACATACTGCAGAGAGAGCAAAACATGTATCTTGCTCATTGGGACTCTGTTAGGTGGATTCTGCAGTTAACTGTTGGGAAGGTGATGTCAAAATGTTGTTTTTTAAATTAAATCCTTTTTTTTACTCGCTTCAGCTTTTGCTTTATGAGAATTTTCATTAAAATTAAAAAGGGTCTGGCCCATCGGCACAGCAATTGGATTTCCGCTTGCGATGCCAGTGACCCGGGTTCAGGAATGGACACAGGTGCTGGAGGGCTGGCTGGGGAGAGAAGGCTTGAGCATTGGATGGCTGATCACCTTCTCTCAGGGGGAGGACAGGGAAGTGAGCCAGCACTTGCTGACTCCAGCAGAGGATGGGGGCACAACAACTTGTGGGTTCCCACTAACTAATGGGGCATGGTGAATGTTGGCATAAGCCTGATGTTAGTGGCATGCAATGCCCCCAGAAAGTAAACAGGAAAAGAGCCCTGAGGCCGACCGGATGATGGGTGCCAGCTCCTGTTGCTACCAGTCCTCTGGCAGTGCATGGACCACCCCAGCAGCACCCAGGCCAAGAATTGTGCTGGCCATCCCACTGGTGTCTTCCCCCTCAGAGGAGAAGGACCCACCCAGTCAAGGGTTACATCTGGGTTAATTGGGGGGGCTGCAGTATGGGTAGATGGGTGACTGCACCGAGGCAGTGTGGCAATGAGGGGCATAGGAAGGCCTGAAGGAGAGGCCAGCCCAGAGCTGTGGAGAGCAAAACAAAAATTAAAAATTAAAAAGGATCACATCAAACAAAATACAGATTTTACAGCGTGTTCCTGTAATTATATGTATTTTCCCTACTGTCTAGTTGCACCCCCAATCACCATTCCCATTATTGTTTGATTTCACTCTGGCATCTAGTGGTGCTCCCAACCCTCTGATTGCTGTCTCTTGTATTTTTTATGTTTTTCCATGGTGTCTAGTGGCATTCCCCCTGATCACTGTCCCCGTCATTGTTTGGTTTCACCCTGATGTCTAGTGGCCCCCCCAATCACTGTCCCCATACTTCTGTTATTTAACCTTGGTATCTAGTGGTGTCTTCCCACCATCCAATTGCCATCCCCATAGTTATGTGATTATTCCCTTGAGTCTACTGCCCCACCCTCACTATTGCTGTCCCCATAATTATGTGATTTTCTTTCCCTGGTGTCTAGTGGCACTCCCCATCACTGAAACTAAAAACTACTTCTCTGATCTCTAGTGGCACCTCCCACAATCCGAGCGCCATCATCATAAAGATTGTATTTGTTCCAGGTGTCTAGTGGCACCTGCCAATCCTTCAATCCCCATCTCCCTTTAAATTATTGTTAATCTGGTGTCTAGTGGCACCCCCACCCTCTGATGCCAATCTAGGACTGAAAATAAGAAAACTGACCCTCAATGACTTCTTTTCTTAATCCGTAAGAAAGAAAATGGTCCATCAGTGATGTAACCCCACACCTCGACTTCCCACTGAATACCCACCATGTTGCATGGCCTGACCCCCCCACACACACCCTCACTCACCTGAACAGGTCCCAGGGTGAAGACCCACTCTCAGATAGAAGACATGACTTGCTATTGGAATGTGTGACTGCTATATTAGAAATAAGGTAAGTGTGGAATGGTGTATTTCAATTGGGTTTTCAATATTGGTGCATAACTTTGCCATAGTTGCATATTTTGACACCAAATATTCAACAAGGCATTTTTGAGACACCACCTCATGAAAAATGTCAGTGGAATAATGCAAATCTGGCCCAAAAGGCGATTTTGTGGTCACTTGGTGACATTACCTTTTGGGCAGGATTTAAACATTTTCACCACTCTTGTTCATGAGGAGGCATCATAAGAAGGGTATATTAAAAATTTGCTGTCAAAATATGTTAAAATGGTGAAGTTATTTGCATAAATTGAAATTAAGCTACACTTGCTCATAATTTTCATTATGTTCAATATTTTCACCCCAGATTTTCAACATAGCCATTTCTTTATACCAACTCGTAAATGTGATACATCATTTTTTCAAATATTTGCCAAACTGTCTTTTCATGCCTGTGGTGCAGAAAGACATTGTGGTGGCACGGAATGAGGTTTCAGTGGGGATTTGAAAAGTTTCAGTACTGTGATCATGAGGTTTGGTAAAAAGAAGGCTATGCTGACAATTTGGTTGCTGTAGTGCAACAAATGGAAGCACCGGGCCCTTTGGGCCCTGCAATTTTCACAGCAGCATACTTTCAGTATACACATCTCTGAACTGATGGGAGCAGAGGATCAAGAGGGCCCTGCACCCTCACAGACAATTAAGGATACAATTATATTATCTGAAAAAGAAAGAAAATTCATTATAATTATAAAGGCTTTGTTAATGCACTAGTTATAAGGATCAGTAAATAAGCTGAGATGGCTACAGTATATGAGAATGGGATGAGCATTTGGTTTGACAACTCCAAGGCACACCCCACTCCTGAATTTCAAAACGGCAAGACAGGTGAAACTGTAATGCTTTTTCCTGTTGGTGCCTGTAGGAGTAAACCCTAATACCACATTTCCCTGCTTTTGTCACATTAACCCTAACTAGTGCATTGACAATGTTTTTTACAATGAATATAGTTACAGTATATATCCACCTAGTCTCAGATGCTTTTTTACTCACCTCTTCCTGTCAATCATCCATCTAGCTATTTCTCAGTGCTATACCTTTTGTATTAAGACCAATGAATTACCCCAGAAATTAAAAAAGTAGCTATTTGTTGAACTCACCAAAGTAAAACCACCTCTATAATCATCATTTAGGGCTGTGCGGAATGTTGAAATTTCAATGGAATTGAACACTGCAGAATGTTAGAAAATTCTGCTGACTTTCATTTGCTGAATTTCAACATTCTGCATGTGAAATGCTTTTAGCAGAATAATAATCCATAGTTCACATAAACTGTGGATTCTTTTTCCAGAATCTGTGAAAATTGTTCTGTAGTTTGCATGATCCATGGAAAATTATTCCACAGTTTGCACAGAAATGCTTTTTGAAATTCTGCGGAATTTAAAAAGAAATTCCATAAAGCATTTCATAAGTGGAATTGCCATTCCTCAGTAATTCCAGTGGTGCAATTTCACATTCTGCACAACCTTATCATCACCTAATTCAGTCGAAAGCATGCTCTGGTGTGAACCCCAGTATAGATGACCTACGCTCTACTCAGTGGGCAAAGAAAAAATACTTTAGCATGTATCTTTATTAGAGATGCAGCAAATTTAAAATCCACCAGCGAAGTGAACGCAAAGTGGCCACTTTGCATTGGCACTTCGCTACGTGGAGTGCCCCATAGGAAAGGCTCACTTCGCCTTGTTATTATTACTTTGCGTTGTCATTCTGCCTTAAATGTGAAGTAAGGCATAGTGACAACAATATTGGCAGCATCCCACCCTCACAGTCACCAGAATGAATGTGCATCTCCAAAGTGCTACTGTCTTGTGTCCAGAAAACTCTGCAGTGCTGATGATGTGAAATGAGAGTGTGTAACAAGAAATGCAAAATCTCCCAGAAGTAATGGTACATTCAGTCTTGTGCACAGTGGTCAGGTCACACACAGACTCACCGGAATTAATGTGCATCCCCAAAATGCTAGTTTTGTGTCCAGAAAATTCCCAAGTGCTGACAAAGTGAAATGAGAGCGTAACAAGAAATGCAGTCTTCCAGAATTAATGGTGCCATGCAAATGCACAGACAGATTAAGATCACGCAGCACACTCAAGGGATGCATACGAAAAGGCACAACAACACCTAGTCAGTGCTCACAAGTCACAAATCCAAATCTGGAAAGGAATACTTTTTGCCAGTTGGGGGATTAGTGCATGGCAGTAATAATCCACTACCAGTAAAGATACCACAAAGCAGTATAAAAAATGCATGCAGGTGCAGTGGATAGCAGGTTCACACTGCTGCAACTACTCTGTAACACAATAAAAGGTGTCTTATTTAATGGCACGCATTGCACACTGTGAGGGAATTTTTATATATCCTAAAGCTATATTTGCTATTAAATGCCTTGAAGCTATGCTTGCTTTGAAAGCCATGCTGTAACAAAGTCATAATGAATGTAGTAGAAATTTCTGAGTTCATGTTTTCTTTTTTTAAGGGTTATAGAATTTGTACTAAGGTTACTTGAGGTACATTTGTAAAAACAGAAAAATAGATAAAACTGAGCAGAACTGGTTGTACCAGCCTAAATAATGGGCTTGGACAAAATATAAAGATAAGAGCATGCCTGGGCAAAATATAAAAACAACACGTAGTGGCATTGAAGGCAGCTGTACGTTGCTATGGTGTGAGTAAACTCATTGTCTCTCTCAGGTCAGCTTGACCCAGGCATATGTATCAAGCAGTGTTGGGAAAGAAATGGAATAAGTAGTGGAAAAGTACCTCATACATAAACTTGTTTTCTTTTTCTGTTACATTGCTGAAAACTTGTTATGCTGTCTTATGATTGCTTATACTGAAATGTTGGTATTTTTCAAGATAAGAAGTGCAAAATCTAGCTTATAAAAGCTGCTGTAAATTGTAATCGGAGAACTTCTCCATTGTAGAAGTCCCACATGCATGTGTGTTTGATCAAATAAGCGGCGTTAAGACAAAACCCAGTGGTGTGGTTTTGCCCGTGACGATGGAGTGGTTGCTCAGGTAATACTTCCAGTGAGAGAATTTGCGATCACAGTTTTGGCGTAGTCGGCAGGATGAGTTCTTGATCCGTGTCACCTCATGATCGGTTGTTTCCTTGGACAAAAGAAGGACATTTTTGTGGAACCCCATCAGGATGTGGCCTAGGGGCTGCGACACTCATCATCACTGTAAGTACAAGAATACCTTGGAGCGGTGTGCACTATAAAGGACAGGCCTAAATAATATGGAAACAGGGGAAAAAAATAGCTGGGTCCAAGTTAGTATTATCTGGACCCGGCAATCTATGTATTTGACAAGTTTGACCAAACAAATTGCAAGGGCAACTGCACTGCCCTTGTACTTGTAATTTGTGCTTGCTGCAAGTATATACTGTTAGAGCCAGTGATGGCTTTCACAGTTCAGGCTGCTTTAGGAGAAAACAGCGGCTGATTAAGTAAAGTTAGATAAGCAACATCTAGAGAAGAAAAATAAACTACTGTGGATGTACGCACAGTGGTGACTACAGCGAGGATGATTTGAAAATCCCCCCATGTTGCCTATCTGTGTAGTTTCAAGTTTTTCTGTATCAATTTCAAGTTCCTTGCCTCCTATAGAGGCTAAAACATTGATCCCAAACCCAAGTACTGGGGACCTCTACCAGATGGATCTCAACCTAGTACTGTTAGAGATTTTTGTTTTGTTTTAAACTGCAAACCAGAGCTCTGGAAAAGACTTGGTTTGGCAGGTTACTAAAATGGCCAAAAAAACCTTTGAAAGGGTTAATAGCTGCAGTGTTTGGAAATTATCATGAAGGTCCTGCAGTCAGTTTTCTTACTCAGACTAGTGTATCGGAAAAGAAGAAAAAAAATACCTTGGCACCGGGTAAGTCTGAATTTTTTATTCAAAGTTGTTTTATGTCTGTCTGTTTTATTTCTGTAATACATATACTAAACAAGGTAATGCTCCGTCTTTCTCGTGCATATTTTCTAGCTTATATCTGTGTTCTGTAATTATGTTCTGTTGTCAAGGTTGCGAGATAGGACTGACTGCCTTCAGTGCACAACATGTTACAGTAAAAAAAAGAAAGAAGCTTCTTTGCCTCATAACTGACTGTTTTAATTGGCTTTATTTTTAATGGAACATTTGTGCTGCCTAGATAGGGTCAGTGAAGAACTTTTGTTTGTAGTTGTTGGATTGGAGCAGGTAGTGTTGATGGTGAAGAGTTATGACGTCATATAGATTGCAATGTGCAGAAAGATTTGTAGTTGCAAGCAATGTGCCAAGCCACTGCTAGGTGAAAATGTAATGTGTTAACAGCTATAAATGGCTTTATCATACTTCTAGTTATAACCAAAAATTTTTGCAAAATGGCAGGGTGCCATATTTGGCTATATGCCGAAAAGTGTAACCATGTTATACAAGATGTGTTCACTTACAGATGATATGTTGTGCTGCGTTTTTAAAGGTTTAAAATGTGTTTAAAAAGTGTTTTGTTCTGGAAAGATTTGGCATGGCGATATGTATAAATGTGTTGATTTAAAAATTGTCAGTGTTACAAGACAGGGGAGGCAGCACATATATCTAAAACACGTACAGTTTTCTAATGAAACTATGGGCATTACCTCAACAAATTGGTGTGAAACAATGTCAGTCTTATTTTGTGTTAAGTATTTCTTTTTGTATGTGTATGTATTGTGTACTGTCTTGGCCAGCAGTTTTATTCTATGCTTTAAAGATATTTAATATCAGTAGTGTTCAAGGACACTAAAAACCAAAAATAACTGGGTTTGAACGACCTTTGCATGCACACTGTGACCTTTTGCACGTTATTTGACCTTCTTGTGTTTCAACATTTTATGTTACTACCAGTTCAAACTTGATGTGTATTCCATACCTAAAGCACAACTTTTCACACAAATGTATGTTTTCATGAAAGCACACCAAGAGTGAACCATGTAATTTGACTTTTTATTGCAAAACTAGTATTCTAAGTGAAGAGGAACAAACTTTTCTTCTCAGTCTCACTGCTTCTGACTTGCAGCCAACACAGGCAATACTCCAGCTGGAAGGAGGAATTATTCATCATCTCCCATATTTTTATTATATATATATATATATATATATATATATATATATATATAATGCGCTTTTGAAAAAGGACTATTACAGCTGTTTTGAAGTTTACCATCTACAGTTAAAAACAATGGCTTTTGTTTTATCTGTGACCATAGTGTAATCATTTTTTGTCTTTTGAAATGCATTCTAAGAGATACGTACGTGCGGTATTACCATCAATCTGGATTTTTATAAACTCAGCTGACATTTTGTCATGCTTAGGATAAGGAACCCAGGGACGCTTGGCTTCTTTTATCCTATGGAAATAATCTGTTTTATTTTAAACTGGTGTGTGTTTGTTTTTGTTGTTTGTCTGTGTTTCTTCTCTTTCTTCTAGAGAAAAAAGTTCCCCATCTTTATAGTAAGGTATGAAACTACTAAACTAATTGTAATATTATCTTGTTATAATTTAAAGTGTAGTAGGTGGGGATCATGTCACCATCCACAGCTAACCTTTTATTGCTACAGTATTCGAGCTGTCTCTTTCACTTGAGCTGTCTCTTCCACCAGTAGGAGCTTGGGGGAGGGTAAGCTACCTTCCTCTATCCCTTCCAGTGTAGTACCCACAAAGGTTGCAAGGTACATCACTGTTCCCCCAAAGGGGTAAATAAAGAAAATGTATATTTGCCAATAATTGTTTCTTATTTACAGGTTTTAAAAAAAGACCCAAGGTATTTTAACAGCATAACCCAGCTCAAGCCCTTCTTTTTTTTTTCTAGTGCAAACAGTTAAATCTCACACCTATTATTGGTACAAGGGTTTCTGTCCTCAGCAAGTAATCAGTTACGCTGGAGGGTGAAGTTGTGTATGTATGTCCACACATATTCATTCTTTTGATTATCTTTTCATCTTTCTTATCCTGTTAAAACAAATGCAAAACAACTTTTGTCATTGCCTTACAGCAATTAATGAATACATTTTTTTCAACCAGTAAATTCACAGTACTCTAACATTTCTGGACTCTAAGCTAAGTTTACAGTCTATAGTGTTGTTTAAAATGTATTTTATGCATTATGCATTATGCTCAATACTGAAATTGTTCTATTACAAACATGCTTATGTTTCATGTTTATATTATAATGTTTTGATATACATCTTGCTACACTGTATCATGTGTGTATTCAGAAAAGTGCTCCACATGTATAACGTTTTAATGCTCATAACAAACCTAAATACTGGGACCAGCATTGCTGACCACCCCTACAATATGTTCCAAAGCAAAACCAAAAGTAAAATTAATGCTCTGTTTGTCTTATTACTCACAGGTACCCCAAAGAATGAGTGTACTCTATGCAGGTTTTGTCATTTTAATTTTAACAATTATAATATGCAGAATTTAGATTGTACTCCAAACCTATGCTTCAAGCCTTACCCACTCAGTACTTTGGAGTATTTCACTATACAGGGTAAAAAGGTAGATCTTTCACTTGTCACAGGTGCAATAGGCACTGTTATTAAATTGGCATAGGCCAACAACATATGTATTTGTCCCACTAATTGCATTGTGTAAAAGGCATATTGTTATGAACAATATGTTTAAAGCGATGTAACTGCATTAAGCAGGTTAGCAAGAGGAAAAGGAAGAGGAGACCATTATGGTTTTCCAAAGAGGTAGCAAAGAAAGTGAAAGCCAAAAGATAGCATTCAGGCAATACAAAAGACACAGGCAGAAGGGATAGGGAGAAGTACCAGGAGAAACAAAGGGAGGCAGGGAAGTCAGTAAGGGAAGCCAAAGCTCAGACAGAAGAACACATTGCAAAATCAGTGGTTAAAGGGGACAAAACCTTTTACAGGTACATAAGTGAAAAAAAAAGAAAGACAAAGGGAGGGATAGTGAGACTGAAAGGGGAGGATGGGAGTCGCGTGGAGGATGACAACAGTAAAGCTGACATATTGAACAGGTATTTCTGCTCAGTCTTTACTGAGGAAGAGGGGGGTAATGGGTCTGAAGGGAGTACAAGGGGTGAGAATGGTGCAGAAATGGATTGCATCACAAGTCCTATGAAGACAAGTTGAAGGAACTGAACATTTACTCCCTGGAGGAGAGGAGGGAGAGAGGGGATATGATAAGAGACATACAAGTATCTTACAGGGAGAAACAGAGTGCAGAAAAACACTATTTTTATCGAAAAAGATGTTCCAGGACTAGAGGGCATGGGATGAGGTTGGAGAGAGGACGATTCAGAGGAAACGTGAGAGGGAATTTCTTCGCGGAACGGGTGGTGGACGGGTGGAGCACCCTGCTGGAGGAAGTGGTGGGGGCTGAAACAATCACGGGATTTAGGAATGCATGGGATAGACATAAAGGAATTCTAGAAGTCAGGGGTAAGGGGAAACAGACTTCTAGGAAAACAAACTGAACTTACAAGCTCAAATGGGCAGACTGGGTGGGCCATAGGCCCTTATCTGCTGACACTGTCTATGTATCTATGTATCTATGTATTGTAACATTACAAGATTTTATAACTCAGGTCTCAGTCAGGCCTGCTTGCAACAGACAGGGAAATAATGTTCATCACTGTCATAACTGCTTCTGTGATTTAAAAGCAGGAGGTAACCATAACATTGTCATGATTTACAGATGGTTAAATGGTATAATTGAACCTCGGCCAGCACCCCCCAGGTGTCAGGTTAATGTCCCATTTTTATTTTTATTTTCTAATTGCCAGAATTTGGCTCTGTCACACCACTCTTTACAAAACAAGAAGTAAATGGTTTAAAAGATTGTTATTATGTGTTTTTAACTCAGTGTCTAACACACTTTGCAAGTTTGCAGGTTTCCACGGTGTGGCACACATAAGATCTCCACGTTCAACAGCAGTAACTCTCTGCAAGTGTAATGTTTTCAGCAAATTACACCTATTTGTAGAACTTTAAATCAACTGAAGAAGGTCCAGTCAGTTCAGACTCTGCAATCAAGCTTATTGTTTCTGCTTACTATGAAGTTAAGTCTGGGGAAGGGCACTCCCCTAACTCCAGCGAGAGATTCTGCTTCAATTGACCTTCAAGCAATACATCCATTTCTTCCTGCCGCTTGTTCCAAACATGGCTGGTACTTTCTACAACCCTATTGCTCTGTTATGGACTGTGTTCTTAATGGTTTATTGTCAATTGTTACCTTTTATGGACTGTTAATCTTTATGCTGGGGTGTAATCAACTACGACAAAACAAATGCCATGCCAGTGTGTGTGTGTGACTACTCCATTAAAGGACTCAATGCACCCCTGGCCAGTGTGTCTACTAATCAGCCAGCCAGCAAAATGAACACTGACTTTTCTACTATGCTGGTGTTTTGTTTTAAATTACTGTCTGCATTGCCTCATATGCCTTGTGGGTTACCACCATTCTGCAAATGACATTTCATCTGTACTGTAACTACATCAACCTGTGGATACTTATATGAACTTATGAACTGTTCATTTCATGGACTGTTATGTTTTATAAGGACTTATCTGTCAAGAGATATTATCAACAGATTCTTCAATCAAGCTCCCAGGGTGTGCCACACCTCAACACAAGGTAGCATCTACCTTATTCACTCTCAAAGTGAATTCATGAACTCTTTTCATCAACAAAATTGTTATGTTATATTGTGTTATATGTGGTGTCACATGTTAGCATTTTTCACATATTTCAATTGTGGTGTTGACATCCCTCAATTCTGTATTATGTTTTACAAACTCACAATTTGTGTTCCGTCTGTAACCACCCTGTACCAACTCCAGAACAGGATGCTTTTATAAATGCCTTGACTATCTGTATGCTGGCAACCAGTTTTAAATCATATACCTATTCACCTAGTCTAACAGTCTAAAAGTAGAAATGTTTAGTTTTGGTTTTTAACCTTCAGTTATTAACTAATATCTTTACATTTATGTTCAATTTTTGTGAATGTTTGAGTCCTCAGGGCTTCCTATCTTCAGGGTGGAAATTATTAACAGTGGTCAGTGGCCAAGGTTTTAGTAATCAGTGACCAAACTTTTATCAACAATGTGTAGTTGGCTAACCATAAAACTGAGGAAATAAAAAGGTGTAAAATGGCTAGTGTAAATTGCTAAAGGGCTAGTAAGAGGTAAAAATGGTTAGTAAATGACTAAATGATGCCAACATGTAAATTAGTATATCTAGTAGCAAAAGGCTGCAAGTGGAAAATACCACTATGTCACTTAATATGTGTGCGTGTAAGACTTTAAAAGGGTTAATTGTAAAATTCCATACAATGAAAAAAAAAAAATAGCTGAAAGCATAAAATGAGGCCGTGGCCGAGATATGCACAAATTCCAGCCTTGCATTTTTTTTCTAAGCTTGCTACACATAAATATGGGACCCATGGTCATGGCTTACAAGCGTAGTTGGTGACTGGGGTGCTACTCTTCTCCATTGGGTGACAGTACTTGTAAGTGGTCATATTGGCACTCTGGCTACTGACTGTCCTAATCAAACTTCTCCTACAATGCCTGTGCAACACAATGGTGTCACGGGACGCCACCCACCTGCCCCCTTGCTACAACCCGAACAAAAGGACCCCATTAAACTGGAGGGGGTGTTTCCATTACAAAACGAGCCAAATTGTGGCCAAAATATAAAGTGAGAAAAAGTAAAAAGGAATCGGTTAGTTGATACATAGTATCAAAAGGGGGGAGAGTGTGAGGGAATTTTTATATATCCTAAAGCTATATTTGCTATTAAATGCCTTGAAACTATGCTTGCTTTGGAAAGTCATGCTGTAACAAAGTCATAATGAATGTAGTAGAAATTTCTGAGTTCATGTTTTCTTTTTAAGGGTTATAGAATTTGTACTAAGGTTACTTGAGGTACATTTGTAAAACAGAAAAATAAATAAAACTGAGCAGAACTGGTTGTACCAACCTAAATAATGGGCTTGGACAAAATATAAAGATAAGAGCATGCCTGGGCAAAATATAAAAATAACAGCACGTAGTAGCATTGAAGGCAAGCTGTGCGTTGCTATGGTGTGAGTAAAACTCATTGTCTCTCTCAGGTCAGCTTGACCCAGGCATATGTATCAAGCAGTGTTGGGAAAGAAATGGAATAAGTAGTGGAAAAAGTACCTCATACATAAACTTGTTTTCTTTTTCTGTTACATTGCAGAAAACTTGTTATGCTGTCTTATGATTGGCTTATACTGAAATGTTGGTATTTTTCAAGATAAGAAGTGCAAAATCTAGCTTAAAAAAAGCTGCTGTAAATTGTAATCGGAGAACTTCTCCGTTGTAGAAGTCCCACATGCATGTGTGTTTGATCAAATAAAGCGACGTTAAGACAAAACCCAGTGGTGTGGTTTTTGGCCCGTGACGACGGGAGTGGTTGCTCAGGTAATACTTACAGTGAGAGAATTTGCGATCACAACACCCACTCAAGTAATGCGTAGTAAACTGAAAACCTTTAGTACTATAACCAAATGTATTAAACAGACAAATTATACACTGCTGCACCACAACAAGCAGCAAAAAAAGTCAAGAATTACTGAAAATATTACTGTGTGTACATTAACACAGTTATACAAGAAAAATATAACCAAAACAGAAAGACTGCCTTTTTCTCCCAGTTAATCTACCTACACCACAAATATGCCCCTCCCCCAAAGCACAGTTCACAGTACACAGACTGACTGTTCTAAATTAACATTCAAAATCTACACCCAAACAATAAACACCCGATGATATGAGCACAGGAGGGTTTTCTACAATCGATGTACTAAATTTTGAGCAAAATATATTATTCAAAAAGGCATTTTAAACAGCTTTTTGAGGTTTTGAATCCTACAGCTCTGAGAGCAAACTGTCTCCAGCTACCACTGCACACACACTACCCAGGCCAGAACTGAGGCTGTGCCGAACATTCTAGAGCCCATGTGACCTGCAATCCCATGAGTAACTGCAGAATTTCATTTGAAGCTCAATTACAGGGTGAAGTGAGGTGAATTACATTGATTTCAACTTACTTCACCTTAAAATTGGTGGAGAAGTGGTTTGGGGAAGGCGGAATAACGCAAAGTCATTGGTTTCAATGGACTTCTTGTTCCTCATTATGAAGCGAAGTACTCCGCTTCACATTGTGGAGTTCTCCACGGATTCCACGTTACTCAGTGAATCACTTCACGGAGCAAATTGGTACCCCTTTGCCCAGCACTACTTACAGTACTGTAACTCTCATGCTGTACGGGAAGGAATGCGAATTCCTATGGCTGTACTGCCCCGATGAGCTGTAGCACAAAACTCCCCGACTTAAAAATACTTATTAATGAGTACAATGGTGGAGTGGTGAAGCCTGGAGAGATACTACAAAACATGCTTACAATACATCCAAGTAACTAGTCAAAAAATTAGTGTTGTGATTCTTGACATGATCGTGAATCATGATTTGTCACTGCATTTGTGACAGTGATGATGAAGAGCATGATTCGGTGTCGACGGTGTGAGATAAACAATATAGAACTGTATTGGGAACGCAAATGCCTACGGCTGTACTTCCCAGATGAGCTGTAGCACAAACTCCCTGACTTAAAAATGCTCATTAATGAGTACAATGGCGGGGCAGTGAAGCCTGGAGAGATACTACAAAACATGCTTACAATACATCAAGTAACTAGTCAAAACATTAGTGTTGTGATTTGTGACGTGATCGTGAATCATGATTTGTGACTGCATTTGTGACCGTGATGATGAAGAACGTGATTTGTATCACGAGTGACTCGTGATGATGGTCCTGACTTAAAAACACATATTAATGAGTACAATGTTCATGCAGAATTATGCACCACACCTGTCCAGCACTCTGAAGGGAAGCCAAAGAAACAACTGTGATTTAAATTATAGATGGAGATTGGGCCCTAAAGAGATGTAAATGCACAAACAGATTAAGATTGCGCTGCACACTGAAGAGATACAGATGCAAATGCACAACACCTAATCAGGGCTCACCATCAGAAATTCAAATCTGGAAAGGAATACCTTTGCCGGTTAGGGTGGGCCGTGGGGGGGAGGCAGTGGGCAGCGTTCTGCACTGCTGCAGTAACAGTCACTAGTACTAGTACCAGTAAAGATACCACAAAGAAGTACAAAAATCATACAGCTGCAGTGGATAACTGGTTCACATTGCTGAAATTATTATGTGGCACAATAAAAGGTGTCTGATTTGATGACACGCATCACACACATACCCACACACACACACACTGAGTAATGCGTAGCAAATTGAAAACTTCAGTACTATAACCATAAATTTTAAACAAACAAAAAATTATGCACTGCTGCATCACAACAATCAGCAAAAAAATAGCAAGAATTATTGAAAATATTACTGTGTGTACATTAACAGTTATACAAGAAAAATATCACCAAAACGGAAAGCACCTTCTTTTTCTCCAAGTTAATCTACCTACACCACAGATAAGCCCCTCCCCCAAAGCACACTGCCACTGTCTCTCAGTACACAGACTGAATGTTGTACATTAACATTCAAAATCCACACACAAATAATAAATGCTCAATGATATGAGCACAGGAGGGTTTCCTATAATCAATGAACAAAAGGTTCAGCAAGCAAAAATGACTCAAAAAGGCTCTTTAACAGCTTGTAGAAGGTTTAAATCACAGAGAGCTCTCAGAGCAGATTGTCTCCTACAGCTTCCTACACACACACTACCCCAAACTGAGGTTCTGCAGAACAATCTAGAGCACGTGTGACCTGAAATCCCATGAATCACTGCAAAATTCGCCTTTGGAGTTTAAAAACAAGGCGAAGTGAGGCGAAGTACATTGTTTTCAATGTACTTCTACTTAAGAATTGGTGGAGAAGTGGTTTGGGAAGGTGGAGTAACATGAAGTCATTGTTCTCAATGGACTTTGCGTTACCCATTATAGCGCAAAGTACTCCGCTTCGAATTGTCGAATTCGCCCTCACTCCACAAATCACTTTGCAGAGCGAATTGGGGCCACTTCAGCCATCTCTAATCTTTATCATAAGCAGCTATGAAATGTATACCCAGGACCTAACTAGACTACACCAAATAAAACACTTCATAGCAGCTATTAATATAAACTGGAAATGGTTGAAAGGTAACAATGCAAAATATTAGAAAGAGACAAGTGAAAACTTATAATAAAATAATAATAGAATTTTTTGTAGAATTGGTGAATACACATTTTCATAAATTCACGAGTCACTATTTGTGTCTGAATTAACCAACTATACAGTATATAACAGTGGCATGTATATCTAGAAACATTCCGTATGAAGCATGTTGCAACTAACTTTGCTTTTTTTCTATTAGATAAGTCCTGAAGAAGACCTACAGTATGGCTGAAACACCAACTTTAACTCTGTTTTCTATTTTCAGCATGCATTTAATATTACCATTTTGTTTTGTTCTCAGATCTCACTGTAATGCTGCACATTTTTTTTATGTTCCCATTTATACTAATTTTTTTCGTTTGAGTTACTTGGTTCAGCTGAAGTACACAAAGATTGAAATTCATTATGGCAGGAAGTAGGATGCAGACTTTAGGTTGACAGTCCCATATTCCATGCATAGTTATAACCAGATTGATTACAAGACAGGAAGTGAGATGTAGGCTTTAGATTATCCGAGTCATAATCAGCATAGCCATAACTGGATTGATTAAAGGATAGAAAGTGGGATGTGGACTTTGGATGACCTGAACTATGATCAAATAATAGCCATAACCAGATTGATTCAAATGCAGGAAGAGGGATGTAGATTTTAGATTGACAGAACCGTATTCCGTGAGTAGCCATTGCAAGATTTAATAAAAGGCTGGAAGTAGGTTAGAGACTTTAGGTCATCCATGCTGTAATCCGTGGATTGCCATATCTAGACTGAGTAAAAGGCAAAAAGTAGTGTGTTGACTTTAGGATGTCCCATCCAAAATCCATGAGCACCAATAACAGAATTTAAACAAGCATTGGTCAATGCCGAATGTTTGCTTGCTGATATTAGCATTGGACGTGCAGGAGTTCGACAGGTGCAGAATAGGAATGGCAGTGAAGTATTGAACTCACGCCAATCCCACCTCTACCCTGCAGAGATGGACAGGCATTGGGGTATGCCTGTGGGTCACTGCCCATAATGCTCATGGCATTTCACATCACGCTATCCTGTAGAAACCGACAAGTGTTGAGGTGTGCCTTGGGGTGTTCGGCTTCACAGTCACTCCATTTCATAAAGACATACACTGAAATGGGTGCAGTACAGGAGAATGGGGTGAAGTCTGGGGCTGAAGAGTGCAAGGCACACCTCAATGCCTGTCACTGGCTTCAGGGTGGGGGTGGGATGATACGAACATTACAACCGGTGATCCAGAGTTACACCTCTGATGCCTGTCAGTCTGTACAGGGTGGAACATTATGGTTAGAAGTCCTACTGCCCTGGGCGTGTATTGGTATTTGCAGCACAAATTTTCAACATGGCCTTTTTCTGACTGCCACCTCATGAAAGTATTTGGGACCTTTTCTCATGAACAGTGGTACTGTGATTTTGTTAATGTGTCCCGAACTTCGAGTTCCCACAGCAACCATGTCATTCTGCACCAAATGTGCGAAAACACAGATCAGGCAGGATGTGAAGAATGACAGCTATACCATTCATAGGTAAGTCTGAAGAGATGGCAATGTTGAAAATCTGTAGTGAAAATATTAAACATAGAAACATAGATAAGGAGTGCAAGGTTCATCCAGTCTGCCCATTTCTTTTATGCTCGAGGTTACGAGCGTACGTGGAATCTGCACAACACATGCTTGTACCGTAGTCGTTTAGTGGGATCATTTCACCAAATTTCAACATAGGCATCTTGTGACCTCTGCTAATAAACACTGTCAACATGATTTTCTTAATCTGTCTGAAACATTAATTTCCCACAGCGACCGTGCCATTGTGCGTCAGATGTGCAAATGCATATTTTGGGCAGGATATGAAAAAATGACAGCTGTTCTGTTCATAAGGGGGCAAAATTCCAATGTTGAAAATCTGTAGTGAAAATATTACAAATTTGTGACGTTATGAGGGTGCGTAGAAACTGCACAACACATGCTTGTAACACAGTCATTTTTTGGAATTTTTTCACCAAATTTGTAACAAAGGCTTTTTCAGAGCCAACCTCATGAACAGTGACACTGTCATTTTGTTAATTAGTCCAGAAAGGTGATTCTGTACAGTAACCGCAAAATTACCTTTCAGGACCGAATAACGAGATGACAGTGACTGAATTCATGAGGTGGGGTCCCAAGAACCCCATGTTCAAAGTGTGGTGCCAAAATTTGAAAAAAATGGGCAAGATATGCACCAGAGTTAAAAAAAAAACATTTATGCCATTATACAGCTTACCGGCATTTATTTCAGTTCACGGTCAGCTTTGAAGAGTGCAGGCAGGTTCCCGGTCCACTGAAGTTTGTCACACCTGGCTCCAGAGGTAAGTATTGGGTGTTGGGGTTGTGGTGAGGTAAAGTACGCAGTGGGTGGGAGTGGGTTGGGGGAGGGGGCATGGGGCTCAACAAGGGACCATTTTCTGTTTTTACAGGATTTAAAAGTAAAAAAAGACATTCCTGGACACTTTTGGATTGCTGGGGTGGGCTCCCAGCATGCCACCTGGCCGAGTGTTTGTTGGGGAGGTGGGTACTGGAGCCAATGGGGATTGAGCATGCCCGTTGGCCATACAGTGTGGTGGAGGGGAGTGGGAGTTCATGAGCCAAAGGGGATTGGGCACCTCCTCAGCACATAACAAATGGGGGGGGGCGTATCATGCAGACAGGGATTGGGTTAATCCCGTTGACAAATAAACTGGGTATGGGGACATGCCGACAGGGGGATTGGGAACCCCCAAGTTGGCTATAATGGGGACTCTGAGGCGGACGGCAAGAATCACCACTCGCAGCCATGTTCTAAGTAGTTTTACACCAGGCAAGAGACCGCCCTCATTGAAGCGACGGATTCCTTTAAAGGTGATGGCATGATGGCTGAACTAGTGTCAGCAGCAGTGTACCACCACATTGGGGAAAGTGGGCCAAACCTCAAAAGGCACTCGGGGCATTGGATCCCACAGTGCCACACCTCCAAAACCCCGCTTCTCTCCGAAGCTGTTATGAGATGTTTGTTGCGCATGCGCGCAAGCAAACATAAAAATGGCAGGAATATGAAATGGACCTTTGGTCATCAAAGCCATAATTCATGAGTAACCATAACACGACTGATAAAATGGCAGAAAATAGGATATAAACTTTAGGATGTCGCAGTCATAATCCATGAGTAGCTGTAATAGAACTGAGTAAAAGGCAAGAAGCACAAAGTAGACTTTAAGATGCCCCATCCATAATACATGAGTATCTGTAAAATAACCTTTGGATGTAACATAGAAACACAGAAACATAGAATCTGATGGCAGGTAAGGACTGCTGTGCCCACCTAGTCTGCCCATTTCCCTACCTAACGGATGAGGTGCAGATCCTACTTAACCAACAGCCTACTTCCTCCTACCACCACTAGAATTGCCTTATGTCTGTCCCATGCATTCTTGAGTTCCCCCACTGTTTCTGACTCTACAACCTCCTCAGGAAGGCTGTTCCATGCATCTATAACCCTCTCTGTGAAGAAATACTTCCTAACATTACCTCTGAGCTGTCCCCCCCATCTTCAAATTGTGCCCCCTTGTTCTTGCACATTTCTTTTTCTGAAAGATGCTACCCTCTTGGACTTTGTTGATTCCCTTGAGGTATTTGAAAGTTTCTATCATGTCCCCCCTCTCCCTCCTTTCCTCGAGGCTATACAGCTTAAGCTCCTTTAGTCTTTCTTCATATGTCTTCTGGTGCAGACCCTGCACCATTTTGGTTGCCCACCTCTGGACAGCCTTCACCTTGTCTATGTATTTGGGGGAGATGGGTCTCCAGAACTGTACACAGTACTCCAGATGTGGTCTTACCAACTGTCTGTACACAGGGCCAACAACTTCCTGTTTTCTACTGGTGATGCCTCTCCCTATGCATTCCAGTATCTCCCCAGACCTCCTTACTGCCTTCTCAAATTGCTGGACCACCTTTAGGTCATCTGATATGACTACCCCAGGTCTCTTTCCATTTTTGTTGTTGTCATCATCTCTCCCCCCATTATGTACTCTTCCCCCTGGATTTTTGTTTCCCAGGTGCATTACTTTGCACTTCTTTGCGTTGAATCTCAGCTGCCATATATTTGACCATTCCTCCAACCTTGCCAAGTCCCTTTTCATCCTTTCCACCCCACCTTGTGTATCAACCCTGCTGCAGATCTTTGTGTCATCTGCAAAGAGACATACTTTTCCTTCCAGTCCCTCTGCAATGTCACTTATAAAGACATTAAAAAGGGCTGGCCCCAGTACTGAACGCTGTGGTACCCCACTAGTAACCCCCCTTTTTCTCTGTGGACTCCATTTACTATTACCCTCTGTGTCCTGTTGTCCAGCCAGTGTTTTACCCAGGCTACCACCCTTGGACCCTCGCCCAGGCTGGCTAATTTGTTTATTAATCTTTTGTGCCGGACTGTGTCAAATGCTTTGCTAAGTCCAGGTAGCTCATGTCCACAGCCCCTCTCTGGTCTACTACTTTGGTCACCCAGTCAAATAAATCAATTAGATTTGTCTGACATGACCTTCCTGCTGTGAATCCAACCTGCCTTGTGTCCGGTGCCCCACTGGCCTCTAGGTACTCAACAATTTTTTCCCTCAGAAGTGATTCCATCATTTTCCCTATCACTGAGGTCAAACTGACAGGTCTACAGTTTCCTGCCTTTGTCTTGCTCCCACTTTTGTGAAGGGGAATCACATCCACCCTCCTCCAGTCCCCAGATACCACGCCTTCCTCCCATGATTTATTAAAAAGGGTAGTCAGTGGTGTTACTAGTTCTTCCCTTAGTTCTTTTAGAATTCTGGGGTGAATCCCATCAGGCCCCATTGCTTTATTCACCTTCAGTTTTAAGAGTTCTTTTAGAACCCTTTCTTCTGTGAAGGGACTAATATCAACTCCCTATCCAGAGTGCTTCTATTGACTGGATTAGGTATCTCCCCCTGCTCTTCCATTGTGAATACTGAGCAGAAGTATTCATTCAGTATCCCTGCTTTTTCCCTGCTTTTTCACTGTCACTCTCTGCCCAACCGCCTTCCTGAGTAAAAGGCAGGAAGTAGAATGTAGACTTTTGGATGTTCCAACCATAATACATGAGTAGCTGTAACAGCATTGATTGAAAAGCATGTAGTTGGTTGTAGCCATTAGGTCGTCTCAGCCCTAGTCCATGTCTAGACATATCAGGATTGAATAAAAGGCAGGTAGTATAGTGCAGACTTTAGGATGTCTGAACTATAATCCAGAAGTATGTATGTATGTATATATGTATTTATTTCAAGAGTTTCACTAGGAAAAACCTCCTAAGCTAACAGCTCATCTCTAGATGTGTGCTGATTGAAGGAGATGTATAGGGTGCAGTAATAAATCACATCAGTAATATTACAATAATAAAACAAAAAGCCATGCTGTTTGGTCCTAGATTCCTTGGCCAGGATTGGACCAATTCCCTAAAACTTACTACCCTTGGGGATAAACGAATAGACATAGTTGACAACATAAAATACCTAGGGCTAACTATTGACCAGAGTCTCACCTTTAAGCCCCATGTTGACCAGGTAACAAGGTCTATTCACGTCAAACTTGGAACCATGTACAGGCTAAAAAAACAACTTATCCCAGAGGCTAGATGAGCAATCTCCTTCAGTGTTCTCCTACCTGCATTAACCTATGCTGCCCCGGTAATCCATAGCATGGCAAAGGGCGAGGTTAACAGGCTTTAGGTCCTGTACAACAAGGTCACGAGGTTGGTGACAATGTTTCAACCAAGAAGCCACCCCTGCATCTCACTATTCCAGCTGCAATGGCCTTCTTTCGAGGCTCATCTACAGTATCCCCTGCTCTGCCATGCATACAAATTACAGAGCCTGGTGGACCCACCAAGCCTAACAGGAATAATCATGGCTAAGTCTAACCCTCGAATGCTCAGGACCTCGGGTTGGTCCCTACTGGCAATCCCCAGAATCAAGACTCACGAGGGAGGCAATTCCTTGGCTCTCTTAGCCCCTAAACTGTGGAACACTCTCCCACCTCTTGTACAGGAATCCTCCTTGCTACCAATCTTTTGCACTAGGCTTAAGTCTCATTTGCTTGGGACAAGCTCATGCCACTGTGAGGGTATAGGATAATCACCCCCGATCCTAATCACAATACCCATCCTTCCTCTCTTCTCACCTTAACCTACATTAAATCATGCCTTAAATCCTTAAATCTCTCAAGTGTTGCACTTATGGTCTACGATTTGAATAATTGCCTGTACTGTTATCCTCATTATCTTGTCTACTTCTCATAACCCCGTATAACCTGACTGTATGTATTGTATTGCTTCTGTTCCCCGGGTCACCCCTGAAAAAGGGACCTTCGTGGGCCCAGTGGGCCAACCTGGTCATCAAAATGCAATAAATGAAATAATTATAAAAAGTAAAATGTATGCAGTAGACCATTGAGAGGAAGCACAATGTAAGTAGTGAAAAACCTATCATATTGCTAGCATACTGTATGTGGTGCAACTAATACCATATTGATAGGATAAGTAGCGCAAAACATTGTATATTGATAGCATATCATCAGAAACAGTTGTGCAAATTGCAACTGACAGCAAAATGAGGGAGGAATAGGAGATTGCAAGTACAATAAAGGACTAGTTGAAGTGATAAATGGACCAATAAACCACTGCAGTAGGGAGATGTGTATGGAGGGGGGAAGGAGCAGAGGGATTAACCTAGAAACCAAGCTACATAGAATTTGACAACAGTTACAGACTGCTTGGCCCAATTAGTCTGTACTTTTAACTGACCTAATGTAACAACACAGGCCTTCTTGATCTGCGGCTTTACCTCCCCCTTTCCTTTCCACTAAAGTTCCCTTATGCCGATCCCATGCCTTCTTAAATCCAGTTACTGTTTTTGCCCCACCACCTCCGGTGGGAGGTTGTTCCAGGTATCCACCATTCTTTTTATTTAGCAGTTTTGGTCCTCATCACCTCCTCCTGCCAACTGGCGATGGGGACACATATGTATTTTACATATTTTCTCCTCTGATCCCAACCGAGGCCCCAGCACACAGTTGTGCGAGTGTGTGGAAACATGTTTCACACCCTTTGGTGCCAACTCAGTCCCTTCCACCTCCCGATACTTTTGCCACCCCCTCTCCACCTACATTGCTCACCTGACCTATACCCAGTGTGAGCAGAACTATAGGGGGCACCAACCCACCCTCACCACACTCTGGAGAGGACAGCCACCTGCTGGCATGCTCAATCCTGATCCACCCTCCCCCCATGCTGACACCCCAATCACTTGAGGTAGTTCTTGAACCCAGGATGCCAGTGTAGCATGAGGTAAGGTGCCCAATGCCTCAACCCTCTGCACTACCGGGCTGGTAGTATCCACCAATCTTTCTGTGAAGTGCTTCCTCATATCTCATGAGTCTACCCTCCCCCATTTTCAAGGCATGTCCACTTGATCTTGAGCAAATTTTTCTGACAAATGCTTCACTGTTGCATCTGATTTATATCTGTGAGATATTTGAAAGATTTTATCATCCCCCCTTCTTTCCTCCAGGGTCTACATATTGAGGTCCTTTATTCTTGCATCATAGAGCTTTTGATGCAGACCCTGCACCATTTTAGTTGCCCTCCTCTGAACCACCTCAACTGTGTCTATGTCCTTCCAGAAATGTGGTCTCTAGAGCTGGACCCAGTACTCTAGGCGAGGTCTCACCAGTGATCTATACAGCGGTAACACCATCTCTCTCTTTGTGTTGTTGATATGCCTCCCTATGCACCCTAGCATCCCACTAGCTCTCCCCACTGTTTTGATATACTGTCTGGCCACCTTTAAGTCATCAGAGATGATTACCCCTGTTTCTTGCTTGGTGGTCGTTAATACTACACCTCCCATTTTGTATTCCATCCCAAGGTTTCTGCACTCCAAGTGCACAATTTTGCACTTCTTTACATTGAAACTTAGCTGCCACACCATTGATCACTCCTCTAGCTTTCTTAGAACTTTGATAATATTTCACACACACACACAGGCCCGAAATGTCTACCCTGTTGCAGATTTTAGTGTCATCCACAAAAAGGTATGTCTTCACTTCTAGACCCTCTGCAATGCCACCAGTAAATACACTAAAGAGAACTAGGATCAGTGGCAGCTGCAGGAGGGAGTAGTGAAGCTATGGAGAAATTATTTTAGTCAAAAGGAAGAGTGAGCATTGCAAACAGCAACAAGAATGGTGTTCCAAAGTTTAAGGAAATAGAAAGAAGAAGCCAGAGGGATTAGCCTAGGATCAGCAGCAGCTGGAGGAGTTAGGAGTGAAGTCATGGAGGAAGGATTTTAATGATGTGGAAGAGGGAGCATTGCTTATACCAAAAGGAAGGGTGCCCCAAAGTTTGGGGGAGCTGTAAGGATAAAGCAGTGTGACTATGAGAGGAGTTTACAGAGTGGGGAGTGAGACAGAGGGTGTCAGAGGTGCAAAGGTAGTAGGAGGTGCATGGAGGGAGGGATTGGAGGAAAGAAAAGCGGGTGGTAGAGAAACCATTCAGAATTTGGAAATGAAGGTGGATCAATGAATGAGGCACCTGGCATCAAAGAAGGATACGGTGAGGAAGGATTACAGAGAACAGTGGTGGGTTTGGGGAGGCAATCTAGTGCAATGTGACAAAAAACATGAAGTCGGGGATCCAGTCAAGCAAGGGTGGACTTGGGGGAAGCACTATATACAGTGTCACCATAACTAAGGATAGGTGAAATCATCTTCATGACAATCTCTCTACAAGGAGGAAGCGGGAGACTTGTGTTGTGCCTCAGGTTTAGGGTCCAGCATCTTGGGGATTGTTTCCAGATAAGTAGAGAAGTCCAGATGACAATCCACCCATACCCCAAGGAATTTAAAGGAGAAATCCTCAATCACAACACCTTCAAGGGTCTGGAAAGGGTGGAGAGCTTGGCAAGTCTTTGCCTAGTGCAAAGGTCATTGTTATAACCTGTTTTCTTTTTTTTATACTTGCCCAGCTCATCAGCTTCAGAGAAGGCCTTGTGGCCCCTCCTACTCCATTCGCCAGGTCCTGCCAACAAGAGCCCCCTGGTTTCATATTGTTTGTTAGGCCAGGGGTGTATTAATTTTTCCCCATTTTTTCTCCCTATCCCCTGAGGACACCAGCGCAGAGGACGTTCATCCAGATGAACAATATTCTGACACATGCCGTCGTCAAGTGCCCGACAGCATCCTCCCTCCCCTGACTCCAGAGAGCCATGTACCTCTACTGCCCATGTTTCCACTGGCAGAGGAGCTAAGGGTGCTGGAAGCAACCCGGTAGCCCACCCTTGGAGGAGGAGAGCATACATTGGGATGATCAATCTTCCTCCCCTCATCCGACCCCTGACAGCCCGGGTCCATTCCTGAACCCAGTTTGCCGGTGTAGCACAAGGTGTGGTGTCCAGCATCTCAACCCTCAGTGCCACTGGGCTGTTATAACCTGTTTTAATTATTGAAAATGTTAAGTATATGTCTCATCTTTACCCTAACAATTGTAAACAAATGTTACTAATTGTTGCAACTCGTGTTTTACATTTTTATATTGTCTGATTCATAATATTGTACCTGTTGTATTTCCACCTTTATTATATTGTACCTGTGTACACCCACCATCCCTTACAGGACCTCCTTATAAATGAGCATGCTCAATGGAGCTTTCCTGCGAATAAACTCAAACTCAAACATTGAGAATATTTATTGGCATTGATGGACAGCTTTGTGACCCAAAACCTGTGCTGGATGTTGTTAAAATCCAGTTAGAGATGGGCTGTGAAGTCAGAGGCAGAGGAACCATAGGCATAGAGAATATTGTTATCTGCATACATATGAATGGATGAGGAGGAGCAAACTGGGGTAGGTGAATTAGGAAAATGGAGAACAGCATTGGGCCAAGGATGAATATTTGGGGAATGCCAGAGCAGATAGGATGAGGAGTGTCCTACCTACAAGGGAAGAAGAAGAAGAAGAAGAAGAAGAAGAAGAAGAAGGAGGAGGAGGATGAGGAGGAGGAGGAGAAGAAGAAGGAGAAGGAGAAGAAGAAGAAGAAGAAGAAGAAGAAGAAGAAGAAGAAGAAGAAGAAGAAGAAGAAGAATCAGCATTTACATAGTGCTTTTCATACACAATGTATCCTAAAGTGCTTTATAGGCAATGCTAGACTGGTGGTGAAGTGACTGAATGTGTAGCGGCAGCCATATCGCACATCAGCACCCACACGCAGCCTGGACAACTGCATAAACTGGTGTTAGTGGGAGGGGAATATTGACTAGGACACCGGGAATGTCCCCTACTCTTTGTGAAGAATGCCCTGGGTTCTTTTACTTCCACCTGGACACCCAGCAGGATGGGTAGAAGGGACATTGATTTAACATCTCATCTGATGGATGGCATACCCCAACAGTAGCACTCCCCTTATACTGCACTCGGGTGCCAGCATTTTAGGTACAAGTCCATTCCTGTTGTGGGACAAGAACCCACCACCTTCTGGTCGAGAGGCAGATATGCTACCAAATGAGCCACATTGACACATAAACAACATTACTCAACAGCAGAGGAGGAGGAGGAGGAGGAGGAGATCCCAGCCATTTTAACTTGCCCAGGAAGATGGGGTGTGCAACAGCACAGAAGGCTTTTGCCAGAGCAACAAAGATGGTACCCCTGTAAGTGCACATGTCCCTGAGCCATACTAGAAAGGATGGAGTCAGTGAGCCAAAAATGGAGGTGGTGGTGGAGTGGGGTTACCTGAAATCAAACTGGAAGATAGTGAAGAAAGAGAAGTCATCAAGGAAAGGGAAGAGTTGTGAAAGGATCAGGTGTTCCAGATGTTTAGCAAAGGAGGAAGCTGGGACAGTAATTGCCAGTGAGGGAAGGGTCTCCTTTTTGAATGGTGATAAAAATAACTTGCTTTCATAGATCAGGGACTGAGGTAATTGACAAGCAGTGACTGAGAAGTTGGATGGTGGGACTTGCAGTGGCTGGGGTGGAGAGAGAGAGACAGGAGTTTGGGGTCAAGGCCATTGTGTCTCCCTAGTTTATGTAGGTTGAGAGCAAGGAGGGCCTTGAAGATTGCAGAGGAGATGGTAGGAGAGAAGAAAAAGGATAGTGTGGGAGAAGAGGAGTGGGTTGCGGCAGACGGTGAGTTGGTGTTGGGAAGGTGGAGGGAAGGAGTGCAAGGGCACAGGTGTTGAAAAAGCAGATGAAAGATGAAGCAACTTCAGTGCGATCAGAGATGGGGGGAGTTTCCACCTTGAGGACAGAGGGCTAGCAGGATAGGGAGAAGAGCGCATGAATGACTTTCCAGAACTTTGATAAATGGTTATGATTGTTCTGGTGAATAAATGCAAACAAGTCAGCCTTCAGAGTCTAATAGTTATGGTACAGGTGTTACAAAGTGACTTATATTTAGAAAGGTCAGGTGGGGAGGCGGTAGACTTGAGGGTCCATCAGGCATGGATATGTGCATTGTTACAGGCCAGAAACTCAGTCATTATCCAAAGGAGGTGTAAACTCTCGACATGAGTTTTCCTAAGGGGGGGACGAGATGCTCCCAGGCTTACAGGAATCTGGAATTAAAGAACTCAAGAGTTGTGTTAATGTTGCAGGCTTTAAGAATGGGGAACCAGTCAGTTGCCATCAGGTCAGCAAGCAATGAGGATAGATCCAGGCTGCAAAAGGATCTAGGGTGGATAAATCTGGGAGGGGTGACTTTGGGGCAGTGGATCGTGCGCATGTAATAAACCATATGATGGTTATTGAGGGCATCTGGGATGTTACCAGCATTGACAATGTAGGAGTAGTGGTGGGGGTGTGGGGTTTGAGGAATGGATAAAATCCAAAAGAGAATGGTTTCAGATTTTAGAGTCATGTGATGCTTCTGCTGGGGTGAGACATGAGTAGATTGAGCTCTGTCAGTCCTTCATGTTTATTCTCTGTTTCACTAGCATTACTTGAATTAATAGCATTCCCAGCTTCACTTTAGTCTCTAGAACTTACTTGAGCCACAGTAGTGCAGCTATGCAAGTAGACCTAATGGCAACGTTGTCTTTAGTTGCGACTAATGAAGAGCATCTACCAGAAATGGAGGCCAACCTCCCTTGTAGTAGTTCCTCACCTGTCATAACACCACTGCCAGAACTGACTGAATTATCACCAAAACAGGTCTTCATAGAGCTCTCCACCATAAAAGAAGCCCTGTTCAAGCTAATTGAGGACATCTCTGAATTCAAACCAACATTCAAACAGCTAGCGATGTGGGTCTCAGACACCGAGGCCTGAGTCACATCTGTGGGAAACCGCCAGGACAAGTTCAAGCCTGAGGTCATAGCACTGTGGAGAACAGTGTCAAAACTCAAAGAGCATATTGATGACCTGGAGGGGTACAACTGGAGGAGTAACCTAGTGCTGATTGGGCTCCCTGAAGGGGAAGAGGGGCCGAATACTATATCTTTCTTAAAGAAATTGCTACAAAAAACTGTTGGCCCATGTCCTAACAGCTCGCAATACATCATTGAACATGCCCACAGCCTCTCTGGACCAAACCACCCCAACTGAGTCATCTTGACCAATAATGTTCGAACTCCTAAACTTGCTAGACAAAGAGTTCATTTTAAAAGAAACACGGAAACTTGCTGCCATGCTTTGGGAAGGGAAAAAGCTGCTGCTAGTTCCTGATCTCACATTAAAAGTAAAACAAGCCAGGGCAACTTCCAGCCAATCACTACAAAGCTCTGGGCAGCACAGTTCTGCCATTGGATCATGTATCCAGTGAAATTAAAGGTAACTACATCCGAGGGTCCTCGCAGATATGAGACAGCTGAGGTGGTACTAAAGGGCCTAAAATTGCTGTTCCCAGATCTGTTCAGAAAATGACTAAATACTCTTACTCCAAGTGGAATGTCAGATTATCTTTCCAAAGAACTAACTATTAGTTTCAGGGCTCGTTTTGCTTTGTGGGACAGTTCGAACCACTTATTGCACTGATTTTGATCCCCTATTGAATAAGGTAATTGTAACTGGCATGGTACTAACAATTACAGGGTCAGTCTATAGAACTGGTTACATACGCGTTAACACCATTTGGAGGATTAACCTTTTCTCGATATTGCCCTGGAGCTGGTCAGCTTCCCTGCAGATATTTGATGACATAGATCTCAGTTGTGCCTAGTACTCATTTGCACTGGTCCTTCCTCTCGAAACCCATCAGGATGCATTGGGGTTTATATCAATGGGAGAGTACCTTGCCTGCACCTTCAAGATGGAATAAACATTTCTGTTGTGCCTTGACCTACTTAATTGGATAATAAGAATCAAATCCAGAGTTGCTGCCTGGTTCTCAGCTCCTTTATTCTGCCCTGTTTCGAGCCCTTATATGACAGAGCCATCTAAGATGGATGTAAATAATCTCATGGCTGTTGTCTTTTGTCCAAGCTGGAATGTTCTACAGGAGAATTTTAAACACTCTATTTCTTGGGTTACTGATCTGTTCTGAGGCGGTAAACATGCATTTCCCTACAAGAGTCAGCTACAAGATCCCCTGTTGCTATAACTGTATTTACAACAGATATGATATCAGGTCCCTTCTCCTTCTCCTTGGATCTAACTTTGGAGATACAATGGGGACTATACTGATTAATACTTCCTCTTTTCTTCAAAGGGATCTTATTTGGTTAATTAAGAAGCGATATTAAAAGTTACTGTTTCTACCGTTTGCATAAGTTTGGAAATCCTTTAATACATTTAAAAGTCCCTAAACATTTACCAATCAAATACTTTGTATTGTTGCAGCTTCAGGTGTTAAATCTTTTAGTTTGATGTTTATCTCAGTTTGGGCAACCATTTTTGAATGTTTAACCACTTTTAACTTTATGGCAACTACAACTTTGTATCTTATTACTCCTTGGGGTAGAATATCCCTACTAGACTTTTTATTAATTTTCTTTTCAGAAGAATGCTAATCTTACTTCCTAGATTTGCAATAAAGCTAGTGGAAAATTTAATAATTACTGTTTTCACTGTTGCTAAGAGGGTTGGCATCATCTCTCCCCAGTAGGTATTATGGTCCGGATCTGGGGAAGGGGGCAACGGGCACTGGGAGAGACACTTGTTTTCCAGCTTAGTATATCACCGTTTTCACATTTCTGGGATATCTATATTTTTTGAAGATTAGTTTTGGGGTTTGTTTGGGGATATTAGGTGTGGAGGGGGGTCTTCTATGCGCAATCCTACCCTAAACTGAATGACTTTTTCCCTCCCTAGAACTGACTATGTCAAACGCATTTAACATCCCTACTTGAACTATCAAAGGGGGAGGGGATAACTCCAAGAAGTACGTTATCTTAAACCACCTAACTAAGTTTGCCTTGAAGAAAGCATTTATATAAGAAACCCATTTGATGCCGGACCACATCAGATTTCTCAGGAAAAGATGGATGGGGCAGGTCTTTGGAGCTGGTTTCAGTACCCATCATCAGGGAGTCGCTATACTAGTTGAAAAAAAATTTCCATTTACAGTGACAGCCACAGTCAGTGACCTGGAGGGGTGATATATTTTAGTTCATGGGAAGTTAGGTAACTCCAAACTAGTGTTAGGTTCACGCTATGGCCCTAATTCCAACAATCTGTCCCCCCCCCCGTGGCATCTGACCTAGCGACCTCCAGTCATTACCCGATACTTTCAGGCAGAGACTGGAATCTTGAATCCACCAATAATCTAAATTGGACATATTGAACAGGTGATGGATTGTCCCCAGTGCAGTGGGCCTTGCAGGAGTTAGCTTCCCACTTAGAGTTGTTGGACCCCTAGAGATTGCTACACCCTCATGCTAAAGAGTTTACCTTTTATTCCCTGTGGTGCATAAAGTTTACTCTAGGTTAGATTATGTTTTGCTTAGCCAACAATTACTCCACTTTACAATTGGGTGTCAAATTCAAGCCAGGGTCATTTCAGACCATTTGCCGATGTCCTTAGCCATGGAACTCCCATCACTTACTCTTTGACCCCACACATTGGCACTGAACAATTTATTGTTAAAAGATGTGATGTGGTGTTTCTGACTGCATTATAACAAGGGCATTATGCCCCTTATTTTATTTTTTTGTTTTAAACAGAATAATTTATAGCTGGGTATTAATTAATACAGAGGCAGTATAGTGCAGTGGTTTAAGGCTCTGAGCTGCAAACCTGGAGACCTGGGTTTGAATCCCACAGACCCCACTTGCATACTGTGTGTCCCTGTGAAAGTCACTTAACTTCCTTGTGTTGCCAGGTCCACCTGTAAATAAGCTTTCAGCTTAGGAGGACTGACTGAGATTATCTGCATGAGGGGAGAGGAATGCCTGTGAGAAAAGGGGAACATCAACTGAGAGAGGAATACCAGCTGTGGCAACCTTGAACATTTGTTTCCATGACTTAAGGTCTGCTTCGTTTGAGTTGATTGTGTTGTGGAATACCTGCTGTTTGTGATAGTTCCTCACTGTTCCCAACCTCTGAGAATCTAGAGAATTCATCTGGTGTGGTGAGTCTGTTCCTTTATTTGGGGTTTTTGGTGCTGGCTTTGGGAAGGGGTTTAGCTGTCTGGTCCCTGAAGCAGCATGGCTAAGATCTGGCCGAAGGACCGGTGACATGTCAGGCTGTGGGTTCACTGAGGGTGGTTTGTTGGAGGGTGGATCTTTCCTCAGTCAGGCTGGAGATTATTTGGGTTGGCATTTCCCTTGTGCTGGTATCAGGAGGTAAAATTTGATCTGGTATCTGAAGATCTCTACAGTGGACTTGGCGTTTGTAGAATCAAGTTCTGAGATTTCTATTACAGTTCTCCAAATTTAAGGAAGGTATTAAACTGTGGTGCAGACAGTGACAATTGACCTGGTTTTGCACTAAAAGGCAATGAGAGTGCCTAACTTCAATCCTACCATTGGGTTAAGGTCCACGAAGTTCTAAGAAAGAGCAGGACTTCTATGAGTCTAAATATGGACCTGAAGATGTGAGAAAACCTTAGGACATTTATATTTTTCACAATTTAAAGATTTGTAATAACTCTTAATTTCTGCTGGTGCTCATTTGCACATTCATTTTACATATCTCTGCTGCCATTTATTTGTTAATTAGTTTATTCTTGTGAGTTTTAAGGGGTTGTTTAAACTATTTGTGTGTGGATTGGTGAGTGTTTCTGAGGGGTGTATGAATTAGCTTTGATTGTTGATTTAAATTGGCATGTCTGGATTTTTAGAGGGGGTAGTGTGAGAGGCAACTCTTTGAAAGTGTCTGTGTGTGGGGGGCAGTTTAGTAGAGTGAATCTGTGTGAGGTGCAGAATTTTGGGGGTTCGTTTGTTTTGCTGTTAAGTTAAAATGTGTTGGGAGGGTCTAATGATGGTCAGGTAGTATTCTCCCACCAGGATCAGGGATCTATGTCCCTTTGACTGTCCCCCGTTATCATTAGAGACATATAAGAGGTGTCGAGCTTTGGGGATAGTCAGAAGCTGAGTGAAAAAGGGGAGAGCTGGGCCTTTTAGGGGAAAGGAGAGGGGTAGATGAACAGAGGCTGTGGGGACTAGGAGATGTCGTGAAGCAAAATGGAGCTGGGAGATGGGTGTTCCCTACTTGGTTCTCATACCCAAGGGCTCTACAATTAGTGGGCAGGTCCAGGGATCTTCCTCAATAACCAATCCGACTTGGGTGGTGTTGTGCAATGCCAGATCTATTAGGAACAGGTTAGCTATTATAGCTGATCTTGTTGAGACATCAGATCTGGCATGTATCACCAAGACCTGGCTGAATGAGAATGCAGGCCCTATATCAGTATCTGCTGTTCCAACTGGGTTGTTGGTGATACACCGCCCAAGATCGGATTGTAGGGGAGGGGGTGTAGCCATTATGTTTAAGATGGAACTGGGCCTTGTGGATGTGCAGTGGGATGCACCAGATCCTTTGAGTGTATCCTGGGAGGGAGTGTAGGGTACAGGATACTCCATATTTACTGTCCAACCAGAGAAGGTGGAGAATTACTGAAGGAGTTTTAGACTTCATTGTTGACGTCACATTGGAATCCCCCAGATGGTTAATTCTGAGGGACTTCAATTCCTGGATTGACGATGAACTCTTGCAATTTGGAAATAATCTCCTCCAGCTTATGACTATCCTGGGCCTTACACAGGTGGTTACTTCCACTACCTATATAGGGGATCACTCTCTGGATCTTGTGTTCCTCCTGGGGATGGAGATCATGTATCTGGGGGTGGAACCAGTCAGTTGGTCAGACCATCACACCTTAATGTTCACTTTCAGGGTACCTTCTAATAGGCCTGCCCCTATGGAGATGGTCCAATACCTCCCTTTAAAGGGAGTTACCCCAGAGGGTCTATAGGCAGTTCTGGACCTATCAGGTTTATCAAGTGAATGCATGAGTCCAAGGGATCTGGTGCTCACCTATATTAAGGTGTTGTGGGATGCCCTGGACTCAGTTGCTCCTGTTTAGGTTCACCGACTCACCCTGTGCCCAAGGACCCCTTGGTTTGATGTGTCCTTGAAGGAGCTGAGGAGAGTGGATCAAAGGCTAGAGAGAGTTTGGCAGAAATCTGTCCTGGAGGCTGACAGGCTTAGATTGATTTGATGGAACATTATAAGGGCTGTCAATCAGCAATCACCCATAAGAAGGCAGAATTCCTGTCCGGGGAGATTGCTGCTGTGCAGAATTGACCAGCTCAGCTCTTTCAGACTGTGGACAGATTGTGCAATCCAGTCTGTCCTCAGTCTTGAAGAGATTTTTCACAGATGTAGTGTGATGAGCTTGCTCAATTCTTCGCAGATAAGGTTGCCAACATCAGGACGAGTATCAGCGCAGCTCTCCGTATGAGAGATTGTGGAGATCGGTGGGAGGTGACGAACACCTTCTTTGTCTGGACTGACTTTAGCCAGCAGGAATTCATGGACATTGTGAGGATTGTCCAGACTTTGTGACCAACTAGCTGTAGTTTAGATCCGGGACCTACGTCCCTTTTTTTTTTTAAATCTATTTATGCTCCTACCATCGGGGCATCTCTTGGGAATCCTCTCTTGGCTCTGGTGCTCCTAATCACCAGTCTGAACCTGCCACCTCTGACCGCGTAATCGGGTTCAGGATCTTGGCTCCCCTGAACCCCTTAGGAGTGGCCCGAGATCCCCATGGTGAAGTCAGAGTTGCCAGCCAACACTGGACGTCTGGGTCCCAGTCCACCGGAGGTTCTGTCGCCTCCCCGGGGTAGGGGATTTTTCTTAGGTTTTTTTCCCCTGGGCTCGGACGTGCAATGATGTCCCACTCATTGCGTGCACACTCCCGTGCATGCCCAAAAGACATCTGCTGCAGCCCAATCCCCTCTCTATCTGCGTCCATGCCCTGTGTTGCCTCCAGCTTCTGCCAGAGATCACCAGTGCATTGGCTGGTGGAAACGCTCCTTCCCAGGGAAGGAGAGCAGTCCTTAGGATGCTCAATCCTTCCCCCTCAATGCCGACCACTGATGGCCCAAGCTTGCTCCCAAACCCGGGTCACCGGCGTGCCACAAGGTGTGGTGTCCAACGCCTCAACCCTCAGTGCCACTGGACCGGCCCCTTACATCCCTTTTGATAGGCTGTATAGATTTCATCTGCCTGAACCTTGCTGAAATTGTTTGGAGATTCTTGGAGGAGGGGGTCTTTCCTGATCCCTGTAAGGAAGCGGTCATATAACCACTCTTAAAAAAAAACTCCTTGGATCCAGACTGTCTAGCTAACTACAGACCTGTCTCTAACCTACCCTTTGTGGGTAAGGTAATTGAGAAGGTGGTTGCATTGCAGCTGGATGACTATCTTATAACCCACAATGTCTACGATGCTCTCCAGTCTGGATTTAGAAAGAGACATAGCACAGAGATGCCCTTGTCCAGGTTTTAAATGACCTAATTGTGAGAGTTCAAAAGGCTCATGCTATTTTAGTTCTTTTTTGATCTCTCAGTGGCATTTGACACTGTGGACCATGGTGTGCTTTTGGAGTGCCTGAGGCTTCTCTGTGGACTGTCTGCAACAGTCCAAAAATGGTTTTAATTGTTTCTTATGGGCAGGTTTCAGAGGGTTGTCACTGGAATTTATTTCTATGTGCTCTCCCCCTGTCCTGTGGGGTGCTGCAGGGCTCCATATTGGCACCCATGTTGTTTGCAGTGTATACGATGCCATTAGAAGACATCATTAGGTGATATGGTTTGTGTTTTCACTGCTATGCAGATGATACCCCACTGTATACGTCCTTTATGCACAGACAGGATGATGCGGTTTCCATGCTTAACAACTGTCTAGCCAAGATCAAGAACTGGATGAGCACCAGCTGGCTGAGGTTGAATCTGGATAAGACTGAGTGTTGGTTGTGGACCCAGGTAATCCAGATGTGGGTCTGGGGGCTGGGCAGGCTTTGGGCTTATGGCTCGATGGTGTCCCGCTCATGATCTCAGACCGGTGCATAACCTGGGTGTTATTTTTGACAGTGGTTTGATTCTGAAATCTCACGTGTCTGCCGTTGTCAAATCCTCTTTTTATCATCTGAGGAATATCGCCTAGGTGAAACACCTGGTTCCTCTGGCTGACCTTTCTGCATTGGTCCACGCCTGTGTGACCACCCACCTTGATTACTGCAATGCCCTCTACCTCGGGCTTCCGGGGGTTGAAATTCATCGCCTACAGCTAGCGCAGAATGCGGCTGCCAGGCTTTTTATTGGTACATCTAGGACTAGTCATATTATGCCTGTGCTGCGCGAACTACACTGGCTGCCTGTACAGTGGCAGATCACCTTTAAGGTTGGTTTACTGACCTACAAAGCCCTACATGAAAAAGGACCCCGATACCTTCAAGATCTCCTGACTCCCTACTGCCCCTCCCACACACTCTGATCCACCAACAAGGGATTGATAGAGATCCCAGGGTTCAGTTAAAAACATTGGGCAGATGTGCTTTTTCTTTTGCTGCCCTTACCCTGTGGAATTCTCTGCCTCATTGGTTAAGGGAATGCCTGACCCTCTCAAGTTTTAAATCGGAGTTCAAAACCTACTTGTTTCATTTGGCTTTTTCTGATGGTTTTTAAAATCTTTAGCTGCCTATGGATGTTATTATTTTATTTATTTATTTATTTAGTTAAACATCAGTTTAGAAACCTTTGAGCCAGAGGCTCATTTACAAAGGTACCTCATCACAAAGAGGACATCAGAACAGTAGTACAAGGGACACAGTACTTACAAACAAAAAAGTTACAGTTCAATTACAATTTTGTTACAATAGAATACAATCTCCAACGAAGCAAAGATAACAAAAGGTGCAAAATTTATGGTCGGGAGAGCTGGTGGGGTAGAAGGGAGGAGATAGGGAGGAGGAATTAGTAGGGAAAGGAAGGGGGCAGCTCAGTGAGCATTGTCAAACAGAGTATATATATATATATATATATATATATATATATATTTTTTACACTAGGCTAGCGACAGTTGCATTTGTGAGAGCTAAGCAGGAAGTTTCTGAGCCTGGGCTTAAAGCAAGCTAAGGTTAGTGAGTTTGAGACACTGGCAGGGAGGGAGTTATACCAGTGGGGACTGCAGGTGAGGGAATGCCCTCTGACCTTGAGGTCCTGGCTCTTAGAATAACTAGGGTAGCTCTTGACGAGCTGCGCGTGATCAGGAGTTGGTGCAGTACGGCGAATGGAGTTGGATAGGCCTATGGGATAGGCCACCGAGGGCTTTAAAGGTGAGCTGGCATGTCTGATACATGAGTCGCTCTTCCAGGTTGAGTAGGGTAGCCAGGGTGTACAGCTCACATGTGTGAGTGAGTCTGGGAGCACCAGTGATAAGTCTGCAGGCCTTATTAACTGTGAGGTGAACCTTCTTGAGGGCAGTCTGATCTACTGAGCCATAGACCGGAAGGCCATAGTCAATGAGAGACATGACAGAGGAGGTGACAGCCAGGCGGAGGGCATCAGGAGGGAGGCATTTCTTGTGCCGGTAAAGAATGCCTAGCAGTGAGTTGGCGACAGAATTTAGGGCAGATATATGTCCATGGAATGAAAGTGCAGGGTCAAAGGTTATCCCAAGATATTTATAGGACTGCACCTGGTCAATGACGAGATTGGGTGTGGAGTGGACAGCTAAGGGAAACGTGCTGTACTTATTTTGGGGGTGGGAGAAGAGCATCGTTTTTGTTTTCTTAAGGTTGATAACAAGTCGGTGCTCAGTGAACCAGGTAGCTGCAGAATCAAAGACTAGTTGGAGGGAGTTCTGTAGCAGCATGGGGTCATTGTGGGAGGCAACGAGAACAGCATCATCAGCATAGAGAAGCATCTTACCCGTACAACTGCTGGGTGGAGTTAAGAAAGAGTGAGAATAGTAGGGGTCCAAGAATTGAGTCCTCGGCACCCCAGAGCCGAATGGGGCATGTTTCAGAGAGATTACCGCTGACTTTCACACATTGGGAGCGGGCGGAGAGATAGCTGGTGCACCAGGAACAGGTCCTGAGGCAAAGCCTATTAGGTCGAGGATGGAGAGCAAAGAGGATGCGAAACGGTATTGAATGCTTTAGACAGGTCAATGAATATAGCACCAGCCAGGGCACCAGAGTCCAAGGAGGCATGGAGAGTTGGAAAATTCCAGGAGTGCTGTATTGGTACTATGACCTGCTCTGAACCCGTGTTGTTCAGGGCAGAGAACATTGTACTTACAGAGGTAGTCAGAGACTTGGGACACCACAATTTTCTCTAACGCCTTAGAGAGGGGGGAGAGGATTGAGATGGGTCGGTAGTTACCCGGAAGAGTCCTGTCACCACCTTTATGGACAGGGGTAACTGTGGCAATCTTCCAGGCAGAGGGGAATTGTCTGAGACAGAGTGATTTGTTGAAATGCACGTAATAGGTGAGAGGACCTGATCCAGGACCTGACGTAAAAGGCAGGGATCAAGTGAGTCATTACCGATGGTGTTACCTTTTAGGGCTTTTAGCAAGTAAGGCCTAGCTTCTTGCATGGTGACACGACGCAGGTGGAAGAGGGGTGGGCAATGGGTGGTGGTACAGATGGAGGAGGTGGACTGAAAAGTTACCAGGAAGTACTGAGCTAAGGTCGGTAAAGGAGTTATTGAGGTGGGTGGCAATGAGGACAGGGTCAGAGGAGCGGTACCATTGATGTTGAGAGAAGAGAGGAGGGGACTGGGAGTGACCATTCAGTTGCTTGATGTTGTCCCAGAAGCACCTGGGGTTCCCCAGGAGGAGGTAGAAGAGGCTTGGTAGTATTCTGCCTTTGCTTTGCGGATGGCCCAGGTGCACTGGTTGCGGGCGGCAACATAGGACTGCCCGTCAGCTGAATGGCCAGTAGCAACAGCAAGGTGCCAAAGATTGTCGCATTGCTTAAGTTGCCACAGTAGGGGAGGGGTGATCCAAGGGGCATGTTTCACTTTGGACCTCCTAGCAGTTATGGGAGCAAAGATATCACAGGCAAAGTTGAAAGTGCTTACAAAGAGGCCAGGGCCAAGTCAATGTTGGTTGCCCTCGTCAGAAGGGACCAATCAGTGTGGGCAGAAGCGCTAAGGCCTATGAGTCCCCCAGGCCTAAGCCACCTTCGAGAGGTGGTTTTGACCGGAGATGAGGGCCGAGGGGTTTCCCAGTTGAAAAGCACAGGGGAGTGGTCACTGAGGCAGTCAGGGAGGATTTGGATGTTGTGGATGAGGATTGGCCTGTTGGTGAGGACCACATCCAGGAGGGTGCTTGCCCCCCCAGGGTTTTTTCTAGTAGGCTGTGTGACCAGTTGAGTTAGGTCAATTAAATTGAAAGCCTCACGGTGGGAGGAGGATGAGGGGCAGAGCCAGTTTATATTCAAGTCACCCACCAAGATTTGGTCCGACGAGTTGGGTAGGGAGGTGAGGTAGTCAATTAGTGGGCCCAGGGCCTGGGATTGGTTCTTGGGGGGTATGTAGGCTATGGTTAGGAATAATGGGCCTCTAGCTGGGTCAGGGGACAGCTTTAGAGCAAGTGCCTGGGCTTTATGGTCGAGGTCAGGCGGGGGGGGAGTGGTAGCCCAATGAGAGAATCCTTCAAATAGAAGACACAGCCCCCACCTCTCCTGCCAACACGGTCCAACTGGTGGAGAGTGTAGCCGGGGAGAGAGACATGAGAGTTAGGAGTGGAGGGAGACAGCCAGGTTTCAACCAGGGCAACAACATCAGGTTTATGAAGCGTCACCCAGCAGTGTAGAGAGTCCAGTTTTTTCAGGAGGCTACAGATGTTCATAGAAGCAATGCGCAGCCCAGGAGATTTCAGGGGGAGGACCAGTGCTGCCAGGCCTGGGATTGGGGTGGACATTGCCTGACAGGAACAGGAGGAGGAGGGCTGATCTGGGGAGTGCACAATGGCGGGATAGCTTTCGACGATTGGAGAGGGAGTGATGAGGTAGTGATGAGGGGGTGATCACCAAGTGAAAACAGCTACTAGAGCTACTATTTTAAATTGTTTGCGTTCCAATTTAATTGATCGTATAGTGCCTTAGTTTTGGAAAGGCGCTTTATAAATATAGTTTTACTTACGTACTTACTAGTGTGTCTCGCCTGGTAAAATAAATTAAAAAAAAAGATGCACAGCTGGTGTCTCATTATAGGATCTTTTAGCAGGAGTCCATCCAACTCAAGGATGGATCAGTCGCAGCCTTAGACACTCTCTGGGCTGCTCTAAAGTTGACCTGGAGGGGTGAGTTCATTCTCCTGGCATCTGTCCATAAGAAAAAACAGCAAGCGCTAGTGACTCATTGGTTGGGTAAGATTCGTACCCTTGAAGATAAAGGAGCTGATTCACTCAGTGAAAGTGAATGAAAAGAGCTATCTCACCTCAGGGCAAAGTATACTGCTCATCTACTGGAGACAGTTGACAGAGCAGCTACTAGACTGAAGGCTTCTTACATTGGCCAGGGCATTAAAGCTGGCAAATTACTGGCATTGTGATTATGGCAACAAACCAACTCCAAATGGACCTCAGCCATTACAAATCCCTGCTCCAATGCCCTAATTAGTGATCAGTCAATCAATCAATCAACATCTTTATTTAACCAGGCTAACACCATTGAGCAAAGCTCATTTTCAAGATGGACCTGGGGTTACTTATCACATAAAGGGTTTACATACATAAGCAGAGCATACAGATGGATTACATATACAAAGCTTACATATACAAGGCTTACGGCATTACCATGACACAGGGTTACAAGGAGTACATGGCAATGTGCAATAAAAGGAATATATAAGACTGTCAAATGTCAAGACATTAGGATCTATTTAAATTATACAAAATATACAAGAACCTATCAGGATCCATAAGTGTTGGATGAGGTGGGCAAATAGAGGAATATTTCAGTACAGGAAGGGAGTTAGCAGAGTGGGAGCATATCAGGACATGAGTACCTAAGAGAAGGCCAATGGTATAGATATGGTTGAATTCAGGGGGAACAGACTCTAAAGTTAAGTTAAGGTAAAATTCATAGGAAACAGTTACAAGATTCCTTAAAGGAACAATCATAAAGTGACCTGAAAGCTGATAGTTTGATGGGTGAACCAGTTTCAAAGTCTTTTGAGCTTGTTCCAAAGTACAGGTACAGCGTAGCTTAAGAATGACCTACCAAAGCGTGACCAGATCTTATGTACAGTAAGGGAGATATGTAAGGCACTCCATAGGGTGTACTTGCCTACTGTACACAATGGAAACAATCTAGGATATATTGAGGCAGATTCTTAATGATGGCTCTGAAGGTCCACAGCGTTGCATTTCTCTGTCTTCTATAATTGAGTGATGGCCATCCTACCACAGCATAAAGAGAGCAGTGATGCATGGATAAGGCAGACCAGTAATGAACCTTATAGCTGTATGATAGAGAGTGTCAAGTTTGACCAGCGCAGAGGCAGGGCCTTGATAGTACAGTAAAGGGAGGAAGGTGGCTTGAACCAGTCTCTTCTTGGTATCCCGTGTGAGTAGGTATTTGATTCTTTAGAAGAGGCCAAGCCTCTGCCTAAGTTTCTTTATTAGTTCTTCAATATCATTAAAGGAAAGTCTGCAGTCTATCCAGACCCCCAGGTATTTGAACTTGGAAACATATTCTGTGGTTCACCTAAAAGTGTATGATATGGGGTAAGGAACCTTGGGAGACTTGGTTAAGTGCATATACAGAGGGAGAAAAGAGCATCACCTTTGTTTTCTTTGCATTTAAAGGAAGTTTTTGGTTCAATAGAAGTAGTTGCAATTGATTAAATTCTTGTTGTAGATCTCCACATGCTGTCTCAGTAGCAGATCTGCTAATGTATAATACCGTATCATCTGCGAAAAGATGTATGTTAGAGGATTTAATATTGGCATCGATTTGGCTAATATATATCGCAAACAGCAGTGGACCCAAAATGGCGCCCAGCAGTGGACCCAAAATGGCGCCCTGTGGTACACCCCCAATAGTGGTATTAGTTGTGAGAATTCCCCATCCACTATTACTTGCTGCTGACGACCTGAGAGATAGTTTGCAAACATTTCTGAGATAGTGTATCCAGACCAACCTTGCAAAGGGATACTAGAAGCAGATCATGGTCTACAATGTCGAATGCCTTGCTTAGGTCCAGAAATATTGCAAAAACAAATTTCTTGAAATCCAGGTCACACTGCCAGTCATTAGTCACCTTTGCAAGAGCTGAAATGGTGCTATGATGAGGTGTAAAGCCCAATTGTAGAGGGTTAAGCAGATCTCAGGATTCCCGGTAGTTCCTAAGCTGTGCACTGACTATTTTCTCCAGCAATTTGGAAAGTATGGGTAGTAGAGAGATTGGCCTGTAATTATTAAGGTCCCTGGGGTCACCGGATTTAAAAAGAGGAATCACAGGGGCAGTTTTCTATAAGGGAGGAAGCTCACCATGTGAGAGGGATAGGTTAAATACATGAGTAATGGGCACTGCCAGGAAATGGTGACTACGTTCCAGGAAGAAGGGGTCTAAGAGGTCAGCACCAGTACTCTTCCTGATGTCTACATGTAACAATAGGTCCTCTACTTCTTTCAAGGATGTAGACTAAAGGGAGAACACATTTTTGGTGACTGGAACATCTTGGGCCTACATGCCGATTTGGGAGCAGAGGTTGTTGGTAGGGGAGGTATCAAAGGCTAACCCTGCAGTAGTGATGTGGTTGTTGAGGGAGTCTAAGATTGTCAGTTTATCTGAAACTATGGTAGCTCCAATAGTGATTCTTGAGGGTAGGGAGGTAGGGGATGCATAACTTTCGATTTCCTTGAGAGCTTTCCAGAATTTGAAAGAGCACTTATAGGTAGAATCAAGCTCATTTGCTTTAGCCTCTCTCACCAACTTGGTACACAGATTCCTATCCCTCCTGAATGTAATCCAGTCAGCTGGGCACTTAGTTTTTGAGAGCGAATCTCTATTAAGCAGGGCAGCTTTCAGGTCTACTGTAAACCACTGGCATGCTATCTACTTAGAACAGACATTGACCAGGGGTGCATGTTTATCCAATGCCCCAAGCACGATCTCCTGGAAGATGTCATATGCAGCATTTACTGATTTTGCAAGGTAGAAGTTCTGCCAACAAAGGAAACTCTTGGGTCAGAAATGAAGCTGTAGGGGTCAAAGTTATGATGACTCCTCTTACTGGTGAATTTTGATGCAGGCGATGAATTTGAGGCGGTTCTTACACAAGCGATAAAAACAGTGGTCACTGATGTCAGAGAAAAACACTCCAGTGTGTGAGAACAGGTAAGGTTTGTTTACTAAATCGAGATCCAGCAGTGTACTATTATTTGGATTCTTCTTATTAGGGCACGTTACTTCAGTGTTGAGTTGTAATTAACCAAATTCATCACGGAAGGATTTAAGAGATGTAGAAACACTGAAAAACCAGTCTAGATTAAAGTCTCCTAAAATGATAATCTCTGGGGATAGGGATCCTAGTGTGTATCTCAGGTGGTCAAATAACAGGAATCCCGCTGAAGGAGGCCTATAGCATCCAAGTACATAGAAGGAGACAGAAGAGGTAGGCTCTATTTTGAGAGTGAGGTTTTCAAATTCTTTAGGCATCGAGGTAGAATCGATGGCTGAGGTGGAAAATTTATCTTTAACATAGATGTCAACTCCTCCCCCTCTTGCCTGCCTATCAGTTCTGAACAAATTGTAAAATGGAATATTTACCTCAAGGTCAGTGGAGCCAGGTCTGAGCCATGACTCTGTTACTGAACCACCAGGATATCAGGCTTAGTGTGGCATACCCAAGCCTAAATGGAGGCAATCTTCTTCAAGAGGCTGCATGTATTAACATGCATAAAGCTCACATCTTTTATACTGGGCAGGAGATGCAGCCGGGGGGGCCAGGATTAAGTTCGACGTTGCCTGAGCACAACAATAGAAGCAGCAAAATTTTCTTAATAGCTCCTAAGAGTAATGTATGCTCTAAACTTTTTCCATTTGCAGGGATTATTAAGTGTAATTGGAGGGTCCCTGAGATGGATACCTAGAGTACTTAGCGCCGTGTATAGAAGTACCCTAGTAGTGAATAGCTGGGAGCACAGAAGCACCTGGGCAAATGGGGATAGGGTCATAATCTTGAAGGCCGTCTCTGTAGCGGTTCCAGCTGACCATGGTAAATATCATGCAGGTTCTAACCTGGGTATATTAGGGGCCCATATGTGCAACTCTGGGTGGTCACAGAGCCCCTGGTAATTGAATGTGATTCTTTGACCAAACTCACCACTGGCTGATTCATGTAGAGTATTAGGTATTTCTACAGAGCATAGCAAGATGAGGGTCAGCCAGGGGAACAAGTATAGTGTCCTCATTCTAAATCCTGTGCACAAGAATCCTTAAGGATTTATTAATCCTAGATCAATAGATATAGCAGCTCACGATCCTATATCCAGTGGAAATACAAGGTACAGACCAATGTTTTGGTAAGTGCTTTGCTAACCCTAGATTTCTTTGGCCAGGATGTGTGACACAAGCCACAGCAGTTCACAGTCTGACTTCCAGAATGGTATACAGCAGATAGCTTTGATGATTTTAGCAGAAACACAGTTTGCAGAGTAGCTCTGTGTCCCTTTAAGAAATTGTGAATAAAACTGTTGTCTAATAGGGAACTGATCAAGAAATGGAGCAGGATCAAAGGGACATTTAAGTTGGCCTAGGAAGGGGTGGGGTGGTGGGCCAAAAAATCCTCTCCAGAGCAGTGCTTAGGATGGAGAAATCCTCTCCGATTTGAATTAGCAGGGTTCCGATTCAAAGAGCAGCCTTTTCAGACCACTCTACTAGCAGAAGCCAAATGGAGAAAAGGTACCAAAATTCAACTGTCTTTCTTCCTCTAATGGCTTACTTGGGGCTCTGGGCACAAAGTCCATGCCTGGTTCAGTCCTGGTGGTCACTTGTGGATTTGAAAGTGGCAGGCTGCGTGGTGCAGGACCACAGCTTCTCTTCATGGGGATCGGGTGGGATTCCACCGCAGGCAGGCGACAGAGCCTACAGAAAAGGGGATGCACAAGGTTAATTTATGAAAGGCTGGAAGAGGGCTGGGCAGAAGACAAAAGATTATGGCTGACTTTGGGGACAAAGCAAGAGAAAAAGGATGCTGGATAATATTCTACTTTTGGCAGGATCCGAGCAGGCTAGGAGCAGATACCAGAAAACAAGGGACTGCACTGTAATTATTTAGACTTGCTCACACAGCAGGGCAGCAAGCAAAATGGACAAATGGGGGACAGCTCAAAGTGTTTTTTAAATTAAATCAGAGCAGGGCTGCATTTTACAGAGAGAGGAGAATATAATGCAGTTACAAATGTAAGGCTAAATCCACAGAAAAAAATGCAAACTACTTCTTACATAAACTCTAAGGCAGGCAGTTTTTAACAAAAAGGGAAAAGAGAGAGAAAAAAAATACATTTTAAATAGTATTGGGCTGCTAAACACTAAGAGCTCCACTTAATTACTGCAGGATCTCTAGGTCAGATGTAGTAATGTTAAAGTTCAAAAAATCCTCTACAGAGCAGTGCTTAGGAGGGAGAAATCCTCTCCGATTCGAATTAGCAGGGTTCAGATTCAAAAAGCAGCCTTTTCAGACCACTCTACTAGCAGAAGCCAAATGGAGAAAAGGCACCAAAATGCAACTGCCTTTCTTCCTCCAATGGCTTACTCGGGGCTCTGGGCACAAAGTCCATACCTGGTTCAGTCCAGTCAGTCACTTGTGGGGGTGAAAGCAGCGGGCTGCGTGGTGCAGGACCAAAGCTTCTCTCCGTGGGGGATCGGGTGAGATTCCAGCCCAGGCCCGACAGAGCCTGCAGAGAAGGGGATGCACAAGGTTAATTTATAAAAGGCTGGAAGTGGGCTGGGCCGAAGACAAAAGATTGCTAAAGATATGACCAGAATATTTAAAGAGTTTTATCAGGCTTTTTATTGTTCTTTGCCCTTGCCTCATTCCTAAGAAGCCCAAATTCTGAACTACCTAGCACTTGCTAGTGGGGCACAGGACCCAGGGTAGCATGGTTTCACAGCAGGAAGGTCATGTCAGACGAACCTAATAGATTTCTTTGACTGGGTGACCAAAGTAGTAGACCAGGGAGGGGCTGTGGACATGGCCTACCTAGATTTTAGCAAGGCATTTGACACAGTCTCATGCAAAAGATTAATACACAAGTTAGCCAGCCTTGGAATGGGTCCCAGGGTGGTAGCCTGGATAAAAAACTGGCTGGACACCAGGACACAAAGGGTAATAGTAAATGGAGTCCACAATGAAGAAAGGAGGGTAACTAGCAGGGTACCGCAGGGTTAGGTACTGGAAACCGGTCCTCTTTAATGTCTTTATAAGTGACATTGGAGATCACCTGGAAGGAAAGCTATGTCTCTTTGCAGATGACACAAAGATCTGCAACAGGGTTGATACACAAGGTGGGGTGGAAAGAATGAAAAGGGACTTGGCAAGGCTGGAGCAATGGTCAAATATATGGCAGCTCAGATTCATTGCAAAGAAGTGCAAGGTAATGCATCTGGGAAACAAAAACCCAGGAGAAGAGTACACAATGGTGGTTGAGTTAACAAGAACAACAAAAATCGAAAGAGACCTAGGAGTAATTATATCAGATGACCTAAAGGTGGGCAAGCAATGTGAGAAAGCAGTAAGGAGGGCTGGGGGGATATTGGGATGCATAGGGAGAGGCATCAACAGTAGAAAACAGGAAGTAGTTATCCCTCTGTATAGACAGTTAGTGAGAACCCATCTGGAGTACTGCATGCAGTTCTGGAGACCCCATCTCCACACAAATGTAGACAGAGTGGAGGCTGTTCAGAGGAGGGCAACCAAAATGATGCAGGGTTTGCACCAGAAGACATACTGTACGAGGAGAGACTAAAGCAGCTTAATATGTATACCCTTGAGGAAAGGAGGGAGAGGGGGGACATGATAGAAACTTTCAAGTATCTCAAGGAAATTAACAAAGTACAAGAGGGCAGTATCTTTCAGAAGAAGAGATGTGCAAGAACAAGGGGGCACAATTTGAAGGTAGAGGGTGGACGGCTCAGAGGTAATGTTAGAAAGTATTTCTTTCACAGAGAGGGTTGTGGATGCATGGAACACACTGTTTGGTGGTCACTTGTTCCCAGATGGCTACCCACTTCAAGATCGGAGATCCTCTCTCTGTCCCCATTTAAGAGAACCAGGTCTAAGACTGCTTCCTCCCGAGTGGGTTCTGAAACTAACTGGCTGAAGCATGACCCCTGTAGGGCATCAAGAATGGCCCTGCTCTTTGATGTGGCTGCAGCAAAGGTGCTCCAGTTAATATCTGGCATATTCAGGTCCCCCATCAGCAATATCTCTCCTTTCTTTGCCATCCTAAGGAACCCTTCTATCATTTCCTTGTCCATTTCATCCCCCATGAGATGGGGGTCTGTATACAACTCCTGTGCAGATTGTGGTGCCATTTCCAGTCTCCAGGGTGATCCACAGTGCCTCCTCTCCTCCATGTTTACCCTTTAGTTGTGTTGCTTTCCTCTCTTTTCTTACATAGAGAGCTACTACTCCTCCTCTTCTTCCATCCCTGTCCCTCCTATAGATTCTGTTCCCTGGTATGTTGACATCCCAGTCATGGTTCTCTGTGTACCATGTTTCTGTGACTGCCATGATATCAAGGCATTCCTCTTTGATAAAGGCCACCATTTCGAGGAGCTTTTTACATAGACTACGGGCACTGGTACTCATTACCCTCCATTTTTTATGGCTTTATTTCTTTTTGCCCCATCCCTGTCCTTACTGCCTCTGTCTTTTTCTCCATTTACCCCTGCCCTTCTCCCTATTGACTGCTGTATCTTGGTGTTAATCTCACTAACTACCCTGATTTTTTGGGGTGGCTAGGATTTCCCTTCTCCTTTTCAGTGCCTCCCCCCTTGGCTAGTTTAAATGCCTGCCAATTAAGCATTTAAACCTATCACCTAGGATCCCGGTCCCCCCTGGATAGATGCAGACCATCATGCCAGTATAGGCCTGCATCCCTCCAGGTGGAGCCCCACTCCCCAATGAAGCCAAAACCCTGAGCTCTGCAGCAGTTTTTCAACCAGTCATTGAATCCCCTGATGTGGAGTACCCTAGCCTCATCCATACCATAGACAGGTAGCACTTCCGAGAAAGTTACCATGTGTGCAATGTATCTAAGGCCCCTCCTCAGCTCCACAAACTCCTGTTGCACTGATCTGATCCCATTTTCAGCCAGTTCATTTGTTCTTAGGTGAATAATGACATCCAGCTCACTCCCTCTTGCAATTGCTCCTACAATCCTGAGGATTCATTTCCTGTCCCCACAAGCCATGGTGCCGGGCAGGCACCTTACCTCCCTTTCCCCTCCCTCCCCTTGTTCTACTCCTCTAATGACTGAGTTCCCCACCAGGAGTTTTTTTCTTCCCCTGTGGGGTCCTGTGCCACCCTCCTGTGAGTCTCAATTGTGGTGGTTCCCAGCATCCTCCTTGGCCTCATGCTCTGCCAGAGTAGTGAATGAACTTTGGAGAGGCACAAGTGGAGGGATGCACCTCTGTTCCACCACCCTCACCCTTCCTGAGCCCACCGTGGTCCAACCACTCCTCTTTCTTGGTAACCTCTGAGGTAGTGGCGGTGGTCTGGGTGGTCCCTGGATGGGGGAGCAGGTTTTATGAACCCTTGCCAGGTCAGCATGGAGAAGAACAACCTCCTCCCTCAGACCATAGAGGTACCTGCAAATAGGGCAGCAATGCAGTCTCCAGAATGTCTCCCAGAAGACTGCTGCTCCACAGCCAGTGCATTGCACCACTTCCCACATGTCTGTGTCCCTTCCTGTTATGGATGCTTTCCATTTTTTTTGTTCTTGTTTTAGTGTGTGCAAGCTTGTGAGTGTCTCTACCCCCTAGTCAATGTGCTGTGCTTTTAAGGATATGAACAGGTGTATGTTGTTAGCAGTTTTGGGGAAGTGATGTCAGAAGCCCTGCTATAAAGGAAGTTATGCACTTGGGGCAGGTGGGGTGAGTGGAAGGGTGGGTGGGAGTAAACTTATGCCCTCCAGAAACAATCAACTATAACTCTGACCCTCCATCCCAGGGAGTGCCTTCCTTCCTTCCAGACACCTATTTCGCAGAGGTTAAGTAGCAGGTCTAGTCACAAATGACTTTAAGTATCTCCCAGCTACAGTTCCTCCCAGGCAAATTAAAGTTAAACTAAGAAAAGTCAACCCCAAAAACAGAATCAATACTAGTTACTTACACAGGTCCAAAAAGTAATAATTCAATTCAGTGTAGTCTAGAAAATAACCTCCTTGATTCAAAGAAGCGTTGGCTGATTTCTCTCTCTCTCTGCTAGTGCCATTCATTTACTACGAGACCAACTGAATTGTTTGTTGTAAGTTTTGATTGGTTAATGAAGCATTATATCAGTGCAGACATCAGTGTAGTCCTACTACATGATAATGTGACATGCATGGATTCATATGAAGAGGCTGCCTCACAGCATCTAGTTATGTGATGACTGTTATTTATGCTAGAACCAGAGGTCTGGTTAGAATCTGTTTGTTGAGGTACATACTGCTATTGATAATGAAGGTGGAGGATCCTGAGTATAGAGTCCCAGGAAGCAGCATCTTGTTAATTTTGGAGGCAGTATAGTGCAGTGGTTTAAGGCTCTGAGCTGCAAACCTTGAGACCTGGGTTTAAATCCCACAGTCCCTACCTGCACACTGTGTGGCCCTAAGCTAGTCACTTAAGTTCCTTGTGCTTCCGGGTTGCACCTGTAAACAGCATTCAGCTCAGTGTGCTTCTCTTGGTAAAGCAAAGGTAAAAAAAAAAACTTGCTGACTTGTAATTATGTTGGATTCAGAGGACAGGTTGTGTTTCATTTGTTGAGGTACGTGCTGGCATTGCTGGAGCATGACTAGGAGGAGAAGAACTGACTTGCAGGCAGCAACATCCTGTTGCTTGTTGACTAACATTTACTTTGAATCTGGTTACCAGGCTGAGTTTGTTTTGTTGAGGCACATGCTGGTATAATGGAGACTTCAGGATGCATCACAACATGCAGTGTTCTGCAGCAGCTGCAGCATGAAACAAGGCAATTTCAATTGTAGTTCATGCCTTTCACCATGCAGGAATCCATGCCATTGCACTGCATCATGGTGGGTTCCACTGTTTTACTGGAGCAGCAGAAGAAAGAGAAAGAGGAGGACAGAGTAGCAGGCAGCAATATCTTGCTATTTGATGACTGGTATGTACAGTGGATCTGTAGGCCTGGTCATCTTCAATTTGTGGAGGCACGTTGTGATATTGCTGGAGCAGGAAGAGGATGAGGAGGAGGAGAATGACGTACCAGGCAGCAGCATCTTGTTACATGATGTTTGTCATCTACACTGGATCCAGTGTCAGGGTTGTGTTCAGTTTGCAGAGGCACATGCTGGTATTTCTGGTGCAGGAGAAGGTAGGTGGAGCATTAGGCAGCTGCATCAGTAGTATGCGGAAGTATCTGAACTTCAACAAGGCCTTTGACACTATAATGTACAGGAGACTGATAAAGAAATATAAAAGCCTAGGGGTTGGATCCAAAGTGGTGAACTGGGTTAGAAACTAGTTATCAGATAGAAGACTGTGGTGGTTAATGGCACTCACTCTAATGATGGGAGTGTATCCAGTGGGGTGCCTCATGGCTCAGTTCTGGGACCAGTCAACGTCAGTGTCTTCATAAGTGACATTGCAGAAGAACTGCAATGGAAGGTACGGCTTTTTGCAAATGACACCAAAATCTGTAATAGAATGGACACTCAGGAAAGAGTGGAAAAAAATGTGCAGGGATCTTGGGACACTCAAGGTGTGGTCAAGAGCATAGCAATTGGGGTTCAATGCAAAAAGTGCAAAATCATACACCTGGGGCAAAGGAACCTAGGAGCGAAGTACATGATGGAGGGGTACTCATACTTTCTAAGCAGGAAAGGGACCTAGGAGTTATCATATATGATAACACCAAATGGCAGGGCAGTGACAAAGGAGTGGGTAGGGCCAGTAGGAATCTTGGAGGCATAAGGAGAGGTATCTGCAGCCAGAGCAAGGAGGTAGTGTTGCTACTACATCATTTTCTGGTGAGACCCTACCTGGAGAATTATTTCTAGGTCTGGAGGCTGCACCTCAGAAAGGACATAGGCAGGGTGGATGCAATGTAGAGGAGGGCCAAAAAATGTGCAGCAATTACACCAAAAGCCTTATTAGGAGAGACCTAGGGATCTCAACATGTACAGCCTGGATGAGGGGAGAGTGACAGAGGACATGATAAAATCTACATGTATATTACAGTAGTAAACAGTGTAGTAGTAGTAGTAGATTTTATTTCTTTGTGGTTTTCCTTTCCTTAGACTCGGGACCATCACAAACTACAAATACAAATACCAAGGTAGACCCATTATCCCCTCCATCTAGTCCCATCTCCACCTCTGCTGACCCCTCTCCCCTCATTCACTTATCCATCCCTCTCCCCCTCCTACCCCCTTATGGTCCACTGCTATGCTAGCCTCTCCTCTAACTCCTGTCTTGTCCTCCCCCATGTCCCACCCCTCTATCCCTCCCATCCTTCTTTCCCTTTCATACACCATTCTCTGCTCCTCCCACCTCCTTAACCTCAAGGCTCTATTCTGGTGCTTAAATCTCCACGCACTGCCCTCCATGCACTGTTCTGGCAGATCCAAGCACTCTCCACTTCTCACCCCCTCCTTCCTCCTCTAACTCTTGGCTGGTGACATACATCCCAACCCAGGCCCCTCGGTGCCTCAACCCACTTCCTCCTCAACCTCCACCATTCCAGGACTTCTCCCTTGCCAGATCTCATGCTCACTTCCCAAGGGCCTCCGTATCTTTCAACTTAACGCCAGGAGCCTCCTTCCCAAAATGGATGCCCTGAATGTATGGTTCACCCAATACCTCCCTGACATACTCTGCATGTCAGAATCCTGGTGATCTGCCAAAATTCCTAACTCCTCTCTTACCATTCCTGACTACAACTTACTCTGTCAGGACAGAGGTAAGAGAGGTGGGGGGGTAACCTTGTACATCAGGCAATCCATTTTGAGCTCTATTATTTTTAAGGAATCCTGCCCTTCTTCCCACAAATCCATTGTTGCTCACCTATCCTTTCCCTCCTCCACCCCCCTTTACATACGGGCTCTGTATGCCCCACCAAAGACTTCACCTGACTCCATCATCAAGGCCATCTCCTCTATCTCTTCCAGCACATGAGATGGTGAAATCTTGCTATTAGGTGACTTCAATCTTGACTGTCTCTCCTCATCTGCCAAACCTACCACCCTAAGGATAAAAGCCCTTAATCTCTCCCAGCTAATTCAGGAACTAACCCACCTAAACCACCGGTCCCAAAACCACTCCCTTCTGGATTGGATTTTGTCCACCCATCCCCACTGGATATCTGCAGCAGGCATCCTCTCAGATGCCCTTAGTGACCACTGTTTTATTATTACATTTGCAAAATCTACTCCCCATACTCCCATCTCAAATCCATTTGGTCTCGCTCCCTACACTTCCTCAATGAATCTGCCCTGCAGCAAGATCTAACTAATATGGACTGGCTACCAGTCTTCCACATTGGATGTAGACTGTGCCCTATTCCAGTTCTGTGACATCTTCAAGTGTATCTGGGACCTCCACGTACCCCTTAGGAAAATTAGGGTAAAACGCTACCACCACCCCAGATCACCTCTGACCTCATTGCCATCTTCCAAGGACAAGGCCTGGAGGTTATACAAAGCTTCTGATGCTACAAGAGATCTCCAGTGTTACAAACATCTCAAAAATAAATGCACCAAGGCCATCCAGCAGTCCAAGTCTTCATATTTTAAAGCCCAACTTACTCAGAACAAAAACTCCCCTGCGTCTTTCTGGAAGGTGATCAACTGCCTTCTCCACCTCCCTTCCAAGCAAGCATGTCCAGTCCTTAAGATCAATGGCAGTTCTGTCTCGGACCCTGCTTCTGTAGCTGAGGTCTTCAATAAGTTCTTTGTCTCCTGTGCCCTACCTGACTCACCCCAACCCTCTTCTGTCTTCTCCCCTGACTCTTGTGAACCATCCTCCCCTTCTCCAGCTTCCTCTTTCCTCCCTTCACTCCACTGGAAGTCTACAATGCACTCACCTGCCTTAACCAGTCTAAATCCAGCCCTCATGATATGCACCCTAGACTGCTCCATATCTCTGACCCCGCAATAGTTGCCCCCTTGGCATACATATTGAATCTCTCTCTATCTACAATAACCATTCCCAAATCCTGGAAACTGGCCAAGATTCTCCCACTGCATAAAAGCAGTGATTCCTTCTCACTGGGTAATTACAGGCCCATCTCACTCCTCCCCTCCCTTGCTAAAGTCCAGGAATCCCTTATACTGCCCAAGCTCTCAGACTTTCTCTACTCCAACTCCCTTTTGCCTGTATAGTCAGGATTTCAAAAACACCACTCCACCATCACCACTCTGCTGTGCATCACTGACTCCATCCTTTCTGCCATTGACAAAAGCCTAATCAGTGCCACCATCTTCATCTGCTTGGCAAAAGCTTTCGACTCTGTCTCCCACCCTCTGGTTCTCTATAAACTTAGCTCCTTCAGCATCGCTAAATCTGCTATCGCTTGGTTCCACTCGTACCTCCAAAACAGACAGAAGTCAATCCAAATAAGTGACTTACTCTCCTCTCCTCTTCCTACCCTAACATGGGTTCCCCAAGGCTCTATCCTTGGCTCCATCTTCTTCTTTCTTTTCATAAATGACCTTCCCTCCACCTGTCTCTCCTCCAATGTGCACCTTTACGCAGATGACACTATCATCTATGCCTCTGGCCCTTCCCACAACAGTGTTCTCCCCAATCTCCAAAATGACTTCAACCAAGCTCAATCCAGGTTCCTGGATAACCAGCTTAAATTCAATGCCCCAAAAAAACTGGCACCATGGTTTTTGTATCCAGACAGAAGCTTACCTCCCTCCCTGCCCCCCCAGTGATCACCACCCTGAATGACTTACCCCTTGAACTGTTCACAGTTTTCAAGTACCTGGGAGTCTGGCTGGACAGCCACCTCAACTTCTCCACTCATGTCTAGGCTGTCTGCACCAAACTCTGGCCCAAACTCACAATCCTCTATCAACACAAAGCCAGCCTCCCTCTCCCCAACTGACATGAGCTCATACCTAAAACAATCTTGCCAGTGATGGACTATGCCAAAGTTGTCTATGGAATGGCCCCAACCTCTTATCTCTCCAAGCTAGACAACCTTCTCAACTAGTTCTGCCACTTCGCCACTGCCTCCCCCCCCACACTCACTCATCACTGTTTCTTCTATGCACCACTGTCCCTGGCCCCACTCTCCCATAGGAGAACCATCCACTTGGCCTCCCTCATAGCAAAATATTAGTTTGGTTCCCTCCCCTCCACCTTACTTCCCATCTTACCCCAGCCAATTCCCCTAATTATTCTCTTTGCCACAGGGATTCATGCACTTTCCACATCCCCCATCCTCACACTGTTTCTGGCCAATCTGCCTTCTCGTGCCATCTCCTTCTCCTCTGGAATAATCTTTCCTCTGACCTCCACCTGACCTCCCCTCTTTCATCCATTTGATGACTCCTCAGACTCCTCCCCACCCCTCACTGCCCCAAATGCTCTTAAGGATCCAGTGTGTCCCCCCCACCTCCCCCTTAGCTCCACTTAAACCTTTCTTCCCTAGCCCCTTGCTCTGTGTTTCTCCACTCAAATCTTTCTTCTGCAGCCCTCTTATCTGTGTTCTTCATGTCATGCTGATCTGAGTTGTAATCCTCTCGGTCTCAAACCCACACCTGCTCAATCACAATCCCCGCATCAGGAGCCTCATCTGGTCTCAATATATAATCTCTAGCCTGACTAATGTAATCTTGCCTTTATTCCTGTACATATACTTTGTACATATTGTTTTGTATAAAATCCTTGTACATATTGTTGTAATCTACTTATTTTGTAACTCTGTTTCACTTCTGTGTACACTTTGTACCTGGGTTGCACCTGGAAAAGAGCCTCTGCTCAGTGTACCTTTTGCGGTCACCAATTTTAAATAAAAAAAATTATTAAGCCCATAATAGTAAATAAACAGGACATTTTCCCTAAGAAAAGGTGCAGGAGGGGAATATTGTTTGAACGAGAAAGAGCACTAGCACCTGGGGGCATGCAATGAGGTTGAGGGGGCTTTAAGAGGGATGTGAGGAAGTACTACTCCATAGAAGGAATTGTAGACACCTGAAACAGACTGCTAACAAAAGCTGTGGAAGTGAAACAGTAGGGAGCTTCATGCATGCCTGGGATAGGCACAGGGAAGTATTAGTAAATACAGTATGCAGGGTGGAGGGAGGAATGACAGATGCCAGTTAAGGTTTGTGGAAGCAGTCTTGGTAGAGACAATCTGGGCAGATAGGGTGGGCCAAACGGTCCTTTTCTACCAACAAATTTTATTTTTCCAATATCAGGTAGGTTGTCTTTTATTTATTCACTCTAAAAGCTGAAATCACATCAGTCCTACTCCCACAGGCCTTGACACAATGTTAATTTATCAATTACTAAATCTTCTAATCCTATAATACCTCCTTTACTTTCTAGATAAGAACATAAGGAGACAGACTGCAGAAAAAAGCCCTGCCATCTGTCAAGACTGCCCATTGCTGGTCTATTGTATCTTAAGTTGCATGCTGCTCTGACTCCCCTTCCAGACACCTTAACCCTTCCCTTAAATTTATCCCACCACCTTTGAACCAACCATGGATTTCCTGCTTACCACCTCCTCTGGTATCCTGTTCCACTCCTTCACCACCCTCCAAATGAACAGGTCCCTCCTAGACTCTGTTGGAAATCTACCTTGAGCCAGTTAGCAAATGTTTCCTCTCATGTTTTTGGTATCTTTGGTCCTGAAAAATTCACTGGAGTCTACCTTATTGATACTCTTGAGGTACTTAATGGTCGTTATCATTTCCCTCATTCCAATCTGTCCAATAGTGAACTTATAGTCAGGTTCCCCAGCCTGTTTGTACAAGAGCCTCAGATGCCCCTGAGTTATGTGTGTGTCCCTTCTTTTCATCACCACTATCTGTTTTATACTCGTTTAGTGGTGCACGTTCCAGAATTGTATGGTGTTCTCAAGGTGGATCATGGATCTTTACAGAGGCAGGATGATGCCCTTTATTGGGCTTGTGAAATCTCTGTTTATGCAACCCATTATCCTGCCAGCCCTTGCAATTGCTTTACAGCATTGCATAGAGAGATTCGGGGTGCTAGTAATTGCAATCCTTAGGTCTTTGTTCTTTAGACACTATGACAGTTATCAGTCACTGGGCTCTATCTCCTCCACATGCATGACTTTGCATTTCTTGGCATTAAACCCCAGATTTCAGACCATTTCCCTAGCCATTCTAGCTCTTCTTCCATGGACTTGATCCCTTTTATTTGCATCCTACCTCCACAGAGTTAACATCCACAAAAAAGTCAATTTATGTTCTTAATGCTATCTCAATGTCACTACCAAATACATTGAACAACAATGGTCAAAGCACTGACCTCTGTGGTACCCCACTGGTAACATCCCTAATCTCTCAGTGTCCCCCCCTCCCAAGCACTTCTCTCTGGGTTCTCCCTGTTAACCAGTGTGCCACTGACTTTGTCCCCTGAAAAAGATCATCTAACTTTTTCATTAGTCTTTTGTCTTGGACTGAGTTGAAGGCTTTGGTGAAAAACAGTATGCCTACTGTTATCCATCCTCATTGTTATCCAGTCTAAAATATTTATAATTTGACAGGATCTCTGTCCCGTGAACCTGTGCTTTCTGCCATCCTGGAACCTGCTTGTCTCAAGGAACTCCACCAGACTTTCCTTAAGGTTGGTTTCCATCAATTTGTCAATGACTGTAAAGCTGATAGGCCTGTAATTCCCATTTTGTCTTCCTTAGTCGTGTTCATATGCAAGGGTTCTACCTCTGTGGTTCTCCACTCTTGTGACACCCATCTGAATCCACAGAGCTACTAAACAGGTCAGACAATGGGGCAGCATAGGTATATACAATCTGGACAGGATATGTATCAACCATATGGCAAATAGCTCTTAAACATCCTGTCAGCCATGATCGGCTCATCCCACCTCTTAAAGCAGCAGTACTTGCTAGTCAGCACACATTTTTATTATAATAGTTTTTCAGCAAAAATGCATTTCTGATATCCTTAGATTCATGTTCAGTGTATTTTAAATTTTCTTAGGAATATTTTAAACCCATTTTATAGCTAGGTTTTGTATTTGATAAATAATATTAAGATGGCCACCACTCACAGTTTTTAAAAAACTTCCACTGAGTATACCTGTTAAAAATTCATATTAGAGTGGATGCATTATGATCATGTTACCACATGTTTCTGATGGTGCACTCTATAGCACTGAACCAAGATATTTAATGTTTCATGGTAGGCGTGTCATGGGGACAGGAATGTTTTTAAAACTTAAAAATCCTATATCTAAGACCAAGAATGAAAGAAAAAATAAGGTATATTGATGTTTTTGCCAGAATATTAGTTTTGTAAAAAATTACATGATGCTTTTTCACCCCCTCCCTCTTTCTCAATGTCCTATGAAAGCAATAACACATGGCGAGGTGTGGGTTATATCTTGATAAGAGCATCCCCAAGTGCATTATAATGTATGAGGTGCTTGCACTGAGTGCCTTTTGCACCTGGGCGTGCTTTCAAGACATAACCCACACATGGAAGTCCGTTATTGTCCTTATAAAATGGGTCCCCTTTAAACATTTAATTTAAAAAATGCACATAGAAACTGTATATAAAAAGACAAAAAAAATATGATTACTAGAAAAAGAGAAAAAGTAGTCCTTCCCGTTATGTTTAAATTGAGCTGTTTCAATAAAAGGCAATACAGGAGGTTGGCATTAGTCTGTAACTTTATCACCCAGCCATCCACAGATAAAAACAGTCAAACACTGTATTTTTTTTCTTTTGTAATTTATGTATTTCTTTACTTGAACTGCCCATTTTTTACTTAGAACAAGGGAGAGGGAGTGTGTACCCATGCAGTTTCACTTACAGCAACGAGGAGTGAGGCTGTCCCCTTCTGTGCTATGTATTTAGTGTGCTATTTGCCTTTCAAAGATAGTAACCTTTATTTTTGTTTATGTACTTTCATTTTTTTGGGGAGAGGATCTTTTCTAAAAGGCTGTCTGGACTGGTAGCGAGCATGTCTGTCAGAGGCCACCATATTTCAATAATTTCCTACTTCATGTTTTTCTAAAGGTAAGGTTCGTGGTCAAAAAATGGAAGATTTTTTCCTTGTGGCTCACAATAATGTGGTCCCATTTTAATTTTGCATTATTAAGGATGGAATCATACTTCAGATGACATGGGGGGGATCGTGCCGAGGAATACAGTGTTGATGGATGAAATGAAGAAGGCAGTGGAGAGTTCAGGCAAGGTGCCGCAGTGAGAAATCAGCTGGCTGTCAAAAATGTTTATCAACAGAAACTACAGTAAAGGTGAGACAGATGAGAGTGCAAGTTTAAGTATGTGAAATGTTGTGCCTGCGTTTGGGATATGTGTCTCTGAGACGGGATTTCTGTTCAAGCTGACTGGCTAGTACACTCTCCATGACAAAACTTGCGTTCCCAGTGGCAGAGTGGTAAGAGTCTCAATTTTTTAAACGAGTTCACAGGGGTGATTTTTTATTAGTGCCTTTATTTGTTGTAGGTTTCTTCCCAAGAGTATTTGTGGTGAGGCTCACAGGGTGGTATAAGTCTCACTTAGAGGACTGCACATCGTGCTGTCTAACTGGTGCTGTGTTTCAGGCTGCTCCTTTGTGATATGTGACCATCTGTGACAGGATTTTCTCTAACAGCAGCTCAGTAATATGGCACTGTTGTGGGGTCAGACTTAGGATGTTAGTGCCTGTTGTAGGGTTATGGGCTAGTAAGGACATGGCTTTGAAGTCGTTTCAGTCAATCAGGTTTTAAGATTTTCTTTGCCCATTTTATAATCTGTGGTATTGACCCATCCTTCTCTATAGTGAATATTGAACAGAAGTACTTCCACCTTTCCTCTACTGTTGTCCAAAAATGATGTTACTTGTCTCAGACAAGTCCTTCTGTCTTGCTTTTTTTCCTGAATGTACTGAAGAAGGTCATACCAACTCCTTGACTCTGTTATTTTCAATTCACCTCCCAGTTTGCCATCTCTCACTTACATACTAGCCAACTGAGGTTTGTCCAGGTAGTTCACTCTATCCTTCTCTTGCTGAGCCTTCTTTGTACTATACCATCAAAACCATATTCTAAAGCATCTTACTAGTGAGGCCCCAATTTCAAAAGTTAAATATTATTAAACTGCCACAAGTTCCAAAATCCTCTACATTGTTTACACTCTAGCAAGGATACACAATCATATTTTTAAAACATCAAAAACTTACTAATAATAAAGGGTTAAAACTGCTGGCATAACAACGTGTATTTAGTTGGTGATTCTGAAAAAATTACATACCAGTTTGATTGGTTATCTCCCCTTTAGAACACAGGATACAGTCAAAACAGCAGACTGGTTCTCCCCGACGAGCTGCTTTACGGTATCCAGGTAGACAGCTGTCACTACAAACAGAACGAGGGGTCTGGAAAGAAAAAGTACGTTGTATTACAGCTATAACAGAGGCAATAGATAGAGAACAGTGTGGGTCTATAAGCATGTGCACTATGACATCTATTCAGAATTTCTGACTTGTCCAGTAAGCATTATTATTATGCTCTCCAAGATGAAGAGTTATTCACCAAGTGTAGTATGAGACAATGAATGATAATGCACTGTAACATCTACTTAGGTTTTCTGATTGACTTCACAGAAGATACAGATGTTCCTCAAAAGAACAGCACTGAAACATTGATCTGGGTGGCTATGTACATTAACTTTGTTGAGCCAATAACAAAGCATCCAGTAAGCTAAGCACCAAGGACCTGGAGTACCACAAATGCCACAGTGCTAAAACATCCAAGTATAATATATGTTTTGATCCAGCAAGATTTATCATGCTACCCATAAAGCAAAGCATTTGATTAAGGAACCTCTGGAGCCCAGAAAGTATGTATACTATATAATCTATACAAAAAATGCTTTGTTGAGCAAATGAGATTTATCACACTATCCACTAAGTAAGTCACTAGATGAAGGGCCCTGTGAGGGCCTGAAATCAGGAGTACTGTACCATACTTAAAATCCATGTGATGATCCAATGAAATAGATCACACTATCCATAAATTAAGGTGACTTTGCGGCCCTGAAATCACGTGTACTACATCATCTATATACTGTGAAATTTCTATGTTGCTCCTATTAGATATATCACACAATCCACAAATCAAGACACCTGATTAAATGAGATAGGAAATTATTTTAACATAGTTAACTGCCCTTCCTTTCCATGACAGTTATGTATTTCTGATATGCACTGACCAAGTTCTAATAAATAACTAACCTAGCTGTGGGATGCCTTTTGATCTACATTGCCAGCTACTGCTCTTTCTTTTCATATTTCTAAGACATTCTATGACATCAATAACACCATTCCATGCTATTCATCTGAATGGCCAGGAATGGTGTTATTCATGTCATAGAATGTTCAGGTGGTATGAAAAGAGAGAACAGAAAATGCTGAGGAGAGAGGGAATCAGGGCAGTAATAAGGCAACAAAAATAATAAAAAAAGATCAAAAACATATATCATATTGATTGGATACTGAAATGACAACAGTAGGGCATCAAAAGGTGTGAAAAACTGTTTCATATCACCTTTAAGGGACCTGTATGGCACTGAAATTCTGAGTACTGTACCATCTATTATAGTAGCACAGTATCAATATAGTTAGGATTGAGCAGGGGGTTCTATGTTAAACCCCAAACATTGCAATTGTATAGCTTTGCAACCATTTAACAGATTTGAATAAACTTTTGCATGACCAGTCTTGGGTCAAGATCTCTTTAATGAGTCAAGATGCATTCCAGTTGGATGTGCAGATTCTGAGATCTTTATAGCAAAAAAAAGGAAAACATTTTTTTTCTTCTTTTTGTTTTGTTTTTGTCATCACCTAATGCTCAGATGGTTTGGAATTTTACTCTGAAATTTACAGGCAAGAGGGGGATTGGCCACAGTGGTGCCTATTGCTGGTTTAATGAAAAAAATATTAATCCATTCAAAGATACAATCATTTGACATTTCAGTTCTAAGCATGCTCAGTACAGTTTTTGGAAAGATGCAATGAAAAAAAGAATTTGGTCCAAATGAAAAAAGATCCATTTTCTTGTGGGGGTAATCCTTTTTCATGTGAAGAAGTTATTTTTTGTAAGGCCACCATCTTGTTTACTTTCATTAAAAAAAAAATTGAAAATCCATAAAAATTAGATCCTTCAGAGATATCAACACATTTATCTTTCTAATCTGGACCCTGTTAGGTGGATTGCAGAGTTATGTTTGGAAACAATCACTGAGACATGTGCTTTTTATACATGTTTAAATCTTTTTTCATATATCCATACGAAAAAGGAATTGAACCATAAAAAAGTATCCCTTCATAATGTACAAAAAAGAATTAGGACTTAGTGTTTTTCAGATACTTTTTTCATATGAAGACATTCATTTTTACATGAACAAAACAACCTCATGAAAAAGGATCCCTTCATACAAAAAATGAATCTGACAAAAACTAAGTCCAAATTCTTTTTTTTTTGTATGAAGGGATCTTTTTAGTGAGTTCTTCTCATTCATACAAAAAAAGTATGTTTTAATACAAAAAAAAGTATTTGGACTTATTGAGATTCTTTATTTCATATGAAGTCTTTGTCTTACAAACGAAAAAAAAAAGCCTCACAAAAAGGGATCCCCAGATACGAAAAAAGAATGTGGACTTCATTTTTCTTTCACATTCTTTTTTCATATTAAGGGATCTTTTTCCCCCAAGGTTGTCTCATTCATACAAATAAGGATCTGTTGGTTTGAAAAAAGAATCTGAATTTATTTTTTTTCGCATTTCAACTTCAACAAGTCATAACTCCCTTAGTATTTGCAGTTACGGGGCAATCTATAAATAAAAACAAAGGTCTTAATGAGTACTAAATGAATAATACATGATACACACCCCCCATAAAAAATTAGTTGCCACTTAAAAAACATAAAAATTAAAAAGTAAAATTTTCCGTAAGATAATATTGGAAGTTTAACACGCCATACAGCCAAGCAAATATATTGCTTTTTGGGAGAAACAGAAGTGAATGTCCCTCTGATAACTATGCTTCCACACCAAGATCAATGTATGCACCTATAGAGGGATGGGAGTGCAGGGCATAGGAAGTGCAGGTCCATAGGACCCTGTGCTTCCATTGGCAAATGGATATGTTCACACAGGTATGGACCTGCGTGAATAAGGATATAATTATACTGTCTTAAACTATAAGGAAATTCTTTGAAAAAACTTTGTTAATTCACCATTTCAGGTTCAGATTAAACTGACAAAAGTAGGGATATGACCCCCACCCTGCAGGTAGTAAAAGGGAAAACAACTACAGTTTCATCTCCCTTGAGTCTTTGCAAATTAGGCCTGGAGTTTTCCATGGGGTTGTCAACACTAATGTTCACCCCATTCTCGCATAGTCTACACATCTCAGCTTCTTTATTGATGGAATTGGGTGAGCATAAGGATTGACAACCCCAAGGAACACCCTAGGACTTATTTGAAAAGACTCAGGAGCTGTGAAACTGTAATGGTTTTTCCTTTAGCTGCCTGCATGGAGGTGTTGGGGTGTTAGGTCTGGAAACCCTAACACCCCATTTCCCTACTTTTGTTGGTTTAACATAAGCCTTGACTGGTGAATTAATGAAGTTTTTCAAAGAATATAAAAGATATAAACAGATCCGGTGAAATTCTTCACATGATCGGGGAGCAGGCCATCATCTCATGGGAGTTATGTAGCAGTGACAGTTTAAGCAATATTGCATGACATTACAGGCCTGAAACCTGCTGTACAACACATTCTGTATACTATATTGGTCCATAAAAATGTGATATTATCCAAGTGAGATACTTTTTTTAATTTAGATTTCTAGGAAACTTCATCATATATAAATCTTCATATTTTAATGAAATAAGGTGACTTTTTTCTTTAATCTGAAATGTTACATGATAAAATTGTTAGTGCTCCCTTTTTCCAGATACAAGCACTTACCACTCAGATCTTCTGTAGTGTTAGCCCATCTTATAAAATGGATAGTGCCCCCCACCACACTGGAATGGTACAGGGAGATTATGCTTGCTTTGCAGCTGGAAAGACATATTGCCTCTATGCAAGATAGATTAAGAACCTATTTGGTGATGTGGGGAAACCTAGAGGCCCTTCTGGTGGCCTGGAAACCCTGATATATTGGCTGAGCCCTGAGCTCTGTGTTTAAGTAATTAAGGTATGTGGCCTGGGAGGGAAGGAGGGGTTGGGGGGATATTAGACACCAGTTTTCATAACTAACTTGTAATGCTGTTTCTGTCTGGTGTACTGAAACTTAATAAAGTTTATTAAATAAAAAAAAATGGATAGTGACAGTCTTGAATTCTGATTGGCTGAGAATACATTCCAGACATGTCTTCTTGAATGCCCCCACCAAAAAAAGGTCCAGAACTAATGGCTAGTTTACTGACTAGAATTCAGAAGCTACCAATCCAGTTTAAAAATCCTGATGTGACAACCACCTCTTTCTCCATTACCTGTTCCCTCACTCACTGGACAAACCTCAGAAACCAGAAACGCAGCATGCTTTGCTGTACAAAACAGTTTTTTAATTTAAAATCCCTGTTGCTGTTCCTCCCCACCCACTCGCTCTACCTCCTGACATGTAAAGTGCCCCTGAGAAACCTGCACTCTATGAATCCCCCTCTTGAACCATTTGCAGCATGAAAATGGTGGCACTTGTATAAACTATCTCCACTGCAGATGGTACCATGCTATCAGTAAGACCACAATAATTTTTTGGTCTTGCCAATGTCCAAGTGACCCATCACAGTTGCTTTGAAATGCAATTGACTTTACACACTTCTGACTCCACACACCTGAATACATACAGCAAAAGAATACAAACTCTGGTCAGAGCCAATATTATATATTAAACAAAATCACAAGTTGAATGAGAGCCTTTTTTCCAGGTAAGATGGCTGCCACACCTGCAGCATTGTGGGAACTGTGGTAGTGGCATATACCAGCCCCAGTTCCTAGCAAGCTGGTCAACAGAAATGATGAAAAATGGATCACATCCAGTGGCCAGGAGCTAGTTTAATGCTTGCCTATAGCAAGAGGGTTTGGAAGATCTCTTGAACATGGAATGGTCTACCCCTGTCTAGGGAACATGTTGGTGCATTGAATAGCCCATTAAAAGTAGCACTGAGCTTCTTGGGGCTGCTCTTATGTGTGCTGCATTTAGCTGTCCTCTGCACTATTGGTGGCCAGTCTGCTGTGATTACCAAGTTGCACATTCGTGAGTGACTGCACATGTGTAAACACCGTGCCATGCATAAGATGACCCTTATATTTATTAGTCATGTGCAAGTGCCATTCCTTCAGTTGTCTTGCATGAGACATGATGTGCACTCTATGGGGGATTATGTATTTAACAATGTATTGAATTAGTAGCTTGGAGCTAGTGACTGGGGTGATCATAGGAAGAAGAAGGGGAGAGGTAGGTGTAGTTGCGGGATCGCCATTTTGTACCATTGGTTTAAAAAAAGCGCAGTGGTACAAGGGTTTCATATTCAGTACTGAATCACAAAAATTGGAGCCAGAAGTGAACTGGAAGTGAGGGCTGGAGCAAACAAATAGTGCAGAGGGGGGAAGGGGGAGACCTGAAGGAACAACAAGGTGCTGAATGGAGAGGACTGCATGTGCTTCAATTCCACTGTGGAAGGACACAGTCTAGGTCTCCAGTTACATGCTTCCACAACCCTATTCTGTCTCTGTGTAACAGCAAGATGTCTGCACAGCTCCACTATGCAGCTGTGAAAAGAGCTCAGCTCTGTGACAGCTCCAAAATAAGTAATAACTAGAAAAGAAAAATGCTCTCACCTATCACTGTCTTTGGACCTCTTTCCAATTACAAAATATTTTATAGACAAGTGAAGTACACAAAAATCCCCTTATTATTTATCGTATTTGAAAACACACTTTCTGTAGTAGTATAATATAACCATCAACAGACTGGATTGGTCCCCGACTCTGTTGACTACAATTCTGTAAAAACAACAGTTCACAGCAATTTCATAAAAATGTGAAGAACAATGACCAACATGTTATGAAGTACTTGTTTATCACCCTCCTTACTAAATTTACAAGTCTGACTACCTTGCCTTCTACTTGCCTTTGTGACATGCTCCGTAATATAGTGCGAAGCTTGCAGAACATTTGATGTGAAGCCTTTGAGTTGTTATGGAAACTAAGGAGGAGCACGACGTCTAAACTCTGACTGCAATTTTTGCTTGATGAAAGCAACATGGAAGACTAGCAAGTAAACCTGAGGTTGCTGTGTGCTAGGTCTGTGGTTTTCTGTTTACAGAAAGAAAAGGTGGGTTATTTAACATTTACCAAAGCTAGCCACTGATGTTTGAAAAGAATGATTAGCAACTGAAAATGTGTTTTAGAATGTTAAGTTAATAATAGGATGGTGTATGCATCAGCAATTGTATTTACACTATTGCAGTAATTAGAGGTGATATTCAGAAGAAATGGTAATTGAACCATATAGTTGTGAGTGGTTGTTGCTGGAAATGTTTTACTAAGAGCAGGCACTTGTGTTTAGATATGAGACTGTAGAAATCAAGCTAAGCTTTGTTTGGGCATGGGTACTGTTATTGTGACATCACTAATGTTTCACACCATAATTTTACATTCTGTAGTGTGGGCTACAGCATAATGAAATCAAGAAGTATGTGGTGATGGTGAAGGTGTATTAGTAGTTCATTTCTGAACTCTAGCTATTTTACTGGTATGCAGTCAAGTTTCAGAAAAGAGTGTAGTGGTGGGTGGGAGGGTGGTTATCTGACTCAGTGCTGAATCACAATGATTGGCACTGTAAGTAAACTTGAGCATAGGAGGAAAAAACTAGCATGGCATAGTGGTGGGAGAAGACATAGTAGGACAGCACTGTGCTGAATGGGGAGGATGACATATGCTTTGATTCCATTGTGGAAGGACACAGTTGAGTTATCTGATCACATGCTTCCACAGCCCCCTTCTGTCTCTGTAAAACAGCAAAACTTCTGTATAGCTCTACTATGAAGCTGTATAAAGGGCTCAGCACTCTGACAACTCCAAAATAAATAATAATAAAAAAAGAAAAAACTCTCACATCTGTCACAAATAAACAAAAACAGTGTAGATATAAATAAAAGTGTTCTTGCAGCCGCCTCTTTTGCATACCATAGTGGTAACGTACCCTCTAATGACAAAAGAGGAGGAACTATTCAGCACCAAAAATAAGCATTCTTTATATACCAGTATATAATAAATCATTTTTGAAACAGTTATAAAATGTTTTTACCTGTACTAATTTTGTGAGCACAATAACACACTCCACTATCAGAGCATAATTCACACCCCATTGTGTGTTACTGCTTAATTCTCTAAAGCAGCGAGACCTTACTCAATCCCTGCACCTATTCCTTTCTGAGAGGACTTCTTCTTGGAGGTCACATATCAGGAACTAAAGCCCTCACATCTAAAGTATCTGAACACATAACATGTTCAACATCTATAGATATTTGTCCTAGCTTAAAGAGCCAGTGTACTGCCTAAAAGTAATATCAGTTTTTAGAAGCAGACAACCAGTAACCTTTTATACCTGAGGTAGGTTTGTCAGAACTTGTTCTGTAAAAATTCAAACCATGCTTGAACTCTGGTGTTTGAGTTCTAATGAAGAAACTGGACAATAGAGGGCTCACAGTACAGTTCAAGCTTGCATTGAAACATAGAAACTGGTGGCAGATGAGGTCCAATTAGCAATCCAGTCTGCCTTTTTTCATTGTGCTGCTTTCGCTGCAGATTCTTCTTGGTCTATGGCACCTTTTGTTCCATACCTTTCCTACACGTAATGATTCCTTCGTGCCTATCCCAGGCTTTGTTTGAATCACACCACTATTTTTGGCCCCTCTACCATCACTTAAAGATGGTGCCAGGCATTCACAACACTTTCTTCAATACAAAATAATTTTATTTTCATAACATCCAACAATGCCCTACGCTTCGAGAATACCCTTCATCCGGGAGTCTGATTCTAGTAATAAAAACATATATATCACAATATTATATACATTTTAAAGTTGTGAATGAATGCTTACAGTACACACTGCAAGCCTGTTGGTCAACAGGGTCTACCAATTGGCTTATAGGTGTACTGTATGCTGTCATTCACTGACAGCAAAGTTGGCAGGCAGCCTTGGTGGTTTTCAGGTGGGTTGTGCTGCCCGCCAACCTTTAGCACTAGCTGGGACTGGGGGAGCAGGGTGGGGAAGGGTGCCTGAGTGGGTTGGGGGCCCACTGGACCACCAGGGTTACGTAGGCCTTCTCGATGTCTCTGTTATCGGGTTGGGGCAGGGTGGAGGGTTACAATTCACTACCAGAGAGGTGTGACACTGTTGAGTACAGTACGGGGATATGGGCAGGGTAGGGAGGACACTGGACTACTAGGGTTTTTTTGGGTGTGTGTCTCTGTGAACTGGGATATGGGTGGGGAGGGGAGTACCAATGGATTAACAATGGTTCATGGTGCGCTGAGTATCATTTATGGGGATACGGGTAGGGGGGTGCTGCTAGACTACCAGGGAGTTACGGCTAACATTGGTTATTTCTGGGACTACGGGCAGGGTAGGTGGGGATGCTGGACTGCCAGGGGAGTCAGATTGCCATGCTACTGTCTGCAGTACAGAAGCCTGCCTGTGGGCAGCCTCACACTTATCTCTACTGTGTGTAGACTTATCTTTTGGATGTGCATCTCCAGACTTACTCTGGAGCTGCACCTCTAGAGTGGATTGTGAATAGACCTGCACCCCGTATGCATGGGCACACCCCCTGCACAACCACTCTAGATGTGCTGCATAACATTATGGGAGGTGTGCAGAACATCTGCAATGAGCTGGCACATCAGTGCCTTTGCAGAATCGCACTTGTGCACAAGTCGGGGATGTGCTGGTTCTTTCCCTTTTGTGAATCCTACCCTTATGTTCAGTGTGCATAACTTTGTCTTGAAGTGAATGGACTTTTTTGGCTACTGTCTGTTGGACGGCTCCAACTGCTCATTCCCCTAAATTTGTGGACTTCAGGACAGTCCAGTGCTTTTTTATTGTTTTCTTAATGTCAAAAAATATATCATTGTACTTCAAAGTCAACATTATTTTTCATTTTCCACTGTTTGTACTGATTCATGTTCAAATGGTATTAGTAATGTCTCCCTCTGTTTTTGTTGCTTCTTCATTTTAGTGTCAAAAAGAGTTTTGTCCCCCTTCCAGTCATCCGAGCGAGACCATCAATAGGGTGCCATATTTCAAAATTCACCATCCCTTCCATGAGGTCCGCTCCCCCCAGAGTTTGAATAATTAGTTGGGGGGGGGCGTGGGGGCACAGACCCCCAGAAAGGGGTGTGTGGGCAGTGCAGCCCCTTGCATTAAAAGTGGGAGGTGAATTAAAATCCCTGGCACCCTAATGATGGGTGCACACAGATTGGCATGTTCCAGTGGTGGAACCTTTTTGTCATTGTAACCTCTTCCTCGAATCGTATTTCCATCTCTTGCACATATTCTTCCAGGTCTTTCTGTAATGAACAATTTTGTTTTACCTTCAGAAATTGGATGTAAGGTATTGATTCAATCAACATTTTTGGGTGGAAGCTATCTGTTTGTAAGATAATGTTTCTGTCTATCTCTTTCCTGAAAAGTTTAGTGCATATTTAACTTTCATGTTTAAAATTCATGACGTCCAGGAAATAAATTTCTTGTCTGTCATGGTTCATTGTGAACCTTAAATGGACATTTCTTGTGTTTCAAAAACTATGAAATAATGATTAATTTTCTTCATTACCCTGCCAAATAACTACCTCATGATCAATTAGATGTTTCCACTGAATTGTCTTGTCCCAGAACTGATTATTGTTATGTATAAATCCTCAAAATCATTTATGTACAAGTTAGCATACTATTTACTCACATCTCTCCTGAACCTGTCCTCCCTCCAGCTTCATATCACAACCCCTTGTTTTAGAGCACCCTTTCCTCTAAAAAATACCTCTCACCTAAACCTTATTCATCCTGGTGAGGTAATTAAAGTTCTTGATCATATCATCCTCTCCCTCCTTTGCTCCTGGTTGTACATGTTGAATTCCTTTAATCTCTCTTGCAGGGCATTTTGTGCAGGGCCTGTACAATCATGGTAGATCTCTTCTGGACCATACCTACTCTGTCTACATCTTTCCTGAGATGTGGTCTCCAAAACAGGACACAGTACTCCAGGTGGGGTCTTACTAATGACCTATATAGGGACAACACCACTTTCCTCTTCCCCCAGCATCCCACTAGCTGTCTTGATCAGTTTGTTGCATTGTCTGACCACCTTCAGGTCATCCAGTATGATTACCCCCCAAGTCCCTTTCCTGTTTGGTCATTACAAGTATCTCTCACACGTTTTGTATTGCCCCCCCTGAAGGTTTCTGTGAACCAAGTGTATTATGTTGCACTGTTTTGCACTGAACATTAGCTGACACACTTTTGACCACTCCTCCAGTTCATTTACATTTCTTTATCCTTTGTACCTCCCCAGAGTGCCCAATCTGTTGCAGATCTTGGTGTCATCCATTAAGAGACAGAGTTTCCCTTCCAGTTCCTCTGCTATATAGCTAATGAAGACATTAAGAGTACAGAACCTGGTGGTACCCTGCTGGTCACTCTCCCTTCCTCTGAGTAAACTCCATTTACAATCACCCTCTGTGTCCTAACTTCTAACCTGTTTCATACCCAGGTTACTACCTTATAGCCCATCCTCATGCTACCCAACTTGTTCACCAGCTTCCTATGTGGAATAGTGTAAAAGGCCTTGCTGAAGTTCAGGTAGGCAACGCTCACTGCATCTCCCTAATCCAACATCTTAGTTTACCCAGACAAAAAAATCTATTTGATTTGTTTGGTATGACCTCCTGTCTGTGAGTCCATGCTGCCTCATGTCCTGCAGTCCACTGGATTGTAGGTGTTCCATGATTTTTTCCTTTCTAATTTCCCCACTACAGATGTCAGGCTGACAGGCCTATAGTTTCCTGCCTCCTCCTTGCTACCACTTTTGCGAAGTGGGTCTGTGTCTGCTCTTCTCCCGTCCTCTGAGTTCATGCTGGTCTCCAGTGAACTGTTAAATAAGTCTGAAAGGGGTGTAGCCAGCACTTCTCTGAGTCCCTTCAGCACTCTTGCATGCATTCCATCTGGCCCCATTGCTTTGTCCACAGTCAGATTAGCGAGTGCTTTCCTGACCCTCTCCTTAGAAAAAGGACAGGTGTACAATTCCCTCACCGGCAAGCCCTTCTACTGTGAAAACTGACCAGATGTATTTATTTAAAATATTTGCATTTTCATGGTCCTCCTCTATACAGCCCCTCCTTTCTTTTTTAACCATACAATTCTTCTCTTTGTCTTCTTTTTCTCACTTATATACCTAAAAAAGTCTTGTCCCCCTTCAATACTGTCTGTGCTATTCTTTCCTCAGCGTGTGCCTTTGTGCTCCTTATTGCTTTGCCTGCCTCCATCATTTTCTCCAGATACAGTTCCCTATCCTCTTCTCTCTGGGCCTCCTTATACCTTCTAGATGCCACTAGTTTTGCCCTTACCTTTTCTGCTACTTCCCTCAAGATCCATAATGGCCTCCTCCTCCTTTTGCTTTCTTACATGACATACAGGTTTGTTGCCTTTACCATCCCCTATTTTAATCTGATCTATTTGTCCTCCACCCCACCCAGGACATCTCCCACCACCAGCTCCTCTCAGAGGCATTCCCCCATTTTTACAAAGTCAGCCCTTCTGAAATACAGGACCCTTGCCCCTGTGCAGTTGGATTCCACTGCTGTTCTTATATTAAATCACATTATTAGATGAACACTGCTACCCAGATAACTTCCCACTCTGATATCTGCAACACTGTCCCTGTTAGCAAGCACCAGGTCCAATATTGCCCCACACTGGGTTAGTTCACTGACTAACTGCTGAGGAATGCCCCTGCAGGGAGTCCAGGATGTCTTCACTTCTAGCTGATGCTGCAGAAGGGAGGATCCACTCTACATCTGGCAGATTAAAGTCCCATGCCAACACAAACTCCCCCTTTTTAGACTAAGATATGTTGAAAGACATAGGCAAAATGGTTAAGTTCTGTCCCTGGGCTGGAGACCTGTATACACTCCTATCTGAATGGGGGCTCAGTTTCCTGACTAGAAGTTGACCCACAACACCTAGACCCACTGAATTCCCAGTACCTCTATCACTTTTCTGTTTTCCTTAACATAAAGCACCACTCATTCAGTTTTCCTTCATATCTAGTCTTTTCTGAACATTGCGCCGCTAAGTATGACCATTTCCCAGTCATGGCTGTCAGTATACCATGTTTCAGTGATGGCTGCAATATCCAGGACTGCCTCATCGAAGGTGGCCTCCAAGTCTTGCATCTTATTTTCCGGACTTCTAGAATATGCACACATGGCTGTCCAGATTTTGTTAGTCCTTCTCTTGTCTCTTCCCACTTTTGCTAGCACTTCCCCCTTCCTCATCTTTTTATATTGCCTGCTTCTCTTTTCCCCTGCCTCCTATGCTGATCCTTTTCTACCTCGAATGCCTTTTTTTCTGGTGGGAATCATTTCTCTCAGGATTTCTCTAACCTCCATCACTGTCTGTGGGGGGAGGTCAGTTGACTTCTGCTACCCCCCCGGCTAGTTTAAATGTCCATTGAAGTAACATTTTAACCATCCACTGAGGAATGTTGTTCCCTTCCTGGATGGATGCAGGCCATTCCCCTTGGATAAGCTTGAATCCTTCCAGATGGAGCCCAGGTCCACAATATACCTATAAAGTTCCTGTCTGCACCATTCCTTCAGCCATGAGTTGAAGGCGCTGATTGGTAGCACTTCATTAACAGGTTTGTTAATGTTTTGTGCTTACAGATTACTGCTGTAATCTCTGATTAAAATTGTTTTCACAAGGCATATCTTCTGTTACTGCTTTATTTTTCTCTGCAGCAAAGTGTCTTTTGCAGGGTATATCTTCTGTGAAATTGTTACAGGTGGTGCGTACAAGGTTTACAGTTTTATTTATCATTAAGCTAAGCTTTCAGGGCTACTGCATTTGTTGTTGGTTAATTGTTTCTGCTCTTATCTCCTTGTTTCCTTCTTCTGTGGTTCTTCCTTTTTGGCAGGGGAAGGGCCAGCTACCCACCCCCATCCCCAACCACCCCATGCTACACTCTTTTTATTGAGTAGCACAGTCGTGACAATTCCTGTAGCAAAGCAGGAAGGGGAGGATCAGAGAGGTAACCACACAGTGACCTCATTTACAGGGGCACAACTAATTTAACTTGTTACAGCAACTTATACAAAAACAAAAACAAGCAAACAAAACAAAATATTACTTTTGCTTTCATTTTCCTCCTTCTAATTACTCAGACCAGGTTATAAACTCAACGGCTCAACTGGAATGGATATTATTAACTGCAGGCACTGTGGGACACTTCCCAAAGGGTAGTTATACAGGATTTAGGATGCTGTCCTACATGCCAGACCATTGAAGATTTAAGGGCTCAGCTCCAGGCAGCATGGGCAAAGATTGCACACCTCAAATCGCATATTCAGGAGGAAATATATTATAAGAACTGCCTGCCATTTCCCCAACATCTAACTGAAGCACCTCGACCACAGAGGATAGTTGGTCCAAGAGGTTAGCAGGTGGTTAGGAGGGGCAGATCGAGTGCCCCATCACTCAATGCTCTCCAATATATCACCTTCACAAGCCATATAAAAACTACAAACAGGTATCTACCTCCATCTCCAAAATCAATCAAAGGGATAGAGGACACTGCAGAGCAGGGCTCTGCTATACAGGAGCTAGCTCTATAAAACTAGTTCAAAACAGGGACCAAAACAAAAAAAAAATCAAAAAGGAAACCCAAAACACTTCTAATCATAGGAGACTCTGTGATTCAGAAAGTTGATAGTGTACCTTCCTCCAGCTGGGGGTAATGATCAGATGTCTCCCAGGTACATCAGCATGGAGAGACACTGACTGCATTGCTAAAACTGTCCAGGAAGCAGGAGAAAACATAGATGTCCTGGTACACATAGGGACTAACGATCTCACCAGCCAATCAGTTGTGGAGACCAAGGAACACCTGACCTTTGAAACATAGACATAGACATAGAAACATAGTATTTGACGGCAGATAAGGACCGCTTGGCCCACCCAGTCTGCCCATTTTCCTACCTAACAGATAAGCTGCAGATCCTAGTTAACCAACAGCTTACTTCCTCCTACACCCCACTAGGACTGCCTTATGCCTGTCTCATGCATTCTTGAAGTCCCCCACTGTTCTTGACTCCACAACCTCCTCAGGAGGCTGTTCCATGCATCCACAACCCTCTCAGTGAAAAATACCTCACATTACCTCTGAGCTGTGCCTCTCTATCTTCAAATTGTGCCCCTTGTTCTTGCACATCTCTTTTCTGGAAGATGCTGCCCTCTTGGACTTTGTTAATTCCCTTGAGGTACTTGAAAGTTTCTATCATGTCCCCTCTCTCCCTTCTTTCCTCAAGGGTATACATTTTAAGCTCCTTTAGTCTTTCTTCGTATGTCTTCTGGTGCAGACACTGCACCATTTTGATTGCCCTCCTCTGGACAGCCTCCACTCTGTCTATGTCTTTGCTGAGATTGGGTCTCCAGAACTGCACACAGTACTCCAGATGGGGTCTCACCAGCTGTCTGTACAGAGGGATAACAACTTCCTGTTTTCTACTACTGATGCCTCTTCCTATGCATCCCAGAATCCCCCCAGCCTTCCTTACTGCCTTCTCACATTGCTTGCCCACCTTTAGGTCATCTGATATAATTACCCCCAGGTCCCTTTCTACTTTTACTGTTGTCAGTATCTCACCCCCCATTGTGTACGCTTCCCCTGGGTTTTTGTTTCCCATGTGCATTGCCTTGCACTTCTTTGCATTGAATCTGAACTGCCATACATTTGACCATTCCTCCAACCTTGCCATGTTTCTTCTCATCCTTTCCACTCCATCTTGTGTATCAACCCTGTTGCAGATATTTGTGTCATCTGCAAAGAGACATACTTTCCCTTCCAGTTTCTCTGCAATGTCACTTATAAAGACATTAAAAAGGACCGGTCCCAGTACTGAACCCTGCGGTAACCCACTAGTAACCCTCCTTTCTTCACTGTGTACTCCATTTACTACTACCCTTTGCGTCCTGTTGTCTAGCCAATTTTTACACCAGGTTACCACCTTGGGACCCTCCAAGGCTGGCTATCTTGTATATTAATCTTTGTGTGGACTGTATCAAATGCCTTGCTAAAATCTAGGTAGGCCATGTCCACAGCCCCTCCTGGTCTACTTTGGTCACCCAGTCAAAGAAATCTATAGATTCATCTGACATGACCTTCCCATCGTGAATCCATGCTGCCTTGGGTCCTGTGCCCCACTGGCCTCTAGGTACTCAACAATTCTTTCCTTTAGAAGTAATTCCATTATTTTCCCTACCACTGAGTTCAAACTAACTGGTCTGTAGTTTCCTGCCTCTGTCCTGCTCCCACTTTTGTGAAGAGGAGTCACATCTGCCCTCCTCCAGTCCTCGGGTACCACCCCATCCTCCCATGATTTGTTAAAGAGAGTAATCAGCCTTGTCACTAGTTCTACCCTTAGTTCTTTTAGAATTAGTGGGTGAATCCCATCAGGCCCCATTGCTTTGTCAACCTTCAATTTTATTAGTTCTTTCAGAATCCTGTCTTCTGTAAATGGACTGGTATCGAACCCCGTCTTCAGAGTGTTTCTCTTGTTTGGTTTAGGTAACTCCCTCTCCTCTTCCTTTGTGAATACTGAGCAGAAATATTCGTTCAGTATCCCTGCTTTTTCACTGCCACCCTCTACCCACGTTCCCTCCCCTTTATTAAGCTTCAGTATCCCTCCTTTGGTCTTTCTTCACTCCCTAATGTACCTATAAAAGGTCCTATCCCCATTCTTAACAGAATTGGCTATCCTTTCCTCAGTTTGGGCCTTTGCTATTCTGACTGCCTTCCCAGCCTCTTTCTGCTTTAACTGATATAGTTCACTGTCCTGCTCCTTCTGTGTTTCCTTATATGTCCTGAATGCTGTCCTTTTCTCCTTAACCTTCCCTGCCACCTCTTTTGAGAACCATAGCGTTTTTTTCCTTCATTGTGTTTTATTGATTTGCTTTACACAAAGGCTTATTGCCTCTGTGATGGCTGTTTTGATCACTCCCCATTCTTCCTCTACCCCTCCTTCTTGCCTGTTTGCTAGTGCTTTTCTGAGGCACTCTCTCATTTTCCCAAAGTCAGCCCTCCTAAAGTCCAGTACTCTTGCTTTTCTGTGGCTTGATTGTATGGCTGTGTTTATCATGAACCACACTGTTTGGTGGTCACTTGTTCCCAGATGGCTACCCACTTCTATATCTGAGATTCTTTCTCCATCCTCATTTGACAGTACCAGGTCTAATATTGCTCCCTCCCGAGTGGGTTCCATTACTAGCTGTCTGAGGCATGCCCCCTGTAAGGAATCAAGAATGACCCTGCTCTTGGATGTGCCTGCAGCAAAGGTGCTCCAGTTAACATCTGGCATATTCAGGTCCCCCATCAACAATGTCTCCCCTTTTTCTGCCATTCTAAGAAAGCCTTCTATCATTTCCTTGTCCATTCTCTCTCCCTGAGATGGGGGTCTGTATACAACCCCCATGCAGATTGTGGTACCATTTCCTGTCTCCAGGGTGACCCAAAGTGCCTCATCTGCTCCCTGTTTATTCTTAGCTCTGTTGCTTTGATCCCTTCCTTTACATAGAGAGCTACTCCTCCTCCTCTTTTACCCTCCCTGTCCCTCCTGTAGATTGTGTATCCTGGTATGTTGACATCCCAGTCATGGTTCTCTGTGTACCATGTTTCTGTGACTGCCACAATATCCAGGCAACCCTCTTCCATCAAGGCCACTAGTTCAGGGAGCTTGTTACACAGACTATGGGCATTGGTACTCATAGTCCTCCACTTTTTGATAGCCTTACCTCTTTTATCCCCATTTCTGTCCTTAGTGCCTTTGCCCTTTTTTACATTTAAATCTGTTCTGCTCCCTAATAACTTCTGTACCTTGGTGTTTACCTCACTAATCACCATGTTTTGATAGGAGACAAACTGCCATCCATTTCATCTGGCATCTCCTTCTCTGAGATCCTGCTGGTTTGGGAGAGGGAAGCAGATGGATGGAAGGTCAGACAAGGGGAGATAGAGGAGCTAAACATGTGGCTCAAGGGCTGGTTCTAAGACAAAGAACACAAATTTGAGAGTAACTGGCAACAGTTTCTAGGAATGAAAGTTATTTAAATTTGATGGACTGCATCTGACTGAGGAGGGAGTCAGTGCATTGGGGCAGAAGTTTGATGTCTTTGCATAATATTTAAACTAGCCAATGGGGAGAGGGGTGCAGCACCCAATACATTGAATGAGAAGACCACCCCCCCAGCTAGTGATCAAACAGGAGTTTATCATGTTTGTAGTTCATTTGCATCACCAGGTAAGGAAAAAGGTCTGGCTCTCCATACAATACGCAAGGAAAATGATGGACCTCACCCAACAACTAACGCACTGAAAACTGTCCAATGGAAAATCAAGTACACATATGCCTGCAGTCTGGGAAACAAGATCCCAGACATGCAGGTAACAATGACAGAGACTAAACTGGACATAGTAGCCATTAACAAGACATGGTTCACCAGTAACCACACTTGGGAGACTTCAGTACCCAGCTATATAGTATTCAGAAGAGACCAAGGTGCAAAAAAGGGGGGAGGGGGAGTAACCCTTTATGTCAATGAAAATATCAAAGCTACAGATATTCAGAATACACATAAGGAGCCAGAAGAACTGTGGGTCACCCTGGGAACACAAAATGGGATAGCCAAAAGAATTGGGATTGTCTACAGGCCTCCAGAGCAGGGGGAGGACATAGACACATTACGGTTAGAAGATGTACAAAATTTGACAGCTAAAGGGGAGGTTCTGATAATGGAAGACTTAAAAATGCCAGATACAAATTGGTCAATACCAGCAGGAACATCCAAAAGAATTAGGCGCATAGTGGATTCTCTGCATGGGGAGGGCCTCAACCAACTGGTTCAACAACCCACAATAGATAGGGCTATCCTAGATCTAGTACTGATTAACATGGAAAGGCTCACACATCTCCAGGTAGAAGGTCACCTGGGGGCCAGTGACAATCACAAGGTATGGTTCAATTTGGCCACTAGAACTAAATCATCCCATTCCAAGGCAAAAATATGGGACTTTAGAGGAGCTGACTTTGATAAGATGGCCAACAGAGTTAAGCTAGCCCTGGCAAGAAGAAATTCAGGTGAGAGGGTACAGGCAAAGTGGGCTAGCATTTAGGATGCAATACTTGAAGCAACATCCCATTGTGTTAGAGAGAAAAGCAAGAGCAAAAGCAGGAGGAAACCACTTTGGTTCTCAGAAACAGTAGCAGAAAAGGTCAAAGTCAAAAGGTTGGCCTTCAGGAAATATAAGGGAATGCAGCATGATGAAGATAGGGAGGCATACCAAACTTCCATAAGGTAAGCAGGGAAGGCAGTAAAGCAGGCAAAGGCCCAAACCAAGGAAACACTAGCACAAACAGTAAAAGAAGGGAACAAGACTTTCTATAGATACATTGGTGAAAGAAGAAAGTCCAGAGGGGGTATTGCTAACATCAAAGGGATAAGGAGAAGTGTGTGAAGGAGGAAAAAGGAAAAGCATCTATCCTAAATAGATACTTCTGCACAGTATTTACTGAAGAGAAGGTATAGGAAGGGCCCACAGCTCAGCAGCATGGACACAGGGGGAAGGAGGTGTGCACAAGTCCCTTCACAAAAGAAAGAGTACTACAAGAGCTCGCTAAGCTCAGGGTGGACAAGGCAAAGGGACCAGATGGCATACATCCCAGGCACTAAAGAACTAAGGGTGGAACTAGCAGAGCTATTATCAGAACTTTTTAGTGAGTCTCTGAGCACAGAAGAGGTCCCAGAAGACTAGAGAAGGGCTCATGTTATCCCACTGCACAAGAATGGTAGCAGGGAGGAGGCAGAGAACTACAAACCAATCAGTCATACCTCAGTAGTGGGCAAGATTATGGAGGCACTCCTTAAGGAAAGAATAGTGCAACACCTGGAATCCATAGGAGCACAGGATCCAAGACAGCATTGATTTACAACAAGAAGGTTCTGTCAAACTAATCTCCTAGATTTCTTTGACTGGGTAACCAGAGTGGTGGACCAAAGGGGTGCAATTAATGTCACCTACCTTGACTTCAGCAAAGCTTTTTATACTGTTTCACAAAGAAGATTGACTAATAAGCTGGGTAGGCTTGGAGTGGGTCAGAAGTTGGTCAACTGGGTGGCAACCTGGTTGCCAGGCAGAACATAGAGAGTGGTGGTGAACGGTATACACACAAAAGAGATGCAAGTCACAAGTGGGGTACCTCAGGTATCAGTATTGGGGCTGGTTCTCTTCAATGTCTTCATCAGTGACATTGCAGAAGGAATGGAGGGTAAGGTTTGCCTGTTTGCAGATGACAACAAGATCTGCAACAGAGTAGATGATCTAGATGGGGTGGGCAGAATGAGAAGAGATCTGGATAAACTGGCAAAAAGGTCAGAAGAGTGGCAACAGGGGTTTAATGCAAAGAAGTGCAAGATCATGCACATAGGGAAGAGAAACCCTGAAGCCACCTATAGATTGGGAGGGGAATTGTTGGCAATCACAAGGGAAGAAAGAAACTTGTGCATCATCATCATAGATACAAAATCACACATGCCCCCACAATGCAAAGCATCATGGGCTGCATATGCAAATCACCGCAGAATGTTATGCTGGTCCAACTTTAAGCAGAATTGCATGGTGCCGAAAGGCCTCTCACACAGTTTGCAAAGGGTGCTAACAGAAGACATAGACACGTGTTTCATCCTACCAGGACTCATCAGTATGCCTCGTCTGTTTGACACCCCAGTGGAATGGACCAGCTACCCCTAAGACAGTATGCCTGGGATATATTGTGGTGAACCCATTAAAATAAAAAACTATTTAAAAGACAAAGAACCTCTGTGCGTAAACACTGAGGCAAGGGTTACCCCAAAGGGCATTTGGCTGGGAAGCCAAGTTTCAAGAAAATACAAAATCACACATGCCCCCACAATGCAAAGCATCATGGGCTGCATATGCAAATCACCACAGAATGTTATGCTGGTCCAACTTTAAGCAGAATTGCATGGTGCCGAAAGGCCTCTCACACAGTTTGCAAAGGGTGCTAACAGAAGACATAGACACGTGTTTCGTCCTACCAGGACTCACCAGTATGCCTCGTCTGTTTGACACCCCAGTGGAATGGACCAGCTACCCCTAAGACAGTATGCCTGGGATATATTGTGGTGAACCCATTAAAATAAAAAACTATTTAAAAGACAAAGAACCTCTGTGAGTCAACACTGAGGCAAGGGTTACCGTAAAGGGCATTTGGCTGGGAAGCCAAGTTTCAAGAAAATACAAAATCACACATGCCCTCACAATGCAAAGCATCATGGGCTGCATATGCAAATCACCACAGAATGTTATGCTGGTCCAACATTAAGCAGAATTGCATGGTGCCGAAAGGCCTCTCACACAGTTTGCAAAGGGTGCTAACAGAAGACATAGACACATGTTTTGTCCTACCAGGACTCATCAGTATGCCTCGTCTGTTTGACACCCCAGTGGAATGGACCAGCTACCCCTAAGGCAGTATGCCTGGGATATATTGTGATGAACCCATTAATAGATGACATAAAACCATACAGGCAGACCATCAAAGCAGTAGGTATGGCTAGGGAGATGTTGGGGAGTATTTGCAGGGATATCACAAGTCTTAAAAGGGAGGTAATACTCCCTCTTTACAAGACACTGGTTAGGCCCCATCTGGAGTACTGCATGCAGGATTGGAGGCCACACCTGCACAAGGACATTAACAAAATGGAGGCAGTTCAGAGAAAGGCAACCAAAATGGCACAGGGACTGCATCACAAAACATATGAGGACAGATTAATGGAGCTCAATATCTATACCCTAGAGCAAAGGAGGGAGAGAGAGGTGACATGATTGAAACATTCAAACACCTTAAGGGCATTAACAAGGTGAAAGAGCCTAACATGTTTCAGTATAAGAAAAATAGCAGAACAAGATGACGTAGCATAAGATTAGAGGGAGGCTGATTAAGGGTTAATGTGAGGAAGTTCTTTTTCACAGAAATGGTGTTGGATGCATGGAATGGCCTTCCTCAGGAAGTGGTGGATATGAATACAGTGTAGGGCTTCAAACAGGCATGGAATAGGGATAAGTGAGCAATACAGATGAATATGGATAGATAGGCCATTGGCAGAGTAAAGGCCTATGGCATATTCATAAGATAGAAAAAATGGGCATACTGGATTGACCTTGTGGTCCTTATCTGCTGTCAACTTCTGTGCTCCTATGTTTCTAAATGCCACAGTGTGTGTTACCTAAAATTACACAGAAGCAGAGCACACACAAACCTCAATTAGATACTCAGGACACCAGTCTCATGTTATAAATTATTTATTGACTACATGAAAAAAAACTTGTTTTTTTATGTAGTCAATAAATATTTTATAACATGAGACTGGTGCTCTTAGTATCTGATTGAAGTTTGTGTGTGTTCTGCTTCTGTGTAATTTTAGTAACCTGTATTAGCATTGCAGCACCTCTGTCCTTGTGCACTCTCTAGCTGTGGTTTTTGCAGTGTGTGTTACCTGTTTAAGACCCTTCCCCAGCTCCCTAACCTGCTCCTGCACTACTCATCTCCCATCCAAAGCTAGGTCATTTTTCCCCATGTGGATAATGACATTCAGCTCCCCATTCCTTCCTATTGCCTTCACAATTCATTGGAAATACTTTCCATTGCTCCAAGCCAATTGACCAGGTAAGCACTTAACCTTCATTTCAACCCCTTCCCTTTCCCCACTTCTATCTCCCTGATAAGAATCTCCCATTAGAAGTTTCTTCTTCCTTCTCTGAGGGCCTCCTTCCTCTGGGACTCCATTCAGGTGTATTCCTATATCCTTACTGTACCGCTTCATGGGTCCTTTCTTGGCAGTCCTGCTCTGCCAGATAGGTGTAATAATTTTTTAGTGGCACTGGATAAGGAGTGTGCTGTCACCCACTCCTCTCAGCCTTCCAGATCCTACCACCCCTGCCCTCCTTAAGCCTACCATAATCCAAACATTCCTCCATTCTGGTATTATTTGAGGTAATGGGGTCTGCTTCGGTGGTTCCTGAGTGCGAGAGATGCTCCCTTTAGGGTTACCACCTTTTAAGAAGCCCAAAGTGAAACATTTCTTGCTAAAAGATGATTTTGCGCAGGACAGTATGTAACCTCAACCAATGCAACATATTTTTTTTTCTATATAATCAGAATTAAGGCTAAGTATTGTAGTTTCTTAGTTGCTTCTTTTGTTTCTTGTCATTTTAGGCTATTTTAGTTAAGGTATTGTAGTTTTCTGCAACATTTAGTGGAAAGTCAGAAAATATTTTCTCATCTATAAAATCAGGACATGTAGTACTTTTCATGTTTTTTTGCAGGTCACAGCTGCCCAAATCTGCACTGTCCTGCGAAAATCAGGACAGGTGGTAACCCTAGCTCCCTTGACTCCTCTGCCACTGCTGGCAAGAGCCTTAAAACCTGTTCCCTCCACCAATAGAGGTGCATGCAGCTTCCAGAAGGCCTCCCTGTAAAATGCTGACCCACGACCACTGCATTGCACCACTCCCTAAATTTATTTTTTCCTGTTCTTCATCTCCTTCCTGTCCTTCTGTCCCAGACCCCAGTAGGGCTATCCTACTACCACCCAATAACCACAAGCCCCTAATACCTGACGCAAGCATTTTGCAGCACATCCTTTTACCCCAATATAACCAGCAACTATTTGTCAATATGCCTCTGATCCCTGAAACACACTAGAACCTAGCAATAGTTTACATGAAATCCCTAAAACCCAGAAACACACTAATACCCAGTAGCAGTTTAAAATAATAAAAAGGAAAAATTAAGCAACTACCCCACTGACATGCTTACCCCCTGATGCCTAGCTAGTCTCCAAAGTACAGCCACCTTAGAACGCAACCCCCAACAGGCTTACCAGGGTAAGGGTCCACTTGTGTTGGCAGGGAGCAGACTGGGTGGCTGCTGGCTACATTGCTGGGCTGACTTCAATGTCCTCTGTGTGTTTGTCCTTCACTCAGGGCAGCAACAGTGTGGGACTGTTTGATGGCCCACTACTTAAGAATGTAACTGCACCACTTCCTTGATCCCAAGCAGTGTCTGGGATTGGCTGCTTTGCAAGGAGGGAGGCATAGCCCTCTTGATTGATTCTTCTGAAGAACCTAAGCTAAGCTTCCTAACTCTGGTCTTTGCATGCTGCTCTAGTGATCAGCGACATTGTCTGTGCAGGCAGGAGGCTCAAATCCTACCTCTTTGTCCATCCATACCAGTGATTTCTTCATCGTCTGCTGCAGGGGGTTTAATTCCCTTTCTTCCACCTCTCCCAATTCCTGGATCACAGGCAGCACCCATGATTGGCTACCGGGTGATGAGGGAGGCATGATCCTCTTCTGATTGGTTCCTCTCTTGAACTTGGTGGAGCTTCCTAGTTCTGGTCTTCAGGTGCTGTTCCAGTGATTGTTGATGTTGTATGGGTGGATGAGACCCTCAGATCCTCCCTTTCTGCCTTTCCATACTGACTTGAAAACACTTTTAATCAGCTCAACTCATCTTAACATTACATGTGCCCAAGTGCGCACCGCCTGATGTTTCCTTGTTGTGCTTGCACATCTGCTGTGGGTGGGTAGTGGTTGAGTGGTCTGGTTTCAGGAGCAGGGCTGTCCAGTCAGCATGAAACTGCTATTTTAAGGACAGTGGGAAGGACAGGAGCTAGGAGGGGGGATTACTGGAATTTATTTTGTAGACCCTCTAAACTCACACAACTTGCATTCAGTTTGAGACTTCAGTTATTTGACTCACAGTTAACTGGTGGTGCATCAAGAATTTGAGCTGACGGCGTAGAGCTGGATTGAGAATAAATGTGTTTCTCATCATAGGACTTGTAATTCTTGGTTACTGGAAAACAAAATCAGGACACAGCAGAGGCAGCTGTGTGCTCTTTGACTGCACTCTACCCAGTGTGTCACCATTTGCAGCCCAGTACTCATATGTCTGCTATCTTTAAATAAATGCCAGCAATATTAACTAAGGGACTTGGGAGGAGAAAAAAATACCGTAGTCATTAAAAAATAAATTGGTGACTTTTGTGTCTTCTACATGGCGTATTGGGCTGGCTATCTTCCTGCTGTGCGTGTATTCTTTAACTGCTGCACTGTACTCAGCGTGTGACCATGTGCAGCACAGCAATACTCATTTGTGTGGTATCTTTCAATAAATGTCAGAAATATTACTGAGCGGAGGGACTCGGGGAATTAGAAAAAAATCTGTTACTCTAACAACAAAAACAAAAAAAACTGTGTCTTGTGCACTCACTGGCCATCATCCTGCTATATGCCCTTTAACTGTTGCACTTTACCCATACCCGGTATGTGACTGTGTGAAGCCCAGCACTATATTGTGTGGTGTCTTTTAAATTAATGCCAGAAATATTTACTGAGAGGAGGGACTCGGGAAGGAGAGAAAAAATCCCTTACTCATTAAAACAAAATCTGGTCAGAGCCAATATGGCTGTGGAAAGATTTTGGGATGCTTTGCATAATGCACAATGCAGATCTGCTGAGTGGTGGTTTCTATGTGGTCTTCCTTTTATAGAAACATAGAAACATAGAATCCAATCTGCCCATACACATTAGCACATTACACATTTAGTCTGGATAGTTCACAGAAGACATAGCATCTTATTTTCAGTAGTGCGCTACATCTACACAATATTATGCTGCATTGCATATGATCAGAACACACTGAAAACAATATTTTACATCTGGACTAGGCTACCCTGAAAAAATACATTATAAATACATTATAAAAATGGTAAAATCATAACCCCACTGAAAGCAAGCTATTGCATTTAATCTGGGGCATACTGAGTAAATACAGTGCAAACATGTGTAAAATGAAGAACCCTATGACAATGAGATGTAGCAGCTCCTCTGAACTATCCACAACACAAACTATAGGATAAGAAATATTTAAAGGAAATCTACTGTAAACTGAACTTCAATGTGTTCACTGACATAAACAAACAGTCTCTTTATTGTTTTATAACATATTAGATTGTGGTGTTTATTTTGAATGAGGCTGGTGTGTGCAATGTGTGTGTGTGTGTGTGTGTGTGTGTGTGTGTGTGTGTGTGTGTGTGTGTTTGCTGTAGCTCAATATATTTGTTTCCCCAAAAAGCATAGTGAAAAATGCCTGCTAATTGCTATATATTTAGCCTGGATAGTTCAGAGAAGACCTGGCATATGTCTGAGACAGTGCTTATCAGATAGTGTCTTAAGAGGTTAAAGAACAGTGTAAATATTTAGATTCTTTGCTGGGAAAGGGTGACATTTATGAGGTATGAATCTTTCTTGAAAGACAATACCTGCCTAACTGAAGCTAGTAGCAAGAACATATTTAAATGCTAAGTATTTAAATGTGCAGGTTGTTGCATTTTGAAGGGGGTAAACAAATCTCCAGTTTAATAGGCAACCAATATTTAACAAGCTGTTTCAGTTTCCTAATGGCCAGCTTGAAGTTCTGTCTCCAGCATTCATGCAGTATTTTATTTCTACTGGCATAGTGATTTGTAGGTGGAAGGAAACATCAAAAACTCTAAAAATGTGTTCCACAGTATTCCATTTTCCCAACTACTGATGACAAGGTGGCTGTGGGCTCCGCCCACAGCCATAAAAGATATAACTACATCTCATACTACGAACATATGAACATATAAAACTTTGCCAGCAGAAGCAGGCCACAATGGTCTGTCTGGTCTGCTGAGGTGCACACCCCAATCTATTTTATTTGAGCTGCTCCCCTTCCTTTCTTCCCTCATTATCGTCCCACTCCCACACTTCCCCCCACCCATCCTCCCTCCCTCCCATTGCAACCCTCTTTTTTATCCTGTCCATCCCTTTTTAAAACTTCTCACTGTGTTCAATGATATCACTTCCTTAGGTATCTCATTCAATTTTGACACCACCCTCTCAGTGAAAAAGTACCCCCTCATTTTCTTTTTACATCTACCCCTGACAAGTTTCAAACTGTGCCCCTTGTTTTCTCCACCCTTTTTAAATTGAGAATCCCTCCTCTCCAACCTTGTTTATACCCTTAAGCTATATGAAGTTTTCTATCATATCTAGTGTTGCAGTGAAATTTAAGTTCACCGGCAAAATTTGCCATGTGAAATGTTTGCCACATTCCCTTATTTCACCCGTAAATATCCCGGGTGCGAAATGCAAACTTTTGCCAATGAGTAGTGGAATTTCGACAAATTTTGCTGCAACACTATCCCCCATTGCAAATACATGGAAGGACTTGATTTAATCTTATGGCCAGCAATTCAAGGCCCGCCACGTAGTAGTTCCAGCAGCTTTGTTCTCCCTGAGCTATGCATAGTCTACCCAGTCAGCACTATTGGCCAGTGGAGTTCTCTTCACTGGTTGCTGTACAATTCCAGTTGGATTATAGGCCAGTTTCAAAGTCCCTAAGATCATGTTTCATTCATTGCCTTCCTGTCTTGCTATATTGGTGCTAGGCAGTCATAACATAGTGTTTCCCTTCATTGATACTAATGAATATAAAACATTTGCTATAACCCATAAAAGGATGGATCTCCTTATAAACTCACTATATGCAGTAAGTGGAGGGTGCGAGTATATGGTCTTCTTTATCATTCATTGTGCATTACAGTTTGTTCCTTTGTGTTAACAATTATAGTAAACTCTGTTGTTTCGCAGCCATTGTCATCTTGAATTGCAATTTAACTCCAAAGATGCCAGTTTGGTAGTGGCACACCCATAAAATCAGGAAAAGACTTTCATCTAGAGCTCCATATTTTGATCAGTCTCAGAATGCAAGCTGTTATATGCCTATCCCTGTCTGTCTGTCTGTCAATGTTTCCCAACTGTTGTTGAGGCAAACGATGTGAGTGCAAAGGATGCTGCTGCTCTCAACTTCTGTGGTTATGGCAGTGCTAGAATCCCTCTGCAGGCAATCTCTGAGCCCTTTACCCCTGATTGCCAGTAGTCCAGCAAGCTGCTTCACTGTGTCCTCATTCAGTGCAGGTCTGTTTAATATTTTGATATAATCCTTGTCCAGATATCATTTGACTTCCCCTCTTTTTCACTCAATGATGTATCTCTCAATCACAAAGTGCTCTGCTGTTTAAATACATCAAATATTAACCACTCTTAATGGTTGCTGTCCCAAGGACTGATATATCAGTCCAGAATCTCTATACATGCTAATGTTGTCAGCAGCTTAAGGGTTAAATTCTCTCTGAACCCCACCCCAGTCTTTTTCTGTTGTGTCAACCCACCACATTCATTATTCCCTGGTGGTCTAGTGGCCCACCCCACACTCCAGTCCAGCAAGTACTGTCCCACCCTGCTCCCTTCCCCATCCTGAAACAGAGTGGGCATCCAGCACACCATCTGCTCTCCTCCATGGCTGATAGCCTGCTCAGATGTGAATGAATGACTGAAAAAGCACATCTGAATGTGCTCATTCATTCATATCTGAGTGGGCTGCTAGCTGTGGAGGAAAGCGGAGGGCTGTGCCAGTGGCCCACTCTGTTTTGAGATGGGGGAAGGAGCAGGGTTGGACAGATGCCTTGGGGGGTGGTAGTGCCACTTTACCACTAGGGAATATGTTAAAAAGCATACTGGGATAGAGGATCGATCAGGGATGGGGACATGCCATAGGTGAAACTGACATGCCTGGCAAACAATTTTTCAAAATGTGAGAATTTCACAAAATGTTTTGGGGGCCAAATATGTCAATTTCACAACACACTAATCACATTCCCCTCTTCCTTCTGTTCTCTAGGGAGTACATTTTGAGCTCCTTCAGGTTCTCCTCATATTGTTTGTTCTCCATGCCCTGGATCATTTTGGTTGCCTTTTGCTGGACCCTCTCCAGCAGTTGAATGTCCTTTTTCAAATAAGGGTGCCTGTACTGCACACAGTACTCTAGGTGTGGCATGCAGTGCACAGCACATATTGGCCATCATTCTGCTATGTGCCTCTGACTTCTGCATTGTACCCAGTACAGTATGTGACTCTATGAAGCCCATCACTCATTTGAGTGGTATCATTATATAAATACCAGAAGTATTTAGAGACTCAGTGAGGGGAGAAAAATCCCTTCCTCATTAAAAAAAATCTGTGTCTTCTGTGACTCCTTTGGTGTGTACAGGATATTGTCCTGCTGCATGTCCTTTGACTGCTGCACTGTAGCCAGTGTGTGGTTGTGTGCCATCCAGTATTCAGGGCATGGTCTTATTTTGCCTAAAAAAGTAAAAAACATATTAAAGAAATATTGAAATATAATATAAAAATAAAAAGACATTTTTTTTCAGTAATGAAACAATATTTTCTTATTCAGAATTACAATTCCTGACATTTCACCTGGCCCTTGTTTGCCTATGCCAAATTCATTCTTTAAGCCTTGAAGCTGGGATCCAACTTTTATTGCATCTTCAGTTAGCTTCCCATTAGCTGCATCACACTGTCATAAAGCCAAAACCAAAACTGTGACGTGTGGCAATTTCACATTGTTTCTAATGCAGGTGCTGTGTACAGATTTCAATAACTGGTGCTATTATGGTTGATGACAAGGAAGAAACATCTGGTGTTGGTGGAACAGGTGTTGGTGGTAGTGGTAATACTGGAGGCAGCAAAAATTACCAAACTATTTAGGGTGATGAAAATATATCAAACAGCAAAACAGCAACAATGAACTGTGGTAAAGGGGATCATTTTAAGAAAATGTGTGCAGCTCCTGGTGTCTGATGTTAATAGAAAACAATGTTTTGTAATGTAAGTTTATACACACACATAGCAATACAACATCACCAGCTTTTCATACGTATGACAGCCATACTCCTAGGGCATCTCTTGGCCCTTCTGACCAAGGCCCCCCACTTTCAAATCCCCCTTTAATCACAGTGTGTGGCAGTGTTGCAGGTCCATTAGACCTCCTTCTGGCTGGTCTAAGTGGAGCCCCTTGCTACATCCATAGTGGGGCTTTCAGAATCTCCAAAAAGGGGATATTGCAGCCCCACCATGGCACAACCCCTGTTTCATCCTGGCACATCCAAATTTAGATTGCAAGGCTGGAGCAGTTCCCCTTTGGCATAGTGGTTCCCCTTTTTGATGCAGACCATGTTCAGAACTGGGAATGACACATCATTTGACATAAAGTGCCACTTGCATCATTTATGTTTGATGCAGGCACCTTGTGTCATTCCCCAGGCTTTGAAAATCAAGCCCCAAATATTTATCAGGCATTAAAAGTGACAGTGATGCTTGCAGGTAAAAATGCAGTGGGTAGAGTTATTCATGTCACAACAGATATGTGGACCAGCAGTCAGAATACAGATTATACATCCCTTACCACTCACTGGCTCAGTTCTTCTTGTGCTGCTTCAAAAACAAACACACCACAGAAAAAATGGTGCTGCTATAAAAAAGTGTGGGCAAAGTCATAGAGTGGCAAATAATGTAATCTCATGGTCTGAAATGTGGCTTTATAGTAAAGGACAATGGAGACAACATCTTGAAATAATACAAAATGGAGCAGCTGATGCATGCTTCATGCTTTGCATAATGCTAACATGTAATTGTCACTGGGTTCCTGAACAATGAGCCACAGACTGATGGTATGATTGCTGTTTGCAAAAAAAGTTGACTAATTTTTCTCATGCAATCAAGGCTATACAGATATTATCCAAACTGGAAAAGAAACACATGCTGTCCCACCAAAAGATGATGCAAAATGTTTCCACTTGTTACAACTCAACTCTGTATACGCTGCACTGCCTATACTGGCTCTACATTTTTTAATTTATTTATTTATTGAATTGTGTTGACCTGGTAGGTCCACTGAGACTAGAAGTCCCTTTTCAAGGGTGACAGGGTGGGTGGGGGATACAGTGGTAACTAACTGAAATTGAACCAGATTAAGCTGTTGGTTGTATTTTTAGTGAATGGGGAAAATGTGGCCAGGACACCGTGGACATTCCCCCACTGCATTGCTGTCAGTAGGGGGAGCTTCTGCCATTCATTTTGCAGAATGACAGTCTGCACCAGGTCTTTGGAGGTGAAGGATGTATTGGAGAGCGAGAAGCTGGAGGTTCTGTCCCTGACCCCAGATGAGGTTCTGCTAAGGGAGGAAGCTGGTGAGCACAGTATGTCTCAGGACCTTGGAAGTGATTTGCACAGTGCAAACTGTGCAGTGGGAGAAATAGATCACAGCAAAATGTCTAAGATGTTCTCCTCTGTGATACAACTACAAACGGAGCAAGAAATATTTTCTTAGACTGTTTCTGGGTTAATTAAGAACCTGCCACTACCTCCACAACACATTTGACAAGTGCAGCTGATTGTCAGCCGCCGGGACTTGCACAGCCAGAGAGGGTGAGTCAGGCTGCTGATGCACTACACAACGGAATGCAGAAGTAAAACACTGCTGACGTGGCTTTCCCTGGTACAGAATGGAGCAAGGAGAAAGCACTGGCAGATGCTGGCTGGGCATTTCAGAATGGAAAATGGATTTCAGATTCAGCTTGAGTTTCCTTTACACCAGAGTCACCAAATCCTCAGGGGTTCCCCAATGCAAGAGAACAGGTGGCTAATATTGGTCAGCAAAAACTGGGTGAAAATCCAAATGGAAAAGATGGAGCTAACAATATGGGAGACAGGGAAGGGGATGAGAGGAGATACAAACATTTCCCCTCCCACCCCATGGAGAGATAAATTCCAAACTGGACTGTGTTTCTCTGACTTATTTAAATGAAATAAACTTGAACAAGCCCCTAGAAGAAACGCGGATCACTTGAGGTACAGAGGGGGTTTGCAAGAACATCTGGATAGATTTTTTGTAGCCAGGAGGCTTTTGAAGGAATCAATGAACTTTCAAGCAGCTGATATTTCTGCCCTAATAAATGTAAGGGGAGAAGACACCTTCGATATCAAACCTCATACATATATGCCCACCCATGTATCATTATCCAAGCCTTATCCCAAACTAAATTGTTTGTTTCTCTCATTAGGTTTTAGGTTTACTGTCCTTTGCCTTGTATATATGTAAATATTTGTACATCTGTCTTACTCAAAAATGATTGTATTTGTGTTTATTCAGTATCATGTTTTTGTATACAACTTGTAACCTTTTTGTTATGACCAATCAGGTCCATCTTGTAAATGAGCTATGCTCAATGATGTTCGCCTGAATAAATAAAGATTTTGATTGATTGATTGATTGATTGATATCAACTTTAATACTTTTGCTGGACTGGATACATTTTGGCTAAACTATGAGACATGCAAAATCATGCCCTTATGGACACCTTTCTGGCAATTCCCATTACAAAACCTCTTTTTAAAACAGTTAATATTATGTTTTAAAATGAAGGTGTCAATGTGGGAGATATAAAGTTTTGGTTAGAAAGCAAATGTACTGTGTTAGGGCTCCCAGAACTCATTATAGATGGGGAAAGGATTTGAACAGGAAGCTGGAAATTTAAAACTAAGCTGCATACATTGGGAGATGAGGTTCAACATATCCCAAACAGTTTTTCTGGGGGGAAGATGGGGGGGGTATGTTTTACCGGGGCAGCTGAAGGCCTGCTACAAATTTGGCAGTAAAAGGCACTTGAGCAGTCCATGTGACAAAATTAAGTGTGCATTATGTGGTGAGTTACATCATGACAGTAGAACATGTAGAAATGCTTTCAGGTGCAACCTTTGTGACGAACAGGGACATGCCTACCACCATTGTCCCTGGGCAGGGCAAAACAGACAATGGGGTCTGGATAAAGAAATCTAAATAAATCAGGCCCAAGATAGCCATAGGCCCCAACCTGAGACAGAAGAAACACTGGAAGTAGGCACTGCTCCTACAAACTCCCATAGCAATAATGAGCCCCAAAGGAATAACCATGATACTCAAAACCCCATGCAGAAAGAAAATTATATAGAGACAGAGTAGACTGGGATAGATACGATGCCCCCTCCCCCAACTCCGGAGTTTCAGACACCACATCCTAAGAGGGTCACTAGGGCCAACACCAAAAAAATTGAACCAGACTACAGGAATTCCTGTATGAAACACCTTTCAGGTATTACAAGAGCAGGAAGGTGACTCTGAATCTGATTTCTCAATCAGGTCAGGGGCTGCTTCTGAAATGGGGTGTGAGGACAAGGGAGGACCTGAGATTTTAGAGCTAAAGAAAAAGAAAGGTCAAGAAAGAAAAAAAGACAAACAATAAACCACTTTTGATATGGCATCCTTGAATCTAGTTTCAATCAACACCTGCAGTATTAAGAACTATAAAAAATTGGATTATTTTTACTTTTGTAAATATGTAACTGCAGATATAATCATGTTGCAGGAAAGTAAATTCACTTCTTTGCAAGACATCAAACAAAGAAAAGAACTATTGGTAGGTTGATCATCCTTTTGGTCCTTTGGAGTGGATGCTGCAGATGGAGTTGGGATTCTTTTCTGTAACACACAGATTCAAATGATAAGACTGGTGGGCATTGTTCCTGGAAGGGCCTTACTACTAGACTGCATATACAAAGGGTATTCTTTGCGCCTAATAAATATATATGCCCCACAAGCTGAAAAAGCTAGAATATACCTATTTCAAGAAATAGAACCTTATTTGTTCACACCTAGGCAAATAATCTGAGGGGGGGAATTTAACTGCAGTCTAGACCTGAAAATCAAAGATCAGGTACAGAAAAAGGTTTACTGTGATACACATGCCTTAAAAAAATCTTAACTAAAACTTCTCTAAAAGATACTTACAGGGAACTGCATCACGAACCAAGGTCCACTTATAGGAGGAGTAGTTATGCCACCAGAATAGATTATTTCTTTATATCAAAAAACTTTATTCGAGCTAAGTTTACCTTGAATTACTGTGAATTTTCAGACCAGTTGGTTCTAAAATGCTGCTTAAATCTATCCGGTATACCTCCAGTAACTTCCGGGTGGAAACTCAATTCTTAAATATTGGAATAAAATAAGGTTCAAATGAACTTGATGGGGGTCCTACACAACAGAAAGTCAGTAGCTGAGAAGTATGATACCTGGGCAGAATGGTGGATGGACAAGAAAACAGAAATAAAAAATGATTTTAAAAATCTAGGGGAAAAAAAACAGGTGGAGGACTATCTCACATACTTAGGCCACAAAAATCAATACTACAAATTAATGTCGCTCCCGAATGCCTCTGATGTACAAATAAAATACCAGATAGAGTAAATAAAATCCCAGATGAAACAGTATCAGTACAGTAGGACTAGAGACTTTAAAGCAGAAATGAACTATGGTTTAAAAAAGACACCTTACTCAGACCCCTATTCAGCATGCAAACAAGTTCTAGACAGGAAGATGATGGAAGGTTTATTAGTTAATAATGGTAATTAAAAAAAACAAACAGATGTCAAGATGTTAGAAATAGTCCGGTGTGCTGTAAAAGAAAAATATGGCCAAGCCTTTCAACCTAAAGTTAAATGAGATGACCGTATAACCTTTCTTCCCCCCCAAACTTACACCCACACAAATTTTGGGAGTTACAGCAACCTATAACTATAGAGGAAGTTAAAATAGAAATTTCTATTTTAAAGGCAGGAATATCCCCTTGAGAAGATGGACGTACCAACGAATTATATAAACTTTTACAGGAAGACTTCAGTAACATACTAGCCCATGTTTACAATGAAATTTTGGAAACAGGAAACACACCCAAGGATTTCTCTGTAGCCCTAATTATATTTTTATATAAAAAGGGAGCAAAACAAAATATAGATAATTGGAGACCAGTTAGCTTACTTATTACTGACTATAAGATTCTTTCAGCAGTACTATGCCATAGACTCCAAACATTATCAAATTTATTGATCCACCCAGTACAAACTTGGTCATTTCCTGACAGAAATATTCAGCAGAACTTAACCCTTTTTATGAAATGTCTGTGAATGCAGCCAAATGATTAAGTTAACATGTAAGGGTATTTATTATCCCTAGATCAAGCTAAAGCAGTTGACAGAGTATCCCATGATTTTTTGTATCAGTTACTGCAGGAATATGGATTTTTCTTAACATTTAGGAAATGGATACGAACCTTATACAAACAGGCAGTAATTTATTCCATGGTAAACAATTTAGTTGGGAAAGGCTTACAGTTTAGAAGAGGAGTAAGACAGGGCTGCCCAATCAGCCCTTTATTATATACCTTTATTTTAGATCCAATAATTAGGGAACTTCTGAATCAGCCAGACATTCAAGGCTTAACACCTTCTATCGAGCTAGAACCCCAAAAATGATCAGTATATGCGGACAATATGTGCCTTCTAATGAACAACAAAAACTCAGGAATTGCTGTACTTAAAACTATGAAGAAATTCAGTGATTTAGCAGGTATTAAAATCAATCAGAGGAAAAGTTCATGGATTTTTTTTGGAGAAGGACCTTATGAACCTAATATAGTGCAGATAAAAATCCTCCACACAACACTTAGAATGTTAGGGTGCATTTTTGGAAATGGGGATTTTGGTAGACTTAAATTGGAGAAATAAAATTGAAATAGGGGAATAAAATGTACAGGTATGGAAAACATGGTCTTTTTCAAAACAAAAGAGGGTAATGATCGTAAAGAAATTCATTCTCCCTATGTTTTTGCATCTCAGTGCTATTTTCTCTCTACCTAAAACTTATGAAACAAGGTCACTAAGCATCTGTTTCCAGATGCTCTGGGGGAGCTTCTTAAATCCTGTGAAGAGAGACTTTACATACCTAAAACACAAACAAGGGGGACTGGGAATGATCAACCCACTGGTATTTTACTTCTCCTTGTTTTTTAAAGCCACCTTCGGGGAAAAGGAGAATTATAAGATCACCCCTGGGATAGTTGGACCTTATATTTACTAAATTATTTTTTACAGAAGTGGGAAAATGAGGTCACAAGAATAAAGGTGAACACAGGAGAACCTTCCCTTTTACATATGACTGCTGCAAAACTGAGAACATGGGGTATTTCTAAAGAAAAAGTACAAGGGCTCAATAGGAAAACACTGTATATGGATATACTGGAAAGGAATTTTCTAGTACAAGTGGACTTTCCAAAATGCTTACCTACAAAAACACACTTAGCTTTAAAGGTACTAAATGATAAGAGAATACCCTTCAGGATGTGGGACGTTGTATGGCTCAGTTGCTACAGGAAATTAGGGGTAAAAGATAATTTAAAACATAAACCTATGGCAGAAAGGCAATGTCTGAGACCAGAATGTGCAGGTATAGAAGAAAAACTAGAGCATTTCTTTTATTTCTTGTAGCTATGCCAAACATGAGACACATCAAATAAAAAACGCCTTGTACTAGGAGACTACTTTGGTTTCTTATCTCAGTACCACCCTTGTACCCTAAACATCATTTTTTGCTAGCATAAAGTTCTATATGTGGCAGGCAAAATGCCAGTTTTCATTACAGCACACCCATACTTTAACATCAGTATTGATTACACATATTGAAATTGCAATCTGGAAACAGAGGGATTTAGAAACAGAGTCTTTAGAAACTCAAAAATGTCAAGGGTATTGGAAACATATTGCTTAGATTTAAGTCAATCAACAGGGTTTTAGGGATGTATTGTTAGTGTTAAACTTTATCTTTCTTCTTGGGAAAATGGGGTTCAATAGGAATTATTGTATATCCTGTTCCATGAAATGTTATTTTCTGTTTTTTCGCTCTTATGTACAATAAATTTGCACTTTTGATGGGTTATGTTTCTTTTCCTCTTGTGTCTTTTGCTTATATGTATATGTCTTAAAATGATGTTATGTTTTTTCTCAAATAAACAATTCCTCTACTCTTTTTGAGAAGTGCCATGGGATCTTTCGTGTCCACCTGAGCAACCACCAGAACAGGTAGACGGGATCTTGGTTTAACATCTCATCTGAAAGACGACACCTCAAGAGTGCAGCACTCCCCTCATGCTACACTACAGTGTCAGTATCAGAATTTAACCCAAGTGCCTGGTGTGGCAATAGAACCCACAGCCTTGTGATATTCTGGACTCAGAGGTGAATGTGCAACCTGCTGAGCCACTAACACTGGCAATATTGCTTTAGTTACATTATTGGTGATGGCATTATCTGAAGGTTCTGACTCCACGGATTGAAAGAGACAGATCTTTAGATACGAACATACAAACATACGAAATTACCAGCAGAAACAGGCCATTTAGTCTATCTAGTCTGCTAGAGTGTGCAGCACTTCAGTCCATTAGACTGTAGCTGCCCCCTCCCTCATATACCTTCTCCCCTCCCATGAGTGAAGATGAGATAAGATGTTGTCTGTATCATGTAAATCTTGAAAAAGAATGTTTGATCACTTCCAAAATTATGACAGATTAGTTACAATGGCAAAATCAAAATACTACATACTTGCAACTCTCTCAGATCCCAGGTTGAAGGCTACAAATCTTCAAAAAACAGATAAAATAGAGCATTTCAAATATTTGTTATTAAATGAGTTACAGCACTCACAAGAGTCAAACACAAACATACACAGTAGCTTCAATCTGTCATCTCCACAACATGCAAGTTCATCTTCATGAAATGCAGGACAGGGAAAGTCACTAAAAGTGAGTAGTATTTCATCCACAACTCAGAGTTCCAACCCTAGTAGCAAGCTAAATCCATAGCAAATCCTTTCACAAATTGTTGCAATAGAAAGTTACACTGATTCTTCTGAGCATTCTCTGCCCATTGTGGTAGACAGTCACCTGAAAGAACCACTTATTCCTATTGATGCATGCCCTTTTGAACACTGGAGAATGAAAAAGTTAATATGGTCCGAGCTGTATGAGAAAGCCTTTAAATATCTTGTTTGTCCTGCAACAAATGTCTCTTCAGAATGCATGTTTAGCACTGCTGGCAATATTGAGACAAACAGTAGTAATAGTTTGTTGCCAGAAAATGTACACATCAACATTTATTAAAGTTAATAAGGCAAGGTTTTCACATCCTTACAAAAGTGTACCTGCTGATCCTGAAGTGATTGCTGCTGTTGTGGATGATGATGGTGACAACTCAGATGGTGGTTGGTGAATACTGTGAGGGTCTGGGGCAAAATTTTTTTTTAAAGAACAGAATTTGATGAAATGTGGTGTCTGTCATTCTACTACCATGAGCCATAGCCACAAAAGACTTTCACCATTTCTGACTCGTGGCAACTGCTTTGTAGATAAAGTCCATTGTCAGCATTATTTTGTACTGGAAAAGTTGAACATCAGTGTGAACAGGACCAATGGCATGAAAGGGACACCATCAATACTTTTTGTATCATATTATTTCTCGTTGAAAATGCATGTTTTAGGATGGATTACCTTCTGTAAAATGTATTGATTGCTGGTTGTTTTATTTACTTCCTTTCTTTATTACAACTTACAGCAGCAAAACAATAAAACGTTTTTCTAAAAGAGCAAGTTTCTGGCATGCTACACTTAATAAAAATGTTAACATGCTTGTCCAATCTATCATACTAGTTTCCAACGCCCTCCCATGTTGTGCATTGCACACTGTCACTTTTTATGTTGGCTTGCCTCACTTGCACGAAGTCAACATCTTCGCGGTAGTGCAGCTTTGGAGGGCATGGCGCTGTTGAAGTAGTCTGGGCGTACATCAGTAGGTGACGTTCCATATCCCCAATCAGTGGCACCACACCATGCATGCTAATGTGGCAAGAAAATCTATAGCGAAAGGTCCATCAGTAACCGGCAAAGCTCACCAGATGCAGCGGCCCTTTCCTGCATGCTTGCAACATTAGCAGCATGGCGGGCGGCCACAAAACGGCTGACCTCGGGGGTGCCCAATCCTCCAGCTGGCATACTGTGGTCACAAATTTGCCGACAGGGGAGCCCACTCCCCGTCGGCATACAGCATCCCCCCATTTCCTATATGCCGAAGGGGGTGCCCAATCTCCCTTGGTTCTTGCCCCCCCGCTTTCATTGTGTGCTGATGGGGGAGCCCACTCCCCATCAGCATAAATCAGCTCCCCCGCAGTTCTTATATGCTGAGAGGGTGCCCAATCAGCCTCACCTCTTGCCTCCTCCCCCGCTGTCATTGTGTGCCAATGGGGGTGCCCAATCCCCGCCGGCATAAATTCACTCCCCAAGCCCCCATTGTCTGCTGACTAGGGTGCCCAATCCCCCATCGGCTGCAGCAACTCACCCCCCAAAACAGTTACGTGGCACATTGGGAGCCCACCCCAGCGTGCCAAGTCCCCTGAAAAAAAAAACTGTCCCACGATGTTCGTTTTTTTTTCTTCCCTGTAACAAAAAAATGGTCCCTCATAGTCTTCTGCCCCCATCCGCACCCACCTGCTGTGCACCCTGCCTCCCCACACCCCCCTCAACCCCCCTCACCCCATACTTACCTCCGGAGTCCGGCGCGACGATCTTCGCTGGACCGGGAACACGCCTGCACTCTTCAAAGCTGACCGTGAACTGAGGAAATGCCGTAAGCTGTATAATGGAATGAATAGGGTTTTTTTCAACTTTGCTGCATATTTTGGGCAGTTGTTGGAATTTTGGCACCAAATTTTCCACATGAGGTATTTGAGGCCCCTCTCTCATGAATTCTATCACTGTCACAGCGTTAATCGGCCTCAAAAGGTGATTTCGCAGTCACTGCACGAAATCACCTTTTGGGACACATTAATGAAATGACAGTGCCAGCGTTCATGAGGTGGCCTCTTAAAACCCCATGTTCCAAATTTGGTGGAAAAAATCCAACAAATGCCTGTTTTATGAGCATGCGTTGTGCAGTTGCTACACAGGCTCATAACTTCGTGAATTCACAATATTTTAATGCCAGATTTTCAGCACTGTCATTTTTGTACACCTCCTTGCGAACAGTACAGCTGTCATTTTCCATGTCCTGCCTGAAATGTATTTCTGCACTTCCAGCATACAATAGCGCAGCTGCTGTGGGAAATCAGTGTTTGGGCCAGATTATGAAAATGACAGTGACACAGCTCGTGAGCAGAGGTCCTAAAATGCCTGTGTTGAAAATCTGGTGATGATACTCCATAAAATGACTGTGTTATAGTGTGTTGGCAGATTACCGCACGCCGCACTGCTGTGCATTTGTGATATTTTACTTGGATTTTTCACTATTGCTATTTTTCCACACCTTCTTGATGAACAGTACAGCTGTCATTTCACATATCCTGCCCAAAATGTGTTTTTGCACTTCCGGCGCAGAATAGTGTGGTCGCTGTGCGAAATCACTTCTTGGGACACTTTGAGGAAATAACAGTGACACTGTACATGAGCAGAGGTGCTAAAATGCCTATGTTGAAAATTTGTGTTGAACACTCCATAAAATGGCAGTGGGTACGCGTGTTGCATATTCTTAACGCACCCCCGCGGTAACTTCAAGAATTTGCTATATTTACATGCCACATTTTCAACACTGCCATTTTTTACGCCTCCTTATGAACTGTACAGCTGTCATTTTTCACATCCTGACCAAAACGTTTTCCGCACTGCAATACCAAACACCCAAAGGGACACCCCAATGCCTGTCAGTCTCTGCAGGGTGGGGGTGGGTTGGCATCAGTTCAGTACTTCACTGCCATGCCTATTATGCATTTCTCTAACTCCTGCACTACCAATGCCAGTGCCAGCAAGACAACATTTGGCATTGACAAATGCTTGTTCTTATTGTCTCGATTCTAACCCTTGCCAGGTTTACAAAGCCATTTCTAAGCCAATTGTGATGGTTATCTTTTTCCTTGAGGAAACAAAAACTTAATTAAAACACTCATAACATGCTCAGTTTTTGGTGGAACTAGAAAATGTTACTACCAAATAAAACTTGAAAATGCCTAGGTACCTTTGATAGTAAAACAAAGTATGTGGTTGCATCTTTTTTTGGGGGGGGGTATCATTGCACTCCTGCTTTAAAACATGGTAGCAGTGTCATTAAATTATATTCAGCTTTGCTTAGTTTGTTTCCATTCCTACTCTGATCAACTCTAATTGCATACCTCCTGAACAATACAAAGCCATACCCAAACTATGCAGCCACTCATAATGCTATGTCTCCTCTCAGTACCCGGTACCATGAGTGGCTGCACTGTGTGAGGATACCCAACAAGGAAAGATGCAGTGGAAGTCGATCAATGGGAGCAACACTGCAAACAAAGCTTGTGGTAACACTAGTATGGGTTGAGGTACTTTCTGTTTTTCACTTTTAAAAAGGAAACAGGAATCAATCAAAATCAAACAGCTAGCTGTATGAACAATCTTTACAGAATGTGACCAACAACAAATGGGGTGTATTTGTTTTTTATATACGGACAATTTAAGGCCTTTATGGGGTTGACATTGTCCCTTCAACATCACATGCCAACTGCAACAATACACTTAATATTCCTGGATATTATGTGGTGAGAAACCCACTTTTTTATCTACAGGATCTGTGAAATATGCATTTTACTTACATGGCAGCTGATACATCATCTTAGATAGTTGTATGTATTATTGCAATTTGCAACAAAAATGATTAGTGTGGGTTTGTTTTAGTTAAAATGTCTTGACATACCCTCAACCAGCTTGCCAAATGCAAGTCACCTGGACCTGATGGCACGATCACTGAACTGTGCCAGCTTATGAGTACGGAAATCATAGGAGGTATTTGGATGCAGTATAATACAGTGGTTTAAGGCTTTGAGTTGCAAATTTGGTGACATCCAGCAGATTAGATCTGGGTTTGAATCCCGCAGCTTCCACTTGCATACTGTGTGATGCTAAGCAAGTCACTTAACTTCCCTGTGCTCCTAGGTACATGTTTTTAAAAAAAAAAAAAAAAAAAAAAAGCTTTCAGCTTAGTGTGCTACTCCTGGTTAAAAAAAAAAAATCAGTGCCTCCCCCAATCTCTGCTCTACAAGAGGCTCATGTGACTGGCATTCTTCCCCCCTACTATGCATGAAGCTCTGATTACCTTCCTAAGAAATCAAATGACTCTTTAAACTGTGCCAACTACTGCCCTATCTCCCTCATTTCTGTCGATAATAAAATTGCAGCCAAGATGCTGGCCACTTGGTTAATGGAGGCCACACCTTCTATTGTTCACCCATCTCAAGTCGGATTTACTAAAGGAAGGGCAGCAGCTGACAATATCAGACTGGTCCTCAATCTTACATGGCTTGCAATGCATTCCCCCACTCCTATGGCAGTGATGGCGGTAGATTTTTCTAAAGCATTCGACTCTGTAAAGTGGCCATACCTACAAGAAATACTCTGACTTTATGGGTTTAGCCCATACTTTAGACAACTGATTCAAGTGCTATATAATGCTCCTCTTGCCAGAATCCTGACCAATAAGGATATCTCCCCCTCCTTTTCTCTACAACAGGGTACTCAGCAAGGGTGCCCATTGTCCCCCCCTACTATTTCTGGTGGCTCTGGACACGCTTACATGGAAGCTGAAAGACACTGAAGAAATTAAGAGCATACAGGTAGGAAGGCACACATATCTGACTGCCTCATATGTGGATGACTTACTCCTCATGCTAACCCACCCAAAGGATTCCCTACATAGTGTCCTTGAGACCCTGAGAGTCTTTGCCCAATTGTCTGGATTGCAAATTAACCAGAACAAAAACAGTGTTCCCCCCTTAATGCAGCCTGTACTGAAGCCTGTCTGAAAGGACTGGATTTAGCCTGGGCCCCACACAGCTTCTCATATCTGGGCATAAATATTCTCTTCAACTGGAAGCAACTAGAGCCAAGGAATTTTGACCCCCTAATATCCCTTTTAACAGTAGAGGTGAACCGCTGTTGCCAGCTTAACCTCTCTCTCCCAGGTAAGGTAGCCATAATCCGAATGCTCCTCCTACCTAGAGTAGCATACCTTCTCAACAACCTTCCCATTACCCGATCGGGTAAAGTTTTCTGCCCCCTCGACAAATTAATGTCATTCTTCCTCTGGGAGGACAAGACACTGAGATGGAGCCACAATAAAATGCAGGCCCACTGGTCTAAGGGGTGTATGGGACTCCCCTGGCTGCAGGGTTATAAATGGTCCTACCTCTCCACTCAGGCCACAAAATGGTTCATCTCTTCTCCTTCTCCACCTGTATTATGGGTACAGCTTGAATCTCAACTTTTGCAGAGCACCCCCCCATGCCTACTGCTAACAAAATTCCCCTATACCTCTCAACAAGTTCAGCCCGGTCATGGCTGAGACCAAGAAAGAGGGCTTTAAACTCATGGCGGCATCCAACTCTTTGAAGAAAGCGCACCCTCTGCCATTTCGATACCTGAACCTATGGCAGAACCAACTCATAACGGTTGACAATAAGCCACTTAACTGGCTGTCATGGGAAAACAAGGGGATTCGAATCATCTAGGATTTATATATGCCCAATTCTTCCACACTCATTTCATACAAGCAGCTTAAAACTCATTACTTTCTCCAATCTAATAGTTTTGGAGATACCTGCAACTCCACAATGTGGTAGCTGGTCACAACTCTCTGACCCCAAATGGCACTGGCTAGCCACCCTGCACTTAAAATCCTCTTTCCTGGGACTAGTAGTGTTGTTCTACAGCACTTGGCATGAGGCACAACCTGACCATAAGGAACCCTGTAGAGCTGCATGGAGTGTAGACTTAAATCTTTCTATCATGCAAGGAACATGGTCTTGATGCCTGCGCCAGGCATATTCCATTTATAAAGATGTTAAGAGTCAACTAATCCAACTCAAAGTTCTCCTTAGGTGGTACCACACCCCTGCCTCTCTTCATTCATGGGGCATTCTCTCTCATGCAGCATGCTGGAGATGTCAACACAGTCTGGCAAATATCTTGCATCTGCTGTTGCATTGTCTGGCCTTGATCCCCTTTTGGTCGGCTGTAGCAATGGACTGTTCTGGTGTGTTGGGGCAACCTATCGATCTCTCTGATCCACTGCTCTTGTTGGGTGACTCTGCCCCTCTGGACCAGCTGGCACCACCACATAGGAGCTTAGTAGCCCTCATGGAGGCTAAAAGGCTGCTACTACTTACTTGGAGGCAAGCCTCACTCCCTCCATCTCCCTATGACACTCTGCTGTAGTCAGACTTGCCACCTTTGAAAGACACACTTATGCTAACAGAGGACAGCTCCCTTTGTACTATTGTAAATGGGAAGCATACCTCAACTCCTGTCTCTGCAGGGCTCCAATCCCCCTTCCCAGGCAACCCTCCCATCTAATGAGGTCAATTGACATGGAAGGCCCTCAGATTATTATGCCTTAAGGACCAAAATCAGGACCACTGTTACACCATTCTCTAGCTCTAACTCTCTTTCTTTATTCCACTGTCAACCTGTCTTTCTGGCTATTTCTAAATACTATCAATAAAGTGATCCTAGATACTTACATATGTGGACCATACTTACATATACTGACCATCAAGATTTTAAATCTTCTTGCTGTGGCAGAGGTAGCAGTCGAAGTTTGAAAATGTGGTGAGGTTCTGGAAAGCTAACTTTGTCATAAGTTTCTGTAAATTGTTATTGTTTGTAAGTTGTGTTTTAAAATTGGCCTAAATCCTTAAGAACTTTCTGGAATAGAGGGACACAAATCCTTAAATCTGTCTGTGCTAGCTGCAGACTGTTCTTGTGGGGGAGGGTCTTTGGCCAGTAACACAGCCAGCCAATCAAGGTTGTTTGCATTTCAGTTAATCTCTGTTTAAAATTCTCACTGAGGCATTTTAAGTCTTCTTGCTGTGGCAGAGGTAGCAGTCGAAGTTTGAAAATGTGATGAGGTTCTGGAAAGCTAACTTTGTCATAAGTTTCTTTGAGTAGTTATTGTTTGTAAGTTGTGTTTTAAAATTGGCCTAAATCCTTAAGAACTTTCTGGAAAGCCCTCCCACCCACCCTTTGCATTAGCTTTTCTTAAATACAGTAGAGCCACTGGGGGTTGAGCGTAAAGGCTGGGAGGGAGGAGTTTAGGGAGTTGAAAACTTCCCCTGTGAGCAAACTCTTAAGGCTAATAGTCAGGTGGGGAAAAGCTTAGCCACTCAAGTGTTGCAAGTTTAAAAGTCTTGGACTACTGGGGAACCTGGTGGCTCACCCAAGGAAACCTACTTGGAGGGGGATGGGACCACATGTCATTAAGGCCGGCATCTTTGGGAGGGTGGTGGGGTGCACAGGGTGTGGGGCAGCCATGATACTGGACTGAGCTTGGAAGTTCGGTGGTTGCCCAGTGTGCTACCAGCTGGCACAGCTTAGGGGGGGAGGTTGAGGGGATTAGGAGACAGCTGGGGGAATGGAGGAGGTATGGTTGGGGAATAGGGCAGGGGCTCTCCCACGGGGTTGCACCAAGCAATAGGAAGGGGGCATAGGGAAAGGAGTGCAGGAGAGTACTCCGGGGTTGCATAGGAGAAATGAGCAGATGGGGCCCAAAAGGAGGACACTACGAAGGAAGCAGGCAGGTAACTGGGGACCCTCACAGATGGGGGCCAAAGGGAGGACATTCTCAGCGAAGTAGACAGATGGCTGGGGCTGGACAGAAGGAAGCAATGGGGGGAGGTGGATCAGACCTTAAGCTCAGTAACTGCTTCAATTCTCTTTTTCTGCTTGAGGATGAGGGGGGTGATGTAGCCATGACTGGGGCAGTTAGAGATGGAAATGGAGTAGGGGGCAGGAGGCAGGGGCTGGATAGCAGGAGGAACAGGGAGGAACTTGGAATGTGGGAAAATGGGGGAAACAGGGGATCAGAGCAGGAGGATGAGGGGGTAGAGGGAGGAAAGCGCAAGGAAAAGGACCAGTTGGGAGGAAAGGGCAAGAAGAAGGACCAGAAGTACAAGGATGATACAGTAAAGGGAGCTGAGGGTTTAGGCCACGGGAGCACGACAAGCAAGGAGGGGCTGAACAGAGACGGGAAGGAAGGGAGGATGAGCCAGGCTAGTTTAGCAGATGGGGGGGAAGGACCAGTTGCAAGCAGTAACAGTGGGGGTAGCGAGGTACAGAAGGATACTCAGGAGGATGAGAGGAATAGGATCAGAGGGGAGGGGGTGGCCAGGGTAAATAAGGAGGGGATGGCAGGTGGCACCCAGATAGGTGGAGTAGCAAGGAGCCGGCTGGGGGGAGGGGCCGGTAGAAAGGATGAAGGACATGGAAAGGGGGGAATGGAGGAAAAGGGGCAGTCAGAGTGCTCCTGTTGGGTGATTCCATGATCAGGGGGATCAAATGGGATAGGGAGGGAGAAGCCTGCCTGGTTAGAACAAAATGCTTCCCTGGACTAACGGTGCACAGGGCCAGACATGAGGTATATCAGCTGGCAAAGGATTGTGGAGGTTCCCTGGACATACTGGTCCACCTGGGTACCAATGACATTGTGGGAAACAGTGAGCTAGAGATACAGGCAAGGTTCAGGGAGCTTGCCAGGGTCTGTCATGCTATAGGATGTGCAACTTCCTTCTTGGAAATCCTGCCAGTGCCCAGGGCTAGTGGGGAACACAAGAGGAAGATTAGAGTGATACACCAGTGGCTCAGGGAGTGGTGTTGGACCAGAGGGTATTGGTTAATGGTGGATTGGGGGGAGACCTGGGAGGATAAGGGGCTGTATGCTAGAGATAGGCTCCATCTCAATTCGGAAGGGAAGGAAATCCTTAAGTTGAAAATAAAGAGGTTCATTAGTGAAAGGTGGGGTTTAAACTTGTGAAGGGGGAGGGATGGGAGAAAAGGCTCTCGAGGGGGGTCTGGTAAAGGAGGGACTTTATCTCCACCCCCTTGGGTAGCTGGAGGAATGCAGGAAAAGGCTGACTGGTAAGGTGCGGACCAGGGGAAGACAAAATCCCCACGGGAACCTGAACAGGGGAAATGGAAGTATAGGGAAAGGGTGGAAGGTAGTCCTGCTATATGACAGTAGCTTGGGCAGTAAAATGCCTGAGCTCCAGGCGATGCTAACTGAGGGAGAGGTGGATGTGGCAGTGGTCACTGAGACCTGGGCCACTGCAGGGCATGACTGGGACCTGAACCTGGAGGGTTACACCATGTTCAGGAAGAACAGGGGGGAAGGAAAGGGTGGAGGAGTAGCAATAATAGTCAAAAACTGCATTGCCACAGGAGGAGTGGAGGAGGTGGAGGGAACTGTGGAGGCAATTTGGGTCACCTTGATAACAAGGGGGGGCCAAGAGAATAAAAATAGGAGTGGTGTACAGACCCCCTGCGCTGGTGGAGGAGCTGGAGGAGAGTCTGGTGGCAGGTGTTGGGAGACACTGCAGATTGGGAAGGGGAAGGGTGGTGGTGTTGGGGGACTTAAACATGCCAGGAACAGACAGGGAGACTATGACTTCCTTGGTGGCCAGGAAACAGAGGTTGTTGGATGTTTTTCAGGATGCGTTCCTAACTCAGCAAGTGGGGGAACTGACCAGGGAGGAGCAGATACTGAATGTGGTCCTGGCAGACAGTGACCAGATTGGGAACCTGGAGGTAAGGGACCCGTTGGTGGGGAGAGACAATGCCACGGTCTGGTTCTGCCTGAACCTAGGAGGGGTAGAAGGCTGCACAAAGACAGAGGTAACTGACTTCAGGGGGTGGATTTCAAGGAAATGGGAAGGATCCTTAAGGAGCACTGAGATGGGATTGGGCAGACATGGATGCTGACAGTAGGTGGGAAATCATCAGAAGAGGGGGTGCAGGATGCTACACCTGTGCAAGAGTAAGACAAAAATGCGGTAGGGCCTGAAAAACCTGCTGGTGGACAAGGGAGGTTCAGGAGGTGGTGAAGGGAAAGAAGGCGGCCTATAGGCAATTCAAGTGCTCAAGGAGTGAAAGGGGCCGAGGGGAGTACGAGCTGATAGCCAGAAGGGCCACTAGGGTGGTGAGGGCGGCTAAGGCAAGGAAGGAGCAGAACCTGGCAAGGGAAATTAGGAGAAGGAACAAGGAGTTCTTTAGATACATTGGGGAAAAAATGAAGGTGAAGGGCAGATTAGCAGGATTAAAACAGGGGAGGGATGGGCACAAGACCCGGGGGAGCTGGCTGAGGTATTAAATGAGTACTTCACCTCAGTTTTCACCAAGGAAAATGGAGGGCTGCATCATACATGGGAGGAGACGGTGAAACTGAGGGGGGCCCTTATCAATCGGTGGGTCTGGGAAGGGGGGCATCACTGGCAGGTGGAGGAAAGGAAAAGCAGGTGGACAAGGTAGCGGAGGTGGAAATCATGGCAGAGAGAGTGAGGGAAGACCTCAGGTCCCTTAAGATAGGGAAAGCACCAGGGCCAGATAAATTACATCCCAGAGTGCTGAAGGAACTGGCAGATGTCCTGGCGAAACCCCTGGCAGGGCTCTCCAGCATCTCTCTGAGGACAGAGTGGGTGCCCCAGGACTGGAAAGTGGCACATATAGTGCCTATCCACAAGGGGGGGATCAAGGGAGGTGGCAGGGAACTACAGGCCAGTCATCCTGACATCAGTGGTGGCAAGGTGATGGAGGGCATTGTCAAGGAGAGACTAGGGGGGTACCTGGAAAAGTTGGGGTGCCTGGATGATAGACAGCATGGATTCGTCCTTGGGAAATCATGTCAAACAAACTTTGTGGAGTTCTATGACTGGGTGACGAGTGCCTTGGACCTGGTTAGACCAGTGGACGTCCTCTTTCTTGACTTCAGCAAGGCATTTGACTCTGTTCCTCATGGGGGCCTGTTGGATAATCTGGGAGAAATGGGGGCGGAGAACCAGATGATCAGTTAGATAGGCAATTGGCTCCAGAACCAGACCCAGAGGGTTGTGGTTGGTGGGATAGTCTCATCCCCAAGGAAGGTCATTAGTGGAGTCCCTCAGGGATCGGTCCTTGGGCCCCTCCAGTTCAACACCTACGTCTCTGACATAAGGAAGGGTATCAGGAGTGAGATGAGTCTTTTTGCAGATGGCTCAAAACTGGGGGGGGTGGTGGATGGGGAGGAGGGAAGGGTGGCCCTACAGAGGGACATGAAGGCTCTGGAAATGTGGTCTAGAAAGCAGAAGCTGAGGTTCAATGCAGGGAAATGCAAGGTACTGCACCTGGGAGCCAGAAACCTGGGCCAAGTGTACACCCTGGGGGGGAAAATGCTACAAGTCTCGACGGCTGAGAGGGACCTGGGGGTGGTGGTGGATATTAAGATGAACAACTCAGAGACTTGTAGGAGGGCAGCAGCAAAGGCCAACAAGATGCTTGGATGCATAGCTAGAGGGCTCACCTCCAGAAGAAGGGAAATGATACTCCCACTGTATAACTACTTGGTGAGGCTGCACCTCGAGTACTGCGTGCAGTTTTGGAGGCCACATTTAAAGAGGGACATTGAACTCCTGGAGAGGGTCCAGAAGAGGGCAACCAAAATGATTTGGGGCTTGGGGGATAGGACCTATGATAAGAGGCTCGAAGAGCTAAATATGTACACATTGGAAAAGAGAAGGGACCGAGGGGACATGATAGAGGTCTTTGGGTACATAAAGGGATAAATAGGGGAGGAGCAGTCAGGGTGCTCCGAAGGAAGGAGGGGGGCAACTAGAGGGCATGGGTGGAAGCTGGAGGGGGGGGAGATTCAGGGGAGAAAGGAAGAGATGCTACTTCACTGAGAGGCTGGTGGACCCATGGAATACATTGCCCAGGGGGCTGGTGGAGGCAGAGATGGTGGAGGGGTTCAAGAGGGGGTGGGACAGGTACAGGGGAAGGGTTCTGGAAGCAAAAACCAGTGCAGCGAGAATATCTGGGACTGGGAAGGGAGAAGCCAGAGAGGGAGAGGAGGGGCAGCAAGGTCAGCTCCCAGGGTGGGGGCTGACCAAACGAGCAGACATGAAAGACCGTTAGACCTATTCTGCTGGCGTTTTAGTATGTTAGTATATAGTCTTTACTTGTTGTTTCATGATATGTGCCTCTATACCCAGCTCATACCTGCATTTAAACCTGTTTTCACTAGAATATAAAAGAATACATGATTGTATGTTGCTATGAACAGAAGTATGTGTAACATTTTGCACTCTGGTAAGGTATATAGATACATAGATACATAGACAGTGTCGGCAGATAAGGGCCTATGGCCCACCCAGTCTGCCCATTTGAGCTTGTAAGTTCAGTTTGTTTTCCTAGAAGTCTGTTGCCCCTTGCCCCTGACCTCCAGGAATTCCTTTATGTCTATCCCATGCATTCTTAAATCCTGTGATTGTTTCAGCCCCCACCACTTCCTCTGGCAGGGTGTTCCACTTGTCCACCACCCATTCTGTGAAGAAATTCTTTCTCATGTTTCCTCTGAATCGTCCTCCCTCCAACTTCATCCCATGCCCTCTAGTCCTGGAACATCTTTTTCGCTTAAAAATAGTGTTTTCCTGCACCCTGTTCCTCCCTGTAAGATACTTGTATGTCTCTATCATATCCCTTCTCTCCCTCCTCTCCTTCAGGGAGCACAGTTCCTTCAACCTGTCTTCATAGGACTTGTGATGCAATCCATGCACCATCTTTGTTGCCCTCCTCTGAACCTTCTCTACCCTGTCTATGTCCTTACGTAGGTATGGTCTCCAGAACTGTACACTGTACTCCAGGTGGGGCCTCACTAGTGTCTTGTATAGCGGAATTATGACCTCCTTTTCTCAGCTGGTGATGCCCTGCCTATACATCCCAGCATCCTATTTGCTTTACCTGCTGCCTTGTTACACTGCTTCCCTACCTTGAGGACATCAGAGATGACAACCCCAAGATCCCTTTCCTGCTTGGTGCATGCTATATCCTCACCCCCCAACTGATATAGTGAGCCAGGGTTTTTGTGCCCCATATGCATTATCTTGCACTTCTTTGCATTGAATTTCAACTGACAAACCCCTGACCATTCTTCAAGTTTCTGCAGGTCGCTTCTCATTCTGTCTACACCGTCTGGTGTGTCTACTCTGTTACAGAGCTTTGTGTCATCAGCGAACAGTGAAATTCTGCCTTCTAGGTCCTGCGCAATGTCACTGATGAAGATGTTGAACAGGACTGGTCCCAGCACTGATCCCTGTGGTACCCCACTGGTCACTCTTCCCTCTGTGGAGTGACAGCCATTTACCACTACCCTCTGTATCCTGCCACCCAGCCAGTTACCTACCCACCACACTACTGTCCTGCCCACACCCATATTCCCCAGTTTGTGTAATAGTCTTCTATGTGGCACAGTGTCAAAGGCCTTGCTGAAGTCCAGATAGGCCATGTCCACTGCCCTCCCCTGATCCACCTCCCTAGTCACCCAGTCAAAAAATTCAACGAGGTTGGTCTGACATGACATCCCCCTGGTGAAACCATGCTGCCTTTTTCCTGTAGTCCATTGACAACTAGATGTTCCACCAATCTCTCCTTCAGAAGTGCTTCCATGATCTTCCCCTCTACCGAGGTGAGGCTGACTGGTCTGTAGTTCCCTGCTTCCTCTTTGTTCCCACTTTTGTATAAGGGGACTACATCTGCTGTTCTCCAGTCTTTGGGTACCTCCCCTGTTTCCAGTGATCGGCTAAACAGGATAGCCAGAGGTTCAGCCACCACCTCTCTTAGTTCTTTAAGGACCCTGGGGTGCACCCCATCTGGCCCCATTGCTTTATCAACTCTTACTACTTTCAGTTCCTTCAGGACCCTTTCTCGTGTAAAGGGACTTGTGTCCATTTCTGCACCATTCTCACCCCTTATACTCCCTTCAGACCCATTATCTTCCTCTTCCTCAGTAAAGACTGAGCAGAAATACCTGTTCAATATGTCAGCTTTACTGTTGTCATCCTCCACGCGGCCCCCATCCTCCCCCTTCAGTGTCACTATCCCTCCCTTTGTCTTTCTTTTTCACTTATGTACCTGTAAAGGTTTTGTCCTCTCTACCCACTGATTTTGCAATGTGTTCTTCTGTCTGAGCTTTGGCTTCCTTACTGACCTCCTGCCTTCCTTTGCTTCTCCTGGTACTTCTCCTATCCCCTTCTGCCTGTGTCTTTTTGTATTGCCTGAATGCAATCTTTCTGGCTTTCACTTTCTTTGCTACCTCTTTGAAAACCATAATGGTCTCTCTTCCTTTTCCTCTTGCTAACCTGCTTAATGCATAATTCTGTTGTTCTTGTAATCCCCATTTTAAATACTGCCCCTGTTCCTCAACCCCTGATTCCTGTCCCATTCCCTTAATGCCTCTTTCAAGTATCTCCCCATTTTCCCAAAGTCGCCCCCCTAAAATCCAGGATCGTGTTTTTGTGTGGTTTCGTTCTGCTCTTTCTGTGATTTCAAACCACAATGACTGGTGGTCACTGTTTCCAGGTGCTCCCCCACTGTTACCCCATCACACTGTCCCTGTTTGTGAGCACAAGGTCCAGTATTGCCTTCTGCCAAGTTGGTTCCATGACCAGTTGCTAGGAAGGCACCCTGAAGGGAGTCCAGGATAAATCTGCTCCTAGTTGATGCTGCTGCTGGGATGCTCCAGTCCACGTCTGGAATATTGAAATCTCCAACCAGTACTACTCACCCTTGTCTGCCATCCTTGATGGCTAGCATCAGCCCCTATCTGTTTCTTCCTCCTTGGCTGGTGGTCTATAGACCACACCTGTGCAGATGGCTGTCCCCATTTTCCTTTCCAGCTTAACCCACAGTATCTCTCCCCATTTTGTTCCTCCTGGATCTCTGTGGCCCTTATGTCATTTTTCACATACAGTGCCACTCCTCCTCCCTTCCTGCCTGCTCTGTCTCTTCTGAATATGTTGTAGCCAGGTATGGCCATCTCCCAGTCGTGGTTATCATTACACCAGGTTTCAGTGATGGCCACAATGTCCAGGTCTGACTGTACCATGACAGCCTCCAGATCTTCCATCTTGTTGCTAAGGCTCCTGGCCTGGCATATGTATAATATGGGTTGCTTACCTTGAGAACATTGTACTGTATTTCAAGTGTATGTACCTTCTCCTGCTCATGGGATTATGAATAAATAAATAAAAATTATTCTATGATAAAAAAAAATGTCTTGACATACTGCACTTATAAATATAATATGTGCACCAGTTCCACATGCCGAGGCTCCATTACCTTGACTTTGTTACACAAAGTTCATAACAACTTCCAATTTACTTACTTAATAGGAACAGTGGCAAGTAGCTGAGATTATCTAATGTCAGTTGATTTATTTTCATACTTCATGACTATGGCCTGGATATTCAGAAATGCACCCAAGGCCAGAGTAAGTTCAGTGCAGCACAAATCCGATGTGTCATGGTGCAACAGGAGCCATTATCAGAGGTTGCTCAGGCCAAACTGCACCAGTGCAAACTGGCTAAATATAGCAAAGTTGCACCATGGTGCAAACAGGGATGATCCAGCTCAACTGTGGGAGCAGAGCTGCAGAGCAACAGAGGGGGGCATGGCACAGAGAACAGACCCAGGGACAGAGCCATGGAAGCACAGTGACAGGCTACAGGAGGTCTCCACCAGTAGGGAAAAGCAGGACACACACAGGCACCCAGACACTTGACACCAGAACACAACAGTGACACAGATAGCAGGTGACAGGAGGTGCCAAAGGTCAATGGAGGGCCACCATGGGAGACCCCCTGCAGGCCGCTGGCTGTGCCCCCCCGAGACCATAGCAGGCCACACCCAGGACTATTCAGCCAAGCACACACACACACCACACAGGTACACAGGAAACCCACACAGTAAGCACTGAACATGCTGGGTGGCAGGTAGTGTGGCAGACCACATGGTACAGGCTGCACAATGCCAACAGGGGCCCCAACACAGCGTGTGAACAGTACCTGACCAATGGCCATGGCTGTGTGCCACCACCACACAAAAAACTGTCACACACCCCTGACAGCTGCCCCATGGGAACCCCAAGGCAAAGCCACCAACTCAGGGGATGGACACCACCACAGTGGGACATGTCACAGCACACAGCAGTGAATGACGGAAGCACAACATGCACCCCTTCTCATGGTCACTACACAGATAGACACTGGGCAACTGCAGCATGGCTCCTCATGCCACCTGCAAAACAGACACAGACACAGGCAGGTAAGTCAGAAAAATATATATTGAAGCAAACTATTTACATAAAACCAGGGGCTGGGAATGGGTAGGTACAGTGAGGGAAGGGGACAGGGAACAGCGACTGTACATTGGGAGGGGGGACTGTAGGGGAAGGTACATCGAGGGAAACAGGGACACAACAGGGGCAAAACTAATGGTGGCCCCATCTGGCTGCCCTGTGAGCCAACACTCCCTCTTCTCAGCTTGCAGCATCCTCCTGATCTGCATAACCACCTCCAGGGTCGATGAAGCCACAAGTAGTGTCTGGCGCATCAGTCGGCTCAGCATCGCCCTTGGTAGTCTTCGCTGCTGGATACCTATAACAAAGGACAGGACAGGTGATCAGTGCAATGTCCCAAGGAACTATGCCCACCCACAGTGCACAATGGGCAGCAGGAACACATGCCCTTTGAGGGCCCATAATGGCCACCTGCAGGGGGGTGAGCCAATGCCAGCCAGCAACTTGGTGCACCATGAAATTGCACAGAGGTGGTCCCTGCCACACAATGGCCACATGAATGCACAATGACAGTCACATGGCACAGTGCACCAGCAGCACCACAGCAGCAACAGTGGCAGTCAGGTTCACACCCACCCCACCAACAGCCAGCACACATGTCCAATGGATGCATCACAGTGGCATGCACCACACACAGTGTGACACACACAGCTGCCACAGCACATGGCACAGGCAGCCATGCCCACACCCACTCCCCCAGCCACCCCCCCGTGCACAGTGCAAAAGACCGTGACAGTGCTTACCTTCCCCCGTGTCCCTGCTGGTGCTGGTCCAGCACCGTCAAGGCCCACTGCTCCCTGTTGTGCTGCTGCATCCCTTGCCCGCCATCAGTCCTCTGGTCCTGGGAATGGAAAAAAGACAGTTGCACATCAGTAACCAACAACAGCATCTGACCCCTGACCCCTGTGCACAGGGAGTGCCCCCGCCCAACATATCCCACATGCCTGCATGGCTGCATCGCAACACAAGTGGAAGCTGGCGATGCCACTCTGTGATGCACATGATGACAGTGTACCCCTCCGCAGGGCATGCCAGGCAGCCAACCCAACACCACAATACAGCACCAGAGCAGACATGCAACATGGGATGACTTACCTGGCTGTGGCACAGCCCCACACCTGGTGCATACCTGAAGTTTCCTCAGCTTCTCTGTGTCCCACAGCATAAAGTCACCACAGTGGTGCCGGCATTGCTCCCCAGTCCTGACCACCCCAGTCCTGCATGCTAAGCTGGCAGCAATCCACTGCCACACATTGCCCCTGGCCTCCTGCTGCAGGGGCACCTTCCCAAAGAGTTGGTTTGTGTGGGGCTCGACACAGGCCACTAGGCTGGCCAGCTTAATCTGTGTCCAGTTAGGGGAACATCTGCCTCTTCCCTGCACCATGTTCACTGTAGCAAGTTTGGCAGTGAAAATGGTGGGAGGAGATGCACATGTCCACAATATGCACCTGATGTGTGATGTGCAGGAGCATGTGCAGTGCCTGCCTATCACGCAGTGCTGGAGTTGCACAGAGTGGGCATTCCTGAGCTGGGTCACAGGGTCAGAGGTCTGATCCAGAGGTCAGAGGTTTGACCCAGAGGTCAGGGGTAGCCCACCATTGCACAGTACACACATGCACAATAGGACACAGTACCCCATGCGTGTAGCTGGCCATGCACATCATACGCAATGCCACTGCATCACGCTGTCCATGCATGGTGCATGATTGACACCATGATATTGTGATGCACATGCACACTGCAGGCCTGTGCACCGTGCAAGAGTGTGCATTGCGCCACTGCAACTTGCTCCAGCACAATCTCATTGCACACAGTGCAATATCTTGATATTCATACACCACATGCAAATGAGCTCATCAGCCTATGTGTGGTGCAGTGGGTGCATTAGCATGTCATTACAGTTGTGCCCAACCTCATTTGCATGCGTTGCACCTTATAAGAGTCATGGAACAGCACAGACCATGGACCGGTATTGCAACCTTGATAGGTAAGTTGTGCATGCTGCTGCAGCTCACAGGGAGCAGACAGCACTGCAGAGTGGGACAGTCCAGGAAGATGCTGCCACTGACACCCTGTGCTGTCCATGTCCACAGGTAGCAACATGTCAGCACATGAGGAGGGAGAGGAGCAGGGGCTGACATGGAAGTGCAGGCCCAACCTCACAAAGGCCAAGACTGATGCCCTGTTTGAGGCCTACCTGGACAGGAAGCCCCTGTTGAGTGGTGCCATGGGCACACCACAGGCCAGGGCTGGTGCATAGGAGGAGGTGGAAACCTACGTGAACCAGCATGGCAACCACCAGTGGTCGGTGCACAAGGGCCAAAAGAAGATGGGAACAGAAGATGGGAACAGACAAGCGGCAGATTAAGGAGAAGGTGGCAGCCATGTGGGCATCCTACACTGCCACCAGAGGAGGGCATGCTAATGTACCCACACTAATGCAACAGGAGGAGATGGTGGCAGCCACCATGTGCCACACCACGGTGGAGGGTGTGCTTGGAGGAGGATTCCAGATGGGTCACAGCCCATCACTGCATGGTATGTATGTCAGACATGCACAGCTGGTGGCATGGAGGGTGTGTACACAGGCATGCTAGTGTGCATGTAGCCAGTATGCATGCATGTCATGTGCACGTCTGCGCACCTACATGCATGCCATGTTGCAGGACACATGCAGCAGCAGTGTACGGAGGGCACATGTGGGCACTGCATCACTGACATGCCATTTGTCTCTTGCAGCACCAACACATCTCTGTCCACATCCACTGGCACCCGGGGGCCCAACTGGCTGCAGCTCAGCACCATGGTGCAGGCGGATGTCCTGGACCTGGGGTCAGACAAGGCCCAGGATGTGATCCTGCAGGATGCCAGCCTTGGTATCCTGTGTGTGGGGACACAGATTCAGGAGGGGTCTGACTCAGATGAGTATTACTGTCAGCTCCTGGACAGCATGGGTGACATTGTGGGTGTGTCATCCCTGCTGGCATCTGATACAGGCACCACACCCAGTGCTCTGCAAGCAGCGGAACAGCTGCCTGCCACCACTTTGGGTGCAGCAGTGTGTGCTGCCATGGCTCTGCCCTGCGGTGGTGGTGGTGCAGCCATGCAGGCACAGGGTGGCATACAGTGGTTGGATGGGCGAAGGCAGCAGGATGCAGGTGCCACTGGGCAGCCTGACACAGAGTCCACCACTGGTGCACCTGCTGTGCCCATTCCCCCGCAGACCCCACTGTGCAGTGTCCACCAGAGAGGGGGCTGTGCAGTGTTGCTGGTCACCACAAGATGATCGGCATCCCACCTGGGAGCCCCAGGATGCTGACCATCTGGGTGAGCACATCCAACTGCTGTGGGCATTTATTCAGCAACAGGTGCTGCTTGCCACTGGGGTGTGTACACTGAATGTGGAGGTGCCCCAGTTAGCTAAGCAGCAGGAAAGGGGTACTGCGCACATCCAAGTGGGGATGCAATGCATGCAGGAGGCCATGACGGATGGATTTGCTTTGTTGGCTGCCACAGGGTGTGGCCATGCACAGGTGACTCCCCACAGTGTGCTTTCTGCCCCATGAACCCAGTGTCAGGTGACCCCAACACAGTCAATGCCAGGCTCTGATGTAGTCATCACAGGCATGCCTGGGGCTGGCCTGTTTGGGTGCCAGCACACCCCTATGAGGACATGGTCACAGTCCCACAGTTCCACCCCTGGGGGGATGTTGCACACACCCTCAGCTGATGCACATCCTGTGGGTGTCAATCGGCCCCAGCATGGCCGCCCACTTGGCCATGGTGGCCATGGTACCATGCAGCAGCCCTGATCTGTGGGCCGCTCTGACCACAGTCTGCAGCTGCTGCCCTATGCGCACATGGGCAGTGTGTGTGTGCCTACCACTGGTGTAGCAGCTGTGTATCGTGCCGCACACTGCCTGTGTGTGTGCTTGCCCTGCTGCTTGACCATGTGGCATGAGCATGATGAAGGCAGTCTCGCACTGGTTGCGCCTGTGCACTGGTGCACTGCATCTGATCCATGCCACATACCAACATGTGTGAGTGTGTGTGTGTGTGTATCTGTGTTACTGTGTGTGGTTGTGTGCCGCTGACTCCCCTACCCCTCCATCACACTTCTGTGTGTGCATGCCCATTGCCATGCATACCCCTGCATGTGTGCTGTACCTCTTTGTGTGGCGCATGCATGTGTACCACACCACCTACCTGTGTGCACCATAATGCTCCTGAGCGATGGTGACCCAGTGGCATCATGCCTGCTGGAGCAGCCAGGGGTCCCTTCACATAATGGGTGGCTGTCCATCACTCTTCAGCCCATTGTCTCCATCGTCCCCACTACTGTCACCCTCATCAGCCTCAACAGCTATTCCACAGTCAATGGCCATGTTGTGCAGTTTGCAGGCCAGAAATAGGCTACAGGCTTTTGAGGGGCTATGCTGTAGGGTACCGCCTGACCTGTCTAGGCAACAGAACCATGCCTTCAGCATGCCAAAGATGCACTCGATGATGCTGAATGTGCTGGCGTGTGCTTCGTTGTACCATTCCTCTGCTGGGGACAATGGGTGCCTGTAGGGAGTGAGCAGTCGGGGCCTCAGTGGGTATGCACTGTCACCTGTGTGGCGAATGACTTGATTAACCCTCTGCTATTCTGTGCTGCACCCCCTTACCTGTCCCTGGCACCCACACCACCATGCACACCCTGCCCTCTCCCATCTTCTCCAAGCCCACCGGGGCCTCGGACCTGCTCCTCCCCGGACCCAAGGACCCTCCACCACACCCCAAGAAGCCTCAGGGATCACCGCTTGCCCGGCGGTCCCTGAAGAAAAAAAGCCGCGCTCCTCCAGGAGTTCCTGTGGACAGGGGCTGCCCACCGCACGCTTGCCCAGGAAGGGAACCAGGAGCCCGGCTGCTCACTGGCACCCCATACCGCTAAAGGCGCAAAAGCTGTAAGGAACTTCTCCAAGCCCACCGGGGCTTTGGACCTGCTCCTCCCTGGACCCAAGGACCCTCCACCACACCCCAAGAAGCCTCAGGGATCACCACTTGCCCGGCGGTCCCCGAAGAAAAAAAGCCATGCTCCTCCAGGAGTTCCTGTGGACAGGGGCCGCCCCCCGCATGCACGCTTGCCCAGGAAGGGAACCAGGAGCCCGGCCACTCACTGGCACCCCGTACCACTAAAGGCACAAAAGCCGTAAGGTACATTTTAAAACACTTTCTCCCACCGGCTCTCTTCATTAAGGGCTGGTGGCACTAGCTGGACCCACCGTTCACTGAAAGCGGCTGTTTTCACTTTGCTACTGGACTGCCTAAACGTGCTTGGGGGCTGTGAGCAAGCCACTCTCCCTGCCTGAGGTGAGCCATTTTCAGCTAGTGTTACAGCTCCTCTGTGGACATTTTTGGGTTTCTGCCTGTTTGTGCTTTGACTGTGAACACTGTAATTCCTGACTAAATTTAATTTGTGAAGTTATTTCCTAACCTGGCTACACTGACTATGTAATTTTAGACTAATTTCTACCTCTGCCTCTAGCTGTTCTACTCCCTCCCTCTTGTGCCTAAAATTTACTGAAATTTACTAGAACTGCTTGTTAACCTTAAATCTAGCTGTAAGCTGCCTAGACTGTGTGTTTCTCACTCCTTGTACGCAAGAGTGCTTCACTCTGTCCCCTTCCCGCCTTCTCTCAATTTTCAAATCCCAACTGCCTCTCTGCACCTTTGTTAATTCCAAACCCCTGCTACAAGTACAGTTGAGACCTTAAATGTAAATCCTAGCTGACTTGACTGTGCAATTTTCACTGATTGTACTCAAAACTGCTGTTCTCTGTCCCCTTCCTGCCTTTTCTTAAATTTCAAATCCCAACTGCTTCTCTGCACCTTGGTAATTCAATACCCTAGCAATCTAAGCTGCCTGCAACCTGAACCTGCTCTCCTGTCACTAATCCCACCCTCTTCTCATCTTCAGCCCCTTTCTTTTGTCTGCCTCTGCAGGCCTGCCTACTTAACTGCCTCTCCCTGCTACTCTCCTCAGGAACTTCTCCAAGCCCACCAGGGCTTCGGACCTGCTCCTCCCCGGACCCAAGGACCTCCACCGCACCCCAAGAAGCTCTGGGATCACCGCTTGCCTAGCAGTCCCCTGGGAAGAAAAAAAGGAGTTCCTTGTGGGATAGGCTGCTGCCGTGACACTTGTCTGGGAAGGGAATACCAGGAGCCCGGCCGCTCACTGGCACCCCGTACTGCTAAAGGCCCAAAAGCCATAAGGTACATTTTAAAACACTTTCTCCCACCGGCTCTCTTCAGTAAGGGCTGGTGGCACTAGCTGGACCCACCGTTCACCGAAAGTGGCTGTTTTCACTTTGCTACTGGACTGCCTAAATGTGCTTGGGGGCTGTGAGCAAGCCACTCTCCCCACCTGAGGTGAGCCATTTTTCGCCAGCTTCCCACCCGCCCCCCACCTCACCCACCTTGGTCGACCCTTTAGCTTTATAGGCTTTTGGTGGTCATATGACTAAGTGTCCACTTTTCCATTGGCTCCTTATACTCTATAACCGCTGGGGGTGCTAATCATACTCGCTGACTGAAAGACCTTGTCAACAGCCCTCCTGAGAGCAGCCCTGCCTTTTCACGTTTTTTTCCACTTTCAAACCCGATTTCTCTCTCCACTCTCTCCACCTTTCTCATTCTCCTCCACTTCGCTGAATCCTTGCTTCAACCTCTAAACTAACTCCCTTTTTCCCTGCTCTGCCTGCTACTCTTTGTTTCCTAACCCAAAAAAATGTAAACAAAAATACGCTAACATGTCTCTCCTACGTGAGTGCATGCTGCCACCATGTGGTAAACTACAAGCACTAACCCTCATTATTTGCCTTCTCCTCCTGGTTTGCCTAAACTACTCCTCGCTGTCTCTACCTCTGGTCATACACCACAACACCCCCTCACTCTGTGATTTCTCCTTCTCTAACCTACTCCTTACCAAACAATATGCCAAACCCGCCCTACACTACCTCTTTCTAAAGAATGGGTGCACGTATCTCTCCCTCACAACTTACCATCAAACAAGGAAGAAACGGTCATCTATCGAATCTATATGTAAGCTGCAGCTTAAATTCCTAGCCTCTCTTTGCCTACTACTGGTGGGTGACGTGGAACTGAATCCTGGCCCCCCCCTTAATAGCAACTCCCCTGGCAAACCTAAAAAAGGTCTACTGTTTGCGCATATGAACATTAGAAGTCTCCTGGGCCATACGGCCGAGCTTGAGGCGTGGACCAAAGTAGCTGGACCTGACATCCTTGCCTCACAGAAACATGGCTCAAACCTGATACAGGATGCCCAATGCCACCTACCCAGATACTCTATCTCTGCACAGGACAGGCCAGGCTCGAAAAGGGTGGGGTGTTGCCATGTACTATAAAAACCACCTCACCATTAAGCCTGTTCCTGTCCATAACCCTCAACGGATCTGCGAATCATTACATGCTATCCTGTCCCTAGGTGCAAAAAACCTGCACATTATCTGTCTCTATAATCCATCCACTGGAGTAGTGGATGGCCTCCACAAACTGCTCCAGCTAACCTCACAAACCATAAACTCAAACAAAGCCATCTTCCTGGGGGATGTCAACCTAAACTGGCTGGGCCCTGCCCACAGTTCCCTTGCAGCCCTAATCCAAGGTTTCCACCTTCACCAGCTCATCACTGAAAATACCAGGATGATAAACCTCCAATCAGGCACGCTTATTGACTGGATCCTCACAAACAGACCTGACCGCATTACTAAGGCATGCACCCTGGCTGATGCTATAACTGACCACTCACCCACTATCTGTCACTGGCACACGAGTCCCTCTCCATCCTCCCAGTCCTGCCTGGTCACTTTCACCAACTTCGCACACCTGGATCTAAGTGCCTTTCTCCTGGACATATCCTGCATTGACTGGATGGATATCTACCAATCTACAAAAGTTGAGGATTCCCTTAACGTGTTCCTCACCAAGTTCACAGAAGCACAGACTAAACATGTCCCGAAAGTACAAAGAAGGGTCAGGAGACAACAGACGAAGTGGCTCCACAAAGACCTACTCAGCCAACTCAGAACCAGGGACAAACTGTGGAGGAAGTATAAAAGCACTGGTCAACCCAGGGATCACACCATCTATAAGCAGCATAGAAACTCTTGCAAAAGCAAATAAGGCTAGCAAAAGCAATACTGTCAGAACCTACTTTCACAGCTCAGCCAGAGATCCACGCAAGTTCTGGGGCCACATAAAACCTTTCTGGGTACACCTCAATCCATAACCCCTCGGAAATTATTCTAGATAGTGTCCACTGTAATGACTCCTTTACGATTGCAAATGCTTTAATAAGATGTTCTCTGGATCTGTCCCAGTATACTTCCACACTTCAACCTCCAACTGTGGTTTCCCAGCCCCTCATCAACCGGCACCAGCAGATACCTCTCTCAAGAAACATGTGCTGATATTTACAAGCCTTCTATTTCAAAGCTGTGTCTGCATCGCAAGTCTTCAAACTGTTAAACTCAATATCGGAGACCACTAGCCCTGGTCCGACTCACTGGAACCTCGCCTACTAAAGGCGGTTGCCCATCTCATCTCCTATCCTCTAGCCAAGGTATCTACCCTCTCCTCTCCAACAGTACCTTCCCTGATATCTGGAAATCTGCATGAATCATCCCCATCTTCAAAAGGGCAACAAAGTGAGATCTCAAACTACAGACCCATAGCTATTCTGTCAGTCCTCAGCAAAATACTTGAAAACTAGTAGCCACTCAGACCATTGATTTCCTTGAAACATCAAATCTGCTATGTGCAGCACAACATGGTTTCCAGAAAAACCACAGCACCACAATGGTGCTAGCCAAATTCACCACTGACACTCTCACAAGCATGGACAAAAGTCAGCTTACTGGTGCTATCTTTATCAACCTCACCAAGGCTTTCGACCTCGTGGACCACCCCCTACTCCTATCCACCCTTCATAAATTTGGCTTTTCACCCCCTGTCATAAGCTGGTTCAGGAGTTATTTAACCAACAGGACCCAAGCAGTCAAACTTAACTCATAAATCTCCGACTCTACTACCATCAACATTGGAGTGCCACAAGGATCAATACTGGGTCCCCTCCTATTTTCATTATTCATAAATAACCTGCCATACAGCATTGCATCCTGTGACTCTCTACTCTACACAGATGACCTGGTTATCTATGCTAGCTCTAATAATGTAGACCAACTTAACGTGGCACTGACATCTGCTTTCCACGTTGTCCAACTCTGGCTAAACACCCACCGCCTTATACTGAACTCCAGCAAAACCAAACTTATGCTTCTGGGCACTGCCCACAAGATAAGGTCCTGCCACTCTCCTTTAAAAGTCCTTGACCTGGATGGGACCCCCCTTGAGGTGGTTACCTCCTTCCGTTATCTGGGCATCCTGCTAGACCAATCTCTGGACCTAACCTGCACATCCAAGAAACATGTAAATCTGTGAACTGCAAACTGGGTGCTGCCTACAGATCCAGCTACATGCTCACACCTGCAGCCAAACTAACCATCGCCAGGGGTCTCCTCCTACCCGCTCTGACCTACTGTGCTCCCATCCTACCCATGGCGCATAAATCCACACTACAAAAATGGGATGTCACTTTCAATAATATATGCAGGTATGCCTCAAAAGCCCCCAGACTTAAACATCACTGCCAACTGTATAAAGACCTTGGCTGGCTCTCCCCCTCTGCCACCAGACTATACTACCTGGGCTGCCTTTGCGACTCCATCATTAGACTCAATAGACCAGCATCCCTAACTGAACTGCTTCAGCCAGCCGTCCCTCCATGTGAGCTGAGATCCTCGGACATATCCCTACTAAAAATCCCCCTCTGCCGCACCTCCAAAGGGTCTGGAGCATTCGGGTACACAGCCCCTCAAGTGTGGAACCTCCTGCCACTTGACCTTAGAGTGACATCTTCCCACGATCTCTTTAAGCGCAAGCTATGTGAACACCTGCTTTCCACGGACCAGTGTGCCTGTTATGACCCTACCTGAGTTTGTCCTGCCAACCTCTCTTTCTTGCCCCACCACTCCCTCCTTCCAACTCCTTACCCTATTTTACTTACAACATTAACACTGTAATATATGTCTCTGCCCATATGCACTTCATTTCGAGTTCAAAACTCCGACCTCGAAGCCTACTTGCACTTGTCTAAAGTATGTAATTTTGTTGTAAGTTACTGCACCTTGAATACTGCATTGTTTATCTGTTATTTCTGCTTGCACTATTGTACCTGTTACTGCTGCTTACTGAAATGTTTGTACTGATTTATCTATGAGTACCAGGTGCTGGCATAGCCAATGCCTAGGCACCCCCAATGGACCCGCTTCAGGGTACTTCTCTCTACTTGCACTTGTCTAGAGTGTGTAATTTTGTTGTGTTACTGCACCTTGACTACTGCATTGTTAACCTGTTATTGCTGTCTGCACTGCTCTATGTGTTACTGCTGCTTACTGGAATGTTTGTACTGATGATCTAGGGTACCAGGTACTGGCACAGCCAATGCCTAAGCGCCCAACGGACCCGTTCCTCTTCTCCTATTGCCCCTGGACCTCCACAGCCCCCACCCCACCTGAACACCGTTTCCCCTGCCCGGATACAGTTCCACAACCCCGGACATTAGCCGCACCATCAGCCACTGAAACTGCTCACCCGCCGTACCTTACCCCGAATCCCCGCTATCTTTAGCCTCCCCTGCCGGCCTACGGCTCCACGATCCTGGGCTCCTCTAGTAGGCTCCTGCCACTAAAACCGCTCACCCACCGCTTTCACCCCCGTATTCTCACACTCATCGATCTGTCCAGCCTGCGTATGGTTTCCATGGACACGGTCTCATCCCTCAGCCCCCTGCTGCCATGCCTGCTATATCCCCCTAACACTGACTTTTTACTTCTACACTCCCCAGTTAGACCCGTTTGCTCTTAACCTCTGCAGCCCCCCGACTACCCCGACTGAGCACCGACTCCCCTGCCTGGGAACAGTACCACAACCCCGGGTATTTGCAGCACCTTCCACCCGCTGATGCCGCTCCCCCGCCGTACCTCACCCCGAACCCCGCCATCCTAACTCTCCCCTGCCGACTTCAGTTCCATGAACCCGGGCTCCTCTTGAGTGGTTCTGCCACTAAATCTGCCCTGTGGCCGTCTTCACCTCTGATCCCCTCCCCTTCAGCTCTCTCTAGCCGCTGCACGGTTCCATGGACTCGGTCTCTTCCCATAGCCTTCTACCGCTTATGCCACCATATCCCCCTCACCCAGATGTATACCGTAAGCCCCTGCCCCATCCAAATGTTCCCCCGCTTCACTCCTCCTCTGGCCGCCGATGCCTATCATGTCCTTTCCTGCCCTGTTTTGGTGCCACCTTTTACCCCTCTATAGCCCCACTGCAGGTGGTTCTCCCCTGCCTCCAGCTCTGCCTGACCTACTCTCTCCCCCCACCTTGACCAAGTACCACCACCATCCATTCACCGCCCCACACCAAGACCCCCCACCCTGCCTCCTTCATCCCTGCTGCCACCTTAACCACTTAGTCGCAAGGTTGCCTTCCAAGATCCCCCTTTACCTGCTCACCCAGTTCCCCTCCCCCATTCTCTCCCTCCCTGACCCACCTGTCCTTTGGATCTGCCCTGTATACCTTTACCCACTCACTAAATGCTACCTGTGCACTGTAAATCTGCTGTTTTTCTCTTGACCTGTTGATTGTCTCTGAAGCTGTACTCCTTTATTGCCTTTTACTGAAAACTGTTCTCTGTATTGTTACTGCTTCCCTCTATTATGTAAATGAACTCTGTATTGTTACTGTACCTCCTGGGTCATGCCTGAAAATAGTCACCTGTTTGGCTAGTGCATCTGCCTGGTAAACAAAAACTAAATAAATAAATCCCCAGGTCTGCTCTTCCCATCGCGCCTTGCCCATGACATACTCACCCACTAGGTGGCCTGTGGGGATGTCCCCATGTTCATGCCTGTGGCACAGCACAGAGCTGTGCCAGGTGAACTCATCACGTGCACTCCCAGGGTGTGTGGCACAGACATTGGCGATGCACCCCATGGCATTGCACACCACCTGGCAGTGGATACTCGGGCTCCCCATCCTGTTGATCAATGCAATGCCCTCAGGGCCAGGTGGCATGTGGATGCGCACTTGATTGCAGTCAATGGCCTCAATCATGACGGGCATGCATGTCACCCTGTGGAAGTCCTGCATGGTTGCTGTACACTCTGCCTGTGTGCAGGGGAAATGGATATATTCCAAAGCACGTGGCAGCAGAGCATTGAGGAACTGTATGAAGAGGTGGGACGTGGCTGACTGGGTGATGCCTGTGGTGTCCCCTGTTGGTCTTTGAAACATGCCTGTTGTAAGCAAGCACATGATGGCGGTCACCTTCATCTCCACAGACATGGCATGGCTCCATCTGGTAGGTGCCAGCATCTCCTCACTGCACAGCTCACAGAGCTGCCTCAGAATGGCCCTGCTCAGATGGTACCAGCCCATGTTATCAGTGTCATTGTAGTTCTCAAAGGTGGTGCAGGCACAGCACTACTTGTGTCAGGCATACCACCGATGGGCCTTTCTTCAGCCATGCCACTGTTCCTCCTGCCCCCTCACACCCCTCATTTCTGCCTCCATCAAGAAGGGCACATTGTCTATGGCTGTTGCTGTCCACTGTCCCCCTGGTGCACTGGTTGTGTGTGTGTGTCTCTCTGTCTCTCTCCCTCTCCCACGCCACCTCTGTCCCTCTCCCTCTGTGTGCACACTTCTGTTTGTCTCTCTGTCTGTCTCTTTCTAGCTCTCCCTCTCACTTTCTCCCCTGGCCCAACTGCTGTCTGTGTGTTTGCGCCCTGTATTTATAGGAACAAGTTTGCTCCACGCAACTTCGTTTTGCTCCACATTTGCACCATGGTTTCATGGTTGAATATGACATTGCACTAGATATTCATGGGAACACCCCCTGCACTTGCACCACATGCATTATAGTTGCTCATTGGTGCAATGGATTTTGTGCTGCACACTGGCTTCCTCTGAATATGACTACCCGGCCAATTCTGTGCCATGCGCAACTGCTCTAAATATCTGGGCAACAGAGAATGTAACTTTACTAAGTAAATGCACTTATTTTACTGTTTATTGTTTTTCTTGCACATAAGACTTCTAATGCAGCTACAGCAGCAAAATGTTTAATGCATGGGTAGGTGGGTGAGTGGCTCTGTTAGCATTTGATAGTTGCTATCTTTAGCAAACAGAAGAAACCACAGAAAAACCTAGCTATAGTGATACTGAAGTCAAATATGTTCATCTCTCTCTCTCTCTCTCTCCCCCCCATATACAGAACCAATTTTATTTCTTTTCCTCAGTTTCATGACATTTATTTCACTATTATCTTCAGTACTGGCAGTACAATTTAAAATATGGTTCAAGTTCTAAAATGTTCTCAAAAAAATTAGAACTCTAGAATGTTACTAACATACTAAAATCCCAGCAGAATAGGCCTAATGGTCTTTTGTGTCTACTCATTTGGTCAGCCCCCATCCTGGGAGCTGACCTTGCTGCCCCCCTCAACCTCTCTGTCTTCTCCCTTCCCAGTTCTGGATATTCTTGCTGCACTGGCCTTTGCTTTCAGAACCCTTCCCCGTACCTGTCCCATCCCTTCTTGAACCCCTCCACTGTCTCTGCCTCCACCAGCCCCCAGGGCAGCACATTCCATGGCTCTACCACCCTCTCAGTGAAGTAGCACCTCCTCCTTTTTCCCCTGAATCCCCCCTCCAACTTCTACCCATACCATCTAGTTGCCCCTTCTTCCTTCAGAGAACCCTGACTGCTCCTCCCCTATTTACCCCTTTATGTACCTGAAGACCTCTATCATGTCACCCCGTCCCTTCTCTCTTCCAATGTGTACATATTTAGCTCGTCCAGCCTCTCCCCATAGGTCCTGTCCCCAAAGCCCAAGATCGTTTTGGTTGCCATCCTCTAGACCCTCTCCAGGACTTCAATGTCCCTTTTTAAGTGTGGCCTCCAAAAGTGCACACAGTACTCTATGTGTGGCCTCATCAAGCAGTTATACAGGGGGAGTATCACTTCCCTCCTTCTGGAGGTGATCCCCTAGCAATTCATCTCAGCATCCTGTTGGCCTTTGCTGATGCCCTACTACAAGTCTCTGAGTTGTTCATCTTGACATCCATCCAGGTCCTTTTCAGCCATCGAGACTTGTAGCATTCCCCCACTGGGGTATACTCTTTGCCCAGTTTTCTGGCTCCCAGGTGCTGTACCTTGCATTTCCCTGCATTGAACCTCATCTTCCACTTTCTAGACCACCTTTCTAGAGCCTCCAGGTCCCCCTGTAGTGCCATCATCCCCTCCTCCCCAATTCACCACCACCCCCATGTTTTCAAAAGTTCTAGACTAGAACTCAGACTCAGAACTTCAGCAGATTCTGAAAAACCCTAATCTGAGGTACTTTTTCTCCTTTCTTTGATTAGAAGGTTGTTTACCTGATTTTTTTTCTTGCCTTGGCTCAGCGCATCATTGCTAAACATTTTTATGTCAATTATGTATTAAATAAGTTAATTGGAAAAAGGGACCACATTTCATTGTATTTACCATATGCATCTTCTAGTAGATATAATGCTTCATCTATCCTGGTATGATCTAGTATCCTATCTATCCATTCTATATAGTCTGGTGGTGCTACATTATTCCAATGTTGTAGTATGCTTTTCTTTGGAACTAATAATCCAGTGTTAAGCAATCTCTTATGGTCTTTCTGATTATCATCTGATGATATATTTATACCAACTAGCACAATTCCAGGGTCAAATGGGAAGTCATATCCAAGAAGTTTGCCAAACATGGCAAATACTGACTCCCAATATGTCTTAATATCCCTACAATAAGCCAGAATATGATCCAAGGTTCCTTTCTCTGCTCTGTATCACTGACAAAGCTCCAGAACAGATTTATCAAATTTATTCAGTCTTGCAAAGGAAAAATAAGTTTTATGAATAACATTAACATGAATTTGCAATAACCTATTGTTTTTCATTTTGAGATTGTCCATATTAACTATCTCTACCCATGCCTCTTTTGAAATGGGTCTTCGCAAGTCCTTTTCCCAGGGTTGCTTAGTTTCTTTTAGCAAAGAGAAATTAGTCTCTCTTAGTATCAAATGTAGTTTAAATATCAGATGTTAATTAGTATCTAGATTTAATATTAATTTTTCTAATGGTGAATTCATTATGCTTAGTAAGTTTTTATTTTTTATTAATATAACATTTTTAACTTGCATATATTATAATATGTGAGTATCAGGAATCCCTAATTTCTCTCGGAATGTTCCATAGAACATGAACTTCCCATTTTCAAAACAATCCTGTAGTTCATGAATCCCCCTTTTCATATACTGAAGTGTAAATGTTCTATCCATAACTGAATTTATAAAAGAGGTATTATTATATATTGGTGTATACCTAGATAAATGTGCTAAACCACCTACAACCCTATGGAACATTTTCCATGCATAATTTGTTGATTTATTTTTTTCTAAACAATTCTTATTATGTGTTGCCTCTACTAAGTTTATTATTAATGCATTTTTCATAACCATGTCTTTTATTTTACTTTTCTATATTTGAAAGTCAGCAGTTGTTCTATCTTCAGGGCAATGGAACTAATAATATATTACTTCGAACTGTGCTGCCAAATAATATAACCAACAATTTGGACATCTCAGTCCCTCTTTTTCTCTGTTTTGATAAAGTTTGTTCAGGGCAATCTTGAGTTATTTCCCCACCCACAGGAATATTCTTACTAATTGTTCAGTGTCTAAAAATAACTTTCTTTTTAAAATTATTGGAATGAATTCAAATAAGAACAAGAACTTTGAAAGTCTATTCATTTTTATTATATTAATTCTTTCAGTCAACACCTTGGGGAGATGTCATTTTTCCAAATCCAGTTTGACCATTTCTATCAAAGGGTCATAGTTTAACTGTATCACATTCTGGGGGTCTTGGGCCAGATATGCTGCTAGATTTTAATGTTATCTTTTCATATACTTATTATAGTGGTGTTTGTATGTGTCTGTATCTTCTGTTAGCACCCTTTGCAGACTGTGTGAGAGACCTTTTTGTACCATGCATTTCTGCTTAAAGTTGAACCAGCATAATATTTTGTGGCGATTTGCATATATAGTCCATGGTGCTTTGCATTATCAGGGTATGTGTGATTTTGTATTTCTTTCAAACTTGACTTTCCGACCAGTGCCCTTTGTGGCAACCATTGCCTCAGTGCTTGCACTCTGACATTCTTTGTCTTTTAGCTTGTTTTTTTGGTTTTATTGGGTTCACCATAACATAACCCAGATATACAATTTTCGGGTAGCCAGTTCATTCCACTGGGGTGTCACACAGACAAGGCACACTGAAGAGTCCTGGTAGGATGAAAAACGTGTATGTGTCTTCTGTTAGCACCCTTTGTAGACTATGTGAGAGACATTTTGGTACCATTCATTTCTGCTTAAAGTTGAACCAGCATAATATTCTGTGGTGATTTGCACATACAGCCCATGGTGCCTTGCACTATGGGGGTATGTATGATTTTGTATTTATTTTAAACTTGGCTTCCTGGACAGTGCCCTTTGGGATAACCACTGTCTCAGTGCTTGAGCACTGAGGTTCTTTGTCTTATAGTGGTGTTTGATAACTTTTCTAGATCTCCCAAACATAAACCTTTGCTTTTTCCCCAGTTACTTTTATAGCCAGAGAGAGCACTATATTCCCTTACTGTATTATTTAATAATAGATATGTGATATCTGGCCTGGCCAAGATAAGCAAGATATCATCTGCATACAGCATTATTACATAGTGCTGCTGTTTTAGCCCCACTCCCAGTGCTTCTTTTTGCATTCTAATTTTAACTGCCAGTACTTCCAATAACAAAGCAAACAATATAGGGGAGAGTGGGCACCCCTGCCTGGTCCCTCATAAGAGAGGAAAGGTCTGAGAAATCTGCTGGTTGGTTTTCATCCTAGCCTGGGGTGCTGTATAAATTATATGGACCCACATCTTAAACATGCCTGCTATCCTGAAGACCCTCAGAGATGCCACCAAAAAAGACCACTGCACTCTATCAAAGGCCTTTCTGCATCCAGTACTAGAAGGGCATTGTATGTACCCAAAAAAGCCTCTACAATATTGAAAGCCTTCCTAGTATTATACTGTAACCTTCTTCTTCTATAAACCCCAACTGACCTGGATGGATTAATTGAGACAACATTTTTGACAATCTATTTGCAGAAATTTTTGCAATGATTTTATAATTGCTATTAAGCAAGGAAACTGGTCTATAAGAGTTACAATTGTCAACTGGTTAATCTTTTATTTATTTAGTTTTTGTTGACCGGGTAAGTGCACTAGACAAATTCTGCTTATTTTCAGGCATGGCCCGAGGAGGAGAATATAGATGAATGCCAATTGATCTTAAACCATATTAAGCTGTTGGTGGCATTTTTAGTGAATGGGGGAAATTTGGCCAGGTTACTGGAGAAATTCCCCTATTCTTTTTTTCAAGAAGTGCCATGGGATCTTTAACATGCACCTAAACTACCACCAGAACAGGCAGATGGGACCTCAGTTTAACATCTCATTCAAAAGATGGCACTTCAGGAGTGCAGCACCCCCCTCCATGTTGCACTACAGTGTCAGTATTGGGATTTTTTTTAACCCAACTGGCTGGTGTGGGGATAGAATCCACAGCCTTCTGATCTCCTGACCTCAGAGGTGAGTGTGCTACCTGCTGAGCGTCTGACACTTTTTTAAGAATTAATATTATATCAGCTTCATTAAAGGTTTAAGGAATCCTTTCTGCACCTAAAAAAAATTAATGCAAGTCTCTCAGTAATGGAGAAATAGTTTGGCCTCCAGTGAGCAGGACATTTTGCTAAAGTCAGTTTGATGTGTGAGACTCTGCTCTGCACAGTTGTAGCTCCCACTGATATACCAAAGTGCTTGTGCAAAGTTAATTTCTGTTAATTTGATGTAACTAACTGAGCCCTGCTGTAATTCTTAGACAGGAAGAGGGACTTGTGGTCCAAACTCATTTTTAAACATTACAGTGACACTTAAGCGTTTTTTTTTCTGTGTTTCAAGTTGGTGCTTCTTTTAACAGCACTACAATATCTGCAGCAGCTTACAGAGCTTCAGCTCTGTAATTAATTGCTTAGAATTTCAGGGTGGGGATACTATATAATTGAAGCCTACAGCAAGCAGGGCGAGCTCGGGCAAGGCGCGCTCACTGTGCGTGAAGACGCATGCGTTTCCACATGTGTTTTGTGTGTTTAGCATTGTTTAAGTATAAGAGGGGGTCTCTAGCAAAGCAGTCATAAATACAAATCCTCTGTAGTCAAGGACGGCTCTATGATCACTTAGCTTGTAGGTAATATCTGGGGCTACTAGACATTCAGTTCATATTGTTTGCTGTATTTCTTAAAGTACTCGGCCAATAGAGATCCTGCCCTGCACTTTTGAGTATCATTATAAAGCATTAAAAATTAAATATTTGCTCTAGGAAGAAGACTATCGAATAAGTAGTTAACATCTATATGCTTTTTATCTGATTTCAGCATGTGTTTTCTTTGTTTTTGATACCATTTCTAGTAGCTCAGAGTTGCTGAAAGCTCAGTCAGAAACAACAAAGAACTAACAACGTTTGTCTTTAAAATCTTTAATGTTGCCTACTGTGGTGAAAGTAATTTGAAAAATTACCACATTTTGGGTTAAAATTAAAATACTAAATTATTATTTCTGGTAAACAGTACATAATACTATCAACAGACTTCTTCTTTTGGAATTTGGAACTTTGTTTCCAAAACTTAATCAGGAAGTTGAGTCTTTTCTGGGTATCTTAAGAAGTATAATTACCAAATCAGGTATTATTTTTTCACACCTCTTTTCTTGTTTCCTTGTTTGTGACTTTAACAACTATAGGATAGATACCATGGAAACATTCATACAAACCAAAAATGGTGAAAAAGCTATACTATGTAAAACATGCAACATGTATATGATAGTACCTGATTATCCATTAGACAACTTATTTACATGTACTAAATGTCTTGATAATCATGAAATGTCAGTCCTTTTAAAGCAGTTTAATAAAAGGATAAGTGACATTGAGACAAGTCAGAAGGATATGGCATCTCACCTTCAAGTATGACTTCAAACTGACATATACCAATCTAGCTCTATTACTACACCTGTACTAAAAAATAAAACCTGCACTGATGTTCTTGTACCTATAAATAATACCCATCCAACTAAGAAAAGGAGAAGAGAAGAAGAAGAAAGTACTGACCCTGAGGATGCTTGGTATCAAGTCCAACAATTGAAACATCAAAAAAATAAAAGGGGGAGGGAAAGCCAAACAATTCATCCTTGAAATCACTAACTCATAAAGCCAAACAATTCAACCTTGAAATCACTAACTCGTTTGACCCCCTAAATTTAGACATCACTCAAGAAGCGTCAATAGCTATGACTACTTCTGTTAAGGAAGTGATAATATCAGATTGTTCTACACTATCATATAATGAAAATCAATCTTCCTGCATGAATCAGAATATTAATTTAGACCCACCCTTAATATCCTGTGATACTACTTCTATCATTCCACAGCAAGTTGAGCAAAATATGGAAATCCAGGTTTCTCAGACTAATGAAACTGAAATATATGTCTTAGGTGTCTCTATAATTAAAGGACTTGACCGTGTGATATATGACACAGACAAAGCACATCGTACCCTATCATGTTTTAGGGGTGCTAAAATATCAGATATTACAAAAATGATTAATGATATTGCTTCCGAAAAAAATCCTAGAAAATTAGTTTTAATTCACGCAGGAGCCAATAATGCTTTACACCAACATCCTCAACAAATCAAGCAGGAATTTGTTAATTTAACAAACAAGCTGGTAGATTTGGGCTGTGACATTTTATTTTCTGAAATAGTTCCAATTCCTAGTGCAACATACAAACAAAACTGTATATTAAAAGAAACAGACAATTGGCTCAGACACTGGTGCCTGAGGCAAAATCTTAAATGTATAACACATTGGGAAGAATACAATGGAAACTATGACATGTACAGTCAAGATGGACTACATTTAAATAAAGTAGGGTCACAATTTCTCAGCCTCCAGTTTAACAACACAATAGATGCAAATTTAAACTATTAAATGGGGGGAAGGTGCAACTGTTATACACAAAACACATTCAGCAGAATATACTTCTGTAAGCAATATGTAGAACAATAATAATGATTGCAAAAACAATAAAAAAACTAAGAAAAAAAAGAAGAGGATATCAAAACCTGGTTTGAATAATCAAAAAAATCCACCAAGTCAGGAAGATACTACACAAAGTGAAATTGATAATAACAAAGTTAAAGTTAAGGGAATACGAATTCTACTAACTAATGCTCGTAGCTTAACAAATAAATTAGATGAACTAAGATATATTCTTGCTAATAAGGAAATTGACATCTGTTGTATTACAGAAACATGGTTGACTGAAAATGATTGGAATTCTGATATAAGTGGTTTTACAAAATTCTTAAAAAACAGACAAAATGTTAAAGGAGGGGGTTATCTTTATACATATCTAATAAATACAATTGTCATGAGATAATAAATGAGCACTCTCCAACTGAGATACTTTGGGACAAAATCGAATTAGGCAATGAAACCTTAACTATAGGCCTTTGTTACAGATCACCTAATTTAAACCAGGAAGATAACCTAGTCTTCTTGAAGCAGTTAGACAATATCGAAGTGAAAGAAGACTTAATAATTTTGGGTGATTTCAATTTCCCAAATATAAACTGGGAAACACTTGATACGCAAAGTACTATTGAATGGCAGTTTTTAGAAATTACATTTAAACATGGACTGGATCAGTTAGTAACTATACCCACTAGGAATAATAATGTATTTGACCTTTTTTTTTACTAACAATGCTGATCTTCTCTCCACCCCTGTTATCATACCCCCTCTGGGTGACAGTGATCACAACATGATTGTATGTGACATCTTAAAACAAATAAATTATAACAAAGGAATAAGTAAGTTTAAAAATTATCATAAAGCCGATTATAAAAACATAAAAAAGTACCTGACTTCATGGGAATGGTTAAAAGACCTAGGTAATCTTGACTTCGAACATGTGTGGGAAACAATACAGACCAAAATAGATTACTGTATAAATACCTGGGTACCTGAGAGAACAAAATATGATAATAATAGCAAATGAAGAGTTCCCATGTGGTGGTCTAAAGATATAAAGCGTATAATAAGAAAGAAACATCGTGCCTATAAAAGATACAGTAGGAGTAAAAAGGCTTCTGATTGGGGCAAGTTTAAGATACTTGCCAAAAAACACTAAACAAATAATTACAAAATCAAAACAAAAAATGGAAATAAATTTAGCCAAAGACATCAAAGACAATAAAAACAGTGTTATAACTATATAGGTTCATTAAAACAAACATATACAGGAATTGGACCACTAAAGGTAAATGATGAATTAATAACTAATAAAAAAGAAATGGCTACTAAATGTAATCATTATTTTACAAACATATTTAATTTAATGGATTTTACTCATCAAGATACATTACAATCATCAAATATTAAATTATTCTTCCTTGAACAAGACACATTAGAGGCCATTAACAAAATCAAATGCAATACATCTCCAAGCCCTGACAGTATTCACCTCAAGTTCTTAAAAGAGGTATCAAAGGAACTTGCTGAACCATTTACCTATTTGTTCAATATGTCTGTAAATAATAGGAAAGTTCTTCAGTCTTGGAGAGAAGCAAATATAACCCCTATACATAAGGGAAGTAATACACAGTTAATATCTAATTATAGGCCTATCAGCCTTACATCACTTGTCAGTAAAATTATTGAATGGTTAATACATATTAAAATTTCCAATCATCTTAAAATTTCCAATTGTACTGACATTTCCCAGCATGGCTTTACTACTGGTAGGTCATGTCAAACAAACCTTATTAGTTTTTTTGAACCTGTTAGTGATGCATTAGATAAGGGCCTTCCAGTAGACATCATATTCTTGGATTTTGAAAAAGCATTCAACACTGTTTCCCATAAAATTTTGAACAAACAACTTCATAATATAAATTGGACATGTACTTAATTAAGTGGATATCAGCATGGTTATTCAACAGACATCAAAGGGTGGTTGTACAAGGGCATAAATACAACTGGAGCCCTGTCACCAGAGGAATACCACAGGGATCTGTTCTTGGGCCTTTACTTTTTAATATATTGATAGCAAGTATGCAAACAACAAAATAAGTTTGGATAAATAAATATGCAGATGATTGCAAATTGGGCTGTATTGTGAACACTACTACATCTGCAAACATTCTCCAAGATAATTTAAATAAATTAACATCATGGGCAGTAAACAATAAAATGAAATTTAACCCAGCAAAGTGTAAGGTAATGCATATGGGGAACAATAATAAGAGACACCCATATTTTATTCAAAATGTGAAATTAACAATCACAACAGAGGAAAGAGATTTAGGTATAACTATAACTGATAACTTAAAATTTAACACCCATACCAATAAAACTGTTAAAAAATTTCACAAGATTATAGGTTGTATATTGAGACATATCAAAAGTAGGGAATCATCTGTTGTCTTGCCTCTATACACAAGCCTGGTTCGTCCACATTTGGACTATTGTGTTTCATTTTGTGCTCCAACTTCCACTGGCTATTTAAACATGACAGAAAGAGTTCAATGAAGAATAACTAAAAGGATTGTTAATATGTCCAAACTTGAGTATGGTTCTAGATTAAAATCTTTAGAGCTTTACTCTTTGAAGTACAGAATACTAAGAGGTGACTTAATCTACACTTACAATGCATACAATAATGATTACTTGTTAAACACAATAGGATTGGAAACATTTTCAAAAAGTAATCCCACTAGATCCCACAATTCAAAACTAAAATCATCCTTATGTAAAACCAATAAACAATCTAGATTTTTTACACAGAGAATTCCTCCAATCTGGAATACATTGCCTAGTAATATAATAAACAGTGAAAACATAGAACAATTTAAGAGAAACCTTGATAAATACATGGGTGACAAGAAATTTTCCTTCCACTGCTAATTTAGCTGGTGGCGAGTTCATAAATGGGCATATGCCTTCTGAACTTGTATCAATCTATGAATCTATGAATCTATAAGACATGTTTTTATAAAACTCAAATGATAGTCCATCCGGACAGGAACTTTCTCCATTAGGAAGATCTATAATTACAGTACTCACTTCTTCTAATGTTATATCCCTATTCAAATTCCCCATGTCCAGATCAGAAATTTTTGGCAACCCCAAACTTTCTAAATAATTTAGAATTTGTGATTCCTCTACCCTCCCCTTTGAGGTATGTACCTTTCCATAATATGTCTTAAATATGTTATTTATTTCATCCAAATTATGGGTTAGGTCCCCACTCTCCCCTCTAATACCATCAGTTTTATTAGCATTTTGCTAACATTGCAGTTGATATGCCAAGAGCTTATCTGGCACATCAGCATAAAAATAATAATTTGCTCTTGCTTTATACATGGCTTTTTCTGCCTGCACTTTATTTGAATTTTGGTAACCGGGTAAGCCCACTAAGACAGAATGTCCCTTCTTCAGGAGCGACCCAGGGGGAGAGTAAAAGGGGAGGTACAGAGTAACAACACATATTAGCAACAGATAAGTGCACAATAGCACTTTTACAATGTTCGCTAGCATACAATACATATTCATGATAGAAGATGCAAGTACAGTATTCACAAAATTGCACCGAATGAGTAAGTACTGAGGTACCAATTTGCAATATATAATCTAGGTGCAAAGACAGAGCTTTTTAAAGCTAACAGTCATATAAAATCATGGGTAATTCGTAGCATTCATCCTTGGTCAAATATGATGAAAGGCAGGATTAGAGAGAAAATGAGAGTATGGAGAGACACAGCGATAGTGAGGAGTTAAAAAAGAGATTCGGGAGGGGATAAGATGGGTGATAGAGGGGATTAGGATTGCAGGAGGAGGTTTTAATGGCAGTTGCCATTGTAGATAGGTACCAAGAAGAGAGATTCCTTATACTGTTGTTTTATATAGGGAGAGACTTGCATGTGAGTAATGATTGAGGGAGGTTGTTCCATTTTTGTGATGCAGTGAAGGAGAAGGATCTTCTACCTATTGCTAATCAAGTTTTACATATACTTAAGATAGGTAGATAGGAGGATCTAAGGGTCCTATGAGTATTTTTCAGTGTGAGAAGATTAGATAGACTGGGTGGGAAGGGCATGTGGATAAGTTTGAAGGTGGCGCAGATGACTGGGAAGTCCATTCTGGCTTCAAAGGATAGCCAACCTAGGGTGTTTAGGACATCACAGTGGTGGGCTTGAACTGGGGCCTTTAAATTGAAATGAGCACATCTGTGATAGGCCATTCTTAGTCTGTCAAGAAGTGTTGAGTTGGTTGAGTGGATTATTGGGGCCCCATAGAAGTGGCCTGGGATGAGGGCAATAATAATAATAAGTTTTATTTGTAAAAGACAATTCTAAAACCAAAGCACTTTACAATTACAAATCACTAAAATCCATAAGATAATAACATCCAAAGATTCTAACAGTACATAAAAATACAACAAAATTATGTTGCATTGGGTAGCTGAGGCAATGATCCTCCTTACTCGGTTGGGGAGGTAGGGAGCAGTGTGGTAAAGGAAGTCAATTTTTTGATTAGTTGCCTTAACTATGTTAGTTATGTGCATATCAAAGCATAGGTGTTTGTCCAGAGTCAGTCTCAGGTTTTTGAAAGAGGCAACCCCATCCAACGGTACGCCTAAGGAGGATTTGATAGAGGAGTTAAGGAAGTCTGAAAGGGGGTATGCTGGAATAACATGGATTTGGTCTTTTTGGTGTTCAGGACCAACAGGTTATCCTTAAACAATTTTTTGAGGGTATGGAAGTCCTTTTCTAGGTCAGAGTTTATTCGATAGACATCTCTGGAGGATCTATATAATACGGCATCATTGATATAGTGTTGAACTGATGCCCCTGCACAATTTTGCAACATGTCATTAATGACAATTGAGAATAATATTGGACCAAGGATTGATCCCTGAGGGACCCATAATTGATAGGGGATAAGGATGATATTGCTTCTGCCCATTTGATGCACTGGGACAGATTTGTTAAATAGCATGAGATCCAGGAAATGGAATTGTCATCAAGGCCAAGATGGTGGAGCTTGGAGATGAGAATAGGGTGATTGATGAGGTCAAAAGGCTTTGTGAGTTCCATGAAGACCACCCCTGTGGCTTTACCCTGGTCCATGGCTTGCATAATGTGAGTTGTGACTATTAGGAGAGTGGATTCAGTATCGTGTAGTTTCCAAAAACCATGTTGGTGAATGATGAGGGCAGTGGTCAATTCAAGATAATAGTATAGCTGATTAAATAGTATTATTTCTTAAATTTTAGTGATTGGACATAGGAAGGATATGGGTCTATAGTTTTCCAATATGTATGTCAGATCACTCTTGTGTACTGGGACGACAACTGCTGTTTTCCATTTCTTAGGGATAGACTTGCAAGATTTTTTCCACTTTACCCCTTATAGCAAGAACTTTCAGTCTAGCCTGCTGAGTTCCTAAACAAGCATGGCTTTCTTTTTGTTTACCTGATGCTAGTAGGTGTGATGTGCGGAAAACACTCTGCCTGGCAGCTGACATATCTACCTTTACCCTCCACACACACAATACATCATTAACATTGTGATCTCACTGACTGTGACATAACTGCTGCTTAGGAATAACCATTCAGTTACTGCCAGGTCAGATCCCTGAGATGCCCCTGTCAGTGAGATCACAATACTGATGATGGCGTGTTGGGGGGTAGAGACAGACAAGTCTGCTGCCAGGATAAGGGCTGTTCCACACATCTAGCACACTATCACATAGAAGACTATTGAGACAAAGGGAAAAGAATACTTCAGAAATAAAGTTACAACTGACTACTTCTTAAAATGTTTAATATTTTCCTGTCTGCCTGTTTTGGTTCCTTTAGCTCATTAATATGTGTACGGAATATGTATTCAGTGTTAAGGTCAAACTCACTGTACTGATCATGCAGTGTACAATGGTTATTAGTGATAGGTTGTGCCACATCATATAAGTAATTGTAACTAAATCCAGTTAGCAACATTACAGTTTTGCATAGAGATAGTACTGTATGTGCATTGTCATGACAAGTCAATCAGTTGCTCTCAGTAACTATACTTAACAAGTTTATGTTGGCTCTCAGTGATTGGTTAGGTGATGTCAGGTCATAACAAGTCACTCAGTAACTCTCAATAACTCCAGCTAACATTGTTTTTGGTTCTCAGTGAGAGGTTATGCTATGTTAAATCAGCAGGTACTGTATATGTAGCTTCAGTTAACAATACTACAGTGTTTCTTAGAACTGGTTATGCCATGTTGTGTTATATCAATCAGTAACTCACAGTTACTACAGTTAATGATAAAATGGTTCTCAGTGATAGGTTATGTCAGCTCCTCATGACATGTCAGTCAGTAATTCTAGTTAATAATGCAACAGTTAAAAATGCTTCAGTGGTGTTCCATGTCTGGCTGTGCCATGTCAAGACATGCCAGTCAATAGCTATCAGTAATTCCAGTAACAATGCTATAGTCATTCCTTTCTAAATAATGGTCATTATGCTTCCAAGGAAGTACTGGGTTGGTCCAAAAGCTAAAGCACTTTGTTCATTTTGTTACATCTATGTTCATCCAATAAAAGGTATCAAATCATTTGCTTCTAGACCTGTTCTTACAAAGACCAATACGGCAAAAACTAAATATGTATATAGTCATTCTTAGTGATATAAGTTATGGCATTTCATGATATCTTGATCAGAAACTCTCAGTAACTCCAGCTAACAATGCTACAGGGAGTTTCAGTGAAAGGTTATGGCATAGCCTCATGACATGTCACCCAGAAACTCTCAGTAACACTAATTAATGTGACAGCAAAAGCTTACATCATGTCATGATACTGTATATCAATCAGTAACTTCAGTGGTGCTCAGGGATTGGCTGTGCCACAGCATGACTTGTCAGCCAGTAACTCTGAGTAACTCCAGTTAACAATGTTACAGCTGTGTTGAGGGATAGGTTATGTCATGTCACATGTCAATTAGCAACCTTCAGTTCTCCAAATAACAATGTTCCAGTGGTTCTTAGTAACTGGTTTTGCCATGTCATGACATGAAAATCTGTAAATCTATGTGACTACAGCTACCAATTCTACAGTGGTTCTCAGTGTTAGGTTATGGCATATCTTCACAAAATGGCAATCAGAAACTCTCAATAACTCCAGATAACAATGCTATGGTGATGCTCAGTAACAGGGCATTCCATAGCATAACAGATAAATCAGTAACTCTCTGTATTCTAGGTAACAACACTACAGTGGTGCTCTGAGATAGGGTATGGCATATCATTATGCCATGTTAATAAGAAACTCTCAGTAACTCCAGTTAACAGTGCTGCAGTTGTTCTGAGTGGCAGGCTATGCTATATCATCACATGTTAATCAGTAACTCTCAGTAACGCCAGTTAATAATTATTTATTTATTTGAAAATTGTGAGCAGGAAAGGCACACTGACCCAAGGTTCATTTCCAAATATGACCCAATGGAATGGAAACAGAAGATAAAAAATACATAGCACAGACACAGCTTGCAGTTACAATGAAGAGCAGAGAAGATGAATATCATGGTCTGGGTGTTCCAAAAGCACACAGACAGGCACATTTTAAGGAAAACACAGTAGGCATGTATTTATGTGAAGAAACAAGCAAAATAAAAAAAAAGACTAAAATATTACAGCAACCGTAATCAAATTTTGACACTGTGAAATATTTATGGGATACTTGGTGGCAAGTCCAAAGTCTCTGTGAAGCAATCGGTGCCAGCAAGGTCTCTCTGAGAAACAAGGCTCAGTCCTAAGAGTCACAGTTCCATCCTGCAGTGCCTCTAGCAAGTAATATTTCCTCTGTAGTTACCAGACACAAACTGACTCAAGTCCCAATCAGCAGGGATTCCTTTAGAGGAAAAGCTGCACCTCCCAATTCCCCTTAGGCTCAACATAACTGATTCCCATAGGCTCCACAGAACAAGCAATCATCACAGAAAGTACTAGAATGTACGCAATGGAAATATGACATTAAGCATAAAAAATCTATAATGCATTTCATAGTATGTGTTATTCAACAGCAAAACTGTTCCTTATTACTATAAATACAGTATAAAAGAAATAGGCAAACACCTAAGGAACTTAATGAACTTCACTAGAAGTGTGGAACATGCTGTCTGTATCAACAGTCATTAAACATCTAGAATATACTGTACCAGTAATTCTGCTGTAATTCTCTTACAGTGTTTGTCTTTCACAACAAGATGGCACTATATATTAGTACTGATTCACTATATCTGCATACATTATATCACTTCTTTCATTTTATCAGATTTCCGTACCTGATAGCTTTCTGCATCTGGGTATACTATCGTTTTTATGGCCATAGGCTGAGTCTACAGTCATCCTGCTTTAGCTTCAAAAAAGGGCTTTCTGTGGAACAAATGTTTTAGTACTTTTCAGTGTATTCTTCCATAACTGCAAATCCCTATGGCAGTTCAAAAAAATACTCCCTTCTTTCTTGGCCTGTTTTCTCTGAGAGCAAATGTGCACACTTTCCAAACAAATCTAAATACCTTTAAAATTATTCAAGGTGCACAAAAGCAACCCACATGAAAGCAGTTCAGGACAAAAAGATCTCTTATATAAGGGTAGTCACTAATCTGAATTCTTTATATTTTGTAAAATATGGACTTCCAAGCAACCTGGACACAGTAGGAGTCATGCCAAAAAAAAATGTAACTATCGATCCCTCTGTACAGACAGCTGGTGAGACCCTATCTGGAGCACTGCATGCAGTTCTGGAGATCTACTCTCCACAAAGACATAGACATAATGGAAGTAGTCCAGAAGAGGGCAACTAAAATGGTGCAGGGTCTGCACCAGAAGATATATCAAGAGAGACTTAAGGAGCTTAATATGTATAGCCTCGAGGACAGGAGGGAGAGGGGGGACATGATACAAACTTTTAAGTACCTCAAGGGAATCAACAAAGTCCAAGAGGGTAGCATCTTTCTGAAAAAGAGGTGTACAAGAACAAGGGGGCACAATTTGAAGCTAGAGTGGGGACAGCTCAGAGGTATTGTGAGGACGTATTTTTTCATGGAGAGGGTTGTGGATGCTTGGAACATCCTTCATGAGGAGGTTGTGGAGTCAAAAACAGTGGTGGAATTCAAGAATGCATGGGACAGGCATAAGGCAATTCTTGTGGGAGTGGAGGTAGGAAGAAGTAGGCTATTGGTTAGCTAGGATCTGCACTTATCCATTCTATGTTTCTATGTTTCTATCTATTTCAGAAAGTTTAGAAGTTACCAGTATACAACCAACCTGAAAGTTGTTCAGGACAAAATGATCTTTCAAATGAGAGTAGTCACTAATCTGAATTCATTAAATAGTTTTAAATATAGCCATCCGAAAGAAAGGAGAAAATTGGAAATAAAAATAGAAAATGCAGGTAATCAGATTGCCATAGTTTAAAATATATAATTTGTGCAGCTTAATGAATAGGCTTATTGGAAAGGTATTTTTGTCCTGAACCAGTTTCATACTGATGGTTTATGTGTATTTCATATAACATTAGAGATATTTATATTTGTTAGACATAACTCATATGAAAAATGAACACTGAGGTAATCGAATGGCCATAGTTAAAAAAATGTAAATTGTGCAGCTTAATGAATAGGCTCATTTGAAAGGCCACTGTGTCCTGAATAACATTCATCCAAGTTTATTATATGTAACTTGTATAATTTTAGAGATATTTCCATTTGTTTGGCATAACCCATATTGCACTCATAAACAGCCTCAACTTTGTAAATACAATGCCAGTTAAGTGAAATTCTAAACAAGACAGCATAGGTTTCATCAAAAGAAAGCTATCCCAAGGTCAAATGTCACTGATTTGAAAGTTCACTCCCTGATAAAAGCTATAAACAAACTGAAGCTTTATTTTAAAACTGTCTGTGTGTGTCTGTACTAGCATTAGTAAATGACAAAGATTAAATACACAAATGAAAAATAAGCTTAAAGAGCAGCTGACACCTTCACAACTGAAATATACCATTATGCATAATAAATCTATAATGCATTTAGTAAAATATGTGTTATTCAATAGCAAAACTGTTCCTTATTACTATAAATACATAAGAAATAGGCAAACACCTAAGAAACTTAACAAACTTTACTAGAAGTGTGGAACATGCTGTCTGTGTCAATTGTCATTAAAAAATCTAGAATATACTGTACCAGTAATTCTGCTGTAATTCTCGTACACTGTTTGTATTTCACCATAAGATGGCACTATATATCTAGTACTGCTTCACTGTATCTGCACATATTATATTACTTCTTCTTTCATTTTATCAGATTTCCCTGATGGCTTTCTGCATCTGGATATACTGTCCTTTTTATGTCTGTGGGCGTAGCCTACAGCCATCCTGCTTTAGCTTCAAAAAAGGGCTTTCTGTGTAACACATTTTTTAGTACTTTTCAGTGTATTCTTCCAGAACTGTAAATCCCAATGGAAGTTAAAAAATATTCCCTTCTTTCTTAACTGTTTTTCTTTGAGAGCAAATGTTCACACCTTCCAAACAAATCTAAATACCTTTAAAACTATTTAAGGCACACAAAAGCAACTCATGTCAAAGTTGTTCAGGACAAAATGACCTTTCACATGAGAGTAGTCACTAAGCGGAATTCTTTACATTTTGTAAGATGTGGTCTTCTAAACAATCTCATTTTCTTCTCTCAGAGTGAACACTGTAGGAGTCATGCCAAACAAATGTAAATACTTCAGAAAGTATAGACATGATTAATACACAACTAGAGTAAAAGTTGTTCAGGACAAAACTACCTTTCAAATGAGAGTAGTCACTAATTTCAATTCATTAGATTTTTTTTAAATATAGCCATCTGAAAGGTGAAATTTGGAATGAAAAATGAAAATTCAGGTTATCAGATAGCCATAGTGTAAAAAAATATAATTAGTTCAGCTTAATGAATAGGCTCATTGGAAAGGTATTTTTGTCCTGAACAACTTTAATACTGATGGTTTATGTGTAACACATATACTTTTAGATGATATTTACATGTGTTTGGCATAACTCCTAAGAAAAATGAAAACTGAGGTAATCATAGTTTTAAAAATATAACTAGTGCAGTTTAATGAATATGCTCATTTGAAAGGTCTTTTTGTCTTAAACAACTTTCATCCAGGTATATTATCTGTAACTTGTATACTTTTAGATATATTTCCATTTGTTTGGCATAACCCCTGGTGCACTTCTAAATAGTCTCAGTTTTGCAAATTATTATGCCAGTTAAGTGAAATTCTAAACAAGACAGCATAAGTTTCATCAAAAGAAAGCTATCCCACAGTCAAATTTCACTGACTTAAAAGTTAACTGCCTGATAAACGCTATAAACCAACTGAAGCTTCATTTTAAAACCATGTGTATGCGTCTGTGCTAGCATTAGTAAATGACAATGATTAAAAACACAAATGAAAAATAAGCTTAAAGAGCAGCTGAAACTTTCAGTAGAACTTTAACAAAACATAACATTTAGATAAAGTCCAGCTTACATTTTAAATTAGTTCTTTATTCCTCCTCCCCATTATTTATTGCTGAGGTCATTTGCATGAAAACAGAATTTTTGTTCCTGAAGAGTTCATCAATTTCTGTTGATGTTTCCCTTCCTGAGGTCATAATGCACTGCTTGTGACAACACAGTTACTCTCATGGAAACAGATTGTGATGTCACAACAGGGCATTATGATTTGAAGTAGGGAGTAAGTAATCTTTTCTACAAAAACATCTCTGTCTCTCTCTCTCTTCTAAAGTGTCTATCTTTGGGATGTGCCATACACATTAAACATTTTACACACATTTCAATTTCCGAAGTGTATATCTGTGGGATGTGCCACAGACTTTAAAATCCTAATGGTACATGGTCTTTGCCCAGGGAACATTGGTGCCCATCCATAAACCACTTAGGCATGCTTGAAACTCCAGATGGCATTCCTCCCACCCTTTGCCAAAACAGCCTCTGCCATTCCTTCAGGCTTACACCAAATGAGTCTCCAATCCCCAATGAAGTGCTAAAGACGCCCAACTTTAACTTTAAATTCAGCACATTTGTTGTGAAAGGGGTCCTGACCAGTGTGATCTAGCCTTATCTAGAGGGCACACACACACACATCTCGGACAACTCCCTCAGAGAACAGTCTCATATTCTGTACTCATAGATTAGTTGTTACTCCCAGTCATGGAAAGAACAAAATGCACCTTTTTTTCTCTGGTAGCTGTCAGATTCAATCCATTGTTCTTCCTTAAGGCAGCTGTAAACTTCAGGAACTTCAAGGGATTGCCCAGTGGATCCACATGAAATGCATTCAATTTCACTCCCCATGGAGTGAAACTAAAGAGTCCTACAGGCAAACTGAAGATTTTACCAAACTAGGGTGAGAAATAACAGGGCTCCCATTGACAGATTCCCAATGGCAGACATTCTGCCACTCTAATGCCATACTTGAACTTACTGATGAACATTCTAAGTTCCCCAAGAGCAGCTGACTCTAAAATGGTTATGCTACTGTGAGAGTTCTAAATGACATAATCATACTTCTCTCAGGCTAGCTGAGTAAACAATGATGTCATTATGTAGAAGGCCCCTAATGCACTCCCCACCAGCTGCCTTTTCCAACCTGCCTAAGACTAGTACTAATGGGATTCTAGTAACTCAAGGGGACTGAGTTGTTACACATAGGTATGTCAGCACCACCATGTTGCCCAAAACTGACTCCGGGGCAAACTGCACATGTGCGAATATCATGCATGTGCAGTACTGTAATTGCTGCACTATTATAGCTGACTCCTGTGAAGTGACAGCACAGTATATTCTGTTCACCACTCTTGCCACTCCTAAAATCTCTCCACAGCCATATTGGCTCTGATCAGAATTTGTTCTTTTTGCTTCTGCATGGAAGTGCAATGCTGTTTGAGCACAGGTACCAGGAAAACTGCCCAACTAATGAGGAAATGAGCATGTTCTTGGAGACAGAGGGGGAACAGAGGGGATAGGACAGAACAAACTCACAAGAGACCCTGTTTGGCCAGATTAGGGGGAAATAAGCATTTCTCAATGCTGAAAGTTGGTTGCTTGTTTAACACTTTCACTTCCCTGAGCTCGCTTTATACCCTGCATTGTACCTCAGCTGGTCCCATAGCCTTATGTACTTTCAAGGCAGTAACTTATATCAGTAACACCTATTTAAATCCCACCCTCCTATGTACCCAGCACCCACAATTTAGATTTCTGCTGAAAAATAACTTTTAATGGGGACCGGCAGAACCTGCCTGCCTCTAAGGCCCACTTCCATCTTATAAACTAATTTAAGTGAGAGGCAACAGCACTAAGAATGCAGTGCAACCCCCCAGATTTAAGTGAGATGCAGCAGCCTGAAGAATACAGTGTAATCTCCCAAATTTAAGCTGGAGGCAGTAGTGCCAAAAATACAGAATAATCCCTCAGCTCTAAGTGAGAGGTAGCAGTGCCAAGAATACAAAGTATTACCCCCCACAACAACAAACAGTGACCTGACCACTCCACCAGTCCATTGCCCACCCACACTCCACACCCGGTACACAGCACCCAGTTCTTCTTATTAGGAGAAGGCAATTTCCACTGCTGCCCACCAGTCTAGCACAGCATAACCCTCCCTCGTCCACTGCCAAGTGCCAGCTTCTAATGAATGAAACCACGCAACTTGTTACTATTGTACAGAAAGCAGATCACACTGCAAAAAAATACATTTACGCATCAGTTAGGGTTATTATTAGATTGTCAAAAGCTGGGAAATTTAATGTTAGGGTTCCCAACCCAACCACCACCCCCAACCTCCACACACCAACAGGCATCAGGGTGTACCATGGGTTCATCAGGCCCAATTCTCGCCCCATTCCATGTATAATCAAGCTGACATGGTATAGTATAGGAGAATGGGGTTAGAGTTAAGCCTGATGATCCTGTGGCTCACTCTGACATCTGTTGGTGTGTGGTGGGTGTTGGGGGTGCATAGGTTGGGGTGGGAACCCTAACATCGAATTTCCCAGCATTTGACGATTTAATAAAAACCCTAATTGATTCATTAACTTAATTTTTTGCAATTAATTTCTCTTCTTTGAGCTAGCATAATAGTATCCTTATTTCACTGTGGGAGTACAGGGTCCAAATTCCACAAAGTAATGTGTGTGCGTAGAATAAATTAAACAGATACACATAACTTGGGCATTTTCAGGAATTTTTTTCACCATGCTGTTCTGTGCAACGGGGTGAAAACACGTTTCAGTCAGGATGTGAAAAATTACAGCTGTATACTGTTCATAATGAGGTGAGAAAAATGGCAATGTTTATAATCTGGAGTAAAAATAAAAAAAATTGTCAAAGTTAAGCGCATGCAAAGAACCTGCGTAACACACACTCATAACAAGGTCATTTTTCCAGAACTATTTCACCACATTTTCAATATGGGTTTTTTCAACCTCCCCTCATGAACACTGGCACTGTGATTTTGTTAATCCATCCTGAAAGTTGATTTTGCACAGTGACCACACCATTCTACAACACAGGTGCGAAAACACATTTCAGCCAGGTTGTGAAAAATGGCAGCTGTACTGTTCATGAGGAGGTGTAAAAAAATGGCAATGTTGAAAATCTGGAGTGAAAATATTAAAAATTGGCAAAGTTAAGAGCATGCATTTTAACTGTGCTACACACGCTTGTAATGCAGTCATTTTTGGGACTTTTGCACCAAATTTTCAACATGGGGTTCTTGGGACCCCACGTCATAAACACTGGCACTATCATTTTGTTACTAAGTCCCAAAAGGCGATTCTGTACAGTGACCATGAAATCACCTTTTGGGACCAATTAAGGAAATGACAGTGTCAGTGTTCATGAGGTGAGGTGTCAAGAACCCCATGTTGAAAATGTGGGGTAAAATTCCTAAAAATTGCTGAGATTTCAAGATAAGTTGAAAGCCCCATTGACAGCCATTATACGATTTACCTCGATTTCTTCAGTTTGTGGTTCATAGAAACATAGAAACATAGAAGTTGATGGCAGATAAGGACCACAAGGCACATCCAGTCTGCCCATTTCTTTTTCTATCTTATAAATGTGCCATCGTCCTTTGCTGTCAGTGGCCTATCTATTCATACTCATCTGTATTGCTCCCTTATGCCTATCCCATGCCTGTTGGAAGCCCTGCACTGTATTCATAGCCACCACTTCCTGAGGTAGGCCGTTCCATGCATCCACCACCCTTTCTGTGAAAAAGAACTTCCTCACATTACCCCTTAATTGGCCTTCCTCTAATCTCATGATGTGTCCTCTTGTCCTGCTATTTTTCTTATATTGAAACATGTTAGATTCTCTCACCTTGTTAATGCCCTTAAGGTGTTTGAATGCTTCAACCATATCACCTCTCTCCCTCCTTTGCTTAAGGGTATACATATTGAGCTCTGTTAATCTGTTCTCATATGTCTTCTGATGCAGTCCCTGCACCATTTTGGTTGCCCTTCTCTGGACTGCCTCAATTTAGTTAATGTCCTTGTGAAGGTGTAGCCTCCAGTACTGCATGCAGTACTCCAGATGGGGCTTAAACAGTGTCTTGTAAAAAGGGATTATTACCTCCCTCTTATGACTTGATACCCCTACTAATACACCCTAACATCCCCATAGCCTTACCTACTGCTTTAGAGGTCTGCTTGGATGATTTCAGGTCATCAGTGATGATGATGCCCAAGTCTCTTTCTTCCTTTGTGACTGCCAGCAACTCCCCTCCCAGCCTATCGGTGGCTTTAGGGTTTCTCTTTCCTATGTGCATGATCTTGCACTTATTTGCATTAAATTCCAGTTGCCACTCTTCCGAACATTTTGCTAGTTTATCCAGATCTCTTCTCATTCTGCCCACCCCATCTGGATCATCTACTCTGTTGCAGATCTTGGTGTCATCTGCAAACAGACAAGCCTTACCCTCTAGTCCATCTGCAATGTCATTGATGAAGATATTGAAGAGGACTGGCCCCAGGACTGATCCCTGAGGTACCCCACTTGTGACTTGCATCTCTTCTGACTGCATACCATTTACCACCACTCTCTGTTTTCTGCCCATCAACCAATTTGCCACCCAGTTGATCAACTTCTGACCCACCCTGAGCCTACCCAGCTTGTTTATCAATCTTCTTTGTGGAACAGTGTTGAAAGCTTTGCTGAAGTCAAGGTAGGTGACATCAACTGCTCCCCCTTGGTCCACAACTCTAGTTACCAGTCAAAGAAATCTATGAGATTAGTTTGATAGGACCTTCCTTTTGTAAACCCATGCTGTCCTGGATCCTGTGCCCCTATGGATTTCAGGTGTTGCACTATCCTTTCCTTAAGGAGTGCCTCCATAATCTTGCCCACTACTGAGGTAAGACTGACTGGTCTATAGTTCCATGCCTCCTCCCTGCTACCACTCTTGTGGAGTGGGATCACATGAGCCCTTCTCCAGTTTTCTGGGACCTCTCCCTTGCTCAGAGACTCACTAAACACTTCTGTTAATGGTTCTGCTAGTTCAACCCTTAGTTCCTTTAGTACCCTGGGATGTATGCCATCAGGTCCCATTGCCTTGTCCACCCTGAGCTTAGTGAGCTCTTGTAATACCCTTTCTTTTGTGAAGGGAGTAGTCATCACTTCCCTCCCCCCTGTGTCAATGGTGCTGAACTGTGGGCCCTTGCCATACCTTCTCTTCAGTAAATACTGAGCAAAAGTATCTATTTAGGATAAATGCTTTTACAGGGTACTCCTCCTCTCATGCCCCCTTTTCTCCTTTGAGCATAGCAATACCCTCTCTGGACTTTCTCCTTTCACTAATGTATCTAGAGAAAGTCTTGTCACCTTCTTTTACTGTTTGTGCTAGTGTTTCCTCCGTTTGGGACTTTGCCTGCCTTACTGCCTTCCCTGCCTCCCTTAGGGCAGTTTGGTATGCCTCACTATCTTCATCCCGCTGTGTTCCCTTATATTTCCTGAAGGCCAGCCTTTTGGCTCTGACCTTTTCTGCTACTGTATTTGAGAACCAAAGTGGTTTCCTTCTTCTTTTGCACTTCCTTTTCTGTCTAACACAATGGGATGTTGTTTCAAGTATTGCATCCTTAATGCTTGCCCAGGGGTTCACCTTTGAAGAGTGCAAATGTGTTTCTGGTCAAGAGAAGATTGCATCCACCAACCTCCATAAGCAAGAATGGTGTAAGGGTGTGTGCAATGAGGTGGTTGCACAGAGGGAGGGTCAGGATGGGGGAGGGGGTGTTAGGGTCTCTGAACTCTGGTCAGATTCTTGGCAGTGGTAGACTAGTAAAAGAGACACAGACAAGTGTCATATTCGGTAACACATTTGTTTATTACTCAAAAGGTAAACAGTTGCCCTAAACAGTTGTCTTATCATTAGACACAGGGAGTGGATGTTTCACAAATACCCATAGAAGTGAAGAAGGACTCATAAGGGCTATGTAGGAGAGTAGGTCATATATTTCTGATAATTGTCATAGTTACCAAAAGACAAGATACATAAAATAAGCCCTATTGGCCAAAGGTTAGGTGGCTTCACAGTGTTATCTATTGTTATACAATATTTGTAAAGTCAGCTAAAAATATAGGACAGAGGATGCATACAAAATACTGGATGCATTGCAATATTATAAAAATACACCTAGTGGCAGTGTAGGCCATACAATAACTTTTCAGAACATAGGCAAAGACTCAAGTGTCTTAGCACATTACATGCAGCATGTTACATGGCATAAACAGAAGCACTATATAGATAACACTTATATTCCTGGCTACTTACTCTTATATGGTAAGTGGCAATGCCCTGTATGTTAGCACATCAGGTATTATTGCAAATAGATATATATTGCCTAAGGTGCACAGTGAGTTAGCCAATTACAGTGTGAGGAACTCACATAACATCCCCCGTTGACTTACTGAAAAGGCAGCAACACTATGGGAAAGTGGTGGAAGCAATCTCCACCATTTACAGACCCGATATATGAGTCTTGTAAAGGAACTTGAATTACTCATGATGTTGTTTTAACATGTGCCATAAACAGCAAAGTGTTAGTATCAAAAAAGAAAATTAAAAATGCTTGAATAACAACAAAACCCTTAAATGTCAATTCTAACCAAGTATTGGAGAGTGCTGCACTTAAATCAACATCATTGATAAGAGTGTTCAGGTCATCTCCAGCTATGGAGATGTTATTACTGATGTAGACGAGATGGGTATCCTTCCTATCTAAAAGGGATTTCAAAGTTAATGTCAATGGGTCTATATGGACATTAAAAATAGATAAATATTGAGAGAGAGCAAGCCTATATTCAGAGTCACTGTCAATGACGTCTGGTTCCAGGATGGGAATGGGAGTAATCACTGTATGATGATTAACTGTAGCTTGATGAGGAATAATGGAAAAATTAGAAACTGTACTTCACACTCCATGAAATAGCCAAAATTTGCAGATTACTCCAGGGAGCAAATTTTGCCCAATTCACTCACCACTTCTTGGAAAGTGCCTTTGGCGAGTTGGGCAATGGGGAGTGTTCATCCATTGTTGTCTGTCTGCCATTCAATTTGGAGGGAAGATTGGTCAGGGGATACAACTGAAGCAATAAGGTAGGCACCCTTGCATTCCTAAACAGTTATTAATTTATTAGAAACATCTATGTTAACTCCTTCAGGGATGGTGGTAGGTTTTTCTGCTGGGGGCATGTATCCTCCCTGAGGATGACCCAGTTGTGGAAGGGGTTGCCATAGATGTTGGTTGTTGTCCGATATAGTTTTCATATCCATGCCATGGACAATGGGGAATACTTCTAACAGCAGGAGGGCCAGATGCAAGATAGCCATTTTGTAGGAATACCTGTAAGGAAAGAAAAGGTCAGTTGGTACAAATCCACCCAATGGGGTTGGAAAAAGTAATTATACTCCTTTATATAACTTCAACTGGTTCGCATGCAACCATTTCTCAGTAAGTCTCTTTTGCTGAAGGAGTCTAGTTTGATAGACTGTGGGACTGAGTTTAATGACAGTGTGGTAGGGTCCTTTCCATTTATTGGAGAAGGAGTGTGTAGAGTGAGCAAATCTGAGAACCATGACCTGGTCTCTGACTTGCCAGTCTTATTCTTGTGTATGTTTGTCAAATTGAATTATGGACTTATTGTTGGGCCTTTCCCATACGATGTGCATCATACAAGTGAGTCTTAACAATGTCATCTTTGAGTTTGTCAACATATTAATCTACAGACACTGTCTGCTGTGGGTGTGTGTAGGTCAAACAACAGGTGTTTTGGTAGTCTCATGGTTCTACCAGTCATTACCTCAAAGGGTGTCACTTGGGAGGTGGCTGAAGGAGTACCCCTAATTGTCATAAGGAGTAAAAGCAAAAGGGAATCCCAGTCCTTGGAATTGTCCTCGATAAATTAAAAAAGCATTTGTTAATCTATCTGTTGGCTCTCTCTACCTGAGGGTGATAGGGTATGTTGAATGTCTGTTGTACCCTGAGAAGTTCAAGTGTTTCTTGCATCAACTCACCTGTAAAACTGGTTCCTTTGTCGGAGCCTACAGTAAGAGGTAGGCCCCACATCGACAACAACTTCTCTACAAGGATTTTTGTAGTTGATTTTGCTGTGTATTTCTGAGTGGGCAAAGCCCCTCAATCCACTTGTAAAATAGGTCAGTAAACACAAGTGCATACTTGTTGTTCCTGCTGGTATTGGTCAGTGGACCAATAAAGTCAATTTGGATCACATGCCAAGGGCCAGATTGCCCCTGAGGGAGTAGTTTGTCATTTTACTTGGTTGGGGCTGGATTGTTTTGAGCACACATTGAGCAATTTTTATGTAGTGCATGATATCCTTTGTGATGCCAGGCCATCAACCAACAGATTTCGGCCTCTGGAGTGTTTTCCACCCCCTGGTGTTCACCAGTTGGGGTACCATGGACCTGGTGAATGAACTCAGGTCTCAAAGATTCTGGGACTACCCACAGTTTATAGTTCAAATTGTCAGACTGGTACCAGATCATTTTGTTGTCCTGGGACAAATGCAGTTGGTTTGCATGTCTCTTATATGGACTGTGAGTAGGCAATTCTTGTGCAGTGCCTTTATCAAGGAATCTGAACATGTCTCTCAACTCAGGATCTGACTTTTGTGCTGTGGACAGGTCCAGAGGCAAAAAAGGGTCAGGTTTCTTGTTCATGGTAGCTATATGTACAGCTGTTAGATTATCAGGGTGAGCCACCTCCCATGTCTCCCCACAAGCACCCTCTTTCACTAGAGTGTCTGCTCAATTATTAAAGGAATGATACTGATCAGATTCTGAGTGGGCCTTCATTTTATGGATGTACAGTTTATACTGAAAGTGCTGGGTAAGTTCATGAATGTATACAAAGAGTGATTTGTATTTTACTGGAGTGCCATCAGAAGATGCAAAGGAATTCATCCTCCAGAAAGGCAAAAATGTGGTCACAGAGTAGCAGACCCAATTAGAATCTGCAAATGTGATAGTATCCTCAACACCATGTTGAATGAGTTCAAGGGCACAGGCCACAGCTGCCAATTCTGCATACTGAGATGATGTATCACTGCAGCATTTGGAGACATGAACAATGTTACCATTGGGGTACATGATGAGCACTCCAAACCCAGCAACCTGTTCTCCATCAATATACACATGTGGCAAGGAGGTGTCAGAAATAATTTTTGGAGTAGCAGGAAGGAATGGCCTGGTTCAGGCAAATCAGGTGGTTGGAGTGTGCAGTCACATGGGGCTCCTTGGTACAAAAGACCATGGGCCAGAATTGAAGGCATCTTGGCAGGCTGGACCTGTATGTTGTGGTCATGGAGAAGAAGGGACCAGTGAGTCAGTATGGTGTTAGATACTGATCCATCCTTTACTCTGTCTGATAGCAGAAAAGTGGTGGGGTGTGAGTTGTGTTCAGAAAGATATGTCAGTACCAAATGAGAAACAAAAAATGCTTGACAGCCCAGTAGGTGGACAGAAGGTTTCTTTCACAAAGACAGTACTTCTGTTCTACTGGTGACTGCATTTGAGATGCATAAGCAATAGGTATCAAAGTACCATTTACTTTTTGAGCAAGGACTGCAGACATACTGTAGCAATGTCTGAAGTGGCTGTTTCCAAATTGAAAGGTAAGACTGGACTGTGGTTAACTAAAGCTGCAGCAGAGGCCAAGGCCTGCTTCAAAAGTGTGACAGCTTGAGTATGACTAGGACCCCAAGTCCAAGGAACATTCTCTTTCAGGAGCTCATACAGGGAGGTGGCCTTCTGAGCAGTCACAAATAAAACCCCTTGAATAGTTGACCATTCTCAGGAAACATCAGAGTGTTGCCACATTGGTAGGTAATGGCAAGTCTTGTAGGCCCTGGATCTTTTTCCAAGCTGGGCTCCTGCCATGTTCTGTTATGAGCAAGCCAAGAAGATAACCTCTTTCTGGCAGAGTTGTGCTTTTGTGGGGTTGCACTTGAGGCCTGCTCTCTGCAAGAGGGTCAGTAGTTCATCATGGAAGTCAACATGCTGCTACTTAGTGGCTGTTGCCAGCAATAAATCATCCACATATTGCAGAAGGCATTGTGTGGCAGAGAAACACTCCAGGGCAACCATCATATGCAGATGGAAAAGAGAAGGAGTGCTGCAAAAACCCTTGGGTAGGCATGTCCATGTGCAGTGTCAACCATCAAATGTAAAGGCAAACTTATATTGACTTTCCTGTGCTAAGGACAGTGACCAAAAGCCATTGAAGATATCTAGGGTGCTAATCCACTTATGATCTGGGGTTAGCAGTTTGAGCACATCAGGTGCTGATGCTACAGTAGGTGAGCAATTAGGAGTGACTTGATTAAGCCTCCTATACTCAAGTGTAAGTCTCCAAGAGCATGTTGGCTTTATCACTTGCCAAATGGGTGAGTTAGCTGTTGAGATGCAAGGCCTAATCACACCTTGTCTGAGGAGTGACTTAATGGTTTCTCTGAGTGATGGTAAGGTTTCAGCAGGAAAGAAATATGCCTTTCATGTGCTGTGCCTGAGATTTTGATGACAGTTTGCATCATTCCACAATCATGCTTGTGTGTAGCAAAAACATTCAAATGCTTCTGCAGGGTGGGTAAGAAAATCTTGAAAAACTTGTGTTTTGGGGACATCTCTGTGATGTCATTCTCTTTGTCATTAGTGGTAATAGCTGTAACCACATGTGAATCACAAATCATGACAGTATGGTATTGTCCCCTGAATTGGATCATAAACATGTTGGACAAGTCCACTACACAGCCATGTAGTGCAAGAGAATCAATTCCCAGGATACTGGCATGACTACTCAGTATGATTAGTTCAGAGGTACAGTATGATTTCCTCTGAGGTTACCCATCACCATGGGAAGCACAATAGAATGATAGGTGTATAGCTGTGTGCCATCCACGCCTTGTGTTCTGGTCCTCCATCCATTGGACCATGAGGAATATGTTGGATCTTCATTATGTAGCACAGACACAGCTGCACTGTGCCTATCATTCAAGATAGTAGGTTGGCAGCCCCAGACTGTGGCCTTAGTAAAAAGGCCTTCCATTTGTATTAAGCCTGAGATTGTTCACAATATTGACTGTGGCCTCTAATTGTCAATCCAAAGAACTGTTCTGCAGTTCCTGTAGAAATGGACCAGCCTGCTCAGGCTGGTCCTCCTCCAGGTGATCATGCATGGCCATGATGAAGGGTGCAGAATCTGGATTCAGGCCAGATGCAGCCTGATTAGAGGAGGCTCAGACATCTCCTTGGCCTAATGAGGTCTGCTGTCCTGGAGCTTATGCCACAATGGTAAGTGTAGGAACCAAGTCCACTACTGATCGGACTTGCCCCAGAAGAGTACAGAGATTGTTGTTTTCCTCCACAATCTCACAGTGAGAAGGGTGTGGCAGAGTTTGGCTACACCCTCTGAAGGATTTCGTGGTGGAGGCAGAAGACCAGGATCCATGAGTTTTAGAGGAGGAAGACCTCCTGAAGGAACCTTTGTAGCCAACAACTTTTAAGATCCCACTGCTGACCATTTTTCTAGGTTGCTGCAACTTGGAGCATGATAAGATGAAGGCCCCAGTTAAGATTGTTTCAGGACATTCAGTATGTATACTGGGGTGAAGCCTACAAGCAACAGGGAAGACACCATGGTGGCTGAAGGCACTTTCCCATGATTTGAACCCCCTGTGATATGGGAACTGGACAAATGAAATGTATCAAATGATTACAAGAAATGTGTGACATAAAATACGTGTCTATACTGTATGATATAAAATGAGGAACCTAGAGTATGGAGGAAGCTAGAAGTCAGCATTAAACTGTTGTGTATTGCTTCCTCTTTTTTTAATGTACTGATTAAGGTACAATGGCATGTGCACAGGGCTGAAACAATGCCAAGTGATGGGTGCTGAAATGATGCCTATTGATGGGTGCCTGATATTACATATGGAATTTCTGAGTTGTAGTAACCAGAGTGAAATAGTTAGAGGGTAGATAGTCACTATAAACTGAAGCCCTCTGAGAGCATAGATGGGTACTGTGTTAAGTGTATGACAGCTCCGTGGTAATGTTGTGAATGAATTGTCTTATTGCAGAAACTTGGTATGGTAGACAATACTAAAAATTAAGGGACCCTGGGGTGAAGCTGTCATAGTGGGCGAGAGGTTTCAACCAACCCCCATTCTACTGTTTTTTGTGGAATATTTATGATTGAGAGGGGGTTCTTTAAAAACCAGTATCGTTTTGAGAACTGTTTTTTTTCTTAAGGAGTGAGGTGTATGGCAGAGATAGGCTACTCCCTCAGCTGTGACTGATGGACCACTTTTCTATCTCCTTATTTCCTAGCTACCAAAACTTTTGTTGCATAACAGTTAACACTTTTCTCTTCGCTTCCCCCCCCCCACCTAGGGTCGACCACCTAGTGTAGCTCTTTATTATCCCTACTAAACTTCCTACTAGTTCTATCTTTACATTCTTTTTCCATTTCCTTCCATCAAGTCCCTGGAATGATGCCAAAGACCCAGAGAGGTGTTGTATAAAGTGCATAAGTGCATTTTGTGTTAAAAAAAAAACATGAACGCTATTTTAAATAGGAATACATACAATTAATAAAGCCTTTTTAAAAAAAAAGATATTCAGAAGCCATATCAAACTAATCATTTCACGATTAGTACAGTAATAAAAAAACTTAAGGTAGTTTCATAAATTCACACTATGAACCTGTTACTATATAAAATTCTAATGTATGATGCTAAACAAAAGAATGTGGTATGCTTTATAAAAACGCTTAGTCATTATGAATCAGAGATATAGAGAGTCAATGTCTGTGGAGATAGTCACTGTACAGTACCTTTAATTGAACCAGGAAGTCCCCTGGAACAAACAAACTTCCTTGGTTTTAAAACAGCATGTCCAGACATGTAACAGCATGTTCAGACATGAGAATAGAAAGAGCTTAGTCAGGTGACCCCACCAAAAAGATATAAAACCTCTTCACTGAGTTCACTTCAGTTCAGTCCAGTGGGGTTCAGCCCTGCTAGAGGAGGATAGGTTCTACTGTTTGCACAGATAAGCTGCTGAATGGAGATGAGAAGAGTCTTAGGAGCTCTAACATCCAGGACTTCATTATGTGAGAAACTACTGATGTTAAGTAGTGATTTCCTTTGCATTTTGTTGTTTTCATTTATTATTTTTTGAACTTTTGGAAAATAAATATCACACCATGGTGTGTTTAAAACCTGTAAATGTGCCTCATCTGAAGTTTATTCCCATCCACTGTGACAAAGAGCCTTATAAATGATTTTGATTATACCTATTGGAATTAGACTTGTTCCAATTCAGCTTATTTTTGTGGTGGTTCCAGTTTCCACTTCTGGACTGATGGTGCTGTTTTTTTGCCTGTGGATGTAGCCTTTTTGTCACGGGCCTTGCTCTCCACTGTATACTGGGTTGTGGGCTTGCTAGTAGATTGTACCGTGGCCACCTTTTTCAAGCCTGAATCTAGGTCTTGGAGGTAGAGCTGCACAAAATATCTGCAACAAGGTTGATACACAAGGAGGCATGGAAAGGATGAGAAGGGACTTGGAAAGGTTGGAGAAATGGTCAGAAGTATGGCAGCTATGATTTAATGCAAAGAAGTGCAAAATAATGCACCTGGGAAACAAGAACCCAGTGGAAAGAATACACAATGGGGGGGAGGTAGTAACAACAACAGAAAAGGAAAGGGACCTGGGGGTAATCATATCAGATGACCTTAAGGTTAGCAAGCAATATGAGAAGGCAGTAGGGAGGGCTGGGGGTATACTGGGATGCATAGGGAGAGGCATCTGCAGCAGAAAGCAAGAAGTTGTTATCCCTCTGTACAGACAGTTGGTGAGACCCCATCTGGAGTACTGCATCCAGTTCTGGAGACCCCATCTCCACAAGGACATAGACAGGATAGAGGCAGTCCAGAGGAGGGCAACTAAAATGGTGCAGGGTCTGCAAGAGAAGCCATATGAGGAGAGACTAAAGAGCTTAATATGTATACCCTTAAGAAAAGAAGGAGAGGGGGACATGATAGAAACTTTTAAGTACCTCAGTGGAATCAACAAAGTCCAAGAGGGTAGCATCTTTCAGAAAAGAGACGATGCAAGAACAAGGGACACAATTTAAAGATAGCGGGGCGGTCCGGGGCAATGTGAGAAGTATTATTTCACAGAGAGGGTAGTGGATGCATGGAACAGCCTTCCTGAGGAGGTTGTGGGGTCTAAAACTGTGGGAGAATTCAAGAATGCATGGGACAGACATAAGGCAATTCTTGTGAGGGGTAGGAAGAAATAAGCTGTTGGTTAACTAGGATCTGTGGCCTATCCTGTAGGTAGGGAAATGGGCAGACTAGATGGGCCAAGCAGTCATAATCTGCCTTCAAAGTCTATGTTTCTATGTTTGTAGAGCTGGTAAACCTGCTCAGTTTTCCAATGGATGTCTGCAACTTAATTCATTCTGGGAAAAATTGTAGGCTCTACTTTCTCACAAACAGTCGGAAGCATGTTCCAAAGGTACAAGCTTTTGTACTCAATTTGGTCAATGTCTGCACCTTCATCCAAAAGTGATTTGCCAGTACAGCGGACCAGCCATAACCTTTGATGGTATTATGCTGGACTGTCCTTGGCAGTCTGTTTTATGGGGTAGGCCAACATTACACCAACCATGCTTGGTGTGTGTGCAGAGATATGTTCTGCTCCAATGTCGTCAAAGGTTGCAGATGTAGATTGATGAGGCACCTCTGCCAGTTTCACTCAAAGGCTAGGGTCTATGATTTGCTGAAGGATCTGTATCTTGTAGTTCGTCAGCAGGGTGAGCGTTTCACATTTGGAATGCACCTTCTCTAAATGGCAACTAAGGTTGTCACTAGGGTTCATGCGGCTTATACTGTCAGTGATGTTCTGCCCGGAGTGGGCTAAATGAAGGGGAGTATTGTGAGCTAAACTCTCAGAGGAAAGATTGAAGTTTTGTTCTCCATAATGGATGGCTTCCGCTACGGCATCTGCCATACTATGAACAACATATGCCTGGGAAGCAGCCTTCTTCATTATCGCATCTAAATGTGCCTTGAAGGGCTGTTTGCTCTCCTCGGGTAACTCCAATTTAGAGAGGACAGCCTCGATCATTTGATTGATCTCCATCTTGTTGGCTCTTGTCAGATCAGCAATCAGAGGGAATGTACTTAGGCTTTGTTTGTTCTCCCTCCCTATCATGGTGGTCATCATCTTGGAGGAGCATGTGATAATCATCATTCTGCAGATGATGTAGGGTAGCGCTGTCATAGTGTGGGGATCCTCTATCTTGTGGGTGGAGGGAGGGTACCTGACCATAGTGTGGGTGTAACTGGGTGTCATCTTGGTTGGTATAGTCACCAGCGTCATCATCACTGGATGACGTAAGGTCAATGGGAGTACAGTGAAATCCACCCATCGCCTCAACATAACCAGCCAAAACTTCACTCTGATGATGCAGCTTTGCCATCTGGATTCTACATGCCTGGTGACTAATTTTTGCAATTCAGCCCCTGGCCCTAACCTCATCCCTTCTGAGATGTATATAAATTCTCTCTCTTTATGGGAAACCTTACTCACAGTTTATTTTAACCAATACTGTCAAAGGCTGGAATTTCCATCTTGGAAAGGTGCTACAATAATTTCCATTTAAAAGAAGGGGGATAAAACTGACCCAATCAAGTACAGGCCCATTTCCTTACTGGATAATATGGGAAAAATGATTGCAAAGTTAACTTTGGACAAACTTAGAAAACAACTGGTCATGCTAGGTGATCTTTCAGAATCTCTGGCAGATTCCAGAGTATGTTATTGTACTACAGACAATTGCTATATCATCAGGCATGTATATGAAAAATACGTTGTTTTATACAAACAAAAGGTTTACATGGCCTTTATCGATTTTAGTACAGCATTTTACACCATTTCTAGAAATATGCTGTGGAATATGATGAATGGAAAAGAGGTTCTCAAACAAGATCATATCAGCTGTTAGGGAACTTTACACTAACACATGGTCCCAAGTTAAACTAGGCACTTCAGACCACCTTTCCTCCACATTTCCAACCAATACAGGGGTCAGGCAAGGCTGAGTCTTTGCACCAATTCTTTTCTGCATAAATATAAGTTTTTGAATGAGTTTGATTGTTCCCAGTCAGACTCCTAAAATTTTAGGCAAAAATTGTGCTGTGTTGTCTTATGCTGACAACCTGGTGCTGCTGTCTGTAACTCAGTCTGGGCTTCAACTTAAGTTGAACATGCCTATTGGTTATGCTAAGAGATATAATTTGAGGGTCAATGATCAAAAAAGTCAGATTTTGACCCTTGGGTCAAACTCTATAGAAAGTCGTGGCTGATAGGGTCCAACAAAATTAAATCAACTAAACACTATACTTATCGAGGTCTGATCTTAACCAATGATGGTAAATGGTTCAAACACACCAACATGATACTTACAAAGCTCAAACAAACAAACAGCTGCATCTTGGAGCCCCCTTCAGGTAAGCCCCTGGCCTGCCAGAGGCCATAGCTGGAAGTGCCAGCTGCCTGCTTTTTGCTTCCTCTGCTGGACGGCAAGCCTGGAAACCAGGTCAGCCCCTGACCAGGGCACACCGCAAAGCTCTGCCAGCGGCTGTGGCTGGAAGCACCAGCTGGCCACTCTTGACTTCCTCTGCTGGATGGCAAGCCTGAAAATTGGGTCAGCACCTGACTCAGGCACACCGCACTGCTCTGCCAGTGGCCATGGCTGGAAGTACCAGCCGACAGCTCATCGCTTTCTCTGCCAGATGGCAAGCCTGAAAACTGAGTCAGCCCCTGACAGGGGCACACCACACCACTCTACCAGTGGTCATGGCTGGAAGCACCAGCTGCCTGCTCTTCACTTCCTCTGCTGGATGGCAAGCCTGAAAACTGGGTCAGCCCCTGACCCAGGCACATTGCACCGCTCTGCCAGTGGCTGTGGCTGAAAGTGCCAGCCACCCACTTATTGCTTCCTCTGCCAGATGGCAAGCCTGAAAACTGGGTTAGCATCTGACCTGGGCACACCACATCACTCTGCCAGCGGTCGTGGCTGGAAGAAACAGCTGCCCACTCTTTGCTTCCTCTGCCAGACAGCAAGCCTGAAAACTGTGTCAGCCCCTGACCGGGGTGCACTGCACCGCTCTGCCAGTGGCTATGGCTGGAAGTGCCAGTCACACACTCTTTGCTTCCACTGCTGGACAGCAAACCTGCAAACTGGGTTAGCCCCTGACCCATGCACAATGCACCACTCTGACAGCAGCACTGGCTGGAAGTATCAGATGCCCACTCTTCACTTCCTGTGTCAGATGGCAAGCCTGAAAACTGGGTAAGCTCTCCAGTCCTTGCCGTGACTCTTCCTGGGGCTCCGATTGGATGAGGCACAGGAATACTGTGTCTTGACTGGTGCCAGCCCCTGTGGTATCTTCCCTGATTGGTCAGAGCTGTCTCAGTTGAAATCCCTGTCTTACTTGAGTCTGCTGTGCTTGCAATTATTTGTAAGTGGACACATTTTTCAGTCTCAAACTGCTTGTTCCTATTTCTGCTGGAGTGTAGGTGTAACTAACTGAGTGCCTGTGCATTATATTAAGCCTGTGCAGGTAGGGGAATATTTATCTGCCTTAGACTGGGATATTAGTATTACCAATAGCGTATGATGTTAGGCCTGTACTAGCAGGGGCATTTTTTTATTTACCTAGGACTTTAATTTTAGTGTTGCTAATAGTGCTATTCTTTACTGTATTTTTGCCTAAAATTGTACTTGTATCCTGCCTGAATCTGCTGTATTTTTTATCCTTTGCCCTCCTGCTTCCTACTGACACTACCTTTCTACATTCTCTTAATTATTTTTTTAATTTTTTTTTTCTATCTCCCTCTGTCGGTACTGCCTTCCTAACAACTCCCCCCACTCTTTAGCTACCAGACAAACCTTTAATCTGCAATTTGAACCTTCTGGCCTCTGGCGCCAAGATTAACTGTCCCTCTTACTCTGTGTTTGACTGCCTGCCTCCTACTCCCTTGTGTAATTATTCTATTCTTCCTTCCTTTGGTCTCTCCCCATGCCCTCAGATTTAGCCCCTGACCAACGTTGCCAGCCCTCTTAAGCCTATCCTTCTTACTCTTTCCTTCCCCCTTCAGGTTAGCCCCTGACCCACACACACAGCACCGCTCTGCCAGCGGCCATGGCAGGAAGCTCCAGCTCTTCACTTCCTCTGCTGGACAGCAAGCCTGAAAACTGGGTTAGCTCTCTAGACCTTGCTGGGACTCTTCCTGGGGCTCTGATTGGCTGAAGCATGGTAATACTGTGTCCTGATTGGTGCCGGCCCCTGCGGTATCTTCCCTGATTGGCCTGAGCTTTTTCAGTAGAAATCCCTGTCTTACTTGATTCTGCTGTGCCTGCAATTATTTCTTAGGGGACACATTTTCTCCTGCCCACCTTCCCCCTCCCCCGGATTTAATTAAATACATCCTAAGTCCACCTCTGACCCAGTAATCACTCCCTATTGGCTGTCTGCAACTGCACAGCTCTCTCTGATTTAAGGTACTAATCTCCACAATTCCTACCTGCTCCTGATCCTACCTCTACCTTGCTCGGGTTATGCTCTTCCTTCTTATTTGCTCCTCCTAGCTGCTCTGCTGCTGCACCACCCCAAGCCCCACATCCCACCTATTTTCCTTCCTATTTTATTTTGGTCTTTCCCCTGACCCACTAGTCTTCTCCCTTGTCCTCTTGCCTTTACCTTCAACTAACTACTGCAGTTTGCTCTTGGAGTAAAATTTTTTCTTCTCTCTCCTGAGACTTCCTTGTGAAAAAGGAACACTCCTGACCACACTAATAATGGACTGCCCTGGCTGGTTATTTACTGGGTCCTTCCTCATCTTCTATTGCTGCTTGGACATGTTTGTTGCAGTATCCATAACAGACCCCCCAAGGGTCTGAGTCATATCTGGCCTGACCCACCCCTATCACTACTGTACATCCCTTGTCTACCTAAACCAGGGTTTGCTCTCTTAGGTGTCTGGCTCCACAAATGCTTTTACATTCCCTCTCTGTCCTCTGCTCTTACAATTGCTCCCCATTGTACCTCCCTTTGTACTTGCTTATCAGTCCTTCTTCTGCTAGTCCTTGCAGGGGACATCAAACTAAATCCTCCCTGCTCCACCCCACTCATACTCCAGCTCCCTTGTCCCAGCCCCCTCCTGAAGGCCTGAAAATCGCTCACATGAATACACATAGCTTTCACCCTATCATGGCAGAACTTGAAGCCTGGATTTCTCAGATAATACCTGACATCTTTTGCATCACTGAATCAAGTCTTAAGCCTGCAGTAAAACAACATGAGGTGGCTCTACAGGGTTTTAACTGCTTCCAGAAATACAGGCTACACTAAAAAGGGGTGTTAGAGTTCTCACCTACACTTGGTCTGACTTGAATGCCATTGAACTCCCTGAGTCTGCACCTAGTTCACCAGGTGTGGAATCCTTATACCTCTTGCTGACCCAGGGTAATATCAAAAAACTAGTCATTGGGTGTGTTTACCTGCCACCCTTCAATGCTTTTGCAAGCCTCCCTTCTCTCCTAACCTCCCTTGGCACTCTTCCTTATCATGACCTTATACTTTGTGGTGACTTTAATATAGACTGGCTCAACCCTGCCACTAACAAATTGTGCTCCTCCCTTGCTGACCTAAACCTGTCACAGCTCGTCAAGGACCCTACGAGCAGCAATACCAATACGAGTAAACACTCTCTGCTAGATTGGTTAGTCAACAACTGCCTACTAAGGATTAAAGTGGTGGGTGTATTGTCTGATTGCACAAGTGATCACTCTCCCACCTACTGTGTTTGGAGGTATAACTGCCACCAATCCTCCTCCCAAGATCTCTCTTGTATGAGATATGTCCAACTTTGACACTGATGACTTCATCAACTCTATCAACAATACAGACTGGAACCCTATTAAAACTCTCCCTGACATTTTATTTATTTATTTATTTAAGAGATTAACCAGGCAGGCATGCTGAGCAGGGAACCACTCATTTCCGGATGCGACCTGGGAACATTACACTACAGGACATTGCAGTACAGGTTTTACATAAATTTAACATAAGATACAGAGATATATACAGGACATTGATAACTTGAGATACACTAGGCATATAAGACATAAACCAAGCTCTGAATTTTTTCACCACTTTTACCAAACTCATTGATAATCATGCTCCCCTGAAAAAATGCAAGTCCAAAGGTATCAAGGCACCATGTCTAAATAAAGACAGTAGAATGCTTATGCCCTCCCATGGCAGTGCCTGGTGGTCCTAGAAGGAAAGTGGCCTTCCCTCAGACTGGCAGCTTTATAGGCAACTTAGAAATAAGTGCAAACACTCCCAAAATAAAGCCAAGTGACATCATTATAAAACAATCTAAACTGAACATCTAAACAACTCCAAATCCTTCTGGAGATAGGCAAACCTCTTTGATCAAGGGACAGGCTGAACTCCTGAGCTCCCTCAATGTCCAAGGCTCCTCACACACAGATCCCCTCTTGATTGCAACTAGCATTGATAACTACACCTCACTCTCTTCAATTCAGCCTCACCCCTCTTATCCCTTCCACCACTGGCTATTAGGGGGCCAGACCCTCTTTTCACCTAAAGCTTGCCTCTCACAAGGAGGTCCAGAGGCTTCTTGCTAACCTCAAAGCCATAAGTTTGCCTGGCTATGACACCCTAGAACCCAAGTTCCTCAAGCTAGATGCTCCAGTCCTTGCTCATCCTGTCCAAGACCTCCTCAACAGGTCCTTTCTATCCTGCTTGGTGTCCAACAAGTGGAATATAGTGGTAGTCATGACGGTGCATAAGGGGAAGGGAGCCAATACAGTAGCAAAAAACTATCGGCCCATATCTGTCCTCAGGAATGCATAGTCTATAACCAACTTCAATATTATCTTGAACACTTAAATCTACTATCCCTCCACCAACATGGATTCAGACAGAATCACAGCAGGACAAAGATAGGGAGGCATACCAAACTTCCCTAAGGGAAGCAGGGAAGGTAGTAAGGCAGGCAAAGGCCCAAAGTGAGAAAACACTAGCACGAACAGTAAAAGAAGGTGACAAGACTGTCTATAGATACATTAGTAAAAGGAGAAAGTCCAGAGGGGGTATTGCTAAGATCAAAGGTGATAAGAGCAAGTATGAGGAGGAGGACCAAGGAAAAGCATCTGTCCTAAATGGATACTTCTGCTCAGTATTTACTGAGGAAAAGGTAGGGCAGGGCCCACAGCTCAGCACCATGGACACAGGGGGGAGGGAGGTGTGCACTAGTCCCTTCACAAAAGAAAAAGTCCTACAAGAGCTCGCTAAGCTCAGGGTGGACAAGGCAATGGGACCTGATGGCATACATCCCAGGGTACTAAAGAAGCTAAGGGTGGAACTAGCAGAGCCATTATCAAAACTGTTTATAAATCAAGGATGGAAATGAGAAAGGAAAAGTATGGCCTACTGGGATTCGAACCTCAGAGCTCTGGTATGCCGTTCTAGCACTCTAATCATTAAGCTACAGGCTCACTGATCAAAGTGTCTGAGGAATTTTCTTACAGTCACACACACACATTCCTTTCTCTAGTATTGCGCAATTATGCAACTAGGAACCAATGTTAGAAATACCACTTTCTCTCAGTGCAGTTTAACCCCTGCAAGGTATACATATTTTTAAATCAAGGATGGAAATGAAAAGTGTGGCCTACTGGGATTCGAACCTCAGATCTCTGGTATGTCGTTCCAGTGCTCTAACCATTAAGCTACAAGCTCACTGATCAAAGCGTCTGAGGAATTTCCTTACAGCCACACACACACATTCTTTTCTCTAGTGTTGCGCAATTATGCAGCTAGGAACCAATGTTAGAAATACCACTTTCTCTCAGTGCAGTTTAAACCCTGCAAGGTATACATAGTGAGTCTCTGAGCACAAGAGAGGTCCCAGAAGACTAGAGAAGGGCTCATGTGATCCTGCTCCACAAGAGTGGTAGCAGAGAGGAGGCAGGGAAGTACAGACCAGCCAGTCTTACCTCAGTAGTGGGCAAGATTATGGAGGCACTCCTTAAGGAAAGGATAGTGCAACACCTGGAATCCATAGGAGCAGAGGATCCAAGACAGCATGGGTTTACAACAGGAAGGTCTTGTCAAACTAATCTCATATATTTCTTTGACTGGGTAACCAGTTTGGTGGATCAAGAGGGAGCAGTTGATGTCACCTACCTTGACTTCAGCAAAGTTTTCAATATTGCTCCACATAGAAGATTGATTAATAAGCTGCGTAGGCCTGGGCTGGGTCAGAAGTTGGTAAATTGGGTGGCAAACTGGTTGACGGGCAGAAAATAGAGTGTGGTGGTAAATGGTTTACAGTCAGAAGAAATGCAAGTCACAAGTGGGGTATCTCAGGGATCAGTCCTGGGGTCTGTCCTCTTCAATATCTTCATCAGTGACATTGCAGATGGACTGGAGGGCAAGGTTTATCTGTTTGCAGATGACACCAAGATCTGCAAGAGACTAGATGATCTAGATGGGTTGGGCAGAATGAGAAGAGATCTGGATAAACTGGCAAAATAGTTGAAAGAGTGGCAACTGGGGTTTAATGCAAAGACGTGCAAGATCATGCACATAGGGAAGAGAAACCCTGAAGCCACCTATAGGATGGGAGAGGAGTTGTTGGCAATCACAAGGGAAGAAAGAGACTTAGGCATCATCATCACAGATGACCTGAAATCATACAAGCAGTCCACTAAGCAGTAGGTAAGGCTAGAGGGATGTTGGGGTGTATTAGTAGGAGTATCACAGGTCGTAAGAGGGAGGTAATAATCCCTCTTTACAAGACACTGGTTAGGCCTCATCTGGAGTACTGTGTGTAGTACTGGAGGATGTACCTGCACAAGGACATTAATCAAATGGAGGCAGTCCAGAGAAGGGCAACCAAAATGGAGCAGGGACTGCATCAGAAAACATATGAGGACCGATTAACAGAGCTCAATACAGTATGTATATCGCAGAGCAAAGGAGGAAGAGAGGTGATATGGTCAAAACATTCAAACATCTTAAAGAGGGAGTCTGGCCAAATTTTCTAGCATCAGTAAATTCAGAACGTGGATCAGAATATCCCCAGTCAGCCGCATGCCAAAAATAAGATCTCTATGTTACTTTGTTTAAAAGTTACAAGTCATTATGTAATCCTAAATTCACTACCTGTTCAAAAAAAGCCAGTTTTAGTAAAGATCTGACATCACAACCAGAACTCACAGCCTAGTCCTTCCTGCAAACTACCTTATAAGACTTATTTCTCCCATATTACATAAAACTGCAATTGTAGTAAATATCTGAAAAAAGGAAAGATGATACTGGGTGGGTCAGGGCATGTATTTCCATAATGTGCAGATGCAAGTTACATTACTCAAGAATGTGACAGGGTGGGGTTGGAATACCACAGAGAACATGGTTTTAGAATGACAAAAATGTGTACAATTTTTATAATACTGTAGGGATGAGATTTTGAAATGTCACCAGACTGCAACTGTGGAATGAAACAATGACACAGCATCGGAAAGTTGCTGGGACACACTATTTTGGAAAGTGGTAGGGATGCTAAAATTCATAATGTGACAGTGTCATATATTTTTAGAATATAGCAGAGATACACAATTTTGAAATGTGGGAGACAGTTGTGGAAGGTGGTAGGGATATGTAATTTTGTAAGTTGTCTTGGATGCATTAATTTGGCATGTGATGATGCACACTTTCAAAACATGGTTGGTATGCTTGATTTCAGATTGTGGCGGCAACATTCAGTTTCAAAATGCAGCATAGACACGTAATCTCAGAATGTGGTGGTGACGCAGTTTCAGAATGTGGTAGTCACATGCAATTTTGGAATGACTCTGGGATGCATCATTTTAGAATGTAACTTGGACACGTAATTTTTGAATATGGTGGGAATGCACATTCTCAGAATGTGACGATGACAGACAAATATGGAATGTGGAAGTTTACACACAATTTCAGAATGTGGCAGGCAGCTACAATTTAAGAATGTAGAGGAGACATGCAGTTTCAGAATGTGGCAGTGACGTAACATTTTGGAACGTGGCAAGTGATGCTCCATTTTGGAATGTAGCAGTGACATGCAACTTCAGAATTTGACGGTGACACACAATTTTGGAATTTGACAATGACACGCAATTTTGAAATGTGGCAGAGATGCACAATTTCAGAATGTGGCAGAGATACTCCATTTCAGAATGTGGTGGTGATGCACAACTTCGGAATGTGGTGATGATGCTCAACTTTGGAATGTGGCAGTAATGTGCAATTTCGGAATGTGGCGGTGATGTGCAATTTTAGAATGTGGCAGTGACACACAATTTTGTAATGTGGTGGTGATGCACAATTTTGGAATGTGGCAGTGATGCACAGTTTCAGTTTCGGAAATGTGGTGGTAATGCACAATTTCACAATGTGGCAGTGACGCAATATTTTGGAATGTGGTGGTGACAAGCAATTTCAGAATGTGGCAGTGACACCCAATTTTGGAATGTGGTGGTGACATAATTTCAGAATGTAGGAGTGACATACAATTTCAGTTTCAGAAATGTGGCAGTGATGCACAATTTTCGACTGTGGCAGTGAAGCACAACTTTGGAATGTAATGGTGATGAGCAATTTTGGAATGTGGTGATGACATGCAATTTCGGAATGTAGCGGTGATGTGCAATTTCAGAATGTGGCAGTGACATACAATTTTGGAACTTGGCGGTGACGCACAATTTCAGTTTCGGAAATGTAGTGGTGACACAATTTCAGACTGTGGTGGTGACACACAACTTTGGAATGTGGCAGTGATGCACAACTTTGGAATGTGGCGATGATGCACAACTTCTGAATGTGGTAGTGATTCACAATTTCAGAATGCAGCAATGACACAGTTTTGGAATGTGATGGGGACAGTTTCAGAATGTGGCACTGAAATACAACTTTGGAACATGGTGTGGTTGTGCAATTTTGGAATGCAGTGGGGATGCGCAATTTTGGAATATGGCTGGGACACACAGCGTTGGATTGTGGTAAGGATGTGATGCACCATTTTGACATGTGGTGGATGTGTACAGTTCTGGAATATGGCAGGAACCAGCAGTTTCAAAATAAAATGGTGTGTCCTGTCACATTCTGACAGTCTACATCCTTACTATATTCCAGAACTGCCAGTCCCTACTAAATTCCTTGATGTGTGTCCCTGTCGCATTCTGAGATGGAGTGTCCTACCACACTGTGAGATGGTGCATCCCTACATAGAAACATAGAATTTGATGGCAGATAAGGACCGTTTGGCCCACCCAGACTGCCCATTTCCCTACCTAATGGATAAGTTGCAGATCCTAGTTAACCAGCAGCCTACTTCTTTCTACCCCCACCCCCTAGAATTGCCTTATGGCTGTCCCTACAACATGCCGAGATTACATTCCCTCCACAACATTCTAACATTTTGCACCATTTTGATGTGCTACACCTTGGTTCAGTGTTGCATTCCAAAACCACCTCCTGATGTGTTCTAAAGTACATTACCATGCATCTGAACATTCTGGAAATGCAATCACTGCAGGCAACCCTGTGTCAGTTTAAAAAAAATGATTACTACAGCTACAGTTTCTATAACTTTGGAGAAATAGGTTCTATAATGTTGCTGACAGGGAGGACTAGTCTGCAAGTTCTTGTTGTGATATCATTAGTGGCTCTTCACTGAACCTGCCTTTTTTGAACACAGAATGAGATCAGGGTTACAAAATATCTCATAACTTTAAAATGAAGTAATGTAGAAACCTAATTTTTGGTATGAGATATATTGGGGTAGGCTGAGGATCACAGATGTAGAAGTGGGTAGCCATCTGGGAACTAGCGACCATCGAACAGTATGGTTCACAATAAACACAGCAATAGAGTCAAGCCATACAAAGGCAAAAGTACTGGACTTTAGGAAGGCTGACTTTACCAAAATGGGTGAGTGCCTAAGGAATGCACTAGCAAATGGGCAGGAAGGAGGGGTGGAAGAACAATGGGGAATAATAAAACTGCCATTACAGAGGTAACAAGCCTTGTGTGAAGCAAATAAACAAAATGAAACGATGTAAGAAACCACTATGGTTCTCAAAGGAAGTAGCAGTGAAGGTTCAAGAGAAAAAAGAAAGCATTCAGGAAGTACAAGGAATCACAGAAGGAGCAGACAGAGAACTGTATCAGTTAAAGCAAAAGGAAGTGGGAAGGCAGTCAGAACAGCAAAGGCTCAAACCGAGGAAAGATAGCCAACTTAGTTAAGAAGGGGATGAAACCTTTATAGGTACATCAGGGAGCGAAGGAAGACCAAGGAGGATAGTGAGGCTTAATAAAGGGAGGAGGGAGGTGGGCAGAGGGTGACTGTGAAAAGGCAGAGATACTAAACAAATATTTTGCTCAGTATTTACAAAGGAGAGGGAAGTACCTAAAACAAACAGTAGAGACACTCTGGACAGAAGTTGATACCAGCCCATTTACAGAAGAAAGGGTTCTGAAAGAACTCTTAAAACTGAAGGTGGACAAAGCAATGGGGCCTGGTGGATTCATCCCAGAATGCTAAAAGAACTAAGGGTAGAACTAGTGACACCACTGACTACCCTCTTCAACAAATCACAGGAGGATGGAGAGGTACCTGAGGACTGGAGGAGGGCAGATGTGATTCCCCTTCACAAAAGTAGGAGCAAGGCAGAAGCAGGAAACTACAGACCTGTTAGTTTGACCTCAGTGGTAGGGAAAATGATGGAATCACTTCTGAAGGAAATAATTGTAGAGTATCTAGAGGCTAGAGGGGCACAGGACCCAAGGCAACATGGATTCACAGTGGGAAGGTCATGCCAGACAAATCTGATAGATTTCTTTGACTGGGTGACCAAAGTAGTAGATCAGGGAGGGGCTGTGGACATGGCCTACCTAGACTTTAGCAAGGCATTTGATACAGTCCCACACAAAAGATTAATATACAAGTTAGCCAGCCTGGGAGTGGGTCCCAAGATGACAGCCTGGGTAAAGAATTAGCTGGAGAATAGGACACAGACAGTAATAGTAAATGGAGTCCACTCTGAAGAAAGTGGGGTTACTAGTGGGGTACCGCATGGTTCAGTATTAGGACCGGTCCTCTTTAATGTCTTTATAAGTGACATTGCAGAGGGACTGGAAGGAAAAGTATGTCTCTTTGCAGATAACACAAAGATCTGCAACAGAGTTGATGCACAAGGTGGGGTGGAAAGGATGAAAAGGACTTGGCAAGGTTAGAGGAATGGTCAAATGTATGGCAGCTTAGATTCAATGCTAAGAAGCGCAAGGTAATGCACCTGGGAAACAAAAACCCAGGGGAAGAGTACACAATGGGGGTGAGATACTAACAACAACAAAATGGAAAGGGACCTGGGGTAGTCATATCGGATGACCTAAAGGTGGGCAAACAATGTGAGAGGGCAGCAAGGAGGGCTGGGGGGATACTGGGATGCATGGGGAGAGGGCATCACCATTAGAAAACAGGAAGTTATCATCCCTCTGTACAGACAGCTGGTCAGACCCCATCTGGAATACTGCGTGCAGTTCTGGAGACCCATCTCGTAAAGACATAGACAGGATGGAAGCTGTCCAGAGGAGGGTAACTAAAATGGTGCAGGATCTGCACCGGAAGACATATGAAGAGAGACATAAGGAGCTTAATATGTATAGCCTCGAGGAAAGGAGTGAGAGGGGGGACATGATAGAAACTTTCAAGTACCTTAAGGGAATCAACAAAGTCCAAGAGGGTAGCGTCTTGCAAAAAAAGAGGTGTGCAAGAACAAGAGGGCACAATATGAAGATAGAGAGGGGTGGCTCAGAGGTAATTTAAGGAAGTATTTTTTCACAGAGAGGGTTGTGGATACATGGAACGGCCTTCTGGAGGAGGTTGTGGAGTCAAAAACAGTGGTGGAATTCAAGCATGCATGGGACAGTCATAAGGCAATTCTAGTGGGTGGGGGTAGGAAGAAGTAGGCTGCTGGTTAACTAGGATCTGCAGCTTATCCATTAGGTAGGGAAATGGGCAGACTGGGTGGGCCAAGCGGTCCTTATCTGCTGTCAAATTCTATGTTTCTATGTTTCTATGATTCTAATTCTGCAATGTAGTACTTTTGACTGGAATCCCTCTTTAAGGGCATTAACAAGGTGAAAGAGTCTAGCATATTTCAATATAAGAAAAATAGCAGGACAAGAGAACACAGCATGAGATTAGATGGAGGCTGATTAAGGGGGAATGTGAGGAAGTTCTTTTTCACAGAAAGGGTGGTGGATATATGGAATGGCCTACCCTAGGAAGTGGTGGATATGAAAACAGTGCCGGGCTTCAAACAGGCATGGGACAGACATACGGGCACTATAAAGATGAGTATGAATAGATAGGCCATTGACAGAGTACATGCCTGTGGCACATTCATAAGGTAGAAAAAATGGGCAGTGTAGATAGGCCTTGCAGTCCTTATCTGCCGTCAACTTCTATGTTTCTATGTTTCTACAGTAACCTCACAGCCTTGATAAAAGTAACCTCAGACATTCTCCAAGCTCTGGATCACAGTTCTTACACTGGTGTCATCTCTGTTGACCTTACTAAAGAGTTGGACCTGGTGAATCATGGTCTCCTGCTTTGGCAGCTGCACAGTCTCAGTCTTGATCCAACAACTCTTGAGTGGGTCCACAGCTATCTATCATGCCACTCTCAGAAGGTTAAGTGGGCTGGTTCTCTCTCTAGCCTTGGGCCTATATCACATGGGGTGCCACAGGGCTCAATCCTGGGCCTAGTCTTATTCTCCCTGTTTATTAACAATTTACCCAGCAACTGCGGTGGTGTATCTGTACACCTCTATGTGGACGATGCTATTATTTATTGCTTCTCTCCTGACATTAATCAGATAAATAATAATCTTCCTGCTGACTTCCTGTCCTTGGAAAATTGGATCAGACTTAATCAGTTTGTACTAAAATTGAAAAAAAAAGAAAAGCATTCTTTTTTCTTGCCTTCCCACCTAAACTAGTACTTCCCATCCCCTCCTTAGTATTACCTTCTCCATCCAATGGTGATGCCCTGGAATCTGTTCACACCTTTAAATATCTGGGGATCACTCTGGATACCTCATTATCCTTTAATGATCATGTCTTCATCCTGGTTAGAACCCTGAATTAAAAGTTAGAACGTCTCTACTGCATACATCCCTTCCTTACCTCTGCCTCATGCTTAAAGATCACCTCCTCATCCCTTCTCCTGATCCTAACCTATGGCACTCCTTTACTTCTAACTGCCAGTACCTCCACCCTGTCCCTCTTAACTCAGGTCAATCATAGGGTGGGTAGATTCGCACTGGGGGTCAATGCCCATCACCACCACTGTGATGTCCTCACTTCCCTAGACTGGCTACCATATAATCTAAGCTGCAGTAATCAGTGTTGGTTTATTGCACAAGTTGGTCCACAAATTTACCCCTCCCTGCCTCAGTAACATTGTTCACGTAAGACAACCTCCTCATGCCCTTAGGTAAGCCTCTCTCCCCCTCCTTGTCAAGCCCAATCTTCATCTTGTATCTGCCATTAAGGCATTCTTGTATGCCGTAATATCAGACTGGAACTCCCTCCCTCCATTTGTACTATACTGCTTCTCTCTTTCTAAGTTCCAAACTAAGCTTTTTTCCACTTGCTCTTCCTCAGCAACCTGATCCTGTTTCTGCTGACTACTGATGTAACTATCCTCAATTTCCACTCTGTATCCTCTGTACTTGGCCTCCCTGTACTTTGTTTCTATTCCTGTTCATTGAATACATCAATCTAGCTGGTGTATGTCTTAGTGTGGTATTTAATTAACTGTATCTAGCAACTGTGCTTTATCTATTCTGGTATACTTTTTTGTAACATCTTGTTTCTTAACTGCCTTGTACTGCCTTGTCTTTTAATGAGTGGAAGTTGTATTAGACATCACCTTGTAGCACTTCAGAGTAGCCCCTGAAAAAAGGACTGTGATTGTCTCAGTGGATTTACCCAGTTACCAAAATTCAGTAAATAATAAATAAATAAATAAATAAATCTTTGATAGAAAATATGAAGGTAACTCTATCAAACCTCTGTTGACAGCAGTTAGAGTAAGGTATAATGCTCAGGCCTTGTGCAATAAAGAAATCTGGCAGTCTCGCTTGGAGGACAAACTTGAGGTTCCATTAATAAGTTACTAAGATGTTGCCTGGGGCTAAACAATTCCGTACCCGCCTCACTGATTTGAGCAGAGTTAGGTATCTCCTGTAGGGAGGTGTACCTGTGTCTGACTTGGATGTTTGGATTTTTCTCTGTTTGATTAGCAGGGTATTTTCTCTGTCAAATTGGTTTGAAGCAGTATTACAAATTGTCGTGTATGGCATCTTGCTGACAGGAAGGCACTCATCGCATCGGTAGGTCAGAGCATTTAGCTGATTGTTTCGTGAGGGCACAGTTTAGGCCCAACCCCTTCCCACCCCTCACCCCACCCACCCCTGGAAATAGTTCATTTATACCTGGGGTTCTGACATCATTTCCTCAAGAGGGCAAGTACACATCACTGTCATATCCTGTCTAGCACACTGCACTGACAATATAAGACACACATTATATAAATATATATTTTCTATATAACGCACCAATCACACACACACACACACACACACACAAAAAAAAACTAAACAAGGTAGACAGTTATGTGGGGAGTAGTACAATGTAATGGCTGTGGGGCAGCAGTCTTCCGGGAGTCTTTCTTGAGGCTGAGATGCTGCCCTGTTTGCAGACAACTATCTGCCCTGAGGGAGGAAGTTGCCCATCTTCAGGCTGCACTGGACAGTGGCAAGGGAACCTTCCCCATCCAGGGAGCACCACAGCCACCACCACTACCTCAGAGGTTGCGAAGAAAGCACAGCAGTTGGACCACAGTGGGCTCACGGAGGGTAAAGGTGGTGGAACAGAGGCACACCCAGTCAGTTGTTCCACTCCACAATCCATACACCATTCTGGGGGAGCATAATTCCCCTATGGATGCACCCGCAGAGGAGACTAAGGAGGGTGCAGACAACTGTCACAAGGGAGGCCCTCAGGAAGGAGGCAGAGGGCACCACTGGGAAAGAAAGCAGCTCCTGGTGGGGGACTCAATTATTAGGGGGATAGAACTGGGGGAGCAGGGAAAACTGAAGTAAGGTGCCTGCCTGGTGCCATGGCTTGGAGGGACAGGAAGCGCATCCTTAGGATCACGAGAACAGTTGCACGGGAGTCTGAGCTTGACATCATTGTCCACCTAGGGACAAATGACTTGGCTCATCATGAGATCAGAGCAGTGCAAAAGGACTTTGTAGAGTTGGGGAGGGGCTTAAGACAAGTAGCACACATAGTATCCTTCTCAGAGGTGCTGCCTGTCAGTGGCATGAGTGAGGCGAAGGTACTTTGCACCATGCAGTTTAACAAATGGTTAAAAATGGTGTGGAGCACAGGGGTTTGGCTTCATTGGGGACTGGGGTTCCACCTGAGGGACACCAGCCTATACTGGCAGGATGGTCTGCATCTGTCCAGGAAGGGAACAAGTCTTTGGGCAATCGGTTTAAATGCTTCATTGGCAAGCCTTTAAACTAGTCAAGGGGAGGCACTGATAAGCAGAAGGAAAATCCCAGCCTCCCTACAAAACAGGGTACTAAATGAGAAAAGACCAAGGTAGAAAGGTCAGTGGGGTTGCTGCTACAGAAGGTAAAGCCATCAAAAATGGAGAGCAATGAGTACCAATGCCCGTAGTCTGGGTAACAAGCTTCCTGAATTAGTGGCCTTGATGGAGGAGGAAGATCTGGATATTGTGGTAGTCACAGAAACATGGTACACACAGAACCATGACTGGGACGTAAACATACCAGGATACACTATCTACAGGAGGGACAGGGAGGGTAAAAGAGGAGGAGGAGTAGCTCTCTACATAAGAGAAGAAATCAAAGCAACAGAACAAAAGGGTAAACAGGGAGGAGGAGAAGAAGCACTGTGGGTCAATTTTGAGGCAGGCAATGGCACCACAATCCGCACAGGGGTTGTATACAGACCCCTCTCAGGGGGAGGAAATGGACAAGGAAATGATAGAAAGTATACTTAGAATGGCAGATAAAGGGAGATATTGCTGATGGGTGATTTGAATATGCCAGATGTTAACTGGAGTGCAGTTGCAGCAGCCACTTATAAGAGGGTTATTCTGGATGCCCACAGGGGCATGCCTTAGACAACTAGTATTGGAGCCCACTCAAGAGGGAGCAATCTAGACCTGGTTTCTCAAACGGAGATGAAGAGAGGATCACAGATGTAGAAGTGGGTAGCCATCTGGGAACTAGCGACAATCGAACAGTATGGTTCACAATAAACACAGCAATAGAGTCAAGCCATGCAAAGACAAAGGTACTGGATTTTAGGAGGGCTGACTTTGCCAAAATGGTTGAGTGCCTAAGGAATGTACTAGAAAATGGGCAGGAAGGAGGGGTGGAAGAACAATGGGGAATAATAAAAACTGCCATCACAGAGGTAACAAGCCTTTGTGTAAAGCAAATAAACAAAACAAAACAAGGTAAGAAACCACTATGGTTCTCAAAGGAAGTGGCAGTGAAGGTTCAAGAGAAAAAGAAAGCATTCAGGAAGTACAAGGAACAGGACAGAGAACTGTATCAGTTAAAGCAAAAGGAAGCTGGGAAGGCAGTCAGAACAGCAAAGGCCCAAACTGAGGAAAAGATAGCCAACTCAGTTAAGAAGGGGGATAAAACCTTTTATAGGTACATCAGGGAGCAAAGGAAGACCAAGGGAGGGATAGTGAGGCTTAATAAAGGGGAGGAGGGTGGGCAGAGGGTGACTGTGAAAAGGCAGAGATACTAAACAAATATTTTTGCTCAGTATTTACAAAGGAAGAGGTGGAGGTACCTAAAACAAACAGTAGAAACACTCTGGAAACAGAAGTTGATACCAGCCCATTTACAGAAGAAAGAGTTCTGAATGAGCTCTTAAAACTGAAGGTGGACAAAGCAATAGGGCCTGATGGGATTCATCCCAGAATTCTAAAATAACTAAGGATAGAACTAGTGACACCACTGACTACCCTCTTTAACAAATCATGGGAGGATGGGGCAGTACCTGAGGACTGGAGGAGGGCAGATATGATTCCCCTTCACAAAAGCGGGAGCAAGGCAGAAGCAGGAAACTACAGACCTGTTAGTTTAACCTAGTGGTAGGGAAAATGATGGAATCACTTCTGAAGGAAAGAATTGTTGCGTATCTAGAGGCCAGAGGGGCACAGGACCCAAGGCAGCATGGATTCACAGCGGGAAGGTCATGCCAGACAAATCTGATAGATTTCTTGACTGGGTGACCAAAGTAGTAGATTAGGAGAGGCTGTGGACATGGCTTACCTAGACTTTAGCAAGGCATTTGACACAGTCCCACACAAAAGATTAATATACAAGTTAGCCAGCCTGGGGTGGGTCCCAAGATGACAGCCTGGGTAAAGAATTGGCTGGAGAATAGGACACAGAGTAATAGTAAATGGAGTCCACGCTCGAAAAAAGGGGGTTAGCAGGCACCACAGGTTCAGTATTAGGACCGGTCCTCTTCAATGTCTTTATAAGCGACATTGCAGAGGGACTGGAAGGAAAAGTATGTCTCTTTGCAGATGACACAAAGATCTGCAACAGAGTTGATGCACAAGGTGGGGTGAAAAGGATGAGAAGGGACTTGGCAAGGTTAGAGGAATGGTCAAATGTATGGCAGCTTAGATTCAATGCTAAGAACTGCAAGGTAATGCACCTGGGAAACAAAAACCCAGGGGAAGAGTACACAATGGGGGGTGAGATACTAACAACAACAAAAATGGAAAGGGACCTGGGGGTAGTCATATCAGATGACCTAAAGGTGGGCAAGCAATGTGAGAGGGCAGCAAGGAGGGCTGGGGGGATACTGGGATGCATAGGGAGAGGCATCACCAGCAGAAAACAAGAAGTTATTATCCCTCTGTACAGACAGCTGGTGAGACCACATCTGGAGTACTGCATGCAGTTCTGGAGACCCAATCTCCATAAAACATAGACAGGATGGAAGCTGTCCAGAGGGAGGACAACTAACATGGTGCAGGGTCTGCACCGGAAGACATATGAAGTAAGACTTAAGGAGCTTAATATGTATAGCCTCGAGGAAAGGAGGAGAGGGGGACATGATAGAAATTCTGAAGTACCCTCAAGAATCAACAAAAGTCCAAGAGGGTAGCATCTTCAAAACAGAGGTGTGCAAGAAACAAGGGGGCACAATTTGAAGGATAGAAGGGGGGCAGCTCAGAGGTAATTTAAGGAAGTATTTTTTCACAGAGAGGGTTGTGGATGCATGGAACAGCCTTCCAGAGGAGGTTGTGGAGTCAAAAACAGTGGTGGAATTCAAGCATGCATGGGACAGTCATAAGGCAATTCTAGGGGGTGGGGGTAGAAAGAAGTAGGCTGTTGGTTAACTAGGATCTGCAGCTTATCCATCAGGTAGGGAAATGGGCAGACTGGGTGGGCCAAGCGGTCCTTATCTGCTGTCAAATTCTATGTTTCTATGTTTCTATCTGAGCCTTTTTTTCTGCATAGGAAGGTAAACTACTGGATTAAGGTATCTCATTGCAAACATACTAGGTTCACTCATCTCTGTCTAGAAGAGAAATACACTTGGTTTAACCTGGGCCACTTAAAATCAGAATACATTTCTTCAATTTTCCAAATACTACACGAAACAGGATTAGGTTACTTAAAAAACTACAGTGATATAGGGATTACATTAAGTTTAAAATAGCAAGAATTTGTCACTAAAAGAATTTCAATCCAAAAACCCAAAGATCTGGAGAACTATCAGAGACTGAAAATCTCACCCTGGTCCAGATTGAACGATAATGTACATTTTTACAGGAACTACCTAGATGTTCTAGTTGATCACAATCAGAGAATCCAGCACACTAAGTATAAACTAGAGTTATTTTCTAGTAATATACTAGATGCAATATAGACGAAAGATTCCTCTACTCAGGCGAGACTGTATGTCTTCTTCTCCAGAAAATTTAAAGCATGTTATGTTCAAATGTCCTTGGTATCAGATCCAGAGAGGGAAATGGTTAGCACCACTCTGTAATACCATTCAAACCACTGATCATTGATCTCCTGAGGGTATTTTTCACTACTAATGATGAAAATATAATTGGCATAGTAGCTCATTATTTATTGTGTATTTCAATAATTCAGTTGAGATTTAAAGGTGTCAACTTAGATTGACTAGAAATGATAAAGTGATGGGTTTATAATGTAACATATTGTATGATGCTGTATGTGCAATTTAATATCTTATCAATGAATCCAGAGCTTTGACATGTATGTGCAGTAACCATGTATTTATGTTTTTAACTACGTACTTTCCACACTTTATTGTAATATATTATACTTTGTGAATTTTTATGCTGAAAAGGTCAATGACCGATCAGTAAAATTGAAATTGAGCTTTTGCAATGTTCTGCTCCACATTTTTTGCAATTTCTTTCTGAAACACTCTATATGTGGCACTTAATTCACAGTTATCCTTAAGTTCCCTATCCAACTAACTACTTATCCATTCCAAGTCATCTCTCAACTCATCTAATTCCTCACGCAAGCTCTTATTTATATCACTTAAATCATTGATCTGCAACACCTGCTTCTTATCCTGCCTCAATATTTTACTTTCATCTCACAACATACGTAACTCTCGATCACTACCTTGTACAGAACAGTACAAAAGAGTCTCATCATTACTATGCAATGACTGAAGTTCTGCTTCAAGCTGTAGCTCATTTTTCAAACTTTCTGAAGCCTGCAGTCTCATCTCTTTCTAAAGAGTTGTAGTTCAAGGGACTGAAACCTAGATTTAGAAGATTCTAAAGCAGGATAGAGAGCCACAACTAACAACCACTTCACTTCATGCTTTTTGGCTGTTTGCCTCACCTCTGAGTACTGGGTTGAAATCTCCAGCACATGGCTGTCTGATTGATTCGGGTCCTGTGTGAAATTAGTCCGTCCTCCATGGGATGTAAGGAATTAAGAGACATCGAAGCTCAAATCAGCACAGATATTAGACATAGTGGTATCAGTAAAAGTTTTGGGAAGCACAAAATCAACCCATGAGTGAGGGCCATGATGCATATTGATCCACACCAGGCAGACAATCTTGTAATTCAAAACTGCTATTGAGTAAGGTGAGATGGCATCAACCCTATCCTGTAAGCAGCCAGACTTTACAACATGCTATGGAGCAGAATTTACAGGTGAGGTGGTATGGGTGTGTACCCCTACTTACTACCCACTAGGGAAGGGTAAGCCAACAAGTCATGAAACTTCACTAATCAACACTGCCTGCACATGGTCACCAATTTGTTATGGTCTCTGAACCCTGGTCAGATTCTTGGCTGTGGTAGACTAGCAAAAGAGACACAGACAAGTGGCATATTCAGTAATAAACTTGTTTATTACACAAGAGTTAATCAGTTGCCCTAAACAGTTGTCTTACCATTAGACACTGAGAGCCGATGTTTCCCAAATACCCCTAGGAGTAAAGAAGGTCTTGAGGGGGCTACATAGGGCAATAGGTTATATAGGTCTGATAATTGTCATAGTTACCAAAAGACTAGATACATAAAATAAGCCAAATTTCTGCCAAAGGTTAGGTGGTTCTACAGTGTTATCTATTGTTATACAATGTTCATAAAGTCAGCATAAAATATAGAATAAAGAATGCATAAAAAATACAGGATGTATTTCAGTATTACAAAAATATGCCTAGTGACAGTGTAAGCCATACAATAACTTTTCAGAAGATACAAAGAGACAGAAGATTCTTAGCACATTACTTGCAGCATGTTACATGGCATAAGCAGAAGCAGTATATACAGTAGATAACAATTATATTCCTGGCTACTTAATCTTATATGGTAAGTGCCAACACACTTTATGTAAGTACATTAGGTATCATAGCAAATAGATATATACTGTCGACGGTGCACAGTAGGTTAGCCAATTAGACTGTGTGGACCTCGCATAACAAGGGACATGGGGAGATGATTTATTTTATTTATTTATTTGAAGTATTGGATTTACAAACTTTGAGCCAGACGACTCATTTACAAAGGTACCTCGTCACATGGAGGACAGAGTAAAAACAGACAGGGTACAATTTACAAAGGAAATAGCCGACATGTATGGGTTGCAGACATTGTTCGCTGACATTATATACAGTTTTGGATAAAGATATTTACATAAGCATAGCAGAAAAACATTGTTAACATGAGCGAGCATGAGTTACAGTATAGTCCATCATATTTATGGGCCAGACATTGTTGTAAGAGGTTGAAGTCCATAATGAACTTTGTCAGAGGTTTGGGTCATTGTGGGCATGAGAGCACAGTCTAGGTTGCAGTTACAGGAGCAGACATTGAGGAGGTGGTTTTGGAGAGCAACTTTGAAATAGGCAATCTTGGATGTGCTAGTGATGGTGGCTGTGAGCGCATTAAATCAAACAGGGGCCCTGTAGTGGAACCATCTCTGGGAAAGGGAGTTTTTTACCCTGGGTACTGCCAGTATAGCTTTGTCTGAGTTGCGGGTGGAGATAGAGGGGATGGCAGGTTGTAGAGAGGTGGTGACCCCAGGATGGGAGTGACCAAGCAGGATTTTCTTGATGAGTAGGCAGGTCTGGTAGTGGAGTCTTTCATTGAGGTTGAGAAGATTGGCAGAGGAATAGAGAGAGCAGGTGTGGGTGAACCTAGGGGCACCAGTTAGGAGCTTGCATGCCTTGTTGAGGGAGACCTGAATTTTCTGGAGTGCGGAATTATTTGCTGCCCCATACTCAGGGAGCCCATAGTCCACTAAGGACAGTATTGAGGAAGTAATGGAAAGCCTAAGGGCATCAGGAGGGAGGCAGTCCCTGTGCCAGTAAAGGACTCCAATTTGAGTGTTAGTGGTGGCCACTAGGGTGTTTATGTGGTCATGGAAGGTAAGGGCAGAGTCAAGGGTAAGTCCAAGATATTTGTAGATGGATACCTGTTCAAGGGGGTTCTGGGTGCTGGGAAGAATGAGGACAGGTGCACTTTTCACTTTGTTTTGGTGGTGGGAGATAATCATTGATTTTGTCTTTTTCAGGTTTATGACCAGTCTATGGTCCTTGAACCATGTTTCATCCTGGAAGAAGGCATGTTGGAGGGAGTCCTGGAAGGGAGTGAGTTTATGATGTGAGGCATAGAGCACTGCATCATCTGCATACAGTAATATTTTTTCAGAGCAGGCCTTTGCAAGGAGTTTAGGTAGAGGATGAAAAGAAGAGGATCCAGGATGAAGCCCTGGGGCACCGCAGGGTGGACAGGTAGAGTGTCAGATTGTGTTCCATTTATTTTGATGTATTGGGACTGGGTGGAGAAGTAAGTGGCACACCATGCAAGGGGACCTGTGGAGAAACCAAGATGGCAGAGGAAGTCTAGAAGGACAGGATGGCTAATCGTGTCAAAGGCCTTGAAAAGGTCTATGAACATAGCTCCAGCAATGTTACCAGAGTCTAGGGAGGACTGCAGGAAGTTGGTGAATTCTAGGATGGCTGTGGTAGTGCTATGGCCTGAACGGAAGCCATGCTGCTCTGGGAATAGTATGTCATACTTGGCTAGGTATTCGGTGAGCTGAGTGGCAACCAGTTTTTCTTTTTTTTTTGAAATTATAGTTCTTTTTTATTTTGTATAAAGGTAATACACCTGAGAGAACAGTACAGGGATTACACATTATGACCAATGACATAAACTGCATAGCAGCTACAGAGTGACAATATACAACATTTTAGCAAAATCCCTGAATTAGGAAAAGGAATGAGAAGAACCTCCCTACCTCCCTCACCCAAATCCCCAAGCCTCCGATCCCCCCACCCCCAGGATGTGCCTTCTATAAGAGAAAAGAAAGAAAAAAGAGAAGAAAAGAGAAGAGAAGAAAGAAAGATAGCTGATTCTGCTACATATGAGATACATAAAGGTATATCAGCTGTCAAGGTAGATAGAGGTGTACCCAACAGGACATTAGTTAAAGAGCATATAATTTGCCCCATTTCCGCTCAAATGAAACCAGACAATTCCAAGAACTTGCTATTAATTTTTCAGTCTGAAAACAGAGAGGAAGTTCACTGATCCATTCTGCATATGAGATAATCAATTGGTCCATCCAATGCCTATGGACCAATCTTTTGACAACCATCGAGATTAAGGCCATGTGAAATCTACACTCCATCACTTGTATATTGTAACACTTACCTAGGATACAAACTTCTATAGTGAATAAGTCATTCAGGCCCAAAAGAGGGTCTAAATTAGATTGGATGGACTGCTATAAGGGAGCAACCTTTTCACAATACCAGAAAATATGTACCAGGTTCCCGTCCACTGTGCCACACCTTGTGCATAGGGTTGAAGATAGACTGTTTAGTTTAACCAATTTAACTGGGGTATAATACATGTTGTTCAATATATGGTACTGAGTGAGTCTGTGTCTGTCTTGAGAGAGATACTGATATGTGTCTACCCAAATTTGTTCCCAATCTAGAAGGGTATCTGGCAGAAGAGAAGACCAGCATTTGGAACCAGTCAGGTAGTCTGGGAACTTAGTATCCAATAGGAAAGAATAAAGCTTAGAAATGTTATGGGCCTTAGTTGCTTGTTCCTGTATCTGGGTTAGGAAGGGTTTAACATGAGACGGTATAAGATTGGAGCCGAAGCTGGACGCCACTAGGTGTCGTAACTGGAAAACTTTAAAAATGTGCTTCTGAGGAATAATGTACTTGGTCAGAACCTCCCTGGAAGATAAAAGAGAGTTATTCAGGAATAAATCATCAACACAGCAATCTCTTAGCTGAGGAAGCCAGTCTAGTGAAAGCAGGAGACCCCCAATCCTAATATTTAAATTTAGGGTAAGAGGTTGAGAAGTGTCTTTCCTGGGAGAGAGATTGAAGAAGTGCCAGCATTGGTTCAACACCTTGATAGAAGTGCCAATGGCACTCCCTTGTAAAAGTGGAAGCAAAGTGGATAGGTTATAATAGAGAAGTCTGGATGGGGGAAGTCCAAACTCAGTTAGAATCTTTTTCTCCAGTTGTAGCCAAATTGGTAGAAACTCATCCGCCCTCTGGTCATACTACCTCCCAATTTTTGCCATGTGGCTTGCCCAGTAATAAATCATAAAGTTGGGGAGATGGAGCCATCCCTTCACTTTGGGTAAATTAAGTTTTAAGAAGGCTTTCCTAGGCTGTTTATCCTGTGAAATAAACTTGGAAATGGACCTGTGGAAGTGATGAAAATAGGACATCGGTAAGAAAATGTTCATTAGGCTAAGTGGGTAGAAAACCCAAGGCAACACGTTCATCTTAACAATATTGACACAGCCCCAAAGCGATAAAGGGGGGGCAGACCATCTCTGAAGGTATTGTTGAATTTTAATCAAAAGGTTGTCAAGGTTAAGCTTCCTGAAGAGTTCAGGGTCTTTAGTAAGGAAAATGCCTAAATATTTGAGAGAGGAGGGGGCCCATTTCATACCAGACTGAGAGAAGTTGACCTGAAGCATGTTGACGTTCAGTGGAAATATAATTGATTTAGCTAAATTCAACTTGTAATTGGCCACCTGGCTGAACTGAGCTATAATGTGTAATATATGTGATAGGGACACTTCGGGGTTAGTCAGGTGTGAGAGAATATCATCAGCATAGGCTGAGAGAACCAGAGACTGCTGTTAAATGAGACATCCCATGACTAGTGGAGAATTTTTGATTCTGAGAAGAAAAGGCTCCAGATAGAGATTAAACAAGAAAGGTGACAGGAGGCAGCCCTGATGGGTGCCTGTAAATAACAAAAATCGAGAGGAGAAAACCCATTACAATAAATTCTGGCAGTATGAGATTGGTAGACCAATTTAATCAATTGAAATAAAGACATCCGGGAAGCCCATTCTCTTTAATATAATCCAGAGACATTCCCAATGGACTGTATCAAAGGCTTTCTCTGCATCTAATGATATCAGAGCCATAGGATTTGAGAGTCCTGAGCGGCATGGAAAATATGTGAGAGAGTGCGCAAGTGGTCTATAGAGGACCTGCCCTGCACAAAACCTACTTGTTCAGGACTCAACAAGTTAAGCTAGACCCTTTTGTGTCTGAGGGATAAGATTTTCATTAGGATTTTAATGTCGCCATTAAGAAGTGAGATTGGGCGGTAACTAGCAGGGTCGGTCAGGGATTTGTCTGGTTTCAGTATCAAAACAATGGTGGCTTCCAGCAAGGAAGGGCCCAGAGTGGTAGCGTTAAACATATATTCAAATAGTTTCATGAGGAGAGGGGACAGTTCCTTCCCAAAAGTTTTATAAAAATCGGAGAGGAAGCTGTCGGGTCCCGGGGCTTTGTCCAGAGGCAAATTCCTTGATCACCTCCTCTACTTCCATTACCATGATAGGAGTAGTCAAAGCTTCTCCTAGATGAGTTTGGAGGGTAGAGAGGGGGAGGCCCTCCAGAAACTGGTCCACAAGGGAATGAGAGAGGTGGAAGGTACCACTGCCATAAAGTTCCTTATAATATGTCTCAAAAATTCATGAGGTATCTCTAGAAGAAGTTTTAAGGGAACCATCGGAAGATAGTAATGAGGGAATCCATCTTGATACCTCAATTTCCCTCAACTGTAAAGCTAGCATTTTACCCGATTTCTCCCCCTTGATCGAGATAGAGGGCCTTTGTTTTCAGGAGAGCATACTCTGCTTTGTCCCTTATCCAATCTGAGTACTCGTTTCTGAGTTTCATTAGGGTTTCTAGATCAGCTTGGGACGAGGAGGAGGATAACTTATTCTCTGCCAACCTAATTTGGTTCAACAATAACACGATCTTGGCCTCCCTTTATTTTTTTCTCCTAGATGCGAGTTTAATGAATTTGCCCCTAATGAAGCATTTAAGGGAACACCAGAGCAGATCAACCCTCTTGATTGAACCTGTATTGGTCTCAATGAATGAGGTGATGAGGGATCTAATATGGGAGACTGTGCCCTTATCTTTTAAAAGCTGGGTGTTTAGTTTCCAGGCAGTACCTCTTTGCACCTGTGGGTTTAGAGAGACCAGAATCCAAACCACCGAGTGGTCTGATACCACTATGGGCTCAATACCAGACTGGAGTACTCCCAACAGAAGGTTATTGCTGACTAATATTAGGTCAATTCTGGACCAAGTCTTGTGTACTTGAGAGTAGTAAGAAAAGAGTTGTCTTGTGGGGTTAAGTAAATGCCAAGGGTCACACAGGCCCAGTAGGTCCATAAAGTTCCTCAGGGCTAGTTGTGAAGAGGAGAGTGGTTTCAGGGGTCTATAAGGTTTACCTAAATCTTGTGAGGGAGCTATATTCCAGTCCCCCCAATTATTAGCATTGAGGGTAAGAGTCCACTCAACTTTTCAGCCAGAGTCATGAGGAAGACTGGGTCTCCCCCTTGGGCGTAGATCGCCCCTAGTGTGATCTTCACATTGTAGAGCGAACCTTTCACAATAATGAATCTACCTTCATGGTCCGATAAAATCTCTTCTGCCAGAAAGGGAATATGCTTCTTAACCAGAATGTCCACCCCCCTACTAGAGGACAACCCCCCGAGGCAAAAACCTGAGCGTAACCTTGACGGCCAAGCCCTTTGACTTCTGATGAGAGCAAATAGGTTTCTTGCATCAAGAGAATATCAACATTCAGTAAAGCACAGTTTTTGAAAACCTGGTACCTTTTAGTTAGGTTTCTGACACCTCTTACATTCCACGTAGCAATTTTAAGAGCTGTAACAGTCATTCTCTAATATACAGTGCAGCAATGGGCTATGAAAATATGAAAAAGCAGACCACCTTAGAAGGCACATCCTGCCCTCCCCCTCCCCCCAAAAACCCACCATCGACCAGATCCCACCCCTCCACCCACCTTCCCCTCAAGACCAGTAAAAAAGAACTGAAGCAGTATAAATTCCAGACATAGTGTTACAGCCTTTACCCAGTCCAGAACTAAGAAAAAAAGACCACTCCCCTTCCTAACCCCCTCCACATCCCAAAACTATATACAACTGTTCCCCCAACTACTCCTTGAGAAAAACTGAAATTATTAGTGCTTAAATCGGGGAACAAAGCCCCAAAAGCCACCACTAGATGGGTGTACCGAGAAATAAAAATGAACCGGTAATCTGAGGAAGTGTTGGCTAATAAGTATGAAGTAATTCCTTCATAGATACCGAGAACTTCTTGGCTGAAAAAAACCCATCTGGGCTGCTCTCCCCCCCCCTTTGGTGCATTTAGCAGTCCCACCAGAGCCGACCCTCCCACGGAGCCCCCCCTCAAGACAGATAAATCTGATTAAGCCTACAAAGTACTGGGAAAGATGAGAACCTGCTCAAAATCTCTGGGTTATGTGGGGAAAGCCCCTTTAACCTGGGTTAGAAAAATCAGAGCTCACTAGAAAGTGAAAGCCCACCAGGGTCTGCTGGGTTTTGGCCATCACCAGGAAAAAATAGCCCCAAACAAAATTGTTGACTGGCTGGTTCATCACCTGCCTCCAGCCCCCCAACTGCCATCTGAGCTTCTTAAACCTTCAAGGGAAATAACCGAGTTGCCTTACCTACATAGGATCCGAACTGAATAGGATAGGGGATAATAACCTTGAGACCCTAATGGTAATATTAAGAATCAGAGTCAGCCCCCCCCAGTCCAGGGGGGCCAGCTGCAAGCTTCACAGCCATCAAAACCATCAGTGGTAAAAATTGTGTGATAGGGCACAAGCAGAGTCAGACTAACATCCTGCCCCCCCCAAACTGCTCACCCCAACGGCAACAATCCTCATTACCTAATATCGGCCCAGCTCATCCCTTTATTCAAGAAGCCACTCCAACCCTCCAACTACACCTGAAGAATACCCCAGGATATCCTAATGAGTGTACAGTCCAATTTACTGTGACTTAAATTTAATTTACCTGGGCCGGGGAAGGACAGGAGGAACCAGGGGAACAATATTTACTAGGGGGATCAAAGGTCCCACCAGACTCACGTCATGTGGAAACCGCCTCTGCACCTATTGCCCTCCCCCAGTGAGTCAGCCCCATGAACCACCGCACAACCAAGCCCACTCAACCTCCCAACAGACCGCTCCAAAGCCGCCACCCCCCACCACCAGACAATCCAGACGAGAGAGAGAATAAAAACCAGGAACAAAAGGTAAGAGTCCAAAAATGCAGCATGTAGCAAGAGGTAGCTTCTTGGCATTGTCTCAGTGATTTGGCCCAGTCTAAACAAGTTAGGCAACTTGATTGAGAGATCTACACCAGAAAGTCCAGACGAGAGAGAACTGAGGAATCAAAACCAAAAATGAGAGTCCAGATATGCAGCATGTAGTAAGAGGTAACTTCTTAGCTCTGCCTCAGCGATTGAGCCCAGTTTAAACAGGTTAGGTAATTTGATTGAGAGATCTGATGTCGCTTTTTCTGAGAATTCATAGCAGAGCCAGGAACCATCAATGGCAACTTGAAGTTTGGCAGGATAGATCATTTAGTAGCAAATGCCTGCTGCGATCAGCTTGCTCACTGTAGAATGAAACGCTGAGCGCTTTTGCCTCATCTCGTAGGGAAGATCCTGAGTAATACACAGCTTGGAACTACTCCATAGAATTGCCTGTAATTCTCTTGCCTTTGATAGAGCATGTTGTTTTTCCAAGAAGCTTAGAAATTTAATAATAATAGGTCTTGGCAGGACTCCTGCAGCAGGCTTCGGTCTGAGATAGCGATGATCACGTTCAATATGATATTGTGGATTAAGAGGGGAAGGCCCAACCACTTTGTTTAGAAACTTCTGGAGAAAGAGATTAATATCAGGGCCCTCCTCAGACTTGGGGAGGCCCAGGATCACCAAGTTGTTTCTTCGGCTCCTTCCTTCTAAGTCTTCCATTTTGAGTTGCAGTTTACTGATCTGTTGTCTAAGATGAATGATTTCTGGGTCTATCTTATCCCTTCAGGTCTCCAAGGAGGAAATTCTGGCTTCTGAATCTCCCATTCTGGTGGTTAGGGCACTGAGATCTCCCCTTAATGATTTCAGCTCAGCAGAGATATCATCTAATGTTTACTTGAAAGGAATTAACTCTTGCAAAAAACGGTCCTCGGTAAGAGGAGTTGGAGAAGTATTAGAAGGGGATGACTTTACTGCAGGCCCCGAATTCTGGTTTTTAGATTTTTTGGAAGATTTCTCCAGCTAAAAGGTGGGGTGCGTTTCATGCCAGCAGGCCTCATCTTCGCTTTCAACTCAATCAGCTTCCAAGTGTACTAATATGTACAACGCAAGATGCTGCCAAGTACCGAAGAGTATTATCTTAACACTGGATGTAGAATATAACTTTAGATATCAAATTTGTAGGCTAAAAATGGTTAGAAAATGGGTGGGTAATGGGAGCTCCGCGAAAACACTGCCTCTACCTGCACTGCACCACGTGACCCCCTTCAACCACTTTTTCTAAAGCTTTGGGGGGGGGAGAATGGAGATGGGTCAATAGTTGCTTGGCAAGGATTTGTCACCACTTTTTTGAATGGGGGTAATGATAGCTGTCTTCCAGACACTGGGAAATTGTCCCAGGCAGAGGGATTTGTTGAGTAGGTCTGTTAGAGGGACTAGGACCTCACTGAGGACTAGTCAAAGGAGCCTAGCATCTAGGGGGGTCATTGCTAGGGTTATTGCTGTTTAGCACTTTTTGCAGGTATGGACTGGATTCATGGGTGGATATTTTGTGCAGGAGGAAACGAGGGTGCTACAGTGTTGGTGGTTGGGATTCAGGCACAGGGTCAAAGAAACAACTGGGGAGAACAGTGCTGAGATCCATGAAGGCAGTGTTTAGACAGTTTGCTATGGTAAGTGGGTCAGTGGAAATGGTGCCATCTATGGAGAGCTGGGATGGAGGTGGGGAGCATGATTTCCCATTAAGTTGTTTGATATTACTCCAGACGGTCTGTCCAGATCCCCATGTGGTGGTGAGAGCGATTGATAGTGGTCTGCTTTGGCTTTACGGATGGCTCGTGTGCATCTATTGCATGTGGCATTATAGGACTGTTTGTCAGCCAACCTGCCAGACTCTGTAGCTTTGTACCAGAGATTGCCCCTTTCTCTCTTCTTTTGGAGAAGGGAGGGGGTGATCCATGGTGCATTTTGCCTTTTGGTAAGGTGTTTGTTGAGTGGAGCATAGAGGTCACAGGCCTTGGTGAAGACCTGTGTGAACAGATCGAGTGCAGTGTCAATGCTGGGGGCTATATTAATGGGGGACCAGTCTATTAGGGCGAGTAGTTTAAGTTTTTTTAACCCCCCTGGGTGGAGACACCTTAGGAAGGTGGTTTGGGCTATGGGTTTGGGTGTGGAGGAGGTCCATAGGAATAGGATGGGTGAGTGATCACTTAGGGAGTCTGAAAATACCTTTATACCCTGGATTCTGTGACAATGAAGGACCATTTTCTTTTTCCAAGTTTAAAAAAAATAGAAAAGACATTGGGGGACTGTTTTCTTTTTTACAGGTAAATTATACATTTTGGGACACTGGTAGTGGGCTACCCAGTGTTCCATACTGTACGGGGGAGGAGGACTACTGCTGACATGAAGATACAGCACCATGTTGGCAAACATAGGGGGAAATGGCAGCACTGATGGGGGGGACATGCTGAGAAAACTGAGAGTGGGCTCCCTGGGGTTCCATGGCAATAAATGGGGATTTATACACAATTGGGGACATTGGGAGTGGCCTACCCAGTGTAGGGGCTACTGCCAACACAGGGATTGGATACTCTGCTGCCGGAAAACCTTAGATCAATAGGGTACACTGCTGGGGGGGCTACTACTGACATGGGAATTGGGCACCCCGCTGTTGGCAACGTTTGATCAAGTGAGGGGGATGGGGGGCCTGTTTGTGTCAGTCTGGGGAGGAAACCTTTTTTTTTGGAAGCCACTGTCGCAAGGCTTCCCCTTTCACTTCACAAGTCAATCAGCTGTTTACCGACATGAGCTTCGTGCAAATCAAAGGACCGAAGCCCTCTCTGATTAGAGCAGCTTTGGTCCTTTGAAGTGCATGACCGTTCAGCCCACCTAGCAGAGAGTTGTGTCAGGACCACAAGGAGTGCTCATTGGTGCTGACTGCCAAACCCATTACAAACCCCCAGTTTTGTGTACTGCAATGGGCTCAGCAGTGACACACCCCCCAAAATCCTATATTGTAGCAATACATTGGTTTGTGCATGCACTCAACCAACGTAACAATGTACAGAGGATAGAAAAAGGTTCTTCTTTCAAAAACAGGGGAAGGGGGGGTGGATCAGCTCCTCTTTCATTTCTTTCTGTATTTCTAATTGCTTAAACAGTAATGGGAGACACCAGGCTTATAACATATCTCTTCCCTTAAAATAAATTCAGGATGGTTTTGAAATACTGTCCACAAACAGATGAAGCTAATGTGGTTCCTTTCCACCCTCACCAGAAATCCCATTTCAAAGAACAATAAGAGAGTGCTGAGATAATCCCTACTGGTACTCATCAATCATAATACAGATGCATACATACAGCCAAGCTAAAATGCACACATCAATACAATTCCCTGAGTACCTCCTACCTCTATTGTTCAGAGCCATGTTACAAGCCCCTTAGTGTCATGCCACAGCCCTTTTTGTGGAACAAGATTGGTGCAAGCCCCCTTTGGTGCATGCACCCTGTGTTTGATGCAGGGTGCTTTGCAAAATAGCTCCCGGGGCATGCTCTGATGCATGGTGCCAGTTGCATTAGTAGTGTTTGATGCAAGCACCTTGCATCCTTCTCAGGGCTTTGAAAATCTTGCCCAATGACTCGATGATCCATTTTACAGCGAAACACTCCTCAATAGTTGACTAGTTTTACTCTCTATCATGGAGCTCATGCTGATATAGGTAATGGGTTGCTCTCCCTCATCACTTTTCTGGCTCAAAACAGCTCCCAGCCCAGCCACTGAGGCATTTGTTTGAAGCAAGAATGGCTTTGAAAGATATGGGCTTTTCAAAAGTGGCAAAAAGCATAAGCAGACTTTTATGGCACTGAAAGCTTGATTGCACTCTGGAGTCCATTTCACTTTATTGGGTTTGTTCCTCTCCATCAGATCTGTTATTGGTGCATCTAACTCTGACAAACCTTTAAGGAGAGATTGAAAACAGACTGCCAAACCCCAAGATGATCTTACAGGCATTTCAGTTATGGGAATTGGCCTGTTAGCGATTGCCTCATCTTTGGATATTTCTGGTTTAACTTTACCATCTCTCAATATGTCTGGCACATATCTGGTCTCCACCATACCTAGTGCACATGTGTTAAGGTTTAATAGCAGGACCATGTGTTTCAATATCAGATCACCACTTTAATGTATGACAAATGGCTCTCCCAAGTGGGGCTAAATATCACCACATCATCCAAATAGGCAGAACTACAGTGGTGATGTGGAGCCAAAATCTTGTCCACCAAATGTGGCTGGCACCCTGTGGAGAACTAATCACATTACAGTGAACTGGAATAATTCTATAGGGATAGAAAAGTAGTTTTATTTTCTTTTGACTTGGTCTCCAGCAGAATCTGTTGGCACTCTTTTGTTACATCTAGCATTGCTGCTGTATGAACAGAACACATCACATCTGATCAACAAGATCATCCACTTGGCACATCCCTTAGCTGTCAAGTTGAGAAATAGTGTTTATTCTCCAAACATTAGTGCAAAGATTGATGCCCTTTCCCTTCTTAGGCACTATGACAATAGGAGAGCAATAAGACCTGCTTGATGCCTCAGTAATCTCTAGCGGCTTTGTTTTCTCCAGCTCCTGAACTACAGCCCTTTTTTATTTTTCTGGGATTCTGCCTGGCTTCTGCCATATAGGTGGAGCTGGCACAGCATCAGTAATGTGCTCAACCTGACTAACTTTTCTTGCCTCACAGTCACCCATTTGAGAAGTTCAGTAAGGAATTTTTTTCCACTATATGTGTCTTCCTCTTTCTTTTTCTCTTCTGTGTTCTTCTCAGTTTCTGTTGCACCCATCAACCTCCATGGGTCCTTAGGAAAAAAAACATTGTTTTTCCCTCAAATTTTGTAGCTTTGCTTCTGATTACCATCCTCAGAGGATGAGACAGAGCCCTTCTTCCTGTATCACATTATCCTGTCAGCATCAACAATGTGCTTTCCTTGATGTCTGGCTCTAAAATGTAGCCATCCAACAACCAGTGAATCCCACTTCTGATAACACCAATTGCCACGGCATGGGGTAATGCTGTTTGAGCACAGGTACCAAGAAAACTGCCAAATTAGAAAAGGAAGGGGTATGTTATAGACAACAGATGGCAAACAGAGGAGATAGGAAAGAAAAGATGTGCAAAGAACCCTGTCATGCCAGACCAGGGGTGGAACACAGGACACAAGATAGAAATAAGGATTCTGCTGCCAAAAGCAGAGAAAATGAGGGATCAACTTCTTTCTTTCTCTCTTTTCTTTATTTCTAACTGATTAAATAGTGATAGGAGACATCAGACCATTCAGAATGAACAATTACAGGAGTAAATGCAAAATGAGAAATCAAGGTACTGTAGAAGCTCAAAAAAAGATGTTTCCACCACTCCTACACCAGAGTAGTAGGCAAATGCAAGTGCAACAGTCAAGTATGGAGAATACAGGCACACAGGGAGGAAAGGAGTTTCAGTTGATACCTGAAGGAGCTGGGGAGGCACTGAGTTGGAAGGATCAGGGTAGTTGGTTCCAAAGTTATGGCAGATGATAGGAAAAGGCTGAATGCCCAGCACAGGAACAAGGATGAGGAATGTTAAAGATGCAAGGATCTCTAAACTTGAGAGAACAGGAGGCTGAGGAGATAAGGGAGAGAAGTGATGAGAGGAAAGAAACTCAGTATTTGGGTATAAATTAAATTCAGCGGTTCTGGCAACATAAGTGTAGCTGGAGAATAGCTAAAGAGGAACAAAAAGTGAGTGAGGATGAGTATGGGAAGGGAAGATATTAATAAAGCAGCAGGGAGATTGAGGGAGCAGTACCATAGACCTCATCTGCATAGTTAAAAACCTAGTGCACCATTCTGATGATAAGCTTACAGTGGACCTGAGGAGACTGACAATCTTAATTGTGGTACAAGGCACCACATTTAGGGCAGAGCTTAGCATGGATGGCATTGATTTGAGCAGAGAAGTCATGCTTTCTGTTTAACTTCACAACAGGGTACTTAATGAATTGAACACCTTCTAGAGTGATGTCATCCAAGGTGGACAAATTTGGCTGAGCTGGGAGTCTGGCCAGTTTCTGGCTGATGCCAAAGGTCATAGACACAAGGGGTGCTGGAAGATTATAAAAGGTGGGGGTGCTGAAGATCAGAAAGGCACTTGTTATGGTATAGAGGAAACTTTTTCAAACCCACCTTAACCACCATACACCACATACATGGATTCCTTTCTGAGCCCTGCCCATAGAAGAATGAAACAATGACGGTGCTGTTACTTTTACTGCTGACCTATTGTGAGGTCTACTATGCATCTCACACACACACACACACACACACACACACACATATATCAGTATAATGATGGTGAAAATGAAGAAGGAATAGTAAAAATGGATGCGGTGGGGGGCATGGCCAGCAGCTGAACCGAATGGACTTCTGAGCTTTGAGCTCTCTAAAATCCCCTCAAAATCCTGAAAAATACTCAATCCTTTTTTGCAGAACAGCACAATTCTAACACTATAAGTACACTTAGTATTCACCTGTTTAGTTGCTCCTTGATCGGCTTGCAGCTACCGGAATTTTTTTCAGTTATAACCATCATTTTCTGTTCCGCCACTCGGCCTGCAGCATCCTTGGGATGGATTCTGTCTCAATGCTGACACAGCTGGAGGGCAACTTATCTGAAATTCGGCAGATGTTTGCCGAGATCCTCCATCAGATGGACAATCTAGATTTAGCAACTATAAAGAATACTGAGGATATCGTGGATCTTTCTCAAAGAGTCTGTATCTCTGAACATAGGTTCGCTGAAGCAGAAGATGGCTGGCATTAGGCCGGGTCCAAACTACAAGAACAAGAGAGGCTAATCCTTTTGCTATGGGCTAGAGTGGAAGATTTGGAGAATCACAGCTGCTGGAATAACCTCAGTTTTGTTGGGTTTCTGGAGGCTGCAAGGGGAATGACACCATTGCATGTCTGCAGAGAGAGCTTCCCTCCTTGCTGGGCTGGCGATGTGAGGATCCATTAGAGATTTACAGAGCCCATAGAACCCTGTCCCCTCGCCCTGCACCTGGAAGTCGCCCTCGCACTATCTTGGCCCGATTCCTCTGGTTTCAAGACTGGGAACACATTACGCAGCTGGTTCATATGAAGAAAAAACTGTTTTGGAGAGGCCTTAAAAAACAAATATTTGCTGACTACTTGCAGGAGGTAACAACCAGATGCAGTGCCTTTACAGCAGCGTGCAGAGCGTGTGCAGAGTTGGGGCTTGAATATTCCCTCTGATACCCTGCTTCCCTCAGAATTGTTATCAATGGTTTGCCAGGGGTATTTGATAACCTATCAGCCACAGAGAATTTCCTAGCAGTGCAGGCCCCTTTGTTAAATTGGAGCAGGCTGCGAGAACACTGAAGTCCTGGGGCCTTATCTACCCAGCCCGCTCCAATGGAAATCTCATCACAAGAGACCACCAACCAAACATCTACGCACATCTCTCAGCCAGACAAGCAACCTCGGAAGCCCAGCTGGGCAACTTCTCAAAAATCCCCAGGCAGTAAAAAAAAAAGAATAGGAGAAGGGCACGGATAGAGGGGGCGCATATCAACAAAACTCCTCGGCTCCATTCCAGGAGCCACAGTGGAAGCCCTGACTCAAGCATCTCCCAATGCTCACATATACCTGATATGAGCAACAATTAATACAGAGCCTTGATGGATTTACCAACTGAGGACTTTCCACACGACTTGCCCCTGCCCCCTAGGTGACCACGCTCGGAGGACAATAAATCCCTAACTGCAAGAAGCCTATCATGGGGAGATGAACCAGCAGAAACTCCTCTCGAGTCCTCTATCCCTACGGAAAGCCTACCTGTGCTGTTGCCATCCACGAGTGCCCTGGTAGTACCTACTACTGCTGCTGAATCGGTGGGCTGACTATTACTGTGATATCCTTTTGGGAATAAGCTTTACCCGGTGATTTAACCAGGCTCAGTGCATTGCTAGATCTGTTTTTGTTATCAGGTAGCCCTGGGTTTCTTCCTTTTCTCCCCCCCCAACTGGGGTATTGTAATCTTGGACCCACACATGCAAGGGTGGACAACAGGTCCAGGTGTGGGTCTGTTATCTGTAAAAAGGATCTATGTCTGGTCAAATTTATATATATATTTTTTTTTTCCTAAGACGGGTAACCTGCACCTCTACGCATTGGCTCACTAGCTGGGCCACTTGGGCTAGGGGGGATGGATTGTTCTCTTCTAGGCCTATACCCAATGTTCCTCACACAACCTGCCCTATGCAGTAATAACAGGGTAACTTGGGCAGGCCTTCATTAATAGCACACTAAGCCTGATGGGTGGATGTTCACAAGACCGTGCGTGCAGAAAAGTTTCTTTTTATTCTAATTTTGGGTTGTGTGAAGAAAGACTCTAGGACTCGGTTGTCCTATCTCTTGTGATGTTCTCAAGGAATTACCCACCTGCCAACGACTTCCACTGGTATCTGGGCTGCCTGTCAGGTGATACATACTTTGTCTGCTGGTCATATGTGGGATTGTACAATGGGGAAATGGTGGGGTGGGGGTTTTGGGGATGTTAATAAATGTTGTCTATTGCTACTTCTGTTATTGGTTGCTCTCAAGTTTAAAACTCAGAAGTTTCAAGTTAAAAAGTTTGCCTTATGGTGTTATATTAGTTATTATGGCAATCTGATTACTGGGGCTGTGATTTGCCCACTAAATACTAGGTGTGGGAGGAAGAGAGGAAACTCTGCTGGACACAGACCCATCTCCTATTGTTTCCTACTACACTTTTTTTCAGTCATGATATACTATAGATTAGATGGAGACTAAGCTTCTTTCCTGGAATATAAGAAGGCTTAACTCACCCATTAAACGGAAAAAAGTTTTACTCCATTTAAAAAAAACTAAGCCCTATGGTGGCATTTCTACAAGAGACGAAGCTCTCTTCCAGTGAAGCTAGGAAGCTCAAGCAAGGCTTGGTGGCCGAAGAGCTTCATAGTGTGGCATCTTCCCATAAATGGGGAGTCTCCATACTATTTCAAAAGAATTTGGGGTGGAAGGTGAAGGGCCATATTCAGGATCATGATGGGAGATGGATCATAGCTGACATTGAGACTCCGGAAGGCCCTCTGGTTTTGGCTAATGTTTATGCCCCTAACCAGGATTGTCCACAATGCTTTTACTCTGTCAGTCAGGACCTTTTGGACTTTAACAAAAAAAGAGCTCCAGTACTATTAGGTGGGGACCTTAACCTGGCATTAGATCACTCTATCGATAGGAGTAATAAAGCTCCTGAACCACACAGACAGGCTAAGAAAGCAGTGCAGAGGTTAATCACCAAACATGGGTTGCTAGATGCCTGCAGAACATTGCATCCAGGGTTGCATGATTATTCATGCTTCTCTCCAACCTACGGATCATCCAGTAGAATAAACCTCTGGCTCATCTCCTCTGGGTTATACAAGAGGGTTGTTAAATCCTCGATGCACCCAATTTATATCTCAGATCATGCTCCTCTGGAACTAGTGATTAGACGAGGACAAGATCCTCTCCAGACCCCCACATGGTGTCTGGACCCCTTTCTGCTGGAAGATGTGACATTCCAGGAATGGATAGGTCCCGGAGTGCTAGATTATTGGAGTAACAATGGTAATGGGGAGGTTTCTGATTCAACCTTCTGGGAGGCTTTCAAGGCCACTATCCATGGCAGAATAATTGCCTTTGCATCTGCCAGGAGGCGACGCTGTGAGGCGGATCAGAGGGCATTAGAGAAACAATTATATTCTTTGGAGTCCCAATATAAATCTCTCAAAGATCAAGCTCCATCTCATCTGTAGTAGCACAATTGGCTAGTACATGAATCTCCCTCAATGCCCATTTAACCCGCCGTGCTGAGTTGAATCTTAGATGGATGCGTCATGCTTACTAGGAAAGGGGAAAAAGGCCAGCAAGCTCCTGGCATATAGTCTTAAACACCAACAAGCGTCTAAGATGATGCACGCTCTAGTGGACAAGAATGGGGTTCACTGCCATTTGAATAGAGGGGTAAACAAGATCATGTCCCAGTTCTTTGAGCATCTATATGCATCTTCCCACCCCGGGTCCGGCTCAGATTCAAACATTTTTAACTTCACTACCCATTCCAAAACTCCGAGACAGTGATACTAAATTGTTAGAAGCTCCTATAACAGCTGAGGAAGTGAACCGGGTGATTACATCTATGAACCCCCATAAAGCCCCAGCGAAAGATGGTTTGCCCATAGATCTGTATAGAGTCTGAGGAGTTAATCTTGCCCCATATCTGGTTTGGGCTTTTCAACATTCTCTGCTTACAGGGCATTTACCCCCATCTATGAGGGAAGTCATTATTATGGTGCTCCTCAAGAAGGGGAAAGATCCACTTTCCCCAGGTAGTTACCGCCCAATCTCTCCTATTAATGCTGATGCCAAAATTCTGGTCAAAGTTCTCGTGAGTCGGCTTGAACCTCTCCTATAAGGCCTGGTTCATCCTTCCCAAGCTGGATTTGTCAAAGGCCGTCAAGGGTCAGACCACCTAGAACACTGGTTTCCCTAATGCACTATGCCAAAATCTCCAAGAATCATTCCATAGCCCTAGCCATAGACTTTGAAAATGCCTTTGTTTCGGTCAAATGGCCTTTCTTGTTTCATACTCTCTCCACAACGGGTCTAGGACCAAGTTACATCTCTTGGATAAAGCTACTATATGCTTCCCCCACAGCCTCGATTCTGATAAATGGCACTTTGTCTCTGCCCTTCCATTAACAGAAGGGCACGAGACAAGGCTACCCCCCTCCTGTTCATCTTAGCCATAGAGCCCTTGGTCATCGTGCTTAGTGACTCTCATTCCATTCCAGGTATACAGGTGGGTGATGCAAACTTCAAAACATTCTTTTATGCGATGATCTCCTCCTTACTACCAAGCACACTTCACAAGGGATTCAGATGATCTTTAACATTTTGGCAGAATTTACCAAACTGTCAGGTCTCAAATTGAATCAGTCTAAAATGGAGGTCCTTCCATTGAACTCTGTATCCTCTGAAGAAGAATTCACAGCCATGGGGCTGAAATGTCTCCTAATGGCATAAAATATCTCAGCATTCTTCTACATCCAAATTTACTTAAAATGCTTTCCACCATTTTCCCTACCCTAATTGATTCTCTCAGACAACATGAAGAGAGATGGAAGGCACTGAAGCTCTCACTTGCCAGGATAATAGATTCAATCAAGATGATGGCAGCTCTTAAAATGTTATATCTATTGACTCACCTCCATGTGCCTCTACCACAGAAATGTTCCAAAAACTGGAAGCTCTGATGGGCAATTTCTTCTCGGAGGAGTCCCCTCTTCGATATAGCAAACTTAAACTGTGGCAGCATTGGAGAAGGGGAGGCTGGTTACAACAATATCATATGGCCTTTGTTTCATTTCAGACCTTTAGATGGTTTTCCAAAACTGGACAGGCTTCTCCATCCTGGCTCCAGCTGGAAGCGTCCTTAATCCATGACCCTTCCCCAGCGGTGACCCTGTACAGCAAGAAAAATTTACCTTCGGGCCTTCCCCCCTCTATCCTGATATCACTTAAATACTGGAGAAAGTTGTAGCACTTTGGGACATGATACGGCCCCCTGGGAATACATGCCCCTTTGGGAAAATCAGGCCCTGAAAGTAGGCAATAATACAATCCATTGGAAATTTTGGGAGGCACAAGGCATCTCCTTGATACAAGACTTACTACTCCCAGAAACTAATACAATAGATACCTTCGACACTTTAGAAACTAGATATCACCTTCTGGCTTCCCACTTCTGGAGATATCTTCAGATTAGAGATGCTATAACCCATTTATCTAATTTCCCCCACACCAAAGGACCACAGCAATGCCCCCACCCTATAACAACTTCGGAGAAGCGTACCAGGAATAGAGCTAGCTGGATATACATTGCCCTTAGAGAGGCCTACACAGATCCTACCCAAAAGGCTAGAACGCACTGGGAAAAAGACCTGCAGACTCTTATTTCGGAGCAGCAGTGGAAACATTGGTGGGTAAGAATCCATTCGGCCTGCCGGGACAGGTGCATATGGCTTATTATGAACAAGACTCTTCATAGATGGTATAGGGACCCAGCCAAACTTAAAAATATGGGACTCATCTCAGCTGACACCTGCTGGAGATGTGGTAATCAATGAGCTCATCTCTTCCACATACTCTGGGATTGCCCTAACTGCCAACACTTTGGGTTAGCAATTAAAGACATGTGTAAACAGGTGTTCCCCAAGATTGTCCCTGATCCCTCTTTACTTCTCCTGCGCTGTGGTTGTCCTACGGAAGTAAAGTCCAGGGGCTCAATGGGTCACACTGGTTGGGGCAGTAGCCAAGAGACTCATGCTGATGAGATGAAGAACCTCGGAGATACCCATCTTTCTTGAGTTCCTCCTGGTCTTAGACCAGGGGGTTATGTTTGAAAGGATCTCTAGCTTTGCTCGAGGCTCATCCGCTCAGTTTGACAAATGCTGACAACCATATCTGACTTCGAAGTACTGTCATGATACACACCCCAGGGCCCCTTCATAAAATTCTTCGTTTTTCCTAGATTGATGCCCCCTCAACCCTTTATTAGGACCTGGTATTCTAGTAGTTATTGGTTTTTACTAATGGCTAGGCCCATCTTTCAGCAAAAGGATTGCCTTTTTGTATATAGTTGATATTATAGTTTGCCCGACAGAAGGACGCACTTTCGTCGGTTATCCTGGGCTCTATTCAGGCCCACTTTCACAAACAAATCTGAGACATAGGCTAGTACTCCAAGGCTTCCCTACCTGTGGGGGTAAAGAATCCTAATTTCATCCTGACAATTTCTGGATTAAGGTTTTGCATTATGTGCAATATACTGTGCTATATCCTCTGTTATTACTTAGCCATACTGTATGATTTTATCTATGTTAATTCAGTTCTCTAGCCCTACTAAATGTTACGTTATGAGGCAGAATGTCTATGTAATAATGAGTCTATGTTTGTGTGTCATGTTAAAGTAATAATAATAAAAATTTTAAACTACAAAAAAATGGATACAAGAAAGAAGTTCCAGTAAAATGGCAAGAAGGAAAAAGATCATAATACCAAAGGTTGGCAGACATCTGACCCATAAAGTACGGCACCAGAGACAATATGCCACTGTAAGGTTGTGGGGGGATCTGCCCCTGCACGCCCTGAAATTGATGTAACCACCTCCAGGGAGGGGTGCATTGGGGAGGGGGCAACAGAGTGACCTCCTGACAGCAGAACACCCACATGTACTGGATGCCAACATCAGGTGCACCCATATTATGACAACCTTGTTCTCATGCCTTTTTGCCGGTATACGCACCTACACACACACATACATACACAGAGTCCATGTTTGAAAAAGTGACCCTTCAAGGTGAAGCAGCAATGCTCCCTTCCAACTACCTAAACTGACATCACAGCTGGCCAGTTGTGGCCATGGCCTAACTGAACATTTGCACTAAGTTCCTTTCTGCATAATGTTATTTCACTAGATGGAGACAGTTTGGCAAAGTTATATAATGACATTGCAAGGCATCAAATACAAATACACACAGCTACAACATGGACTAGTAAAACTGACTGTACCTCTGGCAAATAAAGGCTGACTGATAACTGTAAATCATAGCAACACAAACATAGGGGAGAGAGAGAGAGAGAGAGAGCGGAGGGGGGAGAGAGAGAGAGAGAGAGAGAGAGAGAGAGAGATACAGAGCTCTGTAGCTGTCCAGTGAGAAAATGTAATGTTTTTGGGAGCCTGAAGGGTCCAATGAGAAATCTAGAGGAGACAATGGGAGTAGAAAGATACTGCTGACCAGCTATCTCCTCTGCCTCTGTGATCCTACAGTACCTGCACACAACTTTGAATTGATGTCTCACTCTGTCCAAAGAAAAATCTGTGTTTAGTAAGTCACTTGCATGTTCCACCTGGGTTTTCTGAAAGACCCTTCTACTCCACATCAGCTGGTCATGGAGGAGGAAGAAAGAATCACAATCCAGGAGAAACACCCACACAGTAGGCAAAGGAAACTGGCATGGGAGAGATCATGCTTGACAAGGACTGAGATTACTGAATAAATACACACACATATTTATGCACTGTATATATGTACACACACACACACACAGACACGCACACAACACATAGTGACACAAACAATATATAAGTGCATTCAATGATAGAAACATAGAAACATAGACTTTGATGACAGATAAGGACCTCTTGGCCTACCTAGACTACCCATTTCCCTGCCTACTGGATAAGCTGCAGATCCTAGTCAACCAACAGCCAACAGTATTTCTTCCTACCCCCCCACAAGAATTGCTTTATGTCTGTCCCATGCATTCTTAAATTCCACCACTGTTTTTGACCCCACAACCTCCTCAGGAAGGCCGTTCCATGCACCCACCACCCTCTCTGCGAAAAAATACTTCTTCACATTACCCCTGAGCCGTCACCCCTCTATCTTCAAATTGTGTACCCTTGTTCTTCCACATCTCTTTTTCTGAAAGATGCTACCCTTTTGGACTTTGTCAATTCCCTTGAGGTACTTAAAAGTTCTATCATGACTCCCTCTCCCTCCTTTCCTCAAGGGTATACATATTAAGCTCCTTTAGACTCTCCTCGTATGGCTTCTGTTGCAGACCCTGTACCATTTTAGTTGGCATTCTCTGGACTGTCTATGTCCTTGTGGAGATGGGGTCTCCAGAACTGGACACAGTACTCCAGATGGGGTCTCACCAACTGTATCTATAGGATGTCTTTTGTAGCCTGATAATAACTCAATAGATCTGAAGATAACATACTGTATAACTAAGAAAATGATGGATGCTGAGGTTTGATTAATGTTGTATTCTGCTGTTATCACAAAGACACAATACTTGAAACCATTACTCCTTGGTTAATGTGACTCCAGATGAAGCCGTTGCAGGGGTATATTATCATCGCTGATCTGCATATAGGTATCTACATTAGTCTGCAGCTGTAATTTGTGCTGTTCTGGCTGTAGATCTACACTACACTGTACTGTGTTGATGGAGTTAAATGGTCATTCAAAATTTAATTACAATTTAGAACACAAACACAGCAACAATAATGCATTATATATTCCATCAGGGCTAGAAATAATGCAGCATTAAAAATCCTGAAGGTGTGGTGCCTTTCAGCAAAAGCCATGATAAAATACAATCCTAAAAAACAACGTAATTGATTTTCTTCAAGTGGAGTTTCTTCACCCAATATACAGCAGCAATGGAAAACAGGCAATGGCAGAGCACCAAAGATAAAGTGTGGTAGAGTACAGGCCCAGCTTTATTCATACTGTGCAGCAAGGGTAGCCAGTTAAGATAGTGAATGAAAAACAGTGACAACCAAAAATGTTACAGGAAAGCCATGAGTGCCGTGTGGGTGAATTGGGATTTTCCTTCCTCCCGGAGTTGCACTCCCCAGAATTGGTATATTTAGTAAGTGGGTGCTGGGGTGAAGCAACCCAGAAATAAAGTGGTCACTGCATGTGTGCTCACTGTACGCCGTGTGCCATTTTCAGTAATCGCCGTTCTTTATTCACTATCCTGATGTGGACCCTGTGGCAGCAATCAAAAGCAATGCCACCAGCACTGTAGCAGGAAGCAGCTTAGTCATCCTCAGAGGTTCGGTTTGGTGGATCAACAACAATTAATCAGTCAGTGCAGTACGCTTTTAGCAGTAAAGAAAGGCAAGCAAAGTAGAGTAGGCAATAAGTCACTGTACTATGACCACTACCATGAAAGCACGTACATGGGGAGTAAGCTGCCAGGGCTCATTGGGCTACTATACATACCCTCCAGTTGCTTTGAAATGCAGCACAGAGCAGACAGCGTTCATCATGGAGGTGTCACCAGAAAACAAGATCAGCATCAATACTGCTCAGGGGAAAAAGGTGCAAATTGTTGACATTCAACTCTCCTCCTCCAGTCAGCTGACTTCAAACAGTTGAAAGGCAATTGTGTTTCTGAACTCAATGAAGTTCTCTGAGGTGGGGAGTAGTGCTGAATATCTGTATAAACTGGTGCTACAAAGACTGAAGCTTAAAAAGGCATGTGTTCATGTCCTGAAAAGATGGGGAGCATGTTAGCTGTGGTAGAGGGACCAGAAGGGACCAATTGACCAACATCGGGATATGCACCGATTCGCTGAACTGGCTGGCTCTGGAGTTACCTCTCCAACAGAACACAGCAGGTCAACATACATGACATTTTATCTTACCATCAAAATGTCACCACAGGGGTGCCCCAATGCTCTATATTAGGCCCCCTGCTATTCAGCCTGTTTCTGAGTGATCTCCCAAATATGTGATAGCAGAAGATTATTATATATGCAGATGATGCTGTGGTTTATACCTGTCACTCAGCACCAGAAGCATGAGAAGAAATGATGCGAGGCGAGTTTTGTGCTGAGGAAGAATGGTTCCTTAATTCCAAGTGCCTGCTTAAGTACAAAAAAACCAAAACAATGTTGTTCACTTCTCATCAAAATCGCTATAAGTACTATCTCCTCACAAAATACAACAAACATGAGATACGTGACATGGTCAATAACTTTAAGTACCTTGGGGTCATCCTTGACTGCTCCCTCTGTGACCTACACATAGACCACGTCAACAAGGCAGCTAGCACCAGAATAAGCAAACTGTATCGGCATAGATAGTGCCTTAAGGAGAGTGCAAACAAAACTTGCAGTTAACAGCTCAGTCTGTACGACTGTAACACTAAAACCTAATGTTATTAGGTATACACTCAGAATTCCACTAACAGCTCACTTACCTCCTTCTCCCCCCCATCCTCCCCTGACGTTCCCCTCTATGGAGTATAATTAAAACTTCTTACTATCTCACCTTCTTTGCCGCTTAGACCATCCCTACCTCTAAAACCGTATCTACATGTAACCTCCCCCACGTTACCCGGGGTTACTAGAATCCCAGTAAGACCTAGTGGTAGGCAAGGAAGGCAACTTGTGAAACTCCAGTTAAATGGATTTCATACTGTCTCACTCTGTTCTCAGTCTCAGCTGAGACTGAGAGATGACATCACCATAGAACTATCACAGCTGCATGAGCCACATTGGAATCTGCAGAAGGGAGTTAGATTAGAATGTTGGGAGTTTTGAACAGTAGTCAGTTGGAGTTGGAGATTGGTGTGTGAGGAGCACAGCAGTTCTGTGCACAGGCTCTTGGAGCCTCAGCTCTGAAACAGAGCTACTTTTAGGGAAAAGTGTGTGTTTCCGCCTAAAGAAGGACACAGTAAGCTGTTCTTTAAAGTGGTGGAGACCACTGATACAGGTCTCTGTGCCCCATCCCTGAGGGGATGGGGGGGAAGGTTTGCCTGCTATTCCAGGGGCAACCCCCTGGCTACTGCTAGAGAAGAAGTTACATAGACAGTGTAGGCAGATAAGGGCCTATGGCCCACCCAGTCTGCCCATTTGAGCTTGTAAGTTCAGTTTATGTTTTCCTAGAAGTCTGTTGCCCCTTACCCCTGAACTCCATAATTCCTTTATGTCTATCCCATGCATTCTTAAATCCCATGATTGTTTCAGCCCCCATCACTTCCTCTGGCAGGGTGTTCCACTTGTCCACCACCCGTTCTGTGAAGAAATTCTTCCTCACGTTTCCTCTGAATCGTCCTCCCTCCAACTTCATCCCATGCCCTCTAGTTCTGGAACATCTTTTTTGCTTAAAAATAAGCTGCCTTATTTTTCCATGTGTGTGGGGTACAAGAAAATTTCAAGATTCGCCTGTGGGGTACCTGCAACCGAAGGGTGAGTTCTGCTCTTTCTAAAGAGCCCATGTTTGATCCTGAACTGTGTTAAAGTGGGGATTGAACTACTGAAGTAGTGGGAGGCCTAGAGTAATAGGCTTAGCCAAAAGTAAAAGTATGTTCAAGTCCAGCACAAGGGGAAAGTCAAGACATGTAGAGGAGATGTGATATACGTATACCCTGTAATCTGCATTGCCAAGCTATCAAAAGAGTGATTTAGTGTCCAGAGAAATGGCCAGGTATGGATTGTGGGAGCTGGAGGTGGGAGACCCCCCATCTTTAGTAACCAGGTCCACCTCTATGGATTTGCTCTGTGGATTTATACTTTGCTTCATGCACTTGGCCAGTGATGAGGGAAGTACCCAGATGTGGGATGGAAGGAAATTTCTCTTAAGGAGTCGAAGGCTCTAAGGTGGTTTGGGGAGCCACCAACAGAAAATTGGTTCACTGCCATATGGACCGCAATCAAGTGGCTGGTGGGGGAGCCGGGCCAGGGGGAAAAACCCAAGTAGTGTACAAGTTGGGCTGTGTACCCAAAGCTGTGTGCAAGTCTGGCTGTGTGCCTGGTGGGTTCAGAGCCTGAGGGCTGGAATAGTGAAGAAGTGTTCTGTGTCTATAATCTGCATTACCAGGAATGTAGCCCATGGGGGTCCGTCTATGATTTGTTTGTTCAGTTTGGATGTGAATAAAACCCACACTTTAGAATCCCATCCCTGGTATTGGACATTACAGTTATTGCTTCCTGTGTTCAGATTTACTTGGGTGCCCCTGTGCAGAGTAGCTAAACCTAGGCCCCCTGTGCCGAGTAACCTAGTCCTCCCTGAACCCAATCCCCACCAGGTACTGCTGTCAGCCTCAACAGCATACCACTTGTCGTTTTGCAAAAAAGGCAGGGGTGAGGGCCTTACAAAATGGAGGCACTGCTTTGGATTTTAATTTTGGGAGGAAAGGTGCTCGGACAAGGGGCTAGCATTTTGACTATCTGGCAGTGGGTAGCCCAAAAAGCTGAAGCAAGTTAACTAGTGTGTCGCTGTGTGCTGTAGATCTTATGCTGCTGTTAAAATGCCAACTGTTTACAAAGGAGCAGTAAAGCTAAAAGAGTGTGCCCTTGTCCTGCATCAAATGTTTACAGCGTTTTTGCCAGCTTTTTAAAGAACTGTTGTAATAAAGAAAAGTGTGGAAGACTAGGGGTAGCAATAGAAAAATTGTGCCCTGGATGTTGGAAGTGCTTTTTGAAAAGAACTGTGTGATAAAGAAAAGTCTGGAAGACTAGGGCTAGCAACAGGAAAATTGTGCCCTGGATGTTGGAAATGCTTTTGAGTAAACTGAAAGACTAGCTATGTGAATGGCCATGCTAAATGGCTGAAATGGGCTCCCGCCATGGAGTCAGTTGAAAAAAAAAAAAAGTGGTTTCTGCAGTTTAAATTTGCCTGCTCGACAATCGCCATGAAGAGAAGAGCACTTGTGAGGAAGAAGAGGCTCATTTGCATGGCGTCTTGTGATAGGTGAGGCTGCAATCAGTCCCGCCCTCAGCCAGCTCTACAGTGACTGCCCAGCATTCAAGAGGGAGTGTGAGTGGAGTGCGTGTACTGGCTTGGTAGAGGAGTATCGCGGTGATTAAAAAGCGCTGTAAAACTATTAAAAATAGCCTTTGCGGTTTAAAATCGGGCTCAACCCACATCTCGATTGACTGAATTGAAAGTGTGGTGATCGGGAAGACGATCGGCAGGACTGCCCACCCGTTTTCTTTCTGAGGCCTCGAAGACTGGCTGCAGGCCGTTTTCCCATCGCAGCAAACAGCTACTGATAACAGTGAGTACCAACAGTAAAAGTTGCTCAAACTGTGATTTTCTGCCAAAAGCCAGCTGAATATGTGTGCAGCAGTGTAGTCGCTTTGCAAATAATGACTGTGCCTAGTTTTACCAGCAAGTGCAAGTCTGCTAGGCCATTGACTGTGTGCATAGTTATAAGTTCAGCATCAGTTTAAAGTTTTAAAGCCAGAGAGAGACTGAGTTGTAGCCAAATGTGAAGCACTAGTTTACAGGCAATCCTGTGCTTGAAATCCTGAGGCTTTAAGGGACTGTGAGTTAAAGAAATGTTTCCAGCATGTGAAAAGTCCATGGCAAATCATGTAAATGTGTTAGAAAAAGAACAGTGCAAGTTTGTGCAGTTTGAGCAAAAGTTATCAGTAGTGTGTGTAAATTGGATACGCAGTGGCTTGACCCAATTTCTGAATGTTGATGCGCGGGAATGCTGCCGCCACCATTACAGGGTGGGGTAGTAAAGTAAACACAGCAGCAGAGGAGCCATTTTAAAAGTAAAGAAAGTGTTCAGTAAAGTGGGACTTTCAGTAACAGTGAGCATGTGTTTGTTTTCCCTGCAGTTATGGCTGCAGGACCAGCTTGCTACCCGGATCATGCCCAGGCTGCAGTAACAGCAGCAGTAAATAGGTTAAGGGACATTGAAAGGTGTTATTATGGAGGACAACTGCCTTCTCATGTGGCGATTCCTGGATATCCAGTGCAAGTGTGTCAAATATGCTTAAATCCTGGAAGGGACGTCTTCATGATACCTCACTGTTCTGGGTGCCTAGAGAAATATGGCTTGTATAAAGTGCCCCAGATTAGTTTGGCTCCCACATGGACAAATGTTCAGGAATCTGTAGTTGGCAGCACACAGCACCAGGCAGAGCCTGTTGAAGAAGGCCTCTCGGGGGAGTGTGGCACAAAGCTAGAGGGTGTAGATTTAGAGTCAGAACCAGATGTTGATGTTTCGGATGCTTGATCGCAGAAAGAAAATTCAGACAAAGCATCAGTAGACCCCTGGGGGGGCCTAGCCCAAGTCTCATAGGAGAAGATGAGATGAGGGAGGCCTTTGAATGGGAGGTGTCAACCTCCTCGCCTAGTGATGAGTGGATAGTCTCAGGAGTGAGGATGACTGCTTACTCCTGGGTACAGATTCTCAGTGAGGAAGAAGATGAGGGGGAACCTATGTGGCCTTGTGAAAAAGAAACGGGTACACAGCCTCAAGCTCTTGCCTTGGAAGAATGCATGGAAGAGAGTGGTGATGCCACTGCCCTGGCTGTGCTAGAAGAAGAAGTCAGGGATCCGTTTTTCATCTTGTTGAGGATGCGTAGATGGCAGAACCAGGACTGGCCACCCCCAAGCCAGGCCAGTGGTCTCAGGTTGACCAAAGCTAGTAAAGAGGAGAGACTGGACCGTAGGAAGGTGAATGAAATCTATGGAATGTCCTTTCCTACCTATCCTCGGAAAGTCTGGGAGGAGATTGAGAAAAGTAGGAAATCCTGGATCTGGGCTGAAGCAATGAAATGTGTGCATCCTGGTGCAAACAAGCACATCAAGAACAGACTGTTTCATGAGAAATATACCCAGTGGAAGAGAGGCAGGACACTGTTTATGGACACTGTGCGAATAGTGGATGGAGAGGGACGTGAAACCTTCTACAGTGTAAATTATGTGCACCCAGATGGGGTAATAATTTAAGTTCCTGACCCCCGGTACTATTGTCCTCAATGCAAAGACAACCCTGCAAATGTGCCCTTGCCTGCCAGATGGAAAGTCAAGCAGTGGTAGTCAATACTGCTACACCAGCCTTTGTAGTGCCTTTATTGATCCGCCAGTATGGACATCCAGGACTCAGGTGCCCCACATTCATCAGTTCTACAGTGTACTGGCCTTTCCAGAATCCATCGACTGGCCCAAGAGATGACTTCAGATCTAGAGAGGACACCAGCCCAGCTGTATCCTGCTTCATCACCTGGTAATCAGATGATGTCAGACCAGCTGTTTTCCTTTTTGTTCCTGTGCTAAGGTTCAATCGCCAGAGATGACATCAGCCCAGCAGTTCCCAGATGTGCCCTCCTGTAGTTCCCGGAAGATGTCCACCCAGCTGTATCAGAATAATGCTGCCAGGGAGAGTCTTTGACTGAGGAGCAGGTCAGTGTATCTTAATCCTTCTACAAAGGGCTGGTAAGTCTGAACTTTTCTATCCTTATGACATTGCAAGTACACACCCTACACTAGCAGACTCCAGAATGTGTGAACTGTCCTCAAAGACTCTCCCCTTCAGGACTTTGGCCTCCTAGAACTGTGCTTCACCGGGCTCTGGCCCAGGAGAGACTCTTTAATGGACTATCCTTTGGGCACTGTGGTCACTAGATGGGACTTTTAGGGCACTCCATCCCCCAAATGTGTATTGTAAATAATGTCATTGTTTTTCTACTGTTTTCTAGTGTATATACTGTTTTTCTACCTTTTCTAAAAAAATGTTTTGGGGATTCTCCAGCGTTTTGATGGCAGGGGGTTAGGTAGACTGTGTATGCAGATTAGAAGTGTGTGTTGTCTTTATTTTTCTTGCAGGTGCTCCTGAAGAAGATAGAAGAGAAGACAAGAAGAGGAGGAGGGGCTCATTGGAGTTCCTCACTAGTACTTTAGTGTGTAGTAATTGAAAGTACTGTGGTTGTTATTGTTCTAGTTACTATAGTAACCCTTTCCTTCCACAGGTGTGATTGTGGTGGTAGGGAGGCAGTAATGTAATGTAATGGTATGGTATTAGTTTCTTGGTGTGTGGTTGCAGGGTGCCCAAGGTCAGGGAGGTCCCCGGGTTTATTTTTGTTTTTGGGTGTTAAGTTAGAGGAAGACAGATTTTCCCAAGTGGGCTAGGGGGATAGACAGGCTGTGGTCCTGAAGGGCCCTAGGGACTGCAGTGCTGAGCTATTAAAGCTATGCTCTGGACTGTTCTACCACAGCAACTAGGCGTCCATAGTAAGTGGGTAGAGTAGGGGCTGATATGTCACCTAAAGGCCTCTAGGCCCTTAGTGTTGCCTGCATGTGCTCGCACATGGTAGGAGGGGGCCTGATCACCCCCCTCCGCAGGTAGCACATAGGGTGGGATGGCCTAAACTGGGTTAATAATGACTGTGGACAGTCATTTTCCTGGTCAAGGGTGAGTGTAACCCCCCTGTTACCCGGGGTTACTAGAATCCCAGTAAGACCTAGTGGTAGTCAGGGAAGACAGCTTGTGAAACTCCAGTTAACTGGATTTCATACTGTCTCACTCTGTTCTCAGTCTCAGCTGAGACTGAGGGATGACATCACCATAGAACTATTGCAGCTGCATGAGCCACACTGGAATCTGCAGAAGGGAGTTAGATTAGAATGTTGGGAGTTTTGAACAGTAGTCAGTTGGAGTTGGAGACTGGTGTGTGAGGAACACAGCAGTTCTGTGCACAGGCTCTTGGAGCCTCAGCTCTGAAACAGAGCTACTTTTAGGGGAAAGGTGTGTGTTTCTGCCTAAAGAGGGACACAGTAAGCTGTTCTTTAAAGTGGTGGAGGTCGCTGATACAGGTCTCTGTGCCCAGTCCCTGAGGGGATGGGGGGTTTGCCTGCTATTCCAGGGGCAACCCCCTGGCTACTGCTAGAGAAGAAGCTGCCTTATTTTCCATGAGTGTGGGGTAAAAGAAGATTTCAAGATTCTCCTGTTGGCCACCTGCAACCGAAGGGTGAGTTCTGCTCTTTTTAAATGACCCATGTTTCATCCTGAACTGTGTTAAAGTGGGGATTGGACTACTGAAGTAGTGGGAGGCCTAGAGTAATAGGCTTAGCCAAAAGTAAAAGTATGTTCAAGTCCAGCACAAGGGGAAAGTCAAGACATGTAGAGGAGATGTGATATACATATACCCTGTAATCTGCATTGCCAAGCTTTCAAAAGAGTTGTTTAGTGTCCAGAGAAATGGCTGGGTATGGATTGTGGGAGCTGGAGGTGGGAGACCCCCCATCTTTAGTAACCAGGTCCGCTGCTACAGATTTGCTCTGTGGATTTCTACTTTGCCTTATGCACTTGGCCAGTGATGAGGGAAGTACCCAGACATGGGATGGAAGGAAATTTCCCTTAAGGAGTCGAAGGCTCTAAGGTGGTTTGGGGAGCCACCAACAGAAAATTGGTTCACTGCTATATGGACCGCAATCAAGTGGCCGGTTGGGGAGCCGGGCTAGGGGAAAAACCCATGTAGTGTACAAGTGGGGCTGTGTACCCAAAGCTGTGTGCAAGTCCAGGCTGTGTGCCTGGTGGGTTCAGAGCCTGAGGGCTGGAATAGTGAAGAAGTGTTCTGTGTCTCTAATCTGCATTACCAGGAATGTAGCCCCGTGGGGGGCCATCTATGCTTTGTTTGTTCAGTTTGGATGTGAATAAAAGCCACACTTTAGAATCCCATCCCTGATATTGGAAAATACAGTTATTGCTTCCTGTGTTTGGATTTACTTGGGTGCCCCTGTGCAGAGTAGCTAAACCTAGGCCCCCTGTGCCAAGTAACCTAGTCCTCCCCGAACCCAGTCCCCACCAGGTACTGCTGTCAGCTTCAGCAGCATACCACCTGTTGTTTTGCAAAAAGGCAGGGGTGAGGACCTTACATACATAACCCGCTGGTGGCTCCCCTACTTACTTCTCAACCCCTAGCCCTCACACCCATACACCCAAATCCCTTCTAAACTCCAAAACTACACTAACAAAACCCTATGGGTGGATTCTTTCCTACACCAATCCTTTTACCCACATAACCTCATGAGTAGATCCTTTCCCTAACTAACTTCTATCCCTCACCTTAACTCTCTTAACCCAACTTCCCCCTAAGCAAGACCCTTCCCCAACCTGAACCAGGCAATGTTGTTTTTGTTCAGCACTTTTGAAACCTTCTGTTAGAAGGAGCTATTTTTCTTGTGCAACAGTGAACAGTTGTTATACTTTGTTTTATTTACCCACTAATATGTCTCTTGATTTTTATTAATTTTTGTATCTCTGTTTGACTTGTAACTGTACATTGCTGTTATTTGTAAAATGTCTGTATCAATATAACATGGAACCTTTGTAAACAAGCTTTCAAGCTCAAAGGTCTTAATCTGAGAGTTCAATAAAAATAGAATAATAGATAGGTTCTCGTGTATTACAAGGTAATAATTCCATCGAGAGGTTCTGGGGACCCAGAAAACCTCGAGAGCAAAGCTTGAGAGGTTTCATGTGTCCCCAGAACCTCGAGATGGAATTACTACCTTGTTATGCCAGAACCCATTTGTTATTTTTTTAATATATGGATATGAAGTGAATTGACCCACCTCCGTTTGAACAGTGGAGTCAGCCGGTCCATGTGCATGCTGGCAGGGTTCCCCAGTGCTGTGTGGATGAGCGGGTGCTGTGGGCTTCATTTAGCCCTGCTTTTTTTTAAACTGCTTGTTAGCAGCGGCAGTGGGCGAGCAGAGCAGCCGCGGATGGAGTCAAATTGTTCATAATGAAAAAATTGTTTTCAAAAGTAAAGAAAAACGGTTGTGCTCCTGACCATTCGCTCACTAAGCGAGCTAGTAAGCTGCCATGTTTTTGGCTTCGTTGTGCCTGTCCACGGAGCAAAAGCGGCAAATCAGAAGGCATGCTTTCTTTTTTTTGTAATTCAATACACTTTATTATGTTTCCAGCAAACAGGGTACAGAGCAAAGATGACATTTAAACAGGAATTTACAGTTTGCTCTTATAAAATATGACTAACTAGAATCAAATAAAAACAGACAAAAGAAAAAGTTACAACAGAAAATAAAGAAAGTAGGCTTAACATACTATTAGTCCCACTCACCCCACCCCAAAATCGCCCACTTAATGCCAAGTGTTGCCTTAAGATGATAGGGGCATAAAGTTGTCAGCTATTTAAGAAAGTGTTTATGATATAGTTAAGGGCTCCATATAGTTAACAAGGCTTCAAGGGGCCCCATAGTTGTTGGTAGGATTTAATCCTATCACGCATAGATGTAATATGTTTCTCAAGCTGTAGTGCTAAAAGCACTTATCTGTACCTTCTACAACTGGGGGTAAAGTGGCCTCTGTCCAATGCAGCATGATAATAAGTTTGGCAACTGAGGCCACGAGGGCGAGGTGTGCTTTCCTGCTCTTAGGTGTACCTTGTGGATACAAATTTAATAGACATGCCTCCGGAGTAAACAAAGTGTCTATCGCAAGTAGTGGATCTAGGGTGTTTTTAATGGAGCACCAAAAGGCCTGTGTCACTGGACAAGTCCAAATCATGTGATACAAGGTTCCCTGTGCTCCACGACACCTGGAAAAGTTGGAGGAAAGACGTTTACCATATTTATAAAGGTTGACTGGGGTATGGTATAGATTATGTAAAATATTGTATTGAACAAGTCGAAGCTTATCCAGCTTGATAAACCTGTAAGTGTTTTGACAAAGTTTCCCCCAGGCTCCCACATCTTCAGAGATTTCCAACTCTTGGGTCCAGTAATAACAAACACCCGTAGGCAACATGGGGTCCAAAGACTGAAGATGCTTGTAGAGAACTGAGACAGAGTGAGGTTAAGTGGCAATCTTTAATGTAGCCTCTATCTCTGTAGTAGAAGGGGTTAATTTATGTATACTCTTCAGGAAGGCAGAAATAGCCTCCCTGATCTGTAAGAATTTAAATTTACTGGATTCTGGGATCCCATAACAAGCTTGTAATTGTGAAAAGGGGATTAGTTTCCCCATTATTAAGGAAATCTGATAGTTTACAGAGTTCCAGAATAGTCCAAGAGGAGGCAGGGATAGGTATATTGTCAATCTTAAAGTTGGGGTTGTCTATAGTTGATTGCTCTAAGGATAGATAGCAATTCAGTGAATAGGATTTTTGGATCTGTTGCAGAGCTCTAAAAGACCAACCAATCAGTGTCCTTTTCAGAGATTTGGGCAGGAGTACAGGGGCTATATAAATAAGAGCTGCTAAAGTGCAGGAGTACCTGGAAACTAATTGCTTCTCAATCTCCCACCAAAGAGGAGTATATTCTGAGATGTTGGTGGTAGTTGATTCCTTGAACCAGTATGCCATTGTATTTAAATGATGGGCACAATAATATGTATAGAATGAGGGGAGTGCCAGGCCACCCTGAGCTTTAGGAGCTGTCAACTTAGAGTAGGCCCGACAAACTCCCTTCCCTTTCCAAATAAAGGCATTTAGAATCTTCTGAAATTTGGTGAACCACGCCTTAGGGAGAAAACAGCCCAACATATCCATTGGGTATAGAATTCGAGGCAGCACATTCATTTTAATTAAGCTGATCCTCCCCCAGAGAGACAGAGGTAGGGCACCCCATCTCTCCATATCTATCTTTAATACTTTTAGCAAATCTGTTAGATTTTCTTTGATCATAGATGCCAGGTTCCTTGAAACTTTTATACACAAATAGATGATGGATTTTGTTTCCCAGCCCAGACCGCACGGTGGCAATACCGCTCTCATGGTTTTATAATTTAAAGGGAAGACTTGGATCTTAGAGCAGTTTAACTTTTATTATAAAACTTCAGAAAAGTTTTCAATTTCTGTTAAAATAGCAGGAATGGTATATTGGGGGTGTTCAATGTGCAAAAGTAAATCATCTGCGTACGCTGAGAGGGCATATCGAGTACAACCTATTTGAATCCCTAAAATTTCCTGGGAAGCCTTGAGTTTGTGAATCAGGGGTTCAAGTTAAAAGTTAAATAAAAGTGGGGATGAAGGGCATCCCTGCCTGGTGTCATGAGCGAGTAAAAAGAGGGTAGAAAGGTGCCCATTGCACCAGATTTGGGCCAATGGTGCTGAGTATAACAATCGTACCTATTTAACAAAATTCACCCAGCAGACCAAAACGAGCCAAGGTGAGGAAGAGAAAATCCCAGGAGACACGGTCAAAAGCCTTTTTGGCAGCCAGGGAGACAAGTGCTGCCGGAACATCTGAGTCCCTGGATGCCGAAATTAGGTGCAACAATTTCCGCATATGGCCCTCTGATCATCTCCCCCTCATAAAACCTACCTGCTCATTACTAATAAGGTTACCCATAACAAGGGCAAGCCTGTTAGCAAGTATTTTTGCCAGAATTTTAATATCAGAATTTAGGAGAGATAAGGGTTGGTAGCTTTCAAGATACGGAGGACCTTTCCCTGGTTTGGGGATCAGAGTTATAAGTGTATCTAAAAAACGGGACTCAGAAAGGCCATTCTCATACCAAAAAGTATATATTTCCTCCAATAGTAGACCCAGGGTGGAGCAACAGGATTTATATAGATTATTAGATATACCATCGGGACAGGGCGATTTATCCAAGGGCAATGTCTCAATAGCTAGTCGTGTTTCACTAACATTAATACATGCTCCTAAAAGGGCCACATGTACAGGGGAGACTTGGGGAAGAGCAATCGAGTTGAGGTATTGAATCATGTCTGCCTCAGATGGTTGTACTTGGGGGTCAATGAAGTAAAGACTTTGGTAGAATATTCCAAAAGCCTCAGTTATCCCCTTTGGATCAATGACTACAGGACTGTTCCATGTGGGACAGATACATGAGATATATCATGATATTTCTACCTGTTTGAGTTTAATTGCAAGGAGTCTGCTGGCCCTCTCTCCTGATTCAAGATATTTAAGCTTAGTATGTTGAAGTTAAAGCTCAGCCTGCCGTGCCAGCATTTCTGCATATTGAGCTTTTAGACTACGTAGTCGGGCCCAGTCTGCTATTGTGGACATCTTATTAAGAGATCCTTCCATCACTCGGATGGAATTGAGAAGTAACTCTACCCGTGCCTTATGTTGGCAGGATTTGGTCGTCACCAATCGGATACATTCCCCACTCAGAGAACATTTCAGGGCTGCCCAAATCAGGTCAACACTATCCACTGATCCCTTATTAGTCTCAATGAAATTAGTAAGAAAATCAGTGACATGTTGCAATGTTTCAGGCTTCCAAAGCAGATAATTATTCAAACACCATATAGAGTCTCTTCTGAGACCCAGGCCCAATAAGTAGGTGAGACCAATGGGAGAGTGGTCAGATATAACTCTGGGGTGAATGACAGAATCCATTATACCCGGCATTGCAAAGGAACTGACCAGAAAGTAGTCACTTCTTGAATAAGCCCGGTGGGGGTGAGAGAAAAAGGAATATTGCTTTTCTTTTGGGTTCAGTACTCTCCAAACATCCAAGAGAGAGGCCCCATCCATAAACTTGTGAAGTGCATGTTGTGCTGGAGAGAGGCCACATCTTCTCCCATGCAACCTGTCAGGCTCTAGCTGAGGGGTAATGTTCCAATCTCCTCCCAGGATTATTAAACTTGAGTGCTCAGTGGATATTAAATCCAGCAACTGTATAAAGAATTGAGGGGAATCTGAGTTTGGACCATAACTCGCACCCCAAAGTACAGGGTGAAATTCTAGCATACCATGTGCTAAGATATTTATTTATTTATTTATTTGCTTATGGTAACTGGGTGGGAGCGCTAGGCATAAGAATGCCTATTTTCAGGCACAACCTGGAAGGAAACAAACTTGAAATACATACGTATACATGTGACGCAGCACGTGGGAGAGGCAGCACAGTTAAGAGGGAAAATACATACAATCAAATAGGGTATTGAAAAAACAATTAATTCAACATGTTAAATCAAGCTTAGGGTATGGAAAAAATTATTAAACAGTAGATTAAGTACAGTTTGGACAGAAATAAAACAAGATCGATACACTGTGAGAGACAGACTTCGCAATGGAGGCATACAACAGAAAACAATTACAGTAAGTGCCAAAAAATATGTGGTAGGAAGAAACAAGGAGGGAGGAGGAGCGGTAGGGAGCACAGGAAGGGGGTAAGGGATGAGAGAGAAGGCATATTTGGAGGGTATTGGGAGAGATGGAGTAAAGGAGTCTGAGACGGGGATATCCTAGGGAAAAAACAGAGGTCAGGGAGACAGATGGGTTCAAGGCGGATGAAAGTAAGTGCAGAGGCTAGTAGCACGCAGATGCTCATGGTGATGTTTCTTAAAGCTAGCATGGGTGGTTGCTTGATGAATAGTTTGAGGTATGGAATTCCAGTATTTAGGAGCCATGTAAGAGAAAGCATGAGCACCCATATTGGTTCTGCATCTGGGAATGTGTAGCGGGGCCTGGTAAGTAGATCATAGCCCACAGGAGAGAGGTTGTGAGTGCAGCAGAGAGGCAAGAGATAGGGGAAGGCCTGACCTGGCAATGCAGTCAATTTGTGATCCAAGAGACTGGAGTCAATGGGCAGAGGGGCAAGGCCAATTTAGGTCAGCATAGAGCTGGCAATGGTGTTTATAATGCGGGGATGCAGATGCATATCAGCAGATGCTATTATAGGTTGTGTCCCATTTATGGAGGGAGGATTTAGAAACCGATGGGTAAATGATTGAGCCATAGGCTAGGGATGGGAGAAGAAACCCTTGGGCCACAGCTAGCCTAGCCGAAGGGTGAGGGCATAGCTAGTGCCATAGGCACTACCGATCTTGGCATTTACAGATTTGCAGATGGTTGTTATGTGCAGGTCAAAATCTAGGGATTGGTCAAGAGTCACACCCAGATATTTAAAGGATCTGGTACTAACCAGTGGGGAGCCATCTGTACATAAGATTGTGAGGTCATCATGAGTTGCTTTAAGTCTGGCTGGCGAGCCAAGGGGCATAGAGTAGGTCTTGCTTATGTTGAGTACTAGTTTGTTTTCAGCTAGCCACGATTGAATACTGGCAAAGTCCAAGGAAGAGGGAGATTTATGTCTGCGATATTTCTTGCACTATAGTAGATGACTAGATCGTCAGCATAGAGTAGAGAGGAGCAGTTGGGCACGAGGAGCTGGATGTCATCAATGAAGATTGAGAAAAGCAAGGGGCCAAGTATGGAGCCTTGGGGCACACCAATGTGTATCGATGCGAGATCTGATACAGCTGAGTTGAAAACTACAGCCTGTTTCCTGTAAGACAGATAGCTTTTGAACCAGGCCACTGCATCAGTGGAGAAACCTAGGGAGTGAAGTTTTGCTAAGAGAAGGGTATGGTTAACCAGGTCAAAAGCCTTGGTTAAGTCAATGAAGATCGCACCCGTCTGGAGGCTGGCGTCCATAGAGGCATAGATGTCATTTGTGAGTTTGAGAAGAGCTGTTGTAGTGCTGTGGCCTTTGCGAAAGCCATGCTGGGACCAAGAAAGAAGGTTATACTTCTGATGATATTCAATGGATTCAGTGGCCACTAGTTTTTCCAAGAGTTTGCTAAGCACAGAGTGAATTGCTATGGGACGGTAGTTCTTAAATTCTTTAAGATCTCCCTTCTTAGGAATTGGTCTCACTTTAGCTACTGTATTTTCCAGATATTAGGAACTATACCGTGACATAAAGATAAATTGAAGATTTTGGTTAGGGGCAAGGCTATGAGACCATTTGGGTCCCAGATCTCTTTAATTAGCTTGAATGGAAGCCCTTTCACCACTAGGATGACCACACCACCAGAATTAGTGGAAACCGCAGAGCCAAAAGCCTGTCCCACCCAATTTCTCCGTAAAAGCAAAATGTCCTCCCTTCTGAGGTGAGTTTCTTGCAGGCAAGCAATCCCAGTCTTAAGATGAAATGCAGAAGTACAATTTGTGTCTTGCATCTATCATGAGCCCCTTTAATGTTCCAGGTTACAAAATTATATGGTGCCCCCATGACTAACTTAATAGGAAGATTTGACTATAAAGCATTTAAGGACTGTAAAGCCATAAACCCACTTGGCATTCACCCCCAAATGAAAACTTTTAGCTTCAGTAAATAACATACATTTGGATTCTAATCCCCCCCCAGTCCCAGTCTCTATAAACTAACCCCCCTAAACATAATCTCTACACTACCCCCGGTTCTAAGCAATCGTACTACTATAAACTCACTATCCAGTGACGGTTAATACAGCACAAAGTTAAACAACCTAGCAACGCCTAACCTAACCTCACCCCCCCACACACACAGCAGATAGTATAACATGTTAGTAAAACAGTCAAAATGCAAGAACACAGGCCATGAGAATGTGGCCACCCTATAGAACTATTATCCAGTATAGAACTGAAATCAGATTAATATCAGTAAACTGGTTTTATTAAAGTAGAGCAACAGAAAGGAAATGCGAAGACCTAGGAGAGATGTTTCTCTTCCCATATAAAAGTTTTCTTTGCTGTGTGGAGACACAAACCTTTGTATATCGACCTACCATTACCTTAGTAAGGTCCATTATGAGTGAGGCTTTGAAAAAAAAGGTTAATGAAGAAAAGCCGCATTCTAAGTCTATGCCAAGGAGCTTTTCAAGTCAGCTCATAAAATAAACAAGGTGCTCAAGGAAGCATAGACATAGAACTTATGAGTACATATTGAGAGCTCTTCCAGAGCCCCAGAAAACACGATTAAGCTGAGAGTTGTATGAACATTATGCAGCATAAGTCACCATGTAGACCCGTACTAACAGAGGTCGAGGTCCAAGTCAGACATATACAAGCAAGATACCTAGTATAGGTCTTCACCTTAAGGTCAAGAATCAAAAGCAAACTAAGTTAAATTGAACCATGGCAAATACACTATGCAATGTTATTAAAGACCAATCATTTAAATAAGTCTGGAAGCAACACCTTGAGTTCCTGGGATGCAATTTCAGGAGTATCAAATGTTAGCCACTTGTCTTCATGCTTAATTTGCAGCATCGCTGGATATTTAACCCAAAAAGGTTTCCCAGCGGCAACCCATTTGGTTACAGTAGGATGAAGATCTTGTCTTTTGAGCCGGATAGAGTGTGGAAGAGTCTGGGTTATACATATCTGTCGGGCTTCATATTGTACCTCCTGCAATTCACAAACCTTAGCTAAGATGTGCTGCTTGTCTAAATAGTTTAACAGTTTGAAGAATAAGGGTCTAGGAGGGGAACCTGATGGAGGCAGTTGGTGTAGAGTGTGATGTGCATGCTCAATTATGTAGGTCCCCCCATTTGGTGATGGCCCGGCAATCCTCTCACACAATTTTTGTAGAAACAATAACGGAGAAGCACCCTCTTCTTTTTCGGGGATACCTATAACAAGTAAGTTGTTGGGTCTACTGTGCCCTTCTAAATCTTCAAGTTTGTCCTCAAGTTTCTTAATTCTTCTGCCAGTGGTGATAGCATCTGATTCCGTCTTTTCCAGTTTTCGTTCAAAAGATGTAATCCTAGATTCTGTGTCGCCAACTCGGATCTGCAATGACACAATTGAAGTTTTAATTTGCTGAAGGTCGGCCAAGATTATGGAGATAGCTTCCTGAAGGGGTGACATAGTGTCCAAGAATTTCTCCTCGGATAGAGCAGTCTGAGCGGGCACATTTTTAGACAAGGCAGGGACCTGTTGTTTGGCCCATTTAGCAGCTTTATCCTTCTCAGGCGTGGGAGGAGAGGAGTGCCGTGGAGGAGCTTTCCGCATATAAACCTCAATTCTGAAAGGAGCCTCCAGCAAAGTGAAGTATCCATTGAGAATCCACCAAGTTATGAGGTAATTACTTCTGGTCTAATGTGAAAATAAGCAAGTTTATCTGCTGCGTGGGAGCGGAGCTAGGCAGGCATGCTGTTGTCTCTTAGGCTGCCATCACGTGGTTCAGAAAGCACGCTTTCTAAGATGTCAGGGATAGACTTGCACATGCGCTCTTCAGCTTTCCTGATAATACTATTGTTCAGGTGCTGAAGGATACTATTACGGCACCAGAACGATAGTATTATCACTTAGAAACAGTAGTTTTATCACTCCAGGAATGATGGTATTACAAGAATGTTTTTGTATGCTTTTCCACCCTTTTATTTCAACAATCCATATATTAAAATAAAATAAACTGTGGATGACTGTCATCTGCAGCCATGGGTACATGAAAATTGGCACAAGCTGAGGGAAGCTCATTAAGAAACATGGAGAATAGGATGAGTCCCAGGATAGAACCCTGCGAGACCCCCACCTGGATGGAAAGTGGAGGTGACAGGGCACAATCAACCAATGCTGTTTGCAGATGGCACACGAGGTAAGAACAGAGCCAGCCAACAACAGCAGCTGAGAGGTCAGCAGGACTCATCTTATGCAAGAGAAGTGGATGGGTCATAGAGTCAAACGTCTTTTGCCAGATGGATGAAAATGGCAACTGTGATATGCTCCTGATCCACTACTGAGAAGTTACAATCTGTTACACCCAACAGGGAGATCATATTGGAGTGATGCTTCTGGTAGACAGACTGAAATGAGGAAACGAAATTAGTGGAGGATAGAAAAGCTTCTTTTTCCCTTTAGCAAGAGAATAGAAGAGAGATTGGCTGGAAGTTATCATGGGAGGAAGGGTTCCTCCTTTGTGGAGTGGAAGAACTTTGGTCAGCTTACAGGTCTGAGAGACATCAGCACTGAAGGAGAAGGAAAAGTTAAGTAGGCAAGTCAAAAGAGATGCTATGGCAAGAGAAGAGACATGGAGTAACTTAGGATACAGCCCATCAGGGCTAGATTTGCACAGGTTAAGGGAGTAAAGGCAGTTTGATTTTCTTGGGTAGTAATGGAGGAAGAGAAAATCATTGGTGGGGAGAAAACAGGGAAAGTGAGGCTGAGTGGTGGGTGGTGAAATTTGCAGTGAGGCTGAATGATGAGTTGAAGGGAGAGCTGAAGTGGTGAAAAACTCATTGAAGTGAGCAGCAACAAAGGAGGGATCAGACACTGGTGAAACATTTACCAGGAAGACTGGAAAGGTGGACTGGGTTGGATGGTCAAAGAGGTAATAAATTAACTTCCAAAACATTGAAGGGACATTCAAATTGTTCTGAAGGTTGGCCATGACATAGTCCATGTTCACAGTCAGGACAGCCTTATACAGGAATTCCTGATATTCATGTATGACAGCAGGTCAGGAAGGGAGTGAGATAATTTACAACACAAGAATGCAACAGTGGTTCTGTCATAGGTTGTGTCACAGCATGACTTGACAGTCTGTATCTGTTGGTAACTCCAGTAAACGATGTTATACTGATGTTTGGTGATACGTCATGCTATATCATGACATATCAATCAGTACCTCTCAATTACCCCATTAACAAATGTTGGCTCTATCAACTTGATGCATTTTAACAACAGCACTTCCTCATGTTATAACTTGTTAAGACCAGGAGAATCATGATAATTGTATTAGGATAGCTTCAGTTATAATGGGAACTATTACTGGGCACTGTCACAAATGCACTCAGCAGGTCAGGCCCTCTGTTCCCACAGTACCAACCTCCAAGCGCAGTAATGTGAACAGGTAACAGACAGGGTAACTGTCTGCTTTTTGGTCTGAATCACCTTTAGTCTCAAGTTCTGGGGGATTCAAACTGTGAACCTTATGCTAGCGTAACCAATGTACAGGCTCAGATACATAATCTCTTCGGAGATTGCGGTACAATCTTTCGCCAGAGGCATCAAGCCAGGCTTCCAAAATGAACCCTTAAAACTTTATAAAATACCTTAGGTATATTCTTAATTTTCCCACTTTGGTAATACCATCAAGCTTTTGAACAGTTTTTGTCAGTTTTAACCCCCTATATGTCACACGCTAAAAAAACTGACAGACATACCCAGGCAGTATCTTTCAAATAAAGATTTTATTAAAAGATGATAAAAATATGAAAAATGTAAACACAGAACAATATATCAAAGAGCATACAATCACTTAAAAGAAAACAAGGAAAAGTACAAAACAAAAATTCCTACCACAATACATTTAGGCCAAGATATTCAAAAGAGTTGAGCCATGCGCAATAGGGTTGCACCTGCGCAAGTCCGAAAATGCGCCATTCTGCGATATTCAGCGGGAGGCAGTTGCGCCCCCCAAATCACACTAAGCAACAGCGCAATGATAATGAATGTATGTGCAACTGAAGGGGGAGGAACTAAGCATAAATGGCACATTGCGATATTCAACAACATGCGCCATGCGCAATAGGGGAAAGCGGAAGTTGCACCATAGCAGAAATGAGCCAAAATTAAAGGGAGCAAGGGAGAGGCGCAAGAACGCTACAGGGAAAACACATGAGTCCCAACTCTAGTAGGACAAACTGGGCAGCAGGGACACACAGGGCAGGTCAGGAAAGGGTACCTGGAACCAACAGGCTCAGGGAAAGGTGTGGGAAGCCACAGTACAGAAGGGGGAAGTACTTGCCACACAGCAGTGAGGCCAGCACAGGCAGGTGTTCCCGGTGCAGTGGAAGTAGCAGCCAGGACAGCAGGGGGAATACAGAAACAGCTGCCGGGGGGTGAACACAAGCTAGGGACATGGCCAGTGCCATCATCCAGATGGAGGCAGTTATGAGGGGGATGAGAAGGCAGGCAGCAGGGGGGCGTGGCCGTGGAAGTGCTTGTCGGCGGTATGCCCCCAACAGGCAATACCAAGTCCACACCAGCTTTGAGCTGTATAGTGATACTGAGATCGTGGGCCAGTACTGCCTGAATCAGGCAATTCTGAGGTGGCTCTGTGAGCTGTGCAGTGATGTGATGCAGGCACCCACACGATGAAGCCATGCCCTGTCAGTGGAGATGAAAGTGACAGCTTGCATGTGCTTGCTTACCACGGGTACCTTCCAGAGACCAACTGGGGACACCACAGGCATAACCCAGTTGGCCACATCATGCTACCTCACCCAAATCCTCAGCGCACTGCTGCCACATGCTGCAGAGTACATCCATTTCCCCAGCACACCGGTGGAGCACACAGCAAACATACAGGAGTTCCACAGGGTAGCACGTATGCCTGGCATGCTAGGGATAATAGAATGCACCCATGTGGCCATCCGCACACCACCTGGCCTTGAGGGGGCCGCATATATAAATCACAAGGGCTATGCCAGCATCAACTGCCAGGTGGCGTGCAATGCCAGGGGGCACATAATCAATGTCTGTGCCACTCACCCTGGGGGAGCACATGATGCCTTCATCTGGCACCAGTTGGCACTGTGCCACAGATTTGAGAGTGGGGATATCCCCACTGGCCACCTAGTAGGTGAGTATGCAAACCACATGGACAATCATAGGGCCTGAGGGGGCATGGTCAGAGGTGACATGGGTAGTGGCCTACATGGCCCAGGGCAGGGCGATGCTGATCAACAAACTAACCTCCACCCTCTACACACAGGTGACAGCGGAACCCACTCCGTCCCTGGCTGCTCACACCCTACCGGCGAACCGCGACCCCATCACAGCAACACTAACATGAGGCACACGCCACCATACGTAATGTCATTGAGCCGGTGTTCGGGATGCTGAAGGCATGTTTCCGTTGCCTGGACACCTCCAGTGGTGACCTACAATACAGCCCCTCAAAGGCCTGCAGACTATTCCTTGCCTGTTGCATCCTGCACAACATGGCCAATGAATGTGAGATAGCCGTACAGGTCGAAGAGGGGGACAGCGATGGGGACGCCAGTGACAATGGTGATGGGCAGCCCCCCCCTTGGGCAACAGGACCCCCGACTGCTCCTGCTGGCATAGCTGCACCGGGACACCATCATGGAGGAGCACTTCAGCCAACCCAGGTAAGTCATGGGGCCATGTGCAACCACCAGTGGCTAAGGCACAACCCACACACACCAGGGGTGCATGCCATTAAAGGAAGTGGCCGGGCATGGAAACACACACACCACCAGGGATGGGTGCGGTCTAACATGCCACGCAGACACACACACACACACAATGCACCAGACATGTACAAAGGGTAGGAGGCACACCGACCCAGAACGCCACCCCTAGCCACACACATGTCCACAGACCACCACACCCACTGCCTGTCCTTGTGTGTGTGTCAGATGCTGAGCACCATTGCACATTGGTATACAGCACAATGCAGGCATCATCATGCATACGCAACTGCAGACAGCAGCTGGGAGGGTGTGCAGATGGACTGTGTGTCCACGTGCAGGGTCGGGTACCCACCCGTGCAATGCCCACTGAATGACACAATGCACACAGGGCAGCACCAGACAGTAGTCACATTGGGAGACAGGTCAGTCACACGCCACAGTGCCCCGGCCACCACGGATGCATGGGTGGCCCCCGCTGAGACCTGCCAGAAATGACAGGCTGACCACTGGCCTCATGGAGTGGCACCGATGGTCCCCCAGGGGTTCCACTGCATGAGCGTGACCGTGCTTGCGCAGGGGTCTGCAGCACACCAAACATGCATGCGCCAGGAGTGCTCGGGATGGCCACAGCTGAACCCGCTGTCGACAAGGATGATGTCGCATGACGCCAGGAACGGGGGGGTGGAGAGTGCACTGCGTGGTGTCTGCAATGCATGGGCAAATAACTGTGTGCCCATTGTGGCCATGACAGCAGTGAATGCCTGTGTCTGCCTGTCAATGGCAGCGGTCACATCCTCCAGCAACCGGTCCATCCCTGTCAGGATCAGAGCAGTGTCTCTGCTGCGACGCTCCTACGCCCACTCCAGAGCCACTCACAGTGCATCCACCGACATCGCAAGCCACATCTGCTGGTTGACTGTCTCTTTGCAGATGACACAAAGATCTGCAACAGAGTTGATGCACAAGGTGGGGTGGAAAGGATGAGAAGGGACTTGGCAAGGTTAGAGGAATGGTCAAATGTATGGCAGCTTAGATTCAATGCTAAGAAGTGCAAGGTAATGCACCTGGGAAACAAAAACCCAGAGGAAGAGTACACAATGGGGGGTGAGATACTAACAACAACAAAAATGGAAAGGGACCTGGGGTAGTCATATCAGATGACCTAAAGGTGGGCAAGCAATGTGAGAGGGCACCAAGGAGGGCTGGGGGGATACTGGGATGCATAGGGAGAGGCATCACCAGCAGAAAACAAGAAGTTATTATCCCTCTGTACAGACAGTTGGTGAGACCCCATCTGGAGTACTGTGTGCAGTTCTGGAGACCCAGTCTCCGCAAGGATATAGACAGGATGGAGGCTGTCCAGAGGAGGGCAACTAAAATGGTGCAGGGCCTGCACTGGAAGACATATGAAGAGAGAATTAAGGAGCTGAATATGTATAGCCTCGAGGAAAGGAGAGAGAGGGGGGACATGATAGAAACTTTCAAGTATCTCAAGGGAATCAACAAAGTCCAAGAGGGTAGCATCTTTCAAAAAAAGAGGTGTGCAAGAACAAGGGGCACAATTTGAAGATAGAAGGGGGCGGCTCAGAGGTAATTTAAGGAAGTATTTTTTCACAGAGAGGGTTGTGGATGCATGGAATGGCCTTCCGGAGGAGGTTGTGGAGTCAAAAACAGTGGTGGAATTCAAGCATGCATGGGACAGTCATAAGGTAATTCTAGGGGGTTGGGGTAGGAAGAAGTAGGCTGCTGGTTAACGAGGATCTGCAGCTTATCCAATAGGTAGGGAAATGGGCAGACTGGGTGGGCCAAGCGGTCCTTATCTGCTGTCAAAATCTATGTTTCTATGTTTCTATGTTGCAGTATGCGGGTGTGCTCATCCAAGAGGTCATTTGCCTCCTCAGCATCCTGTCCTTCAGGGTGTGAGCGGCCCTGATGCTCAGCACCCCTTGAGGGTGGGCGCTGCACACCAGGACCAAGTCTGGGCATGTCCACAGGCAGTGCACTGATGCTGGCCTCTGACCCTGTACCCCCAAGCCCATTGGCAGACTGCTGATGCTGCCCCTCCTGCTGCCACTCCCCAGGGCTCACTGGCGCTGTTGCAGTGGCCGCAACCATCCCACTGTCTTGTACACACACCAGTGCTGCCCCACTGGTGCTGACAGGCACAGGTTGGGACTGTGATGACATGCAGGCCTCCACGGCAGCACCACCCACAGCCATGGCCTTGATGTTACCTGCTGTGTGGCCATCCCGTGGCACACACGTGTCACTGCCCATGGTGTTAGCGACATCATCATCGGTGATGGACCCGGCACCAGCCCGAGTCATAGCATGCTGGCATCCGTGGACGCTGGCACGCTGGGACATGGGCAGGGCCTCCTCCGCACCTGTTCCAAAAACATCAGTCTGGACAGCCAGGCGGGCCCACTGTCGCACTGAGCCCCATATACCTGTGGAGGTGGATGAGCCCTCCTTCATCTCCATCTGACTGGCCTCAGTGGACAGGCCCACCACTGCTGTCCCATGCAGATGCTCAGGATCTGTAAGGGAAAACAAAGTCGTGTTACTGCATGTGACCTACCCTGCCCCCCCAATAGACAGACCATGACCTACCATGCAGTGATGGGCCACCACCCATATGGAAGCCACCACCCAGAACACCATCAATGGCACAACGCTGCATGCTGCCAGCAACCCTCTCCTTCTGTGGGGCCAGGTGTAGCACCTCCGGCTGTCCCCCACCTGTTGCAGCTCATGCTGCCCTGATGGCAGCCACCTTCTCCTTTATCCTCCTCCTGTCTGTGACCATCTTCTTCTTGCACTCCTGCACGGAGGACTGGTGGCTGCCATGCAGGTTCACTGCACGTGCCATGTCCCCCCATGCAGCAGCACAGGCCTGTGGTGTTCCCTGCCGTCTGCTGAGAAGTGGCTCCTGATAAAGGTAGGCCTTAAACAGGGCATCCATCTTGGCCTTGGTGAAATTAGGCCTCCTCCTCCTCCCACCACTGTGTTCCTCCTCTCCCACAACTCGCTCAGTCATGATTTAGCCTGTGATAATGAAAGTCATTACCTGTGATTGTGCAGTCCCATGCATGTCCCAAAATCCACCGTCCACACTCCCAAACAGCATGCAACTCACCAACAGACTGCAGCAACCAACCACAACCCATGCAAATGAGGCGAGGCGCATCTCTAAGTGGATGCAAATTGCAGTGCTGTGCCATTGAATGGCTGATTAGCTGATTTGCATATGACGGCTGAATATCGTGCTGTTGCGCTTTGCGCAATTGTGTTGAACGTGCTGAGCCAAGGGCACAGTTCTGAGACATGCACAGTACACACCTCACTGCGCATGCCTGGGTTGCTGAAGCAGGCATCTGCCGCACTGCTGACGTGCTGTGTGTGGGATGCAATGCAGGGCATGGCCACCATTGTGCCAGTGGCACTACAGCGATGTTCACCTATATGGTGCTGTGGCACTGGGGCATCATAGGCACACTTGGGCAACAGCACAGTAGGCCTCTACTGGGGGTAGCACACAGGCACCCAATCGCGCTGCACGCATTGGGTTCCAATGGCGCTGTGCCTGTCTGTGCGCCAGAGACCCTTGACTCTGTGCCCAACCTTTGCCCCCTAGGCGCCATGCGTCAGGCATAGGTGCACCACTATCAGTGACAGTGCAATAGGGAATGGCAGCGCTGTACCATGCAGCATCTGCACATGGTGGAACCGCACTTCAGTGCGCCATTTTGAACCTACTGAGCAAGTGAGATGGCACAGAGGAGAGCTGCCCAGTGGACCCAAATTGAACTGGCAAACATGGTGGCCATTGTTGAGCCACTTTATGGCCCACTGTTCGGGGAGGCACCCCTGGACAGGTCCAGGAGCCAGGTGTGGCAGGAGGTGGCCGACGTCCTGGAGGAGGCCACAGGAAGGGGGCAGACAGTGGAGCAGTGCCGCCACAGGTATTGCGACCTGAGGAGGAGGGAACTGGACCTGCTTGCCCACCTGTGGACACGTGCCAGGAGGAGCACAGTGCCACGGCTAGGTAAGTGTTACATCCACACACTTTTATCTTCCATATGGGTATCACGGTTGCATGTGTCCGGAACATGGGGGAGGGACCACCTGGTGTTGGTTGGCTGTGGTGGTGTTATCAGGGTGTGGGGTGGGTGGGTCTGGCTGGGTGGGATTGCACACACATGGGGGAAGGGGAACTTTGCTACAGGATTGTACTGATGTTCCTCTCTCCATGTTTGCACCACAGGGCTGGAAGAGAGGCGGCTGGCCAGGGAGCAGAGGTGCCAGCAGGAAGACAGGGCCATTAGGAGGGGTGATGGTCCACAGCACCAGAGGGACCGGCCTGATGATGGTGAGTGCCATACCTCCATGATTACTATTGCATGCTGTGTAACAGGGTGGGCAGCAGGGCATGGCCACCATCCTTTGACACCACTGCCATGCATGCAACTTGTTACAGTCAGCACTGTCCAGTGGCACTGCATGTCTGGGAGTGCATCAATGGTGGTCCATGCGTGCACTGGGTACATGGCTGTGCCACTGTCTTCGCACCACATAGCCATGTCACTAAACAGCCACAGTGGTGCTGTGCAGGACTTGGCCGGTGGGTGTGTGCAGCGGTCTGCATGGCTGTATGCACCTGGGTGGGCAGCTCTTGTGGACGTGATCACTGTGGGTGGTCACACACCATCACAGAGGCATATCCCACGGCCGTATGCCATGCACAGTGGGTGGGCTGTATGGGGCTGTGCATTCTCACCTATTGACTGTGCTCCCATGTCCTAGGTGTCTGCCAACTGCAGGCTATCCGGGAGGTACTGCAGGAGATTCTAAATGTGGCAAGGGCATCATTGGACATCCTGCAAAGGACTGAGTGGCTGGGGGTCTGGAGGAGACACGGGAGGCAGAGCAGCCAGAGCGGGGAGCAGGGCTCCCATTGAACATCCATCTGCCCCTGATTTCCCCTACCCCCCTGGACCCACCCTCACACCCCTCCTTTCCTGTTCCATTTGTTCACCCCTGCCCCTTACCCACCCCCACCTTTTTTGTGGCCCTCCCCACACATTTGTACATAGTTGTAAATAGTTTTTTTGATATTTTTGATTACAAATCTTTTGATATGAATACTGTGGTGGTCTCTGATTTGCAGCGGGCTATAGGTGCTCAGCTGCAGTGGTGTGCATGGCGTCAGGGGTGGTGCAGTCATGGGTATGTGTGTGTGTCCATGGGGAGGTGACTATGGTGTGGGAGTAGCTATCAGTCAGTGTCTGTGGTGTGTGTGTTGTTCCCTGTGCACTGGATGACTGTGTGCAGTGGTCCATGGTGCATGCTCTGTGTCCATGGTGCACCTGTCAGCCTGTCCATGGCCTGAGCAGCTGACACCCTTACATGTCTGTGACCTGCATGGTCTGCTGGCATGTCAGTGGTGGCTGTCCATGCAGGGCAGCCACTGTACCTGTCACAATGCTGGGTTGCCACCTGTCACTGGTGTGGTGCATGTCTGCCTCAGGTGACACTGTGGCCTCCGTGGTTGTTGTCCCACCTCCATGCTGTGGCTTGTGTGTGTTGCAGGGGATGTGCACCACTGTCTGTGACTTGTGCTCTGGGCAAATGATGGTGGCGTACAGGTACACAGTGCCTGCACAGGGTGGCTGGCACTCCTGTGCCATGGAGGACTGCTGGCTGTGTGTACACGGTTTCCATGGGCCCACACTGGGGGCTTGGTTGCCCGCTACTGCATCCCTGTGTTGGTGTGCCCTTGGGTATGGGTGGGTGTTTATCCATGCACTGTGTTGCATCCAGTGTGGTGCATGCTTCCATGTACCACTGTGGGTGTCTGAGCTGGCTGTTCTGGCCAGTGCTGGGTTGGGTTGTGTCCTTGAGAGGGTGTGCAAGGTGCTGTACCACTGGTGGTGGGGTCCGGGGCATGCCCTGTCACGTATGGGGTACCTCATGTGCCGACGCATGGTCAGTCTCTCAGCTGTACCTCGGGGGGGCTGTGCATGATGGCACTGTGTATGCCATCGTTGCATCGCTGTGTGCTGCAACCCGCTGATGGGTGCTCATGGTGGGGCTGCCTTGCATGGTTCTGTGGTGCACAGGGTTACATTGTCACAGTGGGGGTGGTGGCATGCATGGGGTATCCTGCAGTGGTGGACGCTGCTCCTGGGCAGGGTGTCTGGGGGTCACGGTGCAGGGTGTGCTTTGCATTTGGGGGATGGTGTGGCATGGGGTGGTCGGCCCTCCTTGTGTGCTGGTCACAGCTTCCCAGGGGGTGTGATGGGGCACCATGGCCCAGCTGTGGGTTGGTTGCTTGTCTCCATGGGCCAGTGGTTATTCCAGTCCTGCCCCATTGTGCAGTGCATGGGGTGTGGGGGGACGATGTCTGTTCTGCTGTGTGTTCCTCTGCCCATCTGTGGCATGGGTGGTAGGCCCCTACATCCCTGGTTGTGCAGTTGCATTGCTGCCCTGCTGCTGGGGGGCATCCCTGGTTGCGCTATGGCATCTCTGGACTGTTCAGCTGAACATACCTTGTTGTGCTATGGTGCATAAAATGTGCTCAGCTTCCCCTCCCTAGTTGCGCTATGGCGCAGGTGGTGCGATATTCAGTCTTCGGCTGTAGGCGCATCTTGGCTGGCTCAGTTTTTGAATATCGCACCTCTTGCGCATGGGCGCAATGGACTTGCACTTGCTCCTGCTATTGCGCACTTTTTGGGTGCAGTTTGAATATCTGGGCCTTATACTTTTTCTTTCTAATGTATTATCTTTTTAAGTGCCTTATCAGAGAGATGTATGTCTTTCTGGAGTCCCACAAAGATATAACATATTCCCCAGTTACAAGGATACATTTCAACTTCATTTCCACACCCCCTTGGTGAGTCATCTAGCTCCTCCCTTTTAGAATAGGAAAAAATACAAACATGATGTCCTATCAGGAGGTATATTAAATAAGGTGACATCAGCAAAAATTCCACTTCCTAAATATGACTCCTTAAATAAACATTCTCTCTTTGATCTTGAACAGTTCCTATCCCCAAGGCATATCAAAGGGTTTTACAACTTTTAGCACCACATTGGTATAAAATGTTCTTCCTATAGGAATCATAAAACTGTACAAGCCCTATATCCTGGCAGCTGGGTCAGTTCTAATTGAGGCAGAAAAACAGGAGACCCTTAATTAAGTCTCTCTGGTCTTTTAATCACCTCCTGGTTTCAGGCCACTTGTCACTGTAACTTCACTGAAACCTGGGGGGGGGTCCTATAAGCATAGGCTGTCTTATGTGAGACAATCACCTACTTTGTTTTTATATTACAAATATCATACAAAAATCATAACCAGCTGGCCAAGTGTCACAGGCACCACTGTCATAATAATGTCGAGACTTCCTGTCCTCCACATTACTGTATAAATGTTGTTACATTTAAATTACAGCTATTACTTACACTGCATATTTACAGTATTCATCAATCTCAATTCTGGACCAGCTTTATTGTAGGGTGACCTAATTTGTGCCAGCAAGTAACAATGAACTAACATAGGTCACATAAATGTAATATTGGTACTAGTTATGTTATTTGGATGTGTAGTATGTTACATCCTCCATCTTTAAACATTATGTTCCCTTACACCAGGTGCTTACAAAAGAGTGTGGTGTCTGTACAGGTGTATATACATATGTGTTTGAGCTAAAATTTTATCATCCAGCAGTTTTTTGTATTGTTATGTGTTTTACATGTCACAAACATTGTCCCTAGTTTGCACATTTATCTAAGATGGTTATTTGCCTATCATTGCATTATTGTTCTTAATGTTTCTCATTGCCTTCCTTTTCCCCTTACTCCTCAGGACACATCTGAAAATGAGCTCTTACCAGCCTAGTTTGTCTTTCCTGGAGAAGCTTTTGAAATACATAAATACTTTTTCTTTCTTAATGTGCAACTAATATTGTGTTGCTATAGTCAAAGCTAATAACCAACCATTCAAAAGATTAATTTTCGTAGCTATCACTATAAAAACTCAAATTATGTTTAAGAAGTTAATAAAATAAAATGTTTTCTGTCAGGAAGAAAATACATTACACTGAAACTTGGGGAACACAGGGGTTCAGTATATCAGTTCTGAGGAAGTAGAATATAATTTACATGGATTTTGTAGAAGATCAGCTTGGCATAGACCCAGGAGGAAGTTTAAATGCTGATCTAGATTCTGGAGGAAGTGGGTTTGCCTAACTAAACTAGTACTTGTCAGATGTTTCCCAACAGACTAAGTCAATTTTTGTGAGGGGATTGGTTTGTTTGGCATGGAATCTGAAGGAAGTTGTGTTTTCTTTTACAACTTCCTGTCGCTAGCCTTGCTTGTAGAGCCGAAAGCAGCTAAATAAAAGAAGCTACATTTTCTTATTCATTTAAAACTTACATCTCAGCAGGAGTCAGTGTCTGTTGAGATTAGGTAGACAGATACTTTATTAGAAGTAGAAGGGGTCTTATTTAGGGTTAAAAAAAGAAAGAAAAGAAAGAAAGTCAGTGTGTGTTCTGTGCTGGGAAGGGTACTGTATCAGCTGACTTTGCTAAACAAGTAGGAGGAAAGAGAGCTTAATTGGGGGTGTGGCTTAGCCACTATAAAAGCAGGTGACTCAAATTACAACTTCCTGTTGCTAGCCTTTTTTCTTACTAAATGCAATCCATCCCACCCCTCCACCTACCCACCCTAAGCCAGTTCTACTTTTATAGCCACTGGATTTGACTGTCAACAGGAACTTCCTGTTTGGCAGTAGGAAGGGAAGGATCATAGAGAAACATTGGTTTTGTCAACCCTAAAGGAAAAAAGTAGCTCACTCCCCCAGCTGCTGGTGGTCTGACATTGAGCAAGGAAGAAGGAGGCTACTGAAGAAGATAGGAAGTTGCTGTCCCAGAACAGGAAGGGTGAGAGTTGTAAGGAGAGGAGAGAGTAAGCATACAGAGAAACAGTAGAGGGGACACAAAATAAGACATGATAGGAGTGGTGCAGTGCAATCGCTGTGGGGCGGCAGTGTTCCAGGAGACATTCTGGAGGCTGTGATGCTGCCCTATTTGCAGGCACCTCTCTGGTCTGAGAGAGGAGGTTGCCCATCTCCAGGCTGACCTGGCTAGGGTTCCTGAAACCTCCTCACCCACCCAGGGACCACCAGGGCCAATGCCACTACCTCAGAGGTTGCCAAGAAAGAGGAGAGGCTGGACCAGGGTGGGCTCAGAGAGGAAGAGGGTGGTGGAACAGAGTTATATCCCTCCAGCTGTACCTCTCTACAATTCATTCACTCTTCTGGTGGATAGTGGTTCCTCTATGGAGTCACCTGCAGTGGAGACCAAGGAGGATGCTGGGAACCTTCAAAAAAGAGACCCACATGAGGGTGGCATGGGACCCCACAGTGGAAAGAAACAACTCCTGGTGGGGGACTCAACCATTAGGGGGGTAGAAATGGGGAGGAAGAGGAGAGGGAGGTAAGTTGCTCTGGCACCACGGCTTGAGGAACAGGAAGCGAATCCTCAGGATCGTGGGAGGAGCTGCACGTGGGAGGGAGCTGGATGTCATTGTCCACCTAGAGACAAATGACCTGGTTAGGAATGGGATCAGAGCAGTGCAAGAGGAGTTTGTAGAGTTGGGGAGGGGCCTTAGACAAGTAGTGCATACGGTAACCTTCTCGGAGTTGCTGCCTGTCTATGGCAAGAGTGATGCTAGGGCACTCCTCACCAGGGAATTCAATGAGCGGTTGAAAAACTGGTGTGGAGCTCAGGGTTTTGGCTTCATTGGGGACTGGGGAGCCACCTGGAGGGATGTAGACTCATACTGGTGCGATGGTCTGCATCTGTCGGGGGATCCAGGATTCTAGGTGAGAGGTTTAAATGCTTCATTGGCAAGCATTTAAACTAGCCAAGGGGGGAGGCACTGAAAAGGAGCAGGGAAATCCCAGCCTCCCCCACAAAACATGGCAATTAGTGAGGTAAACACCAAGGTAGAGAAGTTATTAGGGAGCAGAACAGAGGTAAATGTTAAAAAGGCAAAGGCAGTAAGGACAGGAATGGATCTAAAAGGGGTAAGGCTATCAAAAAAGTGGAGGGTGATGAGTACCAATGCCTGTAGTCTGTGTAACAAGCTCCCTGAACTAGTGGCCTTGATGGAAGAGGGTTGCCTGGATATTGTGGCAGTCACAGAAACATGGTACACAGAGAACCAAGATTGGGATGTCAACATACCAGGATACACAATCTACAGGAGGGACAGGGAGGGTAAAAGAGGAGGAGGAGTAGCTCTCTATGTAAAGGAAGGGATCAAAGCAACAGAACTAAAGAGTAAACAGGGATCAGATGAGGCACTCTGGGTCACACTGGAGACAGAAAGTGGCACCACAATCCGCATGGGGGTTGTATACAGACCCCCATTTCAGGGGGAGGGAATGGACAAGGAAATGATAGAAGGCTTCCTTAGAATGGCAGAATAAGGGGAGATATTGTTGATGGGGGACCTGAATATGCCAGATGTTAACTGGAGCACCTTTGTTGCAGGCACATCCAAGAGCAGGGTCATTCTTGATGCCCCACAGGGGGCATACCTCAGACAGCTAGTATTGGAACCCACTCAGCAGGGAGCAATCTTAGACCTGGTACTCTCAAATGGGGATGGAGAAAGAATCTCAGATTTAGAAGTGGGTAGCCATCTGGGAATAAACGACCACCAAACAGTGTGGTTCACGATAAACACAGCCATACAATCAAGCCATATGAAAGCAAGAGTATTGGACTTTAGGAGGGCTGTCTTTGGGAAAATGAGAGAGTGCCTCAGAAAAGCACTAGCAAACAGGCAAGAAGGAGGTGTGGAGGAACAATGGGGAGTAATCAAAACAGCCATCACAGAGGCAACAAGCCTTTGTGTAAAGCAAATCAATAAAACACAACGAAGGAAAACCGCTATGGTTCTCAAAAGAGGTGGCAGGGAAGGTTAAGGAGAAAAGGATAGCATTCAGGAAATATAAGGAAACACAGAAGGAGAAGGACAGAGAACTTTATCAGTTAAAGCAGAAAGAGGCTGGGAAGGCAGTCAGAATAGCAAAGGCCCAAACCGAAGAAAGGATAGCCAATTCTGTTAAGAAAAGGGGTAAGACCTTTTATAGGTACATTAGGGAGCGAAGAAAGACCAAAGGAGGGATACTGAGGCTTAATAAAGGGGTGGGAATGTGGGTAGAGGGTGATAGTGAAAAAGCAGAGATACTGAATGGATATTTCTGCTCAGTATTCACAAAGGAAAAGGAGGGGGAGTTACCTAAACTAAACAAGAGAAACACTCTGAAGATGGGGGTCAATACCAGTCCATTTACAAAAGAAAGGGTTCTGAAAAAACTAATAAAATTGAAGGTGGACAAAGCAACGGGGCCTGATGGGATTCACCCAAGAATTCTAAAAGAACTAAGGGTAGAACTAGTGACACCGTGACTACTCTCTTTAACAAATCATGGGAGGATGGGTGGTACCGAGGACTGGAGGAGGGCAGATGTGATTCCTCTTCACAAAAGTGGGAGCAGGACAGAGGCAGGAAACTACAGACCAGTTAGTTTGACCTCAGTGGTAGGGAAAATGATGGAATCACTTCTGAAGGAAAGAATTGTTGAGTACCTAGAGGCCAGTGGGGCACAGGACCCAAGGCAGCATGGATTCACAGTGGGAAGGTCATGTCAGATGAATCTAATAGATTTCTTGGACTGGGTGACCAAAGTAGTAGACCAGGGAGGGGCTGCGGACATGGCCTACCTAGATTTTAGCAAGGCATTTGATACAGTCCCACACAAAAGATTAATACACAAGTTAGCCAGCCTTGGAGTGGGTCCCAAGGTGGTAGCCTGGATAAAAAATTGGCTAGACAACAGGATGCAAAGGGTAGTAGTAAATGGAGTACACAGTGAAGAAAGGAGGGTTACTAGCGGGGTACCGCAGGATTCAGTACTGGGACCGGTCCTTTTTAATGTCTTTATAAGTGACATTGCAGAGGAACTGGAAGGAGAAGTATGTCTCTTTGCAGACGACACAAAGATTTGCAACAGGGTTGATACACAAGATGGAGTGGAAAGGATGAGAAGGGACTTGGCAAGGTTGGAGGAATGGTCAAATGTATGGCAGCTCAGATTCAATGCAAAGAAGTGCAAGGTAATGCACAAAGGAAACAAAAACCCAGGGGAAGCGTACACAATGGGGGTGAGATACTGACAACAGTAAAAATAGAAAGGGACCTGGGGGTAATTATAGCAGATGACCTAAAGGTGGGCAAGCAATGTGAGAAGGCAGTAAGGTAGGCTGGGGGGATACTGGGATGCATAGGAAGAGGCATCAATAGTAGAAAACAGGAAGTTGTTATCCCACTGTACAGACAGTTGGTGAGACCCCATCTGGAGTACAGTGTGCACTTCTGGAGACCCCATCTCCGCAAAGACATAGACAGAATGGAGGCTGTCCAGATGAGGACAACCAAAATGGTGCAGGGTCTGCACCAGAAGACATATGAAGAAAGACTAAAGGAGCTTAATATGTATACCCTTGAGGAAAGAAGGGAGAGAGGGGACATGATAGAAACTTTCAAGTACCTCAAGGGAATCAACAAAGTCCAAGAGGGTAGCATCTTTCAGAAAAAGAGATGTGCAAGAACAAGGGGACACAATTTCAAGATAGAGGAGGGACGGCTCAGAGGTAATGTGAGAAAGTATTTTTTCACAGAGAGGGTTGTGGATGCATAGAACAGCCTCCCTGAGGAGGTCGTGGAGTCAAGAACAGTGAGGGAATTCAAGAATGCATGGGACAGACATAAGGCAGTCCTAGTGGGGGGTAGGAGGAAGTAAGCTGTTGGTTAACTAGGATCTGCAGCTTATCTGTTAGGTAGGAAAATGGGCAGACTAGGTGGGCCAAGCGGTCCTTATCTGCCATCAAATTCTATATTTCTGTGTTTCTTCATATGAATTTCAAGGAGCATGGTTTGTTTGATATGAATTCTGTAAGAGGTGTGCTACTTGACATGGATTCTGGAGGATGCTGGTTTGGTTGCTATGTATCCTGGAAGATGTTGGTTTATTTGCAATGGATTCTGCAGGAGGTTGGGTTTGCTTCATATGGATTTTAGAGGAGGTTGAATTGCTCAATATGGATTCTGTAGGAGGTTGTTTTGCTTGTCATGGATTCTGAAGGTGATGGTGTTTTTCTTGACAAGGATTTTGGAGGAGGATAATTTGCTTGCTATGGATCCTGGAGGAGTGTAGTTTTCTTGACATTAGTTATTGATGGGCTGCTTTGCTTATTCTAGAGAGGGTTGGTTTTCTTGGCATGGATTCTAGATGGGATGCCTTGTTTATTCTAGAGGGGGCTGGTTTGCTTGGTATGGATTCTGGACAAGATGCTTTGCTTGTTCTAGAGGGGGCTGGTTTGCTTGGCATGAATTATACAGCAGGTGGGTTTGTTTGACATTAATTCACAAGGATTTTTGTTTGCTTGAATTGGATTTTATAGAAATTAGGTTTTCTTGACTTGATATAGCTGACAATGAGGTTGGATTGTTTGATATAGATTCTGGAGGAGGTTAAGTTTCTTTTATACCTTCTAGGAGATATTGGTTTGCTTGATATGGATTCTGGAGGAGGTTAAGTTTCTTTTGTGTATCACCTCGGACACTGCTATTATTGCCAACAGCCTAAATTTCGCCTTCTCAGATCTGAGCCAGGTACTACCAAAGAACTTTCTTGACCCCATCCAACCCACCCCAGGGCCAAACCTGCATCACCCCTTTTTCCACCTCAGAGTCTTTATACCTACAGAAGCCTAACACTACCTATTCAAAGCACTCAGGGACTCTAACTATAATAAAGACAACTTCAACATGAAAATTCTTTTCCGAGTCCTTGACACAGTTCTATCCCCACTCACTGACCTTCTAAACTGTTCCCTCTTTCTGGGTCAATTCCCGGATGCATGGAAAACAGCCATTATAACCCTGATTCTAAAAAGTGGTGATTGCACCTCCCCTAACAATTATTGGCCCATCTCAATTCTACCGCCACTCTCCAAAGCCCTCAAAAAAATTTTAGTGGACCAACTCACCGAATACCTTCTCACCCATAACATTTTATGCAGGGAACAGCATGGTTTCAGAGCAGGGCATAGCACTACTACAGGTCTAATAGAATTTTTCAATGCTCTACACTCTGCACTAGATAAAGGGCACCTCACTGGGGCCGTAGTTATAGATCCCTCAAAAGCCTTTGACACGGTCTCCCAACCCCTCTTCTTGGCCACTGTCCAACACCTCAGAGTTTGCCAAGGTCCCTTTACCTGGTTCACCAGCTATCTCACTAATCGATCACAGTGTGTCAAAATAAACAAGACCCTGTCATCCACACTACCAGTATGCTCAGGGGTGCCTCAAGGGTCAATCCTAGGTCCTCTCCTCTACAGTGTTTATCTAAATGCCCTGCCTGACTCCTGCACTGGAAACATCCTCCTACACGTGGACGATGCAGTACTAATAGCCTCACACCCTGACCCCTCCTACTTTCAGCTCTCCCTACAAGACTCCTTCAAACAGATTGAAAACTGTTTTATAGCCTGCAGACTAGTTGTCAACATTAAGAAAACAAAATCTATGCTCTTTGGGCACCGTCAACACAGGGCCAGAGACCACACCATCACAATTCTATCCAACTCACTTGTCCCCCTGGAGCAAGTCTCAACCTACAAGTACCTGGGAGTCACTTTTGACTCCTCGCTTACCTTTCATGAGCACATCAAAAACCTCACCTCAGCTGTTAATATTCGCTTAGGCCTCTTATATCAATACAAAGATTACCTCCTGCCTGAAGCTCTACACCTAGCAGTCACATCCTCAGTCATGTCCCTAGTTGACTATGGTCTTTCAATCTTTTCAGCTGCTAACCCCACAGCACTTCATCAAATTCAACTGGCCATCAACAAAGCCTGCCGGCTCATCTCGGGTGCAGACAAACGCACGCACACTTGCACCCTCTATGCTCGCACAAATATTCTCTCGCTAGAGGAGTGCCTGAAGTACCAGAGCTGTCTACTTACAAAAAAGATACACCTGGGGCTAACCTCGGTAGGTGTTGCAGCATCCCTTCAGTCAGCCACCCCACTTATTACTACCTGGGCAGCCTCCAAATCTGTCTGGAAGATATCCAAGGTCAGGTCATCCCTAGCACAAAGATCTTTCTCATACAGAGCCCCACGATGATACAATGCCCTCCCCCCAGCTATCTCATCCATTAAAAAACTAGGCCCTTTTAAGGCAATGCTAAAATCACATATACTAGCCTCATGTAGCTGTCATTGCACCCACTAACTTCCCCCAATGGCTTACATATCCTCAGGACCCATCTGGTGCTGACAAGGCCTTTCTGAGTCTGCCCCCTGTCATATATTGCTGAGGTGCCAGGTCTAAGGTCCATCCAGCTTAACTAAAAGATCCCAAGACCTGTTTAAAATCTGACAATACCTTTCAGAGGTAGCAACTGGATCTATCAGTGCATCTATATTGTTTATAGAACCTAGCTAATCTCTTGTATAGGTAACTTTGAATGTATGTAAAATGACTGTCTGTATGGAGCTGCTTAGGCTGCTTCCTCGAAATATATGACTCAAACCTAGTACATTTCACTTGTATGATACTTCAGTATACCCCTCTTCTAATGTTGTTTCTGTCAATGTATCAATATGTTTTGTGCCTTTGTGACACAGAGCCTTTGAAAATGAGTCCATGACTCAAAGGATTGTAATTCCTATGTACTTAAATAAATAAATAATTGCAAGGCTGCAGCCTGTAGTTCAAGTGGGTGGTGCAACTGGCCACACTCCTCTTTGGCCTATTTAAGGGCTGCTCTCTTCACTCTATGCACAAGCATTTTTTCCTTGCAGCCAGAGGCTCTGTTGGTCTCTCTTTTTCCCTGGAGTCTGCTGGGGCCTTAACACCTCCCTCCCAGTGTTGCCCTGTTGTGGGCTGCTCAGTTTCTACTAGACTTTTGTTTTGCGTTCTCCTGCTTTTTGGTTAGTATTGCTTGCCTCCGGCTGCTGCATGCTTCTTTGTGTTGCTTGTTCCTCTCCTCCTGTATTTGAGTTTTGTTTGCATTTTTATTTTTGAGGGCTTTCTAGTTTTCTAGCTTCCTGTTCACTTGTTTGTATCATGCTAATCCTGTACTGGTTCTGTTTGTCTCCCATTTGCTCACATGCTTTCAGCAAACCTTCAGTGCAACTGCAACTGTGATATGTATGTTTCAGCTCAGTTCCTGCTTCCCTGGTTTCTGCCTCATTGCTTTTCCACCTTAATGGTTTGCACCTGTGCAGGCTCACTCTGCAAAGCTAGCCCTTTGCTTTCAAACCTGCTTTCATGCAATTGCACCAAGCAACCCTTGCTGTTGCTTCAGTACATTGCCTCCCCCTGCAATTCCATAATTTGTTTAGCTTGGCTTCTCCTTGAAGCTGTAACTATTTACTGCTGGATGCTGCTCATTATTTTTATATATTGCTTCATTATACTCTGGAGGTTCACACTGATACAGCTGTTGCTGTAAACTAGTTTTAAAATCTGCATGTGGGTCACAGCGCTTTAATGTTGCTTCTTTGTTTTTCCTATGGCAGGGACTGGAAATTGTGGTGCAATCATGGCCCCATGTGGTCCAAATTCCTCATGTTCGAATCCTACCTCTGCCAAAAAATCCTCTGAGTATTTATGTCACCTTTAATTGCCTTCCTAAATGGGACTGGTTGGCATGCCTCCCTGCAAGTTATGTGAATTGCTGCCTCTCTGACCTACATGCATTGCTTACTCTGCCTCACAGACCTACGTGCAGGTCCATCATTGATTACATGGAAGTTGTTTGCTATATGCTTGCTATGTATTTATTATTTATTTAAAATTGGTGACCAGGAAAGGCACATTGAGCTGAGACTCATTTCCAGGTGTGACCCGGGTTGGATTAATACAATGGTTGGATCAAAAAATTGCAGTACAAGCCGGCCCGCCGGCGCAGTGGTTGGATTTCCGCTTGCGACGCCAGCGACCCGGGTTCGTAAATGGACTCGGGTAGCTGGAGGGCCAGCCAGGGAGAGGAGGATCGAGTGCCCAACGGCTGCTTTCCTCCTCTAGGAAGGGAGGGGATGCCTGTCCCGCAGCTTGACCGCCACCCGTGGACACGGGTGGTGTTGCAGGGGGGACCGCATAAAGGGGTGGGAGGACGGGCTGAAACCGAAGTGAGCGACATTAGTGCCGCTCCTTGGTCTCCCCAGAGCACTCACATCCTGTGGGGGGGGCAAGAAAATCGGGAAAAAGGACACCTGGCGTGAAGGAAAGTAGATGGGTCCCGACTGCCCCAGATAACCCGTAACTGGGCTACTAGTGGCTGCCGCAGCTGGACTGCCTGACGAAAGACTAATGGACTGGAGGGGGTGTAAAAGGGGGTACCCCCCTCCTCCCCGCCCGGGGGGGTAGGCCGAGGCTATATGGAGGTAAGTCCAAGAGCGGCACCATGGTAGTTACCCAGGGAGGGATTAGGGGAGTCCCAGTCTAGGGATACCCGGAAGAAAGATCCACCACACCAGGAGAATAGGAGGGGGAAAAAAAATTGCAGTACAGGTTACATTACAGATAATATACAGAGATAATCAGGTGGTGAGGGGACTGGCTACAGTGGGGAAGGTGCAGGGTTCAGGGCTGGAGACGATCACAATGATTTGTACTTTTTTCCAGCGGGTGTTACATTTTTTTTTGGTGGGTATTAATTTTTATTTTGGTGGTTCTTCCCCTCCCCGACATGCTCCCCTTCCCGGAGTTTATTACCATTAAGGAGGGGGCGTGGGGGGTGAAGCCACTGGCATAAATACTAAAAGCGACTTTCCTCACTGTGAGTGTGCATCACCAGTTTTATTTTTGACAATGTACACTCACCCTAATGGTGATTACAGACTTACGATTGCCATTATAACATAGAATCCATACTACCAACCGACCTACATACAGGTCCCCAACCCCAATTTGTGTTCACTATCTTGTATGCGTTACTTGACACTCCTTTTGGGCTTCTTCCTATGGTACGTTTATCCAAGGGAATCACAACCACAGCACCTCAAGGGGTGGAACCCTTCCCAAGGATTCTTTGCCTTCTTACCCTTACAGGGTAGTATATCCCATGGATAGAGAGGTGAACAGCCAAAGATTATCGATGTTACACAAGCATGAAATCAGTTCCAGAGGAATATTAAATTGGAAGGCTAAAGACTGTAGCTTAAGGTGACAGTGCAACTGATCACACCCCTTTTAGTCTATATAAGGGCTGCTCTCCTCACTCTATACACAATAATTTTTTTCTTGCCCCTCCATCCACCCACCTCTATCAGTGGCATGCCGATCTCTCCCATAGGCTTTCTCCTAAGGTACCTTTAGCCAGGAGAATCACTCCAATGGCATATCAAGGGGTGGAACCCTCCCTTAGGATTCCTTGCCTTCTTACCCCCACAGGGTAGTGTATCCCATGTATAGAGAGGCAAACAGACAAATATTATCTATGTTACACAAGCATGAAACAAGTTGCATGGGTACATTGAATTTTCTTTTGTGCCTTCTAGGAGCCGTTGGTTTGCTTTATATGGATTCTGTAGGAAGTTGTTTTGCTTGGCACGGATTTTGAAGGACGTGGTGTTTTATTGACATGGATTCTGGAGGAGAGAGGTTTGTTTGGCATGGACTATGTAGCAGGTGGGTTTGCCTGACATCGATTTACAATTATTTTTGTTTGCTTGAATTGGGTTTTGTAGGATGTAGGTTTTCTTGTTGTCGATTTTGGAAGAGGATAATTTGCTTTATGTAGTTTATGAAGGAGGTTGATTGTCTTTTATGGTTTCTAGAGCAGGTTGGTTTTCTTGATATGCATTCTAGAGGAGGTTGGCGACTTGATATGGATTATATAGGAGGTTAGTTGACAACATTGATTCTGACAGAGGTGGCTTAGTTTGATATGGATTCTGAGGAAGGTGAATTTGCTGACATGGATTATATTGGTGGTTCATATACGTGACATAGATTCTGAAGGAGATGGAGTTTTCTTGGCATACATTCTGGATAAGGTGGGTTTGGTTAATATGGAAACAGGAACGGGTTGTTTTGCTAGATATGGATTCTGGAGGGTTGCTTTGTTGACATGATTTATATAGCAGGGAGGTATGTATGACAAATTCAGAAGGAGATGGGGTTTACTTGACATGGGATCTGGATATGGTGTTTTTTATATGGAATCTGGAGTAGGTCGTTTTGCTTGATGTGGCTTCTGAATGAGTTTTTTTTTGTCTGACATGTATTTCAGAAGAGGGTGGGCTGCTTGACATGCATTCTGGAGGAGATAGGGATTTTCTTGAAAGGGAATCTGTAGAAGTCTGATTTGCTTGACATGGATTCTAGAGTTTCTATTCACCATTAATTTATGTAGTCATATATTCTATTGAATCATACTGTATCATATTGTATTGTTCTATAATAACTGGTGACCTCCTATAAAGGCTGGAAAGCATTCCTGATAAAATGCAATAATAACCCACAAAACTCCATAATCACTCGATAGCAGTTTAGTATAGCATTTCCACCTTGCCCTCTCACTTCATTATGTTTGTGTGAGTATGGCAGCTGCTCATTTACATGCTCACTGTCAGAAATACAACTTTCTGTTTTTCTCTCTTTTGAAACTTTGCACCATTTATTATAAAAAAGTAATGCCTATGCAAAGCTTGTTTCATTAGGCTTTTTCACACTCAGTGTGTGATAATCTCATAAACCCCTTGAGCTTCACTCTTTGGGTTTATAGATTATCACACACCTCAGATATGAGAAAAATCCTCGTAACACACACCTGCACAGGCATTATTCTGTATGTATTGTATTGTGTTGCATTGCATTGTATTGTATTGTATTGCATTGTATTGTATTGTATTGTATTGTGTTGTGCTGCATTGTATTGTATTGTATTACTGTACCGCACCGTATTGTATTGTATTGCATTGTGTTGTATTGTACTGTGTTGCATTGCATTGTATTGTATTGTATTGTATTGTGTTGCACTGCATTGTATTGTGTTGTATTACTGTACCGTACCGTATTGTATTGTATTGCATTGTGTTGTATTGTACTGTACTGTACTGTACTATACTGTACTGTACTGTACTGTCTTGTCTTGTCTTGCATTGCATTGCTGTCCTGGGTCATTCTTGAAAACAGGATTTTAACTATCTACTGCACTGCCTTAGTAATCACAATGTGTGGGTGTAGAGTAAATCTTGTTAGTAAATAACACTATATTTGAAATTTCAAGTAACTCATATGGACACCCCCTTCTGATGTAATTCTTGTATCACACATTTTTTTCAAAGGTCAGCATCCTTTACAGCCTTCCAGTAGACAAGAAAATATAATCTTTACTAATACACTACAACCAATGGCTTGTTCAGACATTTTCTGATATTTCTATTATGTCTTTAGAAAAATTCTTTGCCTACCTCCAGTACTGCTTTAGGGCCATCAAATATCATCTCTTTAGAAGTATTGTAAAATATCTGGAAATATCTGACAATGTCACTCCTGACACTGTATATTTAAGCTTCAGTAGGTGTACTATTTCTATACTTTTGAATAACTTCACACATATTGTGGCCACACTAGTGCTTCCTTGGAAGTTTGGTTATCTTATAACTGAAGACTGAATGGCCTGCTGATGGAGGAGCTGTAACTGGAAAAGTCTAAGGTGCAACTACAGTTCCTCACCTTCTGTAATACGGCATTCCATGTGATGACACGTTCATTGATCTTGAATCTTTGACCCAGTGGAGCGCTGTAGTTAAAAATACCTATGGTGACATACTGAAGGTTACCATCGGCTGATAACTGCCAGTTGATTATATCAAACACAGCTGGTGGGTCCCCATTCACATCAAAAAAGATATATTCATCAGATGGTGTTTTAAATTGTACATTCTTCACATAATGGAACATCTGAGAAAAGAGTAAAACACTAACTGTGTAATGTAGGTAATTTGAGGAGGCAGTGAAGTACAAAAATAAAATTTAATGAGGTTTATTATTGTTGTGCATTTTGGAAAGATGAACACTAAGGCACATTATAGGATGTGTAACAAAATCATACAGTAATGTGAAAAAGAGGTGGACCTAAATATTTGCATAAATGATGCTGCAAATTTTGACCACCATGTGGATGGGGTAATTAAAAATGTAATATGATAACATGGGAATTTGAGGAAACATGTACCAAGTAAACACAAAGATGCTCTTTTGACATTATACAAATGCTTGGTGCAATGTAACTTAGAATGAGGAATATAGTACTGGTTCCCATACCATTACTGGTAGAACCTTAGAACTGAGAGGGTCCACAGAAGGTTCAACAAGGTTATAAAAGGAGTGGAGGGATTAAACTATGAGCAAAGAATGTAATACATGGGCCTATTTACTGTGAAATGTAGGAGGGCTATGGTGATGTGATCCTAATATATGTCTCTGTGAAGAAAACTAGAAATATGGAAACATGCAATTTGTTGGCAGAAAAGGACTGCTTGAGACTGGCCTGCTGGGAAATGGTAGAACTACCATTCATGACACCAGTTCCCTGGTTTTAGGAATGAGCCTGGATCATCAGAGGGCCAGCCAAGGAGAGGAGGGCTGAGCATCCAAGGGACACTCACCTCCAGTGGGTAGGGGGGGGGTATGGCCTCCACTGCAGCACCACCACCTGGGCGACCACAGGGGGAGGTGCAACCACAGTCATGGATCTAGGGAGGGGACATTGATGGCATGGGTCAATGGGTGACCACATTCAAAGGTGCAACTGGAGCTATGGATCTAGGGGGGAGATATCAATGGCATGGATCAATGAATGACCACAGGTGGAGGTGCAGCCAGAGCTATGGATATAGGGAGGGGACATCGATGGCATAGATAGATGGGTGACCACAGGGGAAGGTGCAACCACAGCCATGGATCTAGTAAGGGGATGTTGATGGCATGATGCATTGGTATCAGGAAGGCATCAGGAGGTCAGGGGGAGGAACAGAAAAACTAAAACAAAATCCCTCAATAGATGCATGATGCAGTCCACTGCCTGTTGCAGGATCTACATGACTTACTGTGCTGTCCACTTCACTCATCAAAGTTTTAGCACTGCTGGGAGTTTATGGGGCCTAGCCCTAGGCAGCCCTTCCTGCAGGGGGTTATCTGTGGGGTAACATATGAGGCAAAGGTAAGTCCTGGTGATGGCGGGGCATGTGGCTTGGCAGACAGCTGGACTAATGTGGGGTGGTTGAGTAAGGGACAAAAAAGCTTATTAAATTAAAAAAAAGGACTGCTTGACCCACACAGTCTACCAAGATGATCCCTGCCTAATCTGCCTACACATTCCCTAACAGGTCTCCAGCAATCCTCCCTCCTCCCTACGTATTCACTAATATTACGTTATGTCTTTTCCACACATGCTTAAAGCCCTCAACTGTCATCACCTCCACAACCTCTACTTGTAGTCTGTTCCAGGTGTCTAACCTTCTTTCACAGCAATAGTACTTCCTCATATCTTTTTGTATTTCCCCTCAAGCTTCATTGCATGCCTGCTGGTCCTGATGATCTTACTCCTCTGAAAGAGACTCCCTCCTGCATCCTGTTCTCACTGTGAGGTACTTGTATGTTTCTATAATGTCCCCTTTTGATCTTGTCTCTTCCAGGGTGTACATGATGAGATCATTCCATCTCTCCTGCTAGGGCATCTCATGCAACCCCAGCACAATTTTATTTGCCCTCCTCTGGAATACCTTCACCATGTCTATGTCCTTTTGGAGGTGCAGCCTCCAGAACTAGACACAATACTGCAGATGGGGGTCTCACCAGTGAATGATACAGTGACAAAACCTCTTCTTTTCTCTTGCTGGGGATACCGCTTCCAATGTATGCAAGCCTAACACTGGCCTTAACCACTCCTTTGACACACTGCTCTGCCACTCTGAAATTATCAGATATGATAACATCAAGGTCCCTTTCCTGCTCAGTGACTAACAGTACCTTCCCCCATCCTGTACTCAGTTGCAAGGTTTCTACACCTTAGGTGCATAATTTTGAACTTTCTGGGATTGAATTTCAACTGCTACATTTTTGACAACTCCTTAAGTTTCCAAGATCCCTATGAGTTATTTCCACCCCCTCATGATTGTCTAATCTGTTACAGATTTTGGCATCCACTGTAAAAAAAAAAGTATACCTTCCCTTCCAGTTCATCTGCAATGTCACGTAAGACATTGAAGATGATCAGCCCCAGTACCGAGCCCTGTGGAACCCTTGTGGTCACTGTTCCTTCTTTAGAGTGTGAACAGTTTACCATCACTCTGTCACCAGGGGTTTGGTTAATTTATTTTCTGTGGAAGTCAAATACTTCCATGAGTCAAAATCTGGAAGTCATTCCAGTTTTTTGGAAGTCAAAATACTTCCCAGATTCCACAATTTGAAAGCAAGTATTTTCAGAAGGATCAATTTATGGATGTTAATACAAATTATAGTGGCAAAATATACTTTCTTTTAGAAAATCCATAATTTCTGAGCTTCTCTGCCTTCAATTTTGGAAGTCATCCAGTTTTGCTTTTTACATTTGGAAGTCAGTGACTTCATCCCCCTTTATTTTGGTAGTTTTTGCTTTATTTTATGGAGTCAAATTCTCCCAAAATGGAGTTACTTGAAGCCCTGTCTGTCACCTATCTGTTAACCAATTTCTAACCCAATTTATCAAATTGGATCCCACCGCTAGGTTGATCAATTTCTTAATCAGTCTTCTGTACAACACAGTGTTAAAGGCCTTGCTAAAGTCCAGAAGGCCATGTCCACTGCAATCCCCTGCTATTTTACCTGGCCGCCAAGTCAAAGAAATTAATTGGGTTCATCTGGCATGACCTTACCCAATAATTCATGCTGCCCTCTGTCCTGTAGCCTATTTGATTTACAATACTCTACAAACCTTTCCTTTAACAGTGTTTCTATTAATTTTCCCACCACTGAAGTAAGGCTCACCAGCCTATGGTCACTAGCATGCCCCCTCTGCCACTCTTATGTAGGAGGACCACATCTTATCTCCTCCAGTGCTCTGGAACCACACCTACTGTTAGTGAGCAACTGAATACGATCAGCAGGGCAGACAGCACTTGTCTGAGTTCTTTTAGCACCCTTGGATGTATCCTCTCCAGTCCCATAAACTTCTCCACCTCCGGAGCTTCTGGTTCCTTCAAGAATGTTTCCTCTAAACATACAGTAGAAACATAAAATTTGATGGCTAATGAGGACTGTTTGGCCCACCTGGTCTGCCAATTTTCCTTACTCATTTCATATAACACAGGTCCTAAATGATCCGTGGGTTATCTTCTCTTATCTATGTCTAGAGTTCCTTTAGGTCTGTCTCATGCGTTTTTAAATTTCCCTACCATTTTTGCTCCTACTACCTCTGTTGGGTGGCTGTTCCATGGATCCACAACCCTTTCTATGATAAAATACTTTCTCACATTACCCCTAAGTCTACCCCCCTCTATTTTCATTGTTCTTTGTGCCCCTTGTTCTTGACCATCTTTTTTTTAGCAAGATGCTACCCTCTTGCACCTTATTTACAACCTTGAGGTATTTGAAAGTCTGTATCATATCCCCCCTTTCCAGGAAATACATAATGAGATCCTCTAGTCTCCCCTCATATGACTTTTGGTGTAGCCTCAGCACCATTTTTGCCACCCTTCACTGAAATGCTTCTACTCTATGTCCTTCCAGAGATGCAGCCACCAGAACTGGACAGAGTACTCTAGATGAGGTCTTATCATTGTTCTATAAAGTGTTCTATACAGTGGCATCACCACCTCATTCCTTCTACTGGAGATACCGCTTCCTATGCACCCCAGCATTCCACGGGCTCTCCTCACAGCCTTCTCACATTGTTTGATAAGCTCTAGATAACCAGAAATGATTACTCCCAGGTTCCTTTCATGTTTGGTGGCCTTCAGTACCTCCCCCTTATCATATACTTCTCTCCCACATTTCTGTGCCCCACATGCATGATCTTGCACTTCTTTGCATTGAAACATAGCTGAAACACCACTGACCACTACTCAAGCTTTCTTAGATCCCTTCTCATTTTCTTTACCCCTTCTGGACTGTCAACTCTATTGCAGATCTTTGTGTCACCTGCAAAGGGACACACCTTCCCTTCCAGTCCCTCTGCAGTGTTGTTTATGAAGACATTAAAGAGACGTTGACAGCATTAACAAAACTTTGAAAAAAGTAAGATTTATTTTCAGCTCCATCTCATACTCTTTAGTACTTCATATATTTTCAGTAATTAACTGCCCATTTTCTTTATTACTGAAAACAGTTGAATGAAAACAAGATTCCTGTCCCCTAGACTCTATCTGCTCTGGCTGCTTCTCTACACATTGGAGGCAGTATAGCGCAGTGGGTTAAGTCTCTGAGCTGTAGATCTGGAGATCTGGGTTTGAAGCCCTGGCCACAGCTGCCTAGGTGCATACTGTCTGATCCTCAGAAAGTCATTTAACTTCCTTGTGCTCCCAGATCGCATCTGGAAACAAGTTTCAGCTTAGTGTGCTACCCTGGTTAAACAATGTTGCCTTTCCCTACACTTGACATCACAATCTCCTGTTTATGACATTATAATTATCTTCACGGCAACATATTTTGATATCAAAAACAAAAGTATGATGTCAGGTGCAGGAAGGCAGCCAGAGCTCAAAGATGCAAATATCCCTAGAATAAGGAAATGAGGGTGAGAATTACAGAACACAAAATATAAGCTACAGTTACATCTGAATATTACAGTTTTTCAAACTTCTCTCAACTGTGTCAGGAGGTGTTTAAATTGGACAGGTCAAGCACTGATCTCTGCGAGACCGTGCTGGTCAACCACCTCTCTTCAGACAGAACTCTGTTTATGACCACCTTCTGTGTTCTATTGCTCAGTCAATTTCTGACACAGTTTACAACATTGGGACCAACTCCTGGGCTGCCCAACTGCTTTACTTGCCTCCAATGCAGGACAGTGTCAAACGCCTTGCTGAAATCCAGGTAGGACACATCCATCACCCCTTCCTGATCCACCTCCCTAGTCACACAGTCAAAGAAATCTGTCAGATTTGTTTTACAAGATCATTCCACTGTGAATCCCTGCTGCCTCTGATCCTGTGCACTACTGGGTTCAAGATGACCCCCAATAACTAACGTCCCATATCCATTCTCCCACTACTCTTGAAAGACCTCGAAAAAATGATAGCCACCCAACTCACTGAGTACCTACTTGCTCATAACCTACTTTGTAGAGAGCAGCATGGCTTCAGAACTGGGCACAGTACAACTACGGCTCTCACTGAGTTCTCTAATTTTATTCACTCTGCCCTGGATAGAAAACAACTAGCTGGAGCTGTCTTCATTGACCTGTCAAAGGCCTTTGATACAGTCTCCCACCCTTTATTCTTAAGAACACTCTGCCACATGGGCCTGTCCCAAGGACCCATTTCCTGGTTTACCAGTTACCTCGTAGCTAGATCACAATGTGTCAAAATAAACAACACCCTCTCAATCACCCTGCCAGTCTGCTCTGGGGTTCCCCAGGACTTTATCCTCGGCCCTCTATTATTCAGCATCTACCTAAACACCTTGCCCAATTCCTGCTCTGGCAACCTATTACTCTATGCGGAAGACGCGGTTCTTTTTGCCTTGTACCCAGATCCCACAGTATTGCAGTCCTCCCTCCAACACGCATTTAACCAGATTGAAAACTGGTTCATAGATCAAAGACTTGTGGTCAATGTAAAAAACACAAAGACTATGCTCTTGGTCTACTGACAGAATAAGGCCAAGAATGCGCAGCTAACAATCCTCTCCCACTCTCTCCTTCCTCTAGAACAGGACCATACATATAAATACTTGGGCCTTACATTTGATTCCAGCCTCTCCTTCCATTCACATATTGACATTCTATCATTAGCAATAAATGTCCATGTAGGCCTATTGTATCAGCACAAGGATTGCCTATCTCCGGAAGCCCTTAATCTGGCTGTCACCTCCTCAGTCCTCTCCCTAGTCGATTACGGGCTCGCTATCTACTCGGTTGCTGACCACACAGCCCTTAACAAAATCCACCTTGCCATAACAAAGCATGCAGACTCCTCACCAGGGCAGACAAGCGTACCTATATCTGTACCCTATATGCCCTGACAAATCTCTTTACCCTGGATGAAAGGCTATTTTATCAAACATGTCTCCTCACAAAGAAATTACACCTGGGGCTTACCCCTTGGGGGTTTCTGCCTCTCTGCTATCCTCCCATGCCTAGATGAACACCCTCACTGCCAACCGACAGGTGTGGTCCATCCAGAGGGTTAGAACCTCCTTAGCCCAAAGGTCATTCCCACACAGGGCCCCAGCCTGATACAATGAACTCCCCTCTGATGTCTCCTCCATCTCCAAATGAGAACTTTTCAAGTGAGCCCTCAAAGAGCAGATTCTCTCCACATGGCGCTGCCAATGAACCAGCTAGTGCTGGGTCATCTATCTATCATCTTACAGGACCACCGCTCCACTGTGCTCCTACCGATAGGGCTACTAAACATTGTCTATTAACAATGCCTCCTTTGGCTGCAGTCATAAGGTATCTGTTTAATTCTCTACTTCACTGTAAATATCAAACCTGTTGCTCCCTCCCTCTATCAGCAAACTTATTGTTCTCTTGAAAACTGTAAAATACAGCTCTCGGTAACACGTTCAATATAATGTACAGCTGATCTTGATTCTGCAATTTTGTATAACTAAAAAAAACTGTAACATTTAGCTGCCATTCTATGTCTATATGTATTAAGTGTTTATGTTTGTTTTTCTGATGCGGAGCCTTTGTTAATGAGTCCCTGACTCAAAGGTTGTAATCCTAAAGTCTGTTACATAAATAAATAAACAAGATATAGCACAAACCTTTCTTTCAGTAATGATTCCACTAGACCAATAAGATCAGGATGACTGGCTTGTAACAGCCAGCTTCCTCCCTGCTCCCACTTTTGTGGAGAGGGACTACATTCACCCTCCTCCAGTCTTTTGGAACCACACCTGTTTCCAGTGAACTGTTGAACAGGGCTGTCAGTGGTGCTGCCAGCACCTCCCTGAGTTCTTTTAATACTCTGGGATATATTCCGACTGCACCCATTGCCTTGCCACTTTTAGATTAGTAAGTTCCTTTAAGATTCTCTCCTTAAATGGACTGGTGTTCACCTCCCTCCCAATGGTGCTTCCTTTGCCTAACTTTGATCCCTCCCTTTCTCCTTCTTCTGTGAATACTGAACAAATATACTTGTTCAGGATTTCTGCTTTTCCTTGGTCCCCCTCTGCACACTTCCCTCCTTTTCAGTCTCACAGTCCTACTCTTAGTCATTTTTTTCACTAACACAACCCAAAACGTTCTTGTCACTTTTCATTATTGCCTGGGCTTTTTTTTCTGTTTGTGCCTTTGCACTCCTGACTGCTTTCCCCATATCCCTCTTCTTTTCTAGATACAGTTCCCTGTCTTCTTCCCTCTGTGTTTCCTTGTACCTCCTGAATACCACCCTTTTTTCCCTTACCATTTCGGTCACTTTCTTTGGGAACCGTAGTGATTTTTTCTTTCTCTTTGTTCTGCTTACTTGCCTAGTGCAATGGCTTGTTACCTCCACTATGGCTCCCTTAAGATTCTCCCATTGTTCCTCCACCTTTACTAATTTTTCCACCCTTGCCAGTGATCTTCTAAGAAATTTCCCCATCTTTGCACAATTGGCCTGCCTGATATCTAGGACCATTGCTTTTGTGTGGTCTGACTCTCATGCTATTCTCACATTGAACCACACTATACTGTGATCACTTGATCCCAGATGGTACCCCACTTTTATGTCTGCCAAACATAACTTGAGTCCACATCCCTCACCCCCTTGTTCCTCTGCTCCCTCATAGTCCATCCTCCCCTCCCTCGTCTGTGGTGACTCAGCACAAATACCTGTTTATAACTGACTGCCTTTTCTTGGTCCCCTTTTGCATAGTCTCCCTCTGTCATCCTCGTTATCCTCACTATCTTTCTCCTTGCCTTTGTTTTCTCACTAATGTACCTGTAGAAAATCATAGCCCCATTTGCTACCCCTTTAGCTGTCCTTTCCTCTGTCTGTGCCTTTGCTCCCTTCACTGCCTTACCAGCTTTCCTCTGTTTTACCTGGTACACCTCACTGTCTTCCTCCCTCTATGTTTCCTTGTGGCTCATGAATACTACATTTTTTCCTTGACCACCATGACTACATCCCTAGAGTAACATAATGGTGTTTTTCCTTTTGCTTTTCTTGATTTCCTTCCTGAATGGGCTGGCTGCCTTAATAATCTACACCATTATTTCTACCACCATTTCACTACACCTTACTGAAAATACCCCCCACCGTCACCACCACTAGGTGGTTTCCAGGGCATTATCCATTTTTTTTTTAAATCTGCCCTTCTAAAGTCAAGGATCCTCCTTCTTGTGTGGTTTGACTATGCTCCTGTCTTAAAGTTAGACTACACTGTATGATGATACCTTGTACCTAGGGGACTGCTAATTGCAAAATCTGCAATGCTATCACTGTTTGAAAATACCTTGTCCAGTGCTGCCCAATCCCTATTGGGTTTGTTAACTAGATTCCTGAGAAAAGCCCTTTGCATGGCCTAGCTTGGTATCCCATGAGTTGGGTGACCGTGACTGGGCACCTACCAAAACAGCAACTTAAATTGCGGTGCCTCACATTGTGGCAAGTAGGGAGGGAGGGTGACTGGATGGGGCGGTGCATGACAATAGCAACATCCTGTCACTACATGAATACACGTGTGAAGGGGGGACCGAGCACACACAGCGAGGGGCAAGAGTGGCAGGAGGGATTGTGAGGGGTGGTGCCCCAGCAAGCTACTGAGCTATTCCTATGGTGTGATGGGTGTGGAGCTGGGTGCAGGTACCTTTTGTTGTGTCTGGCTCAAAATGTTTTTTTTTGCTTTTGCTCCCACCCAACATGCACCCCTCTGGAGATGAGAATCCTTCAATAGGGAAGTGCGGGGCTCAAAGCCCCCCACACTGGGTGCAGGGGGGCACAGCCCCCTGCATTAACATTTTAAATGTAAGTCCATGGAACCCTTTTGGTGTGCACCAGGGACTACATTGCTGAAATATTCTGAGATTGTCATTATCACATAAATCTGGTCTTACTCGTTGCCAAAGATGCGTCTGGAAGTATGCAATCCACATCTGTCAGATTGAAGTCCCAAACTGGCAGCATCTCTCCTTTGCTTGCCATTCTGATGATGATGTCTTCCACAAGTGCCTTATCCAATTCCTCACCCTATACTGGAGGTCAGTATACAACCACTGTACAGATACCTGACCCCAGCTCCTGTCTCCAGGAAGACACACAGTACTTCCATCCCTTTCTTTTCCTCTGGGTGTCTCTGAATTTCCATAGCCTTGATTCCCTCACTCAACTATAGTACAACCCCTTTTCCTCTTCTCACTTTCCTGTCTCTCCTGAGCAGAGAGTTGCCTAGAATGGCCATACCCCGTCATGACTCTCAGTTCACTTTGACTCTGTTATAGCTGGCAAATTCTGGCAGTCCTCATACATGATGGTTTCCAGGTTCAGAATTGTACTTTCCAGGCTCCTTGCAATGGTGCACATGGCTCTCCATAACTCCCCCCCGACAGCCTGTCTCCCTGCTTATATGGAAACAGCCAATAACTGCAGGAAAAGACCAAAAGTCCTTGTAGTCTGCCCATAGTTCCCTATATACATAGAAGCATAGAAGATGTCAGCAGATAAAGATCTTTTGGCCAATCCAGTCTGCCCTATTTTCCCTACCTCTAGCTACACTGCAGTTCTACTTAGTCTTCGGTCATTACCATCCACCTTACTTTCAAGATTCCCTTGTATCTATTCCACACACTCTTGAATCCTGTAACCACCTTAGCCTCTACCACCTCTGCTGGGAGGCTGTTCCATGCATCCACCATGCTCTTTAAAGAAGTACATCCTTACATTTCCTCTGAGTCTCCCGCCTTCCACCTTCATAGAGTGAGCCCTTGTCCTTAGTCATCTTTTTCTTTGGAAAATGATTCCTTTTGATACCCCATTTGTAAGGTATTTATGTGTTTGTATCATAACCCCCCTTCCCTCTTTAGAGTACAAATTCAGCTGCTTAAGCCTTTTTCTGTAGGAGTTTTACATGCAGGCCCTGCTTAATTTTTGTTGCCCTCATTTGTGCCATCTCTACCCTATCTATGTCCTTCCAGAGATGGGGCCTACAGAACTGGACACAGTACCCAGGACCTATTGTCCATTTCAGGTTTTATCCCCCTCCCCATGCTTCTCTTCTTACTGCTACCAATCTGCACAATCACCAAACCCTTCACTCTGTCCCAGTCATACCTGAAATCATTTACAGTCTTGGTTTCTACCACCAACACTGGCAGACTCTTCCACAGTGACCACCACTCTTTCTGTAAAATAGAGCTTCCTCACATTCCTCTTAAATTCCCCCTAACTTTTCACTCTTGAACTCAACTTCATGACTCTGTATCACTGCTAAATAATTACCACCAGCAGTTTACTCAGTTTATTCCCTTCAGGAATGTGAAGGTCTCTAGTATATTTTCCCTATTTTGCCTTGTCTTCGTAAGTACATGTTCAGTGCCATCAGACTGACTTCATATGATCTCCCATCTTGGCCCTGAATCATCTTGTTCACCATGCATTGCACCAACTCCAGCCTGTCCCTCTCCTTCATTAGATGAGGATCCCAGAACTGAACACAGAATTCCAGATGTTGTCTCACCAGTGACCAATACAGAAGTAGTAGTACATCCTTTTTCCTGCTGTCAATACTCCTTCAGATACACCACAGCATCCTATTAGCCTTACTGTAGGCCTTGTTAGACTGACATCATTGGTATGAGTGTCACTCATGCTGACTGCCAGGTCTCTTTCTTCTGTGGTAGTGCTCAGTTTAACCCCTCCCATTCAGTTCTCAGTCCTGTTTTGTTTTCCCCTAGGTGCATAACATTGCATTTTTTTGCAGTGACTTTCACTTGGCAAACCGTGGCCCACATCTCTAGAACTGCCAAACCATAGACCACATCTCTAGCATATGTAGAATCATCTGCATCTCCCTGATTCCTTTGTCACTATGTAGTCTTCCACAGAGATTCGCATCATCTGCGAAGAGATACAGCTTTCCCTGGATGATATCTCCAATACCATTCATGAACATATCCATGAGGACTGGACTCAGGAAAGATCCCTGCCGCACCCCACTTGTGTCCTCCTTCATTTTCAATTTGACTCCTTTTTGCTACCACCCTGTGCTGTCTCTCTTTTAGCCAGTTTCCTTCCCCTCTAACTATGTCCCAAGTCACACTCAGATCCTCCAGCTTCTTCAGCAATCTTCTGTGTGGCAATGAGATGAAAGCCTTGCTAAAATCACAGTAGAGTGAATCCACAGCATGGCCCTTGTCTACTTTCTTTGTTTCCCTATTAAGGAAAGTGATCAGGTTGGTCTAATAAGACCTCCCGAGCACAAACCCATGCTGTTTACTATCTCGTAGACCATTGCTCTCTATGTAGTCCACAAAGTCCTCTTAGAGCAGTGGCTCCATCAGTTTACCCACTTCAGAGGTAAGACTGACAGATCTGTAATTCCCTGGGGGTCCATAACCACCACCACCCCCCCATTGTATATCAGGACTACATCCACTGCCCTCCGATCTTCTGAAACTACCCCTGTCTGAAATGAACTATTGAATAGCTCTGCTAGGGGTTCAAGCAGCTACAGAGCCTATTCCTTGAGCACTGTTTGGTGCATCCCATTTGGTCCTTGGGCTCTATGTACCTTTAGGGCTTCAAGTCCCTTCTGGACCCTTTTCCTGGTCAATATTGGCACCTCATTTCACAAGTGCTCTTTGATGCTACTTTCAGGCAGGGGTCCACTGTCTTCCTTTGTGAAGAGAGAGCAGAAGTAATTATTCAAAAAGCCTGCTTTTTGTTCAACTTCTCATACTATGCTCCCATGCAGGACCCTCGTCCTACTAATCGGTGTGAGCCTGCTTTTTGATGGGACATTTGTTCCCACCACCAATGCCTACTTGATGCTCTTCACTCCATGGATTATACCTCCTAGTGCTGTCACTCTGGTAAAATAGTGTATTCTAAGACTTATGGTCTTGTATCTGTACCTTAATTATTTTTCTAATTGTATACTGCAACTGTTCTTTTATGCATTTCTGGCTACCCATGTGCATACTTTGTCTTTCAAGTGTTTTTTTCCCCTGTAATTCCATTTCACGCTACTTCCAAATCTGTATGTACCTATACATTGTAAATGCTCTTGAACCTTTTTTCCTATTGTGCTGTATGTTCCATCTTGATGGTCTGAATCATACCTGAAAATGGTCCCTGGGGCCACTGTACCCACCCATTTATCAAATAAATAAATAGATAAATAAAATAAAATGAATAAATAGTACCCTCCCCTTCTAGCCTAACAATACCCCCTTCCTGCTTCCTTTTTTCCCTTAATATTTCTGAGTAACTGTTTTCTCCCACCCTCTTCCCCCTACACAATAGCACCATCCTTTTTTCTCCCCTACATTTTATTTGGTACACTACCAGTTTTCTAGTCTTCCTGCTTTTCGTTGTACCTGGTGAAAGCCTTTTTCTTGGCCTCACTAACATTTTTCATGCATGACTTTGTTGCTTTGAGAATTTCTACTTAACTGCCACCATCTTTCCTCTGCACCTTTAATGCTATCCACTATAGTGAATTTGTCTTCAACCTGCTCCCTCATCTGGATGAATTGTGCTCTTCTGAAATATAGGACTTCTGTTTTTGAAAGGGGCATTCTGATATTGAGGGCCAGCCTGGATCAAAGGAGCCATGGTTGCTGGACTCCAGTGGCCCCCCTCCAACCCTCACTCCATTCATGACCTCTGAGTGGGTGAGTGCCAAATTGAGAATGGCTTCTTGTCTAGTAGGTTCCTTAATCAGCAGCACCAGCAGACAGTTCTGCAATGCATGAAACAAAACCCAACTTCTGGTGCACCTGGCTGCTGGAATGTCCCAATCAATATCTTGCAGGTTCAGATCACCCACCACCACTTCCCCCTTCTTCACTTCCCTTACCATCTCTTCCAATCCAAACCAATCCAATCCAACTTTATTTATAAAGTGCCTTTTGAAATCAAGGTGCTGTACAAACAAAAGCCACAGTATATAAAAACAACAACAGTATAAATTAGTTAAAATTAGTCTGGGAAAACTTGAGAGAATAAATAGGTTTTTAACATAGTTTTAAAACTTTTGATGGTTAGGCATTCTCTTAACTGTTGAGCTAGAGAATTCCACAGGGTTGGTGCTGCAAATGAAAAAGTACAAGCTCCAGTTGTTTTTAAGTGAACCCTGGGAATCTCTAGCAATCCCTCACTGGTGGATCAGAGAGGACGATTGGGGAAATAGGGAGTCAAGAGATCTTTCAGGCAGTCGGGTCCCTGCTCTCGTAGGGCTTGAAAGGTAAGCAAGCATACCTTACAGGTGATCCATCACTGAACTGGCAGCCAGTGCAGCTCACGCAGCACAGGCATAATGTGACTGATCCTAGAAGTACCAGTCAACAGCCTGGCTGAAGCATTCTGCACTAGTTGCAGGTGACAGAAATCAACTCCAGATACCCCTAGGTAGAGGGCATTGCAGTAGTCAAGATGGGTAGTAATGAAGGCATGGACCAGTGCTGAAAGGTCACCCAGTGGAACCAGGTGTTTCACCTGGGCAATGTTTCTTGGATGTTAAAATGAGGATTTAACCATAGTTGGCACCAGAGTTTTTAGCGTCAAGCCATCATCAAAAATAACACCCAGGTTATGCACCTGGCCTGAGGTAGTGAGCTGGACGCCCTCAAGCCATGGGTCCGACATGTGCCCAGTCCCAAAACCCACCCTCGGGTGACCTGAGTCCACGACCAACACTTCGGTCTTATCCAGATTCAGTCTCAGCCAACTTGAGCTCATCCAGTCTTTGATCTATGAGAAGCAACTATTTAGCACCGAGATCGCATCAACCAGTCCAGGCACAAAGGACATATACAGCTGAGTATCATTTGCATAGCAGTGAAAACTCAAGCCGTATCATCTGATGATATATCCCAATGGCATCATATACACTGCAAACAACATGGAGCCCTGCGATACCCCACAGGACAGGGAGTGGGCATCAGAGGAATACATTTCGGTGACCACCCTCTGAGACCTGCCTATGAGGAAAGATTGAAACCATTTGAGAACTGTACCCAACAGTCCACAAAGGAACCACAGGGTCTCCAGCAGCACCTCATGGTCCACAGTGTCAAAGGCTGCTGAGAGATCAAGAAGGACCAAGATGGTATGAGCCTTTTTGATCTCTCACCATCAGGAGGTCATGTAGTAACTGAACAAGGGCAGTCTCTGTGCTATGCCTCTTCCTAAAACCAGACTGAAGAGCTTCATAGACATTGTGAGTTATAAGGTGATCGTCCAGTTGCAACGCAACCACCTTCTCAATAACCTTCCACACAAAGGGAAGGTTAGAGACAGGTCAGTAGTTAGCTGGATCGTTGGGATCCAAGGAGGGTTTTTTAAGAAGTGGTCAAATGACTGTCTCCTTTAGGGGTTTGGAAAGACCCCCTCTCCAAGGATCTTCATACAATTTCAGCTAGGATCAGGCAGATAACATCTACACATCCCACAATTAGGGGGAGTAGGGCCAGGATCCAAACTACAGCAGGTTGGGTGCAGAGTCTGGACGATCTTCACAATGTCCATGAATTCCAGTGACCTGAAATCTGTCCAGCTAGATCAGATGCTCACCACATTCCATCAACCTCCGTAACCCCTTGATGAGGGAGCCGGGCTGATTCAGGCCCCTATGTTGGCAACCTTATCTGCGAAGAACCGAACTAGCTCATCACACTTAATTTGTGAAAAAGCTCTTCCAGACTGGAGACAAACCAGATTGCACAGTCTATCAATGATTTGGAAGAGTTGAAACAGTTGATTCTGCACAGCAGAAATCTCCCTTGACAGGAACTCTGCCTTCTTACTAGTGATTTCTGATTGATAGCCCTCACAGTGTTCCATCAATCTAAGCCTGTCAGCATCAAGGCCAGACTTCCAACATGCTCTCTCCAGCCTTCGACTGACCCTCCTTAACTCCTTCAAGGACCCATCATAACAAGGTGACCTTGCTCTGTCTTACCATTGTTCTGGTGGTCTATAAGTCACCCCATCCAAATTTTCTTCCTTAAGGGTGCCATGAGCTGAACACTCAGCATCTCTGTTTCCCATTTGATTCCCCAGATGTTTCCATCCTCCATAGTCTCAATGACTTCCGTAACATACAGAACTATGCCCCCCTTTTAAAGTTCCCTCTTCCCTGTCTAAACATTGTGTAACCTAGGACTGACAAGTCCCAGTCATTATTTTCTGTGGTCCAAATTTCTGTGATAGCTAAATGACCTGTGTCAGTGTCTACCATCAGTGCCTGGAGCTCACTGATTTTATTATCCAGACTCCTGGAGTTAATGTAGACACCCTTCCAACTAGCTTCAGATCTTCTTTTACTTTTTTGTGATACTACACCTGTATTCTTTCCTGTTCTCATTACCGTCTCATTTTTCCTATTGCTATCCCTTCCCCTGCCTGCATGATCTGCTCCCTAAAGCTCCCCCTGATCCATCTCTCCCCTTGTTACCATTTTAATTTCCAGTCTCTTTTACTCCTCTTTTCTTGCATTCTTGGTTATATACCCATGATCCTGACCTCGTACTAACCTTTTTTTCTTGCACCACTGCCCCTGGGAAGCTTCTTCCCCTTGGACCCTCCCTTCATGTTGCTTCATAATGTGAGAGGGCAAATTTTGCCTCTGTTTGTAGTACAGCCCCCCTCACTCCCCACCCACAGGTTTAAATGCTCGCCCAAGTTAAAATTTAAACCTCCCACTTAAAACATTATTTGAAGGCTGCTTGAATAACAACTATGTACCTCCAGAATGGAAACATGCTCATGTCATTCCGATTCTTAAAAAAATGTGTCGGGTCATGTTGAGAAAATTACAGGCCAATCGGTCTCACTTCACTGATATGCAAGGTTTTTGAAAGCTTGATAAAAGATCATCTCACACCTATTCTGATTGAACAAGACCAAAAACAACATGGCTTTAGAAAAGGGAGAAGCTGTCTAACTAATTTAATGAGTTTCTATGAAACTGTTTGTGCTGAATTAGATAACAGAATTTAGGTCAATATTATTTATGTTGATTTCAGCAAGGCTTTTGATATCATGCCATATTGGACACTATATAAACAAACATTTGTCAATGCCAAATGTTTGCTTGCTGGTATTAGCATTGGAAATTCAGGAGTTAGAAGATGCAGAATAGGAATGGCAGTGAAGTAATGAACTTCACGCCAACCCCACCTCCACCCTGCAGAGATGGACAGGCATTGGGGTATACGTTTGGGTCGTCGCACATAACATTCATGCCATTTCACTTCACCCCATCCTGCAGACACTGACATGTGTTGAGGTGTGCCTTGGGGTGTTCAGCTTTACAGTCACCCCATTCCATAAGGACATACTCTGAAATGGGTGCAGTACAGGAGAATGGGGTGAACTCTGGGGCCGAAGAGTCCAAGACACACCTCAATGCCTATCACTGGCTACAGAGTGGTGGGGTGGGGGTGAAATGGCATGAGCATTACAATTGGCAATCCAAAGGCACACCCCTGATGTCTGTCAGTCTGTACAGGGTGGGACATAATGGTTAGAAACCCTAACTCCCTGGGCATTTGTTGGTATTTGCACTACAAATTTTCAACATGGCCTTTTTGTGACTCCCACCTCATGAACACATTTGGGACCTCTTCTCATCAACAGTGACACTGTGATTTTGTGAATGTGTCCCATACTTTAAGTTCCCACAACAACCATGCCATTCTGCACCAGATGTACGAAAACACAGATGGGGCAGGATGTGAAGAATGACAGCTGTACCATTCATAGGGAGGTGTGAAGAGATGGCAATGTTGAAAATCTGTAGTGAAAATATTAAAAATACTCTTACTTCTGGGCTTACATGGTAACTGCACAACGCATGCGTATAACACAGTCATTTAGTGGAATTTATTCACCAAATTTTCAACATAGGCATTTTGTGATCTCTGCTCATGAACAGTGTCACTATGATTTTCCTAATCTGTCCTGAAAATTGATTTCCAAGAGCAACCATGCTGTCTATGCCAGATTTGTAAATGCATATTTCAGGCAGGATATGAAAAATGACAGCTGTACTGGAGGTGAGAAAAAATGCCAATGTTGAAAATCTGGAGTGAAAATATTACAAATGCACGAAATTATGAGGGTGCGTGGAAACTGCACAACATATGATCATAACACAGTCATTTCATGGACGTTTGTCACTAAATTTTCAACATAGGCATTTTAACATCTCTGCTCATGAACAGTGTCACTGTGATTTTTTTTTTTTAATCTGTCCCGCACACTGACTTCCCACAGCAACCACGCTATTCTGTGCTGGAAGCACGAAAACACATTTCAGCCAGGATATGAAAAATGACAGCTGTACTGTTCATTAGGAGGTGTGGAAAAATGCCAATGTTGAAAATCTGGAGTGAAAATATTACAAATTCGCAAAGTAATGAGCATGCATGGAAACTGCGCAACGCATGCTCGTAGCACAGTCATTTTATGGACTTTCATCACCAAATTTTCAACATAGGCATTTTAGGACCTCTGCTCTTTCAATTTCACTGTGATTTTCTTAATGTATCCCAAATACTGATTTCCCACAGAGACTGCACTATTCTGCACCAGAAGGGTGAAAACACATTTTGGTCAAAATGTGAAAAATGACAGCTGTACTGTTCATAAGGAGGTGTGGAAAAATGCCAATGTTGAAAATCTGGAGTGAAAATATTACAAATCCGCAAAGTAATGAGCATACATGGAAACTGCACAACGCATGCTCGTAAAACAATAATTTTTTTTGATTTTTTCACCAAATTTGCAACATAGGCTTTTTGAGTGCCAACCTTATGAACACTGGCACTGTCATTTCATTAATTAGGCCAAAAAGGTGATTCCACACAGTGACCATTAAATCACCTTTTGGGACTGAATAACACAATGACAGTGGCTGAATTCATGAGGAGGGGTCCCAATAACCCCATGTTGAAAATTTGGTGCCAAAATTCCCAAACATGCCAGAGATATGTACCAAAGTTGAAAAAACCCTATTTATGTCATTATACAGCTTACTGGCATTTCTTCAGCTCGTGGTCAGCTTTGAAGAGTGCAGACATGTTCCCAGTCCACCAAAGATCATCGCGCCAGGCCATGAAGGTAAGTATGGGGTGACGGGGTGTGGGGAGATAGGGTGCACAGTGGGTGGGTGTGGGTTGGGGGAGGGGACGGCGACCAGACTGGGACTGTTTCCTTTCTTTCAGGGAGAAAAAAAAAGACATCAGGGGAAGGTTTCATTTTCAGACTTGCTTTTAGAACACTGGGGTGGGCTCCCAGTGTGCCACCTGCCTTTTTTGGGGTGGGGTGACTTAAGCCAACTGGGATTGGGTCCCCCATCAGCAAAGAATGACTGTTTGGGGGGCAATGATGCTGAGGGGGATTGGGCACCCCATCGGCACACAACAGATGGAGGAAGGGGTTACACTATGCCAGTGTGGAGTGGGCTCCCCCATCTGCAAATTAACTGGGTCAGGGGAATGCCAATAGGGGGATTGGCCACCCCGTCTGCTTTCATGGGGCTGTGAGGCAGCAGCAAGCTGCCGCCATGTTTACAAAAAATGTTACACCAGGCAAGGTACTGCCCTGCAATGAGAGGTTACTCCCTCATTGTAGCAGAATGGCTGACATTGCAATGATCGGGTGGCCCCTCATTGCAGTGGCGAAATCGTTTCAACTTGGCGGCACTTTTGGAAACCAATGTCAGCACAATGTGCCTGCATTAGTCTACCAGTGCCAAGCCCCAAATGCAGTGCCGCCATTGGCTGCCACAGTGCTGCATCTCCACAACCCGCTTCTCTCCTAAGTTGCCACATAATGTTTCTTGCACATACACACAAGCAAACATAAAAATCATTGCAAATTTATGTAAATACTTGCATCACTTCTTGGATTATAAATTGGTTATCAGTGTCACACTTGGACAGCTGGTTCTGATCCCTGTATCACTTTTTGTAAATATGAAAAAATGTGTGATGGACTGTCTGTCAGGAGGAAACGCTATCTTGCTAAAATTGACACATCAACCTCCCCAGGGATAAGTTCTAAGGAAAGGAGGTAGTTTAAACTGCAGATAGCTGAAATGCAATTACCTTGTCAATTTGCTTTGAAGCCAGGAACCAATATATCCATTTTATAATGCCCTCGGGGAAATCCTTTGATTTGCACTAGGTGTCATAAGAAAAGGGGCCTAGGCATGTGTTTTGGGTATCTTCCCAGAAAGCCAGAGAATTACATCAAAGAGGCTTTGATGTCTGGGTAAAGCATGTCCCAGACTAAATTAGGAAAGTCCAATAAGCATTTGCTTGGAGTATAGAGTGAATTACATCAAAGAGACTTTTGATGTCAGGGTAAAGCAGATCACAGACCGGTTTGGACCAGTCACATAAAGAGAGGTGATTCATTATGTCTCCTATTATTTTTTTAATAGCTTAGTAGGACATCCTGGGTTATAAAATATAAATTTTAATACACCAAGGCCGAGTTAGGTGACCTCAGAGAAAAGGCCGGCCCAAGACTGCTTTTAAATATACTGAGCAGACCTTACAGAGATGACATTCATTTTCTGACTGAGAGGGAGAGGAACAACAAAACTCTGAAAGATTAAGAAGTAAGGAGACCTTAGATAAGACCAGTCTGAGTGTATGTGTTGTAGGAATTTGCACTTTTAAACCTGTTTTGTTTTAAGGCTGTATGTGTTAGGTTATCTTGTTATGTATTTACTGTTTTGCTGTGTTTATCTATTTTAAAGTAAAGATATATATTTTAAAAACAGAAACTGCCTGGTGTGCCTTGAAACTTCTTTTTTTATAAGTGAAGCTTAAATGGTTATAGTTGACACTGTGCATGCGGTTATTGTGATACCAAATTGGGAAACAGAAGAGTTCTCTAGGTCCTACATAGAGTTGTAAGGGTTCATTTTGAAATACCTGGTTGGGTGTCTGTAGGCAAAGAAATCTGGCCCCCCCGAAGAAAGAATTATCTGAGCCTGATAATTGGGTATGCTAACAAGAGGTTATCAGTTTGAATCCCTCCAGAACTTGAGACTAAGGTGACTCTAACCCACAAAACAGACAAGAGGGTTACATAGAAACATAGAAACATAGAAGTTGATGGCAGATAAGGACCGCAAGGCCCATCCAGTTTGCCCATTTCTTTTTTCTACCTTATAAATGTGCCATCGGGCTTTGCTCTGTCAGTGGCCTATCTATTCATAGTCATTTGTATTGCTCCCTTATGCCTATCCCATGCCTGTTTGAAGCCCTGCACTGTATTCATAGCCACAACTTCTTGTGGTAAGCCATTCCATGCATCCACCACCCTTTCTGTGAAAAATAATTTCCTCACATTCCCCCTTAATTGGCCCCCCTCTAATCTCATGCTGTGTCCTCTTGTCCTGCTACTTTTTTTATATTTAAACATGTTAGACTCTTTCACCTTGTTAATGCCCTAAGGTGTTTGAATGCCTCGATCATATCACCTCTCTCCCTCCTTTGCCAAAGGGTATACATATTGAGCTCTGTTAATCTGTCCTCATATGTCTTCTGATGCAGTCCCTGCACCATTTTGTTTGCCCTTCTTTGGACTCCCTCAATTTGGTTAATGTCCTTGTGAAGGTGTGGCCTCCAGTACTTCAGATGGGGCCTAACCAGTGTCTTGTAAAGAGGGATTATTACCTCCCTCTTATGACTTGTGATACCCCTACTAATACACCCTAACACCCCCCTAGCCTTGCTTACTGCTTTAGAGGTCTGCTTGGATGATTTCAGGTCATCAGTGATGATGATGCCCAAGTCTCTTTCTTCCTTTGTGACTGCTAGCAACTCCCCTCCCAGCCTATAGGTGGCTTCAGGGTTTCTCTTCCCTATGTGCATGATCTTGCACTTCTTTGCATTAAATCCCAGTTGCCACTCTTCTGACCATTTTGCTAGTTTATCCAGATCTCTTCTCATTCTGCCCACCCCATCTGGATCATCTACTCTGTTGCAGATCTTGGTATCATCTGCAAACAGACAAGTCTTACCCTCTAGTCCATCTGCAAGGTCACTAATGAAGATGTTGAAGAGGACTGGCCCCAGGTCTGATCCCTGAGGTACCCCACTTGTGACTTGCATCTCTTCTGACTGTATACCATTTACCACCACTCTCTGTTTTCTGCCCATCAACCAGTTTGCCACCCAGTTGACCATCTTCTGACCCACCCGAGCCTACCCAGCTTATTTATCAATCTTCTATGTGGAACAGTGTCAAAAGCTTTGCTGAAGTCAAGGTAGGCGACATCAACTGCTCCCCCTTGGTCCACCACTCTGGTTACCCAGTCAAAGAAATCTATGAGATTAGTTTGACAGGACCTTCCTTTTGTAAACCCGTGCTGTCTTGGATCCTGTGCCCCTATGGATTCTAGATGTTGCACTATCCTTTCCTTAAGGAGTGCCTCCATAATCTTGCCCACTACTGAGGTAAGACTGACTGGTCTGTGGTTTCCTGCCTCCTCCCTGCTACCACTCTTGTGGAGCGGGATCACATGAGCCCTTCTCCAGTCTTCTGGGACCTCTCCTGTGCTCAGACACTCACTAAACAGTTCTGCTAATGGCTCTGCTAGTTCCACCTTTAGCTCCTTAAGTACCCTGGGATGTATGCCATCATGTCCCATTGCCTTATCCACCCTGATCTTAGCAAGCTCTTGTAGGACCCTTTCTTTTGTGAAGGGAGTAATGCTCACCTCCCTCCCCCCTGTGTCCATGATGCTGAGCTGTGGGCCCTGCCCTACCTTCTCTTCAGTAAATACTGAGCAAAAGTATCTATTTAGGATAGATGCCTTTACAGGGTCCTCCTCCTCACATGCTTCCTTTTCTCCATTAAGCATAGCAATACCCCATCTGGACTTTCTCCTTTCACTAATGTATCTATAGAAAGTCTTGTCACCTTCTTTTACTGTTTGTGCTAGTGTTTCCTTGGTTTGGGCCTTTGCCTGCCTTACTGCCTTCCCTGCTTCCCTAAGGGAAGTTTGGTATGACCTTCTACCTGGAGATCTGTGATCCCTTCCTTGTTAGTCAGTACTAGATCTAGGATAGCCCTGTCTCTCATGGGTTGCTGCACCAGTTGTTTGAGGCCCTCCCCCTGCAGGGAATCCACTATGTGTCTAGTTCTGGCAGATGTTCCTGCCGGTATTGACCAATCTGTATCCAGCATGTTGAAGTCTCCCATTATCAGAACCTCCCCTTTAGCTGTCATGTTTTGTATATCTTCTAACAGTGATGTGTCTATGTCCTCTCCATGGTCTGGGGGCCTATAGACAACCCCAGTTCTTGTGGCTGTCCCATTTCCTGTTTCCAGGGTGAACCACAGTTCTTCTGGCTCCTTATGTGTTTTCTGAATCTCTGTAGCTTTGATATTTTCATTGACATACAGGGCCACTCCTCCCCCCCTTTTTGCACCTCGGTCTCTTCTGAACAATACATAGCCAGGTACTGAAGTCTCCCAGGTGTGGTTACTGGTAACCACGCCTCACTAATTGCTACTATGTCCAGTTTAGCCTCTGACATTATTGCCTGCGGTCTGGGATCTTATTTCCCAGGCTGTGAGCATTTGTGACACGATTTTCCATTGGCCAGATTTTGGTGTGTTAGTTGTTGGGTGAGGTTTGGCATTACCCCCAAAGGCCGTATGGGGAGACAAACCTTTTTCTTACCTGGTGATGCAAATGAACTGCAAACATGCTGAATCTCTGTTTGACCACTAGCTGAGGGGGAGGGTGTTCTTCCCATTTGACGTATGGGGTGCTGCACCCCTCTCCCCATTTGCTAGTTTAAATATTCTGCAAAGACATCAAACTTCTGCCCCAATGCACTGACTCCCTCCTTAGTCAGATGCAGTCCATCAAATTTAAAGAACTTTCACTCCCAGAACTGTTGCCAGTTCCCTACAAATCTGTGTCCTTTTTCCTGGCACCAACCCTTGAGCCACGTGTTTAGCTCCCCTATCTCCCCTTCTCTGACCTTCCGTCCATCTGCTCCCCTCTCCCAGACTGGCAAGATCTCAGAGAAAGAGATGCCCAGAGGAAATAGATGATAGTTTGTCAGCCAGCCTGGTCAGGTGTTCCTTGGTCTCCACAACTGACTGGCTGGCGAGATCATTAGTCCCTATATGTACTAGGACATCAGTGTTCTGTTCACTGTTCACAGTTATACGCTCAGAAGTTGGCACTTTGGGAGTAGAGGGCTGAGCGGGTTTGTGACAGATTTGGTTGGCAGTGGTGGCATATACAGTTTGGTGGTATAAGCTTTATTGTACAGTGTGTCAGCTTGAGACTGTTCAGCTCACTTAAAAAAAAAGAAAGGTAATGTTTTATTTTAAAAGGAAACAGAACTATATCCTTTGGCTTACAGTCAAGTTTCTATCCGTTTTATTTTTTTTTCTAAAGTGCCAGTCTGATTAGCAGTAGTCAGGAAAGATGGCGTCCAACTACAGCAAGCACACTGTAGAATACTTAAAGCAGTTGTGTGGGGACAGAGGAGTCCTGTTCGAGGTGACAGCCAAAAAGCAGAACCTCATAGAGGTCCTGATGGTAGCAGATACCCGGAGCAGTGAGTCACTGACCGTGACTGAAAAGGACAAAACCTTGAGTGTGGCAGGGCTAGTGGCCAGTGCTGTGTCCAGGTCCCAAGAGGAGGACAGCAGGGCCACTGTCAGTGAAGGGCCACAGCAGCAGGAGAAGGTCACCAGTATCCTGAATCCAGACGTACTCAGACTGCAAATTGAGTTGCACAGGATGGAACTGGAGGCAGAGCGACAACAGAGGGAGGCAGACTGTGAGGAGCATGAGCACCAGAGAGCTGCAGAGGAGAAGAGAGAGGAGTGAGAGAGCCGAGAGGCAGAGCGGGAACAGCAAGATGCAGACCATGAGGAGCATGAGCACGAGTGAGGTGCAGAGGAGAAGAGAGAGGAGTGCCAGAGGCAACACAAACTGGAAAAGATACGACTCAGACCAGTGGCACCAGAGCAGGTAAGTGGCTTGGGTTTAACTGGGACTGCAGGACTGGGTTACAAATTGAACTCCAAATTAATAGCTGAGTTTAAAGAGGGGGAGGACACGGATACCTTTTTAAATTCTTTTGAAAAAATGTGTATTCAGGCTAAAATTCCTACAGAGTCCTGGAGCTTCCAGCTATCCCCGCTACTTATTGGGAAAGCTCGGGATGCATTGGGTCAAATGGACAATGAGAACAGCAATGATTACAGCAAGCTAAAAGGTGCACTGTTAAAAAAGATTGAATTAACTGCTGAATCATACAGAGCTAAATTCTGTAAACTTGGGAGAAGCCCTGATATGAGCTATGAGGAGCTAGTCAGGAAACAATGTCAGTTTTTAAAACTGTGGGAAGGAATTGAGGCCAACTGTTTTGATAAGGTCGAAAGTGTGATTTTATTAGAACAGTTTTATTGGGCATGCCCAGCAGAGCTAAAAACCTGGCTAGAGGACTGAGATCCTAAAACAGTGCAAGAGGCTGCTGAACTCTCGGACTGCTATGCCAAGAGCAGACTTGTTCTGAGAGTGAATGGGGCAGGCGTGGCAGTGCAGAAAGGGAAACGTGTGCCTTCAGGGCAGCTAAAACCCTCACTGCCTCCACTGAAACCACTTAGCCCCAGGTTTCAATGAAAAGATTTCTCTGAAGTAAGAAATGCATGTAGGGTGTATAAAGAAACTGGGTATATTGCCAGACAGTGTCCCAAAAAAGTGAGCCATAATACACAACAGGGTGCTAGAAAAGAAGTGGGTTGTTTATGTGTCCCTGGGAGCATGCCAGTGAACATGAGGGAACACATGCACCCAGTCATAGCAAATGGTGTACAGATGCAGGGGTTAAGGGACAAGGGGCATCCCTGACCTTGGTAAAGGGGGATCTGGTACAGCCTGGTCAGCTTATACCCAATAAATATGTCACTGTACAAGGGTTTAACGGTGAAGAGAAAACATTGCCACTGGCTAGTGTTCTCCTAAACTGGGGTGAAACAGGGGGAACTGTGCAACAGGTGGCTGTAGCCAAAACATTAGCAGTGGATGTGATCCTGGGTAACAATTTTCAGCTGGGGATAGTATGTGCAGTTACCCGTAGCCAAGCGGCAAGGGAAAATTGTAGCTCCCTGAACCCCACAGAAACCAGTGTTGAAACCACTGAGAGGTTGGTTCCCCGGCCTATATCTCCAGATGGGGAGACTGATAAAAAGGGGTAGAAATTTCCCCAGTAGCAAGTTACCACACAGCTACAGAGGGTTACTCCAAAGAGGGAGGGTTACCCCTTGTCAGAGGGTTGGGATTGACAGTGATCCTGATGGCCCTGATACTAGTGCTAGGTACTCTAGTTTAGCAACTGAAAGGGACCTGTCCCATGCCTTGGAACTGTGTGAGGGCTTTGCAGCTGCTCAGAGGAGTGACCCTAGTTTAGAGAGCTGAGGGCTTGGGCAGACTCTGATGGAGCACAGGGAGGTGATGGCAGACTTAAGGTTTATTGGGAAAATGGACTTATGTATACTCAGGCAGTACAGACAGAGGGAGGGATGCTAGGCAGGCAGCTTGTTGTTCCCCAGGGGTATTGTGAGCACTTGTTCAAAATTGCACATGATATTCCCTTGTCTGGTCATCTGGGAATTGTGCACACTACGCAGAGGTCGGCCCCAAATTTCTACTGGCCTAACTTCACCCAGCAGGTGAAGGAGTATTGCAGGTCTTGTCACCGGTGCCAAGAAATAGGGAAGGTGGGCAAGAAAACCCATGCTGTACTGATTCCATTGCCCATAGTGGAGGAGCCATTCGAGAGGGTGGGAATGGATATTGTGGTTCCTTTAAAAACCCCAGCTCCTCAGGGAAGAGATTCACCCTGACTGTGGTGGATTATGCCACCCGGTACTCAGAGGCAGTCGCCCTATCCTCTCTGAGGACAGACAAAGGGGCAGATGCCTTACTTGTGATTTTCTCCCATGTTAGGTTTCCGCAGGAGGTAATCATCGATCGAGGGGGTTCCTTCATGTCAGACCTGATGAAGTGTTTAAGGGAGAAGTGTGGGGTGGTGCAGAGGTGCATGACACCGTATCACCCACAAGCCAATGGGCTTGTGGAATGATTCAGTGGTACCCTAAAGTCAATGCTCCGGGTGTTTGCCGAACAGTATGGGAGGGACTGGGAGAAATACCTTCCCCACCTGTTGTCTGCAGACAGGGAGGTACCCCAAGAGTCGACAGGATTTTCTCCCTTCAAACTCTTATGTGGACTCCAGGTACATGGGGCCCTAGACTTGATCTGGGAGGACTGGGAAGGCAAGCACGCCACCCAGGGAACTCCCATTGTGGATTATGTCCTTAGGTTTAGGGAAAGGCTGAAGGAGCTTATGGGGACAGCCCAGATCAACCTGGCAGCTGGCCAACAGAAACAAAAAGTGTGGTATGACAGCAGAACCAGATCTCGCTCACACATGGTGGATCAGGAAATCATGGTCCTTATTCTGGTCTGGATGAGTGGGTAAGACCGTACAAAGTGGTTAGGAAGGTATGTGACATGAACTACATTGTGGAGTTACCTGACCATAGACAGACAGAAAGGATGCACCATGTCAACATGATGAGGTCATATGCCAATAGGGCTGATATGGTGTTTGCGGTGTGTAGTCATGGGGAAGGGACGGATGAAGGAGACCCCCATCTGGACTTGCTGGAAGAGAGTAAGTGGGAGTCCTCTGTGGAGGCAGTAAAATTGTCTCCCCAGCTGACCCCGGGCCAGATCCAGAAAGTAAGGGAGGTTTTAACAGACTTTGCCCCCTTGTTTAGCACCAAGCCTGGACTAACCCCCTTAGTGACACATGATGTGGAGACAGGGACACAGACGTCCATATGGTGGACAGCATATCGGGTGTCAAACGCTCTGCAAAAGGAAATTAGGAGGGAAGTGGAGGAGATGCTGGATTTAGTGGTAATCCAGAGATCCCACAGTCCCTGCGCCTCACCCATAGTCCTTGTACCCAAGCCAGATGGCTCAACTCATTTCTGTGTAGACTATCGTGGACTGAATGTAGTCACAAAGTCAGACACCCACCCGATGCCCCGGACAGACGAACTCCTGGACAAGTTGGGGGGCGAACTACCTTAAGACCATTGACCTAACAAAAGGGTATTGGCAGGTAGAGTTGATGGATAGAGCTAGGGAGAGGTCAACCTTCACCACTCCGATAGGCTTATTTGAGTTTCAAGTAATGCTTTTCGGAATGAAGAAATCCCCGGCCACTTTCCAAAGCTTGGTGAACCAGGTGTTAAATGATGCTGAGGAGTACGTCGTGGCATACCTGGATGACATTGCCATCTTTAGTACCAGCTTGGAGAAATACCTATCCCACCTTAGAGAAGTGCTGGGCAGGATACAGAGGGCTGGGCTCACTGTTAAAGCTGAGAAGTGCCAGATGGCCATGGAAGAGGTGGCATACCTCGGGCATGTGGTAGGCCAGGGACAGCTCCGTCCTAACCAAATAAAAATAGAGGTAATCCAGGCATGGCCCAGACCAGAAACTTAGAAGCAGGTCAGGAGTTTTCTCAGGACAGCAGGGCACTATAGAAAATTTGTACCCAATTACAGTGCTCTGGCTGCTCCCATATCTGACCTGACAAAGAAAAGGATGCCCAAGAAAATTACCTGGGTCCCAGCCTGTGAGGAAGCCTTTTCCAAACTAAAGGAGGCACTGTGCAGTGCTCCTGTTTTGACAAGTCTTGACTGTAGTAAAACCTTTATAGTTCAGACTGACACCTCAGACATGGGTATTGGGGCAGTACTGAGTCAGATATCCAGCCAGGGGAAGGATCACCCAATAGCCTACCTGAGTAAAAAGTTACTTCCCAGGGAGCAGGCATACTCCACGGTGGAAAAGAAGTGTCTGACCATAGTGTGGGCCCTAAAGAAATTGGAGCCATTCTTATATGGGCAGCATTCTATGGTGTAGACTGACCACAATCCCCTGGTTTAGCTAACACAGATGGGGAAAAACAATGGTCGATTGCTAAGATGGAGTCTTGCTTTGCAAGGATATGACATGACATTCTACACAGGGCTGGAAAACAAAATCAGAACTCAGATGGGCTGTCCAGGGTCTATGAGGAGTGAACTGATTTGGGAAGCTCATCTCATGCAGGGGGATAGAGCCCCCAAATTCAGTCTAGTTGGGGAGGAATTGTCACACTTGGACAGCTGGTTCTGGTCCCTGTATCATTTTTTGTAAATATAAAAAAATGTGTGAAGGACTGTCTGTCAGGAGGAAATGCTATCTTGCTGAAATTGACACATCAACCCCCCCCAGGGATAAGTTCAAAGGACAGGAGGTAGTTTAAACTGCAGAGAGCTGAAATGCAATTACTTTGTCAATTTGCTTTGAAGCCAGGAACCAATATATCTATTTTATAATGCACTCAGAAAAATCCTTTGATTTGCACTAGGTGTCATAAGAAAAGGGGCCTAGGCATGTTGTTTTGGGTATCTTCCCAGGAAGCCAGAGAATTACATCAAAGAGGCTTTGATGTCTGGGTAAAGTAGGTCCCAGACTAAATTAGGCAAGTCCAATAAGCATTTGCTTGGAGTATAGAGTGAATTACATCAAATAGACTTTTGATGTTAGGGTAAAGCAGATCACAGACCTGTTTGGACTAATCACATAAAGAGAGGCGATTCATTATGTCTCCTATTATTTTTTTAAATATCTTAGTAGGACATCCTGGGTTATAAAATATAAATGTTAATACACCAAGGTGGAGTTAGGTGACCTCAGAGAGAAGGCCAGCCCAAGACTGCTTTTAAATATACTGAGCAGACCTTACAGAGATGACATTCATTTTCTGACTGAGAGAGAGAGGAACAACAAAGCACTGAAAGATTAAGAAGTAAGGAGACCTTAGATAAGACTAGTCTGAGTGTACGTGTTGTAGGAATTTGCACTTTTAAACCTGTTTTGTTTTAAGGCTGTATGTGTTGGGATATTTTGTTTCATATTTACTGTTTTGCTATTTTTATCTATTTTAAAGTAAAGATATATATTTTAAAAACAGAAACTGCATGGTGTGCCTTAAAACTTCTTTTTTTATAAGTGAAGCTTAGATGGTAATAGTTGACACTGTGCATTTGTTTATTGTGATACCAAATTGGGAAACAGAAAAGAGTTCTCTAGGTCCTACATAGAGTTCTAAGGGTTCATTTAGAAATACCTGGTTGGGTGCCCATAGGCAAAGATATCTGGCCCCCCAAAGACAGAATTATCTGAGCCTGATAATTGGGTATGCTAACAAGAAGTTATCAGTTTGAATCCCTCCAGAACTTGGGACTAAGGTGACTTGAACCCGCAAAACAGACAAGAGGGTTACCTTGTTCTGTTCACTGTTCACAGTTATACGCTCTGAGGTTGGCACTTTGGGAGTAGAGGGCTGACCAGCTGAGCAGGTTTATGACAATCAATTTGTACCCAAAGTGTACTAATCAATGGTAAATTGTGTGTGGTAGGCTCTGTCACAAGTGGTGTTGCACAGAGTTCAGTTTTGGGTCTCTTTGTTTCAGGCTTTTATTTCTGATCTCACCACACACTGTGTAGAAACGTAGAAAGGTAGAGATGTAGAAACATAGAAACACAGAAAAACAGAAACCTAGAAACATAGAAGTTGGTGGCAAATAAGAACTGTAAAGCCCATCCAGTCTGCCCATTTTTTCTACCTTATGAATGTGCCGGAGACCATTACTCTGTCAAAGACCAATCTTTTCATACTCATCTGTTTTGCTCCCTTATGCCTATCCCATGCCTGTATGAAGCCCTGCACTGTATTCATATCCACCACTTCCTGAGGTAGGCCATTCCATGCATCCACCACCCTTTATGTGAAAAAGAACTTCCTCACATTATCCCTTATTCGGCCTCCCTCGAATCTCATGCTGTGTCCTCTTGTCCTGCTATTTTTCTTATATTGAAACATGTTAGACTTTTTCACCTTGTTAATGCCTTGTAGGTGTTTGAATGTTTTGATCATACCACCTCTCTCACTCCTTTGCAATAGGGTATACATATCAAGTTCCATTAATCTGTCCTCATATGTTTTTTGGTGCAGTCCCTGTACCATTGTGGTTGCCCTTCTCTGGACTGCCTCCATTTAGTTAATGTCCTTGTGCAAGTGCGTCCTCCAGTACTGCATGCAGAATTCCAGATGGGGCCTAACTAGTGTCTTGTATGGTCCTGTCATATTACACCAGTGCAGCGCGAACTGCACTGGCTGCCAGTACAGTGGTGGATCACCTTTAAAGTTGGCTTGCTGGCTTTCAAAGCCCTACACAGACTGGGTCTGGACCACCTGAAAGAGCTCCTGGTCCCTTATTGCCCCAGGCAATCACTCTGCTCACCAGGTGAGGGGTTGCTAGAGATACCTAAGGTACATCTGAAATCTTCAGGGGCCAGAACATTTATGTTCATGGCTCCCACACTTTGGAATTCTCTACCTCATCGGTTATAGGAGTGCACAACGGTGGAGGGTTTTAAGCTGGCCCTAAAGACCTTTCTGTGGCACCGGGCATGTAGTTAATAATTAATTGATTAATGTGATTTTATGATGTTTGATTTTATGATTGTTTATTCAGATTTGTTTTTTGATTTTAAGTTTTACAGTGCCTTGGCATTTGAAAGGCACCTAAAAATAAAGATATTATATTATTATTATTATATTATTGTAAAGAGGGGTTATTACCTCCCTCTTATGACTTGCGATACCCCTACTAATACACCTCAACATCCCTCTAGCCGTACCTACTGCTTTAGTGGTCTGCTTGGATGATTTCAGGTCATCGGTGATGATGAAGCCCAAGTCTCTTTCTTCCCTTGTGATTGCCAGCAACTCCCCTATTAACTTAAAGGTAGCTTCAGGATTTCTCTTCCCTATGCGCATGATCTTGCACTTCTTTGCATTAAACCCCAGTTTCCACTCTTCTGACCATTTTTCCAGTTCATCCAGATCTCTTCTCATTCTGCCCACACCATCTGGATTATCTACTCTGTTGCAGATCTTGGTGTCATCTGCAAACTGACAAACCTTACCCTCCAGTCCATCTGCAATGTCGCTGATGAAGATACGAAAGAGGACTTGCTCCAGGACTGATCCCTGAGGTACCCCACTTGTGACTTGCATCTCTTCTGACTGCATACCGTTTACCACCACTCTCTGTTTTCTGCCCGCCAACCAGTTTGCCATCCAGTTGTTCAACTTCTGACCTACTCCGAGCCTGAGTAGCTTATTAATCAATCTTCTATGTGGAAGAGTATCAAAAGCTTTGCTGAAGTCATGGTAGGCAACATCAACTGCATCCCCTTGTTCCACCACTCTGGTTACCCAGTCAAAGAAATCTATGAGATTAGTTTGACAGGACCTTCCTGTTTTAAATCCATGCTGTCTTGGATCCTGTGCTCCTATGGATTCCTGGTGTTGCACTATCCTTTCCTTAAGGAGTGCCTCCATAATCTTGCCCATTACTGAGGTAAGACTAACTGGTCTGTAGTTCTCTGCCTCCTTCCTGCTACCACCCTTGTGGAGTGGGATCACATGAGCCCTTCTCCAGTCTTATGAGACCTCTCCTGTGCTCAGAGACTCACTAAACAGTTCTGCTAATGGCTCTGCTAGTTCCACCCTTAGCTCCTTTAGTACCATGGGATGTATGCCATCAGATTCCATTGCCTTGTCCACCCTGAGCTTAGCGAGCTCTTGTAGGACCCTTTCTCTTGTGAAGGGACTAGTACATACCTCCCTCCCCCCGTGTCCATGATGCTGCACTGTGGGCTCTGCCCTACCTTCTCCTCAGTAAATACTGAGCAAAAGTATCTATTTAGGATAGATTCTTTTCCTTGGTCCTAGTCTGCACACTGTCCCTTATCCCCTTTGATCTTAGCAAAACCCCCTCTGGACTTTTTCCTTTCACTAATGTATCTATAGAAAGTCTTGCCCCCTTAATTTACTGTTTGTGCTAGTGTTTCCTTGGTTTGGGCCTTTGCCTGCCTTAATGCCTTCCCTGCTTCCCTAAGGGAAGTTTGGTATGCCTCCCTATCTTTCTCCCGCTGCATTCCCTTATATTTCCTGAAGGCCAGCCTTTTGGCTCTGATCCTTTCTGCTACTGTTTTTGAGAACCAAAGTGGTTTCCTCCTTCTTTAGTTCTTGCTTTTCTCTGTAACACAATGGAATGTTACTTCAAGTATTGCATCCTTAATACTGGCCCATTTTGCCTGTACACCCTCACCTGTATTTCTTCTTGCCAGGGCTATCTTAACTCTGTTGTCCATCTTATCAAAGTTGGCTCCTCTGAAGTCCCATATTTGTGCCTTAGAATGGGATGATTTAGTTCTAGTGGACAAATTGAATCATACCATGTGATGATCACTGGTACCCAGGTGACCTTCTACTTGGAGTTCAGTAATCCTTTCCCCATTAGTCAGTACTAGATCTAGGATAGTCCTGTATCTTGTGGGTTGTTGAACCAGTTGTTTGAGGCCCTCCCCCTCAGGGAATCCACCTGGTCGATGTTCCTGCTGATATTGACCAATATGTCTTTGGCACATTGAAGTTTCCCATTATCAGAACCTCTCCTTTAGTTGTCATGTTTTGTATATCTTCTAACACTAATGTGTCTATGTACTCCCCTGGTCTGGAGGCCTGTAGACAACCCCATTTCATATGGGTGTCCCATTTCCTGTTACCAGGGTGACCCACAGTTCTTCTGGCTCCTTATGTGTACTCTGAATTTCTGTAGCTTTGATATTTTCATTCACATAAAGGGCCACTCCATCCCCCCTTTTTGCACCTCAGTCTCTTCTGAACAGTACATAGCCAGGTACTGAAGTCTCCCAAGTGTGGTTACTGGTAAACCATGTTTCGCTAATGGCTACTATGTCCAGTTTAGCCTCTGTCATTGTTGCCTGCAGGTCTGGAATCTTGTTTCCCAGACTGCGAGCATTTGTGTACTAGATTTTCCATTGGCCAGATTTCAGTGTGTTAGTTGTTGGGCGAGGTCCGGCGTTTCCCCAGTGCGTCATATAAGGAACTGGACATTTTACCTAGCCTGGTGATGTAAATGAACTACAAACATGCTGAACTTCTGTTTGACCACTAGCTGAGGGGGGGGGAGTGTTAGCCATCTTCGATGTATCGGGTGCTGCACCCCTCTCCCCATTTGCTAGTTTCAATATTTTGCAAAGATGTAAAACTTCTGCCCCAATGCACTGACTCCCTCCTTAGTCAGATGCAGTCCATCAAATTTAAAGAACTTTCACTCCCAAAACTGCTGCCAGTTACCTACTGATTTGTGTCCTTTTTCCTGGCATCAGCCCTTAAGTCACATGTTTAGATCCTCTCTCTCCCCTTCTCTGACCTTCCATCCATCTGCCTGCCTCTCCCAGACCAGCAGGATCTCAGAGAAGGAGATGCCAGATGAAATGGATGACAGTTTGTCTCCCAGCCTGGTCAGGTGTTCCTTGGTCTCCAAAACTGACTGGCTGATGAGAACGTTAGTCCCTATGTGCACTAGGAAGTCAATGTGTTCTTCTGCTTCCTGTACAATTTTAGCAATGCAGCCACTAATGTACCTGGGAGCCATCTGACCATTACCCCCCGGCTGGAGGTAGGTATCAACTCCCTGAATCATGGATTCTCCTAAGATCAGAAGTGTTTTGTATTTCCTTTTTGCTTTTTTTGTTTTGGTCCCTATTTTGGGTGAGTTTTGTTGCGCTAGCTCCTGTGCTGCAGTGTCCTGCTCTGCAGTGTCCTCTGCCCCTTTGTTTGATTTCAGCAATAGAGGAAGACACCTGTTTGTAGTTTTTATATGGTTTATGGAGATTATACATTGGAGAGCATTGAGTGATGGGGCACCCCATTTGCCCCTCCTAACCACCTGCCAAGCTCCCGGACCAACTACCCTCAGCAGTCGAGGTGCTTCAGTTGGATGTTTGGGAAATGGCGGGCAGTTCTTATAATATATTTCCTCCTGAATATGCTATTTGAGGCACGCAATCTCTGCCTATGCTGCCTGGAGCTGAGTCCATAGATCACCAATGGTCCAATATGTAGGATAGTGTCCTAAATCCTATATAACTGCCCTTTTGAAAAGTGTCCCATAGTACCTGCAGTTAATAATATCCATTTCAGATGAGTTGCTGGATTTATTACCTGGTCCGAGTAATTAGAAGGAGGAAAATGAAAGCAAAAGTTAGATTTTTGTGTTTTTGTTTGTTTGTTTGTTTTTGTATAACTTGTTATAACAAGTTAAATTACTTGTGCCCCTGTAAGTGAGGTCACTGTGTGGATACCCCTTTGATCTTCCCCTTCCTGCTTCTCTACAGGAAATGTCACAGCTCTGCTACCCTATAAAAGGAGTGTAGCATGGGGTGGTTGGGGATGGGGGTGGGTGGTGGTTGGGCCCTTCCCTGCCAAAAAAGAAGAACCATGGATGAAAGATACAAGGAGGTAAGAGCAGAAAGAATCAACCAACAACAAATGCAGTAGCCCTGAAAGCTTAGCCTAATGATAGATAAAACTATAAAGCACCACCTGTAATAATTTCACAGAAGATATAACCAGCAAAAAAACACTTTGCTACAGAGAAAATTAAAGCAGTAACAGAAGATATACCTTGCAAAAACAATTTGAATCAGAGAAGATTACAGCAGTAATCTGTAAGCACAAAACATTAACAAAGCTGAAGGCACATCCTGTAATAATGCAACAGAAAGTACACCCTGCAACAGCAGTTTGAATAAGAGAACAATCAAGCAGTAAAATGTTAGCAAAGGACAGTAACAAACCCTGTGAGTACAAAAGAAAACAATATCACACAGTAAATCTGCCTAGCCAAAAGAAGCCTTAATCTTTTTCTTTGCTCTGATAATGTTCCTTGCAATGTCTTTACAAGCAAGCCTAGAAGAAAAGAGCTCAGGTGAAGCTAGGTGCCTTTTCCAACAAACCTAGTCTTCCTCTGTGTGTCACTATCTATCAAATAAGCAGACAATGTTACGAATGGTGCTCCTTGTTCCAAATCTGGTTAGGTTAAGACACTGCAATGGGACTTAGATCACATCTCTGAATGGACTCTAAAATGGGTCATGAAACTTAATACAGGAGGTGGAGCAAGATGGCAGCAGTGGTGTGCCAGCAACTGTAGCTCTCTGAGAGAGAGCAGTCCCTTCAGTTTTGTTTAATGGAGAGCTGAGTTTATTTCTAATGGAGAGCTGTATTTGACTTACTGTTATTGTGGTAGCTTGCTTTGACCCAAGAACCTAAAATATTTAATGAGTCATGAAGTAGCTAGGAGTTCAGCCTGGGATTTTAGCATAGAAGCTATTTTTTTTTTATTTCTTAGTATAGAGTCCTGCAGTTAGCATGCACTTCTTACATGTTTGAAGTGTGGAAAGCTGTTGTCCGGTGACTGCTTCAGTCCATCTCGCTGTTACCAGTTAATGGAGGGTTCATCATGCACAGCAGCCAACTACAGAGCAACAACAGAATGAGATGGAATGGACTTGTTGCCTCATATCTGGAGGTGCTCTTTTCTTCGAAGGGGCAGACATCTATCGGTAGTTTTTCCATTCTATGGACAGTGTGCCCTCCAATTCTCCTGTCCTACTGGAAACAACATAAGGGGTCTTGATATTTGCAGAGGGTGCCTCTTTTCCATCAGCATTCAGATTTCTGGTTTGTTGGCTGGTTTGTCATCTTGGGGAATGCAGGCTTCAGATGACATCAGCCGTGTTCTACTTCCCAGCATCAGGAGAATGGAATTTCCTTTGCTGGGACTGTGTACTGTCCATAATCATTGACTCCACTTGTCAGTTCAGCGATCACTGCTCTGCCAGTGCTGTACCCATTGGATTACCTTATTTCTTAACTTGGACCCTCTGAGTGGATTGTCGAAGAAGGAGTTGGATGATTGTAAGGACTTAAGACTGTTGAGTTGCTGTTTTATGCTATCTTTCAGCTTTACATTAATAACTATCAATCTAGTTTACAACTGTTGGCCCTATTGTGAAAGGACCATATGAACTGATTGAGCTCTGCAGGTTGCTCTCCTAGTTTTAGAATTTTAAGTTTTGTGTTTCTTCTTTTTGGTTGGATTTTGTGGCGGTGTTTTGGGGGTATTGTGGAGATGTAAGCAGGGGTGTGGGGGTTTGTTCTGTCTTAATGGATGTGTGTGTGTGTATGTGTGTGTGTGTGTGTGTGGTATGACTGATTAGATTTGTGTATAGTATTTGTGTGAATCTTTGTGTGTCTGGAAGTGATCAGCTGTTAATTGGGGCTCCCCAGCTAGGATTGTATGTGTCTGGGAAGTCAGGGGTCAGGGGCGTGCCAGGATTGTGTATGGGTGTCCCAGCTTTTTGATGTGAGGCCATTTTCTGACCTCCAGGTTTCCATCATCACAGCTCGTTGCTGTCAGGAGGATGGAATTAGGAGGCTTCGTACTGGTCGATTTTGGCAGGGCACCTCATGCACGTTGGCCAAGGGAAGGATTCAGGTTATCATGTGCAGAAGGCATCTTGGGTGTTGGAAGAACCTAGGGAGAGGCCAGACATGTTTGGTTCATGTCCCCAGGGTTTCTACTAGACTGAGTGGACTGGTATCCAGAAGGGCTTCATTACTCACCAATCCCCTGAAAGTAGTGCTTTGCAATGCCAGATCGATTAGGAGTAAGATTGCAGCCATAGTGGACTTAGTCTCCTCAGTTGATCTGGCCTACATTACCAAGACCTGGGTGGGTGAGGATGCAGGCCCGGTTTTAGAGGTCGCTGTCCCCCCTGGATACTCAGTGATGCACTGCCCCAGAGTGGAATGCAGGGGTTGGGGAGTGGCCATCTGTTTTAGATCTGAGCTTGGATTCACTGTGCACCAGGTGGGAAGGACGAGTTCTTTTGAATGTGTGGCTGTATGTGGGGGTCCAGGTGCAGGCTGCAGAATTCTCTTGGTTCACTGCCCCCCTGGGGTGGCAGGGAAATTCCTGCAGGAGGTAGCTGACTTTGTCATCGGTGAGATGTTGGAGTCCTCAGATGTTTAGTTCTAGGGTATTTTAGTGTCTGGGCCAACTATGAATCTTCTAGACTAGTGTACGTCCTCCTCCAGATGATGTCATCTCTGGGCCTGCCACAAGAAGTTTCTTCTATGATCCACCATTGAGGCCACATTTTGGACTTGGTCTTCTCTTTTGGGCTTGAGATTAATAATCTCAGGCCTGATCAGGTCATTTGGTTCAATCATTGCACTGTGGAATTCTCACTCAGGGCACCCCTGTGAGCCCTCCCCCTGCAGAGATGGTCAGTTACCACTCTTTGAGGGGTTTGAACCTGTAGGGAATTCTGGCAGTGGCAGATCTACCTAGTGTGAGTAATGCATGTGAAGAGGGTACAGGTGAAGCTGTAGCCACCTATAATAGGGTGATGTTGGCTGCACTTAACTCTCTTACACCAGTCTGTGTAAAACCCAATTCCTCTCACTTGAGGTCCCCATGGTTTGATGGTGAGCTCAAGGTAGTGAAGATTTTGGGTTGGAGGTTAGAGCGCTGCTGGCGGATGTCCAGGCTGGGGGTGGACAAAATGGCCCTGTGCTCTCACTATGTTGAGTATCAGTGGGTAATCACCCTCAAGAAGGCAGAGTTCCTGTCCAGGGAGATTGCTGCTGGGAAGAACCAAACAACAGTGCTATTTCAAACTGTGGATAGGCTGTTAAACCCAGACTGTCTACAGCTGGAAAAAAACATTTTCAAACTGACTTTGTGAAGAGTTTGCTCGATTCTTCCTGGACAGGGTGTCTACCATCCAGCAGAGCATTCTGCCAGTGTGCCATGCAGTGGCTGACAGTGATCACCTTGGATGTTTGAAGAACACTTTCCCTGGCTGGGAGGAGTTTAAACCAGTGGTGGTAGCTGAGGTCACTGAGGTTGCCCGCAGGCTGAAGCACACATATTGTGAACTGGACCTATTGCTAACACGTTTCTTGATGGCATGTGTCGACACTATTGGCCCGGTGTTCATCTTGATTGTATGGTGCTTGATCTCAGAAGGGGTCTTCCCAGATGCCTTGAAGGAGGCACTGGTTAGGCCTCTTCTAAAGAAAACATCTTTAGACCCTGACGTCAAGTTGAAATACCGTCCAATCTCCAAACTCCCTTTTTTTAGAGAAGGTTGTTGAGAAGGTTGTGGTTGAGCAGCTCAATGAACATTTCATGACCTTTGACCTGTACAAACCCCTCTAGTCAAGTTTTCAGGTGAGGCATAGCATGGAAGCAGCTTTAGTTTTGGTGCATAATGACCTCCTTTCGGCCCGAGATTGAGGAGAAGGGACAATTCTCATTCTCTTTGATCTCTCCTCAGCATTTCACATGGTAGACCATTGAGTGTTATTTGACCACCTGAGGGAATTTTGTGGACTCACCAGCACTGTCGCAAATAGGAGACAAAGGATAGTTATGGGAAATTTCTCCTCCCCAAGCTTCCTATCATGTGGAGTACCTAGGGGTTGGTCTTGTCTCCAATGTTGTTTGCCATGTATATGCTGCCCCTGGGAGAGCTTATTAGGAAATACAGTTTAGGTTTTCTTTGCTATGCTGATGATACCCAACTATATCTTTCTTTTGCCCCTGGAGCGCCCAATGCAGTGGAAGTGCTGAACAGCTGTCTCACTGAGATCAATGACTGAATGCCTTCCAGCTGGTTGCTACTTAACCCCAATAAGATGGAGGTACAGATGGTAGAGTCAAACAGAAGGTGTAATAGGATGGCCTCAGGAGCAGTAACAGGGTTACTCCTGGGTTCTGTGCCATTGAAGGAATTCTCTAGGATGCACGATCTTGGTGTGACCTTTGACAGTGAACTGGCATTTGAATTTCAGGTGTCATCGGTTGTCTGGACCAGTTTTATCATCCTAGGAATATTGCCAGGATCAAGTCCCTAGCTCCACCCATGGACCTCCCCACCTTGGTACATGCCTTCATAACATCCAGGCTTGATTATTGTAATCCACTCTACTTTGGGTCCTCAGGAGGTAACATCTGCAGGCTGCAGAGAGTGCAGAATGCAGCTGCCAGATTGTTAACAGGGTAGTCTAAATACTGCCATATTACCCCATTGCTGCATTAACTGCATTGGTTGTCAGTCAGATGGAGGATCCTCTTCAAGGTGGGCTTGCTCATCTTTAAGGCCATACATGGGCTGGGTCCTGGATACTTGTCAGACCTTCTGATGCCTGCTGTCTCGATCAATTCCCTCCGTTCTTCCTCTAGGGGCCTCCTTGAGATTCCCAAGACGAGGCTTAAAATTGCCAGCAACAGAGCATTTAGTGTCGCTGACACCATCCTGTGAAATTCAATTCCTCCATCTGTAAGGGAGGCCCCCTCAGTCAAAGTATTCAAGGTCCATCTCAAGACCCTCTTGTTTAGTCAGGCCTTCTCTGACACTGGTTAGTTTACTTCAGCGAGACAGCTTTATACTGATTGCTGCTATTTTTTCATTGTATTTAGATGGTTTGTTAGTTATTAATATTTACTTATGTATCTGTTCTATTTAAATTGGATAGCTGTATTTTGTATTTTGTGCATGGTGCCCAGAACCTTTGGGACTGGACGACTGAAAAATAACAATTGCCTTGCCTTGCCTAAGTGCAAAGTCAAGCACTTAGGTATCAACAATCCCATGTCTACTTATACTTTGGGTAATAACATTTTTCACACAACATCTGATGAAAGAGACCTAGGCATTATTATATCTAATGACTTAAAGCATTCTGAGCATATAAAACAAGTTATCAACAGAACTAATAAGGTCATATGGTCTATAAAACGTAATATTAAGTCTTGGGACAAAGCTATCATGCTTACCTTATATTGTGCTGATGCCAGACCCCATCTTGAATTTGCATCTCAGCTGCGTGCCATTTAAAAAATCACACTGTATACAGTTGGAAAGGGTATAACAAAATGTCACAAAACACATAAGAGGATTGTTTAACACATCATATCCATCTAGACTATCAACACGCAATCTTATGTCACTTCAGACCCATTGACTCAGGGGGGATTTACTGTTCTTCTTTATGTAATCGGCCATCCATGGTTAATGACTGAACTCAGTTTGGCATTTACAGATTGTACATATGAAACCAGTGGGCATCCCCTGCAACTTACAGGGAGAAAATTTCATTATATTTTCAGAAAGAAATTTTTACTCTCTTAGAGTAATTCAACAACGGATTAAACTACCACTGGATACTGTAATAAGTAAAACTAAAAATGAATTTAAGAGAAAAGTAGATACTTTTCTAACCTCTGGTAAAACGCTGGTATATTACTCTGTGTGAATTATCAATCAATCAATCAAAATCTTTATTTATTCAGGCGAACATCATTGAGCGTAGCTCATTTACAAGATGGACCTGAGTGGTCATACAAAGAAGGATACAAGTATTGTACAAAGACATGAGAATAACATAACATTAATACAATCAAATAGATGAGAGATATATACAAAAATTTACAGATATACAAGGCACAGTAACAATAACTTACACCTGTAAAAGTGAAGAGGACATTCAATATAGAAGGGATAATATTCAGATAGTAGGCTTCTATAGGCTTTTTATATGAAGTATGATAACTGACTGGGTAGAAGAAGGAAACTAAACATAGTGGATTACAGAAGGAGAGGTGGAGGTTGGGTGGGAGACTAGGCCTTATGGAAGCAGTTGCACAGTTCTGGGAATAGGGTGTGTATAATTTTTGAAGGATAATAAGGGTAAGAGGGTATTCAGATTCATAGATTTTGGAGTGAGTTCCAAATAAATGCTAGGAATAGCTGATAGCAGCCCTCCCAAACCGGGTGCAGGTATTGGGAATCTTTAGCATAATGAGCTTATTGATCCTTAAGGTGTATGGCCTGGATGTGATTCGGGTGAAACAGTCTGAGATATAGGAGGGGAGTTTGTCTGATAAAGCTTTAAAGATCCAGATTGCAGGCTTCTTTTTTCTTCTGTGCTGTAGGGATGTCCAATTGACTGCCATGTAAAGAGAGCAATGATGGGTGTTGGAGAGAAGGTCTGTAATAAATCTAATGGCTCTATGATACAGGGTGTCCAGCTTATTTAAGAGGGAGAGGGAGCAATGGCCGTAGAGGAAATCAGCATAGTCAATGAGAGATAGGAATGATGCCTGGATTAATCTTTGTTTGGAGTCTCTGGTAAGGTAGTATTTTATTCTGCAAAATAGGCCAAGTCTTTGTCTCAACTTTTTTAGTAGTTATTCAACGTGTACAGAGTAGTCAAGCTTATTGTCAATCCAGACTCCAAGATATTTGAATTTATCCACAAATTCCAAATTTTCTCCAAATAAGGTGGATAAATGTGGGGTGGTGAATGATGGGGTAATGGAAGAGCAACTCTTGGTGGCAAAGAACATAGCTTTTGTTTTTTTGGCATTTAGAAGTAGTTTTTTTTCCAATAGGTTGTGTTGTAGGATGGAGAATTCTGACTGTAACAGTTCACAGGCTTTTGATGGTGAGAGATTGCTGACATATAATACAGTATCATCAGCAAGCAGGTGAATGTTAGATTGGGAGAGGTTGGAATCAATGTTATTACTATAAATGGCAAAGAGGATGGGGCCCAGGATAGAGCCTTGAGGTACACCTCTTAGCAGTGGTTTAGAGGTAGATAGGTAATTTCATTTTACCAGTTGTAACCTTCCAGAGAGATAGCACCTAAACCAAATGAGAGAGAGTGAATCAAGGCCTACAGAGCTAAGAGAGGAGTTAATGAATCATGATCCACTGTATCAAATGCTTTACTCAAATCCAGGAACACAGCACAGGTACTATTCTTTTTATCCAAGGCAGTCTGCCAATCGTTAGTGACTTTGGCTAAGGCAGAGATGGTGCTATGCATTGATCTAAACCCAGATTGTGCTGGATTTAGGAAGTTGTTGGTGTCCAGATAGGCCCTTAACTGTGAGTTTGCTAATTTTTCAAGCATCTTGGACAATACCGGTAAGATGGAAATGGGCCTGTAATTGTTAAGGTCCATGGGATCACCTGATTTAAGTAGTGGAACTACTTGAGCTGTCTTCCATATAGAGGGGATGGAACCAGTAGCTAGGGAAAGATTGAAGAGATGAGTGAGGGGGGCAGCTAAGGCGTGCAGTGCTACTTTAAGAAAGTAGGGATCCAGGGAGTCTGCACCTGCACTCTTAGATGTGTCTAAATTGGACAGGAGGTCTTCTACTTCTTTTAAGGATATTGGTTCGAAGGAGAATGTTGAGGCAGCCTTTTGGCCCACAGTGGATTGAAGGTTTAATGATGATCTCAAGAGATTTGCAGGTGAAGAGTCAAAGGCTAGGCCAGCTGTAGTGAAATGGTCATTGAAGGCATTTAATATTTCTTGCTTGTCAGTGATTTCAATGTCACTTAGCAGCAATTTGGAGGGTAAGGCAGGGCTAGCTAGTATAGGAGTATTTCTGGGCTGTATAAGCCTAATCTCTCCTTATTTTCCTAAGTATGAATTGTTGGTTCCCTACTGGAAGGATTAAGGTCGTCTCCATAATAGAGTTCAATATCCACCCAGGCTGGCCCTAAGTTCCCAATCTAGTCAAAGTCCTCCTACTTCCACCATGCCTTTAGCCAATTGTTGAAATCCCTAGTGTTGAGTGCCCTTCATTCTTCTGACTGTAGACAGGTAACACCTTGGCTAATAACGATGCATGCTACCTGCTTAAGGCCAGTACCCAGCTTCTGGAAATTACTTGACAATCGGACTAGCTTCCTCCCATTTTTCACAAGTGAACACATTGTGCTGCATCTAATACACTATTGGTAAACATAAAGTTGTATCTAATACACAAATTGCAAACATAAAGCTGCTTCTAATACACTAACTGCAAACATAGTGCTGCATCTAATACACTAATTGCAAACATAAAGCTGCATCTCATACACTGATTACAAACAAAAAGCTTCTTCTAATACTTTAACTGCAAACAGAATGCTGCATCTAATACACTAACTGTAAACCTAGGGCTGGATCTAATACACTAACTGCAAACATAAATCTGCATGTATTAAACTAACTGCAAGCACAGTGCTGCATCTAATACAATAACTGAAAACATGAAGCTGCATATATTACACTAACTACAAGCATAGTGCTGCATCTAATACACTAATTGTAAACATAGTGCTCTATCTGAAATGCTTAGTGCAAATCTAACACAATAATGGCAAACATAAAGCTGCATCTAATAAACTAACTGAAAATACAGTATAAAGTTACATCTAATAAACTAATTGCAAACAGAAAGATGCATCTAATACACTAACTGGAAACCTAAGGATGCATCTCATACACTAATTTCAAACATAGTGCTGGTTCTAATACATTAATTGGAAACATAGTACTACATCTAATGCACTAACTACAAACATAAACCTGCATGTATTACACTAACTGCAAGCACAGTGCTGCATCTAATACATTAATTGTGAACACAGTGCTGCGTCTAAAATGCTTAGTGCATATATAACACTGCATCTAATACACTGACTGCAGACCTGGGACTGTTTCTAATTTGCTAACTACAAACATAAAGCTGCATGGACTACACTAACTACTAACATACAGCTGCATCTAATACACTAGATGTAAACATAGTACTGCATCTAACACACTAATTCTAAACATAGTGCTGGATGTAACACATTAATTCTAAACATAGTGCTGGATGTAACACACTAATTCTAAACATAGTGCTGGGTGTAATACATAAGTGCTGCATCTAATACACTAATTCTAAACATAGTGCTGGATGTAATACAATAATTCTAAACATAGAACTGCATCTAATATACTAATTCTAAACATAGTGCTGGATGTAATACACTAATTCTAAACATAGTGCTGGATGTAACACAATCATTCTAAACATAGTGCTGGATGTAAGGCACTAATTCTAAACTTAGTGCTGGATGTAACACACTAATTCTAAACATAGTGCTGGATGTAACACACTAATTCTAAACATAGTGCTGGATGTAACACACTAATTCTAAACATATTGCTGGATGTACTACAGTAATTCTAAACATAGTGCTGGATGTAATACACTAAGTGTTTATTTATGTATTTATTTATTTAACGATATCAGAACTGCAAATCTTTGAGTCAAGGACTCATTTACAAAGGCTCCTCATCAAGGTACAGAGACAAGTACACAATCAGTCGCAGGTACAGAACAGTTTCAGTGAAAACATAAAAGGAGAGTATAGATTTTCTATACAAGTATGTACATAAGAAAGCTTAGGGTAAGATTCTGTACAAGGTGGCAGCTAAGCATAAATGCATGAAACAACATTTATCATGAGTTTTGTTTTCATAAGCAATTAAAGGTTGCATGGGAGATCTAGTGAGGCAGTGTCCAAGTATTTATGTGCAGCTACAATAGTGGGTGATGACCAAATGGAGCCTAAGGGCAGTTTTAGAAAGGCAATCCTTTGTATTGATGAGATATCAGCAGGAAGGGAGTTGAACCAGGATGGGGTTCGGCAAAGAAATGATCTTTGGTCCAGTGATGTCCTAACTCTGATCACTTGAAAGGACCTTTTGTGGGAGCTGCAGGTGGAGACAGTAGAGACAGATGGGCTGAGTACAGTAGATAGACCAGGAGGCATTGAGCCAGCTACTGTTTTCTTGGTGAAAAGACACGGTTGGTAGTGCAATCTCTCATCAAAGATGAGTAACTCTGCTTGTGCATATAGTGTGCAGGTATGAGTGAGTGAGTCTGCTGGCACCCATAAGTACCCAGCAGTTCTTGTTCAGAGCCATTTTGGTTCTGTTCAGTTCAGCTTTGTCTGCTGAGCCATACACTAGTTGTCCATAGTCCACTAGGGAGAGGACTGAGGAGGTGATAGCCAGCCTCAGGGCTTCATGGGGGAGGCACTTCTTGTGGCGGTAGAGCAGGCCAGCATGTGAGTTTATAGCAGATGCAAGGGTGCCGAGTGGTCATGGAAGAAGAGGACAGTGTCAAAGGTAATGCCTAGATATTTATAGGTACTGGATCTTTCAAGGAAAAGGAGTGTACTAGACATGACTCAAAGGGGGATGTCCTTGTGCATGTTATGATTTTATGAGAAAAGCATAAGCTTAGTCTTCTTTAGATTGATTACTAGTCTTCAGTCCAGGAACCAGGTTTCAGCCTGGTTGAAGGCATTTTGGAGGGCACTTTGGAGGTGGACTGGGACCTGGTGGGATGAGAAGAGGACTGCATCATCTGCGTAAAGAAGTATTTTTTCAGAGGATGATTTGGGGAGCATGTTTAAGTAAAGACTAAAAAACAGTGGGCCAAGGATCAAGCCCTGTGGACCTGCCAACTGCCGGAGAGGGTGCTATTGATTTTCGCACACTGTGAATGGGAGGCGAGGTATTTGGTGAACCAGGCCAGGAGGCCTTGTGAGAGACGTAGTTGAGATAGGGTGGGTATGAGAAGTGGGTGTCTGATGGTACTGAAAGCTTTCGATTGGTCAACGTAAACTGCACCTGTGAGGAGCCCTTTATCAAGGGCTGTGTGTAAATAGTTGAAAAATTCAAGGAGGGCAGTGGAAGTACTGTGCCCCCTGTGGAAGCCCTGCTGCTCCGCACAGAGGAGATTGTGTTTGGAGAGGTAGTCTGTTAGCTGGTCTGCTACAATCTTTTCTAGGGCTTTTGGGGGGGATCAATATCCGTTTGTGGTTTCTGGGGAAGATACAGTTCCTGCCTTTGTGTATAGGAGTGACCACAATGGTCTTCCAGACAAGCGAGAATTGGCCAAGGCAGAAGGAGCGATTGAGAAGGTTGGTGAGGGGTACAAGCACTACATCAAGAACAAGTCATAGGAGCTTGAGGTCCAGGGTGTCATTACTGTGGTTAGTGCCATTGGACACTTTGAGCAGGTAGGGTTTGGCTTCATTTGGAGAGAGGTCCCAGAAGTTCAAAGGTGGGTAGGAGAGATAGATGGGGAGGTAGGCAGGAGCAGGGTTGAAGAAATTAGTGGGGAGAACTGTGTTGAGGTCTGTGAAGGTGACCTTGAGACCATCTGCAATAGCTTGTGGGTCTGTGGAAAGCAAGTCATTGACGTCAAGTTGGGCCGGGGAGGTGATAAAGTTTTGCCATTGAGCTCCTTTATATTGTCCCAGAACTAACGGGCAAAACCCCCATGTGCAGGCAAGGGTGGACTTGTAGTGTTCTGATTTTGCCTTACAGATGGCCCAGGTGCATTTGTTGCATGCAGCACTGTACGCTTGCCTGTCTGCGGGCTTGCCAGATTCTAGAGCCTTGTGCCAGAGGTTGTCTCTGCTCTGCAACTGGTTGATGAGGGAGGGGGTAATCCATATGGAGTCATGTCTCTTAAATTACCAACATAGTAATGAGAGCAAAGATGTCACATGCGACTTTAAATGAGTGGACAAAGTAGCTGAAGGCAGTGTCAATGTCTGGTGTTAGCTTAAGCAGGGTCCAGTCCTAGCGGGCCATGTGCAGTCTGAGTTGGGCCATTTTGCCAGGTCACAGGCAGTGCTGGAGAGTAACATTTGGCACTGGTCTGTTCATTTTACAGGACCAGGAGAGGATGATGGGGGAGTGGTCACTTAGTGCTTTGGGCAGAATGGTGATGTCAGTGATTTTATTGGTCAGTTCAAGAAGACAATGTCCAATAGTGTGACGGTGCCATTGGTAGGGTGGGGCCAGATGGGGGAAACAACTAGCTGGGAGATGTCATGGGCTGCTATAGCATCTTTAGCATGGGAGGCAGAGCTGGGAAGCCAGTTGATATTTAAGTCTCCCGTAGTGATCTGTTTCAGTTTGCTGGGAAGGTTGGCGAGGTGTTGTAGTAGTGACTGAAGTGTAGGGTTCTAGTGATGTTGGGTGATATAAGCAACAGTGATTATTAGTGGTGCTCTGGAGCAGCCAGGGGTGATTTTAAGGTAGAGAGCCAGGACTCCATGCTCCAGCTGGAGGGGAGGGCAAGCCCTTGCAGGATAACATGGCGGTATATGGCAGAGCTTCCTCCATGTTTCCCTACTCTATCATACCTGAAGAGTGTGTACCCTGGCAGGGCAATAAAGGAATCCAGGGTGGACTTGGATAGCCATGTTTCAACTAGTGCTAGGACATCTGACTGGTGCTGGGCAATCCATCCCTGAAGGTTGGTGAATTTCTTAAGGAGACTGCATATGTTTATTGAAGCCAGGCAGAGATCAGCTGATGTTGAAGGGTGGCTGGGGTTAGCTGTGGCTGGGCCTGGGTTAGGGTGGATGTTGCTCAATAGCAGGAGGAGGAGGGAGATGAGCCTGAAGAGTGTGAAGTGTTGTCTTTGGCATGTAAGTGGTTTACTATGTGTGGTCTGTCCCCAATGGGAGATAGGGAGGGAACAGAGTGCTGGGATGGCCAGGTAGAGTGGGGGCCAAGGATAGTCAGGGGTTGGAGGAGGCTGGGAGAGATGAGCTGGGGAGTGGTTGGGTGGTGTGTGAGTGCAGGTGGGTAGGCAAGGGTATGGTATCTGGGGGGGAGAGGAGTTGCCATTGTGGAGAAGGGGAAGGACAAGCAGTGCCAGATGGGTGGGTGCCTGGACCAAATAACTGATGGCCATGTTTGGAAAGTTTTAAAGGGGATAGGGTTGCTTTCAGATATGTGCCAGCCCCTTGGAGCAGTGGCAGGGACACAGGCCATGGTGTGTGGGGTACAAGGTTTGAAACCCAGGGTGGGGGCATGGTTTGGACCTACGAATAATGGGTTAGTAAGGTAGCAGAGCCCATGAAATGTGTGGTGAAAGGAGGAGATTAGAAAGGCTAGGAGCGACCCCTAGGGGACACTAAGAGTAGTGCACATGGAGGACTGGAGAGTGGGGTCTGAGAGAGAGGTGGTGGAGTAGAGAGAGTCAGGCTGAGAGTGGATGGGGGAAGCAGAGGAGAATGTGATAGCAGAGAGCAGGTGGAGGTGTAGAGATGGCAAAATTGTGAGTGGGTGGGGAAATACAGGGAAGGAGAGCAATGCGTTGTAGTGCCACCTAGAGATGGGAACATATAACCTGCAAAGAGGACAGCATGGACTTAGTAAATGACTGACAGGAAGCCACATGATCAGAGGAGTCCTTAAATTAAGGAATACCCTGGGATGGGAGTGTAGCTGGGGCAGGATAACACTTCTCTCAAACAGAGCACTTCCAAGGGGGGATCCAGTTACCTTTAAGGGCTCTGGCAATTTGAACATTGTTCCCAGGTAGGAGATCTGTTGTGTGTGCTTGGGAGAGGTGTCCCATGGCCTAAATTGAAGAACAGAACAAAGAGTGTTATTAGTATGCAGTGGGAGGAAGGCTGGGGATGCTGCAAACAGACCAAACTCTAGTGTGCATGTGCAGACTACGGGCCGTTGTTGTGCATGCTTTTACTATAAGTGGAGGAAGGTAACAACAATAGCCTGAGTTTACTGAGAGATGCCAGCCATGAGGTGGGCCTGTAGTAGCAACAGCTAGGCATGTAAGCAGCCAGTAAAGCAGTATCAGAAGCAAAAGTTAGGCAGGATTGAAAACACAGAAACTTAGCAAACTGCTGTAATAAATACATGCTATGCTGTACTGTCTGCTATAGAGATAACGCATCAATTGCCTTACAAGTAACACTGACCAAACAGTAGTCGCTAGCAAAAAACAGATGCTATGCAGTAAACAGATTAAGCAAAGGCATCCAGCTGTAGTAGGCATTGAACAAAGCAGGCAGTCTGCACACAGGAGATCCACTGGGCGGTGTGTCCCTTAAAGTTCCTGCTGTGGTGTGGCTAAAACCCAGGAAGCAGGGAGTGTAATTTGCCCAGGAAAATCAATCAGTCACAGTAGGAGACATAATTGCAAACCATGCTGCATCTAAAACACTTAGAGCAAACATAAAGCTGCATCTAATAAACTGACTGCAAACATAAAGCTGTGTGTACTACAATAACTGCTAACATGAAGCTGCATCTAATGCATTAATTCTAAACATAGTGCTGGATCTAATACACTAATTGCAAACATAGTGTTGCATGTAATACATTAACTGCAAACAGTGCTGCATCGAATACATTAATTGCAAACATGAAGCAGCATCTAATACACTAACTGTAAACATAATGCTTCATCTGACATACTAAGGACAAACACAATGCTGAATCTAATACACTAAATTGAAATGTACAACTGTATCTTATACACTAATTGCAAACATAATGCTCCATCTGATATACTAACTGCCAACATAGGACTGCATCTAATACATTAACTGCAAACATAAAGGTGCATGTACAACACTAGCTGCTAACATAAAGCTGCTTCTAATACATGAATTGCAAACATAATGCTGCATTTAATACACTAGCTGCAAACATAAAGCTACATCTCATAAACTAATTGCAAACATAAAACTGCTGCATCTAATACATTAACTGCAAACATAATGTTGCATCTAATATGCTAACTGCAAACTTAAAGCTACATCTCGTAAACTAATTGCAAACATAAAACTGCTGCATCTAATACATTAACTGAAAACATAAAGATGCATCTAATACACTAACTGCAATTAAAAAGCTACATCTAATACACTAACTGCAAACCTAGGGCTGCTTCTCATTCACTAATTGGAAACAAAGTGCTGCATCTAATACACTAATTCTAAACATAGTGCTGGATCTAATACACTAATTGGAAACAGTACTACATCTAATACACTAACTGCAAATGTAAAACTGCATGTATTACACTAACTGTAAGCACAATGCTGCATCTAATACACTAACTGCAAACATAATGCTGCATCTAATACGCTAACTGCAAACATAGGGCTGCATCTGATATACTAACTGCAAACATAGAGCTGCATCTAATATACTAACTGCAAACATAAAGCTGCATCTAATACACTATTTGCAAACAAAAAGCTGAATCTAATATACTAATTGCAAACATAGTGCTGCATCTAATACACTAATTCTAAACATAGTGTTAGATCTAATACATTAACTGTAAACAAGGCTGCATCTAATACACTATTTGCAAACATAAAGCTGCATCTAATACACCAGTTGCAAACATAAAGTTGCATCTAATACATTAACTGCAAACATAATGCTCCATCTAATACACTAATTGCAGCTATAGTGCTGCATCTAATGCATTAAGTGCAAACATAAAGCTCCCTCTAATACAATAATTGCAAACATAGTTCTGTATCTAATACACTAAGTGCAATCATAATTCTTTATCTAATACAATGACTGGTAACATAAAGCTGCATCTAATATACTAATTGCAAACATAGTGTTGCATGTAATACACTAATTATAAACATAGTGTTGGATCTAATACATTAATAGTAAACAAAGCTGCATCTAATACATTAATTGCAAACATAATGCTGTATCTAATACACTAACTGTAAACATAGAGCTGCAGCTAATACACTAACTGCAAATATAAAGCTGCATCTAATACACTAACTGCAAATATAAAGCTGCATCTAATGCACTATTTGCAAACATAAAGCAGCATCTAATACACTAGTTGCAAACATAAAGTTGCATCTAATACATTAACTGCAAACATAATACTGCATATTATACACTAATTGCAACTATAGTGCTGCATCTAATGCACTAAGTGCAAACATAAAGCTGCCTCTAATACAGTAATTGCAAACATAGTTCTGTATCTAATAAGCTAAGTGCAATCATAATTCTGCATCTACTACATTAACTGCAAACATAAATCTGCATCTAGTATACTAAGTGAAAACATAAAGCTGCATCTTGTACACTAACTGTAAACATAAAGCTGCTTCTAATGTACTAAGGGAAAACATAATGCTGCATCTAATACACATCAGACCCAATATTCAGAAATGTGCCAGGCAATAGCGCAATTGGTTGCTCAGTGCAATTGAGTTGTGCAGGAACACAAAAGTGATATATATAGAAGAGATGTTGCATGGCGCATCTCATCTGAATATATCACAAAATGCAGGCTGAGCAAATGCAATGTGTTGGTGCACCCTCATGACAGGTCTGAATACGAGGAATGGGAATACAGCAGCTCATTTGAAAATGCACTGTGCACAGATTCCACATATTCAGACCTTAACATGCAAATGGCACCACTGTTCATGCAAGGAGCAATGGGGTCATTTGAATGTCATCATGGCCCCTTTTGCATGAGTTGTGCAGGGCCAGTTGGTGAAACGTATCTGGTACCGAGCACAGAATGCTGTGCTGTCAGTGGCATTCTGGTAGTACCCCCCCTCCCAGCCTGATCCCCAGTCAACTGTGCATTAAAATATCCCTGGAAGTCTATTGTCCCCCCTCCCACACACACGTCCGATCCCCGTAGTATGCAGAATGTGAAGTTCCTGGTGGGTTGTGGGTTCCCCTTCCCTGCTTCGTACCCCATCCCAATATTAATATTATTACAGTATCCTTGGTAGTCTAGTGGCTCCCCCCTCCCTGCCCCATACCCCGATCACCAGAATACTGTAAGAGAATTATCCCTGGTAGTCTAGTGGTTACCCCCTCCCTGTCCCTTTCACCGATCACCAGAATGCTGGAAGAGAATTATCACTGGTGGTCCAGTGGTTCTCTTCCACCCCCCTACCCACTCAGGACCCCATCCCACCCTGTACCACCCTCCATCATTGGTGGGCAGCATATCCCACCCGCACACCTCTGCAGCTGTCCACTGAATGACAGGTATAATAACAATAGCAACCCCATTGGTCGATAATGTTGACCAATGGGCTTGCAGTCTGTACTGTTCCAGTAAGTCACAACTTTGTGAATGAAAGCATTCAATCACAAAGTTGTGACTGAATGGGACAGTACACACTGCAAGCCCATTGGTCAACACTGTTGACCAAGGGGGTTGCTAGTGTTACTGTACCTGTCATTCTGTGGGCTGCCATGCAGGTGTGCAGAGTGGGCTGTGCTGCCCACTGATGAGGGGGGGTGCGAGGTGGGATGGGGTCCTGAGTTGGTTGGTTGGAAAGGGTGAGCCCACTGGACCACCAGTGATAATTCTCTTATAGTATTTTGGTGATTGGGGTATGGGACAGGGATAGGTGAACCACTTTTTAATTCTGACTTGATGGGACCTACCGGGTAGATAGTTAACAAACCACATGGTGGCATCCAAACTGCAAACATGGTGCTGTTTGTAATACAATAACTGCTAACAAAGTTGCAAGTAATACACTAATTGCAATCATAATGCTGTAACTAATACACTAACTGCAAACATCTAGCTGCATTTATACATGAAGTGCAAAAATAAAGCTGCATCTAATACATTACTTTGAAAACATAGTGATGCATCTAATGCACTAAGTGCAAACATAAAGCTGCATCTAATACACTAATTGCAAATATAATGCTGCATCTAAAACACTAATTGCAAATATAATACTGCATCTAATACACTATTTGCAAACATAAATCTGCATCTGATACACTAATTGCAAACATACTGCTGCATCTAATATACTAACTACAAACATAAAGCAGTATCACATACACTAAGTGCAGACATTGTGCTGCATCTAATACATTAATTGCAAACATAGAGCTGCAGCTAGTACACTAAGTGCAAACATAATGCTTCATCTAATACACTAATTGGAAATATAATGCTAAATCTAAAACACTAATTGCAAATGTGCAGTTGCATCTAATATATTAACAGCAAAAATTGTTCTGCATCTAATAACCTAAATGAAAACATGAAGCTGCATGAAGTATACTAACTGCAAACATGGTGCTGCATCCAATACACTAACTGCAAACAGTGTGGTGCACCTAATACACTAAGTGAAAACACAGAGCTGCATCTAATACACTAATTGCAAACATAGTGCTGCATCTAATACACTACGTGCAAACAGTGCTGCATCTAATACACTAACCTTAAACACAGTGCTCCAACTAATACACTAATTGCAAACATAAAGCTGCATCTAATACACTAATTGCAAACATAGTGATGCATCTAATACACTTAATGAAAACATAAAGCTGCATGTAATACACAAGCTGTAAACATAGTGTTGCATTTAATACACTAATTGCAAATATAGTGTTGGATCTAGTACACTAATTGCATACATAATGCTGCATCTAATACACTAACTGCAAACACAGTGACTCATCTAATACACTAATTGCAACCAAAATGCATCTAATACACCAACTACAAAAGTCTGCATGTAATACACTAACTGCAAACATAAAGCTGCATCTAGTACAATAAGTGCAAACATAATGCTGCATCTAATTCAGTAACTGGAAACATAAAGCTCCATCTAATACACTAATTGCAAACATAGTGATGCATCTAATACACTAAATGAAAACATAAAGTTGCACCTAATACACAAGCTGCAAACATAGTGCTGCATCTAACACAATAACTGCAAACATAAAGCTGCATCTTATACACTAAGGTCCAGATATTCAGACTGCGCTGGGCAGTGGCATACGTCTGGGTGCAGCACAACTGGGCTGCACTGGGGCCAGGACCAGTGCTTTTCAACGATGATGCACCATGGTGCAGCACTGTTGAATATGGCAAGGTCGGTGCACATACTGCACATGGCACAGTGGCACTGCACCAGTGCAAGCCACAGATAGGGAACACGGGGATGCGCCAGTGCAAATGCAGTTGCACTGGGTGCATCACCCTTGATATTCGGTGGAGGGGATGCAAGTGAGGCCATAATATATTCAAGGTGCAACTGGGGCCATTTGCATGTCATTATGGCCCCATTTGCATGCATTGCACCGGCAGCCCTATGGCTAACACATAATGCACCTGGCACTCTGCACAGAATGACCTGTGCACAGTGGGGTTCCCTTGGGCATCCCCTGCCCTGTAGCCATGATTGTGATAAAACCACAGTACAACAATTCCCTGCTAGTCTAGTGGTACCCCCTCCCTCCCGTGTCCATGATCGGTGGTAATAGTAGATTTCTAAAGGCCCTGGTAGTCTAGTGGTACCCCCCAATTGCCGTGATCACTCAGTAACACACTTGCCTGGAGATTCGGTGGCAACCCCCACTGCTCCCACCCACACAGAACCCCATGCCCACCCCACTCATCGGTGGGCGGCTGCAACCTGCCTGCATACTGCCCGGCCACCCACTGCTGGCCTGATGTATTGCAGGGTGCAACACAGCAGCTGCCAGCCATCGGTGGACACCTACCCAGAACACTGTCATGAAGCACCCACATAACCCTGGTAGTCTATTGGTACCCCTTTCCCTCCTGTGTCCCCGATCAGCAGTAATAGTATATTTCTCTAAGCCCTAGTAGTCAATGGTACCCCCCCATTACTGCGATGACTCTGTAACACACTTCTCTGGTGATCCGTGGCTTCCCTCCACCCACAAAACCCCATGCTCACCCAGCTTCCCACCCATCCACCCACCGAATGACAGGTACAGTATGGACTGTAAGCCCATTGGTCCACAGTATGGATCAATGGGCTTGCAGGGCACACTGTACTAGTCAGACCCAAATATGTGAATGGAGCCATCCACAGATATGGAACTGTCTAGTACAGTATGCCCTGCAAGCCCATTGGTCTACACAGGGGACCAATGGGCTTACAGCCCATACTGTACCTGTCATTTGGCAGGTGGCTGGGTGGTGTGCAGGTGGGATGCAGCCACCCGCTGATGGTGGGGGGTGGTGGGGGCAAGGGGTTCTGTGTGGGTGTGTGGAGCGGGGATGCCACTGGATCACCAGGGCATTTCAATACAGGATTTTACCATGATCATGGTTATGGGTGGGGGGGTTCACTAGACCACCAGGGACATCTTAATGTCATCTATCAGGGAATCAGGGACTCAGGTAGGAGGGGGAACTACTAGACCACCAGGGATGGTCATGTTTCATACACATCGGGGCATCAGGGACTGGAGGGGCAACTAGACTACCAGGGCTACAGGTGGGGGGGGTTCCACTAGACCACCAGGGTTGTGTGTGCTTGTGGACGGTGTTCTGGGTGGGAAGGTGGCCACCCATGGCTGGGCTGCTGTGTTGTGCCCTGCAATACAGCAGCCCACCTGTGGGTGACCAGGATTTGCTCCTACTCTGCAGGTGCTCAACTTTGAGCCCCCCTATGAGGCACAGTGCAGGGGTGCGCCAGCATATGTGCTGTACATTGTGGGTTGAATATCGGGATGTGCCAAATATATGTATGGGTACGCCCCCTGCATCTGCGCCAAATGCATTATCATTGCACTCCAGTGCATCGGGATATGTGATGCGCCAGGCAGCCTTCTCAATATCCCACCAGAGCGCAACCCCTTTGAATATCCAGGCCTAAGTGTTAACATATTGCTGTATCTAATACACTAACTGCAAACCATAAAGCTGTGTGTAATAAACTAATTGCAAACACAGAGCTGCATTGATACACTAATTGCAAACATAGTAATGCATCTAATAAACTAAATGAAAAAATAAAGCTGCATGTAATACACAATCTGCAAACACAGTGAGGCAACTAATACATTAATTGCAAACATAGTGCTGCAACTAATATACGAATTGCAAACATAGTGCTGGTTCTAATACACTAACTGCAAACACAGTGCTGCAACTAATATACTAACTGCAAACACAGTGCTCCATCTAATACAGTAATTGCAAACCAAATGCTGCATCTAATACACTAAATACAAACATAAAGCTGCATGTAATACACTAACTGCAAACATAATGCTGCATATAATACACTAACTGCAAACATAATGCTGAAACTCATTCATTAACTGGGAAAAAAGATGGAAAAAAGGGCTGGCAGTATAGCCTAGATGTTAGAGTAATGAGTTGTGAATGAGCTTGGTACATCCAGCAGAGCAGACCTGGGTTTGATTCACAAACTCCACTTGCATATTGTGTGACTCTGAGCAAGTCAGTTAACTGCCCAGTGCTCCCAGGTCACCCCTGAAAACAGGCACTTTTGCTTAGTGTGCCTTACCCAGTTACCAAAGACTAAAGGTAAGAACAGATGATTCTGTCCAGTTTTTTTAATAACATTTGTGAGGTTGTAGTTCCAACAAAGGCCAAAATAGCTTTATCAACAAATGTCATGTTTGCTGAGAAATCCCATAAGATGCAGTTGTGAAGACTGAATTTGTGAAAACCAGATTATTCTAAAAATGAACTTTAGATTGTATCTCTTGCCAAAGTATTTGAGTAGTCAGACACAACCACAGGATGTGGTCAAAGGAATCCATTTCTTTCCCACGTTTGTGACACAGATTTGATTTCTTCAGACCAATTTTAAAAACCTTTGGGAAGTTAAGTATGCATTATGCAGAATTTTGTACCTAATGAGTCTCAGGTTGTCCAAAGGGATTAGCTTGTAGATATTATTCCAAAGATTTTCCCAATCCTGTAAATGTGTCAAAGAGTAGTTGTCCCAGAAATGACATTTAATGGCATTATCCTCTGATTTTAGTCTCATAAGGAATTTTATAAGCCTCATATTTAGTGAGGTTTTTGGACTATCCTCTTCCAATCTGAAATCAAGTCAATTGTGTAGAAAAGGGGCATAGAGTTTCCATAATGAGATTCTAAAATCAGCTTTAACAGTTGAAAATTTAAAATATATTTCCTGGACTATCGAACATCCTTAGCAATATCGGCGAAAGATTTCCATAACCCTCTATCCAATAAGGTTTTAACATAAAGTGTAAGATAGCCCGGCATAAACTTGGAAGAAAGAATTTTGCCATGAAAACTGAAATTTGGATTTTGTAAAATCGGCTGAAATATTCTGGCAATATTAATGTTAAAAAAATGGCACATCTGATTATGGATTTTTAAAGATGTGCCCACTACTGTAACCTTAAGAGATTTTGGAATGTTCTTAACTGTATTATATAAAATAGCCTCTGGGGTGATCTTGTGTTTCTTGATTAAGTTTAATTCTAGTGAGAACCATCTTGATATATATATATAAGGAGGGTTTATTCTCCATAGATAACCATTTCATGTACTAAAATATGTGTGAGACCATATAGTAAAGTAAAATATTAGGTACATTTTAACCTCCTAAGCTTTTAGGGAGCATTAATTTTTTAAAGCTATTTTAAGTGTACCGTTTAACCACAGAAAATTAGAAAGTATTGAATGTAATTTTGCAAACCATTTAAAGGAGAGATATATATTGAACACATTAATAGGAAAGAATATCCAGGGGGAAGACATTCATCTTTATAATACGAATCCTACCTTGAAGAGAAATAGATAGTTTCATCCATCTTTTCAAATCAGGCAAAATATTTTGAATAGATAAATCTAAATTTTGTTTTATTAATTGGGATTCATCTTTAGATAGGTAAATTAGGGATGCAGTGTTTGTCCTGAGCTGTGCAGAAACACTATTTCTGTCTGGGATGACTTTGAGCTAGCTGGGGAGGAAAAGGTGATGGGGATAGAAACATAGAGACATAGACTTTTGCTGCAGATAAGGACCACCTGGCCCACCTAGTCTGCCCATTTCCCTACATACAGGATAAGCTGCAGATCCTAGTTAACCAACAGCCGATTTCTTCCTACCCCACAAGAATTGCTTTATGTCTGTTCAGTGCATTCTTGAATTCTCCCACAGTTTTAGACCCCCATAACCTCCTCAGGAAGGCTGTTTCATGCATCCACCAGCCTCTCTGTGAAAAAATACTCCCTCATATTGCTCCTGAGCCATCTCCCCTCTATCTTCAAATTGTGGCCCCTTGTTCTTGCACATTTCTTTTTCTGAAAGATGCTACCCTCTTGGACTTTATTGATTCCACTGAGGTACTTAAAATTTTCTGTCACGTCCTCCCTCCCCACCTTTCCTCAATGGGAAAATCTCAAAGCTGTGACCTACACACTGTGATCTGGACCCAGGTTGGACCCACCTTGTGGTTGAGTGTTCGGACCTGATAGAAACTGTGATTGCTTAGGTTGTCTGGAGTTCATTGAGTAATGGGATCTTTCTGATATCCTTGAAAGATCCTATGGTTAGACCCCTTTTAAACAAGTCCTCTTTGGACCTGGACTGCCTCAGTAGCTACAGGCCAGTCTCAAACCTTCCATTCTTAGGGAAGGTTATAGAGAAAGTGGCAGCTGTTCAACTTGAGAGACACCTTGTATCTTCATCTATCTAAGAGCCTTTCCAGTCTGGGTTTTGGGTGGGGCATAGTACAGAGACCACCCTGGTAAGAATGCTTAATGATCTCCTGATGGCAAGGGACAGGCCAGCTCGTACCATCTTGTTTCTCCTGGACTTCTCTGCTGCATTTGATACCATGGAACATGAGGTGCTGCTGGACCAGTTTTGGTTCTGTTGTGGCCTGTCTAACAATGTCATCAGCTGGTTCAGGTCATACTTAATGGACAGAGTGCAAAAGGTGAAAATGGGACTTGTTTCATCTTGCCCAAAGCCTCTGAGCTGTGGAGCACCACAGGGTTAATCTTGTCACCCTCATTGTTCACAGTGTATATGGTGCCATAGGGGAACATTATCAGGTGGTATGGTTTGGGTTTTCACTACTATGTATATGATACACAACTGTACTTGTCTTGTGCACTAGATGTTCAGTTGTCAGATCTTATATTTAACAACTGCCTCAAGGAATTTCAGGTGTGGATGACTCAAAACTGTCTTAGATCCAACCCAGACAATATTGAGGTACTGGTGGTGGAGCTGGGTCATCGTGGAGGAGGGGGGTTTGGGTGTCCCCTAATCTAGTACTGGGGCAATCTCCTTGTCCCTTCTAGACAGGTGAAGGATTTGGGTATGATCCTGGATGACGGTCTGATACTTGATGCACAGGTCTTGGTCAAAAGTGTTTTTAATCATCTCAGGAACATTGCCCAACTCTGAGCCATTATCACTCCGGAGGACCTGCCCACACTGGTACATGCTTTTGTAACTTCCAGGCTGGATTACTGTAATGCCTTGTACCTTGGGTTATCTGGAGGCAAAATCCACAGACTGCAGCTGGTGCAGAACATAGTGGTAAGACTACTGACCTGGGTAAATATATGTGAGCATATTACCCCAGTCCTCCATGGACAGCACTGGTTGCTGCTCAGGTGGAGGATTGTCTTCGAGATAGGGCTCCTTACCAATAAGAACCTGCATTAGGGGGGTTCCACCAATCTGTAAGAACTCCTTGACCCTTACCGTCTGGCTCAGATGCTACGTTCTGCCAATGGGGCCTCCTGGGGGTTCCCAGGGTGAGTTTGTGGCACCCAAGAGATAGAGCATTTTTAGTCACTGCACCAACCCTGTGGAACTCCTTGCTTAATTATCTAAGGGGGGGGATTGGTGGAAGCCTTTAAAAGGGGATTGAAAATGTACCTATTTGAATTAGCTTTTATAATGTGATTTTATTGATTGATAGACTTAAATGTTGTATTTACATTGGTCTTATTATGTATGTTTGGTGATTTTAAAATATTGAACTGTGTTTTTACTGTTCAGCACCTAGAGTTCTAGGAATTGGGCACTCTATAAATAAAAATATCTATCTATCTATCTATCTATCTATCTATCTATCTATCTATCTATCTAAATGTCAAGATATTTAATCCCCAACTGATTCCATGATAAACCTAATTTAGCAATCTCATCTTTACAAAATCAGTTCAACAGTGGCATAATCTCAGTTTTTTTTTCTCCTTATTTAATTGATAGTTAGAAAATCAACTGTATTCCTCTATAATTTTTAGAGCTGCTTTAATCAAATCCAAAGGATTTTCTACATGCAGTAAAATATCATCTGCAAAAGCTGACAGTTTTAAACAAGATTCTTCTATGGTAATACGCTTAATATCTATAGAGGAATTCAGATAGTTAATGAGTGGTTCCAAATATAAATTAAACAAAGTAGGAGACAAGGGGCATCCCTGTCTAGTACCTTTGTAAAGTTGGGGGATAACAGATTATCACAATTAAATATGGCTGTCAGATTAGAATATAGAATTTTCAACCAGCTAATAAACTTCTGTGGAAAATTAAATTTTGTTAGACTGGCAAATAGAAAATTATGGTGAATTCTATTGAAGGCTTTTTCTGCATCCAGGGACACCAAAGCTAGTGAGAGTTTGGTGTCCCAGGATGTGGAAAGGATGTAAGAGACTTTACTAAGATGATCAGAAGCTTGTCTAGATGACATAAAACCCATTTGATCAGGGCTGATCAGTTTTTGCCAGATTGTTTTAATTCTTTGGGCTAGAATAATGTTAATATTTTTATATCATAGTTATCAAAGAAAATGGGCTATTGTTGGTAACTTTTTGTTTTCATTTATTTGGTTTTGGATGAAGAGTCATATCAGCTTCCAAATGAGAATTATCTGAAATACCCTCTGTTAAGAAATAATCAAATACTTGTTTTAAAATAGGAATTAAAGGAGTTTTAAATGTTTGGTAAAAAATTGATGTAAGGCCATCTGGGCCTGGAGCCTTATTTATACAGAAATTATTGATAGCTTCCTCAATTTCATTAAGGAAAATTGGTGGGATTAAACTGAGGGACTCCAATTCATTAATACCAGGACACAAAAAATTACTTAAGTAGGTATCCATCATATCCATAGTGGGTGGGTTAATTATAGGGACATACAAGTGTGAATAGTAATTATAAAATTCTTGCAGAAAGTCATTATAATCTGTTAGAACTTTATTTTGATTTTCTGAAATTATGGATTCTGTGTTTGGATTGGCCTAATTTTTTGTAAAATTTTTGGTGCAAGAAGTTTGCTGGGTTTATTTCCTGAGTCTACATAAGTAGCCTTTGTCCTCACAATTAGGAGTTCAACTTTCTCTGTGGTGTTAAATTTTAATTCTTCTTTAAGAACCTGAATTTCTTTCATTTCTTATTGTGTAAGCAAGTTTGTATTTTTCACTTCTAAATCCTTCAATCTATTAGTTATAACCCTTAAGCGCTCACCTTTTTGTTTTTTAGCTTTAGCTCCAAATCTTATACATTTTTTATTAACAGAATTATACTTAAGTTTCCAAAATTGTACAATAACTTCTTTAATATAATTATTTATATACTCTTGTCTTATTAAGTTAGGATTAGGTTTCTAAGAAAAGTGTCTTGTGAATGGGATACCAAGTTTTAGTGAGCAGCAAACTAAAGAATGATAAGATAATGCACTTGTTAATATCTGTGGATCATGGGTTACATGATGTAGGGTATTAGAGATAAGGAAGTAATTGATTCTTGAAAGAGATTTGTGGACATGAGAATAAAAGGTGTATCATTTTTGATCCAGAAAAAAAGTTTCTCCATGGGTCCAGCAAACCATATATTCCCACAAAGTACTGTAGAGCTTTAATATCTCCTCAGGAGGTAAAGCTTGAGGGATTTAAATTATCTAATTTGGAATCAAGTGGTAAGTTTCAGTCTCCTCCCAAGATAATATAGTAATTATAATATGGTGTTAAAATTGTGAAGAGTATTGTAAGAAAGAATGAGGAACCACTGTTCCTACCATAAATTGATCCCCAAATGCATTTAATATGGCAAATTTCACCTATAGCTAAAACATAATGCCCTTCATGGTCCACAATAAGTTTTGAGAGTTGAAAGTCTACTATTTGGTCCAATAAAATTGCTACCTCTTATTTAGTCATGAATTTCTAGGCCCCATGCACCAATTTGAAATTTAGTCTTTTCAGGCAATCAATTTTGGATCTTAATATTTGTGTTTCCTGTAAAAAATAATGTATTAAATCCTAATGTTTTAATATAGTTAGGAACTGATATCCTTTTAGTTTTAGATCATTGCCTCTTCACATTCCAAGCTGCAAGTTTAAGATCTAACATAATATTTCTTTAATATACATAAGATTGTCCCCAATAAATGGCTCCCATTTAAATTCAGGATTGTTATATCACAATATGCTACCTTTAATTTCCCCCAAACCCTTAAACTCCTATATACAATAATTTTTATTGTTTTAATTGAAGGCAACAAAATGCAAGTAGTTGCATTAAGTGCTAACCCCCAGTCCCAAAGGCTGACCACCTCTAATACACTTACACAGTGATAAGCTCTGCTATAGCTCTTTATCCAGCACCTAACCCTTATAATGAAATAAACATCAGACTAGAATTACTATAATAAACACCTACATTATTTAACCTCTTGAAGGAAAGAAAATGTGTTTATTCCAAATTTATGACTGCTTCTATGAAAAGTAGGCAGATGTCCTCAATATTCTTCACTAGAGCTGCAGTGAATTTAAAATCCACCGGCGAAGTGAACGCGAAGTGCCCACTTCACATTGGCACTTTGTTATGTGGAGTGCCCCATAAGAAAGGCTCACTTCACCTTGTTATTATTATTTTGCGTTGTCATTCTGCCTTAAATGCAAAGTAAGGTGGAGTGACAACATTATTGGCAGCATCCCACCCACACAGTCACCAGAATGAATGTGCATTCCCAAAGTGCTACTGCCTTGTATCAAGAAAACTCCCCAATGGTGATGAAGTGAAATGCTAGTGTAACAAGAAATTCAGTTTCCCAGAATTAATGGCACACTCAGTCATGTGTGCAGTGGTCAGGTCACATACACACAGAGGCACCAGAATTAATGTGCATCCCCAAAATGCTACTGTCTTGTGTCCAGAAAATTCCCCAGTGCTGACAAAGTGAAATGAGAGCATAAAAAGAAATGCAGTTTCCCAGTATTAATGATGCCATGCAAATGCACAGACCAATTAAGATTGCACTGCACACTCAAGGGATGCATACAAAAAGGCACGACAACACCTAACCAGTGTTCACAAGTCACAAATCCAAATCTGGAAAGGAATACATTTTGCCAGTTGGGGGATTAGTGCACGGCAGTAACAATCCACTACCAGTAAAGATACCACAAAGCAGTATAAAAAATTCATGCAGGTGCAGTGGATAGCAGGTTCACACTGCTGCAATTACTCTGTAACACAATAAAAGGTGTCTGATTTAATGGCATGCATCGCACACACACTCACACGCTCACTCAAGTAATGCGCAGCAAATTGAAAACCTTTAGTACTGTAATATAACCAAATGTTTTAAACAGACAAATTCTACATTGCTGCACCACAGCAATCAGTATAAAAAATGTCAAGATTTGCTGAAAATATTACTGTGTGTACATTAACACAGTTATACAAGGAAAATATAACCAAAACAGAAAGACTGCCTTTTTCTCCCAGTTAATCTACGTACACCACAAATATGCCCCTTCCCCAAAGCACACTTCACAGTACACAGACTGACTGTTCTAACATTCAAAATCCACACACAATAATAAACACTCGATGTTATGAGCACAGAGGGGTTTCCTACAATTGATGTACTAAATTTTGACCAAAAAATATTACACAAAAAGGCATTTCAAACAGCTTTTAGAGGTTTTTAATCACAGAGCTCTGAGAGCAAACTGTCTCCAGCTACCACTGCACACACACTACCCAGGCCAGAACTGAGGCTGTGCTGAACAACCTAGAGCCCATGTGACCTGTGATCCAATGAATAACTGTAGAATTTCATTTGGAGCTCAATTACAGGGTGAAGTGAGGCAAATTACATTGATTTCAATGTACTTCACCTTAAAATTGGTGGAGAAGTGGTTTGGGGAAGGTGGACTAATGCAAAGTCATTGGTTTCAATGGACTTCATGTTCCTCATTATGAAGCGAAGTACTCTGCTTCACATTGTGGAGTTCTTTGCAGATTCCACGTTACTCATTGAATCACTTCATGTAGCAAATTGGGGCCACTTCACCCACCACTACTTACAGTACTGTAACTTAAAAATTGTACGGTAAGGAATGCAAATTCCTATGGCTGTACTTCCCCAATGGACTGTAGCACAAAATCCCCAACATGAAAATGCTCATTAATGAGTACAATGGTGGGGTGGTGAAGCCTATAGAGATACTACAAAATTCTGCTTAAAGTTGGACCAGCATAACATTCTGTGGTGATATGCAGCCCATAATGCTTTGCATTGTGGGGGCATGTGTGATTTTGTATTTTCTTGAAACTTGGCTTCCCAGCCAAATGCCCTTTGGGGTAACCCTTGCCTCAGTGTTTGCGCACAGAGGTTGTTTGTCTTTTAAATAGTTTTTTATTTTAATGGGTTCACCACAATATATCCAAGGCACACTGCCTTAAGGGTAGCTGGTCCATTCCACTGGGGTGACAAGCAGATGAGGCATACTGATGAGTCCTGGTAGGACGAAACACGTGTCTATGTCTTCTGTTAGCACTCTTTGCAAACTGTGTGAGAGGCCTTTTGGCACCATGCAATTCTGCTTAAAGTTGGACCAGCATAACATTCTGTGGTGATTTGCATATGCAGCCCATAATGCTTTGCATTGTGGGGGCATGTGTGATTTTGTATTTTCTACAAAATATGCTTACAATACATCCAAGTAACTAGTCAAAAAATGAGTGTTGTGATTCGTGATGTGATTGTGAATCATGATTTGTGACTGCGTTTGTAACTGTGATGATAAAAAACGTGATTCGGTGTTGATGGTGTGAGATAAACAATATAGAACCATATTGGGATGCAAATGCCTACAGCTGTACTGCCCCGATGAGCTGTAGCACAAACTCCCTGACTTAAAAACACTCATTAATGAGTACAATGGCAGAGTGGTGAAGCTTGGAGAGATACTTCAAAACATACTTACAATACATCCAAGTAACTAGTAAAAAAACTGATGCTGTGATTCGTGACATGATAGTGAATAGGGATTTGTGACTGCATTTGTGACCGTGATGATGAAGAACATGATTTGTATCACGAGTGACTCGTGATGATGGTCCTGACTTAAAAATGCATATTAATGAGTACAATGTTCATGCAGAATTATGCACCACACCTGTCCAGTACTCTGAAGGGAAGCCAAAGAAACAACTGTGACTTAAGTTACAGATGGAGATTGGGCCCTAAAGATATGCAAATGCATGGACAGATTAAGATTGCACTGCGCACTGAAGAGACGCAGATGCAAATGCACAACACCTAACCAATGTTCACCATCAGAAATTCAAATCTGGAAAAGAATACCTTTGCCGGTTGGAGCGGGCCACGGGAGAGACAATGTACTGCACTGCACTGCTGCAGTAACAGTCACTAGTACTAGTACCAGTAAAGATACCACAAAGAAGCACAAAAATCACACAGCTGCAGTGGATAGCAGGTTTACATTGCTGAAATTATTATGTGGCACAACAAAAGGTGCCTGATTTGATGACACGCATCACACACATACTCACACACACACTAAGTAATGCATAGCAAATTAAAAACTTCAGTAATATAACAATACATTTTAAACAAACTAAAATTATGCACTGCTGCACCACAACAATCAACAAAAAAAATGGCAAGAATTATTGAAAATATTACTGTGTACATTAACACAGTTATCTAAGAAAAATAACACCAAACAGAAAGCAATGTCTTTTTCTCCAAGTTAATCTACCTACACCACAGATACGCCCCTCCCCCAAAGCACACTTCCACTCTCTCAGTACACAGTCTGAATGTTGTACATTAACATTCAAATTCCACACACAAACAATAAATGCTCGATGATATGAGCAGAGGGGGGTTTCCTATAATCAATGAACTAAAGTTTCAGCAAAAAAAATTACTCAAAAAGGCTTTTTTAACAGCTTTTAGAAGGTTTGAATAGCAGAGAGCTCTCAGAGCAGATTGCCTCCTACAGCTTCCTACACACACTACCCCAAACTGAGGCTGTGTAGAACAATCTAGAGCCCTTGTGACCTGAAATCCCATGAATCACTGCAAAATTCGCCTTTGGAGCTTAAAAAGAAGGTGAAGTGCGGCTAAGTGCATTGTTTTCAGTACTTCACTTTTAAGAACAGGTGAGTAGTGGTTTGGGAAGGAGTAATGCAAAGTCATTGTTTTCAATGGACTTTATGCTACCTATTATAATGCTAAGTACTCTGCTTCTCGTTGCGGAGCACTCCGTGAATTCACCTTCACTACGCGAATCACTTCACGGAGCGAATTGGGGCCACTTTGCCCATCGCTATTCTTCACTAGTTTAAACTCAAGATGCCTTGTAATTACCTCATTTACCTGTAAAATATATAGTGCAAACCGCTTTCCTCCTCTCAGACCTCGACCCTCTGCGCCAGAAGTTAACATGACTTCTAAACTTTAATGTGAATAATTTATAATGAACGCTGAACAAAGAAAGGTAGTAAATCAGTTTCACTGTGTTCCAGCTAAAATATCTTATAACCGTGTGTCTTAAGGGTGGAGGTTGTGCTTAACATGCCACATACAAATCTGCCAGGAGAAAAGTCTGAAATTGTTCTAACAATCAAGAAGTCTTTTGAACAGTCAATAATCTCTCCCCAAATGTGCCTCTATTAATATAAAATGAGATCAAAGGTCCAAAGAGAGATAAACACCTACTGTGTATTACCCTGTTTAACGGGACCAACACTCTCATCATCTATAATCTATATGTTCAGGTTATTCCTATTTAACGGAAATGTGCCTAGAAAACCTTTTCCACCATCAATCAGCTGGTTCACTCTGGCCCCCAGATGTGGAACTTATTACCAATTTAGTGGGAAGAAAATAAAATAGTGAGAAAATCCCTGTTTACTAAGGTGGACTGGATATATTGGGTCTTAAATGCATTTTGAAAGTAACATTTTTATAAGACCCCTCCTTGTCCATAATTCATAAGGTAATATAATCAATAGATGGGGAAAGAATAGAATATATTTAGTAGTTGGGTGATTCCATTATCGGGGGATCAAATGGGATAGGGAGTGAGAAGCCTGCCTGGATAGAACAAAATGCTTCCCTGGACTAATGGTGCACAGGGCCAAGCATGAGGTTTATCAGCTGGAAAAGGATTATGGAGGTTCCCCGGACATGCTGGTCCACCTGGGTACCAATGACATTGAGGGAAATAGTGAGCTAGAGATACAGACAAGGTTCAGAGAGCTTGCCAGGGTCTGTCATGATATAGGATGCACAATTTCCTTCACGGAAATCTTGCCAGTGCCAAGGGCTAGTGGGGAACATGAGAGGAAGATTAGGGAGATAAACCAGTGGCTCAGGGAGTGGTGTTGGGCCAGAAGGTATGGGTTTATGGGGGATTGGGGAGATACCTGGGAGGATAAGGGTCTGTATGCTAGAGATAGGCTTCATCTCAATTTAGAGTGGAAGGAAATCCTTAAGTTGAAACTAGAGGGGTTCATTGGTGAAAGATGGGGTTTAAACCTTTGAAGGGGGGAGGGATGGGAGAAAAGGCTATCGAGGGGGGTCCAATGAAGGAGGGACTCAGTCTCCACCCCCCTGGGGAGCTGAAGGAATGCAGGAAAAGGCCGACTGGTAAGGTGCGGACCAGGGAAGACAGAATCTCCACAGGAACACGAGCAGGGGAAAAAGAAGTATAGGGAAAGGGTGGATGGTAGTCCTGCCTAATGCCAGGAGCTTGGGCAATAAAATGCCTGAGCTCCAGGTGATGCTAACTGAGGGAAAGTTGGATGTGGCAGTGGTCACTGAGAACTGGGCCACCACAGGGCATGACTGGGACCTGAATCTAGAGGGTTACACCATGTTTAGGAAGGACAGGGGGGAGGGAGGGGGAGGAGGGGTAGCAATAATAGTCAAAAACTGAATTGCCATAGGAGGAGTGAAGGAGGTGGAGGGAACTGTGGAGGCAATTTGGGTCACCTTGATAACAAGGGGGGGAGAGTAAAAATAGGAGTGGTGTATAGACCCCCACCACTGGCAGAGGAGCTGGAGGAGAGTCTGGTGGCAGATGTTGAGAGACACTGCAGATTGGGAAGGGGAAGGGTGGTGGTGGTGGTGTTGGGGGACTTAAACATGCCAGGAACAGACTGGGAGACTATGACATCCTCGGTGACCAGGGAACAGAGGTTGTTGGATGTCTTTCAGGATGCATTCCTAATTCAGCAGGTGGGAGAACCAACCAGGGAGGAGTGGATACTGGATGTGGTCCTGGCAGACAGTGACCAGACTGGGGGCTGGGAGGCAAGGGACCCATTGGCGGGGAGCAACCATGCCACAGTCTGATTCTGCCTGAACCTAGGAAGGGTAGAAGGCTGCACAAAGATGGAGGTAACTGACTTCAGGGGGTGGATTTCAAGGAAATGGGAAGGATCCTTAAGGAGCACTTGGATGGGATTGGGCCAGATATGGACACTGACAGTAGGTGGGAAATCATCAGGATGGGGGTGCAGTATGCTACCAGCACCTGTGCAAGAGTAAGACAAAAATGCTGTAGGGCCTGAAAACCCTGCTGGTGGACCAGGGAGGTTCAGGAGGTGGTGAGTGGAAAGAAGGCAGCCTATAGGCAATTCAAGTGCTCAAGGAGTGAAAGGGACCAAGGGAAGTACGAGCTGATGGCCAGAAGGGCCACTAGGGTGGTGAGGGTGGCTAAGGCAAGGAAGGAGCAGAACCTGGCCAGGGAAATTAGGAGAGGGAACAAGGGGTTCTTTAGGTACATTGGGGAAAAACGAAGGGTGAAGGGGCAGATTAGCAGGATTTAAACAGGGAGGGAGGCTGAGGTACTAAATGAGTACTTCGCCTCAGTTTTCACCAAGGAAAATGGGGGGGCTCCATCATACATGAGAGGAGATGGTGAAACTGAGGAGGGGACCCTTACCGATCTGCGGGTCTGGGGAGAGGGGGGGCATCACTGGCAGGTGGGGGGGATGGCAAAGCAGGGGGACGAGGTAATGGAGGTGGAAATCATAGTACAGAGAGTGAGGGAAGCCCTCAGGTCCCTTAAGACAGAGAAAGCACCAGGGCTGGATAAATTGCATCCCAGAGTGCTGAAGGAACTGGCGGATGTCTTGGCAAAACCCCTGGCGGAGCTCTTCAGCATCTCTCTGAGGACAGGGTGGGTGCCCCAGGACTGGAAGGTGGCCCATATAGTGCCTATCCACAAGGGGGGATCAAGGGAGGTGGCAGGGAACTACAGGCCCTGTCAACATGACATCGGTGGTGGGCAAGATGATGAAGGGCATTGTCAAGGAGAGACTGGGGGGGGCCTGGAAAAGTTGGGGTGCCTGGATGATAGACAGCATGGATTCATCCAAGGGAAATTATGTCAGACAAACCTTGTGGAGTTCTATGACTGGGTGATGAGTGCCTTGGACCTGGGTAGACCAGAGGACATCCTCTTTCTTGACTTCAGCAAGGTGTTTGACTCTGTTCCTCATGGGAGCCTGTTGAATAAGCTGGAGAAATGGGGGTGTGGAACCAGATGATCAGATGGATAGGCAATTGGCTCTAGGACTGGACCCAGAGGGTCGTGCTTGGTGGGATAGTGTCATCCCGAAGGAGGGTAATTAGTTGGGTCCCTCAGGGATCAGTCCTTGGGCTCCTCCTGTTCAACGCTTACATCTCTGACATAAGGAAGGATATCAGGAGTGAGATGAGTCTCTTTGCGGATGACTCAAAACTGGGGGCAGTGGTGGATGGGGAGGAGGTGAGGAGGGTGGCCCTACAGGGGGACCTGGAGGATCTGGAAATGTGGTCTAGAAAGTGGAAGCTGAGGTTCAATGCAGGGAAATGCAAGGTACTGCACCTGGGAGCCAGAAACCCGGGCCAAGTGTACACCCTGGGGGGGGGGAATGCTACAAGTCTCGATGGCTGAGAGGGACCTGGGGGTGGTGGTGGATGTCAAGATGAACAACTCAGAGACTTGTAGTAGGGCAGCGGCAAAGGTCAACAGGATGCTTGGATGCATTGCTAGGGGGATCACCTCCAGAAGGAGGGAAGTGATACTCCCACTGTATAACTGCTTGGTGAGGCCGCACCTTGAGTACTGCGTCTGGTTTTGGAGTCACATTTAAAAAGGTACATTGAACTCCTGGAGATGGTCCAGAGGAGGGCAACCAAAATGATTTGGGGCTTGGGGGACAGGACCTATGGAGAGAGACTTGAAGAGCTAAATATGTACACATTGGAAGAGAGAAGGGACTGGGGGGACATGATAGAGGTCTTCAGGTACATGAAGGGAGTAAATAGGGGAGGAGCAGTCATGGTGCTCCACAGGAAGGGGGGAGCAACTAGAGGACATGGGTGGAAGCTGGAAGGGGGGAGATTCAGGGGAGAAAGGAGGAGATGCTACTTCACTAAGAGGGTGGTGGAGCCATGGAATGCATTGCCCAGGGGGCTGGTGGAGGCAGAGATGGTGGAGGGGTTCAGGAGGGGGTGGAACAGGTACAGGGCAAGGGTTCTGGAAGGGTTCTGGAAGCAAAAACCAGGGCAACGAGAATATCCGGGACTGGGAAGGGAAAAGCTGGACAGGGGGGCAGCAAGGTCAGCTCCCAGAGTGGGGTTTGATCAAATAAGCAGACACGAAAGACCGTCAGGCCTATTCTGTTGGCATTTTAGTATGTTAGCATGTAACAGATAATAATTCCACTCTGACTGATGCAAACAGTTCACTAAACTATAGTGAAGCCTCATTATAGTATACATAAAAACTGATATCAAGTGAGGCATTATAAGAATATGGGTCAGCATTTGTTTAACGTACACTTCCTGTAATAAATGTGAGCCTTAATTACTAGCACATCCCAACTCACAGCTATAAAGATTCCGAGGTGTTGTTAAAGTCCTCATCTGAAAATTGCTTTCCCTTAAATAGTTAAAAGTCGGTAGCATTCAAAATAACTCAGTCAACTGGAAATATTTTCATGAGTTTAACCAAGTTTAATTACTTCAAAGACCAAGGTTCGTAGGTCCGAGATGAGGAAAGACCTAATTAATATTAAAAACCCTACTATATATAGTATATAAATTTAAGCTAAAGAGGAAAAGGCTTTGAGGTAAACACGGATATATATATTACAACGAGTCCCCTGTTTGCACGCATTAAATGGTTTAATCAAAGCAGGGAACAACAAAAGAGCTTGCATTTTTTTTTCACAAAAACAAGGCCTCTCATACAATGTGCTGCAGGGGCCAAGATCTTAATTTTTCTTCCACTGAGCACTGAATCCTGGCCAAAGGGGATGTCACATAAATCTAAACACTGCAAAATATAACTAAACCCACTGAAAACATCCCCACACTATCCCACAAGAAGGCCTCGGATCTGCATACATCAATTTAGCAAGTACTCACTGGGCATTGCAATCCCGCACTCATCATCCAAATAAAAGCCAATTTTCTTCTCAGTGTACTGTAAATGGCTGGGAAAATAAAACTGTACAATGTTACTAACAAAGCTAACAATTCTATACTAGAAATGTTTTTGTAGTTGTCTGCAAACCTTGATCATGCATTGCGAACCTTCCTTCTAGTACAATCTTAAAGGATTTAAAGCGATGCTCTCCTGATTAGATATGATACCTTTACTCTCCTTTTAAAAAAAACCTTACAATTCTTAAAATAAATAATTTGAAAAAATGTGGCAAATTAATTCTTTAATTTTAACTTTTCTACCATAGGAAAGGCAATAAAGGGGTTCAGACCAAAATATCAAAGGGGAAGCTTTGTGCATTATTACTCACTGTACCCTTTAAACTAAAGTTACTTTGATTCCAAAAATAACAGCACATTATTCCTTTTATAACCCAACAAATTAACAACAATGACATTTTAAAAGGCAAAATTTAAACCACACGATCAAAACTGAATATTGTTAGTTATGCCTGTAATGTTCAATCCTTTCTTAAATACGTCAGGCATCAAGGTTTCCAGCTGTACTTGAACTTGTTCCACTGTGTCAAAGGAAACAGTTTTATTGTCTCTGAAGATAGACAGCTTTGCAAAGTATGCCATTTTAAATCTAATCCCTGCTGAAATTAGTTTATTTACTATCGGAGTAAAGACTCTTCTACTATTTCTAACCTCCTGCAGTAAGTCTTGAGAGATTCGGATTTTTGCGCCATCCCAAGTTAAATTTGTTGATTCTCTTGTCTTTTTTAAGACATGCATTCTGTCGAGGTAATTCAAAAATCTTATTATAACAGGACGGAGGGGGTTCTCCTTTTTCAGGCGGAGGTTTTAGTCCACTGTGTGCCCACTCAAAAATATAGGATGCTCCATGCAGCGATGGACCTGCTAAGTTTTTACACAAATCCTGTGAGAAGTGCAGAGGATTTGTGCTTTCCAATAACTCAGGCAGTTTATATAAAATTATATTATTCCTTCTCGACCTGCCCTTCAAATCTATTAATTTCAGTTCCAGTTTTTCAATTCTCTGTCTGCCAGCTGGTAACTTGGTTACAGCATTGGCCCACCAGTCTTCTACTGAAGAAATACGTGCCTCTGCGTCTGATAGTTTCGAAGAAATTTTGTCAATTGTAACATGAATCACTTTTGATTCTACGACTAAAATAGAAATTGTTTCTTTGAATTCCTGCATCTCCCACAAAAATGTTTCCTCTGTAAGAACATTTCCTGAACCTGTTTTACTGGTAGGTTTCAATGTGGCCTGTTTGGATTTCTTGGCACCCCCCCCCCGCCCTGTCTGGAGTTGGTGGTGGGTTGTGTTTGATAGGATTCCGCATTTCCACATCCATGCTGCAGGTTCCAAAATTCATAAAATTTACCAAACTTTATCCAAGACTAAACGGTGAGTAACTGTCACCTAATCCAGGTATCAGATTGCTATTTTTGGTATGTAGAAGGTGAATCTATGGTGAGGTGAGGAGCGGAGCTCAGACTACGCATCTTACTACAGCAGATCCATCATCAGATATCAGTGTTAGTTAAGTTTTGATCTTACAGTAATTTTTCAGATTTGGGGCCCAATATTTACAATTTTGCTTGCAGGCAAATTTTGTAGTACCCTGAAGGCAGAATTAGCCCATAGCCAATAGCATGCAATTTTCAATGGAATAGCCCAGGGACAAACACTGCTGAATATATCGAGCAGATGACGGTGGATAAACATGGCTGCTAGTGTAGTGCAAAGACAACCCAGCAATGAAGACAGCTCTGAATATAGCAACTGAGCGGTGCAAACAGGCAACAGCAGACCAGCACTCACAGAGGAAAGTCAGGAACAGGTGAACCATGTGGACACTGCGGGCACCAGCAAAGAAGTGGTGCACAACAACTGCAGACAACAGTACAGGTAAACGAATGTACAGCCATGTTACTGCTTACACGTTTGCCCAGGGCAAATGTGTTTACACAGGGCAAACACATTTGTCTGGTGTGGATACATCTGTCAGGGGCAAAATTTTGCCATATTCAAAACAGATATACAAATGAGCCTATATAGGCATTCTGAGGGCAAGCAGTCACATTAGTTGAATAAATACTATTTCATTAAAGTACACAAAAAAAAGCTATAAAAAGAGCAAACCACCATGTAGCTCCACATAATCAATGAAAGTATCATATTCACTACATCATCAGGGAGCTGGGTTTGATGCTCGCATACTGTGTAATAAATAGGCAGAAATTTAAAGTGACAGTGCTGAAATAATTCACATGTGCATTGAGTTTTACCCCAAATAGTTCTCATACACAAACAATAATGCAGATTAATAAATAGTGTTCCAGTTATGTGTCATTCAGTAAATATCCTCATTCTATAGGTGTTTTCAACAGACTCAACAGAAAGCAAAAAATAAAAACACAATTCAAAAACCATTATATGTTTACAACATGATGTAACACCCCTGACAAATGGGGGGGCTTACCTGCCGCTAAGCAGCTCTGCTCCAGTCACTCTTCCGAGTGTCTCCAGGAATAGCCTTCATTTTTTCTTTAGGTCCCCTGGGCATTTCTGCCATCTGCTGCGCCTGTTTCTAGCCCTGAAGTGTAAGTTCAGCCCTGTGGAGCTTTCTAAGTAGAACTGCAATCTCCCACTTGAAACTGTTCCCTCAGGGCAGTGGGGATTGCACAGGCATGAGCGGTGCCTTGGATCTTCAACTGCTTACATTTGCAGTGGGACCGGAGAGTGTTCCATTGGTCCTGGGATCCCCATCAACTAAGTGGGACCCAGTGACCATGGACAGGCCACTGAGAGGCCACTCTTTGAAAAAATTAGATTTGAAAGAGTTTAGATTGGGGCTCATTAATATTTATGAGCTAGGAGCCCTGATCATATGAATATTAATGAGGGTCTGTCTCCCTCAGGGAAGCTCATTCTTGGCTGCAGCAGGAAAGGAAAAGAACATTTGTAAGCCTAGGGTTTAATAAAATAAAAAAAAATAAAAACATGTTGGAAATAATTATTGCAACTGCTTCTGAAAGTTGGGGACAAGTGGCATGGGGGAAAAGTGTTTAAAATTAATAAATGCTTTGCTCCTGGCTCCACCAGACACAATGTTGGGACACAGAAAAATGTCAGCTTATCTGCTGTTGCACGGCATCCTTAAATATCAGCACAGTGACAGGAAAATGGACTGAGCAAATTCCCTTCTCTGTGCAGCGACAACAAGTACACCAACAGGGCTAATGAACTGTGGGGCACTGGGGCAAATATTCAATTATTCCTGGCTTCACCAGAACTTTAAATTGGGACTGTACTTGATCTGCTATGGAACAGTGGGTTATGTAGCCACTACAAACAGCCACAGTCAATTAGAAAGCCAGGATAACAAAGCCAGGACTTGTGGGACATTCACCAAAGCTCATGGGTAAATGCCAAGTGCTCATGGGTACCTACAGTGGCCTAATTCTAGGCACCAAAACAGCAGTCTAACAGTGCATTGAGTGAGGTTCATGCATTATACATTTTCTTGAGTGACAGACCCTCCAGTTAATTGGAGGTCCTGCAACCAAAAGCCACAGTCAATCAGGAGTCTCAGGAGACCCCTAAAAGAGATAGTTTTTTACAGCTTTTTGCCAGATTTGTGATTCCTGATTCAGATTTGAGAGGGAGATTCGAGCAGGAGCTCCCCCTCGTGGGTGGGGGCTCAGACCCCCAGCCATGCTGCCAAACCTGGGGATCCAGCTAATCCTCTCTAACCTGGAGAGAGGGGATGCCTTCATTATTTAGTTAAACTAAAAGTAATGTAGTTTGTTAAACTGCTAGCAGGGAGGTTGCCAGTATGTCCTCCAGGTGCTAGCCGTCCCATCCACTTTAGGTGAAGATGTGGACCGAAACCAGATGACATCAAGCAGCTGAAAGAGAGCTGAAAAAATACCTCAGTTGTGAGAGAACTGAAGATCAGCAGGATCCTTTTATAGCGGGGATCATCCGTGAGGAATCTGAGTAAGTACTATTGTACCCCCCAGCGTAAGACAGAGAGCAAGCTTAATCAATCTGGGCCACTTTGCCCAAAGTGACTGTTCAATAGAAGATAGTTCTTCAGTTCTCACCTTGCCCTGCCAGCCCTGTGCCCAGCCTGGGTGGAGCTCTGGAACTGTTTTTGCAGATCGTAGCTGTTGCTGGGGGACCCAAGAAAGCCACAACAGCATTTAACTATTAGGGGACCCATCTTGAGTCTAATAGTAATATAAATGTGCTGAGATGTATTATGGGCCATCATGCCCTGCAACTGTTCAAGAAAGAAAGCAAGCTCAGTGAATCTGGTCGGTCATGCCCTAGTGACTAATTTGTGACTGTCCAATGGATCAGCACCCTTCTGGTTTGTATAACTTTAACCCAGCGGGAGTGGATCCCTGTATTAGAACTGTTTGTGACTGTATCTATTCTGGGAGGCACCCAGTGAGAGCCTCAGACAGACTTGTGAATGTGCTGAAATATACTTGTGTTGGTTATCCGCCCAAGATTTCCTGTAGAGCTGCAAGCAATAGTTGCATTGCCACATTAAAGGACTAAGACCTCAAAGTCAATTAAGTCTGACTTATGATATCTGTGAATGACAGTTTTCCACCCTTCTTAAAGATGTCTTGAAATATAAATGTACTGGAGGTGATAGTGTATTGGGATATAAATGTACTGGAGGTGATAATGTATTGAAATATAAATGTGCGGGAGGTGATAAAGTATTGAGATATACATGTAGTGGATGTGATAATGTATTGGGATATAAATGTACTGGAAGTAGCCACCACATAAATGTGCTGAATATTCAGGATTGTGAATCCAAGGTCTAACCAAGGTAACTCAGCTGGTTACTTCCTTCTGAATTGTTCAGTCTGCGACAAGCAGGGCAATCTTTGCTTCACTGCCAAAGCAGGGCAACCCCCTGCACTTCTTCTAAAGCCAAGGTGTTGTTGCTTGTTAAATTGTCTCTCAAGTTAATCCTTTCCACTTTGAATTAAAGTTGGCCAACTCCACAAACTGCAACATCCACCAGTCCTGCAATGTTCCAGGACTTTGGCATCTGGGTACCCAGAGTATAGTGTGAGATTGCAGAGTTTCACATGTATCTGTGAACTGGTACCAGTGTGGGAAAATAAAGGTGTAACAACTGATTAGTCAGCAGCTTAGATTTCCAGGGCTCTGGATATCTTTTGAGTTGGTAAAATGTGATTCTTCTTTCTGTTAATCTGTTAGTCACCCAGCTGGAGGATTTCGCCAGCACAAACCAAATCATGAGTACATTTGTAAATATAAGAATCACTGCATAACTTCAATTCCTCCTGTTTCCTCATCCTTACTCCTATGTCCCCTAAATAAATATTATTGTTATTACTTTTTGCAAATAATTGTCGTGAGCATATTATTAGAGAGAGTCTTTAATTCTAAAATGTCTGAAATGTGGGAAATGACAATTGGTCATGTCTTGAGGTGGCAATTGGTAATTGTGGGTGGTATGACATCTCAGGGGGTTGTGCCAGGAAATAGCTAGCCCACATTAAAGTTAAACTCTCAGTGGGGGCACTGCACATTCTAGAATCTAGTGTAAGTTTGAGAACCCAAACCCATCAGCCTCATACTACTAAGGCTCATATTAAGGCAGATGTAGAAGCAAGCACATGTTAGCCCATAATTGCTTCATACTTATGAAAAATACCTCAGGGTTCTCCCTGACATAATACGTTTATCCAATTCTTACTTAAAACTATTTTTGTTGTCTGCTGTAATCACATCTAGTGGAAGTTCATTCCATAGTTTAACTATATGATTAGTAAAAAATATTTTCGAGTATTTGATCTAAACCTCTTTCCTTTGATCTGAAGGGGATGACCTCTAGTCTCCATAGCAACCTCTTTAAATTCAGTGCCTAGGTCACACATCAACTGAGGTTCATGTACAGTGTCAAACATTAATAACAGATCACCAAGTACTAATGACATAAGGTTCAGAGTCTGTAGTCTATCATCATAATCTTTTTCCTTTAAATTAAGTAGCAGTTTAGTAAATCTACATTGAACCCGTTCCAGTTGAATTATCTCACCCTTTTTATAAGGATTCCATATTTGTGCTGAATACTCCAGGTGTGGGTGAATGTAAGACCTATATCATGGCATCAAAACTGTACTTGATCTAGACACTATATTATGTTTTTATAGAATAAATAATTCTATTAGCTTTTTTTATTAAATCTGAGACTTGCTTTTTTGTAGTCAGATCACTCCCCATATTAATTCTTAAGTACCTCTCGCTCTCAGTTTTTTCCAGCTCGTGTCCTTCCAACACATAATCATATTTCATATTACATCTCCCCAAATACATTACCTTACATTTAGTTAAATTTAATGTCATATCACATCTCTTTGTCCATTCCATAATTTTATTAAGATCTTCTTGTATGCTAACACATACATCTAGGTTGTCACAGGCTCCTCCAATTTTAGTATCATCAGCATATTTTATATTACATCACCGAATATTCTCAGTCATATCAGAGATGAAGAAATGAAACAGGACAGGGCCAAGCACCGACCCCTGTGGCACCCCACTTAAAACAGTTCTGACAGTTGAGACATGTCCATTTCTGCTAGCCATTAGTTCTATAGTTTGCTTTAAAAACTATGTGTATGTGTTTTATGAAACTTGACATTCTGTGTTAAATTGAATAAAAATACAGATTTCAGAGGTACTGCTCACTACAGTGAGTCTTTGGAGCCCTACATTTTATTAAGGAACTAGGAAGAGGATTTGTCATTTTTTGTGGTGTAACCAGTAACTACAAATAGCTGGAATTGTTGCATTTGTGTACTATACCCATTTTAGTGCTATGTTTTTAAGTTAAGAAACCTATGTGTTGCATTTTAACCAGAAAATCACTATTTTGGTAAGTTTTGTTACATGGAGCTTTCCGTGACCCTTGAAACTACTTCCTGGTTACTGTGAGCAGGGCGAGCGTGCGTTGTCACGTGTGATGACACGCACAAAGACACACGCGTCTGCACATATTTTGCATGTTTTCAGAATGGTTACAGTGATAATAGATTAAACTCAAATACTGCAAAGAAAGAAACTGTCTGTGCCTATAATCGTGTGTAAGGAATCACTCCCTTCAGGTGCTCATTTCCAATTTCCTATTTTTTTAAAAACAGTGTCAACTTATATTACGACTGATGATGGGATCAAGGGAGTTATATGCATAACTTGCAATATGTACCTGTATGATTTAACTGCAAGATAGTTGGGTTTGAAAGAAGTATTCAAATGTATTAAATGCCACAGAAATGAAAAAATGGAGCTGGAAATAGCCTCGTTTGGCAGCAGGTTAATTAAACTAGAATCCAGTCAGCAGGACATGGCTGCAAGGATGAATGTCAGTATTACCTCTGACAAGCTACAGAATGAAATACCAAATAACTCAGGTTTATCTAGGTCTGAATCTGACATAATAAACAAAGAGCCAGTGTCCACATCTAATTTAATGCAATTGCATGCATGCAGAAAAAATAACTCTAGCCAGAGACCTAACCAAAAAAGAGGCAGAGAAATGGAAGTTAAATATAGACAATGATGAGGACTGGTTTTTAGTACAAAGTGCTAAAGCTCCAAAAAAAGGCCGAACAGCTGGCACTTTCATGTTACCCCTAAATAATCACTTTGATATATTTAATAGCCGTAATAGTGATGCAGACGTTAATGTCGCTACTAATGATATACAACCCATACTGTCAGAAATACCAACAACAGCTCCAAAAGAGGGTCCGAATAAAAATAGAGATAGCACTATTGTACCCTTAAATCCTTTGGCAGTTTGTCATAATATTTTAACACCTGCAGTCACAGATCCAGCTGTGACTGCCGATCTAACATTATTGCATTTTCCTCACCTTTGCAGCCTGAAATAATACTGAACATTCAAAATAAGGGGCACCAACAAACCATGATGAGAACATCACATCCTTAAATGCTACAGATTCAAGTGTGAATACTTAATGTTTGCTTCTAATGACCTTATGGTATGTGCTCATCAGCCTATAGATTCAAATATCAATACTCTAACCTTTGCTTCCAATCACCTTATGGTAAGCTCTCATCAGCGTCCAGGAACAGACATAACTCCATCAGAAGAAGTTAACTTAATGGATTTTCAGACTGAACATCGTCACAAATCAATATATGTCTTGAGTGACATTTAGATAGAAACATAGAAACATAGAAGATGACGGCAGATAAGGACCTCAAGGCCCATCCAGTCTGCCCATTTATTTTTCTACCATTTGAATGTGCCATAGGCCTTTACTTTGTCAATGGCCTATCTATTCATACTCATCTGTATTGCTCCCTTATGCCTATCCCATGCCTGTTTGAAGCCCTGCACTGTATTCATATCCACCACTTCCTGAGGTAGGCCATTTCATGCGTCCACCACCCTTTCTGTGAAAAAGAACTTCCTCACATTACCCCTTAATCTGCCTCCCTCTAATCTCATTCTGTGTCCTCTTGTCCTGCTATTTTTCTTATACTGAAACATGTTAGACTCTTTCACCTTGTTAATGCCCTTAATGTGTTTGAATGTTTCAATCATATCACCTCCCTCCTTTATTCTAGGGTATACATATTGAGTTCAGTTAATCTGTCCTTATATATTTTCTGATGCAGTCCCTGCACCATTTTGGTTGCCCTTCTCTGGACTGCCTCAATTTGGTTAATGTCCTTGTGAAGGTGTGGCCTCCACTACTGCATGCAGTGCTCCAGATGGGGCCTAACCAGTGTCTTGTAAAGAGGGATTATTACCTCCCCTCTTCCAACTTGTGATACCCCTACTAGTACACTACAACATCCCTCTAGCCTTACCTACTGCTTTAGAAGTCTGCTTGGATGATTTCAGGTCATCGGTGATGATGACGCCCAAGTCTCTTTCTTCCCTTGTGACTGCCAGCAACTCCCCTCCCAGCCTATAGGTAGCTTTAGGGTTTCTCTTCCCTATGTGCATGATAGGCAAGTATGCAACGATGACGAGGAATTTTGCGCACAATCCTCCTTTGGGGGTGCACAAATCTTAGACATAACCTACATGCTAGAGAATATCACAATTAATCCTGCTGATTCTCTAGTTATTATTCACGCTGGAGCAAATTACATCCTAAGACATCCTTTAACTAAAATAAAACAGGATTTTATAGCCATGGCAAATAAACTTATTTACATGGATTGTAAGTTTGTTTTTTTTGAGGTTTTGCCCATACCTAAAGCTTCTTACTACACAGAATTTAAAAGTATACAGCTGAACAACTGGTTGCAAAGTTGGTGCCTAAGACAGCACATTGATTGCAAAACGCATTGGGAAAAGTTCCATGGTAGACTCAAACTGTTCTCATGGGATGGTCTTCACTTTAGCAGGAAAGGAAACAGCTTTTTGAGAAAAAAACATTGTTGCATATACTCAGAACAATTTAAACTAAGCAACAGGTGAGAAGGGATACCTCCAAACCCAAAACCTATGAACACTAATGATAATGAAAGCAGTGCCATACTCACAGTTAAAAATACCAAAAAACAACACAAGACAAAACTGAATATATTATTGGTTAATGCGTGAAGTCTTTTAAACCAAATAGATGTGCTAAAGAATTATATTGTAACCAATGACATAGATATATGTGGTATAACTGAAACATGGTTAAAAGCTTCTGACTGAGGTACAGAGATAACTGGTTATACAAAAATTGAAAAGTCGTACTGCTTCTAGAGGAGGTGGTATCACCCTGTATATATCAGACATCTACAAAATCATTATAGTTGACAATGGATCAGACAGTGAACATTCGTCTGATTTAATATGGACAAAAGTCATTTTCTCCAACAATTACAGCATCACTGTAGGTCTCCGTTATAGGGCCCCTAACCTATCAAGTCAAGAAAATGATGCATTCTTGAGTAAAATAGAAGAAATGGGACTTGATCAGGACTATATTCTTTAAGGTGACTTTAATTTCCCTAACATCAACTGGGAATCAGGCAAATGTTTGTCCTCAATAGAAAGCAGATTCATGGACATAATGATCAATAATAACATGTGCCAATTTGTCAAAACCCCTACTAGGGGAAATAATATTCTGGATCTCTTTTTAACAAATCTTCAGAAAGATGTAAGTAAAGTTGAAGTTCTTCACCTGTTACCAAATAGTGATTATAACATGGTACTAGCTGTAGTTAATATTAAACAACACACTCCCACACATGGTTGTACAACAGTAAAATATGTTTACACAGCTGATTTCATATCAATAAATATATTTTTAATGGATTTGGATTGGAAAAATGACTTAACTGATAACAATCTAAATGATATCTGGCTTATATTTCATAGCAAGATACAACATTGTTTTAACCATTGGGTTCCATCAAGAATTAAATATAGTGATATTATGAGAACTCCTCCATGGTGGAACAAAAGCATAAAATGTTACACGAGCAGAAAACAGACTATATAAAAAAATATAAAAAACACCCCACATCTAATAATTGGTCCACATATAAAATATCAATCAATAAAAATAAGTGTCTAATTAGGAAAGCCAAAAAACAAATTTGAAGAAAACATAGCACTTTCAACAAAAGATAATACAAAACATTTTTATAATTACATCAGGTCTATAAAAAATCCAGTCCTAGTATAGGTCATCTAAATACATCAGCAGGAGTTATTACTAATGAAATAGATATGGCCACATAATTCAACAGATATTTCATTAGTATGTTTAGCTCCAAGGCTCAATTTAAAGCATCTAACATTGAGCTAAATAATACTATAAAGCCGCTTGGTGAAGATGAGGTCATGGATGCCATTAAAACACTAAAACCAAATGGATCTGTGGGTCCTGATGGAATCCACCCAATTTTTATAAAAAATACTGCTTGTCATATAGTGGGTCTTTTGACCATCTTATTCAATGTTTCTCTCAGTACAGAGTCAACCATACCTATATGGAGGCAAGCTACAGTGATTCCCTTACATAAAAAGGTAGCAGAAATTCAGTATTAAATTATTAGCCAATAGGTCTCACAACTGTATTTTGTAAACTCAAGGAAATATTATTAAAAGACAGAATAGTAGACTATCTTAAAAACATTGGTTTTATAGATATAGCTCAGCATGGTTTTGTCAAGGGCAGGTCATGCCAAACAAATGTTTTAAACTTTTTTGAGCCAGTAAGTGATGCTTTAGACAAGGGCCGATCTTTTGATGTTATATCCTTGGATTTCTCGAAAGCCTTTGACTCAGTGTCCCATAAAATCCTCATCAGTCTATTAGAAACAATAGAAATACATCCTCAAATTATAAGCTGGATCAAATCATGGCTCTCCGACCACACACAACATGCATCATTAAAAGGTTATTTATCACCGTGGGGCTCTGTTACTAGTGGCGTCCCTCAGGGCTTTGTTTTGGGATCAGTTCTTTTCAATATACTGATCTCCACCATGCTCCCCTTGAACAATCATTGCTGGATGGTTAAATATGCCGATGATTGCAAACTGGGAGTTATTGTTACTAACATAGATTCTGCAGTTCAAATACAAACAAATCTTACACATCTTGAGAACTGGTCAATAGAAAATGAATTATAATTAAATGTACACAAGTGCAAGGTGATGCATCTGGAAAAAAATAATCTATGTTACTCTTATAAATTGAACAATATTTACTTACAAATTACTGAAAAAGAGAAAGATTTGGGGTAACATTTTCCAAAAACCTTGCTTTTGACACACACATAGCTCACATTGCTAAAAAAGGAAACCAAATACTGGGATGCATTTAAAAAAATATCAAGAGCAAGAATGAAAAAGTTATTGTCCCTCTTTTCTCAGGCCTTGTCAGACCACATCTGGAATATTGTTCTGCAGTATGTGCACCACAACTCATTAGAGGCAATAAACTAACAGAAAAAAATTCAGCATAAAGCCACAAAAGCAATTAAAACTATGAGAAATTTTGACTGTGGTACCAGGCTAAATAAATTAGGTCTTTACTCAATGCAGTACAGAAGAATGAGGGGTGATTTGTGTACAGTTTATAAGCTATAAACAAAGAACCAACATTCGAAACTATTGGGCTGTTAAGCAATTCATCTAAAGCTAACATCAGATCACATGATAAAAAATAAATGGGTACCTTAAACAAAACTAATAAAAGTAAGTCATTGGTTCACACAAAGGGTAATAAAGACATGGAATAGTCTACTGAAAAGTGTCATTGATAGCAAAAGAATAGACACTTTCAAAAACAGTATATATATATATATATATATATATACACTGTAGATATATATATATATATATAAAACAAAAAATTCCTTTTCCACCAGTGAAGAATGGTGGCGAGCTTATAACAGGCATAACTGCCTACCTAGCTTGTATTTACCTATGAACGTATGAACTCTGTTTCATTTCCTATTTCGTAGCCATTCAGTAATCCAGCTGATCAGAATATTATCAATTTCATACTTATTTAATTTCTTTGTAATTGCCTAGTGGGGAGTAAGATCAAAGGCTTTAGCAAAATCTAGGTATATGATGTCATAGGGAATTTCTTTATCTAAATTTTCACTGATGTTTTCATAAAATGTTAGAAGATTTGTTGTACAACTTGTACCCTTGATGAAACCATGCTGCCAGGGATTAATTCTGGTAAGTAAGATATTCATGCCATTTTTTATAATGCCTTCTAACAGCTTGCCGACAACACACGTCAGACTAATAGGCCGATAATTATCTAGTTGTTCTTGTTTACCCTTTTTAAAGGCTGGAACCACATGTGCCATTTTCCAGTCTTCTGGCACTATAGTAGACTTAACTGAGATTTCAAATAATATCTTAAATGGAGTCAAGAGATAAGGGGACATGATTTGAAGTAGTCTAGGGGAGATGTTATCTGGTCCAGGGGACGTGTTTTTTCTTAACCTACTGATACAGTCTTTTATTTCTTTCTCAGTAACCACAAACTGTCCTATTTGAGTGTCTTCATTCACTTTCATGTCATATCTTCTTGTTTTGAAAACATTGCAAAAATGCTGATTAAAAACTTCAGCCATTAACTTATTATCAGAGATAAGCGAGTCATTACATTTAATAGGCCCTACCTCATTCTTAGGTTTTTTAAGGGAATTGATATATAAATAAAATTGCTTTACATTACCTTCTTTAGCATTCTTAGCCAACCTAAGTTCAGCTTGTTTCTTTGCTTTTCTAAGCTTAGCTTTGCAAAATTTTTTCACATGAGAATATGCCCTAAATATAGCGCTGTCATTTGTGCATTTAAATGTACTCTAAATGTTATGTTTTTTTTAACCAATTTTTTAATTGCCTTATTCATCCATCTTGGACTCCTTTGGCTATTACTTTTTACATTTAGTGGAATGTTCTCATCCACAATAGTAGAAATAATGTCTCTAATAATCCCCCACATGTTCTCAATACTTTTATCCTGAAGTGTCTCATTCCAGTTAATATTATATAAAGTTCTGTGTTTTCCCTCATAATTTGCTTTATCCTACAAATATATCTTTATACGACTCATCCTAGAGTTAAAAGGGTAACTCACATGGAAACTGATTTTGTTAAGATCACTATTAGCCAATGGAGGTCCCACCCTACAGTTTTTGACCAGAAGTGAAGTTGATGTTAAAACAAAGTCTAGGATTTCTTTATCCCGAGTGGGTTGTTTCCCACTGAGTGAGATCAACCTCCTCACATGTTTGAAACAGTAATTTACCTCAGTTTGAACAAGTACACCAGTCTTGCCAGTTAACTTCCGGAATATTGAAATCACCCATTAACACCATATCACCAAATGTACCAGCTAGATGTACTGTAGTTCTTCTATGATAGATTTAGTCAATTCAATAGTACTGCTTGTAGGCCTATATAGGCAACCAGTTATCAGGGATCTGTTGATTCCCCCAGTTATCTTAATCCATAAGGATTCAGTATCAGTAGTTATTCTTATACGATCTGAGATATAACTTGAAGTAATTTTGGTTTTCACATATATAGGGACCCCTCCACCAGTCCTAGTACTTCTATTCTCTTCATAAAGGGTATAACCCTCAAGCTCTTTTCCCCATAAACCTTTCTCATTATTTCTCCAGGTTTCAGTGATTGCTATGATGTCTGCTAGGTTATATGACAAATAGGCTCTGAGATCATCCATTTTATTGCAAAGACTTTGCACATTGAATATTACTATGTTCAAGACATCTCTATTTTTAGTTCTTATTTTCTATTTCTGTGGCTTCAAAGTCTCTTTTACATCTAGTATACCCCCATGGGTTAGTTTAAACCTTTGATAGAGTGTACAATATTCATAGCTAACAGTCTGGCCCATATCTTATTAGGATGTAGTCCAGCTTTCCAATATAGATGATGTTTATTATGTTAAAGGTTTTCCAATTATCAATCATCCCTAAGTCATTAGATTTACATAGATGCAACAATCTAGCATTCACCCTCTGAATCATAAGATTTTTCTGATAGTGAGCTTTTGGAACAGGTATAATATTAGAGATAGTCACTTTATGTCCCTGATTTTTACATTCAATCTCCAAACTTAATAATTCACTACCTAGGTCTTTTTCATGTCCCTTGCCTATGGCATTTGTGCCCACATGTAGGGCTATAGTATAATTTGGGGCAATCACCATTTTCCTAAGATTATCCTGAATATTCTTTATTCGGGCCCCAGGATAACACAGCACCATATTATTCTCTTTATCTGATCCACACATATGTATATCAGTAAAGCATAGTAAAGAATCTCCTATCTCCAAATTAGTCAATTTTTTGTTTAATTAGAACAGGGTTAGTACATTCCTTAAATCTCTGTTCAAGTGGGGTAAGAGTATTACTTGTGTCTATCTTTTTCTTGTGTTTACTGTATATACATTTTAACCTATATTTCTGGATGTACCAGAAGAGCTTGGGGATGCTTCAGCAGTTTCATCTAACAGGGGTAAATAATGATTTGTGGTGGTAAGGGGTGGCAGTTGTTTTCTTCTTCTAACAGTAATTAATTATCTGTTCTCTGTAGTGCCCCCATGAGTGTTGGGCCTAATCCTTTTTGTCTGTGGGATTGGTACTGCCTGCTTATCTATTTGAGAATTTCCCTCTCGAGATCTCTTCTCATAGTTAATACACTTATTCTCATCATGTAATGTGTTAACAAAAGCCTCTATTTGATCAATGTCAGTTTGCGCTTTAAGATCCCTCTTTAATCTGATATTTTCAGTTTGGAACTGGCCCAGCGACTCACACTTTGGACAAATAAAAGTCTATCTCATAGGTAGCAGGTGGGAGTGTAACTCTAGGCAGAGTGCCACTGAGGGGTTACAATGCCATTCTTAATAAAGTAGTATGGTTTTGTTTCTTAGTTCATAGAATGCATCTGTAACCCCACCACCAGCCACTTGTTTAACTAGTAAGCACACCTCCTATACAATTTCTAAGAGAAAAGAGAAGGGTGGGGGTACAAAGCATAGAACACACAGTGTGTACAAGACACAAACAGACCTTTACCAAATCCAGGTATGGAGGAAGGAACTTTTGCTAAGGTATATGTTAGGTTTTCACTTCTGGAGGGGTATCCAGTAAATCCACACAGGAATCGGTAATTAGATTGTCCATACCGTGTAGGGATTCTAGAGTGTGGCTTTATTCCAAAACAGTTGTTACACAAAAGCAAGGATGGACTCCCAAGGGTTTACACTTCGTGGCACAAGGCAAATGCAGAACACAACATCTGTACACTGACAGAAACTCGCTATTCCCCATATTGTATAGAATTTGGATTAATTTCAGTGGCAAGCCTGAGCTGAAAAAACACATCTTCTAATGGTACTGGCCACGACCAAACACAAAAATTCTTCTAGTGGCACTGGCCACAACTTAGAACAGTTCCTATATGGCATAGCTATTTAAAGCAGGAAAATGTGGCAACTGGCCATGATGGCATACTGGTATTCAAGAACTAGGACAACCCACACCAGGGGGTCAACTTTATCTTCAGGCATTGGCCACATGCTCTGAACAAATAGGTGCCCTTACAGAACCCAAAGAGCTGAACTGGTCACTTCAGATGGAGAACTGTCCTTTTGCTTCATCGTCCATAGCCAGACATTCTTTCAGAGTTGCACCTCAACAGCTGCCAGTAGAACTGTGCTTTCTTTAAATGTTTTGCACATTTAGCATTAAGAGACACTACATAGAAGTGTAAATGGTAAAGTTCTGGTACAAAGTAGTAAGTCACACCTGGGACTTCACTATTGTTGGCCAGCTTTGGGAAACTTCTTGAGAACAGTCTCAAAATAGCTACTGGGTGTATGGGTCCCTTTTTCAGAGTAACACCCCAAAGAAAACAAGGCAGGTACATTTATCCTGGGAACTCACAGACATAATTTACTCACAGTTTGAACACAAAGGCAGCTTCAAATGTCTTGGATCAAATCAGGGGATTGCCCCTCAAATCCATTCTGCGGTCCTCCTCATCCCACTAGGGATGAGGACATCAGGAAATCCTGAAGATGGTTTCCACCACTTCAACAAGGCAGGCAAATGGTTCTCAGACTTGGGTGAGAAAAAGTAGGTTCTCCGCGGAGCCCACACAGCAGTTCTTCACTCCTCCACTGCTCACTCTCTGAGCACAGAACTAAGACTACTTGAAAATTCTAAACTCCCCACTCACAGCAAGCTACTGTATGTGGCTTATGATTCTGTGAGAGTTCTAAATGACATCACCTCTCTGCTGCCAGCTGAGACCAAATAAACAGAGAGGATCAGGTGAAAATATATTTGACTAGTTATTCACCAGCTGCCTTCCCTACCTAACACTGACAATGATGGGATTCTAGTAACCCCAAGGAACAGAGAGATTACACTCACCCATAGCTAGGTAAATGCCTGTCCGGAGTCATTTTTTTACCTGGTACCAAGCCATCCTACCCTCTGTGTTACCTATGGGGAGGTAGTGCTTCTTCCCTCCTACCATGTGCCAGGCACAGGCAGGCAACACTAAAAGGACAGAGGCCAGCTGATGGAACTTCAGCTCCATCCTACAATCTAGCTATGGAAAATCAGTTGCTCAAATAAACTGCCTAAAGCATGCCCTAACAGACCAGAACTGATGCCCCTTCTGCAGGTCAGGACCAAAGCTGGTCTATCCACCTAGCCTTCTAGGGAAAATCTATCTGACCAAGCTGCCCACTGGGGAACCTCCCTCCAAACTCCCAGAGTACTTGCAAACAAAAACAACAAGGAAACAATACATTGCAATGCATTACATTTCCCAAACTTTCCCCACAACCTCACACCTGTGAAGAAAACATGTTAACACCCTGTTAACCACAAACAACCCTAAAACTCTAGGAAAAAAGAGGAGCTCAGCTGAGCTGCCACATCCTCTTCTTTTCTTCCTTTCTTCCTCAGGAACACCTGCAAGAGAAGAAAAACAAAATACCACATCCTGCACACCACACAGTGTCTAAACCTTCATCTGAACACTAGATAATCCCAATAGTATTTTTCTAGAAAAATACAAAAGTAAACAAAATAGAAAACAGTCATTATACAACACCGTTTGGGGAGTTGAATGCCATAAATGTCCCATACTAGTGACAGAATGTTGTTGTCTGAGGGCAAGGTCCACAAAAGAGTCTCTCCTGGGCCGAAGCCCACTGAAGAACAGTCCTGGAACAGGGCAGGGCCTGAAAAGCACTGCAATCCATGGGAAGAGTCTCTGAGGACAGTTCAAACAGTTTGTGGACAGTCTGCCAGATGTAGGATGTGTTGTGCAAAGTCAGTAAAACATAGAAAGATGGGTCTTATCAGTTTCTTGAAGACCGAAAACAAAAGGATCACCTTACTTCTCCAAGCTGAGTACTCTCTCCCTCCAGGCAGCATCTTCGGATACAGCTGGTATGATGTCCTCTGGAAGACCAGGTGATGAAACATTAAAACAGCTGGACATATGTCAGCTTGGAAATCAAATGATGGAACAGGAAAACAGCTGAGTGGTCGTCATCTGTAAAGCCAGGCAACGGAAATGGGAAAACACTGCTGGGTGGACAAATCTGGATGCACCTGAAGAATCCTGGAACACCAGTAGAGCTGCATCTTCCTCCTTGGATACTGCTGCTGCTGGATGACGGACACCGGGCTGCCACTGTTCACTTCCCTCTAGACATGCTGGGCATATTCACAGGGAGTGGTACCATTAAGGGTAATACCACTCAGGGTGAGGTGCAAGAACTATAACACCATCTGGGCATTCAAAGTTGATGTTGTGGAATGTCTCATTCCCTACCTTGTCCACAATTCGCAGTGTCCATAAACAGAGTTCTGCCCAGTTTCCAGAATTTCAGTTGATCATTTATGCCTCTGTCCCTGACACACGCTGCTGCACCTGGATGCAAATTTCTGCTTGTCTCTTCCAACAACCAGGCTTTCCTGTTCTGCTCAATTTCCTCTCAGACTCTATGATGAAAAGTAGGAAAGGACCTCTCATATATGGTGTCAGCCCTCATACATGCCAGTCTCTCCTCCTTGCTACTTTTCACAAGTGTATGGCACATGGCTCAGCTTGGGGGTGGCCAGTTCTGGTTAAGCCAGTGCCACATGCTTAATAAATGAAAGAACTTGTCCCCAACCACCTCTGTGGACAGGACACTGGAGCCTTCTTTTTCCTTTCCGACTCCTCCGAGGCAAGAGCTTGAGGCCCCTCTCTGGAACCCTCAACATGAAGATACATTTCTTCATCTTTCTCCTCTTCCTCACTCTGGATCTGATCCCAGGAGTGAGCAGATGTTCTCACTCCCAAGACAGTCCACTCCTCACTTGGTGCGGAGGTAGACACCTCACAGTTCAGTGTCTCTTGCAGTTTGTCCTCCCCTGCTAGGCTATGACTAGGACCCTCTTTCCATGGGTCCACAGAACCTTTCACTGCACTGTCCATCAGGGACACAGGTGTGGAAACATCTCTAGGTGTCTGCCCTTCCAGTAGATCCATACTCTCTCCTCCTGTGCCACACTCTATGGGGCCTCCCTCAATGGTTACGCCTGGTGCTGCATGCTGTTACTTGCAGGGTTTCCTACTATGGTCCATGTGGGAGCCAACTGAATTTGTGATGCCCTCTCTGGCACTGCACCCCTGCTCATACCACAGTTCACTAGGCAATCTGAACAGTGGGGTATCAGAAACACATCCCTTTCAGCCCTGAGGCACATAATGTAAAATCTCACAGGACAGCTGTGGATTGCTACATCTGGAGGCAACCCCTCACCCTAGAAAGTTCTCTCTATTTCTCTTAGTGTGCCCACCTCTTCTGTGATCATAACTCAGGAATGATCTGGGTAGTGGGAAATTCCTGAAGCCATGTCTGCAAGCAAAACACATAAAAGTTCACTGTTACTTATTTGCTTACTAGTCCCATTCTAGTCTCACAAAATGGCTTCCTGCTGCTGTGTTTACACTGCTAACCCCAACCTGTAATGGCGGTGGTAGCTCGTCTCATGCATCAGATCTGTTTCTGGCTTAAAAACTGCATTTCCAATCTTTCTGGCTACTGATTTTGCTCAAAACTGTAGTCGATTGCACTGCTTGTATCTCTCTCAGCACTTTCACATGATTTTACATGACTTTGTGATTAGCATATGAATGAAGACTATTTACACATGCTCAAAGTCACCGGCTAGCCACGGTATTTCTTTTGTACAGGACTGCCTGTTTGCTGCAGCCTAATATACAACTCATAGTCTCTCACTTGCTAAGAACATTTTACTGTTGCTGAACCCATTATGAATGCTCACAGGCTATCCTCAGAATTTTGTTTGTTGCCTTGCTCCTTACAACTCACAGTCATTCTTTGCAAAACAATCTCACTGCTTGCACACAGATTTAGCTGGCTTGAAAATCACAACACAGTTTGATGCACAGTAGTTTGGGCTGTACTCACTGAAATCAGTAGCTGGCTTTCTCCAGTGGAAATTTTTGGTATGTTGCCAATGCTGGAAGGCCTCTAGGGTAAAACGGGCTGGCGGTCATGCTAATCATAGCCACGAATGCCATGCTCACTTTCCAGTCACTCGGATAATGGGTTGAGCCCAAATTTACAAAGCAAACATCTGTTTTTTAAGATTAGAATGTTCACAAGCCCCCAATGTTTGATCTTGGTCAGACCAGCTTGCATGCCACTCACTCTCTCCTCCTCAAACATTCAGCTGCACACAGAAGCTGGCTTGGGGGGCAGGACTGATTGCAGTTGCACCAATCACTCGACGCCATGCAAAAATCTCTCAGTTTCCTAAAGTCCACACTACTTTTGGCACTGAAACTTGAGATTTAACAGTTTTGTACTACGTTCTGGATGCAGAGACAAGGAGACACACTTTCTGGCTTTACAGTCCATTGTAAGTTGGCACACACACGCACAGCAGCACTGTACTAGCAGGCACACAGTGACACATATGGATGGCACTCTCCTGGGCAAAACCCATCTGTGCTAAGCTTCCTTTCCTGTTTTGGGCTACCATGCTACCAGACAAAACACTAGCCATACCATCAGCAAAAATCTCTTGTTCTCTCCTCAAATTAAGCAATATCCTTGATGAGCCCCAATTTTATAACCCCTCACTAGCCACTTCTTTAACTAGTAAGCACACCTCCCATACCATTTCTGTCTAGAGGAAAATAGAGGGGTTGGGGTACAGAGCATAAAACACACAGTGTTTACAAGACACAAACAGACCTTTACCAAACCCAGGTCCTGAGAAGAGAACTTTTGCTAAGGGCTATGCTAGGTTTGTACTTCTGGAAGGGTACCCAGTAAATCCACACAGGAAGTAGTAACTAGATTTCCCATACCAGGTTGGGATTATAGAGTGTGGCTTTATTCCAAAACAGTTGGTATACAAAAGTAAAGATGGACCCCCAAAGGTTTACACTTAGTGGCACAAGGCAAATGTAGAACACAACATCTGCACACTGACAGAAACTTGCTGTTTCCCATATTGTATAGGATTTGGATTCTTTTCAGCGGCAAGCCTGAGCTGAACAAACACATCAAGTGGCACTGGCCACAACTTAGAACAGTTCCTATATGGAATCAGTATTTAAAGCAGAAAAATGTGGCAAGTGGCCATGAAGGAGCATACTGGTGCTCGAGAACTAGGACAACCCACACCATGGGGTAAACTTTATCTTCAGGCATTGGCCATATGCTCTGATCAAATACTGTACGCACCCTTACAGAACCTGAAGTGCTGAACTGGTCACTCCAGATGGGGAACTATCGTTTTGCTTCATCATCCATACCAAGCCATTCTTTTAGAGTTACACCTCAACAGCTGCCAGTAGAACTGTGCTTTCTTCAAATGTTTTGCACATTTAGCATAAGAGAAATTACATAGCAGTGTAAACAGTGAAGTTCTGGTACAAAGTGCTAAGTCACACCTGGGACTTCACTATTGTCAGCCAACTTTTGAAAAACACAGCTACTGGGTGCATGGGTCCCTTTTTCAGAGTAACTCCTCAAAGAAAACAAGGCAGGTACATTTTTCCTGGGAACTCACAGACATAATTTACTCACAGTTTGAACAAATAAGGCAGCTTCAAATGTCCTGGATCAAATCAGGGGATTGCTCATCAAATCCACTCTGCAGTCCTCCTCATCCCACTGGGGATGAGGGCATCAGGAAATCCTAAAGATGGTTTCCACCACTTCAACAAGGCAGGCAAATGGTTCTCAGACTAGGGTGAGAAAAAGTAGACTCTCCTCGGAGCCCACACATCAGCTCTTCACTCCTCCACTGCTCACTCTCTGAGCACAGAACTAAGACTACTTGAAAATTCTAAACTCCATACTCACAGCAAGCTACTGTATGTGGATTATGATGCTGCAGGAGTTCTAAATTGCTTCATCTCTCTGCTGTCAGCTGAGATCAAGTAAACAGAGAGGGATCAGGTGAAAATCTATTTAACTAGTTATTCACCAGCTGCCTTCCCTACCTGACCCTGACACTGATGGAATTCTAGTAACCCCAGGGAACAGGGGGATTACACATCTATAAATAGATAGTGCACTAAGGGTAGAGCCCATCACAATGAATATGCTTTAGCAGTTTGCAGTGATACTTAGGAATTGCAGATACTTTTTTCAGTATTGTTATAAATTGTTACTAGAAGTCAGAGATTTTAATGTATATTGTTTTTTCTCTTCTAGGACTGTATGGGACTGCCTCGGCTGCCAGCAGTTATCTAACTATAGACGCTTTCTAGGAAATAAGAGAACTGTTTGCACATATGAATTATTTTATCACTATCACTTTAAATTTCTGCCTATTTAACAAGCAGTATGTGAGCATCAAACCCACACCCCTGATGATGTAGTGACTATGAAATCGGGTGGGGTTTAATTTATTCTGTGGAGCTACATGGTGGTTTACATAGAAACATAGAATTTGACGGCAGATAAGGACTGCTTGGCCCACCCAGTCTGCCCATTTCCCTACCTAATGGATAAGCTGCAGATCCTAGTTAACCAGCAGCCTACTTCTTCCTACCCCCAACCCCTAGAATTGCCTTATGACTGTCCCATGCATGCTTGAATTCCACCACTGTTTTTGACTCAACAACCTCCTCCAGAAGGCCGTTCCACGCATCCACAACCCTGTCTGTGAAAAAATACTTCCTTAAATTAACTCTGAGGCTGCCCCCCTCTATCTTCAAATTGTGCCCCCTTGTTCTTGCACACCTCTTTTTTTGAAATATGCTACCCTCTTGGACTTTGTTGATTCCTTGAGGTAGCTGAAGTTTCTCATCATGTCCCCCCTCCTCCTTTCCTCGAGGCTATACATATTAAGCTCCTTTCGTCTCTCTTCATATGCCTTCCAGTGCAGACCCTGCACCATTTTAGTTGCCCTCCTCTGGACAGCTTCCATCCTGTCTATGTCTTTGCAGAGATTGGGTCTCCAGAACTGCACACAGAACTCCAGATGGGGTATCACCAGCTGTCTGTACAGAGGGATAATAACTTCCTGTTTTCTACTGGTGATGCCTCTCCCTATGCATCCCAGTATCCCCCCAGCCCTCCTTGATGCCCTCTCACATTGCTTGACCACCTTTAGGTCATCTGATATGACTACCCCCAGGTCCCTTTCCATTTCTGTTGTTGTTAGTATCTCACCCCCCATTGTGTACTCTTCCCCTGGGTTTTTGTTTCCCAGGTGCATTACCTTGCACTTCTTAGCATTGAATCTAAGCTGCCATACATTTGACCATTCCTCTAACCTTGCCAAGTCCCTTCTCATCCTTTCCACCCCACCTTGTGCATCAACTCTGTTGCAGATCTTTGTGTCATCTGCAAAGAGACATACTTTTCCTTCCAGTCCCTCTGCAATGTTGCTTATAAAGACATTGAAGAGGACCGGTCCTAATACTGAACCCTGCGGTACCCCACTAGTAACCCCCCCTTTCTTCAGAGTGGACTCCATTTACTATTACTCTCTGTGTCCTATTCTCCAGCCAATTCTTTACCCAGGCTGTCATCTTGGGACCCACTCCCAGGCTGGCTAACTTGTACATTAATCTTTGTGTGGGACTGTGTCAAATGCCTTGCTAAAGTCTAGGTAGGCCATGTCCACAGCCCTCCCTGATCTATTACTTGGTCACCCAGTCAAAGAAATCTATCAGATTTGTCTGGCATGACCTTCCCGCTGTGAATCCATGCTGCCTTGGGTCCTGTGCCCCTCTGGCCTCTAGATACTCGACAATTCTTTCTTTCAGAAGTGATTCCATCATTTTCCCTACCACTGAGATTAAACTAACAGGTCTGTAGTTTCCTGCTTCTGCCTTGCTCCCACCTTTGTGAAGGGGAATCACATCTGCCCTCCTCCAGTCCTCGGGTACCACCCCATCCTCCCATGATTTGTTAAAGAGGGTAGTCGGTGGTGTCACTAGTTCTACCCTTAGTTCTTTTAGAATTCTGGGATGAATCTCATCAGGCCCCATTGCTTTGTCCACCTTCAGTTTTAAGAGTTCTTTCAGAACCCTTTCTTCTGTAAATGGGCTGGTATCAACTTCTGTATCCAGAGTGTTTCTACTGTTTGTTTTAGGTACCTCCCCTCTTCCTTTGTAAATACTGAGCAAAATATTTGTTTAGTATCTCTGCCTTTTCACAGTTACCTCTGCCCACCCTCCCTCCCTTTATTAAGCCTCACTATCCCTCCTTGGTCTTCCTTTGCTATATTAGAATGTCATTATGTCTAGTTTGCATGCATTACTCAGCAAAGTTTGCCCGGGCTATTTCAGGGTGCACACTGCCCCACCTGCATAGTGAAGTGGAACTACAAGTCAGTTGCTGCAGGCTGGGTTTGTACACAGCAGCACAGACTATTGTGTCCTGGTGACAAGCACCTCAGGCACAGATCTTTGTTCTGTATGCCATAGACATGTTGCCGCTTCTGCTACAGTGTGCATATTATGCTACAGTAACATGGGTAGCCCATATTGTGAGGGATACATCAATGCATACTGTGTGTGTTAGGTAAGATTGAATGCAGCTATCCACACATAGACAGGCCCAGCTGGCAGGTGTGTGCTAACAGTGGACAAGACCCTATTATACTGTTCTGTGACCCACATATGCTGTGCCAATGGCCTGGGATTCTCACAGTAACACACACATGGTACAGTGCAGGTACAGATGTGCGGTATCTGCCGGAGGGGGCAGACACACACCATCATGCAGGCCCAATGATATCAGGTTCATTCTGGTCACTAGAACATGTTCACTGTGTGGATGATCTCAGCTGCATGACAGCAACTACTATGTGCTGCATCGTGGGCACCTGTACACCCTCCAATCACCACCCTCCCTCCCTCCCCTGAGTGCAGCTTGTGTCTGTTGTGTTAGGTTGGTGTACCCCCATGGGGAGATTGGTGGAGTGTGCTGCATGTACTCACTGACAGGGTGACCACTGGCACTAGGCCACTCTCAAATGCCTGGCAGAGTTGTGACTGGTGCCAGATGAAGGTATCATGGGCACTGCCAGGATACTGTGCCAGGACTCATGGCCGGTACAATCGGTTTATATCATATCTCTTCCTTGGCATATGAAGTGGCCTAGGGTGGCCTTCTTCCCTCTCTTCCTCTTCAGCGACAGCAGCCATCAGGTGCACCATGAGGTTGTTTTTGCATACAGCCTTGTTGCCTTGTTGCCTTGTTGCCTGTTGCTGCTGTGTCCGTGCCCCTCATCCTTTTGTTTCCCAGAGTTAAGGCTATTTTTTTATGGGTGGTAACTTGTGCCGCACTGTGTGCCATGATACCATACACCGTGAAGCATTAATGAGCTGAATATACCATTGCACCTGTAGACATGTCCCCACCCCTCACTTTGCACAGCGCAGACATTCTCTTTTAGTGCTGGGACTACACTGTTGCACTGGTGCAATTTGTCTTTTGAATACTGAAGCCCCACACAAACTTGGTACAAAACCTGTACAAATGGTTCTCACTCACAGAAAAGATCTGAATATTTGTCCCGTGGATCTTTAGTCATATATCTAATAAAATGTTTACCATTATATAGTAAGTACTCTTAGATTACTTCATAGCACTATTTAATTAGCTATACATTGGATATATATGAAAAATGGACTTTTAGTCTCAGTGGGTACACCTGGTTACTAAAATTAAATAAATAACTAGGTAAATAAATAATATATGAAGACATATGGTGCAGGGAGTGCTGCAAGGATGGGGAGAAGAAATCGACTAGCCTACAACAAACAATGCTCTTTAAATTATGTAATACTGAAAGTGGAAGTATAACTGAGCAGGCAGAAATAATGCTCCTGCATCTTTGTCTTGAGGCTTTTCTTTTAATTTCATCAAAGTCCATAAGTCAGTGTGGGGAAATAAGCCGAGAAAATATTGCCACCTCTTGTGAGCTGAGTGGTTAGTTACAACTTGTGGAAAAGTGTGGGGTTGTTGGAGAAGCTGCAGAAGGCTTAGAGGAGAAGGGTAATTTAAGCCCTAAGTCTGCAAAAAACCCCTATGTGCAAGGGTTCTGGAGTGTGAGTACCACAGAGCAGAAGTGCGGCACCAGTATCTGCAGAACATACGCAGTTAGCCTGCAACAATACAGTGAACTCTTATAAATGTAAGAAAGAAAATGAGGTCAAATTGACATTTATATAGCACTTTTCATACACATTATATCCTAAAGTGCTTTACAAGCAATGCAGGATTGGTAGTGAACTGACTATAAACAAATAGTGACAGCCATTGTGTTCATCAGTACATATACACAGCCTTAGATAACTACATGAATCAGATTTATAGGAAGTGGTATGTTGGCCTGGACAGTGGGAAAACATCCTATTCTTGGGAAACATGTCTTGGTCCTTTTATTTTTAGCTGGATAGCCACCAGGACAGCATTAGAGATGCGGCCATTGGCATCCCGGTAGTCCATGAGCAAGGTGACCGAAATTGAGTGCCTAGAAAAACAGCGACTCGATTATGGAGACTGTGTTCATGACTACCCAGGGAGGAGAGCGACAGGATACTGCGGTTGGTGAAAACCACAATGGGAAGTAGCGGGTATATGTGCACACACACCCGTGGTGGGGGAGGCAAGGGAGGGATGGCATGTAGGAGGGGTTGTGGCTAGCAGCTGCTGTGCTGGACTGCTGGTGTTGTGTGGAGGGTGGTCGGCTGGGAGGCACAGGGTTCTGGTCTGGCGCGGTGCAGTTTTTTTTTTTTGCTGCCTGGCAGCATGTAGTTGTTAAGTTTTTACACACTCCCCAGCAGCCATCCCCCTGGAATTGAGACTCCATCCGTAGGGGGGATGCGGAAGTGCATAACCTCCAGCATTAGAATGGCTGTAGATCTCAGGTGCCTTTTTTTCTGCACTGCTAGTGTGCATCACCGAAATTGATTTTCAGTGATGTACACATGCCATGATAGTGATCGCTGTTTCTCGATCACTATTTTGACATGGAACCTGGAATCCCAGCTGAATTTATCCTGAGTGGCTATGTAACCCAAGCTGTATATTCTTAGTGGGCATTGTACCTTTCCTGTTTCCATCCTTAGTGGCCATAAAAACTCCACTTGTTTCTAGCCCTAGAGGCCATGGATCTCAACCTGTATCTACCTCTACTGGACACAAATTCCAAACTGAATCTACCATTAGTGGCCTTGATCACGTCCTGTATCTATCTGTAGTGTATATTTTACCTCACCTGTATCTACCCTTAGTGTCCATGGAACTCACTTCTTCCTATCTTTAGTATCCATGAAACCCACCTGTGTCTAAGCTTAGTGGCCATGGAACCCTAACTGTATATATCCTTAGTGGCCATGGAACCCTAACTGTATCTATGCTTAGTGGCCATGGAACCCTAACTGTATCTATGTTTAGTGGCCATGGTATCCTAACTGTATCTATGCTTAGTGGCTATGAAACCCAACTGTATCTATGCCTAGTGACTATGAAACCCTAACTGTATCTATGCCTAGTGGCTATGAAACCCCAGCTATATCAATCCTCAGAGGCTATGGCACCCTACATGGATATATCCATAGTAGCCATGGAACCAGACCTGTATTTATCATTAGTGGCCATTGATGGTTCTACCACACTGCAGTGACAACAAAGTAGCCAACATCCATCACATCGACAGACACAATGCCTACTGTCTACATTGTGCTGTCAGTATGGCAATGTGTTTTTTTTCGGGGGGTGCATCCCATAAAATCCCCATGTAGGGGGCTCCGCCTCACCCCATTATTAAGATAACCAACTTTGAGTCGGAGTTCATAATATCATAGTATCATAGTAAAAGCCAACAGAATAGGCCCCATGGTCTATCGTGTCTGCTTGGAAGCTAGCCTCCTACTGGGAGCTCACTCCTCCACTCCCCCAGCCCCAGAGGTAGCCCTCCCTGGCCTCAGCTTCCACATGTACCTGTCCTAGCCCTTTTTGAATCCTTACACTGTGGTCTCTTCCACCAGACTCCTGGGCAGTATGTTTCATGGTTCCACCACCCTCTCTGTGAAGAAGTGTCCCCTATGCTCCCCTGTACTTCCCCCCTTCCAGCTTCTACTCATGTCCCCTGGTAGCTCTCCCCTTCTTAAGCCTGAACACTTCCCTGGCTCTGACCTTTTTTATCCCTTTTACATACTTGAAAGTCTCTATCACGTCCCCTCTGTCCCTCCTCTCCTCCAATGCATACGGATTGAGTCCATCCAGTCTCTCCTCATAGGTCCTACCCTCCATGCCCTGAATCATCCTGGTCACCCTCCTCTGGACCCTCTCCAGCAGTGCTATATCCCTCTTAAGATGGGGTCTCCAGAACTGCACACAGTACTCAAGATGCGGCCTAACCAGGGCATTATACAGAGGGAGGATCACCTCCCTCATCCTGGAGGTAATCCCCCTGGTTATGCAGCCCAGTATCCTGTTTGATTTTGCTGCAGCTCTTTGACAATTCTCTATGTTATTCATTTTGGTGTCCACCACTATTTTGAAGTCCCTCTTGCCTGATGTGACTTGCAGTGTGGTCCCCCCCCCCCCAAGGTGTATGCATGTCGAACATACGAATATACGAACATACGAAATTTGCCAGCAGATAAAGGCCTAGAGGTCTATCAAGTCTGCTTGAATGTGCAGCTAGCACCCCTTATTCTGCAGCTGCCCCTCCCTTCCACCCTTCCCCTTCATTAAGCCTCCCCCTTGTCTTGTCCCACCCCCTTTTGAAGCAGTCCACTGTTCTACTGGATACCACTTCTGCAGGTAACGCATTCCACCCAGCCACCACCCTCTCTGTAAAAAAGTGTCTCCTCATCTCCTTCCTGAACCTTCCTCCCTCCAGTCTCATATCATGGCCCCTGGTGGCCCTCCCCTCCCTTACTTTGAACAGCCCCTCTGTACCCGTCTTGTTTATTCCTTTCATGTATTTTAAAGGTTTCAATCATGTCACCCTGTCCTTCCTCTCCTCCAGTGAGTACATGTTCAACTCCTTCAACCTCCTCTCGTAAGAGAAGTCCCCCAGCACCTTGATCATCTTTGTCGCTCTGCGCTGCACCCCCTCCAGTAACTTAATGTCCCTTTTCAGATACGGGCACCAGTACTGCATGCAGTACTCCAGGTGTGGTCTAACTAATGACCTATACAGTGGCAGAATCACCTCCTCCCTCCTCGAGGATATACCCCTTGCAATACAACCCAGCATTTTGTTGGCCTTTACAGCTACCTTCGTACATTGTGCTGAGTTGTTCATTGACCCTGTAATGAGCACACCCAGATCCTTCTCCTCCTCTTTCTGGGCTAGCTGCACTCCCCCAGCTGGTAACTCCTCCTTGGGTTCATCCCAAAATGCAGCATCTTGCACCTTTTGGCATTAAACCCTAGTTGCCAGGATTCTGACCAGGTTTCAAGCTTTGCCAGATCATCCTGCAACCCCTGCCATTCCCCTAGGTCATCCACCACCGCGCCTACCTTGTTATCATCAGCAAACAGATTGATCTTGCTCTTGATGTCCCGTGATATGTCTGCAATGAATATCCCAAACAACACTGGTCCCAACACCAAGCCCTGTAGAATAGCGCTTGTCACTGCCCTTGGGTGTGAGAGCTCCCCACCAACCACCACCCTCTGTTGCCTTCCCTGAAGCCAGTTTCCTACCCATCTCACCAGCTTTGCACCCGCCCCTGTGCCTACTAACATCCTTCCCAGCCTTCCATGCGGCACAAAGCCGAATACCTTACTGAAGTCCAGATACAGGACATCCACTGCATGGCCCCTGTCCAGTTGCCTAGTTACCCAGTCATAGAACTCTACCAGGTTGGTTTGGCAGGATCTGCCACGTATGAAGCCATGCTGTCTGCTGTCCTGTAGTCCTTTGGCCTCTAGGAGGCCACCAGCCTCTCCTTCAGGATAGTCTCCATTAGCTTACCCACGATGAATGTGAGGCTCACTGGTCTGTAGTTTCCTGGTTCATCCTTGGTACCACTCTTGTGGAGGCACCACATGAGCCATCCTCCAGTCTAAGTGCACACCTCAGAATTTAGTGAGGGCATTAAATAGGTCTGCCAAGGTCCAGCAAGGACCTCTGCCAGCTCCTTTAGTACCCTGGGGTGGATGCCATCTGGGCCTGGTGCCTTGTCCACCCTCAGTGCCTTCAAACCCTCTCAAACTCTGCCCTCCATGATTTTCCCATCTGTCACCCCTTTCCCCCGTTTCTGCCATTTCTCCCACCTTGGGTGTCACCCCCTCTTCTCTTTAGTAAATACTGAGCAGAAGTGCTCATTTAGTGCTTCTGCCTTATCGCACCCTGCTTCCATCCAACTCCCCTCCGTCCTAATCCTTACTATGTGGTCCTTACAGCTCCTTTTCTCCCTGATGTACTTAAAGAAGTCCTTCTCCCCCTTCTTAATGCCTTGTGCCAGCTTGAGTTCCATAGATGCTTTGGCTCCCCTTACTGCCCTTGTCACCTCCTTCGATTCTGTCCTGGGTTTCTGACCCCCAGATGCAGCACCCTACATTTCCCTGCATTGAACTTCAACCCCTACATCCTTGCCAACCCTCCCGGGTATCCAGATCCCCCTGCAGGGCCTCTCTCCCCTTCTGCCTGTCTGCCAGTGCTCCCAGTTTTGAGTCATCCGCAAAAAGAGTCAACCTACTCCGAACACTTCACCCTATATCCGAGACATAGGAATTGAACAGGAGTGGCCCCAGGACTGAACCCTGGGGGACCCCACTGATGACCCTCCTGGGGGAGGAGAATATCCCTCCAACCACCACTCACTGTATTCACCCCATAGGCCAGTTTTCCACCCACCTGAGCAACTGTCCCCCCACCCCATCCCCCCAGCTTTGGTAGTAGGATGTTGTGGGTACCAAATTGAATGCCTTACTGAAATCCAGATACAGGACACCTACCAACCTCTGTTGGTCCAGGGCACCCGTTACCCAGTCATAAAACTCCACCAGGTTAGTCTGGCAAGACCTCACCGGAACAACACCATTCTGCCTGTCATCCAGGTGCCCCAACCTTTCCAGCTGCCCCCCCAGCCTCTCCTTGATAATACCCTCCATAACCTTGCCTACCACAGATGTTAGGCTAATGTCCCTATAATTCCTCATCTCCTCTCTGGACCCCCCCTTGTGGATAGGCACCACATGAGCCACCTTCCAATCTTGAGGCACCCAGCCTGTCATCAGGAAGATGTTGAAGAGTGAGGCCAGTGAAACTGCCAGCACATCCACCAGTTCCTTCAGCACCCTTGGATGCAGCTCATCTGGTCCCAGTGCCTTCTCAGCCTTTAGCAACTGGAGGGCCCCTCTCTCCCTATCCACTGTAATTTCACCCTCCCATCCCCACTTCTCATGCATCCTCTCCTCCCCTTCTAGATACGACCCATCCCCTGCCCTAGTCTCATCCAGTCCTTCAGTCTCCAACTGACCTCCTGGTTCAGTGGGCTCCTCTGCCTTCCCATTGGGTTGGGAAGATCACCCACCTCCCCCAGTAAAGGCAGAGGCAAAGTACTCATTTAGCACCTCTGCTTGTTCTCCAACTTCCTGCATTGTTTTGGGGAGGGATAAAACACCGGGAGACACAATGACAGTGTATAAAGGGGACCATTACAGCAACCTGCAGATTTCTGTTGCTGTAATGGTCTTTACTGTTTAGGTGTCATTGTTGTGACAGTATACCACCATGGATACCCACATGTATCTGTTCTTAGTTACCATGGCCCCACCTGTATTTATACTTATAGTCTTGAAACATTACCTGCATATATCCTTAGTGTCCATTTACTTCTATTTGTATCCATCCTTAGAAGCCATGAAACCCCACCTGTATCTATCCACAGTTGCCTTGGAACCTCACCTGTAGCTACCCTTAGTATCCATGGAACCCTACTTGTATCTATATTTAGTGTGCATGAAACCCCACCTGTATCTATCCTAAGTGGTCATGGATTCCAACCCTTACTGTATATCTATCTTCATAGTCCATGGAACCCCATTTGTATGGGTATCTTGTGACATTGGTGTCTGCGATTGGGCACCTACCAAAAGGGTGACTCAATCATGGCACCTGTCATTGGGTCAATTGGGAAAGGTGGGCGACTGGACAGAGGGAGGTGCACAAAATACTTGCCTACGTGCGCGGGGAAGGAGTGAGTATGCTGAGCATGGGGTGGGAGGGGAATGTAGGGTTGGCACTGCAGTGAGCATGCTGAGCATGTGGTGGGAGGGGATTGTAGGGTTGGCACTGCAGTGCTGCTGAGCTTGGGGTGGGAGGGATTGTAGGGTTGGCACTGCAGTGTGCTGCTGAGCTTGGGGTGGGAGGATTGTAGGGGTGGCACTGCAGTGAGCTGCTGAGCTTGGGGTGGAGGGGATTGTAGGCTGGCACTGCAGTGAGCATGCTGAGCATGGGGTGGAGGATTGTAGGGTGGCACTGCAGTGAGCTGCTGAGCTTGGGGTGGCAGGGGATTGTAGGGTGGCACTGCAGTGAGCATGCTGAGCATGGGGTGGGAGGGATTGTAGGGGTGGCACTGCAGTGAGCATGCTGAGCATGGGGTGGGAGGGATTGTAGGGGGTGGGGCACTGCAGTGGCTATGCTGAGCATGGGGTGGGAGGGATTGTAGGGCTGCACTGCAGTGCTGCTGAGCTTGGGGTGGGAGGGATTGTAGGGGTGGTACTGCAGTGAGCATGCTGAGCATGGGGTGGGAGGGATTGTAGGGGTGGCACTGCAGTGTGCTGCTGAGCATGGGGGTGAGGGATTATAGAGGTGGTACTGCAGTGAACATGCTGAGCTTGGGGTGGAGGGATTGTAGAGGTGGTACTGCAGTGAACATGCTGGAGCATGGGTGGGAGGGACTGTGGGTGGCACTGCAGTGAGCATGCTGAGCATGGGGTGGGAAGGGATTGTAGGGGTGGCACTGAAGTGAGTATGCTGGGGTGGGAGGGCATTGTAGCGGTGGTACTGCAGTGAGCTCCTGAGTTGCTTCCATGGTGTGGTGGGTGGGTTCAGGGCTTGGGTAGAAATGGTGCTGGGTCTGGGTCCAGGCACAGGTATGTTTTGTTGTGCCTGGCCCGAATTTCTTTTTTTTCTGTGCTTGCACCCCCAACATGTATCCCTCTGGAGTTGAGCATCCTTAAGTAGGGGGGGTGCGGGTGGCAAGGCCCTCCATGGGAGAGGGTGTGGGGGCACAGCCCACCTCATAAAGGTTAAAATCCCAAGTCCCCAGTGCTGTTTTGCTGTGCACGGGGGGGGGGGGACATCACTTAAATATTTTTTAAGCAATGTGCCATCACCCTAACACATAAATTCATTTGTATGTATCCTTAGTAGCCATAGAATGCCACCTATATATATTCTTAGTGTTCATTGAACCACACCTACATCCATCTATCCTTTGTATCCATTGATACCTTCCTGCATCTATCCTTAGTTGCCATGGAATCCCTGATTTATCTATCCTTAGTGTCCATGGAACCCTTCCTGTATCTATCCATCATGGCCATGCAACCCACCTCTGTCTATCTTTAGTGGCATGGAACCTAGGGTCGCACCTGAAAATAGGCACTTGGCTGTCTAGTGTGCTTACCTGGTTAACTAAAGCAAATAAATAAATAAATAAATCTGTCTTTAGTGGCATGGACCCCACCTATATCTATCTTTAGTGGCTATGGATCCCCAACTGTATTTATCGTTAGTTTCCATGGAACCCCACTTGTATCTATCCGTGTTGTCAATGGAACACAACCAGTATCTATTCTTAGTGCAAAAGGATCTCCCACCCTTATTTATCCTTAGTGGCACGGAGCCTCACTTGTATCTATCCTTAGTAGCATGGAACCCCACCTGTATCTGTCCTTAGTGGCCATGGATCCACACCTTTATCTATCCTTAGTGCAAAAGGATCTCCCACCTGTTTTTATCCTTAGTGGCATGGAGCCTCACTTGTATCTATCCTTAGTAGCATGGAACCCCACCTGTATCTGTCCTTAGTGGCCATGGATCCACACCTGTATCCATACTTAGTGTCCATGGACCCCTACCTATATCTGTCATTGGTGTCCATGGAAACCCACCTATATCTGTTCTTAGTGTCCATGGAATCCCACCTGTATCTGTCATTAATGGCCAGTGAACCCCACCTGTATCTGTTCTTAATGATCATGGATCCCCATCTGTGTCTTTCCTTAGTGGCCAGGGAACCCCACTTCTACCTATCCTTATTGGCTAGGTAACCCCTCATGTATCTATCCTTAGTGGCCATGGATACCTGCATGTATCTGTTCTAGGTTCCCACCTGTATCTTTCCTCAGTGGCAATGGAACCCTACCGGTATGTATAATAGTGGCTATATAATGCCACCTCTATCTATCCTTAGTGGCCATGGATACCCACATGTATATGTTCTTCATAACCATAGCCCTACCTGTATCTTTCCTTACTTGCCACAGAATCCCACATATATGTAATCTTAGTCACCATGTAAATCTATGTGTATCTAGTGACCATGGACCCTTGATTATAACTATAATTTGTCACCACACCTCCTCTGTGTCTTTCTTTGTCCTGTAATTTATAGTACTTAGAATTTTTGAATAGTAGTCTTATGATCTTCAAAAGTCTCTTGTCACTGATTGCAATTCCTCCCCACCTTTGTTTCTGCTCCCACTGTGCTAACAGTTACCATTCCCTGTTTCTGACAAGGTTATCTGCATTGCAAAATTCCAATATCCATTTATTTTGCCTTTCTTTATTTCTATTCACCTTTCTGGTCATTCATGGTGACTTCATTTTACACTTCCTACCATGTTGTCTGCTCAATGCTCAGATAATTTCAATGGTATAAATTCTACTTACTTGCCATGGCTGAATATCATGGGCATTTGCACATGTGCGATTAGGAAATGGCCCGTCTCCAGATTTGCAAGAGAGAAGATCATGGAGAGCATGTACAACTGAATAAACAGCAGTATATGTATTATGTGGACTTCTTAAATCATGTTCATCAAAGAAAAGCTGAGGGGCATCTTCTAATTTCTCATCACCTGAGCAAAGAGTATCATTTTTCCCCAGTGTTTTCATTATACTTGAATCTAAACTGGGCCATTTACAGCCAAATGCTTCTTCCCAGAAGGTTTTAATAAAATAATTATTTGGTGACATGGAAGGATGAATATGAAGGAAGAACTTTCGAAACCCAGGAATCCATCCACTATGGAAACCGATACCAATAGTGCCCATAAATGATTTGACAAACTGCTTCTTGGAAACACTTGGTGAATCAGACCAGCTGTGATAAGCAATCCAGACTTTTCCAGTGATATTCTGCTTAGAAATTTCTTCCATTAATGGAATAAAGTTGGAATCAGTGCAAATCACAATGATCACATTTGCTGTTGATTTCTTTATTACTTCAACAATCTGGAGAGTTCTCCATTTGGAGTAATTAACAGGGATTGTTTCTGAGAAAGTGATGCACATACCCGCTTTTGTAATTTCCTTTTTCAGACTTTGGCCCCCTAGCTGTCCAAAGTCATTGTCCTGAAGTAAAATCCCAACCCAGGTCCAGCCAAAGTGAAGCATTACCTGAGAGATTGCCAGTGATTCAAAGTCTTGATTTGGTATGGTCCGGAAAAATGAAGGAAACTTTGTTTTATCGCTGAGAACAGGAACTGAGGCGCCATTGCTGATCTAAAACAATGACGCATTTTAGTGAACTGAGTTGATGTGAAAAATCAGGAATATATTTAAGATGTGTCATCCATGAAATCTTAATATTTACCCACTAAATCAGAATTTCCTATAGATCATATTATTTCTAGTTAACACAGTGCTTCCTGGCACTAACATGAATTTTACCTGTAGGAATCATATAACTGGCCATACCTCTGAGGTGCGCATAGTTACCACAGAGTTTCAACTTTCGTAATGTGTTATTTGGTCTCCATATATGATGTGTGGTGCATGATCTAAATAATCTGAGAATGAAATCTGCAGACATCAACAGATTAGGAGGCTGTGTGATCTATTGAGCAGCATCTTGAATTACGAACATAGGAACATACGAAATTTGCCAGCAGATAAAGACCTAGAGGTCTATCAAGTCTGCTCGAATGTGCAGCTAGCATCCCTTATTCTGCAGCTGCCCCTCCCTTCCACCCTTCCTCTTCATTACCCTTCCCCCTTGTCCTGTCCCATCCTCATTTGAAACAGTCCACTGTTCTACTGCATACTACTTCAGCAGGTAACGCATTCCACCCAGCCACCACCCTCTCTGAAAAAAAGTGTCTCCTCATCTCCCTCCTGAACCTTCCTTGCTCCAGTCTCATATCATGGCCCCTGGTGGCCCTCCCCTCCCTTACTTTGAACAGCCCCTCTGTACCCGTCTTGTTTATTCCTTTCATGTATTTAAAGGTTTCAATCATTGTAAGTTCACTCACTGTAAGTTCTCTCACAAAGTCCCCATTTGCCAGCACAAGGTCAAGGGTATTTCCTAACCTGGTTGGTTCACTGACCATTTGCAGCAGGAAGCTGTCCTGGAAGGCATCCAGCAGTACCTGCTCCCTTCTGTTCCTGGTTGTTGGGGTGCTCCAGTCCACTCCTGGCATGTTGAAGACCCCCCACAATCACCACACTACCCTACTGGCAGGTCCTCCTGATCTGTCCCACTAGTTCCCTGTCTAACTCCTCCATCTGAGATGATGGCCTGTACACCACTTCCATTCTAAGAATCCTATTCTTGGAATCCTGGATTTGCATCCAAAGTGACTCCATACTACCCTCCTCCCCTTCCTCCCTTACACACTTCAGTCCTTCCTTCACATATAGTGCCACTCCCCCTCCTTTCCCACTCACTCTGTCCCTACGAAATAACCTGTACCCTGGTACAGATAGGTCCCAGTCATTGTATTGGGTGGCCCATGTTTCCATGATGGCTGCAATATCCACCTCTCCCTCTGCCATGAGAACCTGTAACTCTGCAGTTTTCCTCCCAAGGCTCCTAGCATTAAGGGTAACCACCTTCCACCCCCCACATCCTGCCCTCCTTTCCTAGCATCACCAACAGTACTTGCCATTTGTCCTTTGTCACTATTATGGGGGGTAAGCTCATATGGTTTCCCAACCTGTGGTCTCTGCATATCTCTTCCTCAACTGCCACCCCCCATTCCTAGTTTAAATTCCCTACTTCTTCTATGTATGCCTCCATCCTTATTACAGAAGGATATGAACATGCTCAAAAAGTGGCTAAGAGAATAGGATTTGAGATTCAATTATCAGTGTATTTTTTTTTTTTTGATTATTTCTTTAAAAAATATCACCGGGAAAAGGCATACTGAGAGGAATAACAGCTCATTTTCAAATGCTTCATGGGGATAAGTGGGAAGAGGAGAGGAATGTCATAACAATCATAAGCAAAACATGTCATGGCAGGCAGAGGACTAGTAATAAACTCTAAGAACAATCATATAAGCAAATTTTACAGTATGAGGGAGATTCACAAAAGAACTGTGCCTGGTGCATTGGAGATGCACCCAAGCATGATCCACAAAGGGCAGAGATGTGCCGGGGCATCACAAATGCATTGTCCCATCATTGATGCACTGAGCATGACCTATAATAGTATTTGACACATATGGAGAGGGGTGCACATGCATATGGGGTGCTTCCCAATTCACAACCCAGCTTGGAGGCACATCTTTGGAGCAAGTCTGAAGATGTACCTCCAAAGGTAGGTCTACAACAAGTAGACCTAAGTGAGTGTCCACCCACAGGCAGGCTGTAATACTGCAGACAGCAGCACAGCAGCCTGCCTGCCCGGGCAGTCCATTGGGTCGTCCCCTCCCATAACCCCGTAAATAAATGATTCGGTCCAAGAATCCCTGGTAGTCTAGTGGAATTTCCCTTCCTGCCCTAACTCAATCATATCACCATATGAAATCCCAAAGTCTTCCTTGTGGTCCAGTGGACTCCCACCTACTCAGGCACCCCCACCCCACCATGCTCCTCCCATTCCAGCAGGTACAGAAGGTCAGCAGGCAATGCAAACCACCTGCAAACCACTATAGCTGCCTGCCAACTGAGCTGTCCAGTGGAATACCCTGTCGACCAATGGGCTTGCAGTATGCACTGTAAGCTCTCATTCACAACTTAAAAAGGATATGGAGCAAATATTGAAAACCTGGATAACTTAACAATCATACAAAGCATAGATCATAAAGCATAAGTGCTGATAAAGTGCTTAGTAAATAATTGAATATTGACGTAGCAGGAACAGGAAATAGTGCAAAGGAGTATAGGTTAAGATGAGCCTAAGAGGCTCAGTAGGCAGGTATATAATTTTTTTTTTTTTTAAGTTTTGTCAGGAGGGTACACTAAGCAGAGTACTGTTCAATTCCAGGTGTGTCCTGGGAAGGGGAATCTGACAGGGAAAGTCCCTGCCACTGAATTGGACCATTTTTGCATTCGCTTGCGCTCTTGCGCAAGGAACGTCTTGTGCTAGTACCACATTTCAGAGGTGCGTCTGTGTTGGCGAATGCAGGGTAGGCTATAGTAGGTGCATCTCTCATTCTCCAAAAAGCCAGCATTCTAGTCCTGACTCCAACATTGTGTAAAATGGACACAATGTCTAAGAAAAGTGCCTCTGCAAACAGAGACAAGCTCATCATGCAATAGCACCGATGACACACCTCCTGACGTGCCTTTCCTAGTAAAACATTTAAATAAATATGGTGGTGGCTCTCTGCCACACACAATCCCCAGAAAGCTGACTTCAGGGGTGCCCAATCCACCTGTCAGCATGTTTAATACCCCCAAGATTGTGTGGCACACTGGGAGCCCACCCCAGTGTGCCTCCCTATATTCGGAAGCTGATCACCATCACCATATTCCTGCCCCTGCCCCACCTCCAGCTGTTTGCCACACTGGGAGCCCACCCCAGTATGGCCAACATCAACTCCCCTTCAAAGTCATGGGCACACTCCGAACTCACCCCAGTGTGCAGAACATTTTTCTTAAACCTGTAAAAAAAATGTTGGCGGTGTTCATTTTCTTTTTTATTGCCTAAAACAAAGAAATTGGTCCTTCACTGATGGGTGTCCTCCCCAACCCACACTCACCCTCTGTGCTGTGGGAAATCAATGTTCGGGACAGATTAACAAAATCAAAGTGACATTGTTAATGACTGAAGTTCCCAAAATGCCTATGTTGAAAATTTGGTTAAAAAAATCCCTAAAATAATGGCATTATGGGCATGCATTGCGCAGATTCTACGCACGCTTGTGACTTCACTGATTTTTCATATTTCCATTACCCAAAATGTGTTTTTGCACATGTGGCACCAAATGCTACAGTCGCTTTGCAAAATCACCTTTCAGCTAATGAACTTATAGTGCCACTGTTCATGAGGTGGGGTCACAAAAGATCTATTTAGAAAATTTGGAGTGAAAATACCAACAAACACCTGGGGTGTTAGGGTTCACAACCACAATGCCCCACCCTGTAGAGACTGACAGGCAACAAGGATATGATTTGGCATTGTTGGCTGTAATGCTCACACCATTCCACCACCACCTTGTAGCCAGTGACAGGCATCAAGGTGTGCCTTGGACTTTTCCGCCCCAAAGTTCACCCCATTCTCCTATACTGCACTGATCTCAGTGTATTTCCTTATGGAATGTGGTGAGTATAAGGCCCAAAGACCCCAAGGCACACCGTGGCACTTGTCAGTGTGGGGTGAGGTGAAATGGCATGAACGTTATGACTGACAACCCAAAGGCACACCCCAATGTCTGTCACTCTCTGCATGGTGGGGCTGGGGTTGGTATCAGTTCACTGCTTCACTGCCAATCCTACTGTGCATCTCCCTAACTCCTGCACTAGCAATGCCAGTGCCAGCAAGCCAACATTCGGCATTGGCAAATGCTTGTTTCCTGTGAGAGACAGAGGGTGAGAAGAGGGAGAGAATGGGGGAGAAAATACAGAGAGAGAGAGAGAGAGAGGCAGAGGGGGAGAAAGACAAAGAGAGAGGCAGAGGGAGAGAAAGACAGAGAATAGGGAAGGAGAGAGAGAGAGACAGTGGGGAGGACCATACCTCTCAGTTTCCCTGATTTTCAGAATGTGCCTGATCTTGCCTCAGAATGTTCCTGTCCCTCCTAAAATTTGTGTTTCTGTGATTGATCAGTGGGTATACTGTATGCTCACAATATTGTCAAACAGAGTTACCTACTTGCTCTTCTGCAGACAAAGTATTTTGCACCAGTACTCTTACACTGCCTGCTTCAGGGGATAAACCAATTGTTAAACTGTGTCCCTCATTTTACTTCTTTGACACTGATTTTTTAAGCCATGTCCAAGTGCCAATCACCACTGCAAATACCTGCAAGTGAATGTTTGACGTTGACAAAAGCTTGTTTATTTTTAAAATACTCTGGTTGCAACCATTCCTCTTTCCCTTTGCTATATTTTCTAGTCCAAATGGCAGGCCACATTCAGGCAATCATTTCTCTCTCTCAGAATCTATCCCTTTCTCTATATTTCCTGTTTCCCCTTTGGCCCAGCTCATGGGAGGTGAAGTGCAACATGACCTTCAGGGTAGAAATAAGCAGAATGGCTCTAGAAGTGCCGGGGCTGTCTGTTTATGATTGAAGAAGTAATGGTAGTTCTGAGCTGTGCAGTGATTGAATAAAATAGTTCCCTATTTTTCTTTCCGTGTGTCTCTTTGTTTAATGCAAGTCACTATTATTATGGTAATAAATTGGTAGAGAAGACAGGAGCAGCGCCTTTTCCATTCTGTTCCCTTCCCTGCTGCTCTCTATCAAATCCACTTTACTTACCCTGATAAACAACGGAGGTGTTATTCTTCACACTATGAATTACGACGGATGTCTCTCTAACTTATGCTCCTCCTCCTCCTCCTCCTCCTGATGTCTTTAAACGTCCATCCTAATCCTGGCCCTGTCTCATCCAGTTCTACTAACACTGCCAAATCTGAGGGGGGTCTCACTATTGCCACTCTAAATATCTGCAGTCTTCTTCCAAAACTGGCCCCCCTTCAAATCTTTGCCAGCCAACACAACCCCGACATTCTAGTCATTACTGAAACCTGGCTGACATCAAACACTTCCGACCATGCAAACTCTCTGCAAGGCTGCAATATTCTCAGATTGGACAGGACTTCTAAAAGGGGTGGCAGTTGTGCAATCTACATAAAGGACTAACTCACCAGTCACCTTGTCAGTTATCCCTCCACAAACACCTCAGTGCAACTCTTTCCTATCAAATTACTCCTAGGTGCCCAAAACAAAGTTCTCACTGTTGTTGCTGTCTATATCCCACCTAAAGACCTGGGACCCGGCCTTCAGGCTGTCCTCGAATTCGTAAGAGTGCAACCTCCTGACACTGAGCTCCGTCTCCTTGGTGACTTTAATATCAACTGGCTCACCTCTGATGTAGGGTTTTACAAGGATGCTATCCTAGCTGCAAACCTTACACAGATGGTAAGCTCCCCCACCAGGAAAAACTACAAATCGGGGACAATCACCCTCATAGACTGGATCCTAACTAGCCACCGTGCCAGCATAAGAAATGCTGCTGTTCTCCCTGACTCTCTCAGTGACCACTCCCCTGTCATCAGTACATGGTCAAATAATTTCTGAAAGCCGCCTCCAGAATCCATATTTAGTAGAGCACTATCATATGGCAACCTTATTCATCTCAAGGCATGTCTCAGGCAGCAAGACTGGTCCCTAATTTACAATACTCAAGATGTTGACTCAGCCATTGACTACTCCTGGGGTGATGGGAAATCCTTCTGGGACAACATTACAAATGTCACTGGTAAACAGACTAAGTCCTCTCCCACCATAATGACTGTTGATGGAGTCACTACCCTAGACCCAATGGTCATGGCAAAGACCTTTAATGAAACCTTCACAGACCTCAGTGGGGTTCTCCCTACGGATTTCTTCTCTGACCCTGTCTCATCAAAACAAACGTCTCCTACTACCTCGCCAAACAAACCCCCTTTCTACTTCAAATTAGTCAAGGCTTATGATGTCTACAAATATATTAAGAAGGCTATCTCCAAGTCCCAAGTAAGTAGTGATACTATTGACCTCAAACTTCTGTCGCTTACTCTGGATGAGGTGCTGCTCCCACTTATAAAAATTTTCAATCTCTCCCTCTGCCTCAGTCAATTTCCCAGCAAATGGAAATCAGCACTTGTCACCACTGTATTCAAAAATGGTGACAAGTCCCTACCTGGTAACTATTGACCCATATCTATACTCCCACCCCTCTCAAAGGCCCTCGAACGTATAATGGCGGACCAACTCACTGACTACCTTCAAAAGTATAACATCCTCTGCACTCAGCAATATGGATTCAGGAAAGGGCACAGCACACTGACTGCCCTATTGGAGTTCTCAGGAGCAATCCACAATGCCTTGGACAAAGGTTACCAAACCGGAGCTGTTTTCATTGACTTAACAAAGGCGTTTGATACTGTTCACCATGGCTTACTCATCAAACAACTACAATCCCATGGCCTCTCTCAAAGCTCTGGCGCCTGGGTCAAAAGTTATCTCTCACAACGTACCCAAGCTGTAAAAATTGCAGGAGCTGTCTCTGACCCAAAACCAGTTCTCTCAGGTGTTCCCCAGGGATCCATTTTGGGCCCTCTTCTTTTTAGCATTTTTCTAAACTCACTTCCCAATTCATGCCCTGAACGGATAATCTTATATGCTGATGATGCCGTAATTCTATCCTCTCACAAAGACCTGAAACCCTTACTCCACAGCCTTCAATTTGCTTTCACCAAAGTTGAGAAGTGGTTCCTTGATCACAAACTGCTCCTAAACCACAAAAAAACAAAATCCATGCTTTTCTCTAGCCCGCAAAACAAGAAAAGGCAACTACCACTCACTATCAATACATATCTGGGAAGTACTCTCGAACAAGTGACTACCTTTAAATATCTTGGAATCACCTTTGATCAAGGCCTAAACTTTGCAACCCACATCGATAAGACAGTGAAAGTGGCAAATCAGCGTATTGGTATCTTGTTCCGGAACTGGCAGTTCCTCACCCAACCTGCATTAAGGATTGCTATTCAAAGCTCTGTCATCTCAGTCATTGACTATGGCTTAATCATCTATGGGTCTGCCTCAACCACCTCTCTTAAGTGCATTACAACCTCCCTCAACAAGGCCTGTCGACTGCTCACTGGTGCTCATAGATGCACTCACATATGTGAGCTCTACTCTGAAACTGGCTGGTTGCAACTATCAAACTGCTTAAAGTACCTTACCTGCTCGATGGCGAAAAAAACAACCATGGGCCTTACCCCTCCATGTATCCAAGACCTGCTACGCCTGAATCCCTGCATCTGTCTCACCAGAGAATCGAATCATCAACCTCCCCAGGTTCCTCGATGCCAGACAACTCAGGGCCAACGATCATTTGCTTACCGTGCACCCAGCTGGCTAAATGCCATCAATACTCTCATCTCCCCCTCCACACCACTAGGAGTCTTCAAATCTCAGCTCCACTCTCACCTCGCTGCCTCCAGCTCCTGTGACTGCCTTGATTAAATTACTTCTTTCTTTTTTTTGTCTCTTTCTCTTTCCTTACTACATTTCTTGACAAAGACATATGTGAGGCTCTTTTCTCACTATTGACTGCTTCCCTTACCTCCTCTTACTCTCTCAATAGTATATTTTCTCTTGAGTCTTTTCCCTATAATCTGTTTTGTTTTTGTATATGAAAAAGTATTTTGTTTCCCTTGTCTTATACTAAGTTTGTCAATTTTAAGGTTATGTGTCACTTCTGGTAATTTTGTCATAACTTGTTTGCCTTTCCCTGTAACTTCACTTGTTTTGTACTCAGTTGACGTGGAACCTTTGTAAAAGAGCCTTTGGCTCAAAGGCATTAATTCCTAGAACAATAAACTGCGCACATATAGAGAACATATGTGTAACGGCATCTCAGGAGCCCTGTTTTGGTACGACATCATGCTGCTGCTTAAAATAAAACAGGTCTGAGGCTCCTGCTGGGGTGTTGAGGCAGCGGGTTCCCAGATGAGACTGCAGCGCTTTGGCATCCTGCAAACGTAAAATAAAGTCAAGCTGACCTTTTGTTTAAGGACTTATCAAGATGAGGAGAGCTGGTTCCTTCACTAAAAATATATTAAGAGGGATACCTGTAGCATAAAGGAAGTAAGCCCTAGGAAAAGTCACAAACTGCAATGTTCAGCTGACTGCTGAGTTTTACAGGTAGAGCATTTAAGCAGCCCATAGATGGTCTTTTCTATCATAAAGTTGGAGAAATAATGCTTTCTACAGGGAATATTGCCCTGTAACAACTAACCCGAGTCTTTAGATGTGGCCTAATAATGCTGGAGACATAAAAAGCCTGTTTTACCTATAGCAGTGAAGGCCAGTTCTGTGCTCCTGCAAACAGTGGTGACCCATAGTGGTCTATATTTATATAAACAGGGCTGTCAATCACAGATAATGAAAATTTATTTTCTTTCTTGGCTTATTTACTCACCTTAGACCTCATGCTTGTATGTAGGGTAGATTTAGTTAGCCTTCTCTTATTAAATAAATTAAAAAGAGGGCTAAATAAAAAACGTTTTCTTTGTTGATGATGCTGAAGTCACCTGACTACAGGAGGTGGATATAAAAAGCCCTTCTGTTCTACCAAACAGGAAATAGGTGTAATGTCAGTTTTTAATGACTGTGCAGGCAATGACTGGGTGAGTCTACTGCTGCACCAGTGTTTGTGGAAACGAAGCTAGTTTGCCACATATAGCGTTGAAGTACTGTTTGTCACCTTATTGCTTTATTTGAATAAGTTCTTTATTTTCCTAAGCAAGAAGTATTGTAAAGTTTGTTTTATTTTTCTGTTGTTGAAAAAATAAACATCCCGCAAGAACAAGTGAATTGCACCTAAAAACTGTTACTGTGTCTATCTGTTATCCCGCACCTTCACAAGGAACACAGAGAAACATCCATCCAATACTTACAGTGTAAAATATTGCAACATGAAAATACAGAGGTATGTGCTAAAAGCATAACAAAAATACATTATTACATAACAACAGGAGGTACGGGAATTGAGGGAAACAAATAAGCATCAAGATCAGTGTCAAAATGCCAGTTGGCAGACAAGAGGTTATGCCACAGTTCTTTTACAGGCACATCTAGCCACTTGTACAAGTCACGGAGAGGTGCTCGTTGATGAGATAGCTGAGGTGCTGTGATGGGGGTGTTCGCTGAATGCTTACAGGGAGTGAGTTCCATAATTTGGGCATGATATGTATGAAAGCTACTTGGCCAGTCGAAGAGGACATTCACAGTACTGTCAGGAGGCAGGTGTCAGAATTCCTCAGGGAATATACAAGAGGGGAATGGGCAGCTAACACAGCATCAGGGTAAGGAGGCAAGGACTGGGACCAGTACTTTGCCATGACCTTAGCAGAGTGAGAATGTTGGTGGTCATGGAGACAGGGAAGATGGAGAGATATAGATTGAGAGATTGAAGTGCCAGTGTAGGGTGGGGGACACTGATAAGTAGGGTTTAAGGCTGAGTATCCAGTTATGTAAGGTTGAAGATACTGTAATTTATGGTACAAGGGTAGAATACAACAGTGGAGAAGGTTGAAATACAACTGCAGGGAAGCAGAGAGAGGTGCTAGGGAGGGGGAGAGCATAAGGAACAAAAGACAGGTGACTGGCATAAATTATTAGGAACAGATACAGTTTGGAGAGAAGAAGTTTAACAGGGCTGGTGAGATGGACTAGGGGGATGATGAGTGCTGAATTTGATGGGGTAGGGACTTCCACAGTTTAGGGAAGTGGTATTAAATCACCAACTGTCCTACAGTGGTTGTGCGGTGAGGGACGCTTATAGTGTGGGAATCATTTGCTCTACTAGAGTAAGAGGGAGAATGGAAAGAAAGGAAGAGGGGTAAGGGGGGGTGAGCCAAACCTGAATTTAGAGATGAATCTGGCACAGTGGATGAGTCATCTGTTGTCAAGTGATGGAAAGGCAAGTGAGTGGTAGAGGTTGCAGTAACGACAAAAAAGTGCATGATAATGCATTTGGTGTGCAGAAACCCAGGGGAACGTATCATCTGGAATGAGTGAAAGTAGCAGTCACAAAGCATGAACGGTATCTGGGGAAGCCTACAGAAAAAAGTCACCTCTCTCCAGGCCTGGCTTGCACAACACTGTCCTGATAGATATCCTGGCCCTGACCGAAAGCTGACTATCAAAATACACCCCTGGCTCTGCGGTAGCAATAAATAGCTATTCAGTCTTCCGGGATGACAGGTATGGCAATAAAGGAGGGGGCTGTGCCTTAGACATAAAAGGCTCCATACAAGCCCTCTCCATCCCTCTTCCTCACCCTATGAATGGAGCCCTACTACCACTTACCTTAGGAGAATAATAAAAGGCTCTCTAACCAGACTCAAGGCATACCTCAAGGCCTGTGTCTGATACCCTACTGACAGAGCCACTAACTTAAATACATCCCTCTCCTACTTTATCAACACTTTTAATACCGCCTGTGACATCTTTGTCTCATTCACAAAATAACACACAAAAATAAGGACACCCCTGGGTCACTAAAGCTTTACTTGACAAGATGCACCACTTGGGGCAATCTCTGATGCAGGGCCTTAGAATCTCAAAACCCACATAACAGACAACTGTACCATGAAGCCAGAAACAGTTGCACCTAGGCTATCCGCCAGTCCATTCCCTCACATCCACATGAGTCTAGGCTCATGAATTCTGGAAAAATATTAAAGAAATTAGCTGGAAATCAGTCCCCCCCCCCCAGCTCATTGTTGATGGCACCATCATCCAGGACCCATTAGCCATCTCAAATGCCCTCAACGATACCTTCTCTGAACTCAGTAGTATACTTCCACCCAACTTCTTCGGTCCGCCCCAGACCTGCACATCTATACCCACCCAGCATGATACTACCCCACCCCCCTTTGCATCTCTGGACTATTCCCACCAGTTCAGCAAGAAGATATATTTCCAAATACATCAGCAAGTCCCGCCACTGTGGTGATACCCTGGACTTAAAACTCCTTCTCACACTAGATGAGATTCTCTCCCCCCTTGCCAAAATCCTGAATATGTCGCTCTGCCTAGGACAGTTCCCCACACCATTGAAATGCACAGTTATCACCCCCATACTAAAAGGTGGTATTCCCCCCCTCCAAGGCCTTGGGACAAGTGGTCTTGGACCAACTAAAGAACTATCTTTCCAAATATAACCACCTATCCCCTGTACAGCACAGCTTCCACAGTGGCCACAGTACTACCACTGCTCTTCCCAAATATACATCTTTCATACACCAAGTCCTTGACATTAGACACTTAGTAGGCTCGGTCTATATAGATCTTACCAAGGCATTTGACACTGTTAATCACACCTTACTTTTAAGCTCTCTTCCCTCCGTGGGCCTCTCCCGTGAGTCAGTGTCATGGTTTGCTAAGTACTTGTCAGACAGATCTCAGCACATCATGATTGGGACCACCGTCTCCTCCCACCTCCCTGTTCTCTCCTGGGTCCCCCAAGAGTCCCTACATGGCCCTCTCCTTTTTAGCCTGTTTCTTAACTCCCTTCTCCAATCTTGCCCTGGTAAAATACTCCTGTATACAGGTGACACTGTTATCTTTGAGAACCATCCCCACCCCTACACACTTCAACACACTCTCCAGGTACGTTTCAAAGAAATTGAATCCTGGTTTGTGGTGCATAAATTAATTCTTAACTATAAAAAAAAAATCCATGATTTTCACCCATCACCAAAACCAACTTAGTCACTACAAATTGAACACCTGTTACTCTGCCAGTGCTCCAACTGAGCAATTCTCTATGTTTAAGTACCTGTGCATAATCCTAGATACCCCCTCACCTACCACTTTCACATTCAACACCCCTCCTCTGCCATTAACTCTAGGATTGGCCTCCTACATCATCACAAACACTACCTCACTCCTGAAGCCCTCCACATTGCAGTATCATCCTCGGACCTCTCCCTCGTCGATTATGGTATAGTGATTTACGGCACAGCAGAACCAACTGCCCTCTCCCAGGTAAAAAAACACACTAAATAAAGTCTGTAGGCTGATCACTGGCTATGATAAACACACACACACACACACACCTGTAATCTCTACAAATCTGAAAATTGAAGCAAAACTAAAATATCACACATGCATCCTTGCCAAAAAAATCTCTCTTAGACAAGATCCACCAGGCCTCGACTCGTTTATCATGATAGTTCCTCCAACGTGAGTGTCCAGAAGCAACTCTAGATCCTCCCTCACAGTACCCAGCTGCAGAACCTCCTTGTGTCAAAGGACTTTTTTTCACCTGGCACCTAAATGGCCTCCCAGCTGCCATCTCCCAGGAACCTAAACTTGGTCTTTTTAATACCGCCCTCGAGAACTATCTCCTTAAGCAATCTTCCTGCGACTGCTTCTAGTCCAGTCCACTCCCTAGGATTCCTACTTCACCCTTCCTGAAGCTAAGAGTATAGAGTACTCACTGAGCATCTTATGTTACTTTTGGTGCAAGTATGCATTTCACTACTGTTTGACGCTGGGAAAGGTCTGCCCTAGAACTGTGTAATGTGACATAACTATTTTGTAACTGGGGTCCACCTGGCCTTAGATCTACTGACTTTACTGCTTTAATGTTCTCTTTCTCTATTGTGTTCAATATGTGACTCTGTATTTCACCCACTATTATGTTCACCCCACCTCTGTATTACTGACGTGGAGCCTTTGCAAAGGAGTCTATGGCTCAAAGGTTGTAATTCCGATTACATATTAAAATAAAAATAAAATAATCATTATGGATTACCCTGAAATTGGCTAAACAGTGTGACAAGACAGTGGGGAAGGCAACGACAATGCTGGGCTATATAGGCAGGGGAATCAGCAGTAGAAGGAAGGGGATAATGATATCCCTGTATATGTCACTGGTGAGACCACACTTAGAGTACTGTGTCCAGTTATGGAAGCCGAATCTTCTAAATGACATAGATAGGACTGAGACAGTACAGAGGAGAGCAACCAAATGGTGCAGGGTCTGTAACAAATGTCATATAAAGAAAGGTTTTGGAAGCTGAATGTGTACTCCCAGGAGGAAAGGAGAGAAAGGGGAGATACGATAGAAACATATAAATACCTTACAGGTAAAAACAGGGCACAGGAAAGAAGCATTTTCCAAAGAAAAAGATGCCTAAGGACAAGGGGTCACACTAAGAAAGTGGAAGGCAGTGTGCAGTAATGTGAGTGAGTTTTATTGAGCATCTCAATTTGAGTGACTCAATAAAACCTCTCGTAGTAAGTGCGGGTGGTGAATAACACTGCTGAGTACTGTAGAGTGAGTGTAACAGCAAGCTACATTTGCTAAAGCAGGATATGGGGGATTATTAAAATGGAGAAAAATTACGTTCAATACTACAGAAATAACTGGGATTTTTTTTTTATAATTCAAGTTTATTGAAACTCCAGAGTCTGCGTGCCATCACAAGCCATACATACTGCAAGCATTTACAGATTTCATAAGCGATGTATAACATTAGTTCAGAGTTAGTTAAGTTTCCAAAACTTAATTCAGTTTCTTTTCTGGGATATATACTCTTCTTCTATCTATAAGATAAGATCAGAGACAGCAGCTTATTTCTACTTATTCTCCAGTTTTATTACACTTTTTTTATGTTCTTTTCTTCCCAAATCTCCCTCCCTCCGCCCCCGGCCCTAAGACCACTCTAGGTTCCCGTAGCCAGGTCCCATCTGGTCCATCTATTCACATATGTGTTCACCCTATTATTTATCTAATATGTTAATTCCTCCATTTCTTTTATTTCATTTATAATAGAGTGCCTGAGGGGTAAATCAGGCACATCTGGAGAGAGCCATTTTTTAGTAATTGACTTATGGGCTGCTACCAATAGTACCCCCCAGAGGTACATACCATCAGCTCCTTTAATTTCATCAGGAGGTATTCCCAGAAGTAGGTTCTTACTTGTTAGTTGTGTGTTGCAGGAGAATATGTTCTCCAGAATTCTGGAGATCCCCTGCCAGAAAGGACGTATGGCATCAATCTCCCAAAAATATGGGAGTGGTGAGCCACTTGGACACCACATCCCCTCCAACAAAGTGGGGTCACTCCTGTATCACACTTGCTTAAGCTTTTAGGTGTGTGGAAGTACCTAATTCTTATTTTCCAGACAAACTTACTCCAGTTAGGTGAAAGTGTGCCTTTATTTGCAATCTGGAATATTACCCTCTACTTCTCTTCTGTGATATTTAGTCCCATTTCCTGCTCCCACTTATTTTTGATTCTGAGGGATTGTCTAAGGTGCAGTTGCTTTAATGCTCTGTAGAGATCTGATATGTGTCCCTTCGCAAGGGCCCCCTCCTGAATGGATGCTATGACCTCAAAGAGATTCTTTACTTTGGGTTTCAATTCTTGTAATTTCTTAAGTGTGTATATATGTGTTCTAAGTTGTAAGTATCTGAAATGATCTTGGTTCCTTAAATGGTATGTTTGTTTAATGGAGTGAAAATCTAGTATTTTGTCCCCAAAGATCATCTGACCCAGACTGGTAAATCCCAATTTGGTCCACCTTCTGAAAGAGTGATCTATCCTAGCTGGGAGGAAGTATTGGGACCAATTGAACCAGTGTAAAGTCCACATTTCCTTAAAAAGGTTGTATTTAGTCCATAACCTATGGATCATTTTTATGGTGCCTTTGACTGTTGAGGGTGGATGCTGTGTCCCCTTGAGTACAGAGGCATCCGCAATCCTCACTCCAAGAGGAGGACCCTCAGTTAAGTGAGACTCAATGTCTTTCCAGTGGGCCTCATATGTTTTAGTTGACCAGAGCAACGCATTCTTAAGGTAAGCGGACATATAGTAATCTTCCAAGATAGGGACCATTCTGCCATCATCAGCTTTATCTGTCTGGAGTAGAGCCATTCTTACCCTGGGTCAGCCCGGGTGCCAAACAAACCTGCCAATCAGTCTCTGCCGTTCTTTAAAATACTTCCTTTGAATACATATTGGTAGGGACTGGAAGAGATACAAAAATCTAGGTAGGATGTTTAAGGTAATTGTTTGGATTTTAGAATATAATGGTAAGTTAAGAAGCTGCTATCTAGCTATGTCTTGTGTAATTTGCGACTGCAGTGGGCTATAATTTGCAGTAAAGAGTCCCCCTATATGTTTTGTCAGTTGTATCCCCAGATATTTGATTTCCTGTTTGTTCCACTTAAGAGGTAGTAACTTAGTTACCTCCGGTGAAGGGTTGTAGAAGAATTTCAGGATTTCTGTCTCCTCTTTATTTAATGAGTAGCCTGCGTGTCGGCCAGATTCTTCCAAAAGAAGATTTGTCAGGGTTTGCAATATATAGGAGGACATCATCCACATATAATGAGATTTTATGTTCAGTATCTCTGATCCTAATGCCCTCCACCTCTGGATTCCCCCGTATAGCAGAAGCTAAAGGCTCGATGAATAGGGCAAATAGTAAGGGGGAGACAGGACATCCCTGTCTAGTCCCACGGCCTAGGAAGAATCTATCTGAGATGCTCCCATTTAACCTTATAGAGGCTTGTGGGGCTGCGTATAGACTCTTAAGGATATCAATCATGTTCAGGGGGATACCAAAATGTTCCAAGCTGGTAAAAAGAAAAGGCCAGGATACCATGTCAAATGCCTTTTCTGCGTCAAGGCTCAGAAGGCATCTTGGAGTTCTATCTATGGAGACTTTATTTATAATATTGATGGTACGTCTGATGCTGTCTGGGGCTTGATGGACGGCTATAAATCCTGTTTGGTCTTTATCTATTAAGGATGGGAGAAAGGCATTTAATCTGGAAGCTATGATGGAGGTAAAATTCTTGTAATCAACATTAAGTAGGGAGATAGGTCTGTAAGAAGTACACTCAGATGGGTCCTTGCCCGGCTTGTGTATAACTGAAATATTAACATAGTTCCATGATGAGGGTGTCTCCCCACCCATCCAGACCTCATTAAAGACTCCAAGCATGTGCAAGCAAGCTCCCCTCTAAGTTTTTTATAGATGTCTCCTCTAAAACCGTCAGGTCCAGGACATTTCCTAGGTTTAAGTCTTGTAATAGCTTGGTCCAACTCGATCATTTTTACAGGGGCAGTCAGGGTCTCTTTTTGATCTTGGGAAAGAGTTGGCAGGTTCAGAGATTCAAGGAAATTAGTCTTTTCCTCATTAGAGGATTCTGGTTGGGGTTTATAAAGTTGCTTGTAATATTCTACAAATACCTCTATAATTTTCCCCTGATTGTAGGTCACGGCCCCAGTTTTAGGATGTTTGATCTTTACAATGGTGGCCCTGGCCTGCCTCTACCTAAGTCTGATAGCAAGCATTTCAGTTGCCCGAGCACCTCACTCATAATAAGATTGCAGCAAACAGGCAAGTGATTTCTCTACTTCTATTAGGTGAAGCTTATGCAGACAGAACTTGATGTCTCTTATTTGGTCATCTACTTGTTTTGTCTATCTTACTTTTTGCTGTGTTTCTAAGCCTCGAAGTTGGAGGTTAAGTTGTTCTAATAGTACCCTCCTTTCCTTCTGTTTGTATGTCCCTATAACAATGAGCTTCCCCCTCATCATTGTTTTAATTGTATCCCAGAGTATATGCGGGGAGACCTCTTTCTCAGAATTATGTAATAGTGTCTGAGACACTACCTCCAAGAGTTTCTTTAGGGTGTTTTTATCTCTCAGCAAGAAGGTATTAAGTCTCCATTGTAATTTCTTTTTTGGTAGACCAAGGTCCATGTGCAAGAATAGGGGTTGATGGTCTGAGTGAATTGCCGATCCCACTTGAAGGTGCCCAACATTGGAGAGGTCTCTGGTCTGGGTAAGGAACATGTCTATTCTTGAATAAAGTTTGTAACGGGGGGAATAGTACGTATAATCCCTGGCCAGGGGGTATCTTTCCCTTCATATATCTCTTAGTCCCATCTCCCTCAACAGCTAAAGAAACAGTTTGGCAGTCCTATTGCTCTGTGTGGGGATCTGAGATGTGGTGTCCAAGTGCCTATCCAGGGTGAGGTTCCAGTCCCCTCCCAAAAGCAGTGTGCCCTTGGTTTTCTCTGGTATCATCTGAATAAGTTTTGAGTAAAAGGAGAAGGTAGAGCCCGTTTGGGCATAAATGTTAGCTAGTGTTACATACTCCTCCTGAATATGTCCTATGACAATTACATATCTCGCTCCCGGGTCAGCCACCACCGTCTCCTCCTAAAATGGGATGGAGTCAGAAATTAATAATCCTACACCCCCTACTTCCCTCTATCTAATGAGGCATGGTAGATTTAGGAGTAGGCCCTAGACTTAAGTTTAATAGCTTCATGGGGAGCGAGGTGCATCTCTTGTATGAAGATAAAATGGCTGCGTTGTTCACCAATATATTTAAGTACTCTTTTCCGCTTAATTGGGCTATTAAGCCCATTGACATTGTAAGTTAAAACCTTCATTCCTATATGTGACATGTTCTCTTCCCACAGCTTACAGAAATCACAACACTTTTCTTAGACTGTAATTTGCTTCAATATTGACTAAGAGGCTGGCAGACTCAATCTAAACTTATATGTATAATCAAAATTCCAGGAGAACCGTATCTTGTATGCTATCCTGGCTCTAGGCAAACTATTTACATAATATTTCAATATGTCCTGTTCTGCAAATAAAAAGGCTTCCAAGGTTTTAAGAACCCAATCTGGCTATTAGTGGGCACTTACTTATGTGCCTAGTACCCATCAGGTGTAGTGGGTACTTTCACTCTAGAGAATGACTGCATGATTCCCCTGAGTTTAATCTATGTCAGGACTCCAAGGCTAAATGATTGAAACCGCCTTGTCCAAGATCGGAACAACCACAATTTAAGGTGACATCAGGGGAAAAAAGAATCCCCTTTCGCTAATTCTACCTCATGCTTATTTATAAAGGTTCTACTTGGGCTGTGATCTAAGTAAAAATGTAAAACTTTGACCTCTGGGGGTCCGCATATGGTCCTAATCTAGGCCACATTTCACAAGGGCTTGCCTCGCGCATACAGAGCAAAGATTCAGTGACCAGGATATAAATGATTCACTCTGATGAGAAGATGAGCCGCAATTACAGGTTCAGTTAGTAGTCCTGCCCCAAAATAACAAAAGGAACTGCCTAATTGACTAAAGGTAGGCATCCAATGCAGCCCCTGACCTCGTTTAACATTTTGAACCCTTTAGAGTATTTGGAAGCTTAACATTTCAAAAATTAACAATATATCAAGAGAGATTAGACTAGCAGCAATAAATGTAAGCCCCTCAATGTTTAAGGATATATGCATAGCAGGTTAATCATTCAATCCTCCTTGGGGGGGAGAGATGACAGATGATTCCAGGCATAGCTGCTCGAGCAGCAGGATCACTGGTGTAGGTAACTAACACACTGTCCTTCCCCAGCCCCTTATTTCAGTGTTTCAGTCATGGATGTAGTGTAAGAGCTTGTCTGAGGAGGACAGCAGTCAGTTCAAATGAGGTAGCAGAAGTCCCAGTCCAAACAAATGTCTCTGGACACATCCATAGCCCTCTGGTCTCGGGGCACTGTGTAGATTGAGAAAAGGTTTGGGTTACAAGTTCAACTTTATTGTTATTCAGGTGGTGCCTTCGCATTCTATTTTAGGTGTTGATCTGTTTTTCATATTGCTGGTTACAATGTTCTTATCTTCTTGTGTGGAAAAAATCCGCTGTGCCGCAGGGGAATCAAATGGTTTCACGATCGCAGCCAGATCTGCATGGAGGTTTGTCTGTGGCTCAAATTGCTGGGAGCCCTTGCGATTATTGCCTCTCTGTGCCACTGACCATGCTGCTCAAAGTAGCTCCTTCTCCATTTGCTCCTTAAATAAGGCAGGTAAAGCAATCCCCAAGTTTTGCAGATATGATTGAACAGATTGTAAATCCTCAAAGGTTCTGGGCCCTCGATCTGTTTCCACTCGGAGGCATGCTGGATGTAGGATTTGTGCTTTTTGCCATTTATTTCTCAGTAGTTTAACTACAGGCCAGAGTTTTCTTCTTTTCTCTTCTCTTCTCTTGTATCTGCACAGTGTAATCATTGTCAACAGAAATGCGTTTTTTTTTTATAGGTTATCTCTCTCTCTCACTTTCCAGGCTTTGTTTAAGAGATCTTCTTTTGTGGCATAATAAGTTAGGAGACCACAAATGAGCAAGGTCGGGCACCTGCGTTAGTAGGCCTGGGGGCTAACGATCAATAAGCACTATCAATACTGATGTTGTAGTCTTGCGAGAGGCCCAGCACTTCTCTAAGGACTGTTGGAATGAAGAAAGCTACATTGGGGGCCTTATCTTCTTCCCCTTTGGGGATGCCATAAATTCTAATGTTCAGCCTGCTATTGTTGCCTTCTAGCTCATCAATTTTATGATTCGGTTCCCTTTCTCTGGCTAAGAGGTAGAGAAGTCAGTCTTGATGATCAGACTGCTCTGAGACCGAAGTTAGGCCGAGTTTGAGCTGGTCGGTACGATGTTCTGCTTTGTTAATGTCTGTTCTTATTTCTGTTAGTGTTTTGTCTATCTTTTCTACTGTTTGGGCAGTCTGCATAATGGTAGCAATGAGGTCCTTATCTGCTATATCGGATTGAAGTTCTGGTGACATGCTTTCCCCTGTGGCCTCCTCACTAGGCATCCCATTTGTTTTCTCTCTGGCTAGAAGATCCTGTAGCCACAAAACCACAGTTTCGGAGTGCCTTTGGTTCGCATTTTTTGATCTGGTAGCTTTGGCAGGTGAGTTCATGTTTTTAAGCAGCCAATGAACTTAGATTCTGGTGAGGCTGATCCAGAGCTCCAAGATTAGGCAGCCATTGGTCTCCTGACATCACCGGAAGTCCACCACCAACAGCTTAATCTGGTTGAAGGTCAATTGTCATTCATCTGTATCCTTTCCCCCCAGGTCATGCCTGAAAATAGGCAGGATTTGTCTAGTGCACTTACCTGGTCAACAAAAACTAAATAAAATAAATAAATAAATAAAAATCAGTAAGGCTGGGGCAGACAGGATCTTTAAGCTGGGGAGGGACACTAGGGGGCATGGGCTAAGAAAAGATGGGGGAAGATTTAGGAGGGAAATGAGGAGACACTATTTCACAGAGAGGGTGGTAGCAAAAAGGAATGCACCACCAGAATGGGTGATATCATCTAAATCTGTGAACAGCTTTAAAAGGGCATGGGTTGGGGATCAGGGGAGAGTGAGGGTTGGGGAGGTGGGGGCAACAGTGGGATGACAAAGGGGAGGGGTGGGGCTAGGGCAGCTGCAAACTAGGGGGCTAGCTGCACACTCGAGCAGATGTAGATAGACTGGGTGGTCTGTTTCTGCTGGCACATTTCTATGTTTGTACATAATTGAGTGCTATCCTGACAGAATGAAATGCACCTATCTTATCAAAGGATAAATATTTTTTATTTACTACCTGATAGACAAATGGAGTACTTATCGTAATTGAGTGTACTCTCTGATAGACACAAAAAGCATCTGATATCTATTTGTAATTAGTTAAATCATCTACAGTACATAGTACACATGACAACAAATTAGAGTTAATTAAAAGCTATTAAAATGTTTGCCTTCTACCTGTGGGAATCTGTAGAGCCCCAGAATTCTAGCCATGGGGATTGATGTTGCTGACAAAGTATCTCCAACGATGGTCACAGTTGAGGAGTTTGATTGACAGCGGTAATTTGGAACTGGATTCTTCTTCCCTGACAGCTGCCACATCAAGCCTTGTAGTGCCACAGCCTCCACAGTACAGGAATCATGTATCATGTATCCAAGGGTGTGGTTTTGCAACAGGTATGGATTTTGGTTAATCTCCTCAATTACAAAAAGTATTACTAGTAACCACGGGAAAGACCTCAATTCAAATCTGTAAGAAGAATTTTATTATTCTGCTTAGCTTGTTTACAGTGCTTTGACATTGCTCTTTACTATTCTTTTATACAATCGTCAGCTCAGTTCCAATCATTACATGATTGACTTTTACTGTCATTTAGATTAATTATTCATACACAGTAACTTTAATAATTGTTTCTGGTTTTACTTTGTTTCTGTTGCAACTAGAGCCATGCAGAATTTAAAATTGTGCTGGAAGAAATCTGGTAGAATTATCATTAGGATTCCTAAATATTTTGTGGAATTTCCATGCATATTCTGTGAAGTTCTGCCAACATTTAAATTTAAGTTATTTTGATTAATTATTAAAAGTATGCATTCGAATGTTACTGTAGTTGGCAAACATACATGACAATACCCCATACCACAGGACCATACCACAGGACCATACCACAGGAAGGTAGTATAGTATTCTGGTTTAGGTCACTGAACTACAAACCTGGAGACATGTGATAAATCCCACAGCCCCCACTTGCATACTGTATGACCCAGAGCAAGTTGCTTAACTTCCTCAGTGTGTCTTTCCTGGTTAAACAATTCCCCCCTATCTGTTTCCCTTATATACCACATGTGTAATGGTAACAAGCTGCAAGCTGGCAGTATAGCCTAGAGGTTAGAGGAATGAGGTGTGAACGAGCTTGGTACATCCAGCAGACTAGACCTGAGTTTGATTCTCACAACCTCCACTTGCATACTATGTGACTCTGAGCAAGTCACTTAACCACCCAATGCTCCCAGGTTGCCCCTGAAAACAGGCACTTGTACATAGTGGGCCTTACCCGGTTACCAAAAACTAAAATAAATAAATAAATTCCTAGATTAAAAGCAGCTGAATTTCAAGATGTGAAACATGTCAAAAAAATTTAATTTTCAGTTATTTTCATCTCATTTTAAACCTTTTTATCTAAATGTCTTATTGATTCTTAGATTTAAAGAACCACATGCAGGGGAAAATATACTTAGTTCTTGGTCTCAGGCTTTAAAGATGAGGTACTGGCAGCCAAATATTTTGACAAAATGAAAGAAAAATCAGCTATTTCAGTCTATTTTTTAAACCATTCATCCAAATGCCACCAAATGTAGTTGATGTGCAGGTCCCACCCTCATGCATAGGGATACAAACTTACAGACCCCAAGCTTTATATGGGACTGAGTTATAGGAAGCTAAATATTTAATCAAAAAGAAATAGTAAAGGAAAACTACACCCGAAACTTGAAAAAATATATGTTGTACAAAGTGTCTTAATTTGTATGTGAAGTTCTAGTGTTTCCTTCCCTCTGACTGGTATTAGGAGTTTTTCCCAAATTAGCTTGCTAGCTTTATGCTAGTTTTACAACCCCTGGGGATCTTCATACCTGATAGTGTAATTGTATTTCTTGTTCCCACAGTGCATCTTGTCTCACGTGACTGTAATATAAGAGAGACCCAACATTCAGCACACACATGCCAAACAAACTAAATATCTTGGAAGCATTACAAGCTGCACAAAAATTACCAGCAGCAAAGTTTTTCATGACAGTAAAACTTTTAGGATGAGGGTGGTCACTAAGCTGAATTCTACAGATTTTAAAATATAGCCATCTCTATTGTTGTGAACTGATTGTAATGCAATGCTTTCTGCTGGATTTATGGGCTCTGCTACATCACCATTACATGAAACAAGGTGCATTGTAGGGCAAATAAATGCAATAAACCTATTTGATATGGAGATCTCCAGGGGTCGTAAAACTACTCTAAAGCTAACAAGCTAATTTAGGAAAAACTCCTAATACCAGTCAGATGGAAGGAAACACTAGAACTTTACATACAAATTAAAACGCTCTGCACAGCATATATTTTTTCAAGTTTTTGGTGTAGTTTTCCTTTAAGATAGCGTACCTTCTGAACTTATGCACAGTTTCATGATTTAAAACACCATAACACATGGTTGAGTTTTAGCCTTCAAGCTTTAAAGGGGGATGAGTTATAGACAATAAAACACTGTGTTAACATTTGTGTTTCAATTTGTTCCATTTAATTTTAAAATAACTTAACTAAAGTTCAATAATTCTAAACATTACACCTACTATGCCACACAGATTTGTGTGCCATATTTCACATTTCTAGTTTTAAAGTGACCCAAGTTATACATAGCCAATGTACAGAAACTGCTAAATAACATGTTGAAAGTACTTTATGTAAACTGCAGCATTATAAGCCACTGCAACTTTAAAACTATATAAAGTGTTTCCATTAAAACTCTTAGGTTCATACACATTGAAAAGGAAGACATGTTTATGATTGTTTCAGCTCTCTGTCTTTAAGGAGTTTGATGTTATAGGCTCCTTAAAATTGTTGCATTACTGCAACACCTGAGGTTGAATTCCACATGGAATTTATTTTTACCTTGCTTTCATTGTTCATTAACATTCCCACTTTGTTGTCACTGTATTTGTTATTGCCGTTCCTCACCTGCTAAAACATCTCCCCCCATGTCACAAGTAGAATTGAGGCTCAGTGTGTCTATTGCAATCACCATGTTTTCAAAAGTAAAATAAACAATTATGTAGGGTATAAGTATGCTCTGTAGTTCTGTGATTATGAAGAAATCCTTTCTCACGTTTATATAGAACAACCTTTCCTCTCAGAATATTTATCATTCTCTGATTTACAATGACACAAAACACAGTGTTTTGCCAAAGGCTCTACTTACACAAATCTTCTCAGAAGTTATTTGGTTTTAGTTTAGACCACCTTTATTAATGTGTGTAATGGCAACTTCAGAATATATAGTTGTGAACTTTTTGGATTAAACACTGTAATAATTGTAGTATTGTTTTCTGTGTCTACAAGTTATGTGCAGAATGCGAAATTAATGCAGATTGCCATTCTGCTTCCTGAATTTCCATCAGCAATAAAGTTATAATTCCACTGAATTCCATCAGAAGAATTAAGGGGAAATGGCCATTCCACCGGCAGAATTTCTATCAGAAATAAATTGGTCATTCTGTGGAATTTTGCTGGAAAAATTAAAGTAGAAGAGTCATTTCACCAGTGAGGAATGGACATAAAGTGGTCTTTCCATGGAATTCTGCCAGAAGAATTAAGGCAGAATGGCCATTCCACTGGTATTATTTCCATCAGAAATAAACTGGTCATTCCATGGAATTCTGCCAGAAGAATTAAAGCAGAATGGCCATTCTGCCAGTGGAACTTCCATTAGAACTAAACTGGTCCACTAGCAGAATTAAAAAAGAATGGGTAGTCTGCCTGGAGAATTTCCATAAAAAATAAAGTGGTAATTCCATGGAATTTTGCTGGAAGAATTAAGGCAGAATGACCATTCTGCCAGTGGCATTTCCATTGGAAATAAAGTGGTCTTTCTGTGGAATTCAACAAGCAGAATTTAACGGACACTGTTAACCTCCTTAGGCATTAAAATGTCCCTTGTTTAAACAACACATGGTATGATTGCTAACATTCTGTAAAGACTGCTGCTGTATTGAGTAGTTTAATTCTGATTATTTTTTTTCTTTTAAACAGTGAAAAACAGGCTACCCACCATACTGGTGTTACCACACAAAACAGATTTGTTTGCATTCCTTGATCAGCTCCCACTGAATCTTTCCTGGACTTGGAAACACACAAGCACAGTCTAGATACTCATGATAAAGTGGGAGTGTAGGTGGCTACAGCCTCATGAGTAACTGTAGTGTTTGGGAGTACTTCTAATGTTTAGGAAGTATTCAAGAAGAACAGATTCAGGATTTGAAACAAAGCAAATATGTTGATTAATATACATTACCATACATTTCAATTCTACTAAACAGGAAGACAGACAAGACAAATAGCAACACTAATGAAGTTTAGAGAAGGTAAGCAATCATAAAATGTGAGGTTTTAAGTAGAAATAATATGATGCAGAACCAGTTAACAGTGTCCCTTTAAGACTGAATGAGAATTCTGCTCAAGGAATTTCCATCAGAAATAAAGTCATCATTCAGTGGAATTATGTCAAAAGAATTAATGTAGAATGGCCATTACACCAGCAAGGAATTTCCATCTGAAACAAAGTGGCCATTCGATGGAATTCTGCTGGATTGGGATTGACTGAATATTGTTCCTTGGACTAACATTATCCCACATATAAGCATTCCATGAGCATTACATGCAATTTGTATGGAACTGAATGTGTGAATCGAAATGAAATGAAAATGCACTCACTTTTTTCCTAATAGCCAGCACAAATTTAATTGTATCCATAGTGGTGTCCTGATTGCCATTTTTTTAGATAATACTTGGTTTGCCCACTGAGTTCCATGGAGTATTGTTCCACGGTTCATCATAATGGTGAAGTATTATTGAACTGCACATATTTGATGATGTTGTTTAAATACACTGGAATAGTATTCCATGGATGTAAACAGTGTTTCAATCTGTGGAGTGCACACAGTTACATCTATGAAATTACAATCCACCATTCTCCCCTATATCATGTACTTTCACTTAGTGTACACTGAGAGAGTCAGTTAGGAGACAGAGAGGGATAGCAATAGAGACAATCTTCAATTATAGAAACATAGAATTTGATGGCAGATAAGGACCGCTTGGCCCACCCAGTCTGTCCATTTCCCTACCTAATGGATAAGCTGCAGATCCTAGTTAACCAGCAGCCTACTTCTTCTTACCCCCACCCACGAGAATTGCCTTAGGACTGTCCCATGCATGCTTGAATTCCATCACTGTTTTTGACTCCACAACCTCCTCCGGAAGGCCGTTCCATGCATCCAAAACCCTCTCTGTGAAAAAATACTTCCTTACATTACCTCTGAGCTGCCCCCCTCCATCTTCAAATTGTGTCCCCTTGTTCTTAGACACCTCTTTTTTTGAAAGATACTACCCTCTTGGACTTTGTTGATTATTAGGCTCCTTTAGTCTCTCTTCATATGTCTTCCGGTGCAGATCCTGCACCATTTTAGTTGCCCTCCTCTGGACAGCTTCCATCCTGTCTATATCTTTGCGGAGATTGGGTCTCCAGAACTGCATGCAGTACTCCAGATGGAGTCTCACCAGCTGTCTGTACAGAGGGATAACAACTTCTTGTTTTCTACTGGTGATGCCTTTCCCTATGCATCCCAGTATCCCCCCAGCCCTCCTTGCTGCCTTCTAAAATTGCTTGCCCACCTTTAGCTCATCTGCTATGACTACCCCGAGGTCCCTTTCCATTTTTGTTGTTATTAGTATCTCACCCCCCATTGTGTGCTCTTCCCCTGGGTTTTTGTTTCCCAGGTGCATTACCTTGCACTTCTTAGCATTTAATCTCATCTGCCATACATTTGACCATTCTTCTAATCTTGCCAGGTCCCTTCTCATCCTTTCCACCCCACCTTGTGCATCAACTCTGTTGCAGATCTTTGTGTCATCTGCAAAGAGGAATACTTTTCCTTCCAGTCCCTCTACAATGTCACTTATAAAGACATTGAAGAGGACCGGTCTAATACTTCGGTACCCCACTAGTAACACCTCTTTCTTCAGAGTGGACTCCATTTACTATAGAAACATAGAAACATAGAATCTGATGGCAGATAAGGACTGCTTGGCCCACCCAGTCTGCCCATTTCCCTACCTACTGGATAAGCTGCAGATCCTAGTTAACCAGCAGCCTGCTTCTTCCTATCCTCACCCCCTAGAATGGCCTTATGACTGTCCCATGTATGCTTGAATTCCACCACTGTTTTTGACTCCACAACCACCTCCTGAAGGCCATTCCATGCATCCATAACCCTCTCTCTGAAAAATACTTCCTTAAATTACCTCTGAGCCACGCCTCCTCTATCTTCAAATTGTGCCCCCTTATTCTTGCACACCTCTCTTTTTGAAAGATGCTACCCTCTTGAACTTTGTTGATTCCCTTGAGGAACTTGAAAGTTTCTATCATGTCCCCTCTCTCCCTCCTTTCCTCGAGGCTATACGTATTAAGCTCCTTTAGTCTCTCTTCATATGTCTTCTGGTGCAGACCCTGCACCATTTTAGTGCCTCCTCTGGACAGCTTCCATCCTGTCTATGTCTTTGCGAGATTGGGTCTCCAGAGCTGCACGCAGTACTCCAGATGGGGTCTGACCAGCTGTCTGTACAGAGGGATAATAACTTCTTGTTTTCTACTGGTGATGCCTCTCCCTATGCATCCCAGTATCCCCCCAGCCCTCCTTGCTGCCCTCTCACATTGCTTGCTCACCTTTTGGTCATCTGATATGACTACCCCAGGTCCCTTTCCATTTTTGCTGTTGTTAGCATCTCACTCCCCATTGTGTACTCTTCCCCTAGGTTTTTGTTTCCCAGGTGCATTACCTTGCACTTCTTGGCATTGAATCTAAGCTGCCATACATCTGACCATTCCTCTAACCTTGCCAAGTCCCTTCTCATCCTTTCCACCCCCACCTTGTGCATCAACTCTGTTGCAGATCTTTGTGTCATCTGCAAAGAGACATACTTTCCTTCCAGTCCCTCTGCAATGTCTCTCATAAAGTCATTGAAGAGGACCAGTCCTAATACTGAACCCTGCGGTACCCCACTAGTAACCCCACTTCCTTCAGAGTGGACTCCATTTACTGTTACTCTCTGTGTCCTATTCTCTAGCCAATTCTTTACCCAGACTGTCATCTTGGGACCCACTCTCAGGCTGGCTAACTTGTATATTAATCTTTTGTGTGGGACTGTGTCAAATGCCTTGCTAAAGTCTAGGTAGGCCATGTCCACAGCCCCTCCCTGATCTACTACTTTGGTCACCCAGTCAAAGAAATCTATCAGATTCATCTAGCATGACCTTCCCACTGTGAATCCATGCTGCCTTGGGTCCTGTGCCGCTCTGGCATATAGATACTCGACAATTCTTTCCTTCAGAAGTAATTCCATCATTTTCCTATCACTGAGGTTAAACTAACAGGTCTGTAGTTTCCTGCTTCTGCCTTGCTCCCACTTTTGTGAAGGGGAATCACATCTGCCCTTCTCCAGTCCTCGGGTACCACCCCATCCTCTCATGATTTGTTGAAGAGGGTAGTCAATGTTGTCATTAGTTCTACCCTTAGTTCTTTTAGAATTCTGGGATGAATCCCATCAGGCCCCATTGCTTTGTCCACCTTCACTTTTAAGAGTTCTTTCATAACCCTTTCTTCTGTAAATGGGCTAGTATCAACTTCTGCATCCGGAGTGTTTCTACTGTTTGTTTTAGGTACCTCCCCCTCTTCATTTGTAAATACTGAGCAAAAATATTTGTTTAGTATCTCTGCCTTTTCACAGTCTCCCTCTGCCCACCCTCCCTCCCTTTATTAAGCCTCACTATCCCTCCCTTGGTCTTCCTTCGCTCCCTGATGTACCTATAAAAGGTTTTATCCCTCTTCTTAACTGAGTTGGCTATATTTTCCTCAGTTTGGGCCTTTGCTGTTTTGACTGCCTTCCCAGCTTCCTTTTGCTTTAACTGATACTGTTCTCTGTCTTGCTCCTTCTGTGATTCCTTCAACTTCCTGAATGCTTTCTTTTTCTCTTGAACCTTCACTGCCACTTCCTTTGAGAACCATAGTGGTTTCTTACATCATTTTGTTTTGTTTATTTGCTTCACTCAAAGGTTCATTACCTTTGTGATGGCAGTTTTTATTATTCCCCATTGTTCTTCCACCCCTCCTTCCTGCCCATTTGCTAGTGCATTCCTTAGGCACTCACCCATTTTGGCAAAGTCAGTCCTCCTAAAGTCCAGTACTTTTGCCTTTGTATGGCTTGACTCTATTGCTGTGATTATTGTGAACCATACTGTTCAATGGTCGCTAGTTCCCAGATGGATACCCACTTCTACATCTTTGATCCTCTCTCTATCTCCATTTGAGAGAACCAGGTCTAAGATTGCTCCCTCTCAAGTGGGCTCCAATACTAGTTTTCTAAGGCATGCCCCCTGTAGGGCATCCAGAATAACCCAACTCTTCAAAGTGGCTGCTGCACTCCAGTTAACATCTGGCATATTCAGTTCACCCATCAGCAATACATCCCCTTTTTCTGCCATTTTAAGTATACTTTCTATCATTTCCTTGTCCATTTCCTTCCCCTGAGAAGGGGGTCTGTATACAACCCCTATGCGGATTGTGGTGCCATTGCCTGTCTTCAAATTTACCCACAGTGCTTCTTCTCCTCCCTGTTTACCCTTTTGTTCTGTTGCTTTGATTCCTTCCCTTATGTAAAGAGCTACTCCTCCTTCTCTTTTACCCTCCCTGTCCCTCCTGAAGATAGTGTATCCGGGTATGTTTACAGCCCAGTCATGGTTTTGTGTGTACCATGTTTCTGTGACTGCCATGATATCCAGATGTTCCTCCTCCATCAAGGCCACTAATTCTGGAAGCTTGTTAACAAGACTACAGGCATTGGTACTCATTGCTCCCCATTTTTTTATGGCTTTACCTTCTGTTGCAGCATCCCCCACTGACCTTTCTACCTCAGTCTTTTTCTCATTTAGTACCCTGTTTTGTAGGGAGAGGCTGGGATTTTCCTGCTGCTTATCAGTGCCTCCCCCTTTGACTAGTTTAAAAGCTTGCCAATGAAGCATTTAAACCGATTACTCTCTGTATGCTGTTCTCCAGCCAATTATTTACCCAGGCTGTCATCTTGGGACCCACTCCCAGGCTGGCTAACTTGTATATTAATCTGTTGTGTGGGACTGTGTCATTTGCCTTTCTAAAGTCCAGGTAGGCCATGTCCACAGCCCCTGCCTTATCTACTACTTTGGTCACCCAGTCAATGAAATCTATTAGATTTGTCTGGCATGACCTTCCTGCTGTGAATCCATGCTGCCTTGGGTCCTGTGCTCCTCTGGCCTCTAGATACTCAACAATTCTTTCCTTCAGAAGTGATTCCATCATTTCCCCTGTCACTGAGGTTAAACTAACAGGTATGTAGTTTCCTTCTTCTGCCCTGCTCCCACTTTTGTGAAGGGGAATCACATCTGCCCTCCTCCAGTCCTCAGGTACCACCCCATCCTCCCATGATTTGTTAAAGAGGGTAGTCAGTGGTGTCACTAGTTCTACCCTTAGTTCTTTTAGAATTCTGGGATGAATCCCATCAGGCCCCATTGTTTTGTTCACCTTCAGTTTTAAGAGTTCTTTCAGAATCCTTTCTTCTGTAAATGGGCTAGTATCAACTTCTGTATCCAGAGCATTTGTATTGTTTGTTTTAGGTACCTCCCCCTCTTCATTTGTAAATACTGAGCAAAAATTGAATCATTTAACTGATCAGCTAAAACCCCCTTTACAGACTTAAGCCATTATAAAGTTAAAAAGAAGAAACACCAATTATAGTACAGTAACATGAATAAAAGATTAGAATCAATATATACACATATACATACACAAATTTTTAAATTTGATCCAGATAAAAACAACAATCAGTTATTACAATTTCCTCAGAAGTGGGGACATCCATATAAATCATACTTTAAACTAGTTGCTTTTGCAGTTTTTTGTAATGTTTCTTTTCATATCTATAAACAGCTGCCAGAAAGTTTGCAGTTCTTGCCGTTTCATCTAATGCACTTAGATGCAGTTATATAAAGGTAGGATTGTAAGTGCAGCCATTATAGCTTTTCTTTTTTACAGTTAAACTTTTTTATTAATTTTTCATAAGATATACAGGCAAACCTCTTACAGTACAGTACAATGTGAGGATTTTTTTTAAAGAAATTAAGACAGCATATAATAAGAACATTGCTACAATAATACAAGGAGCTTTTGGTTTAAAATATAGTAAACAATACAGGTCATGTAATTAGCATATACTTGACATTTGTAGTGAACTTAAAGTGGATAGTATGATTAGATACAGTTTATATTAAAATGTTACATAATTATATACGATGCTGCAAAACAGAAAAAAGTACATTCGTAAAAGTATTGTGGACTAATAAAGAACGATTAAGAACAGAGTATAGGAAAGAAAATATATATAAGAAAGTTAAGAAGAGAGAGAGGGAAACTATAAAAAAAGGGGAAAAAAGGTGAGACTACAATGATGTATCAGTAAAAGGGGAAATTCCATATATATTAAGTCCATACATTGGTGTTCAAAGATCTAGTTGATTCCAAAAAATTAAAAAAGCCCTGCTAACAATTGTTATATAACATGAGTCGGTCAGACAAGATATATGTCATACGGTCCAGAGAGGCATATTGCAATAGTTGGTTAATAATACTGGGTATCGTAGTGATTATGTTGGATCTCCAATGCATGAGGATTGTGCGTTTAACTTGAAGGAAGAGTATATTTAACCATCTGCTCTGAGAATATGAAATTTTATAAGAACAGTGATTAAAAATACCAAGAATGCAATGTTTAGGGTCCAGTGTAAAAGGCTGACCTACCACTTTTGTTGCAAATCTGTGAGTACAGTGCCAAATCTTTTGTATGAGGGGACAGTGCCATAAGATATACAATAAATCCCCATTGGGGGAATTGCAGCACCAGCAATTGTTATTGTTCAACAAACCAATTTTTTGTAATACAGCAGGAGTTCTGTACCACAAATGAAGGATCTTGGTTTGAATGAGGGAACTGTGTTTATCACTAAAAGATTTGTGACAGGAGAGCCAACATCTGGACCATTGAGCATTGGTGATATTATACTGTAGCACAGTACTCCATCTGTTTTTAGTATTGATAGAGTAGTCAGGAAGGATATCACAAATATCTTTGTAAACAGTGCTATTTAAATTGAATGTTATTTTTTTATCCATTTAGAGATGTGCTTATCATACAGAGAATTGATAGAGAAGGGTGTGAGGTAAGAGTTGCATGCGGTACGAAGCTGTAGATATTTTCAAAAATCCAGATGGGGAAGATTCCATATGCCTCGAAGGTCGGTGTAAGATTTTAACTTTAATGACTTGGGTTCAAGTATATCCTGCAAAATGAGAATACCCTTATTTTTCCATGTACAACAAAAAATGGGGTGATTATCAAGAGATATATGGTGGTTACCCCAGATGGGGGTGTAAGCTAAGGGTTTGGGGTTAGATTTAATATGCTTGTGAATGATTTTCCAATAGAATATAGAAGCAACTATGGTAGGGTGAGACTTTAAAGAAGAGGTAAGGGTGTTATAAAGGAAAGAAGTCACCACATTACCAGGACATAAGGATGTTTCCATATTGACCCATAAAGGAGACTGGATGTTGGGTTTGTTAAACCATTTAATTATTTGAGATGTATGGAAAGCCCATAAGTAGGCTTGGAACCAAGGAAGGCCAAAGCCACCTTTTGACCAATGGGATCTACGTTTATTATGACTAAATCTAGGTATTTTGCCTTCCCAAATGAAGCAGCTGATAATTTTGTCTATTTTAGTATGAAAACTAGAGGGAAGTATCAAAGGGATATTGGAAAATAGGTATAATATTTTAGGAGTTATAGACATTTTAATGGTGGACATTTTACCATTAAAAGAAAGTTTAAGTAGCTTCCATCGATCAAGTGTTGTTTGGATACTGGTTAACAGAGGGGAAAGATAAGCATCCCATAATTTATTCAATGTCAGGGTGATCCGAATGCCAAGATAAGATATACCTTGGGGGGGGGCATAACGAAAGCCAAATGAGTTGTTTGTGAGGGGACTACAAAGGGTATTCAATGGTAGTGTTTCAGATTTGTAAAGGTTTATAGCTAGTCTGGAGTGGGAGGTGAAGTCATTCAGTAGTTTAACTAAAGGTTGCCTGGAACTTTCGAGGTTTTCAAGTAAAATTAGGAGATCGTCTGCATATGAGAGTGAAGTATAGTGAGAGTTACCAATAGTAATGCCTTTAATTGTACCAGATTGATGTAGGGATGCAGAAAGAGGTTCCATGGTAAGTATAAACAATGAAGGCGATAAGGGGCATCCTTGTCTGGTGCCTCTTGCTAAGTAAAAGGAGGGAGACAAAATAGAGTTCATGAGAACTTGAGCTGAAGGGGAGGTATACAATAATTGAATCCAAGCACAAAAATTATTTGTAAAGCCAAAATGAGATAGCACCTGATATAGATACTCCCAATTGAGAGAGTCAAATGCTTTCTCAAAGTCAAAGGCTATTGCAGCTGCAGGGGTATTAAGAGTTTTTGCTTTGTGAATTAAATTGAGTAATGAACAAAGATGATCGGAACTGTTTCTATTTTTGATAAATCCTGATTGAGAAGTATGGATGAGTTTAGTCATTAAAGTTTCTAAGTGGAGAGTTAATAACTTGGCAAAGATTTTTCCATCAGTATTAAGACGTGAGATCAGTCTATAGTTTGAAGGAAGAAAAGGGTCTTTGTCTTTTTTTGGTAAGACTGTTATAATGGCTTTGGTCATTGTGCATGGGAGTTTCTTTATTAAGGTTGCTTCTTGGAATACATTGACTAATACAGGACAAAGAGTGTCAGATTGGGTTTTATAAAAATCAATAGGGAACCCATCATTGTCAGGTGCTTTACTGTTTTTTTAATGATGATAAAGCAGTTTAGATTTTCTGTAAAGTGATTGGTTTATCAAACATAGCTTTGTCCTGAGAGGATAGGTGGGGTAGATTCAATTTTTCCAGAAAATGTTGTATTAGGTTGGGATTTGTAGTATTAGGTTGCGAGTATAGTTGATGGTAAAAGGATTGCATAATATGATTGATTGAAAGGTTGTCTGTGTGTGTCTGACCTGATGGATCTTTTAGACCTGCTATATGTCTCTGCATCTGTTGAGTTTTTAGCTGGAAAGAGAGCAACTTTCCGCATTTATCCCTTTGTTCCCAATAACCATGTTTAATCCTAAAAAGGACAAGTTCTGCTTTCCTGGATGTCAACTCGTTAATTTTAATTCTTAATTGTAGAATTTCCAGATGAAGCTGTGAATTATGATTGGGTTTATTTAATTTATAGTATTGGGTGTCTTTTTCTTTAAGGGATTTTTCTAAATTAGCTAATTGTTGTTCTCTTAATTTCTTTCTATGAACTGCATAACTAATAATTTTACCTCTAATAGTGGCTTTTAATGCTTCCCAGATAGTACCTTGTGACATATCTGGAATATCATTAATAGAAAGAAAATTTTGAATCTGGGTTTAATCCAAGGAGTGAATTCAGGGTCTATGAGTAAAAGTGGGTCTAAACTCCAAGATGGGGATTTAGAAGAAGGTGGACCCCAGAGTAAATGCAATCCGATAGGGGAATGATCAGATATAACAATAGGGAGAATCGATGTATCAAATTTTTTTTCAGTAATGAGGGGAGAAGAGAACCAATAATCAATCCTACTACATGATTTATGTAAAGAGGAATAAAAGGTGTTTAACTTGTTGTCTGGGATGATGTAGTCTCCAAATGTCAGAGAGACCTAAATCCTTCATAAGCATTGATAGAGCATTAATACTATGGGGGTGGGCATCATGTGATGAGTTACTTCTGTCTAAATATGCTTGTAGTGCTAAGTTAAAGTCACCACCAATAGGAATAGGTGAATTACTTTTATTATTAATCATAATTTGTTGGGATAGATTATGGAAGAAAATGGGTGAATCAAAGTTGGGTGCATATACATTCACAAACATAAGCGGACCTGCTGTGGTGTTTAATAGAGTTATAATCCACCTACCATCAGGGTCTCTAATGATTTTTATGGGGGGCCAATTAAGAGATTTATGCATTAAGATAGCAACCCCATGTTTTTTGGATGGAGAAGTTGACACATATACTTGACCGACCCAGTCCCTTTTAAGTCTGTCGACATCCTCTGATAAAAGTTTCATTTCTTGTAATAAAGCAATATGTGTTTTATGCTTTTTGAGATAGGTAAGTACTTGTGTACATTTACAAGGTGAGAGGAGTCCCTTGACATTCCATGAATGTAAGATTAGATCACTCATGGTACTAGGATATAAGGTAATTAGTTACAAATCGGAATGAGGGACTTAATACCACTAATTTGGAGGATGTCACAGATTCAAAAGGTAAATATATATAATAAAGAAATGTATGTTGAGCCCTTAACTTGTATGGGTTCGAGATGATTGAGTATTTGTATACATTTTGTCTCGCAGAGGGACAGTATAGAGATAGGAATATCAAGTAATTAAACATTAGAACCAACAAACGTTAGTATAAACTCAGTAACAAGAATATTAATTTGGAACTTTTATGTAGTGCAGAGCAATAAGAGTTGGTAAATATACCAGGACTCTCACTCTACACTACTAGGCGTGTAGAGTAATTAGTGAATCTCAAGATACGGTTTACCCTATAATCTTAAGATACTAAACTTTATATAACAGTATATTAAAGAAGTGTAATTGAGATTTGTGCTGAGGTAATTAAAGCATTACCCTGGAAAAAAACCAAACATCATTCTACCAAATAAAAAAGGATAATTATGTAATAGTGTTAAATTCCAAACATAATGAATTAGCTTGGACCTAGCAATAAGTCCAATATTAAATAAAGTATACCAACATGATGGCAGATAATGCTGGAACAGTGTGAGGAAGATAAAAGGATGCCCGATGTGTATTAATCCACATAAGCTAGGTTAGGGAATGCAGTATATACTATAGGTTCACAGTGCATCAGTGTATTGTGGAATCATTTGTATAAGTTCCAATGATTTGGAAGAAAATGGGATGAAGAATAGTGTGAAAAGGCAGAAAAACTCAATGTATAGAAATACAATTGGAAGCATACTTTGGTGCAAAATCTGTGAGATATAATGGGAATGCACCTGATGCACTACATACCAGAAGTGATGCAAAATAAATTTTAAATAAGTAAATGATATTAGAGTATCTGTCTAATCATCTTCCACATTCCAAATGATAGGATTTATGTGGAAAAATACTATAATAGTAGGGGTTAAGGGCACACTGATATGAAATACTGAACTCTATATATGTATGTATGCACCTGGCTACATGCGTTAAAGCTTATGAAAATTAGAATGTAAATAGCAATTATATATACTAATGTCTGGCACCACACAAGGATTAATTAGAAGAGATCTTACAAACATTGTAATATTTATTCTTTCTCTTATTTTTTTTTCCATTGAATACATTGAGAGTAACTCCCACATGGATTAAATACCTCCAGTGTCAATTGGCTCATCTCCCACAGACTGATACAGGCTTCTCAGCAGTGATAGCAATCTACTGCATTTAAGTGCCCTAAACCTGTTGGGTATAATAGAGACTGTGCTTTGTGGTAAATGTACCGAAGGAATTGAGTGAGGTAGTGTGAAGAGGAGGGGTTCTGGTGAGAAACTGATATACTACATCTAATTATGGGCCATAGTATTATTACACATTTTTTTTTTTTAGTGGGAAAAGCCTCAGGTAGCCTTGCTCTTTGATTTTGTTCTCCTTTTCTTTTTGGGTGGTTCAGATGATTTAAAAGGAGAGCTGGACACAAGATCAGCCCAGGAAGAATCGGGAGAATCATTACCCATTGAAAGCTTCTTCAGGTCTTGAGTAAACATGTCGGATACAGTCTGTCTCAGATCCTCCGTAGATGAGTGCAGCTCTTCTTGGAGCAGATGTTCTTGGAGTGGGGATAATTTGTTAGACAAGGTAAGAGGAGTAGAAAAACTGGTGTGACGTTCCACATGGGAAGCTGGAGAGGTGGAAATATTATTTAAACAGCAGGTATTATTATTTATAGAAGAATCAGATGCTTTTTTTCTTGCATGTGTGCAGAGCTTCTGGCAGAAGGTACAGTGGCAGATATGATGGCTGCAGATTTCTCAGGGACCTGAAGGACAGTTTCAGCAGGAAGGGCAAGACATTGTAATTGCGAAGTGCCTGTGCTGGAGCAGGAATGAGCTGCATTAGCATCGCAAGGCAATGTAAGTGCGGGCTGTGTCCAATTCAGAAATTCAGAGAGAGATTCTGGGGTACTGAAATCTCTGGTAGAATCATTCAAAAAAAGACGCATTGTTGCAGGGTAATGCTGAGCAAACTTAATTCCACGCTGATGAAGGATTGTTTTAATGTGTTGTAAGCTTTTCATTTGTTAGATAATTCTTTAGAATAGTCTCTGAAAATTAGGATTCTGTTTTCTTGCCAAGTAAGTGCACCTAATTGCCTCACTTTTTGAAGATTCAGTTCAGTATGTGCGTGGTAGAAATCTGGCAATGATGGGCCTGGATTTCTGGTCAGCTCCAGGCCTCGGATTTAAGGTGCAGTGAGATCTCTCGATGGTTAGGTCTTGGCCGGCTGGTAATTTAAGCAAAGAAGGAAGTACATGTGTTAGAAAAGCATTGGTATCTCCTAGTTCAACACCTTCAGGAAATCCGAGAAATCTAAGGTTGTTACGTCTGTTTCTATTTTCAATATCATCTATTTTGTCCTGAAGGTTCCTAATAACTATGTCCTGCTCCCTGATGGTAGCCTGTAATGTGTTAATGGAATCTTCATTTTGAGATGCTTTAACATCAGTAGCGCTGATTTTTTGATCAAGTGCCTTCATATTATTGATATTTTGTTGAGATGCAATTTTTAATACATTGATTTCACTTATTAGTTGCTGAAACATTGCCTCCACTCTATTAAGAGAACTGTTATGTGGAGATTGGTCTGCCATTATTGTAGGCCTTAATAGAGAAATTGAAAAGCTGTAGATAACTTGTTCAGTAATTATGAGGCAATAAAAATACTGTACCAGAGCTGTTCCGCGATGTACATATAGTAAGATCTCAGATGTTGGTGAAGGTAGGAAGTCTGGAATCTGTAGGATGGATGATGATATTTGGTGAATGCAGGGAGATGAAGAATCAAGCAGCCATCTTCAGCACAGCACCCTCTGGCTCCTTATTATAGCTTTTCAAGAAATCCTTTAAGAAAAGATCTCTATGTACATTAAACAGGGGACATATTTTGCTAATACGATCTAATGTTTCTAGTGTACCAGAATTGCAGGTACATTCCCAACTGTTTGAGTCTTGGTTTTTAGTTATTTTATTAAAATAAGTGCATTTGGAAGTAAATAGGCCAAATCTTGCAAAGTTATTAAGTGTTTTTGTTCTGGGTTAGTTAGGAAAAATAAGTATTCTTCCATAACATGCTTCTGCACCATATGGCACATGATTTTTGATCTTATAACCTGCATATCCTAGTCCTTAAATGAAAGGAATAACTGTTGATTGATCCTTGTCTTGTATTGTAATGAAATGTCTATTCCCCTTAGAAAATTTGTCCATAAGTGCCCAAGCTCAACGTTATTTAAAGTAGCCCGAATAGTTTCTAACCAAGGGGACTTTATTCCATTGTTGTGCCATTTCATCTTTTCTTAAAGAAATTCCGTAGGAAAAAGATTACAGTTGTTATTTATGACTTTTAACCAATATAAGATAGTTCTGACTTTAATTAAAGTATCTAGGGGAACCATGCCTAGTTCTGCTCTCACCATGGCGGTAGAAGTTGAAATGGGGACCTTAAGCAAAGCCTTATATACAGTAATACTGAGACAGGATGTTCAAGCCTATGATTTTTTTCATAACATCATACTTCTGAGCCATATAGGAAAATGGGTTTCTGCTTAGCCTTGGCTGGTCTTAAGGGTGGAATTCATGTGTTACCCCTGTAATTAATATTACATTTTAAGATAACATTTGTTGTTCTATTAAGTTTTGTTAGTTGATCATTGTGGTACAATTGCCAGGAGCCATGTGCAGTGAACTTGATCCCAAGGAGAACATATTCTTTAACATTGTGAATCTTATTAATATTCAGGAAGAAAATATACTTTTTGTGGAGTATTATTTTTTGCTTGCTTGGAGAATACTATCATTTTTGTCTTAGAAAGATTGATATTAAGCACTGATTGTTGAGAAATTTTAAAGAGATTATTGATTTTATTTTGTATGCTGTAATAAGAAATAAATAATATCAGTATATTGTCCGTGTATGCTAAATAATTGGAATTATCAATTCTGGGGGAGACTTAATCCATAAACACTGAGTCATTTATCAAGACATTAACATAAATTTTTAATAGATTTGGGGCAAACAGACATCCCTGCTTGTCCCCTCTATACATCTTACAAAACTCAGTCTGATTTCCAGGTTATCAATACATATAGAAGTTGAAGTATTTGAGTAAAGTAGGTGCATAGGAACAATCAAAGAGTGGTCTATTCCAATGGTTTTCAAAATTGTCCATAATATGTTGCGATCAATAGAATCAACACAGCATTAAAATCGGCAAACAGTGCAAAAACTTCACTTTTTCTAATTTGAATGTACTTTTCTAGACTGTGAAAGTGGCAGAATGTGTTATCAACAGGGGAAAAACCTTGTCCAAGGCCAGTCTGAACTTTTGATAAGAGTCTGTTATTTTCGAGCCATGAAGTAAGTCAATTTAGGATAAGTCTAGAAAATATTTTAGAACTTACATTGAGTAGGCTATTTGGCCTAAAATTAGAAGGTTCATAGACTGATCCTTTCTTATGTAGGAAAATGATGATATTTTTGGTCCACGAGTTTGGGATTAATTTTTCTTTAAAGCAAAAGTAAAAAATCTCATTAGGACTGGAGTCCTGATGTCTCCATGGTCTTTGTACACTTCAAAGGGGTAGCATATCTGGTCCAGGAGTTTTCTTGTTTTATAAAAGTTTAATTGCTTCCAGTAACTCACTCCTCACAAGTACCAAAGGGGTATATTTTGATAATTCCAACCTGACTCCATAATATTTGAGTCCAAGTCTGTAAATCTGTGAAAGATTTGTTTGAAATAATTTATCCATTGTTGTTCTGGGGTATAGACTGCCAATGTGGTTTGATAATTGTACCATTATTTACTAGACACCAAAGGTTTTTGTTGTTCATTTGCTCTTTTGTGTCACACATTTCTTCCCATGTTCTCTTTTATTTGGAGCTCTTTTTTGTTTTTCAAAAAAATTCTTATATTATTTTCTGGTTGTATTAAGAGTATTGAAATTATTTCTAGAAAGGTGTGCTTTAGTCCATCTGATTAGATGGTTTAAATTACGTTTCTCTTTTTTTGCAATCATGATCAAACCATATTTGCCTATATATCTGATTACTCCTCTTTATGTATAGTTTATCCACAATATTTTTAAGTTATTCATATTTTCCAAGAATACGGTCAAATTAATATTTGCATTACAGTTAGATAAAAACATCTCATTATTAACTCTGTAAAGGCTATCTCAGAAAGAGTTTGAGTCTGTTTTAGCTCTAGATGATTCTCCCCATCGATGAGAGAGGCATAAGCAGGATATTTCCAACTTCTTTATCTCTTACTTCATTTCCAGTGCAAAAAGAGGTATACATGATCACTTTCAGATCTCATCCTAAATGTCATTGATGAAAAGAGTTGAAAACTTTCTGGTGAACAATGCACAAAATCTATTATACTTTGATCATTTGCTGAATAGAATGTATTATTTCCCTGTTCATCCCCTTTCAGTCTTCCATTTAAAATTAACAGTGAGATAGCTCTACTAAATTGCTGTAGTAGTTTGCCTTGAGTGTTAATTACTTTATCCTGGCTCTTTCTCAAGCTCTCATCTTTCAGATCAGTCATATGTTCCATAATTTCCGTAGTATCATAATCTGCCAGTGTTTCATTAAAATCTATGGGTATTATGTGTATGCCATTTGAGTACTTTCCACCAGCAACAAATACATGTTTGGTTATTTCTTTCCATATGGAGTCTTTATAGGTGTTACAGTTTCTAGGTGGAATGAAGACATTCATTACAATTATTACAGTACATGTTGTTCCCACAATATTATTGCCAATATATCATTTTTAGTTACTCTATATTTTTCAAGTATTGCAGTTCCTTTTCTGATGTTGATGTAGGTGGCAATGCCTCCCATAGATCTACCATATTTATTTATTTTAGTAGTTGGGTGATAAATCTCATAATACCCATTTAGGCTTCTGCTATCAAGTACCCAGGTTTACTGGAAAATATTTTTTCTGAAGGCTGTAAAAATGACAACCACTCTGAATCAGCAAGTTTGCCATTTAATCCTACTATATTCCATAATAAGAAATTCCCATTCAATAGATCTATATTTGTAGAGACCTCTACAGCATGATTTGAGCAGTTCAGCTCTAGCTCAGTTAGTAAATTTTGTGGGGCTTCATTAATTTTTTTTATTTTCTGTACAATGTCTGTTCATATCCATTATTAGCATCTTTATTTAATCCATTTTCTGACAAATCTGTGATGTTTGGGGCCAGTTTGACTGATCTTAATTTTAAATCAATTTGATCTCCTATTTCCAGCAGATGTCCCTTTTAATTTCTAGATATCATTTGATTCTAATATAATTTCACAATTATATTGGGAGGGAGGATTGGGCAGAGGTGACTGTGAAAGGTAGAGATACTAAACAAATATTTTTGTTCAGTATTTACAAAGGAAGAGGGGAGGTACCTAAAACAAACAGTAGTAACACGCTGGATACAGAAGTTGATACCAGCCCATTTACAGAAGAAAGGGTTCTGAAAGAACTCTTAAAACTGAAGGTGGACAAAGCAATGGGGCTCTGATAGGATTCATCCCAGAATTCTAAAGAGCTAAGGGTAGAACTAGTGACACCACTGACTACCCTTTTAACAAATCATGGGATGATGGGGTGGTACCGAGGACTGGAGGAGGACAGATGTGATTCCTTCCAAAAGTGGGAGCAAGGCAGAAGCAGGAAACTACAGACCTGTTAGTTTAACCTCAGTGATAGGGAAAATGATGTAATCACTTCTGAAGGAAAGAATTGTCGAGTATCTAGAGGCCAGAGGGGCACAGGACCCTAGGCAGCATGGATTCACAGCGGGAAGGTCATGCCAGACAAATCTGATAGATTTCTTTGACTGGGTGACCAAAGTAGTAGATCAGGGAGGGGCTGTGGACATGGCCTACCTAGACTTTAGCAAGGCATTTGACACAGTCCCACACAAAAGATTAATATACAAGTTAGCCAGCCTGGGAGTGGGTCACAAGATGACAGCCTGGGTAAAAGATTGGCTGGAGAATAGGACACAGAGAGTAATAGTAAATGGAGTCCACTCAGAAGAAAGGAGGGTTACTAGTGGGGTACCGCAGGGTTCAGTATTAGGACCGGTCCTCTTCAATGTCTTTATAAGTGACATCATGGAAGGACTGAAGGAAAAGTATGTCTCTTTGCAGATGACACTAAGATCTGCAACAGAGTTGATGCACAGGTGGGTGGAAAGAATGAGAAGGACTTGGCAATGTTAGAGGAATGGTCAAATGTATAGCAACTTAGATTCAATGCTAAGAAGTGCAAGGTAATGCACCTGGGAAACAAAACCCAGGGAAGAGTACACAATGGGGGTGAGATACTAACAACAACAAAAATGGAAAGGATCTGGGGTAGTCATATCAGATGACCTAAAGGTGGGCAAGCAATGTGAGAGGGCAGCAGGAGGGTTGGGGGTTACTGGGATGCATAGGGAGAGGCATCACCAGTAGAAAACAGGAAGTTATTATCCTCTGTACAGACAGCTGGTGAGACCCCATCTGAGTACTGTGTGCAGTTCTGGAGACCCAATCTCCGCAAAGACATAGACAGGATGGAAGCTGTCCAGAGGAGGGCAACTAAAATGGTGCAGGGTCTGCACCGGAAGACATATGAAGAGAGACTTAAGGAGCTTAATATGTATAGCCTCGAGGAAAGGAGGGAGAGGGGGACATGATAGAAACTTTCAAGTACCTCAAGGGAATCAACAAAGTCCAAGAGGGTAGCATCTTTCAAAAAAAGAGGTGTGCAAGAACAAGAGGGCACAATTTGAAGATAGAGGGGAGCAGCTCAGAGGTAATTTAAGGAAGTATTTTTTCACAGAGAGTGTTGTGGATGCATGGAACGGTCTTCCGGAGGAGGTTGTGGAGTCAAAATCAGTGGTGGAATTCAAGCATGCATGGGACAGTCATAAGGCAATTCTGGGGGGTGAGGGTAAGAAGAAGTAGGCTGCTGGTTAACTAGGATCTGCAGCTTATCCAGTAGGTAGGGGAATGGGCAGACTGGGTGGGCCAAGCAGTCCTTATCTGCCGTCAAATTCTATGTTTCTGTGTTTCTATATTTCAACAGAGTAGTGATGGTTGATAATTGAATCCTTCTATATTCATTTTTACCTGTCAGTTCCATTAATTGAAATGGTATGAGGTTCATTCTTAAAGTACTATTTTGATTAAGAGAGTATTTCCAAAAAGATGTCACTAGATAAAACATTTTGAGATAAGGAACTGTGTGATGACATATTTTCAATAGTTTTCCAGGTAATGGGTGATGCCAGTTCCAAGCCCAGCTCATGTAGTCTTGAGAAACTACCCCAAGTAAGTTTAGCAAAATTCATGTTTCTGACCAAAATATACACTGAGAGATCTTTATCAGAAATATCTCTACAGGCAGATCGTACATTATCAGTAACGTCATGTAGACCCAATTCTGCATTGCATAAATATTGTATTAAGTCCAATAAGTTGTCTGGAGTTTCATATTTATTATTACATTCCACTGAGTAGTCGACTTACTTCTGTGCCAGCTAGTAGGATAGACTTATTGCTTAAAGTCTTTGTAGGGATAGTGTCATCAGTTGTCCTATTTATTGTTTTGGTGTTATTTGGTGTTGTTTTAATTCCAGAATTGTTTGTTTGTGCTCAATGCCTTGATTGGGGCTTATTTCATTCTGCACCTGTATATTTCTGTGCTCACTTTCATATAACTTAATATTATTTCTCTTAACATCCTTATCAACTAGCTGGATATTAGAGGTTTTTGAGTTTCTGATTTCAATTATTCGGATAATAGAGGGGAAGGGTCTGTTTCTCTGTTTCATTTTTATTGCCTCCCCTATCATTAAGATGTTGCAGCATGTTTCTTTTTTTTTCATTTTCCACCTTTCTATTCTTCTTTGGTTTCTTATTACTGTTTCCTTTCGGGAGTTCAGGGTAACTATTGAGGAGAGTTCCATTTTCTATTTTCCCCATTTACTTTCCATGCCTTCCAACTTGTAGTTTATATTATTGACTTGTTCTTTGGTGTACTTTCAGAGGCACTCTCTTCTGCCTTTTCATTCATTGATTGCTTCTAACAAAACTATATCAGCCATGACTGGATGTGCTGGAGCTTTTATTGTGTAAATATTTGATAAATAGTCAGGACATTGGTTTAAAAAGCCTGATTCAAATGTAATGTTTTCTACTTCTCTATCTAATCTATCAAACATGGTATTTGGGTACCCAGCTAAAATAGAGGTATGGAGCCCAATTCCAAGAGGGGCTATGCTGGCATAAGTTACGATACACCAAACCCCATGGCATATCTTGTGACTTATGCCATGCGTTATGCTAGTCCCTATTACAGGAGGTGCCCTGTGCCATGTCAGATACGAGCTATGACAGTCGTGGATTATGCCACCCACTATGCCACAGCCTGGAATGACATGGTGTAAGTGTGGGTTATGACAGCAACTGCATCCTTTTCCAGGAGGGCAGCTGTCATAACCCGCCGGCATGATTCCAAAAGCCACACTGGTGGAGCTAAGTTAAGACAGCTCAGAGCTCATCCTAAGGAGCATCTGAAGGCTGGCATCATTGGATGCCTACTCTGCAGTGCCACAGGAATGGTGCCAATCTGCACCCTATGATCCCACAAGCACACCCATGCTCCCCACACCCCAATCATTGGGTACCCCCAGGGTTCCATACACCTGAGCACCCCCTCCAGGCACTTGTGCCATCTGTCTTTCCCCCTATGAACCCTTGGTTTCTGCCATACTCTTCCAGGGCGGGGGCTGCCAGTCATGCACCATGACTTGTGACATGCAGGGCATTTACGCCATGTGAGTTGCTTTAGCTTCAGCATGGCATAACCTGCATGTCACAAGTGCCAGGATGCTGCCAGTCTTGGAATGCAGTGTAGGGTCCACTGTGTAGTGGCAAATGGTGAAACACATAGCCACATGCAAGTTACACCATTCGTTCTGGAATCGGTCCCATGGTCTTCTCCATGATCCTGTATTGAGATGTCTTTATCCCTGGAGGGGATTTCCATAGGACTAAACACATCTAATCATGTCTCTCCACCCTCCATATCACTCTCTTGTACTGGGGATCTAATTAATTTTCAAGAGCTATTATCTGATATAGTCATATGCATTTTAACAGAGAGTACGTTATTTTTACCATGCTGGTTTTCTTTTGTGGAGGATTCATTCCTGTCAATTTGTTTAATGTTTTGTTCACTATTTTGTGCTACCTTTTGTACACTGATTTTAACTTCTCCTATTGGTAACTTCTGATTCACTTCAGAAGGTGCCTTTATTGTTTTCTTAGTTCCACTACTTTTTATAGCTTTATTTGAATCTATTCCCTTCTTCTCCAAAGAGTGATCTGTCTTGTGAAGTGCTATAGGTTTAAAAAAGTCTGTTATTTTTCTCAGTTTTATTTCTTTATTTGTTTCTATCTCAACTGATTTGTTTTTCTGTGGGTTAGAATCTGCAACTCCTTTTTCCACCGGTTTAATTTCTCTGTGCTTTAATTCTGTGTTTATTTTCAAGCTTGGCTCTCTAAGTGCCTTCACTTTCATCTGATTCCCTTTAATCCTGTGCTTATTTACTTTGTTCCCTTTTGTATCCTTTTATGGTGTGTAAGACACTTCTTGTTATTCATTTCTAGTTTTACATTTTCAGCATTAGTGCACTTGTTATTAGTATTCTAAAGTGGGATTGAGGTAGTTATTGGAAGCTCTCCCCTATAACTGCTTACCAACATTCTTCCACTACGGGTAAACATGGTTCAGTGAAACATTACACATTTTAAATACAATCTTATCAACTTATCCAGTTATGGCAAGTGACAAAAGTGACACCATCAGCAGGACACGGTCTCTGTCATCCTTATTTTCACCTGAGGAAACCAGCATCCCAATGGTAAAGATTACATAAGCTATAATACTCAATAGGGTAGTAGTGGGCAATATCGGACAGCCCAGGGGTACAATGAGGCCAGTCACCATGGGCAGAGGGCTTTACAGCCCCTGGAAGGTCCCATGTTGAACAATAGCACCCGCCCTAGATGGTATTATTGTATTTAGAAAATGGGCTACCAGTTTCATTTTATATGGGATTTGAAATAGTTAAAAAATAGACTAAGAATAAAGTTTGTGTTTTCCTTGTAAAGTAGTCCCTCAGTTTCTGTGTGGTTCTGTCTCCTGTTGCCCCAACAGATAATTCTCTTCTACTTCCCCCCTGCACTACCACATCTAGCACAACACATGAGAGCCCTGTAAAGTTTCCCTGAAGCAGTCTCTTTGCATAGTTGTTCTTAAAAAAAATGCTCTAACCTTCTTGGAAGAATTTGTTTTTGTGCTGATAATCTGTGGCAGTTAGACAAACTAAGTAGCATGAGGCTGCTACATAAAACTAGGAAGTTCAGACCAAGAGGTATGATGTGACTTTATACTGTTATGATAGTGACTACATATGGGTGACTGTCATGACAGTGACTCATATGATGGCACTATCATCATGGGCGACTGTAGGGGGACAGTGAACATTGTGTCTGTGAGGTTAGAGTGGGTAACAGGAAGGGAGGGTGGACAACAGGACATGGAGGGATGGTGAATGGGGATGTGACCCTATGACAAGCCTGCTTCTGCCAAGCCAACCTTGTGGTGTGGTGGGTAGGGTGCTTGGCTCCTATGAAGCAGGTCATGGGACCGGAACTTGGTGCGTGCGTTCCCTTGGAGCTTCTCGCAGCTGCAGGACTTAGATCATTTTTTTAAATGGAATGTGCGCCTTTCCCGATATGTACCCCTCTGGAGTTGAAAATCTTTATTTAGGGGGGTGAAGGGGGCACAGCCCCCTCTCATCTTCAATTCCCGGTAGCCTTTTTCTGCATATCGACAAAAATGTTTTTGGTGATAATGCAGGTCGTGATAATAGCGATCATCTTTGTGCAGTCACTATTATCACATAGAACCAATGTAACAGCCCAACCTCTATAAATGTTTTTTTTTTAAATATGTACAGTCAGCATAGCAGTGGAACTAGGCAGCAAGAGGGAGATCCAAAGTGGCACTGGGGAAAGAAAATATCATCGATACATTGGGAGCAGAACGGAGCAGGAGAGGTGATGACAGCAATTAGCACTGACTGCACTTTTCTCCTGCTATTGGTTAATTTATTTCATTTTTTTTAGCAACCATTTAAATATGGTCACAAGTTCTGTGGCAACAGGCATGGATGGGGGGGTGGAGCAGAGCTGAAGCACAGCTGTAATTGAGCAGGCAGCTTTTGGAAGGAGTGAGCAGCCAGGAGCATGTTTGGCATAAGGTACAACAGTGGAAAATTACAAAAATGACCATGTGGGCTGTATCTGACAGTCAGCTGTGCCTGTGTATCTCTAAACATGTGATGGGTATCATTTGATCTTTTGTGTTAGCGAGCAGAAAAAAATGGTTGGTTGTGTGTTTGAGAAATCTGCACTAGCACCAGGATAACAGTGATGGGGCTGACTTGCCTGGTATTTGTGTTTTGTAGGGCTCTACAGTATGTCAATCAGTCAATCAAAATTTTATTTATAGAGTGCTTTTCAATATATCAAAGTGCTAATACACATCAAGAATAAACATCAACCATAATAAATAATGACATAAAACAGTAAAAACAACCATAAGCTTATTCAAATGCTATTGCAAATAATATGTTTTTCAGAGACACCTTAAATGATTCCATGGACAGGCACTCTCTAATCTGATGAGGTAGAGAATTCCACAGGGTTGGGGCCATAAAAAAAAGGCCCTGGCCCCAGATGATTGAAGATGAACCCTGGGAATCTCTAGCAATCCCTCATCAGTGGAGTGGAGTGGGCAGAGAGGGCGGTAAGGATGAAGGAGATCTTGCAGGTAGCCTGGTCCCTGACTGTGTAGGGTCTTATAGGTCAGCAATGCAACCTTGAAGGTGATTCTCCAATGCACTGGTGGCCAGTGTAGTTCGTGCAGCACAGGTGTGATATGGCAAGTTCTTGGTAACCCAGTCAACAACCTGGCTGCAGTGTTCTGCACCAGCTGTAGGTGACGGAGATCCACCCCCCGGCAACCCTAGACATAGAGCATTACAGTAATCAAGACACGAGGAAACAAAAGTGTGGACCAGCATAGGAAGGTCATCATGCGGAAAAAGGTGCTTTATCTGGGTGATATTCCTCAGATGGTAAAAGGAAGACTTGACAATGTCCAATATCTGTGTCTTCAGAGTCAGCTCACTGTCAAAAATTACGTCCAGATTTCGCACCTGTTCAGAAGGTCTCAACTGGTTACCCCCTAATACAAGACCAGAGGGAGACCCAGGAGTCAACTTCTCTACATAGTGACCCAGGTCCACAACCAACACCTCAGTCTCATCCGGATTTAGTTTCAACCAGTTCGCACTCATCCAGTCCTGAATCTTTGTGAGGCAGTTGTTAAAGACCGATAATGCATCATTCTGTTCAGGCGCAAATGACATATAGAGCTGAGTATCATCTGCATAGCAGTGAAAACTCAGCCCATAAAGCCTTATAATGTCTCCCAACGGCATCATATAAACCATGAACAACATGGGGGAAAGCACAGAGCCTTTCTGCATCCCACAGGACAGAGCAAAGGCAGCAGAAGAAAAAATCCCTGAAACTACGCTTTGACTTCTGCCAGTGAGAAAAAAGTGGAACCATGTGAGGACTGTCCCTGACAGTCCGCAGAGTAGCCGCAGGTGATCCAGCAACATCCCATGGTCCACAGTGTCAAACACTGCAGAGAGATCAAGGAGAACTAAGATTGAACGGCTCTTCTGATCTCTTGCTATTCGGAGATTATTAAGTACCCGAACTAATGCCGTCTTAGTACTGTGCCTCTTCCTGAAACTAAACTGGAGAGGATCATAGACCTCATGGGTGGTAAGAAAGTCATTGAGCTGTAATGCGACTACTTTCTCAATAACCTTGCCCAAAAGGGAAGGTTAGAGACCGATCTGTAGTTAGCGAGACAGTCAGGTTCAAGGGAAGATTTCTTCAAAAAGGGTGTCACAACAGCCTCCTTTAAAGACTCTGGAAACACCCCTTGGTCCAGACAGCCCCAGACTATCTTCGCAAGGACTGGTCCGATCACATGCATGCACCCCACAAGGAGGAGCGTAGGACCAGGATCCAAACTACAGCAAGTTGGTCATAAGCCCTGGACAATCTTCATGATATCCATGATCACTGGCTGGTCAAAATCTGTCCAGGTAGACCAAGGGCATGTAATCCCACATCGGTCACTGCAATGCTCATTTGAACATGTGCTGTGGATCTCTGACCTGATTGATGACACCTTATCCTCAAAGAATCGAGCAAACTCATCACACTGTATTTGTGAAAAAGCTCTCCGACCCCACAGACAGGCTGGATTACACAGTCTGTAGATGGTCCGGAAGAGCTGAGAAGGTCAGTTTCTTGATGCAGTTACCTCCCTGGACAGGAACTCTGCCTTCTTATGGGAGATTACTGATTGATAGTCCACATAATGGGCCATCAATCTAAGCCTGTCACCTTCCAGGATGGATTTCTGCCAACAACATTCCAATCTTCGCCCCACTCTCCTCAACTACCTCAATGTCCCCTCAAACCAAGGGGACCGAGGGTGAAGAGAGAGGGGGCAAACATGGAGAGGTGATATGGAGTCCAGTGCCCTCAGCACCATGTTGTTACAGTGCACTACTAAGGCATCTGTTTCCATGCACTCCATAGGCCAACTCAATAGGTCCAGCACTGCCATCAAACCCTCAGGGGTAACTCCCCTAAAAGGGCGATACTGGACCATCTCCAAAGGGGTAGGTCTCATGAGGGGGGCCACGAAATTGAACCTTATGGAGTGATGGTCAGACCACCCAACTGGTTCCACCACCAGTTCTGTGATCTCCATCCCCAAGGTGAACACCAGATCCAGAGAGTGACCTTGAATATGGGTAGCAGTGGTAACCGTCTGTATGAAGCCCAATGAAATCATCAATTGGAGGAAGTCTTGAACAAAATGCGAGAGTTCATCGTCGACCCAGTCATTGAAATCCCCCAGGACCTACTACCTGGAGGAATCCAACACCAGGTCGACAATGAAGTCCGTGACTTCCTGCAGAAAAACTTTCTCATCACTGGGTGGACGGTAGATGAGCAGGATTCTGCAGCCCACACCCGCTCCCATGATACACTCGAAGGATCTAGGGGACACCACTGGAACCTCCACAAGACCCAATTCCGATTTAAAACAAATAGCGACCCCCCCCCACGATCCAACCTCGAGCGATGTATTACAGAGTACACGGCTGGAACAGCTGACTCCAATATGGGACCTGTATTTTCATCCAGCCAGGTCTCAGTAATGCAAGTCAGGTCAGATGACTCAACAAAATCAGCAATAATTGCTTTCTTGTTTTTTATAGACCTGGCATTGCATAATATCACCTAGGTTGGATGAGAGGCCTTGGAGGAGTGGGCTACTTGCCCACTCTTGGTGGAGCCCTTGGGTATGGGAATCAGGCATCGCGCTCCCCAGTCCTGGGCCCATTTCACCCCAGGTCATCTCCCTGACCCCACCACCCTTATTCGCCCACTCCGCTCCTCCTCTCACAGCCAGGGAACCCCCCTCCCTCTCTCTCTGTCTCCTCCATGCAATCCCTGAGGCACGACAATGCCTGTATACCTCGGATTGCAATGGGGGGCTATCAAAAAGGTGCAGGTCCCTCAGCTTAGAGGGGGAATAGCGCCTGTCCATGGAAGCCTGGTCCCAACACATATTATCTAAATATTTAAAAAGAAAAACTATTTTAATCAACCACTTTGGTTTAAATACTATCAAAACCAAAACTAATTTGAATATCTTAATCAATTAAATAAAACAATAGTCCATTCCTCTTCAGGCCAACTCCTCAGAGAAAGTCTTTAGGCAGGTCTGGGTAGGTTTTAAGTTCCTCAGAAAAAATTTATAATAATTAGGACAAGCGTCACAGTTTCTTCTGACTTATGCTTTACTACAAACAAGAATAATGAGAGTCCCTCAGAGCTCTCACCCCTGAGGGATCTGTCCCAGAGCCTATCTCTCACATAGGCAGAGAAGCAATCACACAATCAGATCTTGAAAATAAAGATGAAACCCTCTCACTGCTTCACCGAAATGTATAAGGGGAAGAGAAAGGAACAATTTGATCTGAATAATGATCAAATAAAAATTAAATTTATAGCTGTTCCATATACTTCATATAGAGAGGACAAAAACCTTTCCAGTCCTCAGGATTTATTCCAGCCACTTAGGAGGGAACATAATCAGCCAGCCAGCAGAAAGAGAAAACTCTCCCTTAGGTCGTCCCCCGAGGTGTTATTAGGGAAGTCAGCCTACAACTGGATCTATGCGAGTGGGCTCTCCAGTCTACCACCCACAAAAGTCCAGAAACCACAGGTATCATGGGTCTGTCCTCCAACAGCACACCCCTGATCTCCCGTAGCGACTGCCTGCCCCAGTGAACCACCCTGGGTTCAGGCCAGTGCTTTAACCAATAGAGAGAATCCCCCTGGTCATCCCCCAGGGTGCCGCTGAGGAAATCAGCTAGTAGCCGGAGTTCACATGAGTAGGTTCACCAGCCAGCCCACTGTAAAGCCCAGGAACCACGGGCACACTGAAGCCCATCCTCCGACAGCACCACCCCCAGTCTGCCCCAGCCAACCACCCCAGCAGACTACCCTGGGTTCGGATGAAAAACTGACAGGCTTACCCACTCCAGAGAGAGATGATGCAGAGGATGTAATAATCTGTGAAGCCCAGAAATGAAAACGGCCAATTCTCCATGGAGCGAGCCTGATCTCGAGATCCCAATCTCCAACTCCAGGCCATGCTGAGCTGAGAGAGAACAGGTCCAGACAACAAGTTCCAATATTCAGCCCACATGAGGGCTGGATCCAAATGTTCTCCAGAGAAAAGAAGAGCTCTGAATTAAATCCCTCTGCAAATGCCGCAGTCAGAAAGGTCCAACATTCCTGGCAGCAGGCCCTCAGTCAACCCCCGAAAAAAAACTCAGAAACACGGCCACAAAAGCAACTCTCAACGCCAACAAAGAGCAAAATCGGGGGTAACCAGGATTGCACAGGTGCAGGACATACTCCAACACTGCCACAGGGCCGTAATAATTTGGACCCAATGCTACCAGCAAATACAAAACCGGTAACATTTACTGAAAACTATAAAGTTAAAAAGTCGAACAAAAGCTGTTCAAGACAATTAAAAATAACTACGTAAAAGTTAAAATAAAGTTAAAAACTAAACAAAAACTTAGCTAGAAGAGACACTGACCCAGTGTGGTCGCCATCTTGGACTTACTTTAAGCAATAATACCCAACAGGGTGGATGGTATTGTGCTAAACTGGACCACCCAGGGGTGTAATGAGGCCCAATACCCACTGATTTTGCAATGCGCTCTTCTCTTTGAGCTTTGGCTCCCCTTTAGGGTTGTCAGAACCCTCTGAAGTTCTGGGCTCTAGTTCTAGTCTAGAACTTTTGGAAAAGTTCTAGGGTTCTAATCTTTTTTAGAACTTGTTAGAACTCGAACTCTATTTTTTATTGTGCTGCCAGTAATGAAGATAGTAATAAAATACATGTAAAGGAAAAACTGTTCAATATAAGGGGGAGACAAATTATCATGTGCGACATTGATAGGAGTGCAACTAGGTTCATCTATGGTTTCTTCTGTTTGCTAAAGCCAGCAACTTAATACGTAACAGGCCCACCCACCACCCATATGTTAAAGTTTTCCTGCTGCAGCTGCATCATAGTTCCTTAGTGAAAGAAAGAGGCACATTAGCCATTTATGTACTCATATATACTCATCGTCATGAATTATGAGAAAAAATAACTGATATTACCTAATCTCAGCTATTTGCTGCTTTCTGTTTTAAATGAGTAACTCAAAAGTTGCTATGTTTAAAAGAAAGCTTTTATAACAAAGTAAAGCCAAGGTACTACAGCAGTAGCATGTGGAACTGTTGCAAAACATATTATGTCATAACCTAGTCAGTCAAGACATTTGAATAAAAAAATATGCCAGTCATTGTTGCTGGCAAAAATGCATGCAATTTTCTAAGATAATGCATACATATCCAATATTTTGTTGGCAAATTGAAGTAATACATACAACTTTCTAAGATGATGCATTTGTGCAGCTGATACTTCAATAAAATCTGTATCTCAGTCACATAAATAAAAAAAGTGGTTTCCTCACCACATACTAACTTAAGGAACATTTAATGTAGCTGCAGCAGTTGGCATGGATGTTTAAGGGCCAGCATCTGTCAACCCCATTATGTATCAAATTATCACTACTTGTAAAGCAAAAACACTTTATGATAGGTCACATTCTGTGAAAACTGCTGATGCAGATTTTCTTATATTTCTGATTCCTTTATTCTTTTTTTAAAGGGGACAGGACAATTGTGCTAGGTGGCAGCAGTTAGCAATGTATTTAATAATAAAAAAAAAAATATATATATATATATATATCTATATATATACATATATATATATATATTATATGTACACAGTAGGTTCGGTCTGTCATCATTTTTTTCCTCACCATCCCCAGCCGATCACGAATCTGTAAATGAAAGGACTAAAACAACACCCACCTTTCACCCCATCACCCATTCCACTTTTCTTCCACCGCCCTCATCTGTGCAGTAGCACCCATACCACCCTTACACCCATGTTAAAACCAACCCACAACCCTCACCCATGTACTAGCAGCCATTTTTGGTTTATGGCTAACATTTCTGTAATTGAAAAAATAATAAACAGCTACCAATTAGAACTCATTGTTTTGTCCTCTTTAAAATTGAAAAATAGACCCTCCCCGGTCCCAGCCCATACTGATGCACCACAAAGTCACAGAAGGTAAATCCAAAATATATGTTTGCACTTTAACTATAAATAATATGATACAGAAAGGATTGACGTGACAGTGTCCTTTATGCCAAATTTGGGCCTGTTCTCACTGATGTTAAAATTGCTCTGTATATAAAACTTGTTGACTTTAGTTTAGACCCTAGCAACAAAGCAGTTTGCCATGAAATGGTGAAAGTTTTGGGGGGTATATAGTCCAAGGTAGTAGATCGAGAAAGGAGAGAGACAACCAAAGTCATCACAGTCTGTAAAGTTTCCTTTTGGTGCAGAGAGTCTTGTCCCACACAGTATTTACCAGCCACCACCATCTGAGTTGTCATCACTATCAACATCCACAACATCAATCACTTCAGGATCAGTTTGTATACTCTTGTAGGGATACGAAAATCTTGACTTATTAACTTTAATAAAAGTTAACGTGTGTACATTTTCTGGCAGCAACTTATTTCTGGTGTCTGTCACAATATTGCCAGCTGTACTAAACATGCGTTCTGAAGAGACACTTGTTGCAGGACAAACAAGATATTTTCAGGCTTCATCATACAGCTCTGTCCAAATTGACTTTTTTGATCTCCAGTATTCAAAAGGGCATGCATCACTAGGAATAAGCAGTTCTTGCAGGTAACTGTCTACCATGATGGACAGAGACCGCTCAGAAGAGGAATCAGCTGAAGCTGGTATGGCAGTAATTTGGGAAAGGTTTTGCCACAGATTTAGCTTGCTACTAAGGGTTGAAGAAGTGGCAGTTGTGGAACAACTACTGTTAATGTTTGGTGACTTTTCCAGTTCTGCATCCCTTTGTGAAGATGAACCTGCATGTTGTGGTGATGACAACCTGAGGGTACTGTGCATGTCTGTGTTTGACTCCTGTGAGTGCTGCAGCTCATCAAGCAACAGACATATGTACTGCTCTATATCATCTGTTTTTGGAAGATATATAGCCTTGAGCCTGGGATCTAAGAGAGTTGCAAGGATGTAGTGTTTTGATTTCGTCATTGCAACTAATTTGTCATTGGTTTTGAAGAGCTCGCTCATTCTCTTTACGAGATTCCCATGATACAGGCGACATGTTGTCTGCACTTCAGATCTGTCTTTTTCTATTTGTATATTTAGAACACTAAGATGATGTGAAATGAGCATTATGAGTGGGATAACCTGACTCACAGATGAGCCTTCAGAAGACATGTCCCTTGTAGCTGTCTCAAAAGGAGCTAGGATGCAGCACACTGTCTCCATTAATTTCCACTGCAGCACAGACAGCATAATGCCATCTTCAATAATGTAACTGGAGCAATACTCATGTACAGCTTGCTTTTGCCCCAAGAGGCACTGCAGCATATAAAGCGTTGAGTTCCAACAAGTGGAAACATTTTGAATCAGCTTTTGCTGGGGCAGCTTGTGTTTTTTTTGCAGTTCGGACAATGTCCGTATAGCCTTGGTTGAATGTGAAAAGTGAGTCACAATTTTTTTGCAAACAGCAATCATACTATCCACATGTGTTTCATTGCTGAGAAATCTTGTGACAATTAAGTGTAAGCAATGTACAAAGCAAGAAGCATGAAGAAATCCTCCATCCTGTACTGCTTTCAAGATGTTGGCTCCATTGTCACTTACTATGAAGCCACATTTTAGACCACTAGAATAAACCCATTCATCAAGGAGGTCATTTAGTTCCTGCAAGATGTTTGCAGCAGTATGACTTTCTTGCCCAAACTTCTTTATATGCAGAGTGCCATCTTTGGGGTGTCTTTGTTTTGAAGAAGCACGAAAACATGACCCAATGAGCGGTAAGGGACATGTAATCTATGTTTTGAGTGCTGGTCCACATATCTGTTGTGACATGAATAACCCCACCCTCTGCAGTTTTAAGTGCAAGCATCACTGTTGCTTTTAAAGCCTGATAAATGTTTGGTATTTCAACATAGGAAAAGTACCTTCCATGAGGAACATTGTAACAAGGCTCTGCTAATGTCACGAGCTCCCTAAAATCCTCATGATCTACCAAAGAGTATGGGAGAAGGGCTCCGGATAACAGTTCACTAATTCGGTGATTAAGATGTGTATTGTGTTTGTTAGATGTTCTTTGTGACGTGGAACCTTTGTAAAAGAGCTCTGGCTCAAAGGTATTAATTCCTAGACTAATAAACTAAACTAAACTTAACTAAGATGAAGGGTCTTTGGATGATTTCTAGTAAAGACATTCTTCCTTTCAAATGCCTGAGACAGTGTTAGCTGTTTACAACATGTCCCTGCTGGTTTATTATACATCGTGCTTCGATGGGCAGATGGACGCAGAGATGGTGGACTAGGACTTATACATTCAGTGCCATCACTGGATGTGCAACTGATACTAATGGTGCTGGCATTGGTGGTAACAGTGATCCTAGGGCTGGCAGTGGTTCTGTCCGCATCACGTTCAGACAATTCAGTATCCATTTCAGATTCCTGACCCTTCTCACATGTGGTCTGGAAGATGGAGGACATGGGTTTTGGATGATCAAGCAAAACTGAATGCTTTTTCAGATGGCGTTTAAGAGCTGTAGTGCCAAGGCATGACACAACTTTACCACGGCTTACACAGGGAACAAATTGCTCTGCATGGATCATTTTTACTGACAGAGAAATAATTCCACACCTCAGATGTGACAGATTTTGTTTGAGTGCTAGGAAGATAGGTAAAGACTGTTTGTGTCTTTTCACCTGTCCTAACAGAACCCGGGACATGCTCCTTGGTGTTAGAAGAGTGGGCAGAAGACTCTGATGGATTTTCATTGCTGGCCAACACAGAAGTGGTGGATTCAATGGATATGTCCTTTTCATTGCCAACAGTGCTGGATGTATTTGCAAATGCACTACCTGATTCATTGTCAGCAAGCTTGCTCATCTCACTTTGTTGAGGAAGTAATGATTTGTCGCGAGACACAACAGTGTCAGACTGAGACAAAGAGCTACTGTCTGAGTCAGAGAGGGACTCACTGTCACTTGCATTATTGCTGCTAGTCACAGGGATCTTAACAGCACGAATGGCATACCTTATGGTGCCTCTCCGTGTGACCCCAGCAGCTGTACAGGTTTTCTTAAAAGGTCCCCCTTTACCACACTTCACTGTTGCTGTTTCTTGAATTTTTATCACATGAAGCATTTTGGTTATTTCTGCTAGCACCAGGATTACCACTACCACCAACACCTACTCCAACACCATCACCAGATACTTCATCTATGTTGGTGTCAGCCATAACAGACAGTACTAGTACTACCAGTATACTGCGGTGAACACACCCACACCCAAACAATTCCTGTGTAAGAAAGCAATGTGATTTGTGATCGCTGGCTACAACTCCAAAATTTTATTTTGATTGTGCGACACTGTGATGCAGTAGACTGAAAGTAATTAAAGAATATGACGGTTTGCAACTAAAGGATCCCAGTTTCAAGGCTTACAGAATGATTGGGCTGCTGGACATAGGCATACACATAGCAGTCAAGGGGCACACAGCAGCAGGGTGATGGGCTGACCACAGGAGACGGAGTCACATACACAACACAGGGAATGAGAATTATATTACTACATTTCTGTCATGTAAGGTTAATGCCACCACACAACTGGCCACTGGACTTCTCTCTGTAACACACACTGCATAGGGTACAGTGCAGTCAAGGGGCACACAGCAGCAGGGTGATGGGCTGACCACAGGAGACAGAGTCACATACTTAACCAACACACAACTCATGGAATGAGAATTATATTTCTACGATTCTGTCATGTAAGGTTAATGCCACCACACAACTGGCCGCTGGGCTTCTCTCTGTAACACACACTGGGAAGGGTACAGTGCAGTCAAGGGGCACACAGGAGCAGGGTGATGGGCTGACCACAGGAGACAGAGTCACATACGTAACCCAGGGAATGAGAATTATATTTCTACGTTTCTGTCATGTAAGGTTAATGCCACCACACAACTGGCCACTGGGCTTCTCTCTGTAACACACACTGGGTAGGGTACAGTGCAGTCAAGGGGCACACAGCAGCAGGGTGATGGGCTGACCACAGGAGACGGAGTCACATACGCATCCCAGGGAATGAGAATTATATTTCTACATTTCTGTCATGTAAGGTTAATGCCACCACACAACTGGCCACTGGGCTTCTCTCTGAAACATACAATGGGTAGGGTACAGTGCAGTCAAGGGGCACACAGCAGCAGGGTGATGGGCTGACCACAGGAGACGGAGTCACATACATAACCAACAACTCAGGGAATGAGAATTATATTTCTATGCTTCTGTCATGTAAGGTTAATGCCACCACACAACTGGCCACTGGGCTTCTCTCTGTGACACACACTACACTGGGTAGGGTACAGATTTATTTGCCTTTTTTTTTGCCCCACTTGTTATATGCTTGTTGCTGGCTGCTGCTGAGTGTGCACCACTGTGCAGTGCTGCAGTTTCAAATAATCACAATCACATTTCACAAAGGTTCTTCACTTCTTATTTGTTTATTCTCTCTCCTGAGTCCTCCTGATATTGATTGATCTCGTTCTTGATCCCTCCCTATTCCCCAATCCCTTCCTAATTCTTGATTAATCCCTCTACCTGAACCTCCCCTAGTCCCACTCCCACCCGACCGTTAATTTTGATCCTTTTTTTCAGCCTTTCTCTCGTTCTCGGTCTCACAGGAAAATGGATGATGGAATTTTTTAAATAGCACTGCAGCAACTAGCAAGTGCTCGCTGCAGTCCGATTGCGGCCACACCGACCTGGTCCCTGGCCTATAAGTATAGTATCAGGCAAGAGAATGCCTGGCTGAAGTAGTAGAGTAGCGGTATGCTAACCGCTAACGCTACAGTTAAGTAGGCTGCTGCTGCCTCCTGAATCCTCAGCAAATGGAGCTCTGTCTCGACTTGCATCTGCCTATAAATACCCCCACAGATCCCGCGGCTCGCGCAGCTTACTCAACCCCCACCTGACCACATAGTATTGGTCAGGTGGTGAGGAGGATGACTTCACTTGAGTGTACATACGTAAGGACGTTATGCAAGCACAAACAGACAACTCGCAGTGGATGGCAAATAAGTTCAACCCCCCCAACAACACTGCTGCTGCTGCACCCCCCACCACATCGGGGCTGCCACTTACCTGCTGCTGCCTGGGACATGTCTCCTCCAGTCCCCACACATACCCCTACACCCCCCCCTTTGGGGCTGCCTGCTGGGACGTGCCTCCTCCGCCCTCCTCTCCACACACACACTGGGACTCAGATTCGAACCCTTTTGCGAACCTTTTAGTGTTCGAGTTCTAAGTTAGAACTCGAACACCAGGGTTTGAGGAGGGTTCGAATCTTTGATGAACTAGTTTTGACAACCCTACTCCCCTTACTGACCTCCCTTCCTCGATTTGCTTCTCCTGGTACTTCTCCCTATCCCCTTCTGCCTGTCTTTTTGTACTGCCTGAATGCAATCTTTTTGGCTTTCATTTTCTCTGCTACCTTCTTGGAAAGCCATAATGGCCTCCTCTTCCTTTTCCTCTTGCTAACCTGCCTGATGTATAATTCTGTTACTTTTGTAATCCCTCTTTTAAATATTGCCCACTGTTCCTCAACCCCTGATTCTCTCCCCATTCCCATTAATATATTTTTCAGGTATCTCCCCATTTTCCCAAAGTCTGCCCCCCTAAAATCCAGGATATGCGTTTTTCTGCGGTTTGGTTCTGCTCCATTATGAGATTTCAAACCACAATGACCAGTGGTCACTGTTCCCCAGGTGTTCCCTACTGTTGCCCCCTTCAAACTGTCCCTGTTTGTTAACATGAGGTCCAGTATTGCCTTCTGCCGAGTTTGTTCCATGACACTTTGCTTGAGGGAGGCATCTTGAAGGGAGTCCAGGATAAATCTGCTCCTGGTTGATGCTGCTGCTGGGAGACTCCAATCCACATCTGGAATATTGAAGTCTCATACCAGCACCACCTCTCCCTTATCTGCCATCCTTTGGATGGCTAAAATCAGCTCCCTATCTGTTTCTTCCTCCTTGGCTGGTGGTCTGTAGACCTCCCCATGTGGATTGCTGACCCCATTTTCCTTTCCAGCTTAACCCAAAGTATCTCTCCTCCATTTTGTTCCTTCTGGATCTCTGTTTCCTTTATGCCATCTTCACATAAAATGCCATTCCTCCTCCTCCCTTCCTACCTGCCCTGTCTCTTCTGTAAATGTTGTAGTGAGGTATGACCATCTCCCAGTCATGGCTATCATTACACCAGGTCTCTGCGATGGCCACAATGTCCAGGTCTGAGTGCACCATGGCACTCTCCAGATCCTCCATCTTGTTACTAAGGCCCCTGGCATTGGTACACATGGCTTTCCATGATGTGAACTTCCTGGACTGTTTGGCTGTTCAACTCTAACCACCACCCTGGTTATCTTTTATCCCCGATTCTCCTTGCTGTCTGCCCTTCTGTTGGATTTTGCCCCCTTTCTGTCTATCCATCCCTTGGTTCTTTTCTCCATCTTTTGCACACTGCTTGCTAGAGATATCCACTCCTCCTGTTAACTGGTTCCACTGCTAGCTGTGCTGGGTGGGCAATTATTAATCCTCCTAGCTGGACTTGCCATCCCCCATGGCTAGTTTAAATGCTTGTCCAGATAGCATTTAAACTTATCATTGAGTGCTTGGATTTCCCTCCAGGATGGATGCAGGCCATTAGGTTTGAACAAGCTCCCATCCCTCCAGGTAGGTCCCCAGTCAACAATGAATCCAAACCCGTTCTCACAACATCAGTTCTTCAACCATGAGTTAAATTCCTGGTGTATGTGCCCCTATGCTCTCCCATGCCTCACACAGGTAGTACTTCCGAGAAGGTGACAGAAGTAGCTACCTGCTTGAGACCCCTCCACAGTTCCCTAAACTCTTCCTGAACTTCCTTAGGCTCACTGTTTACCAGGTCATTAATGCCTAGGTGGACAATGACATCCAGCTCACCCTCCCATCTTGCCTTCCCGGTGATCCCCAGGATCTTCCTCCCATCTCTCTGTGTCATGGCACATGGTAGGTACCTCATCTCCCTGTCCTCCACCTCCTGTGTTCCTATCTGGATCCCTTTTATGATAGATTCCCCCAGCAGGATTCATTTCCTCCTCCTCTGGGGTCCATTGCTTTCTCCACTGAGGTCACCTCCATGGTTGACCTCCACATCCTTCCATTCTACTTCTCTGGGTATCTCTGTTTGGTTGTCCTCATTTGCCAGTGTGGCATATGAGTTCTGGAGTGGAATAGGATTTGGGATGTGCCTCTGCCTGACCACCCTAACCCTTCCTGAGCCCACTGTCATCCGAGTGCTCCTTATTCTTGGCATCCTTTGAGGCAGTGGTGCTGGACTAGGTGGTCTCTGCATAGGGGAGAAGGTACTCCTAACCCAGTTTACTTCCACTCTGAGTCTCACTACCTCATCCCACAGTCCAGAGAGATGCCTGCAGATAAGGCAGCACCTCAGCATCCAGAAGGTCTGCCTGAATACAGCTGTCTTGCAGCCACTGCATTGCACCACTCCCCACATTATGCTGCACTTACACTGCTATTCCAGTAATTCTGTTTTTGAAACTCTCCTTGTAGTTCCCTATTTATTAATTAACAGTACTGAAAATCCTGCCACTGATCCTCAGATATTTTTTTTTAAAGAAGGAGAACAAAATTTAATAAAAAGTCAAGTCACTTGGGTGGTCTCCCCATCATGCCCCTCCTACTCCCTGTGATTGGCTCCTGTCAATCAGATTTAACAGGGCATATAATTAAGAGAGGGGGGCAGGGGAGGTAGGATGGGCCTACAAATCTAGGTTTAAAACAAAAACAGCAATGAGCAGTTACTGCACTGCACTGAATTGAATCTGGATCCTCCCCATCTGGCCTCTTCTGAGAAACCAAAAATCAACTTGCTACTTCAAATCTGACTTAGTCCCACTTCCAGTTATCACGTAGCTGAGGTCAGAGGTCAGACAATTAGCACCCCTGTAACAAACTACAGTGCAAGACAGAAAAGACAAGACAAAATTTGCAGCAAGTAAAGACCGCAAAGGAAAACAGCACCACTACAAGCACACCAAACTAGGTTTTAAATTTTCAACAGCTCCAAAACAATTCTAAGTAAAGACAGTAAAGAAATAACAGTACCACTAAAAGTCCACAATTTTAGGTTTAAGACAAAAACAGCAATGAGCAGTTACTGCACTGCACTTAAATGAATCTGGATCCTTCTCCTTCTGGCCTCTTCTAAAAGAAAACTAAAAATCAACTTGCTACCTCAAATCTGACTTATCACCACCTCCAGTTTTCATTGTCTGGAGAGCTGATATTCTTGGTCCTTTTTTTCCTTGCCTTGCATATTTTTAATTTTATTTTCCTGACAAGTTTTGAGGACAGCTCGGTCTCTGGAGAAAAAGAGAGGTAGGGGAGGGGGTTTCTGGGCTTGGGTGGGAGGAGGGCTGGGAGTGGGTTTGTGAGTTTTGAAGGCTGGGATTGCAGGCAAGAATGTCTGTTATGTTCACTTGGGTCTGTAATTTTGGGGGTGGGCTGTTCTGTTCTATGGGGTGTGTATAATGTTGATAGTTCACTAGTTTTGTATATCTCTTATTGATACCATGTATAATGGTATACCTCCATCCTTGTACAGCCTGCTGAAGTTTGCTTCTTGTCTGCCTCTAGTTAATAAAGTTTATTTTACTTGAAAAAAAAGGAACTCTGCCTGGTGAGCAATTATACCAGTGTTGTAGCTCGTGACTGCAGATACTACTTAGCCATCATGACATTATCAGTTAAGACACTGGCTCTACTCCCAGCCAATTGCATTTATTGAGTGGATGCAGGAACTCCTCTTCAGTCACTACACTGAGTCGATGAAAGCTAGTTTGCATACTAGCCTTAAAAGGTTTGACAGCTTTTGGGGTAAAGTGCAGGCCATCTACTCCCTGCCAGCCATCTCCAGTAACACTGTCAGTTAGTCAGGACTTAGGTTAAGGGAATACTATTCTGATGATGGGGAGGATGGGAGGAAGGGGTTGTTGCGATTGTGATTGTTGTATGTTGTTATGTTTGAATGTCTGTATCTTTCTTTTAAATAAATAAAGTTTCCTTAGTTTAAAAAAAAGGAAGTACTTCTTCACAGAAAGAATAATGGATTCCTGGAACAATCTTTCGGTGGAGATGGTGGGAGCAAAGACAGTGGTGGGGTTCAAGAATGCATGGTATAGATACAAAGGAATCAGAGTGGAAAGGAAGGGAGAGGGAGAAAGAGTGGTAGATCAAGTGTGGTCTGCAGGGCAGACTGGGTAGGCCAAGCAGTCCTTATCTGCAATCATATTCTATTTTTCTATGATTCACCAATGCAGTCTGATGACTAATGACTGTATTAGTGCAGGCTGTTTGTAGTTTTTCTCTTTTTGTCTCTGTGTTCATTGTTGATTTTTTAGTTGTTGTTGTTGTTTTCCTCTCATTTGTTATAGTAAAGAAATGTTTGAGTGAAAAAAACAGTAAGCATGTGCATTTTGTTGTGATTTTCATAGTGCTGCAATTGGAGGACCAAGTCCATCAGTAATACTGTATGTTTTGGATGCAAAGCAATTGGAATGACTACAGAAAGCATGATGCCTACCTGGTGATTGCCTTCATAATTGATGTTTAGTGCACTTCATAGCACAGCACAGAGAATGCTGATTGGGCAACCATGTGCATCCAGCCTATGCTACAGTACCACAGAGGGGTGCTGATTACATCAAACTTCAGGAGCAAAGCTCGAGAGGTCCCATGTAATCAGAAGCCTGAGGTGACAACACGGGCTGGTTGGGCAGGTGGTTGCCAAACCAGCATTTTGTTAATATATAATTGTTGTTTTCTTTTTGTTATAGTTGCTATAAAAATAATAATAAAAAAAAAAAATGAAAGTGTTTTCACAGCGCTACATGGTACAAGCAAACCTGCCAGGAGTTTCAGCTCAGAATTTGAGATCTGATTACTGCGTGCATGGCAGCGTGTGAAAAATACCAGCAGACACAAGGATTTCTGATCAGCTGGAAGGTTATTGTACCATAGAAGGGTACATCCATGTTCCATGATCTTTGAACTGTGGTACAACAAGGTTACAGCTGGCATGAAAATCCATGCAGAACAACCCCCCACTACATGCAATATGTTGTTTTTTTTATGTTGCAGTTGCATCATGCAAATAAATGAAGTGTGAACACTTCTCAAGAGCACAGGTAATTCCAAACACATTAACAGTTTTCAAACCAGTGCTGTAGGTTGAGGATGAGAAGGCACCAGAGGAAGGGCCAGATGCAGCAGCAGTAGCAGTAACAGCAGCATCACAGCTTGTATCAGTTCACTCGGCTTTAGTTCTTTATCGCAGCAGCACCCCATAGAGGAGGTACAGGAGGATACACAAGAGGATGGGCCAGATGCAGCAACAGCATAGCAGCTATCAGTTCACTCTGCTTTGCTTCTCTGTCTCAGCAGCACCCCATGGCAAAGGTAGAGGAAGATGCACAGGAGGACAGGACAGATGCAGCAACAGCAGCATCAGAGTAGCTATCAGTTCACTTGGCTTTGGTTTCTGTCGCAGCAGAACCCCATGGAGGAGGAGGAGGAGGCACAGGAGAAAGGGCCAGATGCAACAGCACTGATACAAACAGACCAGTGAGGAGGAGGATATGAAAAGAATTGTTTAGAACTCGGGGAATGCAGCAATGAAAGCACCCTACCTCCCACCAACCAGATAAAGGCCTCTGCAGAACACTTAAATACGTCTTCATTATACTCACTACACTAACCTGTGGGAAAAACTGAAGTAAAAAACTGAAAAAATGGTATTATTAATATACTACTTACCTTCATGCATGTGACACTATGCCTTCAGTGCAGCTTGACACCAAATCAGCAGGCCTTGACCCAGAATCAGTAGCAGCAGGGCAGCTATCATTTCACTTGCCTTTAGTTCTTTAAGCAGTAGCACCTTCTGCAGGTTTTTTTTTATTTATTTTACCAGAAGAGACACACTAAGCTGAAAGCTTGTCTACAGGTGTGACCTGGGAGCACAAAGAAGTTAAGTGACTTGCTCAGGGTCACACAGTATGTAAGTGGGGCCGTGGGAATCAAACCCAGATCTCCATGTTTGCAGCTCAGAGTCTTAAACCACTGTGCTATGCCACCTCCTGGGGAGGAAATGGACAAGAAAATGATAGAAGGCATCCTTAGAATAGCAGAAAAGGGGGATATATTGCTGATGGGGGACCTGAATATGCCAGATGCTAACTTCAGCACCTTTGCTGCAGCCACATCCAACAGCCGGGTAATTCTCAAGCCCCTACTGTGGGCACGTCTCAGACAGCTAGTGTTGGAATCCACTCAGGAGGGAGCAATCTTAGACTTGGCACTCTCAAATGGGGGTGGAGAGAGGATCTCAGATTTAGAATTAGGTAACCATCTGGGAACAACTGCCCACCAGACAGTGTGGTTCACGATAAACACAGCCGTAAAGTCAAGTCATGCAAAGGTGAGGGTACTGGACTTTTGGAGGGATGACTTTGCAAAATGGAGTAGTGCCTCAGAAAAGCAGTATCAAACAGGCAAGAAGGTGGGGTGGAGAAAAAACAGGAAAAACCAAAGCTGCATCACAGAGGCAACAAGCCTTTGTGTGAAGCAAATAAACAAAAAACAAAGGAAAAAACACTATGATTCTCAAAACACATGTCTGGAAAGGTTAGGGAGAAAAAGATAGCATTCCAGAAGTACCTGTATAAGAAAACACAGAAGAAGTAGAATAGAGAACTGTACTAGTTAAAGCAGAAGGAAGAGGGGAAGACAGTCAAAATAGCAAAGGTCCAAACAAAGGAAAAGATAGGCAACTCAGTTAAGAAGGGGGATAAAACCTTTTATAGTTACATTATGGAGTGAAAAATGACCAGGGGAAGGATAGTGAGGCTTAGTAAAGGTAAAGGGGATGGACAGAAGTTGACAGTGAAAAACTAGAAATGCTGAATGAATACTTCTGCTCAGTATTCACAACAGAAGAGGAGCAGGAGATAGCTAAACCAAATAATAGAAGCACACTGGAAGGAGGGTACATACTAGTCCATTCACAGAAGAAAGGGTCGAAAACTGAAGGTGGACAAAGCAATTGGGCCTGTCAGGATCCCCCCTCCCAGAATTCTAAAATAACTAAGGGAACTAGTGGCACCACTAAATACCCTTTTTAACAAATCATGGGAGGATGGTGTGGTACCTGAGGACTGGAGGAGGGCAGATGTGATCGCCCTTCACAAAAGTGGGAGCACGGCAGAGGAAGGAAACTTCAGACATGTTAGTTTGATCTCAGTGGTAGGTAAAATGATGGAATCACTTCTAAAAGAAAGAATTGTTTACTACTTAGAGGTCAGAGGGGCACAGGACCCAAGGTTGCATGGACTCACAGCAGGAAGGTCATGTCAGACAAATCCAATAGATTTCTTTGACTGGATGACCAAAGTAGTAGACCAGAGAGGGGCTGTGGACGTGGCCTACGTAGACTTTAGCAAGGCATTTGACACATTCTAACACAAAAGATTAATAAACAAGTTAGCCAGCCTGGGAGTGTGGCCCATGGTTGAAACCTGGGCAAAACATTGGCTAGACAACAGGATGCAGAGGGTAATAGTAAAAAGAGTTCACTCTGAAGAAAGGGGGGGTTACTAGTGGGATACCAAAATGTTCAGTACTGGAACCGATCCTCTTTAATGTCTTTATAGGTGACATTGTGGAGGGACTGGAAGGAAAAGTATGCCACTTTGCAGACGATACAAAGATCTACAACAGAGTCAATACACAAGGTGGGGTAGAAAGGGTGAGAAGGGACTTGATAAGGTTGGAGGAATGGTCAGAAGTATGGCAGCTTAGATTCATTGCAAAGTAGTGCAAAGTAATGCACCTGGGAAACAAAAACCCAATGGAAGAGTACACAATGGGTCAGAGGTATTAATGACAACAAAAACAGCAAGGGCCCTGGGTTTTTTTCATATCAGATGACCTAAAGGCAGGCAAGCAATGAGAGAAGCAGTAAGGAGGGCTGGGGGGATAATGGGATGCATAGATAGAGGCATAACCAGTAGAAAACAAGAAGATGTTATCCCTCTTTACAGACAGTTAGTGAGACCACATCTGGAGTACTGCATGCAGTTCTGGAGACTCCATCTCCACAAGGATATAGACAGGATGGAGGCAGTTCAGAGGAGGATAACTAAAATGATGCATGGTCTGCACCAGAAGCCATATAAAGAAAGACTAACAAAGCTTAATATGTATATCATAGAGGAAAAGAGGGAGAGGGAAGACATAATAGAAACTTTCAAGTAACTCAAGGGAATCAGCTAAGTCCAAGAGTGTAGCATCGTTCAGAAGAAGAGATGTGCAAGAACAAGGGAAAACAATTTGAAGATAGAGGGAAGATGACTTGGGGCAATGTGAGGAAGTATTTTTTCACAGAGAGGGTGGTGGACACATGGGACGGCCTTCCTGAGGAGGTCACTGATCAAAGACAGTGGGGAACCTAAGAATGCATGGGACAGACATAAGGCAATTCTACTTGGGGGTAGCAGGTAGTAGACTGTTGGTTAATTAGAATCTGCAGCTTATCCAAAAGATAGAGAAATAGGTAGACTGGGTTGGCCAAGCTGTCCTTATCTGCAGTCAAAGTCTATGTTTCTCTGTTTCTATGTTAACAGCAACCAATGGAGGTGGTCAAATGTTTGGCAGTTTAAAGGCCTACTGTTAAGCTAATACAATAGCATTATAAACAGCCTTCAGTAAGGCAATTACTGTGTGTTGCGTGCCAGATGTCGCTGCAGCTCTGCTGTGCTTCTGCACATACTGTATGTGCAGCTCTTTCATTTCCTCTCTTCATGATGGAACTGAACTGAGCAATAGCACGCACTGAGCCACACTTCTTCATACTGACATAACTATTATTCAAGGTTAGGTTTTGAAACAAAAACTAGTTCCTTTCTTACCATGAAAAAAGCCTTTCTGACAATACTTGTATTTAAAGCAGCAAAACAAATGTATCTCAAAGTCAGAAGATAATTATTTGAGTGTATATATTCAAAAAGACACAGAGTTTTTGTTCTGGCAGTCCAGGCAGACAAACTGCTATCTGACTAAAAATAAATATCTCCCTCTCCCTTTCTCTCTCTCTGTGTCAACAGCTAGCACCGAGTACAAGCTGAGCCCTTCCCAGATGGATGTGAGGGAAAACACAGCTACAACAAACTAATCACAAAAAACACACAACAGTTCTACACCAAGCATGCATACAAAAACCACCGCCACCAACCCATTTGCTATGTACGACCCTCTAGTAAAAATACTGGACAAAGCAAGTTTAATGCAATTTTATAGAATACTTTCTGTTATCAAAACAGCAGAGCAGATCCTTCTCTTTCAAATGCCCTTTAAGATCTGCATCAAGCTAAGTGAGTCACGTGGTTACCTTGGCTGTGGTAGGCAGCACCATGTGGTCATTTCTGAACCATCTTGAGATTATGTACAGAACTGTATCCTGCATTTACATATTCTGTGGAATAATATCCGATGGATGATGATGCACTTTTGGCAAGTTCGGAGATAGAACACAAATTAGAAACCAAGAGAGCCCAGTTCATGGCTCATTTGATAGTCCATCTGTCTTTGACCCAGAAGGTTGTGGGTTTTAGTCCAACAGCAGGACTTTCCTCATACCAGAAATGTTAGTGACTAAGTCCAGTCTAAGGGGATGATGTACTGCTGGGATGTGCCGTCCTTCACATGAGAAGTTCAACAAAGGTTATGTCCACCTATAAAAAGCACCATCATCTTTATTAGGTTTGATTTCAGTTGAATTACATCTTTACCCACCCCTGGTATGAGGCAGAAAAAAAGGCAGTACTGTCTTGTCCTCCTTTCCTGGTCCAAACTAAATAAATAAAATAGTCAAGAACCAGCGGTCATGACTTGAAATGAGTGTGTGCAAGGTTTAAGAGGGATTCAAGGAATTGTGGTTTCATCAAAAGGACACTGGTGTCGGTGTATGGTCTGACAATGGATGTGGTAGGTTAGGTTTCCTGACAGTGTTCAGAATGACCCTTAACATCCTCCTCATTTGATAGGTCCTCTGCCATAATATCGTTACCCTCATTATCCAGCGACACATCTGACTGCTGGTTCGTGTCTCCCTCTCCCTCCTCATTGTACCTGGAACCTACACAAATTTTGTAGCCAGGTGGGCTGTGTTCTTGTTTCATGTTAATGTTTGACAGCATTTCTGCATTTTTATTTGATAGGCATGTTCTCTTGTCAGAGGTGATAGTGCCTGCTGTGCTAAACACTATCAGAACTAACACTGGATAATGGGCAAGATAGGAACTCAGCAGCAATGTCTGCAAGTGCAGGCAACATAGTTAACTTCTGCCAGTACAGCAACGGTTCATCATATGGCTCTTCTGGGACATTCAGGTATCCAACTTCACAATATAGCCCCACTGCTAAAGAGCAAGCTCAGTATAAAGTCACAACAAGAGAAAAAGCAACTCCAGCACCACTCAAACTGCATACAAAAGCAACTCCCGCACCACTCAAACTGTATAAAAAAGCAACTCCAGCACCACTCAAACTGTATAAAAAAGCAACTCCCGCACCACTCAAACTGTATAAAAAAGCAACTCCCGCACCACTCAAACTGTATAAAAAAGCAACTCCCGCACCACTCAAACTGTATAAAAAAGCAACTCCAGCACCACTCAAACTGTATAAAAAAGCAACTCCCGCACCACTCAAACTGTATAAAAAAGCAACTTTATTTTAATTTAACATACCTATATTCAAATGTCCTGCAAATGGATCATCACAAAACCCCAAACAGTGTCATCAGGGGGATAGACCACTAAAACACATAAGCTTTTAAATAGTATTCCAATTAAAGAGGCAGTGTACTCAGATATAAAATGAGTTAAAAGTGCTCAGTGACAAACAGCAGTAATAAATAACAGTGATATCAAATATATATAAGGATAGTACATAGAAAACCCACATTAATTAAAAATTGCTTAAGTACCAACACTGTAAGTCTATATAAATATATAAGTATAATTTGCTTGTTCATATGATAATGGCCAAGTCCTTAACATAATTTCTCCAGTGCTTGAGGTAAAAAAATCTCTTATCTTCAACACCCTGGAAAAAGAACACATGACACAATTAAAATCAAAGCAGTAATAATTTGATGGGTAAGTGACATCAGTTTCTAATACACAGAAGTATGTCTATTTATCATTTAAACATGGTGGTCATAATGCCCTCAAGGTAAACAATCCACTCCCTCCTCAACACCCCCAAGCAGTCAACCATCCCCTCCCGGTCCTCTCAATCGATAGCTCATTAGTCTTAGACCCTAAGTCTGTCATGGACACTTTCAGGTTCTTTACCACTTGCACTCTTCCTGACCACCCTCATTTGGCACCCCATCCCTTCCACTTCTTCTTTTACAAATGGATACCACTTCCCCACAATCTCAGCAGGAAGTCCTTCAAGCCCTCAGATCCCTTAACCTTGGCAAAAATATCCTTGATGGTGTTGATATTAAGCTCTTCCTTATCTCTTCCCCAGCCATTACCCTCCCACTCATGCAGCTCTTGAATCTTTCCCTCTCATCTTGTAAGGTCCCTCTGCCTGTAAAGAGGCCAAGGTCCTTCCTCTACACAATGGTGGTGACCAAGACTCCCCTGGGAAGTACCATCCCATATCCCTCCCCTCATCACTAGGCAAACTCTAGTAGTCCCTAGTCTACACTTGGCTTGCTGAATTCCTCATTGCCCAACACCCTGTCCCTGTCCAAGATGGATTTAGGAGGGGCCACTCCAACATGTCTTCCTTATTGCATGTCACAGACTTAATCCTCTAAGCAATGGACCATGGACATATCACTGCCTTCATCTTCATAGACCTGGCAAAGACTTTCAACTCAAGCTTCCCAGTCACTCCTACTAAATAAGTAGCACTGAATTGACCTGGTGGCACAAACAGTGAACTGATTCAGCTCCTACCTCATGAACAGGTACCAGTCAGTACAAGTGGGTTCCACCCTATATTCCCCTCTCCCCATCCTTGCCAGTGTCCCCCAGGGCTCCATCCTGGGCCCAGTCCTTTTCTCCCTTTTCTGCAACAATCTCTCCACTGTTTGTTCAAACGCCCAACTCCACATGTATGCTGATGGTACTATCATCAACAACTCCTGTCATTCTACTCCCAACGTGGAGGCCCCTCTACAGCACAATCTAAAAGGTGATAGGAAACATATTTTACACCTCTGGAAGCCCCTTTATTGTCTAACCAGTATTCTGATATGTTTTTGACCATTTTGTGTTAAATTAATAATCTAATTTTGTTGGTATTGTAACTACCCTGAATACTTCTCTCAGTAGTCACTGCTGTCTCTTTTCATACCACCTGAACATTCTGTGGCATCTATAACACCCATTCCAGGCAATTTAGGTGTAGGGCATGGAATGGGAGTTATTGATGTCATAGAATGTGTTAGAAATATGAAAAAAAAAGCAGTAGCTTATCAGGAGGGAATCAACAAAGTCCAAGAGGGTGGCATCTTTCAGAAAGAGATGTGCAAGAACAAGGGGGCACAATTTGAAGATAGAGGGGGGATGGCTCAGAGGTAATTTGAGGAAGTATTTTTTCACAGAGAGGGTTGTGGATGCATGGAACAACCTCCCTGAAGAGGTTGTGGAGTCAAGAACAGTGGGGGAATTCAAGAATGCATGGGACAGACATAAGGCAGTCCTAGTTGGGGGTAGGAGGAAGTAAGCTGTTTGTTAATTAGTATCTGCAGCTAATCTGTTAAATAGGAAAATGGGCAGACTAGGTGGGCCAAGCGGTCCTTATCTGCCATCATATTCTATGTTTCTATGTTTTAAATATCTCAAGGGTTTACTAGGGCCTGTGGGGAGCCTCTTTTAGAAAAAAGGATGCTCAAAAACAAGGGGTCATGATATGACTCTGGAGGAAGGTAGAATCAATGGAAATGTGAGGAAATACTTCTTCTCTGAAAGGGTGGTGGATGTCTGGAACAGCTTCACCAAGGAAGTGATAGAGGTGCAAACAGTGAAGGCATTCAAGAATGCATGAGATAGACATAAGAAAACCCTAGTGACAGCCCAGAAAGTGTAGTCAAGGGACACTTGGGGGTAGGGAATATGGAATATGAGCAGACTAGATGGATCTGGCAGTCCTCACCTGCTATAAATCTCTTTTTATCTATGCATCTATGTATGTAGGAGAGTGGAACTCTATGCAGATTTGAGGGCACCCCAAAATTGTTTATCAAATGATCATCAAAGCATATCAGAATCCATAACTGGCAATGAAAGAAAGATGGAAGGGCAGCTAACTGTGCAAAAGTCATTTTACATCTCCTTTTATAATGTTCTAAGCTGGTTTCTGGCAAACCAACTAAGCATCAACACCAATGAAACCGTTACCATGACATTCAGGATAAGACAAAAACTGTCCAAGCTCCCGTCACTTCCCTTATTCGTGACCCTGGATGACTCGCCTCTCAGGTTAAGTCCTTGCATTCAAATACCTTGGGGTCTGGCTTAACAACAATCTTGACTTTTCCATCCATATTGACTCCTTTCACTCCAGACTGCCCAAAGCTTGGAGTACTGTACCAAAATAAAGATTGTATCTGTCTTGTTTGCCAGGAGCTGGTAATCAGAACTATTCTACCTGTATTCAACTATGTAGAGACCATCTACAGCACTGCCCCGCCTCCTCCAAGGCCAAATTAGTCACCATCTTACACGACTTTTGCTGATTCACCTCAAGCTTCCCTTTCTACATACACCATTGCTTCCTTTATTCCTTTCTATCTATTCCTCTTCTTTTCCACCATGGCCAAACTCACTCCTAGGCACTAATTGATAAGTACTGGCTTGGTTCCCTCCCATCTTATCTCTTCTCCCTTGTGTCTCCTGTCCATCTCTCTTCCCACCCACTCTGCTCCTGGGACACCTGCTCCTTCTCCCTTCCATACCCTATTAAACCTCAGGTCACTTCACCTTCTCTTACTATCCCCCTTCTGTCCCCCGCCCATCCCTCCTCCTACCCACTCAGCTCCTGGGACACCTGCTCCTTCTCCCTTCCATACCCTATTAAACCTCAAGTCACTTCGCCTTCTCTTACTATCCCCCTTCTGTCCCCCACCCATCCCTCCTCCCACCTATTCTGCTCCTGGGACACCTGCTCCTTCTCCCTTCCATTCCTCCACTAAACCTCAGGTCAATCCACCTTCTCTTACTATCCCCCTTCTGTCCCCCGCCCATCCCTCCTCCTACCCACTCAGCTCCTGCGACACCTGCTCCTTCTCCCTTCCATTCCTCCACTAAACCTCAGGTAAATCCAGCTTCTCTTACTATCTCCCTTCCCTTCTCTCTGGAATCAACTGTCACCTACCCTTTGCCAAGCTACCTCTCTCCTCACTTTCAAGCACCAACTTAAACTCTTAGCTGTTGCTCATTGCTTCTGCCCCAGTGCCACCTAACTACCTTTACAGAAATAATTATATGAAATATTTTCATGATGCACACGTAAAACTACTCAAGTGATATGCATGCTGCAAGGATGATATAAATGTTACACTGGATCTGACTGCATGCATATGGTAGGCGTGCAGCAAGCAAGTGTGGAAACCATGATTTTTATGTTAAATTGGGAAAGATTGCATGCAAGTGGCATGTGTGCAAAAAGGCAAGTGGTCACTGATAATTGCACACATAAAAGTTAAGTGACTTGCTAAGGATTACACCATACACCAGTGGAGGTTGATGAGATTCAAACTGAGGTCTTCATGCCTCTAATTCTGCTGGCTTGTAGTTCAGTGCCTTTAACCGCTAAGCCATACTGTCTGCACTCATATGGCTTGCTTGTACTTCAGTACAAACTGTATCTGAATACATTTGCAAGCATGCAGCATGCTTGTAGCCACTGTTATGATTTTCAGTTTTCTTCTCTTCCTTATCTCGCTTTCACAGTTGAACTGTAGCACATATACCAATGGAAACACATGTTTTCCCCAACCCGATACAGAAACCTACCCACAAAACCACTTAATTATTCTGTCTGGCCTGTACTTCTACTATTTTCTCGCCATAGTTTTGAATGCTTCCATGCAAACAGACTTTAAGGTGCAAACACAAAAGTAGCAATAACTTCATCTATATATACACACACACACACACACACACACACACACACACACACACACACACACGGCCATCCACCCTCCCATGCACACACACACTGTAATGGTTATGGCCATGTTACTACAGACAACACAGCAAGTATAGATATAAGTAAAACATCTCTTACTTGAATACTAGGGAGCCAGAGGCAGGAGTCTTGAAGAGATGCTGTCCATGTGTCAGAATGCAGGGCATACCCCTTGAAATGAATGGAGTTAGAAACATAGAAATATAGAAGTTGACAGCAGATAATCGCTGCCAGGCCCACCCAGTCTGCCCATGTTACCTACCTGATGCATGTGCCCTAAGACTATTTCTAGTTCTTTGACTGTATACTTCTACCTACCTCTATGATTCCCTTTTGCCTATCCCAAGCTCTTTTGAAGCCCAGTACTGTATTGGCTCCCACCACCTCCTACGGAAAGCCATTACATGTTCCCACCACCCTTTCAGTGAAAAATAACTTTCTCATATTTCCCCTTAGATGGCCTCCTTCTGTTTTCATGTTGTGACCTCTTGTCCTACAGTTCCTTTTTTTGATGAAACATGATTGATGCATTCACCTTGTTAATGCCCTTGATGTATTTGAAAGTCTCAATCCAGTCACCTCATTCCTTCTCTGCTCTACTGTGTACATATTGAGATCCTTCAATCTGTTCTCATATGTCTTATGCACCCCTGCTAAATGGTAGAAATTCATTCTCGGGTGCTAATACAATGACTTTCACTGAGCTCTGAGGTACTGTATCTTCATGTTTCATGATGTGTCCTGATCATCTTGTGGGTTAGTGTCCCTCATTGTCCCTCATTTTGAGCATCCATGTCCCTCATTTCAGTGACAAAATATGAGGTATGGTGCATGCTTCCAAGACCCTACTCAGCACAGAGTGCTGAGCATGGCCATTGTGTATATGCTCAAACCAGAATGACAAAGGGAAAGTAAGTGAGATAAAAGAGTCATGGAGAAACACATTTGTAGAACTAAATATGCGTTAGGGATTTGCATGGTACAAAACAAAAAGGATAGGCTTCACAACACAAAGGCCCCCTTGGTACATCTGGCATGGGGGGTGTTGACTGGATATATCCTAGGCAGTTAATGGAGTAACTAGAGCCTGAAGGTGCAGGACTGAGAATATGCAGCCAAATGTGTCAGAGCATGTAACTACAAGTAGATCATGTTTATATAGCATATTGATGGTATGTTTCCAAATAAATAGAAAAATAAAAGAATATGACACAACAGTGGTTTGTTTGAGCACATCGTTGTGAAAGATTAAAGGCACGGCCATGGCTCCACTAGCCTACCACTTAGCCACCACCACCACCACCGACCCACCTCCAGAATCAGTGCCGATGGATCCAGCCCTTGTTTTGAGCCATTTGGATCCCCGCCCTTGTATTCTCAGACCGGCTGGCTCCAACTTTTGAACCACATCAAATACCTCACTTGTACTATGGCAAAAGCAAATCCATCTCAGCCTGGCACCCCCTGGTGTCCTAGTCCTACTGTCTGAAAGCACCTGTCGTCGGAGCTCCAGGAGATCAAAGTAGCAGCTCCTGAAAGTTCCCCACTGTCGCACTAGCTTGGGCCAATGTTTCTTTGCCTACAAAGCGTCACTTTGGCTAAATGACCTCAACCACTCTATTTCCTCTGCCAAAACCATTGGAATGTTCAAAATCAGCCTATGACAACACCTCATAACTTCTAGCTCTTGTGATTCCTTCTCCTCAGTTAAGGAACCACAATCTAAGCTGATTGTGGCACCCCCACCTCACACCAGTCTTAATTGCCACACCCTGCAATCATGTACCCAACTTGCACTTTTCCACACTCCCCCATCTCTCATCTTCTCTTCCTCTTTCTTTAATACCTTCAATGTATTGCCTACTCTCCCCTCTTCACTCTTCATCTCTCACCCCCCTAAGGAAATAGCACTTACTGACTTATCTAGCCTCACAGATGCCACTGGCTGCTTCACTGTTTCTCCCTCTCTTGTTCAAACCTAAGGTCCTAATAACTATTACAATATGTATTACACTGTAAAATGTCTAGTCTCCTTGAAATGTTACTTTTCTACAATATCTGTATTTTTCTGACATGGAACCATTGTAAAAGAGCCTTGGCTTAAAGGTATTTTGTAATACTAGAGCTCAAATAAATAAATAAATTAAAGATTAAAGGCACTCTCCTGATGAAGCATGTTCAATATGAGAAACGTTGAGTGCATGGCCTCATTAAATAAACTTTTAGGAAGGAAATGAATCAAAGTATTGTCTTTATTCACCTGGAAATAGTGCCCATTACTGATAATATTTTTTGAGAATTTAATGCAGTAAGCAAACAATACTTACAAATGAATGGTGGTTTAATGACAAAAATCAAAAGCCATTAAACAACTTGTAAAAGGATCAGAATTAATAAGTTTACCTAATTTTTATGGGAATTCAAATAAATTGAAAGAAGGCAGTAGAAGGAAGGAAATGGAGGCCAATGAAGGGAAGAGGGCAGGATGGAGGGTGGTCTCATTGAATGCAAGAAGCTTAAGCAACAAATCAGCTGAGCTACAGGCACTCTTAGTAGTGTGGAGGGTGGATATTGCAGCTGTCACAGAAACATGGGCAACTAAGCACAAGGACTGGGATCTGGCAATCCTAGGATACAAAGTTTACAGGAAGGACCGTAAGGAAGGGAGAGGTGGTGGGGTGGCAGTCAATGTGAGGGATGGGATCAAATGCACAAGGGATGAGGGGGAAGAAAGGAGAACAGAGGCAATCTGGCTGCAGCTCCTAGACTCAAGGGGTAGGAAACTAAGGATTGGGGTGGTATACAGATTACCATCCCAGTCTGAGGAGCTGACAGGGAATTAGCAGTACAAATCAGAAAGGTAGGTAGAAAAGAGAAGGTGGTCATCGTGGGGGATTTCAACTTGCCGGCGGTAGACTGGAGCATTCCAGTTACCTCCAATGCTAGAGAGTATGTGCTTCTGGACCTAATCCAGGAGAGTCTCTTGACACAGCTGGTTAGTGTACCTACTAGGCTAAAGAACACTTTAGATCTGGTGTTGTCGAATGGGAAGGCAGTAAGGGAAACAAAGGTGAAGGACCCACTAGCCGACAGTGATCACCAAATGGTGTGGTTTAATATTACGACGTGCTGAGAGCCAGAGAAATCAATTATTCAGGTGGTAAACTTCAGGGGAGGCAGACTTTGGGAGGAAGTACTGGAAATACTAAAAGGGAAACTAGAGGGCATAAGGCAGGAGATGAATGCAGAGCAGAAATGGTATATTATTAAATGGGGGATTACAGAGGCAACAGAAGCCTGCACCAAGAGACAGAGTAAGAGGAGCAGAGCAAGAAAACCATGCTGGTTGAACAGCGAGGTAGTGGAGGTGATGAGAGCAAAATGAGAAGTGCATCAGAGGTATAGGAGGACAGGGAAGGAAGTGGACAGGAAAGAGAATGCAAGATGGTCCAGGGAGGTGACCAGAAATGTGAGAGAAGCCAAGGCCCAGAGGGAGCTGAGATTAACGCAGGAAATTAATGGGAGGTAGAAAGACTTTTTCAGATACATCACGGAGAAAAGGAAGTGCAAGGAGACAATAGTGAGGATAAAAAGGGGTGGGGACTGGACAGAAAAGGGGGAGGAGCAGGCAGAAGCACTGAATGAATACTTTTGCTCAGTGTTCACACAAGGAAAGGAGGGACCGCTACCACCATGGGCTGGGAGGGTGGGGACAGGGGTGAGGAGTCAACAGATGGAAGAATTAAGGCAAGCGGAGTCCCAGAGGGCCTAAGGGCACTGAAGGTAGACAAGGCACCAGGGCTGGATGGTGTCCACCCCAGGGTACTGAGGGCAATGGCGGATGTGTTGGCAGAGCCACTGGTAGATCTGTACAGTACCTCATTGGAGTCAGGATGTGTGCCACTGGACTGGAGGATGGCACATGTAGTACCATTACAAGAGAGCAGACCAAGGGATGAACTGGGTAATTATCACCCGGTAAGTCTCACCTCCATTGTGTGCAAACTCATGGAAACGATGCTAAAGGAAAGACTGGTGTCACACCTGGAGGACAGTCTCCTCCAGGACGTGAGGCAGCATGGGTTTATTTCAGGGAAGTCATGTCAAACCAGTCTGATTCAATATTATGACTGGGTGACAGGTGAGTGGGATAAGGGTCATGCAATGCATTTTCTTTACTAGGACTTCAGCAAGGCTTTCAGTTCTGTGCCTCATGGATGGCTTGGGAGGAAGCTAACTGGTGTAGTGGTTGGGGCAAAAATGATGAACTGGATTACAAGCTGGCTGAGTGGGAGGCTGCAATGGGTGGTGGTGAGAGGTGAGCTGTCAACTCCAAGGCCGGTGATGAGTAGGGTGCCACCGGGCTCTGTGTTGTGGCCAGTATTGTTTGGGCTTTTCATATCAGACATTGCACATGGGGTGGTGAGCAAGATAAGTCTGTTCGCTGATGACATCAAAATCAGAGCAGTGGTGGATGGATAAGAGGGATGGAAGCAGCTGAAGGGGGACCGAAGCCAGCTAGAGGAGTGGTCAGAGAGGTGGCAGCTGAGGTTCAATGCAAAGAAGTGCAAGGTTATGCACTTTTGGGTGAAGAACCCAAGGAGAGAATATTGGCTGGGGGAAGGGTTAAGCTCGGATCACACAGGAGGAGAAGGACCTAGGGGTAATGAAAACAGGGACCATGAACAACACTGCACAGTGCAGGAGAGCAGCTGCAAAAGTGAACAAAATGCTGAGATGCATAGCGAGGGTGGTTTCATCCAGGCGAAGAGAGGTGATCTTGCCCCTCTAGAAGTCGCTAGTAATGCCACACTTAGGGTATTTTGTGCAGTTTTGGAGGCCATACCTAAAGCATGATATCAGATGACTGGAGGGGGTGCAGAGGAGGACAACAAAGATGATATATGGAGTGGAGTGGAGGGACTATGAGAGAAGACTGGGAGACCTGAATATGTACACCCTAGAGGATAGAAGGGAAGGGGGGACATGATAGAGACATTCAAGTATCTGAGGGGAATCAATAAGGATGGGGCAGATGGGGTCTTTAAGTTAAGCGGGGGGGGGTCACCAGGGGGCATAGGTTAAGAATAGAGGGGGGAAGATTTAGGAAGGAAATGAGGAGACACTATTTCACAGACAGGGTGGTAGCAAAATGGTATGTCCTACCAGAATGGGTGGTATGTAAAACTGTGAACAGCTTCAAGAGATCATGGGACAGGGAACAGGGGAGAGTGAGAGTGGGGAGGGGGGTGGCAGTGGGAAGACAAGGGGTGGGGCAGCTGCAAACTAGGGGTGCTAGCTGCACACTAGAGCAGACTTAGATAGACTGAGTGGTCTTTTTCTGCTGCTACATTCGTATGTTCGTATGTTCCTGGATTCATAAGATTTTATCCCATTAACAGTAGTAAATATTTTGTTTTCAAAATGGATGAACGGAATTTACAGTTTCTACATGGGTAAGACCAACAAGGGTGTGTAGGCCACCTTTCACCTAACTTAGGGATAGTTTTCTGTTCTGGTTGGTAACTCTGTTCCAGTCTGTCACTCAGATTGGTGCCCCATTTGTACACCACCCTTGGAGGGGATGCAGTAGCATCCTTAAGTAGGAGGTCTGTTTGCAAAATGTCCTAATTTTCTTTAATTACATTTCCCATTTTCTTACAGTACCTGGTGTAGCAGGCCATTCTGAAAGAACATCCAAGACATTACTGGTAAAGACCCCGGAATTACCCCGAAGATGCTGAACATCGATGGCACCCCTGCTGTGGACCCAAAAGCCATCGTGAATATGTTCAACAAAGCATTTGCTGATATTAGCAATGTTCTTCCTCCTGACTACTTCGTGGTTACCCCCTCAGGTATGAACACTGCAGTCCAGAATCCACCCCGAGACCACTCACCATTTTACTTCAAAGCAATGTCTATAAATGAAGCCAGATGTTATTTTATGAAGGTACTGGGGGAAACTAGATTCAGTGGGGATTCCTTGGACTTAAGGTTCATTGCCCTACCCTTGAGGAAATCCTCACACCTCTTACCAAAATAATCAACCTGTCACTCTCTCTGTCACATCTTCCACATCTTTGGAAATCAGCAGTAGTCACCCCGGTGCACAAGACTGGTGACCAAGCACTGCAGGGAAATTACTGCCCAATCTCTATTCTCCCCTGATCTCTAAGGCCCTGGAGCACATTGTGGGTGACCAACTTGTAGAATATGTGGATAACTACCAACTCTAATGTCCCCAACAGCATGGGTTCAGGAGTGGACATAAATAGTACAATCACTGTGTTCCAGGAGTTTACAGGCTTTGTCAATAACTCTCTGGAACATGGGCTTTTGGTATGGGCAACTTTCATAGACCTTACTAAGGCCTTTGACACTGTCAACAGCAATCTCCTCATCAGGCAACTCTTCTCCATTGGTCTTTCCTCTGACACTACAAGCTGGTTCTCTAGCTACTTAAGCAGCCAAACACAGCAGGTAAAAATTGGTAATGCCCTGTCTGATAGCAGGCCTGTTTGCTTTGGAGTCCCCAAGGGATCTATCTTAGGTGCATTGCTTTTTAGCATCTTCCTCAATTCACTATCAGGAGCTTGCTGTGACCACATACTTCTATACACTGATGACGCTGTACTTTTTATCAGCAACATGGACCCTCACCTTCTTCAGGACCAACTTCAGCAATCTTTTATGTCTGACTAGAAGTGGTTTCAGGATAATAAGCTCATCCTTAATTATAACAAAACTAAGCTAATGTTGTTTTCAAACTCCCAAAACAGACACAAAACCTTCCCACTTACCATCATTAATGACACTGGCTCCCCTCTTGAACTGGTTCACCATTTCAAATACCTGGGTATGACTATTGACTCATCCCTGTCTTTCACTCAGCACATCGACTGAACACCAAAAGCTATTAACCAGCGTTTAGGAGTTCTATACAGGAGCAAACATAATCTCACTCCAGAAGCACTGTACACTGCCATCAACAGTTCTGTGGTCTCCCTCGAGGACTATGGTATTGTCATTTATGGTGTGTCTACAGACACTGCCTTTCAATGTATCAAAATGGCTTTAAATAAAGCATGCCGCCTTCTTACTGGTGCCACATGCTTGACACACATGTGTGATCTTTATGCCTAGGTTGACTGGTTACAATTTGACAGTCTCAAATACCAATCATGTTTGCTAGCAAAAAAAAAGTCACCTTGGGACTGCTATGCTACCCCTGGTGTAATGGCCCTTCTTTCACCTGCATGTAACCCATGCAGTACCAGAAGCTCTGACAAACAGGCTTTCAGAATCCCATGGTGCCGAACTGTCCTTGGACAATTTGCATTTGCATACAGAGTGCCATAGTGGTACAACTCTCTGCCTCCTCACATAACCAATGCCACTTTGCTGGGATCCTTTAAGAAAAGACTCTGGCAGCATCTAATCTCACTGGCAACCTGTGATTGCTACAATTAATTTGCCTTTACCTTGCTTCTACCATTTGCAATCTCAGTGATCTCTATGATTAGTAAAATGTTACACTTCCTGTCCGTTTCTTGGGCCCCCAGTCAAGTTAACACTTTCATGGGCTTCCTACCTCTGCCTAATTATTTTTTTCCCTCCACCTCCTCTTCCTTTTTTGCCACTCCATCATTTCATTCATCTTTCCTCTCTACCACCTTAATACATCTTCATCATCACCCTACTACCTACACCACCTCGACCTCCCTACTCTCCTCCACCCCTCCTTCCCCCACCCTCCTCCCCCTTTTTTCCACTTTGACTACATAGCAATTCTTCCCTTTTCTTTCCCTCCTATCTATCCCCTTCCTACCCCCAACCTCTGCTTGCCTTCTTCCTCCCTGCACTTTCTTCCTCCCTCCCCATCCCTCTATATTGGTACGAGACTTTCCTTCTTTCTTTGACTCAACCCAATTATCTGCCTATTTTGTTAGTTTTACAATTCTCCTTTTTAACAAGCGTCCTCATGTTATGTTTCCATTACCTAGTGAAACGTTAGCCTTTATTTTGACTTTGTACACTGTACGTGCTTAGATTGTGTAACTATTGTTAGAATTTATGCCTATAGACAGCTTTCAATTGTTTCTTGCTGTATGTGTATCTGTATCTGTATCTGTGGAACATATCTGTATTCTTGTTTGTGTCATAATTGATGTGAAACCTATGAAAAAGCTTTCTGCTCAAAGGTGTTAATCCAAGATCTAAATAAATAAATAGGTGGTCAAGACATTAATTTTTAATGGACCCCTGTCACTCTGGTTAACAGACAATAGCTCATTTCTATCAACTTCAAATGAATCCTAGAAAGCAAGCTCAACAACCCCCTCCCCCCCCATCGGGGAAATGCTGTCACAACCCCATGCCATTAACAGGATGGTTGCTGTCTTCACTGCAATGTCTCCAAACTCTTAGAAACTGGGCTTTGGGAACCTTGTCTTCTAAATGTCATGGGTGGCAACTTGATGCATGCAATAATGAGTTGCAATCTGTCTCCTTATGGAATAGATTGGTCAGTATGTTAACATCCAAATTCTTAGTGATTTCTAAGTCTAACAAGCATATGGCAATGCTGAATATTTGCTTGGTTGTATTAGCATTGAAAGTGCAGGAGTTAGACAGATGCAGAATAGGAATGGCAGTGAAGTATTGAACTTGCGCCAACCCCACCTTCACCCTGCAGAGATGGACAGGCATTGGGGTGTGCCTTTGGGTCATCATCCATAATGCTCACACCATTTCACCTCACCCTGTCCTGCAGAGACTGACAAGTGTTGAGGTATGCCTTGGGGTGTTTGGTTTTACAGTCACCCCATTCCATAATGACATATGCTGAAATGGATGCAGTATAAGAGAACAGGGTGAACTCTGGGGCCAAAGAGTCCGAGGCACATCTCAATGCCTGTCACTGCCTGCAGGGTGGGGGTGGAATGGCATGAGCATTACAGTCAGCAATCAAAAGGCACACCCGTGATGCCTGTCAGTCTGTATAGGGTGGGGCATTATGGTTAGAAACCCTAATGCCCTGGGCATTTATTGGTATTTGAACTACACATTTTCAACATGGCCTTTTTGTGACCCCCACCTCATGAACAGTGGCACTGTGATCTGGTTAATCTGTTCCAAACGTTAATTTCCCACACTGACCACACCATTCTGCACCAGATGTGTGAAAACACAGTTACATAGAAACATAGGCTTTGTTGACAGATAAGAACTGCTTGGCCCACCTAGTCTGCCCATTTCCTACCTATTGGATAAGCTGCAGATTCCAGTTACACCCTACTTCCTCCCACCCCTCACTATAATTGTCTTATGTCTGTCCCATGCATTCTTGATTTCCCCCACAGTTTTTGACCCCACAACCTCCTCAGGAAGGTGGTTCCATGTGTCCACCATCCTCTCTGTGAAAAAGTACTTCCACACATTGCCCCTGAGCCATCTCCACTCCGTCTTCAAATTGTGCCCCCTTGTTCTTGTACATCTCTTTTTCTGAAAGATGCTCCCATCTTGGACTTTGTTGATTCCCTTGAGGTACTTGAAAGTTTCTATCATGTCCCCCCCCCTTCCTCCTTTCCTCAAGGGTATAAATATCAAGCACTTTTAGTCTCTCTCTTCATATGGCTTCTGTTGCAGAACTTGCACCATTTTAGTTGCCCTCCTCTGGACCACCTCCATCTTGTCTATGTCCCTGCAGAGATGGGGTCTCAAGAACTGTATGTAGTACTCCAGATGGCGTCTCGCCAACTGTCTATACAGAGGGATAACAACTTCCTGTTTTCTATTGGTGATGTCTCTTCCTATACATCCCAGTATCCCCCCAGCCCTCCTTACTGCCTTCTCACTCAGTTCTGGCAGGATGTGAAAAATGACAGCTGTACCATTCCTAGGGAGGTGTGAAGAGATGGCAGTGTTGAAAATCTGGAGTGAAAATATTACAAATTCTCAAACTTATGAGTGTACATGGAATCTGCGCAACACACATTCATAACACAGTCATGTCATGGAATTATTTCACCAAATTTTCAACATAGGCATTTTGTGACCTCTGCTCAAAAACAGTGTCACTGTAATTTCCTTAATCTGTCCCAAATGTTGATTTCCCACAGAGACTGCGCTATTGTGCACTAGATGTGCAAAAACACATTTTGGGCAGGATATGAAAAATGGCAGCTGTCCTGTTCATAAGGAGGTGTGCAAACATGGCAATTGTTGAAAATCTTGTGTACAAATATTTCAAATTCTTGAAGTTACAAGTGTGCGTAAAAATTGCACAACAAATGCTCATAACATAGTAATTTTGTGGACTTTTGTCACAAAATGTTCAACATTGGCATTCTGGGACCTCCACTCATGAACAGTGTCACTGTGATTTTCTTAACTTGTCATGAACACTGATTTCCCACATCGACAGTACTATTGTGTGTCAGATGTGTGAAAACAAATTTGGGCAGGATGTGAAAAATTTCAGCTGTACTGTTCATAAGGAGGTGTGAAAAAATGGCAATGTTTAAAATCTGGAATGAAAATATTACAAATTCTCGAAGTTACAAATGTGCATGGAAACTGCACAACGCATGCTCGTAACAGTGATTTTTTGGAATTTCTTTCACCAAATTTGTAATATAGGCATTTTGGGAGCCCACCTCATGAACTGTGACACTGTCATTTTGTTATTCAGTCCCAAAAGGTGATTCCACACATTGACCACAAAATCACCTTTTGGGACTGAATAACCAGATTACAGTGACTGAATTCATGAGGTGGGGCCCCAAGAACCCTATGTTGAAAATTCAGTGTCAAAATTCAAAAAATGGCCATGATATCCACCTAAGTTGAAAAGAAATCCATTTATGCCATTATACAGCCTACTGGCATTTCTTCAGTTCACAGTCAGCTTTGAAGAGTGCAGTCGCAGATGTGTTCCTGCTCCACAGAAGATCATTGTGTCAGGCTCCGGAGATAAGTATGGGGTGGGGGAATGGGAAGGAGGGTTCACAGAGGGTGAGTGGGGGTTGGGGGAGGGGGAAACAGACATAATGAGGAACGGTTTTCTGTTTTCACAGGTTTAAAAAAAGTTGTATGATTTTTTTTTTCTAATTACAGGCACAATGGGTATGCTGGACTGAGCTCTCAGCATGCCACCTGTGTGTTTGTTGGGGGGGTCTGGAGCTAATGGGAATTGGCTACCCCATCGGCAAATACAATGTGTTTTGGGGGCACTTGAGCCTACAGGTATTGGGTACCCCCCTTGGCACACAATGAATGAAGGAGACATTATGTCGATGAGGATTGGGCTCCCCCCATCTGCAAATGAATTGGGGAAGGGGCATACTAACAGGGTTTTTGGGCACCCCTGTCAACTTTCATGGGGAATGTGAGGGTTGGATGTCAACAGCCATCATGTTTATTGAAATGTGACACCAGACAAGGCAAGCTGCTATTTGCAACTGCAATCAGGCACCACCCCAGCATCAGCCTGTTCAGGAAAAACAGCTGATTCTCCAATGATGGGGTGCTCCTGATTGCACTGCCTAACTTTTTTTTTTTTTGCACCACTTTACTTTTCTCCCTCGAGCCGCCTGCCGCCTTCACATTTGATCGATCATGCTCGTCGGCTTCTGTCCCAAAATCGGCCACCCCCCTGATACCCCGTGGCTTACCCCCCATGGTGGGGGCCCGCAACATGGCAGGGGATGCCCCGGGCACTGTAGAATAGGTCGGGGGTCGGCCTGAGGACACATCAGAAGCCGCGGCGGGCTTCATACATGGCGGCAGGCGCTCAGTGTTTTTCCAGTTTTCTGTGGAGGCGGGGCCACGCTCCCCAATGCTGTACATCACCACCCACCCCACCTCCAGGGAACACGTAAGTGTCGTATGCTTGGGCACACCCCGGCCTCCGCCAGGGGTCCCCAGTACACCGATCACTGCTCGCACCCTTCCCCCGGAGTAGGAGAGCTGCTCTTCAGGTGCTCGATCCTACTCCCCCCGGCCGGCCCTCCGACGACCTGGGTCCATTCCCGAACCTGGGTTGCCGGCGTCGCAAGCAGAAATCCCACCACTGCGCCATCGGGCCAGCTGCAGTGCCTAATTTCTTTCAGGTTGGTGGCAGGCTTCAAAACTGCTGTCATCAACAGCGTGCTACTCCATTGGCACCACAGAGACCAGCCCCAAAAAACACTGCCAGCATTGGCCACAACACTACCGCACCTCCACAACCAACCACTCCAAGCAAGCTGCCACAAAATGTTTCATGCACATGCACGCAAGCAAACATAACAAACTCTGTCCAGAGCCAATAGGGCTGCAGGAGCTGAATTTGGAATAAAAATATTGAAAATTATTTTTCTTTTTATATTTTTACACCTACTTTTCAACACAGCTTTGTGATGAACTTGCATCATAAAGAAGGGCAGAGAACATGTTCATCTCCTGGCCTAAAGAGATGTCATGCAGGAACTGCAACATTAACTTTTGGGCTGCAAATACACATTCTGAGCAGGAATTAAAAAATGGCAGCTGTCACATTAATGAGTCACTGTACCAAAATGGCTGTACTGAAATGTTGTGGTAAAAACACTGAATATTACCAAAGTTATGAGCCCACAATTGTAAAATTCAGCATAGCCTTATAACTTAATGCAACAGTGCAACAATTGGTGAAAACGTTAACCTATACTTTTCTATGCTATTTTAGACTACCACTTACCCCCTGACTTGTATGATGCCCTTCTTTCCACGATTTGAGTCTGCTTGAGTACCTTTTTCATGTCTGAAATAATAAAAGGAGCACTTCTCTTAATGTGCCTTGAACCAGGTTTTCATAGGTATTAGCAGCTGTTTTTGGATAACTATTGTTCTGTAAGGGCAGAGAGCACTGCCTGCTGCATAATAGTTCATTTTAGTCACAGCAGAAGTGATGTATAAACAACAGATGGTCAACATTACCTGAAAATACTAATGAAGACCTGGTCCACACTGTATTAACCCTTAGGCTGCTGAAAGAGTTAGAGCATATATAAATGTTGGACTGATATATTAGTCTGTGGCATAGCAAGAGTTAAAAGGAGTGCTACTTTCATTATTTCAGACATGAAAGAAGTACTATAGCAGACTCAGACTGTGGAAAGAAAGCTATCATACAAGTCAAAGGATAAGTGGCAATCTAAAAGAGCATAAAAATGCATTGGCCAAAATTTTAACCTGATTATTGCACTGCTGTTTTAATAGATGAAATACTAGAATCATACAACACAAGAATGTGCAAAGTATAATACCACCCCATATGAAATTAATTCAAAGTTAGGGAATGCATTTCTTTTTTTTTTCTTTGGAATTGAAAAAATATAACTTGGTCCACAGGGAGGAAATTTGTATACAGCTTTACTTAATCAAGCCCTACCATGGGGGGGGCAGTTTCCACCCCAGGAAAGGAGAGCTGCCAATAGGTGGCTCAGTCCTGCTCCTACCTTCCACCCTGGTTGGCTCCCTGATGACCCAAGGTAGTTCCCAAACCTGGGTCACCTGCATGACACGAGGTAAGGCTAGATGCCTCAGCCCTCTGCACCACTGGGCTGGCAGGTGATGGCCTTCTAAACTGACCTGCCAATAGAGACTGTGGACATGAAGACAGTAGAGCAGTCTCCAGTGTTGCCCATCCCTTAGTTTTTGCCAGCACTGAGCCGATATGGTTGTGGAGAACTTTTAGGAGTGTCAAGAGCATTGAAAAGAATATGAGGTGCTCTCGACACAATGGACTCAGATGTAACTGATACTGATCCTATTACAGAACTGCGCACGTGTGATACTCGCACATGTGCAGTTTGCCTCATAGCCATAACTTGGCAGAACTGACATGACTACATACTGTATGTGTCATACTCACATATGCATAGTTTAAGTCAGCACTAGTAAAAGTAAGACCCCACTGACAATGGGACACTGCATCTTAGCCAGTCTAATGTGTATCAGTACATTGTAGAAGTGGGTAAAATTAAGACCCCTCTGAAAATGAGATCCTGCATCTCATCAAATCTATCCTGTGTCAGCACATTGCCAAAATGGATAAAAGTATGACACACTGAATATGACATATTGCACCTCAGCAACGCTATCCGATGGTGTCAGTACATTGTAACAATGCTATAATACCATCAAGAGGTTCTGGAGACATGTGAACATTGATAGCAAAGCTTGGGAAATTTCAACATTTTTCCAGAGCCTCTGTGATATGTTGCAGGTGAGTTTTACCATTTCAAATAAATAACAAGAGCCTTAACATTTGTTACAGTGATTTTACTGAGAGACACAATAAAGTTAGTTGCATACATGTATTGATTTGAGCATACAGGAAAATGTACAGGAGCTTTGTCCCAGTTTTACATGAAAAATGCAAAGGAAAGGAGGGCGACCTACAGAGAAATGCTTTGTTCAGTCTGGGAACACTGCAGTTGACACCACTATCATTCCTCGTAATTCCCTAGGATGCCCCTTGCAACCTATGAAAACCCTAAATGATTTGCTGCCTAGCATTTATTTGCCCTTCCTACAAGTATAAAACCATAAGAGTTCCAATTGTCCCATAGTCAGCCATGTCATGGCAGCACTAACATGACTACATATGCCCCAGACTCACACATATGCATAGTTTAAATCAGTACTGGTAAAAGTAAGACCCCACTGAAAATGAGATACTTCATCTTAGCCAGTCTAATGTGTATCAGTACATTGTAGGAGTGGGTAAAATTAGGACCCTCTGAAAATGAGATTCTGCATCTAATCAAATCTATCCTGTGTCAGTACATTGCCAAAATGGATAAAAGTATGAACTACTGAATATGACATGTTGCATCTCAGCCAGGCTATCCGTTTGTGTCAATACATTGTAACAATGCTAAAATACCATGAAGAGGGTCTGGTGACATGTGAACCTTGAGAGCAAAGCTTGAGAGATTCCAGCATTTGTCCATAGCCTATGGGGTATGTTGCAGGTGAGTTTTACCATTTAAAATAAATAAAAACAGCCTTAACATTTGTTATACAGATTTTACTGACAGGCATAAGTTGACAGGCAGTCAGTTGTGTACATGTATTGATTTGAGCATACAGAAAAACGTACGGGAGTTTTGTTCCAGTTTTACATCAAAAATACAGGGAAAGGAGGGTGCCCTATAGTGGAACACTGCAGTTGATATCACTATCATTCTTTGTAATTCCCTCCTTAAAACATTAGCTACATAGCATTTATCAACTATTGAGAGGAAATGCTCACACACACACACACACACACACACACACTGGGAGAGTTGACTAAGACTGTTATGTGACACTACTACAGTTAATGCTGTTATTTGTTGAATGTTATGTCACTAAATTATTAGTCTCCACAGATAGCAAGTCACATTGCAATGAAAAAAAAAGTTGAGAAAACAATCTTGAAATGGTCAAATCAACAACCCTATTGCATTAACTCTAAAACTGCTATTTACCAAGTTGAATTCAAAAGTAAACATTGTTTCTTGTACTCACTCACTGAGCCATTATAAATTTGGGGAGGAGAGGTGATTGTCCACAGCATTTGTTTCTTAAACCCTAGACTGTCGAAAGAACTAAAATGAATCTATTTGATTGAGCCCTGAAGAGATGTTCAGTCTGCAGCACTATAAGGATTAAATTGAAGGAATGCAAAGATGTGAAAGGATCATTCGAAAACTCCAAAGGAACCATTCTATGGTTTGAATCCTGTAGCTCATTTTTAGAGCTGATGCAATAGGGCTGCACACTCTGCCTACTTGCGGCCCTAAAAAGATCAAATCCTTATTGCACTGCAAAGAAAATGTGAAATGTTTGTTGCTATTTTCTAAGTACCCAACAAAATTATCCAGCTCACCTCTAGTGCCATGCCACACCATAAATAAGTTGTCTATTCTGCAATTGCCTTTCAATTTCTCTTACGTATTTTGTGGTTGACATAACCACCACCTCCCCCCTCCCCATCTACAGGTTTAATAGTTCAGGATTTTCTTCCAGACTCTTTAGGGTGGCTGTTACATTTGCTATAATGTTGACATATGATAGCTTGTTGCTAAGCCACAATATTTTCATACATTTATTTTTACATGCTTTTTTTGAATACTTTAGCAGTGTTGTTATAAAGAGGGATAAAAGTGGGGGGGGCAAAATGAAAGCTTGTAGCAACATCTGTTGCCTCCAATGTTGCCATCTGAGTTGCTTCTACAGGAGTCTGATTTAATTGGGCTCCATGACACATCTTGTTTTTGTCACAGCATGCCTTAAGATTTAGGTCATTTTGATCAAAAATACATTAGCGAGATTGAGAGGCAATTGCAGAATGAAGTGTTTTATTTTAGTTATTTATTTAAAATTTGGAAACTGGGAAAGGCATACTGAGCCTAGACTTGTTTTCAGGTGCAACCCGGGGATAATAACTACATTAGTACAGGTGAAAAAATACAAATGTGTATACATGCACTGGGTAGATACATTAGTATTTAGACTACTACATAGTACGAGACAAAAGATAACCAGCTAAGAGAGTTTAATAAAAAAATAATTTAAATTAGGTGGACATCTAGGTAATTACCTAGGAGTGAGAAGAAAAGTTAGGGTAGGAGAGAGAGAGAGAGAAAATGTTAGCGAGAGGGGCTAAGAATGAGACTGCATCGGGAGGAATGGGTAGGGAGGGGTATCAGCTGTGTGGGGAATGGTGGTGGTGAGGGAGAGGGTTTTTGAACAGGTGCATGTGGCAGGAAGATAGTTTTTTAAGTAGGCATTTCAAAGCTGGGAGGGATTGGAAATCCTGGAGGGAAGCAGGCAGTAGATTCCAGAGATGTGGGAGGTGATAAGAGAACATGGAGAATCTGGCTGAAGATTACTGGTGAGGGATGGAGAATGATCGGGGGTGCCAGGATCTTAGGGGGTCACTAGGGATGGGAGCAGAGGTGAGGAGTAAGGGTGGTAGGTGGAGAAGGTTGAGCCAGTATTTTGCTGTAAGAGTTTGTTGAGATTTGTTGACCTGGTAAGTCCACTGAGCCTTGTAATCCCTTTTTCATGGACTACTGGAGGGGGATTACAGATGGTAAGCAACTGAGATTGAACCAGATTAAGCAGTTGATAATATTTTTAATGAATGAAGGAAATTTGGCCAGGAGACCGGGGAAATTCCCATACTCTGTGGTAGGGGGTGCTGTCCTGTAGGTGTGAGGTCCACGTGCATTCTTTAATGCGACATGGAGGTATGTGGATTTGTTAAGGAGTCTCTTGCGGGTGTGGTAGACGCTGTTGGTGAGATGGACATAGATGGAGTATGTCTAAATTTGAGCCTGAGGTGTTGGCTGCTGCACAGGAGAACACAGTTTTGTGGTCGAATAGTAGTGCAACTATTGGTGAGGCTGCTAGTGTTCTTCAGAGCAATTCTCAATATTTTCCAATTGAGAAGAAAAGAAAACAGATGGATGGAGTATTACTTTCACAGACTCCCTCCACATTGAAGGTGTTTATGGGTGCTCAGGTGAGTGTTCCGCAGGACCAGCTGCCACTTTCCCCTAGTGATAATGGGTTATTTCCAGTGGAGCTATCATTGCATGGGGATGTGGGCTGGTCCACAGAGGCCACCATGTGGCAGTCGGGTTGGGCTCAACAATCAGATGGGACTTGGGTTGTGGACCTGACGTTCACTTCGGGTCCTAGGAGAGTAGGTCTAGTGCCTGCCCCAAAGCACAGTTCTAAGACAGTGGACTTGGGTATCGGTGCAGGCCAGAGACTTTTATGGCTAGAAGACGCTCCCTCATTTTCTCCCCTGATTACTGTGAAGAAGGAAGCTGTTTCTGCTGGTGTGGCTACGATGGCTGTCTTAGAATCTAGGGAAGGTAGATTCAGAAATTGATGTTAATATTGATTCTGGGAACGTTTCACAGGATGTTCCTGAACAAGAGCCTATACTCTTGTCAGATCCTCTTCCTCAGAAACCTTCTTATGCAGGTCTGTTTCACAAGCCGATTGAGTTGGCTAAATGGAGAAATGCTATTAGGCTTCGATATGTGGGTGGTATAGCTTAAATACCAGATCCATTTTATGCGGGTAAGGTCTTGCTGAAGCGGTCTCTGGGTTTTTCACCCCAGGAGGTTTATGAACTTATTCATGCACCAGGGGAACATTCATTTGATGTCAGTTTTCAAACACCAGATATTTTGGAACATTTTTGGACTAAATATTATCTCCTTAAGACCAACCTTTTCTGGACTCCATTTCAAATTATTCCCCTGACCAAACAATCGTTTACAATTATTACAGTTTTATTTCAAAATGAACGGGTTAATATTTCAGACATTTTGTTCTGGTTGGATAAAAGATGTGATGTCCAGGGTACACCAGAGCCTATTATTGATGCAGAGGGATTCTGGAATGGGAGTTGTTGGATAAAAGTAAAACTGTTTACTGTGAACAATGATTTTCAACATTTACAAAATATGTTTTTCATTGGTAGAGACAAAGGTTTTCTTTTCTATCTGGGGCAGCCTCTGAAATGTCATAAATGTGGGTCAGTGAGTCACAATAGAACTTCCTGTGACAAAATTCATTGTTTTCACTGTGGGGATGTGGGACATGTAAGTACAGAATGTGACAATTCCCCTACGTGTGATTTTTGTGATGAGCCTGGACATACTTTTATGGAATGCCCTCTTGCTGCACATAATACCTCTACAGCTGATTTCACAGTTCAGAACTATTATATTAATAAAGGCCAGGGTGGGTAGAGTACCTCCAGACTCTAGAAACCCAAGAACACCCTGGAGTGGTACTCCACAGCATCATCCAAGGATTCCTACAGCACACAATGCTGGTTTGGTTACTGGGGTGCTCCCCTGTGTTGTGCAGAAACCTCTAGTTCAGGATATTTTGGTTCACCCTTTGCCTTTAACAAAGGGAGACATGGCCCCATCACCACCCCCTGTGGCTCCTCTGAAACTGGTGATGCCTGCTAGTGTGGATTCTCCACCCTTATTAGGGGTTGTTCCTGGTATTCCTTTATCCAATTCTTATGAAATTCTCATGGTAGAGGATGATTTGGTAGATTTGGATTCAGATGCAGGTTCCAAATCTTCCTCACAATGGGACCCAGGGTCTGATATGGATGTAGAAAAATCTGCTGGTGAGAAAAAAAATCACTGCGGAAAAAAAGTGGGCTTCGGATGGGTTTACATAAAAGTGCCAGGAAAAAAAGCATTGCTTGAGTTTCTGGTATTGGTGATTTGACCGTGGCTTCAGTGAATGTGAACAGTATTTGTACTAAGTATAAAAGATTGGCTACTTATGAAATTTTTACCCAATTTTCAGGTGATGTGTTTTTTTCCCCGCACATGAGACTGTATACCTGCTCTGATTTTGAGGAGACTTCTTGAACTTGGCCATGGGACCCATGTTTTTGTTCGGGAGGTGGGTTGAATTTATGTTCTGGGATTGAGATTTGCTTTCTCACTTCTGATATCCTTTTCTCTGATATTGTTGAGATTGAAGTAGGCAGGTGTCTTCTGCTGGATGTTTAGATGCAGATTTTGGATTTCAGATTTATTAATTTCTATGCTACTCAGACTAAGACTGCTCATATTGCCTTATTAAAAAAGATTAGTCAATTTTTATTAACTAGACGTAATGTTCTTTTTGGTGGGGATTTTAATATTAATAGGGCGGCTGGATAGGGGTCAAAATATCCCAAACTATATTGTGATGATAATTTTTTGAATGACCTTTTGCCTCAGACAGGGTTGATTGATGTTTTTCATGCAGACTTCCCAGATGTAGTATACACTTATTTTCCGGGTACTAGGAAGTCCTGTATTGATTATTGATTTGCATCCCCAAATTTGAAATTTAGTTCTAAGGATGCTCTTCCTGTGGCCACCTCAGATCATGTGCTTTTGCAGATTACCTTTTCTTATTATCCAAGTATTTCTAAGGGTCTTGGTTATTGGAAAATGAATTTATCTTTGTTAGATTTTCCAGAAGTTAAAGAAGGTTTTATCTCTTTACTGACAGCTCACAAATCTGTTTGTTTCTTACTATATATGATGTGATACAAGATTGGTGGGATGATTCAAAAATTGGTATTCAATGGTATTTTAAACAAATGGGTGTCTTTGGAGGAAAGCCAAAGGTGATTCTTATAAGTCTGTGCACTCCCAGTTAGGAAAAGCATACTGTGATTTGCAAAATGGGTTACAAGTTGATATGTCTGTTGTGCATACTTTGAAACAGGATTTGGTTAAATTACAACATGATAAGCAACAGGTTTTGGAGACAGCCCAGAGATTTGGGGTGTCTAGTGCACAAGGTGAGGTGAATCCATTAGAACAAAGTGTTAGATGCAGGAAACATAAGGATATGACATAGGTAGTTGACTCTTTTGGATCTTTAGTTTCTTCCAATGAAGATATAATGGTGTCTTTGGAAGATTATTTATTGCATTCTTTTCAGGTAGATCCATCGGTGACAACGGAGACGAGTAATGTCTGGTTGTCAAAAGGAGAGAGGATTTTGGTTCCTGAGGAGTTCTTTCCAATTTTACAGCGGTCTGTTTCACGGTTAGAAGAGGAAGCAGTGATTACTTCTTTGCCTAAAGGTAAAGCTCCTGGTAGTGACGGTTTAGTAAATGAGCTGTAATCTTTGATTTTTTTCTGTATTAGGTTCGGAAATGGTAACTTTATTTTAGGTTTGTTTAGATACTGGAGTATATCCTGCAAATTTCAACCAAGGGCTTGTTAATTTTTTTATTTAAGTCTGGTGCTAGGGAGCTTTTGAGTAATTGGAGACCTATTACTCTTTTAAATTTGGATTGCAAAATTTTGACCAAATTATTGAGCAATAGATTGGCTGTTGTTTTGCCCCAGATTATTCATTACTCACAGTTTTGTTCAGTTATGGGATGTTCCATTTTGGATGCCTTGATTTTGTTATATGAAGTGTTTCACATGGGCTGTTTAAAAGATATTTCAGGGTTTTTGTTAAGTCTAGATCAATTGAAGGCTTTCTGATCAGGTCTTGCATGTTTATTTATGGGCCTGTTTTGCATATTATGGTTTCCCTGATTCCTTTATTTTCTGGTGTGGGGTTATTATGAATCAGCTGTTATGGCTCCATATGTACATGGTAGGATTGGTAAGTTTCAGGCATGTAAGAGAGGGGTACGTCAAGGTTGCCTTCTCGGCCCCCTGTTGTATATTCTCACTTTAGATCCTGTTTTGAGACAATTGAATTTGACAGTGAATATTAGTGGTATTTATCTGCATAGTAATATGTCTGATCTTCATACTATTGCTTATGCTGATGATTTATGTATTCTGTTCTCAGATTTATCATCTGAAGCTGCTACAGATGTTGTTTTAAAATGTTTTATGCTAGTTACTGGGGCTAGTATTAATTTTGCTAAAAGTAAGTGTATTGTATTGGGGATATAGCCAATAGAATTTCAGACATTATGGGAATTCCAGTTTGTGGTTTCAGAGGTTAAGATTTTGGGTATTTTTTGCGGGGTCCCCAACCGGAAATTTATAATTGGAATGTTGTTATAATGGCTGCACAATTTCGGGTTCACACATGGAATAAGTGGCGTATTATCAAATTGAAATGAATTTATGGTAAAAACTTATTTATTAGGTATGTTTTTGCACTTAGTAGCAATATATGCATTACCCAGTATCTTGGAATGTGCCTTGTTTAGCGTTTTTTTTTTCACGCTGTTTGGGGCAATCGTTTAAACCCCATTAAATGAAATGTTTTGTATTTGCCCAGAACTCAAGGTGGTCTCAACATGGTTAACCCTATTGTTTTTTTCTTTTCTATTTTTTTTATTTGTAAATGTTTGTCCTTTGATCATTAATGTGTATAAGATTTAGTCTCCTTGGGTTTTGGGCTTTCTAGACAATTGGTTTCTTGACTGGGCATGGGACAAGACTGTTCCAAAAGAGAAACATGTGCATAATGTCTTGTTTACTTATTCTTCTTGTTTTTGTAAGATAAAACAATGGCAACTTACAAAATCAAAGGTTTCTCACTTACCTAGGAAAGAGTTATATGTGGCTATTCAAACTAGATATTTTTTCATTTACCTGAATTTTTTTCTAGATCGCAGGAAGAAATTGGTTTTGTTCAGATCATGTCATGCTCCACACCTTTACTTTCCTCAGTGTGGGACATGACATGATTGTGTGTTCATGGTAAATTACCAGTCAGGGCCAATTTGAAACATAAGAATACTAAAGTTTGTTTTTGTCACAGAAGTAAGTTGTGTTCTGAACAGGTAGTATCTATGCTGCATTTGTTTTTTTCTTCTCCATAGATGGTTAGCTTTTGGTTGGTGGTAGCCAAACAGTGAGTTGCTTCTCCATTTCAAAATATAACTCCAGATATATTGTTTCTAGGTATTTTATTAACATGGAAACTATATGATAAGACTGTTATGCAAAGTATTTTGGGTTGTTTTAAATTTCATATTTGGAACAGTAGAGTTTGATGGTCTATGCAACAAGTGTATATTACTCCTGTACAATTGTTTTGGACTATAGCTGATGCAGTACTTTCTTTGTGTAGGGGTGATTATAATTATTTACCCATCATGATTGCCAGGAAAAAATGGAAGCATTTTAATTGGTTAGATACCAGGTGAATGGTGTCTATTTTTTGTTATTTGCATATGTCTTTTTCTTTTATGTTAGGATAGGAATTTTAAGAATCTTCTAGTGGAGGGGAAGTTCCAGCAACAGGACTGTATGTTTATCACTTGTATATTGCAATACATATTCATAGGAATTCATAGGAAAAATCCAAGCATTTACGGATATTAATCCTTATAGCTTGCCTTATACCAAATTTAATTTATCAAAAATCAGTAACTCTTAATTTAAATTCCAAGTCTAATCTTGTTTTAAATGTTTCCATGTTTGGACTATCTATTGTTGCTTTTGATAATCCATTCCAGGATGTCACCACCCTTTGGGTGAACCATTTTTTACGTAGATTTAAGTCCCACCTTGGCAGAGACAATTGTTTTGAATGCTTTCTTGCACTTAATCCATCTTTGTTAAATGTTGTGCCTAACTCATCCTGTAATTTGTAATCACCTAGTAGTCTGTAAAGCATACACTTATTACCTCTAAATCTTCGATATGTAAGAGAGCAAATTCCCAATGTTTTTAGTCTTTCATTATAGGATTTATTGTGTAATCCAGTAAAGACTTTTGTCATTCTTCTTTGTATGCCCTCAATCCTGTTTATATCTTCACATTTATATGGTGACCACACCTGCACACAACACTCAAGATTTGGCCTAACCAAAGAATTAAACAGTGGTACTAAAACTTTAGCTTCCCTACTAGATATGCGTCTGAGGATACAGTTTAAGTTCTGGTTTGCTTTTTTTATCTGAAGAGAACAATGATAACTAAATGATAAATCAGGGGTGATACTAATTCCAAGATCTCTTTCCTGAATAGTGTCGAATACATTTATTGATCCAATTTTATATATTGCTTTTTGATTGTTTTTACCCAAATGTGTGATTTTACATTTATCAATATTTAATTCTAATTTGTTTGCTTCTGTCCAAGATAGTATATTTGTAATTGCTTGTTGTAAAATTAATACATCTAAAGAATTTCTTACTATAGTTCCTAATCTGCAATCATCTGCAAATTTGGATAACCAAATATTTGGGATATTCATTTTTAAAGTTTATATATAAGCATTGAACAAGCACGGCCCCAACACTGAACCCTGAGGCACTCCACTTGTCACCATACCTAATTCAGAATATATACCCCTGACCAACACTCTCTGACTTCTATCATCCAACCAGTCCCTAATCCAGCAAATCACATTTGTCTCAATGCCCAGATTTTTTAAGACAATAATCAGTTCTCTATGAGGTAATTTGTCAAAGGCCTTTGAAAAGTCCATAAAGACCACATCTACTGGGTTACCCTGGTCGAGTGCTATATTAACCTTCTCATAGAAGGTTAAAAGGTTTGTTTGACAAGACCTTGACTTAGTGAAGCCATGTTGGGAGATGTCCATCATGCCTTTTTCATACAGGGAAGTAGTTATCCTTTCCTTGAGTATCTTCTCCAATATTTTCCCCAGGAATAATGTCAGACTAATTGGTCTAAAATTTGAAGGTAATGCTTTTGTACCCTTTTTAAATATGGGAATGACAGTAACTTCCTTCCAACGTTTTTGGACTACTCCTTCATCTAACGATGTCTGAAAAATATGCGTAAGTGGCAACATCAAAATTTACGCCATTTCCCTGATAACCCTAGGGTGTATTTGATCAGGACCAGGAGACTTATTAATATCTATTGTCTTAAGTTTATCTAATACATCCTAAGTGTCAATAACAACTGAACCTGGAATTGGGATATCATGATATTCCTCTTTTATAGTAGGTTTAGTATTAAATACTGAACAAAAATAATTATTCTGTAAATCAATTGTTTCCTTGATTGACATGGACTGTTGCAGATCATCCTTAAAGGGACCAATCATATTTGAATTTGTTCTTTTACTGTTTATGTAAGAATAAAAGGCATTTTTATTATCTCCAATTTTAGAAGCTAGTGATAGTTCCAAATTATCTTTAGCATCCCTAATGTTTTTTTTATTTGTGATGAAATATTTTTGAGTGCAGTCCTATTTATATAAAAACATAATTGTTTTTATGATTTTGTATGCAGGAATACATTCCTGTATCTTTTTGTTATGAAGTTTTGCATAAAACGTCCCCCTAGTCTTTTAGTAGGGATGAGAAGGGGATTATGTACAAATACGCTTGATTTCCGTGTAACGTTTATGTATGCTGTACTACTTTTTCTGTTTCTTTTGATTTTCTTTCATTATGATTTTGTATGTTGTAATACAATTTTTGTATATTTTGTTTTAAGTTTTGAATACAAAATTCCCCAACTCTTCCTGCAGGGGGCCTTGCTTCCTGTGAGCAGATGGGATGCTTTTGTCTGTGGTACCAAGATGGCAGATGACAGGGTAGTTGGTGTTGGAATTGCTGGATCTGCTGGTCTGCTGAGAGTCATGGCAGACAGTGTTGGGCTACCAGTGGAGATGGATGTACAGCATTAGAGCAGAACAGAATAGTGTTCACAGACCTTGGGTTTGGATTTGCAAAGAAATTTTCACAGTGAAATGCAGTTGGAGTCCACTAGTGATTTTCAGGGATAGAAACATGCAGCAGGAGATGTGGAAGGTAATTCCATTATTGTTGAACCCGATGGAGTGGAAGAAATACAAACAGCAAGTTCACCCGACCAGGCAGAGACTTTAGAAACAGTTCCAGAAGCTCCACAGACAGTGGAGAAGGAGCTTTCAAAAAAACAGCTGAGCACTGATGTGGAGGTTGAAAGAATGCAGAAGGAGAGTGCAAATGATGTGGCATACCCTGATGATCGCTAGACAAAAGAGAAATCCTTGTTGGATGCTGGCTGGGTTTGTTTGAATGGAAAATGGATGCCACATTTGAAGTGGATATCATTCTCTCAGACACAAGCAGATTAACAAGGGGCCCTCAACACTACATGTCAGAATATAAAAGTGACTGCTACTGAGGGGAGTGGTAAAGACAGTAATAATGACTTTACAAATGCTAAGACTCCTATTGTGTCACCAACGGTATCCCCCCCCCATCCACAGAAAGAGAGCAAACAACCAGGACATCGATTTTTGGGCACAATATCCTGGAACAGGTAGCTAGCAGAAATGCAGTGTGATTGCATTATAGGGGAGGTCTGCAGGATCATCCTGACACATCCTATATCACAAGGAAACTGTTAAAAGACTCAAAATAACTTTATGGCATCAGATATTTATGCTTCTATAAATGTGAGAGGAGAAGACACATTTGACGTTAGTTTTAAAACATTTTCAGGGCTTGATAAATTCAAGCAAAAATATGAAACTGTTAAATCTACAGCCTTATGGATACCATTTTTTGTAGTGCCTTTAACTAAGACATTATTTAAAATTGTACACATCGGGCTGGATATTCAAATGGGTTGCACCATGCGCAATAGGGTTGCGCCTGTGCAAGTCTGAAATTGTGCCATTCTGCCATATTCAGCAGGAGGCAGTTGCGCCCCCCAAGTCAAGCTGAGCAACAGCGCAATGCTAATGAAGGCATGCTCAACCGGAGGGGGAGGAACCATGCATAAACTGCACAGCCTGATATTCAGCGGGCTGTGCAGAGTGGTGCAGGTGCAACCCCCAACCTGCATCTGCACAACTTTGAGCAAAAAGGAGAAGTGAGGCCACCCACAGGTGAGCTGCAGCATTGCAGGCACAACACTGCAGCTGCCACCTGTGGGTGGCCCTTGACATACTCCCTGTGCCTGCCCCTGCAGCCCAGTCACAGGCATAATAGTAGCCCCCTTCCCGACTGGCCTGCTATCATGGGCATAACTGTTGAAATCCTCCCACCGACTGGCCTAATCGTGGCAAACCATATTAAACTTCTCCTCTCGACTGGCCTGATAGCAGGTAAACCTATTATTAAACCCCACCCCTGACTGGGTCTGATCAAGGGCAAACTCCAGAGTAATCCTCCCACCCCCCACTAGCCCGATTACAGGCAGAACAGAGTTCAACCCCAAGAACAATATCCCTGGTGGTCCAGTGGACTGCAAAGCCCAATTGCAGGCATTAGAGTCAACCCCACCCCCAGGTCCAAGTACCCTGGTGATCTAGTGGCCCCCACCCCACTCTCCCCGGTCAGCTGGCAGGCGGCAGCATCCCACCGCCTGCTGCCCCACCACCCGCTGACTTACTGCTCGGTAGGGCTGCACGCCCATTGGTACAGAGCAAGAGCCAATGGGTGTGCAGCCCAACTGCCATCACAGAGGTAACAAGCCTTTGTGTTAAGCAAATTAACAAAATGAAATGATGTAAGAAACCACTATGGTTCTCAAAGGAAGTGGCAGTGAAGGTTCAAGAGAAAAAGAAAGCATTCAAGAAGTACAAGGAATCACAGAAGGGGCAGGACAAAGAACTGTATAAGTTAAAGCAAAAGGAAGCTGGGAAGGCAGTCAGAACAGCAAAGACCCAAATCAAGGAAAAGATAGCCAATTCAGTTAAGAAGGAGGATAAAACCTTTTATAGGTACATCAGGGAGTGAAGGAAGACCAAGGGAGGGTTAGTGAGGCTTAATAAAGAGGAGGGAGGGTGGGCAGAGGGTGACTGTGAAAAGGCAGAGATACTAAACAAATATGTTTGCTCAGTATTTACAAAGGAAGTGGGGGAGGTACCTAAAACAAACAGTAGAAACACTCTGGATACAGAAGTTGATACCAGCCCATTTACAGAAGAAAGGGTTCTGAAAGAACTCTTAAAACTGAAGGTGGACAAAGTAATGGGGCCTGATGGGGTTCATCCCAGAATTCTAAAAGAACTAAGGGTAGAACTAGTGACACCACTGACTACTCTCTTTAACAAATCATGGGAGGATGGGGTGGTACCTGAGAACTGGAGAAGGGCAGATGTGATTCCCCTTCACAAAAGTGGGAGCAAGGCAGAAACAGAAAACTACAGACCTGTTAGTTTAACTTCAGTGGTAGGGAAAAGGATGGAATCACTTCTGAAGGAAAGAATTGTTGAGTATCTAGAGGCCAGAGGGGCCCAGAACCCAAGGCAGCGTGGATTCACAGTGAGAAGGTCATGCCAGACAAATCTGATAGATTTCTTTGACTGGGCGACCAAAGTAGTAGATCAGGGAGGGGCTGTGGACATGTCCTACCTAGACTTTAGCAAGGCATTTGACACAGTCCCACACAAAAGATTAATATACAAGTTAGCCAGCCTGGGAGTGGGTCCCAAGATGACAGCCTGGGTAAAGAATTGGCTGGAGAATAGCACACAGAGAGTAATAGTAAATGGTGTCCACTCTGAAGAAAGGGGGGGTTACTAGTGGGATACCGCAGGGTTCAGTATTAGGAACGGTCCTCTTCAATGTCTTTATAAGCAACATTGCAGAGGAACTAGAAAGAAAAGTATGTCTCTTTGCAGATGACACAAAGATCTGCAACAGAGTTGGTGCACAAGGTGGGTGGAAAAGATGAGAAGGGACTTGGCAAGGTAAGAGGAATGGTCAAATGTATGGCAGCTTAGATTCAATGCTATGAAGTGCAAGGTAATGCACCTGGGAAACAAAACCCCAGGGGAAGAGTACACAATGGGGGGTGAGATACTAACAACAACAAAAATGGAAAGGGACCTGGGGGTAGTCATATCAGATGACCTAAAGGTGGGCAAGCAATGAGAGGGCAACAAGGAGGGTTGGGGGATACTGGGATGCATAGGGAGAGGCATCACCAGTAGAAAACAGGAAGTTATTATCCCTCTGTACAGACAGCTGGTGAGACCCCATCTGGAGTACTGTGTGTAGTTCTGGAGACCCAATCTCCACAAAGACATAGACAGGATGGAGGCTGTCCAGAGGAGGGCAACTAAAATGGTGCAGGGTCTGCATCAGAAGACATATGAAAAGAGACTTAAGGAGCTGAATATGTATAGCCTCGAGGAAAGGAGGGAGAGGGGGGACATGATAGAAACTTTCAGGTACCTCAAGGGAATCAACAAAGTCCAAGAGGGTAGCATCTTTCAAAAAAAGAGGTATGCAAAAACAAGGGGGCACAATTTGAATATAGAAGGGGGGCAGCTCAGAGGTAATTTAAGGAAGTATTTTTTCACAGAGAGGGTTGTGGATGCATGGAATGGCCTTCCGGAAGAGTTTGTGGAGTCAAAAACAGTGGTTGAATTCAAGCATGCATGGAACAGTCATAAGGCAATTCTAGGGGGTGAGGGTTGGAAGAAGTAGGCTGCTGGTTAACTAGGATCTGCAGCTTCTCTAATAGGTAGGGAAATGGGCAGACTGGGTGGGCCAAGCGGTCCTTATTGCTGTCAAAATCTATGTTTCTATGTTCTGTGTTTCTATGTACCGTACAAGGCAGTCCAGATATGTGAATGAATGAATTCTTGCTCTGAACCAATGGGCGTGCAGCCCTAATGAGCAGTTAGTAGGTGGGTGGTGGGGTGGCTGGCGGGTGGGATGCTGCCACCAACCGGCTGACAGGGAGGAGCAGGGTGGTGGGGCTTCGTGATGGGTGGGTTGGGTAGGGGGCACTAGATCACCAGGGTACTTGGACCTGGGGTGGGGTTTGACTCTAATGCCCACGATTGGGCTAGTGGGGTGTGGGGATTACTATGGGTTTGCCTGCATCAGGCCAGTTGAGGGGGGGTTTAATATGGGTTTGCCCACGATTGGGCCAGTCGGGGGGAGGGTGGCTTTACTACATGCCCAAGATAGGACCAGTCGGAGGGGAGGGGGCTTTACTAGATGCCCGCGATCGGGCTAGTGGGGGGATTACTATGGGTTTGCCCGCGATCGGGCCAGTCGGGGGGATGGGGTTCAATTTCAGTTTGCCCTAGATTGGGCCAGTCGGGGGAGGTGGGATTTACCTCATGCCTGCGATCGGGCTGCAGGGGGCGTTGGTCCCTGATGGCTGCTGCCTGGCAGGGCACCAGGTGCAAGTCATTGGGGATCAGCGCACCTGCATGCTAATGACATGCAAATGGAGCCATGAATAGATGCAAATGACCCCCCCTGCACCTTGCATGAATTATGGCCCCATTTGCATGTCACTTTTTGAATATCGGAAATTTGCACATGGCACAATGGCACTTGCGCCAACGCATCTTGAATGCTCCACTCTGACCACTTGCAGTGTCGCAAGTTCCACTGCGCCATGCACAGTGGCTGTGACTGGGGGGTGATATTCAAAGGAGTTGCTCAATAGCACAACTCCATTGAATATCACCCCAGCCACACCCCAGCGCAACTATTTTGAGCAGCGCAAGGGCTTGTGCCACAGAATGGCGCAGTTTGAATATCCAGGCCATCATGTTTAGGAATGAAGGAGTAAACGTGGGTGATATTCAATTCTGGCTGGAGCACAAATGTAATCTCTTGGGGCTTCCCAAGCCAGTGATTGACGATGAAGGAATATGGACATGGAGTTGGAAATTCAAAGTCAAGCTGCACATAACAGGCAATGAAGTGCAACATATACTAAATATCTTCTTTCTGAGAAAAGACAGGAGGGTTGTTTTTATCCTGGTCAACCAAAGGCCTGTTATAAATGTGGGAGTAGGAGACACCTTTGCACTGTGTGTGAAAAAATGAAGTGGTCTCTTTGTGGGGAATTTGATCATGACAGCCGAACATATAGGAACACATTTTGCTGTAACCACTGTGATGAGCAAGGACAAGCTTACCACCAGTGCCCCTGGGCAGGGCAGAATAAGCAAGGAGGGTTAGATAAAGAGGAGCTGATAAACCAGCCCCAAGACAGGTTTAGGCCACACTTTTCTGAGCCTGCCCCATCCCAAACAGGGCCTAGTACAGCAGAACCAGCCCCCTCAGACACTGATGGTAGCACACCTGCAACAACTGCAGATGTAGGATAGTCAGAGACAGGTAGGGATAAGCAGGCCTTCATTCAGACAAAGGCAAATAGAGACACTATCCCAGGAAATATAGACATTAATGTAATGTGCCCCCTAGTGGGGTAGAATTCCAGACACGGCACCCAAGAAGGGTTACCAGGGCATCGAGTAAGCAGAAACCTGCAACACTTAGTATTCCCTTACAAAATCCATTTCAAGTATCACAGGAGCAGGAGGGAGACTCCGAGTCTGATGTTTCTTCAATTTCTGGAGCTGTGTCAGAAATGGATTGTGAGGAGGAGGGTGAGGAAGAGGTTGCTGACAAAAGGAAACAAAAAGAAAAAAGGGGAAAAAAAGGAAAAAAGATGTTTAGACTCTAACTAATTTTTGACATATGGCTACATTAAATCTAGTTTCCCTGAACACCTGTATTATAAAGAATTATAAAAGAAGACTGGCATGTTTACATTATTGCAGGTGTCTAAAAGTAGATTTAATTTTTCTGCAGGAAACTAGATTTACTAATTTAGGGGAAATTAACTTGGCTAAAAAAACTGGTTTCAAGGGCTTTCTTTTTGGTCATATTGTCCTGATTTAGCAGATGGTTTGGGAATTTTGTTTGGAACCACACAAGTACAGGTGACTAGACTGATCAATTTATTGCCAGGGAGAGCTATGATATTTGATTGCACTTACAATGGACTAGCGTTAAGAGTAATCAATACTTATGCACCTCAGCTTAAATGAGCAAGAGTGGATCTTTTTCAGGCAACATAGCCATATCTATTTACAAAAAAATATATTTTTTTTGGGGGGGGGACTTCAATTGTAGTCTTGACAGTAAAATAAAAGACCACTACCAGAAAAAAGTTTACTGTGACACAAATGCATTACTGGAAGTCTTACATATGGCATCATTAAAAGACACCTATAGGACCATACACTTGGATGCAGGGTAGACATATAAAAGAAATGTATATCAGACTCATATAGGCTATTTTTTTGTGTCAACAAATTTAACACCAAACAAAGTTCAGCCACTATTTTGTGAACTATCTGATCACAAAGCCTTAATTTGTTGGCTAGGACTTGTTCAAGCACCTCCTAAATTTCCTGCCACTATGAACAGATGGAAGTTGAATTCTTCACTATTAGAACAGCTGGAAGTAAAAAATAAAATACAAAATCCACTTAACATAAGGACAACTGTGGCAGAAATGTATGAGGATTGGCAAACATGGTGGGAAGACACCAAAATAGAAATTAAAAGTTTTTTTGAAACATTAGGCAGATCAAAAAGTAATGAGGATTATTTAAGTTACTTAACATACAGAAATCAGTATTACAGACTTACATCATTACTAAATTTCCCAGATATGGAGGTACAGAAATAAATTCCAAATGTTAAGGATAAAATGAAACAATTACAATATGATAAGACACTACCATTACAGACTGAAATGCAATATGGCTTAAAGAAGACTCCCTATGCAGATCCGTTCTCAGCATGTAAACACAGCACGGAGAAAAAGATAATGGAAGGGCTACAAGATAGTCAAGGCAATATAAAATGGTGAGGTATAGAAATGCTAGGGATAGTGCAAAAGGAATTGACAATACGACATGGCCGGGCTTTTCGTAACAGACCAGTGGAAAGATTTCTTAAACATACCACTCCCAGAATTATCAGAAGAGCAAACATTAGCAATGAAAGCACCCATTACACTGGAGGAAGTTGAAACAATTGCAAATATGAAACTAGGGATAGCACCTGGGTCTGATGGAATTACAAACACTTCACAAAAGAAATGAGTTATGTTCTGTGTAATCTACATAATGAGCTCCTAAGCACAGGATTAATTTCCCCAAAATTTTCAACTGCTATTATAGTTTGTTTAAAAAAGGGAATAAGCATGTTTTAGGGAATTGGAGGCCAATTAGCCTTCTTAACTCAGATTACAAATTCTTAAACATAGAGTCATAGAAGTTGACAGCAGATAAGGACCACACGGCCCATCCAGTCTGCCCATTTCTTTTTCTGCTTCATGAATGTGCCTTCAGCCTTTGCTCTTTCAATGGCCTATCTATTTATACTCATCTGTACTACTCCCTTTTTCCTATCCCATGCCTCTTTGAAGCCCTGCACTGTATTCATATCCATCACTTCATGAGGTAGGCTGTTCCATGCATCCACCACCCTTTCAGTGAAAAATAACTTCCTCACATTACTCCTTAATCTACCTCCCTCTAATCTCATGCTGTGTTCTCTTGTCCTGCTACTTTTCTTATATTAAAACATGTTAGACCCTTTCACCTTGTTAATGCCCTTAAGGTGTTTGAATGTTTCAATCATATCACCACTCTCCCTCCTTTGCTCTAGGGTATACATATTGAGCTTCATTAATCTGTCCTCACATGTTTTCTTATGCAGTCCCTGCACAATTTTGGTTGCCTTTCTCTGGACTGCCTCAATTTGGTTAATGTCCTTGTGAAGGTGTGGCCTCCAGTACTGCATGCAGTATTCCAGATGGGGCCTAACCAGTGTCTTGTAAAGAGGGATTATTTCCTCCCTCTTCTGACTTGTGATATCCCTACTGATACACCCCAACAGCGCTGTAGCCTTACCTACTGATTTAGTGGTCTGCTTAACAACAATATTATGTCATAGACTCCAATCATTAGCCAAAACAGTAATTTTTTCAGGTCAAACTAGTTCCATACCAGATATGAAAATACAACAGAATTTACTTTTTTTAAGAAACATTTGTGAATTTGGGAAGTGAAAGAAATTATCAGGCTACTTAATAACTCTAGATCAATCCAAGGCTTTTGACAAAGTCTCCCATGATTTTTTATTTCAAATATTAGAAACTTATTGGATTCCACCAAATTCAGGGATGGATTAATCATATATATATATATATATATATATATATATATATATATAAATTGTAAAAAAACAAAGACAAGGTGCTGCGTCAGCATGTGGTCTAAAAGCAAAACAAAATGGTTATATTAAATGCACGCTGAAAATAGAAAATAGAGTTAAAAATCTATGTTTCGACCTTAGGTCTTCTTCAGGAAATATCTAAAAGAGAAAAAAAAACAAGTTAGTGTAGAGGAGAGGTAAAATGAGAGAGATATATATGTGGAGAAAGAAGAAGGGGGAGGCTAATGGAGAAGAAGTGATAAATGGTGAGATTAAGAGATAATCTGTGAAACAAAAAGGTGATGATGGGAAAGATAAAGCATAATGGGAGAGAAAGAGCTGGGGAAGTTCCCAGGTAGAGACTGATTAACAGGGCCTTGTAAGAGGGCTGAAAGGTGACAAATGTGTGAGAAGGAGACAGAAATGGAGACATCTGGTGAAAATTAAAAATAAATGAGTACAAAAACAAATTGACTTTAGGAAAAAAAAGGTATGGCTGAAAGATGTTAGTGGAAAATAAGTCTATCATTTAAACCAGAGGGCTGCTGGGAGCCAAGGCGGATGATCACCTTGGCTTCCATGTTTTTTTCTATGGTCAGGATCCCAGAAGCCTTGCTGAAGGACACAAACAGAAAGGTCATTGACATTGTGGTCCCTGGAGATAAAGTGGGATACAATGGGTTTAGCAGTTTCACCATTCCTGACTGCTCTGTAATGTTCCCTGAAATGGTCAGCAAGACACCTACCAGTTTCTCCGATGTAAATAGCTGAACACCTCCTGCAAAGAATACAGTACACCACATTAGTGGAGGTGCATGAGAACTCCTTGGTGATGTGAAAAACACTTGTAGGCCCCCGAATCTCAGTTACACTGGAAATAAATTTGCAGGTGTAGCAGCGAGCCCTGTTGCAAGGTTTGGTACCTGGGGGAGAGGAACTGTTAGGAGTGGGTAGGCTGCTTTTTTACCAGGAGATTGTGCAGGTTAGGTGGCCGGCGGTAGGAGGCAATAGGTGGTTCAGTTCTTGCTCAGGAGGAAGACAGGGGCAGTGACCATGAGGAATTAGACACCCAACACCCTGATACAAGTGATCCTGTTAAAATGGATATGACAGAAAATTGCAAAAAAAAAAAAAGAGGAAAAAAGGAGAAAGATAACATAAACCCAACTAAACTCTAAACTGCAGGACATTAAGGTAGGATCTGTGAATGTACACAGTCTATTGAACCCCAATAAAAGACATACAGTCTTTCAATACATTAAACAGTACAAATTGACTGTAGGTTTTGTTCAGGAAACCTGGATGCATACCATAAATCAGACAAGACTATTCTGGAATGAATGGATGGATGGTCCATCTTTCTGGTCCTTTGGGAGCGATAAGGCTGAAGGCCTTGGTATACTACTTTCATCTTATTTATTTTCAATAACCAAACTGGTCGATCTCATTCCAGGGTGATTATTGATCATAGCTGGTATCCTAAGACAAAATGAATATAGGTTCAGAAATGTGTATGGGCCCCAATCAAAGGCTGATCGAGTGGCACTCTTAGAGACTGTACAGTCATATCTTGTAACATTAAAATATATAATCTCTGGGAGTGATTTCAACTGTGAACTTCCAGATCCCGCTAGTGGTAAAGGAAAAAAAACTATATCATGATGCTATAGCACTTAGAAAATGCATAGCAATAGCTGAGCTTAGGGAGTGTAACAGTAATGCTTCACAAAGAGTGCAGTCTACCTATAATAGGGGCACATATTTCACAATAGATTATTTTTTTATATCCAAAATATTACCTATTGCCAAATTTTTGGTAGTGCCAGTGGAAATTTCTGACCATTGTTTTTTACAGATTAGTTTTCTGGGCACTGAAAAGAACAATTCTCAAAAAAACAGATGGAAAATAAATGTGGGGGTACTCACTGATGTAGTAATACAAGCAGAGGTTTATAAATTATTATGGGCAAGAACATCTGTGAGATTTTTATATCAAGATTTGGTTATGTGGTGGGAGGATACTAAAAGGGATATCACTAGACTATTTCAAAACATAGGGAGGAAAAGAGGAAAAGAACAATTCTTTAAATACTTAAAACTCAGGCAACATTTACAATATCTTTATACAATTGCTTCTACATCTCAGCAGGACTTTTCTTCCCAAATAGAACAGGTAAAAGCAGAAATGAAAGCATATCAATATGACAGGGCTCAGACAGTGAGAGCCATGCTTCAATATGACAGTCTTCAGTTAGTGAAGGGAAAATATGCTTCTAGCTGGAGGCTGAGTGAGTAAGGAGACTTGAAAGATTTTCTTAGCTGGTATTCTGTGTGTTTGTAATTATAGTTGAGGGCTGGTCTTAACTGCCATTTATTGTGCTTTTTCATTTAGTTTGGGCAGCCTTTTATTGCTTTTGCATTTTGTTTGGGTAGGAGGAAGGGATTCAAACAGACAATTTGGTGTTTGTATGTGTTTAAAAGTTGCTGTCTGGCCTGTAAGTGCAGGCATCATATTACAGGGGATTAGTGCTGTCTGAATGCAAGGTGTGACTGCCAGCTCAGTCAATCTTCAGTTAGTGAAGGGGGAAGAAGCTTCTATCTGGAAGTCGGGAGAGTAGGGAGACTTGAAAGATTTTCTTAGCTGGTAGTGCTTGAAGGTGCAGTGAGGGCTGATACACTCTCGTGAGAGTCGGGTGTAGGCCCTAATCCCTCCCTCACCCACACCTCCCTCCCCAGAGCTTGGTTCATTTATAGGGGAACACCTGCCCTGCAATTGGAGGAAAAGGCTTCAGGTGTAGGTCATGTAGTTCTAGCCACTGGGGGTTGGGTTTAAAGGCTGGAACAGAGGAACTTAGGGAGTTGTACACTTCCCCAATAAGTTTACTGTGTAGTACTGCACCTAGTAACGGGGGTACCTGTTTACTGTGGGACTGTATCTAAAATTAGTGGGTGACCTGTTTAGTGGGTAGAAGTGTATCTTGGACTAGTGGGAAACCTGGTGATTCACCCAAGGAAACCTACTTGGAGGGGGATGGGACCACACGTCATCAGGGCCGGCATCTTTGGGAGGGTGGTGGGGTGCACAGAGTGTGGGGCGGCCATGATACTGGACTGGGCTTTGAAGTTTGGTGGTTGCCCAGTGTGCTACCAGCTGGCACATTTTAGGGAGGAGGTTGAGGGGATTAGGAGACAGCTGGAGGTAGAGGGGAGGTATGGTTGTGAAATAGGGCAGGGGCTCTCCCACGGGGTTGCACAAAACACTAGGGGTGGGGGCATAGGGAAATGAGTGTAGAAGATTACTCTGGGGTCACATAAGGACTCTGACATAGGGGGCCCAAAAGGAGGACACTACCAAGGAAGTAGACAGTATCTGGGGACCCTCACAGAGGGGGGCCAAAGGGAGGACATTCTTAGGGAAGTAGGCAGATGGCTGGGGCTGGACAGAAGGAAGCAATGGGGGAGGTGGATCGGACCTTAAGCTCAGCAACTGCTTCAGTTGTCTTCATCTGCTTGAGGATGAGGGGGGTGATGTAGCCATGACAGGGGTGGTTAGAGATGGAAAGGGAGCTGGGGCAGAAGGCAGGGGATACCAGGATGAACAGGGTGGAACTTGGAATGTGGGAAAATGGGGGGAGTGGGGGATCAGTGCAGGAGGAGGAGGGGGTAGAGGGAGGAAAGCGCAAGGAGAAGAACCAGTTGGGAGGAAAGGGCAAGGAGAGGGACCAGAAGTACAAGGACAATACAGCAAAAGGATCTGAGGGTTTAGGCCAGGGGAGCACATCAGACAAGGAGGGGCTGAACGGAGACGGGAAGGAAGGGAGGACGAGCCAGGCAAGTATAGCAGATGGGAGGGAAGGACCAGTCGTGAGCAGTGATGGGGGGGTAGCAGGGTACAGAAGGATACTCAGGAGGAGGAGAGGCATAGGATCGGAGGGGAGAGAGTGGCCAGGGTAAATAAGGAGGGGGCAGCAGGTGACACCCAGATAGCGGGAGGAGCAAGGAGCCAGCTAAGGGGAGGGGCCGGTAGAAGGGTCTGCCATGACATAGGATGCACGATTTCCTTCTCAGAAATCCAGCCAGTGTCAAGGGCTAGTGGGGAACACAAGAGGAAGATTAGGGAGATAAACCAGTGACTCAGGGAGTAGTGTGGGGCCAGAGGGTATGGGTTGATGGGGGACTGGGGGAGATCTGGGAGGATAAGGGGCTATATGCTAAAGATAGGTTCATCTCAGTTTGGAGTGGAGGGAAATCCTTAAGTTGAAAATAGAGGGATTTGTTAGTGAAAGGTGGGGTTTAAACTTGTGAAGAGGGGAGGGATGGGAGAAAAGGCTGTTGAAGTGGGTCCGATAAGGGATGGAATCTGTCTCCACCCCCCTGGGGAGCTGGAAGAATGTGGGAAAAGGCTGACTGGTAAGGTGCTGACGTAAGTTAAGGAAGATCGAATCCCCATGGGAAAGCGAGCAGGGGAAATGGAAGTATACAGAAAGGGTGGAAGGTAGTACTGCTAAATGCCAGGAGCTTGGGCAATTAAATGCCTGAGCTCTAGGTGATGCTAACTGAGGGAGAGGTGGATGTGGCAGCATTCACTGAGACCTTGGCCACCACAGGGCATAACTGGGACCTGAACCTGGAGGGTTACACCATGTTCAGGAAGGACAGGGGAGAGGGAAGGGGAGGAGGCGTAGCAATAATAGAAGAAAACTGCACTGGCATAGGAGGAGTGGAGCAGGTGGAGGGAACTGTGGAGGGGATTTGGGTTACCTTAATAACAAGGGGGGGGCAAGAAAGTAAAAATAGGAGCAGTGTATAGACCGCCCATGCTGGGGGAGGAGCTGGAGGAGAGTCTGGTGGCAGATGTGGGGAGACACTGCAGCTTGGGCGGAGGAAGGGTGGTGGTGTTGGGGGACTTAAACATGCCAGGAATGGACTAGGAGACTATGACATCCTTGGTGGCCAGGGAACAGAAGTTGTTCGATGTCATTCAGGATGCGTTCCTAACTCAGCGGGTGGGGGAACCTACCAGGAAGGCATGGATATTGGATGTGGTCCTTGCACGCAGGGACCAGATTGGGGGCCTGGAGGTAAGAGACCCATTGGTGGGGAGAGACCATGTTACGGTCTGGTTCTGCCTGGACCTAGGAGGGGTAGAAGGCCGCACAAAGAGGGAGGTAACTGACTTCAGGGGGGTGGATTTCAAAGAAATTAGAAGGATCCTTAAGAAGCATTTGGATGGGATTGGGCCAGACATGGACGCTGACAGAAGGTAGGGAATCATCAGGAGGTGGGTGCAGGATGCTACCAGCACCTGTACAAGAGTAAGGCGAAAATGCGGTAAGGCCTGTAAACTCTACTGGTGGACCAGCGAGGTTCAGGAGGTGGTGAGGGGAAAGAAGGTGGCTTATAGGCATTTCAAGTGCTCAAGGAGTAAAAGGGATTGAGGAAAGTATGAACTGATTGCCATAAGGGCCACTAGGGTGGTGAGGGTGACTAAGGCAAGGAAGGAGCAGAAGCTGGCCGGGGGAAATTAGGAGAGGGAACAAGGGGTTCTTTTGATACAATGGGGAAAAGTGAAGGGTGAAGGGGCAGATTAGCAGGATTAAAACAGGGGAGGGATGGGCACAAGACCCAGGGGAGCAGGCTAAGGTACTAAATGAGTACTTCGCCTCAGTTTTCACAAAGGAAAATGGGGGGCTGCATCATACATGGTAGGAGACGGTGAAACTGAAGAGGGTGGGACCCTTACCAATCAGCGGGTCTGGGGAGAGGGTTGCCATTACTGACAGGAGGGGGGAAGGAAAATCAGGGGGATGATGTAGCAGAGGTGGAAATCATGGCAGAGAGAGTGAGGGAAGCCCTCAGGTCCCTTAAGACAGAGAAAGCACCCGGGGCTGGATAAATTACATCCCAGAGTGCTGAAGTAACTGGCGGATGTCCTGGCAAAACCCCTGGTGGAGCTTTTCAACATCTCTCTGAGGACAGAGTGGGTGCTCCAGGACTGGAAAGTGGCGCATATAGTGCCTATCTACAAGGAAGAATCAAGAGAGGTGGCAGGGAACTACAGTCCCATCAGCCTGACATTGGTGGTGGGCAAGATGATGGAGCACATTGTCAAGAAGAGGCTGGGGGGGACCTGGAAAAGTTGGGGTGTCTGGACAATAGGCAGCATGGATTCATCCCGGGGAAATTGTGTCAGACAAACACTGTGGAGTTCTATGACTGGGTGACAAGTGCCTTGGACCTGGGTAGACCGGTGAACGTCCTCTTTCTTGACTTCAGCAAGACGTTTGACTCTGTTCCTCATGGGGTCCTGTTGGATAAGCTGGGAGAAATGGGGATGGGGAACCAGATGATTAGATGGATAGGAAATTGGCTCCAGGACCAGGGGGTCGTGGTTGGAGGGATAGTCTCATCCTCAAGGAGGGTCATTAGTGGGGTCCCTCAGGGATCGGTTCTTGGTCCCCTCCTGTTCAATGCCTACATCTCTGACATAAGGAAGGGTATCAAGAATGAGATGAGTCTCTTTGCCGATGACTCAAAACTGGAGGCAGTGGGGGATGGGGAGAAGGGGAGGGTGGCCCTACAGGGGGACCTGGAGGCTTTGGGAAGGTAGTCTAGAAAGTGGAAGCCAAGTTTCAATGCAGGGAAATGCAAGGTACTGCACATGGGAGCCAGAAACCTGGGCCAAGTGTACACCCTCAGGGGGGAAATGTTACAAGTCTCAATGGCTGAGAGGGACCTTGGGGTGGTGGTGGATGTCAAGATGAACAACCTCTGAGACTTGTAGGAGGGCAGTGACCAAGGCCAATAGGATGCTGGGATGCATTGCTAGGGGGATCACCTCCAGAAGGAGGGAAGTGATACTCCCTCTGTATAACTGCTTGGTGAGGCTGCACCTCGAGTACTGCGTGCAGTTTTGGTGGCCACACTTAAAGAGGGACATCAAACTCTTGGAGAGGGTCCAGAGGAGGGCTACCAAAATGATCTGGGGCTTGGGGGACAGGAACGGACCTATGGGGACAGGCTCGAAGAGCTAAATATTTACACATTGGAAGACAGAAGGGACTGGGGGGGCATGATAGAGGTGTTCAGGTACATGAAGGGATAAATATGGGAGGAGCAGTCAAGGTGCTCCCAAGGAAGGAGGGGGGCAACTAAAGGGCATGGGTGGAAGCTGGAGGGGGGGAGATTCAGGGGACAAAGGATGAGGCGCTACTTCACTGAGAGGGCGGTCGAGCCATGGAATGCATGGCCAAGGGGGCTGGTGGAGGCAGAGCTGGTGGAGGGGTTCAAGAGCTAGTGGGACAGGTACAGGGGAAGGATTCTGGAAGCAAAGTCCAGTGCAGTGAGAATATCTGGGACTGGGAAGGTAGAAACCAGAGAGGGCGAGAGGGGCAGCAAGGTCAGCTCCCAGGGTGGGGGCTGACCAAATGAGCAGACACAAAAGACTGTTAGGCCTATTCTTCTGGCATTTTGGTATGTTAGTAATATGGGAAGCAGAAAACACCAGTAGGGGACCCTTAAGAAGCATGTAAAAACAAGAAAGATTAAACTTTTATGGAAGCATTAGCAGATAAAGAAAGTAACTTAACAGCCTCTATCTCAGGGATGTTTGATATTATTCAGGCCCATATTACCTCACATGAGTTGTCCCCTTCCCAATATCCACAGGTTGAAGCCTTTCAACTCTATGTTCAAGACATTCAGATCCCTAAATTTCCTGAAATTTCAGAGAACATGGATAAACCCATTTCACTCCTAGAAGTTGAAATGGTATTTAAAAACCTAAAGCCAGGGGCATCCCCTGGCCCGGATGGAATACCCTATGAGTTTTATAAGACATTTGCAAAATAATTGATAATTTGTCTTACAGTAGTTTTTAATTTTTTTCTCTCAAATCAAATATGGCCTCACTCTTTCACAGAAGGGCTAATAATGTTTATTTATAAAAAGGGAGACAAATATAAAATACAAAATTGGCATCCTATTTTTATCTTGAATTCAGATTTCAAGATTCTTTCACAAACTTTGAATAACAGGTTAAAACAACTAGCTAATTTAGTAATTTCCCAAATACAATTTTGTGGTATACCAGGAAGGAAAATACAACAGGCCCTCAGAGTGATAAGAGACACAATAAAGTTATCGGAATTACAGGGCAAAAATCACTACATTTTATCATTAGATCAGAGAAAAGCATATGACAGAGTCTATCATCTTTTTCTTTTTTTGTATTACAGCACTTTGGGGTACCACATAAATATATTAATTGGATAAGATTGTTGTATTCTGCAGCAACTATTCGTCCAATAATATTAAATCAGGTGACACGTGATATAAAAGTGAAAGTAGGAGTTAGGCAGGGATGTCCCCTAAGTCCTTTATTGTATATTTTTTCTCTTAATCCCCTAATAAAAATAAATAAATGGCCTCTCCTTGTGGCAAGGTGTCTCATATGGAGATCCAGTAGGGGGCCTAAGAGTTATAGCCTGTGCAGTTGACATTTGTTTATTTTTTTCAGACGCACAGCATATAGCAATTTTTTTAGCAGAAATGGAAACATTTACTAAGGTGTCTAATGCAGAAGTAAACCTCAATAAATGCAAGGGGTTAATGACTGGACCTGAAAACAACCCTGATTTAGAAGTGAGTGACATTTCCATTTCTTCTGAACCTCAAAAAATTCTAAGGGTAACCTTTGGACCACAAAACTTGGCTATACAAAATGGAGACAGCACTGAAACAGATAGAAACAAAAGTGTTGAGATGGAAATCATGGAAATTATCTAAACTGAAAAGAAAACAGATTATGATACAATTTTTGATACCAGGGCTGCTATATATAGCTATGATTCCCCGATGTTGGAGAGTAGGCTGTATGATTGTTTTTTTCAAATGCTGTGGGATTCAAGACTCAATCCAGTAAAAAGGTGTTTTACGTACCTTTCTAGAGAGAAAGGGGGTTGGGGATGGTTGACCCCATTGCTTCCCTTTATTCCATCTTCTTCTCCTAGACAATAAAAATAGGGCTGTCCTTGGCAAATTCTTTAAAAGAGAGATGAAGTAAACAGACCACAGGACACTAATTTCCTCAATGGGATTTAGAACCTCCCAAATTACATAAAATCGTTCAAATACCTCTCTCTTTAAAACCAGCAGTACAAAAATTATATAAATGGAAAATAGGCAAAACTGCAATTAGAGAGAACACAGCAAAACAGCTATATGGGATTATTTTGTCTATCATCCATCCAAATGATCCTCTATTTAAGAATTGTCCACCAGAGAATAATAGTTTTGTTACAGCCCAATTAAAAAACAAAAGAATCCCCCTCTCCATATGTGGGAGTTCCTCGAGCAATCCATGTTTGGTTGATTAAATATAAGAGGGAACTTAAAACACAAGGCAATCGAGGAAAGAAATTGTCCTTATATGAAATGCATAGGGAAGGAAGAAACTATGCAACATGTTTTGTGTGATTCTACATTCTCATCTGCATTATGGAAAGATTTGACAGTAAGATGGAAAATGCCATGGCTAAGTCAATTAAACTATGAATCTCTTACTTTAGGTTTCTACCCAGCCATTTTAAGTAAATTCCATATGGAAACCCTGGTGTTTATTTTTGTGTATTTTGAAATTTTTTTATGGCAGGTAAGGTGCCAATGGATATTGTACCAGAGATTAATGACTTGTGATACTTTTGCAACTTTAGTGGGTCAAGCTATGGAATTGGTTTTCCTAAAAGATAAAGCAATAAATGATTCGTTAAAAATACAAAGATGGAGGAAAGGACTTTCGATATTTATTTAATACAAATGAAAGAAAAAAGTGAAGGGGATGAGGGATGAAAACACTGTGTCGTGATAGGGAAGTAATAAGAAACTGTGTATTTCAAATGAATGATAGCACCATTTTTTTGTTGTTTTATTTTGAATAATTTTCTTTCATTATTATTTATATGATTTAATATTTGTGTTAAGATATTTATAGGTACCCAGTATGATGTAATACTGTTTTGTTTACGATGTTATTGCAATAAAAATTCCCCTACTCTTTTCGATAAGTGCCATGGGATCTTTAACATCCACCTGAATTACCATCAATCCAGGCAGATGGGACCTTGGTTTAACATCTCATCTGAAAGACGGCACCTCAGAAGTGCAGCATCCTCCTTAAGCTGCACTACAGTGTCAGTATTGAGATATTAACCCAAGTGCCAGATGTGGGAACTGAACCCACAGCCCTCTGATCTCCTGGCCACAGAAGCAAGTGTGCTACCTACTGAGCCACTGACACTGTGAGTGAGTGTACCACCACTGATAGAAAGGTGCAAACTTTAGTAAGGAGAGAGAAGAGTACAGTGATGGGTATGCATAGGGGAGTTTGTGGCAAATCTACAGAAACAGTTGAGAAGGGTGTTGAGTTTGGTGACTGAAGTGACAGAGGGTGATGCTTAGATGATATCACCATAGTCAAAGATAGGGAAGATAGTTTTTTAGACTGGATCATGGCAGACATGTAAGGGGATAGCATGCTTGTTATGATAGACCATGCCTACCTTAGGGCATAGGTTTGAGCAAAGGTGATCAATGTGGGTGGAGAAACTGAGGTGCTTGTCTAGCCATGAGCCAAGTTATTTTTATTAGATGATGGTGATGAAGGTAGAAGTATCCAGTATGGTGAACATTTGAGTAGGAGAGCCTTGCCAGTTTCTAGGGGAAGCCAAACACCAAGGAGACTGACTTGTTTTGTTTTCAGTTTCAGTGAGTTGCTTTTGAACCAAGTTATCATGTGGTAGAAGTCAGACTGGAGGGAATGCTGTATTGAGTCAGTAGTGGGGCCAGATGCATAAAGGATGGTGTCATCGATGTAGAGGTAAAAGTTTGATAGGCAACAGGTTGAGGGGAGGTCATTAGAAAAGAGGATGGGTCCAAGGGTGGATCCAAGGGGCACACCAGAAAGGATGGAGAAGGAGGAGGATGCAGAGTAGCCTATGATGACAGATTGACTTTGATTGCAGAGGTAGGATTTGAACCAGAGGACACTGGAGGATGTGAGGCTGGCTGAGTGCTGTTTCCATAGGAGGAGTGGATGGGAGACAGAGTCAAAAGCATTGGTGAGGTAGATGAATATAGAAAATGTGAGGTGGCCTTTGTCCATTGCAGTATGGATAAAGTCTGTGATGCAGAGGAGGGAGGAAGTTGTGGAGTGATTTTCCCTGAAACCTGACAGCTGATAGAGGAAAAATTTGTAGAGGTGAAGGACTCAGTCAGTCTACTGAGGACTAAGGTTTCTAGGAGTTTAGCCAAGGCAGACAGCAGGGAAATGGTGTGATTATTTCCAGAGATAACTTTGGCAATTTTCAATTAACTTGGGACAGAGTTGGTGATGAAGAAGAGATTAATTTTGTGGGAGAGGGGCAGTAATGGCTGGGGTGGAGAGGCGCAGTAGCTCTAGATGAAAACTGTCATGGCTGGACTTGTGCAGGTCAAGGTTACAGAGGGCTAGATAAACTTCACTGGTGGTCGTGGGCTGTAGGCTGAACCCGTTAGTAGGGTGAGAGCAGTAGGGAAGTTCTGGCTTTTCGGGTAGTGCACAGGATGTGAAGAATTGTTAAAGATGTCGGTGATTGATGAGCAGCCAGGGACAGAGGAGCCATTATGCAACAGAGAGGTGGTAGTTGCTTTTCTGGTAGGATTGATGAGGAATTTAATAATGCTCCAAAAGGACAAGGGGCAGGACAGGATGAAAGGTTTGACCAAAAGTACTCTGTTTTGTCTTGATGAATTTTCTTACTACAGGAATTTCTAAGCCTGTAGTAATGATGAAGGTAAGGCATGGTTTTCAAAATTATCAAGGCTTTGTTGAGGGTTTTGCAGAGGGATAGGATGTGTGGGGAGATCCAGGAAAGGTGGTGATGTTTGACTCTAGTGGTGTGAAGAGGAGCATATATAACCCAAGTGGTAGACAGGAAGGAGGAGGGATGCACAAGGGCCTGATTTACTTCAGAGGCCAAGAAGACAGGGGACCTGTCTGCTGAGATTAAGTTGGCCTGGATAAGGTCTGGATTTAGTCTAAGAGTAGAACAAAAGTGAAGGTATTTTGGGGAGGATTTGGGGAGATGCACCTTCCTGGTGCATTAGGTGAAGTAGTGGTCACTGACAGAGTAATTCAGAACTCCAGAAGTATGTATATCGATATGTGTATAGATATGTAAGCAATAAGACATGACAGGGTGTGTGTTAGACACTTTAACACACGGCTAGGAGGTGTAGTGAGGCACGAGGCCACCGGCCAAGTCCATCAAGCCTCCTAGCCATGTGTTAAAGTGTCTAACACACAGACCCTGGAGTGGCTTATTGCACTTATCAAATGGCTATCAAAAATACAGATGTATGTGATAGTTAAAAATGTATAGCATTTAAAAGGGAAAAAGTTTAATGTTTGTCTTGGTTTTAAATAAAATAGTTCCTCGGCCTACTGTTTTTTTTGACTTAAGAAATTTTGTCCTACAAAGGCTTCTGTAGTTACATATAGTGCCGTTTTCACCCTTGCACCAAATTAGCATCCCATACCTCGACTCGGAATTCTCCTTCATTTTGGAAGTCATACACAGTACTTCCAAAACGGAAGTAACTGAAGAGCTAGCTGCTAGTGTGGCATTTAATTATTGTTTTGAATCCCTACTGCACCATGATAATCATGATCATTTTCGGGAATGGTATCTGGCATGTCTGAGACACAATAGAGGATACTGGAAAGGTAGGATTATATGAAGGATGGGGCTACTAAAGAGAGTGCCTCCTACGAATACAGTCTGTTTAAAAGTTAGTGAGCCTAAATTGTACTTTACAGGAGGGCAGCGAAAGTAGAGGAAACAAGGGTGCGTGGGTTGGCAGCCTGCTGCAAAGCAGGAGGTAGCTAGCGGTTGAGGAAAGGGTGGGGCAGGACCGTGACAGCTAGCAGCTGTTGCTGAGGCGAGGTCCAGATTTGTAAACAGTGGCTCATCACGAGATGGGAATTATCCACGGATTTCACAGACGGAGGCAATGTGAACAGAAAGTCAGATGTATGTATTGCATTTTTTTGTTGGCGAACTGAAATTACAGCCTGGCATGTCACTCACAGTTGGTAAAAAGAAGATGGCTGATTTTCAGTTTGCCAACATTTTAACTGGCATCTTTACTAGAATCAGTACCCACAGGGTACTGCTGGTCCTTCTTGCTGTGCGTAAGACACATTATCACACAGGTATTGCCCAATCAGATTGCCTCAATTTTGATACCCATTTCATAAATATATATATATATATATATATATATATATATAGTGGGGGTGAGAGGAGAGAGAAGAGAATCCAGTCGAGGAGGGTATGGTTTGTGGATTGTGGGTTGCAGCAGGTTGGTTCCATTAGAAGTTGAGAGAGGTTTAGTGACTCGACTGAGGTTCTGGTGTGAGAGGTGGTAGGGTAGAGTCAATCAATATTGAAATCCTCACCATAAGTAACTCGCCATCATAGGAGAAGGTGGCGATTGAGTTGAGGCATAACAGGAGAGAGTCATGGGTGAGTCTGGGGGCAGCGTACAGGGTTTCAATGTAGATAGAGGCTGTGGGAGGGAGAGAGAAACATGGGGTGCCTCATAGGATTTGGGGACTGATGTTTGGTAGGAGATGGAGCTGGGGAGTGAACTGCAGATGTGCATGGTCACTCCATTATCTCACTTATCATGATCCTGCTGGTAAAGTGTAATGTTCAGCAGGGCAAAGTGTTTTTTGGGAGTGCAAGAGGAGAGCCAGGACTCTGAGATGCAAAGAACGTCAAGATTTCAGATTTCACTGAGAACCAACCAAGTCCTCAAAAAGCAAATTGATGTGTTTTTAGCAGAGGCACAACTGATGGGTACTATTATATATGAGCAACTTGACGGTGCATCACTTCACTTGGGCCAGTCTTTATATTTTGCCAGAAACTGACAAGAACCTGCAGGATCCCACAGGTGGCCCAATAGTAGTGGTCATCGGTTCTCTTACTGAACCATTGTCCAAATGTGTGGACACTCATATTAAAAATAAGTAACCTCTATACCATCTTTATGTTTCAGGGTTCATACTCTCCCCAGACAAATAGCATGGCAATGGAAGATACATTTACCCCCAACTATGCCAATCTCTGTCTGGGTCAGTGGAAGAAATCAACAGCCTATGATGGCCAGGTCTATCCTTTTTATGACAGGATTGACATTTGGTGTCAATATATAAGCAGTTGAGGCCAGGGATCCAGCAGCCAGTACAAGTCATTCTTGAAGGTGGGGCAGACATCAGTGTGCATACCACTGACATCATTGCATGTCCCACCTCATGGGGAGAAAATAAGAAGAACTAGGACCAAGCAGGATGCCACCTGACTCACACCGCATGACCCATACCACTGAACCGTGGCACAACCCAGAGCTGTATACTAATTTCTAACAGGAGGAAGGATCCTCTTTGAAGGCCCCACCTTGGAGGGAAATCTTGGGTGTAACTCCAGTAGCATAAATCCTAGTGGAGTGGATGATGGGGAAGGGTGTGGAGCAGGGTTGATGGGTGCCATCCCTGGAGAAGGAGGAAAAATTGTGCAAATAAAAAAAACACACACAAACAAAAGATCTATACAAAGCAAGTACAGAAACACCACTAACTCCACTAATCCCTTTTACTATGACCCTGTAGTAAAAGTATTTGAGAAAGCAAGTTTTATGTAGTTTCATAGAACAATTTATGTTGTAAGAACAGCAGAGCAGATCCTTCTCTCTCAAACATCCAATCTAAGTAAGTCACATGGTTAACTGGCTTTGGAATGCAGCACCATGTGGTCATTTCTGAACCATCATGAGATTATCTTCAGAACTGTATGCTGTGTGTCAGAATGAAGTATAGTGCTGTGGGTTAAGACTCTGAGATGCAGATTTGGAGACCTGTGTTTGAAACCTACAGCTGCCTGGATGCATATTGTATGATACTGAGCAAGACACTCAACTTCTTTGTTCTCCTGAAAACAAGCTTTTAGTGTGCCACTCCTGGTTAAACGATGTTCCCTTTCACTGTGTTTAGACATTTTCATGGAATAATATTCTGCAGATGATGATGATGTACTTCAGGCAGTTTAAGTGACATAGCAGAACATAAATTAGAAACAAAGAGGATACAATTTATGATAAGGTTACTCATACTCAGGCATAAAACATTGAAATTAGTGTGTTCTTTTTTCAGTTTTATAATTGTAGTATGTGTTATCAGGGTAAAATGGTTGCAGAAAATGTTCTGTGGAAAATAGAGAGATCAGATGAATTTTATTCACAGGAAATTGTCTGAAGAAGCCATTCCACAGTGGAATTCCACCATTCTGCTTCTGCTGAAATTCTGTGAATTTTTTGTGGAATTTCTCAACATTCCATATACAGAAGCAAATGATGTAATACCTTTCATTGGACCAACATAGATGTAACAAAAAGAACAAAGTGCTTTAGCTTTCGGACCAATAAGTTATTCGTCAGAAGAGTAATGACAGTTATTTAGACTGTTATTATGCTTCTGAAGAAGGACTTGTTGGTCCGAAAGCTAAAGCACTTTGTTCTTTTTGTTACATCTACAGTATGTTGGTCCAATAAAAGGTATCAAATCATTTGCTTCTGGATCCTTTCTTATAAGGACCAATACTGCAAATACTAAATGCGGATTTCAAAATTCCATGGAATTTTATTCTGACTGAATTTTAAAATTCTGTACAGCACTAGTGTCTACATATTGATACATTTTAATATTTATTTTCATGTCTGAGCCTCATGATTTTTCTGGATTAAGTGCTTTAACTTCTCGTCTATTTGTTTATTGTAATACTGATGTCAAGGGGAGTTTGAGAATCTGAGGTTGTTTATAATATCTGATGATAGGGCTTCACTTGGAAAGTCTCTTGAGAGTTACTTAAATTGATTTCTCCACATTGTACCACTACAGATTGAGGAATCCAGGTTTGATTTTGTGCTTATTTATCTGTACAATTTATTCCAAAAGGTTGGCATATAAGATTTTCTTCTATCCCTGACAATGTTTTGTTCACATAAGGTTCTTTATTCTTGTTTAGGAGTGATTTAAACTTTCACAACATAGAGATCAATCAGGAGCAGCTGGGGGAGGACACCAATGACTGGCAGGTGGTCAAGCACCAGAGGAAGATAATAACAGGGGCAGGGCAGGGGTATAAGTCACAGTGAGAGGTGGCTGGAGTAGCTCAGAGAAGGGAGGATGACAGTAGGAATAAATTCTCCATTTTGGCTAGCCTGGAGGAGTAGGAAGGGGTGGGGAGGGAAACTGCAGAAAATGGAAGGGCCAAGAGCACTATGAAGGGTAAGGGATACAACAGTGAGGTGGAAGGCAAAAGATGTAGCCCAGGTAGCAGCAGATACAATGCAGGGCAGAAAGAAAGTGGCAAAGCAGGAGGTACGAGAGAGGGGAAGGGGAGCAAGTAGAGAACAGACAAGGGGCGCAGCAGGCAGTCTTGGAAAGGATTGCACAGTAGAGAGGGAGGAACCTGTTGTGGTGGGAGACTTTACTGTATCAGGGATCGATTGGAGCATCCCAGTTACCTCATGTGCCAGGGAGCAGATCCTCCTGGAAGCCATCCAGAACAGCTTCCTAACACAGAAGGTAGCAGAACCAACTAGGGAGGAGAACATCCTGGACTGGATGCTGGAAGATATGGAGCAAGTCAGGGATGTTGGAGTAGAGGAACCCCTGGTGGAAATGACCACTACACAGTGTGGTTCTCAATCAGTCTAGGTAAGGAGGTAGTAACTACAAGGACTAAGGTCCTGGATTTCGAAAGGTCAGACTTTTGCAGAATGGGCAGTATACTGGAAGGTCACATAGCTAGCATTCACCAGAACATGGACACTGAATAAAAATGGGCAATCATCAAGAGGGACCTGGCTGAGGTCACTAGCACATGTGTCAAGAGTCAGTGCAAGAAATTTAGGACCAAGAAACTGAGCTGGATGAACAAGGAGGTAGGGGAGAGGGTGATGTAAAAGAGAGCTACAAATAGAACCTACAAAAGATCCAACAGGTAAGAGGAAGAGAGGAATACGTGAGGAAATCCATGGAAGTGAGTAGAACAGTAAGGGCAGTGAAGGCGTTCAGAGAACTGAGGCTAGCCCAGGGGATCAAAGAAGGTGAAAAGGATTTCTTCAAGTATATAAGGGAGAAGAGAATGAGTAAGCATCAGATTGTTAGCATCAAGAATGGCAGTGGATGGGCTGAAAATAGAGCAGAGCAGGCAGAAGTACTCAATGAGTATTTCTGTTTGGTATTCACCAAGGAAATGGATGGGCCCATACCTAAGGGGAAGGGAGGGTGGTGTAGTGGTGGAGGAGATCACAGATGAGGAAATCACAGAGGGAAGGGTGTTGGAGGGCCTTAAGTCCATGAGGGTTAATAAGGCACCTGTAGAGGCCCCCGGAGGGCCTAAAGTCCCTGAGAGTTGATAAGGCACCTGGGCCAGATGGAATTCATCCTAGAGTACTGAGACAGTTGGCAATAGTCCTGGCAGGCCCATTGGTGGACCTTTTCAACACCTCTATGGAAATGGGATGCATACACAGGGATTGGACAGTGGTGCATGTGGTGCTCCTCCATAAGAGTGGGCCTAAGGACAAACCAGGGAACTACAGATGAGTGAAAAAGTCAGACTAATCACAATTGTAGAAAAGCTAATGGAAACTATTCTCAAGGAAAGGCTGGTAACATTTCTGGAAGATAATGATCTCCAGGACAGCAGACAACATGGGTGTGTCTCTGGCAGATCCTTCCAGATGAACCTGGTGGCTTTTTTTGATTAGGTGATGGGGGCACTGGATATGGGTCAGGCGGTGGACATCCTATACCTGGACTTTCGCAAGGTCTTTGAATCAGTGCCACCTGGTAGGCTGACCAGCAAACTGAGCAATCTGGGATCAGGGAAGAAACTGGTTTGATGGGTCAGGAGCTGGTTTCAGGATAGACAGAAGCAGGTAGTAGTGAAGGGTGAGGTATCTGAGCCCAGGGTGGTAACAAGTGGGGCCCACAGGGCTTGGTGCTGGGACCTCTGCTGTTTAATGTCTTCATTACTGGCATCACACAAGGGATAAAGAGTTAAGATCAGTTTCTTCACTGATGACACCAAGATCTGAGCAGAGGTTAACAGAAGAGAAGGTGGTACAGTACTCTAGGAGGATTTGGCAAAACTGGATGAATGGTCTAACACATGGCAACTTGATTTCAATGCAAAGAAGTGCAAAGTCAGGCACTTGGGAGCCAGGAACCCTGGAAACAGTTATTGGTTGGGTGGGAGTGCAGTTATCCAATTCAAAGGAGAGGGATCTGGGTATACTTGTGACAGGGGAAATGAAACACTCAGCCCAGTGCAGAAAGGCAGTGGGCAAAGGCCAATAGAATTCTGGGGTGCATCACAAGAGGAATTACCTCTAGGAGAGGGGAAGTCATCCTGCCCCAGTATAGGTCCCTGGTGAGGCTGCACTTGGAGTACTATGTGCAATACTGGCACCCCTACTTGAAAAAGGACATCAAGCTATTGGAGGGGGTACAGCACTGGGCAACACAAATGATCCTTGGATAGGGAGATGAACTTTATGAGGAGAGACTGAGAGAGCTCAATATGTATTCCCTGGAGGATGGAAGGGACAGAGGAGATATGACTGAGACATTCAAGTACCTGAAAGGGATGAACAGAGTAAGCGCCATGAGGAAGCCAATAGGCAAAGCACTGGGGTTATTGGTGGCTGGTAGGGTGAGAGAGAATTGGTTTTAAAGCAGCTTTTGTACAAGTTTTGTACTTTTCGCACTCTGTTTTGTATATGAGCTTTGTAATAAAGTCAGTACATTATTTTCATGTTAACAAGTCTTGCAACTCTTGATTTTATGGTATTTCAGTAGCTGCACTTACCAATTTGCTTCCTTTTTATGTTCGCTTGCGTGCATGCGCAAGGAACGTTTTGGGAGAGTAGCACACTTTGGAGGTGTGCCTCTCACTTTCAATGCACTGCTCCATTGAGCTGACGTGGCTGTCCTGCACCAGTGGGTGCTGGAGCTGTGTATGACAGTGGTGGTCTTCACTTCAAAGAAAACCACCGCTGTCATACACAGTGCTGGTAGGCCTCATGCCCTCCCAAAAAGCTTTGGTGCCACGCTGGGAGCCCACCCCAGTGTGGCAAACCTCCCGCATCATCTGCCGATAGGGGTGCCCAATCCTCTGTCAGCTCCACGGCCCCCCCAAGCCATCCTTCTGCCACGCTGGGAGCCCACCCCAGCGTGGCAAACGTCCCATGTAGTCTTTTTTTTCACCTGTAAAGCAAAACGGTCCCACGGTGCTTCTCCCAGTCCCCCTCCCACAACCCACACACACCCACTGCGCACCCAGCCTCCCCACAACCCCCTCACCCCATACTTACCTCCGGAGCTCAGTGCAATGATCTTCGGTGTACCAGGAACACGTTTGAACTCTTCAAAGCCGACCATGAACTGAGGAAATGCCGGTAAGCTGTATAATGGGCTAGATAGGGGGTATTCAACTTTATTGCATATCTCAGGCATTTTTTGGAATATTTGCACCAAATTTTCAACATGGGGTTTTTGGGACATCTTCTCATGAATGATGTCACTGTCATGGCATTATTAGGGCTCGAAGGGTGATTTTGCAGTCACTGCACAGTCTCTGCGTGAAATCACCCTTCAGGTCTGAATAACACCATGACAGTGACATCATTCATGAGAAGGGGTCCCAAAAATCCCATGTTGAAACTTTGGTGCAAAAATTCCAAACAATCACTGTTTTAAGAGCATACGTTGCGCAGTTCCTACGCAGACTCATAAGTTTGCAAATTTTCAATATTTTCACTCCAGATTTTCAACATTGCCATTTTACCACACCTCCTTATGAGCAGTACAGCTGTCATTTTTCACATCCTGCCCAAAATGTGTTTCCACCCATGTAGCACACAATGGCGCAGTCAGTGTGCAAAATCAATGTATGGGACACATTAAGAAAATCACGGTGACACTGTTCAATAGCAGAGGTCTTAAAATGGCTATGTTGAAAATTTGGTGAAAAAATTCCTAAAAATGACTGTCTTACGAGCATGCATTGGGCAGTTTCTATGAATGCTCGTAGGTTTGCAAATTTTCAATATTTCTACTCCAGATTTTCAACATTGCCATTTTACCACACCTTCTTATGAGTAGTACAGCTGTCATTTTTCACATCTCACCCAAAACGTGTTTCCGCCCATGTAGCACACAATGGCGTAGTCAGTGTGCAAAATCAATGTATGGGACACATTAAGAAAATCACGGTGACACTGTTCAATAGCAGAGGTCTTAAAATGGCTATGTTGAAAATTTGGTGAAAAAATTCCTAAAAATGACTGTCTTACGTGAGCATGCTGGGCAGTTTCTATGAATGCTCGAGGTTTGCAAATTTTCAATATTTCTACTCCAGATTTTCAACATTGCCATTTTACCACACCTTCTTATGAGTAGTACAGCTGTCATTTTCACATCTCACCCAAAACGTGTTTCCTCACCATGTAGCACACAATGGCGTAGTCATGTGCAAAATCAATGTATGGGACACATTAAGAAAATCACAGTGACACTGTTCATGAGCAGAGGTCTTAAAATGGCTATGTTGAAAATTTGGTGAAAAAATTCCTAAAATGACTGTTTTATGAGCGTGAGTTGCGCAGTTCTTATGCACGCTCTTACGTTTGAGAATTTTCAATATTTGCACTCCAGATTTTCAACATTGCCATTTTACCACACCTCCTCATGAGCAGTACAGCTGTCATTTTTCACATCCTGCCCAAAACGTGTTTCCGCCCATGTAGCGCACAATGGCGCAGTCGGTGTGCAAACTCAATGTATGGGACACATTAAGAAAATCACAGTGACACTGATCATGAGCAGAGGTCTTAAAATGGCTGTGTTGAAAATTTGGTGAAAAAAATTCCTAAAAATGACTGTTTTAGAAGTCTGCGTTGCGCAGTTGCTACGCACGCTCGTAAGTTTGCAAATTTTATTTATTTATTTATTTGTTTTTGTTAACCGGCTAAGGCACACTAGACAGCCAAGTGCCTATTTTCAGGTGCGACCTGGGAGGTTACAAGGTAGAGGCATACATATAACAGCGAGGGAGTCAGTTGCATACAGATGGTGCAAAACAGTTTAACAGGAGTTGTTTAGGCAGCTGAACGGGCATACATATAACAGTGAGGGAGTCAGTTACATACAGGTGGTGCAAAACAGCATTAACAGGAGTAGTTTAGGCAGCTGAACAGTACAGGTCATATTTAGCAAACACAGGAAAACAACAGACAATAACCTGGAAGGAAATAAGGAAGCAAGGCATTGTTAGAGTACTTTAGGACATGATACATATGAAAGTTGCAGTAAGGGACAGCTGAGGGGCATGTATTAGGTGGGCTAGGGAGAGGGCAGCTGGGACTATATTTTCACTCCAGATTTTCAACATTGCCATTTTACCACACCTCCTCATGAGCAGTACAGCTGTCATTTTTCCCATCCTGCCCAAAACATGTTTCCGCCCATGTAGCGCACAATGGAGCAGTCGATGTGTGAACTCAATGTATGGGACATATTAAGAAAATCACAGTGATACTGTTCATGAGCAGAGGTCTTAAAATGACTGTGTTGAAAATTTGGTGAAAAAATTCCTAAAAATGACTGTTTTATGAGTGTTCATTGCAGCTCTATACCGCTCATAAGTTTGTAATTTTCAATATTTTCACTCCACATTTTCAACATTGCCATTTTACCACACCTCCTTATGAGCAGTACAGCTGTCATTTTTCACATCCTGCCCAAAACGTGTTTCCGCCCATGTAGTGCACAATGGCGCAGTCGGTGTGCGAAATCAATGTATGGGACACAGTAAGAAAATCACAGTGACACTGTTCATTAGCAGAGGTTTTAAAATGACAATGCTGAAAATTTGGTGAAAAAATTCCTAAAAATGACTGTTTTACGAGCGTGTGTTGCACAGTTCCCAGGCACGCTCATAGGTTTGCGAATTTTCAATATTTCCACTCCAGATTTTCAACATTGGCATTTTACCACACCTTCTTATGAGGAGTACAGCTGTCATTTTCACATCCTGCCAAAACGAGGTTTCCCCTATGTAGTGCATAATGGGCGCAAGTTAGTGTGCGAATCACTGATGGGACACAGTAAGAAAATTACAGTGACATTGTTCATTAGCAGAGGTTTTAAAATGGCAATGTTGAAACTTTGGTGAAAAATTCCTAAAATGACTGTTTTACGTGCGTTGCACAGTTCCCACACACGCTCGTAGGTTTGCGACCTCAGAGTAACCCGAAATTACCCTTCATCAGGTGGGTCCTCCTCTTCCAAGGTGAAGGGGCCTGACCTCCTAGGCATTAGCTCTGAGTGCTGCTGCAGTCGGTTGTAACAGAGTCCTGAGGAGGTACTCGGTCCGGGGCGTCCTTCATCCTGGTGGGTGGAGACACCATGTTTCTTTTTTCCTCCTGTTTCCCCAATTCACGCTGCATCTGTGCTTCCCCTAGTCTCCACCAGGGAACACTACAGAGTGACGCCTGTCCCCCAGCCCACTTCAAGAGAGGAAAGCAGTCCTGTGGATGCTCCATCCAGCTCTTACCCCTGCCCACCCTCTGGTGCCCAAGTCCGTTCCCGGGTTGCTGGTGTGATGTGAGGTAATGCACCAGCACCTCAACCCTCTGCACCACCAGGCCAGCCCATGTGCATTTTTGACTGTTATGCTGCATTGCATGATGTGCATGTCCATCCTTTGACCATTGATCACTTACCACACAGTCTGATCTGGAACAGTTATGGTGTGCTAGGCTTGTTCCTAGCAAGTTTGGGAACTTGCTGTCTTGCAATGTATTTTTTTCCTTAACATAGTGTTGATACATAGAATAAATAAAACATGGTCAATGCAGGCTGACATTTAGCAGTGTGCACAGTGACAGCATTCTGTCAGTAGGAGTTATTACAAATTTGCCAAGTGTCAGTCTGCCCCGTGTTATCTCTTGATTTATATTAACTAGCTGCCCATTTGCCAGTGGAGGTTTTGTCTCACTGAATAGTATAAATCAGGCATGCTGGATATGAGAAGATTGCCACAAATAGCCCATATGAACATTCAAAGTGTCAGATACAAAATGGCTAAACTTGAAAGCTGGACTCAGCACTACAAGCCAGATGTCCTTTATTTAACTGAATCCTGACAAAAACCAGCCATACAATCTGATGAAGTTTCTCTTCCTGGTTACTCCTCCTACCGACAGGTCTGACCCAGCAAAAACAGAGGGGGGGGACTGATTTACAGTAGGGCATGGCTGGCAATCTGTGAACTACCCCAAAAAAATATTAGCCTTGACATTGATCACCTATTCATTTCAATCACCCTTGGCAATATCAAATAGCTGACTGTAGGGCGTATCTACCTGCCACCAAAACTAGCATCCACCTCCATCACCAAACTCTTCACAAGCCTTGACACCCTCCATCACAGTGACACCATACTATGTGGTGACTTCAGTCTTGACTGACTTGGCCCAAAAAATGCCCAATATCTGTCGGCAATATCTGATGTCAAGTTAGAACAACTAACCAAACAACCAACTAGACTTAATCTGAAATCTGGTAACCACATCGTACTCAACTGGATGTTGACTAGTAACAGGCCCTACATCAGGGCTGCAGGAGTTCTTCCTGATGCACTAAGTGATCACTCGCCAACCTTCTGTGTTTGGAGAAACAACTTCCCTCACCCTCCCTCGAAAACTGGCAAATCTCGAGACCTTACAAACATTAATACCTCTGAATTCCTACACGGACTTACTTCCATTGACTAGACCCCTATCACCATGCTCCCAGACATAAATAAGGCTCTAGAATACTTACTCAACACTTTCACCTCCATCCTTGACCTCCATGCCCCCTTCAATGTGAGAAGGGCCAAAGGCACTCGCTCCCCTGGCTTTCCCAGGAGCTATGGCTCCTAGTGCAGTCCAGGGACAAGGCTTGGTGATCCTATAAATAATCAGGACTCCTTATGGAGTGGAACTCCTTCTGGCAGCTGTAAAATGTCTGCAAAACTAAGTAAACAAATCAAAGCGGAGCTATCTATGATCCCTGCAAGACAGTAATCTTAGCAACCCCAAACACTTCTGGATGCAGATCAACAAACTCGTTAAGGGTCATGAACGAAATACCCCACAGACCATGATCCTGAAAGGCTAAGAACTATCCTCACCCAACAAGATCACTGCAGGAATAAATTTGTTCTTCACCGCCCTCAATATATACAAGATAGGTCTCCCAGATGCCTACCTACACTGCAACCCTCGGAAGACCCCCACCCCCTCTTTCTTATAAACCTCACCTAGTGCAAGGAAGTCCTAAAGCTCCAAATAGGGCTCAACCCTGACAGCTCCCCTGGCTTTGACACCCTGCCCCTACAATTCCTTAGGATTGGGGCTCTCACACTTGCTCAGCTGATTAATCGATCCTTCCTGACAAGTTCCATTCTAGACAAATGGAAACTGACCACAGTTGTACCTGTGCACAAAACAGGCCCAACTAACCTCCTTTAAAACTACAGACCCATATCCATTCTGTGTCCAATCACAAAAATCCAAGAAAGAATCCTTTATAACCAGCTGTACTCCTTCCTTGAACTAATGCCCTCACAATACACCAACACGGTTTCAGTAGATCTCACGGGACAGGGACTGCACTCCCGAGGGTCACAGCTGACATTTTTCACACCATGGATCATGGTAACGCCACTGGGGCAGTCTTCATTGACTTTGTTAACCATTCTCTCCTCATTTCCAAACTTCAATCCTAGGGTCTTGATGCCAACTCTCTTTCCTGGATCGTTAACTATTCATCTGACCATGTCCAATGTGTCAAATGGCAGGTGCCCTCTCCCCTCTATCTCCTATCATGGACGGGGTACCACAAGGATCTATCCTCGGGCCTTTACTTTTCTCAATCTGGCACTGACATCTCCACCATTCAAGCTGACCTGGAAAACGACTTCCAACATCTGAAAGGTTGGTTCAAATCAAACTTATTGGTACTGAACACAAAGAAAACCAAATCCATGCTGTTCCATTATACCTCCTTTGACTTAACCTTCCAGCTCCCTCTGGTTATCAACATCTTCTCAGCTCTACCACTCAAAGGGGTGGGATCTTTCAAATATCTGGGTATAACTCTTGACAATCACCTATCCTTTGACATACATGTAACTAATGTTATTAAAACTATAAATCAGAAGCTCGGCCTACTCCATCGAACTACCCCCTTCCTAACTCCCTGTGTGAGAAAAAACATTGCTGTGGCAACCCTCATCCCTTGTCTATTCTACGGTGAACCCATAATCCATTCAGTCAAGTCCTCTAATCTGGCCAAACTCAAACAGTCCTACAACAGGATTGTTTGTTTCACTGCTGGTGCACCTGGTTGGACTCATCACTGTGATGTACTGAGGTCCCTGAGCTGGCCGTCTGAGCCCAAATTAGACTGCCTGGTGTTATACACTACCTTGAAATTCACTCACCTCCCATTCTCATCCATCCTATCTGGTCTACTCACTCTAGAGACCTTCCTGAGGACCCTCCACCACTCCCACCTCCCACTCCTTAACCTTCCCAAAGCTCACCTTGTTGTTGGCAGGCAGTCCTTTGCTCTCTCCGTACTGCAAAAATGGAATACTCTGCCACCTAGTCTACTCTTATGTATGTCTCTTCCCCAGTGTAAGAGAAGCTTCAAGGAAATCTTCTTTCCCCTCCAATCTGTAGTAGCATTTGCACTTAATCCCTTCTGTTTTTCTCTGTGTACTCTCCTCCCTCCACTGCCCTTAATGGCCATCCATTCTCTTCCCTAACCCTTTCTGTTATCCTTGACCTTCCCTCCATCTCTCCCACACCCCTCCTGACATGCTAATCTTCCCCTAACCCTTTCTGTTATCCTTGACCTTCCCTCCATCTCTCCCACACCCCTTCTGACACGCTAATCTTCCCCTAACCCTTTCTCTCCCTGTTGTCTCTTCCCCTAGTTATACTTTGTAATCTCTCTCTTTCCACTCATATCATGTCAATGTAATATTGTACAGTACTGAGTACTTGTATTGTGTGCTAGCCTGTAATGAACCAGCTCACCTGATGCAGCACTATGGTCTCATGCACCTTCATCGACTCTCGATACAAGCCACTGGACCCCTCAGAAACTGCACTGGAATCATCATCCAATGATGGAATAATAGATGTTCTCTCTCTGCATACCTTTTACTGACTGTATATATACACTGTCAGATGTTTCTCATTTCTCCTTAGGTTTTTACCATCTGTATCCTAAACTATAATGTATAGACTTGTGGAATTGTTTCTATTTCCGGGGTTGCCCCTGAAAAAGGGATATGTCTGTCTCAGTGGGCCTACCTGGCTATTAAAATTCAACTAAAATAAAAATAAAATAAATAAAAAATAAATGTTCTTTTTGTACGAAATGACCATCTAGGCAAAAGAGACCTCTAAATATGTATATATAGATGTCTATACAGTATGCATATATATCTATATATATATCTACATATATATATTCACAGCAAAAAAACTCTGTTTAATGCATCAGTTAGGGTTGTTCCACAGTGACAAAAGTGAGGAAATTCAGTGTTAAGGTTCCCACCGACCTTGCACCCCACCCTCACCCTGCCCCCACCAACAGGCATCAGGGTGTGCATTGGAGTAGTCGGTCCTAACTCTCACCCCATCCCATGTGTAAACAAGCTGAGGTAGTGCAGTATAGGATTATGGGGTGAGAGTTAGGAACCCTAACATTGAATTTCCTCACTTTTGTCGCTGTGGAACAACCCTAATTGATGCATTAAACTGAGTTTTTGCTATGAATTTTCCTTCTTTTTGAGAATGAGCATTATAAATAGTGAATGGAATGTGATTTTTTTGTCACATAGTAACGGTAACGCAAATGCAAGCACAAATGGTAACACACATGGTGATGAAAACGTAAATGATAACGCAAATGGTAAGAGAAACACAAGCACAAACATTAATGAAAGCAGAAATGGTAACACAAATGGTAACGTAAATGCTAAAGGCAACAGAAACACAAACGTTAATGAAAAAAGTAATGCAAATGCTTATGCCAGCGGAAAAGCAAACGGTAAGAAAAATGCAAATGGTAACACAAACACAAACAGAAATGCAAATGGTAAAGGCAACTGTGCCACAGAAGGAAACAGTAATGCAATCGACAATGGAAATGCAACTGAAAATGCAAATGCTAAGGCCAACAGAAACGCAAACGGTGAGGAAGATGCAAACAGTAATGGCAACGCAATCGGAAATGCAAACAGGTACAGTAACAGCAACAATGATGCCAAATCAAACAGTCAAACAAATGGAAATGCAAATGCAAGCACGTATGGAAATGCAAATGGTAACATGCACAGTCACGGTACCGCAATTGGAAATGCAAATGCTAACTGTAACACCAACAATAATGGCAAAGGAAAGACAAACGCAAATGGAAGCACGTAAGCAAACACAAATGGTAATGCACATGGTGATGCAAAATGAAATGCAAACAGAAACAGTAATGGAAAAGCAAATGGTAACAGTAACGCAAATGCAACCGCAAACAAAAACGCAAATGGCAACGCACACGGTGGCATAGACGGGAACGCTAACGCAAATGGTTATGGAAACGCAAGTGGAAACACTAACTGTAACAGTAAGTAAAACTCACACCCTTTTTTCCCCAAAAGCTGCAATGACAAACACAGTGTATACAAAGAATGTATTCATAATAATGGGCCTCGGAGCAGAAAATGAACAATTGGAATACTAAATTGCTTATATCTCAGGAACCGTATGATGTAGAAAAAAAAATTTAAATTTTGTATAATTTATGACTTTCCGGGCTAGTTTTGCACTTAGCTCTCTACCAAGGGGCTAAGCATTTTTCTGACAAAAAGTCCGTATCTCGAAGCGTTTCCGAGATATGGGTCCCGAAAGGTGCGGCGGATGCCGTAATGTTAGCCTATGGGAAAAAGTTTCAACTTCGGAGTGCCATAACTTTGCAGCCCTCTAATATTTTGTCACCAAACTACACAAGGCACATCTCTGGGATCTTGGCTTTCTTCCCTCCAAATTTCAGCCCAAAACACCAAACTGTTCTTTTGCAGGAGGGTAGCAATGATTTCTTATTCTTTTAGGCATACTGTCGCAAAATAGTGTCACAAATCACGACACTTTTGCAAAAAAAATCACGAAAGTGTCACAGGTACAACACTACTTTGTGACACTACAGTTTACAAAAATTTCAAAAATATATTTCTGGGGTATTTAACCCCCAAAAAATACATGACTAGCATCCTCAGGACCTGACTAGGTAAACACAAAAAGAATTGTGTCCCTAGAGGGTCCCAATTTTAAATGACAAGCATTTCTGTGACTAGTAACTGAAAACAAAATGGCAGATTTGCGACACTACAGGGGTCATCTGCGACATTAAAATCTGCATTTGCGACACTGTAGAACTTTTTGTTAACTTTTCCCATTGATTATAATGGGAAACTTGTTCTTTGAATAACTTTTGAACTGTTTAACATTTTTTCACGAAATCTTCAAAAGGCTCATCGGGGACCCTGAGCATGCTAGCCATGTCTTTTTTGGGGGGTTAAACACCCCAGAAATGTGTTTTTGAAATTTTTGTAAAAAACAGTGTCGCAAAGTAGTGTCGCAATCAAGACACTTTTGTGATTTCATTTGCGAAAGTGTCGTGATTTGCGACACTATTTTGTGACACTATGCCCATACTAACAGGAATTCTTTGCCTCCCTGCTGCAAAACAACAGTTTGGTCTTTTGGGATGAAATTTGGAAGGAAGAAAGCCAACATCCCACAGATGTGCCTTTTCATAGTTTGGTGACAAAATATTGCATGAATGAAAAGTTACGGTGCTCCGAAGTTGATGCTTTCTCCCTTAGACTAACATGGTGGTGTCTGCAATACAGCAACAAAAGTGAGGAAATTTGATGTTAGGGTTCCCACCCCATCCCCACCCTGCCCCCACCAACAGGCATCAGGATGTGCATTGGGGTCATCAGTCCTAATTCTCACTCCAGTCTCTTATTCTGTACCACCTCAGCTTGTTTGCACATGGGATGGGGTGAGAGTTAGGACGGATGACCCCAACGCACACCTCAATGCCTGTTGGTGGGGGTGGGGTGCAAAGGGGTGGGAACCCTAAAATTAAATTTCACTTATGTCACTTTGGAACAACCTTAACCTGATGCATTAAACAGAGTTGTGTGCCATGAATATACATACATATATATATATATATGTGTGTATATATATATATATATATATATATATATATATATATATAAGCAACAGTTGGGTTAAAGTGACAAAAGTAGGAGAATGTGGCATTAGATTTTCCACTCCTAACACCCCAGCCCCACTCTGCTCAGATAAAGAGGGATTGGAGGGTGGCAAAGGCGTCTCCAGTAGAGGCATACGAAAATAAACTTCTGTCAGTGGAATTTCCACAGAAGGCAGATTTTCACTTCTGCTAAAGTGCAGAAATCAAATTAGCAACTTTCACAGAAATTCTGACTTAGTACTGTGGAAAAAATGATAAATTGTGGATTATTGCATTAAACTGCAGAGAAAAATGTCAGCATAACTGATCATTGAACTGCAAAATAATTCCATGTACTGAGGAATAATTCATTAAACTGCAGAAAAAAAAATCCTCAGAAAAGTTATTCTGCAGTTCATGTGCATTATTCCACAGTTCAGTCAAAAACTTTCACAGAACAATGCAAAAATCCACCAAACACATTAGGAAGATTCCAATCTTGCCAATGGCAGAAGTTCAGGAAATTCTGCGAAATTTCCAAATTTCTGTGAAAGTTCAGCAAAAGCAGAATCTGCATCTTTCGACCACCTCTACTCTCCAGCTCTAACACTCACCCCATTCTCCTATGCTATGCCCACCCACCTTATTTTCTAATGGAATGTGGTGAGCTTTAGAGCTGGGCACTCCAATGCCACTCTCCGAGCCCTCTTCATCTGTGCAGTGTGGGGGTTGGGTGTTAGGGTTGGAACCCCTAATGCCACATTTTCCTAGTTTTGTTGCTTTAACCCTGACTGATGCATTAAGTCAGTTTTTTACAATTTATTTCCTTGCTTTTTGAGATAGTAAACTGTTGCTATTGTTAGCCAGTTGTTACCTTGTCTGAAGACATGCACTTTTTATTGCCACCTATTTCCCCAAGCGGACAGATGAATAGGGATGGAAGACCCTCCAAAGATTCTGAGGTTCTAAAAGGTTCTGCTAAGCAAATGAAGGTTCAGATCCTTAGCCAAACCTTATCAAAGCCTTTTATACCCTTTATTGTTTTATGGTAACTGTATGTTAAAAAATCATTTTAAACTGTTTTTAATCAACGTATGTGTAGAAAAAAACAATTAAGCCACTGTTTAGTAGTAATGAACAGCATGATTAGTGAAATGTGATGAGAAGGAGTGACTGATGTGACTGTGGATGAGCTTACTGGAAGTACCAGTGCTGTAATATGTACAACTGCCACAGACCTTTAAGGTGATGATGATGATGATGATGAATTTGCCCAAAGGCAGGCAAGTCACAGAACTCTGACCAGCCCTTATAGCTTAGTAGTTAAACCACAAGTGTGAACCATGAAACTCTGACAGCTACCCACCACATACTGTCTGTGAGATAGCTTTGCCAAAATGCAGGTAACTCCCTAATATGTTATCACATACATGTATATATATTTTTTTTTCCCAGTTGTTTAACCGGGTATAGCACACTAAGCTGAAAGTTTTTTTTTACAGGAGCGACCTGGGAGCACAAGGAGGTTAAGTGACTTGCTCAAGATCACACAGTATGCAAGTGGAAGCTGTGAGATTCAAACCCCAGTCTGGTCTGCTAGATATCACCAGATTTGCAGCTTAGAGTCTTAGACCACTGCACTATACTGCCTGCCAATTATCACCTACATCATCACATATATCATCACATACATAGTGAATATACACTTATTTTCTAGTTATCTTTCCCGGGGGTAGTTTAATTCCATGGGGGTTTTATGCATATTCTTTAGACTGTTTCTGCACATATAGTTAATTGATTATATACTGACTCATTACAGTGCAGCCCACTTATAACAGAAGTGGATAAGCTGGAATTTCAGTTATACCATGCGGTATCTAAATGGCAAAAGCCGCTACCATTGAGGCCAATGAAAAAGTTCATTTTATTGCAACTTATGCAGCCCACTTATGCCGATTGGCAGCTGCTCTTTAAGCTCCTTTTAAACAGCTATTTCCTGCCTGTCACTGCTGCAAACGAGGTTACTTTTGGTTACTAATTATGCCAATTACTGCAACTCTAAGCATAAAGAATATGAAATAGTACCCCTAAAGTTACACCTCCCCTCCACGGAATGCATTACTATTATAGGTGGTTACAGGCCCCCTAACAGAGGAACTGATATCTTCAATGTCCTGAAACCATTAACTACCTCTGCCAACTCCAAAGTTTTAATCTTAGGAGATCTTAACATGGATTGGCTCTCACACAAATCGCACACTCTCAAATCCCTCTGCGATGAACTTGGCCTCACCCAACTAGTGTCTGAACCTACTAGAATTAACAAGGTAAACACAGCGAATAGCTCTGTTCTGGATCTTATTCTATCTACACATCCTCACAAAATCCTCCATTTGGCAGAATTTCATAATGTTATGAGTGACCATGGAATTGTAGTCTGTACAAGGTCACAAGCAAAAACCCGTCATCAGCCTAAGCTCTTAACCAAACGATCTTTCAGAAAATTCCACAAACCTAATTTCCTAAATGACCTTAGCAAGGTTAGGTGGCAGGATCTATACCTCGCTAAAACACCGGATGAGGCGGTCAAGGCCCTAAATGATAATCTTAACTATATAGCAAATAAACACGTGCCAGTCATCAAAGTCAGGACATGGAACATCTCACACCCATGGTTCTCACCTGAGCTCAAGAACACTCTCTTTATGTGTAATAAGCTATGAGCAAAGGCTAGACATACTAAGAGTATGGTGGATTGGCAGGCCTTTAGAACCACCAGGGATGCCAGCATCAAGTGTATTCATTCTGCCAAAGCCAACTTCTATGTTACTACACTAGAACAGGCTAAAGGGGACTCCCAGAAAATCTGGAAGACCTTTAAGTCCATCAAAGTGTGACCGGTGGCCCCACCTCTACCAACCAAGATCATAAAAAATGATATGATTGTGGAAAACAGAAGCCAAATCCTCGAAGAATTCAACTCCAACTTGGTCCCTGCTGGGCTAGCCTTGAACTCATCCCCTTATGCTGCGTGTGTAAATAGACAGGTTAACTCGAACCCCACTCCCTCAGCAACAGCCTGTCCTTTTCAGCTTCTCCCTACTAGCTTCAAAGAAGTAGAAGATGCCCTTATGAATCTAGACATCAAGAAAAGTACAGGGGATGATGGAATCGAACCGCTTTTCCTAAAACTCGGGTACCATCACCTCACTGCCCCTATCCTCCATATCTTCAACCTTTTGGTTTCATCCTCCAATGTCCCTTCATGCTGGAAATTAGCCCACATCCTACCACTATTTAAATCGGGAGACCCATATGATTTAAATAATTACAGACCTATCTCGAGTCTACCTGTCCTCTCTAAAGTTTTCAAAAAGCTGATTTATGCACAACTAAAACAGCACATGGAAACCTTCTCACTCCTGAACCCAGTCAAATCTGGCTTCCACTCTAACCACAATACCATTACTGCTTTGGCTAAAGTAACTGACGACTGTCTCTCCACTATGGACTCGAAGAAGACCATGGGTGCTGTCTTTCTAGACCTTAGCAAAGCATTCAACACCATAGACCACTCCCTAATCGAAAGCAGCCTTGCCAATATAGGTGCCACTCCACCCACCATCCTGTGGTTTAGTAGTTACCTTTCCGGAAGGATGCAAAAAAAATCAAAGCCGGTGGCACGATCTCCTCCCCACTACCAATCACTAGAGGAGTCCCGCAAGGTTCCATTTTAGGTAACATCCTTTTCTCTCTATACATTAATGACCTTGACAGTCACATTTAATTAAATCAAAACTCCACTTCTTCGCTGATGATACAATTTTTTATACATCAGACACATCCCTATCTGAGGTCAGGGATGTCCTCCAAGCCGACTTTGCTCCACTTGAGTCCAAGCTCATTAATGCCAGACTTCTTCTGAATGCCAAGAAAACCAAAGCTATGATCTTCTCCTCCAATACATCACCCTTCATATCTACCTCCCTGCTGAATGATTTTATAGTTACCTCCCTAGGTGAGCTACTGGAAGTCACCCTGAAATTTAAATAGCTCAGATTCTGGATAAACAGTAAGCTCACCTTTATGGAACACCTGGATGACCTTGCTAGAAGACTAAACATATAGTTAGGCTTTCTGTTCCGCAACAGGTCACTCTTCCCACTCGAAATTAGAGCTAGACTTGTACAGGCCACATTCCTCTCACTACTAGACTACAGGGATCTAATTTATACCTCATTTTCAACTTCAACTCTAAATAAATTGGACGTCCTTTATCACCGTGCCCTGCGCTTCATTACAAACTCCCCATTACGGGCACATCACTGCGACCTGTACTTACCCATAGGTTGGACATCCCTCACTACCAGACATATTCTCCATGCTGGTACCAGGACCCTAAAACTGCTACTCAACAAACTTTCTAGCTATCTAACTTCCATTATCCAAACCTGCCACAGTACTTACTCACTCAGGAAGTTAGACTTTATCTCACTGAATGTCCCAAAAACTCCTCGCACCTCTTTTGGCAAGTGCACCTTCTCCGTCACCCTCCCTGCCATCTGGAATCAGCTACAATTGACCGTGAAACTACCTAAATTAGTATCTGTCAGCCTCTTTAAAAAGCTGACTAATGAAAAAATAAAATATGTCTGTAGCTGTCGCTAAAACTTGTTCTGCTAAGACTTGTCAAGCCTTCTGGTCCATAATAACAGCACCAGCATGTTATGTAAGAGCGTGATGACCTTTTTCAGGTGATATGGAGCACTACTAGTACAAAAGTACAGGATTGGCAGTTAATTTCTGTAGTGTGCAGTTTCTATACGTAATATTCGTCTTGTTTGTATTTATGTACCAGGACCTCCTTGTGAATGAGCTTGTTCAATTGAGTTTTTTTTCCCTGCAATAAACTTGAAATTAACAGGTACTGTTTGTAACATAACAACGGACAGGTGTCAATTGCACTGTTAAATGTTTTTATTGTTTGTGTTCTGCTTTTCACTCGGTTATGCCTTCTACTTTGTCCTTCCAGCATGCCACCGAAGTGGAATCCACTTTCCATCCCACGGAAAGTAGAAATTTAAATGTAATTGACACCATGCCAATGCTTACGCTGTGAGATCTCTCTCTTCACTTTGCCATGCCCAAGTCAACAATTTCCAGTCTAAGGTGGGACAGTGAAAAGATCTTTGAAGCTTGGCATAGAATCAAAATCCAGATCATAAAAAGAAGCTCAAAGGTGAAGACATTGAAATTGAAGAGTCACTGTTATGCTGGTGTGCTAACACAAGAGGCAGGGATGCCCTTATCAGTGGCCACTTTTGTTGGAGAAAGCCTCGCAGATTGCAACTGTACTGGGTAAGACAGACTTTGTTACCTCCATGGGCTGGCTACACCGGTGGAAAACCCACCATAACATCAGCTTATGCATGCCCATGGAGAAAAACAAAGTGCTGATGTTGCCAGTGCAGATAAGTGGTGGTCAGATGTGCTGATGGGGGTGCTTGCAGATATGCACCAGCAGACATCTACAACTGCGATGAAACTAGCTTCTTTTTTCATTACGTTGGATCCAGCACACTCACTTTTAAAAGTGAGCTCCCCCAAGGATGGAAGAAGGACAAAGAAAGACTGAGCATCCTCTGACTGGGGCTGACAAATTGTCCCTTGTTGCCATAGGCAAGATGGTACAGCTACGCTGCTTTCATGGTGTTCTCCACCTTCCTGTTCATTGCCGAGTAAACCAGTCAGCCTGGATGACAGCTGACTTGTTCACTGAGTGGCGCAAAATGTGGGACAGGGAACTGAGGTCCCAAAAAATTCTGCTGATCCTTGATAATGTTTCAGGCCATCCACATGTCCCTGGACTGTGACTCATCAAGCTCCTGTTTTTACCACCCAATACAATGTGCCTTTTTCAGTCACTAGATCAAGGGATAATCTACTCCTTCAAACAACAGTATGTATGCGCCATGCAGTCTAAGATTGTGGAGATCCTGGACGACACCGACCTATCAGCAGCAGAGTGCACAAAAAGAATGAACCTGCTTGATTCAGTTCACATGATGCACACAGCCTGTAAGTCTGTGTCACAGCAAACCATCATTCGCTGTTTCATCAAGGCATGTTTCTACCATCCCACTGCTCTCATGCCTGACCCTGACTTGGAACTTGAGCCAGAATCTGAAGAACAAACTGCACTGCCGGGACTTATGTAGGATGAGTTCCAAGCACCGTGCCACCTTGGAGACAATGTCACCTTAGAGCCCGAAGAGGATGACATAAAAGCGGCTGTGTCCTCCCTCACCCTTAGAGCAGCAGGTGAAGATGATGATGGAGTTGCTGAAGAAACAGAGGATGAGCCTACTGTCAGCAACCATGATGTTCGGAGTGCTCTCTTGACATTGCAGAGAGCCATGGAACAATGAGAAGACATTGCCCCGACTGGTCCATGCTTCAATACACCGAGAAGCAATGGGAAAAGTATGGTATTATGAAGACATGCCAAGCTAGCAACAAAGTCTATTTCTTCCAGGGCAACAAATAACAAAAAAAAAAAAAATTCCCCACATTTACACAAGTCCCACAAGCACTTTCACATTTCTGTTCCTGAATCAAGCACAAGCACTATCAAAAAACCAAAAACTACAAAACAAAAAAAACCACAAAAAAATCACAAAAACCAACACCAACTGCATTAAACAATGTAACTGCTAATACAGTGCAGTCCGCAAATTGCAAATTAAGTCATAGTTTCAGTCAATAAAGATAAAGTGGACACCTGCTATATCGGAAAAATTGATATGCATGGAGGTGTCCGCCATAAGAGGGCTGCACTGTATTGAACTTGAACATTTTAAAATGCATGAACTCATTTTCTAGGTGATCCTTGAGAGATTAATTTTTTTATTATTTTTTTTTATTTGGCAATAATATTTACAATTGATATTATCTTGTTAAAAATATTGTTAAAACACTCTAGGTTTTAATGTTTATTGAGTGTGTTAATTGGTTGAAAGTATAGTTTAGAAAATATCTCCCGATAAGTTTAATTCTGTATGAATGTTTTAAATAGTTGTTCATACAAGGTACTTTTGTCTTATTCACCTCTTATTACCATACATATATTTCAATGGTACAGTTTTTTGATCATACTATACTATCAAGTTTTAACTTGGACATATGTGGTATTAAATCTAAAGGTCTTGCATTTAATTTTCAAGGTATTCTCCCTAACATACACATTCATGAATAATTTCAATTACTGGCGTTGCCTGCTTGAATGTTCAGCTTTGACCTTGAAAAGATTCTCAGTAATAGCAAGTTAAAGGGATGCTAGTCATTCCATTTAATTTTGTGATTGCCAGCCCGGTGGCACTGAGGGTTGAGGCATTGGATGCCACACCTTGCGCTATGCTGGTGACCCCGGTTCATAAGTGAGCTCAGGTGCCGGGGGTCAGTGGGGCAGGATTGAGGATTGAGTGCCCTTGTGGTGCTTTCCTCCTTGGGGAGGGAGGGGTTGGATGGGATGGGATGGCGTGGCATGCCAGTGACCCCCCAGTGGAGACTAGGGGGGCACTGCAGCAAGCCAGGCAGCATGTGATTAGCATGGCCGATACAGACAGGGTTGCCTTGCACCAGAGCATCAGGGCATGTGCCATGCATGGGGAGAGCTCAACATCTAGAAACCCCCTTCTCCAGCTGGACCTTGGCCATTACTAAAGAACAATAAAATACCCTCACTATTACATAATGCCTGTCTGTGTGGAACACTTTTATAGCTGTGCCTTGAAACTGTTTATCTTACAAGCATGAAACTAAAATAGAAAAATAAAAAAAACAGAAAAAGACCTAAAGAGTCTATCTGGTCTGTCTGAAGATAAAGATCTGAAGAGTGTATCTAGTCTGTCCCACGTCTACACCCTCAGAAACTGAATTATTTCCCTGATACTCACCTTTATTTGCTACAGTATCCTGCACTATAAGTGGGGGTGTGCAAACAATAAATTCTGCCAGTGGAATTTCGGCGAAAGTACGAATTTTGCTTCTGCAAATGTTCAGAAATTATTTTTCCAACTTTTGTGGAAATTCCACCTTAAAACTGTAGAATAAATATAGAAACTGTGGGTTAATTTATTAAACTGCAGGAAAAATATCCACATAAAGGATCACTGCCAGTGGTCAGTTCTGGGGCTTTTTTAACTGCAGTTTAATTAGTTAATCCACCCCCAACTGATCAGGGGTCCCAGTAAATAAATAAATACCTCCAATCTCTCCCTTGCACCCTCCCAGTTTCTATTGCCCCCCCATGCATGGCCCTCCAAAACATGTTATTTCCCCAATGTCTAGAGGACCCCTTCCCTATCCTGGATTCCTTAATCCACAAAAAAACAGCCAGCAGTCCACTGATTCATCCTACTCTATTCCTAGTATTCCCTGGTGTTTAGTAGACCTCCCCATCGCAGATCCCTTATAAAAAAATAACCCCAATTCCCTGGTGTCTAGTGGACCCCCTGACAGTTCATCTGCCACCACCACGCTTCCCCCCACCCTGACCTGAATGGGTCACCAGTGCAGCCCTCCTCTCTTCTCCACTACCAGTGTCCCACTGAATTGTCAATGAACAACTGCATGGTTGTACAAGCAGGCACTCATTCACTGACAGTCGATTAAACTGTGGATAGAATAAATTCAGCAGTTTACATGCACTTTTCTGCAGTTCACAAAAAAAGTCCATATAACTCGGTGAAAATCCAGAGAAGATCCCATTTTTGCCAATGGCCAAAATTTCAAAATTTCCACGAAATTTCTGAAATTTCATGGAAGTTCTGCAAAAGCTGAATTTGCAACTTTCGCCCACCCCGATTGTAAGTCTAATTAATTATTCATGAGCCTAATGAGGCTCCTGATTGGCTACTGGATGTGTCTTTAATGTCTTGGAAATGACCAATCCAGCTGCCAACTGCCGATGTGCGATACTCATGACTCACGTCACGCTACTTTAAAGCTGAACTACAGTAAAAATAATGTGGAAAAAAGAAAGTTGCTATTGGGATTAGACTTATAATCACAATAACAACCTCAAAGCTGGTAATTTCCTTGGATTAATGACCAGCTGGAGGGAGGTGGCCCTCAGCTGCCCTTCAGGCCACCCATCCCCAATCAGTCGTTAATTCTTCAGAATTGACTGGGTTCTTGATTTTTATTGCTTAATTTTAACTTCTATAAATGCATCCCAATCACTCTCAAAAATCCCATTTCTTTCCTCCTTCTGTCACATAAATGTATATAATAGCTGCAACAATTCAAGCAACCTTTCATTTTGTTTTGTTTGCCCAAAAATACCACTAATATTTGCTGCTATGCTGACAAAGTACCAAAGAGTATTTCAGTTCAGAATCAAAATGGATAGACAATGTATTTTCTGCCCTTCCAAATGCCAGTATTTAATGTCCATCACAGCAGACACTGTTACTAACCAATAGGAATAGTAATGTCCCATTGAATGTTCATCATGGCAGACACATTTACTAACCAACAGGAAGAGCAATATCTGCATTGAATGTCCAACATAGCAGACACTATTACTAACCAATAGGAAGAGTAATATCTACACTGATTGTCCAAGATAGTGGACACTGATACTAACCAATAGGAAGGAGTAATACCTGTAACTGAATGTTTATCATAGCAGCCACTGTTACTAACCAATAGGAAGAGTAATATCTACATTGATTGTCCAAGATAGTGGACACTGATACTAACCAATAGGAAGGAGTAATACCTGTACTGAATGTTTATCATAGCAGACACTTTTATTAACTAATATGATGAGTAATGCTTCTTCTGAATGTCCACCATAGTGTAAAATATTATAACCAGTAGGAAAAATAATGTCTGCAACGAATGCCTATCATAGCTGACACTGTTACTAACCAATAAGAAGAGTAATGACTACACTGAATGCCCATCATGGTGGATGCCATTTCCAACCAGTAGGAAGAGTAATGCCTGCTCAGGATGCTGATTATAGCATACATTGTTACTAACCGGTATGAAGAGTAATGCTTGCTCAGGATACTGATTATAGCATACATTGTTACTAATCAGTAGGAAGAGTAATACCTGGTCAGGATGCCAGTTATAGCACACATTGTTACTAACCAGTAGGAAGAGTAATGCCTGCTCAGGATACTGATTATAGCATACATTGTTACTAATCGGTAGGAAGAGTAATGCCTGCTCAGGATACTGATTATAGCATACATTGTTACTAATCAGTAGGAAGAGTAATCCCTGCTCAGGATGCCAGTTATAGCACACATTGTTACTAACCAGTAGGAAGAGTAATGCCTGCTCAGGATGCTGATTATAGCATACATTGTTACTAATCAGTAGGAAGAGTAATACCTGCATTAAATGTCCATCATAGTGGGCACTGTTTCTAACTGACAGGAAGAGTAATGTCTGCATAGACTGGCCATTGTTGTGGACACCGTTACTAAATAGTAAGAAGAGAAATGCCTTACGTTCTGCAGTAGATTGGATTTGGCCTGTCTGTGAACTCTATTTCTGTGAAAATGCCATTAAAGTGAAGATGAATAATTCCACCAATGATGATGTCTCCATCCTTGCGGATTCCTTTTTCTGCCACAGTCTGTAGCTTACAGGCCTTCTGAGAGCTCAGTGCAGGAGCTGAGGATAACAGCATAATCAGCAGCAGAATCCAAACCATCATATTAAATATTTAGTGAGATCAGAGCCTTCAGTTGACTCTTGTGGCACTGCAAGGATAGGAAGGTAAGCTGTGTTATCCACATCCTTTATACAGATGCATCAAAATTCAGGAAAATGAATAATATTTCCAACATTTACTGAACAAAGGGACATGTTTATCAGTTTAGAATCTGATAAGGAAAACAATTCATCATTCAAACAAAAATATGCAGAATCGTATCATTCCATTATGTCATGCAATATGTTTCTTATCAAAGTCCAGTTATTTTAGCAATAAAAAATCTTGACTAGGTGTAGGGGAAGTGAAAAAATGCCACAATTTGCATAGTGCATAGCTTTATCACATAGATACATAGATACATAGACAGTGTCGGCAGATAAGGGCCAATGGCCCACCCAGTCTGCCCATTTGAGCTTGTAAGTTCAGTTTGTTTTCCTAGAAGTCTGTTGCCCCTTACCCCTGATCTCCAGAATTCCTTTAAGTCTATCCCATGCATTCTTAAATCCCGTGATTGTTTCAGCCCCCACCACTTCCTCTGGCAGGGTGTTCCACTTTGTCCACCACCCGTTCTGTGAAGAAATTCTTTCTCATGTTTCCTCTGACTCGTCCTCCCTCCAACTTCATCTCATGCCTCTAGTCCTGGAACATCTTTTTCACTTAAAATTGTGTTTTCCTGCACCCTGTTCCTCCCTGTAAGATACTTGCATGTCTCTATCATATCCCCTCTCTCCCTCCTCTCCTCCAGGGAGTACATGTTCAGTTCCTTCAACCTGTCTTCATAGGACTTGTGATGCAATCCATGCACCATCTTTGTTGCCCTTCTCTGAACCTTCTCTACCCTGCCTATGTCCTTACATAGGTATGGTCTCCAGAACTGTACACTGTACTCCAGGTGGGGTCTCACTCATGTCTTGTATAGCGGAATTATGATCTCCCTTTTCCTGCTGGAGATGCCCCTGCCTATACATCCCAGCATCCTATTTGCTTTACCTGCTGCCTTGTCACACTGCTTCCCTACCTTGAGGTCATCAGAGATGATAACCCCAAGATCCCTTCCTGCTTGGTGCATGCTATATCCTCACCCCCAACTGATATATTGTGTCAGGGTTTTATGCCCCATATGCATTATCTTGCACTTCTTTGCATTGAATTTCAACTGCCAAACCCCTGACCATTCTTCAGGTTTCTGCAGGTCGCTTCTCATTCTGTCTACACCCTCTGGTGTGTCTACTCCATTACAGAGCTTTGTGTCATCAGCGAACAGTGAAATTCTGCCTTATAGGTCCTGCGCCATGTCACTGATGAAGATGTTGAATAGGACAGGTCCCAGCACTGACCCCTGTGGTACCCCACTGGTCACTCTTCCCTCTGTGTAGTGACAGCCATTTACCACCATCCTCTGTGTCCTGCCACCCAGCCAGTTACCTACCCACCACACTACTGTCCTGCCCACACCCATATTCCCCAGTTTGTGTAATAGTCTTCTATGTGGCACAGTGTCAAAGGCCTTGATGAAGTCCAGATAGGCCATGTCCACTGCCCTCCCCTGATCCACCTCCCTTGTCACCCAGTCAAAACATTCAATGAGGTTGGTCTGACATGACCTCCCCCTGGTGAAACTATGCTGCCTTGGGTCCTGTAGTCCATTGACAACCAGATGTTCCACCAATCTCTCCTTCAGTAGTGCTTCCATGATCTTCCCCACTACCAAGGTGAGGCTGACTGGTCTGTAATGCCTTGCTTCCTCTTTGTTCCCACTTTTGTATAAGGGGACTACATCTGCTGTCCTACAGTCTTTGGGTACCTTCCCTGTTTCCAGTGATCGGCTAAACAGGATAGCCAGAAGTTCAGCCACCACTCTCTTAGTTCTTTAAGGATCCTGGGGTGCACCCCATCTGGCCCCATTGCTTTATCAACTCTTATTACTTCCAGTTTCTTTAGGACCCTTTCTCGTGTAAAGGGACTTGTGTCCATTTCTGCACCATTCTCACCCCTTGTACTCCCTTCAGACTCATTACCCTCCTCTTCCTCAGTAAAGACTGAGCAGAAATACCTGTTCAATATGTCAGCTTTACTGTTGTCATCCTCCACGTGGCCCCCATCCTTCCCCTTCAGTCTCACTATCCCTCCCTTTGTCTTTCTTTTTTCACTTATGTACCTGTAAAAGGTTTTGTCCCCTCTACCCACTGATTTTGCAATGTGTTCTTCTGTCTGAGCTTTGGCTTCCCTTACTGATTGTATCACCAGACCGGGTCCTTTGAAATTAGCCCTCAAAGGCCACATACTTTCCATCCACCACTGCCTATGCACTGGCCAAAATGGGCTACGACTCAACACCAATAACACCTGGCTATCGAGCTCTTGCCAGATCGGCCAGGTCCTGTCTTAGTCCACCAGGTCCTGTCTTAGCATTAGAGCTATTCTGCAGGTGCCTACAAGTGTTTATTGTCTCTTATATTCTCCCAGATGGACCTGCTTCAGCTACCCCACCCCCATTGTATTGTACTGTACTTTTATACCCTGTGTTTTTCCTTTACCACTTTGAATTACTGTATTATACATGTTATTAGTATGTTGTGTATTGTGTTGATGTTGTACTTTGATGAGGAGCCTTTCTAGATGAGTCTCTGACTCAAAGGTTGTAAATCCAATTTATTTAATAAATAAATAAAATAAAAAATTGAAGAAGTAAAACTTATGCAACTTTGCAAGTTTTACTACATGTATTGCTGCATTACTACAAAAACTGATGCATGTGGAGTCAAGAAATTTACCTCAAAGTGCAAACTGTGTCAATTTGTGCAGTAACATTCACTGCAATTGTGGTAAATTGCATAGTGCATACTATATAAATGCTGTGCATAGACTATAGTGGGCACATTTCCCACAGTTCACAGACACATGTTATATTTACAGCTGAACTTATCTTGACCTTGTGTTCAATGACTATTAGCTGCCATGGTCCCTATTATTGCACAGACTCTACATCAGCAAGTCATATACATACCATTAAGTAACTAATTTAATTAATTTTGTATCTGCTGGCCATTTTAAGGTTTTCTTTTACTTAGAATTTTCTTTTTCAGGATCTTGGAACCCTACCACTTCTCTATGCCCACATTGTATGTCTGAGAGAAATATAGTACATGAATCTGGGGTTGGGGGAGTCACATGTCCAAATTGCTAAACTAAGTAAATAGCAAAGCTGGGATTCAAGAGAGAGTTAAAAGCAATTATCTTTTCTGCCCTCTCTTAGTCTGTCTCTTGTCTGTTTGATTGCATAATTAAATTTTACTCATGGAACCTCAGAATTGGCCACTTTGATGGTCCCACATCTCCCTTCCTTTACTTGCTGCCGCTATTCTTTTTTTTCTGCCTTTGCTTCTCTGTGGTTAAAACCTATATGTGAATCTTTATGTAAAACTGGGTTCCCTGACTTTGCAAATGTATATAGTTATATTGTTGAAATGATTGCAGAAAGCTATTTGGAACACAGACGGTTAAAATCAAGATGCAGTTTGACCTCCACAAGCTCCTCTGAAGAGCTGTCAGCAGGAAATCAGTCCTGGGACAGAATGTATTAATTGGCAGCACCTCTTAATCAGATCAATGTAATTTTCCATGAAGGAAAAGTGGGAGCAAGGCAGAGGCAGCAAACTGCAGACCTGTTAGTTTGAACTCAGTGGTAGGGAAAATGATGGAATCACTTCTGAAGGAAAGAATTGTTGAGTACATAGAGGCCACAGGGGCACAGGACCCAAGTCATCAAGGATTCACAATGGGAAGGTCATGTCAGATGAATTTAATAGATTTACTTAACTGGGTGTTCAAGGCAGTAGATTAAGGAGGGGCTGTGGACATCGCCTACCTAGACTTTAGAAAGGCATTTAACACAGTCCCACACATAACATGACTATACAAGTTAGCCAGCCTTGGAATGGGTCCCAAGGTGGTGGCCTGAGTAAATAACTAATTGGACAATAGGACGCAGAGGGTAATAGGACACAGAGACCACTCTGAAGAAAGGGTGGTTACTAGCAGGGTTCAGTATTGGGACCAGTCCTCTTTATTGTCTTTATAAGTGACATGTGGAGGGACTGGAAGGAAAAGTATCTCTCATTGCAGATGACACAAAGATCTGCAACAGAGTTGATGCACAGGGTGGGATGGAAAGGATAAGGGACTTGCCAAGGTTGGATGAATGGTCAAATGTATGGCAGCTTAGGTTCAATAAAAAGAAGAGCAAAGTAATATACCTGGGAAACAGAAACCCAGGGGAAGAGTACACAATGAGGGATGATATACTGATAACAACAAAAATGGAAAGGGACCTTGGAGTAGTCATATCAGATAACCTAAAGGTGGGTAAACAATGTGCGAAGTTGATAAGGAGGGCTGGGGGGATACCGGGATGCACTGGGAGAGGCATCACCATTAGAAAACAGGTTGTTATCCCTCTGAACAGACAGTTGGTAAGACCCCATCTGGAGTACTGCATGCAGTTTTGGAGACCTCATCTCCAGAGGAGGGCAACTAAAATGGTGCAGGGTCTGCACCAGCAGACATATAGAAAGAGACCAAAGGAGCTTAATATGTATACCCTTGAAGAAAGGAGGGAGAGGGTGGACATGATAGAAACATTTGAAGTACCTCAAGGGAATCAACAAAGTCCAAGAGTGTAGCATCTTTCAGAAAAAGAGATGTTGAAGAACAATGGGGCACAATTTGAAGATAGAGGGGGGACAGCGCAGAGGTAATGTGAGGAAGTATTTTTTCACAGAGAGGGTTGTGGATACATGGAACTGCCATCCTAGGGAAGTTGTGGAGCCAGTGGGAGAATTCAAGAATGCATGGGACAGGCATAAGGCAATTCTAGTAGGGGGTAGGAGGAAATAGGCTGTTGGTTAACTAGGATCTGCAGCTTATCCATAAGATAGGGAAATGGGCAGAATAGGCGGGCCAAGTGGTCCAGATCTACCATCAAATTCTATGTTTCTATGTTTTTTATGAAAGTATGTGGCCAAACACCTGCAATAAAAAAGAAACCACAGGGAGGAGTCTGTTTCAGAAAAAAACAGTTTAAGTCTCTAACATTTCGGGATAGACTTATTCACTCATCTCTAATATACTTCAATTTTCTCTGTATTTTCTTTAATAACCATTGTTCACAGTACTGTTACAGTTACCTGGCAACATTGCAAGGGGAAAAACTCTCTTCTTCAGGGCAAGAGTTACTAAAATAGCAACAGAACATTTATTAAATCTTTATCTAGTGATATACTTGTTACTTAATTCCTCATGACTGTGTCATGAAAATCTCATTTTCTAGTCTATACATTTACCGGCTAAATACAGCACCTCAAAGCATAATCGTGTTGTGTTATTCACACATCCTCTCATTAGAACAAAATGCTTTAAAAATCACATTTTACTCCTATTATGTCATATTTTGTAGTTCAGCTGTATCTATCTCACAATCTGAACATATTAGTGCATGGTCCCCCAATTACAAACACATACTGAATGGGTTCACAACAGGTTCTAAATACTTTCATACCTGGCCAAATGGGTTTCTGAACAAAGTGAGCAGTTTTTCATAAACTCATCCCGATCACACAAGAAAAAAGGAAGCAACTACCATCTGCACACTTAGACATGATTCCATTTTTAAATACACATTCCATGACTATATTTATACTTCAAGGCATCTTTGTTCAAAATTTTAAAAAGATTCTCAGTGCCCTGCTTTGGTCTCATTTACATAGCTACTGTACTTTGTCCTTTACACCAAACTAATGTATTTATAAAAAATCCATTAACTTTATGTTTACAACATTGTTACCTTTATGGCTAGAAATTAGAGCCTTCTGCCAGTTTTAATTAATATTTATTTAATTAGCTTTTGTTAACCAGGTAAGTACACTAGACAAGACATTTGCCTATTTTCAGGTACAATCCAGGAGAGTACAGGAAATAAAGTTCACATTCCTAGGCCAATAAGATGCAGATACAGTTAGATTACAGATTCAGGAAAAGCATTATATGTACAAAATAGGAACGCATGGTAGGACATGTCTATAGAGACACAGAGGAACACATAGTAGGACATGTCTATAGAGATACTTACAGTACAAAAATTAAACAGTTAGAGGTGCAATAAATACTTTTATCTACAACTATAGGAGCCCTGTGGAGTGATGAACAGACAGGTGCATGCCCAAATAACAGGGTGGGGGCATTGAATGCAGAGTCAAACCCCACACAGTCTGGCAAGTCAAGAAAAAAGAAAGGGAAAGTGCCGGGGGTCAGGTGTGATTAAGGAGGCTTGGTACAACCACATGCAGAGGACAGCTTAAGGTGATTCCATAGGGAGGATCTGAGGCATGCTTGTGAGGAGGAGGAGCAGACTGGGACTGGAAGTGAGTTCCACAACCTGTGTGCATATGAGGCAAAATTTCTGTCTCCCATTTGTGTGTGAGTGGCAGGTATCTTAAGGGTAGCCAGGCACAGGAACCTAAGGGAATAGTAAGTTGAGGCAGCAAGCACAAGGACCTCCACCAGCCTGGAGGGGGATGCCAGTGTGAAGAACCTTGCTCATGAAGCATCCCAGGACAAAGTCTAGGTGTTTAGATGGAGACAGCCAGTTCAGCTTTCTGTACAGGTCACAGTGTTGGATAAGACGAGGGGAAGCAAGAGCAAAGTGGCAAATATTATTATAGGAGATGGACCACCTACCATGGTGCACTTTGGAGGCGTGAGCAAACAGAAGGAGCCTATAGCAGAGGGAGGGAAGGAACACCCCATGAGCCAGTGCCAGACATGCTGTATATTTACTGTACTACTGCAATAAGAGCCAACTGTGTTATGCATTTGATGCCTTATTTTTAAATGTTCCCAGCCTTGATGTCATTCCAAGAGAGATCTTGACTCCTCATGTGCCCTTTCCTATGGAAATAGATTATTGTGCTACATGTATGATCATTTTTATGCATCATAATATAGAAACTGAAACACAGAAACATATAAAATGATGGCAGATAAGGTCTGCTTGGCACATTGAGTCCTCCCATTTTTAGTCTGATTGCTTTTGTTGCAATATATTCAAGCGTTGTTTAATACAAGCCATTTCTAAGTTTAGCACTTATGCAGCCTCAGCAGGGAGGGCAAACTGGCACATTGAACATCAAGAAAAGAAACGTTATTAAAAAATGTGGAAGTTTGTGCTTTTCGCTCCTCATCAAACATACCACTGCCAAATATTAAATCAACTCAACTGGTTTTATGTACAGAATAATTATAGGTTTACAGTATCCCACTTTACATTCAAAATATTAAATACTGGAATTCCAGTCTCTTTATGAAACTCTCTCATCCAATATTCTACCACTTATGAGTTATGATCATCTACAAAGTCTCAATTGGTCTTGCCCCTCATATGATCAAGTGCAGACAAGAAAGCCTTTTTCTACTGTGCTGCTTCTGTCTGGAAAATGTGCCTCTTAATGTTAAGCAATCTACATCTGTTAATACTTTTAACACGGCAGCTTTTAATCTTTTTAAAAGTCTGAAAGAATGTGTATGTAAATGAATGCATTGTATTTCTATCTTTTTTGTATCTTTATATTGTCAGAACATGCATATTTGTATGTTGTATTGCTCAACTGACTTCAGATCATACCTGGAAATGGAATGCAAATTCCTGAGTTCTTACCTGCAATTCCAAATAAATGAAATTAAATGAAACATTGTCTTCAACAGATAGAGATGTTCAGCCTTCCTTTTTAATTGTTTAAATACTCCCCTTTCAGAAATAATTACATGAAATGTTTTCATGCTGAACACATAAAACTACCAATATGATTTGCGAGCTGCAAGTATGATTTAGATGTTAAATTGGAACCAATTGAATGCATGTAGCATGCATGCAGCAAGCAAGTGTGGAAAGCATGCTTTTAATGTTAAATAGGAGCAGACTACTTGCATGTGGCATCTGTGCAAAAAGCAAGTGGTCACTGATAACTGCACACATAAAAGTTAAGTGACTTGCTTAGGATCACACCATATACAAGTGAGGTTAATAAGATTCAAACCCAGGTTTTTAGGTCTCTTGGTTTGTAGTTCAGTGCATTAAACCATTAAGCTATACTGCCTGCATTCATATGGCTTGCTTGTACTTCAATACAAATCTGTATACCTCTGCATGCATGCAGCATGTTTGTAGCCACTGTCATACTTTTTAGTTTTCTTGTCCCTATCAGCTCAGCTGCACAGCTGAATTGTTGCACACATACCACTGGAAACAATGTGGTTCTTCCCACCCAATACACAGTTACCCACAAAACTATTTAGTTACTTCTGTCTGGCTTATACACCTACTATTTTCTCTCTATAGTTTTGAATACTGCCACATAAACAGACTTTAAGGGGCAAATACAAAAGTAGCAATAACCTGATACCCCCCACCAACATGGCCACTCCCTCCATGCACACACATTGCAGCAGATGTGGCCATGCTGCTACAGAAAACCCACCAAGTACAGATATAGATCAAGAGTCTCTTACCTGTTTACTAGGGAGATAGAGGCAGGGATCTTTAAGAGATGATGTCCATGGGTTAGAGGGTGTACCCCTTGAAATGAATGGAGTTATTTTTTATTACTATTTTATACATTATGATAGTGATTTGGAGCATCCTGAAGGCCACTTTACTACTAACTAGACCCTTGTTAGTCAAACTGTAACCTTCATTATTCTCCAACTCACCATCAATAATGTATAAAATAGTAAAAAATAAAACAAATACCCCTGTTCATTTCAATGGTGCACACCCTATGTCATAATGTGCCTGAGTGTGGGGATGTGGAGATCAGCTTCACTGGAGTGTGGCATATGCCTGACTATAGTAGGATTCCAACAGTCTGAGCATACCATACCACTCAACTGTCACTAAATATGAGGGACAGACCTCATTTTAACCCTGAAAACTGTTCTGCTCCTCATCCATCCATCATGGGAAACATGCTGCTCACACAGTGGATGTCCTGTAAATTTAGACAATACAGCAGTGGCACCATTTCAGATTTCAGCGGGGGGAGACAACAACCGATGGAGGCCAGGTGCCAGTTAGCCCATAGATGTCAAGCTCCAGAAAGTAAAGAATGTCTCTAAAATTAAAATGTATTTGTTGTGACTGAAAAGTGATAAGCAAATCAGAAAAAAATTCAGATGTATAAGATTGATACAATAAAACACATGTGTGGGGGCTCATCTCTGTGCTTTATAAAGAATGTCTCCACTTTTGAGATACACTCGTGATCTCAAAAAATTATCTTAGAAACAAAACACATGTGTGGGGGCTCACCCATCCGAGGATGATCATTTGCTTGATTGAAATTTAAGTGCACTGCTGCCTTACCCATATGCTGCTTTAGCTGTGAGTGCCTCCCTAAACTGTGTCAGATGCCAGCGGTGCTTTTGAGTTATGTTCAGCAATTAATACTTAATTTCTGTGAAAGCAGCATTCGTTTAAAGGTAATCCTTGTTTTATAGACATTTTTTACCTTAACTCAGCACTACAAAAGTGATTTGTGCTGCTAGAGCTCTGGCTGTGTGACATGGAGAGAAAAATACACTCCAGCAGGAAAGAAGACTTCCAAAATGGCAGAACTACTTCTTATTTATACTTCAGCACATTTCTACCCCAGCACATTAAAAACTTCAAAAAAACAGGAAAATACTTTCTGAATGTGTAATAACGCTTTTTGGAAATTCAGCAGTCTGAAGCACTTTATAAAGACAACATTATCTCTCAGAGTTCTATGTGATAATGGTGACTGCCTAAAGGTGATCACCATTATTGCGATGTCAGAGTGCTGAAAACATTTTCAACACTCTGACTCCATCGGCACACGAAAGAACAGTGCTGGGGACTTAGATTTTCATGCTTTCTGTGGGGGGCTGTGCCCCACACAGGGAGATATTCACCCCCTGCACCCCCCACTAAAGGATTCTCAACTCCAGGGGGGGTTCACATCGAGGGAGGGTGAAAGGATGAAAAATAAAGGTTTGGGCCAGGTGCAATAAAATTGCACCAGCGCCGAGACCCGAACGCAGTACATCACCCACCACAGCCACAGGTTAACCCCTGATGCCATGGCACAGTTTGGCAACCTACCACAGTGCCACCCCCTACATCCCCTGTGCCCCCTCCCAGCCCACACTCATTGTGCTCACCCCCCCACGTGTTCGCGTGTGTACATATACTGACATCCTGTCACTCAATTAGCCCACCCCCACATCCAGTTGCCCTACTCTCCCCATTGCCATTCAGGTTTTTGTCATGAAGGTGGCACCATTTTGAACAGCACCCTTGTATGGGCACCCACATCACAGGCTACCTAGCTCAGCTATAAAAGCACTTTATGAAGGTAATTTGGAGTGGATGCCATATATTAAAAAGTTTGTACTAAATATACTTGTCTAAGGCTGGTCACTTCAGCACTTTACTAGAAAATTGCAAGTGTATTCCAGGAAATGATGGAAGGGTTGATGCCTTTTATTGGACCAACAAGTGTCTTGTACAAAGAAGGAATATTACTCAAGCTTTCGGGGCTTCACAGGTCCCTTCATCAGGTGAATAGCAAAACTGAGCAACATAAGCAATATATATATATATATATATATAGTCATGGCAACAAACCTCTGTTTAATGCATCAGTTAGGGTTGTTCCACAGTGACAGAAGCGAGGAAATTCGGTGTTAGAGTTGCCATCCCTTGCACCCCAAGCCCACCCCATCCTCACCAACAGGCATTGGGGTGTGTGTTTGGGTCATTGGCTCTAACTCTCACCCCATTCCATGTGTAAATAAGCTGAGGCAGTGCAGTATATGAGAATGGGGTGAGAGTTATGACTGACAACACCAACGCACATCCCAATGCCTGTTGGTGGGGATGGGGTGGGCTTGGGGTGCAAGGGGTGGCAACCCTAACACAGAATTTCCTCACTTTTGTCACTGTGGAACAACCCTAACTGATGCACTAAATGGATTTTTTTGCCATGAATTTCCCTTTTTTTTGAGAATGAGCACTATAAATAGTGAATGGAATGTGGTGGTGGGAGTGTGTGGCCCTGTGATTTTTTTTGTCACATAGTAATGCTAATGGTAACACAAATGCAAGCACAAACAGTAATGTGCATGGTGATGCAAACGTAAATGATAACACAATCAGTAAGAAAAATGCAAGCGTAAACATTAATGAAAACAGAAATGGTAATGCCAACGTAACACAAACACTAATGGCAACAGAAACACAAACGTTAACGAAATTGTAACACAAACACTAATGAAATGCAAATCGTAAGAAAAATGAAAATGGTAAAGGCAATGACACTGCAGAAGGAAACAGTAACGCAATCGACAATGAAAATGCTAACGAAAACATAAACGCTTAGGCCAACAGAAACGCCAATGGTGATGAACATTCAAACAGTAACTGTAACACAATTGGAAATGCAAACAGTTACAGTAACAGCAAAGATGATGCCAAAGTGAAGAGTAACACAAACGGAAATGCAAGCGCAAGTGTGTATGCACACACAAGTGGTAATGCGCACGGTCACGGTACCGCAATTGGAAATGCAAATGCTTACAGTAACACCAACGATGATGCCAAAGGAAACACAAACACAAATGCAAAAGCAAATGGAAGCATGTACACAAATGCAAATGGTAACGCACATTGTGAAGAAAACTGAAACACAAACAAAAACAGTAATGGAAACGCAAATGGTAACAATAACACAAATGCAAGCACAAATGAAAATGAGTCATTCACATATTTAGGAGCATCTAGTACAGTATGCTCTGCAAGCCCATTGGTCCACACTGGGAACCAATGGGCTTACAGCCCATACTGTATCTGTCATTCGGTGAGCAGCCGGGTGGTATGAGGGTGGGTTGCAGCCGCCAGCCGATGGGGGGAAAGCGGGGTGGGTACAGAGGGTCCGTGTGGGTGGGAGGCGAGAGGGGGTGCCACTGGATCATCAGGGATGTTTTTTACAGGGATGTACTGCAATCGTGGAAACAGGAGAGGGGGGTTCCACTAGACTACCAAGGAGATTCCTTTCAGTCAGCTACCGGCGATCGCGGAAATGGGTGGGGAGTCCGCTAGACCACCAGGAGGTTATGGGTGATTGTGCATGGTGTGCTGGGTGGGCAGGTGGACACCCACAGCAGGCGACTGCTGTGTTGCTCCCTGCACTACAGCAGCCCACCTGTGTTTGGCTGGGAATTGCTCCCACATTGTATGAGCTTAACTTTGAGCCTCCTATATGGCACAATGCAGGGCTGCACTAGCATATGCACTGCACATCCCGGGCTGAATATTGGGATGTGCCACATATGCATGGGCACACCCCCTGCATCTGCACCACATATGCTCACATTGCACCCCAGAGCATCAGGATATGCACTGTGCTGGGCAGCTGTCTCAATATCACACTGGGGTGCAATGCGGGGTTGTGCTGGCACAACTCTGTTGCACCAGGTACAACCCCTTTGAATATCCAGCCCAATGTTTTTGCTATTTTTATGCACTGTCTTCAGTGACACATAGCACAGCCAGTGTCTGGTTGATTGGTCTGAAACGTGCCACGTAGAAAGACCATTCTTCAAGGAATATGCCAGTTTTTTTTGTTTGGTGAAATAATGTTGTTCTGTTCCAGAGTTATGGCCATTTGAAGTTGGTCCACTTCACAGTCCTCCATTTTAGTGCATTGTTGACCACGATTTCCACCATATTGTGATAGAAGACTTCTTAAAAGTACAGAAATATTAAAATCGAATAGCTCTGGAATGGTTTGGTCTTTTCACATGAAATTTGGAGGGTGTTGAGTGGATGTTCTGGAGATGGGAATTATGCTGTTCACATGTTTGAAAGGTAATTCACTGTGGAGATACTCTGTGACACAATTAATGTTTTGCGCATACCATTCTGCATGTTGCTACTGCCTTTAAATTTATAGCACAGATAGTCCTACTGGCTTGGAGGTGCCTTGCAGTGGTTTCATGTGCTAAACATTAACAGGTGTGGAATTATGCCACTTTGATGAATGAAAATTTGGTTCCTTATGCTTCAATAACTTCTGAAACATCTGCGTGATTTGTCAGGAATTTGGAATGTACAAAAACTTATACTTCATCTTTCACTGTGTCAATGTTTGAGTCACTGCCATTATGGTTGCTGAACTGTGTATGTTACATTGTTTGCTCGTGGTGCTGTGCACCCGTTCAATGAATGTACACACAATTCTGGACACACAGTGTGCCATGGTGCATGTCTTCATTTACCAATTTTCATTTCAGTCAGTCATACAGGTTTTGTGCAGCGAAGTGACAGGGCCTTGCTCTTCCACCACCACATTCCATTCACTATTTATAGTGCACATTCTCAAAAAGAAGGGAAATATGGCAAAAAAACTCTGTTTAATGCATCATTTAGGGTTGTTCCACAGCGACAAAAGTGAGAAAATTCAGTGTTAGGGTTGCCACCCCTTGTACCCCAAGCCCACCTCGTCTATACCAAAAGGTTTTGGGGTGTGTGTTGGGGTTGTCGATTCTAACTCTCACCCCATTCTCCTACACTGCACCACCTTAGCTTATTTACACATGGAATGGGGTGACAGTTAAGACCGATGACCCCAATGCCTGTTGGTGTAGATGGGGTGGGAGTGGGGTGCAAGGAGTGGCAACCCTAACACCAAATTTCCTCACTTTTGTCGCTGTGGAACAACCCTAACTGATGCATTAAACAGAGTTTTTTGCTATGAATATATATATATATATATATATATATATATATACACACATATATAGCACCCTTTACAAACTGTGTGAGAGGCCTTTTGGCACCATGCAATTCGGCTTAAAGTTGAACCAGCATAACATTCTGTGGTGATTTGCATATGCAGCCCATGATGCTTTGCATTGTCTGGGCATGTGTGATTTTGTATTTTCTTGAAACTTAGCTTCCCAGCCAAATGCCCTTTGGGATAACCCTTGCCTCAGTGTTTGCACACAGAGGTTCTTTGTATTTTATACATATATATATATATCCACTGTGGAGCAAAAAATAAATAAAAAAAACAATTGCTTGAACTAAAGTAGGAAAGTGATGAAAGGGGACTAGAGATAAAAAGTCTGTATAAGATGCAAAGTAAAAAGAAAATGATGAGTGAGAGAAAAGGGAAGGGGCTGGTCAGGAGGAGATTAAAGGAAGCTGGAGAGGGGAAAACCAAAGGAACAGATAAGAAAGATCTGAGATCAGAGATAGGCATAAGGATAGAATAGACAGGAGATGCCAAGAAATGCATGCAAATCAAGACATAAAAGAACAAAGGCCCAGATAGAGTGTGAAGTAGTATAAACAGTAGGTGTGAAAACAATCAAACTGCTGAGCTGAAGAGTTAATAGGAGAGGCAGGGAGGATGTAAAGGTAGGAAAAAAGACCTGGCTGGAACTCAAGAAAATACAATAACAAGAGAAATACAGAACCAAAGTATGATTAATAATGTCAAGATTTAGTCCACAATAAAAAGACAATTGCAGTTTACCATAATGCGTCATTAATTCAATGTCCTGATTCAGTCCAGACATGTTAGATTTAAACTGTTTAATATACTTTAATTCCCATGTTCTTCTGTCCTGTGTGTTTTTGAAGTTGCCTCTTAGTATCAGGGCAGATAAATCCAAGAGAGAGTGATCTGTTTGGGAAAAATGATTTCCTAGCGGAGTGCTGATAATCTGGTTTACTATAGTATAATGGTGGTGATTAATCCTGGTTTTCAGTGGTTTACTAGTTTCCCCAATGTAGCATCCATTTGTACACTTCTTGCACTGAATTAGGTAAACAATATTGCTGGATTGACATATGTAGAATCCATTAATTTATATTATGTTGTTCTGGCTTGTCTTGATGGTGGTCTGTGTGTATATGTGGGTGCAGGTCTTACATCTTGCCATGTTGCATGGTGTTGTCCCTCTTGTTTCTCAGTTAAATAAATAAATAAATAGATAATGGTCTGCTGGGAGTTTGTTATGACTTATTTTATTCGAGAGGCTGGGGGGCTGCTTATAGGCAATGGCCGGTGGTTTAAGGAAGATGTCCTTCAGTGTTTCATCTTCTCTCAGCATGTGTTGCAGTTCTTTAATAATGTGCTGAAGTGGGTTTAGCATGGGGCTGTAAGTGACTACTATGAGTGTGTGGCCAGTTTGATGTTTTTGCCTGTGTTCCAGCAGATTCCACAATGTGGATTTGAAATGAAGTGCTATATTGAAGCAAGAGTTTTTCCAACTTTAGGCTTTTAAAAGTGGAGAAGTGAGATATGAGTCTGTTCTCCATTAAAAATAAAGGAATGTCATATGTTTATTCTGTTCCTGAGGTGTAGTTACTGTTTTTCAGCCAGTGAGATAAATGTAGAAGTTTAAGCAATCTTTGAGTTGCAATTTTTACTTTTCATGACCTCCCTAACAGAGTGCTAACCTCCCGTGACTCGCCGGGACTTGTGTTCAAATAACTATATAACTATAAGATTCATCTGTCTATACCCCGGAGCAGTGCATTAGATTTTGGCTTACCCCACCCAGTTACTACCAAATTTTTTTTCATGGCTGAAGTTCTGCCCCTGTCCCCAAAAGAGAACATTGTCACAATTTCTCTCCACAACTCCATTCCATTCATTAGCCATCTAATATGGATTTTGAAGTCACCCAAGGGTGCAGAAATGTGACAAACACATCAAAATTTCAGTCCTTCCTCATTCCACAATCCCCCATTTGAAAAAATTATTTACTTTTACTTACCTAGTAAATTGGCTAGAACCTGAAGCCTAGCCCAGTGTGCCACCAACCCAGTTTTCAGTCCACTCCTCCTCTGTCCTTCTGCCAGGAGCTGGATGCTAGACCTGACCATCCCAGGTCCCAAACGAGGTCCATGACCAAGTCACCTCACCAACTGATCCCACCCCATTTGTGCTGATTGCTTCTTTCTTGGCTGCTGCCCTAGCTACTGCCACACTACACTGATCAAGGCTTATGAAGGCCACCCATACCACTGTCACTGCTTCTGACAGGCGTAGCTTTCTGCTGTGCGGGACCTGCACTGTTTTTTGTGTTTTTTTGTGAGGTGAGCCTACTACATAGAAACATAGAAGTTGATGGCAGATAAGGACAGCAAGGTCATCCAGTCTGACCATTTATTTTTCTGCCTTATGAATGTGCCATTGGCCTTTACTCTGTCAATGGCCTATCTATTTCTACTCATCTGTATTGCTCCCTTATGCCTATCCCTTACCTGTTTGAAGCCCTGAACTGTATTCATATCCACCACTTCCTGAGGTAGGCCATTCCATGCATCCACCACCCTTTCTGTGAAAAAGAACTTCCTCACATTACCTCTTAATCGGCCTCCCTTTAATCTCATGCTGTGTCCTCTTGTCCTGCTATTTTTCTTATATTGAAACATGTTAGTCTCTTTCACCTTGTTAATGCCCTTAAGGTGTTTGAATGTTTCAAGCATATCACCTCTCTCCCTCCTTTGCTCTAGGGTATACATTTTGAGCTCTGTTAATCTGCACTCATCTGTTTTCTGCAGACCCTGCACCATTTTGTTTGCCCTTCTTTGGACTGCCTCAATTTGGTTAATATCCTTGTGAAGATGTGGCCTTCAGTACTGCATGCAGTACTCCAGATGGGGCCTAACCAGTGTCTTGTAAAGAGGGATTATTATTTCCCTCTTATGACTTGTGATTGCCCTACTAATACATCCCAACATCCCCCTAGCCGTACTTACTACTTTAGTGGTCTGCTTGGATGATTTCGGGTCATCTGTGATAACGATGCCCAAGTCTCTTTCTCTCTTTGTGACTGCCAGCAACTCCCCTCCAAGCCTATAGGTGGCTTCAGGGTTTCTCTTCCCTATGTGCATGATCTTGCATTTCTTTGTGTTAAACCCCAGTTGCCACTCTTCCGACCATTTTGCTAGTTTATCCAGATCTCTTCTCATTCTGCACACCCCATCTAGATCATTTATTCTGTTACAGATTTTGGTGTCATCTGTGAACAGACAAACCTTACCCTCCAGTACATTGGCAATTTTTGTTCAGATTGTATCATGTTTCCACTGTAACCCCAAAACCTGAGGGCGCATCTGGAATCGAGCGGTACTCTGCTCAGCATGCCTTCCTGGTAAATCTCTTAAATAAATAAATAAATGTCACTGATAAAGATATTGAAGAGAACTGGCCCCAGGACTGATCCCTGAGGCACCCCACTCGTGACTTGCATCTCTTCTAACTGTATACCATTTACCGCCACTCTCTGTTTTCTGCTCGTCAACAAGTTTGCCACCCAGCTGACCAACTTCTAACCCGCCCTGAGCCTACTCAGCTTATTAATCAATCTTCTATGTGGAACAGTATTGAAAGCTTTGCTGAAGTCAAGGTAGGTAACATCAACTGCTTCCCCTTGGTTCACCACTCTGGTTACCCAGTCAAAGAAATCTATGAGATTAGATTTTCAAGACCTACCTGTTGTAAGGAGGCAGTATAGCGCAGTGGTCTAAGGCTCTGAGCTGCAAATTTGGTGACATCCAGGAGACCAGACCTGGGTTTTGAATCCTACAGCTTCCACCTGCATACTGTGTGACCCTGAGCAAGTCACTTAATCTCCTTGTGCTCCCAGGTCGCTCCTGTAAAAAAGCTTTCAGCTTAGTGTGCTATACCTGGTTAAACAACTTGAAAAAAAAAAAAAACATGCTGTCATGGATCTTGTGCTCCTATGGATTCCAGGCGTTGCATTATTCTTTCCTTAAGTTGTGCCTCCTTTATCTTGCCCACTACTGAGGGAAGACTGACTGGTCTGTGGTTCTCTGCCTCCTCCCTGATACCACTCTTGTGGAATGAGATCACATAAGCCCTTCCATAGTCTTCTGGGACCTCTTCTGCACTCAGATGCTCACTAAACAGTTCTGATAATGGATCTTTAGTACCCTGGGATGTATGCCATCAGGTCCCATTGCCTTGTCAACCCTGAGCTTAGTGAGTTCTTATAGGACCCTGTCTTTTGTGAAGGGACTAGTGTACACCTCCATCCCCCCATGTCCATGGTACTGAGCTGTGGGCCCTGCCCTACCTTTTCTTCAGTAAATACTGAGCAGAAGTATCTATTTAGGATAGATGCTTTTAGCTGGTCCTCCTCCTCACACACACTCTAATCCCCTTTTTATCTTAACAATACCCCCCTCTAGACTTTCTCCTTTCACTAATGTATCTATAGAAAGTCTTGTCACCTTCTTTTACTGTTAGCGCTAGTGTTTCCTTGGTTTGGGTCTTTGCCTGCCTTACTGCCTTCCCTACTTCCCTTATGGAAGTTTGGTATGCCTCCTTATCTTTATCCTGCTGCGTTTCCTTATATTTCCTGAAGGCCAGCCAAATGGCTCTGACCTTTTCTACTATTTTTGAGAACCAAAGTGGTTTCTTTCTTCTTTTGCACTTCCTTTTCTCTTTAAAACAATGGGATGTTGCTTCAAGTATTGCATCCTTAATGCCTGCCCACTTTGCCTGTACCCCTCTCCTGTATTTCTTTTTTCTAGGGCTAGCTTAACTCTTTTTGGCCATCTTATCAAAGTCAGCTACTCTGAAGTCCCATAGTTTTGCCTTGGAATGGGATGATTTAGTTGTAGTGGCCATATTGAACCATACCAAGTGATGGTCACTAGCCCCCAGGTGACCTTCTACCTACAGATCTGTGATCATTTCCCTGTTAGTCATTACTAGATCTAGGATAGCCCTGTCTCGTGTGGGTTGTTGTACAGGTTGTTTAAGGCCATCCCCCTGAAGGGATTGTACTATGTGCCTAGTTCTGGCAGATGTTCCTGCTGTTTTTGACCAATCTGTATCTGTCATGTTGAAGTCTACCAATATCAGAACCTCCCCTTTAGCTGTCTTGTTTTGTATATCTTCTAACAGTAATGCGTCTATGTCCTCCCCTAGTCTGGAGGCCTATAGACAACCCCAGTTCATATGGCTGTCCCATTTCCTGTTTCTAGGTTGACCTACAGTTCTTCTGATTCCTTATGTGTGATTTAAACATGGTTTAAACATGGTTTAATGCACTCCCAAGCATCATCACTAGTGCATCCAAAATCGCCCACTTCTAAACCACTTTTCGCAACCACCTCTTCAATATCCACTCCTGTAACTGCTACTAATATCTCACTCTCTCACCCAGTCTGATCCAAATTCTCTGACAAAGTCCATTATTTGATTACAACCTCCGTCAATAACACCAAACCCATGAATAGGACAGACTACTATGTTTAGATGCTTTCTCAAGCTTATAATGTCTTCTGCTGTTTTGTTGTAAATATCTTCATCCAAATATTATAAATAATATCTGAAAATATCTACATCCAAATACTGTAAATAATATCTGTGACAAATGTCTGTAACACATGCTTAATGTAATTGTTGTTATACTGTGTTTCTGTATTACCATCTGTATTACATGTGACGAGGCACCTTTGTAAATGAGCCTGTGGCTCAAAGGTTGTAAACCGATATATCAAATAAATGAATAAATAAATAAAAGTAGAGTAGCCTAGTCTCAAGTTAGCTTCTAGCTCACCCTCTGACCCTTCAGCCACCAGGGGAGACATAAAATCACTAAGAGTTGACCAACAAAAATATGCTGCTACATGCTGCTATTGAGTGTTCAGTGCTCACTGACTCCTCCAAGCTGTAGTGTGCAGCCTGGCTACTCTGTGGCAGGAAAGACAATGTTGCACTTACATAACTCAAGTGCTCTTGCTTGGCTGGAGTTCCTTCACATCATGTGTAATAGTGCCACCACTAATATGTGGAGAGAGAGGACAACACATTGCAGACACAGCTGAGTCTGAAGTGCACCTGTAGTGTGAGAGCACACAGGCCAGGGAGGCACTTATTGTGCAAAAGATTAAATCCAAATTTAATGCCATTATTGCCACACCAAAAGAACAACCTAGGCACAAATGCGATGGTGGGCAACTGCCACCCTCTGCCCTACCTAAATGGCACCCCTGCTTTATGGTAGAAATTCATTCTCAGGTGCTAATATCAGTACAAGTAAATACAATGGCTTCCATTGCATTCTTAGGCATTTTATCTCCGAGTTTCAGGAGGTGTCCTGATCATCATGAGTGTTAGTGTTCCTCACTGTCGCTCACTCTGAGTGTCCATGTCCCTCATTTCAGTGATGAAATGTGAGGTATGGTGCATGTTTCCAAGATCCTGCTTAGCACAAAGAGTGCTGAGCATGGCCATAGTGTATTTGCCCCATACGGAATGACAAAGGGAAAGTAAGTGAGCCAAATCAGTCATGGGGAAACACATTTGTAGTACTAAATATGCATAACGGGATTTGCATGGTCCACAACAAAAAAATTAGGCTTCACAACACAGAGGCCACTCTTCAAAAATCTGAATTGGGAGATGTTAGCTGACTATAAGCTAGGCATTTAATGCATTAAGCAAACAATACTTTGCAGATTAATGGAAATTTAATGACAAAAATCAAAAGCCATTAAAAAACTTGTAAAATGATCATAATTAATGAGTTTACCAAATTTAATAGAAATCAATGAAAAATTTATTTTAATGGCTTTGAAGGGGAAATGTCCACATAAGAATGGGTCCCACCTCAGTATGTGGCAGGACCCGATTAGCTCTTACATAAAAGTAGGAATCTTTTAATGTCTGTCAGTTCTTTTAATTTTAAAATTTATCTGATTGATCCTGCCTGCCTCTTTGCCGGCATTTCCAAATAACACTGAGCTGAGTGGCACTTCAACAACCACGCACAGTTGTCCCACGAATGACTTCTACAGTCTAATTACTGTGCTCTAACAGTTCGAGATTGACTAAACATGACATTGTTAGTGTTTGTTACTCTCTTGTGCCATAGAACCTTTTATATAGTTTAATAGGGCCTCTGACTGGTGTCTCTTTTAGTACAGCAAACAATGAGTGTGAGGTTTGGGTGTGTGGACTGTGAGGTGAAGCTGAGTAGTTCTGTCTGCCCAAACCTTACAAGAGGTTTCACTTAGAAGTGCAAAGTAATGCACCTGGGAAACAAAAGCCCGGGGAAGAATACAAAATGGGGGGTGAAATACCAACAACAATAAAAATGTAAAGGGACCAGTGGGTGGTCATATCAGATGACCTAAAGGTGGGCAAGCAATGTGAGATGGCAGTAAGGGGAGCTAGGAGAATATTGGGATGCATAGGGAGAGGCATCACCAGTAGAAAACAGGAAGTTGTTATCTGTCTGTACAGACAGCTGGTGAGACACCATCTGGAGTACTGTGTGCAGCTTTGGAGACCCAAAACACTGCAATGACATAGACAGGATGGAGGCAGTCCAGAGGAGGGCAACTAAAATGGTGCAGGGTCTGCACCAGAAGACATTTGAAGAGAGATGTAATGAGCTTAATACGTATACCCTCAAGGAAAGGAGGGAGAGGGGGGACATGATAGAAATGTTCAATTACCTCAAGGGAATCAACAAAGTTGAAGAGGGTAGCATCTTTCAGAAAAAGAGGTGTTCAAGAACAAGGGGGCACAATTTGAAAATAGAGGGGGGACGGCTCAGAGGTAATGTGAGGAGGTATTTTTTTCACACAGAGTGGGTTGTGGATGCATGGAACGGCCTTCCTGGGTAGGTTGTTGAGTCAAAAACAGTGGGGGAATTAACGAATGCATGGGACGGACATAAGGCAATTCTAGGGGGTGGGGGTAGGAGGAAGTAGGCTGTTGGTTAACTAGGATCTGCAGCTTATCTATTAGATAGGGGAATGGGCAGACTAGGTGGACCAATCGGTCCTTATCTGTTGTCAAATTCTATTTCCTTAACAGGGAATCCAAATCCCTCTTAGTCTCCAGCTTCCTCCTTCCTGTCTTTGACTATGGTTCACTTGTCTCCCTTCCCCACCTCTCCGTCAAAAGTTTCTCCAGAATTTGAAGCTCCTACCAAACACTAGCTGCTTTGCCTATGGTCTTTTTAAACTCACACACCACTATGACCTTTATAAGTTCACCAGTTGGCCCTTCCTTGAGGCCCACCTCAGCTGCACAATAGCCTCCTTATTCTTCAATTTCTCCCATGGACTACTCCCTGATTGCCTCACTTCTCTCTTCTCAGTAGCCACCACCACCAGGACCACTGGATTGCCCTCCACTCTCTCTTTCATTGTTCCTTTCTGACAGACCACTCAAGGCCAGAAAATACTTTCTATTATGGGACCCAAGTTCTTCAACTCTCTCCCTCCTGAACTAAAACTCTGTCCCTCCACAAATGCCTTCAAACACAATATCAGGAGACATTTCGCTCCCACTTACACCTGCTCACAGCCCTAATCAGGTTGCCATTCTGCACTTTTTTTCCCTCGTTCTCTGGTTATCCACCTCAGGAACTTACCATCCCTTTCTAGCACTTGTATTATTGTTAATCCACCCAGGCTTGTTTTTAGATTGCACTTCAAGTTTTTTGTTTCCTGCTGTTACATTATTGTTAAACCCTAACTGAATGCTTAAGATCACCTTGTATTTGTTAATTTGCCAAGGCTAGTTCATTGTTTGTCTTTTAGTCTATATTATCCTAAATGTATGTACCATTTATTAACCTTCTCTGTTAGTTAAATATTTCAGCCTATTTCATGTCTCATGATTGTTGTATGTAACTGGGTGCTTGTGTAAATGGGCAGCAATGCTCACATGCTATTCTAGTATAACCAATAAAAATGAAATGAAATGAAAAAGCGATCCACTCCAGTTAAAATTTGGCTTAAAGGAAGAAATGAACTGAATGGCTTTATCCTAAAGTGACTTTGGATTCTAATATTTAGTGTCATTTAAGTTTTAAGGAGTCTGTTGATATTGAACATAATTTCTAATTGACTGCTCTGCTTTGCACAGAATGTTCTGCATTAGATGTTGTTCCTGTTAGTGAGCACTTATTACATATGTTCTTGTCCATTTTTGTTCAATGTTTTATTGTACCAGTAAGTGAACTCTAACTTTTCCACTTGCAGTAGATATATTTGGATATAAGGTTTTTGACTTCTATCAAGGTAAGTGACCTTAATTTAGATTATACAGTATGACACAGTGTTTGTCAGACACATACAACCCCCAAAAACCACACACATAATATTTGTATATTGAGCACCACTTTTACTCTATCTGTTCTCCTGGGTAGAGATTTCCCTATTTCCATCTCAGGAACTATTTTAAATGTACTAAGGTATTTTTTTCTGTAACTAAAATGAGCCACTTTACAGACAAATATCATACTATTATAGGATGTTTAAGTGTGTTGAATATATGTCTCTTAAACAGCAAGGTCTGTTGAAAGACAAAGGTGTATAAAAGTATGGAGTTTAACATTGTTATGTACTCAGATGAAGGATTTCATTTTCTTTGTTCAGCCTTTGTAAAGAGCTGTTCAGAACAATTGTATTTTTACTGTTGTTATTGATGATAATAAAACGCTACTTGCAAATATTATGACTTCTCCTCATTTGCATATGCTTCCTGATCTATGCCTTAGTGATACTTTCTTTTTTATTGCCCTGCCTCCTTTTTCTTCTGTTTTTCTATTTTGCCAGTTTCTCTTTATATTACCTTAGAGTCAGTACAGATTAGTCCATGAAGCAGCAGTGTGCCTTCCAAGGGGATATCATCTTGCTGCTTCCCACATCCATGGAACCCCAATGCTGTTTGATTTAACCTTGGACTGTTTCAGTGGAGCTCAGTGTGAGCCGAGAAGCTGAAGACATTTAGTGGAACTGAATCTGAGTTGCAATGGCCAAGTAGCACAGATTCTGAGCAGAACCAAACTTCCAATTCTCTGAGAGTTCTACAACTTATATGTGTCAACAACTTCAGAGTAAAGATAGTTCTAGCAGAAGGGGTGGGGTTCAAGATTTCATCAACAACTGAACCCTGTATTATTGTACACCTTGTTTTTCACACAAGTAATGAAACTGAAATTTGTTGTAATGAAGGAGTGGGATAATAATAGCCAAACAGGTCGCCCATGGCCATGCAATTATACTGGGCATACATCAATAGAGCAATGGAAAGTTGCAGATCCCATTATTGTTACTGTACAAATAGGCCCTGCCTATTCTTTACCTTTTACCTATTCTTGCCTCCCTCTTGGCTGCCTACTTTTTCACCCCAATTTCTACCCTATTCCTTAATATCTCCTTATTTTTTATGATTTAGGTATGAGCTCTTACTTAACTGAGACTATATGGGATTGTTGTCTCTTCTCACTCCAGTAAAGCTTATCATTATGTACCTTTGCATGTTATTTATGTTGACCGGTATATATAGGCCCATATTGACCAGCACCTTCACAGTGGGTTTTTTGGGGGTTTTTTTGCACCGCTGTCCACAGTAATTGTAATGTTATGACGTGTACTGTATTATATTAATGCCCAGGACCACCTTGAAAATTAGCTTGCTCAAAGGTGTTTATGCCTGGTTAAATAAAGTGATTGATTGATAAAGTTCCATTTATGTAATATTTATCTGTACTGTATATTGATGTAAGGTAAGGGTCTGTATTTCAGATTTTTACAATTTAATTAATTTAACACTTTGAGGCTGACTAAACATGGCTTTATTAGGGTTTGTTACTCTCTTGTACTGTAGAATGTTCTACAGAACATACATACAGTGGGCCCTATGCCCATACAGGTGGGATGTACATGCCGAAGGCAAGTATCCTAACCGCAAAGGGCCAGACCTGCAGACAAGTGTGCACCTGGGGGTATGCACCACTGGTGCACACCTGTCCATGGCCAAGCCACCACAGAGTGTGGAAGACCAGAGAACAGATAAGCGAAACAGGTGCACATCTAATGAGATATCCACCTCAGTCCATGAATGGAAACCTTGCACCTACGAGCATGGATGAATGGCTGCCACTGCACTGTGCATGGCAGCCCAGAGGCAGGTGTGTGCCCAGTAGGCCAGACCCTGGCCTGGCGTTCAGCCTCTGTGGCCTGGGCAGCATTGTGGAGGGGCACACATGTCCTGACTTACTTGTGGCAGCATGGGAAGGACCCATGGGGGAGGCACACACCATTTACCGCAGCGGATCCCTTGCATACTATATGCCCTCTTGCCAAGCACTCCACACTTCTGGGAATGGCACAGAGTACAGGCATGCCCCCCCAACCATGTTGCCCTCCATTAGGTCTGGTGGTGGGGCTGCGTGCCCTGTAGGAGAATCCCATGGCTGGCTGCACAGGGGGGCACAATGGGTGCGGAGTGGTTACGTGGGATGGGTATGCAGCACATAGCCACTCCACGCCATAGTACATATGGCCCATTGATTTGAGGTATGGGCCCATACCAAGGATTTCTGCAGTCTAATTACTGTACTCTAAGATTCTGCGACTGACTAAATGTATTGTTAGGGTGTATTACTCATCTGTGCTCTAAAATGTTCTACAGAGAATACATATATTGATGTGAGGTAAGGGTCCATATTGGAGATTTCTACAGTCTAGTTACTGTGCTCTAACACTTTGAGAGTGATTAAACATGACATTGTTAGTGTTTGTTACTCTCCAGTGTCATAGAACCTTTAATATATTTTAATAGGGCCTCTGACTGGTGTCTCTTTTAGTACAACAGACAATGAGTGTGAGGTTTGGGTGTGAGGACTGTTAGGTGAAGCTGACTGGTTCTGTCTGCCCAAACCTTACAAGAAGTTTCACTTATACCATAACAGACACCTCTTGGAGGTGCTATTTAAAGAAACATGGAAACATAGAATTTGACAGCAGATAAGGACCACTTGGCCCACCTAGTCGCCCATTTCCCTACCTGATGGATAAGCTGCAGATTCCTTGTTAATCAATAGTTTACTTCCTCCAACCCCCCCACTAGAATTGCCTTAAGTCTGTCCCATGCATTCTTGAATTCTCCCACTATTTCTGACTCCACTACCTCCTCAGGAAGGTTGTTCCATGCATCCACAACCCTCTGTGAAAAAATACTTTCTAACATTACTTCTGAGCTGTCCTCCCTCTATCTTCAAATTGTGCCCCCTTGTTCTTGGACATTTCTTTTTCTGAAAGATGCTACGGTACCATCTCGTACTTTGTTAATTTCCTTGAGATACTTGAAAGTTTCTATCAAAGTCCCCACTCTCCCTCCTTTCCTCAAGGGCAAACATATTAAGCTGCTTTAGTCTCTCCTCATATGTGTTCTGGTACAGACCCTGTACCATTTTGGTTGCCCTCCTCTGAACAGCCTCCACTCTGTCTATGTCTTTACAGAGATGGGGTCTCCAGAATTGTACACAGTACTGCAGATGGGGTCTCACCAACTGTCTGTACAGAGGGATAACAACTTCCTGTTTTGTACTGTTGATGCATTTCCCTAGGCATACCAATATCCTCCCAGCTCTCCTTACTGCCTTCTCACATTGCTTGCCCACCTTTAGGTCATCTGATATAATTACTCCTAGGTCTATTTCAGTTGTTGTTGTTATTATCTCCCCCTCCATTGTGTACTCTTCCCCTGGTTTTTTTGTTTCCCAGATGCATTACCTTGCACTTTTTTGCACTGAATCTGAGCTGCCATATATTTGACCATTCCTACAACCTTGACAAGACCCTTTTCATCCTTTCCACCCCACCTTGTGTATCAACCCTGTTACAGATCTTTGTGTCATCTACAAAGAGGCATACTTTTCCTTCCAGGTGTTCTCCAATGTCACTTATAAAGACATTAAAGAGGACTGGTCCCAGTACCCAACCATGCAGTATCCTGCTAGTTACCCTCCTATCTTCACTGTGGACCCTGTTTACAATTACCCTTTGCATCCTGTTGTCCAGATAGTTTTTTATCCAGGCTACCACCTTGGGACCCACTCCAAGGCTGACTAACTTGTATATTAATCTTTTGTGTGAGACTCTGTCAAATGCCTTGTTAAAATCTAGGTAGCCCAAATACACAGCCCTACCTGGTCTACTACTTTGGTCACCCGGTCAAAGAAATCTATTAGGTTCATATGACATAACCATCCTGCTGTGAAGCCATGCTAGTTCTTTGCCCAACTGACCTCTAGGTACTCAATAATTTTTTCCTTCAGAAGTGATTCCATCATTTTCCTTACCACTGAGGTTAAACTAACTGGTCTGTAGTTTCCTGCTTCTGCCTTGCTCCCACTTTTGTGAAGGGGAATCACATCTGCCCTCCTCCAGTCCTTGGGTACCACCCCATCCTCCCATGATTTGTTAAAGAGAGTAGTCAGTGGCATTACTAGTTCTACCCTAGTAATTTTAGAATTCTGGTATGAATCCCATCAGGCCCCACTGCTTTGTTCACCCTCAGTTTCAAGAGTTCTTTCAAAACCCTTTCTTCTGTGAATGGATTGGTATCGACCCCCCTATTCAGAGTGTTTCTCTTGTTTGGTTTAGGTACCTCCCCCTCCTCTTCTGTTGCGAATACTGAGAATAAATATTCGTTCAGTATCTCTGCTTTTTCACTGTCACCCTCTGCCCACATTCTCTCCCCGTTATTAAGTCTCTGTATCCCTCCCTTGGTCTTTCTTCACTCCCTAATGTATTTATAAATGGTTTTATCCCCCTTCTTATCTGAGTTGGCTATCTTTTCCTCAGTTTGTGCCTTTGCTATTCTGACTGCCTTCCTTGCCTCCTTCTGCTTTAACTGATAAAGTTCTCTGTCCTGCTCCGTCTGTGTTTCCTTCTATTTCTTGAATGCTATCCTTTTCTCCTTAACCTTCCCTTCCACCTCTTTGGAGAACCATAGTGGTTTTTCCTTCATTTTGTTTTGTTGATTTGCTTCACACAAAGGCTTGTTGCCTTTGTGATAAGTGCTTTGATTATTCCCCATTGTTCCTTCACCCCTCCTTCTTGCCCATTTGCTAGTGCTTTTCTGAGGCACTCTCTCATTTTCCCAAAGTCAGCCCTCCTAAAGTCCAATACTCTTGTTTTGTGTGGTTTGACTTTATGGCTGTATTTATTGTGAACCTCACTGTTTGGTGGTCACTTGTTCCCGGAAGTATTATAAATCTGTCAAAATTTAGCTCGAGTGATTTATAAAAGGGTTAAGAGCCTTTTTAAAAACTTACTAATGCCATCACCCCCTAGTGCTGTAGTGGCACATTCTCCCATAACACACATGCACAAGGCTAGACAGTATATAGGATAAGATGTCAACAACCTAGACACCCCTGTGGAAGACTCACAAGGAGTCAAATCACTGGCTGATCAGGAGGAGCTTTTGCTGTAGAACTGCACTAGATGTGGTGGGGACAAGCACAGTGGAAGGTTTTAAGAATTCTTGGGACAGATACAAGGGAGTCCTCAAACCCAAGGGCAGTTAGAAGGCTAGTCTAAAAAACAATGGGCAGACTAGGTGGACCTGGTGGTCTCCTTCTGCCATCAACTTCTATGTGTTTTTGCTTCTATATTTCAGTGTTTCTAAAAGTTTGCTATACAGCAAAAAAATAGTTAAAGCATTCAACTGTTTGGACTTTGTGTGCCTTTTTGTGGTCTTGAGTGCCACTGCAACTGTTAACTGTTTGGACTTTGTATAGGATCAGATGTACAGTAGATCTGCTCATTGACTGGCTGAAGTCACGTTAGTGATTATAGTAGAGCATACATTCCTTGACCACAGTTTCTAACAAACTAGGAATGCACAGGTCTGGGGCGCATCCTAAGAAATAACTACTGCATCTAACAAGCAGTAGTTTGCACAAAGACTGTGGCCCATCATAAAGAAGGAGCACTATATCTAACAAGCCATATATACACAGTTCTGGGGCCCTAAGGAAAACAGGGCTACTGAGTCTAACAAGTCATGCATGCACAGGCCTGAGGCCCATCATAAAATATTACTACTGCAGCTATCTAGCCATGCATACACAGGTCTGGGCCCATCATAAAATAGGGTTACCTTACCTAACAAGCCTTGTGTCCACAGGTCTGGGACCCATCATAAAATCAGACAACTGTATCTGATAAGTCATGTATGCACAGTCTATGGCCCATCATAAAACAGGACTCTGTGTCTAACAAGCCATGCATGCACAGTCTGTGGCCCATCACAAAATAGGACTACTGTGTCTAAAAAGCCGTGCATGCACAATCTGGGGCCCCTCATAAAACAGGAATACTGCATCTATCAAGTCATTTATGCATAGTCTGTGGGCCGTCATAATAATGACTATTGTTTCTAATAATCTATATACTGTGTGCAGAGGTCTGGAGCAGTAGTAGTCCTAGAGGGATTAGTGCTGGAACTTGTGTTGTTCAGTGTCTTCATAAGTGACATCAAGGAAGGCATTAAAGGCAAAATGTGTCCGTTTGCAGACAACACCAAACTCTGTGATAGAGTGGACACCAAAGAGGGGATACAGGACCTGAGGGAGGGCCTCGCCTGACAAGAGAAATGGTCAGGAATCTGGCAACTTAGTTCAGTACCAAAATATGCAAAGTGATGCACACAGGGGCCAAGGACCTTAACTCAGAGTATTACATAGGAGGGGCTCAGGTAATTGCTTCTGAAGAGGAAATGTATTTGGGGTAGTGACTACAGGTGACCAGAAACACATCTCTCAGTGTAAAATGGCAGTGGTGAAGGCTAACGGGATGCTGGGGTGTGTTGCAAGGGGATACAGTAGTAGTCAGAGTGGGGTTAGTTTACCATTGTACTGGTCATTGATGAAACCACATTTAGAATATGGCATGAGGTACTGGCATCCCTACCTTAAGAAGGACATCAGTATGCTGGAGGGGGTCCAGAAGAGAGCAACCAAGATGATCGATGGATTACAGGATAGGTCCTATGAGAAGAGGCAGGATCCTTGGGAATGTACTCCCTGGAAGAGAGGTGGCAGAGGGGGTGATATGATAGAAACCTTCAAGTACATGAGGGGAATTAACTGGCTGAAAAGGGAGGGTCTCTTTAAAATGAGTGTCAACAGCACCACTAGGGGGCATAACCTAAAACTGAAGGGGGTGGAGATTCAGAGAGGATGTAAGGAAGCATTTCTATGTTTTTGTTTCAGTTTAAAGTTTATTGATACATTTTCCACAATAAAAGGCAGTTTAAGTGACAGTGACAATGACCCTTCGATACAATGTGAAGGAATAACTGCCTAACCCACCCTACCCTCCCCTTACTTCAGTAACCCAACCTAGTGCCTGTCAATGCCAAGCACACTACTTAAAGTCTTACATGACCAAATAGCCTAAGATAGATTTAGACTTGAAGCAGAGAAATTAATGAGTGAAGGGGATCCCAGATTTTAGTATATGCTGCCATTCTATTATGGAGACTAGCAATCACTTTTTCAGTGTGCAGATTAGACAAAATTTATTTTACTCATTCCGGGACAGAGGGGGAGGATCTATCATTCCAGTGATGAAGAATAATCTTCTTAGCCGATAAGACAATCATTGAAATTTGGAACTTTCGTACTTTAACTCTAATAGTTGATTAGTCCCCCATCAGGCAGATCTCGGGAGTGATGTATTCATGAAGGCCCAGCAGGGGGTCAAGGAAAGCTTTGACTCAGTCCCATAAGGGGGAAATTTTAAGGCAGGACCAAAACATGTGAAAAAGTGTACCCTCTTCCTGCCAACATTTATTGCATATATTATAATTCAGGTAACCCCACTTCTGAAGTTTAACCGGGATTTATTAAGTTATGTAAGATATGATATTGCATGAGACGCAATCTGTCTTGAGAAATACGTTTATGACATGATCTCCACAGGGAGTGCCAATCCAAGTAATGATGAGGGAAAAAAATTATTCCAGAATCTTGAAGGCCCAAAAGGACCCCCATATTTTTTGTAAAACAAAACCTGATATAATTTAGAGATTGCACCAGAAAATCCAGAGAGTGGGGAAACCTCAGGTATCAGAGGAGAGACGGTCTGGGAAGGAGGAGCATTACCCAAGGTAATTACAAGTAAATGTTTTAATTGTATAACTTTAAGATGGGAAGAAACCGGAATGTGAAATTTCTTAATAATATCTTCCACTGATAACCAATGCCCCTTTCCGTCCTAAGAGAGAAAAGCTTCCCCTCTCCCAATTGGGGCTACCATTGACAGGAAATCTGGTTCTTACTAATAGTGAATGATGGAGAATTCCAAATATACTGGGCCAGGTCCTGATGGAGGGAATATTGTGAAAATGAACACAATTGAGAATAAATTCTTAAAGAGGTCATTATTATGGGACACTCTACAGTCATGCGTACCTGGGAAAACTTAAGGAAAAATGATGCAAGAGGGAGGGAGGAAGCATTTCTATACAGAGAAGATGATGTCCACCTGGAAATAGCTGCCAGAGTAGGTGGAATCAGCAAGGATAGTGGGAACATTGAAGAGAACCTGGGCAAGCACAGAGGGGAACCTTGGCACCAAGGAAGGGGAGAAGGGGCAGAGGGAGGAACAGTTTGGGGGATTTGGGTCACTGACGTAAATTGTAAAGCCACACCCTTCATCACTTGTCTTGTTCTGCTGGCTTTCTTCATATGTTCTTATGTTCGTTAGTCCAAAAATGTCACTTCATGTAGAAATGTGTGAATTTTGCAGAATTTGTGACATTCTCCTTTAAGGCAAATTTCTACTTTTCTTTAACGGAAAACTTTGCAAATGGCAAAAATACAAACTTCACCTGGAAATTGTGGCTCTGAAGTGACATTTGCAAGGATTCATGGGATCTGAGGTCATGTGGTGCTGAAATGAGCAGTACTGTCATGTGCGGAAGAGAGAGCTGGCCTTAACACTGCTCAGCATCTTTGTGCCTGAAGAGCTTTGCAACGCATTAAAATCAGCTGTATTGCCATGTGATGACTGAATTCAGTGCTGTGTGAGGGATTGAGAGCTGAGGCCTGATTCTCAGACACAATGGAGTTGTGGTAAATGTGTTTGACACAAGTTGTGATCTGTGGCACAACTTGCATCAAAAATTGGATCCCAAAACACAGTCTGCATGAGAGCCAGACACAGCTGCATCCAAGCCCACGTGCGTGAGTGTTACCACCATTAACCAAGGGCACCAGGTTGCAAGAGGGCTTGCACCATGGTGGGGCCGCCGCATCCCCTTTTATGGTATTTTGGAAGACCCACCATGGCCACATGAGGGGCTGCAAGTTATACCAGTGAAGATGTGGTCTATCTGGCTTCTGCAGTTGGCGTGAGGTGGGGTAGGTGCCTGTAGGGATGCACCAGGGGATGATGATGTTGTGGTGGGGGCATGGATGGGGGTGGCAACACACCCCTAGCAGGAGACATGATGGTGCTAGCCTGAACCTGCATGCCACAGAAGAGGCATACCTGTGCCCAGAATGTAGGGCACCATATCCATCAGTCTCCCCCTCTGATCCCCTGTGGTGTCCCAGATCATCAGCGGTCCAGTGGCCCCTCCATCCCTGGTCAAGTCACCAACCTTCTGGAATTGGAACTTTTGTGTGTGCCACAACTGTGCTGGATGCAGCAACCTTTTATGGCACAAGTTGCACCTGATGAAGGCGGCTTCTGGAATCAGGCCACTGGTGTTAAGTGTGCTCTGTATCTTTGTGCCTAAAAAGCTTTGAAAAGCATTTAAGACACATTTGCTTCCAGCATTTCACTTCATTAAGTGTCTCCTGTGCCTTATGCCTCTAGATCACCTATTATTTGTTGTGATTAAGTTAGTTTAAAGTTGTAGTTTTTTTTCTGTATTCTATGTAGGGAGGCAGTGCTGCAGAGGGAGGGGAGATTAGCTGCAGCAACTTCCAACATGACAAACTCTCGCCAGAGCCATCATGACTGCAAAGTATTATATTACAGGGATTATGAGCCATCTACAGGGAAATTCTTTCCATAGATTTTCACTGATTATACAGAAAATACAGCAATTAGGCTTCCATAGGAAACAATGTAATCTACTAGAAAACATAGGGAAAATTACCCTGGTGTTATAGGGAAAATGGCAATCCATTAAAAAATATGGGTTTTACTATAGCACTTCGACAGTGCTGGAAACTGACATCACCCACAACAGCTTTCATGCCAACTGTCGGCATTGCAGCTTCGGGGATGTTGGTGCTTTCTATGTAGGACTCCCCCCACACCCCACTGGTCTCTATGATTCTAACTCTGCATCAGAGTTAGAGCCGGGGGGGGTGCTACACCAGGAAATGCACCGCCAGTGTTTTCTGCACATCAGCACAGTGACGCTCTGCAGACAGGTGATTTCTGTCGCTGTGCTGGTGTTCGCTGTGGATATGTCAATCTTGTGTCGGCACACCAAAAATATGTATTATAATGATTTTCAGTATGGAACCACAGGCAGGTTAATTTCTTTAGAACTGCCAGCCAATAACAATAGCCATCTCTGATTGCTGACCCTGTTAAAGTTAACATATTTCCTGGTGTCCAGTGGTACCACAGGGCCCGTTAATTATAAATCATTCCCTGGTGTGTAACTGCCCCCTTGTCATTGTCCTATGTTACATGTAACCACCTAGATGACATGTTGAGTTCTGGGTGTGAGTTAGTGGGTGGGGGAGTATGGCTATCCCCTTCCTGGCCCATTCATGATGAGAGGGCATTCCGTGGGTGACTTTGGGCTTGGTGGTCTGGAATAGGCAAGTGGCAGACAGGGGAGGTGGAGTCAGGGCTGAGACCATGCCCGAGTCAACTGGCAAAGCAAAAAGTTTTATGGAGCGGGAAAGAAATACTGCAGTATGTATTGTCTTAATGCACATATAACAACCCCCACACCACCATAACTAGCACAGCCCTACTGTTACAGTAAATCTATAAAGTATAGGTAAAATATATGGTTTCTCTTACCTGGGTACTAGGGAGTGAGGTAGGAGTCTTAAAAGGATAACAACTCTTGTACCTGTAAAATAAAATTCAGGAACGTGGTCACAGAGAATCTGTAGTTCTTAGTGAATAAATAGGAAAGATAAGACACATTAGACATACAGTACTTCTTATGTGAGGGAGAAGGAGTCAGCATCCTGTCAGATGTGTTAATGTAAAGATAGAACTAGATTAATATGGAGTAAAAGAACCAACACAGTTAGAACTAATTGGCACCCCTTTAAGCAGTCTCATGAGAGGCCAGGGACTGAATGGCCATGGAATCTGAACTACCCTCTCACCTATGTGTTGGGCCCTCCATGACAGAGTTGAGGCACATTGGTGGGACAGTGTACAGAAGCTTGCACTGTGATCGCTTGTGCTCTGCCTATCATGTGGATGAGCAGGGGACTTCAGGTTCCAGTGCTGTTGATCCAGCACCTTTCATAAGTGCTACATTTACACACAGAAACAAATCTTAAAAAAAAAAAAAGTTAAAGTATTGGCAACCCATCACAGACAGCAGGTCATACCACCCACAAGATGGCACCCCTGGACATCCCTCCTGCCCACATACAAGCCCCCAGCATGAGCACCCTCTGTGAAGTGGAACCACCCACTTCCAAGTGCCCTCCCCCACAACAGGACCTCTCTTCCAGTACCAGTGCCTTGGGTTATTATACTTCCACCTTGACACCCAGGAAGATAGCAGCAGAGTTGAGCAGAAGGGACCTCAGTTTAAGCCCTTGTCCAAAGGATGGAACACCATGATAGCACAACATCACTCCTAGTACAGCACAGTAATGCCAGTGCTTATGGTATGAGCCCAATTCATTGTTTGCTTCTCCAAGTTTTGTTAGCACTTCCTTCTATATATCCTTCCTGAACTTAGTTTACTATTCTTTAACTAAATTTGTACTGACTGTTTAGCCTGTATTGCTTTGTATTCTACCCCCTGAATATGGTTTTGTATACCACTATTTTAGAAACATGGAAACACTGAAACATAGAAGTTGATGGCAGATAAGGACCACAAGGCCCATCCAGTCTGCCCATTTCTTTTTCTACCTTATAAATGTACCATCGACCTTTGCTCTGTCAATAGCCTATCTATTCATACTCATTTGTATTGCTCCCTTATGCCTATCCCATGCCTGTTTGAAGCCCTGCACTGTATTCATATCCACCACTTCCTGAGGTAGGCTGTTCCATTCATCCACCACCCTTTCTGTGAAAAAGAACTTCCTCACATTACCCCTTAATCGGCCTCCCTCTAATCTCATGCTGTGTCCTCTTGTCCTGCTATTTTTCTTATATTGAAACATGTTAGGCTCTTTCACCTTGTTAATGCCCTTAAGGTGTTTGGTTGTTTCAATCATATCACCTTTCTCCCTCCTTTGCTTTAGGGTATACATATTGAGCTCCATTAAGCTGTCCTCATATGTTTTCTGATGCAGTCCCTGTACCACTTTGGTTGCCCTTCTCAGGACTGCCTCAATTTTGTTAATGTCCTTGTGAAGGTGTGGCCTCCAGTACTGCATGAGTACTCCAGATGGGGCCTAACCAGTGTCTTGTAAAGAGGGATTATTTTTCTTTTTGCAAATAACTATACTTTATTGTATTATCAATAAAACATACATATTATCCCCCATCCTCCTACATCCCTTACATTTGTTACAATAAGTGGATCGAATACACAGGATTAAGTAAGTGGAAAAAGAAAAAAAAACAATCCAGAAAAAAGGAAATCAACCAACCCAGCCCCAGAACCCCACCACCCCGTAGGTCTGGCAGCCCAAACTTAGGGACATAACGAGAGAGACTCAGAATACCCTAAGGGTCACTATAAAAGAACAGAGGAGACATATGCCCTGGTATTGCAATCCCTCTAAATTCGCCCAGAGTACAAAACTAAAGAGGAATAATAAATTGAGAAAGAGCTGATAAAAGAAATTAGAGGCATATAATAGAAAAGAGGGGATAAAGGAGGCAAAAAAAAAAAAGAATAAAAGGAGAAAGCAGTGAGAGGGAAGGGATAACCAAGCCCATTGGCCACTTCAGTTACATTCCAGAAGATATGATTAAATAAGGAATTGGAGTACCTGTTTTGAGAGTGTAGGGCCCTACTAGATGTTAGTTATACTAATAGTCAAGCTGTCCTTCAGACGTTGGTATAGGTTGCCCCAACATTTGTCAAATTTTCCCCTCGAATTAAAAAAGGAGGCCACCATTCTTTCTGTGTTTAAGGCTTCCAAAAAAGTGTCCCACCATTCCTTACACAAGGGTATCCCCCCTCCCTACGCCAGTAGCGAAGAAGTAACAACTTAGCCACTAATGTAATTAAAGCTATCTGGCATTTGTGAACTGTAGATGGGACATGGGAAAAATTGCCAAGGATGCAAATCTCGAGGTTAAAAAACTGCACTACATCATGAAAGGAGTCATCCATAAGCGGATTGATTCCCAGAACTTAATTACCTTGGGGCACTCCCAGAGTTTATGCAAGGTGGTAGCCAAGGGGTTGCCACAATCTTGACATTTGGATGACGTTTGTTTGTATATGCGCAAAAGTTTGGCTGGGGAGAGATATAGGTTGTGTAAAATATTAAATTGAAGACCCCGTAGTCTATCTTGTTTTACACAGTTGTATAGATCCCTCCAAACCTTTTTCCAGGTTAATTCTGGCCAATTCAGGGATAGGTTCATTTTCCAGTAGTGTGGGACAGGGGAGACCTTAGCATCCCTTAATGCAAGAATGAACTTGTAAATTTTAGATATCGCTTTGCTAGATAGTGCTAAATTTTTTATTTCCTTTATCAAAGTACCTGCTTTCTCATGCCCCTGTCCATCCTTCAAAAAGGAGCAAACACAGTTTTGTATTTGATACAATTGGAACCTATCCTTGGGGTCTATTCTCAACTTACCCATCAATTTTGACAATGGTGTAGGGTGGCCGCCTGAGACAAAATCAGCAATTCTGAGTTTTTGGGGGAGGTTACCCACGCTCCTTCTTAGCGGTTGGTTACCAATCAGTAAGTTCGGGTTGTTGACAAGGGGTTGCATCAAATCTTTTTTGAAAGGGATATTTAGGTACGAGTATAACTGGTGGAGAGCTTTAGTATCCCAACCAAGTGGGGTGGCTTTAAGTTTAGATGGTATTTTGGGCCAGGGAGAAAAAAGCAAAGATTCTAGATCTAAGTTAGCACTTTGAGCCATCAGACAATCGATAGCACCATTTGCTGTAGGTGTCAAAGTTTCTGACGCCCATTGAGCTGACCTTGCCACATGGCTTGCCAGGTAGTAGATATAAAAATCTGGCAGCTGTAAGCCTCCTTCCTCCCTACGACGGGTGAGTTTACGATAAGCCCTATGGGGTGGGTTACCATTCCAGATAAAGTCAGTACAATATTTATGGCAGAGATTGAAAAAGATTTTGGGAGATACACATTAAGGTTAAAGAGGAAATAGGAAATTTTCAGCAAAATCGTCATTTTATCGTATTGACCCTCCCCAAAAGGATAAGGGAAGTTTGGACCACCTTCCAAGGTCGTCCTTGATCGATTTGATAAGGGTTTGAAATTCAAGTCATATAACTCCGTTAAATCTTTAGAGATTTTAATACCCAAATATGGAAGGAATTCCGTCTGCCAGCTCAAGCCCAAGGAGGAACACCAAGTTCGTTGTAAAAGGGGAGAAAGTGGGTAAACTAGAGTTTTACTTTTGTTTAACTTGTATCCGGAAAATTCGCTAAAACGCGAGATAATAGAGAACAGCTGTGGAAGGGAGGACTGACTATGCCATGTATGGATTAGTAAATCATCTGCGAAAGCAGAAACTTTAAATTCTGCATTCTCAATACGCACCCCATGGACGCCAGTGTCCGTCTTGATGGCTCTGATAAGTGGCTCCAAATATAAATTAAATAAATATGGTGACAGGGGACACCCTTGCCGAGTTCTCCTCTTTAATCGAAAGGGGAGTGAAATCAGGTTATTACAGGAGATTCTCGCAGAGGGGCATGTGTACAAAATCCGAATGTAACCCAAAAAGTTATCCGGAATGCCAAATTTAGAAAGCACCTCAAACATAAACTCCCACTCCACCCTATCGAATGCCTTCTCTGCGTCTAACGTGACCAGAGAGGCTTCTCTGTCTGGGCTCACAGACTCCTGTATTAAATAAAACAACTTTCTAAAGTGATCTGCCGATGAGCGCCCCGCCACAAAGCCAACCTGCCCATGGCTTAATAGCCCTGTCCAAGCTGTTTTCAACCTGTTGGCCAAAATCTTGGCGAATATCTTTATATCAATATTTAATAAAGATATGGGCCTATAGTTCATCACCAGATCCGGGGGCTTGTCTGGTTTTGGAAGAAGAAGAATCCTTGCCTCAAAAAGGGAGTGGTCCTTGATCCCCCTCCTCACACCAGAAGATAAACAGTTGATGTAATAGCGGGACCAGGGTCTCTTTGAAGGTTTTATAGAACAAGGCAGAAAACCCATCCGGGCCTGGTGCCTTGTCGAGTTTCAAGGCATCAATAGATTGTGCGACTTCTTCTAATTTAAGGAGAGCCTATAAGACCCGACGGAGGTCTTGAGAAAGCTTAGGGAAGGAAATATCGGTGAGAAACTCTTTCATTCTGGAGATCGTCTCTGGCTGCAACAGCTCACTTGAGTATAGGTTCTTATAAAAGTTAACAAAAATATTTAGAATATCCTCTGGATCAGAGGTTACCTCACCAGTCTGGGGGTGGTTTAGTGCAGCCACCCATCTTGCCGCTGCTCATTGTTTTAGCTGCCAAGCCAACATCTTCCCAGCTTTACTACCTTGCCCTATGTATGACGCCCTCAAGCTGTAAGCTGATCTCTTTACTTTCTCTTTCATGGTCGCTTCTTACCAAGTTCATAGGGAAGCAAGTTCCTGCTCCTGGGAGATAGATCTTGTTTTTTCGTCTATGGCGTCCAAAGCTCTAATTCTGTCCAAACAATCCATTGCTGAACGAGCAATGTTTTTCTTACGAATTGTTGCTAGTCTAATAAACTCACCTCTCCAGGTGGCCTTCAGCGCCGCCCACACCCTGTCAACTGCTTGTAGTGATCTCCAGTTCACATTAATAGAATGGGACATATAGGATGTGAATCATTCTAATAAGGAATGGTCTTTTATTAAATGGTTGTTTAAAGACCATGAGTATGTTCTAGGTGGCAGGGAAAGTGGTCGGCACTGGAGGCCAACCGAGGAGTGATCAGAAATAACTCGACCGGAGATGGTAGCCTCATAGATCAGGGGGAGAATCTGGTGGCTTACTAAAAAGTAATCTATTCGAGAATAGCTTTTATGGACCGGAGAATAGAAGGTGTATTCTCTAGTCTTGGCATTGATTGCTCGCCAGGGATCAGATAATCCTATTGATGACACGAATTCGAGCAATGCTCTCTGGGCTGAGGATGGAGGGGAACCTTTGGACCATGAACGGTCCAAACAATTTGATTGGACCAAGTTCCAATCCCCACCTAAAATTATTGGTTTGTCTGCTAAGGGAGCAATGAGAACTGCAAGCCGGGTAAAAAAGGTTGGGGATTCCTGGTTAGACCATAAATTGAGCCTAGCACTAGACTTGCTCCGCCAATTTACCTACGACAATGATGAACCTACCTTCTGGGTCCGCAATTACTTCAGATGAAAAAGGAATATTGTTGGCCACTAAAGCGGCTACACCTCTTTGCTCGTGGAGAACCCGCCCCAAAGCTTGGCCCACCCATCTTTTTAAGGAAATGAAGCTGGTCAGGGGTCATGTGCGTTTCTTGTAAAAATACTATTGATGGCTTAAAACGTGCCAGATGGTTGAGAATAATGTACTTTTTTTTTGTTATCCCTTCCCCCTTTTATATTCCAAGAAATTATGTTCAGGTCAAAAAACATGTAATAAATAGTTGAGAACAATTCCTAGATTATAGAGCTGCCAGACCTCCCCCAATAACACCAGCCTACCAAAAAACGGAAAAAAAAGAAGCCACCCTATTATCCAAACCCACCCCTTATCCCAATCTCTAAAGCTAGCCTCAACCCCGGCCCCAGGCCGCCTCAAGTTGCTGGACCGTGGCACTCTCCAAGTGGGGCTCTCACTCCCAAAAAAAAGGAATGGTCCATTAACTCCGTCTTTGAGGTCTAATATTAGTATGAAAGCCATAGGAAAAGAAGTTGTTACATAGCCCAAATAAATTATCTTCACTTAAGTCGCTTTATGAGACTACAGAGTGGGTATTAGCTAAAAATACTGAGATTAGGGCTATAAAAATTACCCACTTTAAAAAACAAATATAACAAATTAATCGTGTTAGCCCTAAAATGCATTAACCAGTCTAAACATCTGAGACGTTGCACCATTGTTGTATATTGGAACTTCATTTTAACAACCTGTCCCATAAATAATATCTATAGATTCAGCAGGTGCGGGCCTAGCCCTCTAACCCTGCTAGTAGCCAGCAAACTATGATAAAGTAATAATAGGAAGGGGTCCGTCTGACCCTAAAAAGGAGGGTTAGATAGGTCTGGTTTGAAAGTGGTCTGGCTACCATATGCCTTTAGAGGCTTTGTGATGCAAAAGAGTGTCTGAGAACACTGCTGCGCATAGAGGTGACCATTGTCAGATACGGATAGCCGCTTCTGCATCCAAAACTTCACCAAAACAAACCTCCCCAAAACCCAACAGAAAATGCAATTGGAGCCCTCCTCTAGACATAATAAAATACATCCTTCAGAGATAAACCTGAACGTGTTAAGTTTGTCACTTCTATTATTAGTTATAAACAAAGAAACAAACAAGCGGGTATGGGGGTGGAGGTAAAAAATAAGGAAAAAGAAAAAGGGGAGGAGAGGGAAAGAAATGGGGGATGGGGAGAGGAAGAGAGAGGAGGGGAGGGTGAGGACGAAGGGGAGAAGGGGAGAAAAGGAAAAAGATAAGGGATATATAATCCACTAGTTATTTAAAGTTCATCCTTTAAATATTCGGAGAAAGAACCATGTTGTATGATAACAAAATCAGTCCAGACGAACAAATATATGCTGAGAGCTGCGTCACAACAGTACATTTCAGGTTTTGTGGAAGAGGTCCGGAAAAGAGTCTTTTAACATCTTCAGAGCTTCATCTGGAGCCTCGAACAGCCTCTTCCCGTCCTTGAGAGTAACTTCCAGCTTAGCAGGGTACAATATACGGTGTTTTATTCCCGCAGCCCAAAGCTTTGAAGTAATAGGTCGAAAACTGGCCCTCGCCATCCTGTTCTTTATTGTTAAGTCAGGCACAACTCGGAGTTTCTTGCCCTCCCAGAGGATTGCAGAGAGTTTTCTTGCCTCCTTTAATATATGCTCTCGGTCGAGATAATTCAAAAGCTTGAAAATTATAGGCCTCGGAGGATCTGTAGGAATAGGTTTGGCTCTTAAGGCCCTGTGCCCCCTTTCAATAATGTACTCCGGGCCATTAGGAGATGGGCCTATTGTTCTTTTCAAGAACTTTTGCAGGAAAGCAATGTGTTAGGACCTTCCTCCTTCTGGCAGCCCGGTAAAACTAGGTTATTTCTCAGGTTTCTGCCTTCAAGGTCTTGACGATCTTCCGCTTTACCAGGATCTAAGATCGACCATGGCAGGGCCTTGCTTTTCGGTGTTACGTTCTAAGGAGGAAATGCGGGCTTCTGCATCTGTGACCCGGCGAGCCAACTGGGTTAATGCAGGCTTAAAGTCTGCGACGTTTTCTATTAATTTAAAGAGGGCATCTTTGATGGTTGAGAGTTCCCCATATATACATGATGGTGTTAAATCCTCTGGAGGAGCCGCCGGGGAGGAGCTGCGTCGAGGCTTCTTCGCTTCCAGTTCTTGTTTTTGATCATCCATTTCGCCAATGACCGATATTACTTCTCCGATCGCTTCTCCAACTTTTTATGTTACGGTACGTGCGAGCGATAGTTTGAAAAAAGACGAGAAGTTGTTAGTTTTATTTAAGTAGCGAGAGAGAGAGCCCCTTAGCCCTGCTATGCTTTCAGGCGCATCACGTGACTCCTCGTAAAGAGGGATTATTACATAGATACATAGACAGTGTTGGCAGATAAGGGCCTATGGCCCACCCAGTCTGCCCATTTCAGTTTGTAAGTTCAGTTTATGTTTTCCTAGAAGTCTGTTGCCCCTTACCCCTGACCTCCAGAATTCCTTTATGTCTATCCCATGCATTCTTAAATCCCGTGATTGTTTCAGCCCCCACCACTTCCTCTGGCAGGGTGTTCCACTTGTCCCCTACTCGTTCTGTGAAGAAATTCTTCCTCACGTTTCCTCTGAATCATCCTCCCTTCAACTTCATAGCTGGGAGGTCTTGAGAGAGCAGGAAACTGGTCCGTTTGTTTTGGCGATCCTGTAAGACGTTTCTGGGACTGTTACACCTGCGCAGTGTGAGAGACTGCAAGCAGGTGTTACCTGTTGTTTTGGGAGCTTTTACTGGAGTGAACTGGGGGGAGCTAGGACCCGTGCGTCCTGTGGCGATTCCGATAAATATCTTGCACCGCTCGAAAGCGGCTTTTGTGTGTGTTGAATAGAGACCTCTACTACTGCAGCTGATAGCTGGGAGGTCTTGAGAGAGCAGGAAACTGGTCCGTTTGTTTTGGCGATCCTGCAAGATGTTTCTGGGACTGTTACACCTGCGCAGTGTGAGAGACTGCAAGCAGGTGTTACCTGTTGTTTTGGGAGCTTTTACTGGAGTGAACTGGGGGGAGCTAGGACCCGTGCGTCCTGTGGCGATTCCGATAAATATCTACTTTCACTTTCATGAAGCGAGCGTAGTGAGTGGCGCGAGTGCCACTCGGCAGTGAAATGTTTAGTTGATGTAGGAGGGTTAGGCTTTGTTTTAACATGTTGTATTTAAATTTGCAATATTTTAACTATTTAACCTCCTTGTAGGTTTGTTATATTTTAGAAGCAAGGCTTGGTGGGTTAGTTCTTACTTAGTTATTATCTTTATTTAGATAGCTTTGTATTTGCTGTGCCTAAATAGATATGGGAGGATCGAGAGGGGCTAGAACAGTTTATGATGGCGTGATGTTGCGCGACCTGCGCCCTTTCATCCCCCTTCCAGTTTCTGATGTTATTATCAGACGTTGTTGGGAGATGGGGATTGGTGGGGATAGCACTGGTCGCGCACCATCAAGTAATCCCAGTTTGGGTTATGGGAGGATTGAAGTTGTCAGGTCCAGGAGGCGCCCTGGGTTGCGACGGGCACATGGGAGAGGCCAGTCGTGTTTGATGTCCATCCCCAGGGAGCCTATTAGATCAAATGGCCAGGTAACCTGTGGGGCTGCATCACCACCAAATCCCCTGAAAGCAGTGCTTTGTAATGCCAGATCGATCAGAAATAAGACGGCAATTATTGCTGCCTTGATTTTGTCAGTCGATCTGGCGTTTATCATGGAGACCTGGGTGGGAGACGATGCGGGCCCAATTTTTGAGGCTGCTGTCCCCCCCGGGTATACCATGGTGCACTGTCCCAGAGTGGAGTGCAGGGGTGGCGGTGTAGCCATCTGTTTTAGATCCAGCTTGACCTTTACCATGCACCCAGTGAGAGCTCCGGGTTCTTTTGAATGTGTGGCCATCCGGGGAGGACCTGATGCGGGCTGCAGGATCTTTCTTATTTATCGCCCTTCTGAGTTGATGGGAGAGTTCCTGCAGGAGGTCGCAGATTTCGTTGCTGTTGCATCATTGGAATCCCCCAGATGTGTTTTTCTGGGGGATTTCAATGTTTGGTTCGACGATGTGAATCATGGACATGGTTATGAACTTTCCCAGATCATGTCCTCCTTGGTCTGGACGTGAGGCAGTCACTTTACCGACTCATCGGGATGGCCACATGTTGGACCTGGTGTTCTCACTGGGACTTGATATTAGTGATCTTAAGATCAATCCAGTTCTCTGGTCTGATCATTGCACGGTCCAGTTCACGCTTGGGGCTCCTGCCATAAGCCCTTCCCCTGATGAGATGATCTGCTGTCGCCCTTTACGGGGTTTGACCCCTGAGGGTTTCCTGGCGGCAGCAGATTTATCTAGAGTGGGTGATGCATGGAGGTGTTGTGGTCGGAGTTGACGCCTATAATGAGGTGTTATCTGACACCATAAACTCCCTCGCACCTGTCCGTGTACGACCCAGGACTTCTTACCTGAGGTCACCATGGTTTGATGGTGAGCTCAGGGAGATGAAGAAACTGGGTCGGAGATTGGAGCGCTGCTGGAGGAGATCCCGTCTGAATGCGGACAAACTGGCCCTGCGTGCCCATTATGTTGGCTACCAGGAGGCAATCAACTGTAAGAAGACAGTGTTTTTGTCTGGGGAGATTGCTGCTGGAAGGAACCGACCGGCTTCACTCTTCCAGACCATTGATAGACTTTTACATCCTGTCTGTCTACGGCTCAGGAGGGTCTTTTCTAACATGGACTGTGAGGATTTCGCTCGATTCTTTTCGGACAGGGTGTCTGCGATCCGGCGGGTGGCTCCTTCAGCCAGTAATGTTATAGCTGGCAGTGATCGTCTGATGTGTTCTGAGTGCACTCCATCTGGTTGGGGACAGTTTAGACCAGTGGAGGATAGTGAGGTTATTAAGGTGGCAACCAATGTGAGGCACACCTTTTGTGAACTGGACCCGGTGCCAACGTGTTTCTTAATGAGATGCGTTGGCTCTGTTGGCCCGGTGTTTGCCATGATTGTACGGTGCTCCCTGTCCGAGGGTGTCTTTCTGGATGCCTTGAAGGAGGCTCTGGTAAGACCCCTCTTAAAGAAGCCATCTTTGGACCCGGAGATCAGGGCAAATTACCGTCCAATCTCTAACCTTCCATTTTTAGGAAAGGTCATTGAGAAAGTGGTAGCGCTTCAATTGGAAGAGCACCTCATTTCCCACGAGTTGTATGAACCTTTCCAGTCGGCTTTTCGTGCCAGACACAGCACTGAAACTGCACTTGTTCGGGTGCAGAATGACCTACTCAGGGCTAGAGATCGAGGAGACAAGACAATTCTTGTTCTCCTCGATCTCTCATCAGCTTTTGACACTGTGGACCATTGTGTGCTGCTTGCTCGCCTTGGGGATCTATGTGGACTCACCAGTAATGTCATCAAATGGTTCGAGTCCTTTCTTACTAACAGGAGGCAGCGGGTTATGATGGGAAATTTCTCATCTACACCTAGTCTGCTTCTCTGTGGAGTTCCTCAGGGATCAGTATTGGCTCCAATGTTGTTCGCAGTGTATATGCTGCCTCTGGGTGGGATCATAAGGAAATATGGCTTGAGTTTTCATTGCTATGCCGATGATACTCAGCTATATTTTTCCTTTGTCCCAGGAACATCCAATGCAGTGGACGTACTTAATATCTGTCTGGCCGAGATTAACGACTGGATGGCCTCCAGCTGGTTGCAGCTGAACCCTGATAAGACGGAGGTATTAGTAGTGGAGTCGAACAGAGTTCATGATAGGATGGCCTCTGACACAGAAACTGGGCTTGTCCTAGGGTCTGTGCCATTGAAGACCTCCTCTTGGGTGCGTAATCTCGGCGTGATTCTGGACAGAGATTTAACCATGGAGGTTCAAATATCCTCTGTGGTTCATACCTGTTTTTACCACCTCAGAAACATTGCCAGAATTAAACCCCTTGTTCCGTCTCTGGACCTCCCTACTTTGATACATGCCTTAGTCACATCTAGGCTTGATTACTGTAATGCGCTCTATCTCAAGGTCACGGGAGGATCTCACGTGAATTGCAGCTGGTGCAAAAGCACTGGCTGCCCGATTGTTGTTGACCGTGCAGCAAAGTGCTGTCACATTACACCAGTTTTGCGTGAATTGCACTGGCTGCCAGTCAGGTGGAGAGTCCTCTTTAAGGTGGGTCTTCTCACCCATAAGGCCCTACGGACAGGGCCTGGCTACCTGTTAGACCTTCTGTCACCTGCCCTCCTCGCCCCTCTTCGTTTGTCCAGTGAATGCCTTCTGACCATTCCCAGAACTAGGCTGAAAACAGCTGGCGATAGAGCATTTAGTGCCGCAGCCCGTTCTGTGGAATTCTTATCAACTATGGTCAGAGAGGCTTCATCGTGGATGTTTTAAGGCCCAGCTAAAGGCTTTTTTCTTTTCTAAGGCATTTAATGCTTAGATATGGATTTATTGTTAGGTTTTAGTTTTTGTATTGATCTGTATTTATATGTAAATTTATATATTTATTATGTTATATATGTTTGTTTAAATGCCTGTACGGCGCCTAGAGCCTCTGGGATTGGGCGTCTTTTAAATAAGTTTTGCCTTGCCTTGCCTTCATCCCATGCCCTCTAGTCCTGGAACATCTTTTTCGCTTAAAAATAGTATATTTCTGCACCCTGTTCCTCCCTGTAAGATACTTGTATGTCTCCATCATATCCCCTCTCTCCCTCCTCTCCTCCAGGGAGTACATATTCAGTTCCTTCAACCTGTCCTCATAGGACTTGTGATGCAATCCATGTACCATCTTTGTTGCCCTCCTCTGAACCTTCTCTACCCTGTCTATGTCCTTACATAGGTAAGGTCTCCAGAACTGTACACTGCACTCCAGGTGGGGCCTCACTAGTGTCTTGTATAGTGGAATTATGACCTCCTTTTTCCTGCTGGTGATGCCCCTGCCTATGCATCCCAGCATCCTATTTGCTTTACCTGCTGCCTTGTCACACTGTTTCCCTATCTTGAGGTCATCAGAGATGATAACCCCAAGATCCCTTTCCTGCTTGGTTCATGCTATATCCTCACCCCCCAACTGATATATTGTGCCAGGGTTTTTGTGCCCCATATGCATTATCTTGCACTTCTTTGCATTCAATTTCAACTGCCAAACCCCTGACCATTCTTCAAGTTTCTGCAGGTCCCTTCTCATTCGTCCCTCTTCCGACTTGTGATACCCCTACTAATACATCCTAACATCCCCCTAGCCTTACCTACTGCTTTAGTGGTCTGCTTGGATGATTTCAGGTCATCTGTGACGATGATGCCCAAGTCTCTTTCTTCCCTTGTGACTGCCAGCAACTCTCCTCCCAGCCTATAGGTGGCTTCAGGGTTTCTCTTCCCTATGTGCATGATCTTGCACTTCTTTGCATTAAACCCCAGTTGCCACTCTTCCAACCATTTTGCTAGTTTATCCTGATCTCTTCTCATTCTGCCCTCCCCATCTGGATCATCTACTCTGTTTCAGATCTTGGTGTCATGTGCAAACAGACAAACCTTACCATCCAGTCCATCTACAATATCACTGATGAAGATATTGAAGAGGACTGGCCCCAGGACTGACCCCTGAGGCACCCCACTTGTGACTTGCATCTCTTCTGACTGTATACCGTTTACCACCACTCTCTGTTTTCTGCCCGTCAACCAGTTTGCTGCCCAGTTGACCAACCTCTGACCCACCTCAAGCCTACCCAGCTTATTAATCAATCTTCTATGTGGAATAGTTTCAAAAGCTTTGCTGAAGTCAAGGTAGGTGCCATCAGCTGCTCCCCCTTGGTCTACCACTCTAGTTACCCAGTCAAAGAAATCTATGAGATTAGTTTCACAGGACCTTCCTTTTGTAAACCCATGTTGTCTTAGAACCTGTGCTCCTGTGGATTCCAGGTGTTGCACTATCCTTTCCTTAAGGAGTGCCTCCATAATATTGCCCACTACTGAGGTAAGATTGATTGGTCTGTAGTTCCCTGCCTCCTCCTTGCTACCACTCTTGTGGAGCGGGATCACATGAGCCCTTCTCTAGTTTTCTGGGACCGCTCCTGTGCTCAGATTCACTAAACAGTTCTGATAATGACTCTGCTAGTTCCACCCTTAGCTCCTTTACTACCTAGGATATATGCCATCAGGTCCCATTGCCTTGTCCACCCTGAGCTTAACAAGCTCTTGTAGGACCCTTTCTTTTGTGAAGGGATTAGTGCTAACCTCCCTCCCCCCCCTGTGTCCATGGTGCTAAGCTGTGGGCCCTGCTGTACCTTCTCTTCAGTAAATACTGAGCATAAATATCTATTTAGGATAGATTCTTTTACATGGTCCTCCTCCTCACACGCCCCCTTATCTCCTTTGATCTTAGCAATACCCCCTCTGGACTTTCTCCTTTCACTAATGTATCTATAGAAAGTCTTGTCACCTTCTTTTACTGTCTGTGCTAGTGTTTCCTCAGTTTGGGCCTTTGCCCATCTTACTGCCTTCCCCGCTTCCCTTAGGGAAGTTTGGTATGCCTCCCTATCTTCATCCTGCTGCATTCCCTTATATTTCCTAAAGGCCGGCCTTTAGACTCTGACCTTTCCTGCTACTGTTTTTGAGAATCAAAGTGGTTTCCTTCTTCTTTTGCACTTCCTTTTCTCTCTAACACAATGGGATGTTGCCTCAAGTATTGCATTCTTAATGCTTGCCTACTTTGCCTGTACCCCCCTCACCTGTATTTTTTTTTGCCAGGGCTGGCTTAACTCTGCTGGCCATCTTATCAAAGTCAGCTCCTCTGAAGTCCCATATTTCTGCCATGGAATGGAATGATTTAGTTGTAGTGGCCAAACTGAACCATACCATGTGATGGTCACTGGCCCCCAGGTGATCTTCTACCTAGAGATCTGTGACCCTTTCCTTGTTAGTCAGTACTAGATCTAGGATAGCCCTGTCTCTTGTGGGTTGTTGTACCAGTTGTTTTAGGCCCTTTCCCTACAGGGAATCCACCATGTGTCTAGTTCTGGCAGATGTTCCTGCTGGTATTGATCAATCTGTATCTGGCATGTTGAAGTCTTCCATTATCAAAACCTCTGCTTTAGCTGTCATGTTTTGTACATCTTCTAACAGTAATGTGTCTATGTCCTGCCCCTGGTCTGGGGTCTGTACAAAACCCCAGTTTGTATGGCTGTCCCATTTCCTGTTTCCAGGGTGACCCACAGTTCTTCAGGCTTCTTATGTGTATTCTGAATTTCTGTAGCTTTGATATTTTCATTGACATACAGGGCCACTCCACCCCCCCTTTTTGCACCTCGGTCTCTTCTGAACAGTACATAGCCAGGTACTGAAGTCTCCCAAGTGTGGCTACTGGTAAATTATGTCTCGTCAATTGCTACTATGTCCAGTTTAGCCTCTGTCATTATTGCCTGCAGGTCTGGGATCTTGTTTCCCAGACTGCGAGCATTTGTGTACATGATTTTCCATTGGCCATATCTCGGTGTGTTCGTTGTTGGGTGAAGTCTGGCGTTTCTCCTATGCATCATATGGAGAGCTGGATCTTTTTCCTTACCTTGCATTGTATTTCACCAGTTGTAACCTCCTGAGTTGTGCCTGAAAATAGGCATTTCCAATGCCTAGAACACCTACCCAGTTCCCAAAAACAAACAAATAAATAAATCCTGGTGTAGAAGTAAAACCCATGACCTTCTGGCCCAGAGACAGATATTCTGCCAACTGAGTCATGCTGATACCTTACACATTTTTTCTCACCTTGCTGTGCATGCACTGTGTGTGTATACACATTGGTCCCCCTTATGTGCCAGTGTTTTCCAAGAGCAGCAGGGAAGAAAATGGAAAAAGCAGCCCTAGTGACAGCTTCCTCAGGGACCTTGGTATATCCAGGATGGCCCCTGCTTCCTCGCCCACCTCCGTATGTGATTTGAGCAGGCACAACCCAGTGATCAGCACCCCTGAGAGTCATACCACTGCCACCCCTTAGGATTATCACCTTTTGAGAAGCCCAAAGTTAGACATTTCTTACTGAAACATGATTTTTTTTTCAGGAAAATATCCAACCTTGACCAATGCAACAGATTGGAGGCAGTATAGTGCAGTGGTTTAAGGCTTTGAGCTACAAATGTGGAAATCTGAGTTTGAATCCCACAGCCCCCACTTGCAAACTGTGTGACCCTGAGCAAGTCACTTAACTTTCTTGTGCTCCCAGGTTGCACCTGTAAATAAGCTTTCAGCTTAGTGTGTCTCTCCTTGTAAAAAAAAAAAAAAAGATTTGTTTACTCTAAGTAATCAGAATTAAGACTAAGTGGTGTAATTTTTCTACTATAAGGTAAGGACATGTAGTATTTTTCATTTCTCATTTTTTTTTTGCAGGACACAGCTGGCCAAATCGAGACCGTCCTGTAAAATCAGGACAGATGGTAACACTACCCCGACTCTCAAAAGTCATAGCATTGCCCCCCACCTCTCAACAGTCATAGCACTTCAGTCTCATCTCCAATAGTCGCAGGAATGACATCCTCCATCTCCAACAGACACAGGAATGACCCTCATCCCTGACAGACATATGACCCCCTATCCTGACAGTCACAGCAATGATCCCCTGTGACAGTGTAAACACTACTCTGGGAAACAAGAAGTTTACACCTTGACTGAGGATGAGGAAATGCCTGGAATGCAACATGAACAGGCAAGGGGGGGGTGCCTCCCCAAGTGTTGCTGATTAGTGGGACTGTTGCAAGGCAGAGAAAATCCAGCAAGGAGTCAGTTGGAAGCTGGAAACTGCTGCAAGGAGGAGATACTTCTAGGCAGAGAACCCTGCAAGATGGAGGGTGGAATGTAAGACAGGAACCACAGCAGAGAGCCAAGGAGAAGGGTTAATTGCTGGAGAGAGCCTTTGGGGAGAAGTTGAAACCTGCTGCTGAGAAAGAGACCATTTCTAGAGCAGAGAGTTCTGAGGTAAAGGATCAGCCTAGCCAACTGGGACAAAAACAGTGAGTGGAATGTACTTCTAATAACAGCCTGAAAATAAGGATAGAAAGGAAAACTGTTTGTGTTTTATTTGAGACTGTGCATTCAAAAACAGTGAGTGGAATATATTGCTAATAACAGCCTGCAAATAAGGCTAAAGGGAAAACTGTGTTTTATTTGAGATTGTGCATTCAAAACTGCTGGCCCACAAACCGTTTATGTTTTGTTTGAGCCTGTATATTGAAAAATTGCTGGGCCACATAGGTGATTCAAATATTCCTTTTGTCAAGTCAGCCTGAAAGAACTGTTTTGTGTTAACCTTTATATTACCTGACCAGGCTAGATAAGTTGAACTGACTGATTATGCTTTTCTGAAGCAATGAGTTACATTTGAAGCAATAAAAGTACATTTTCTTCTGTGAACTTTAAGCCCAGCGTATTGCCTCTCCATTTACCATAGGCCAGCTTGTCACACACACCCCCATCACTGATAGTCGCACAAATGACCTCCCTTCCCCAACAGTCACAAAACTGAGCCATTAGATAATCGCATGACTGTATCACCACTCCAACAGTCATAGTAATGACACCCCACTCTATCTCCCAAAAGTCACAGCACTGCCCCCCACCCCAAACAGACACAGCACTGCACTCTCATCCCAAACAGTCACAGGAATGGCCCCCTCCATCTCTGACAGTCACAGAAATGACCTCGCATCTCTGACAGTCACAGGAATGACCCCTCATCTCTGACAGTATCATGAATGACCCCCATCCCTGACAGTTATATGAATGACCTGCCATCCCTGATAGTCACACAAATGACCCCCATCCCCAAAAGTCACATAGCTGAGCCCCTGACAATCACAGGGCTGTACCACCACTCCAACAGTCAAAGTAATGACACCCCCAACAGTTAGTCACAATAATGACCACCCATTCCTGACAGTCACAGCAGTGCCCCCTCACACCCAACAGTCACATGAATGACCCCCATTCCTGACAGCCACATGCTTACTCTATCACTGACAGTCACAGAGTTGTACAACTGCTTCAACAGTCACAGCACTGACACCCTCCATCATCAGTCACAGTAATGACCAGCCAACCCTGAGAGTTACAACACTGCCTCTTAAAACCAATCAAGTTACAAGACTGACCCCAACAGTCACAGGACTGACACCCTCCACTGATAGTCATGACACTGACAACCCACCCCTGACAATCACAGCACTGAGCCACATCCCCAAGAGTGACAACACTTCCTTACTGTTCCCAACAGTCACATAACTGTCCCCCATCTGGCAATTGAAGCAATGACCACACACCCTTGACAGTCATAGCACTGATCTCAATCCCCCTTTAGCAACAGCAGTGACCCCCTACTCCCAACGCTCACAGCATTATACCTAGCCCTGTCTTAATACACTGCCCACCCATCCCAACAGTCACAGCATTGCAGCCTCACTCTGACAATCACATAACTTATACCCTCCACCTTCGGTCACAGCACTAATCTCCCTTCCCCAGTAGTATCAATGCTGACCCCTACTCCCAGCATTACAACACTGATCCCCATTTCCCAGTAGTAACAATTCTGACCCCCTACTCCCAGCATTACAGCACTGATCCCCATTCCCCAGTAGTATCAATGCTGACCCCTACTCCCAGCATTACAACACTGATCCCCATTCCCCAGTAGTAACAATGCTGATCCCTACTCCCAGCATTACAGCACTGATCCCCATTCCCCAGTAGTAACAATGCTGACCCCTACTCCCAGCATTACAGCACTGATCCCCATTCCCCAGTAGTAACAATGCTGACCCCCTACTCCCAGCATTACAGCACTGATCCTCATTCCCCATTAGTATCAATGCTGACCCCTACTCCCAGCATTACAGCACTGATCCCCATTCCCCAGTAGTAACAATGCTGACCCCCTACTCCCAGCATTACAACACTGATCCCCATTCCCCAGTAGTATCAATGCTGACCCCCTACTCCCAGCATTACAGCACTGATCCCCATTCCCCAGTAGTATCAATGCTGACCCCCTACTCCCAGCATTACAGCACTGATCCCCATTCCCCAGTAGTAACAATGCTGACCCCCTACTCCCAGCATTACAGCACTGATTCCCATTCCCCTGTAGTATCAATGCTGACTTCCACTCCCCAGCATTACAACACTGATCCCCATTCCCCAGTAGTATCAATGCTGACCCCTACTCCCAGCATTACAGCACTGATTCCCATTCCCCTGTAGTATCAATGCTGACCCCCTACTCCCAGCATTACAACACTGATCCCCATTCCCCAGTAGTATCAATGCTGACCCCCTACTCCCAGCATTACAGCACTGATCCCCATTCCCCAGTAGTATCAATGCTGACCCCCTACTCCCAGCATTACAGCACTGATCCCCATTCCCCAGTAGTATCAATGCTGACCCCCTACTCCCAGCATTACAGAACTGATCCCCATTCCCCAGTAGTAACAATGCTGACCCCCTACTCCCAGCATTACAGCACTGATTCCCATTCCCCTGTAGTATCAATGCTGACCCCCTACTCCCAGCATTACAACACTGATCCCCATTCCCCAGTAGTATCAATGCTGACCCCCTACTCCCAGCATTACAGCACTGATCACCATTCCATAGCAGCAACCGCACTGCCTGCTGACCCCCAACAGTCACAGGACTGACTCCTCCACCCCTGACAATTACAGGACCACCCCACCCCTCCAAAGCCACAAGACTGACACACTCCACTCTTAGTCTCAGCACTTATCACCCTCCCTTGACAGTCACAGCACTGAACCCTACTCTTAACAGTCACAGCACTGAACCCTACCCTTAACAGTCACAACACCCCCACCCAACCACAGTCATAGAACTGTTCCCCCTGCATCCCTGACAGTTAAAGGTGCGACAATCTCCACAGACAGTCACAGCAGTGATCCCCACCCTTCAACAGTCACAGCACTGACCCCTACCCTTAACATTCACAACACTACATCCAACCACAGTCACAGAGCTGTTCCCCCTGCATTCCTGACAGTTCAAGGCCTGACAATCACCACAGACAGTCACAGCAGTGATCCCCACCCCTGAGAGTCACAACACTGCCTCCACTTACAAAAGTCAAAGCACTGCCCCCACCAGCCAGTTACAGTGCTGACCACCTACCCTGACAATCACTGTACTGCCTCCTCACCCTTGACAATCACAGCAATGACCCCCAAGCAGTCTTGGGTAAGTTACTTTATTACTTTCTATTACCTTTAGCAACTTGTTCCAGGAAGCTCTGTGCAGTCATTAGCAAGGATGAAGAAGTACTAGAAAAAGTAATACGCCTTACGGTTACTTATTTCTTTTTATACAAAAACAATGCAAAGTAATAAGAAACTATAACAGATTACATGTATTTGAGAGTAATCGGTTAGTTACTAGTTACTTTCAAATAAATGTAATCAGTTACAGTTACAGTATGTAGTACATTTGTATAAAAAGAAATAGCTAACTGTAACTGTAAGGTGTATTACTTTTTCTAATACTTCTCCATCCTTGCTAGTGACTGCAGAGATCTTCCTGGAACAGGTTTCCAAAAGTAATAGAAAGTAATAGAAAAAATAACTTTACCCAACACTGCCCCCAAGGCACAACAATCACAGCTCTGATACCCACCACTGACACAGCAGTGTCCTTGAACCTCCCTCAACACTCATAGGACTGATTACAAAGAAATTGTAAATAAGTACAGTTAAATAACCACAGTCAAACTTAAAACCATAAGGAGATAACGTTTCTGCACTAATAAACAATTGTTTCTTCCTCCACAAACTAGATAGACAAGTTTTTAAGCAAAAATACCACCAGTAATCATTACTTTATTTTATTTATTTATTTATTGAAATGTTTCCACAGGAAAGCACACTGAACAACAAGTTGCTAATTTTATGGTGCAACCTAGGGGGTAGGGGTACAAGTGGATTTAAGACAGAGTATGCATACAGATTCAGTTACAGGCATACAGACATAGGAGTATGAGTCACATACATGAGGAGATCATTATGTACCAATACTGAGCCACGCTAACTACAAAGTACAGACTAAATTTCTAGCTTCAGTTACATACATGAGGATATGATTATATATTGTACATAGAGTGAGGAACACTAGCTGCAACCATTGTAGGAATAATATTATAATTTAAACATGTATACAGTACAGTTAAACCATTTAAACCATTTAAAGTGATATATGAAGAAAAGTAGGTGTAGCAGTGAAACCAGCTGGAGATGGAGAAGCAGTGAAGGAGGAGGACATTATCAGTACACAAGCAAGGCCTGAGTTAGTGAGATATTTGACTCTGGACTTATGTGAGCTTGAGTAACATTTCAGGCAGTGCAGAAGTAAATGGATTAATGAAGAGGTGGATTTAATAATGCATATAGAGAGTGGGCTACCAAGTAAGTGCTGGTGGAATAGAGGAGCAACAGAAAAGAGGAGAGAGGAGGAGAAGGATTAGAATATTGGAACAGTGAGTCATGCCCAGAACAAAGTCACTCCAGAATGTTGAGAACCCTGCTGGGGAAGAAGTGGGCGATGACTAGTGGGGTAGAGAGGGTAGTGGGTAGGGGAGCAGATATAAGATGAGAGTCTTGGGGAAAGGAAGATAGATGGAAGAAAGGGGGAGAGGTAGAAGAAGGTGAGCTTGTATCGACCCACTCCAGGATGCTGAGAACCCTGCAAGGGGCAGAGACAAGCAATGATTAGATTATAGAAGATAGAGGAGGGGGCAGATGTGGGGCAAAAAGGGGCAGCGTAGAAGAGAAGGGCTAGAACTACTCCCATCAGGATGCTGGGAACCATGCAATGGGATAGAACCAGACAAAAGCATTAAATATGGAGGTTAGGGGGTAAGGAAAAAGGGATAGAGAATAGGGTAGGGCTTGGTGGGAGAGGGATGGGGTGGCATGTTGTGTTGTAGATGCAAGGATAATTGTTAAGGAGGGTTAAACAGGAGTAGCTATAAGAGAGATGGTTATGTAAGGAAGAGGCAAGGGAGTAGGTGGAGGATTACAAATGGAAGCTTTTTAAAGCAGACTGCTGATTTAGATAAATAGACTTATTCCCTTTTTTGTTATTTGTATCATACTGCTTGTTCTAACAGGATTCACTTTCCAGTTGGTGGGTGAACATATTTTTGTTAAAAAAAGTCTACAGTTGCTTTTAAAGTAACAAGGAATATCAAACTACTTTACAGTGGATCAACTCAATGATCATCAGCTTTACAATAGCAAAAAAGCAAGTAACGTCAACTTAATAAAACAGTTATAAACTGACACTGTTAGAATGTAAAAGTCTCTGCAGCCTGAATTTACAATGTGATGGTATAATACTACAGTGTGACGGGTCTTAGGCTATGTAAACGTGATCACATCTGGGAATCATAGCATGCCCAAAATGAACAAGACTCTCTATTCTTTGTTCTTATTTTATTTAAAATAGTTAGTTTGTACAGTGCCTCCCACCCCATAAGAATGAAAACAGATAATTAGAATAAAAATTAATTACTTACCACCTCACCAACTGCAACACTCCCAATAGTTCTCCAACCACTACTACAGTGGAATTCACCCACTCACTGGAAGAGTACACATTGTAGTTACCCCTCACTATTTTGGGTCTCCTATCTTAGCCTAGCAATAAAAACTGAGCACAAGTATCCCTACTGTCCGCCGGCTGCTTCCTTTCTGTACTGCCCACCAATCACCAAACCAAAGCCATGAATACTAGCCTACACAAAGTCCACCTTACCCTCAATAAAGCATGCAGATTTGTCCTGGATGTGGATCGCATCACACAACCTGCATGCCCTACATAAGGGCAAAGTGGGCAAAGTGGCTCCCCCTCCAGGACACAATAAAGTTGATGATCTGTTTACTACAAAAGAGGGCCCTACTGGGACTGGCACCTGTCTACCTGCAGGCGTTATTAAGGCCTGCCCCAGATAAGCATGCCACAAGAAGCACCTCCAGGCATGCCTTAGCTCTTCTCTTCAGGAGATCAGCCCTGGGTATGTGTGCCTTCACAGTAAGGGTTCCCACCTGGCTAAATGAGCTTCCAAAGACAATCACCAGTCTTCAAGACATAGGGCACTTCAAATTCAAACTCCATAATTCCATATCTCCTCCAGTCCACTGCCTGTGTCAAATGTAATCCCAGCATCTGACCCACCACTCAACTGCCCACTTGCTCTGACCAGGTTGCACCTACTCCCCTCCCCTTCCCCACTGCCCTTCCCCTCTACCAACTCCCTCCCACTTGTTCTTTGTCCATTGTCCCCTCACTACCTTCACCTCCACCTGCCCTTTGTCCAGTTCACCCACACTACCTCCTGCCCAGTACCCTGTCCACTTCCTCTGCCCCTACTCCTCCCCTCCACCTGCACTCTGTCCAGTACACTCACACTACCTCTAGCCCATTTTTCTGACCTCTCCCCCCACTCACCCCACCTACCTACACTTGCCAAACTACAACTTGTCTCTCTGCACTTAATTTCTCTCAGATGGCTGCACATTGCATTCCTCCACTGCAAAATTGACAATGCTACCAGCTGCTTCATTCATGTCTTGACTTGTGTAAACTGTAAATGTATGTGCTACCCCTTCCTATGTAAACTCTGTGTTAGTAGTACATCCCCAGTGCCAATTTGTCTGCTGTAATTATGCTGTTGCAACAAAATGTATCTCCTTAAGGGTTGACGAGGATCAGTTGTAAACAAGCTCTTAACTCAAAGGTTTGTAATTCTGAGTTCCCAATATATAAAATATAAATAAAAATAAAAAAAATAAATAAAAACAGGCACAATAAGGGAGGCCGGTGCACCCTAACTTTCTCCCCTCCAGTATGGCATGGACACCACCACCAGGCTTCCACACAAGTCCCTGCTCAGACTCAGGCAGCCCCTGCTGCTGGGGCCTCTCCTGCCCAGTGCTGCCCATCTTGGCACTCACTCTGCAGCCCGCTGCCTCCCCTGAGCAGCGCAGCAGCAACAGGGACAGCCAAACTGCTGTAGCTGCAAGCTACCTCAGCTCAGCAGTGCCTCCCCCCTTGACTAGTTTAAAAGCTTGCCAATGGAGCAATCGGTTTAAATGCTTCATTGGCAAGCTTTTAAACTAGTCAAGGGGGGAGGCACTGATAAGCAGCAAGAAAATCCCAGCCTCTCCCTACAAAACAGGGTACTAAATGAGAAAAAAGACCAAGGTAGAAAGGTCAGTGGGGGATGCTGCAACAGAAGGTAAAGCCATCAAAAAATGGAAAGCAATGAGTACCAATGCCCATAGTCTGAGTAACAAGCTTCCTGAATTAGTGGCCTTGATGGAGGAGGAACATCTGGATATCGTGGCAGTCACAGAAACATGATTCACACAAAACCATGACTGGGACATAAACATACCAGGATACACTATCTACAGGAGGGAGAGAGAGAGAGAGAGGGTAAAAGAGGAGGAGGAGTAGCTCTTTACATAAGGGAAGGAATCAAAGCAACAGAACAAAAGGGAAAACAGGGAGGAGAAGAAGCACTGTGGGTAAATTTGGAGACCGGCAATGGCACCACAATCCGCACAGGGGTTATGTACAGACCCCCTTTTCAAGGGGAGGAAATGGACAAGGAAATGATAGAAAGTATATTTAGTATGGCAGAAAAAGGGGAGCTATTGCTGATGGGCGATCTGAATATGCCAGATGTTAGCTGGACTGCAGTTGCAGCAGCCACTTCTAAGAGTGGGGTTATTCTAGATGCCCTACAGGGGGCATGCCTTAGACAACTAGTATTGGAGCCCACTCGAGAGGGAGCAATCTTAGACCTGGTTCTCTCAAATGGAGATGAAGAGAGGATCACAGATGTAGAAGTGGGTAGCCATCTGGGAACTAGCGACCATCGAACAGTATGGTTCAAATAAACACAGCAATAGAGTCAAGCCATACAAAGGCAAAAGTACTGGACTTTAGGAGGGCTGACTTTGCCAAAATGGGTGAGTGCCTAAGGAATGCACTAGCAAATGGGCAGGAAGGAGGGGTGGAAGAACAATGGAGAATAATAAAAACTGCCATCACAGAGGTAACAAGCCTTTGTGTGAAGCAAATAAACAAAACTAAACGATGTAAGAAACGATTATGGTTCTCAAAGGAAGTGGCAGTAAAGGTTCAAGAGAAAAATAAAGCGTTCAGGAAGTACAAGGAATCACAGAAGGAGCAGGACAGAGAACTGTATCAGTTAAAGCAAAAGGAAGCTGGGAAGGCAGTCAGAACAGCAAAGGCCCTAACCGAGGAAAAGATAGCCAACTCAGTTAAGAAGGGGGATAAAACCTTTTATAGGTACATCAGGGAGTGAAGGAAGACCAAGGGAGGGATAGTGAGGCTTAGTAAAGGGGAGGGGAGGGTGGGCAGAGGGTGACTGTGAAAAGGCAGAGACACTAAGCAAATATTTTTGCTCAGTATTTGCAAAGGAAGAGGGGGAGGTACCTAAAACAAACAGTAGAAACACTCTGGATACAGAAGTTGATACCAGCTCATTTACAGAAGAAAGGGTTCTGAAAGAACTCTTAAAACTGAAGGTGGACAAAGCAATGGGGCCTGATGGGATTGATCCCAGAATTCTAAAAGAACTAAGGGTAGAATTAGTGACACCACTGACTACCCTATTTAACAAATCATGGGAGGATGGTGTGGTACCCGAGGAATGGAGGAGGGCAGATGTGATTCCCCTTCACAAAAGTGGGAGCAAGGCAGAAGCAGGAAACTACAGACCTGTTAGTTTAACCTCAGTGGTAGGAAAAATGATGGAATCACTTCTGAAGGAAAGAATTGTCGAGTATTTAGAGGCCAGAGTGGCACAGGACCCAAGGCAGCATGGATTCATAGCAGAAAGGTCATGCCAGACAAATCTGATAGATTTCTTTGACTGGGTGACCAAAGTAGTAGATCAGGGAGGGGCTGTGGACATGGTCTACCTAGACTTTAGCAAGGCATTTGACACAGTCCCACACAAAAGATTGATATACAAGTTAGCTAGCCTGGGAATGGGTCCCAAGATGACAGCCTGGGTTAAAAATTGGCTGGAGAATAGGACACAGAGAGTAATAGTAAGTGGAGTCCACTCTGAAGAAAGGGGGGTCACTAGTGGGGTACCGCAGGGTTCAGTATTTGGACTGGTCCTCTTCAATGTCTTTATAAGCGACATTGCATAGGGACTGGAAGGAAAAGTATGTCTCTTTGCAGATGACACAAAGACCTGCAACAGAGTTGATGCACACGGTGGGGTGGAAAGGATGAAAAGGGACTTGGCAAGGTTAGAGGAATGGTCACATGTATGGCAGCTAAAATTCAATGCTAAGAAGTGCAAGGTAATGCACCTGGGAAACAAAAACCCAGGGGAAGAGTACACAATGGGGGGTGAGATACTAACAACAACAAAAATGGAAGGGGACCTGGAGGTAGTCATATAAGATGACCTAAAGGTGGGCAAGCAATGTGAGAGGGCAGCAAGGAGGGCTGGGGGGGGATACTGGGATGCATAGGGAGAGGCATCACCAGTAGAAAACAGGAAGTTATTATCCCTCTGTACAGACAGCTGGTCAGACCCCATCTGGAGTACTGAGTGCAGTTCTGGAGACCCAGTCTTTGCAAAGACATAGTCAGGATGGAAGCTGTCCAGAGGAGGACAACTAAAATGGTGCAGGGTCTGCACTGGCAGACATATGAAGAGAGAATTAAGGAGCTTAATATGTATAGCCTCGAGGAAAGGAGGGAGAGGGGGGACATGATAGAAACTTTCAAGTACCTCAAGGGAATCAACAAAGTCCAAGAGGGTAGCATCTTTCAAAAAAAGAGGTGTGCAAGAACAAGGGGGCACAATTTGAAGATGGGGGTGGCTCAGAGGTAATTTAAGGAAGTATTTTTTCATAGAGAGGGTTGTGGATGCATGGAACGGCCTTCCGGAGGAGGGTGTGGAGTCAAAAACAGTGGTGGAATTCAAGCATGCATGGGACAGTCATAAGGCAATTCTAGGGGGTTGGGGTAGGAAGAAGTAGGCAGCTGGTTAACTAGGATCTGCAGCTTATCCAGTAGTCAGGGAAATGGGCAGACTGGGTGGGCCAAGCGGTCCTTATCTGCCATCAAATTCTATGTTTCTATGTAAGCACTACTGTTTGGGCTGTCACCGGTGGGAAAGTCTGCTTACCTTTCTTCATCATGTGGTGGTAAGGAGATGGCACCGATGAATGTCCAGGCATGCAGTCTCTCCTGAAATGAACAATCGCTCAGCCCTGGTTGCTGCTTCAAATTTTGCTAGTCACTCACTTCCCTCCATTATAAGCGGGTCCCACTGTACCAGCCACTGGAAGGAACAGTGCAAGAAAAAAGTGAATCAGCAGTGGAGGGGAAGGGAAGCGAAAACCTCTGTTCAGAGGCAATGACTGCATTGTGCTTCAATTAAAATGACGTCAATCTGCAGGAATGCTTACTCATGATGAGATGGCCATATTTTTCTGTAGATAAATGAAACAGAGTGCCATGTAGTATTCCTTTTGATGCGCTGTAAAAAGCGAACTTTAGTTAAAATGGAGCATGCTAACCTATTTAATTTTTTTACTGAAAATTGAAACAGTAACTATGGGCACATTTGCATCGATGCTTATGCACATGTCCAGAGTCATGGCTTCAACATTCATTAAAAAAATATCATTAAGTTAGAGTGCTCCATTTTAACTGGGGTCTGCAATGCAAAATCCAGTGAATGGAATACTACTGGAACACTGTGTCTTTTATCTGTGGGAAAATATGGGCAACTCAGCATGAATGAAACATAGAAACATAGAAACACAGATTTTGACGGCAGATAAGGACCCCTTGGCCCACCCAGTCGGCCCATTTCCCTACCTACTGGATAAGCTGCAGATCCTAGTTAACCAGCAGCCTACTTCTTCCTACCCCCAACCCCTAGAATGGCCTTATGACTGTCCCATGCATGCTTGAATTCCACCACTGTTTTCGACTCCACAACCTCCTCCGGAAGGCCATTCCATGCATCCACAACCCTCTCTGTGAAAAAATACTTCCTTAAATTACCTCTGAGCCGCCCTCTATCTTCAAATTGTGCCCCTTGTTCTTGCACACCTCTTTCTTTGAAAGATGCTACCCTCTTGGACTTTGTTGATTCCCTTGAGGTACTTGAAAGTTTCTATCATGTCCCCCCTCTCTCTCCTTTCCTCGAGGCTATACATATTCAGCTCCTTAAGTCTCTCTTCATATGTCTTCCGGTGCTGACCCTGCACCATTTTAGTTGCCCTCCTCTGGACAGCTTCCATCCTGTCTATGTCTTTGCGGAGATTGGGTCTCCAGAACTGCACGCAGTACTCCAGATGTGGTCTCACCAACTGTCTGTACAGAGGGATAATAACTTCCTGTTTTCTACTGGTGATGCCTCTCCCTATGCATCCCAGTATCCCCCCAGCCCTCCTTGCTGCCCTCTCACATTGCTTGCCCACCTTTAGGTCATCTGATATGACTACCCCCAGGTCCCTTTCCATTTTTGTTGTTGTTAGTATCTCACTAACAACAACAAAAACAGGAATGAGCTTTCCTGTTACTGTAAAAATTTGCAGGCATGGAGCAGGCAGCAGAATAAATATATATATTATGGTAGCACGGTAGTGCTACCATAGTTAGGGTTGAGGAGCCATTTCTATGTTAAACCCCAAAACTTTGCACCTTAATAACTTTGCAACTGTTTAATGGATTTGCCTGAAATTTGGAATTTATGATCAAGAACCATAGGCCTTGGGATCTGCCAAGTTTTGTACTGGTCGGATATACGGCTGCGGAGTTATTAAGTGTGATCTGTGCCCGCGTTTACGCTTTTCTGGAATTCTGTGGTCGCGCCTACAGGTCGTACGGTTTGCGTGACCGGCCCGAAATCTTCAGGGAACATGCAGCCAGGGTCCCCGATGTGCCTTTCAAAGATTTCGTGAAAAAATATTAAACGGTTCAAAAGTTATTCAAAAAACAGTTTCCCATTATAAGTCAATGGGAAAAGTTAACAAAAAGTTCAACACTTTCGCAAATGCATTTTTACTTTCGCAAATGGGCCTGTTACTTTCGCAAATCGGCCATTTTTTTTTTCAGTTGGTGATCAGAAAAATGGTTGGCATTTAAATTTGGGACCCTCTAGCAACCTAATTCTTTTTGTATTCACCTAGTCGGCCCTGAGGCTGCTTGCCATGTGTTTATTTTGGTAAAACACCCAGAAATATGTTTTCAAATTTCTGGAAAAAGTACTTCCATAAAATTACTTTCGTGCTCACGAAAGTGTTGCAAATTTTTGCGAAAGCTTTCGCAAATTGCGACAGTAATTTTCTAGTCTGTGGGAAAATGACAGCAATTCTTTGGCACTGCACTGCAAAATAACCGTTGGGAGTTTTGGGCTGAAATTTGGAGGGAACGCAGCCGACATCTCACAGATGTGCCTTTCAGTGTTGTATTGAAAAAATATTACATGGCGGCAAAGTTATGGCACTCCAAAGTTGACAGTTTTTCCCATAGGATAACATTACGGCGCCCGAAGCATTACAGGAATCCTTTGGCACCCTGCTGCAAAATAACGGTTTGGTCTTTTTTCCTGAAATTTGGAGGGAAGACAGCCAACAGTACACAGATGTGCCTTTCAGTAGTTTGGTGAAAAAATATCACATGGCGGCAAAGTTACGGCACTCCAAAATTGACGTTTTTTCCCATAGGATAACATTACGGCGCCCGACACTTAACAGAAATCATTTGGAGCCCTGCTGCAAAATAACGGTTTGGTCTTTTTTCCTGAAATTTGGAGGGAAGACAGCCAACAGACCACAGATGTGCCTTTCAGTAGTTTGGTGAAAAAACATTACAGGGAGGCAAAGTTATGGTGCTCCGAACTTTTCTTTTTTTCCCATAGGATAACATTATGGCGTTCGCCGCGCCTTTCAGGGCCCGTATCTCGGAAACGGTGCTAGATACGGACTTTTCGTCGGAAAATTTCTTAGCCCCATAGTGGGGCTAAGATCAAATTAGCCAGGACAGTTGTAAATAATATGACTTTGAAATTTTTTTTCCACGTCGTACGGTTCCTGAGATATAATGTATTTAGTATTCCAAGATCTCATTTTCTTGCCGATACTCATTATTTTGCATACATTATTTGTACTCACTGTCTTTTCTCAATGCAGGTTTTGGGGAAAACCAGCCTGTCTTACATTACTGTTACTGTTGCCCTTTCGGCTTGCGGATCCGTTACCCGTTCACTTACCATTGGCGTCCTAGCCACCATATGCGTTTATCCTGCGTTTTCATTTTGCAGCTTGCGTTTCTGTTATTTTTACCATTTCTGTCTACAGTACTGTTTATCTTACTGTTTCACTTTACATCACCATGTCCATTGACATTTTGTTTGCAGGCACCATGTTACTATATGACAACACATCACGTGGCAGACCATTCCCGTCTACGCCACCATGTGCGTTACCCTTTCTGTTCTCATTCGTGCTTGTGTTATCATGTGCACCACTGTTAGCATTTCTGTTTGCATTGCTGTCCCTGTTAGTATGCCACAACACATCATGTGGCGGGAGTGCAGGGCCCAAAGACCCAGCGCTCCGCTCGCTGTCCATTCACTATTTCTGTTATCATTCTCAAAAGAAGGGAAATTAGAGGCAAAAACTCCATTTAATGCATTAGTTAGGGTTGTTCCACAGCGACAAAAGTGAGGAAATTACGCTGTTAGGGTTGAAACCCCCTTGGACCGCCCACCCCAACCCGGCATTGGGGTGTGCATTGGGATAGTGGGTCTAACTCTCACCCATTCTCCTGTACTTCTGCTGCTTTACACATGTCATGGGGTGAGAGTTGGGGCTGACTGATCCCAATGTGCACAATGCTGTTAAGCGAGGAGATGAAGTTTCAACCGTAATGTTCCACTGGCGTAATGCTAATATGCATTAAACTCGAGTTTTACCTCTAATATCTATATATATATATATATATATATATATATATATACACACACATATATATAGAGACAAAACTCCATTTAATGCATTAGTTAGGGTTGTTCCACAGCGACAAAGTGAAAATCCAGTGTTAGGGTTGAAAACCCCTTGGACCCTCGCCCGCCCCCAACTGGCATTGGGGTGTTGTGGGGTCATCAGCCTAACTCTCACCCCATCACATGTAAAACAGCAGAAGTATGGGAGAATGGGTGAGAGTTGGGACCAGACCCCAATGCCGGTTGGGAGAGTGGGCAGGGTGTCCAAGGGGATTTCAATGCTAACACTAATTTCTCACTTTGTCTCTGTGAGAACCAACTGTCATTCAATGAAATTTTTGCCTCTATCATCCTTCTTTTGAGAATGATAACAGAAATAGTGAATGTAACATCTTGAGAGCGCGACTCGGGCCCGCCTCCACCGCGTGATGTCTTGTGGCACATAGTAACAGGAACAACAATGTGAGAGAAGTGCTAACAGTGGCACCTATAAACCAATGCAACTGAAATGAAAAGAACAGAAAGAACAACACACACGGTGGCGTAGACGAGGAGCGGTCTGCCATGTGATGTGTTGTCACATAGTAACATGGTGCCTGCAAGCAGAAATGTCAATTGGCATGGTGACGCAAAGTGAAACAGAAAGAGAAACAGTACTGTAGCACAAATGGCAAAAATAACAGAAAGCATAAGCACAAATGAAAACGCAAAGAGATAACCACATGGTGGCGAAGGCGTCAGCGGTGAAGTGAAACAGAGTGCGGGAACTGCAAATGGAAAGACAGCAGGTAATAGTAATGTAAAACGCACAGGCTGGTTTTCCCCAAAACCTGCATAGAAAAAGACAGTGAGTACAAAGAATGTATGCATAATGGGTATCGGAGAAAATGAGGACTTGGAATACTAAATAGGTTATATCTCAGAAACCGTACGACATGAAAAATGTAAAAGTTATATGATTCACGACTGTCTCAGGCAGATTTTATACTTAGCCCCTAGGAGGCTAAGCAATTTTCTGACAAAAGGTCCGTTTCACACCGTTTTGGAGATACGGCCCCTGGAAAGGTGCGGCAAATGACAATGATATCCTATGGGAAAAAAGAAGTTCGGAGTGCTATAACTTTGCCTACCTGATATTTTTTCACACCATACCACTGACATCTTGTTGGGCTGGGCAACGTCTTCTGTCCAAATTTCAGGAAAAAGACCAAACCGTTATTTTGCAGCAGGGTGCCAAAAGATTCCTGTAATGCATCGGGCGCCGTAATGTTATTCTATGGGAAAAAATGTCACATTTGGAGTGCCGTAACTTTGCCACTGTGTAATATTTTTTCATCACAGCACTGAAAGGCACATCTGTGAGATGTCGTGTGCGTTCTCTCCAAATTTCAGCCCAAAACTCCCAACCGTTCTTTGCAGCGCAGTGCCAAAGAATTGCTGTCATTTTCCCTCAGACTTGAAAACTACTGTCGCAATTTGCAAAAGCTTTTGCAAAAATTTACAACACTTTCATGAGCACGAAAGTACTTCGTGAAAGTACTTTTCCCAGAAATTTGAAAAACATATTTCTGGGGTGTTTTACCCCAAAATAAAGACATGGCTAGCATCCTCAGGGTCCGACCAGGTGAATACAAAAAGAATTAGGTTGCTAGAGGGTCACACATTTAAATGCCAACCATTTTTCTGATCACTAACTGAAAACAAAATAGTGGATTTGCGAAAGTAACAGGGCCATTTGAGAAAGTAAAAATGCATTTGCGAAAGTGTTGAACTTTTTGTTAACTTTTCCCTTTGACTTATAAGAGGAAATTGTTTTTTGAATAACTTTTGAACTGTTTAACATTTTTTCACCAAATCTTCAAAAGACACACCGGGGACCCAGGCCACACATTCCCTGAAGATTTTGGGCCAGTCGCACAAACAATACGACCTGTAGGCGCGACCGTAGAATTCCAGAAAAAGCATAAACGTGCATGCAGATCATGCTTAATAACTCCACAGCTGTATATCTGACCAGTACATAACTTGGCAGATCCAAAGGCCTATGGTTCTTGATCAGGTATTCCAAATTTCAGGCAAATCTGTCAAACGGTTGCAAAGTTATTAAGGTGCAAAATTTTGGGTTTAACATAGAAATGGCTCCTCAACCCTAACTATGGTAGCACTACTGTGCTACCATAATATATATATACAGATTTGCATATGCATCCCATGATGCTTTGCCTTGTGGGGGCATGTGTGATTTTGTATTTTCTTGAAACTTGGCTTCCCAGCCAAATGCCCTTTGGGGTAACCCTTGCCTCAGCGTTTGCGCACAGAGGTTCTTTGTCTTTTAAGTAGTTTTTTATTTTAATGTGTTCACCACAACATATCCAAGGCACACTGCCTTAAGGGTAGCTGGTCCATTCCACTGGGGTGTGAAACAGATGAGGCATGCTGATGAGTCCTGGCAGGACGAAACACGTGTCAATCTCTTCTGTTAGCACTCTTTGCAAACTGTGTGAGAGACCTTTTGGCACCAAGCAATTCTGCTTAAAGTTGGACCAGGATAACATTCTGTGGTGATTTGCATATGCAGCCCATGATGCTTTGCATTGTGGGGGCATGTGTGATTTTGTATTTTCTTAAAACTTGGCTTCACAGCCAAATGCCCTATGGGGTAATTCTGGCCTCAGCGTTTGCGCACAGAGGTTATTTGTCTTTTCAATAGTTTTTTATTTTAATGGGTTCACCACAACATATCCAAGGCACACTGCCTTAAGGGTAGCTGGTCCATTCCACTAGGGTGTCAAACAGAGGAGGCATACTGATGAGTCCTGGTAGGACAAAACACGTGTCTATGTCTTCTGTTAGCACTTTTTGCAAACTGTGTGAGAGGCCTTTTGGCACCATGCAATTCTGCTTAAAATTGGACCAGCATAACATTCTGTGGTGATTTTCATATGCAGCCCATGATACTTTGCATTGTGTGGGCATGTGTGATTTTGTATTTTCTTGAAATTTGGCTTCCCAGCCAAATGCCATTTGGGGTAACCCTTGCCTCTGCATTTGCACACAGAGGTTCTTTGTCTTTTAAAAAGTGTTTTATTTTAATGGGTTCACCACGACATATCCAAGGCACACTGCCTTAAGGGTAGCTGGTCCATTCCACAAGGGTGTCAAACAGATGAGGCATACTGATGAGTCCTGGTAGGACGAAACACATGTGTATGTCTTCTGTTAGCACCCTTTGCAAACTGTGTGAGAGGCCTTTCGGCACCATGCAATTCTGCTTAAAGTTGGATCAGCATAACATTCTGTGGTGATTTGCATATGCAGCCCATGATGCTTTGCATTCTGGGGGCATGTGTGATTTTGTATTTTCTTGAAACTTGGCTTCCCAGCCAAATGCCCTTTGGGGTAACCCTTGCCTCAGCATTTGCACACAGAGGTTCTTTGTCTTTTAAATAGTTTTTTATTTTAATGGGTGCACCACAACATATCCAAGGCACACTGCCTTAAGGGTAGCTGGTCCATTCCACTGGGGTGTCAAACAGACAAGGCATACTGATGAGTCCTGGTAGGACGAAACACGTCTCTATGTCTTCTGTTAGCACTCTTTGCAAACTGTGTGAAAGACCTTTTGGCACCATGCAATTCTGCTTAAAGTTAGACCAGCATAACATTCTGTGGTGATTTGCATATGCAGCCCATGATGCTTTGCATTGTGGGGGCATGTGTGATTTTGTATTTTTTTGAAACTTGGCTTCCCAGCCAAATGCCCTTTGGAGTAACCCTTGCCTCAGCATTTGTGCACAGAGGTTCTTTGTCTTTTAAAAAGGTTTTTATTTTAATGTGTTCACCACAACATATCCAAGGCACACTGCCTTAAGGGTAGCTGGTCCATTCCACTGGGGTGTCAAACAGATGAGGCATACTGATGAGTCCTGGTAGGACCCTTTGCAAACTGTGTGAGAGGCCTTTCCGCACCATGCAATTCTGCTTAAAGTTGGACCAGCATAACATTCTGTGGTGATTTGCATATGTAGCCCATGATGCTTTGCATTGTGGGGGCATGTGTGGTTTTGTATCTTCTTGAAACTTGGCTTCCCAGCCAAATTCCCTTTGGGGTAACCCTTGCCTCAGCATTTGCGCACAGAGGTTCTTTGTCTTTTAAATGTTTTTTTATTTTTCTGGGTTCACCACAACATATCCAAGGCACACTGCCTTAAGGGTAACTGGTCCATTCCACTGGGGTGTCAAACAGATGAGGCATACTGATGAGTCCTGGTAGGACGAAACACATGTCTATGTCTTCTGTTAGCACCCTTTGCAAACTGTGTGAGAGGCCTTTCGGCACCATGCAATTTTGCTTAAAGTTGGACCAGCATAACATTCTGTTGTGATTTGCATATGCAGCCCATGATGCTTTGCCTTGTGGGGGCATGTGTGATTTTATATATATATATATATTTATTTAGATATATATACATATATCTAAATTCATGGCAAAAAACACCATTTAATGCATCAGTTAGGGTTGTTCCACAGCAACAAAAGTAAGCAAATTCGATGTTAGGGTTGAACCCCCCCTTGCACCCCATCCCCCCCGTCCCCCCACCCAGCATCTGGGTGTGCGTTAGGGTCGTTGATCTGCAGGGCTCCATCTTGGTGCCCATGCTGTTCACAGTTTACATGCTGCCATTAGGAGAGATCATTAGGCAATACAGTCTGGGTTTTCACTGCTATGCAGATGATACCTAGCTGTATTTGTCCTTTATTCCCAGTCAGGATGATGCAGTCTATCTGTTTAACAGCTGTCTAGCCAAAATCAAAGACTGGATGAGTGCCAACTGGCTGAGGTTAAACCCGGATAAGACCGAGGTGTTGGTTGTGGACCTGGGTCACCTTGAGGTGGGCCGTAGGGCTGGGATTTTGTCAGACCTTTGGCTTGATGGTGTCCAGCTCTCGACCTCAGACCAGGTGCATAATCTGGGCATTATTTTTGACAAAGGTCTAACCTGAAATCTCAGGTGTCGGCCATTGTCAAGTCTTCTTTTTACCATCTTAGGAATATCGCCCAGGTGAAACACCTGGTTCCTCCAGCTGACCTTCCTACCTTGGTCCATGCCTTCATGACCACCCGCCTTGTTTACTGCAATGCCCTGTACCTAGGGCTACTGGGAGTTGATATCCGCTACCTGCAGCTAGTGCAGAATGCAGCGGCCAGATTTTTGACTGGGACATCTAGAATAGTCATATTATGCCTGCCCTGTGTGAGCTGCACTGGCTGCCAGTTCAGTGGCAGAACACTTTCAAGGTCAGATTACTGACCTATAAAGCCCTACATGAACAGGGACCGCAATATCTGCAAGAGCTCCTTATTCCCTACTGCCCCTCTTGCTCACTCTAATCCACCGATGAGGAATTGCTAGAGATTCCCAGGGTTCATTTGAAGACATCTGGGGTGCAACCATTCTCTTACACTGCCCCTGCCCTGTGAAATTCTCTGCCTCATTGGATACAAGGCTGCTTGACTGTCGAGAGCTTTCAAACAGAGTTAAAAATATTTTTATTTTTAAAAGCCTATGGTGAATGATTTTATTACTGTTTTAATGTTTGTTATTTTAAATGTTGTCTATCTGTACAGTGCTTTGCTTTTTTGAAAACCACTTAAAAATAAATTTTACTTACTTCTTTTTGAGAATGAGGACTATAAATAGTGAAAGGAATGTGGTGGTGGGAGTTCCCCACGCTCCCACCACATGATTTTTTTTGTCACATAGTAATGGTAACTGCAATGCAAAAGGAAGCACAAATGGTAAAGCACATGCTGTCGCAAATGTAAACGGTAATGGAACCCCAAGCACAAAGTGATGCCAAAGCGAACAGCAACAAAAATGGAGACGCAAACACAAGCACATATGGAAACATAAGCAGTAATGTGCACTGTCACGGTACCACAGTTAGAAATGCAAATGATAACAGCAACAGCAACAATAATGCCAAAGGAAACATAAACACAAATGCAAGCGCTTATGGAAACACAAACCGTAACACACATGGTAACGGTACCGCAATTGGAAATGCAAATGGTAATGGTAACAGCAACAATAATGGCAACAGAAACAGAAATGAAAATGCAAAAGTAAGCGAGTACGGAATCACAAACCGTAACGTGCATGGTTATGGTAATGCAATTGGAAAAGCAAATGGTAATGCTAACAGCAACACTAACGCCAAAGGAAACAGAAATGGAAATAAAAGTGTGCATGGAAACACAAACCGTATCATGCATGGTAACAGTACTGCAATTGGAAACACAAATGGTAACAGTAACAGCAACAATAACACCAATGGAAACAGAAACAGAAATGCAAGTGTGCATGGAAATGCAAACCGTAGCATGCACGGTCACGGTAATGCAATCGGAAATGCAAATGGTAACGGTAAAAGCAACAATAATGCTAAAGGAAACAGAAGCACAAATGCAAGCACGTATGGAAATGCAAACCATGACATGCACTGTTATGGTAATGCAAATAGAAATGCAAATGGTAACGGTAACAGCAACAATGACACCAAATGAAAGAGAAATGGAAAATGCTAACAGAAGGGTGGCCGTAAATGCAAATGAAAAGTTGCATGGTGATGCAAATCAAAACACAAAGGCAAACAGTAGTGGAAATGCAAATTGCAACAGTAATACAAATGGAAGCACAAGTGATAACGCAAAGGGTAATGCATACGGTGGCGTACACAGGAACGATAATGCAAACGGGTATGGAAACACAAGTAGAAACGCTAAGGATAACAGAAACAGAAGTGCACACCCTGATTTTCCCCAACAGCTGCATAGAGAAACATAGTGAATACAAAGAATGTATGCATAACTATGGGCCTCGGAGTAGAAGATGAACACTTGGAATACTAAATTGCTTATATCTCAGGAACCGTACGACATAAAAAAAATTAAATTTCACATTATTTATGACTTTCCTAACTAGTTTTGCACTTAGCCCCCTAGTGGGGGGCCAAGCATTTTTGTGACGAAAAGTCTGTATCCGAAGCATTTCTGAGATACAGGTCCCAAAAGGTGCGGCAAACGTCTCAATGTTAGTCTATGGGCAAAAGCGTCAACTTCAGAACAACGTAACTTTCCATCTGTGCAATATTTTGTCACCAAACTACTGCAAGGCACATCTGTTGGATGTTGACTGTCTTCCCTCCAACTGTCAGCCTAAAAGACCAAACCAGTGTTTTGCAGCAGGGTGGCAAAGAATTCCTGTTATTTCTACCATAGTTTCGAATAGTAGAGTCGCAAATCATGTCACTTTCGCAAAAAAAATCATGAAAGTGCCGCAGGTTCAACACTACTTTGCGACACTACTTTCCCCAAAAATTTCAAAAACATATTTCTGGGGTGTTTAACCCCAAAATAAAGACATGTCTAGCATCCTCAGGGCTCGACTAGGTAAACACAAAAAGAATTGTGTCCCTAGAGGGTCACAAATTTAAATGCCAAGTATTTCTGTGATCAGTAACTGAAAACAAAATAGTAGATTTGCAACACTACTGGGGTTATTTGTGACAGTAAAAATGGCATTTGCGACACTGTCGAAATTTTTGTTAACTTTCCCCTTACGCTATAATGTGCAACTTGTTTTTTGAATAACTTTTGAACCATTCAATATTTTTTCATGACATCTTCAAAAGGCATATTGGGGACCCCGGCTGCACATTCCCTGAAGTTTTCGAACTGGTCGCCAAACTGTGTGACCTGTAGGCGCGAGCAAAGAATGCACAAAAAAGTGTAAATACACTATGGAATGTTGCTTAATAACTCTGCAACCATATAACCAACCAATATGAAACTTGGGAGATCCCAAGATCTATGCTATCACTCCCTGCCTGCCAAATTTCTGGCAGATCTGTCAAATGGTGGCAAAGTTATTAAGGTACAACATTTCACTATTAACCTTAAATGGGGCACTCAGCCCTATCTATGGATAATATATCTGTTATGGTGGCATGTAATGCTTTCTCATTCCTCTTCTGAATCTACTGCTCTCTAACTTTAGATTCTGTCCCCTGGTGTCCTTCCCTCTCCTTAATCTTAAAATTCCCTTTGCAACATCTTTATTTATACCTTTCATTATTTGAAGGTTTCTATCATGTTCCTCTGTGCTTCTTATCCTTCAGGGAGTGCATGTTGCTCTGTATTAGACCCCCTACAGCAATTTAACATCTTTCTTTAAGTAGGGGCCCCATAACTGCCTACAGTACTCCAGGTGTGGCCTCAGCAATGGCCTATACAGTGGCAGGATGACCTCCCCTCACTTGTACATCATTCCTCTGGCAATACACCCCGGCATCATATTAGCCTTAGCTGCTGCTGCTTTTCCGTATTACACTGCATGGTTCATTTGCCATGTTATTATCACCCCAAGGTGTTTTTCCTCCTCTATAGGGGATAGATGAAATGGGTTTTCACTGTTATTGTAATAGGTGAAAAGAACGAAGCAGTTAAACTGCTAGTGATTTACTAAAATGAATGTTTATTTGTTATGTTCAGTTAATTTGTCTGTCACTTATTGTATTATTATTTGTATATGCTTTGTATTTTTGGTATTTTGACATTGTTGTAACAACTTAGCATTTTATATATACAGGTATGCCTTGTAGACAGGGATTCTCAGAACCCTAATGGCTGTATTACTGTATAAATAAAATTTTACCTACCTACCTACCTAACTAGTTTATGAGTTCTATGCATTTTCTCCACATGCAGCCTTTTTGGTAATGTTTTAGTACTTACAGTATGTACTCTTCCCATCTGTTACACATTGTATTTCGATCTTTGCATGTTATGGGGATCTTCAGGCATAACAGTTTACAAGGGTTCCTCTCTTATCTTTTGACCTGCTCAGTTGCACCTGTTCACTATATGTTTTTAAAACACTGTTTTTGTCACAGCAGTGCATGCTTAATCCACACTGTTTAAATAGGCACTGTTTCTAGACAAAACTGTCTGATGAAGGCTGTCTATCCAAAATGTCATCATGTTGTGACATAGCAAGTCTTTAGCAGTATTTGGAAATCTCACCCTGTTTGTACATGGGTTTTTGAATACAGTTTCAGCATTTTTACAAGCTTTTCAGCACTTCTGAAAAAGTTGGTGCATCTTCACAGAACATTAATGATATCCAGCTCTTTCAGCTACATTCATCTGAAAAATTATAAGTCTTTAGCCGAAAGCTACAGGCACAGTGTGACAGCTAAGTGTTCATTCTCCTTCATTTTTCTCTGTAATCATGGCTTCAGATATACAAGTTATTGATATTTCAATGGTATAAAACTGAGGTCATAGGACACACACACATACACCATGGATGTTGTTTGTTCTTTTAGTTAGTTTTAGTTACTTTTTGTTGACCGGGTAAGTGCACTAGACAAATTCTGCCTATTTTCAAGCACGACCCGGGGGAGGGGGATACAGATGAATGCCAACTGACCTTGACCCAGATTAAACTGTTGGTGGTATTTTTAGTGAATGGGGGGAAATTTGGCTGGGACACTGGGAGAATTTCCCTACTCTTTACGAGAGGTGCCATGGGATCTTTAACATCCACCTGAACTACCACCAAAACAGGCAGATGGGACCTCGGTTTAATGTCTCATCCTCTTACAAAGGATCATTTTTATGTCTTGAGCATTGAATGACAGTCTGTGGGGCTAACTAAATGGGAGAAGTGGTATTTTTGGGCATACATTGGCTGCAGTTAGCACCACAGCCCATACTACATCTGCTTATAGCATTTTTACACAACCACAGCATCTGAATATCATCTGTGGGGCAAGTTGGCTCCCAGCTCAGTGGATAAAGACTTACTAAACTGAATAGGTATTCCCATTGTTAAGAACATAGTCTGCTACTTTTGGTGCCTGGTCATTTAAGGAGCTTTTCACTTCTATTTCTCCCACACTATGCTGTGTTGAAAGACTCTGAAATACAGCTGTTTTAAATTTCTAGTGATCATTTCACAGTTAGAGTGATCGCTATATTCTACAATTGTTGCTGAATATGCCTGATGTTCTTTGTATTGGGAATCTAATCTTTTTTTACTGACTTGTACGAAAGCACTTTTAATTCCACAACATATTTCATGTCACTTTGTTGAAAGATTCATTTAAAAATGAGCTTATGTTAAGCATTATTTACACTGAAGCACTTCACATTTCCAAGGCACATTTCAAAACGTTTTGTGGAAAGATTCATTTTTGGAAAACAAATCTCTCTTTATAGCAGTGTATTATGAATGAAATTTGAACTGTGTTTAAAGCAATCTTTGACTTTTCATTTGAGAATGGACAAGAGGATTTTTTTGCAAAAATTGTTTGACGCTACAGGCAATTTTATTGAATAAAAAAATGTTCTATGGTGATTTTTCTGTATGCTGCTTTTGAGAGTCTGTGTAATCAATTTCATTAAAAAACAACAAGCAACACATTCAGGTGATAGAATCCACCAGTTCAAGAAGAGTGCAGATATGTTATTGTCTGACTTCTCCATCAAATTTACCTAGATGTCCAACCAATATCATGTTTTTGTGCTACACTAGGTTTTCCAGATTCTCTACCTTGCGATGAAGACTATAGTATTCTTTTATCAATGCAGTGCTTGTCACTTCCAACCCCAAAATTTTATTATTCATTGTCACAATTTATTCTGTATTTTTCTTTAAATCTCCCAAAATAATGTACACTTTTTCTTTCATTTGATTTATGTATTTCTGAAGGGAAATCAGTTTTGGCTGACATATCTTTTTTCCTGTTTTTTTAAGCATATTAAAGGGACACCGTCAACCTGTTTTTCATCATATTATTTCAAGATAAAAAACTACATTTCTTGATTGCTTACCTTCTCTAAAACTCATTGATGTTGCTGTTTTTGTATATCTCCTTATTTAGTAGAACTGAAATGTATGTTAATGTATATTTATTAACAACCTTGTTTTGTTTACAATCCTAATTCTGTTCTTACTGTATACTTCCTGAGCATTAGAAATACTACAAAACAGAGCAGTCGCTCACGAGGCAGTCGCCTCTTATACTCCCACTGCATCATGAGGGTCTAGGCTATGTTGGTATTGTTCTCAAGTCCAGGAAAAATGCAGCTGGAGCTAAACAAGGAATGTAAACAAACCTGTTTTGGTGTGGTAACACCAGTATGGAGGGCAGTCTGTTTTTCACTTTTTTAAAGAAAAAAAGAGTTAGAATTAAACTACCAGCTACATCAGCAATCTTTACAGAATGTTGGCAATCATAAAATGTGTTTTTAAAACTAGGGATACTTTGAGACCTAAGAGGGTTGACAGTGTCCCTTTAAGTATTGTATCAGTTGCCACATCAAGTGAATACATTGAAAAGGGTATGTTTTTGACAGTTAAACATTCCGGGAGTTGTCATTAGAAGAAACTGAGGCAGTATTTGGATGTGAGGTTCAACTTGAGCTTTGAGAACTGAGGATAGTCTCTAAATTGTTTTGTTACTGAAATGCATGCTGCATTCATTGGCTACTGCTCCCTGCCTCCGGTAATGCAAGTTGTGATACTTTTATAGATTTTAGCTTGTTAGCTGTATACTTCTGTTCCAAGGTTATGAGTTAAAACATGGTGTTTAAATGAAGGTGATGAACTGCGCTAGTGTCAGTGCTGGATTTGTTAATACTAACAGGGCTACTCACAGCAACAGAAGCCTGCTCCACTACTGATACAGACAGGTGTAATGCCAATAAATAGAGTGAGCTGATAGGTAAAGCAAACCACTCACCCATCTAAGGTCTGAGACCTAGCTACATACATTTCTCCACAGTGCAAACTAAAGGCAAGATGAACTCCCAGCTAGAGTAAGAGCAATATCTGTTTTCCTCTTGTCAGTCATCGTTGTTTGTAATGTTAAAACACAGATTTTATCAGGATGTTGTAGAAAGACTGCAATTTGCAAGTATCTCTCTCAAAGGCAGCTGCTCACAGGATTATTATCTTGTTTCTATGTTGCAGAGCTATCATTCCCATTACAAATTACCCCAGAACCACACCAGAAGGCACCCAGACCCCACATCCATAGTTTCATTTTTTGCATATTGTGCGTACACTTTTAAAAGGCTGGTTACTCCACAGTTTTTGTTGTACACCCCCCTCAAACTGCGCCCAAACCTGACTGACTCTGTGAGGCCCTGTTGGACCTAAAACTGTCTAGTTGCCTCCACATGACACATCATTCAGTATGTCACTCTGACATCACAGATTCAAAATCTTTTGTCTGGGGCTACTGTTAGAGGAACCAGCTTGTACCAGTGTGGGAGTTAATTACTATGAGTCCCTTTTACAGGAATGTTTGTAATAGTTAGCTATCAGACATCAGAGCCACTTCAAATGCTCAGCCATATTTCAGAGGCTTGACGTGTATATCTTTGAAGTCAAAAATTTACAACCAGGACCCAGCTAGTCCAAGACACTAATAAGAACCCTGAATCTTTCCAGCAGGCAGAATTGCAATCTGTATGCAACAAAAGCAATACAAAATTAAAAAAGGAAATTCCATACAGCTAGCTAACAAATTGTTACATTACATCACATCTATTCCATTTCAGTCTATTCCACTAAAGTAGTTTTTTGGCAAAATTGCCCCATTTGCCATGCATTGTGTGAGAGGCAAGTTCTCAAGATGTGGGAAGTTTCATTATAGTATTTTATGTGGTTTCTGACATCCAAATGTGTTCTACTTACTGAAACGTACAGACATTTTACATACTTATTACATAATGTTTTGCTCTCACCAATGGCCTAGTCGTTCAGAATTTTTTCCAGATCTTTCAGGACAAAAGGTGCATGTGGCAAGGTAGTGTCTTTCAAAGGTTTCCTGAAATAAATACTATTCATTTCCAGAGTATAAGAATTTTTACATTTTTTTTTTTATCAAAGCATGCTTAGGGTATAAAATATAAATTTACCCTTTACAAACATTTACCTTTCAAAAGGTAGTGGATTTTGAGTTATGAGAGGAAAATGTGGGCTGTGACAGCTTCCATCTTGTTTGTTGTCTTTTTTTTTACCTTTTTTATTTATTAGATTTTCAAAAAAAAACTTACAAACACTGTCCCTGGAGACATATCAATATAACAAGCATCAAGTAAAATATTATCTTACAAAGGAAAAATGATAAAACTTCTACCATTGAGCTACAACGTAGGGAGACATTCCGTAACAGAATATGTATACCAAGATCTGCTCAAGAATGCATGCAATCCAAAATGTGACAAGAATTGTCTTGCCTGCTCAGGCAAAATAATGCCCATACACATAAAAATCTTTCGGTTTCTTTTTAGTTTTCTTTTTCCAATTCAAGCCAGTCCCAGCGTTTCACATGTAAAAATGTTTCATCTGAGGAAATCTGCATTAATTTAAAAAATGTCATAATTAAACATTTGTAATATGTGATTTCAGATTTTTGTGTTTTACATTTTTCAGCTGAAACAATTCTCTTACACCATGCTTTTCCTAATGCAAATTCTACTGTTTTTACTGCTTCATTTTAATCACAAAATTTCTGCTGCATTTCAAATACATCTATCATCATGATCATCTGCCACCATATTGTCAAAGTTGTGTGTATCAAACACTACTTGTCTTTTAAGAGGGCGTCTGCACCTCAGTGGCTGCCGGTGATTAATGCTTCTTTGTCTTCAAAAGCTACATGTGAAAAAAGCATTTTCCTTTAATCTACACAGATTTCGTCATATCTCATTCTCTCTTATTATAAACAATAGTATTCACTAATTTTTCACTTTATTCACCTTATCTGGAGCAACAGAGTCCAGCACTGGGATCTTTTGAGCAAGTGCTTAAACATTTACTTTCTCTTTCTTCTCTCTTAAAGTCAGACATTAAAAACATTTAGAAAGATCCTTTAAAAAAAAAATTCTTACTCATATCTCCTCTGCTCATGTATATTCCTGACTCAATCTCTAACATTCATTCATTTGCATAAGCATATTCACGTCCCCTCTTGCCTGTTTACTTTCCAAGAAGTAGACAAAATCATTCTTTCAGCATCTGACGCATTTGCCTTTTAATGAGTGTAGTGTGAACAGGGGGTGGGGAAAGAATATGGAGAAAATGGTTCTCAAGATTTTGTAGTAAACAAAAAGCTACAAGATCACTTTCAAATGCTTCTTCTTGAAACAAGGTCTCTCTTTCTAAATGTTTCACACATCTACCTAATCACGTGCTTGCTGTTACATGAATCTGAATCTCCACACTGTTTACTCCTGTCCCTTTCATTTTCATTATGGATCTGGGCTTGTTACCACATTAATGCTAAGTTTTGCACATTCTTATCTCCCTTTTTGTAAATATTTCCTGTTGCCCATTCTCTTTCACCTAGTTATTTTCTAATATTTAAGCACAGAATTGCTTACTTGTTAGGGGACCCATGCACATCTCCATTGTTCCAGTGTTTTTGTTCTCAGTTTGTGCTTTTGGCTTCCTGCAGCACTCTGAAATCCATGGCCTAGCCTCTTATGTCCACGGAGCAGTTGTGTCATGGCGTCATCATGTCATCACGTTCAGACAAGGCTGAGCTGTTGCTAATAGCAACCATGGCTTTGCTCTATGGACATAGTTCGGCAGGATACTTGGTTTGGTGCAGCTATCTGGGGGCTTAACTTTACACAACACTCTTGTGCATAATTTCGCTATTTGTTGTACTCATGTGCTAACATCTGTAGCTTATAAGCTTTGCCTAGTTTATCTGATACTTTTCCTCCACATATTCAGATTTCTTTCTCCACATATTCAGATCTTCTCATTATATATGTCCTCAGTTCCTTTTTGTCTATTATCTGATTGCTCATTATTTTTTTTTATTTTTTATATGTTCCATCTGCTAAATACCACCAGTACCTTGACATTCCTGCTTTCTTCATCAATACTGAAACACTTTTATTATCACCAGCATGCTTGCCGGTTCATTTCATAATTTTAACGACATTTCTCATTAATTACTCCCATTTGGTACATCCACCAGATTTCTCTGTGTTCCACTACTTTATTGTAGTCTCATCTCCTCTTCTAGGTAGAATGGGTACTTGTTCTAGACCCCAGAATTGAATTTGTACTGGTGTGTGTCCTCTCTCCACAAAATGTCTCGCTATTGGAGAGTTGATATCTTTGTTTCTTATTCTGCTTTTATGTTCATAAATTCTTGTCCTCAATTCTCTTGTTTTTTCCCATATACAGTATATTTGGTCGCAAGGACACTGTATGATATAAATTACCCCTTCTGTTCCACAAGTTATGTGTGAATTTATTGTATATTCTCTATTTGTGTGTGGATGTTTATACTTCATTTTTTTCTATGTATGTCCACAGGCTGTACATATCCCACATGGATACATTCCATTTTGTAAGGGACCTAGGAGCAATTGAGTTCCTGGGGCTTCTTTTTTGACATGTTGGCCATGTACCAACTTGGCTTTCAGAGTTGAAGTTTTTTTAGAAGGATTTTTGCTGAAAAATATTAAATGTTGTGGAGTTTTCTTCTAAAATCTTCCAATTTTTTTAGAATCACATTTTTAATATCTAGCATACATGTATTATGTTGTGTACTGAATGTAATATTTTTAACAAGTGTTTTCTCTCTGGTTTCTAACGTTTGATGTTTTGGTACTCATGCTAATTAGTTTCTGCTTTAGTTAGTGCTACTTTGTTGTATTTTCTTTCTCTGAATCTTTTCTCAATAATGTTTTCTTCCTTTTTCCTGTCTTCTGAGTCACTACAGTTCCTTTTGACCCTTAATAACTATTAGCATGAAGTATGGTATTTCTATCTGTCCTTTTCCTGAATAATTTAGTTTCTAATTTATGGTTATGTTTTAAGATAGTGATGCCCAAAAAATCAATCTGCTGCTCACTACTTTCAAATATAAACTGTGAATTCTTATCTCTGGTATTTGTGTACTCTTTAAAATTGTCTAAGCTTCTACAGTCACCCCATCATATTAAAAGAATGTCATCTATAAAGCACTTCCATTATATTATATCTTAGAATAATGGATTTTTCCACTGAAAAAATATTCTGTGACTCAAACTGGTACATATATATGCATTTGCATATCTGGTGCCATGGTACTGCCTATGGTTGTTCCCTTCTGTTGGCCATAATATTGATTTTCAAATTGAAAATAATTGTTTACTAGAACTAACTCTACTAGACTCAACATTGTCAAACCTAAGCCTTGTTTACCATCATGTTAAGTACCTAAATGTATATTACCACTTTATTCAGTGTCTGTAATTCTGGTATATTGTAACCTAGAAACCCATGTTCACATTTACTGTATCGGTAACCACCTTATTCAATGTATGTAATTCTGGTATATTGTAACCTAGAAATGCACATTTCACTCTTTCTGTATCAGTTATCCATCTATACCTCCACCCCCCAGGTCACACCGTGAGATGAGCATCTTGCTGCTCAGTGTGCCTTTCCTGGTGAAACATTTCAATAAATAAAATAAATAAATAGTCTCTGTAATACTCTGGTTTTCAGTTTCTTATCAGGTGCTCTTGTGTCCAACAGATTTCCCATAGCTTCAAGTCCTTTGTCATGTGGAATGGATGTATAAAGATCCTTAACATCTATAGTGACCAGAAAGCAATCATCTAGTAAAATATTAGAATTAAGCTCCTCTATTAATGTAATATACGTGTGGTATCTTTCATGTATGTGGGGACTGTCTTGACTAGTTGCTGCAGATGGAAGTTTACAGATTTTGAAAGGGGTTCAAGGACTGATCCAATACCAGACACAATCACTCTGCTTGGAGTATTTGTCAAGTTCTTATGTATTTTTGGTAGTGAGTAAAAGTGAGTAAAAGAGGGGAGTTCTAGGGAATTTTAAATCTATTGTCTCAACTTTCCACTGCCTTATCCATCCATTTACTTCCATTTCCTGTATTTCTGTTAGTATTTTTCTGGCATCTCTGGTAATGGGTCATAGCTCAATTTTATGTAATTCTCTTCGATTTCTAGTAGATTCAAACACATTTTTCTATAATCATCCATATTTTGTATCACTATTGCTCCGACCTTTTCTGCAGGTTTTGTAATATTTGTATGGTCTTCTTCCAAAGTTCTTAAAGCTGTTCTTTCCTTTTGTGATATATTAAATTTTGTTTTACTATTCTCTTTTTGCAGAATTTCCTTTACTTGTTTCTCCACTGTGTGTATATAATTCTCTACCACATTTATTTATTTTTTTTTGTTTATTAAATTCTCAGATTACAAATACCTTTGAGCAGAAGCTGTTCATTTTACAAAGGTTCCATGTCAAAGGATGAGGGTCAACATACATACAGAGGTAGTAAAAGAATGCACAATAAACAACCAAAACAACTAAAAGAAAAAATAAAGATACTCAGTTATAACATACTTTGAGATAATATCCATATAACGAGAAGCTTGAGTAGGCAGCTAGCTGCGGTAACAATAAGAGATAGAGGGCACCATAGGCAGTTAGTATTGCAGGCATACTACCGGGAGAGGAAGTTGGCAGACTAATGGGCCACTGTCCAATGGTGATGGAAAATGTCTTGTACCAGTGGAGATGCGAAGCAGGAAAGGAGTCACAAGGAAGACCCAGTGCCAGAGGGAATAAGACTGGGAAAGGGCGGGCTGTGAGACATGAGTAAGCTGGGAGGTGTTTAGAGAGATCTCTGTTCAGAGAAGCAGTCACATTGAGTGGTAGAGGTGAGGTAAAGTTTGAGATTCCTTTTGAAGGATCCAAGTGTAGTAGAGGAAAGTGCTTCTTTATTGAGGAATTGAACCGTTGAGCGGCTCTGTAGATAAAGGACCACTGACCCATGGAGGTACAACATCTAGGAACCTGAAAGGTTAGAGATTGGGCACCACATGTTTGTTGAGTGCCACTGTAGGTAGTAAGGAGTGAGCTAACACCAGGTGGCATGAGACCGAGGAGAATCTTTTTGGTAAGTAAGCAGGACTGGTATTGTATTCTGCTGAGTAGGGGTAGCCAACTGGCCTGTGCATAGAGGTCACAGGTGTGAGTTTGTCAGGCCACACCCATTAGTAGTCTACAGGCTTTGTTGAGAGAAACTGAGATCCTGCAGAGGGCACTTGTTGAGGCAGAGCCATAGATGGCAAGGCCGTAGTCAATGACAGAGGTGACAGAGCTGTAGATGGCTAGTTTAAGGGCATCTGCAGGCATACAGTGCTTGTGTTTGTGTAATAGTCCAATCCGTATTTTGGTGGTCTTGGCAACAGTGTCAATATGCCGAGTGTAGGAGAGGGAACTGTCCAGGGTAATACCAAGGTACTTGAACTCCTTGACATGTTTGAGTGGGTTTCCAGTGTGGTTCTTGATGGTGAGGGACAGAGAGTTATGCCTGCTCCGTTGGTTACAGAAGGACATGGATTTAGTCTTGCTGTGGTTCAGGACAAGTTTATGAGAATTGAACCAGTCTTCAATGCACTTGAAGTTGAGCTGCAGCTGGGATTCAAGGACTGTAATGTCATGGTGGCTGAAAAACAGGACTGCATCATCTGCGTATAGTAATATTTTTTGGTGGCAGGCACTGGGGAGATTGTTGATGAAGAAGGAGAACAGTAGTTGGCCCAGAATAGACCCCTGGGGGACTCCAGAGTGGACCAGTTTCTCATCCAAAGAGATCCCTGCAATCCTTACACATTGGATCCGATTATCAAAGTAGCTGGTGAACCATGGAAGATCATAGCTGGAGATCCCAATGGAGGACAGTTGCTTGAGCAGTAGGGGGTGGTTAACTGTGTCAAATGCCTTGGTAAGGTCTATAAATACTGCCCCTCCACAATTCCCTTTGTCAAGCATGACATGGATGAAGGTTGTAAATTCCAGTAGTGCAATGGTGGTGCTGTGCCCTTTTCTGAAGCCATGCTGCTCTGGGCACAGTACATTGTACTTATCCAGGAATTCAGCTAGTTGGTCTGACACTATTCGCTCCAGCACTTTAGATAGTGCAGGAAGGAGTGAGAAAGGTCTGTAATTGGTGTGGAGCATCCTATCTCTGCTTTTGTGAACCGGTGCGACAGTGGCTTTTTTCCAGAGAGAGAGGAAATGGCCCAATCTAAGCAAGAGATTGAAGATCTTTGTAAGTGGTTCTAAGATTTCATCAAGGACTTGTGCCAGCAGTTTCAGGTCAAGGGAGTCACCACTGTACCCTTGTTTGCTGATGGCCTTTTAAATGTATTTTCTAGTTACTTGTGGTGGGACCTCCTTAAAAAAATACTTTGGGGTTGTATGTTCTAGTTGGGGGGGTAACTTGGGAGGAGCTTGAGGGGAGGTCATCAAAATAAATTGGTGGAAGGACACTGTCTAGGTTTGTAAATGCATTATTAAAAGTGCTGGTGATGGTACCTAGGTTAAGTGTAGGAGTGCCATGAAGGTTGAGCATAGTGGGTGGTGTTTTATGATCCTTGCCTGTGAGTTCTTTCATCTTGTTCCAGAATTTTTTTTCCTGGCCCCAAGAGTTGGTCAGAGCCTCTTTGTAATAGTAGTGTTAAGCATTCCGTATTTTTCGAGTACAGTCATTTCTGGCTGCTTTGTATAATTGTATGTTTACTTGCATCGAAGTTGCATGAGCACAGTGTCAGAGGTGGTCTCTATGCTTGAGTAGAGTTAAAAGGTCAGTAGTAACCCAGGGGTTGGTCTGTCCTTTGACCTTTATCTTTTTCACTAGTGAATAGATGTCACTGGCGTCATTGAAACATTTGATAAATAGGTCCAGAGCTTTGTTGGTGTCACTGAGGGAGCCAAGCACTGCCCAGTTCAGCCTGGTTAGATGGGATTTTAACAGCTGGAAGTGCCCTTATTTGATAACCCTGGCATAGGTAAGCTTGGGAGGGGGCTTGTGGTATTTGTTTGACCAGGAGCAGATGACAGGCGAGTGGTCACTTATTGTATCCAAAAGTAAAGAAACATTGGAGATGCGTTCAGGGCAGTTAGATAGAATCCAGTCTAGAAGCGTAAGGAAGCCTGTCCTATAGTTACACCTAGTGAGGGCATTGACCAGTTGAGAGAGGTGATGCTCGGCGGCAGCATCCTTATAGGTAGCGGCCTCAGGGGAGAGCCAGTTAATGTTAAAATCACCTATGATTATTGTTTCAAAATTATGTTGCTGGACCCTTAGATATTCCATGATGCTATGGAAGCCAGTGGCCTGGTCTCTTGGGGGTAGGTAAACTGAGATGACAGTGAGTTTCTTGTTATGTGCACCAAGGAGGATTTTTATCATGAGGACCTGAGAGGAGTTGCTCAGGCTAGGGGAGGAGATGATGTGACCCATATGGGTATCCTTAAGATAGATGGTGCAGCCCCTGCCCCTTTTATCAATCCTGTCTTGCCTGAAAATGCAGTAGCCAGGGATAGAGACTAAGGTATCAGGGATTTTAGGGTTTAGCCATGTTTCCACAACTGAGAGGACATCAGGGTTGTGCTGTAGGATCCATGTTTGGAGGGAATCAAGTTTGTTGAGGATGCTGCAGGTGTTGATGGATGCCATGGTGAGTGTCCCTGTCCTTCTGCTTGGTGCCACTGCTGGCTGCCCAGGGGTGGTCCTGGGTTGGGGTGAACATTTCCTGAGAGCAGAAGCAGCATAAGGAGAATTTGTAGGAGAAAGGATTTCAGCATCTTGTAGATACCTGGTGGTTAAGTCATAAGCCAAAAGAAATGATCAACAGCTGAGGTCCAGAGTCACAGAATGTGTTAGAATTCCTGAAGGTGATGAACTGTGCCTGCGCATATGCAGGATGTGAAATCCTTTTGTCTGCATGCTTCTTTGTCATTCAAAGAGGTTGTTGAAAAGCCCACATGCAGATCATTGAGTAGGTCAGATGAAAATGTGGATTCAAGCAGGACCTAGAATCACTGAGTTTGTCAGACTTAGTTGCTTGACTTATGTTTTGCTTGGGATAGTTTCCAAAAAGTTGATTTTTAAATGAAAAATTCAGATACCTGGTGATGATGTTTTGCAGAAATCCAGTTCAGGAGACTTTCACGGATGTAGTGAGCAAGAATGGTGTAGTTACTCCAAGCAGAAAACCATGTAACTCCACAAAAACTAAGCTAAAGACACAGACAAGCAGCCACCACACAGACCCAGGAGGCGGAGGCCTTTCTTGAATGAAACTGGTTCATGCATACCACTGGCATATATTTAGATCTCTTTCCCATTACTGTCTTTAGGCCACTTTTTTCTTTGTTTGGATCTATTTGATTGGCAAATTGTATTTGTAGTCTAAGTTTCCTAAAAAACTTTTGTAGGTCTGCTTCAACCTGAAATTTATTCACTTCCTTCAAAATGGAGTAGGAAAGTCCTAATGAAAGGACTCTGGTCTCTCAGGTGTTAAGTCTCTGTTACTTAGTTTAAATATTATGGTCTCCCCAGATGTCCCCTCAGGGGTAAACATTGTCCCTTTCCTCTTCCTCCCCCATAACTTTCTTCTGTTTCTCTTATTTCTGTGCTTGATGGGTCTCTGCTCCTTAACTCCTGCAACTTTTACCCAAGGATGTTTGCCGAAGAATCTAAGGAGAAGGTTTTTCCACTCTTTAAATCAAAAGAACTGATTTTTCATTATTTGAATTATTTTCTTGCACTTTGGATTAGGTAAATAATAATTAAGACATTTAGATTACTGTTTAAGGAATACAAAAAAGTAAAAAGATACTGTATCATCAGAAAAGTACTTGAGTTGGGTGTAGAAGAATGGAGGCGTTAAATGAAGCAGGAGGGAGTGCAGAAAGTGGATACACATTTTGCACATTTACAGAATCAGAAAGGGAAGCTCTATTCAGTTAGGGGACAGGGATTTATCAGCTACAGACATAGACACTTCAAAATCATTGAAATAAAAAAGTAAAAATTTAAAAAATAAGGACCTGAGACTTGACCTACATGGCTTAACCCTTGCAAAATATTTGGAGTATAAAACTATTCCATGTGATCTAAGGGTAATGATGGAACCTAACCTGGGCATAGATGATGAGACACTTACAACTAAATGGGTGGGCATTAGAATGAGATGTAGTGTAGGCCTCATGTATGCACTAATCGAAGCAGTTATTAAAACTAAAGGGAAACTAGATGAAAATGTTTAAGAAAATGAAACTTCCCTCCAGACTCACATTAAACCTGATGAACCAAATGAATGGTTACAGGATATAAATAAGAAATTAAAGGAATGTGAGAAAATGTTAAAAGGAAAACAAAATCTGGATATTTCACAAAGACACAGGGTTTACAAAAACAATAAAATACACACATATAAAAAATACAATAATAAATATAATACAACTATAGATTCTGGCTCTAATAGGTCAGGTAGGCACATGAGGAGCTCCAATAAATAAAACAAACAAGAGACAACAGTGGGGTCCTTTTTTAGACAGAGAGAATCACAGATACAGCAGAGACAGAACCAACAAATCAACAGGGAAGATCCAAGTTAAGGAGCTTCAGAGAGGTAGGAATTATTTATTTATTTGTGAAATCAGTTTACAACCTTTGAGCTAGGGGCTCGTTTCCAAAGGTACTTCATCACATTAAAGACATACATAGAGTTTTAGGTTACATAGCACAGGTTTGCTAAAAAATAGGCGTCATCAGAGGTGCCACGTCACACTGAGGTCAGACAAAATACATTTAGGTTATAGGGTACAAGTAATTGAGACAGGTGTTACACAAGTTGGTATCAAAAATTGAGCAATCTATTTGGCATACCATAAAAACAGCAGGCACTGGCCAGGTTAGACATAGGTACGGTGTACCGGGAAGAGGTGGTGGGGTGGGCTAGGTGGAGAGCTGCCCGGTGGGTGTTGTCATGGATTAAGGAGCAGAGACCCATAAAGCACAGAAATAAGAGAAAGAGAAGAAAGTTATGGAGGAGGAAGAGGAAAGGGACAACATCAACCCCAGAGGGGGACACCTGGGGAGACCGTAATATTTAATCTAAGTAACAGGGACTTAACACCTGAAGAGACCACAGTCCTTTCATTAGGACTTTCCTATTCCATTTTGAAGGAGGTGGATAAATTTCAGGTTGAAGCAGACCTACAAAAGCTTTTTAGGAACCTTAGACTACAAATACAATTTGTCAATCAAATAGATCCTAATAAAGAAAAAAGTGACCTAAAAACAGTAGCGGGAAAGAGATCTAAATATATGCCAGTGGTATGCATGAATCATGTGGTAGAGAATTATATACAGACAGCTGAGAAACAAGTGAAGGAAATTCTGCAAAAAGAGAATAGGAAAACAAAATGTAATTTATCACAAAAGGAAAGAGCAGCTTTAAGAACTTTGGAAGAAGACCATACAAATGTTATAAAACCAGTAGATAAGGGAGGAGCAATAGTGATACAAAATATGGATGATTACAGAAAAATGTGTTTGAATCTACTAGAAATCGAAGAGAATTACACAAAATTGAGCTATGACCCATTACCAGAGATGCCAGAAAAATACTAACAGAAATACAGGAAATGGAAGCAAACGGATGGCTAAGGCAGTGGCAAGCTGAGACAATAGATTTAAAATTCCCTAGAGCTCCCCTCTTTTACTCACTACCAAAAATACTTAAGAACTTGACAAATACTCCAAGCAGAGTGATTGTGTCTGGTATTGGATCAGTCCTTGAACCCCTTTCAAAATCTGTAAACTTCCATCTGCAGCAACTAGTCAAGACAGTCCCCACATACATGAAAGATACCACACATATATTACATTAATAAAGGAGCTTAATTCTAATATTTTACTAGATGATTGCTTTCTGGTCACTACAGATGTTAAGGACCTTTATACCTCCATTCCACATGACAAAGGACTTGAAGCTATGGGAAAGCTGTTGGACACAAGAGCACCTGATAAGAAACTGAAAACCAGAGTATTACAGAGTCTAGCAGAGTTAGTTCTAGTAAACAATTATTTTCAATTTGAAAACTAATTTTATGGCCAATAGAAGGGAACAGTCATGGGCAGAAACATGGTACCTGGAAATGCAAATGCATATATATGCACCAGTTTGAGTCAGAGAATATTTTTCCAGTGGAAAATCCATTCTTCCATCATATAAAATACTGGAAACACTTCATAGATGATATTCTCTTAATCTGACATGGTGACTGTAGAAGCTTAGACAATTTTAAAGAGTACATTAATACCAGAATCAGAATTCACAGTTTATATTTGAAAGTAGTGAACAGCAGATTGATTTTTTGGACATCATTATCTTCAAACATAACCATAAATTAGAAACTACATTATTCAGGAAAAAGACAGATACAAATACCATACCTCATGCTAACAGTTTTCACCCCCCAAAAATTAATAGAAAGCATATTATGTTCACAGTTATTTTTTTATCACATCTTTATTTATCTCCTTTTGGTCGGCCACCCCATTCTAACTGACTCCCCCAGCCCCGTCCCCCAGAATAGCCGGTGCTTACCTTATACCCAGCCCAGGAGTGGAGCCTAGGGGGAGTAGGTCCTCATCCTGCTGCCTCCGGAGTTTTCTCCTCCAGTTATCACCCAGGAGCCTCAGGAGTAGGAGCGTATGTGCGTGGAGGTGTGCATCCACACTATGGCCCTGGTTACAGCTCCTTTCCCTCACCCCATGGCCTAACAACCTGGCCCCCTCCAGCCTGTGCCACTCCCAGCCTCTACTAGGTGTCGCCACTGGCTGAGGAGTGCCGCTTCACCTCCTCAGAGAGGAGATCCTGATTGTTGGCAGCTTAATCCAGCTCCACCCTCTCTCCCACTGCCAACCTATGGCAACCCAAGCTCGTTCCCAAACCTGGGTCGCCGGCATGCTGTGAGGTAAGGCATCTAGAGCCTTAGCCCTCAGCGCCATGGGGCCAGCCCATATTCACAGTTATTAAGGGTCAAAAGAACTGTAGTGGCTCAGAAGACTATAAATAGGAAGAAACAATTATTGAAAAAAAAGATTTAGAGAAAGAAACTGCAACAAAGTAACACTAACTAAAGCAGCAAGAGTACCAAGACAACAAACATTAGAAACTAGAGAGAAAACATCTGTTAAAAATTTCACATTCAGTACACAATGTAATGCATGTATGCCAGATACTAAAAATGTGATTCTAAAAAATTGGAAGATTTTAGAAGAAAACCCTACAACATTTAATGTTTTTCAGCAAACACCCTTTGTAGTAGCCAATAAAACTTCAACTCTGAAAGACAAGTTGGTACATGCCCAACATGTCCAAAAAAACAAACAAACCCGGAACTCAATTGCTGCTAGGTCCCTTACACAACGGAATGTATCCATGTGAGAAATGTACAGCCTGTGGACATACATAGAAAAAAATGAAGTATAAACATCCACACACAAATAGAGAATATACAATAAATTCACACATAACTTGTGGAACACAAGGGGTCATTTATATCATACAATGTCCTTGCAACCATATCTATATATATATATATATATATATATATATATATATATGAAAAGCAACAAGAGAATTGAGGACAAGAATTTATGAACACAAAGGCGGAATAAGAAACAAAGATATCAACTCTTCAATAGCGAGACATTTTGTGGAGAGAGGACACACACCAGTATAAATTCGATTCTGGGGTCTAGAACAAGTACTCGTTCTACCTAGAGGAGGAGGAAAGGAGACTACAATAAAATAGTGGAACACAGAGAAATCTGGTGGATGTACCAAATGGGAGTAATTTATGAGAAATGTGGTTTAAGTGATGAAATAAACTGGCAAGCGTGCTGGTGATAATAAAAGTGTTTCAGTATTGATGAAGAAAGCAGAAATGTCAAGGTACTGGTGGTATTTAGCAGACGGAACATATAAAAAAATAAAAAAAATAATGAGCAATTAGGTAATAGGCAAAAAAGAACTGAGGACATACAGTATATAATGAGAAGATCTGAATATGTGGAGAAAGAAATCTAATTGTGTGGAGAAAAAGTATCAGATATACAATGCAAAGCTTATAAGCTACAGATGTTAGCACATGAGTACAACAAATAGCGAAATTATGCACAAGAGTGCTGTGCAAAGTTAAGCCCCCACATAGCTGTACCAAACCAAGTATTCTGCCAAACTATGTCTGTGGGACAAAGCCATGATTGCTATTAGCAACAGCTCAGCCTTGTCTGAGCATGATGATGTCATGATGCCATCACACGACTGCTCCGTGGACGTAAGAGGCTAGGCCATGGATTTCAGAGTGCTGCAGGAAGCTACAAACACAAACCAAGAACAAACACACTGGAGCAACGGAGACTTGCATGGGTCCCCTAGCAAGTAAGCAACTCTGTGCTTAAATATTAGAAACTAACTTGCTGAAAGAAATTGGGCAACAGGAAATGTTTAGAAAATGGGAGATAAGAATATGCAAAACTTAGCATTAACATGGTAACAAGTTCAGATGCATAATGAAAATGAGAGAGACAGGAGTATACAGTGCAGAGATTCAGATTCATGTAACAGCAAGCACATGATTAGGAAGATGTGTGAAACACTTAGAAAGAGAGATTTTGTTTCAAGAAGAAGTGTTTCAAAGTGACCTTAGAGTGTTTTTTTAGTGCAAAATGTTAGGAACCTCGAGGAAGAGAGGTTTTCTCCGTGGTCCCCGCTCACACTACACTCATTAAAAGCAAATGCCAGACACTGAAAGTATGATTTGACTACTTCTTGGAAAGTAAATGGGCCAGTGGGGAACGGAATATGCTAATGCAATGAATGAATGATAGAGACTGAGTTAGGAATATACATATGCAGAGGAGATATGAGTAAGGAAGTTTTTTTAAAAGGCTCTTCTAAATGTTTTTAATGTCTCACTTTAACAGAGATGAAACAGAAAGGGAATGTTAAAGTACTTGCTCAAAGGATCCCAGTGCAGGAGCCTGTTGCTCCAAATAAGGTGATTAAAGTGAAACATTTGTGAATACTATTGTTTATAATAAGAGAATGAGATATGATTATTCTGTGTCGACTAAAGGAAAACGTTTTTTTCACATGTAGTTTTTGAAGAGAAAGAAGCATTAATTACCTACTGCCACTGAGGCACAGAGGCCCTGTTAAAAGGAAGGTAGTGTTTGATACCCACAACTTTGGCTATATTTGAAATACAGCAGAAATTTTGTGATTAAAATGAAGCAGTAAAAACAGAATATATATTAAGAAGAAGCATATGAACATAAGAACATACGAATCTGTCAGCCGAAACAGACTACTCGGTCTATCTAAGTCTGCTTGAGTGTACAGCTAGCACCCCTAGTTTGCAGCTGCCCCACCCCCCTCCCATTTGTCATCCCACTGCCACCCCCCACCTCCCTCACCCTCACTCTCCCTGTCCCATGCCATTTTGAAACTGTTCACAGAGTTACATGATACCACCCATTGTGGTAGGGCATTCTATTTTCTACCACCCTCTCTGTGAAATAGTGTCTCCTCATTTCCTTCCTAAATTTTCCCCCTCTATTCTTAGTGCATGCCCCCTGGTGACCCTCCCCTTTCTTAACTTAAAGACCTCATCTGCCCCATCCATATTGATTCCCCTCAGATACTTGAATGTCTCTATTATGTTCCCCCTGTCCCTTCTGTCCTCTAGGGTGTACATATTCAGTTCTCTCAGCCTACTGTCATAGTCTGTCCCTTCCATTACACATATCATCTTTGTTGCCCTCCTCTGCACCCCCTCCAGTAGACAGATATCACGCTTTAGGTATGGCCTCCAAAACTGCACACAATACTCTAAGTGCGGCCTTACCAGCGACATGTAGAGGGGCAAGATCACCTCTCTTCACCTGGATGAAAAACCCCTCGCTATGCATCCTAACATTTTGTTTGATTTTGCAGCCAATCTCTTGCACTGGGCAGTGTTATCCATGGTCCCTGTTATCATTACCCCTAGGTCCTTCTCCTCCTCAGTGATCCCCAGCTTAACCCCTCCCAGCCAATATTCTCTCCTTGGGTTCTTCACCCCAAAGTGTATAACCTTACACTTCTTTGCATTGAACCCCAGCTGCCACCTATCTGACCACTCCTCTAACTTGCTTAGATCCCCTACAGCTGCTTCCATCCCTCCTCTCCATTCACCACTGCTCCGATTTTGGTGTTGTCAGCGAACAGGCTTATCTTGCTTACCACCCCATGTGCAATGTCTGATATGAAGAGCCCGAACAATACTGGTCCCAACACAGCCCTGTGGCACCCCACTCATCACTGGCCTTGGAATTGAGAGCTCCCCTCTCACCACTACCCGTTGCAGCCTCCCACTCAGCCAGCTTGTAATCCAGTTCATCATTTTTGGCCCTACCCCTACACCAGTTAGTTTCCTCCAAGCTGCCCATGAGGCACAGAATCGAAGGCCTTGCTGAAGTCCAAGTAATGAACATCCACCACATGACCCTTATCCAGCTCACCTGTCTCCCAGTCATAATATTGTATCAGGTTGGTTTGACAAGACTTCCCTGAAACCCATGCTGCCTCACATCCTGGAGGCCATTGTCCTCCAGGTACGACACCAGTCTTTCCTTTAGTATTGTCTCCATGAGTTTGCACACTATGGAGGTGAGACTTACCGGGTGATAATTACCCGATTCATCCCTTGGTCTGCTCTTGTGTAATGGTACTACATGTGCCATCCTCCAGTCCAGTGGCACACATCCCGACTCCAGTGAGATGCTGTACAGATCTGCCAGCGGCTCAGCCAACACCTCTGCCATCTCCCTCAGCACTCTGGGGTGGATACCTTCTGGCCCTGGTGTCTTGTCTACCTTCAGTGCCCTCAGTCCCTCTAGAACTCTACTTGCCTCAGTTCTTCCATCTGTTGCCTCCTCTCTCCGCCCTCCCAGCCCACGGTGGTAGCGGCCTCCCTTTTCTTCCGTGAACACTTAGCAAAAGTATTCATTCAGTGCTTCTGCCTGCTTCTCACCTTTTTCCGTTCACTCCCCAGCCCTTTTTATCCTCACTATTGTCTCCTTGCACTTCCTTTTCTCCCTGATCTATCTGAAAAAGTCTCTCCTCCCCCATTAATTCCCTGCTGTAATCTCAGCTCTCTCTGGGCCTTGGCTTCTCTCACTTTTCTGGTCACCTCCCTGGACCGTCTTGCATACTCCTCCCTATCCACTTCCTTCCCTGTCCTTTTATACCTCTGGTGCACTTCTCATTTTGCCCTCACCACTCCCACTACCTCGCTGTTCAACCAGCATGGTTTCCCTGCTCTGCTCCTCTTACTCTGTGACTTGGTGCAGGCTTCTGTTGTCACTGTAATCCCCCTTTTAATAATATCCCATTTCTGCTCTGCATCCATCTCTTGCCTTGTGCCCTCTAGTTTCCCCTTTCATTACTTCCTACATCCTCCCAAAGTCTGCCCCCCCTGAAGTTTACTACCTGTGTAACTGATTTCTCTGGCTCCCCACACATCGTGATATTAAACCACACCGTTTGGTGATTGCTGTCAGCTAGTGGGTCCTCCACCTTTATTTCCCTTACTGCCTCCCCATTAGACAACACCAGATCTAAAGTGTTCTTTAGCCTAGTAGGTATACTAACCCACTGTGTCAGGAGACCCTCCTGGATTGCATCCAGGAGCACTTGTTCCCTAGCACTGGAGGTGACTGGAATGCTCCAGTCAATCCCCGGCAAGTTGACATCCCCCACAATGACCACCTTCCCTTTTCTACATACCTTTCTGATTTGTCCTGCTAATTCCCAGTCAAGCTTCTCAGACTGGGACGGTGGCCTGTATACCACCCCAAACCTCAGTTTCCTACCCCTTGAGTCTAGGAGCTGTAGCCAGATTGCCTCTGTTCTCCTTTCTTCCCACTCATCCCTTGTGCATTTGATCCCATCCCTCACATAGACTGCCACCCCACCACCCCTCCCTTCCTTACGGTCCTTCCTGTATACTTTGTATCCTGGGATTGCCAGATCCCAGTCCTTGTGTTCAGTTGCCTATGTTTCTCTGACAGCTGCAATATCCACCCTCCACACTACTAAGAGTGCCTGTCGCTCAGCAGATTTATTGCCTAAGCTTCTTGCATTCAGAGAGACCAATTTCCATCCTGCCCCTTTCCCTACATTGGCCTTCTGTTTCCTTCCTTCCTTCTGCTCCTTCCTTTTTCAGCCACCCCGAGTCCTTCCCTACTAGCCTGGGGGGTAGACTCCACTCTATCAGATCCCTGCCTTCCTGCTGTCCACTTGCCACCCCCCCATCTAGTTTAAATCCACCTTTGTTGCAATATACCTCCCCAGTCTTTGCTTTAGTACCTCCTTCCCTCCCCATGGTGCAAGAGAATTGTTTCAACAATGAAAAATGTAAAATATAAAAATATGAAATTAAATATTACAAATCTGTAATTGTGACTTTTTTAAATGAATGCAGAGTTCCCTAGATGAAGCATTTTTGCATGTGAAATGTTGGAACTGGAATGAATTGAAAAAAAGAAAATAAACAGAGATAGAAAGATTTTTATGTGTGTGGGAATTATTTTGCCTGAGCAGGCAACACAATTCTTGTGGTGTTTTGAATTGTATCTTACCAAAATCAGGCAAGCTCCACAAACTATACCCCATTTAAGGAACCATCTTGGTGATCACCCTTGGTTTCCAGAATGTTTGCAAGAATGCATGCAGCCAAGGAAGAGTAATGGGAATCAATAAAACAGAATTGTAATCTAGTATTCCTTTTACCAAATTTACAGTTTTGTCAAGGGATTTACCCAGTTCAGCATGTGATACAAATCAGTAAGACAAACCCCAAACTCCCACAGTCATTTTCTGAACCAAACCTGTTGTCAGAAATAATATTATCGCATTGTACAGGCTGGTATTAAATCTTGTAACTTATAACAAACTCCATCATAGCATAGAAACCCCTGTCAGGTGAAAATGCCCACAGGAGCAGTCTTTGTTGGATTAAGGGAAAATCTGCACCTACCAAGCTGATACTAGAATTAAACAGATGATCCAAGCCAGGTCGGTCGGTGCAGCGGTTGGTTGTTCATCTGCGATGCTGGTGACCTGGGTTCGGGAATGGACCCGGGTCACTTGAAAGAGTTCGCTGGGGGAGAAGGATGGAGTGTCCAGCAACAGCTCACCTTCTCTTGCGGGAGGGTGGGGATGCAGACTAGCGCCTGCTGGCCATTGGTGGAGGCCAGGAGTAGAACAGGACATCAGTCCTCAAATGACTGGGGAGTGTCAGACATCATCGTACACGTTACTGTGTGTGGCATGCCAGTCCCCCGGGGAGAAAACCAGGAAATGGCTCTCTGGACAGTTGGATGAAGGTCGCCAGTCCTGCTGCCGCAAAGCCCTGTACATCTGACCCCACCTCAGCGACACTCAAGTCAATTGCAGAGTGCACTGGCTGCTCCACTGGTACCTTCCTCCTCAGAAGAGGGGGAACCATCTGGTGAAGGGACACACCAGGGTGTCCTAGGGGGTGGCAATCTGAGGAGTCAGTCAGCATCTGAGATGGTGAGCAGATGAAGGGTTCAGGCGACTGGAAGTAGTGGTCAGCTAGGGGGAAGGAGGGCACAAAAAAAACCCCAGATGATCCAGGCACACATATCGTGCAAAATGGAAGCAAACAACATTAAACTGTGTACTGGTCAGCATGTCCAAAACATAATGTCGGGACTGAAACAGTGACCAACTGTAAGAAAGCGGTAGATCAAATAAGAGTCCCATTAAAAGTTCACTCAGAGTCAGAGAAACACAGAAGCACAGACTTTGATGGCAGATAAGGACCGCTTGGCCCACGTAGTCTGCCCATTTCCCTACCAAAAGGATAAGCTACAGATCCTAGTTAACCAACAGCTTATTTCTTCCTACCTGCCACCAGAATTGCCTTATGTCTGTCCCATGCATTCTTGAATTCTCCCACAGTTTTAGACCCCACAACCTCCTCAGGAAGGTGGTTCCATGTGCCCACCACCCTCTCCATGAAAAAATACTTCCTCACATTGCCCTGAGCTGTCCTCCCTGTATCTTCAAATTATTTCTACATGTTATTGCACATCTTTTTTTCTGAAAGATGATACCCTCTTGGACTTTGTTGATTCCATTGAGGTACTTAAAAGTTTCTATCATGTCCCCCCTTGCCCTCCTTTCCTCAAGGGTATACATATTAAGCTCCTTTAGTCTCTCCTCATATGATGTCTGTTGCAGACCCTGTACCATTTTAGTTGCCCTCCTCTGGACTGCCTCCATCCTGTCTATGCCCTTGCTGAGATGGGGTCTCCAGAACTGCATGCAGTACTTCAGATGGGGTCTCACCAACTCTTTGTACAGAGGTATAACAACTTCCTGTTTTCTACTGGTGATGCCTCTCCCTATACATCGCAGTATCCACCCAGCCCTCCCTATTGCCTTCTCACATTGCTTGCTCACTTTAAGGTCAACTGATATGATTACCCCCAGGTCCCTTTCCATTTTTGTTGTTGTTACTACCCCCCCCCACACTGTGTACTCTCCCCCTGGGTTTTTGTTTCCCAGGTGCATTACTATTCACTTCTTTATATTCATTATATCTGATTTCCATGCCCAGAATACTGCACTAATGTGTGTCCAGCCAGCCAAAAGAACTCAGAGATCCTAATGAAGTGTCCCAAGTTGAACTTACAATACAAAGTCCATAAGAGATGCCTTCTCCCAGAGGACAGTCCAGCCAGAGAAATATTCTCACTCTATCCATACTTATGCATCCTCCAATGAATCCTTTTGCTCCCCTTCATCCTTCATGTCTGCCTCAGTCCATCAGACCAGTTTATCAACATCCTTCGGATCAGAGAAGAGATACTGTTGGCCATTCCACACTAGGCAAGGTTGGAGGAGTGGTAAAATGTATGGCAGATTAGGTTCAATGCAAAGAAGTGCAAAGTAATGCACCTGGGAAACAAAAACCCAGGGGAAGAGTACACAATGACGGTTGAGATACTGATAACAACAAAAATGGAAGGGGACCTGGAGGTAGTCATATCAGATGATGTAAAGGTGGGCCAGCAATGTGAAAAGGCAGTAAGGAGGGCTGGGGGGACACTGGGATTCATAGGGAGAGACATCACCAGTAGAAAACAAGAAACTGTTGGCCCTCTGTACAGACAGTTGGTAAGACCACATCTGGAGTACTTTGTAGAGTTCTGGAGATCCCATCTCCACAAAGACATAGACAGGGTGAAGGCTGTCCAGAGCAGGGCAACCAAAATGGTGCAGGGTCTGCACCAGAAGACATATGAAGAAAGACTAAAGGAGCTTAAGTTGTATAGCCTCGAGGAAAGGAGGGTGAGGGGGGACATGATAGAAACTTTCAAATACCTCAAGGGAATCAACAAAGTCCAAAAGGGTAGCATCTTTCAGAAAAAGAGATGTGCAAGAACAAGGGGGCACAATTTGAAAACAGAGGGGGAAGGCTCAGAGGTAATGTGAGGAAGTATTTCTTCACAGAGAGGGCTGTAGATGCATGGAACAGCCTTCCTCAGGAGGTCGTAGAGTCAGAAACAGTGGGGGAATTCAAGAATGCATGGGACAGACATAAGGCAATTCTAGTGGGGGTTAGGAGGAATTAGGCTGTTGGTTAACTAGGATCTGCAGTTAATCTATTAGGGAAGGGAAATGGGCAGACTAGGTAGGCCAAGCAGTCCTTATCTGCTGTCAAATTCTATGTTTCTATGTAGTTGCAATTTGGCAGGGAGCAATAGTTGGTACTGTATGTGGGACTGGCGCAGCTGACCCTACACCCCATCAAAGGCTGTACAGCGCTGGTGGGTGCTATAAGAGAGGTCAGGGAACATCTGCACAATGTCTTCACCATATTTTAATGTTCTGTTCCCCAGAGCCATCCAAAGCACCCTGTCCTGATTGCTAACTCTGGTATAAACAATCAGGAAGGTACGAGGGGTGGCAGCGTCAGCCATGGCCTGCTGAGGGGTGACTTAATAGACCTTTTTATTATTAGTTTTTTTATTTATTAAGGGCTTGGATTAACACCTTTGAGCATAAGCATTCATTTACAAAAGTTCCACATCAGTGGGAAAGGATTACTTACATTGGGGGAAGACTAACAGAATAATTCTAAAATGCATGAAATAACACGTTACAGTAACTCTATATACAGATTCAGTCATGTTTAGGTATACACTGTTAAAATTGTGAAGGGAGGTGATAGGGTCAAAGAGAAGTAATGGTGGAGCAGGGAGAGATAAGAAGGAAGATAGAGCCGGCCTGGTGGCACTGAGGGTTGAGGCACTGGACACCACACCTCACTCCACACTGGTGACCCAGGTTCAGAAATGAGCCTGGGGAGTGAGGATCAGCAAAGAAGGGAAGAGATCGAACATCTGGTGGACAGCTCTCTCTTCCTTTTGGAGGGTTCAGGGGATGTACCACACTGCAGCGACACCTGGTGGCAGGTTGGGGTGGTGCTAGCAAGTGGTGCCAGCATAGCAAGGGGGTGGAGTTCAGCAGGCAGCGGCACCTTGTATCCAGCTGCCATTGCACATCTGAACTTCACGGGGTGAAAACAAGGAAAAGTCCCCTTACCTTGGGGATAGGCAATGGCACTTCCTCCCGGACAACATTCCCAATGCTGGTTGCTCTCCGTACTTCTGCTGGCAGCTCCCCAACCCAGTACTGTACAGTACACTCTAGACAGAGTGCCCTGGGTGGATAGGGTGGCCCTTCCCCATAGAGATTCAGAACCAGAGGTTTCACCTGGGTCAGGGAGAGGAGTATAGGAGCTTGTTTCACAGTGGGAGGTAGAGACCGGGAAGGAGGTTGCCAGAGAGAGTTCCCCTTGGTAGGGTGCTAGAAATAAAGTGTACAAAAAAAAGAAGGAAGGTAGATGGGAGCAGCCAAAGGCCCTGTGACGTTAAGCTCTGGGCGAGGGAAAGTAGGCAGAGTGGCTAGGGGTGGATAAGAAGAAGGGGTGGGGGAAGTCAGGGCCTTGACATGCTAACCTACTGAAGCAAGTAAAGAAGGTGAATGAGACGCAACTATGGTGAATGTAGAGCTAAGGTATGGTGATGGAGTAGAAGGAAAAGGGGAGTAGAGAGAACAAAGAAAAAAGGGGGTTTGAGAGTAGGGGAGGTTGGGGGAGGGGAGTGCAGGGGAAGTTTGGCAAGGGTAGCAACTAGGTGAGGATAGAACGATAGGACATAAGAGAAGATGGGGAGTAGATCCAAGATATCAGGCAGACATGGCCAGTCATTTGAGAAATCTGATGGGGGTATGCGTAGCAGATGTTATAAGAAGCAGTCACAGGTGCTGTTAGCAACAAGATACTGTTTGAGCTGCATCTTGAAGAAGGCCTAATTTCAGCAAGGTTGAGCCATTAAAGACCAGGGAATTGTACTATATAGGAGCTCTGTAGGTGATAGACTGTTGGCCTTGAGTAGTTCAGCATCTGGGGTCAAGGAGAGGCTGGTTAACAGATTCACGGGTGAGCTTAGGAGTGCAAGAAGGGCTCAGTAATGCCATAGTCCCAGGTAGTAGAAAGCCCAGGAGTGTTTTTTCCACAATTAGGCAAGTCTGGTACTTGATCCTGTTTCCAAGTTGTGGCCATCCCATCTCTTCATATAGTCCACAAGTGTGGGTAAGGCGATCAGAGCCTATAAGGAGTCTGCATGCCTTATTCAGAGCCACCGTTAACCTTTGCAGTGAGGGGTGGGGAGCTGATCCATAGATTGCTAGACCATAATCAATGGTTGAGAGAATGGAGCTATGTACAGCAAGTTTGAGTGATTCTGAGGTTAAATTATGCCTTAGCTGATATAGCAGCCCCAGTTTTATATTTATGGCCTTAGCAACAGACTCCATGTGCTGTGAAAATGAAAGGTGATTATCAGGGTCACACCTAAATGCTTGAAGTGATCCACCACTTCAAGACAGACACCCAGTTGTTTTTTTTTATACTGAGGGCACATGCTTTAAACTTGCTGTGATTGGTGTTGAACATCATTACTTTTGATTTTTTATAATTCAGAAGTAGCTTCTGGGTAGGAACCATTTTTCAATGTCTTCAAAACCACGTTGGAGATGTTCCTCAAGAAGGGTGGGGTTGGGCTGGCTTGAAAAGATGACAACATCAACTGTATACAATAAAATGCACTGGTAACAGTGGAGAGGGAGATTGTTTACAAAGATACTGAAAAGGAGTGGGCCAAGGATGGATCCTTGTGGCACGCTGGATTGAACACTCCACCGGTCAGAGATGACATTTGCGATTTTTACACATTGAGAGTGATCCTCCAGATAATTTTTGAACCAGACCATCACCACATTAGACAGGCCAGTATGTGTAAATTGTTGTAATAGCAGTGGCTGACCGACAGTATCAAATGCCTTTGTTAAGTCTATGAAGGCTTCACCAACAAGATTCCCCTGATCAAGTGCCTGATGAATGAACCCAATAAATTCTAGTAGGGCAGTGATGGTGTTATGTCCTTTCCAAAAACCATGCTGTTCAGTACTTTCTAAGGAGTATTTTTCCAGGTAAGCTATTAATTGATCTTCAACTATGTGCTCCAGAACTTTGGACAGTGGGGAGAGGATAGAGATGGGTCTGTAGTTGGTATGTGAGGTACGATCGTCAGATTTGTAGACTGGGGTAACTTGTGCTGACTTCCAGAGAAGAGGGAATTGGGAGATCCTTGGTGAAAGGTTAAAAATCCCTGTGATAGGAATTATAACTTCATCCAGTGTAAGACCAAGGAGAGTCACCGCTATGCTGTGTCTTACCCAGGATCTTGCACATGTGTTTCCTAAGAAGGGAAACCTTCACCTTCTTAGAGTAGAATGGAGGGATGGGGTTATGGCTTTCCAAATGACCACGAGAGGCAACACCTGCAGATGTGTCAGAGGCAGGAGGTGATTGATTAAAGAAGTCCTGAGGGAGGACACCACTCGGGTCAGAGAAGGTATTGTTGAATATATTAACGATTGTGAGAGGATCCATAGAAGGAACTCCATCGATGTTGATAATTGTGGGTGCTACCTTTGGTACCTTGCCACTGACACCTTTGATGTTGGACCAAAATTTTCTGCTGTCACCACACGATCTGACAAGCATTTCTCTGTGATAGTTGCCTTTTGCTTGCTGAATGTCCCAGGTACACGAATTCCTTGCAGTCTTATATACCTGGATATCGGCATTGCTCCCTGAGGCTTTTGCTTAGTGCCACAGGTGATCCCGTAACCTCATCTTATATAGAATATCCTCAGTAATACAGGAGATAGATGTGCCATGAATTTTCCTCATTTTCATAGGGGTGTGGATGTCACAGGCCTCTTTGAAGCGTGAGATAAAGTGCTGAAGAGCATAATTTACATCCATGGAGGTGTCGATGGCTGACCAATCGACAGAGTGCATGTGTAACTTTAGGAGTTTGAGGTGCCTGTGTTATAGAACTTGGTTTTTGATAGTTTGTGATGGCGGCTTACTGAATTTATTTATCCAAGAGCAAGAGACAGGGGATTGGTCACTAAGTGAGTCAGAATGCACTACCACATTAGTAATATGTTCAGGGTAGTTTGTTAGTATCCAATCCAATAAGGTGCTAGGCCCCATTCTATAGTTGTCTCTGGTTAGAGAGTTTACCAGTTGCATGAGGAGGAGAGCTGATGGGGCATCTTTGGTTGGGCTGAATCCAGGTGAGAGCCAGTTATGGTTAAAATCACCTAGAAGAATTACCTTGGAAGAGAAAGGGTTCCTTTGGATGTAGTCCAAGAGGCTAAGAAGGCCTTCTTCATGTCTCGTAGGTGGCACTTAGACTAAAAACACTGTCAAAGATTTGTTATGGGGCCCCGAGGAGTATTTTAATGGCAAGCTCCTACACATGGTGCTCAAGGTTGGGTACAGGTAGCACATGTCCCATTATTCTGTCTTTTAGGTAGATAACACAGCCTCCACCTCTTTTGACCTGCCTGTCCAACCTGAAAATGGTGGATCCAGGGAATGTGACAGCAGCGTCAGGAGCAGAAGGGGATAACCAAGTTTCAACAGCTGACAAAACATCTGGTTTATGCAGAGAAATCCAAGCCTGCAGGGTGTCAAGTTTTGAGAGTAGGCTGCAGATATTTATTGATGCCAAAGAGATAGTCCCCATTCTCCTCATGGAATGCTTAAGTTTGTTTCCAGCAGGGCCAGGGTTTGGATGTGCATTGCCAGAAAGAAGTAGCAACAGGAGAATAAGAATGAGAGAAGATATTTTTATGAGCTTTGGCAGCAGTTGTACTGCACTCTTTTTTACCCATCTCATTTTTTTATTGATGATCAGGAGGGAGTGACCAGTGGAGATGGCTGAGCTGCCAGAATTGAGGATACTGACATTATCCAGTCACATGTTACATCATGGCGGTAACCACAAAGGTGACCAGGCACCATTTATTAGGAGGAAGAAGTTTCCAGTAGCAAAACCTTGGTCGTAGTGCATATCCGTAACAATTTCAATTTGCTTGCTGAGAAGTTTCCTTGCCAGGTGAATTGAACTGCTGCTTAGCATTACTGATAGTAACACCAGTCAAGTTATGGAGAGTAGGTAGTACATCTTCATGTAGGAAAGATCCCTAGAGTCAGGATAGTTTAATTAGGAAGGAGTTTGGGAACCTAAGGATAGTGTAGCGTGTCCAGAGTAGCTAGCCAGCTGTTTGAATGAGGGGGCTGAGAGCAGACAGAGAGCCAGGTGAAGGAAGTAAATATGGAGTTTGGTAATCCCAGGCAGAGTACTAGGCCCAGACAAGCTGGTTGAGTGAGGAGTGTTTAGGGCAGAGAGTGAGCCTATCATTTAAGTAGAAGTTATCAGTCACATTTACAATTCCCCCTAGTGGCAGTTAAATATAATCAGCCAATGGGAAATCGGACACTTAGGCAGTCATGTGATCTAGATTATCTATATATTAAAAAATTCCTAAGATAGGGCAGGTGGGGATGGGTGGTGGGGAGACGGCAGCACAGCAGGTGGGGTTCCAACTTCCCAGGCAGGAGTTTTGATGCTGCTGCTAGGCTTGCAGTTCAGGTCCGGCAGCTTTGGGCTTGGGTCTGGGATGATGTGCAGCACAGCCAAGAAGTGCCATGCTGAGGCAGCCCACTCAGGCTGTTCTGGAATGAAGAACAGAGAGGGGGGTTAGATAAGTGGTGAGCTGGAGGCTAGAGGCATTAGGAAAGCAGTGTGGGGTAGTTACAAAAAAGGGCAGATAATTGGTCGGAGGTACAACGTAGAGGTGAGAGAAGAGAGGGATTAGCAAGACAAAGGCAGAAAAATGCAGAAGAGATAAACGGCCACTCTAATACTTAACTACAGCCTATATCCTGGTCATACTAATGCTGAAAATTGAAATACAGTTTAACACTACATAAACATTGCTTCTAACACTGATGTTAAAATACAGCCATTTCAAGTGATAACAGGAGTTTTTTTGGAAAAAAATGTTCAAAAGCGCTGCAATCCTGAATATCCATAAAAGCACTGTAATCCTTAACCAGGCTATGGAGTCTTAGCTAGCGCTGATAGAAGGATTCAGGGTTAGCCTATCGGGAAACTTTGAAAGGAAATCTGGACAATTAGAAGTAGTCAACACTCTTGCACTGTAATTTCAAAGTTGTGTCTAGTGGGGAAGTGCGCCTGTACCTTGTTGCAGTCTGGGGTCCTATCCCTTCCTGGGCAGGAGCTTCGGTGCTGCCGCTAGGCTTGTGGCTCGGGTCCTGAAGCTTCGGACTTGGGTCCGAGATGGCGGCCGGCACAGCCAAGGCGTGCCATGCCAAGGCAGCCTGCTCAGGCTGTATTTTCAAGGTCAGTGGGGCATCCATTTCAATCAGTTGCAAAGTAACTGGCATAAATATGTGAATGAAAGCTAAGGTATCTTCCCCCTTGGTTAATTCAGGCAGTCCAAAAATCTGCAAGTTTTTCTCCCTGACCTGATTTTCAATGTCTCTAATCACTGTCTCAAGAGGCTATTTTCCTTAATAAGTTTAGTTGTTACGTCCATTGTCTTTAAAATTGAGACCTCTGACCTTTGTACCATCTGCTCACAAGAGTCCATGCAAATTTCCAACGCTGAAACTCAGGGTGTTAAATTATCAAACTTGCGGTCCAGGTCTTGAACAGTTTTTACCAGCTGATGTAGTGTTGCCTGGACTGTAGTCAGTGAGGCCTTCTCTGACTCCGATCCTGAGTAGTTTGCTGCTTTTTCTTGTTGCACAGGCCATGATTCTCCTGGCTGTCCTAGAGGAGAGAAAAAGTCAACAGCTGGGGTGTTTACACCTTAATTTTTCCCATAGTGGAGAGTGCACGCTTACAAAGTAATAATCTTTCAAGCAACTCAAATTAGCAGCCAAATGAAAAGGGTAAAAAATTATTTTTATTTACTTTTGGCCTAGAAGCTCGAGAAATGTGCAGCTTCCTTGTTGGCTGCTGAGCAGAGCCCCTTGTCTGTTTGTTTATTTTAAATAAAAAGCATGAAACTTACATAAAATGTATGAACTAAAGAAAAATAAAACACCTGAATCAATGTATATGAGACCCATTTAGCTAGACTGTGGTGTTTTGTTTTTCAAATTTGGCCAGACATACATTTGTTGGGCACCCCAAAATCATGTGGGCCCAGCTTAGTAAGAATAATTGGCTTTGAGGTTGTGAGCCAAGAATTTCCCTGTTGCACTCAAAGTTCTATGACGAGGGAATTTTTTGCCCATAGCTAATGCAACAACTGGAGTCCATCTTGTTGCTATATAGCCCACCATCCTTCCAATCTCTTTTAGAAACCCAGTGGTGATGATTCTTGGGTGCCCACCTCTGGTGCTGCCAAACTCCAACACTTTAAGTCCCTCCCTTGCCATATGACCTGCCTACCTCCCTATTGTTTTTATAAACCTGGTAGTCCAGTCAGCTTCTATTTCCAGTCAGTTTCTATTTAATTTGATCTTCATGCAGGCTGGAGTGCCCGCCCCCAATACTTCTCAGTACCCCCTCCAATCCACATTGCTCCTTTCCCAAGATATAGGTAGCTGCACTAGGGCACCCACCTTGGTAATGCAGAACTCTAACTGCCAACATTGGGGTGTTGGGTCCAGTCCTTGCAAAAGAGAAAAGTATCCCCACTGATCTTTTGTTTTGTTATTTTAACCCTGAAAGATGAAAACAGTCTGTCATCAAGCTGTGCTTCCACCCAACCCATCTTACCCTGACCCCCAATCAGCACCTACCACCCCATAACCTTACTCGCCTAAACAGGGTCCCATGCCATAGATTCACTCTCTGATATGAAAGACATTCCCCTCCAATAACCATGACTGCAATATGAGAAAATAAGGTAAGTGGGCTACAGTAAATGTATTTCGATATATTTTGAACTTTTACTCCTTGCTTTTTTTTTTAAATGCAGTGCTCCCTTGTTTATCCATCCATCCCCCAAGCACCACCCCTAATTACCACCTGTGAGACCTCCTCTCCCATATTTCAGTAATTTTATCTCTGCCTTTGACTGCCACCATCTGTTATCCACCACCCAATCTTTTCCACCAAAATTTAGGATGCACGGAGGTTGGTGGATAAAAGGGGGAGCTCTGTATTTTTATACCAGATATTCAGCATGCCCTTTTTGGGACCCAATATCGTGAACGAGGTAGGCAAAATTTTTAAATCCATCCTGTAAGTGATTGTTCACTAACTCCACAAAATCACCCCTCAAGAGGGATTTAAACATTTTCATGGACAAATTAATGAGGTGGGGTCATAAGAAGACTATGTTGAAAATGTGATGAAAGAATATGGCAAAATGATCAGGTTATAAGTGAACTCTGAACAATATCAACGTGCACTCACAACTTGATAATTTTCCATATTTTTCCACCCAGTTTGAACCCCACCTCATGAACAAGGCAGGTGAAATTTTGAGATGGGGTCACAAGAAGAATATGTTTACTATTTGGAATCAAAATATTAAAAGTGTTTGTGTGCACCTTCATAACTTTGATAATTTTCAAAATGTTTACTCCAAACTTCAACATAGTAATTTTTCACACCACCTCATGAATGTGAGAGGAATTGTTTTTCAAATCGTGGAAGAAATGTGTTTTTACACTTGTGGCACCAAATTACATTTTGGCCAGCATTCAATAAATGCTACATGTTGTCTTTATAAGGAGGAGCTATAAAAAGACAATGTTGAAAGTTTGGGGTCAAACAGTAAAAAAAAAAAAAAAAATATTAAGAAATATTAGGTGCATTGCCAGACATTTGTCCAGAGGGTAGTACTTTGTGATCCTGGGCTGGTGAGCTGAGTTAGGGTGTGATTTCATTAGCAGCTAGATGGGTCATGAGTGGGGGGCAGCACTGTCATGTAGCACCCCCCCCCCACCTAGGAAAGGAAGATGAAGGGTTGGCTGCAAGAGACCAAGTACTACATAGTGAAGAGAAATCTTCTCTTCACCTAGGGCCCTGCACCTCTATTCCTCTGCACATGTGACTGAAAGAGGGTCTGTGCCTTAAGAGGAAACACATGTGAACCCACTCTCACAGAGTGAGCAGGTGCTAATCCAAAAAACGCCAACTATTAAGCCCACCAAAGATGGCACTCAAGAAAAAAGATTGTAAGAAAGAAGTTACAGTCATGTGTGAAGTCAGCAAAATTTGCTCTGTGAAATATTTTCGCTAATTGCACTCAATTTTGCGAAGCACAATTCACGAAATTTGCCAATACTAGGAGTGAAAATGAAATGTATACTGTGGAATTTTGCAGGCAAAATTCTACACTTCACACACAAACTACCCTGGTGTAGAAGTGTGCACCCCCCCGCCCCACTAGCATAATGTGAAAAAAAATATATATTTTTATTTAAATCTCTTGTGTCTAGTGGTACCCACTGCCAATTGACAGTCACAATGTAAAAAAATATATATATATTTTATTAAATCCCTGGGTGGGATATTCAGAAATGCACCAGAGGCAGGCGCAGTAGTTGCACAATGCAAGTACACTGCACCAGTGTGCACCTAATGCGATATTCAAAGGTTGCGCACGACAGCAAGTACCAGCACAACACGGCTGAATATCACAGGGATGTGCCATAGTGCAACCAGGGCTGCGCCAGGGAGCAAGTCAGCAAGTACCATAGTGCAACCAGGGCTGCACCAGGAAGCAAGTCAGCAAGTGCCATAGTGCAACCAGGGCTGCGCCAGGGAGCAAGTCAGCAAGTGCCATAGTGCCACCAGGGCTGTGCCAAGGAGCAAGTCAACAAGTGCCATAGTGCAACCAGGGCTGCATCAAGGAGCAAGTCAGCAAGTGCCAGAGCGCAACCAGGGCTGCACCAGAGAGCAAGCCAGCAAGTGCCATAGTGCAACCTGGGCTGTGCAAGGGTCAGAGGTGCATGTGCAAAGGTCAGAGGTGCATGGGCCAGGACACAGGACAAGAGACACAACAGGGAGCATGCCACCAGAGCAGAACAGACCACCACCAGCGTGCAGTGGATGCCAGGATGGAGGCATGGAAGGTGCACAGCTGCAGGACCCCGACCACACCCACCACAGTGGTGCATGGATGCAGTGTGGCACCACTGTCTACTGGCAAACAGCTATGGGCAACACCCACAAGAAGGCATGAGACATGCCACCAGGACCACAGCTGGCAACACACATGCTAACAGCACACAACACACATGGCACACAACAAGAACAGAGTGCACACATATGCCCCAGGGCACTCTCACCTGCCACTAGGCACAGACCACCAGTCATAGTCCCCAGTCAACCCCAGATGTACCACTCTGCCACTATGCACTCCACTGCAGCATGGCTCCACACAGCAGCTGCAAAGCAGACACAGATGGCTAACAATAGAAAAGTATATTATAACAAAGCAGCAATAACTATGTACAGAACAACAGGTACAGGGAGCAGGGAATGTGGAGGCCACAAACAAAATGGTAGGCCAGGGAAGGGAGGCAGGGAGACAGGGGACATGGCTTGGTAAGATTACAAGGGAGGGAAAGGGAAGGGGGGTCAGGGAAGGGAAGGGGTGAAGGTCAATGGGCCCTATGGGCATCCACGCCTTACCAGTGCCTGGTGCACCGTCTTCTCAGCGGCCTGCACAGGGCCTGACAAATCAGTCACACCACCTGGATGGTGGCTGTGGTGACCTGCAATATCCTCCAAAGGAGCCTGGTGCTGACAGCATCCCATTGGACACCTAGGACAAAGAAGGGGACATGGTATGAGTGCATGTCCTTATGACCATAGCCTACCCACCGTGCACAGTGGTCAGCAGTGACGTGTACTCCCGAGACGGCACACAGCATCCCGCAGCATGTGTGCCCACATGAGCCACCATCCCAACCATCCACTGCCACTCAGAGCACTGTACACCAATACCATCCACGTGCCATACACCACAACCATGGCAGCCAGGCAACAGGGCTAGGCAGCGGGATGGCAGTGGCACGGCTGGAACCTGGGTGCACCCGCAGCCCACCTGCAGCAGCCACACACATGTGCGATAGCCATGGTATGGTGCAATGGACCCCGCTGGTTGTGCACAGCTGGAATGGCCATGTGCACATGGGGCTGTGGCTCACCCACTCCCTGCACAACAACTAACTCAGAATGAGTGCCTACCTGCTTGCTGTGGCGCAACTGGTGCCTTTCCGGCGGCACCGCCCATGCGGCCTGTGACCTATGCCTGTGTCCCAGTGTTGGTCTGCCCTTGTCCACCTGCTGTGCCTGCCATCTGTGAACACTGCTTAAACATAGAAACATAGACATAGAACATAGACTTTGACGGCAGATAAGGACCGCTTGGCCCATCTAGTCTGCCCATTTCCCTACCTACAGGATAGGCCGTAGATCCTAGTTAACCAACAGCCTATTTCTTCCTACCCCACACAAGAATTGCCTTATGTCTGTCCCATGCATTCTTGAATTCTCCCACAGTTTTAGACCCCACAACCTCCTCAGGAAGGCTGTTCCATGCATCCAGTACCTCTCTGTGAAATAATACTTCCTCACATTGCCCCTGAACCGCCCTCCTTCTATCTTTAAATTGTGTCCCCTTGTTCTTGCAAGTCTCTTTTTCTGAAAGATGCTACCCTCTTGGACTTTGTTGATTCCACTGAGGTACTTAAAAGTTTCTATCATGTCCCCCCTCTCCCTTCTTTCCTCAAGGGTATACATGTTAAGCTCCTTTAGTCTCTCCTCATACGACTTATCTTGCAGACCCTGCACCATTTTAGTTGCCCTCCTCTGGACTACCTCTATCCTGTCTATGTCCTTATGGAGATGGGGTCTCCAGAACTGGACACAGTACTCCAGATGGGGTCTCACCAACTGTCTGTACAGAGGATAACAACTTCCTGTTTTCTGCTGATGATGCCTCTCCCTATACATCCCAGTGTACCCCAGCCCTCCCTACTGCCTTCTCACATTGCTTGCTAACCTTAAGGTCATCTGATATGATTACCCCAGGTCTCTTTCCTTTTGTTGTTGTTACTACCTCCCACCCATTGTGTATTCTTCCCTGGGTTCTTGTTTCCCAGGTGCATTATTTTGCACTTTTTGCATTGAATCCTAGCTGCCATACTTGACCATTCCTCCAACCTTGCCAAGTCCCTTTTCATCCTTTCCACGCCTCCTTGTGTATCAACCCTGTTGCAGATCTTTGTGTCATCTGCAAACGGCATACTTTTCCTTCCAGTCCCCTGCAATGTCACTGATGAAGACATTAAAAGGACTGGACCTGATACTGAACCCTCGGTCCCCACTAGTAACCTCTCTTCTTCTAGAGTGGACTCCATTTACAATTACCTTCTGTGTCCTGTTGTGCAGCCAATGTTTTACCAGGCTAGCTTCACTTGGGACCCACTCCCAGGCTGGTTAATTTGACTATTAATCTTCGTGTGGGACTGTGTCAAATGCCTTGCTAAAGTCTAGGTAGGCCATGTCCATAACCCTCCCTGGTCTACTACTTTGGTCACCCAGTCAAAGAAATCTACTAGATTCGTCTGACATGACCTTCCCACTGTGAATCCATGCTGCCTTGGGTCCTGTGCTCCACTGGCCTCTAGGTACTCAACTGTTCTTTCCTTCGAAGTGACCCATCACTTTCCCTACCACAGCGGTCAGACTGACAGGTCTGTAGTTTCCTGCCTCTGTCTTGGTCCCACTTTTGTGAAGGGAATCACATCCGCCTTCCTCCAGTCCTCGGTACCACACCATCCTCCCATGATTTATTAAAAAGAGTAGCCAGTGGTTTCACTAGTTCCTCCTTAATTCTTTTAGAATTCTGGGGTGAATTCCATCAGGACCCATTGCTTTGTCCACCTTCAGTTTTAGGAGTTCTTGCAGAACCCTTTCTTCTGTGAAAGGACTGAGATCGACCCCCTATCAAGAGTGCTTCTGTTAATTGGATTAGGCACTTCCTCCTCTTTGTGAATACTGAGCAGAAATATTCGTTCAGTATCCCTGCTTTTTCACTGTCCCCTCTGCCCACCCACTGCTCATTCTATTCAGCCTCACTATCCTCCCTTTGTCTTTCTACGCTTGCTGATGTACCTATAAAGGTTTTATCGCCTTCTTAACTGAGTTGGCTATCTTTCCTCAGTTTGGGCTCTTGCTATTCTGACTTCCTCACTGCTTCCTCTGCCTTAACTGGTACAGCTCTCTGTTCTGCTCCTTCTGTGTTTCCTTATACTTCCGGAATGCTATCTTTTTCTTCCTGACTTTCACAGCCACCTCTTTTGAGAACCATAGTGGCTTTTTCTTTCATTTTGATTTGTTTATTTGCTTCACACAAAGGCTTGTTGCCTCTGTGATGGCAGTTTTGATAATTCCCCATTGTTGCTTCACACCTCCTTCTAGCCTGTTTGCTAGTGCTTTTCTGAGGCACTCTCCCATCTTGCCAAAGTCAGCTCTCCTAAAGTCCAGTACTCTGACTTTTGTATGGCTTGACTCTGTAGCTGAGTTTAATGTGAACCACACTGTCTGATGGTCACTTGTCCCCAGATGGCAACCCACTTCTAGATTTGAGATCCTCTCACTGCCCCCATTTGAGAGTATGAGGTCTAAGATTGCTCCCTCACAAGTGGGTTCCGAAACTAGCTGTCTAATGCCTGCCACCTGTAGGGCATCAAGAATGGCCCTGCTCTTGGATGTGGCTGCAGAAAATGTGCTCCAGTTAACATCTGGCGTATTCAGGTCACCCATCAATAGTATCTCCCCTTTCTCTGCCATTCTAAGAATGCCTTCTATCATATCCTTGTCCATTCCCTTCCCCTGACATGGGGGTTTGTACACAACCCCTGTGTGGATTGTGGTGCCCTTTCCAGTCTCCAAGGTGACCCACAGTGCCTCCTCTCCTCCCTGCTTACTGTTACTGCTTATCCTCAGGACCTAGTAGAGAGACATTGAGAAAGACACATCAGTACCCAGCAACACTCCAGGGGGCCCCCCTTCAGCACAGCATGCCCCCTGGCCCTGCACAGTGGTGATGTGGTGGCACAGCACACCCATGGTGCGCCGCCACAGCCAACAGAGCACGCAGCCACAGCCCCCTCCACAGCATGGTGTGACACTCTGCTGGCCCCCACAAAACACTGGAAAGGCACAGACATGGACATAGTGCACTCACCTGGACATGGCACTGTGACCCTCCGGACACGTGCCATCAGTGACTGCAGCCTGTCAGGGTACCTCCTCCACAGGTCTCTGTAGCAATGGTGGCACTGCTCCCCAATGCACTGTGCCCCAGTGGCCTCCTCCAACCCTCAGCCACCTCCTGCCACACCTCTGTTCGATGCCAAGCGAGGGGCACCTGGTCATACAGGGAACTCACATGTGGCTACACCAATGCCACAAGGTTCACCAGTTCTACCTGAGTCCAATTGGGTGCCCTCACTGTGCTAAGGCACAGCATGCTCGATTCTTTAATTGCCAATCCAAAATGGTGCCCAGTAGCGCACGAGCCACACATGTTGTAGGTGCGTGGCCCACAATACAGCTGGGGCAGCACTGGCATGTGCCACTAGCACCCGGAGGGGCAAAGGGCACTTGTGGGGTCATAGGTTGGCATGTGTACCATGCGTGACAGCACGATAGGTTAGGTCCATGTGCCAATCATGCATAGGCACCATAGGCCATACAGCGCACCAGTGCCACAAGCCCAATAGTGGCAGAGCACTGTACCGCATATAGCACAGTGTGCGTAGGATGCACCATCGATGTACATGACGTCAGTGCATGCATGCACACTGCCAGGCCTACTGCGCATGTCATACAGTTGAGCCATGGCTTGTGCAAGCTCAACACCAATTTACCATGAGCAACTTCATGATATTCAGCCGGAATATGCAAATGAACTGATCAGCATATCTGCGGCACATCGGCGGTATTTGCATCTCATTTCAGTTGTGCATCCTCTCATTTGCATGTGATGAGCTATAAATGCACCACGGGTCTGCACAGGCACCAGACTGGTATTGCATCCTTCAGAGGTAATCCACCAGGCTGTGGGCCTGTCAGGACAGTGGATTGGGAGGGCATTGTGTCTTGCAGCCATCACTGACCACATGTTCTTACCCACAGGAATAGGCATGATGGATCACAAGGAGGTTGAGGAGTTTGGGCCTGCACAGAGGCACAGGCCCAACTTCATGAGGGCAGAGAGTGATGCCCTATTCGATTCCTACCTGGACCAGGAGCCTCTCCTGAGTAGCTCAACAGGAACCCAACTGGCCTGGGTGACAGCATGGAAGGGTGTGGCCACGGCTGTGAACCAGCAGGGCATCCATTAGACAGTGCAGGAGTGCAAAAAGAAGATAGGCACAGACCGAAGGAGGATCAAGGAGAAGGTGGTCGCCATCCAGGCCACTCTTGCTGCCACGGGTGGTGGACAGCCTGATATGCCACAGCTGATGCTGCAGGAGGAGTTGGTGGTGATGTCCATGCAGTGCAGTGTTGTCGAGGGTGTGCCTGGTGGAGGATTCCAGATGGGGGCAGCCCATCACTGCATGGTGTGTACAGCAGTGCCTGGGGAAGGGGGGCAGGGACACAGAGGTACGTGCCAGCAGCGCTAATGCAACTGTGTTCCTTTTCAGCTCCGGAGTGCCTGCATGCAGCAGCAGGGGTGGGGGTGACCACCATGGGTGTGGTCCTGGACATGGCGGACCATCCATCCACCTCCACTGGTGTCCAGGATCCAGACCGCAGGCAGCTCAACACCACAGTCTGATCAGACGCCTGTGCCGTGGTTGCAGATGAGGCCCTAGCTGTGCTCCAGCAGGATGCCAGCCATGGCGTCCAGTATGCAGACACAGATCGGGGCAGGGTCTGGGACTGATCACGATGCCATGACTGTTATCTTGGAATGTGGTGTTGACAGTCAGGGGGAGGCACCCATACCACACACCCACCATGGCAGAGAAAATGGTGCCCTTGTGGAGGTTGGCCTCCCATCGGCCACCATGCCCGGTAGGTCTGTGGGTGCTGATGGTGTGGCACAGTCCAGAGGGGGTGGCAGTGGTGGTGCAGCCGCCCTGGTGCCATTCATCACACAGTAGCTGGAAGGGCAGCAGCGGCAGCAGGACAGGGTCATGGGGGGCTGGGTGCAGTGGCCACTGCCATTGCACTGAAGACTGATCATCCCCAAGGGGGCCCTGCTGTGCAGCCTCCACTTACGAGGGGGGTTGTGCTGCGGGGTCATGCAACACCCATGGGTTGGCACAATGCCCATGTCCCCTAGGGTGCTGACCCCTTGACTGAACACACCCGTCTGCTACAGGCCTCTGTGGAGCAACAGGTGCTGGTCATGGCAGGGATGCGTGCACTCTGTACAGAGTTGCACCAGTCAGCAGGGTGGTGTGACTGGGACTATGAGCAGCTCCTGACCAAGGCCACACCCATGTGGGAGGACACGACCGCAGCCCTGGATTGGCTCACCACTGCGGTCACGGCTGGATTAGCACCACTGGCCACCCTGGTGTATGGTGATCTACTGCAGACCCTGCAGAGTGCCTTCTCAACCCCTTGGTCACAGTCTCATGTGACCCCCTCAGTGTTTAAGCTGGGATCCGCTGTGGCCAGGCATGCCTAGAGCTGGCATGTTTGGAGCCTGCAGACCCCTGTGAGGGATGGGTTGCGTTCCCGCAGGGACACACCTGGGGAATGTCTGAGACACCCCCTGTGGCTGTCACACAGCCTGCATCTTCTGGGTGGTCCCTGTAGGGCCATCCATGTGTCCACAGCAGCTGTGCAATCATGCGGCAGTCCTGATCCGCATCCCTCCCCATCTACTGTCTGCCGCTGCCCTGTGTGCACATTGGTGTGGCGTGTGCATGTGCATTCCAGGGACATGTCATCCATGGTCCGCACCACACACCCACCTTGTGCACACCCACCTGATCACTGGCAACTGTGGCATGTGCATGATGATGCCAACACAACACCAGCCACCACTGTGCACTGGTGTGCAGCATCTGACACAGGTCCGTTGGTGGCCTCTGGGTCAGTGCAAGTGTGTGCCCATGTGCATTTGTGTGTGGGTGTGTGTGGGTGGGGTCTAAGGTGCTGTACAGGGTGCTTCCATGGGGTTCAGTTTCATGCCCATCCACGCTACTCTCTGGCCGTATCTGTCATGGGACCCGGCCTTCCATGCCTGTGTACTGTGCTATAGACCCTGGGACTTGTGTGTGGTCATGTACGCCTACCGGCATGTACCGTAATGCTCCTCTGCAATTGTGTCCCAGTGCTGCTGGACCATCCTGTTCAGTCAGGGTTCCTGTCTCCCAGTGGGGGTTGCCCTCCACCACCTGGACCGGCGACCACATCATCCACACTGCTGTTCCACTCTTTGACTTCGACAGCTATCCCACAGTTGGTGGCCATGTTGTGTAGCATACAGCAGGCTAGGAATAGATGGCAGACCTTTGAGGGGCTGTACTGTAGGGCACTGCCAGACCTGGACAGGCAATGGAACTGTGCCTTCAGCAGCCCAAACACACGCTCGATGATGTTCCATGTGCTGGTGTGTGCCTCGTTGTATCGCACCTGTGCTGGGGTCAATGGGCACCGGTATGGGTTAAGCAGCCACGGCCAGAGTAGGTATCCGCTGTCAGCTCTGTGTTGACATGTGTGGTTAGCATGGTGGTCTGTGTAGCTGCCCCCCCTCCTTCCCTGCCACACCCTCTGATGCCCTGGGCCTAGCATCCCCTCACACCCCGCTCTGTTGTGCTAGGCTGCCCATTCCAGCTGCATACTCAGCTACTAGGTAGCCAGTGGGGATGTCCCCACTCTCGAACCTGTGGCACAGTGCTGACTGGTGACAGATGAAGGCATCATGTGCTCCACCAGGGTGTGTGGCACTGACATTGATTATGTGCCCCCTGGCATCACACACCACCTGGCAGTTGACATTGGGGTAGCCCTTCCTGTTAATGGAGGCTAGCCCCTGTGGCCCAGATGGTGTGCAGATGCCAACGAGGGTGTAGTCGATGGCCCCTAGCATGCCAGGCATACGGACCACCCTGTGGAACTCCTGCATGTTTGCTGTATGCTCTGCCTGTGTGCTGGGGAATTGGATGTATTCCGCAACATGTGGCAGCAATGCATTGAGGAACTGTGTGAGAAGCCATGACGTGGCCAACTGGGTTATGTCTGTGGTGTCCCCTGTTGGTCTCTGGAAGGTACAGTGGTGAGCAGGCACATGACGGCCGTGACCTTGGTCTCCACTGGCAGGGCGTGTCTCCATCTTGTGGGAGCCTGCGTCTCATCATTCCACAGCTCACAGAGCTGCCTCAGGATTGCCCAGTTCAGGCAGTACTGTCCCACAATCTCAGTGTCACTGTACTGTTCATAGGTGGTGCAGGCACGGTACCACCTATTCCAGGCATACCCACTGACGGGCCCTTCCAGGCCTGCACTGCTCTGCCTCCTGCCTCCTCACACCCCTCATTACTGCCTCCATCTGGAAGATGGCACTGGCCATGGCCTGTAATGTCCTGCCCCCCCAGGCGGCTGTCTCCCCTGGCACCCCCAGCTGTGTGCTGCTGCGTGTGCCTCTGCACTGGGTGCACACCCATGTTGGGGGTCCCTGCTGGTAACCTGTTAGCTGTAGTCTCTGCCTCCCACCCATCTGGGTACTTTCGCTGCCACTCCTATGACTGGGCTCGCAGACTCACGCTGCAGTTGTTACCCCCACTGCTGTCTCATGCACGCACATACACACGCTCACACATGCAGGCACCTTCAGAGTCACACGCCCTGTCCCACACTCTGTGTCACTTCCTGCCTCTGTTCTGCAGCCCTCCTGTTGTCCTGCCTGGCCAATGTCTCTCTCTCCCTTTCTCTCCTGCTCCCCTGTGGTGCAAGCTTCCGTCCCTTGCTTGCTCCCTCTTTTTATGGGCTCAAGTTTGTTCCACGCATGTCCCGGTTGCTATGTGCATGCACCTTCGGCTTGCTGTTGAATATCGCATTGTGCCACTTATTCATGGCTATGCCCCTTGACTAGCACATGCATTCATTAGGTTGCACGCTGGCACCGCGATTTGTACTGCGACGGTTCTCTGAATATCGCTCTTTGGTGCACTTCCGCACTTGTGCAGGCACATCTCAGTAGTGCCATGCACAACTGCTTTGAATATCCCACCCCTGGTGTCTAGTGGTCCTCCACCAATCATCGATCACAATGTAATAATATATATATTTTTAATTAAATCCCTGATGTTCTGTTGTTTCCCCCCGTTGATCCCCAGCCAAAATATGAAAATATATATATTTTTTATTAAATCCCCAGTGTGTAGTGGTCCCCCTTCAATCACTGGCTTCAATGTAAAAATATATGTATTTTTAATTAAAATCCATGGGGCCCAATTCCAGAATGGATACTCATGATGTAACATGTCTTGCGCCAAAACAAATAACTTCTCCTTGCTTTGTTTTTTGATTTTAGAGTTCTTTGGTCCCTATTGCAACCTTCTACCAACCTGATGATGGGGACACATAGGCATTTTTACTGTTTTCTCCCCTGACTCCCTGAGGCACTGGCACATTGCCATGAGCATGTGGAGGCACACTACGCACCCTGTGGAGCCAGCTCAGCCCCTTCCACCTCCCGATTCTTTTGCTGCCCCCTCTCCACCTATGCTAACCATGGGATCTCCACCCAATGGGAGCGGAGCTATGAGGGGGCATCAACCACCCTCACCACCCTTGAGAGAGGAGAACTGCCCTTCAGCGTGTTCAATACTACTCCGCCCTCCCCTCCGCACTGGCACCCTGATGACCCATGGTCATTTCGGAAACCCTGGTCCCTGGCATAGCGCAAAGGCTTGGTGTCCAGCACCTCAAACCTCAGTGTCACTGCCAAAGAAAGTGAAGTTACAGATGGGGAATTCTCATTAAACCAGGAAACTTCTCAAACTGATTCATGGAGGTGAATTTGGGGACTTCGCCGAAATGTCACCAGTAAAATAAAACTTCAGTACATCTCTTCTTACAAAGTCAAGCCATTCAAGTGAAAAGACAGGAATGAATCACACAGCACTAACCAGCTGTTCCATGTCCTAAAAGTGACATTTCATTAGGGTGCAGAGTTGTGGTGTGCATCCTTTAGGTTATTACAAAAAATGTAAGATACATACATATTTTACAATCACTCAAAAGCCTTGAAATGGCAACAGGTAGTTAATACAAATATTTAGAATTCATATGGGCATTTCAAGACTCTGCTGCCCACAGCGGGTGCCTCATGTTGACCAGCGCCTCAGTCAAGCACCAAGCTGGCCATGCTTGACTCTTCTGTCCATCTTCCTGGTCCAAGATATGCTGCAACAATGCCAGAGAAGCCTGGCTCCAAAGCCGCTGATTTGGTTGGCGATATTTGGGATGCATTTGGCTCCAAATTGGTTGATTTGTTCTTATTGCCTCATGCTAGCTATGACGCCATGTTTTAAAACTAGGCTGCCGAGTTTACTGTACCTTTAATCCTGTGGAGCATTACTCCTAATCATCAATATTTTGTCCCACCCACCTTCCCCGACCCTGGCCTCTATTAAATACTACTCCCCGGCTAATCACCTCCCCTTTTGTCTGTTTCAATCTTTGCCCATCCACGCAAATCCTCTCTTTGAGGGATCCCTGCTTTGGGCACACAAAAAACATTTTTTTGCCTCCAGCACTGCCTTCTGTGTGTAATTTTGTGCTGCATTTTTAAGTCTTAACACACTGTCATTTCTGGCCTCTCGCCCAACCCCCATTGTGCCTACCTGTGTACGTTACTCTGTCGAAAAAATGATCGCACTCACTAACCGACTGCTACCCAGTGGCATTGTAGTGCTCCTGAAGCTTACACTCCCTGGCATAATAACGGACCCTGAGTGCACACAAGACTGATTCACTCTGGAAATTAACCTACACAGTGCCTACAGCACAATAACCACCATACAATTGTCCAACACTCCTGTTCATCACCCACAAGAGGACTTACCTCGACCCTGTAATTGGAGGATACTGGCTAGCTGTCCCTCCTTCTCACCGCCTCCCGATACTCCTATCTAGACTTATCACCCGACAAGAAAACCGTAAATCACTTGGCAATTATTCTAAGTGCTGCAAACTCAATTAAAAGCAATTTTTGGAATATGTTTGGAGGATTGCAATACTTCTATTGCTACTCTGAGGAAACATACACCACAGGACCCTCCCCAGCAGCAACCAACCACAACAAAGGACTTGGGGTGACTTATATTTGCATCAATAAATATCCACAGCCTCCTCCCTAAATTAGAGAGCTTGCAAGTCTGGGTGTCACAACATAACCCTGACGTTCTCTCTATTGTAGAAACTTGGCTCTCACCCAAAATACCAGACACATCTGTCTCAATTCCAGACTACACTGTCCTCAGACAGGACAGACTCACCAAGTGCATAGGTGGATGTGCTATGTACATTAGGGACAACTTGCAGGGTCTTCATTTGCAACTGCCTAGCATAGGTGATAATATGCAAGCTTTGGCTGTAAAAGTACTCCTTGATGCTCACAATAGAGCAATCACTGTGCTATCTGTATACATCCCGCCTAGGCAGACTACTCAAGGCTTTGACTCACTCATGCACCATCTGAGTAGTCTGAGCATGAACTCAAAAGACATATTGATGGGAGACTTTAATGTCAATTGGCTCTCCTCAGAAGCAAACTCCTTCAATGACACTGTCTCTGCTCTCCACCTCACACAGCTGGTTGACTCCCCAACAAGATTAAACTACAGGACTGGTACATGCACACTTCTAGATTGGGTACTTTCCAATTACCTTTCCCACATTACCAGTACCTTATTTCTGCCCGATGCTATCAGTGACTACTCTCCCATCCTGCTCTGCTGGTTGAATAGGTTCACTAAGCCCCCTGCCAGAACAATAACTAATAGGGTCCTTAATAAGGGCCATCTTGAGCTCCTAAAAACAGATCTTTGGCTCCTAGACTGGACCACAGTCTACTCCACCTGCAATGATAATATTGCTCTGTACATGTCCAACTCTAAATTTAACTCGGTGTGTGATAAGCATGCTCCAATAAAAAAGTGGAGAGTCAAAGGCCAGTGTAAATCATGGATCACTCCTGACCTAATTGAGCGTCTACAGCTTAGGGACCATCTGGCACAGGGCCCAGGCTACGGGTAGACACACCGACCTAATGGCATATAAAAAATTGAGAAATGACTGTACATGGGCTATCAGAGCAGCAAAAGTCAAATACTGCAGAGATGCCCTCACATGATCCTGAAACAATGCAAAACATTCTGAAGCAATCTACAAGGCATCACAGGGAAGGACCCTAAGTTGGCTTCCACGATGATCAATATTGCAGATGCCCCTTCCCTTGACCCATGTCTTTTTGCAAATATGCTTACAATGCATTCACCAATCTCAGTGGAATTCTCTCCCCAGATTTTGACTGTCCTGGAACCATAAATAACTATGGAAACCTTGATACCACTCCCTCGCACCTGCCATTCCGCTTCAAAATCTTATCGCAAACCAAAGCAGAACAATATTTCTTCAAGGTGCTTGGGGAAAACTAGACAGAGCAGGGATGGCCTTGATCTCAAAGTTATCACCATTGCCCTGGAAGAGATCTTAGCCCCATTAACCCACATAGTTAGCCTCTCTGTTAGGTACTCGCAACTTGCACAAAATTGGAAATCAGCAGTAGTAACACCAGTGCACACGAGTGGGGACCAGGCCCTGATGGGAATTACAGGTTGATCTCCATTCTCCCTCCTTCATCCAAAGCCTTTGAAAGGATAGTAGCTGACTAGTTGGTCGATTACCTGGAAAAATACCAGCTACAATGCCCACAACAACATGGGTTTAGGCAAGGACACAGTACCACAACAGCTTTACTTGAATTCACAGGCTTCATACACAACTCCTTCAATCGTGGTCATCTAACTGGTGTGGCTTTTATTGATCTAACAAAAGCCTTTGACACTGTCCACTCTTGCTTGACCAGCTGGTAGACATTGGTCTTTCCCCAGACACTGTTGCCTGTTTCAGTAGTTATCTACACAATCGTACACAGCAAGTGAAGATCGGGAATGTACTATCAGACACTAGGCCTGTCTGCTCAGGAGTGCCTCAAGGGTCCATTTTGGGACTACTCCTATTTCATATTTTCCTAAACTCTCTCCCATCTGCCTGCCAGGGTCACATTCTGTTATACGAGGATGATGCTGTCATCCTTGCCAGTGATCCTGACCCCAAGGCTCTCAAAACCCAACTTCAGCAACATTTCTCGGAGGCTGAAAAATGGTTCAGCAATCACAAACTTACAATTAACTATTAGAAGACAAAAATGATGCTATTCACCAACAAAATAGGCACCAAACTTATCCTCTTACTATCGTCAATGCTGTTGGCTTCCCACTGGAGCTTGTTCCACATTTTAAGTACCTGGGGGTTACTATTGAGAGTACCCTATCTTATGCTCAACACATTGACAATATTGCCAAAGCAGTTAGTGTGTGCATTGGTTTGCTCTTTAGGCATACACATTGTCTATCCCCAGAGGCACTCAACCTAGCTACACACAGCTCTGTAGTCTCACTTATTGACTACAGACTGGTCATTTATGGGGCAGCCACAGATAAGGCCCTTTATTGCATCAAGTTTGCCCTTAACAAAGCCTGCTAACTCAGCTCTGCTCGTATGTCCCACACCTGTGACCTGTACTCCAAGGCTAACTGGCTCCAGCTCAAAAGTAGACTTATGTACCAAACCTGCCTACTAGCAAACAAGTCAGCTTAGATCTTGTGCCTCCTGGGGTTCATAAGTTCCTCACCCCTCCTGACAACCAGCATCATGCCAGAAGTTCAGATAGTCAGACCATCAAGATCCTTCGCTGCCATACCTCCCAAAGTCTTAGGATGTTTGCCTATTGGGCAATACTCTGGTTTTACAACCTCTGTAGTGAAATCTTCTCAACTGACACCTTGGGCTCATCTAAGCTGAAGCTGCAGCAACAACTCATTGCTAACACTAACAGTGACTGTTTCCACTAACATGGTCCAGTTCTCAGCTAATTGCATTAACTTTTACCTCACCACCCTCACCTCTTAACTGTCTATTGCACTTAATTCTGCCTCCCCACCCCACTTCCCCTTGCTTCCCCCCTAACAGGCACACCCTCCCAGAACTCACTGTCTACCAGCCTCCTCCCCTTGCTTCCCCCCAAAACCCACACCCTTCCAGTCCTCAATGGCTACCACCCTCCTTTCCTTCACTTCGCTACCCTCCCTCATCCTCATTCTCCCCCACCCTTCCACTATCTCCATCCCTCCTCCTATATTTCCTGTTCCCTCTACACCTTGTTGGTGAGGCCTCTGGCTGACTCACTTCCCCTTGTCCCTCCTACCCATATCCTGCTCCCATCAGCTGTTGCATCCTACACTTCTGGTATCTGACTAGGCCTACTGTATTGATTCCACCCCTCAGTTTTTTTCTAGTTCCCAATTCTCTTGTGTTATCTTCTTTGTATATCCTACCTCTAACTGTGTTCATTTGTTATACCAAATGCCTATGGAAGCAGTATTGTTGTTGTACAACTGTTTTATTCCCTTAAACCCTGTATTCTGTTGTTTTACCATCTGTTATTCACTCCTCCTGATGTTTGTAACCCACCTGACATGGAATCTGTTTAAAGAGCTTCAGCTCAATAATGTTTTTTTCCAAGATTTCAGTATAAAATGTCCACATATCATAGTATGTCTGGTATTCATATATTCAATGGCAGATAATGGAGAGAGAGAAGAAAGAGGGAAAGAAAGAATAGAGAGGAATAGGAGAGGGGGCTGTAGGAAAGGGTGAGTGGAGGAGGAGAAGATAGGAATGATATGATGGAGGGATAGAAAAGGGGAGGAACAACATAGTCTGCAAATTCAAATGTAATATTAAAATAGCAATACAGTAAATCTATAGTGAGGAAAAAAATCTGTATACCAGAAATATTATGATACGTGTATATGAATACTAAAAATTTGCATTAACTACTCTTTGCCATTTCAAGACTCTCAGCTGCCTAAAAACAATTTTATGTACTGGTTGCTCTGTTTTATTTTTTCACATGAGGGGTGAATATTTTTATTAGAATCACATTGAATTTTGGCTATCTAGATGATATGCTTTGATGTATGAATCTTTAAATTTTCTGAATAAAATACATGGATGCACTCCATAGCCCCGCCCCCGATGAAGCATCATGTTTAGGATGCGAAGTGTTGGGGTAGTGCTGTGTGATTCTTTCCTGTTTTCATTTGGACGGCTTGGCTTTGTAAGTTCTTTTTTAAAATCTATTTTCTTGAGTGCTGCCTTTGTTGTTCATTACAGCCCTGTGCTTTGGCTGACAGATGGACTCTTTGCCATGCACATCTGTATCTGTAGTCAGATGGAAATGGAGGGACCAGAGGTCCCTGTGCTTCTGTGGCACATGGCCCGCAAGATAGCCTCACATATTCTTTGCATTCCTTACTGTACAGAACTGCAGGAACAAGAGGGCCCTGAACAGAACTGTAGGGCAAAGAGGGCCCTGTACTTCCACAGGCAGAAGAGGGCCCTGCATGTTTACATCTCTTCACACAGGTACTGATTTCTCAGTCTCAAAAAGAAAGAAAATTCATTGAAAACAAATTCTACTAAAGTACTACTTAGAATTTAACTTACTGCCACAAAGGTAGAGTAATGTGACATTAGGGGTTGTAACCTTACCCCCCACCACCACAAGCAGCAAAAGGTGCAACCACATAAGCAACAAAAGACAGCCATTATCAGGTAAGAAAAATAATATACAACTGTTTCCTGATAATACAAATGCAGAAGTAATGATGTACTACCTTTGTGGATTTGTATACCCACAGGAGCCTGTGCTTCTGCAGTCACAACTGTGTATATGACTTATGCTGTGCATTGGTACCTATGGCTACAGAAGTAAAGGCCATACAGAAGACTGATCTTCTGCAGAGTTACTTTTGTAATTTACAAACTTACAAATGTGCCACCAGAAAAAGGCCTTACTATCTAGCCAGTTAGCTTGAATATAGATGAAACTTCTCCCTCCACATATTCCCTTGACTCCTTTCAAACACACCCTCCTCTCTTCCCCTACCTGCAAAGTTCTCTTTCACCCTGTCTCAAGCTCCCTTGAAGCTGTCCACCACTTGTGGTGATACCACCTCCTCTGGAAACACATTCCACTTATTTTTAGGGTATGATTGATTTCTGTATATAGCTGCAGATGTGCAGTCACCACAGCTAGAAGCTGGTGTGTATCTTATACCTGAAAGTGTGGTGCCTGTGCTTCTGCAGATAGAAATACTGTTTAAAATTTGGTTTCATAGATATAATGTGAGAGGTCAGCAAGGAGGGCTGGGGGATACTGGGATGCATAGGGAGAGGCATCACCAGTAGAAAACAGGAAGTTATTATCCCTCTGTACAGACAGCTGGTGAGATCCCATCTGGAGTACTGTGTGCAGTTCTGGAGACCCAATCTCCGCAAAGACATAGACAGGGTGGAAGCTGTCAGAGGAGGGCAACTAAAATAGTGCAGGGTCTGCACCAGGAGACATATGAAGAGAGACTTAAGGAGCTTAATATGTATAGCCTCTCGAGGAAAGGAGGGAGAGGAGGGACATGATAGAAACTTTCAAGTACCTCAAGGAATCAACAAAGTCCAAGAGGGTAGCATCTTTCAAAAAAGAGGTGTGCAAGAACAAGAGGAACAATTTGAAGATAGAGGGGTGGCTCAGAGGTAATTTAAAGTATTTTTCACAGAGAGGTTGTGGATGCATGGAGCAGCCTTCGGAGGAAGAGTTTTGGAGTCAAAATCAGTGGTGGAATTCAAGCATGCATGGGATAGTCATAAGGCAATTCTGGGGGGTTGGGGTAGGAAGAAGTAGGCTGCTGGTTAACTAGGATCTGCAGCTTATCCAGTAGGTAGGGAAATGGGCAGACTGGGTGGGCCAAGAGGTCCTTATCTGCCATCAAATTCTATGTTTCTATGTCTATGTTAATGGGACCTGCACCTCTGCAGCCATAGGTTGGTCTACACATCTTACACGTACAGCTGCAGAAGTATAGGTCCCTTCACAGACAGAACTGTGTGTATGTCTTATGATGTGCACAAGTACCTGTGGTGTGGAAGCACAGACCCTATTGCAGCCTTCACTTCTGCAGGAAAAATAACCCTTATAATTTTGGTCTAATGGACTTCTGTTTGCGGTTGCTGGTGCCTATGCTTCTGAACACAGAAGTACTCTTGTGATTTGAGTATCATGGATCTCTATCAGCAGCCAGAAGTGAGTGTGCATGTCTTGCAGTGTGCTCATCACAGATACAAACCATTGAAGGTAGCACATTAGTCAATCAATCAATCTTTATTTAGCCAGGTGAGACTCCATTGAGCAAGCTCATATTCATGAAGGGCCTGGTAGGTAGAGAATAAATAATACAGTAGCACAATAGAACATATAGCACAAATGGACATAGTAATACAATGCATATCAATAAAAACAAGGTACAAGGATAATCAATGAAGCCCGGTTGTAAGGTGAAGCCTCATCCTAGTGAACAGTACAGCAGAGAGGTGGAAGCAAGTCAGCACCAATGTGTTGAACCAGTAATTTTAGACACTGATAGCTCTAGTTGAGCAGAGTTGATACTAGTGATAGTGCAAGATGGGGGTTGAGCAACAAGTAGAAAGCAAGGATGAATCCAGGAACATGGCTTAGGGCAATTCTAATGAGAGGATAGAAAGTGTAGAGGGTTGACTGTAAGAATAGCAATGTATGGCTACAGTTTAGTGACAGGGAGGGCATTGACAATGCTCCAAGAAGTATCTCAAATAGAGTGACTTGAATTCTGCAAAACCAATAGGATGCACCAATTTTATGGCTTTCTGGATGTTGTTCCACAGCTGGGGCAGCACATAGCTGAAGGAGGCTCTGCCAAAATGGGAAAAGACTTTAGGCACAGCTAGTGAGATGTACGAACGGCTTCTCAAGGCACAGTTTCGTAAGGTGTAGGAGGGCAGACAGTCAGAATTGTAGGAGGTTAGCATCTTGGATATAGATCTATAGGTCCATAGTATAGCATTCATTTGCCTCCTAAACATAAGAGAGGTCCATCTTACCATGGAATAGATTACACAGTGATGGATAGTATGTGCTGCACCTAAGATGAAATGTAAGGCCCTTTGATAAAGGGTGTCAAGCTTAGACAGGGCATTTTTTGGGACTTGGCCATACAGGAACTCTGCATAGTCCAAGATAGCTAGGAACATAGTTTGTACTAAGCTTTTTCTGGCCTCTTGGGTAAGCAGATGCTTGATTCTAAATAAAAGTCCAAGTCACTGCCTAAGTTTTTTTGAGAGCACATCTTTATTTTGTTATCATGTAAGATTTTATTGTAAGGGTTCAGCTTTAATTTTACAGCCCAAGATGCATACTTATAATTTAGTGCTTACAGTGATTACATGTTCCAATACAACAGGCCATAGAGGTCATATTTTCTAAAGAAAATTACACAGGAGTCTGCTCATGTCAGACATACAAATGTGTACCTCTAGAAATAACACATCCGTATTGTTGTCAGCCACTGACACTCAAATAAACTTGTAACAGGTAGGTCAAGTCTCATCATCTATGTCCCTAAACTGGGAGGATTCCTTGGGGGGGGGACTTTACATAAGGAAGAATGTAAGTAAGCTTCCCATTTCTTATGAAAATAGTCAATCTGTCCTCGGTGTGAGAAGTCAGCCGTTCCATCAGGGCTAGGCGAGCCAAAGCAGCATGCCATTGGCTCATACTTGGAACGCTACTCTGACGCCAATGCATTAACAATAGCCTTTTGGCTTCCAGAAAAGCTATCATGAGCCATTCTTTCAGCAACCGGGGTAGAGAGACTAGACTAGTTAGATCACCCAAAAGCAGTTTAGGATCTGGGGGGCAAAATAATGCCCAAGATCTGTGAACATCCATTAGAAATAGTCATCCAATATGTTATTGAAGGACAGATCCACAAAATATGAAACAAGTGTGCTTCGAGCTGTTGACATCCCCAACAATTAGAGTGAGGGAGAATTCCCACTGTCTAGAGAAGGGCCGGAGTTCTATACCAATGTAAGAGTATTTTAAGCTGCAAGAAATTGCTCTTAGCATCCTTGTATAACTTATGGGCATCCCTAAGACATTAGGACCACACTGCGGATGAAATAGTCATGCCCAGGTTGGTTTCCCATTTGGCTTTACATGATTCATAGGGGTCATTTTGGGAGTCTCGAAGAATGGCATATAAGGTACTAATACAACCTTTAGAGGAAGTGGAGGTATGTAAAGAGGCAGCCAATGCCATTTCTTCTTGGGTTTGGACCGAGAGGAGAGATAAGTAATCATACTAAGTATTTAGAGATATTTCCAAAAGTCCATAGTAGGAAGATGAAACTTCTGTTGAAGCTGGCTAAAGGATAACAAAATATTTGAGTCAGGCAGTAAAAGATCCTGCATGATTTGAATTCCTTTGGCCTCCCATGACAGCCACCGAATGGGCTCCCCACCTATGATGATAAAGTTATTCTGCCACAAAGGCACATCTTATATGGGGGGACTCCAGGCTATTTTTGAGGTAGGTGAGATAGTCATGCATTGGAGCACAGCATATCTGGATTCATCAATAATAAGAGAAAGCCTGTTTGCAAATGGTGTGCCCAGGGCAAGTAGAGACCTGAGTGGAGTGGGTGATACTATACTGGATTCCAAAGTGACCCATAAGGGAACAGGTGCTGCCATGGGAACAAACCATTTTGTGGTATGCAACACTACCCCAGCCAGATGGTAACTAAAACCACGGGACCCCAAGGCCTCCCCTGGCCCAGTGTGCCCTTAACTTGTGTTTCCCCCACCGATGTAGCTTATCTTCCCAGAAAAAGGAGGCTACTAACTTTTCAAGTGAAGAGAAAAGTTTTTGTGAGAGATGTATTGGAAGATTATGGAACAAGTACATCACCCTGGGAAGGAGTAGCATGCTAACAGCTGCCATCTTACTTGGTAAGGAAACTAGCCTAGGGGGTGTATACGACAATGTTATAAGTTATATTATGACCAATCCAGTCCTTGAGCTATGCTCCACTCCTATGTATGATGACCTGTATATATATATCTGTCAGTTGAACTAGCTAGTCTAGAGTGTATAATCTGAAATGTGCTTACTACTGTATGTTTCCCCTAGTGTCAAATGATGTATTTCCCACATGTTTGTTTACTGTGACAAGAAACTGTACTCTCTTTGCCATGTCTCCTTGACTGTTGTTCCTTATGTTGTATTCTCCCGGGTAGTTCCTGAAAATAGGCATAATACTTGTCTAGTGTACTTACCGGTAAACAAAAGCTAAATAAATAAATAAGGTGCAATTTGCGCCAACGGTCAACTTATGTAGTTAGCTGTTTTAGGAGTGGGGAAAAATAGGAGGATTCAAGATCCAGCCATTTAGTGGGAATAAACACCCCCAGGTAGGTAAAACCCTGGGCAGCCCAACTTAGTTTAATGCCTACAAGACAGTCCTGAGTACACAGTGGGTTAAGGGGAGCTAGAGTGGCTTTCTTCTGATTTGTCCATAGTCCAGAAAGTGAAGAAAACTCTTGTAGTACTGTGAGCACTTTTGGAAGTGACTGGTGAGGGTGGGATAAAGTGAGCAATAAATCGTTGGCATAGGCAGCCACCACATAAGGGGTACCATGTACTGTGATGCCCTGAACATCTTTATTGCAGTGTAAAGCTCTAATTAGGGTGTCTAATGCAATCAGAAAAAGTAGGGGGGGCAGGGGACAGCCTTGGTGGGTGCCCCTGTGGAGAAGAAAACAGTGGGAGATTTCTGAATTTGTTAATACTCGGGCCCTGGGAGAGTTATAGAGAGTCACCACCCAGCAGCGAAATTGGGGACCAAAACCATATTGCAACAGGACTTCATGTAAATAGTTCCATTCAATAGAATCAAACGCTTTAGTGAAGTCAACAGCCAAAGCAGCCATGGGGATCTTGGATTTAGCCGCAAGCCACTCTAAGTTCAGTAGCGGCCTAGCATTGTCGGAACCCACTTTCCCAGGAAGGAAGCCCACCTGTGAAGGGTATATTAAGCCTACCAAAACCTTATGCAACCTAGTTGCCAGTATCTTGGCCAAAATTTTTGTGTCCACGGGAATTAACGAGATGGGGCGTAGGTTAGCACAATTAAGAGAGTCGTTAGATTTCTTGGGTAGGAGGGTAATCAGGGCTTCATTCATCAAGGATGGAAGGGAACCCAAGGACTGTGCAGCCTGTAGGACTTGCAACAACTGCTGATTAATTTGTTGTTCCAGAGCTTGGTAAAGCTCGACAGTCATCCCATGTGGGCCCGGCATTTTACCTTTAGCCACTTGAGACTATGCTTGATGAAGTTCAAGGGCTGTAACTGGAGCCTCCAATAAGATTTCCTGTTCAGGGGATAAAGTGGGGATGTTAGATCTCTGGCAAAACTGTGAAAGACCCATAGATATCTGGGAGGGCGTCATAGAGGACTGAGTTTTATATAAGGATTTATAGAATGCTATCATGGTTTTATTGACGCCAACCGGGTCAGTGACTACCGAGCCAGATGTCAAATGAAGGGCATGAATTTTAACCAAGGCCTGCTGCTTACACAGTTGATAGGTCAAATGTTTCCCTCCCTTATCACCCCCTTCCCAATAGGAATGCTTTGAGTGTATAAGAAGCCACTCTGCCTTTTTAAGGAGCAAGGCATTAATCTGATACTTGAGGCCTGCAATACTGCGAACCAGGGATGTATCCCTAATAGCAGTAGAGGAGGCCTTAAAGCATGCCTCCAGGGCTGGAAGTTCAGTTTGCAGCTTATCCAGCTCTTTTTTCCTGGACTGGTTCCTATGTGCCGCAAAGGAAATAATATGACCCCTAATGGTGGCCTTGAAGGCCTCCCAGATTGTGCCTACCGAGGCCCCACATTCCATATTAAGGCCAAAGTAGTCCTGAGCCGCCTATTACATGGTTCTTTGAAACTCTGGATCCTTAACTAGTAGTGGGCTACGTCTCCATCTTGTGCTTTGGGGGCGAGCTCCTGGGGGGGGGGGTATAGGTAGTGGTTATCGGTGCATGGTCAGATATAATAATATTACCTATAGTATTATTAGTTAGAGCACTGTATGCTGCCTTATTTGCCAGCCAGTAATTGATCTGACTGTAAACCCCATGTGATGCTGAGAAATGTGAATAATCTCAACCGGAGTGATTGTCACGCCTCCAAACATCCACCATTCTCAAATCAGCCTGTTGCTCCATAAGGGTGGCGTAGAATTTATGGTGCATCTGGGGGGTTGGCTTGGACTTATCGATAAAAATGTCAGACACCAAATTAAAATCACCTCCCAGTAGTACGGGGATAGAGGCATCAGGTTGATCCAGAGAAGAAATGGCTTGGCTCAAATTAGGGAAAAAGTCCGCTTGATCAGTATTGAGTGCGTACACATTCCCCAAAATCAGTTTCCCAGCCGGGAAGGTTAATCTGACCAGTATCCAATGCCCCTGATTGTCAGATATAGAGACTTTTACAGTCCATATGCTGAAAGCCCTAAGGATGATAGCAACCCCCTTTGTCTTGGAGGCAGTTGAGCAGGCATATACGTCCCCCACCCATGATTTTTTAAGCCAGTTGGCGGACCTGCTAAGGAGACGAGTCACTTGTAGCAGGACCACACCCGTATGCAGAGAATGGAGATGTTGTATTACTTTAGTGCATTTTATTGGATGGTTTAGGCCTTTCACATTCCAGGACACTAGTCGCAGGCCGGGGATTTTCCCATCCATATTGACCAATCAGGGAGGGCGCTAAGAGGGAGAATACCTGAGGGGCAATGAGAAACTTTCAGGCTAGTAAATCACAAATGTTAGATCCTATAAATTCACAGACTAATATAAATAGTACAATGAATATTCCTATAGTACCCCACCACTCAGTACTGTAATTCTAAAGGGAAGGGAACAGTTAGAAGGAGTCTTCTAGACACTAAGTATATTAAGTGACAATTGGTTGTATCTGGAATCTGTGTATCCTTATAAATCAACCAGGATATAATACTAATCTAACTAAAGATAACAACAAGATAGCAACAACAAGCTTTAATACGCTAAAGGCAATAGAGAGGTTTTTGCGAATTAAGGTACCTAAGAGGAAGGGTACACTCAGCTACACAACCGTCTATGCTCTAGGGCTGAAGAGGAAATAGGCAACCAACAGAAATGCACCTCTTCTCACCTGAAACCAATCCAGGAGTGCTAGAAATAACCCGGGGAGGAAGGGAAGGGTACATAGGAAGTAGGAGGGAGGGTAAAGAAAAGAAAATAAGCCAAACTAGAAATGAGGGGAGTTGGTTAACTCACTCCTATGGTTCGCCATAAGGGCCATTTAGCTATTGTAAATTCAGTGTCCAAAACTAATGGGGAGTACTAAATTGGATCTGGACTAGGTGGAGCCAGTCGAACAGTGTTAATTGCCATCTCCCCAAGTATACTGCTACTCGATTAATAACAAAGGACTCATGCCACATATACAGAAACATAGCAGGATTATGTTGTTTGTGCAGTACTTGCAAGTTATCAAGTTCACCCATTAGGTCCTTTGTTGCATACAGAGAAATTTTCATCAGTTCGCTGTGAATTTAGGAGGCCCACTGAAGGAATCTGAGATACCATAATGGCAGCAACATAAGTTTTTTCCCCCGGTTTTAACTTCCCAGAGAGAGCCACCACTTCCACTAAAGAAGAGTCCAGAATATCATCCCATTCCATCGGAGGTTAGTTGTGCAATTCAGGCCCAGAAGAGTGACCCTCTTTAGGATTCTGGAAAAGGTCATCCCGAGGAATTTTAGCAGGAGAAAGGAGGCCCATTTGCTCAGCTGGAGGGGACTGACCACATCTCAATCATTGTCTGGCACGAACATGCATTCCCATGGGTCTGGTGGGGGGAAGCACTGTTGGATCGACTGTGGAGGGGGGGCTTGATTTAGCCAGCAATAATGCACGACCTGAGTCCTTAGCCCTGGGGGGATTTGTAGAGGAGGACACTGGTCCATTTGCATTGCGGTCCCCTGGAGGATGTTTGGCAGAAGAAGAGGTGCCCAGAGCCTTCTGGGACATGTAGTCTGCAAGGGCATATTAGGCCAGAATTTAGTTATCCATCTCTCCACTTCTGTTAGGTCATCCACCAGGATTTCCCTTCCTTCTTTGACCACCAGAAGTTTGGTAAGTCCCTTAAATCTGTACTGGAAATTATGTACAGATAGAAATTTTTTTAGAGGCCAGTAGGCTCGTTGTCTGCTGGCAGTATACAGTGCAAAATCCCTGTAGATGGATACTGTTGTCCCTCCACCATTGAACTTCTCCTAAGCCTCAGGCTACTCAGAGAATGCACTCCTTAGTTGAGTATCACAGTAAATAAGCTACTATTGGCCTAGGGAGGGCATTGGATCTGTCTTTTCTCCCAGTAATGTGGTGGGCCCTTTCCCCCTCCACTGGCCTCCTTCATCATTCCCCTAGCATTGCAGGTAACGCTTCATTTAAAAATCTCTCCATCAAGGTACCCTCTGCACTTTCTAGAATGCCAATAATGAGCAAATTATTGCGTTGCCCTTGATTTTCTTGGTCCACCATCCTCGCCGTCAAGGTCTCTAGTTTCTCTGCTTGTGATAGGACTTTTTGCTGGAGTTTAGCTTGCTGTATTTCTAGAGACTCCACCCGTTGTTCAGCCACATTCAGTCGATCCTGGAGCATACGCACATTGGCCGTGGTGCCTGTCAGTGTGGTATTGATGTCATCCACCCTTAAAAGCACTGTCTCGATCATGCAGGTAATATAATTAAGAGAGTTCCCCACAGATCCGGCTTGCAAGTTTGATGTCACCATTGCTGGTGCAGTAGAGGATGCAGCACTGTTCTCCATTACAACTTGGGAGAGGGTGGTCAGGGCAATATCCTGTAGTCAATCTCCGATCTGGTGACCCAAAGTTTGGACCGAGTACACTAATGTGGAGTCAAGGCCGAGGCCCTTACAGCCTAGTGAAGTGGGTGACTTGCTAGTGATGGTACTGAAATAACATAAGAACCCACTGTACAACCACAGAATGATCGCACCGGATGATAGGGGGTCACTAAACCAAATGGTAAGGCATATTTTAACAAGCACAATACCCTGGGGTTAGGCCAGCAGGCCGAGGATTGGAACCAGATATAGCAGAGCTCAGATTCAGGCAACCATTTCATTGGCAGTCAGACCATGCCCCCAAAAGCTCATCTTTATGATCAGCAAAAGAAAGTCTGTTGTCATTCCACATACCTAGGTACTTGAACTGGGTCACATAGTCAAGTGACTCACTAAGCAGGGTGGTGATAATGTGAATATTGTCATGCTTAAGGGAGTTTATGGACTTGGTCGTTGGGGATAACAACATAGCCTTGGTCTTTTGGCATTCAATAGGAGTTTTTGACTCAGGAGGTTTTGTTGCAGCGTAAGGAAATCTGCTTGCAAGTCCGAGCAGGCACTTTCAGGAGTAGGCCTGGTAGTGTAAAGGACTGTGTCATCCACAAAGAGATGTACACTGGAAAGTTTAATTCCACGGTCGGTGTTGTTGATATAAAGTGAGAAAAGTAAGGGCCCCAAGATGGAGCCTTGAGGTACACCCCTGCTAAGCTGTTTTAGAGTGGAGAGATCTCCCACTGCTTTTACTTGTTGCATCTGCTCTGCCAGGTGGCATGGGAACCATTTTAGGGAAGGAGCATCCAGGCCAATGCTGTGGAGAGTAACTAAGAGCAATGCATGGTCAATGGTATCGAAGGCCTTGCTTAAGTCAAGGAATACCACACATACGTGATTCTTTAAGTCAAGGGCTCTCTGCCAGTCATTTCTGACTTTTGCCAGAGCTGTGATTGAGCTATGGCATGGCCTGATTGCACAGGGATTAGTAGATTTGAGGCATCAGTGTAATTTCTAATTTGGCAATTCACTAATTTCTCCAACAGTTTTGATAGGGTGGGGAGTAAGAAAATTGGACTGTAGTTATTTGGATATCTGGGGTCTCCTGATTTAAAGAGTGGTAAAACTTGGGTAGTCTTCCAGACAGAAGGGAGTTTACCCAAGTTGAGGGATATATTAAAGAAGAGCACTAATAGAGCTGCCAGCACTTGGTGACCAAGCTTTAGGAAAAAAGAGCCACTGAGGACAGCTCCTGTCTTTTTCTGGCATCTAGCTAAAGGAGTAGGTCATCTACATCCTTGTAAGTTACCAGTTGGAAGGAGAAACCCGTGACAGGAGTAATGTGGGCAGGGAGAGGGCTTGCTGGTCCTTGTGATAAGAACTGGGTACATAAGTTATTCACAGGCGAAATGTCAAAGGCCATATCTGCGGTAATAAAATGATTATTAAAGCAGTCAAGGATTTCTGCCTTTTTGGTAATGAGGGATCCTTCGTATATGATCTTGGTAGGGAAAGAACCTGATGAAGCATGTCCTTGAATACTGTATCTCTAGGGGTTTGCAAGAATTTGGCCAGGTCCTTGGTGGAGGAGTCCAGAGTTGACTGGAAGTAATTAGCCTTAATGTTTCTAACAAGCTTTGTGCAGAGGTTTCTGGCTGCCCTAACATCAGCCCAATTCGACTGAAGCTTTGATTTACACGCTTTTTTCCAGAGCTTGTCCCTGTGGAGTAAAGCTGATTTCAGTTGACTTGTAAACCAAGGGAGACACTTTTTCTCGGTACATGCTTTGATCAAGGGGGCATGTCTCTCACTAGCTCCACGGACAATAGTATAGAAGGTCTTGTATGCTCTCTCTACTGTCTTGGTTAGGTAGAAGTCCTGCCATAACATGGAGTTTTGTAAGTCTGAAAGGAAGGCTTGTGGCACTAAATTACTTAAACATCTCCTGATTGTGAACCTGGAACTAGAAATAGGCTTAGGTGCAGCTCTTATGCAAGCAATAAGGCAGTGGTCACTGTGTTCAGTGAAGAAGACTCCAGAGTGAGAGAGGAGGTGTGGCTTGTTTACTAGAATAATGTCTACTAGGGAACTTTTATTTGGATTCTTTTAATTTGGATGGGTCACTTCTGAGTCAATTTGAGTAAGTCCAAATAAGTCACATAGAGTTTTTAAGGGTTTGGAGGCATCTGAAAGCCAATCTAGGTTACAGTTACCCAGGATTATGACTTCTGACTGCAGCACACTAAGAGAGTGGGAAAGGTTACTTAACAGTTGAAGCTCTGTAGAGGGAGGCCTGTAGCAACCTATGATGTGCAAGGCTAAGGTGGTTGAGAGATGGACTTTGATCATGAGGCTTTCAAACTCTGCATTTGTGGTCTTGACATCTTGCTGCTTGGGGTGGGCAGTTAGGGTTGGAAACCTTAGCACCACATTTCACTACTTTTGTGACTTTAGGTTCATGGTTTATGATATAAACAGTAGGTTAAGAAACATAGGAGGTTGCATGGGAGCAAACTTCAAAAGCAGTCAGCACTTTCAAAGTTCAAAGGAAAAAGTGCAACGCCAGTCACTAGCAGTTATGCAGAAGATATTAAAGTTTATTTAACATACCACAGCCAGACAAAAAGTATCAATTGCTTGCTATACAGAATAAGCCTCTGATGCAGGGTAAAAATCCACAGAGTTAATTATTCTAACAGTGTATTTTGCAGCCAAAAAGACTCCTGCATAAGGATAGTAATAAGGAGGAATTAGCAAATGTGGTTGTTCAAGAATACACTAAGCTTGTCAATAAATCAACCTTGTGTCTTATTACCTGCAGTCCCATCCTGCAGATATATTGCAGACTAGTAGAAAATGATGTAAAAATTTCATAAAAAACTACAAAGACAATGAATCCCAAAATGCCACTAACAATGAAATAACTACCATTAATTAATTCAGGGATATGGTTGATGTGGTGATTCAACCCCCTGACAAAATGGAACAATAATAATTATGGGGTAGATGAGGATATTGAAGAAACTAAGAGGCAACTAAATGATGCAACCTTTTATTCCCATCTCAGTAAGAATCCCACAATGGAAATCAAAGAAAAGGCAAAGCATTTGCTCAGGAATGCATTATTTTGAAATTTTTTTTCCCTCGTGCCCCAACCCCAATGCTGTCAGCTGGCTACCTAGCTGCCACTGCCTCTTCACTCCTGAGGTTCCTCATGGAGCCATGGCTTTACCCCCAGGTGTGGCATGATGGAGGAGGAGCTACGCAGAAACCTTACCCTAGAGGTATCAAATCTTGTTGTTGTCCTGAGAGGTACAGCAGAGAGTGGGTAGGCAGGGACCATCTAGCAAGTCTCCATGCCAGTGTTGTGCCCGGGAGTGGCATTTTTCTTTGTACACCCCCCCCGAGCACAAGATGCCACATCACGCCACAGCATTAAGCCAGCATCCATTGTGCTCCCCCATTGGCTGGGTGCTGGAGCCACTGTGCTGCCAGAGGCCAGTCAACCCCTGGGCCAAGGAATCCTCTCCCTCCAGAGGAGCTAAGCAGTCTGATGGACACTCAGATTACCTTCCCTGGTTGGTCCTCTGGCATGCAGGTCCACTCCCAAACTCAGGTCGCCACTGTTGCAAGTGGAAATCCAACCACTGCACTGATGAGCTGGCTAAGAATGCGTTACTTAATGGTTAAGTTACTGAGAAATAAGGAACAAATTTATTAGCAGAACAGCCTAAAAAATGTGCATCATATCTCCTACTTAAGTGGCTCAAAATCAGACTGTCAGTGCCAGGGTACCCTATTTTTTCCTCTACTGGTGCTGCTACTGAGACACTTTTAAGGTTGATGGATGAGTTCATCAAAATACATGCAACTACAGTAAAATCATATGTAAAAAAAATACCAGCCAAATATTACAAATTCTGAGTGAGGTAGTGGTCAAAGAAAATTACATTTTAATATGCATTGATATTGAAAGTCTTTATACTAATATTCCACACAAAGGAGGTTTAAATTCACTCAGTAGAGCTTGCAGAACACTGCTGGAGAATGTTGTCCCCCAACTAAGTTTAATTTTAAGGTGGCCAGGTTTGTTCTCAAATTAGATTATTTCATCTTTGAAAATAGACATTTTGCACAAATCAAGGGTCCATCCACGGGCACCACCCTTGCCATACGTTTGGCAACCTTATATATAGCCAGTTGGGAATCTGATTTTATTGTTAACACAGAACATAATAATTACATTAAGTGTATCAAATAGCGGAACAGATATTTGGGTGAAATTATTGTTGTGTGCAATGGCTCTGTGGAAAGAGCTTCTGAGTTTGTTCAGTATATTAACAGCACAAGTCAATAACTCAAATTTAGAACTTGAGTAAAACAGGTACATTTTCTTGATCTCACAATTATCTAAAAGGAAACAAGATTAAAAACTAAACTGTATAGGAAACTAGCACCAAGTCAGCCCGCCAGCGCAGTGGTTGAATTTCCACTTGCGATGCTGATGACCTGAGTTCAGATGCAAACTCGGGTAGTTGGAGGGCTGGCCAGGGGGAGAAGGAGGAGGAGGGGGGGGAGGATCAAGTGCCTGATTGACTGCTCTCCTTCTCCGGGGTGAAGGTGGGGAAGCACTCCATCTGCAACTGACTCCTAGTGGAGGCTGGGGGCCAGTGCAGGATGAGGCTTGGCAGTTCCCGGGAGGTGTGCCAGACATGGGTGCATGCACCCCTATGTCACTGCACACCACACGTCCCAGCACAGGGGAAAAACAGACACTGAGGCCTATCACCTAAACCCCTCCATGAAGCCTAGTCCAAGGACTCCTACAATCACTGGGATACACAATGTGTCAGCGCTCGGGGAGTACGAATGGGACCCGCTCAGTAGCCCCACCCTGGGTTGCAATCTGAGGTGAATACTGGCAGAGGTGAGCAAAATCACAGGGAATGGGGGATGAGAAGGGCACAAAAAAAGGAAAAAGAAGGAAACCATCACCAAGAAATACCATTCTGAGAGTAGATAGGTACCCTTCAAATGTCCTTGTCAAACATAGCCCTAAAGGGGAGTTTTCCTGCTTAAAATGCACCTGCAATGATCAAGTGGACTTTGAGGCTAAGAGTAGAGAAATGGCCAACAGACTCACAGATAGACAGTACAAATGTGATGATATTCTATCTGCTTACCAACATGCAAAACTACTGATAGGATCAGGGTAAAGACAATACAGCTGAATCCGAATGGGGCCCTACATTTCTTATACTGTGTTTATTTATTTATTGAAATTGTTTCACCAGGAAAAGCACACTGAGCAAGAACTGCTCATCTCCTGGTGTGACCTGGGGGGAGGGGTATAGTGGGGAAGAGGACCAGGGTAGTCCAGGTCCTGACACATATTTATATATATATATATATATATATGTACATATAAATATATATATATATATATATATATATACACACACAATTACAATATAGTTGAAAACATTTGACAGAAATAGTTGGGCACAGATGACAATTTACCCTGACTTATAGTATAGTAGCAATTACATGGGGAAGTCATGCTTTATACCTTGAAAACATATAATTAGATAATACAGCCACATATGTTTGACAGGAATAGGTGAGTGTGGATTAATACATATACCCTAATAGTCGAGAGTAACAGTTACAATGAGGAAATCCTGCTAAGATATTGGGTTGTATTATATAATGAGATGGGGTAAGTGCAAGCTAGCTAGCTCAAAAGTTGGGATCAAGTGCAGTAGTTTGGTGTGGTTAGTGAAGTAGCACCATTGGGCCTACTGGGAGAAGAAATATAGGAGTGTCTGAAGTAGAAAGATTGGAGAGTTAGCTGCAGGAGCAGTTTACAGAGCAGAGGTTGGCAAGGGCATAGGATAGTGAGCGGATAGAGGAAGAGTGGTGAATTTCAGAGGGGAAAGAGTCCCAGATTGAGGGAAGCTGTTAGAGAAGGTGGCCTGTTCAGCTTGGGTCCGATGTCTGGGGACTAACAGGAGCCGGGAGTCTAGGGACCTCAGAGCATAGGTGGGTGTCAGAGGGGGCGATAGTACGGAGGTCAGATACACTGGAAGGGTACCAAACCAGTTCTTCGAGATAAATTTGGCACAGTGTATTAGGCGGTGGTTCTCAAAGGAGGGGAGAGCAAGGAAGCAGTATAGCTCACAGCGGTGGGTGCAAGGAGGAGCGTCAAGAGTGAACCAGCAGAAAGCATAAAAATGGTATCCAGTTAGGATAAAACTGACTTGTGGGCAGCACTGTAAACAATATCAAAATAATCGAAGGAGGGAAGTATCATCTTCTGGATAAGCTCACGACAGACTGGATAGGGGAGGCTAGAATGGTTCCGATATAAGGCTCCGAACTTGGGGTGGAGTTTTGTTAGTATAGAGTCAGCATGGACTGCGAAGGTGAGGTGGCGGTCAAGCCAAACTCCAAGATACCGGAAGGAGGTGACATCCTCCAGCTCTGACTCATCAAGGGTGTGGAAAAGTGGGAAGGAGGGGAGCCTGGCTAGTCGTTGAGATGTACCAAAAGTCATAGTTACAGTTTTTTTAGCATTTAGAGAGAGCTGGTGAGAGTTGAACCAGAGCTGGACTTTGTTAAAATCCACCTGGAGGGTAGAGGCAACTGAGGCTGGGGAGGAGCCAGAAGAAAATGGGACAGTATAGTCAGCATGCATGTGGATCGAGGAAGCAGAACAAGTTTGGGGCAAGTTGTTTAGAAAAATAGAGAATAGGATAGGCCCAAGCACCGATCCTTGGTGGACACCGGTGGACATGGGAAGGGGAAGGGCTATGGCATCAGCAATCCTGACAGATAGAGTGTGGTCTATAAGATAGGCACTGAACCAGGCAGTAGCAGATGTGGAAAGGCCAGAGTCATAGAGGCTAGATAGTAACAGAGTGTGTATAACCAGTATAACCTGGCTGCATCTGTTGCTGGGGCTATTGTAAGAAAAAAGGAAATGTGGTAGCAGTGTTAGTCCTGTCAACAATGCAAAGAGAGAAAAAAAAGTATGTTGCAGGTGATTCCTTTTATTAAACTAACAAAACTATTTCTGATACTAGCTTTTGGGAGATAATACTCTCTTTTTCAGGTCAAGTCTGTGAAAAGAGAGCTGAATAACATGACACAGACAGCACACGGGCATGCTATGAATACCTATGAAAAGCAATTACAGACAGCAAATATCCACCAGATGTCATAGCCAAACATACTGAATACATTCTTACACATAATTATTTTAGCTACAACACTGATATTTATCTTCAAAATATGGGGACGACTATGGGCACCAGGATGGCAACACAGTACACAAATCTCTTCATGGCAGATCTAAAAGAAAAGTCCTCTGCACACAACACCACCAACCATTAAAATATTATCAGTATATTGATGATATCTTTATGATATGGATAGCAGGAGAGGAAAACCCGAAACAATTTTTTGACAGCTTCAATAAATTCCATCCTTCCATAAAATCCCAAATAAATTACTTAAAGTGCGTGCATCTGCTGGATACCAGTTACATTAAAAAAAATGGAACACTACAAACATTTGTACACAGAAAACCTACAGTCAGATGCAATTACCTTCATGGCACAAGCTTCCATCTCTCACACACCAAAACATCTGTAATACACAGTCAGGCCATCCGTTACCAACACATTTGTTCAATCCAGGAAGACAGGCACATATATCTTAGTACACCAAAAGAATCCTTCAGGCAGAAAGGATATAAACCCAACACCATTGATAGGAATATCCATTCTCCTGTCCACACACCTAGAGAAGAACTACAGAAGGTATAAACCACACAGAACATCTGAATGTGCACCTCTGGTAGTAACCTACACTCCACAACTGGAAAACCTATGGAAACAATGAAAGATTTACAGCCACCATTTTCTGAAGATGAGCTGCTAAAAAATATATATTGCCCACTCCAACAGTACTTGCCTTCCACCAGCCACCAAACCTGAAGCAAAAACTGGTGCAAATCAAACTTCCCACAGATCTCCAGCTGGGTGACAATGATACAATACTATGCAAGTCACCTCGCTGCAAACTATGTACACATATTTCTCCTGAGACATCTGTCATTCATAATGGAAAAACATTTAAAATCCAAAATTCATATTCCTGATTATCTAACAACATAGTATATATGATACAGTGTAGAAAATGTGATGATTGCTGCTATATTGGTGAAACTGGGCAGAAGCTCAAAACAAGAATGAATCACCACAGATTCAAAATCACCCACAAAAATGAAAATACACCAGTAGGGGAACATTTCTCAAGACCAGACCACTCTATCACTAATTTTACTGTTAGAGTGTTAAAAGGTAACTTCAAAAACAGTCAAGAATGGCAAAAATTTGAACTAAAAATGTTTCAATTTTTTGACATTAAAGAAAAAGGACTTAATAAACATATTGGTTTTTTAGCACATTACCAGGGATAAAGCCCAGCACAATGCTTCAGGTAGTTCTTCCTTCCATCACATCACCACCCTTCCCCAGACTAAAATGTAACTATCACTCACTTTGATCATAAGTTTGGATGTGTTAACAATGACTATAGGATTCTTCCCGTGTTTTTTTTTTTTTTTTTAGCAAATGTGGATTGATGGTCCAGACTGAAATAGAATTGCCCTTTGATCATAAAATCTGGGCTCATCAACAGAGTCCACTGCCAATGTGATTCTTCCTGCCTGTTTGTTAGGAACGTGAATTGAATGTAATGCTTTGATATGTAAACTACTACTCCCTGTCTAGAATCCACATCCAAGCAGTATATGCATCATGCTATACAGCTCTATTTACACAGACTTGACCTGAAGAAGAGAGTATTATCCTTACAAAAGCTAGTCTCAGAAATAATTGTGTTAGTCTAATAAAAGGTATTACCTGCAACATACTTTCGTTTTTTTTGTTTGTTTTTTCTCTCTGGATATTGTCAGGAAACACAGGCAGATCATGGAAGCTGATAATAGATTAAACATATTTCAGAAAATGTGTCAAACATCACCTCTCATTGTGGCCACAATCTTAGGGATGCATTAGTTCACACAATTTTGCCTGAGCAGGTTTCTGAGAGTTGGCTACCACTACCCCCTGTTGGCAACTTCAGATGCGGCCATTGTGGTCACTGTTCCACCTCTTCACCCACGTACTGGAAAACAATATAATATCAACCAGTTTATCAATTGTGGCTGCACAGGAGATTTACAAATATTCTAAGTTGCCCATGTCACTACTTGTATGTTGGACAAACCAAGCGGGATTTAAAAATACAGTTCAGTGAACATAAAACAGCAATTTACGTAGAAACACAGAAACATAGACTTTGACGGCAGATAAGGACTGCTTGCCCCACCCAGTCTGCCCATTTCCCTACCTATTGGATAAGCTGCAGATTCTTGTTTACCAACGGCCTACTTCCTCCTATCCCCCACTATGATTGTTGTATGTCTGTGCATTCTTGAATTCCCCCACTGTTTTTGACCCCACAGCCTTCTCAGGAAGGCAGTTCCATGCATCCACCACACTCTCCATGGAAAAATATGTCCTCATGTTGCCCCTGAGCCATTCCTTCTCTATCTTTTAATTGTGTCTTGTTCTTGCACATCTCTTTTTCTGAAAGAAGCTACCTTCTTGAACTTTGTTGATTCCAGTGAGGTACTTGAAAGTTGCTATCATGTCCGCCCTCTCCCTCCTTTCTTCAAGGGTATATATATTAAGCTCTCTTAGTCTCTCTTCATATGGCTTCTGATGCAGACCCTGCACCATTTTAGCTGCCCTTTCTGGACTGCCTCCATCCTGTCTATGTCTTTCCAAAGACAGGGTATCCAAAACCACATGCAGTACTCCAGATGTGGTCTCACCAACTGTCTGTACTGAGTGATAACAACTTCTTGTTTTCTACTGGTGATGCCTCTCCCTATGCATTCAAGTATCCCCCCAGCTCTCCTTACTGCCTTCTCACATTGCTTGCCACCTTTAGGTCATCTGATATGACTACCCCCAGGTCCCTTTCCATTTTTCTTGTTGTTAGTACCCCCCCATTGTGTACTCTTCCCCTGGGTTTTAGTTTCCCAGGTGTATTATTTTGCATTTCATTGCATTGAATCTAAGCTGCCATACTTTTGGCCATTCCTCCAACCTTACCAAGTCCCTTCTCATCCTTTCCAGACCCCCTTGTGTATCAACTCTGTTGCAGATCTTTGTGTCATCTGCAAAGAGGCATATATTTCATTCCAGTCCCTCTGCAACGTCTCCTATAAAGACATTAAAGAGGATCGATCCCAGTATTGAACCCTGCGGTACCCCACTAGTAACTCCCCTTTCTTTGAAGTGAGTTCCATTTTTTCCATTTCATTTATTTTATGCTGGAAAGTCTATAAGCACAAGTGCCCATTTTCGCAAACATTCAGTTCCAAAAAAAAAAAAAGCCACAAACTTCAATATACAACTACATGCAATATTACAAGATAATATAAATAACTGTTAAATAAAAACATTAACAACATTCACAAACAGAATCTGCAGATAATTTTACCATTACCCTCTGAGTCCCGTTGGGTACTAACATACTAACATACTAAAATGCCAGCAGAATAGGCCTAACGGTCTTTCGTGTCTGCTCGTTTGGTCAGCCCCCACCCTGGGTGCTGACCTTGCTGTCCCCCTCGCCTTCTCTGGCTTCTCCCTTCCCAGTTCCGGATATTCTTGCTGCATTGGATTTTGCTTCCAGAACCCTTCCTGTACCTGTCCCACCCCTCTGAACTCCTCCACTGTCGCTGCCTCCACCAGCCCCTAGGCAGTGCATTCCATGGCTCCACCACCCTCTCAGTGAAGTAGCACCTCCTCCTTCCTCCCTGAATCTTCCCCTCCAGCTTCCACCCATGCCCTCTAGTGGCCCCCTCCTCCTTCCGTCGAAGCACCCTGACTGTTCCTCCCCTATTTACCCTCTTCATGTACCTGAAGACCTCTATCATGTCTCCCCGGTCCCTTCTCTCTTCCAATGTGTACATATTTAGCTCTTCGAGCCTCTCCTCATAGGTCCTGTCCCCCAAGCCCCAAATCATTTTGGTTGCCCTCCTCTGGACCCTCTCCAGGAGGTTAATGTCCCTCTTTAAGTGTGGCCTCCAAAACTGCACGCAGTACTCAAGGTGCGGCCTCACCAAGCAGTTATACAGAGGGAGTATCACTTCCCTCCTTCTGGAGGTGATCCCCCTAGTGATGCATCCCAGCATCCTGTTGGCCTTGGCTGCTGCCCTCCTACAAGTCTCAGAGTTGTTCATCTTGACATCCACCACCACCCCCAGGTCCCTCTCAGCCATCGAGACTTGTAGCATTCCCCAAGGGTGTACACTTGGCCTGGGTTTCTTGCCCCTCAGGTGGAGTACCTTGCATTTCCCTGCATTGAACCTCAGCTTCCACTTTCTAGACCATCTTTCCAGAGCCTCCAGATCCCCTGTAGGGCCACCCTCCCTCCTTCCCATCCACCCTGCCCCCAGTTTCGGTCATCCACAAAGAGACTCATCTCACTCCTGATTCCTGTCCTTATGTCAGAGACATGGCGTTGAACAGAAGGGCCCAAGGACTGATCCCTGTGGGACCCCACTAATGACCCTCCTTGGGGATGAGACTATCCCGCCAACTACGACCCTCTGGGTCCGGTCCTGGAGCCAATTGCCTATCCATCTGATCATCTGGTTCCCCACCCCCATTACTCCCAGCTTATCCAACAAGCCCACGTGAGGAACAGAGTCAAATGCCTTGCTGAAGTCTAGAAAGAGGACGTCCACTGGTCTATCCAGGTCCAAGGCACTAGTCACCCAGTCATAGAACACCACCAGGTTTGTCTGACACAATTTCCCCGGGATGAATCCATGCTGTCTATTGTCCAGGCACCCTGACTTATCCAGGTTCCCCCTAGCCTCTCCTTGACAATGCCCTCCATCACCTTGCCCACCACAGATGTCAGGCTGACAGGCCTGTAGTTCCCTGCCACCTCCCTTGATCCCCCCTTGTGGATAGGCACTATATGCGCCACCTTCCAGTCTTGGGGCACCCACCCTGTCCTCAGAGAGATGATGAAAAGCTCCTCCAGGGGTTTCGTTAGGACATCCGCAAGTTCCTTCAGCACTCTGGGATGTAATTTATCCGGCCCCGGTGCTTTCTCCGTCTTAAGGGAGCTGAGGCTTCCCTCACTCTCTGCGTGATTTCCACTTCGGTACCTCTTCTCCCTGTAGCCCTCCCCCACCTGCCAGTGATGCCTCCCCTCTCCCCAGACCCAGCGGATCGGTAGGGTCCCCCTCCTAAGTATCTCTGTCTCCTCCCATGTGTGATGCAGCACCCCCATTTTCCTTGGTAAAAACTGAGGTGAAGTACTCATTTAGTACCTCAGCCTGCTCCCCCGGGTCTTGTGCCCATCTCTCCCCTGATTTAATCCTGCTAATCTGCCCCTTCACCCTTCGTTTTTCCCCAATGTATCTAAAGAACCCCTTGTTCCCTCTCCTAATTTCCCTGGCCAGGTTCTGCTCCTTCCTTGCCTTAGCCACCCTCACCATTCTAGTCGCCCTTCTAGCCATCAGCTTGTACTCCTCTTGATCCCTTTCACTCCTTGAGCACTTGAATTGCTTATAGGCTGCTTTCTTTCCCTGCACCACCTCCTGGACCTCCCTGGTCCACCAGCAGGGTTTTTGGGCCCTACCGCATTTTCGTCTTACTCTTGCACAGGTGCTGGTAGCATCCTGCACCCCTCTTCTGATGATTTCCCACCTACTATCAGCGTCCATGTCTGACCCAATCCCATCCAAATGCTCCTTAAGGATCCTTCCCATTTCCTTAAAATCCGTCTTTGTGCAGCCTTCTACCTCTCCTAGGTCCAACCAGAACCAGACTGTGGCATGGTCACTCCCCGCCAATGGGTCCCTTACCTCCAGGCCCCCAATCTGGTCACTGTCTGCCAGGACCACATCCAGTACCCGCACCTCCCTAGTCAGTTCCCTCACCTGCTGAGTTAGGAATGCGTCTTGAAAGACATCCAACAACCTCTGTTCCCTGGTCACAGAGGATGTCATAGTCTCCCAGTCTGTTCCTGGCATGTTTAAGTCCCCCAACACCACCACCGTTCCTCTGCCCAGCCTGCAGTGTCTCCCAACATCTGCCACCAGACTGTCCTCCAGCTCCTCTGCCAGGGCAGGGTCTATACTACTCCTATTTTTACTGTCTTGCCCCCCTTGTTATCAAGGTGACCCAAATCACCTCCACGGTTCCCTCCGCCTCCTCTACTCCCCCTATGCCAATGCAGTTTTTGACTATCATTGCTACCCCTCCTCCCCTTCCCTCCCCCCTGTCCTTCCTGAACATAGTGTAACCCTCCAGGTTCAGGTCCCAGTCATGTCCTGCAGTGGCCCAGGTCTCAGTGACCGCTGCCACATCCACTGCTCCCTCAGTTAGCATCGCCTGGAGCTCAGGCATTTTATTTCCCAAGCTCCTGGTATTTAGCAGGACTACCTTCCACCCTTTTCCTATAGTTCCATTTCCCCTGCTCGTGTTCCCATGGGGATTCTGTTTTCCCCTGGTCTGCACTTTGCCAGTTGGCCTTTTCCAGCAATCCTCCTGGTCCCCAGGGTGGAGACAAGTCTTTCCTTTATCGGCACCCCCTTGACAGCCTTTTCTCCCATCCCTCCCCCCTTCACAAGTTTAAACCCCACTTTTCACCACTGAACCACTCTATTTTCAGCTTAAGGATTCCCCTTCCCTCCAAATTGAGATGGAGTCTATCTCTAGCATACAGCTCCTTATCCTCCCAGGTCTCCCCCCAATCCCCCATCAATCCATACCCTCTGGCCTCACACCACTCCCTGAGCCACTGGTTTATCTCCCTAATCTTCCTTTTGTGTTCCCCACTAGCCCTTGGCACCGGCAGGATTTCTGAGAAGGAAACTGTGCATCCTATGTCATGACAGACCCTGGTGAGCTCCCTGAATCTTGCCTGTATCTCTAGCTCGCTATTTCCCTCAATGTCATTTGTACCCAGGTGGACCAGTACGTCTGGGGAACCCCCACAATCCTTTGCCAGCTGATATACCTTGTGCTTAGCCCTGTGCACCGTTAGTCCAGGGAAGTATCTTGTTCTAACTGCCCAGGCTTCTCCCTCCCTATCCCATTTGATACCCCTGATCATAGAATCCTCCAGCAGGAGCACTCTGACCACTCCTTTTCCTCCATTCCCCCCCTTTCATGTCCCTCATCCTTTCTACTGGCCCCTCCACCCAGCCGGCTCCTTGTTCCTCCCCCTATCTGGGTGCCACATGCCACCCCCTCCTTGTTACTGTACCCCTCCCTCCAATCCTATGCCTCTCCTCCTCCTGAGTATCCTTCTGTACCTTGCTAATTCCCCCCTCACTGCTCGCAACTGGTCCTTCTCCCCCATCTGCTAAACTAGCCTGGCTCGTCCTCCCTTCCTTCCTGTCTCCATTTAGTTCCTCCTTGCTCATCGTGCTCCCCTGGCCTAAACCCTCAGCTCCCTTTACTGAATCCTCCTTGTACTTCTGGTCCTTCTCCTTTACCTTTCCTCCCAACTGGTCCTTCTCCTTGTGCTTTCCTCCCTCTTCCCCTGCCCCTCCTGCTCTGATTCACTGCTCCCCCATTTTCCTGCATTCCAGGACCCCCTGTTCTTCCTGCTATCTGCCCTGCCTCGCCTCCCACCCTTTCCATCTCTAACCACCCCTGTCGTGGCTACATCACCCCACTCATCCTCGAGGCAGAAGAAGAGAATTGAAGCGGATTGTGGATTGTAAGGTCTGATCCACCTCCCCGCCTTGCTTCCTTCTGTCCAGCCCTGGCCATCTGCCTACTTCCCTGAGAATGTTGTCCCTCCGTCCCTCCTTTGTGAGTTTCCCCAGTTACCTTGGTAGTGTCCTTTTGGACCCCCTCTGTCAGGATCCCTATGTGACCCCTGAGTATTCTCCTGCACTCCTTTCCCTATGCCCCCACCCCCAATGCTTGGTACAACCCAGTGGGAGATTCCAAGCCCCTTCCCCAACCATACCACCCCTTCCCCAGCTTTCTCCTAATCCCATGCAACCTCCTTCCTAAGCTGTACTAGCTGGTAGCACACTGGGCAACCACCGAACTTCCAAGCCCAGTCCAGTATCATGGCTGCTCCACACCCTGTGCACCCCACCACCCTCCCAAAGATGCCGGCCCTAATGACGTGTGGTTCCATCCCCTTCCAAATAGGTTTCCTTGGGTGAGCCACCAGGTTACCCCCTAGTCCAAGATACACCTCTATCCTGCTAATCAGATCACCCACTAATCTTAGAGACAGTCCCACTGTACACCAGTAACCCTGTTACTAGGTGCAGTACAACACATTAAACTTATAAGGGAAATGAACAACTCCCTAAGCTCCTCTCTCCCAGCCTTTAAATCCAACCCCCAGTGGCTAGAACTACATGAGCTGCACCTGCAGCCTTTTCCTCCAATTGCAGGGCAGGTGTTCCCTATAAATTAGCAGACTTCTGGGGAGGGAGGGGTGGGGAGGGCGGTATTGGGCAGACACCTGACCTGAGAGAGAGAGTTTATCAGCCCTGTGTCTCCCCTCCAAGCCCAGCAGCCAAAGAACCAGGCCCAAGCAAATCCCACCAAATAGGTTTTAAATCAGAAGAAATAGTCCTCTACCAGCGCAGCCTGTTACACAGTGAAACATCCACAAAATGAGCCCACTTAAAGCCACCAAATCAGTTTTCAAACATCCAGCAGCCCCCAAAACAATACCCTGCTAGCCCCTTAGAAGTAAGAAAGAAAGTAACTAACCTACCAAGTAAAATCCACAAGAATCCTGTGAAAACAACAAGCAGCAGCTACTGTCCTGGAACACAACTGATCCTGTCCCCTTCCAGTTCTTTCTGTAGCCAATCTGTTTCCCAGGATACCACCTTGGGACCCAGTCCCAGGCTGGCTAACTTGTTTATTAATCTTTTGTGTGGTACGGTGTCAAATGCCTTGCTAAAGTCTAGGTAGACCATATCCACAGCCCCTCCCTGGTCTACTACTTTGGTCACCCAGTCAAATAAATCTATTAGATTTGTCTGACATGATCTTCCTGCTGTGAATCCATGCTGTCTTTGGTCCTATGCCCCGCTGGCCTCTAGGTACTCAACAATTCTTTCTTTCAGAAGTGATTTCATTATTTTCCTTACTACTGAGGTCAAACTAATAGGTCTGTAGTTTCCTACCTCTGCTTTGCTCCCAATTTTGTGAAGGGGAATCACATCTTCCCTCTTCCAGATCTCAGTTACCACCTATCCTCCCATGATTTGTTAAAAAGGGTAGTCAGTGGTGTTACTAGGTCTCCCATTAATTCTTTTAGAATTCTCAGGTGAATCCTGTCAGGCCCCATTGCTTTGTCTACCTTGAGTTTTAGGAGTTCTTTCAGGACCCTTTCTTCTGTGAATGGACTGGTGTCTACCCCCCCTGCTTAGAGTGCTTCTATTGTTTGGTTTTGGTAACTACTCTTCTTCTTTTGTGAATACTGAGCAAAAGTATTCATTCAGTATCTATCCCTTTTCACTGTCTCCCTCTGCCCGCCTCTACTCCCCTTTATTAAGCTTCACTATCCCTCTCTTGACCTTTCTTTGCTCCCTAATGTACCTATAAGAGGTTTTATCACCCTTCTTAATTAAGCTGGCTATCTTTTCCTCAGTTTGTGCCTTTGCTATTCTGACAGCCTTCCCAGCTTCCTTCTGCTTTAACTGATACAGTTCCCTGTCCTCCTCCTTCTGTGAGTCCTTATTTATTTATTTATTTATTTCAATTCTAGGATTACAATTACCTTTGAGCCCAGGGCTCTTTTACAAAGGTTCCATGTCAAGACATAGGTTTCTCATAACAATAGACAAAATTATTACACAAATAAGGGTAAAGGATATCAAATTAATTTCAAACAGACAGGGAGAGGGTAAAGTGGAAAGGAAGAGGACAATAGGGGGTGCTAGAAAGAAATGGGAGGGGCAAGAGGGAGGTAAGAAAATGAGAAGAGAGGAGAGGAGAGGGGTATGTAAGGATAAGGAGGGGGGTGGGGTGGAGCTGCCAGGAAGGTGACATTGTCAGGTGTTGTAGAGCGTGTGGGGCAGAGGCCAAACTAGGGCAGGTGCATTTTGTAAGGAAATAGACATAGGAAAGAGCGGTAACGGAGCGGAGTTGCATAGACATTATCCATGACAGTCGCCGATGCTGAAAGCAACCAGGGAGTTTCCGAGCCTGGATTTGAAGGCCCCTAGACCAGTGGTATTGATAGTATCATTGGCAAGTCCATTAAATTAAGTGGGTGCCCTGTAGGTGAATGAACTCTGGCCAATGGCTGTGCAGCAGTGAGGGATATGGAAAAGTTGTGGCTTTGATCCCCTGGTAATTCTGGAGCTGGTTTTTGTTTGAAGGAGTGAACAGACTCTGGGAGGGGCAGTTACCAACTGTATTTTCTTAGCAACCACACAGGTTTGGTACTGAATTCTATTATCAAGTTGAAGCCAGTTAGCTTGTGAGTAGAGGTCACAGGTGTGTGTGAGCCATTTGGCCCCAGTGATGAGTCGACAGGCCTTGTTTAGGGTGGTAGTAATCCTTCTGAGTGCAGTGGTAGTGGCAGTGCCATGGATGACAAGACCATAGTCAATCTGGGAGATGATGGAGCTTTGAACTGTAGCAAAGAGGGCCTCTTTAGTCAGGTGCCGATGAAACTGGTAGAGTAAGCCCAGTCTAGTGTTCATGGGTTTAGCTACATTGGTTATATGGGTTACAAAGAACAGGTGTGGGTCTAGGGTGATTCCTAGGTATCTGAAGGAGTCAACCTGCTCCAAGGAGTCCCCGAGGCAGGTATTTAAGGAGAGTTGGTGGTGTTTGTGTTTGTTTTGGTGGCTGGTGAAAATCAGGGTTTTCGTTTTTTTCTCGTTAAGGATTAACTTATGTTCTTTGATCCAGCTTTCAACAGAGGTGAAGCCGTGTTGAAGGGTTTGTTGCAGGTGGCTTGGGACATGATGAGAGGCAAGAATCACCGTGTCATCTGCATAGAGTATGACTTGCTGAGAGGTGGAGTCAGGGAGGGAGTTGAGGAACAGGCTGAACAGCAATGTGCCCAGGATGGAGTCTTGGGGGACACCGAAGTGAACCTGTTTAGTGTCGGAGACCACGCCTGATATTTTTATACATTGGGACCTGTTATCAAGATAGCTATTGAACCATTTCACTGATTCCATGGAGAGGCCAATGTTCAGTAGCTTATGAAGCTGGAGGCGGTGGTGGATAGTGTCAAAAGCCTTTGACAGGTCGATGAATGTAGCTCCGGTTAGATGACCCTGATCAAGGGAGTTGTGTATGGCTCTCATAAACTCAAGAAGTGCTGTGGCAGTGCTGTGCCCTTTTCTAAATCCATGTTGCTGCCAGCAAAGGATGTTGTACTTGTCCAGATGATCAGTGAGCTGGTCTGCTGCTATCCATTCCAGGGCCTTAGAGAGGGGTGGCAGGATAGAGGTGGGTCGGTAGTTCACATGGGAGGTCCAGTCACCACTTTTATGGATAGATGTGACAGTCACTGCCTTCCATTTGTCAGGGAATTTGCTGAGAGAGAGAGGGAGATATTAAAGATCCTAGTGAGAGGCCCCAGAACCTCATCTAGAGTGAGGGACAGAAGTTTGAGGTCCAGTGTGTCAGCACTTGCTCTAGTGTTTTTGATGGCTTTGGAAATGTATTTCCTGATGTTATTTTTGCTTACTGCTCTGAAGCAGAAAGGGGGACAATTTTTTGGTGATGACTGATGGATAGGAAGAGGGGGGTCGCTGTCGTTGAAAAAGTCAGGAGGGATGATGCTGCTGAGGTCGGTGACGGCATCATTAAAGGTGTTGGCTATGACTTTTAGGTCCAGGATAGTATTCCCATTTATTGTGATTGCAGTAGGGGGTGATTTGGACTCCTTCCCGGTAACATCTTTAATGTTATTCCAGAATGCTCTTGCATTTCCCCAGGTGTCAGTGAGTGCAGTCTTGTAGTATTCAGATTTCTGCTGGCGTATGGATTTGGTGCAATCATTTCTAGCTCTTTTGACATTTTGGATGTCCGCCTGTTTTCCTGTTTCTCTGGCTAGTTCCCAAAGGTAGTCCCTGTGTTTCAGCTTCTTTAAAAGGGAACCCGTGAGCCAAGGATTGCAGAGGGGTTTAAATTTTCGTTTTTTTGTCAGGACAAAGATGTTACAAGCTTCATTGAAAATACGTATGAATTGATTAAGGGCTGTATTTGCATTGGGCACCAGGTTGATGGGGGACCATTCTTAGTAGGTGTGATTTTAGGTGGGTTAGCTTCCCACGGGGTAGGACTCTGCTCAGGATGACCTTTGGTGGAGATTTCCAGAATTTGTTTGACCAGGTGCAGCTGACGGGGGAATGGTCGCTGAGAGAGTCAGAAAGTACGGTGAAGCTAGTGATATGGGAGGGGTGAGTAGTCAGGATCCAGTCCAGTAAAGTGCTGGTGCCGGTTTTGTAGTTCATTCTAGTTGTGGAGTCCAATATCTGTGTGAGGTTTGCTGATGTGACCATGTCCCTGGTGTCGCCAGCATCAGGTCCCAACCAGTTTGTGTTGAAATCACCCAATGTGATGACTTCGGAGTCGGGTGGGAGTGATTTGATGTACTCCAGTACTGCATGGAGGCCCGGTCCCTATTCTTTCGGTGGGATATAAATGACGCTGACCGAGAGGGCTTGGTGCTGAGCTCCAAGCAGGATTTTGATATGCAATAGCTGGGCATTTGGTGTTGGTAGGTCAGTGTGGGCAGTGTGCTACATCAGGTTGTCTTTTAGGTAAAGGGCACAGCCCCCTCCTCATTTTGATTTTCAGTCAAGCCTAAAGATAGTTTAGCCAGGGATGGAGATTGTATGATCAGGAACCAAGGGGGTGAGCCAGGTTTCTACAACTGCCAGGATATCGGGCTGGTGGGCATTTGTGAAGGCTAGTAGTTGATCAAATTTAGACAATAAGCTGCAGATGTTCAGGTAGATAATGGAGAGAGTGCCAAGGTGCTTGGTTTGAGTGGAGTTCATGGCAGCCTGAGGGCCAGGGTTGGGGTGAATGTTTCCAAATAATAGCAGGAGTAGGAGAAGGAGTTTCAGGGTGGCCAGGTGCAGTTCCCTGTAGGAGAACTTGTTGTACTTGATTGAGGAGGGTTTGTTTGCAGAAGTTTTGTGCATGCAAAACAGGAGCATAGTGAGCTGTGGTGGTAACGGGGCACACTGCATCCTGGTATGAAGGTGAGGGTACAGTGTGGTGAGGTGAGCCCTAGGGGTGAGGAAGTTGTCAGGTAGCACGGTGCAAGTGTGGCTATAGCAGAGATTATGCTTATAGCTATGTGGGGGGGATGGAAAGCAGGATGAAAGGAGCTGGAGCAATGGGGTCAGGGCAAAAAGGAGGAGAGGGACGTAGGGGATAGTAGGGAAGGAAGGCATAGTTTGTGGAGGGGAAGAGAGAAAGGAGCTGCGAGGAAGGCTGAGGAGGGTGTACTACAATGCGAGGGCAGAAGAAGCAAGAGAAAAAAGGGGATTTAGTCAGGTAGGCGAGTGAGTGGGGGGGGGGCAGTTCAGGCCCTGTGAGCAAGGGACGAGAGAGTTACAGGAGGGCAGTAGAATTAAGGCAGGAGGTATAACTCAGCAAAAATACAGTCCTTGGATTCAGCAGTGCACAGCAGAAGTAAAATACAGATAAAATAGTTGTCGGATTCGGCAGTAAACAGTGTACACTATCAGCAGATAAACAAATATTTTTTTTAGAAACCACCAGGCAGCTATGCTTGGGGCAGAAAATAATAGTCCAGCCCCCCAGTCTGTAGGAGACCAGGAGATAGTGAGGTTGGTGCTGTGACAAAAGCTATGGCATAGTGCAATGCTAGTCTATGGGCATACTTATACTTCCTGAATGCTATCATTTTCTCCTTAACCTTTTCTGCCCCCTCTTTTGAGAACCATAGTGTTTTTTTACCTCATTTTGTTTTCTTTATTTATTTCACACAAAGGCCTTGTTGCCTCTATGATGGCAGTTTTGATTTTTCTCCATTGTTCTTCCACCCCTCCTTTCTGGCCATTTGCTAGTGCATTCCTTAGGTATTCACCCATTTTGCTAAAGTCAGCCCTTCTAAGTTCAAAATCCTCATTTTTGTATGGCTTGTTTCCACGGTTGTGTTTATCGTGAACCACACTGTGTGGTGGTCGCTTGTTCCCAGATGGCTACCCACTTCTAAATCTGTGATCCTCTCTCCATTTGAGAGTACCAGATCTAAGTTTGCTCCCTCTAGAGTGGATTCCAACACTAGCTGTCAAAAGCATGCCCCCGATAGGGCATCAAGAATAACCCTGATCTTGCATGTGGCTGCAGTAAATGTCTTCCAGTTAACATCTGGCATATTCAGGTCCCCCATCAACAATATCTCCCTTTTTTCAGCAACTCTGAGAATAATTTCCATCATTTCCTTGTCCATTTCCTCCCCCTGAGATGGGGATCTGTATACAACCCCTGTGTGGATTGTGGTGCCACTCCCTGTCTCCAAGGTGACCCCCATGCCTCCTGTTATCCCCATTCACCCTTTAGTTCTGTGGCTTTGATCCCTTCCCTTATGTAGAGAGCTACTCATCCTCCTCTTTTACCATCCCTGTCTCTTCTGTAGATTGTGTACCCTGGTATATTGACATCACAGTCGTGGTTCTCCCTGTCCCATGTTTCTGTGACTGCCACAATATCCAGGTGTCCCTCTTCCATCAGGGCCACTAGCTCAGGAAGCTTGTTACCCAGACTATGAGCATTGGTACTCATTGCCCTCCATTTAATGTTGGCATTACCCTTTTTTGCCCCATCTCTGCCTTTATTGCCTTAGTCATTTTTCCATTTACCCCTGTCCTGCCCTCTGTCAAACTCTGTGCCTTGGTTTTTACCTTACTAACTACCACGTTTTGTACTGGTAATAATCCATATTCAGTGGCTAGCCACATTTTGTACTGGTAATAATCAATATTCAGTGGCTAGGCACGTTTTGTACTGGTAATAATCAATATTCAGTGGCTAAGCACGTTTTAAAACAGGCATGATTCACCAACTTGCTTGAAGTTTGTGGATATTGAAAAAGTGGAACTCAGGCCTCCTCGAGGTGATGTAGTACACAGAGTTTGGCAGTGCAAAGCTTTTTTGACCACCACTTTGAATGCAGTATTGCCCTTTGGAATGAATGAATTATCTTTGGATTCTTATTTATAATTCTTTTACTTGTTAGGAATTTAACATGAGCTTTTTCAGCATATGTGATAAATATAGTGTGTGTATGTTCAATGTTGCACTAACGTTTTTTATTCTCTTGTTGAAGATTGGTAATTTATTATAGGGATGCAGAAATGCCCCTATAGTTAGGACTGAGTCAGGAGTTCAATGTTAAACCAATCTGTTGCACATTAATAACTTTGCCATCATGCCATTATGTAAGGGAAAATATCAAAGCTACTAAAATACAAGGGGAGCAGGGAGGAACAGAGGTAGTGTGGGTCTCTTTGGAGACATAGAGGGGGCCGCTATTCATACAGGAATGATCTACAGATCTCCAACAAAAGGGGAGAGGTGGATAAGAATATGTTGGAAGCAATCCAAAAGATGGTATGCAAGGGTGAGGAATTGCTGCTAGGGACTTCAACTGGACATGGATTGGAGCCTCCAAGCTGCAGCAACAGTTAGAATTGGGTACCTCCCTGAACTCCCTGTGGGCGACGTTCCTCAGACAACTAGTTAAGGAACCCAATCATGGGGGGGGGGTACTGGACCTGGTACTGACAAATGGAGACAGTGTTGCTGATGTCACGGTGGGTACCCACCCAGGGATCAGTAATCATCACATGGTGTGGTTCAATATAAGAACTGGACCAGAATCAAATTACACTAAAATGATGATCCTGGACTTCAGGAGGGTTGATGTTAAGAAAATGAGAGAATGCTTCAGTGACAACATGTCAGGAATAGAGATAAGGTGTGGAGTCAAGGAACAGTGATCAAAAGTAAAGGAGGGCATTAAGAAGGCAACAAACCTCTGTGTTAGGTGGGTTAGCAAGGGAAGGAGAAAAAAGAGACCACTATGGTTCTCTAAAGAAGTAGCAGAAAAAGTATGGGTAAAGAAGCTGGCATTTAAAAGGTGCAGGATGACACAGAAGAAGGATAGGGAGACATACTGTATAAGGAGAAAAAGAGATAGAAAGGGAAGGCAATTAGGTGCACAAGAGAACAAATGGAGGAGAATATTGCCAAGTCAGTAAAAAAGGGCATAACATTCTTTAGGTATACAACAGAAAAGAGGAAGACCAAAGGATGGATAATATGGTTAAAAGGGATGGAGGGATTTGTGTGGAAGAGGACCAAAAAAAAACAGACATATTGAACAAATAGTTTTGTTCAGTCTTTTCAGAGAAAGGGGTAGGTGATGGGGCACATATAAGGGACAAGGAATTAAAGGAAGGCAGGTGAACAGTAATCTTTTTACAGAGGAGTCCTCAAAGCATTAGCACAACTAAAAGTGGACGAGGCAATGTGACCTAATGACTTACACCATAGGATACTGAGGGAGCTCAAGGAGGTGCTGGCAACACCTCTGACAGCCCTGTTTAACTTATCACTAGATTCAGGGAATGTTCCAGGGGACTGGAGGAAGGCAGATGTGGTCCCACTTCACAAAAGTGGTAATTGGGGAAGGCAGGAAATTACAGACCTATCAACCTGACTCTAGTGACAAGTAAAGTAATGGAATCACCACTGAAGGAAAAGATTGGTTAATACCTTGTGACCAGTGGATTACAGGATCCAAGGTGGCATGGTTTTATGGGGGAGATCTTGTCAGACAATCCTGATCAAGTTCTTTGACTGGGTGATCTGAGAAGTGGATCATATCAGAGTGGAGGTTGTTGCCTACCTGGATTTTAGTAAGGCCTTTGAAATTGTTCCACACAGAAGACTGGGGAGAAAGCTGGGCAGCTTAGGACTGGATCCAAAAGTATTAAAATGGATAAGAATTTGGCTAAGCAATAGGACTCAGAGGAGGGTGATAAATGGTGTTCACTCCGAAGAAGGCAAGGTGACCAGCAGGGTGCCACAGTTGTCTGTGCTAGGTCCAGTCCTGTTCAATGTCTTTATTAGTGACATTGCAGCAGGGCTGAAAGGGAAAGTATGCCTGTTCATGGATGACACAACAATCTTCAACAGAGTGTGGGGTAGAGAAAATGAGAGACAGTCTGAAAAAGCTGGAAGGCTGGTCAAGGGTTTGGCAACTGGGTTTCAATGCAAAAAAAGTGCAAAATCATGCATGGGGCAAAGAAACCTAGAGTCAACATACCAATTGGGTGGGGAGGTATTAGCAACCACAAAACAGGAAGGTGACCTGGGACTAATCATTCCTGATGACCTGAAGGCAGCAAAGCAGTGTAATAATGCAGTTGGGATAGCTAGCAGGATGCTCAGGTGCTTAGGAAGGAGTACCAGCAACAGAAAGAGTTAGATGGTGTTACCCTGCATAGATTGATGGTATGGCCCCAGCTTGAGTACTGCGTCCAGTTCTGGATACCACATCTCCAGAAGGACATATACAGGGTGGAATCAGTACAGAGTTGGGTTAATAAAATGATGCAGGGCCTGCACCAAAAGTCCTATGAAAAAAGTCTCAAGGAATTAAATATGTACTCTCTAAAGGAAAGGAGGGAAAGGGGGACTATGACAGAAATGTTCAAATACCTCACAGGTATTAATAAGGTACATGAAGGTAATTTTTTAGATATAAAAAAATGCTCAAGGACAAGGGGTTACACTATGAAACATGAAGGGGGAGACTCATAGGAGATGTGAGGAAATACTTCTTAATGGAAAGGGTGGTGGACACCTGAAATAGCTTCTCAGTGCCATGGAGCTGGTGGACACTAACAGGAAAACAGGATTCAAGCATGCATGGGATAGACATAAGGAGATGTTAGAAATAAGGCAAGGAGGGAAAAAGACCAGAAATCAATTAGGGTCTGCAATGACACAGTATGTAGGAAAAATAGGGCAGACTAGAAGGGCCAAGAAGTCCTTATCTGCTGACAGCTTCTATGTTTCTTTGTTTCTATGTTTCTATTATTAAATGAAATAGCACAAAATTTACCATGCTCAGGAAGGCTGTCGGAGTCTCAAGATGTGAACAGTTTCATGATGGCATCTTGCAAAGTTTGTGAGATACAGAGGGTCAAAAAAAGTGAAAAAAATCTACATTTTGTTCTCTATACTTAACTTTGGGTGTATTTGCTCTCACCTACAGCCTAGACGGTATGGACTTTCTTTATGTAATTTTCAGGGATGATGGGGCCTGTGCCAGGGGTGTGCCTCAGAATGGTTTGGTGAAAACATATACATCTTTTGAATTATAATGATTTTGGGGATCATGTTCAGGTCTGATTGATAAAAAAACAGTGTGATAAAAAATCTTTGCAAGTGTTAACAGGTCATGAATTTCTGTTCATATGCGGAGAAATAACGATCGCAAAATGTAAAAAAAGAAAAAAAACATGAGTAGTTATTTGTATGCTTTATTGCCATGGAGGAAAAAATGCTCGAGATGGTTGCCATTTTCTTTTTACTGTTTTAAATGTATAAACAATGGGTGCTATGCATGATGCCAACTAGCCTCAGATTTTGGGTGCACTGGCATCGCTTCACGCAAATGTTTGGAGTGACTTCTGCATGGCATTCACCATCAGGGCACGCAACAATTATGCACCCGATCTCCCTGCTGTGCAGACAGAAACATGCTGGGGTGGGTGGGGGACATGCCAGCAGTACTCACCATTCACTAAGGAGTGCAGTGCTGTCCACAGAGGGTGGAGGACCAAGCAGGTTATGGCAGCCAGGACCCTGCTGTAACCGCTATGCAACCCCATGGACATGGCCCTGCTTGTCAACACTAGATACGCAGGAAAGTTTTAATTCACGGGCAAATATGCAGTGAAGTCGGCAAATTTGCCCCACAGAGCACTTTGCATAGTTTTTGAAAATTACCCAAAAGTCGCCATTTGTGACTTTGCCTTACTTTTGTGGCTTTTAAGTGCAAACTGCACTTTAAAAACCCAAAGCAAGTAGAGGTGACAAATGGGAATTCCCTCAACATCACCCCGATCTAGCCCTGGTGTGTAGTGGACCTTCCCCCAGACACAGTTACAACAATCACCCTCCAGCCCCCACACATACACACCAGCTGTTGGCCAGTTGGCCACATCATGTAAAAATATACATTTTTTTAATTAAATTCCCCATTCCTTTGTGTCTAGTGGGCCCCCCCACCCAGTCAGACACAGTTACAACAATCACACCCCCAACCCCAAACACTCTCACCGATAACTGACAGTCGGCCATAGCCCACATCCCAGATGTAAAAATATATATAATTTTTGATTAAATCCTCCATTCCCTGGTGTCTAGTGGACCCTCCACCCCCCCCACCCCATTCAGACCAGTGCCACAGCACCCTGTTCCCCCCCAGTCCACCCCTAGCAGACCACCAGCATAGCCCTCCACTCACCTCCACAGCCGGCAGCCTGAATGAGCTCTAATGAATGACTGTGTCCTTTTACAATCACACGCTCATTCATTGACAGCTCACGGTCTTTCAGGCAGCTTTTCAGCAGCAATTCACTGTAAAATGATCCTGCTGCAGACTAGAAAATGAAGTTAGGACTTACTGTGAAACCTGAACCAAACCTGGGTTGAAACATCTACTATGGGGCATCAATGATGGTAGAGAAATCAAGTTTATTATCTAGCCGCACAGCCAGACATTTGAAGTTTATGAACAGCTGCAAAAGAGACAATATCAATAGTTGGGAGAACCTTAGTGCAAGTAGTACTTAGTGCAAAAATTCACAGAGACAATCTGGCATAGGCATTGAGAGATGGCTTACAATACATTGTCAAATAATCTAGTTTCCTTTAATTACATGATGACAAAATATTTTGTTATGCATTACTTTACTTATTTATTTGAAAGTTTCTCCAGAAAGGCATATTGAGCAAATTGCTTGTTTCCAAATGCGTCCTGGGGGAAGGGAAAAGGGCAAGGTACAACAAGCAGTGAATTCAGGGCAACAATTGGAAATACAATAGCGTAGGATACAGTGAGGATACCAATGCAGACATACAAGCAGAGGATACAGTGATTACAATAATCCATTGTGTTGTCAGTTGCAGTGACCATGATAAGTACTTGCAGTTGCAGGGTAACAATAAGCAATAAACTACATTAGGATAGGATACAGCATGGTGAGTGTATTCCCTCATAATACATTCGCCAGTTTGCAGACTATAAAAAGGCGAACAGCAACAATATTGGTTTACTCTTCTACATGGTTTCTTTAACTTTTGCTAAAACTACTTTTACCCATTAAATATTCTTTAGTATTAATGTCAGGCCTCAACAAAACTATATAACACTTTGGGAAAAATATACATGTTAGCAACCCACTGCTTGAAGACAAGATAGCAAATATTTCCACAGCAACCATGTACTTTCCTCTTGTACTGAGGTAGGCTGGGACAAAGGACAGCCAGACACTAACAAAAACCAGCATGCTGAAGGTAATAAATTTGGTTTCATTAAAGCTGTCTGGCAAGTTCCTAGCTAGGAAGGCAACGATAAAGCTCACACTGGCCAATAGGCCCATGTATCCTAGCATGCACCAGAATGCAATGGTTGAACCTTCATTACATTCGATAATTAGGATCCCAATCTTAGCAGAACTGTTCACATCTGGATAGGGTGGAGATACAGTCAACCAAGCAATGCAAATTATAATTTGAAGTATTGAACAGGTAAAGACGATGGAAGCAGGTAACTTGGATCCAACCCAATTTCTTAATTTGCTGCTGGGTTTTGTAGCATTGAAGGCAACGACCACAGTAATGGTTTTGGCTAGTACACAGGAGACACAAATAGCAAATATTATACCAAAGGCAGTCTGACGGAGCATGCAGGTGACTCTCATAGGGTGACCAATAAATACCAAGGAGCAGAGGAAGCACAGTACCAGGCCAGAGAGGAGAAGGTAGCTGAGTTCACGATTGTTTGCTTTGACAATAGGGGTTTCTCGATATTTAATGAAAATCCCAAAGATGTAAACTGGGATTAAAGAGAAGCAGATACTGATGGCAGCCAAAGTAATGCCTAAAGGTTCTTCATAAGACAGGAATTCCACAGGTTTTGGGAGGCATGTATCTTGTCTCTCATTCGACCAATGATCTTTGTTACACTTGAAGCACTCAATAGAATCTGGAAGGCAAAGTACAGCACATTTATAAACAAGTTTTGCGTTTCTAGTTTCTGCTTAATTAGTACTAGTATTCAGGGCCTTACTGTAAAAAATAAATGCATTAACTGGCATCTTTTGGGCAGTTTATGTCTGCTCAGCAGTACATATAGTACCTTTCGTGGGCATAAATTTCAGATCCACGACAGGAGACCAACAGAAATTCTGTCGAACGTCCTGTCAGTGACACCGGCAAGTCGGCTGCATTCTGCAGGCGGCTGCTGGTTCTCTATGGATTTCTTTGTTTCCTTTGTGGGGCTTCACCCCCAAACCCTCCATGCAGGGGGGCTGCACCACCTGCACCCCCCCACTTAAAGATTCTCAACTCCAGTTGGAGCTGATCAGGGGGGTGCAGGACCCCCGACAGGCAGTGCCAAGTTCCAGGGGGTCTCCCACCATGGCTAGGCACTGTTGTCGCTGTGGGGGACCTCACTGGTGAAATGTCGCTGCAAGGGGGGTAAACGATAAAGTTCTGCTTATTTCCATTAACTATTGAAATAACATAGCTATAGTACTATTTTGGTGTGCCATCGATGGAGTTATGCTCACAGAATTGGTTTAGATGGTTCCAGGTGGCCACATCAGGAATACTGTGCACATTTCAGGTATCCCTACCTTAAGAAGGACAAAACTAGGCTGGAGGTAGTGTAATGTAGGGTAATCAAAGTGACTGAGTATCAACAAGGCAGATCCCATGAGTAACAATATATGGCACCAATCATGTACTTGCTGGTTGCCAGAAGGAAAAGGAGCGATAGAAAGAGATATAGAGGCCTCCACATTCCAGAAATGAATGACTAAAAAAAAACTATGATGAACTATTCAGCAGTATGGGAGAGTCAATTTCACGTGTATATGAATGGAAACTGACATGAGGCAGATTCAGGAGGGACATGTGAATGCTTTACTTAACATAGAGGCGGTTGAGGTTTGCAATAGTCTACTGGCCGAAGAGGTGGGCTCAAAAATCCTCAATGGTTTTGTGGCAGGGTTGGTCCCTAGCAACCCTGAGAGGCTTCCTTTTGTGCTTTAAGTCTATTGCAACAGCACCTCTATCTATCCCTTTCCTATCCCAATTATTTTACCTTATTATTTCCAGGCCAGCAACCTGGAGGATGCCCCCCCCCCCCCATTTCTATACTGTATATATGATCCACTTTATTTTTCTCCCTCTCATTTTCCAGTCAGTTCAGGGATATTTTTTATTTTTATTTTAGTCTTTGGTAACCGGGTAAGGCCTGTTTTCATGGGTGATCTGGGAGCACTGGGCGGTTAAGTGACTTGCTCAGAGTCCCAAAGTGTGCAAGTGGAGGTTGTGAGACTCAAACCCAGGTTTGGTCTGCTGGATGTACCAAGCTTATTCACAGCTTGTTACAAATCTCTAGGCTATACCAGTACCAGTATTTTGAATGGTGCACCAGTAAAAGAGATGCTAGTCAATAACAGAAAGTAAAACAAGCCAGAGTATTAGTGCCAGGAGCATTTTTAAACAATTATTAGAGTATGCAAGTACATTTAAAACTTAAAATGTGTAAAGCAACTTATGTCCTGTGTGGCTGCTGCTGCAGGTGTCCAGAAATGCTACCTTTTTTTTGTTTTATAGCAACCCTTTAGCTGTGCAGAGTTTTGAGTTGTTGCATACATTTTTTAAATATTAAAAAACAAAGACTGTAAGAAAGAAAGATACAATCCAACTGACCATTTTCTTAGCGCTCTGTGTTCGCCTCAATGTAAAATAGCCCATGAGTATAACCGGGGAGCTGTCCTGAGAGAACTGCATGGTCTCAGACAAAAACGGTGTGGTCTCTCTCATCTGCTCCTCAGTTGTGTGCTTAAAACTTCTAGCTCAGTAGGAAACGTCGCATAAGAAAGGTTAACTGGCATACATGGCAGGCTATACTATTGTAGAATTGCAATCTTTACTTTTCTTTTCTTTTCTCTGCATTTGCCAAACTGTTTAGACAGCTTAAGTAAATTCAGTGTCATAACCTGGGCAGCTCAGTTCCCCAATGGCTCCTTATAGAAGTCTGCGGGCCCTTCCAGCTGGGCTTATATACAAACCAGGCCATGCATGACATCACAACATGGGAGGAGCTACAGCTCATTATTTCATAATTAGATACTCTTCTTGATTTACAAACAGTGTCTAAACTGGGATGACACCCTTACCAAGGGACAGCCTGGAGTACCCTGCACCTCCCAATTATCAGGGCACTTGTGCCGCTGCCAACTGTCATGGCACGTTATCGATACACGCTCTGCCTACAACCACACTAAAGATAAAACAGCATTTCCAGGGTAAATTTAGACGTCTCAAGTCCCACCTCGCAGTAACCTTCACTATTTCTCCCAGGAAACTCATCCTAATTCTTCTCCTCCTATCAGGGAATGTGCGTGCTAATCCTAGCCCCCCCCCAGCATCCAACGCAACCGGAGGGAGTGAGACAAAGGGCTTAGGATTAGCCGCCATGAACATTGGCAACCTCCATGCCAAGTTCATCCAATTCCAGGCCTGGTTGGCAGTCCATAAGCCAGATGTAATCTGCCTCATGGAGACCTGGCTTACAGATAGGATCAAAACTAATGACATACCTATACCAGGATACCATGCCTTTAGAAGTGATGGGGAAGGGTAAGAAAGGAGGTGGCTGTCTTATCTGCACCAGGGACTATCTCCTCTGTTCAGTCCTCCCAATTTCAGTTATGGCTGATGACCACTAACCCCAAGCAATAAAAGCCCAGGTGGGACAGATAGGCAAATCACTGGTCATAACATTGGTCTATCTACCCCTAAAAAAGTCAAAGATGGACTGCCAAAGGTGTTGGATGCTGGAGCCTCTCTCCCAAAGGACTGTAAGCTTGTAATAACTGGTGATTTTAACATCAACTGGGAATGCACTGACACTACTCCTCAGAGGGATATCATGGCTAGCAACTACCTGACACAACTGGTCACTGAACCCAGCAGGTGGAACTACAAGACAGGCAGCAGTACCCTCTTGGATTGGCTCCTCTTCAACTCACCCTCTCAGATCTCTGAGGTCACGATGCTGCCGGACACCTTGAGCGACCACTCTCCGTTCACCTTCTTGTGGTCCAGTAAGTTCAAAAACAGCCCCCCCATCACTATTCACAGCAGGGTATTAAAGAAGGGTCAACTTGGGCTGCTTAAACCAGCCCTCTCTCTGTTGGACTGGTCCCCATCAATGTGCTGACTGACATTGACTTACATAGAATCATAGAAGTTGATGGCAGATAAGGACCGCAATGCCCATCCAGTCTGCCCATTTCTTTTTCTACCTTATAAATGTGCCATTGGCCTTTGCTCTGTCAGTGGCCTATCTAATCATACTCATCTGTATTGCTCCCTTATGCCTATCCCATGCCTGTCTGAAGCCCTGCACTGTATTCATAGCCACCACTTCCTGAGATAGGCTGTTCCATGCATCCACCACTCTTTCTGTGGAAAAGAAAATTTCCTCACATTCCCCCTTAATTGGCCTCCCTCTAATCTCATGCTGTGTCCTCTTCTCCTGCTATTTTTCATATATTTAAACATGTTAGACTCTTCCACCTTGTTAATGTCCTTAAGGTGTTTGAATGTTTCGATCATATCACCTCTCTCCCTCCTTTGTTCAGGGGTATACATATTGAGCTCCGTTAATCTGTTCTCATATGTCTTCTGATGCAGTCCCCGCACTATTTTGATTGCCCTTCTCTGGACTGCCTCAATTTGGTTAATGTCCTTGTGAAGGTGTGGCCTCCAGTAGTGCATACAGTACTCCAGATGGGGCCTAACCAGTGTCTTGTAAAGAGGGATTATTACTGCCCTCTTACAACTTGTGATACCCCTACTAATACACCCTAACTTCCCCCTAGCCTTACCTACTGCTTTAGAAGTCTGCTTGGATGATTTCAGGTCATCAGTGTTGATGATGCCTAAGTCTCTTTCTTCCTTTGTGACTGCCAGCAACTCCCCTCCAGCCTATAGGTGGCTTGGCCCTAAAGTACTTCATTGATGGTTTCAACTGCATCTATGATCGATACGCCCCAATAAAATAAAAGGAAAGCACAAGGCATAAACAATGACTGTATCACCGGTGAACTCCTTGCCAAAATGAAGGAAAGGGACAAACTCTGGGAGAAGGCCAGGTCTTCTAGCGATGAGCATGTCTTCTAGTTCTACAGGACTGCCAGAAAGGGGTGCATGAACCTAATCAGGCGGGCCAAAGCCAACTTCCACAAAGAGCAGCAGAACAGCTGTTGGGGAGATGGAAAGAAGTCTTGGGGCAACATCAAAAATCTACTCAGGAAGGAAGGAAGATAAGAAACACCCTCAGCTGATTAACACAAACAGCTCACCGACAATGGACCCACTCATAATGGCAGAATCCTTCAACTCCACCTTAATGAATCTGAATCCAGTCCTCACCCCTGACTACCATTACCCCACCGAAACTACCCCCTGCAACAAGTCATCTACAAACACCCACCCAGACTTCTACTTCAAGGCAGTGTCTACTAAGGAGGCAGCAAGTGATGAAAGAAAAGCCCTTGGTAAAACCAGAATGGGCAGTGACAGAGTAGATATGAAGATACTGGCCCCCACCCTGGACATACTCATCATACCCATTACCAAACTCTTCAACAAATCACTGGACCTGGCCAAATTCCTGGCAGTTTGGAAACAAGCACTGGTCACCCCTGTCCACAAAAGTGGTGATACTGTAGATCCTGCATCTCCAACTACAGATCTATCCCAATCCTCTCCCTAGTATCTGAAGCCTTTTAAAGGATTGTAGTGGACCAGCTCATTGAATATCTCAACAAATACCAACTGCAGTGTCTGAACCAGCACGGATTCAGACAGAAACACAGCACCACTACGGCTTTGGTGGAATTCACTGACTTTGTGCAACAAGCTATGGATGAAAGCAAGTTGGTAGGATTAGTGTTTATCAACCTAATGAAAGCATTCAACACTGTGAACCACACCCTTCTCCTGGCTCAGCTGTGGAATCTGGGTGTGTCTGCAGTTGCAGTATTGCTGGTTCCAGGACTACCTGTCTCTAAGATCACAGCATGTCAAAACTGGCCAAATTGTGTGAGGATCCAGAGAAATCATGCTGGGTGTCCCACAGGGGTCCATCCTTGGACTCCTACTTTTCAGCCTTTTCTTAAATGATCTCCCTGAATCCTGTGAATCCAAGCTTATTCTATATGCAGATGATGCAGTAATTCTCAACAGCAACACACAAATCGAGTCCCTCTAGGCTGCACTTCAGTCTTCCTTCAAATGATTGGAGGATTGGTTCTGCGAACACAGGCTACTGCTCAACTACAGAAAGACCAAGACCATGCTCATATCCAGCTCCTAGCTTAAGAAAAGGGCCACCACCCTCTCCATCTCAAACAATGCCCTCATGCCCCTGGAGCAAGTGCACTCCTTTAAATACTAGGGGATTACCCTTGACATCACCATGCTCTTTGCTCAACATGTAGACTCAGTTGTCAAGGTAGTGAACTCAAAATTGAGGCTGCTCTACAGGCACAGGAAATACCTTATTCCAGCAGCTCTCCGCCTTGCAGTTACTAACTCCATCCTATCTAACATTGATCTTAGCCTTGTAGTATATGGGGCGGCCACTGAAACCATGCTGAAGAGGGTGCATACTGCACTGAACAGGGCCTGCAGACTAACCCTGGATGCAGATCGCCTCACCCATACCTGCTCCCTTTATGAGAAGACAAACTGTCTGTCTCTAGGGAGCTGGTAAATTCAAAACCTGCCTCCTTGGAAAGAAAGCACTGCTAGGCAAAGCACCCCTGAGTGTTTCTGCCATCTTCTCTAATGCAGACACAGGATACGGCACCAGAAGCATGATACAGGGGGCTCTATTTGTACCATTCCAACGAACTGCACTTGGCAAATGTGCATTTTCCTGCAGAGCACCTCTCTGGCTAAATGGGATTCCTGAGGCCACCCACAAGATAGAAAGTCTCTCCCTTTTAAAGTCTGAACACAATCACTACCTTACTTCCCACAGTGCATGTGAGTGATCTCTGGTCACCTGATACACCAAGCCCTGGTAGCCTCTATACCTGTCGCATGGTGCTCTCACTTGTGCATGGCACATGGGTCGCTGCACAGTCTCAATTCCCATCCCTGACTCTCTTCCCTGCAATCCTACCTCCCCACTCTCTCCACCCCTGCTCTGCCTCTTTCTACTCCTGTTCCTCTACTATTTCTCTCCTCCCCTCCAGCATCCATGCCATATCCTCCCATGTGTGCTTTTTGACAATACCCACCTTAGCTGCTCTCCACCATCTCCTCACCCACTACCCCTACCCCCTACCCCCCTTCCCGAGTGTCTCCTCCAATTTCCCTGCTCAGGCTCAGGACACAGCATGGAGAGGTCTTCTCCTTGCACCTCAACTAAACTGTAGTCATTCCTACTTCACTGATTCCTCCATTGCAAGATTTAATAACAATTTTGAATTAGAATTTTTATAACTTGCTATGTGTTCAGTGATAAACTCCCATGTATTGTATGTTTTTTCTGTCTGTTTTACTGTTAAATGACATGGAACCTTTGTAAAAGAGCCTCGGCTACTCATTTATATCCTTAATGGTACCTAAACTTAACACACCTTGGAAGAATGGCTATAATCTACGTGCTGCCATCTCCGTGGAATAATATACAAAGAACACTAAAGTTGAGTACTTTGGTCAGTCTAGCCTCCTTTAAGTCACTATATGCCCATTCGGTCAAGGAACTTCATGACTGTTTCCATTATTCCTAGACCTCCCCTGCAGCTGTTGCTCATCTTGTTGGTATCTGCCTTCCTTGTTATGCCTAGCTTAGTGGCTTCTCTCCCACACCTCTACTTGGATCTCACACTACTACTTGAATTTTACCGTTCTGTCATCTTCTTGTGCTCTCCCTCCCCCTATCATTGTCCCCTCTGTGGCTCTTATCTCTCTCTGTGGTAATTTCAACCACTCTGACTATATTTCCCTTCCCTCCTGCCCACCACCCCTCCCCCTTCTACTCTGATTCACTGACTGAATATTTAATATACCATTACTGTGTAGACACATTTCTACATTTTGAAAGTATCGAATCATTGCTCTTCATCTGTTATTCATTTGTATCACCGCTTAACCATTGTGTCTCTGTTATTTCTTAAAGGAATAATGCATGACAGGGTGTGTGTCATGCTGGGATAACATCATGCCTGGGGTGATTAGGCATGAGGCCGCAGGCCAAGTGTGACTAATCACCCCAGAAATGACGTTATCCCAGCACGACACACACCCTGGAGAGCATTTTTCCTATTATACAATGGCTCTTTTATTGAAAAAAGAAAATAAAAAAGGAAAGAAAATGGGGAAAATATTTATTTTTTTATTCAGTTTTTTCTTAGGGCAAGAATACCTATTCAAAAAGGAGTGCATAGTTCTTATTTTGTCTAACAAGTGGCCATGGTGCTATATGTTTGTCCTCTATCTTTCTGCATTTGTCACTGTTTATGTGTGGCACCCTACCAAGCATTGATGTGCTGCTGTGCCAGTAGCTAGATTTTCAATCCCTTTGTAATTCCAATTGAGTAGCTTCCTGTTTTAAGTCCCCCTATCTGGTCTTTATATGTCTGTGGTGAGTGAGGGGTAGGTGAAGCTGATCACTGGACTGTACGTTTTTTAACTGCGCTTCCTTGGACTCCCCAGTCATGTAAGGGCAGCGAAAACAATACAGCACAGTTTAGGTACAAAAAAATATGCAAAATAAACATGTTTCTTTCAGCGCATCTGATTGTTGTTAAATGAGCGCTGCAATTTTAATGGACATGCGCTGTTACGGTCCTCTATGTACTGAGCGGACAGAATTGGGAAGCAAAGGACAGCACCTTTAATCTACTTTTGTTTTTGGCTTCCCTGAGTTTTGTTTTTTTTTGTTTTAAGTGAAGGTGCTGCAAATTTAAACAGAGCGGGATCACGGAAGTCAGCAGCCATTTGGGAACATGACTGAAGCTGATTGCATTGTGCCAACGGATTGTATTTCACTTTTAGAATGTATTAGGAGACCGCTGTAGTGTTCGTTAGGGAAGTAAGATACTTTTTTTTTTAAATTTATGTGATACTGTGGCAGTGAAAATGTTATTTCTCCCTTTTGTATTGGGAAGTTTGTGGCAGGCAGGTCAGTGGGGGGGCCACAGATTCTGAGCAGAACAGGGAGCGCAGGAGCTGTTCATAAGGAGGGCTGTGGAGCAATCCTTTTTTAACATCTCATTCGGTAGTGAGTGTGCTGGGACTAGAACCATGATGTTATGCTGGGAAAACATCACGTGTCCAGTTCCAGTGTGACTAATCAGGGACTAGCATTTTTCCTTGCAATTGTATAATTCTTTTTATTGTAGTATTTCTTGGATGTTGTGTTGTAACTGTTTTTTACAAATTGTATATCCTCTGTTCCTGTTCTAACCAGGTCCATCTTGTAAATGAGCCATGCTCAATGGTGATCGCCTGGATAAATAACAATTTTGATCTATTGATTGGCTCAAAGGTTGTATCCGAATTCATGAAATATAGCTAACCCATATTTCATGTGAACAATGTTACCACGCCATAGCAAGCTTTTTGATGTTTGTGTATTTGATCAGACCAGCACTGAATATGTTATATAAAAATGTATGTATTTATTTAAAAGTTCACAACTGGGAAAGGCACACTGAGCTGAAGCTCATTTCCAGGTGCAACCTGGGGCCAGTGAAAAGGGACAGATTACCTGACTTATGGGGAGATATAAAACCCCTGCATTTGGCCTTACCTAGCAGATTGGTAGTCAGAAGGGATCTGACTGATAGAACTGTGCGAATACTGAATATCATTTCCCTAATACCATGAATAATGGGCATTCCGAATATTCAGATGACCATTCCGAATACCTCACTATTCGGTACTTGGGAGAGCTATTTGGAGGATGAAATTTCAAAGTCTCACAGACCTTCCTTGGCCAATTGGAGGCTGTTTCTGGAGCTCTCAGCTCTGCAGATCATGTGATCTCCTCACTGTGAGACGGTAGGCTTCTCGAGAGAGATAGGGCTTCAGTCTGTGTGCTTCAGAAAGCAAAGCAGAATCTTCTTAGTGAAATAGTTTATTTTTGGTTTAGTCTTTACCTTAAGTTTCTGAGATAATTTGTGACTGCATTATTTGTGTTTTTGGCCCTCTACTGGGATCAGTTGCAGGGAGTAGCAGGAGAGAGGGAATACTGTGTGTTTGTGTCTGCTGACGCCCCTCCTTCACTGCATTGAGCCACACTGCTCTACAGTGTGTGATTTATTTGGATTTAAAGATATTTTGTGGCAGAAAAAGAGGCTTTTTTCTTCACAGTACGGTCAGGCTTTAGTTTTCTGTTTAGTGTGACAGAATTGTATAGCATATTTTATATATATATATATATATATATATATAGCTAGAGACAGATAGATAGATAGATAGATAGATAGATAGATAGATAGATAGATAGATAGATAGATAGACAGATGGATGTAAGCAATAATACCTGACAGGGTGGGCAGTATTGTGCTATTCTGGACCACCCACAGGCATAATGAGGTCCGACGCAGCAGCCGGAGGGCCTTATAGCCCCTGAAAGATCTGGTATAGCACAATACTGCCCACTCTGGAGGGTATTATTGCACTTAGAAAATGGACACTGTAAAAAAAAATGAATTTAATTTTAAAAAGTTAATGCAATATTAGTATAAAATATGTTTGGAGATAAAATAGTTCCTCCTTATCATTAGATTTGTGTGGTTTCTTTTTTGGGTGGGTATTTCTGTCCTACTGAAGATTCTGTACTACTGTTCTCATTCTTCCCTCTGACTAGTAACAACAGCAAACGGAAGTAAAAGAAATGAAAGAGCAGGGCTCACTCAGAAAATCAGCTTCATTTTGTAGCATTTCAGTTCAGGTTCCTACATTCAAAGCCAAGGTATGAGATGGAATGCGATGGGAACAGTAGTTAAGTAGTAATATTATTAAAAAAAAATTCTTGACATTTCTGCAGTTTTTTTTTTGTTATTTTCCTCAGTTTGATCTTGTTATGGGGCTGCAAAACCATGACTGACTTGAGCAACAGAGAGAGAGCGAGCTACTGTGTGTTAGAGGAGTGGTATTTTCTTCGCTCCTATCACACTCCATCTTATACCTTGGCTTTCCTTACTTTGGGAACCTGAACTGAAATGCTACAAAATGATGCTGATTTTCTGTGTGAGCTACACAGAAAAAAACACAACAGAAGAGTTGAGAAAGCACACAGATGTGATCATTCCCTTGATCACTAATCAATGCTCTGCATTGAATTCAGCATGACTGCTGGTGGTAGCTGTGACACTGCGTGGAAAGAGAAATGGTCCAGGGTAACAGTACTCTCTTCGTGTCTGTGCCACAAATGGAATTAAACCTACTGCACAGAAGGGGGGACGGCATCACTACATCTCAGCTAGGTTTCGGTGTATCATTTTGGCAGTTGGTCAGGCAGTGCCTTTTTGATTTGTAGAGCTATTGGATGGAGAGATTGAGGAAAACAGCAGGATCTGGTATGTGGACCTTAGATAGTAGCTGACACTGTCATCGGGATTGGGTATGGCGGCTGGAGGTCTGAACACAGTTCCTCTGCTACAAGCTACGAGGAGGTAGTTTTGTTTTTGAACAAAAAAAAAGAGATTTTTTTTTCTGTTCGGCAAGCGGGACTGCATTTAAGGGGAGCAGTGTGTGTTAGAGTAGCTGTTAACACACCACGTGCTAGTGCCACTATTTAAAATGTTAAAAGTGTTGAACATTTTTTTTTCTAATGGTGTTAAATATACAAAATTATGGGTCAATTAACTCATGGTACAGCCATTCTGTGCTATGTAATTGAGAGTGCCACGAGTGCATTTTTTTAGCAAAGTTAACCGTGTCGGGGGGGAGCACTGTCTCTCTGGGCCGGTTAGTGGTCTTGCGGTGACTGAACTTACACTCCAATTTTGCAGCCCAAATTTATTTAGCCACAACTGTGTGTGCTTTTATATTTGTTAACAGTTGAACGTGCGGATGCTCTTGCAAGGTGGACAGGGGGAGATCGACTTACAGTTTAGGGATCTGTCAGCAAGCCAACCATCATGGTGGCAGTTGCCTTTTTCAACCTTCTACTGGCCCATGAGTATCCAAACTAAATGAGGCACCAGAGACTGGGGCTAGTTATTTCCTGGTCTCTGTTGTCTCATACCGGCCCGGCTTCTTACTGCTTTTGGCCAGTCGGGATACAGATATGAATTAGCCCATTTCTAAAGATAGATAGATAGATATAGATACATATATAATTTGAGGGAACTGTTTCTGGGACTAGTAACAGTCATTCAGAGAGGGTTGTTTGCTAAGCTTCGCCACTTAGTGGCCCCCACCCCCAATGTTTGAAGTTCCAGCCCACACACAATCTAGTAGTGTGAGTGTGACTGGCTACCTGTGATGTAAGTGAAATTTTATGTAAATCTGATTTTCTTTTAAATAAGAAAGGTGTCCATCTCCTAGTCTCCCCGACCGCATTGCGTCTGCCTGCAAGTGCATTCAGAGTTACTCATCGGTCCATCAGTTTCTTCACAACTTTTTCTTTAAAATGATAACAGTCTTTCAGTGTGTCAAGTGTGGCAAAGTGAATTGTGTATGTGTGCTGGGCCTGTTGGGTTTGGTTCTGTTGTGCATTATTTCCAAGCTGCATATAACACACACAGTTACACACATTGTTGCATACTGTGCTAATGCTGTATACGTAAATATAAATATTTGCCTGTGTTAATTATCATAACAGTTATTCTGATTTTCACATAAACCAGCATCAGTATCATTTATCATGTGTGATGACAAGCAAACCTGTAAAAAGTCTTGGTCTAGCCCTAGCAAGTCCACAGCTCTGCCTGTACAAAGCAGCAGTAATGCAGAATCAGAGGGTACTTTTTATTCCTCTGGATGCATTCGGTGGCCACAAATGTTTTCTCACCTGTCAGGGCACTAGTCTCGCATACTACTTTGGGTGGTGAAAGAAGCTCAAGTAGTAGTAACATAATTGATAGCACTGTCACCATTGCCAGTAGCAGCCACACATTTGCTGCTCTGACCTTCAATGGCAGTAGTAGGAGGGAACTGCAGCTTAGCAGAGCTCCAAGTGAGGACGCATCAGCCACAGCCTGTCTTGAGTCACCCTGTAGCTTCTTCCACCCTTGATGTTACACCCCTTGCCACCAGTAGTGTACTTCTAGTCCCTACAACCACCTGTAGCACAAGTGCATTAGCCAGTGCCATCAGTACCACTGTTGCTGGCCCAGCCACTGTAACCCCTACTACAACCACCACCACCACTGCTTCAACCAGTGACAATGTCAAACCCATGGCTACTAGTACTGTAACCATTACTAGTGCAGTCACTGTAACTATGACTACTGCCATCACCCTGGATACTGCACTATCACATATTCCCACAATGCCTGTGACAACAAGCACCCCTAACCCTAGGCACAATCTAAACACAGCAGTCTTGCTTCTCAGGTAGTTGATGACATATTACATGAGGAGGATGCAGAGTTTGCAAACCAGTCTTTTGGCCCCAAATATATTCCAGACCCTAGTGAGCTACCATCATCATCAGCATTTGGCAATGAAACTGACACCCACATGAGTGACTTTGTGGATGATTCAGAATAGCATCATTTTTGACTAGTAAAACACTAAGAGCTGCAGACAAACTGAGGAAAGGTTCTGGAACAAAAAGTTGAGATCATCCCCTCACTTGGCACAGCTGGCCATCAAATACTTGAGCTGCCTCCCCCCCCCAACCAGTGTACCATCGGAGAGGTTGTTTAACACAGCAGGCGATATGGTGGAGCCTCACAGATCCTCATTAGACCCTGAACATATTGAGCAACATCTGTTCATCAAGCTGAATTTACCACATCTTGATTAAAAGTGCAAGTCTTGAATTTCACAGCACTGACTAAAAACAACACTGTTTTTTTGCCACAAACCCCCTGTACTTGTGCTGCTGGCCTGGCCCAACTTGTGGACTATGTGCACCAACACACCATCTGGTATTATCTTAATAACACTCAATGGTTTTGCTTTTCTCTTTTTCCACCAACCCCATGACTGATGATGCTGTGTCTTTGTGCAAAATTATGCCGAGCACCGACCACCTCACATTTCACGGACGCCATCTGTGGTTTACAAAGTCATATGATTATCAAAAAAGCACCATGCCTGAAGCATTTCAGATCATAAAAGATCCTTTTTCAAAGGCATTTACAGCAAGACTGAATGCTATTATATATAGATAAGTGTTGTGACATCACAGTGACAACATAATACAAACTTTCAATTCATAGGATGTAAAACACCACATGATGTGCCTATACGAAAACATCCATTACCTGCCCTTAGGTGCTACATATTGTTAAACCGACAATTCCAAATGCAGCACAACACTGTGTGTTACTAAACCACATAAACATGTAAAATGCACATGTCCAAAACATATGACAGCATATGGTCAGGGCTTATTGTCCATGAAAAACGGTGGGTTTCCAAATCCTGTTGCAGGACAGTTCAAAGGACAAAAAGTTGTTGTACTATCATTCTAACATCGCATAAATAGTACAATAACTTTTCAGCCTTGATCTGCTTCTTGATTGGCTCACTTGTGTTTCTAATCAAAAAAAAACTGCGAAAACATGGCTGTGCACTTTAGCGAGCAACGAGTAGTGGGCAGTGTGAAAGGTGACACGAGAAGCTTTAACTGCTCCATGTCACAAAAATAAACTTTTTTGTGTTATTTCATTTAAAAAAAAAATATGGGACTTTGAAAACGAAAGCTGGAGTGAGCAGGACTGGTGAGAAGGTGTCTAGAGCGGCACGGCAGTTGTAGCGGAAATGGAGAAAAGTTGGAGAGAGCCACACCTGAGTAACCTCACTGAAGGGAACACACAAGTGAAAGACACAAAAAAATATACAAAAATGAAGTAAGCCCTAACTGTACGCTACATAAAACAGTGGATGGGTGACCATCCACAACTAAGGCTGTGTTTTTATCTCAGTTGTTGATGACATCATGAAGACCTCTTGAGCGTCGCTCTTGAGGTCTGTATGATGCTATCAATAATCTCAATGGAAACACAGCCTTGTTGTGGATGGTCACCCATCCAATATTCTATATATAGTATACAGCACACATACAACAGCATAGACAAAAACTCTCCTATAAGCAAGCAATAACACACAATGAGGTGTAATTTATCACCTGATCTGAGCACGTCCAGGGGTGTACTAAGGCACGAGGCACTTGCACCGAGTGCCTTATGCCACTGGGTGTACTCTATCAGGCGATAAACCACACCTTGGAGTGTGTTATAGTGCTTATAAATTGGGCTCCTCCAGTAAACAAGTTAATTAAAAAATGTTTATAACAAGTAGATAAAAAGAGTAAAAAATATGATTATGTATTACAACAAAAGAAAAAGTAGTTTCAATCACTGTTTTGGTATGGAGCTGTTTAATTAAAACTTACTACAGAACATTAGTGTCTGTAATGTATCTGTATTCCACAGCAACCCCATTCATAAAAAAAATTTTTTTTTTCCTCATAGTTTGCTCCCCCCCCTTTCACTTAAGCACAATGGAAGCAAGCGTGTCCAGAAATTAGCATGCTATATGGTAGCTCGGGCTAGTAGTGGGATGTTTTTTGCTCCTCTCTCCAACAGACAGAAAACAATTTTTGTGTCACTTTATTTTTTTTACACCTTTGTGCTGTTACATTAATGTTTTTCAATGACTGGCTGGCTGGATAGCTGGTAGCGAGCTTGTCCCTCAGCAGCCGCCATAGGTTGTGGTTTCCTGCTTTGTGGTTTGTGTAAGCACGAGGAAGATAAAGAAAGTCATTTTTTTAATATTTTTTCTTTTGGGTCACAGTAATGCACTGGTTTTTACACAGGAACTTATGGGCTGTTGCAGGTGTCATAGGAGGAAGAGGAGTTTGTGGGGGGAGCGAGCTCAATGCAGCATGTATTGTGTACATTTTTGAGCAGTGGGACCGAAAGCTGTGGCTCTGAGAAGCAGAGAAGCAGTGAGTATAAATATTTGTATGTTAAGATACCATGGACACTCACTAATATTGGTGGGTTCTGCATTTTCGTTCTAGCATGTCTCTCAGTGCAGCTGGTGTGGTTCTGTGCACCTGAGATTATAGTTCAGCACTGAAGAACTGTACTGGCCAGGAAGAGAGTGGTGGCGTGGATGGATTTTGTGATGTGCTGTGATTTGGTTGGCACAATTAGTGCCGGTTGGCATGATACATCCTGATAAGAAAACGGCTGAAGACAGCTTTCATCCAATCAGGATGCTTGATTTCTTTAGCCCAGTTTATAACATAATGTAAAGAAAAGTAGTGGAAGGGAAAGGAGGGGAATAAAAGAAGTAAGAAGGACACAAAGGACCAAAAGTAAAAAATGAAAAATTGGGAAAGTAAAGGGAGAAGAGGGGGAATTTAAGCTCTTCAATTTCGTAATCAAAAGGTAATGTGGCAGCATCAACCCATCAATGTGTAACATTTCATTTCCGTTTTCTTTTCCTCAAATATGGTTCAAGATCCAGACTATAATTTAAGCCAGGAAACTTATTTTCTCCTAATGTTACAATCCAAACATTTTCTTTTTTCAGCATCTCTATATCATCATGATATTAGTTAACCTCTTTTGTAGGATAAAACACCTTCTCGATGTCCTGACATTTGAAACACTGCTGTAAATCATCAGAGGATTGTGATATGTGTTTTGCCACACCATATGTTGTGTCTCTTCTTTGGATGGCGCTGACATTTATATCATTTATTTATTTTAGTCTTTGGTAACTGGGTAAGGCCACCTAGGCACAAGTGCCTGTTTTCAGGGGTGACCTGGGAGCACTGGGCAGTTAAATGACTAGCTTAGAGTCACACAGTATGCAGGTGGAGCTTATGAGACTCAAACCCAGGTCTGGTCTGCTGGATGTAACAAGCTTGTTCACGGCTTATTACTCTAACCTGTACGCTATGCTGCCAGCATGTTTTCCTATTCTAGCTTTTAGGCACTGGGTTGTTTTACCCCTGTAGATGGCATGGCATGAACATGTTGCCAGGTAAATAACCCCTAAGGTGTCACAGGTAAGCAACTGTCTTACTGCATAATATTCTCTTTGAACATTACAGCTGGTGAATTTTTTACTTACTGCAACATTTTTGCAATGGACACACATTTTGCACTGTACACAGCCATTCATTTCCAGAGTTAACTAAGGTTTTGGAACTTTGGGTTCAGTGTAATGGCTGTGTACTGGAATGTTAATCAGTATTTTAGCTGTTCTGCAGATCATTCTAGGTGGCTATTCTGTCAATTCTTTTAAAAACTGGACTAGGAGATGTTATAGCCATACAAAGCCATACAAAGTGGAGTCATAATATATGCTATGGCAAAACAGGACTGAACATAGCACATCTAAGGGTACTAAAGAAACTGGCTAGGGAGCTGGCTGGGCCACTGGCAGACCTATTTAATAGTTCACTAGAGTCAGTAGCGGTACTGCAGGACTGGAGAACAGAACATGCAGTGCTTCTCCACAACAGCGGTCCCAAGGTTGACCCAGGGAATTACAGACCAGTCAGTCTGACCTCCGTTGTGGGCAAGTTCACAGAGACCATACTAAAGGACAGGTTGGTGGAATATCTAGAGGAACATGGTCTTCAGGATATGAGGCAGCATGGACTCATGGGGGGAGAATTGTGTCAAACAAATCTGATTGACTTCTTTGACTGTGTCACTAAGATGGTAGACAGGGGCCAAGTGGTAGACATCCTCTATCTTGATTTCAGCAAGGCCTTTGACTCTGTGCCCCACAAAAGGTTGATCATGAAGTTGTTGGATCTCAGGGTTGGGGAAACGATGGCCAGTTGAGGGACAGAACACAGACTGTGGTTGTCGGGGGGGAGTTATCTGGCACTAGAGAGGTAACCATTTGGGTCCCACATGGCTCAGTGCTGGGGCCAGTGTTGTTCATTGTCTTCATCAATGACATTGGAGATGGCATTAAGGGCAAAATTTGTCTATTCACAGATGACACCAAGTTCTATGGAAGAATGGACACAGCTGAAGGGATTTAGGACCTACAGAAAGAGCTGGTAAAGCTGGGAAAGTGCTCCAGGATCTGGCAGCTTGGCTTCAATGCCAAGAAATGCAAAGTTATGCATATTGGAGCCAGGACTCTGAGGACAGAGTACTACCTGGGTGGAGTCCGAGTATCTGCATCAGAGGAGGAGAAAGAACTGAGAGTGATGATCACTAGTGACCTGAAGTACTCTACACTGTGCAAGAAAGCAGCAGTAGGGGCAAACAAGATGCTGGGATGCATACCTAGAGGATCAGTAGTAGGAGAAAGGAGGTAATACTGCCTTTGTACATGTCACTGGTGAGGCCGCATCGAGAGTATGGAGTTAAGTACTGGTGCCCACACCTCAAAAAGGACATAAACCTGCTGGACAAAGCTCAGAGGAGGGCTTCAAAGATGATAGCAGGTCAGCTGGGTAAGGTATATGAGGAGAGACTGAGGGCACTGAACATGTACTCCCTAGAAGACAGGAGAGTGAGAGGGGACATGATTGGGATCTTCAAGTTCTTGAAAGGAATAAATAAGGTTGATAAGTAGAGTTTCTTTAAGCGGAGTAGCAACCGTAACACAAGGGGGGCACAGTCTTAAACTGGAGGGTGGGAGGTTTAGGAGGGAGGTCAGGAAGCACTTCTTCACAGAGAGGGTGGTGGATACTTGGAATGCACTGCCAGAAGAGGTAATCTCATTGAAGACAGTGGGAAGCTTTAAGAGAGGCTGAGATAGGCATGGGGGAAGGTAAGGATCATGGGTAGGGAGGATGGGAGGGGGGAGGGAAGGCAGGGACATTAGCTCAAGCTGTGGGCCCTGAAATATGAGCAGACTTGATAGACCAAATGGCCTTCTTTTGCTGGCTTCTTTGTATGTTCATATGTAAAACACACAGTACAATCCTCTGATTGTTTACAGCAGTGTTTCAAATTTCAGGGCATTGAGAAGATGTTTTATCGTACACGAAGGGGTAACCTATACTATAACGATATAGTGCTGCTGAATAAAGAAATCTTCTCCTCCTCCTCCTCCTCCTGAAGCAACAGAGGGACAAGGTAGTCTCTGGCACCAGTGCACAAGCCAAAGTACCATGACATCTGCATTCTCCTTCTGAAGCAGCAGTGGGACAAGGTAACCTGTGGCACCAGTTTACAAGCCAACGGCCTGTGACCTCTGCATCCTCCTCTTGAAGCAGCAGTGCCAGAAGACAGCCTGTGGCAATAGTCTACAAGCCAAAGTGCCACGATGACTCATCCTCCTCTTCCTGAAGCCATTTTAAGGACTTCAGTAGCAACTCTCTAATAAGGCAACTTTTCTGGCCGAATAATGAATAATGAATATCTGGGACCTGAACTCCAAATATTCAGCAGAATATTTAAAAAAAGGTCTTCGCACAATCCTACTGACTGCTGTCAGAGCAAGACATGCTCAGCTGCATGTCACAAGGCCTGGAATAAGCTAAAGGATTCCTTGCCTTTCACCAAACTTAGTGGTGATCCAAACATTGATTGCTGTAAAGTGGACTTTTGTTGTTTTATTGTTTTTCTTCAGTTATTTTGTTTCCTGAAAATAAAACCACACTACCTGTGTGTTGCACCTGATTGTTTGTGTGAACACCCGTCTGTTATTCCCACAACCTCTTACAAGTTCCAGTCACAGATGGGACACAAGTAAGGAATTAATGATGTAGCTACTGTACTCAAAGAGGTAACAGTGAGGCAAACAGGGAGAAGGAGCAAGGGCATCAACCCCATCTACTGTAGATATTTGATCCTAGGATAGCATAGGGTATAACAGACTATAATAGATGGACCAAAGGTCTTTTTCTGCTGATATTGCCTGTGTTTTCATGTTTAAAGTTTTTGAAAAAATCTAAAAAACATTTTAATGGCCTTCTGGAATTTTTGAACACTGTTTATGTGTTTTAAGTTATGCTAAACTAAGCAAGTGTCTGTGTTTGAAGACTTAGGACAATTTTGTGTCCATGAATTCCATCCTTTGCCTTACTACCCACAATTTTTATTATTATATCGGGGTGGTAGCACCTCCATAGTTAGGGTTCAGCTGTGGGTTCTATGGTACACCTCAAATGTTGCATTTAAAAAACTTTGCAACCGTTCGGTAAATTTGCACAAAATGTTGCACAAGTGGTCTCACTGAGTAGATCCCTTGATTTGGCAAGTTTCTTTTTGGTTGGATGTGCAGATTCTGAGATGTGGATAGTGATAAGATGTAAAAATCACTTTTTTCTGTTTTTTTCCATCATCACCTTGTGCACAGATGTATTGGAATTTTGGTCTGCAATTTTCAAGGTGGAAAAGGCTTGCCCCACACATGTGCCTCTCACTGTTTTTATGAAAAAATATTATTCCATTTCAAAGTGATTTAAATGTAAAATTCCAAGTTCTGAGCATGCTCAGTGCAGTCATTTTGACAGATGTCTGGAACAAAGAAAGAATGTGATGCACCCCCCCGACCTCCCAATGAACACCCACCGTGGTGCACATCTGGAACCCCCCTCACACCTCCACTCACCAGAACAGGTCCAAGGGTGAAAACCCACTGTCTGATCAAAAGCATGTCTTGCTACTGCAACCTGTGACTGCTATGTGAGAAATAAGGTACAATAAGCGTAGTATTTATATAGGTGCAGGCGTGACTGAAAAAGAGCTGGGCCCGGTCACCTCCTGGTAAAAAATGAAATTAAAAAAATTTAATTAAAAAGATATGCAAAAAAAAGAAATCATAGACCAGTTTTCAATTTTGAATGTTGGTTGCTGTCATGCTACTCTAACGGGTTCAGCATTTTGATACTTAACTAAGGGTGCCTCCTTTGTTGCAGTTGAGTGCCTAAAATGCATGCAGTTATTCTCTTAGCAATAACTATTTTCTTTCAAGTTCTTTTGCAGGCATTGAAAGACAAACCGCTGATAGCTCTTCTGCCAGTGGTCAAGGTAAGCCACTCTTTACTGTTTCTTGTTCTGGCTTGAGTCACATCTGTGTAGACAGTGTTTTTGTGCCTTGTTTGTCTGGTTGACTGATATGTCATTTATTATATTTGCTTGCGCGCATGTGCAAGAAACGTTTTGTGAAAGCTTGCTGGAGAAGCAGGTTGTGGAGGTGCAGCAGTGTTGTGGCCAATGTCGCCACTGCTTTTTTGAGCTTGTCTACGTGGCACCAGTGAATTAGAACACTGTCTATGACAGCAGTTGAAAAGTGTGCCACCAACTTGAAAGAAATCCACCACTGCAATGAGAGACAGGCTTGTCATTGCATTGGCAGATCTGACACACCTCCACTATGTGCTGCTCCTGGTGAAACATTTCAATAAACATATGGCGGCTCCCATCTTCTGCCTCTCACAGTCCCTAGAAGGCCTATGTTGGAGTGCCCAATCCCCCTGTCAGCATGCCCCCTCCCCAGTTTGTTTGCTGACAGGGGTGCCCAATCCCCGTAGGCATAATGTAACCCTTGTTTTATTTATCTGCTAGGGGAGTGCCCAACTCCCTCAGCATCATGCCCTCCCAAACATAGACACACTTTCTTTGCTGATGGGGTGCGTAATCCCTGTTGGCTTCTGTCCCCCCGGCCAAAAACAAAATGGTGGCACACTTGGAGCCCGCTCCAGTGTGTGCAAATGTATTTGGCAAACCTGTAAAAAAAAAACCTTCCTGGAGCGTTTCATTTTTTTCCCCCCTGTAAAACAGAACTGGTCCTCGTGGTCATAACACCCCCCAACCCACACCCACCATCTGTACACCCCACCACTCCACACCCCTCTCAACCCATACTTATCTCTGGAGCCCCCCAAAATGATCTGCGGTGGAGCGGGAGACGTCTGAACTCTTCAAATGCTGACCGAGAACTGAAGAAAATCATGGTAAGCTGTATAACGGCATCAATGGGGGGTAAATTTAAATGGATATCTTGGCCATTTTTGTGACTTTTGGCTCCAAATGTTCAACACGGGGTTCTTAGGACTCCACCTCATGTACTCTGTCACTGTCATTTCGTTATTTCATCCTGAAAGGTGATTCTGTGGTCACTGCATGGAATCACCTTTCAGAACTGATTGATGTAATGACAGTGTCACTTTTCATGAGGTGGGCTCCCAAAAAGCCTATCTTGCAAATCTGGTGAAAAAATTCCCCAAAATGATTGTGTTATGAGCATGTGTTGTACAGTCCCCATGCACACTCATAACTTTGAGAATGTTTAATATTTTCACTACAGATTTTCAAAATTGCCATTTTTTCCACACCTCCTTATGAACACATCCTGCCCAAAATGTGTTTTGTTACATTTGGCACACAATGGCATGATTGTTGTGAAAAATCAATGTTCTGGACAAATTAAGAAAATCACAGTGACATTGTTCAGAAGGAGAGGTCCCAAAAAGCCCATGGTGTAAATTTGGTGGAAAAAAAAAATGACTGCGTTACCAACATGTGTTGCACAGTTTCTTTGCACATTCGTATCTTTGCCAATTTTTTGTATTTTCACTCCTGATTTTTAACATTGCCATTTTTGCACACTGCCTTATGAACAGTATAGCTGCCATTTTTCACATCCTGCCCAAAACATGTTTTCACACCTGTGGTGCACAATGGGCACGGTCACTGACCGAAATCAACTTTCGGGACAGAGTAACAAAATCACAGTGACACTGTTCATGAGGAGAGGTCGCAAAAAGCCTATGTTGAAAACTTTGAGTGAAAATGCCAAGAAACACCTGAGGCATTAGGGTTTCTGACCATAACACCTTACCCTATAGGGACTGACAGGCATCAGGGGTGTAAATTGGGATTGTCGATGGTAATGTGCACATTATTCCACCACCACCACCACCACCCTGCAGGCACTGACAGGCATTGAGGCGTGCCTTGGATTCCTCAGCCCCAAAGTTCACCCTATTCTTCTATACTGCACCCATTTCAGCACATGTCCTTTTGTTATGGGGTGAGTTTAAAGCCCGAAGACCCCAAGGCACGCCTCGACACTTGTCAGTGTCTTCAGGGTAGGATGATGTGAAATGGCGTGACCGTTATGGGCGATGACTCAAAGGTACACCCAATGCCTGTCTGTCTCTGCAGGGTGGGGGTGTGGTTTGCATCGGTTCAATACTTCACTGCCATTCCCATTATCCATTTGTCTAACTCCTGCACTTCCAATGCTAATGCCAACAAGCAAACATTCAGCATTGACAAATGCTTGTTTCTTAGAGGCTCTGTGTGGACCATAGTGACTGGAGAGTTGCTGCTGTCCTGAATCCTCATTTGCCCAACATTTTAAGGGCGATTCAGCCTTTTGGGCTGTGCCATTTCCCCTAGTAGGGGTGTACGATAACCTAATTTTTCTGACTACCCACTCTACCCACTGACAATCTAGGAGCTAACAGAAAAGAAATTATGGTAAGTATGAAGAAATTTATGTTTTTAATTTATCTCCAACTTTGCCCTCTCTCACTTACCTACTAGCTGACTGGAGTTTGTATGGGTAGTCCACTCTGCCCTACTTTTGCTGACTCTTCTTCCTACTACACCATCAAAACCATTTTCTAAAGTATCTTATTAGTCAGCCCTAAACTACAAAAGTTAATATTATTAAACTGTCACAAGTTTCAAAATCCTCTCCACTGTTTACACTGAAGCAGAGATACACAATCCTAATTTGAAACAATAAAAGCTCATGTATAATCAAGGGATAAACTTGTTGTAATATTGAAGTGTATTTAATTGGTTATTCTGATGAAATTACATACCTGTTTGATTGGCTATCTCCCCTTTAGAACATGGGATACAGTCAAAACAGCAGACTGGCTCTCTCTGACGAACTGCTTTACGGTATCCAGGGAGGCAGCTGTCACTACAGACAGAACGAGGAGTCTGGAAAGTAAAAGTATATTGTATTACAGCTATACCTGGGGCAACAGAAAGAGAACTGTGTGGTTTCATAAGCACGTGTACTATGATATCTGTTTCAGTTTCAGTCTATTTCTTATACTGGAAAGGAATGTGAGCAAAATTGCCCATTTTCACAAGCATTTAGTTAAAACAAACAACAGTAGGTTGCAGGGTTTACATGAAAGTGCAATTTACATAGTAATGAATGACTTAAAAGGTACAAAAACAAGTGCCATCCAAATGTCCAATACAATACATTACAGAAAGGAAAAGAAAGTCAAAAATCAGTGGTAGTGTTTAGGTAAATACAGACATACCAGGACAGTTCAAGGCATGGGACATTTGCATGGCGGTTAATTAGAGAGGTGAACCTTAAGGTTGTACTTGAAAGTGGCTGTAGAGGGGCATAGGACTAGTGATGGGGGTAGATTGTTGAACAATTTAACACCCTTGTAGGAGAGGATGTTTTGACTTGGGTAGTGCAGCAGAAAGGGAGGGAGAAAGACAGAGAAGAGGACCATCTAGTGGACCACATGGGGGTGGACAAAAGGAAAAGGGAGTTGATAGTCCTAGACAGAAGTCCAAAGGTGTGTTTGTAAAAAATGGCAGGACCCTGCAGTCAAGCCTGCCTTCAAGAGGGGGTCATCTGGCAAGTTTGTACAGGTCACAATGGTGGATCAGTCTGGGGAGGCCTGTGGCAAACCAAAAACCACTGTGGCTGGTTTTTAGCTGCCGACTCAAATTCTTAAGGGAAAAGGGGGTAGTACAACAGACCTCTGTAGTCAAAGATGTGGAGCAGGATGCTGGTGGCCAGTAGCATCCTGGATTTAGGAATCAGAAAAGGTTTGACCCAATAGAACATGCCAAGTCTTTGGTGGGCTTTCTTAATTAGTCGATTAACATGGAGTTCGAAAGTTAGGTGACAGTCTAGGAACAAGCCAAGGTATTCAAACTCTGAGACTTGTTCAATGGGGTTGAAGTAACAAAGGAAGGTCAGCACCCAGTCCAGGTCACTTTAAAATTCTTTATTTTCAAACTTCCATAGTGCAATAAAACTGGCTCATATAACCATATGGTAGCAGGCAGGCTAGAAAAAACTCTTTAAGTATCACGTGGTTACCCACTAGGCTTCATCAGAGATGAATGGTTAGTGCATCAAAGTGTTTAAATAAAGCAACATCCACATGCATATGTATGGAGACTGTGCAAATTAATTAGAACATTCACATCTACAATTCTGTTTTTAGCAGAGGTCCAGTTACTTAATTAAAATGAAAATGGCTCTGTAAACTAGTTGTCATAGCCACTAACCACATTATAAGTCAGTGGTTACTTGAAACTAATAAGTTCTCTATTTTGCTCTTCCGAAACCATCTAGTTAACTCCACAAAGGAACCAACACTACACGAACCATTTATTCATTCTTGCCAATAACAGCCTGTGTTCAAATGGCGTACACTAGTTTGAAAGCAACATATGCCTATTTTAGTCAGAGCCAGTAAGAAATAAAAATACTTGACATATTTATTTACATTCCATATCAGGCGTATAGCCATCTGCTTTACAAAAGTGCTATTAAATCTATATTGTCCATTGAGACCCATACCGTCTCTGGATCTTAAAATACATATCCACAAACGCTGTCTCTGCCCTTTAAAGAGCTAATGTACTACCTGGAAACTGCCTACAATTAATTGTAACTTTCAGATGTAGTCAGCTATCACTTCTTATATCTCAAGAATTTACTATTTTCTGTTTGCTAATTAGAAGATTTTCCACCTAGCAGTACTGGGGTGATGTGTGGAGCAGCTTTCTGTCTGGAGGGGAAAAAAAGTCAGTTTGTTCCTCCCACTACATCAACACTGAGACCACACTAACTATGACATCACTAGCAACCAATGAGAACCATTTCTCACCACTAGGTTTCACTTTCACATGAAACAGCAGGGACTGGGTCTCCCTGGTTACTAGTGATGTCACAATGTCCTGCATTTTGATTGGTAGCTTGTGAAAGTCACTGCTCAGGCTGCATGGATTGCAGTGCCTCAAGATGTTTGGTCTCATTCCTGATGATGTAGTGGGAGGAACAGAACTGACTTTTTTTTCCTCCCTATAGAGTGCTGCTCCACACATCACCCTAGTACTGCCAGGTGGAAAATCTTCTAGTTACCAAATATAAAATACAAAAATACCTCAGATTTTAGAAGTGATAGCTGACTGCAACTGAAAATTGCTATTAATTTCAAGCAGTACACTAGCTCTTTAATCTGTTTCAGGTTCCCTCCTCTGGGACCTACAGTCATCTTATCCAAACCAGTGCATTTTATATCATGTTTTTTCATGTGGGTCTTTACAGCTAGTGACATGCAGAACTATGGCATAGGACATATTTATTTATTTATTGAAATGTTTCACCAGGAGGGCACACTGAACAACCAGTTGCTCATCTCACTGTGCGACCTTGGGGGAGGGGTCACATAGGGTTGTGAAGGATGATCAGTTACAAAAGTATGTGGGTAGTACAAACAATACAATATTGTAAGATTGTGCAACAGTTGGAACACAAGGTATTGTACAATAAACAGTAGTGGAACATTGGGTAAATTACAATACGTGTCCAAAATCATACAAAAGAACATATGAATGTACAAAACAATAATAATGCGATATAACCATTTATAGTGCATGAATGTACCAAGAGCAGGCTCAAGGTAGTATGCAAGTGCTGTTGGAGTAAAAGGGATGGTGTTAGGTTGTGCACACTTGTGACCCAGAATGACAGGTGGAGAAGAGAGAGGGGAGAGGTAAGAACTGAATATGAGGAGAAGGGGTAGCCATTTCTTGATTTTCCCCTTCAGGATGTTGAGAACCCTGCCAGGGGAGTCATCGTAGGAAGGCAGAAACTGGGGATTGGTATTAAGGTGGGTTAAAGCAGGAATAGCTGAGGGAAAGGTAATTGTGTAGGGCAGAGGTAATGGAGTGGTTGGAAGAGGAGGGTCGTATGTCATATACATATCTTTTCTTTCGAGTGCCCTCAGGTGTTCCCCTATCCTTACTGTCACTTTTTCTTGTGGTTCTCCCTATATAAAAGAAACCACAAGAATGCTGTAATAAGTATACCACAGCAGTGGTATGACATGTCAATCATAGGAAAACCTCTCACCATCTCCCAGCCAGGGTGTTAGTCATGCTACTACTCCTGTCAGGGAACATTCATCCAAACCCTGGCCCGGTTCCCAGGAGCTCCCCAACTCGCACCACAGGCCCATGCATGGTCTCCATGAATATCTGAAGCCTCCTAAAAAAGTTTGACTCACTACAATGCCTGGTCACATCAATTAACCCTGATGTCATCACCCTGGTTGAGACTTGGCTGTCAAAATCCTCCCGACTCCTAGTCTCCTTCCTGGTTTCACCCTTTTCGGTCCGACCGTGTTGGGAGGCAGGCGCTGACTGCGCTATTTATGTCAAGGAATCTCTCCCGTACTTGCCCTGCCCACCCCATCCTTGACTCCAGGGCCCAGGCGCCACGCTGAAACTAACCCCTGACCCTTTAAAGGGACCCCTTTATCTGACTACTGCATACGTGCCCCCAGGGACCAAACGCAGGCCATTGCCTCTTACAGAATACCTTACATCTCTACCTCCTTCCACTGATCAAATTCTGGTGGGTGACTTAAATGTCAACTGGCTCAGCCCCTCCTCCTCCTCTACCCAAGACTCCTTTTCTGCAATAGACCTAACGCAACTAGTTACCCACCCTACCAGGACTAACCCCAAGAAAGGCTCCAGTACCCTGTTTGATGTGGTACTCACCAACCGCCCTAATCGGATCCCCAATGTACAAGTCCTCCCAGACTCTCTCAGCGATCACTCCCCCATTCTATTCCACTGGTCAACCTCAGTCCCCAAACCTATAGCACAGTCCACATGCCGGTGGTGTCTAATACCCGGTGGACTGATAAAACTTAAGGAACTTCTGTCCCAAATTGACTGGTCTCCTATAAAGGCAACTCCTGACATTGACACAGCTCTCTCCTTCTTTACCCAAACTTTTAATAATGCCTGTGATATCTTTGCCCCAGTGTTGACCCGCCGTTCTAAAAGGAAGAATGCCCCCTGGGTTACCCCAGCTTGATCCACCAGCTCAAACATAGGGACAACCTATGGCACCGTGCCATTGAGACTAGCTGGCCCAGTGACAGGCGGTTATATGCTGCCGCCGAAACAAGTGCACTCGGGCAATCAGAAAGGCCAAGTCTGAGCACTATCGGTCCTCACTTACTGCCTCATGGGAATCCCAGAACCTTCTGGGATAACATTAAACAGTTAAATGGGGTGCACTCCCCACCCACCAGATCAACATTAATGGTGTGATCTCCTCAGACCCAGCCCTCATAGCCAACCACCTCAACACCTCATTCACTGACCTTAGCCCTATCCTCCCTACAAATTTTTTTGACCCTCCTCCCCCAGCACCTGCAGTAAATCTTTCTTGCCCTTATTTTCTCCTCTGCCGTGTTTCTGCCCAAGAACTTAGGCCGCACCTTGTCACTGCCCTCAAGAGTAATAGTACAGGCAGTGACACCCTGGATCCGTGTACCCTATGGCTGGTCTTAGACACAGTCCTTACCCCGATCACATGCCTCATCAACCACTCTCTTTGCCTGGGAAGGTTCCAACTGCCTGGAAAGTCACCACTGTCACCCCTATCTTTAAAGGTGGTGATAGGACTGTGGCTGGAAACTATCGACTGATCTCCATTCTCTCTCCTCTCTCCAAGGCCTTGGAAAAAGTGGTGGCCTCTCAAATCTCTGACTACCTCTCCACCTACAATGTCCTTTGTCCTGAGCAGCATGGCTTCCGAGCGGGCCACAGTACCAACACAGCCCTCCTAGAGTTCTGCAACTTTCTCCACTCCTCCTTAGACACTGGTTCTCTGGCTGGTGCTGTCTTCATTGACCTCTCGAAAGCTTTCGACACTGTCTCCCACTCTCTGGTTTTGCTGCTGGGCCTATCTCCTGGTGCACCAGTTATCTGTCTGACCACTCACAGCATGTAAAAATTAATGGGACCTACTCAGACATCTGTCCCATCTTTTCTGGGGTTCCCCAGGGCTCCATTCTGGGCCCCTTACTATTCTCCCTTTACCTTAACACCCTTCCACGCTCTTGCTCAGGGAACATTCTATTGTACGCTGATGATGCAGTCATCTTTGCCTCGAGTCGTAACCCTACTGCCCTCCAGGACTCGCTGCAGAAGTCCTTCACTGAAGCCGAGGGCTGGTTCAAGGAACATAGATTGGTGATAAATCTTAAAAACAAAACCATGTTCTTCACTCATCCCCAAAACAAGTCCTGCAACTTCAAACTCCTCATTCACTCTGGGTCCTCATTCCCACTCGAACAAGTTTGCTCCTATAAATACCTAGGGATCCATTTGACCCTCCCTCTCCTTCCATGGACACATCGCTGCCCTAGCCACTGCCACTAATATCCGATTGGGCATCTTACATCGAGTATAAACACTGCCTCCCCGGAGGCTCTTCAACTTCATGATCACCTCCTCTATCCTGTCCCTAGTGGACTATGGACTGCCGGTGTATGGTGCTGCTGATCAGACCGCACTCCATAAAATTCGCATTTCTCTGAATAAGGCCTGCAGGTTAATTACTGGAGCACCTAGGATGACACACCTGTCTACTGTATGCTAAAAGCGCTGGTGCCAGTCTCGGCAGGCGCCTCAAATATCTTACCTGTACCCTTACAAAAAAGACCCTCCTTGGTCTTTCCCCACCATACACCGCTCTGTCCCACTAGTTCATACTCGGACCTCTGGGAAAACCTCTCTTGTTATCCCTAGAGCTAGGACCTCTCACGGCCAAAGAGCCTTCAGCTTTAGGGCCTCTTCCTGGTTCAACACACTGCCCCCCTCCATCTCCGAAGCTCCAACTATATCGTGCTTCAAAACTTCCTTAAGTAACCACCTTATTAACGCCCGATGCTGTAACTGCCACTAGTCAAAGCCGTACTCAATACTTATGACAAAGCTTATTACTAATCTGCTAAGGATGACATAACTCTGGTATTGTTTGCATCCATCCTACCTGTACCAGCTTGTTTGTATCTATGTCTTAATTTTACTGTTATACTTATGTGTTGTACTGCTATACTGTGTATTTTGGTTTGTCTTACTGTGACAAGGTACCTTTGTAAATGAGCCTATGGCTCAAAGGTTTTCCAAACTGCTGTTTAAATAAAATAAAAAATAAAATAAATAGGATAAAGTCTTTAATTTTAAGCACCTGGTTTGTTATTGGGTTCTGGAAAGTATATGCCACTTGTATGTAATTGAAAAATGTGCATTTCCAACACTTTTTTGTTCCAACTAGTGGCTGCATTGACCACAGTGTATTACTTTTTTGTTCAATGGGCAAATATGACCTGGCTACCCTATCCCTCACAGTTGGAGCATGTTTAAAAATCATTTTATGACTATCACCCATATTTTTTCAGTTTATCTGTTTTCAATATCCCCCAGTTTTTTTGAGAAAATATCTCTCACTTCAAAGCATCTGGTGCTAAACTTTGTCACAATGTCAGTCTCCTTGTACTGGCTTGTTTTACCCTGATTCAAACTTTTCTGGACCAGAGTGGCTGCTCTAGGTATGACATCAACAGCATCCACAGCTTTTTGTATTGTGGCTTGGCAATAACCTCATTCACGGAACCGCTGGATTTGCAACCCTTTCTGTGTTTCAAATTCTTCCCTCTTAGTACAATTCATCAGGGCTTTCATCAGCTGTCACTTAGGATATTCTGGGGTATGCATTATGTCTAGGATGAAAACTGTTATCCAGGAGAAAGCTATTTCGATCTGTTGGTTTAGTATATAAAGATGAACCTATGCCCCTCTCTTCCCCATTTTGTAGATCCTAAGATCCAAAAAGCTTATTTCATGTGCATTAACTGTCTTGAAACATAAGAGTTCTTTAGTGGTGTGCAGTCACCTAACAAACTCAGTGAGCATTTCATGATATCCCTTCCAAACTGTTATGATGTCATCAATAAAGTCATGCCACAAATCCAGATATGAGTAATACAGATTTGTGACATCGCTTCTCACCCAATCCTGTTCCCACTTACCCATGTACATATTTGCATAACTGGGGGACATTATAGCCACCATCGCAGTTCCATGACCCGCTTATATTCTCCCTCCTGTTCACCTTAGTCAATATACCTATGCCACCGTAGTGGATCAATGCCGTGATGATCAAACTCTCCCTTCCCCACTCCCCCTCAGTCTTAATAGCCAGATCTTACTGCTCCTCCAATTTCATGTTGCAATCCATCGTGAACCATCTGGGTACCTTGAAATGCCATGCCACAGAGGGTGAAATTCATGTCCTGGGGGATTTCAACTTAAAGTGGCTTTCCAGCAGTACCACCAAGTTTCAAAATCAGGTAGCAGCTCTTAACATGTCACAGCAGATCTCTGAACCCACATGACTGAACCATAAATCGATGAACCACTCCCTCCTTGACTGGGCCCTTACCTCTGACCGGCATCATGTAATTGCCTCAGGCATCTTACCTGACTCACTAAGTGACCACTGCATGATTTGCTCGGTCAATAAAATATTCAGGCCCAAAGCCCCCCCCCGAACCATTCTCACAAGATCTTACAAATCTCTGGACCTACCCTCTCTTCTAAGTGACCTAACAGCCACAGACTGGTCTTTTATTCCCAGTACAATCACTATCGACTCAACCTGGGAATATTTCAAGCTCAAATTCTTAGCTACTTGGGATCACCATGCTCTACCTAGACAAACACGGGTGATGGTGCTCACTTGCCCTGGATCTCCACCTACATCCTGTCCCTTACCAGAGACAGAGACCAGGCATGGAAGTCTTTCAAAGCCTTCTGCTCCCCAGATACCTAAAATAAATACCGCACCTTACATAACATCTGCACTAGACAAATCAGGTTGACTAAAGCAAATGACTTCAAAGCCTCCTTCTGGGCAAAAAGGCCATCAAAATTCTGGAAAGTGGTTAATTCCCTTTTTCCCCACCCTCCCAGCCTACCAACCCAATGCTGAACATAGGCAGGACAGTCGTAACTGATCTACATGCAGTAGCCTCAGTATTCAATTTTTTCTTTACTAGCTGTACCTCGGTACTGCTCCCCAATCTCCCTCCTTTGCAGTCCAACCCCTCACCCTCTGGACCCCCTGCTCAGGCTCCTCCTACTGCTCCCTCCTCCTTCTGGCAGGTCACCTCATCAGAAGTCTATCATGCCTTGCTCTTCCTAAACCCAAACAAAGGCAAATGCCGCTCAGGGCTGGATTCAAAGATGATCCACCTGGCTGCTCCTGCCATCGTCGCTGCCTTGACTGTGCTTTTAAATCTCTCTTTCTCCCTAGCTTCCATCCCCAAGGATTGGAAGCATGCAATAGTAATCCTGTTCCACAAAGGTGGTGACACCTCTGACCCTGGTAACTACTGCCCTATTTCCCGCCTTTCCATTATGGCAAAGCTACAGGAGCACATAGTCTTCTCCCAATTCTCCTCCTTTCTCAACTCCTCCTCCTCCTTCTTCTCACCATACCAGTCTGGTTTCAGGAAGTCTCACTCCACTGCTACCTCACTTCAAAGGCTCACAGATTCCATCCTTGATGGTATGGACGAGGGCCTTATCACCACAGCTACTTTTGTCGACTTGGTCTCCCATTCTCTCCTCCTTGATATGCTCTCCTGTGCTGGGCTCTCTCCCATGGTCACCAGCTGGTTCCACTCTTACCTGGTCGGCCAATCTCAGGTGGTTAGACTCAGAGGTTCCATCTCACCCTCCCTTCCAGTAACCTCAGGGGTCCCCCAAGGCTCTGTTCTAAGACTGCTCCTACTCTCCATACTTCTAAATGACCTGCCCACACACATTCATTCACATGTATGCAGATGACATGGTTTTGTATGCATCAGGCCTTTCATCAGCTGGTGTTGTGACCAGACTACAGCAGTACTTCAACGATGTCCAGCTCTGGTTCTGTGCAAACCAGCTTTTTCTCAACATAAAGAAGACAGTCTCTTTGACCTTTGGCATGCAGCAGAGACTCTCTTGGCTCCCTGCCACCCTCTCCTTCCAAACTCTGGATGGGACAACTCTGGAGGACTGTACCTCCTTTAGATAGCTCAGGGTTTGGCTTGATCAGCACTTCGACTTTTCTGTACATGTCAATGCCATCCACAAAAAGCTCCACCCTAAACTGGGTGCCCTCTATCAGAATCATGCTTGCCACCCACCACCAGCCTGACAAGCACTCGTGCAGAAAATGATTCTCCCTATATTCGACTATAGTGATGTAATTTACAGTGCAACTTCCAAGCCCATCCTAGCCAGACTGGACCCCCTTCTTCCACTCGTTCTGCTGTTTTGCACTGGATAGCTCATCCTAGACTCACCACTGTCTGCTGTACCATACTCTTGCTCTTCCCTTGCTTCAGGACCACCGGCAGTCTCACTGCACCAAGTTCACAGCCAAATACTGGTCCCAGTCCCTGCCTCCATATTTCTCCTCTGTGCTGGCTGCCCCTGCTCCTCCTGTTCACTCTCTTAGGAACTCAGACACATGTGCCTTGGCCATACCATGTGCGTCCTCCTCAATTGGACAAACATCTTTTAGAAACCAGATGCCCAAACTTTGGAACTACTAACTTGCAGACATATAGCACATGCCCCTGTCTCGGCACCTCAGTACACTCATCAATGCACGTTTGATGTCGACATGTGCCTGTGGCTAATTTCACGGCACCCCAGTACCCTTCAATTGCTCACTTCATGCTGATTTTGTGTTTGTGGCTAATAAAGTGGCCGGGTATGTCTGCAAAAGGGCAAATAGTTTAGTCAAGTACTGGTATTGGTCCTGACCTACTTCATGTTGTCTGCTGTTCTCACCACTCCTCATGATGCCATGCACTTCTGTAGCTACCAAGTTTGCTTATTCTGGTACCCCCTGTATGCTCATAGATTGCTAGCTGATCTGTCTGTACACTGCCTTCTTGTATATCTTGTTTATTTCTTAGTACTGTGTTAGTAGACTCTGTTACCCCGGTTGTGCTCATTGTGTGTCCCGATGCAGTGCTGTACACTGTTTTATTGTCCATTTCTCACTGCCCCCCTCCCCCCAAGACGCTCCTGGAATCAAGCACTAGTACTCAGTGTGCCCTCCAGGTAAAACTTTTCAATAAATAATAAATAATAAATAGTTGCTGCCTTGAAACAGAAAAAATGTTAGATCCTAACACCAGTTCAGCAAATTGCAGCAGGTATTCAGTGGGAAATTCCTCTGGGTAAGGGCGATGGCTAAGGTAATGCTCTAGGGATTATAATCCACCTTTATGTGGAATGCTAGTGTATGATGCTTTCATATCTAGTGTTGCAAACAGACAATCACCAGCAATTTCCTTAGACTCTACAATATTGATAATGTGAGTAGAGTCCTTTAAATGTGAAGGTAAATTCTGAACTAATGGTTGCACATGGGCATCTATGAACCAGGACTAAGGCTCCATAAACTACCCTACCTCTGAAATTGTTGGATGACCGTGGGGATTTTTGGGGTCCATTTAGAGCAGGACACTCAGCCCCCCTGCCCCCTTGGGAGAGCTGTCCCCAGGACACTCAGTCCTTTTCCCCCATGTCCAGAGTTCTTTTGTCAGTATACCGTTATGCAGACTTTACATTTCAGATTTCTCCTGGACTTCCTCTTAAAACTGGAGCCTGTTCTTGAAGTCCCAAAAAGTGTTCCAGTCATAGGGACAACATACAGAATCAATACACATCCCACCATGTAAAGGCACACCTGTGTTTCATCTTTAGTTATTTAAAATCTTTTAATTATCTTCATTTTAAAATGAAAATAAGGATATCAAATAACACACATAATGCAGGCCATGCCCTAGTTCAGAACTATCTATATAATCTATAAGGTTCTGAAAATTAGCTTTACTCAATTCAATTCAATTTGTGTTTGATTACTAATGAGTACCAAGTAGTTAAATGGTTCATTTTGCACTAAGGATATTAAGAATAGGAATGTATGTTAATAAACTGGGCTCTGATCTATAGCAAAGTTGCAACGGACCTTCTGAAGAAAATTTATAAGATATTTGCCATCTTTATCAGTGGTATAATTATTAAAAGCAGTCCGGTTGCAAGTTGTTAAAAGATAACCAAGGACCCACTGATGGTAATGACTGCACCGAATCTCCCAATTGTATGGATCAACAAGTCAACCAACTGCCACACCACTGAAACACAACCAGAAGGTATGCCCCTTAAAAAATATATAAATAGCAACACCTCGGTTTCTATACATGTAAAAAAAGTGCAGGTAAGGTACAGAAAATCAAAATAAATACTAAAGGGCTACAGCTCAGTCTCTCTCATACCTGAGTGAACCAAGTAATCTAAAAGGCTGCCTTTTTAGTTATAATTTCAGCATGTCTATATAGTTTTTCAGTGCAGCTTTCAGCTAAAACCTGTCAGAATGTCTGTAGGGTGTTTAAAAATGACACTAGTCACCAAAGAATGCCAACATATGCAAACATTAAGTTGGAGCCAGGTCATGTAATCAAACCACAAAGAGGAATGAATTATATATATTTTATGAAAATATTTTTAATCATATAATGGACTTAACTAAAAATATAGAGTATAATCTATGTATTTGCTGTATTTATTCACTTATTTATTGTGCTTAACCTCAAATTCACCGCTTCTAGTTTTAAGTGATCAAATCAGGTCTAGGAAGATACTGAATTGCTCCAGTCAAGTGCAGGCAAGTAAGCAATGGATACAACAGATAACAAAATACTTTCTGTATTAAAAAAATAGTCATCAGAAGTATTCCTTTGTCTTAAAGCAAGTAAAAAATGGGCACTACATAAATCCAGCCTGAGCAGAAAATCGCAATAAATCATAAATAGTTTTAGAAAAGGAGAGGGGAAGAACTTAAAGGGAAACTGTCAACCTGTTTTTCATCGTTTTATTTCTAGTTAAAAACCTACATTTTATTATTGCTTATCTTCTGTAACATTCATTGATGTTGCTGTTTGTTTTGTCTGGCTCCTTGCTTAGTAGAACTGAAATGCATGCTAATGTATATTTATAAAACAACTTTGTTTTTTGTTTACAGTCCTGGATCTATTCTTACTACATACTTCCTGAGCATTAGCAACACCCCCAAACAGTGCAGTCACTCATGATGCAATAGCCTCCAAAACTCCCACTACATCATGAGTGGCTAGACTGTGTTGTGCGTGTTCCCAAATCGAGGAAAGATGCAGTTGGAACTGATCAAGGAATGTGAACAAATCTGTGTTTGTGTGGTAACACCAGTATGGTGGGCAGTCTGATTTTCACATTTTTAAAGAAAACAAAATCAGAACCAAACTACCAGCTATGTCAGCAGTCTTTACAGAATGCTGGCAATCATAAAATGTGTTTTTAAACTAGGGGCACTTTGAGACCGAAGGGGGTTGACAGTGTCCCTTTAAAATGTCTGGAATGAACCCTGAAGACCTGGATAAAGAAAAAGCAAGTACCCAACAAGCTCCTGGAGCCCTGTCTTTATCCACTGCAGGGTTTACCATCCCAGAGCCACCCATCCAGCTATGGCCACCACAGACTCCTTGGCTTGATGAGTCCTGGGCGAGGCAGCTGGACAGGAACCACAATAGCTTACTGACACAAGTCAGTCTGGAAAGGTTCTGTAAATACTTTCAGGACCAGTAGGAAACAACCCAAATGAATATTTAAATAAGGTGCACAAGCAACGGTGGCATACCTGCTGAAAATATAAAAAATGCATATTCAGAGCCTTTCTCTCAGTGCTTCTCCTCAGCAGTGTAGTGTGCAGTCACTGTTTCTCCCAGAATCCTCTCCTCCAAACAGTCATCCAGTAGATTCAATATCCGATTCTAGAGCATCTGTTCACCAGGGCTCTGTGAATACTTTTTTCCAAATATTCAGTATTTGGCAGCCAAATATTTGGGTATTCAGGTGTAACCCCTAGGTGGCACGATTTCTAGAGTTACTACCCCTGGCAACTACCTAGGGTGTAGGTTGAGGGGCCTGGGTTCCCGAGATTACATTAAAGCAGGTTCTTCTTGGATATTACCATTTGTGCAGTGCCTCCACCTAGAGTTTAGCTTTAAGTGGGCTAGCTTTCACCTGGTACAACCCCCTGGGATGTCGTACCACCCACTCTACCCAGTAGCCACCCCCACCCATGGCTTGATAGACATTTCCCCACATTTCAAACATTTTACTAGTTAATGAGTCTCTATAATGATATGCTTATTATACCATTAGTTGCAAACAACAATAACAACAATTTATTTACAGGGGGGAACAGGGCTTAAGAATGGAATTGGAGGCGGCATGGCGAAGAAGTTTAAGGCTCTGAGCTGCAAATCTGGAGACCTGGGTTGAATCCCACAGCCCCCACTTGCATACTGTGTGACCCTGAGCAGGTCACTTAACTTTCTCGTGCTCCCAGGTTGCATCTGCAAACAAGCTTTCAGCTTAGTGTGTCTCATCTGGTAAAATAATTGGTTAAAAAAAAAATGGAGAAACAAAGGAGTAGATGCTATGCAAGCAATATAAGTATTTAAAATATTTGTATTTGGTTTGGATGCTAGTGAAAACCCTCCAGCTGGGTGGATACCTGTTGTGCAATCAGAAAACGATATACTATGCCAGCACAAATAATCAGAGCTCTGACTATCTATGCTGCCTAAAATCAGATGGAACACATACCATTTTGCCCACACTGGTAACAGTCCCACAAAATTTAGTATGAGACCCTGCAATCCAGCACAGTTAAACCTGGGTATCCAGTACTTGAAAGTTCTTGCATGTTGTAGGCCTGTTAAATGGTGCAGCTGTACATTAGCCAACTTGATTAACAAAATTAAAACCTGAAACTTGACTTTAAACAACAGATGCTTGAACTATTTACATTCTCTTTGGGGTGTGCAGGGGTTGCCCTGCATGTTGCAAGCTAAGCAAAAGACGGATGCAACCAGGCAATTACATTAGTTGTATTCTAATCTGTATTCCTGATAATCCAACACATTTATATGTTTGGTACATTTATATCTCAGACACATCTGGTACAATAAGTGGAGGGATAGCGCCTTCAACCAGGGTTCAGGATGGCCTCCCGGGTCCGTTTGCATAAGAACAGTCATTTCCAGGTTACAGTAGTCAAATTCAACAGACTTCGGGTCTCAGTCCTATTTGCAGTAGTTGGCTGTACAGTAAATTGCAGCTCCACTGGACATCTTGACCGGACAATTCAGAAAACACATATCTGCACATTTATACGATACTCTGGGCTCACTTGAGTCTGCCAGAATAGTCAGGTCCACCGGCGTTGGAAAAGACAGGCATAGCAGATACAAGATGCAGACAAATTAAACAACATGAATCAGTAATAGTCCATGATGGTGGGTCCACCTGCACTGAGTTAAGTTTAGGCACAGCAGGATGCAGAGTACAGACCAAAGAACAATATACTGAAACAGTCTCTGGGAATTACAAGCCCCAAGAAGCAAATGTATTTTTTTCTTGCACGGGGGGGGGCAGTACAACAGTACTCACTCATGCTTCTCACAATAGAATCTCCACAATAAAGGCTCCTGATATCTTCAGTCCTCTCAAAACTGAGGCAGAATCAGCTCTCTCACAGCTGGCTTGATGTCATCTGGTTGCAGGTCCATGTCTTTCCCCAAAGTGGGAGGGCTTGCACCTGGAGCACATTCTGGCAACCTCCAGGCTAGCAGGTACTACAATAACTAAATTACTTAAACTTAAACTACAAGAAAACCCCCTCCTGGGTGGAGTGGCTTAGCTGGATCACCAGGCCCAGTTGCATGTCTGGGAGCCTGAGCCCCTGAAATTTCCATTTTGTACACAATCTCCAACAGTTGCACCCCCCCAGTTAAAAAATGTACATATCCTTTCCAAATGGCACCCACTTCCAAACAAGTCAGATTGTTGTCAGATGGCTCCTCTACTCTGTAAAGAGGTTATACATATATTGGACACTCCTCAGTGGCCTACACTAACCCAAATACTACAGATTAGAATGATAATATTAACAGAGTGGCTTATGGTTTGCAACAGGCACTCAACAAAACTGTACACAAATGTGTACAGTGAGTATGCCTGTCTACACCCTTGTGTGGGGCTCCTGCTCAAATCTCAAAATCTGCTGGAAAACACTGCCTTTTATGAGGTTCTCCTGAGGCTCCTGATTGGTCCAAGCTATTAGATGCTTGGCCTCCAACTGGCTGGAGGGCTTGTCAATCAAGAAAATGAATTATGCATGAACCTCACTCGATGCACACTTGGATTGCTGTTTTTGGCACCTGACATAGGTCCCTGCAGTTCCTCCAAGAGCACTTGAAGGTTTCCCATGAGCTATAGCCATTGTCCCACAAGTCCTGGCTTTACAATCCTGGCTTTCTAATTGCCATGGCTGCTTGTAATGGCTTCCAAAATACACAGTCCCTGAAGCAGAAATAATACCGTCCCAAATAAAGTCCTGTTGCAGCCAGAATAAATTAAATATTTGCCCAATTGCCTCACAGTTTAGTAGTTCTGGGTGTCTGCTCGCTGTCACTGCACAGATTTAAAATTTTTCTCAGTCAGTTTGCCTGTCACTGCTGCCAATATTTAAGGATGCCTTGGAGTAGGCAGACTATCTCTCTGAGTCCCAACATATTACTGGTACAGCCAGGATTAAAGCATTTATTTATGCAAAATACTTTTCCCCCTTCTAAGCACTTGTTCCCAACATGCAGACAGTTACATTTATTTATTTACATTTTCTTGCCCTCCTTTCATTGTCCACAGCCAGAAACAAACCTTTCCTGAGGACAGACAACCCTCATGAATATTAATGTGATTGGGGCTCTCTGCTCATTAATATTCATGATCCCTGATACTGGACACCTCGTGGGTATCTTAAATTATTTAAGTAAATGGGTTCTCATGGCCCTTGCTGAGGTCACTGTTCTCCAGAGACATGAAGAGGGGCACCTGGACCTGGATAACATCTCCCCATTGACCGTAAATACTGCAGTTAGGAGAGCAAAGGCATTATGATGCGTGCGCGATCCCACTGGCACCAGAGTGCTAAAGCAAGCAGCGGGGAATCCCAGCTGGTTTCTCAAGCTCAAATGGGCTGAATTTACACATGGGGCTGTGGCACAGGACACCAGGACATAGAAAGACTCAGGCCAGAAATGTGGGGACCTAAAAAAAATAGCAGCCACTCTGTAGGGGCCAGAGAGGTGGAGAGCAAACAGGAACTATTGGACTAAAGGTAAGCCCTTCATTTGGAAGGAAGGTCACAGTGGAAATTATTGAGTTCTTTTGGGAAAAACACAGCCCTCTCCCTTTTCTTTTAGGACAAGCAGTGAGAAAATGTGACCTCCATCCCCCCACCCTCTGTCAAAATCACAGTCCCACTCTCCTCCCTCTCTCCTCCCATCAGCACCCACCAGTTGTTTTTTTAAATACTTTTAAAAGTAGATCCCCTGATGGGTGACCAGCTCAACCCAGCTACCTTCATGATCAGCCACTGTCTTACTGAAAAGCGCTATCTGAGGTAAAAAAAAAATGTAATGATACCCCCACACACACACACACACAAACAGCAGCACCTGAGCCTGGCACCCACCCACCAGAACCCAGTTCTCTCAAAAAGTAACAAAATGACCGGCACAGCCCTTCCTCCTCCATGGCTGGCCATCTTGTGCTCACTACAGTAAAAGCAGCTGATTATGTGATGAGCTGGTTTTACTATACCGAGCGCGTGAGTGCTTTCATTCATGAGACAGTAGTGAGCCATGGAGGATGGGTGGTTGTGCCGGTTACCTTCTTCTTCCTGGGAGAACTGTGAGCTGGTGGGTGAGTGCCAGTGCTGGGTGCTGCTCTGTGTGTGTGTGTGTGTGTGGCATCATTGATACTTTTCTTTAGTGCAGATAGTGCTTTACATTAAGACTGTGACCCGTTGTGGAGGCGGGCAAATTTAGCCATTCACCCATCTGGGTATCTAGTTTGAAAAGTATTGAAAAAAAAACTTGTGGGTGCTGGGGGAGGAGGGGGAACTGTGCTTTTTACAGGGGGTTGGGGTGGGGCTTGCATTAAGACAACAGGGAGGGTGCTGTTTCTTATTTCTTTTTATTTCCCCAACAGCTGAATAATTTCCCTGAATATGAATAGGTCCCTATTCTGGGATTGCTGCTGACTACTTAGAAGCCCTACTAGTTGTGGTATTCAGGAAATTATATTTGGCCACTGCACGGCCATACTGTTCACCATTAAATTATATAATACTTTATTGTATACTTTTGCATTACTGTCCAAGGTTGTTCTTAAAAAGAGGCAATTAACCATCTAGTGCACGGCCTTAGTAACCAAAATGTATGGATGAGGAGTAAACCTCTTTAGCAAAGAACATAATATTTGCTGAAGTAGCTGATGTGGACACCCCTTCCAATGTAATTCTTGTATTATCATTTTTTTTAAAAGGTCATCACCCTTTACAACCTTCCATTTTTTTAACTCTGTTTGTCCCCCACAGGTCTCTGCAGTTTTCGGCCACCCTACTGGTCTCAGGGTTGTTCGGGAACTTGGCAGCACTATGCGCATCCCAGTGGAACTCCCCAGCTGGCGTGGAGGCTTCACTGAGCAGAGACCCCCACTTATCCTACATTTTTCTTTCTCCTAACCCCAGAGTCCTGGGTGCATGGAGGCCCACACGAGCACCACAGCTTCAGTCAACAGCTCCTTCCGCCTCCCCTGGTCTTGTGTCTGGGATCTCGGAAGCAGCACTGCCTCCCAGCCTCCACTGGGGAGCAGCCAAGCACCAAGAGACCCATCAGTTCTTCCTGAGGTGGTAAGCTTGCCAGCTGGCAGCTACTAGCTGTCCCCCCCCACTGACCCCCGATGACCTGGGTTAGTTCCCAAACCCAGGTCACTGGTGTGGCATGAGATGTAGCATCCAGCATCTCATCCCTCAGCACCAACGGGTCAGCCCTACAGCCTTCCCTTAAATGAGAAAATATAATGTTTACAAACACAGTTGCAGCCAAAGCCATGGTGAGATATTTCCTGAAACTTCTGTTATGTCTTTAGAAAAATTCCTTCCTGCCTGAAGTACTGCTTTTAGGCCACAAGAGAGCATCTCTTTAGAAGTTTGTGAACTATCTGGTAATATCTGACAGTGTATATAGCTGCAACTGCATATTAAGCTGATACAGGCTTTAATAGGTGTACTATTTCTATACTTTTGAATAACTATTACAATATTATGATCACAATGGTACTTCCTTGGAAATTCTGAAGACCTTGGTTATCTTATAACTGAGGGTTGAATGGCCTACTGATGGAGGAGATATGACTGGAGAAGTTGAAGTTCTAACTATAGTTCCTCACCTCCTGTGACATTTCATTCCATATGGCACTTTCATTGAGCTTGAACCTTTGACCCAGTGGAGCACTGTAGTTAAAGATACCAATGTTGACATACTGGAGGCTACCATCAGTTGATAACTGCCAGTTGATGATATCAAATACAGCTGGTGGGTCCCCATTCACATCAAAAAAGATATATTCATCAGATGGTGTTTTAAATTGTACATTCTTCACATAATGGAACACCTGAGAAAAGAGTAAAACACTAGCTGTGTACTACAGGTATTTGTGAGGAGGCAGTGAAGTATGACTATAAACTTTGATGAGGTTTATTATTGTTGTGCATTTTGGAAAGAATAACACTAAGGCACATAATAGGATGAATAACAAAATCATACAGGAATAAGAAAATAAGACGGACCTAGGTATTAACATAAATGATATAGTAAATTTTGACCACCGTGTGGATACAGTACATAAGACTGTAATATGATAACTGGGAATATTTGGAAACATTTAATAAGTAGACACAAAGAAGTTCTTATGGCATTGTATAAATTGTTGATGCATCCCAACGTAAAAATTGGAATATAGTTTTGGTTCTCATACAATAACTGGTGGAGAATCAGAACTGAGAGGGTCCAGGGAAGGTTCAACAAGATGATGACAGGAGTGGAGGGATAAAACTACGAGCAAAGAATGGAATACATGGGACTATTTACTGTGGAATGTAGGAGGGCTGCGGTGTTGTAATCCTAATTTATGAATCTGTGAAGAATGCTAGAACTATAGAAACATGGAATTTGTTGGCAGAAAAGGACTACTTGAGCCTGGCCTGCTGAGCAGCATAGAACTACCACTCATGACATTTTTGACCTGGGTTTCAGAGCAAGCCTGGATCTTCAGATGGCTAGCCATGGAGAAGATGGTGGAACATCCAAGGGACATTCAGCTCCACTGGGGAGGGAGGGAGGGTATGACCTCCACTGCAACACCACTACCAGGGTTTCCACAGGTGGAGGTGTAACTAGAGTCATGGATCTCGGGAAGAGACATCGATGGCATGGCACTTTGGCATCAGCAAGGGGTCAATGGGAGGAATAGAAAAACTAAAAAAAATTCCTTTATTATGCAGGATGCTGACTGTGACCCATTGCAGGTTCTGCATGGCTGACTAGACTGTCCACCTCACTCACCAAAGTTTCAACACTGCTGGGGGTTTATGGGGTCAGGGCTCCAGCAGTTCTTCCCACAAGGGGCTCTCTGTGGTGCAACATGCAAAGCAAATGTAAATCCTGGGGATGGCAGGTGACAGTACTGGGTAAATGGTTGGACTGATATGGGCCAGTTTAGTAAAGGGTGAAAAGGAATATAAAATTCTCAGATGGTCCTTGCCTAGTCTGCCTCCAGAGATCCTAACAGGATTCCAGTGACCCTCCGTCCTCCCTGCCTATTCACTAATATTACCTTATGTCTATCCCTCGCATGCTTTAAGCCCCCTACTGTCTTCACCACCACTACCTCTGCTGGTAGTCTAGTCCAGGTGTCTAACATTCTTTCACCGAAGTAGTATTTCCTCACACCCCTCTTTAACTCCCCCCTCAAACTTCATTGCATGCCCTCTGGTCCTGGTGCTCTTTCTCCTTTGAAAGAGACTTCCTCCTGCCTCCTGTTCACCTCATGAGATACTTGTGTTTCTCTGTGTCCCCTCTTGCTCTTATCTCTTTTAAGGTGTACATATTGAGATCCATCAGTCTCTCCTCTTAGGGCTTCTCATGCAACTTCAGCACCATTTCAGGGTGTACATATTGAGACACCCAAGTATTTCCTGTTTGGGCTTCTCATGCAACCCCAACACCATTTTATTTGCCCTCCTTTGACTGCCTCCATCCTGACTATGTCCATTCTGAGGTGCAGCCTCCTGAACTGGACACTGTACTTCAGATGGGAGGGGGTGTGGCCTGGCTACTTGCAATGGAGGATGTAAGTTAATAGGGCTCCTGCTGGCATCTAAGTATTTCATCAGAAATGTTATTCTTCTCGATTTTACTAACTGGCAAAACTGAAGTTAAATATAGCTTCTTCCAAATCAACAAACAAACAAGATATGCTAACTTTTGAGCCCCAGGAAAGACTAGGTAGTGGAAGGATTGAGGGCTGCACCAGATCACAATCAGCATCTGCAGAGACTGGCCCTGGCAGAGAGAACTTCGATCCCATGATTGTAACACTATCAGAAATGACAACAAACCTCCAGCAAGAGGATAAGCCAGGTTTACAAATATTATTGCACAGATTTCACATTTACAGATTGTAGTTACTGGCCTGGCAGAGACATTGATTGCACACACTGTGCGCTTAGATGAACAGGAAAAAAGAATCGGTGAGCTTGAGGATATGGTGGTGGATCTTTTATGGAACAAATATGTTCAGAAAGAACAAATTGAAAGTCTTCTTGGTAAGGCAGAGGACCAAGAGAACAGGGCTTGGTGATACAGTATTCAGGTAATTGGACTACCAGAAGAATTAGAGGACAGAAAAGGTGGTCAGGAAGTGCAGAGGTGGACGACTGAGAAGCTGGGAATGGAGGCAGCGGTGGTTGATAATGAGATCCAAAGAGTACACTGCACAGGACCTGCCCACAAGCTGGGAGAGAGACCCAGACATTATATTACAAAATATTTAAGGTTCCTGGGAAAGGAGAAGGTACTGAGAGCTGCCAGAGCTCAGTGACCTATACTGGTGGAAAGAGGGCATGTGTTAATCTTCCAGGACTACTCTAGGGGTGTTCAATTAAAACACCACAAATCTGCTATGATAATGGTGGTTCTGTATCGTTGTGGCTGGGATTTTGCTCTGTTAGTCCAGCAAAGATGGAGACCATGAAACCAGGTTGCCAGTTACTAAACTACAAGATGCAAAACATTATGTAAACACAGTCAAGGCAGTGGTGGAAGGAGGAACACAATCTAGAGAAAGAGCTGTGGCAACTGCTTGAATGGCAGAGGCATAACCAGCTAGTTCAGCTCTACTTGGAAGTGTTCCAGGATGGCAGATCATAGTCTAAATTGATGAGGCACTTCAAGGTTTAGTCAGAGTTTATAAATGCAGTATGTTCCCTTCACTGGTAAGAATACTCTTGCAACTATTATAGATTATAGACCCTGAGCAAGTCACTTAACCTCCTTGTGCTCCCAGGTCACTCCTGTAAAAAAGCGTTCAGCTTAGTGTGCTATACCTGGTTAAACAACTAAATAAATAAATGTTCAAGTTCAAGTTTATTGCAGGAAAACTCCATTGAGCAAGCTCATTCACAAGGAGGTCCTGTGACATAAACACTTAAAGTACAAACACAGATAGGTAATAACAGTATATACATGAAATGCACGTTACATGATACAGGCTGGATATACATACAAGGGTACCACATAGGGTGACCGCAGGTGGTAAACATTGATATGAGACAGGGAAGCAACTTACAGGTTGCATACTGATAAATGAAACATGATGACTGGTGTGTGCAATACATATACAGTATTTTGGCAGCTAGAACAAACAACAGTCTACAACTGATATGGGGGGGAGGAGCGATTTGATAGAGTAGCAGTGGAGCATAAGCAAAGATAAAGCCTGGAGTAGAAGGGGAAGGGAAAGCAGTTAATATGACAAATCAATTATACCTTACCAGTGGATAAAGATGTAAACCAGATGATTTATTAGTTAAGGAGGTAAAGTAATGAGTGCTTTGAATATTGACATCAAAACTGGTAGTTCTGAAATGGCCACAGCTACATGGCATTAGTAGTAGTAGTAATCATTTTTATTCATAAAATATATAAAAAGGTAGGTGGTACAGTGCTCCATTGAGCGGTGGCTCATTTCCAAGGAGGTCCTATTTTGGCATAAGATGTGATAAGGTGCCTAGGCTTTGTGGGCATATACCAGTTGTCTTGCTGCTTTGGTGCATAAGGTAGACTTTACAGCCTCTGAAACAGACTAAGCAGGTCCCGGCAAATCAGAATAAAAGCTTTGGATTAGCTCCCTCCCATAGTTGATGTCAATGCAACCTACACAAATTGGGTTGCTGTGGCAATCTAATGCCGAAATAAAAGGTCTACAAGTTTACACCCCGTATAATAACAAAACCAAAAACTTTTATCCACAGCACCAATACAGTTAAATAATGTGATTGTGGATTATCATTTTTCAGGTTTACAAAGCCAGACAGACTATCAACCAATTAACATCTTTTCTGTATGGTACATTCACAGTCAGATGCGATACAAATTATGGAGGAGCCATCAGCATATAGAGCATGGGTTGGAAGACTGCCTCTCTCATTCTCAGCACCTCACTGCTTCATCCAATTACTGCACTGTTGGCTGTGAGTTTGGACAGCTTCCGAAATTGACTAAGTGGGTTACGACTAATCAGAATACATGTTGTGGGATAGCTCCCTCCTATAGCTGCTGTCAATTAAACCTGAACAAAATGGGTTACTATAGCAGCTTAAACCAAATTGAAATGTTCTCCAACAGTGTGAAGCTTGTATAACAAACAAATCAACACATCAGCAGTAGCATCACAGTTAAAGAGTGTTTGTGAATTACAGTTTTACAATACTACAAATCCAGACCGACTATCATCCACTCAATGTTTTTTGTTCTATTTAGCATCCACAATCAGGAACATGATGATTGGAAGAGGAGCAGTCAGCAAAGAGAGTATTGGGTGGAATACCATTACCTTCATTTTATATGGCCCCCATGCTTTTTTCAATCATTATAAAGTTAGCCTGTGATGAGAGCCTATACCTTCTTCTAAGCTAAAGTCCTCAGTCTCTATGTTCCATTGAGAAGCAGCTCTTCCAGAGAGGTTCTCATGCTTGACTCCCACTACTGTGCTACCTCCTCGACCTTAGCTTGGGCTGGGGGTATCAGTGATAGGGTAATATGTTATTAAGCTGCTGTCTACATATGTAACTAGGGATCATTAATTTCCCCTCGCCTTCTGTAGCAGTCAGAGATATACCTAGTTACTGCACAAGAGTTTGGATGAACTATTTTTAATAATCCCCTGACAAGGGTGTGATCCACGGCTGCTTTACCTCTGAACATAAGATCACAGGACCAAACTGCTTTAGCCACATCCAGTCACTGGGCATGCTTTTCCTTTGCCATCTTAAACCTTGTTACCACAATTACTCAACTCTGTGGTCAGATTAGATGGTACACACCTCTGGTAAATGGTTATGCTCCCACCAGTCGCCAACCTCCATGGTAAACACGCTTGAGCTCAACAAGTACTTGCAGTACCGATGAAAGTGATAGGGAACTGTTCCTAGTGGACAGTAGGGCAAGGGGACTAGGGATCATGATTGACTTTAAAATTAGTTAATTCAGTTCTCCTAACACCCATAAATCTTCAGATCAGGCCCCCAGACTCTCTGTGATTGACAGGAATGGGTAAATGTTTCAGGTGTACACCCGTTGTCAACATAATGGGTGACCTTGTGAAAATAACTAATAACCAATCAAAAGTCTGACCACTAGATTATATGTTTTTTGTCTTTCCCTTTAAGTGGAAAAAACTCTGGTACAACAATTAAAAGAGCGCAGTGCGAACTGTCCTAGATGTGAAGTGTCAGTAACAGGGGCTGAGTATTTTTGATCAGGTGAGATTTCTTACGTGTTGGCTGGGTCCTGGCCCAGGGAGGAAGGAGAGGCGGGGGGAATGTTTTTTAGAAGAGAGTGTTGACATTTGCTTCCATGTTAAGATTAGAAGGTTGGATGACTGTACCTTGTTACATAGTTCTGCATTACCAGGTGAAATGCTCTTCACCCAGGCTGCTACAAAATTGGGGAGGACACAGGGAAAACGTAGTGCAGCTAGGCAATAGGGCAGCTTCAGCCACTATATTTTACCCAGAAGGCTGAGTGATCTCTTGTGTGAGTGACTCTAATGCTTGAGTGCCACAATGCAGGAGTGTGGTGTCTGAATCGGAGGACGGCAGACTGCAGGCCAAGCTGAGTAGGGTATACAAAATCCCAGGAGTCAGGGGCACCATAAGATACTGAAGGGAAGCGACTGTTAGCAGACGAAGGGTCCCAAAGTTGTGACTAAACCAGGGTGGGAGATTAACATAAATGGATAGAAGTGGGAGTGAAGAAGGTCAAGAGTGTGGGAAATGGGTAGCAGTGGCAGGCCGGAAGGAGAGCCAGGAAGGGTGGTAAGCTGCAATGGGTGTGGGGCGGCCATCACCTTGGGGATTGCTTGGATGGTAGGGGACTGTATGGTGTATAAACAGCTGGGGCAACTTAGGGAAGAGACAGCAACAATCCCCGTTCCACTGAGATTACTGTGCCAGGAAAGCAAAAGGTCCAACTTGAAAAAACAAACCCAGCACCAGTATTCCAGGTGAATTAAAAGGCTTTATTCAAAAATTAGCCAAAGTGCCATTCAGCACAGTGACCTAGAATCCTTCTACCGGTTTTACTCAGAATAGCATCATCAGGAGGATCTGACCTTGTCACATACAACATCACTTAAATGTACACAGGTACATTCACATACCATGATCAAAAATGTATAATTTAAAAAGCAGCAGGGCACCTATTAAAGCAATTCCAGTGCAGGCTATGGTAACCTGATATCTATGCAATTCATCAGATGGTACAAATAAGTGTATAAAGAGCTATCACGCACATTAATAAATAAATACAAAATATGTAAATGCCAAAGCTGATATATACATTATGACAGTTTAAAAAAAATTATCAGTTTAAAAACAACTTTATAAAGTTACTGTTCCAACAGTGTTGCAAGTGGCTGCAGCGGGAGGTACTTGCATCAGCATATTTTGATTGTGTTTCACTGAGCTGAATGGCACTTTGGCTAATTTTTGAATAAAAGCCTTTTAATTCCCCTGGAATACAGGTGCTGGATTTGTTTTGTCAACTAAGGGAATAAGTTGATGGGCTGAGGTGGGAGCTAAGTAGGTGTGGAGGTTGGAGCACGGGAGAACAGCAGGGGCCAAGGGAAAGAAGGGCCTACACAGGAGATGCAAAAGGCAAACAAGGGGATTACAAGATGAGATGGTTTGGATGGCAAACCGCACTACCACTAAGGAGCACTAGAGACATGAGGCTGATAGTTGAGGAAGGTCAAGATAAGGGGAAGGAGCAGAAAGGGAGCAGAGCATAGTTTGAAGTCACAGGGAGGAGGGAGGGAGGAATGGAGAAGCTTGAGATAAAGGAAGGGAGGATAAGAACAGGTTTTTGGTGCTACAGTAGCACACCTGGACCAGTATTGGGGGGAAGGCCAGTTGAAGGAGTAGCAGGGGAACAAGATAGTAGTGTTGGAGGGGGAGTTAGTATAAAGGCTAGATGCATGGTCAACTCAGGCAAGGGTAACTGTGGTAGTGTAGGAGAGGTGGCAGAAGGGGAGCTGGAAGACTCGGGAAAGTGTGGGGAGACAAGGACAGGGTACAGAAAAGAGGGGGGCATCTAGTCGGAATACAAGTACTATGAGGTAGAGGAGAGGGTTAATTGTAGAGAAAAGGAAAAGATCAGGGGAGGCACTAGTGGCTGGAGGTAGAGGAGGACTAATACAGAACAGAATGGGTCTGAATTAGGAAAGGGGGATGCAGATGGGGAATGGTAGGGGCAAGGATACAGCTAACAATGGTAGCAGCAGGGGGAGCAAAGGGTATCTAGAGCAGTGGTACAACAGGGATCTACTGAGACAGAAGGGATCTCAGGGATGAAATCAGGGGGAGGGGACCAAGAGTGTGTGCAGAGAAATGGGCTGCACCAGGGAGGTGAGCAGGATAAAGAGACAAGAGTCACCATCCTGGGGGATTCAATATTAAAAGGTGTAAAATGGAGGGGGAGATGAGCCAGGAAGAGTTGCATATGGGTGGAGTGTATGCCAGGCATGACAGTGGGAAAAGTGAGGCAGCATGTTAAGAAGTATGTGGGGAGAGGTGGGATAAACCTCATATCTTGGTGCACCTGAGTACTAATGATCTGGAAGGAAGTAGGTTGGAAGAAATGCAGGGGAGATTCAAGGAAGTAGGAAGCTTATTCAGCAGGGAGGGGATGACAGTGGCATTCTCCAAGATTCTCCCAGACCCAAGGGCTAGCACAGCCAGGAAACTAAGAAACTCAGAGTTCAATAAATGACTGGGACATGGCTTAAGGGAATGGGATAAGGACTGGTGGTGGGATAGGGCAGCACATGGGAGAACCAAGATCTTTATACACTGGATAGACTGCACCTGAGTAGGGAAGGCTCAGGGGTCCTAAAGAAAAAGCTGGGGGAGTCAACTGCAGAAAAGTATCATTTAAACTAGGTGAGGAGGTGGGCAGCAAACACTGCCAACAGCAAAGGACACCACCAGGCTCCCCCCATAGACAGGGCACTGACACAATATCAGCCCAGACATGGATGCAGAACAGAAATGGAACATCATAAAGAGGGGTGTAGTAGAGGCCACTAGCTATTGTATCAAATGCCAAAGCAAGAAGGCCAGGAACAAGATACCTAGCTGGGTGCATGGAGAGATAGTGGAAAGGGTGAGGGAAAAGAAAGTGACCATTAGAAAGTATGCAAGACCCTGCTGGGGAGAACATAGGGAGGACTATGTGAAGAAATCCATAGAGGTGAACAAAGTAGTGAGGGCAGTCAAGGCTTCAAATGAACTAAGGCTGGTGCAGGGGATTAGGAATGGAAAAAAAAGATTTCTTTAGGTGTATAGGAGAGAGGAAGAATTTCAAGGACTGTATTGTAAGGATTAGGAAGAAGGGAGGGTGGGTTGAGCAGGGGGCAGAGCAAGTGGATGTACCAAATAAGTACTTCTGCTCAGTATTTACCAGGGAGTGGGATGGGACTATACTCACAGGAAGGGTGGGGAGGGGCAGGTTGAGAGAAAGTGATGGACAAGGACATCCTAATCGAAAGGATGTTGGAGCATCTAAGGTCCCGAAGGTTGGATAAGGCACTTGGTCCAGACTGAGTGCATCCTAGTATACTCAGGGAATTGGCAGGGATCCTGGTGGGATTACTGGCAGATTTATTCAACACTTCCCTGAATACTGAATGCATGCCAGGGATTGGAGGTTGGCACATGTGGTGCCAATCCATAAGAGTGGGCTCAAATATGAACCTGAGAACTACAGACAACTGAGCCTTAATGCCATTAAGGAGAAGCTAATGGAGACTATCCTTAAGAGAAGGCTGGTGAGTTTCTTGGAGGACAATGACTTACAGGATGACAGGCAGCATGGGTTTGTGTCTGGGAGATCACATTGGTTCAACCATGTTGACTTTTTTTGACTGGGTGACAAGATCAATGGATAGGGGCTTTGCAGTTTATGTCCTTTACCTGGACTTCAGTAAGGCATTTGACTCAATGCCCCATGGAATGCTGACCAGCAAGTTAATTAGCCTGGGAGCAGGGAGGAAGCTGTCCAGGTGGATCAAGAGTCAGTTGGAGGGCAAGCGGCAGAGGGTGGTAGCTGTGGGAAAGCTCTTGGTACCCAGGACAATAACCAGTGGGGTCCCACAGGGTCAGTGCTCGTATCGGTACTATTTAACATATTCATAGCAGGCATATCAAACTGGATAAGGAGCAACATGAACTCTATGCAGATGACATTAAGATTTATGCAGAGGTGGATACTGGGGGGGGGGGTAAGCACTGCAAGATGATTTGGCAACACCTGAGTGCTATTCAGCCACATGGCAGCTGGAGTTCAATGCCCAAAAATGCAAGGTCTTGCACTTACGGGCAAAATACCCAATGAATATCTACTGGTTGGGGAAGTACAGTTAGCCACTTCAGAGGGGGAGAAAGATCTGGCAGTGCTGGTGACAGGGAACATGAAACACTTAGCACAGTCAAGGAAGGCAGCAGTGAAGTTTAACAGAATGCTGGGATGCATTGCCAGGGAAATCACCAGGAGGGAGGAAGTCATTTTGCCCCTGTACAGGTCCCTTGTGAGGCCACACTTGGAGTACTGTATGCAGTTTTGTTGCCCCTATTTGAAAAAGGACATCAGCCTACTGGAAGGGGTCAAGCTTCATATGATGAAGATGATCCTGGGGATGGGGGACAAGACATATGAAAAAAGATTGAGGGAGCTCAACATGTACACCCTGGAGGATAGATGGGAAAGAGTGGATAAGATTGAGACATTCAAGTACCTGAAGGGCCTAAACAGAGTTAATTCCAAGGCTTGTTTAAGTTACAAGGCGGGAGGAACACCAGGGGACACAGTCTGAAATTGGAGGGAGGAAGTTTCAGCAGATAGATGAGGAGGCACTGTTTCAGGAGATGATGGTGGCTGGTTGCAATGTGCTGCAAGAAGAATTGGTAACACTACAGACAGTGGGCAGCTTCAGCAGAGGGTGGGACAGAGCCAAGAGTAGGGTAAAAACTGTGGGGAGGGTTCTGTAAGTGAGGTTGGATGAGGGGAGCACTAAGTTAGAAGGGGGTTTGAGGGGGGGCAGCTGCAGTTTAACAGACAGTGTGCTGAACACTCGAGCAGACTAGATAAACGAAATAGCCTTAAGCAGCCAGCAAATTGACATGTTCATATGTTCGTATGAAAGATGGGTGTTGCCACAGCGGGAGACTTGATGTATCAAGACAGGCTGAAGTTTGTTCTTGAATTACAGAAGCAGTTCAAAATACCTTCTGGGGATCTGCCTGCCTACCTAAAAATCAGAGAATACTTAAACAACTCAGATCTTACAATGTCCCCTGTTGAGGATATACTTTATAAGCATCAGCCCCGCCAGTCTCTACTTTCTACAAGTTATTCCTGGGGCCTACCCCTGAACCAGTTATCAAATCCAGAACACCCTGGGAGACTGATCTAGATGTAATGATCTATGGCTCCCTATGGACTGAAATCATTAAACATGTATGTCAGTGCTCTGTTTCCAACAAACTAAGGAGAATGCAATTAAATTATGTTTATCAAACTTATTTAACCCCACGTAGGCTACATAAATACACAATCACGCATGCCCACACAATGCAAAGCATTGCAAATCACCACAGAATGTTATGCTGGTTCAACTTTAAGCAGAACTGCGTGGTGCTGAAAGGCCTCTCACACACTTTGCAAAGGGTGCTAACAGATGACATAGACACGTGTTTCGTCCTACCAGGACTCATCAGTATGCCTCGTCTGTTTGACACCCCAGTGGAACAGACCAGCTACCATAAGACAGTGTGTCTAGGATATGTTGTGGTGAACCCATTAAAATACAAAACTATTTAAAAGACAAAGAACCTCTGTGCACAAACACTGAGGCAAGGGTTCTATTAACTTCCCCATCACTGAGGTGAGGCTCACTTGCCTATAGTTGCTAGACTTTTCTCCCCTGTCACTGTTATGTAGAGGGCACTCATCTATTCTCATCCAGTGCTCTGGAACCACACCCCAATTTCAGTGTGCAGTTGAATAAGACCATCAGCGGAGCAGTCAGCATCACTGAGTTCTTTTTTCCCCCTTGGATGTATCCCCTCCAGTCCCATTGCTTTCTCTGCTGTCAGAGCTGTAAGTCCCTTCAGAACTCATTCCTAAAAAAATGAACTTGGGTCCACCTTCTCCTACCACTTGTTCCTGCTGCTCCTTAGTGATCCATCCTCTCCTCCCACCACTGTGATGACTGAGCAGAAATACCTGTTTATGATGACTGCTTTTTTTTGTTCCCCATTTGCACAGTCCCCCTCTTCCATCCTCCTTATCCCCACTATCCCTCCCCTTGCTTTTTTCGTCTCCCTCATGTCCAGGTACCTGAAGAAGGTCTTATCCCCTTTGCTGCCGCTTTAGCAATCCTTTCCACTGTCTGTGACTTTCTTCGCCTCACAGCCTTACTGGTTCCCTTCTGTTTTAATCAATCAATCAATCAATATTTTATTTATAAAAGGCGCCTTTCTAAAAACCAAGGCCCATTACAGCACTTGATAAAACAGTATTAATAAACAATAAATTAACCACACTAATAAAATATTAAAAATCATTATATGCTTGTTTAAAAAGATATGTTTTAAGTGCTCCCTTAAAAGTTTTGACGGTCGGGCAATCTTGTACCTGACGAGGTAGAGAATTCCACAGGGTCGGGGCCACAAAACTGAATGATCTGGCCCCAGAAGTCTTCAAACGAACCCTGGGAATCTCTAGCAATCCCTCGACAGTGGATTGGAGGGAGCGGGAGGGACAGTAGGGATGAAGGAGATTTTTCAGGTAGCTAGGTCCCTGATCATGTAGGGCCTTATAGGCCAGCAAACTGACCTTGAAGGTGATACACCAGCATATTGGCAGCCAGTGCAGTCCGCGAAGCACAGGCGTTATATGACTGGTCCTAGAAGAACCTGCCAATAGCCTGGCTGCTGCATTCTGCACTAGCTGCAGGTGGTGAATATCAACCCTTGGTAGCCCAAGATACAGGGAATTGCAGAAGTCAAGACTGGAGGTAACGAAAACATGGACCAAAGTAGAAAGATAGTCAGGAGGAACCAGGTGCTTCACCCGGGCAATGTTCCTCAAATGGTAAAAGGAGGCTTTGACAACTGCCAACACTTGTGATTTAAGTGTCAAACAGCTGTCAAAAACAATGCCCAGATTTCGCACCTGATCTGAGGTAGTTAGCTGGACATCCCCAAGCCATAAGCCTGAGGGAGATCCAGCCAACAAACCCGCCTCCCAGCGACCTGGGTCCACGACCAACACCTCGGTTTTTCTTGGATTCAACTGCAGCCAACTCACATTCATCCAGTCCAGGATTTCAACAAGACAGTTATTAAAGACCGAGAAAATGGCATCTTGGCCAGGTACAAAGGACATGTACAGCTGAGGATCATCTGCATAGCAGTGAAAACCCAAACCGTACCATGTAACGATCATTCCCAACGGCAACATGTACACAGCAAACAACATGGGTGCCAAAATGGAGCCCTGTGGTACCCCACAGGATAGGGGGAATGATGTCGAGGAAAAAATCCCAGACACCACCCTCTGAGTCCTACCCTTGAGGAAGGATCGAAACCAACTGAGGGCTGTACCAGACAGTCCACAGATAAACCGCAGGCGTGTCAACAGCACACCGTGGTCCACCGTGTCAAATGCCGCAGAGAGATCAAGAAGGACCAAGACAGAACACGTCCTTCGATCTCTCACTATCAGGAGATCATTAAGTACCCGAACCAGAGCCGTCTCGGTACTATGTCTCTTCTTAAATCCGGACTGGAGAGAATCATAGACATCATGGCTGGTTAAATGATCATCCAACTGCATCGCAACCACCTTCTGAATAACCTTTCCCACAAAGAGTAGGTTAGAGACGAGTCTATAATTAGCCAGACAGTCTGGGTCCAAGGAGGGCTTCTTAAGAAGGGGCTGCACCAAAGCTTTCTTCAGGGGATTTGGAAAAATCTCCCTCTCCAAAGACCTCCAGACTATCTCAGTCAAAACCAGACCAATTTTATCTACACAGCCCACTAGGAGAAGTGTAGGGCCTGGATCCAGACCACAGTTGGTCGGACGCAGTAATCGGATGACCATCACAATGTCATTGATTATGGGAAGGCTGAAGTCGGACCACACAAAACCGGTGTCTGACATCTCCTGTCGACCACCACTACTCCCACTAGAGCGCATCAGATGGACATCAGACCTGATCTTGGCAACCTTATCTGAAAATAATTGAGTAAGCTCCTCACACCATTCTTGAGAAAAAGCTCTTCTGGGCTGAAGACAGACTGGATTGCACAGTCTGTCCACAGTCCAGAAAAGCTGAGCTGGTCTATTCTGAGCAGCAGCAATCTCTCTGGACAGGAATTCTGCCTTCTTATGAGAGATTCCTGATTGATAAACCACATAACGGTCCATCAATCTAAGTCTGTCACAATCCAAGTCCAACCTCCGCCAACATCTCTCTAATCTTCGACCAACTTTCCTCAACTCCCTTAGAGTCTCATCAAACCAAATAGACCTAGGGCAAAGAGTGAGAGGACGTACAAAAACAGGTGCAATGGAATCCAGGGCCCCTGTCACTGCCTTATTATAGGCAAGTACCAAGTCTCCTGGATCCATGCAATCACTCGGAAAACCCGATAGGTCCAGCACTGCCATCAGGCCATCTGGGGAAACACCGCTCAAAGGGGCGGTACTGGACCATCTCCATAGGGGCTGGCCTACTAGGGGTGGCCTCAAAACTAAACCCAATGGAATGATGGTCAGACCATCTGACTGGTTCCACCATCAAATTGGATATCTCCATCCCCAGCAGGAACACCAAGTCCAATGAATGACCACCAATATGGGTCGGGGAGGAAATAATCTGTGTGAAGCTCAGTGAAATCATTAACTGACAGAAGTCTTGTCCAAACTGCAAAAGTTCATCATCGACCCATACATTGAAATCACTCAGAACCAACCATCTGGGGGATCCCAATGTCAGGTCAACTATGAAGTCTGCAACTTCCTGCAGGAAAACATTCCCATCACCTGGTGGATGGTAGACGAGAAGAATCCTGCACCCCACACCCTCGCCCATAATACATTTAAAGGAATTGTTATTACCCACCGGTACTTCTACTAGGCTGAGTTCTGATTTAAAACAGATGGCAACACCCCTGCCTCTACAATCCATCCTAGGGCTGTGAATCACCGAGTACCCGGCTGGAATTGATGAAGCCAAAACCGGGCCAGCATTTTCATCCAGCCAGGTCTCGTTGATGCATGCCAGGTCAGATGTTTCAACAAGATCCGCTATAATAGCAGTCCTGTTTTTAATAGACCTGGTGTTACATAACACTGCCCGAGTCGGATGAGTATCTGAGGATGACCGTGCTACCTGCTGACTACCAGCAGAACCCTCGGGTATGGGAACCAGCCAGGGGGAACCCTTTTCCTGGACCCATTTCATCCCAGGGCGTCTCCTTGTCCCCACTATCCCTATCTGCCCACTCCTTTCCAATCCCTCTCCAGGTCCAGCTCTCGTCCTCCCCCTTTTCCTGGTAATCCCCAGAGCCCTACACCATCTATATACCTCTGGTGACAAGGGAGGACAAAAAAATGGACAGAGGTCCCTGAGGCTGGAAGGGGAATAATACCCGACCGTCTTATTACCATCCCAACACATATTTACTGCACTAACTAAATCAAACAATCTCAAAAGCTAAACACAACTAAACAATGAAAGAAAACCATAAAAAATAAATATAAATATAGAATAACTTAAACTCAAAAATATAAAGTTTATAATGATAGAAATGAAAATATAAAAACAAAACAATTCCTTCCTTCAGCCGCCAAGGGCCCTCTCACAGCTGAGGAGGCCAATAGAGCACAGGTACTCTCTCTACCTGAGCCCGAACAACCTTTACTTTTAAATTAACATTCCAACCCCCGGGCACCCTCACTACCAAGGGGACCATGGAGGCATTCTCACTGCCAATCAGAAATAAAATGAAATTATTTCCTTTGTCTTAAAATCTTAAATGGGACTGTTTAAAAGGAACTAATCTCAATGCAAGTCAATCAGAGGATACAGGAAATCCTGGAAGATGGGTCCAATATAAACACTTGCAGACCAATAATGAGTGAAGACCCCCCACCACACCCCCAAAAGACCCGAAAACCAGACTACCCCACACAGGACCTGCAGCCACAGACACCCAGAGGTCAGACCAAAAGGGCAAACCTCAGGATGCCTTAAGAGTACCCCAAAAGCCTCTAGCTCCCCAGAGGCAAATGAGGCAACTCCTGCTCAGTCCCAGGCAGCGCAGCCTACAATCACCAGGTGCAAAAGGTGGGGTAGGAACCTCCACAAGCCAGTAACTGTGCAAGGCCTGCTTCCCCAAATTTAATGCTGAGCACTGCACATGAAAAGTGTATAGTGAGAAAAATAATAAAATCCAAAAACAGAGGGCAACCGATCAACAAATCGGGTCCCCCCACTTACAAAACTTCAGTGCAATTCAGTCAGTCAGCTTCCTGGCCCATTTAGTCCCTCAGATCTTTAGTAGTTCAGCAGAAAATAGTCTACAAAGTCAAAAATAAATCCACAAATTGAACGACCAGTCAAAGAGGCTTCAAACTCCACAATCAGCATGCAGCAAAATCTACAGAAGATATCAAATCCAGTCAACTGAGCCCGCAGACAACAGTGGATTCCACTCAAGATGGATATCAGCAGCTTCCAAAATGCACCCCACAGGAGCCAAGAGATCCCACTGATGACACCTGCAAGGCTCAGCACAGCCCAGTTCACTCTCTCAATGCATCGACGAAGGCAGGAGGGCACACAACCCTGGACAGCATCAGCGACACTGCCCGCCAGCTCAGCCCACTTCCTTGTTGTGCCGAAGTGCTCGCTCTCCAGACCCTTGTTTCAACACCAGCACCAAAAGGAGCTTGGAACCGTGAACTGGAATGTTCAATCAAGGGCTCGAAGCTATGGAGCTGATTCGTTCAATTGAAAGATTTAGGACGAAAAAAGCACAGTAAAATACACAGTGAATGAATAAATTAAAACACAGGAAGAGCGTAACGAAAAAACGTAAGGAAGCATGAACAAGCACAGACACAAGCTAGACAACCGACAGCACGCCCAGCCCGGCGGCCATCTTGACCTCCATTTTACCTGGCACACCTCACTGCTTTCCTCCCTCTATGTTTTCTTGTAGCTCCTGAGTACCACATTTTGTTTTCCTTGACCACTGGGCCACATCCCTAGAGTACCATAATGGACTCTTTTTTCCATTTGCTATTATTCACTTCCTTCATACAGAGGCAGACTGCCTTATTAATTTGCCCCCCTTTTTTCCCATAATGTCTGTACACCTTCCTGGCAGTCCCCCACCACCACTAGGCAGTTTCTGAGGCATTTTCTATTTTTTTTTTTTTTAAATCTGCCCTCCTGAAGTCTAGGATCCTCGTTCTTTTGTGATTTGACTGTGCTCCTGAACTAATGTTAACCACACTGTGTGATGATCACTTGTACAGTATCCAGGACACTATCATTGCCATGTCTCCAATCTTGTCCCCGTTTGTAAGTACCAGGTCCACCACTGCCTCATACCTACTGGGTATGTTCACTAGCTGTCTGAGAATAGCCCCTTGTATAGCCTTGTTCCTTGCCAAAGCTGTATCTGGAAGGCTCCAATCCACATCTGGCTGATTGAAGTCTCTGACAGGCAACACCTCCTGATGATGATGTCTTCCACAAGTGCCTTATCCAACTCTTCACCGTGTGCTGGAGGTCAATATACAACACAGTACAGATGTAGACCCCAGCTCCTGTCTCCAGGAGGATCAAAAGCACCTCAAGCCTTTCTTGTCTTTTGGGTGCCCCAATATTTTCATAGCCTTGATTACCTCCCCCAAATATAGTTCAACCCCTCTTCCCATCCTCCAATTCCTTTCTCTCTGAAACAGAGAGTTGCCTGGCATGGCCATACCCAGCCATGACTGTCAGTTCACTGTGACTCTGTCTTATCCCCCAAATTCTGGCAAGCCTTATTCATGATGGCTTCCAGGTCCAGAACTGTATTTCCCAGGCTCCTTGCATTGGTGCACATGGCTCTCCATAACCTATCCCCCAGGTCAGCCTCCCTGCTTATATAGAAACATAGCCAATAAATGCAGGAAAAGACCAAAGGTCCCTTTAGTCTGCCCAGAGTTCCCTATATACCCCGGGACCTACTGTCCATTTCAGGTTTTATCTCTCACGGTGCCCCCCCATGCTCCCCTCCTTACAACTGCTAATCTGAGCAATTACCAAACACTGTGTCCTAGCCATGCATGACACCATTTACAGTACTGGCTTCCATTACCAACACTGGCAGACTCTTCCACAATTCCCCTACTCTTTCCATAAAATAGAACTTACTCACATTCCTGTTTAATCACCCCCCAGTTCACCCCCCTAGTTCTCACTCGTGACCTCGACTTCTTGACTCTGTAGTTCTGCTAAAGAGTTCCCATCAATTCGCTTAGCATATCCCCTTCTTCCTTTGCTTACAGTGAATACAAGGAGCACTGTACAAAGAAACATAGACTTTCACAGCAGATAAGGACTGCTTGGCCCACTCAGTCTGCCCATTTCCCTACCTTTTGGATAAGCTGTAAGTCCTATGTAACCAACAGCCTACTGTCTCCTACCCCCTCTAGTATTGCCCTGTCTGTCCCATGCATTCTTGAATTTCCCCACTGTTTTTGACTCCACAGCCCCCTCAGAAAGTCTGTTCTCTTCCTCAAGTTGCCCCTGAGCCATCCACCCTCTATCTTCAAAATGTTCCCTCTTGTTCTTGCACATCACTTTTTCTAAAAGATGCTCCCCTCTTGGACTTTGTTGATTTCCTTGTAATCTTCCCCTGGATTTTTGTTTCCCATGTGCATTACTTTGCACTTCTTTGCATTGAATCTAAGCTGCCATACTTTTGCCTATTCCTCCAACCTTACCTAGCCCCTTCTTATCCTTTCCACCCCCCCTTGTGGATATCAACCCTGTAGCAGATCTTTGTGTTGTCTGCAAAGAGGCACACTTTCTTTCCAGCCCTCTGCAATGTCACTTATAAAGACATTAAACTGGATCTGTCCCAGTCCTGAACCCTGCAGTATCCCACTAGTAACCTCCTTCTTTGGAGTGGACTCTGTTTGCTAGTACCCTCTGTGTCCTGTTGTCCAGCCAATTTTTTACCCATGCTGTTACCCTGGGACCCACTCCCAGGCTGCCTAACATGCTTATTAATCTTTTGTGTGGGACTGTGTCAAATGCCATGCTAATGTCTAGGTAGGTGTCCACAGCCCCTCCCTGGTCTACTACTTTGGTCACCCAGTCAAAGAAATCTATTACATTCATCTGACATGACCTTCTCACTGTGAATCCATGCTACCTTGGGTCCTGTGCCCTGCTGACCTCTGGATACCCAACAATTCTTTCTTTCAGAAGTGATTCCACCATTTTCCCTACCACTGAGATCAAACTGATAGGTCTGTAGTTTCGAGCATCTGCCTTGCTCCCACTTTTGTGAAGGGGATCTACAGTCACCCTCCTCCAGTCCTCTGGTACCACCTCATCCTCCCATGACTTGCTTATGTTCAGTGCCTTCAGACGATCTTCATATGATCTGCACTCTTGGCTCTGGATCATCTTGGTCACCCTGCATTGCACCATCTCCAGACTGTCCCTCTCCTTCCTTAGGTGAGGACCACAGAACCAAGCACAGCATTTCAGGAATGGCCTCACCAGCGACCCATATAGAGGCAGTAGTACACTCTTTTTCCTGCTGTCAGTTCCCCTTTGGATACACGGCAGCATCCCATTAGCTTTACTACTGTTGTTGCCCATGGGTTATGCCACCTATTGCCCCACATACAACTTACACTGTATTCCTTCTCTGTTATACTGTGATACTGCTAATTTGCTCTAACATCTAGATTTAGGCAACAGACATATATGCATGAGTGCCAGCAATGTGCTTTGCTGCTAATGTATGCTAATGTTTACATCCTTTATAGGCTTATACCATGCATGATTATTATACCTCACTATAATGCATTATATTTGTCTTTTACATATATTCCATATATAATCTACATAATCGCTGATAAGATGACTCTTAGGGATTATCAGTGATTGCTTTACATACTATATATTCTCATATAATCATATGTAGTAGTGGCCTGTCAGCAATTCCTTTGTCTAAGATGACAATGAGAAATAATTTGTTTTGTCTTACACATAGGCAAGTAATGCCACATGTAGTCTGGGCCTGTTAGCATTTTTTTGTCCAAGTTTCACGCTGACAGGTGCATATTCTTTTCTTATATGAAACTCATTAGTAATTCTGTCTTCTAAGTCATTATTCAGTGGGGAATGCCTTATACAATCTTGTTTATAGTATAGCACTAATACATAATGTTTCTCATATCCATAATTATGAGGTAATCTCTGTTGCTATAATGTTATCTGTTGTATATAATTTTGTGTAACCCAAATTCTCATGAAGATCTAGGAAATTCTGGAGATTATGTACATTCTTCAGGAGAGTGGTGAGAAACCCATCTCCCTTGTGATTTTCTCTGTCACATGCTTGGCATAAGTATTGTAATAAACTATTATTATTACTCCTGCTTGTGTACAAGTGTTTCTTTGGCTGACACTGTAGACATACAAGAATCTTATAATTTACTTGAGAGCAGGTATGTAGATAACAAAATAGCGACTGTGGATAATGTCTGGGTGTTAGTCCATGTAAATTTTAATTTCCTCTGTAAATTAAAACACTGAGTGAGAAATTCCTAGTGACAAGCTGCTGACAGTGTCTTCTGTTTAAATCTTCGGTCTGTTGTGTGTTCCTTAGTGAGACAAAACAAATTTCTTGCCAGATATTCAAACTCTGTGTAAGTGTGGTTGTTTTATTTTTTCCCTCTTATTTCTCAGTGGGAACGCACAGCTGTAAAGGGACTCACACAGATTGATAAACTGCTTTCATTTGTGGTTTCATAAACTAGTGGGTCTATACTCACCTAGGAGTCCACATACGCCAAATGCTGTTTGTTTCCTGCCAAGAGCTTTGGTTGCAAACACATTTCTTGATCCACAGACAGCTAAGGGTTTCTCATTTTATCCGACATATCTAAAAATAATCAGCACTGAGTTGAGACTAGATGCCTCAAAATACTTAGCTGCCTTCGGTGGTTGGTATAATTTTGGTGATGTAGCAACAACAAGTGATAATCCATTAAGAGTTATTAATTACTATAGTACATTGAAACATGGTACCAAAAGGGTTAATCCTGAAGGATTACTGTTTGCAATGTTGTTGACATTCTTTGATGCAATTTTAGATGAACTATCTGTTTTGAAATCTGAGAATGCTACTTGCAAGCAGGAAATGAGTATGAAAAAGGCTGATCACATAGAAAGGAAAGAAGGACTTCAATGTCAACTAGTCCCTCCATCAACAAAATTAGTTTTTCTTTAATAACATAAGCAGCCAAGAACTGCATAGCTTTGAAGATAACTGTGAAAAGGCAGAACTTAATAGAAAAAAAAGGTTTTTAAATGAATGGTGTTCTTGGTAACACCTACTCCTTACATTTTGAAAAGAAGGAACTTAGGGATGATATGTCTGTAGGAAATTCTGAAAGAGTTAACGTGCCGGTATTTGAACACCAGACCTTGACAGAGCAGCATGATTCATTATGTGTTGATAACGGCTGTTCTGATAATAGGCAACTTTTACAAGATGAGAATGTCTTGCAGTCTGAAATTAAGGTACTTCACAGTGTGCTAACTAATGTATTTGAGGAGCTAGAACACAGGAGTAAAAAGTCAGATATGGCGAACTTGTGCCATCAGCCAGAGGTATTGGCAGGGCATACCATCAAAATGCCCATAGACCTTGCCTCTTCTAATGTTGAAGAATTTGATTTTGAACACTCACAATGTGATGTGGGGTGGACTAGAACAAATGCTAGGCAGTTGTTTGTCTGTGATTCACAAAATGGAGAATTGTTAGAGTTTCAAAATGGAGGACACACATGTCATCATGTTGCATCCACATGCCATACCCAAGATGGCCTATCATGGTCTTGTGATAATGGTCATAATACAGTGACCCAAGATGCTCACGAGGTAATCCAAAATGGCCAACCACCACATGACAGAGGTCAGATCACACAGTCGCAGGGACCCATGAGTGCTGCCTTAACCAAACAAAACATACCAAGCTGTATGGCATGATTCATTATGTTATCAGTAAGACTAGTGTTTCTGAGGGACAAAAGATTCTCATTAAAAATTATGTTGATGTACTTTTGAATGAGGCTGGTGCACAGTCTTATGTCATGAAGTCAGGGTCTGGTGCTGCTTTTAGCAATGTTTACTATACTAGCACATCCTTGGCTAAGGAACACATTGCTGTTAATTGTGTTAAATGTAATGATTCTTTCCTATGTAATTTAACATCAGCCCTCCCTGAGAAGACTGAATGTGCTGTTTTTCCTAACGTTAACAGCATTGGGCACATACAGTGCACTACTAACTTAAGCTGTCATCTTTAAAACAATGTTGCTACCATCCTGCAACCTTCTGGTACACTTTACATTTGAAGGAAGAGGGGACAACCCTGATTCTAAAAGTCCCATGGCTGTGATATTTTCATCATCACTGGCCACATTGGTGGGGTACAGGTTTGATTTCTGAACCTGTTCTGACAGCTGTTCTAGTACTACTTTCTCCATTCCTGATGGCTACAGAACCACAATCCATAGCTTGAGAACTACATGCAGCTTATACACCTGTTTTCTCCACTGATAGTGCCAGAACTCCCCTGCACATGAAGCAGAACCATCTCCACCAGTGACACATGGATCATCCCATACGGTGGCTGCAATATCAGGCACAAGCCAGGAACAGTCTGAGTTATTTCCAGCATAGGCAGTAGCAAGCACAAGCCATGGACAGTCTGGGTTATTCCTAGCACAGGCAGTAGCAAGCACAAGCCATGAACAGTCTGGGTTATTCCCAGCACAGGCAGTAGCAAGCACAAGCCATGAACAGTCTGGGTAATTTCCAGCACAGACAATGGCAAGCATTTCTGGCAAGAAGGTGCAAGGTATTTTAATGTTGATATTGTCTTTTTCTTCTAAGATCACTGATCATGACCCCAGCATTGATTAATCCTAACCCAGCTTGAGGGCATTATTTTGAAACTGCTACATTAGATATAGCAATCTCAGCAGTTTTAGCCCAAACTTACAATGGACACATCAGACCCATTGCTTATGCATCCCAGATGCTCTCCCCAGTGAAGTTGAAATACAACCTTTGTGAAAGGAATCATTTGGCTACATACTGGGCAGTGAGATACTTTATGCACGTCATTGGACATGCACCTATTGTGCTGCTTTCCAATAATTTGCCAACTAACTTTTTGTTGTCAGACAGAATAAATGATGACTGTATCCAACGTCAGACTTACACACTGGTCTCTCATTTTTCAGGATCATGTCATCATGTCCTTCCTTTCAAAATTCCATCCTTGTTGGCTCATCACCTACAATTTACAAGAGACACTATGACTGCTCACTCCAGCCCCTGACCTACATGTTGTAGGGCCCTTTCTGACAGAATCTCGGAAAGTGTTAAAAGACAACACTGTGCGTTATGTTTTGACTGATGACTGAGCCACATATACCAACGAAAGTCAGACAGCAGGGTTTGGAATTCTTATTGTACATCTTAGTGATGACAGAGTGTGCATCATCATTTGTGTACAATTCACAGGCATTGTTAAAACACGCCTGGCAATAACAAAATGTAAAGCAGGGAGGTGAGGAATCTCCTTATTATTACCACAAATGTTTGTAGATGGTTTTGAGGGCTGGTAAGTCCTTAAGAGAAACAGCTTATGTTAAGGGAGTTTCCTTACATAACATTATAACAGCACTCTGTGAGAGGGTTAACAGCTGCACTCTTTAAGAAACAGCATTGATTTAATTACAGAAAGACTGCAGACACTGTTTTTATTGCAGATTCTAATTGGATCTGTTCCTCTCTGACTGAATTTCTTTTGGAAGAAAACAAACTTCCAGTACTCTAATAGTACACCTACAAAATACAGAGACGTGTTTGTCTACATTACAGCACTAACCAGTTGAAAGGGGGAAGAAAATCATTTCTAACTTACAGCCACTTATAAAGTTCTTATTATCAGAAATGGTATGCATTCCCTTAAATTATTTATATTTAACTGTACCTGAATAAGTAGTGATATGAACAACTGTATTTTACATTGTTTTGATTTTATGGGTAGCATTCTGTTACAGTTTTCTTCATGGAACCAGTAATTAAGAGTTTTTACTATGTCATGGTTTGTTTACAGAATGTACATTTTGAGGAATTGGCATATCAGAACCATGCTTAGGGTTCTGTGCACAAACTATGGCATAATTAAAACTCCAAATTATTGGTTCCATGAACAAAATTGTAACAGGATGCTGTCCATAAAAACAAAACAATCCAAAATGCAGTTTTTCATATCACTTTTTATTCAGGTACAGTTAAATATGGATAATTTAGGGGAATACATATAATTTCTGAGAACAAAAACTTTATAAACAGCTGCCAGTTAGGAATGGATTCCTTTTCTCTTAAAATCAATCAATCAATCAATCAAAATCTTTATTTATCCAGGCGAACACCATTGAGCAAGCTCATTAACAAGGTGGACCTGCATTACACAAGTCAACTAACAATGCATTTATATACAGACAAATAGACAGTAGATGCAAGAGTACAACAGTACAGGTAGGCTTATAATAGACAGGATAAGTAAAAATACATTTGGGTTCAGGTAAAAGACAGTTGGTAAGGATATACATAACAATAGGGTAGCAAGTCAGTAAAAATTTATACGAGATACAAGATACATTGTTTAGTATTCCTGTAAGGTACAGGCATTATAGTCTAGTGAAGAGATTAATTGAAGTGGGTGCTACAAGCAAAGAGACATACATAGTCAGTTTAAAAAGACCCAGCCATATCAAGGGGGAGACATGTGTCAGGAGAAGTGGGCAGCCAGTGGGGGGGGGGGTCTGGAACTGGGATAATACTAGGAGCGAAGGAATGAGATGCTGTGGGTATACAAGGAATAGGTGGGTGAGGGAGGGTGAGATTTAGGGTGGTAGATAAGTAAAAGGCTCAGGGACAAGTTATGCACTGATACAAGAAGGAAGGAGGATGGGAAAGGCAGGAAGGATGTGGAAGGGGGTGTTAGTAAGCTAGGATAATTGGAAGCAGTTGCAGGCTTCTATAATGTATTTTGAGTACAAGGACTTAAACACAGTAATACTAACAGGAGTCCTCAGTTTCAATGATTTCTGTAGCACATTCCAGAGTGACGGCAGAAAGAATCCTATGGCAGCTCTCTCAAAATGTGTTAGGGCTTTGGGCACTTTCAGAAAAATCAGTGAACAGTAAATACAAATTGTACATTCATAAGGTTCGAGCATATTGTAAATGTTAACCTTATACTCCTTACAACATCCATGCCTATTCACTGGCAAAAGATGGTTCTTGAGGAGAGGACACATGGGAAATGAAAACTCCCTTTGTCCCAGGTACACTATGTGTTTCTGCCATTAAAAAAGACGTAGCTCCTTTTGAGCCCATGAATCTAGTGTCCGTACAAAGGAAAAACTCTCATCTGAGGGCAGTGTATAGTTTGCTTGATAAAGGAACTGAATAAAACTTCCAGAAATAAACCCTTATAAGAAAGTGAAAATGACCTTCACCTAGCAAGTGATGGCCTGCACATTTGGTATCACTGCTGTAATACTCCTGAAAAGTTATGGGTAGTTCCAGAACACCTGCGGGTAGATTTTATGTATTTTATCAAGTACATGATACTCCAAATGGTGGACACCAGTGAGTCGATAAATTACTAGACAAACTGAAATCTTCGGTCTGGTGGCCATGCGTGAGAAATTATATAGAATAGTGCATCAGTAACTGTTTGATCTGTGCACAGAACAATCCTATTCCAGCTAGTATAAATATATCGTTACCCCAGAGTGAATCAGGCCCCTGGAACAACATCCACATTGACTACATTGGCTCTATACCAACCCCTAAGAACAACAATAAATTTGCACTAGTGATCACAAACGTATTTTCCAAATGGGTTGAAGCTATCCCAACAAAGAGAAACACAGTCAAAGTGACTACAAATGTCTTAGTAAACCAGCTATTTACTGGGGGGGGGGACTGATAAAGGTAGATTCTGATTACAGGGAGCCAGCTTTATACTCTAAGTAATGCAGGAAATTCTGGATTTGTTATGGGTAAAACAAAAGTTTTATATCCCTTACCATCCACAGTCATTAGGACAGGTAGAATGGGCTAACAGGCAGATCAAAGTTATGTTATCGGAACTTGTTCAGGAACCCCCCAAAGAATGGGATTCATTATTGCCAGTGCCCCTTATGGCAATAAGAGGGACACCCCGTGTAGGTACACAGTGTACCCCATTTTGAAATCATGACCTGACGGTCCATGGGACTCCCAGAACATTTACTTCTGGACCTGTGTACTGCCAATGCTGATGGAGCATCTGTAGATAAATTTGTTAATTCAAACAAGACATCCAAAAGGTACACTTGTTTGCTGCACAATGTAAGGGCAAGGCCCAACAACAGGCCCTATCCCATTGTAAACAAACTCAGTCCAGCAGTCTACCATGTTAGACTACCTCACAATAAGAGTTATTGATAAATGGCTACATGCCAATCAAATTAACCTGTTTAATGGAGATTAAATTACTTTTCCATACCCCAATGGGTGCAATAGAACTAAACTGGAAACTACTAAACTAAACTGAATTGAAGGCAGTATAGTGTAGTGGTTTAAGGCTCTGAGCTGCAAATCTGGAGACCTGGGCTCAAATCCCACAACTTCCACTTGCATACTGTGTGACCCTGTGCAAGTCAATTAACTTTCCTGTGCTCCCAGGTTGCACCTGTAAACAATTTTCATCTTAGTGTGCTACTCCTGGTTAAACAATTGCAAAAATACTTTATTTTTCTTTTCTCTTTCCTATTAGGTTCCAGAGAGTGAAATACTTGCTTGCTTTTATGCTTATTTTTCCTTTTAGATATATAGGTCTTCTTACAAGCCCACACTGCACATTGTACTGCAGATAAGAAGTGGAGACCTAAACCTAAACAGGTTGTTGATGCAGAGTACTTCACAAGCCCTCATGATCTAACTACATCCTGTGGAATTCACACTAAAGTCCTAAAAGACATGTTCATCATCCAGGAGGGTAGAGAGGCCCTACTGAATGTTATGGCCATTACTTCAGATCAATCTTAGCAGCTAGACTTGATCTGGACTCCTGTTTACATTTTACTGATAATCAGGAATTTTTGCATCCAAAATTTATATGGCAAAAAAAGCCATTAGTCCTTAAGTTCTTAGCCTATGATGCCCCATAATTTGGGACACTTAACACTGAGTGCCAAAAACAGAATCCTGGCCCACCCATTGGTCTAATTGTCACTTCCCAATGAGGTACCTAAGTTAATAATGTGCTGTTCAGTGATTTTAAATCTTACCCTTTAGAAATTGGAATGATTTGTTATATATTTCACAACAAACATTTCCCACTTTTTTTTAATAATGATGTTATTGGACACCCTGGCAGCATACCAGGTACTCAATAATGACCCCTATACAGGGGCTGATAGCACCACACACACACACACACACACACACACACAGGATTGTCACTTCCTGACACCTATTTGTACATTGTATAACAGTAAACCTACCTAAATGCACTAGACTCTTTTTTTGTTTCATTTAAAAAAAAAAACAGGTTTAGCCTCAGGCCTATTTGACTCTGACATATCTATTTGAAATAGGGCTTATACAGCCATTATTCAAGCACCTATGTTAAAGTAAAAATATAACATCATACCTCCCCTATTGCATAGTATAAATGATCTTTCTCATAAAGAGCGATTTACATTTACAATATTAAGGATATTGTGAAGGGGTTTGACCTGTCAAAGGTTAATATTAATGAATTAATTTCTGCTTACATTAAGGAAGCAGACAAGCATCGCATAGCTAGGGAAGTCCTTTGCACTGCCTATGGCTATTATGCTCTTACAACCCTTTGGGTATCTCTTCCGGCATATGGAATTACGACATATCCCTGATCTCATACGTGACAGATGTATGGGTCTGTGGTATTGCCTTGAATGCACTTCTATTGCATGTGTTAAATGTTTATTTGAATCTGGTACTATTCACTTGAAAATGGCAAGGAACCTTGGGTATGTCACCAACCATACCAGTATTGCTCCATGTTTTTAAACTTATTCCTACACAATCCTGTAAGCCATGTTTGTGACTCTCACAGTGTCATTGCCACATTTTCAACTGGCAACTTCCATCTCTGATCATCTGGCAACTGTCCATTCTATTGGTCATTTGATGGACACTTTCATCATTAAAGTTTGAAACTACCATCTTTGTTTGTTTATCATGAGGTCTTGGAGTTGTGACTGACTCCAAATTTTGATTGTTGTACCTGAAATGATTATTACCTTTTATGCAGATGTGACATCTTCCAACTTGAGAATACTGGCCTAATAATTGATATTAGGCTTCTTTTTGTGAACTTTCAAATAAACTGTTTTTGGTCCAGCCAATTCAGATTCTACAGTCAGGCTTATTGTTACACATACTATGAAGCATTCCTGGAGTGGGGCAACCCCTAACTTCAGCAAGACAACTCTTCTTCATTTGATCTACAAACAAGGAGTTCATTTTCTTCACTGCTTGTTTTCCATGCCTTTCTGGCACCTCATACAGACTGAGTACTGTCATAAACTTTTACACTTTGTGCAGCTGTGTGATCATCTTCCACTGAGCACTGATGCTATTTCATTGCAAAACTTCTGATGCAATCTAATGCACCCCCTGCTGAGGCCTATACAAATACAGCAGCCTCCTGATCATTAGGATCTACCTTTGAAAAATCTAAATGCATCTAATTTTAACTATAACTCTTCACATCATTTGAAACAACCCTGGATTTATCCCTGGAATTGTTCATAGTTTATGGCTTGTGGACAATGATATTTCATGTCCTGTCAGACTGACCAACTGAAAAATGTCATCCTCCAAGATGGTATATTCTACTGATGTGGAACATTGTGTGGTGCCCAACTACAAATTTTTCTGATATTAACTAAAGCTATTCAAAGTGAACTTTTCTAACTTCTATTTTTACTCTCTAAACAGGTTATAGATATTGTGATCACACCTGTTCCCATCCCAGAACCAGATATCATTAAGTCTAGTCTTAACTATCTTGTTGCTCTATCTCAATTTTTACTTATTTTTAATATCTATACAGGCAACTTAAGTTTATCTCTCCAGTCTTTTCCCAATAGGACAGATACACACATGATACATATAAGTAACGACATTGGCTTGATATTGGAAAATGCCATTGTGAAGTTTCATTCCAAATGTTTATAATAATACAAGGTTTACTAGCATTTTCTCTTATAATTACATTTTGTTGTTTAAGGAAAACCCTGAAACACCACCGTGATCAGTTAAAATTCTTCTATCAGGCTCATGCCTTGGACCTGTAGATGAATGGTGCCTAACCATCATCTTTTTGTGGTTTTGCCACTTTTGCAATTAGGGCAACTAAGAGGGAACTGTTTCATGTGGGTTATGCCTCCATCATCCCACATATACCTTACACTGTATTCCTGGACTATTATACTGTGACACTGCTAATTTGCATTAACATGTAGATTTAGGCACCCATCCTATAAGCATGAGTGTCAGGAATGCGCTTTGCTGCTAATATGTGCTAATGTTTACATCGTTTATAGGGTTATATCATGCATGATTATTATACCTCACTATCAGGCATTATGTTCATCTTTTACATATATTCCATATATAATTTACCTAATCATTTATAAGATGACTCTTAGGGAACATCAGTGATTACTTTATATACTATATATTCTCATATAATTATATGTATTAGTGGCCTGTCAGCATTTTCTTTGTCTAAGATCACAGAGATAAATGCTTTGTTTTGTCTTACACGTAGGCAAGTAATGCCACATGTTGTCTGGGCCTGTCAGCATTTCTCTTGTCCAAGCTTATATGCCGACAGGATCATATTCTTTTCTTATATAATATTTATTAGTAATTCTGTCTCCTAAGTCATTATCCATATGAGAACGTCTTATACAATCTTGTTTATAGTATAGAACCAATACATAATGCTTCTCATATCTGTAACTATGAGTTTATCGCTGTTGCTATAATGTTATCTGTTGTATATAACTTTGTGTAACCAAATCCTCATGAAGATCTTGGAAATTCTGGAGATTATGTACATTCTTCAGGAAAGTTGTGAGAAACCCATCTCCCTTGTGATGTTCCCTGACACATGTTTGGCATAAGTATTGTAATAAAATATTATTATTACTCCTGCTTGTGTAGAAGTGTTTCTTTGGCTGACACTATAGACATACAAGAATTGTATTATTTACTCTAGAGCTGGTATCTAGATAACATTGTATATGCCTTGTTAAACTGACTTGATTGTTTGAGGGTCACTAATGGTGACTGCCAGGTTCTTTTCTGCTGCTGAATGGCTCAGTTTAACCCCTCACTTCCACTACTCTGTCCTGTTTTGTCTTCCCTTAGGTGAGTAACATTGCATTTTTAGCAGTGAATTTCAGCTGACAAACCATGGCCTATATGGTTTGCCAGGTGAACTAGTCTCCCATAAGGGTAGGAATGATATGGTTGATGTACAGTGTGTTGATCATTCTGGAATGGCTCTTATAAATAAAGTATGGTATGATATGATATGATATGATATGATATTATATGATATGATATGATATGATATGATATATACAGACCACCATCTCAGGAAGTAGAAAAAGATGAGGACATTCTAGAAAACATACTAAGGCTGGCCAACAAGGGACAGTTACTGCTAGTAGGAGACTTCAGTCTACTGGATGTAGATTAAAGTTTCTACATGGCTGCATCAGAAAAGAGTAGGGAATTCCTAGTGGCACTCCAGGGAGCAGATCAAAGCCTGCTGATGGAAACCCCCACTAGAGAGGAAGCGATTCTTGACCTTGTGCTATCAAACAATAACAGGGTCTCAAACGTACATGTGGGAACCCATCTGGGATTTAGTGACCATAGGACTGCATGGTTCACAGTAAACATGACTGAGGCCATCAGTCACTCTGAACAGAAAGTCCTGGATTTCACAAAGGTAGAATTCTTCAAAATGAAATACTGTCTAAGACAGAATCTGAGTTACATGGCAGAAGGGAAGTGGAAGAACACTGGATGAGACTGAAGAAAGCAATAACACTAGTCACATCACAGTGCACCAAGCTTGTAAGTAAAAGCAAAAGGAGAAGGAAGTCACTCTGGTTTTCAAGGACTGTAGCATCTAATATAAAGGAGAAAAAGAGAGCATTCAGAAGATACAAAGAAACCCAAAAGGACACTGATAAGGATGTGTACAGTATCGGGAATTATTGAAAGAGGCTGGGAAGGACCTTCAGATTGTAAAGGCTCAAACAGAGGACAGGAGAAGAAAGGGGGTCCAACATGGTGACAAAACATTCTACTGGTATATGAGGGAGACTAGTTAGATTAGAAAAAACAAGGGCCAGCACACAGAAGATGATGGGGAAAAGCAGAGGTACTGAACAAATACTTCAGCAGTTTTCACACAGGAGGAAGCAGGCAAAGGACCATCTCTGTGGAGAAAAGAACACGATCTCAGGGAAGCAGACACAAGTCTGTCATGGAGGAAAGAGTTCTGGATGAACTCAAGAAATTAAAGGTCAACAAAGCAATGGGTTACATGAAATACACCCAAGGATACTGTGGGAGCTTGGAGAGGAACTAGTAGCCCCATTAGGGGGACTCTTCAGCAAATCACTGGAGTGCGGGGAGGTCCCAGAAGACTGGAAAAGGGCTACAGCACAACAGTGGCATTAGGGAAGAAGCAGGAAACTATTGCCCAGTCAGCCTCACCTCGGTAGTAGGGAAGCTGATGGAATCCTTACTAAAGGAGAGGATAATGACATTCTTAGAAGACAGTGGACAGTAGGATCCAAAGCAACAAGGCTTCATGGCAGGAAAGTCCTGCCAGACTAACATAACTGAATTTTCTCACTGGGTCACTAAAACAATAGACCATGGGGGTGTAGTGGACATTGTGTGTCTGTACTTCAGCAAGGCCTTTGACATAGAAACATAATGTAGGAACATTGAAACAGAGAAGTTGAGAGCAGATAAGGACCGCAAGGCCCATCCAATCTGCCCATTTCTATTTCTACCTTTTAAATGCGCCATTAGCCTTTGGTCTGTCAATGGCCTATCTGTACATACTCATCTGTATTGCTCCCTTATGCCTATCCCATGCCTGTTTGAAGCCCTGCACTGTATTCATATCCACCACCTCCTGAGGTAGGCCATTACATGCATTCACCACCCTTTCTGTGAAAAATAACTTGCTCATATTATCCCTTAATCAGCCTCCCTCTAATCTCATTCTGTGTCCTCTTGTCCTGCTATTTTTCATGTATTGAAACATGTTAGACTCTTTCACCTTCTTAATGCCCTTAAGGTGTTTGAATGTTTTGATCATATCACCTCTCTCCCTCCTTTGCTCTAGGGTATATGGACTGAGCTCCATTAATCTGTCCTCATATGTTTTCTGATGGTGTCCCTGCACCATTTTGATTGCCCTTCTCTGGACTGCCTCAATTTGGTTAATGTTCTTGTGAAGGTGTGGCCTCCAGTACTGCATGCAGTACTCCAGACGGGGCCTAACAAGTGTCTTGTAAAGAGGGATTATTACCTCCATCTTCTGACTTGTGATACCCCTACTAATGCACCCCAATATCCCCCTAGTCTTGCCTACTGCTTTAGTGGTCTGCTTGGATGATTTCAGGTCATCAATGATAATGATGCCGAAGTATCTTTCTTTCCTTGTGACTGCCAACTCCCCATCTCAGCCTATAGGTGGCTTCAGGATTTCTCTTCCCTATGTGCATGATCTTGCACTTCTTTGCATTGAACCCCAGTTGCCACTTTTCCAACCATTTTGCTAGCTTATCCAGATCTCTTCTCATTCTGCTCACCCCATCTGGATCATCTTCTCTGTTGCATATCTGTTGCATATCTTGGTGTCATCTGCAAACAGACAAACCTTACCCTCCAGTACATCTGCAATGTCACTGATGAAGATATTGAAGAGGACTGGCCCCAGGACTTTTGCCTGAGGTGCCCCACTTGTGACTTGCATCTCTTCAGACTGTATACCATTTACCACCACTCTCTGTTTTCTGCCCATCAACCAGTTTGCCACCCAGTTGACCAACTTATCACCACCCAAAACCTGCCCTTGACCCATACAGGAGGTTAATAAACTGAAGCACATGGGTATTGGGCCATAAATTATTAACTGGATCCAAAACTGGGTAGATTAGAGGACTCGGAAGGTATTGGTAAATGGCACACTGTCAGAGGAAGGTAGAGTGACACGTGGTGTTCCACAGGGTTCACTGCTGGGACCATTCCTTTTCAATTTATTCGTCAGCAACATAGATGATGACCTCAATGGGAAAGTGTGCCTATTTGTGGATGAGACTAAGTCCTGCAATAGATCGAACACATCTGAAGGGGCTCAAATGATGGAGTCAGACCTTAGGAAATTGGAAGAATGGTCAGGGAATTGACAGTTGAACCTCAACACCAAAAAGTGTAAGGTTATGCACCTAGGTAGATTCAACCTGAGAAGGAAATACTTTCTAAATGGGGACTAGCTGGTGGTGACAGAACACTAGTGTGATCTTGGGGTTGTCATCACCATTGACATGAGGGGAGGAAAGCAATGGGAAAAGGCTGTACAAAATGCCAGTGACATCTTGGGTTGGATAGGGAGAGGCATAACCAATAGAAAAGGGAGGTCATTATACCACTATACAGGTCTCTGGTGAGGCCTGTGTCCAATTCTGTAGGCTTCACCTAAAAAGGACATAGATAGACTAGAGTCTATACAGAGAAGGGCAACAAAAATGGTTCAACATGTATTCCCTAGAACAATGAAGGGATGAGGGGGCATGACACAGACCTTCAAATAGCTGAACAGTATCACCAAGGTACAGGGACAGGGTCCCCTTCAGGTAAACAATTGTACCTGGATCAGAGGTCAGAACATGCGCCTGAAGGGGGGAGTTTCAGGAGCAACTTAAGCATGTTTTTCTTTACAGAAGAGGTAGTGGAACCTTGAAATGGCCTCCAGACAGGGGTGGTGGGATCAAAGATTGTTGTCAAATTCAAGCTGGTATTAGACAGACAGTGTGGTAAACTTACGATTACAGCCTAATGGAGGGTTGTATACGTGGACAGACTTTATAGTCCACATGGAGCCCATCTGTCAACACATTCTGTGTTTCTGTTTTTCTATGTTCTATGTTTCTATGTTTCTATTTCTAGAACTTCCAAACCATAGACCACATCTCTAACATTTTTATATCCTTCTGCATCTCCCTTATCCTTTTGTTACTATCTACCCTACCGCACCGCTTTGAGTAATCATGAAGAGATACAGCTTTTCCTGGATGTCCTCCCCAGTGTTGTTATGAACATAATGAAGAAGGCAAGATTTTGGAAATAGCCCTGCAGCACCCCACTCGTGACTTGTCTCTCTTTCAATCTGGCCCTTTTTACCACCATCCTGTGCTGTCTCTCTTTCAGCCAGTTTCCTTCCCATTTACAGTTTGTACCAAGCCGCACCCAGGTCCTCCATTTTCTTCAGCAATCTTTTGTGTGGTGTAATCCTTGCTGAAATCACAGCAGAGTAATTCCACAGCATGGCTGTTATATACTATCTGTTACCCCATCAAAGAAAGCTATCATGTTGGTCTAACAAGACCTCCCAGATGCAAATCCATGCTGTTTACTATCGTGCAGGCCTTTGCTGTCTATGTAGTCCCCAAGGTCCTCCTAGATCAGTGACTCCATCAGTTTACTGCAGTGGTAAAGTTGACAGATCTGTAATTCCCCAGGTGTTCCATGTCACCCTTGTGTTGCAAGACTACATTCACTACCTTCTAACCTTCTGAAACTACCCCTAACTGAAATTAACTATTGAAAGCTTTGCTAGGGGTTCAAATCGTTCCAGAGCCAATTCCTTGAGCACTCTTGGATGTATCCCATTTGGTCCTTGGGCTTTATGTACTGTTAAGGCTTCAAACCCTTTCTTTATCCTTTCTCTGGTCAATAATGGTGCCTAATTTCATCAGTGCTACTAGATGCCACTTTCAGGCAGAGCCCAGTGTCTTCCCCTTGTGAAGACAGAGCAGAAGTAATCGCTAAAGATGGCTGCTTTTTGTTCATCTTCCTCTAGTGCTCTCCCCCCACCCTAACAATACCCCCTCCCTGCTTCCTTTTTTCCTTAACATTTCTGAAGAATTGTTTTTCCTCACCCGTTACCCCTCCACAATATCCAGATCCATGTCTGCTTTTGCCTCCTTGACCATCCTCTTCACTTCTCTACATTGTATTTGGTACACTCCCCATTCCACCTTTTCCTGCATTTCCTTGTACCTGGTGAAACATTTTTTCTTGGCCCTCACTGCTTCTCTGACCCTTTCCAACAAACATATTGATCTCTTGTACTTGTTTCATTTTGTAAAAATGTTCACCCATGACATTGTTGCCTTAAGAATGGTTACTTAATTGCTCCCAACCTTTTCTCTACCCCTTCAGTTCTATCCATCATGGTCAGTTTATCTTGTACCAGCTACCTCATCTGGTTGAAGTATGGTCTGCTGAGATATAGGAATTCAGTTTTTTGATACGGGTGTTCTGGTCTTGAGGGCCAACCTGAACCAAATGGAGTAATGATCACAGGTCTCCAGTGGCTCCCCAAACCTCATGACTCTCATGATCTCTAAGTGAGTGAGCACTAAATCAAGAATGACTTCTTCTTTAGTGGGTTCCTTAACTAGCTATACCAGCAGGAAGTTCTGCAATGCATATAGCAGAGCCTGACTTCCAGTGCACCTGATTGGTTGAATGTTCCAGTCAATATCTGGCAGTTTATGATCACCCACCATCGCTACCCCTTCCCCTTCTTCACTCCCCTTGCTGTCTCTGCCATGAACTCCCTAGTTCAATCTTCTCTTTGTTCTAGTGGTCTAAAGTTCACCTCCACCCAAATTTGCTTGCCTAACGGTGCCGAGAGTTGAACACACCGTGATTCTCTTTCCCCTTTGATTCTCCTGATGTGTCCATCCTCCACAGCCTCTTTGTCTTCCCTGACAAACAGAGCTATTCCACCATTTTGCTGTTCCCTCTTTCCTGTCTAAACATTGTGTAACCATGGACTGACAAGTCTAGTCATTACTTCCTGTGGCCCAAGTTTCTGTGATACAGTAGCTACAAGGTATGTCTCTGTGTCTGCCACCAGTGCGTGGAGCACACTGACGTTATTACCCAGACTCCTGGCATTAACGTAGACCCCCTTCAAACTAGCTTCAGATCTTCTTTTACTTTTTTGTGATCCTACACCTGTATCCCTTCCCTTTCTCCTTACCTTCTCATTTTTCATTTTGCTTTCCATTCCCCCTCCTGCCTGTATTGCTCACTGAAGCTCCACCTGACCTATCTCTCCACTTGTAACCCTTTCCATTTCCAAATTATTTTACTCTGCTCTTCATGCATTCTTGATTTATGCCCCCATAACATACATAGAAACAAAGGGTCAAAGCATTTGATGGCAGATAAGAACTGATTGGCCCACCTAGTCTGCCCATTTTTACTGTAACACTGCAGATTATTCTTGGTTGCTGGCTTATCCCCCCCCATTGTATTGTCACTAAGGTTCTGTTATGCCTATCCCATGCATTCTTGAACCCCATTACAATTTGTCATCTCTATGTCCCTACTGTTTCTTCTTGTGTCACTGCCCTGCTGAAGCTTGGGGCCATCCCTGCATGTTGCTTCATCATGGGAGAGAGCAATATTTGCCTCTGTTTGTATTACAGTCCCCCCTCAGTAAGTTTAAATGCTTACCCAAGTAACATTTAAACCTCACACTGAGGACTGTTGGCCTCCTCCTGGAAGGATCCAGGTAGTCTCCATAATAGATGCCCATATCCTCCAAACCTGGCCCCCCCATTCCCAATGTAGCCAAAACTCTCCTCCTTACACCATTCCTTTAACCAGTTGTTGAAATCCCTAGTATAGAGTTCCCTTTCCAGTTTTGACTGCACACAGGTAACACCTTAGCTAATGCACCATGAGTACTACTTGCTTAGGGCCCATCCCGAGCTCCTTGAAATTACCTGACAACAGACTATCTTTCTCCTAACTCCTACAAGTGCACACATAGTGCTGCATCTAAAACTTTAATTGCAAACATAAAGCTGATCGAATTCCCTAATTGTAAACACAGTGCTGTACCTAATACACTAATTGCAAACTTAAAGCTGTATCGAATACACTGATTGTAAACATAGTGATGCGTCTAATACACTAATTGCAAACATAGTGCTGCATCTAATACGCTAATTGCAAACATAAAGCTGCATCTAATACACTAATTGCAAACATAAAGCTGCATCTAATACACTAATTGGAAACATAAAGCTGCATCTAATACACTAATTGAAAACATAAAGCTGCATCTAATACACTAATTGCAAACATAGTGCTGCATCTAATACGCTAATTGCAAACATAAAGCTGCATCTAATACACTAATTGCAAACATAAAGCTGCATCTAATACGCTAATTGCAAACATAATGCTGCATCTAATACGCTAATTGGAAACATAAAGCTGCATCTAATACACTAATTGAAAACATAAAGCTGCATCTAACACACTAATTGCAAACATAAAGCTGCATCTAATACACTAATTGAAAACATAAAGCTGCATCTAACACACTAATTGCAAACATAAAGCTGCATCTAATACACTAATTGCAAACATAGTGCTGCATCTAATACGCTAATTGCAAACATAAAGCTGCATCTAATACACTAATTGGGAACAAAAAGCTGCATCTAATACACTAATTGCAAACATAGTGCTGCATTTAATACATTAATTGGAAACATAAAGCGGTATCTAATACACTAATTGAAAACTTAAAGCTGCATCTTTTTTTTTTTCTTATTTTAGTTTTTGTTGACTGGGTAAGTGCACCAGACAAATCCTGCCTATTTTCAGGTATGACCCAGGGGAAGGGGATACAGATGATTGCCAACTGACCTTGAACCAAATTAAGCTATTGGTGGAATTTTTATGAATGTGGGAAATTTGTCTAGGGCACTGGGGAAATTCCCATACTCTACTGAGGGGGCTCTAGTCCCATGGAGGAGGAAGCCTTGCAAGTTCATTCTGCTGGTGTACCTGTGGGTGTGCAGGTCTCCCAACCCACAGGTCCAGCACAGGAGACTGAGAATTCTATGGAGATTGAGGAGTTGGTGACTGAAACGGCTAATGAAAATGTGAGTACACCTTCAGGCTTACTATCTTGAGATGACATTTGGCTGGCACGTATACTACAGCAAAATAAAGCTTTGTGATATGAGAGATTGGACTAGACTAAAGAAGCTGTTTCTGAACAGGTACAATTGCCTAATGAAACAATGGAAAATTTGGATCCGAACATTGCAAGGGAGGCAGCACTTGTAATAAAGGAACTAGCTGAAGAGCAAAAAGGTCTTATGACTACAACTGTGAGTTCTATGAAAGAGCCCTGTGATGTACTCTCATCAGTAGAATTCCTTGGGCCTGAATCAGAGCTTGTGGAAAAGAGAGTGACAGAAGCAGCTCTGCTTTCTAAAGTGCTAGAAACACTCCCTGATGAGAGAGTGGAAGAAAGCCGTGTAAGTACTGAATATTTTCCTGTATGAGCCTGTGAACAAACTGAAAATTCAGGTCTTGGGCTAAGAAAAGGGAGAGACAGTGATTTAGCATAGTTTAAACAGCAGGGGAGGTCTCCTACTTCACTGCAATGCTCATTGTTGAATGTAGGGTGGAAGCGGGGAGAGGCAGGCATCTGGATCCCTGATCCTGCTTACAGCCCAATACCAGGACAGAATAAAACCCAGGACTTTACTGCTAGGCAAATTAGCAGTCTGATGGGGGACATTGACAGTGTATTGCAAAATAAAGGTCCTAACAGGGTATTGCAAGAAGGTATGGCAACTGAATTACCTAATTCTTCAGCGTCCACTACATCTTCTGAAAATGGAGAAACTGTTGATATGCCTGCAGGGTTGGGAGACAGTAGAGAGGTGGACCAGGGCCCTCAACAGCAGCACACAGAGTTTACAGAACAGTCTATTGCTAAATGGGAGAATTTTAGGAAAGGATCCTTTGCTGGGTCCCCCCCCGTTGCAGAGATGTAATGCATCCGTTTAGAATATTTAGGTGGGTTAGAAGTTGCACCAGAATGCTTAGATGTGGGCAGAAATTAATTGAAAGTGTCATTTTTTTTTTCTTATGAAATTCATGCATTAATACATGTTTCAGGTGCAAGCCTCTATGACATTAGTTTTAATACCCCCAAGGTTTGGATTGTTTTTGGTCTGAATATGTATCTTTAAAATATACTAAAGTATGATTGGCTTTTAGGGTTATCCCTTTGACTAAACCCACGATCAAGTATTTAAATGTGTTGTTTAGAAATGAATCTGTATCTGTGAATGATATTACTCATTGGATGCAACAGAAGTGTGATGTATTATGTCTCCCACAGCCAATATTGGATGAAGAGCATATATGGAACAGGGGATGGAAATACAAAGTACATTTACGAAATAACAGTTTGGGTCCAGTACATTTGCCAAACAGTTTGTTCTGGGGAAAAGAAAGAGGGCATTGTTTTTATTTTGGTCAACCAAAGGCCTGTTTTAAGTGTGGGGCCTACACGCATCTAAGCTCTGCCTGTGACAGATTGAAGTGTAACCTGTGTCTTTCTTTTGGACATAATAGTACAGAATGCTAAGAGGAGCTGAAGTGTAAGTGGACGTCCTCTTTCTAGACTTCAGCAAGGCATTTGACTCTATTCCTCATGTGGGCCTGTTGGATAAGCTGGGAGAAATGGGGGTGGGGAACCAGATGATCAGATGGATAGACAACTGGCTCCAGGACCGGACCCAGAGGGTCATAGTAGGCGGGACAGTCTCATCCCCAAAGAGGGTCATTATTGGGGTCCCACAGGGATCAGTCCTTGGGCCCCTCCTGTTCAACGTCTATGTCTCTGACATAAGGACAGGAATCAGGAGTGAGATGAGTCTCTATGGATGACTCCAAACTGGGGCGGTGGTAGATGGGGAGGGGGAGGTGGCCCTACAAGGGACCTGGAGGCTCTGGAAAGATGGTCCAGAAAGTGGAAGCTCAGGTTAAATGCAGAGAAATGCAAGGTAGTCCACCTGGGGGCCAGAAACCCAGGCCAAGTGTACACCCTGGGGGGGGGGAATGCTACAAATCTCGATGGCTGAGAGGGACCTGGGGGTGGTGGTGGATGTCAAGATGAACAACTCAGAGACTTGTAGGAGGGAGGCAGCCAAGGCCAACAAGATGCTAGGATGCATCGCTAGGGGGATCACCTCCAGAAGGAGGGAAGTGATACTCCCTCTGTATAACTGCTTGGTAAGGCCACACCTTGAGTACTGCGTGCAGTTTTGGAGGCCACAATTAGAGGGGGACATTAAACTCCTGGAGAGGGTCCAGAGGAGGGCAACCAAAATGATTTGGGGCTTGGGGGACAGGACCTATGAGGAGAGGCTCGAAGAGCTAAATGTGTACACACTGGAAGAGAGAAGGGACCGGGGGGACATGATAGAGGTCTTCAAGTACATGAAGAGGGTAAATAGGGGAGGAACAGTCAGGGTGCTGTGAAGGAAGGAAGAGGGGGCCACTAGAGGGCATGGGTGGAAGCTGGAGGGGGGAAGATTCAGAGGAGAAAGGAGGAGGTGCTACTTCACTGAGAGGGTGGTGGAGCCATGGAATGCACTGCCTAGGGGGCTGGTGGAGGCGGAGTAACAGTGGAGGGGTTCAGGAGGGGCTGGGACAGGTACAGGGGAAGGGTTCTGGAAGCAAAATCCAATGCAGCAAGAATATCTGGAACTGGGAAGGGAGAAGCCAGAGAAGGCGAGGGGGGCAGCAAGGTCAGCACTCAGGGTGGGGGCTGACCAATTGAGCAGACTTGAAAGACCATTAGGCCTATTCTGCTGGCATTTTAGTATGTTAGTATGTAATTTATTTGTAGATGTTGGACGTACATATAGAACTTGTCCTTGTGCCATGCACAATCGGAAAGATCGTATGAGCCAGGATACCATAATTAGAGAGGACCAGAAGAAAGATATGGTGAAACGGAAGACTTTTGCAGATAGGTCCCATTTTGGCCAAATTACAGCTACTACCCCACCCTCTTCACCTCCCTCACCTCCCGTTATAATCATTGAGGCTGAGACACAGGAAGTTAACATGGTTCCTGAGGAGACTATATTTTCACATGAGGTAGTTACTGTAGAAGGCAAACCCCCAATTCTTCCAATCGGAGGGTAGGAACATGTAGAAATGCCCCCTCCCCCGTTAAGAGCTGGCAAAGAAAAGAGGCATTAGACAGTCTAGGCCCAGATCCAAGGTGGCTAAAGCCTATGCACCTGGAAAGGCGATCTCTCTTGCAAACAAATATGAGATATTGACCAGGAGCTGACAGGAATCAGAGCAGGGTGGGGACTCTGAAGCATCTTCTTTAGCACCTCTTTCCTCAGAATCAGAGGGAGACCCTTAGGGTATAAGTGTTAGTGAGGAGGAAAAAGTTAGGTGTAAGTACTAGGAGGAGTACAAGGTTAAAAAAATCCACCCTAAAATAAAAGCTTCTTTCTTCTCATCAAGGGCCTAGTTTAAATATTAATCTTGCCAAAATCAATGTTAATATCATTAGGAATGCAAGACGAAGGTTGATTACTTTCACAGTTTTAAAGGAATTAGGATGTGATATCTGTGTACTACAGGACACCAGGCTTAATACAACTTCCTTGGTCAGAGCTGCTCAGAAATTGTGGTGTTGGGGTCCTTCTTTTTTTTTCTTTTGGGTCGGAGATGTGTGATGGGGTAGGAGTTTTGTTTAGGGGTGATGGGTTCAACATTTCTAGATTGGTGGACATTAAGCCAGGGAGGGAATTATTGTTAAATGTTTGGTATAAAGATGTTGTTTGGTGATTAATAACCCTATATGCCCCACTGAAAAAGAAATATAGGGTAAACCTCTTCAGTGAGATGAAACCTTTTTTGTTTTCAACAAAGCACATTCTTTGGGAAGGGGATTTTAATTGTGTGGTATCCACGCAGGATAGGTGAGCTGCCACAAATAAGTTATTCTGTGATTCAGACCATCTCAGTTCTATAATGGATCAATGTAATTTGCAAGACTCCTTCAGGAGCTTACATTTAAAGGTGAGTCACACGTACTATGGGGGGGGCTTTGTCCACTAGGATTGACTTCCTATTCACACAAAAAACTCTTACTATACATAAAGCAGATATGATCCCTCTAGAGACGTCTGATCATGTAATTCTAGTTTTTGTGTTAGGAGGTGTAACAGGACCACAATATGAGAGGAGATATTGGACGTTTAATACATGTTTATTAAAGGAGGATATCTTGTTAAGATGCACAGAAGAATTTTTAAAAGCATGAATGTCTGTGGTGGGTTTGGAGAAGGACGTTAGCCTTTGGTGGGAGGTCACAAAAAGGGAATTAAAATCCTTATTTCGGGGGGGGGGAGGGCGTGGCTAGGATGCCAACATGGTGGTTGCCTAAATTGAGAGCTCCTCTCGGGTCAGACAGTAACGCAGCTCGAGCGCCGTGACCTTGGGGTTTAAATAATGCCCAACGTTACAATTAGATGGAGGGAACATCCCTTACCTAGCAACGCTTTGCAGCATCTTCACCGAATGCCCCTTTGAGTCTGTAGGAGCATTGGATCCGGAGCAGTGCAACGAGCAGGAAGCCGAGCAGGTCCTATTAGAAGGACAGCGTGATTGTAGTAAACAGAGTGGCCGGAGACCTGAGACGAGTGGCAGGCCAAGGTAGAGCAGCACTAGGGGGTTTTCTGATCAACGGCTAGCGGATCAGTCGGTGCATTAAACTCTTTTATTTCAACCCTCACCACACCGCTACACCGGAGGTAAAGATTCTACCCTCTGGTCCCTGCTTTAGTGCTATATACATGTGGCCTATCAAAATGAGAAGAGACATGTAGTCCAGAATACTGCAACAGCTGCAGCTACACCATCGGTAGCAGACTCACTGCAGCACATCAAGCAAATGCTGGAAATGGTGTTAATCTAGGTGGAGGATATTAACACCACGTTATCGGGCACAGTGACTGCTGTCTGGAACTTACAGGACCACATGAACGTGTCAGAGCAATGGTTTGGAGGTATGTGAGTAGCACAAGTCTAAGCTCATGCATAGGTTGCAGGTACAGGAGGAAAGAATTACAGCACTCCATGACAGAATAGAGGATCAGGAGAATAGAGCCAGAAGGAACAACCTGTGCATTATAGGCATACCAGAAGGAGGGGAGGGTCAGAATATGGAGAGGTTCTTAAATGAAACACTACCTACCATGTTATGGGACAGATGGTGGAGTAATATGGACATTGAATGAGTGCATCAGCTTGCATCTAGAAGGGACAGGACTCCCACACAGCCGAGACCAATAATAGCATACTTCTTGCGATACTCCACGAAGGAGAGAATCCTCAGGGCTGCCAGAGACATAGGAGAAGTGCATTGGCAAGGTGTTACTGTGCTGTTCTATCGTGATTTTGACCATGAAACTGCCAGCAAAAGATGTGCTTTAGGTCCCCTCAAAAAAAGTCTATATCAAAATAACTTTCACTTTAAGTTTAGGGGACTCGCTAAGTTGCTGGTTATAAAGGATGGCAGAGAGCTGGTGACAGAGTATCCTTCAGAAATAGAAAGATAGCTTGTTAAATTCTGGCCCAAATTGCCTATTCCCTCCTCATCCAATAGGTGGCTCTGGGAACCTAATACTTCGAAAGGGAACTGTATGGACAGGCATCAATATCAAGGAGAAGGTATAAGGGGCAGTCGTGTAACATTAAAGCACGGTTCTCCAGCGTTGCTTGGCCCTCCTGACCCTGCAGTGCTGGAGCATCCCTCACAGTCTCCACACAAGATGCATAATGCTATGGCACCTAGAGCAGTCAATACAGGAGCACAGCATTGACAGAGATCCAGGAGTGGGGACCAATACACACAAGACTCTGTAATGATGGCTCATCCAGCAAAAGTGTCTCATGATGACAAAGCTTCTCCTCCTTGTAACGTCCATTATCCTGCTCTGGATGCTGTGAATATGGACACTAGTATGTCGAAAGACTGGGCTGACATATCTGTATCCATGTTGATAGAGGTGGTTGATGCTGCGACCCCCATCAGACCCGGGTTAATCTCCTATGTGGCTGCAGTGACCAAGGAAGGTGCAGGGCATACAGCTGCTCTCCTACAGGCTGGCAAAGGCCCGGATGAACTCCCTGGTTGATAGTCTGGACTTGTATAGTTGCTGCATTATAATACTGTCTGAAGTTAGGTTGCATATCTAATCCTGTTATGATGTTTACTGCGCCTATACCCTGAAGCGAATCAGGGTGGCGACTTCCTGGGATCACTAGTGGCACAATACATGTTTTATCCCCACTCCTCTAACCTGTGTACTGCACTCTCCAGACATAGAAACATTATACCAGGGGTGTTAATCACCCTGTGACCTAGAATTTCTTGCATAGGTGAATGAGCTGGAGTCTCTAGCACTGGGACATGCACACTCTTCCTGCAATGTTACCTATTTTTTCTTGCTTGGGGCCTCTACTAATAGGTAAAGTAATTTCCCCCCATTCCCTCCTTGCCTCTGCCCGACGACCTCTCCCTTGGGATGTGCCCTATGGGGCTCTTGGGGGGGGCTCCCTTTTCCCTCTCCCTTTCCGTCTCTTTCTCCCTGATGGTCAGGAGCCCGACCTCTGGATTACTGCTGGCCCAGAGTGCTGGATTGTTATTGGTTCTAACCAGTCACCTCCTACAAGGATTTGGGGCTAGTGTAGCCGAGGCTGTTAATTTGTGGGGGCCTCTTTCACAGAACCTCAATCCTATAACTCTTGTGTGCATTGGTAAAGTTTACTGGTGTTTAATACAAGAGTTGTTTTTTGGGGTGGGGATTGGATAAGGTCAGTTATCCAACCCTCGGTTAACTTACTTATACTAAAGTTATATAGATATATAGGATATAGTGTAGCTACTGTTTATATTGGGATTTAAGCTCTGTGTTGTATCACTTTTACTGCAGCTTACAGGTTTAGGCGTGAATACTCTTTATGTCACTGGTTCCTATCTCTCTTCCCATCTGGCAGCATAGGTAGATTTGACTTTGAATGTTGGTATTTGTTTTGAGGATTTGGATTATACCTAGTAAGATGACATATGACTTAGTCACCTGGGTAAAGTTCTGGGGCTAATACCTGCTGCGTACACCTTAAGTCAGTATGTGTCTCCCCACAGCCATAGCTAGTCCTATTAGTTCTCCCACAGTCTTGGTATCCTGGAATGTTAATGGGTTAACCGTCGATAGTTTCAAGGTTGGTTTAAAAACATATTTATTTAGTTTAGCTTTTACTTAGTCATGGTTGATGTATTTTAAAGTATGAAAAAAAATGTTATTATTGTGTATATGTTTTTATGTACAGTGCCTTGGATTTGAAAGGCGCTATATAAATAAAGTTGGATTGGATTGGATTAAACCACCCTGTTAAATGGACTAAAGTGCTTCAGTACTAGTGCTCCTTACACTCAGATATTGCCCTACTTCAGGAAACACACCTTCTGAAAAAGGCAGTCGCATGGATGAAGAAAGCATGGGTGGGGGCAATATGTGCTAGATCGGCTACATCCAAGACTAGAGGGGTAGCCATTCTGGTCTACCGCTTCTCCTCATGGATCTTGGAGGAATCCAAAAACAACTCGCAGGGTAGGTAGGTGGTTGCCAGGCTATTCTCCCCAGAAGGGAAGCTGATTTTGTGTAACCTGTATGCCCCCAATGTTGATCATGCAGAGTTTTTCCCTGCAATCAGTCAGGCCATCTCTTCCTTCACCCAGGATGATGGGGCAATCCCTATAATAATAGGAGGAGATTTCAATATGGTAGCAGATATGTTTGTGGATAAGTCCAACCCTTCCCCTCAGGCCAGAGTCAAGGCCAGTTTAGCTCTCCAGGAAATGCAGCAGGAATGGGGTTTAACAGATGTGCGGCGTAGTGACAACCCGGATAGGAGGGACTATACATTTTATTCCCCTGGACACTCCACCCACAATCATTTAGATTACTTTCTAACTAATGCGGTAGCGGCTCAGAACACTCTTAATGCTAAAATTGGGAATATTCTTATTTCAGAACATGCTCCAGTGCCGATATCCTGTACGGGGAGGGGAGGGGAAGGGGCAGCCTAAAATGGGCACTCATTGGAGGTGTAATCCATTATCACTTAAAGATCTGGAATTTCATAGAATATTGTCTCAGGCTGTGAAGGAATACTTTGCTCTCAGTGCCCATTGTGGTGTCTCCCCTGGTATTGTATGGGAGGCCTTTAAGGCAGTGATTAGAGGCTGTGTCATTGCTTTCTTGGCTGCCAAAAACAAAGAGAAGAAAGCCAGCTTAGCCCAATGGCAGGCAGATCTAGTGACCTTGGAGTCCCGCTTTAAGGCTTCCCCTACCATAGGAGAAATAAATCTCTAAATCTGAGCATTGTGGGCCTTAAGTATCAAATCAATGCCACCTTACACCAAAAGACAGAGTGGGTCTTAATGAGATCCAAGCATGCATGCTGGGAGGGGGGTGAAAAAAGTGGCAGATCGCTAGCATTTAGGCTGCGGAAGCAACAAGCGTCATTCTGTATTCAGGCCCTTCGCTCTACAGTGGGTAAGATTGTCCACAAATCTCAAGATATTAATGACACCATGAAGATATTTTATCAAAACTTATATAGATCGTAGGCTGTTCTCTCGGCTTGGCAATTGGAGCAAGAGATTGATCAGTTTTCTCAGAGATTTGTCAGCCTTGAAATCATCCCATTGCAAAGGACCACCCTGCATGCGCCGATAACCCCAGTGGAACTAAGGCAAGCTCTATTCTGTATGGCTAAAGGCAAATCTCCTGGTCTAGATGGGATGATGGCTAAATTGTATCAAGCATTGGTGGATGATATCTCACAACCCTTACTCCTTGCCCTGCAGGAAGCTCATTCAGCTGGTACATTCCCCCCATCTATGAGAGAAGCCCTGATTATTCTATTACCAAAAAAGTCTAATGACCCTACAGACTACACCAATTATCATCTGATCACCCTACTTCCAGTTGATACTAAAGTCTTGGCCAAGATTCTAGCCATGCGAATGCAGGAGGTGCTACCCTCAATTATTCATCTGGCGTAAGTGGGCTTTATGCAAGGCAAATCTGGCTCTGGCAACACCAGGCTTCTCCTTAATTTAAATGGATAGCCTCTCACTCCCCCGAAGCCATGGTCACCTTGGCAATAGACTTTACTAAAGCCTTCGACTCCGTTGAATGACATTACCTGCATCGGGTACTGCCAAAGAATGGCTTCGGACCAAATTTTTGTCAGTGGGTGGCTACATTATATGGATCTCCGATGGCTAGAGTGTTGACCAACACCACGATTTCTGCTCCATTTCCATTGCATAGGGGTACCAGGCAGGGATGTCCCCTTTCCTCTCTGTTATTTTTGGTGGCCTAAGACCCTCTTATAAGGGCCTTTATTGCCTTGCCTGATATCTCAGGCATTACATTTGCTGGGAAATTATATCTCGTAGCAGCCAATGCTGACGATCTGCTCCTGACCCTCTCCCATCCTAAAGAGACCCTACGGCATGTTCTACCCCTATTGCAGGTGTTTTCATCTTTTTTGGGTCTTTGTGCCAACCAGAAAAAAACTCTTCTGGCCCCTCTTAATGTAATTTGTAACAAACAATGTTTACAGGGGACTGACCTTGTCTGGGCTAGTCAGGGACTCTTGTACCTGGGTATATTAGTACCTGCCGAATGGGCCGACCTCAAAAGGGCTAATTTTGCACCACTGCTGTCTCAGCTGTTAGCAGAGATAGATAGATGGGAAAGACTTCAACTTTCCCTACCTGGGAGGGTTGCAATTATCCGCATGCTTCTGCTGCCCCGAGTTATGTACTTATTTAAGAATCTTCCAATATGCCTCTCCCCTAAGCTCTTTGCCTCCATGGAGAATCAGATATCTCATTTTCTATGGGAGGGTAAAGCTCCCAGATGGAGTAAGCATAAATTAAGAGCTCATTGGTCCTCAGGGGGTCTGGGATCCCCCTAGCTTCAAGGATATCATCTAGCATGCACAGCTGCAGCTGCTACCAAGTGGTTTGTCTCTAGTTTATCACCCTCTCCCCTTTGGGTCCAGTTGCAGGCAGACTTAGTGGCAAACACCCAGTTGTACCAGTTCCTGCATCCTGTGACCCGCTCCCAGTGTACTTAGGCACCATTAGTAATGGAGACTAAACAAGCCTGGCATTTGCTCATGACCCACTTCCATACACCCAGGGAAGCCCAAGCTCCCCCATGGCTTTATACCCCAGTATGGCACAATAAGACTTTAACAATTGAGGATGCCCTTCTTCATTGGGCAGTTCCAGGGCAATGTGAGGAAGTATTTTTTCACAGAGAGGGTAGTGGATGCATGGAACAGCCTTCCTGAGGAGGTTGTGGGGTCTAAAACTGTGGGAGAATTCAAGAATGCATGGGACAGACATAAGGAAATTCCTGTGGGGGGTAGGAAGAAATAGGCTGTTGGTTAACTAGGATCTGTGGCCTATCCTGTAGGTAGGGAAATGAGAAGACTAGGTGGGCCAAGTGGTCCTTATCTGCTGTCAAAGTCTATGTTTCTATGTTTCATTGGCCTATATGGGACGCTCAGGGAATCTGGTATATACAGGATTTGTGTTTACCTGGCTCCTCAACTTTGATGTCTTTGCCCAACTGCAGCAGAAATTTCAGATCCCAGGTAGGGATTTTTGGAGATTTCTTCAAATGCACAGTGCTATACAGGCTCAAAAGCCCTGTAGGGACATGGATCTGAAATGGGAGTGGTTGGCCTGTAGGCATGAAACACCCTCTAGTTGAGGTCTCATTGGGTGTTTTTACAAGACTTGGCGGGATGCGCAGGCAGACCCATCTAATGTGTGCAGGTTTAAATGGGCTTCTATTCTGAACACCCATATCTCTTAGGAATCCTGGAACCAGTACCTTCTGGATTGTTATTACATGTACGCAGATACTAAAAGCCGTTTCATAGAGCTCAAAATATTGTTGTTCAGGTATAGCATGCCAGTATCCTTACACTTTCATGGCCTACTGCAATACTCCAACTGTTGGCAATGTCAACACTCTGGAGGTCACCTACTGCACATTCTCTGGTCATGCCCGCTGCTCTCACCTTTCTGGTCTGCTATTGTCCAGGACTGCTCTATGATTTTTGGAACTCGGATACACTTATCTGACCCCAATCTTCTATTAGGGGACACTTCATCCCTCACTGCCCTATCTCGGCCTAAGAGACAATGAATCGCACTTGATCTTTTGGAAGCTAAGCGACTGGTATTTATGCACTGGCGCCAACCAACTCCACCACCCCACAGTAGTTGGCATGCTGCACTTGCTAGATTAGTTATATTAGATCATTTGTCCTGCATTCAGGTAGGTTGTATGGATAAATATAATGCCAGATGGGAAGCTTATCTTCATTCTTTTCTTTGTAGAACTCCAATTCCTCACTGTAATCCTCCTTTATAACCTGTTGGTTAATTTATGGTTATAGCAAATAATTCCGCCATTAGAATGTTTAATATTCGAGGTCTTTAGTTGGCCTCAGAGGATTATTGTACATGCTGCATTGGTCATATAATGTTTGTGTGTATTCAGAGCTTGGTATTTTCATGTATGGGTCAGGCCACTTTTGTGGCCTCTTGTTATGTATGTATGCTTAGAAAATTAATGAATATTTTCTACGATAAAAAAAATCCTTATTTCAGCATTTTTCAACACTTTCTAGGATTAATAAATAGAAAAAAAGTATCTTAATCTTCGAGTACAACTGGCAAAAGTATATTCTGAAATTAATATACAGCACATAAACCTAACAGCCCAAGTTTACAATTTAAAAAAAGAAATGGAGGGATTACAATACTCTTGAGCAACCTCCATGTTAAATGAGCATAGAATCTGCTGTCCTGGTAAAACAGGATTTAGGGATGCTTTCAAAAGTTGTACACAATGAGCCTTGGATAGATTCATGGCATCTGTTAAAAATGGGGATTGAATTCAGGTTTCAGGTTTCAAATGGACCAGAAATCCTGGATACTGTAACTAAGTATTTAATCGGAATGTATACTGCCCCTATATTGAGGAGCATGCAGTGATAGAGTTTTTTTTCTAATCTTAACATTCCAACCATCCCAGATACATACAGTGTGTAGCTACTGTTACAGATCATATTACCAAGGAAGAGGTTGGGTTGGCAATTAGCAAATTAAAATGGGCCACTACACCAGGGATTGATGGGTTACCTTCAGAATTTTATAAGACCTTTGATGAACTGTTAAGGGAAATTTTGGTTGTTGTTTTTAATTGGGTGTTGGGATTTTTGGAAGTGGATTTTCATTTCTGTATTGCAGTACAGATTCTAGTTTATAAGCATGGGGATAAGTCTGATTTAAATAATTGGAGGTCGCTGAGCCTGTTGAATGTGGATTACAAAAATTTAATGAGAATACTTAACAATGGGCTAATTAAAACAGCTTCTGCATTAATCTCTGTGGCCCAGATCTGTTCAGTGCCAGACTGCTCAATTCAGCATAATCTATTATTGGTGAGGGAATTGGCTGTACAAGGGAAAGAGGGTGCCCTTAGTGAGTATATTATGTCTTTGGACCAAAAAAATGCCTTCGACAGGGTGCCTCATCAATTTATCTCCTTGGTATTGAAAAGTTATGGTATTCCACCAGTTTTTGTGGAATGGATGGAATTGCTTTATGAGAAGGCATGGGCAATTCCATTAGTAAATGGGAGGCTAGGAACATATATTGGTATTACACTTGGGGCATGACGGGGTGCCCGTTAAGCCCCCTGCTTTATGTGTTTTGTTTAGACCCTCTGTTAAAGCTTTTTCAACAAGATGAGTACATAAGAGGTATTAAGCTCATTGGGGGGTTTGGAGGCTCGAGGAGCAGCATATGCAGATGATATATGTGTTTTGGTTGCAGATCAGGAGTCGGGGGTTAGGGTTTTGGAGTTAGTGGAATGGTATTCTGTGGCAACGGGGGCTGGAGTAAATACGGGGAAAAGTGTTATTTATCCCCTGAGTAGAATTACCCCTCAGATGGGAATATTGCAAGGGATCATTGTATGATACAATACAGACACAAGTGTGTATCACATTGATCGAATTCAAAGGCATCTCACCAATCTACCATTCTCAAGTGTTAGAGTCTTTAAAAGACCCATACATTCCACCAGGAGTATGTGTTATCATGTGGCTTTGTTCACATGGAACGTTGTATGTAAAGGGGAATGCTAAAAATAAATGTCAAGAAGAACATATGTGTCCAAGATTTAGCAGTACTGCACAAGAAGAAACTATGTTGCACTTTCTTATTCAATGTCCTTTTGCACAACATTTGTGGGCACAGATGGCACAAAAATGGGCCAATTTAATTTGGAAGAAGGTAACTTATGAAGAGGTGGTTGGGAGTGTCAGCTTGGGGAGGATGGGGTTGGTTGGTGGATTGATTTGTCTTATCTTTTCATTTATAAAATTTATATTATGGCAATTATGATGGAAGTTTGTCTTGCAACAGATGTACCATGATCCTAATGCTGTTATATATATTATTGAACAATAACTATACAAACAATGTATATTTGAAAAACAGCACATGTTTTATAAAGCTTGGGTATTTAGATGGAGTGTCCCCTTTATGAAGGATAACATTGGATTAATTCTCCTTTTTTGTGTCTATATTAAGAATTCTTGGACTGTGTATGCTGTTATTGGTTGTTATCATTGTATGATTTACTTTTGTTTGTATATTGTTTAGTTTCTCTAAATAAAATTTCTCCCTACTCTTTTCAAGAAGTGCCATGGGCTCTTTAACATCCACTTGAACTACCACAAAAACAGGCATATGGGACTTCAGTTTAATGTCTCATCTGAAAAACTGCACCTCAGGAGTGCAACACCCCCCTCATGCTGCACTACAGTGTCAGTATTGGGATATTAACCCAAGTGCCTGGTGTGGGGACATAGTGCTGCAACTAATACAAAAACTGCAAACATAATGCTGCATCTAATGCACTACTGTAAGTGCAAATATAGTGCTGCATCTAAAACAATAACAGCAAACATAAAGCTGCATCTAATTCACTAATTGTGAGCATAATGCTGCAACTAATACACTAACTGCAAATATAAAGTTGCATCTACTACACTAATTGCAAACAGTGCTGCTACTAAGTAATACACTAACTGCAAACATAAAGCGGCATCTAAACACTAATTGCAAACACCGTGCTGCATCTAATACACAAACTGCAAACATAATGCTTCATTTATTGCACTACTGTCACTGCAAACATAAAGCTTTGTCTAACACACTATTTACAAACATAATACTGCATCTAATACACTGACAGAAAACATAAAGCTGCATCTAATTCATTAATTGTGAACATAAAGATGCATCTAATACACTAACTGCAAACTTAGTGCTGCATCTAATACACTAACTGCAAACATAAAGCTGCATCTAATACACTAACTGCAAACATAATGCTGCATCTATTAAACTAATTGCAAACACAATGCTGCATCTAATACACTAATTGCAAACATAATGCTGCATCTATTAAACTAATTGCAAGCATAGTGCTGCATCTAATTCACTAACTGCAAACATAGTGCTGCATCTAATACACTAATTGCAAACATAGTGCTGTATCTAATTCACTAACTGCAAACATAATGCTGCTTCTAATACACATTGTCCCAGATATTCAAACTGCACCATGCTGTGGCGCAAGCCTGGGCGCAGCGCAATTTGGCTGTGCAGGGGTGTTGACTGGGCGATATTCAACGGAGCTGCGCCATGGCACAGCAACATTGAATATTGCACCCTGGTCACCCACAGTGTGCATGATGCAGTGGCACTGCACCAGCGCAAGTGGCCAGAGTGGTGCAGGGGGATGTGCTAGTGCAAGTTCCATTGCGCTATGCACAGCAACCACGATATTCAAAAGTGCACATGCAAATGGGTCCATTATGTATGCAAGGTGCAAATGGGGCCATTTGCATGTCATTATGGCCCCATTTCCATGCAGGTGGGCCAATCCCCAGTGACTTGCACCTGGCGCCCTGCCAGGCAGCAGCCATAGGGGACTGACGCCCCCTGCACAGCTTGGCAATGTGCCCCACAGCCCGATCGTGGACTTCAGTAACTATAACTCACGTCCAATATCCCTGGTGGTTCAGTGGACCACTGTCAGCCTGATTGTGGGATTAAGTATTGATAAAATAAATTCTATGTCCCTGGTGGCCCAGTGGACCGCTGTCAGCCCGATCGCGGGCATTTGTAAAATAATAGAAATTCCTATATCCCTGTGGTGGTCCAACAGACCCTCCCACCCACCCACTGAGCCCCACTGCCCCTGCCTCCCTGGTCAGCAGCGGTGGCAGCACCCCACCCACCTGCCGCCCCACCACCCACCAACTGGACACCGGAGGCAGGGCTGTATGTCCATTGGACCACAGTGTGAGCCAATGGGCATGCAGCCCATACCGTACTACACATTCCAGATTTGTGAATGGATCCATTCACTCTGTGGATCCAAATAGGTTACAGCAGCTGAACACTTTGTCTCTTTCCATCAGCTTCTTTAATGTATTCAGTGTATAACTCTTGGAATACATTCAGTGCTAGTTAAGTTGTGATCTTACAGTAGTTTGTCAGAATTTGAGCTTTTAATCATGTACTGTATCTAATAATATATTTGCCATTATATTGTATATATTCTTAGACTGCTTCATTGCTACATCTAATTAGATGCATTGGATATACTGTATACAGTATCAAAAAGCATCTTTTGGTCTCAGTGGGCATACCCGGTTACCAAAATTCAATAAATAAATAAACAAATAAATAACTTGCAAAATAAATAATATCTGAAAATATACATGGCAGGGAGAGGTGCAAGGGTAGAGAGAAGAAATCAACTAGCCTATGACAGATGGTGATAATGTAGAACATTGGGCACACATAGGAAGCTTGCTGTAAATGCTTCTTGAGTATAGTTGTGCTTTGGTCACATGCCTTACTTGGTTCTAGGTTTATTTAAGTTGGAGAGCTTCACCCTTATTTTTTTACAGGGTGGTATGTGGGTGAACCTCAACCCTCAAAAAACTAATAAAATGTAAAGGAATGGGTGACTGTACCAAATAGTGTAACGTGAGCTCGACCCTAATAGCATAGGTCCTACTTGTACCTGATATTCTACACTATCACCCAACAGACAATGCACTTTATATTATTTAATACTGAAAGAAGAAGTGTGACTGAATAGGCAGAAGTAAAGTTCTTGCATCAGTGTGTTGGGGCTTTTCTTTAAATTTCATCAACATTCATAAGACTGCTAAATTTCATCAGTGTTCATTAGTCTATTTTCTGTTAAATTGCTGTACAGCTGGTCTTGCTGAAAGGAAAGAAAACACTCATGAGGGTGGTGGGTCTTAGCTGTAGCTGTTTGTTTCTGGAGGGCACTGGCTTGATCCCACCCACCCTGAGCCTCACTCTGCCCACCCCCAGTGCATTATTTCCTTTATACCAGGACTTCTGATGTAATTTCCAAAAAAGGGCAAATGACATACACCTGTCATAACCATAATAGTCCAGCATGCTGGGAAGTGGTAAATGCACACACACACACTCTCAGACACTGACAAAATAAAAAAAACAGGAAGGGAGAGAGACATATGGGGAGTGGTGCAATACACTGGCTGTGGGGCAGCAGTCTTCCAGGAGATGTTTAGGAGGCTGTGATGCTGCCCTATTTGCAAGGATCTCTCTGGTCTGAGGGAGGAGGTTGCACGTCTACAGGCTGACCTGACAATGATTCAGGAAATCTCCTCCCTCACCCAGGACCTCCAGAGCCACTGCCACTGCCTCAGAGATTGCCAAGAGTGAGGAGTGGTTGGAGCACAGTAGGCTCAGAGAGGGTGTGGGTGGTGAATCAGAGGTGAATTCCTGCAATTGTACCACTCCACAATTCATATGTCATTCTGGCAGAGCATGGTTCCTCTATGGAGATACCCACAGTGGAGAACAAGGAGGATACTGGGAAACTCCACAAAGTAAACCCAAAGGAGGGTGGAACAACACTACACAGGGGAGGGAAACAACTCCTGGTGGGGGACTCAGTCATTAGAAGACTAGAACTAGGGGGGAGGGAGAGGAGAGGGAGGTAAGGTGCCTGCCCAGTGCCATGGGTGGGTGGGACAGGAAGTGAATCCTTAGGATTGGAGGAGCAGCTGCATGGGATAGACAGCTGGACATCATTGTCCACCTTGGGACAAATGATCCAGCTGGAAATGGGATCAGAGCAGTGCAGGATAGGTTTGTGGTGTTGGAGAGGGGCCTTAGACTAGTAGCACACATGGCAACCTTTTCAGAGGTGTTGTCTGTGTATGGCATGGGTGAGATTAGGGTACTCTGCACCGTGGGATTCAATCATTGGTTGAACAACTGATGTGGAGCTCAGGGTTTTGGCTTCATTAGGGACTGGGGGTCCACCTGGAGGGATGCAGGCCTATACGGGTGCGATGGTCTGCATATGTCCAGGCAGGGGACCAGAATCCTAGGTGATATGTTTAAATGCTTCATTGGCAAACTAGCCAAGGGGGGAGGCACTGAAAAGCATCTGGTAAATCCCAGCCCTCCTCTGCAAAACTGGGTAATTAGCGATGTAAACACCAAGGTAGAGACATCGATAGGTAGCAGGACAGGGGTAAATGGAGAAAAAGGCATAAAGGACAGGGAGGGGGCTGAAAGAGATGAGCCAATCAAAACATGGAGGGCAATTAGTACCAATGCCTGTAGTTTGTGCAACAAGCTCCCTGAACTAGTGGCCTTAATGGAAGATGAATGCCTGGAAATCATGGCAGTCAAAGAAACATGGTACACAGAGAACCATGACTGGGATATCAACATACCAGGATACACAACCTACAGGTGGCACAGGGAGGGCAAATGAAGAGGAGGAGTATGTCTCTACCTAAGGGAAGGGATCAAAGCAATGGAATTAAAGGGTAAACGGAGAACAGGAGGCACTGTAGGTCACCTGGAGACTGGAAATACCACCACAACATACACGGGAGTTGTATACAGACCCCTGTCTCAGGGGGAGGAAATGGACAAGAAAATGATAGAAGGCATCCTTAGAATGGCAGAAAAAAGGGAGATATTGTTAATTGAGGACCTGAATATGCAGATGTTAACGGGAGCACCTTTGCTGCAGCCACATCCAAGAGCAGGGTCTTTCTCAATGTGATACAGGTGGCATGCCTCAGACAGCTAGTGTTGGAACCCACTCAGAAGGGAGCAATCTTAGACCTGGTACTCTCAAATGGGGATGGAGAGAGGATCCAAGATTTAGAAGTGGGTAGCCATGTGGGAACAAGAGACCTCCAAACAGTATGGTTCATGATAAACACAGCCATAGAGTTAAGCCATACAAAAGAAAGGGTACCGGACTTTTGGAAAGTTGACTTTGACAAAATGGGAAAGTGTCTCAGAAAAGCACTAGCAAATGGGCAAGAAGGAGAGGTGGAGGAACAATGGGGGAAAAAGTCAAAACTGCTATCACAGAGGCAACAAGCCTTTGTTTGAAGCAAATAAACAAATCAAAATGAAGGAAAAAAACACTCGGGTTCTCAAAAGAAGTGGAGGGGAAGGTAAGGGAGAAAAAGGTAGCATTCAGGAAGTATAAGTAAACACAGAAGGAGCAAGACAGAGAACTATACCAGTTAAAGCAGAAGGAAGTGCGGAAGGCAGTCAGAATAGCAAAGGCTCAAACTGAGGAAAAGATAGCCAACTCAGTTAAAAAGGGGGATAAAACCTTTTGTAGGAACATTAGGGAGCCAAGAAATACCAAGGGAGGGATAGTGAGGCTTAAAAAAGGGGAGGAGGTTGGGCAAAGGGTGATGATGAAAAAGCAGGGATACTGAACTAATACTTCTGCTCATTATTCAGAACAGAAAATGAGAGGGAGGTACCTAAATCAGTCAATAGAAGGACTCCGGATGGGGAGGTCGATACCAGCCAATTCACAGAAAAAAGGGTCCTGAAAGGACAGCTAAAACTAAAAGTGGACAAGGCAATGGGGCCTGATGGGATTCACCTCAGAATTCTAAAAGAACTAAGGATAGAACTAGTGACACCTCTGTCTACCCTTCTATCAAATCATGAGAGGATGATGTGGTACCTGAGGACTGGAGGAGGGTGGATGTGATTCCCCTTCACAAAAGAGGGAGCAGGGCAGAGGCAGGAAACTACAGACCTGTTAGTTTGACATTAGTAGTAGGGAAAATGATGGAATCACTTCTGAAAGAAAGAACTGTTGAGCACCTAGAGGCCAGCGGGGACAGGACCCAAGGCAGCATAGATTCACAGTGGGAAGGTCATGTCAAAAGAATCTCATTGATTTCTTTGACTGGGTGACCAAAGTAGTAGACCAATGGGAAGACTAGGTGGGTCAAACAGTCCTTATCTGCCGTCTAAGTCTATGTTTCTATAACCAGGCAGTGGCTGTGAACATGGCCTACCTCGACTTTAGAAAGTCATTTGACACAGTCCCGCACAAAAAATTACTAAAAAAGTTAGCAAGCCTGGGAGTGGGTCCTGGGGTGGTAGCCTGGGTAAAAAATTGACTGGACAACAGTACACAGAGGGTAATAGTAAACAGAATCCACTCCGAAGAAAGGGGGCTTACTATGGGTTACCACGGGGTTTGGTACTAGGACCGGTCCTCTTTAATGTCTTTATAAGTGACATTGCAGAAGAACTGGAAGGAAACGACACAAAGATCTGCAACAGAGTTAATACACAAGGGTGTGTGTGGAAAGGATAAGAAGGGACTTCACAAGGTTGGAGGAATGGTTAAAAGTATGGCAGCTTAGATTCAATGCAAAGAAGTGCAAAGTAATGCACATGGGAAACAAAAACCCAGGGAGAGAGTACACAATGGTGGGGAGGGGGGTACTAACAACAACACAAATGGAAAGGGACCTGGGGTAGTCGTATCAAATGACTTAAAGGTAGGCAAACAATATGATAATGCAGTGAGGTGAGCTGGTGGGATACTGGGATGCATAGGGAGAGACATCACCAGTACATGAGATTGTTATCCCTTTGCACAGACAGTTGGTAAGGCATCATCTGGAGCACTGGATGCAGTTCTGGAGACCCCATCTCCACATGGACATAAACAGGATGGGGGAAGTCCAGAGAAGGGTAACTAAAATGCTGCGGGGTCTGCACTAGAAGTCATATGAAGAGAAACTGAAGGAGTTTAACATGTATATCCTCGAGGAAAGGTGGGAGAAGGGGGAAATGATAGAAACTTTCAAGTACCTCGAAAGAATCAACAAAGTCGAGGGTAGCACATTTCAGAAAAAGAGATGTGCAAAAACAAGGGGTGCAATTTGAAAATAGAGGGGGGACATCTCACGGGCTATGTGAGGAAGTATTTTTTCATAGAAAGGGTGGTAGAGGCATGGAACAGCCTTCCTGAAGAGGTTGTGGGGTCAAAAACAGTGGAGGAATTAAAAAATGCAATGCACATAAGGCAATTCTGGTGGGAAGCAGGAGGAAATAGACTGTTGGTTAACTTGTACAGTGCCTTCAGAAAGAATTCACCCCCCCTTGGATTTTGTCACATTTTGTGATGTTGCAAACTCAAATTAAAATACATTTATACGGGATTTTTTTGTCATGTATCTACACAAATTATTCAATAATGTCAAAGTGGAATGTCTTGATTTGATAAGTATTCACCCCCTTTGCTGTGACACTCCAAATTGAGCTCAGGTGCATCCAATTTCCTTGTGAGATCACTCTAAAACTTGAATGGAGTCCACCTGTGGTCAGTTCAAATGGTTGACATGATTTCAGAGGAAATACACCTCTCTATATAAGGTCCCACTGTTGACAGTGCATGTCAGAGCAGAAACTTTACCATGAAGACCAAGGAGCTGTCCGTAGAACTCCGTGACAGAATTGTGAGGAGGCATAGATCTGGGGAGGGGTATAAAAACATTTCTATGGTGTTGAAAGTTCCCAGGAGCACAGTCAAGGCCATCACTAAGAAATAGAAAGATTACAGAACCACCTTGACTCTTCCTAGAGCAGGCTGTCCTCCCAAACTGAACAACCGGGCAAGAAGGACCTTGGTCAGGGAAATGACCAAGAACCCAAAGACCACCCTGACAGAACTACAGAGTTCCATGACTGAGATGGGAGAACCTGTCCAGAGGACAACAATCTCTGCAGCACTTCACAGATGTAGCCTCTATGGGAGAGTGGCTAGATGGAAGCCACTCCTGAGAAAAGGCCACATGATAGCATGCCTGGAGTTTGCAAGAAGGCACGTGGCAGACACTGAGACCATGTGGCAAAAGATTCTCTGGTCTGATGAAACAAAGATTGAACCCTTTGGCCTGAATGCAAAGCACTATGCCTGGTGCAAACCGAACACAGCTCATCACCCGTGTAACACCATCCCTACCATGAAGCATGGTAGTGGCAGCATCATGTTATGGAGATGCTTTTCAGCAGGAGGGACTGGAGCACTTGTCAGGATAGAGAGAACAATGAATGGTGCCAAATACAGTCACATCCTTGAGGAGAAACTGCATCAGTCTGCAATAGACCTTGGACTGGGGTGAAGATTTACGTTCCAACAGGACAACGACCCCAAGCATACAGCCAAAGCAACACTGGAGTGGCTTCAGAACAAGAAGGTGAATGTCCTTGAGTGGCCCGGCCAAAGCCCAGACTTGAATCCCATTGAGAATCTGTGGAAAGACTTAAAGATTGCTGTTCACCAATGCTCCCCATCCAACTTGACAGAGCTTGAGCAAATCTGCAAGGAAGAATGGGCGAAAATCCCCAAATCCAGATGTGCAAAGCTGATACAGACATACCCAAGAAGACTCAAAGCTGTAATTGCTGCCAAAGGTGCTTCTACAAAGTATTGACTCGGGGGGTGAATACTTAAGTAAACAAGACATTTCAGTTTTTAATGTTTCATAAATTTTTGTTACACAATAAAAATATTTTTGCGCCTTTAAATTGTTGAGTATGCTGTGTGAATCAAGGGGAAAAATCATTTCAATGCATTAAAAATTCTGGTAGTAACACAACAAAATGTGACAAAATCCAAGGGGGGTGAATACTTTCTGAAGGCACTGTATCAGCAGCTTATCCAATCGGTAGGGAAATGGGCAGACTAGGTGGGCCCAGCAGTCCTTATCTGCCATCAAAGTCTATGGGCCAGATTCGAGAAGGGTTACGCCTGGTGTAACAGCAGTTGTGCCAAGAAGAATGGCACATGTAGCAACTTACACCAGCAGTTGCGATATGCACGATTCTACAAAGTGGCCTGTGACATGTCGCAGGCCACTTACGCCAAACAGCAGTTATGCCGCATTAACCCCCTGTGACATGGCGCTAGGGGGTTTATGGCAGCAGATGTGCCCCATTCTTGAAGGGCAGCCACAAAGTCCCCACATCGGGATTCTACAACAACCCCCGGAGGAGATCTGGCATCGTAGGTTACACCAGCATTTAACTGGTGTAACCTATGGCTGCCCCCACCCGGGGTCCTGTAGACCCACCTGCATATATGCCAACATGTTGCCATCCCCCCACCTCTGCCCCGAACCACGAGTCGCCAGTCGCATATGTGGCAAAAAGCCTGCCCTGGTGGTCTAATTGCCCCCCTAACTGTATAATAATAAATAAGATCCCCCATATCCCTGGTAGTCTAGTGGCCTCCCTGAACTGTATAATAATAAATACAATCCCAGAATCCCTGGTAGTCTAGTGCCCCACAAACTGTATAATAATAAAGACAATCCCGTATCCCTGGTAGTCTAGTGCCCCCACCCAGCTGTGCCAGCCACCCAGCACCCCCACCAGTCCCCACCCAGTGACTGGCACAGCCCATCTATCACAACCACAGCCAGCTGCTGACTGAGTCCAGTATCAGCGCATACTGAAAAGACGTTCTCAGATATTAATATGTTAGCATGTCTTTACAGTACGTGCTGATACTGAACTCAGTCGGTGGCTGGCCATGGTGGTGAGAGGTGTGCTGTGCCAGTTGCCAGCTGGGGATGGGTGGGGGGTGCTGGGTTGGAGGTCACGGTTGGGTGGGGGGCCACTAGACTACCAGGGATACAGGGATTGTCCTAATTATTATATAGGTTGGGGGGCACTAGATTATAAGGGATATGGGGATCGTCTTTATTATTATACAGTTCGGGGAGGCACTAGACTACCAGGGAATTGGAGGGTTTAATATTTGTGTATTGATTGGGGGCACTAGACTGCAGGGTATATGCCACATGTCGGCTGGTGACTCTGGGTTAGCAGACAGGTGGGGGGTTGACTGCACCACCGGGTTAGTTGCAGCTATGACATGCTCGCCAGGTATGCCCACTGTTCGGCTGCATTCTGGCCACATGTCACAAGTCGCAGGACTTAGCTGTGATGATCCTTCCCTTCTAGAATAGGGTGCAGGGTCAATGTCAGAGTTGCAGGTGGTGCAAGTTGCATTCTGTGGCAACTTGCACTACCCTTCTAGAATCCGGCCCAATGTCTCTATGTTTCTAAGTAAGTGTGGGGAAGTAAGCTGAGTTGATAGTTACAACTTGTGAACCATGTATGGTGCTTCAACAGGCTTAGAGGAGATTGTCACCTTAAGCCCTGAATCTGCAAGAGACCGTATGCATAAGGGTTCCAGATTGTGAGTACCACAGTGCAGGAGTACAACACCAGTATCTGCAGGGCACATGCAGCTAGGCTGCAGCAATACAGTTAACTCTTTCCAATGTAAGAAAGAAAACGAGGGGGAATTGGCATTTATATAGTACTTTTCATACACATTATATCCAAAAGTACTTTTAAACTAATGGAGGATTGGTAGTGAAGTAATTGTAAATGTATAGTAAAAGCCATTGTGCACATCGGTACCCATATGCAACCTTGGATAATTACATGCATCAGTTTTATGGGATTTAGGATGTTGACCTAGACAATGGGTAAACCTGCTATACTTGCAAAAAGTGTCTTGGTACTTTTATTTCCAGCTGGACCCCCACCAGGACAGAACTAGAGGTGTGGCCATAGAATACCACCTGAATCAATCTTTAGTGAATATTATACTTCACCTGTATCTACCCATAGTAGGTGTGTAACCCTACCTGTATATACTTAGTGTGCATTGTACCTTACCTGTATAATCCTTAGTGTCCATGGAACCCCTTCTGAATCTACCCCTAGAGGCCATGAATCTCAACCTATATCTACCTTACTGGCCATGAATACCAACCTGTATCTACCCTTACTGGTCATGAATACCAATCTGTAGATACCCCTACTGGCCACAAATTCCAACCTGTTGCTTACATTAGCAGCCATGATCCCCAACCTGTATCTATTCTTAGTATATATTGTACCTGTCCTGTATCTATCCTTAATGTCCATTGAATGCCACCTGTATCTATACTTAGTGCTCATGGAACACCACCTGTATTTATCCATAGTGTCCATGGAACACCACCTGTATTTATCCCTAGTGTCCATGGAACACCATGGATACCTATTCTTAGTTTCCATGGAACCCTACTGTTATCTATGTTTAGTGGCCATGAAACCTCACTTTTATCTGCTCTCAGTGGCCATGGAACCTTAACTGTACCTATTCTTGGTGGCCAAGGAATCCCACCTGCATCTATCCCTAGTGGCCATGGATACTGGTTAGGCCCCATCTGGAGTACTGCATGCAGTATTGGAGGCCACACCTTCACAAGGACATTAACCAAATTGAGGCAGTCCAGAGAAGGGCAACCAAAATGGTGCAGGGACTGCATCAGAAGACATATGAGGACAGATTAACAGAGCTCAATATGTATACCCTTGAGCAAAGGAGGGAGAGAGGTGATATGATCGAGGCATTCAAACACCTTAAGGGCATTAAGAAGGTGAAATAGTCTAACATGTTCAAATATAAGAAAAATACCAGGACAAGAGGACACAGTATGAGATTAGAGGAGGGCCGATTAAGGGGGAATGTGAGGAAATTATTTTTCACAGAAAGGGTGGTGGATGCATGGAATGACTTACCACAAGAAGTGGTGGCTATGAATACAGTGCAGGCTTCAAACAGGCATGGGATAGGCATAAGGGAGCAATACAAATGACTATGAATAGATAGGCCACTGACAGAGCAAAGGCCGATGGCACATTTATAAGGTAGATAAAGAAATGAGCAGACTGGATGGGTCTTGAGGTCCTTATCTGCCATCAACTTCTATGTTTCTATGTTTCTATACCAACATTTATCTGTCCTAAGTGACCATGGTCCCCACCTGTATTTAAGTTTAGTGGCCATGAAACCTCACCAGCATCTATGATAACTACTCATGGACTGCAACCTGTATCCACACTTAGTGGGTATGAAACCCGACTGGAATCTACACTATACATAGTAGCCATGGAACCCTGCCTGTATCTACCCTTAGTTTCCATGGAACCCTACCTGTGTCTATCTTTTATGTGCATGAAACTCCAACTGTATCTATCTTTAGTAGTCATGGATCCCCACCTGTATCTATCCTTACTGTCCATGTAATCCTACCCCACCTGTATGTATCCTTACTGTCCATGGAACTCCACCTGTATCTGTCCTTACTGTCCATGGAACCCCACCTGTATGTATCCTTAATGGCCATGCAACCCCACCTGTATATATCCTTAGTGTCAATGAACCCACTCCACCTGTATTGATCCTTAGTATCTATTGATCCCACCTGTATCTATCCTTACTGGCCATGGAACTCACCCACATCTATCCTTAGTGCCCATGGATTCCCATCAGCATCTATTCTTAGTGTCCATGGAGTTCCACCTGTATCTATCCTTAGTGTCCATGGTGCTCCACCTGTATCTATCCTTAGAATCCATGGAACCCCACCTTTATCTATCCTTAGTAGCTATAAAACCACACCTGTATCTATCCTTAGTGTCCATATAGCTCCACCTGTATCTATCCTTAGTGTCCATGGATTCTCTTTTGTATTGATCCTTAGTGGCAATGGAACCACACCTGTATATATCCTTAGTGTCTATGGAGCTCCACCTGCATCTACCAGTAATGACCCTAAATCCAACCTGAATCTACCTTTAGTGGCCACGAATCCTAATCTTTATCTATCCTTAGTGGACATTGTACCTCACCTGTATCTACCCTTAATGGCTATGTAGCCCTACCTGTATACCCTTAGTGGCCATGGAACCCCATATATCCTGAGATCCCATGGATCCCCACCAGTATCTATCCTTAGTGTTCATGGAATCCCACCTGTAACAATCCTTAGTGTCTATGGATCCTCACCCATATCTATCCTCAGAGGCCATTGAACCCTACCTGTATCTATGATTAGTGACCATGAAAGATTACCTCTGTCTATCCTTAGTGTTCATTGACTTTTTCCTGCATCTATCCTTAGTTGCCATGGAACCTTATCTATATCTATTTTTAGTGTGCATAAAAACCCCAGCTGTATCTACCCTTAGTGGCTATGCATCTCCACCTCTATCTATCCTTAGTGTCTATGGAACTCCACCTACACCTATCTTTAGTGGCCATGGAACCTTATTTATATATATCTTTACTGTACAAAACCACTGTATATACCCTTAGTGGCCATGGATCCCACCTGTATCTATCCTTAGCATCTATTGAGCCCCACCAGTATCTATCCTTAGTAGAAAAAGATCCCCACCTGTATCTATCACTTGTGTCCATGGATCTCCCACCTGTACAATGGAGCCCCCCAGGATGAAGTGCAGCCGCCATGGAACCTCACCTTTATCTATCCTTAGTGACCATGGATCCACAACTGTATCTGTCCTTAGTGTCTATGAAACTGTACCTGTATCTGTCCTTAGTGGTCATAGATACCCACGTGTATCTGTTCTTAATGACCATGGCCCCTATGTGTAGTTTTCCTTAGTGTCCATGGAACCCCACATATATGTAACCTTAGTGGCCATGTATTTCTAATTGTATCTAGTGGCCATTGGACTCACGGTTGTACATATAATTTGTCATCATAATTCCTCCATGCTATTAATTTCCTGTAATTTATAGTACTTAGTAATTTGTAGCAGTAGTCTTAACATCTTCAAAATTCCTTGTCATTGATTTCCATGTCACCACCTTTATTTCTGTTCCCTGTGCTAACAGTTTTATTTTATTCACTTTCCTGGTCATCTGTGATGACTTTATTTTACACTATCCACATTTTGTTTGCTTTGTACTCAAGTCATTTCAATGGTATGTATTCTACTTACCTGCCATGGTGGAATGTAATGGACATTTGCACATGTATGATTGGGAAATGGCCCATCACCAGGTTTGCATGACAGAAGATCACGAAGAGCATGTACAACTGAATAAACAGCATTATATATATTATATGTACTTCTTAAATTACGTTCATCAAAGAAAAGCTGAGGGGCATCTTCTAATTTCTCAGCACCTGAGCAAAGTGTATCATTTTTCCCCAATGTTATTTTACTTGAATCAAAACTGGGCCATTTACAGCCAAATGTTTCTTCCCAGAAGACTTTAATAAAATTATTATTGGGTGGCATGGACGGATGACTATTAAGGAAGAATTTTCGAAACCCAGGGAGCCATCCACTATGGAAATTGACACCAATAGTGCCCATGAATGATTTGACTAACTCCTTCTTGAAACACTTGGTGTGTCAGACCAGCTGTGATAAGCAATCCAGACTTTTCCAATTATATTTTGGTAGCATTTCCCTTAATGGAATAAGGCTGTTTTCGGTGGAAATGATAATGATAACATTTGCTGATGATTTCTTTATTACTTCAACAATCTGGAGAGTTTTCCATTTGGAGTAGAGCAGAGGGATGGTTTCTGAGAAGCAATGCACATGCCAGCTTTCATCATATCCTTTTCAGAACTTGCCCCTAGCTGTCCAAAGTCATTGTCCTGTAGTAAAATCCCAACCAGGTCCAGCCAAAGTGCAGCATTAACTCGGTGAGTGCCAATGATTCATAGTCTTGATTTGGTATGGTCCGGAAAAATGATGGAAACTTTGTTTTATCACTGAGAACAGTAACTGAAGCACCATTGCTGATCTGAAACATGATGCATCTTAGTGAACTGAGTTGATGTGAAAAATCAGAAATATATTTGAGACATGTCATCTGTAACATCTTAATATTTACCAACTGAATTAGAACTGCTTATGGTTCATATTATTTCAAGTTATCACCGTATTGCCTGGCACCAACATAGATTTTAACTGAAAGGTTTGTATAACTGTCCATAAATCTGAGGCACATAGTTACCACAGGGTTCCATTTTTGTAATTTGCTATTTAGTCTTTATATAGCATATATGGTACAGGATCTAAATAAGTTGTGAATGAAATTAGCAGATATCAACAAAGGGTTCTATGATGCTGGTTCAACAACACTTTTGTCGACCGTCTTCACAACAACCAGATTTATGTTGACTGCAAGTTTCAGTTGACATAAATTCCAATTGTTTCCCGGTCCATGTTTCTATCAGATGACTCTGCCTCCCTGAAACTCCCATGCTTAGCCCCCTGCACCCCCCTGTTCTTATTATAATCAACTCTGAGTCAGAGTTGATTAGGGGAGGGCGTGCAGGACCAAGTACACGCCCCTGTTCCAGGTGCACTACCACAGTGACCTGTCAGAGAACTGTTGATTTTGTTGACAGTGATGTAGGTCACTGTGTTGTGTTACTGTCAGGGGAATACCTCAACAAAGTAAGAGGCTGTGTGGACTACTGAGTAGCATCTTGAATTACACAAGGATAAGGACATTATTTATTTATTTATTTATTTATTTATTTATTTATGTCTTTGATAACTGGGTGGGTGCACTGATCAAAGGACCATTTTCAGGCATCACCCAAGCCACAGCATAGAACATTAAGTAATACAGGTGTGGAGAACAACAGTGAACACAGACTCTCAACATGAGGTGCAAAAAATTTACAGAACAAGGGTCATTACATAAAGTGCAATTACATTAAGAATACAAGGCATCAAAGATGGCCAGCATGCAGGTCAAAATACAAAGCTTCAGGTCAGGCAGCAGACTGAAATATAAGTCACAAAACACAGAGACCAGACATAAGTTTCAGGTGTGATACATAAAGTGCAAAATACATTCAGGTACACTAACAGTGCACAGGTCAACAAGCAGACTGGAACTCTGAAATCAAGTACTACACTTTCCCCTAGCAAATGCTGATGGGACTTAGAAAAGGGGGGCAACAGCAGAATCCCTGAGAAGTGGGGAAAGATAACAGGAGTGGTAGTGGTGAGAGTAGCAAGGGTGAAACACTGCTAATTGGTGGGGGGTATGAGATGCTAGAGATTACCCAGGAGAACAGTGGCATTTGGATTCAGACAGCAGCCACTCTTTGAAATTGATTTTGAAGGAGAGATGAGAGGTGGAACAGCAGAGAGATGTAAGGAGTCTGTTCCACAGGGATGGGGCAGAGACAGAAAAGGCTTTTCTACCCATGTTAGAGGAGATTCGTGGAACTACCGCTGGGGGGATGGATGATTTGTGGAGGCTCCTAGCTGCCACTCTTCCCTTGACCAACAAGTGGATAAGGGAATGTATTTTATATTTATTTATTCAATGCAAAAGTTTCACCAGGAAAGGCATACTGAGATGAATAACAGCTTGTTTTGAGATGCATCCTTCGGGAAGTGGAAGAGGAAAGCAATGTATAACAATCATAAGCAAACAATGTCGTGGCAGGTAGAGGACTAGTAACAAACACTAAGCACAATCATATGAGCAAATTATACAATATTTGTGCAACATTTTTGCAGTTTATGAAAGTATGAAGAGTAGATGTCAACTCAGAGGTATCTGAGGAGGAACAAGTAAAGTGCAAAGTGTAATAAGAAGAATGCGGCAGAGAAGGTTATCCATTGGGATTCAAGGAAGAACAGGTGCCGATAGTGGGGAATACAGAACAGGAGGTCAAGAGAAGATCAGAAAGAGTTGGGGGTAGCAGTAAGAAAGTAGAGGAAACAGAGACAGCTATCAGGTGCAATTACAGGTCTGAGTTGAGATGTCATGGTGTAGAGAGGAGAGTGAATGCTGGGATGAGGCAGATGTTTAGTGGGAGGAATTCCATAGTGTGCCAAAATGGTAAGAGAAAGCAACCTGGCCAGATGTTTTGAAGGGAGTGCAAGGGAGCGATAGCCATAGTTATGAAGGTTGTAAGAGAAGCATGGGGGTGTAGAGGAGAGGGCATGATAGAAGGAGTGCAGTGAACAAGGTGTCTTTCTTTAAGGGGCAGAGAAGGAGAGGAGGGAATAGGGGACCAATAGGTGATGGGACAGGGAATACAAAGCAAGCAGCAGAAAAGAGTGAAAGAGAAGGTCCAGTCTGGCAAGAGTAGACTTAAGAGCAGCATTGTAGACAATGTCACCAAAGTAAAAGATGGGGAGAATCATTTTCTGGGCAGTAGCTCAACAAGCAGGAAGAGGAATGCAACCACTACTCCTGTATAATGCACCAAGTTTAAGGGTTGAGTTTTTGTGGAAGGCTTTGGCCAAGTCCACAAAGATGGCTAATGGGATAAGGCCCTGATGCATACATGAGAGAATGGAGTCAGTATGCAGGAGAAGAGAGGAGAGGAGGAGGTGGAATGGAATTGACAGAAACCAGACTGGAAGGGGTGAAGAAGAAGGATAAGTCAAGAAAGGGGAAAAGCTGAGACAATACAAGATGTTCTTGTAGTTTAGCTAAGGTTGGGAACAGGGAGTTAGTACAATAGTTGCCAGGAAGGGTGGAGTATCCACCTTAGGGAAAGGGTATGTTGGGGATAGAGGCTAGTGAGAAAGAGAGATTAAGAAGGGAGGTGATGTGGAATGAAATGGTAGGGACAGAAAGATGGAGGAGTTTGGGGTTGAGTCATTCAGGGCTCTTGCCCTTGTGAGGATTAACAGCCATGAATGCCTTGAGGGTGCCAGGCAGTAGTGATAGGGAGAAAGAGAAGAGGGGAGAAGGGGTGTTAGGACTGTGGGGAAGGGAAGTTGAGGAGTGGTGGGAGGAAGAAGATAAGAAGCACAGGAGGGGAAGAAAGAGTTGAACTCAGAGGCAACAGAAAGAGGGTCAGAAACTTGGGTGTTACCTACCTTGAGGACCAGGAAGGAGAACTGGGTAGGGGAAGAGAAGATGGTGTTAGTCCACCTCCTCTTATATAGTCTCCCCACTCTCCTTACCTCTCCCATTCCTTAATCACTGCACTGTCCACTTAATACATCTCTCCTTCATCTGCAGTCTAGCTACATGATAAGAGCACTTCTGTTCCTATCTGTACCTTTTCATCTTTTCCTTTTACAAAACCTCGTTGCAATCCTGTGATATAGCTATTGTGATATCTGTCTCCCCTGTAGATTGATGCATTCCTGCCCTTAATATATACTGATACAGTGATGTAATTATTATCCTGTAAGATTTGTTGGAACTACTGTCCTTATGTAATATACTTGTATTAAGTTTTTGCTCATGTGTATATACTGTTTTTATGTTCAGGACCTCCTTGTAAATGAGCCTGCTCAATTGAGTATTTCCTGTTAATAAACTTGAACTCTTTCCTGATGGCAGTGTTGTAATGGTGAGGGTACAGAGGAAATATGTTGTGCAGGAATCCTCACCAGTCTTGGAGACAGTAAACTACAGATTTGTAGGTATTTCCACAAATCTCTGTGAGGAAGAGGGAAGTGCTAGAATAGTCCATCAAAAGGGTTACAGATAGGTCACCCACAACCACGAAATTCTGAACTAGTCCAATGCCACTCACTGTGCAAGAGGGTCAACATATTGCTTATGATCTGAATGCAAGGGAGCACACAATACACTCCCGACAACACACTCCTGAGATCTCGCCCCGACAATACATCCCCGAGTCATTTTGCGCCTTTAATTACCTGCTCCCGACAATAGGCTCCCTGTGTGAAATTTCAGCAGTGTGTTAAATTGAACAAATTCAATGAAAGCAGCAAACAAAGTTAAATGATTTCTGATTTGAAAAGAACGTGGTCAACTCTACGCTCCCAGACTCCATAACAAAAGAACACTTCCATAGCTCAATCCTCTTAAACACCTCATCTCCCTAACACAACCCATTTGTTCACCCTCATCACCCCCAGCCAATGTAATACACCTGTCATCGGCACACCGGCACACCGGTCAACCTAATACACCTGTTGGCAGCAGAACCAGCTCGCTGCAAGTGCAGACTCCATGACTGTGTTGCTGTAATTCTCTCTCTCTGTTACAGCATTGCTGTCACAACAGCATACCATCCCCTTCTACATCCACATCTTGTCTTTCCTCCTCTGGTTGTTTGTCTTATCCCCAGATGCTTCATCTCTTCCTGGTACTGTACTGTGTGTTTTTAAGGTCAAAAGATGGTTACCTTGTTCTGTGCCATTTTGTTTGGAGTAGATTTATTTCTTGTATTGGCAGATCTTTTATTGCCACTTTGTGATGTGCATCAATTTTGTGATTAACTAAAAACCCACTAGTTAATTTAAACACTGAGCAATTACGGGCAGACTTAGATAAAGTGCTGCAGGTAATGTCCTTGCTGACAAATGACAATGTTCATGAAGTCAAGCAGTAAATAAAACTGAATTAACAAAATCAAAGGTTGCAAGGTGATTGGTTAATTGTAGCCTACACAGTGGGAGCGAGTTTGAGTAGGAGCGAGGTTAGAAAGAGGCGAGTTTGACAGGAGCCAGTTGTCGGAAGTGATTATGTAGGGAGCGATTATTGGAGCAAATTGTCATGTACCCAAGAAATTGGTGTCTTCATCAGGACATAACATGTATTACTCATTGGGAGGAATTTGATGAGCAAAATGAATTATATAGCTGGGACGGACTGCACCTAAGCAGAAGAGGAAGTAGATTGCTGGGTAAACAACTGCTTAATTTTATAGTGAGTTCTTTAAACTAAATATAGGGGAGAGATGGCAATTATGGCACCACTCTAGAACCTGTATTCATAGATGAACCAATTACAAAGCCCATAAATAAAATAAGAATAAGACAGACAAAAGAAAGATTCAAATTTAAAAATAATATTTACAAATGCAAGAAGTCTAAGGAACAAATTAAATGAGCTTATTGACCTACTATACAATAATAGTGTAGATATATGTGGAGTGACAGAATCTTGGTTTACTGATACTGACTGGGGGACAGATATAAAGGACTATACAACAATACACAAGCACAGAAAAGATCGTAGGGATGGTGGAGTGGTATTCTATATTAATGATGAGTTAAAAGCATATGAAATAAAACAAAAACAATAAAGGAAGAGATAGAAATTGTATGGATTCAGATTAAACTGGATAATAAACCTCTCACATTAGTATTAGGCTACAGGCCACCAGGACTAAATATTGATGAAACAGAACAATTTATTAAGCAACTTGAACTACTTGATTACGATGATAATACTATAATTATGGGAGATTTTAAATTCCCTATCATTAATTAGGAAACATTATATAGTAGTAATTGTGTGGCTCATTTATTTATAGATTCAATGATTAAAAATAATCTTGACTAGCTAGTGATAGAGCCCACTAGGGGTAATAATATTATCGATTTCATTTTAACTAACTCTAGTTATAACATAAATAATATTAGTTTACAGGGGCCTTTAGGGGACAGTGATCATGGCTTGATTGAGTTTTCATACAATGAGTACATACCACAAGCAATGGGAAAAACAGTAATTAAAAATTATCAGAAGCCAAATTATAATAAAATTAGAGAATATTTGCATAGTTGGGACTGGAAAATGGACTTTCAGAATATAGACTTAACAATGGTCTGGGATATCATTAAAAAAAACAACTGGAATGTTGTATAGATACATGGGTGCTGGTGATAATAAAGTACTCAAACAATAAAAGACATGCTCCTTGGTGGAATAGGTCAACAGGAAAGCTAATAAAAAGAAAGACAAGATTGTACTGCAAACTAAAGAAGAAGCCATCTTGTCTCATAAATACAAGGCTAAAACAACATATTAAATAAATAAAAATAACAATTAGAAAAACAAAATGTAGTACAGAAAAGGATTTGGTAAGCAAGACAAATGATAATAAAAAGCAATTCTTGAATTATATAGGAACATTAACAGGAAAACAAAAGGCATAGGGCCTATAAGTTACAGTTGGAAAAACAGTAACAGATGAAAACGAAATGGCAACAGAGTTTAATAAATACTTTTTGAATGTGTTTGAACCTAAAGAATTGTTGGAGAGCACAAATATAACTACGTAAGAAGAATATATTCCTATTAAAAAGAGAGAGAGAGAGAGAGAGAGAGAGAAATCATAGCTATAATACAGGGACTGAAATCAAACACTTCACCTGGACCAGATGGCATACATACTAAATTGAAGGAATTGATACATGAATTAGTGGTACCAATTACATATCTTTATAACCTTTCCATAAAAAATAGTAAAATAATACTTGAATGGGGACAAACTTACATAACACCAATGCATAAATCGGGAGCAAAGTCTGAGGTCAATAATTACAGACCAATAAGTCTGACATCAGTTTTAGGAAAAATACTGGAAAGAGTTATCCAATGTAGGATACTGGATCATCTGGAAAAGGAACAGATATATGACATTTCACAACATGGATTCACTAGGGGCAGGTCATGTCTTGCAAATCTGATAAATATTTTTTGAACTAGTGAGTGACGCTCTGGAAAAGGAAGTATCGCTGGATGTAATATACCTGGATTTTGCTAAAGCTTTTGATACAGTATCACATAAAAAGCTTATCAAACAACTACATCAAGTTAAGCTACAGGACAACATAATTGAATGGATTACATCATGGTTGAAGGATAGAAGGCAGAAGGTGATTGTGAGGGGATAGCAGTCTGAGTTGGGGGAGGTGACAAGTGGGGTTCCCCAGGGCTCAGTCCTGGTGCCAACACTATTTAATATACTTATTACTATATTACAAATAGCCAATAATGCATGGATTTGTAAATACACAGATGACTGCAAGCTGTGGGGGCTGGTACAAAATCACTCTGATGGTCAAAAATTACAAGATAATTTAAACCAACTCTTAGACTGGACTAAAACAAAAAAAATGCTTTTTAATACTTCTAAATGTAAAGTGATGCACTTTGGTGCAAATAATCCTAAGTATGTAAACAAATTAAATTATCAAATACTGGAGACAACTACTGAGGAGAGGGACCTGAAATAATTATCTCTGCACACTAACTTCAGATAGACATATAAGCACAGTTAAAAGAGGTCATAAAATATTGGGATGTATCATGACTAATATTAAAGTAGAGATAGAGAGGTGATTCTACCACTTAATACTAGTCTAGTACATCCTCATATTGAATATTGTTCCCAATTTTCTGCAGCAACTAACGTATGGAGAATGAAGTTAAAAGAAGGTGTACAGAGAAGAATAACAAAAAAAGTAAGAGGTCAACAAAACATGACTTATAGTAAAAGGCTACATAACTTGGGGTTATATTCTATTGAATATAGACAATTAAGAGGGGACTTACAGTATGTTTAGTATACAGAGCAACTAGAGACAAAAAGCTAATGGAAAACATAGTCATTAAACATAGTCATTAGTATCTCATCCACCCCACATTCCTAACAACAGAAACCTAGGACCTACTATCCTAGTTCCCTTATTCCAAGATGACCCTGCCTATTCTCTACCTTTTACCTATTCTGGCCTCCCTTTTGGCTGCCTACTCTTTCACCCCAATTTCTACCCTATTCCTTAATACCTCCTTATTTTTTATCATTTAGGTATGAGTTCTTACTCAGTGGAGACTATATGGGATTGTTGTCTCTTCTCATTTCAGTAAAGCTTATCATTTTGTACCTTTGCATGTTAATTATGTTGACCGGTATGTATAGGCCCATATTGACCGGCACCTTCACAATGTTTTTTTTTTTTTTTTTGCACTGTTGTCTACTGTAATTGTAACCTTATGAAGTGTACTATATTGTATTTATGCCCCGGACCACCTTGAAAATGAGCTTTCTCAATGGTGTTTATGCCTGGTAAAATAAAATGATTGATTGATTGATTAAAAGATGTGAGGAACAAAAAAAGTAGATCCCATAATTATAGATTAAAGGTGAAATAAGCATGACTAAAAAATTTTGAACTTTTTTATCCAAAGAGTGGTAAAGAGCAGGAATGAATTACCAAGACATACAGTTGATAGTGAGACTATGGAAGTTTTAAACATAATTTAGATGAACATATGGGTAATAAAAAATTCATGTACCACTATTAAAGCATCAGGTGGTGAGTCCATTAAGGACAAATTGTCTTCAGAAGTTGAAATCTATCTATGGACCTATGAACCTATTCAGGTACAGGCTAAAAGTAGGGGCCCAAGGATAGATCTTTGTGAGGTGCCTGAGCGGATTGGCAGACAGGTTGAAAGAGAGTCATTTATTTTAACCTGATGTATTCTGCCCTCGAGGTAACTTTAGAACCAGTTCACTGCAGCAGGGAGAGGCCAACTGGGAGGAGGGGGTTAAGAAAAGGAGTAGTTCACAGTATCAAAAGCCTTGGTCAGGTCAATATATATCGCTCCGACTATGTCACCACAATCCAAGGCTTTGTGAATAAAATCTGTGTAATCCAACAGGGAAGTGGTGGTGCTATGTGCTGGATGGAACCCATGTTGCAGGGGGCACTGGATATTGCACTTGATGAGAAATTCAGACAGTTGGTAGAACACAATTCTCTGATGGACTTTGGATAGGGGTGGGAGAATCGAAATGGGGATATAGTTTGATACTAGTGCCTGGTCACCACTTTTGTGCACAGGAGTGACAACCACCACCTGCCACTATTCGGGGAATTGCCTTAAGGACAGTGAGAGGTTCAGGATTGTGGTGAGGGGTTTTAGCATGACATTGAGTGTTACGTAGAGAACTTTCTTGTTAAGGGTGTCAGTCCTGTCCCTGGTCTTACCTAGTACCCTTAGGAGTTATTTTTATTGAATATATTCATAGAGTAACAAATAGGTTCAGTACAGTTTTCAGATGCTAACCCTGCAAACATAGGAGGGTCACAATGCACACTCACCAAACTATGACATACTCCCACATAGAAGCTCTGGTCTCAACATAGAGTTCCAACAACAAATAGTATTAGAGCAGGGATTACATCACTACAACAGTTATTTTATATAGGAGGAGAAGTCTGGAAGTGGTAGACTGTAATGCAGACCTGTCCCAGGACTTCCCTCACCTGCCCTAGTAACAGAGACAGCTAGGAATGCAAACCATACAGGAGAAGCCAGAGAAAGAAATGGACACATCAAACCAAGTCCCACCATAATTCCTTTTACACCACTCTCACTGCTGTTCAGTAATATCCTGCATGCCAAGTATCCCAGAGAAAGATGCTCCTCACATCAGAGCCAAAAGTCTCTTTCAGGAAAGAACACAGCATGAGATCCAAACAATTGGGCCACACCAGTATGCATCTGCAGCTCTCCACAGGACCTCTGGAGCAACAGCACAAGCAGACCAACAAGCAGACATAGTACTGTCTGCTCTTTTACCACTCTGCGCCTGCTGGTGAACACTCATGTAAGTGTTCAAGATGTCAATCATCCAAAAGAATCAAAGTCTCCAGTAAGGCGGCATGTAATTGAAGCAGGGATGAACTCACAGTCTGTGATCAGCCTCCTGTATCAAACTTTCAGTAGCAGAAACAGCAAATGCCAGGGGGATCTTCCAATGGGGTACTTTTGTAACTGGATTGTCTGAGCAATGCTTGCTCCTTGAATGAGAAATTACCATTCCTTCATCATCCTTGCTCCACCAGATTTTCAAAACTCCTCCACTATAGAAAGTGTAGCACTGGAATCAGAAACATCCCTAACTAAAAATAGAAAAGCTGGCTCTTGTACATGCACTCACCCCATCCTACCTACAACTTTGCCCTAATCCTAGAGTCCAATTAACTTTAAAATAAATATAAAATTTCTTTGACTTTTCAGTCACAATAGCAACCGCTAAGCAGCAACAGTAAATTAACTGTGTCTCTCTCCTAAAATGTTGAACAAAAAAGTAGGGGAAGAAATTTCCTGCTCTATTAAGAGCTTTTGCAGACAGCAGACCAGTGTGGCAGCCATCTTTCTCACTGTTGGTTCTAAGCATGCACAGGAGGCACTTCAAAATAGATGTATGATATGATCATACGGGTACAAAAGGTTCATATGGAAATTTTCATTCATACAAAATTCCATATGAAAAGTTTTGTTCATACAAAACTGTCATTTGAAAAGTGTCATTTGTAGGAACATTTTCAAATATCTTTGCAATCACTGAATTGATTTGCATGGACTTGTGTGTGCATGGTATTGTGGTGTAGATAACTTGACTTGACAAACCAAGTTCCACTCCAGTCAGATATGCAGATTCTGAGATCTGGATAGTGAAAAAACATAAAATAAATCACTGTTTATTTGCTGTTTTTTTGTCATCACTTTGCACCCAGATGGCTTGGAATTTTTGTGTGACATTTCCCTTGTGGGAAGGGCTTAGTTCACAAATGTGCCTTTCAGTGGTTTGGTGAAAAAATAATAATCTGTTCCAAAGTAATTACATTTTAAATATATTGAAGTGGTGAGGTAGTGCTGCCATATTTAGGGCTGAGCAGGGATTTCTATTTTACACCTCAGATTTTGCACTTTGATATTTTCACAACAGTTCAATGGATTTGCATGAATGTTTGTATGCACAGTCCAGTGGGGTAGATCTCTTGATGATCTAGACAGTTTGAAATTGTGGTCTGAAATTTTCAGGGTAGAAAGGGCTTGGACCTCAATTGTTTTCTTTGCTGGTTTGTGGAACAAAACATTAACCTTTTCCAAAGTTATTACATTTTAAAGATTTTGGTTCTGAGCATGCTCAGTAAGCAGTTCAAAAAAGCTGTATGAAATGATCATATGGGTACAAATGTTTCATATAAATAATTTTGTTCATGGGGAAATGTCATATGAAAGTTTTTGTCCATCCAAAACATTTTGAATATCTTCACAACCATTGAATGAATTTGCACAAGATTTTGCATGCACGGTCTCATGGGTCATATGTCTTAACATGCCAAGTTTCCTTCTCATCAGCTGTGTGGATTATGAGATTGTGATAGTGAAAATGTAAAACAAAACACTGTATTCTGCAGTTTTTATGTCATATCCTTGTGCCCAGATGGTTAAGGATTTTGGTATGAATTTTTCAGTGAAGAAAGAGCTTGGCCCATAATAGTTTTCTTTGCTGGTTTGTTGAGAAAATAATAATCTGTTTCAAGGTTATTACATTTAAAATAAATATTCTCGGCATGCTCAGTAAGCATTTAAAATAAGCTGTATGAAAGGATCATATGGGCGCAAAACTTTGATATGAAATTTGTCATTCATATGAAAATATTCATTTATATGAAAATGTATATGACAATTTTTCTTTGTGCCATGTTTCCTTATGGTTTATGGATTTTGAGATCAAGATAGCAAAAGAAATTAAAACAATCACTGTTTACTGCTGCTATTTTGGTCATCTTGCACCCAGGTTGTTTTGAATTTTTGTCTTCACAACCGTTAAATCGATTTGAAGTAAATTTTGCATGAACAAGTGGAAATGGTAGCCAGCATCTGCTAACAGCCACAGACAATGAGTGATTCAAATAAATATGTCTCTGAAACTCATTTTCACACAAATGCAGTCACTGTAAAAATGATGAAAGGAAGAGAGATACCTGGATTCACCAAAAGTGCTTAATTTTATTTGATATTCCACACAATGTGCTCCAAAACTAAAAAAAAAAACATCTGTTATAATGGCCAGGATGCTACAATCTTCCCAGCCCCTCTCCACTGACAGCAGCTTCCATGTCACCTGACACATTTCACAAAATTTGCATGTGTGGTCTCTTGAGGTAGATCTCTTCATGTGCCAAGCTTTGTTCTGATCAGATGCAGAGATTCCAAGCTCCAGATAGCAACAAACTGTAAAACAAAATCTGTGTTTTACTTTTTTTTGTCATCAACTCGGAATTTTTGTCTGAAATTTTCCAAGAAGAAAATGCTTGGCCCACAGATATGCCTTTTGCTGGTTTGGTGAAAAAAATACTAATTCATTCCAATGTTATTACACTTTAAATGTTATATATCTATATACAGTGATCCCTTGTTATAACAAACAATCCTGGAGCCATGGATTTTGTTTGCTGTAGCAGAGTACCTTATAACAGAAAAATGAATCAGATGATTAGAAAAGACAGACATTTTATTGAACATGCTAACATAAGTGTACTGACATATAAACACACACTTTAACTAGAAAAACTGACACATAAATACTTTTGTTAAATGCTATGTGTGGTAGTTTTAAAAAGCGATGTACTCATTAAAAAGTAAAGCACTAAGGTGCTATGATTTAATGAAAAAAGAGTCTAAGGTAGACTTTACAGTCTTGTTTAGGATTTGTTCAGATTTTGCAAGTGAAATCATTTTTACAACTGCAGAAGCTGGGGTGATGAAATGTAAGGTTGCCTTTCTAGGAATTTTAGTCCAGCTTCCAACCCTGTGATGCCTTCCTCTGGTGTGATTTGCAGCTCTGACTTCCTCCTCTGTTTCATCCTCAACTTGTTCCATAGCTGAGCATTGCTTATTTTTATTTTAGCCACTATTTATTCCTCTGTTAGTGGTTCTGTTATGGGTCATGAATCACCCACATGAAGCTATTCCCCTAGCTGCTCTGAATCTAGACCATCAAGCAGATAAAAGTCACATGATCTGCAGAGTTTCAGTATCAATGTCGCTGTCATTGTCAATGTCCAAATCAGTCCCTTCTGCATCGGTAGGTCTGACCTCATCTGAAAAAACATTACCAATAGCATCCAGTCAGCAATTCCTTATTTTGACTGTAATTATCAGCTCCCATGCTTGTGCAGCAACATAGAACATGTCTTTTAGGTTGAAACTTCTCAGAAAGCAGACCAGTTGAATATCAGTCTCCCTAGAGATGATCTCCCTTAGAAGCTGTTTTCTGTACTGCTTTTTAAGGGTAGCTATCACTCCCTGGTCCATCAGCTGCATCCTCAATGTGATATTGGCTGGCAAGTACAAAACAGTGATTTCCCATATCTGGAATGCATTTCCTCTGCAGGAGGATGAGCAGGGCATTGATCGAGGAGTAGAAGAGCCTTCTGTGTTTTACCTTTCCTCCTCAGATACTTTCAGATGCAGTGCACAAAATCCATGTGGAACCAGTTCCTGAAAATGTCCCTGGTCATCCATGTGTTACTGCTGTGGCAGTATTGGATGGGCATAGCAGCTTGGTTCACATGGTGGAAACACCTAATGTTACTATATTTACCAGTGCAGAGTGGTTTTATTTTAAGGTCTCAACTGAAATTGGTGCAAACAGGAAATGTAACACAAACTTTAAACATTTTAAATCCTTTTGAGGCATCATTTTCTGAATGGTCAGCCAGGGTTGGGTCGGGCAGGCATTTATAAAAAAAAGGCCAGTTTCATCAGTTTTATACACTTGATCTTTGTTGTACCCACTTTTTTAAAATTTCCTTTAGCAGTGGCAAAAATGTAGTAACAGCTGCAAAGTCTGAAGATCTTTGTTCACCTACAATTTTAAATTGTCTTATGCTGTTTCGATTATGAACACACCACAGCCTGCCAGGGAAGAGCGAAAAGTGCTGTCAGGTCCATGCCACCGCTTTGCAAAGAAATCAGCTTCTTCCTGAATTATTGCACCTGATAGAGGAACCCCCCCCCACCTCCTGCTGTGTATTGAACCATAAACAAACTGCTGAGTCCACCTCACTATTGGCAGCCAACCATATCTTTTTATGCTGCAGTCCATGTTTTTCAAAATATTTTGAGGCAAAGCTCTCGAGTTTGTCCTCCTGCTTGTGGAGCATGGATACCGTTGACTTGGGGAGACAGTATTCAGCTGTTAGTTTGGCTGTTGATTGCCCATTCCATAGCCAGCCTTGGATTTCTATTTTTTTGTCAAGTTCCAGGGCCTTTCATTTCCAGCACTCAGCCATAAGGTAAGACACTGTGAGGACACATGCTCTAGCAGTTAGGAAGGTTCTAAATGTCTGCTGCTCTCATTCATTTAGTTTAAGTTTTTGAAAACAGGGATTCAATTAAATTTAGGTGAAGGGGTTCTAGACAACCCCTTCTAGACAGTAGAAGTAGTTCTGGACAGTAATAGCCAAAAGGAGAACTAAAGGAAAGTGGCAAGTAGTCAATGAACTGGGTCAGCCAGTAATTAAGCAACTTAATTAGTTTTTTTTAATTGAATGCAATGGGTCATTTGATTTAATGTCTCCATGCTTGTGCCTGATCGACTTAAATTGGCTAAGTACTGTATCGTCATTAAGTAACATGCGCCAGAGTAAAACAAAGCACTCTACCACAAAAAAATCAAAAGCTGCAAAATACGTGTGAATGTGAAACTGTCTTTGACAGTGGGATTTAAGATGGTCGTTTGCTATAACTCAGATTCATTATAGCTAGGTGCACTATAATGAGGGACGACTGTGTGTGTGTGTGTGTGTATATATATATTATGGTAGCACGGTAGTGCTACCATAGTTAGGGTTGAGGAGACTTTTAAGGTTAAAGGGTCAAACTTTACACCTTAATAACTTTGCGACAGTTCAACAGATTTGCCTGAAATTTGGAATGCACAATCAAGAACCATGCACCTTGGGAGAAGTCAGGTTTTGTACCAGTTGGATATACAGCTGCAGAGTTATTAAGCATGATCTGTGCACCCATTTATGCTATATAGTGAATTCTTTGCTCATGCCTACAGGTCACACGGTTTGCGTGAATCATCCGAAAACTTCAGGGAACATGCGGCCAGAGTGCCCAATGTGCCTTTTGAAGATTTTATGAAAAAATATTGAACGGTTCAAAACTTATTCAAAAACCAAGTTCCCATTATAAGTCAAAGGGAAAAGTTAACAAAATGTTCGACACTTTCAAAAATGCACTTTTTACTGTCGCAAATGGCCCTAGTACTTTTGCAAATCTGACATTTTGTTTTCAGTTGGTGATCAAAAAAATGCTTGGCATTTAAAATTGGGACCATCTAGGGACTCAATTCTTTTTGTGTTCACCTAGTCGTAGCCTAAGGATGCTAGCCATGTATTTATTTTGGGGTTAAACAGCCCAGAAATATGTTTCTCAAAGTTCTGGATAAAGTACTTTCGCAAAGTACTGTCATGCTCACAACACTTTCGAAAATCTGTGTGAAAGCTTTCGAAAATCATGAACGTACTTTGCAACATGATGGCCAAAATGACAGGAGTTATTTGCCACCTTGCTGCAAAAGAACAGTTAGGTCTTTTGGCCTGAAATTTGGTGGAAACACAGCCAACATCTAACAGATGTGCCTTTTTGTGGTGTGGTGAAAAAATATTGCATGGCTGCAAAGTTACAGAACTCTGAAGTTGGTGTTTTTTCCCCGTAGACTAACATGGTGGAGTACACCCCGCCATTCAGGGCTGCATCTTCAAAAACTATCACGAGATACAGATTTTGTTCGCGAGTTGCATAGCCTTATGGACTATGTAATAGCAAAATCCTAGCCAGGAAAATCATGATTTTTTTTTAATTAAAATTTTTTCTACATCGTGCGGTTGCTGAGATATTAGCAATTAAGTACTTCTAATGCTCGTTTTCAACTTCGATGCCCATTACCTTGATACACACTGTGTTTCTCTATGCACCTTGTCAGCAAAAACAGGATATGCACTTCTGTTACTGTTGCAGTTACTGTTTCAACTTGTGTTTCTGTCCCCGTTTGCATTTACATTCCTGTGTATGCCACCGTGTTTGTTACCCTTTGCGTTGTCATTTAGCTTGCATTTTCGTTACTGTTACCATTTGCATTTACACTACTGTTTCTCTTGCATTTCATTTGCATCACCGCATCATTGCCATTTCTGTTTACAGCAGCCCTTCATTTGCATTTCCATTTCTCTTTTGTTTTGCATCTTCCTTGCTGTTACTGTTACCATTTGTATTTGCAATTATTTACTGTGCCCATACACATTAAAGTTTGCATTTCCATATGTGCTTGCATTTCCTTTTGCATTTATGTTTGCTTTGGTGTTATTGTTGCTGTTACCATTACCATTTGCGTCTACAATTGAGGTATTGTGCCTGTGCACATTTCGGTTTGTGTTTCCGTATATGCTTCTGTTCCCATTTCCGTTTCTCTTTCCTTTGGTATTATTCTTCCTGTTATCTTTACCATTTGCATTTACAATTACGGTACTGGCATGAAGTGTATGGTTTTATGCTTACTTGTGCAATTTGCTGCCTTCGCTTGTTTCTGTCTCTCGCGTTTTTTGCTGTGACACTTCACATTTCCATTTTAAATACCACTGCCATCACTGTTCACATTACCAGTTGTGTTTTCATATGCACTTCAATGTCCATTTGTGTACTGTTCATTTTGGCCTCCTTTGTGTTGCGTTTCTATTAACTTTTCCTTTACCATATATGTTTGCATGCCATATATCGCCACTGTTGGCACTTCTGTTTGCATTGTTGTTCCTGTTACTATGTAACAAGACATTTGGGCCCCGCACTCCTGTCACCGCATTACATGCACTATTTCTCATCATCATTCTAAAAAAGAAGGTAAATTAGAGGCAAGAAACTCTGTTTAATGCATCAGTTAGGGTTGTTCCACAGTGACAAAAGCAAGAAAATTTGGTGTTAGGGTTGAAACCCCCCCTTGGACCCCCGACAGCCCACCCCCCCAACCGGCATCATGGTGTGCCATGGGGTTGTTGGCCCTCACACCCCATCACATGAGTAAAGAAGCAGAGGTATAGGAGAATGGGGTGAGAGTTAGGACCAAAGACCCCAATGCGCACCCCAATGCCAGTTGAGGGGTGTGCTGGGGGTCCAAGGGGGGGCTCTCAACCCTAACACCGAATTTCCTCACTTTTGTTGCTGTGGAACAACCCTGATGCATTAAACTGAATTTTTTTTTACCTCTAATGTCTCTTCTTTTTGAGAATGAGGATGACAAAAAGTGAAGGGAATGCAGTGGTGGGAGCATGGGGCCCTTTGGGCTGCATGCTCCAACCATGTGATATCTTGTTACACAGTAACAGGAACTGCAAAGCAAATACAAGTGGTAACAGTGATGTACATAGTATAAGGGATTCAATCAGTGGTTGAAAAACTGGTGCAGAACTCAGGGATTTGGCTTCATTGGGGACTGGGGGTCATCCTACAGTGGTGCAAGCCTATATTGGCATGATGGGCTGAATCTGTCCAGGAGGGGAACCAGGATCCTAGGTGATAGGTTTAAATGCTTCATTGGCAAGCATTTAAACTAGCCAAAGGGGAGGCACTGGAAAGGAGCATGGAAAACCTAGCCTTCCAAAAAAATCATGGTAGTAAGTGTGGAAAACACCAACATAGAGGTGGTGATAGGGAGAAGGATAGGGGTAAATGGGGAAAGTGACAAAGGCAAGAACACAGGGAAGGGGCAAAAAGGAGTAAGGCCATCAGTAAATGGAGGGTAATGAGTATACATGCCTGTAGTCTGGGCAACAAGCTCCCTGAGCTGGTGGCCTTGATGGAAGAGGGATGCCTGGATATTGTAGCAGTCACAGAAACATGTTACACAGAGAACCATGACTGAGATGTTAACATACCAGGGTATATAACCTACAGGAGAGACAGGCAGGGGAGAAGAGGGGGAGGATTAGCTCTCTATGTAAAGGAAGGGATAAAAGCAACTGAATAAAAGAGTAAACAGGGAGGAGAGGAGGCACTGTGGGTCACCTTGGATACTGGAAAGGGCACCACAATCTGCACAGGGGTTGTGTACAGACCCCATGTCAGGGGGAGGGAATGGACAAGGATATGATAGAAGGCATTCTTAGGATGGCAGCAAAAGGGGAGATACTGTTGATGGGAGACCTGAATATGCCAGATGTTAACTGGAGCACATTTGCTGCAGCCACATCCAAGAGCAGGCAATTATCTATGCCCTACAGGTGGCAGGCCTCAGACAGCTAGTTTCAGAACCCACTCATGAGGAAGCAATCTTAGACCTCATATTCTCAAAGGGGGCAGTGAGAGCATCCCAGATCTAGAAGTGGGTTGCCATCTGGGAACAAGTGACCATCAAACAGTGTGGTTCACATTAAGCTCAGCTACAGAGTCAAGCCACACAAAAGTGAGGGTATTGGACTTCAGGAGGGCTGACTTTGGCAAGATGGAAGAGTGCCTCAGAAAAGCACTAGCAAACAGGCTAGAAGGAAGGGTGGAGCAACAATGGGGAATCACCAAAACTGCCTTCACAGAGTCAACAAGCCTTTCTGTGAAGTAAATAAACAAATCAAAATGAAAGAAAAAGCCACTATGGTTCTCAAAAGAGGTGGCTAGGAAAGTCAGGAAGAAAAAGATAGCATTCAGGAAGTATAAGGAAACACAGAAGAAGCAGGACAGACAGCTGTACCAGTTAAAGCAGAAGGAAGCAGGGAAGGAAATCAGAATAGCAAAGGCTCAGACTGAGGAAAAGATAGCCAACTTGGTTAAGAAGAGGGATAAAACTTTTATAGGTACATCAGAGAGTGTAGAAAGACCAAGGGAGGGATAGTGAGGCTGAATAGAATGAATGGTGGGTGGGCAGAGGGGGACAGTGAAAAAGCAGGAATACTGAATGAATATTTCTGCTCAGTATTCACAAAAGAGGAGAGGAAAGTGCCTAATCCAATTAACAGAAGCACTCTTGATTGGGGGGGGGTCGATCCCAGCCCTTTCACAGAAGAAAGGGTTCTGCAAGAACTCCTAAAACTGAAGGTGGACAAAGCAATGGGGCCTTATGGAATTCACCCCAGAATTCTAAAAGAATTAACGGGGAACCAGTGAAACCACTGACTACTCTTTTCAATAAATCATGGGAGGATGGTGTGGTACCCGAGGACTGGAGGAAAGCAGATGTAATTCCCCTTCACAAAAGTGGGACCAAGACAGAGTCAGGAAACTACAGACCTGTCAGTTTGACCTCTGTGGTAGGGAAAGTGATGGAGTCACTTCTGAAGGAAAGAATAGTTGAGTACCTAGAGGCCAGTGGGGCACAGGACCCAAGGCAGCATGGGTTCACAGTGGGAAGGTCATGTCAGATGAATCTAATAGATTTCTTTGACTGGGTGACCAAAGTAGTAGACTAGGGAAGGGCTGTGGACATGGCCTACCTAGACTTTAGCAAGGCATTTGACACAGTCCCACACAAAAGATTAATAGTCAAAATAACCAGCCAGGGAGTGGGTCCCAGGGTGGTAGCCTCAGTAAAACATTGACTGGACAACAGGATACAGAAAGTAATTGTAAATGGAGTCCACTCTGAAGAAAGAGGGGTTACTAGTGGGGTACCGCAGGGTTCAGTATTGGGTCCAGTCCTTTTAATAATGTCTTTATAAGTGACATTGCACAGGGACTGGAAGGAAAGTTTGCCTTTGCAGATGACACAAAGATCTGCAACAGGGTTGATACACACGAAGGCATAGAAAGGATGAGAAGGGACTTGGCAAGGTTGAAGGAATGGTCAAAGTATGGCAGCTAGGATTCAATGCAAAGAAGTGCAAATAATGCACCTGGGAAATAAGAACCCAGGGAAGATTACACAATGGGAGAGGTAGTAACAACAACAAAAATGGACCTGGGGGTAATCATATCAGATGACCTTAAGGTTAGCAAGCAATGTGAGAAGGCAGTAGGGAGGGCTGGGGGTATACTGGGGTGCATAGGGAGAGGCATCACCAGCAGAAAACAGGAAGTTGTTATCCCTCTGTACAGACAGTTGGTGAGACCCCATCTGGAGTACTGTGTCCAGTTCTAAAGACTCCATCTCCACAAGGACATAAACAGGATAAAGGCAGTCCCTTTGAGGGCAACTAAAATGGTGCAGGGTCTACAAGAGAAGCTGTATGAGGAGAAACTAAATGAACCTAATATGTATACCCTTGAGGATAGAAGGGAGAGGGGGGACATGATAGAAACTTTTAAGTACCTCAGTGGAATCAACAAAGTCCAAGAGGGTAGCTCTTTCAGAAAAAGAGACATGCAAGAACAAGGGGACACAATTTAAAGATAGAAGGTGGGCAGTTTTGAGGCAATGTGAGGAAGTATTTTTTCACAGAGAGGACAGTCGATGCATGGAACAGCCTTCCTGAGGAGGTTGTGGGGTCTAAAACTGTGGGAGAATTCAAGAATGCATGGGACAGACATAAGGCAATTCTTGTGGGGAGTAGGAAGAAATAGGTTGTTGGTTAACTAGGATCTGCTGCCTATCCTGTAGGTAGGGAAATGGGCAGACTAGGTGGGCCAAGCGGCCCTTCTCTGCAGTCAAAGTCTATGTTTCTAAGTGTAAAGTGATGCTGAAATGAACAATGACGCAAGCAGACACACAAGCACATATGAAAACACAACTGATAACACGCACAGTGATGGCACCGGTATTATAAATGTAAATTTTAAGTGTTACAGCAACTAGAATGCCAAAGGTAACAGAAACAAAAATGCAAAAGGAAGTGCACATGTAAACCCGAACCATAACACGCACGTAGACACGGTATCGCAATTGTAAATGGAAATGGTAAAGTTAACATAAACAATAATGCCAAAGTAAACAGAAGGCAGCCAACATCTCAAATTTCATCCCAAAAGACCAAATGGTTCTTTTACAGCAGGTGTAGCAAAGAACACCTATCATTTGGCCATAATCTGGAAAAATTAGTGTCACAATTTGCAACACTTTTCGTAAAAATTTGCAAAAGTGTCACAGGTGCAACACTATTTTGTAGCACTACTGTTTCAGAAATTTGAAAATATATTTCTGGGGTGTTTAACCCCAAAATAAAGACATGGCTAGCATCCTCAGGGTCCGACTAGATGAACACAGAAATAATTGTGTCCCTAGATGGTCCCAATTTTAAATTGCAAGCATTTTTCTGATTACTAACTGAAAATAAAATAGCGGATTTGCGACACTACTTGGGCCATTTGCGACACTAAAAAGTGCATTTGCAACACTTTCAAACTTTTTGTTAACTTTTCCCATAGACTTATAATGGGAACTTATTTTTTGAATAATTTTTGAACAGTTTAATATTTTAGGGCTGATGACCCCAACGCGCACCCTGATGCCAGTTGGGGGTGGGCTGAGGGGTCCAAGGGGGGCTTTCAACCCTAACACCAAATTTCCTCACTTTTGTCACTGTGGAACAACCTGAACTGATGCATTAAACAGAGTTTTTTTTTTTACCTCTAACATATACATATATATGACACAAAGAGAGAGAAAGCAGCCAGAGCTTCCTTACATCAAGGAGGTTATTTTCTAGATCACACTGAACTGAATTATTACTTTTTGGACCTGTGTAAGTAACTAGTATTAATTCTGTTTTTTGGGGTTAACTTGTCTTAGTTTTAACTTTAATTTGTCATGGATAAACTGTAGCTGTGAGATATTTGCAGTCATTTGTGACTAGACCTGTTACTTAACCTCTGTGAAATATGTGTCTGAAAGGAAGGAAGGTAGTCCCCAGGGTGGAGGGTCAGAGTTGTAGTTGATTGTTTCTGTTCAGCATAGGTTTACTTCCTTCCACCCTTCCACTCACCCCACCTGCCCCAAGTGCATAACTTCCTTTATGGCAGGGGTTCTGACGTCACATCCCCAAAACTCCTAACAACATATTCCTGTTCATATACTTAAAGGCACAGCACACTGAATAGGGGGTAAAGACACTCACAAACTTGCACATACTAAAACAAGAACAAAAAAAAACAACAAAAGAAAAGCATCTGTAATGGGAAGGGACACAAACATGTGGGGAGTGGTGCAAAGCACTGGCTGCAGAGCAGCAGTCTTCTTGGAGACATTCTGGAAACTGCATTGCTGCCCTATTTACAGGCACCTCTCTGGTCTGAGGGAAGAGGTTGCTTATCTACATGATGATCTGGCAATGATTCAGGAAACCTGCTCCCCACCCAAGGACTCACCTAGCCACCACCACTACCTCAGAGATTGTCAAGAAAGAGAAGTGGTGGACCACGGTGGCCCAGGGAGGGTGAGGGTGGTGGAACGGAGGTGCATCCCTCCAGTTGTGCCTCTTCACAATTCATTCACCTGTCTGGTGGAGCATGGTTCCTCTATAGAGGCACCCACCGTGGAGAACAAGGAGGATGCTGGAAACCTGCACTATGGAGACCCACAGGAGGGTGGCACAGGACCCCGCAGGGGGAGGAAACAGCTCCTGGTGGGGGACTCAATTGTTAGGGGGTAGAACAGGGGAGGGAGGGGAAAGGGAGGTAAGGTGTCTGCCGGTGCCATGGCTTGGAGTGACAGGAAATGAATCCTCAGGATCATTGGAGAAGCTAATGGGGAGTGAACTGGATGTCATTATCCACCTAGGGACAAATGATCTGGCTGAGAATGGGGTCACAGCAGTGCAACAGGAGTTTTTGGAGTTGGGGACGGGCCTTAGACAAGTAAAACACACAGTAACTTTTTTGGAAGAGCTACCTGTCTATGGCATGGATGAGGCTAGGGTACTCCACACCTTGGGATTCAATGACTGGTTGAAAAACTGATGCAGAGTGCAAGGATTTGGCTTCATTGGGGACTGGGGCTCCACCTGCATGGATGCAGGCCTATACTGGCCAGATGGTGTTCAGGAGAGGAACAAGAATCCTAGATGATAGGTTTAAATGCTTCATTGGTGGACATCCTGTGCAGCTCTGAATCGAATGGCAGCTTGAAATCAGAGCTCCACTTAGGCCCCCCCAAAAAACATTAAAAAGCCAAAATTGAATGAAAGAAATAAGTAAATGGAGAATTTTTTGCAGATGGCATTGAATACACAAAAGGAAAATATGAACAGATTCAAAGTATTACTGATAGAAGAAGAAAAATCAGGAGCTGAAATATCAGATTCGGAGATTTCTGAAATATTGCAGGCCCAGTTGTTGTTTTCAGGCAATAAACCCAAACATAGAAAATTTAAAAACAAGGACTTAATCCATAATGCCAAATTAGATAGAATAATAACCGATCTACAGGACATCAAAAAAGATTTCCAAGACTTACGATCAGCACATGATTTGTTAAAAATGGATGTAGTGAAACTACAGAATCAAGTAAAGACTCTGGAACAAAGAGAAACACATCAGGCCAGAGATTATGAGTATACAAACAACTATAGCTCAAATCTTGGAGATAACTAAGTTACCAAACCAAAGAGAGGATATTACAAAAGCATGGGCAAAGGAAAATATTCAGAGATAAACAGAGGCTTTTTGTTACAATGACTACATGGAATCACAATGCAAAGAAGAAGAGAATATGTACCTTTATTTCAATTTTAAGATAGTTGCAGCTTAAATTCTGGACACTTTCTCCATCCAGACTCCTAATTCAATATCCCAGTGGCCAGACAACATACGATGCTGTGGAAGGTGCCATGAAAGACTTAAGAGAAAATGGATTCGAGCTACCCACAAAATTACCAAGAAAAAAAAACAGGCCATTCTTGGGACTGCAAAAAGAGAAGACCAGAAAGAGAATCACAGCAAATAGTTTTAGATGAGATAGAGACTACTAAGCCAATTTTGTAAATCAAAATAATATGTGTTGAGCATCTTCCGAAGAGAGGCTAGTTGGGGAGCGGGAGCGCAGCTCTGGGGTGAAGGGGACAGCCAGCACTTGAGGGAGTAGGTCCTGGGTGAGGATTGCAATGGAAGCCTGAGAGTGGTGATTCTGTGCTAGGTAGGGGGTAGATATTCCCATGGGAAGAAGTACCAAATCTTTCCTTAAGTGGTGAGGAGGTCCTGAGAAGTGGATTGTGAGATTTCTAATTGATATCCTCCTACCGGAGATAGCCAAAGAGACACAAAGTGAGAGATTACACTCAGAGAAGATACTGATGGGCCCTGAGATCCAGAATAGGGAATGGTTAATAGCTGGGGAGAGTCGATCAGGAAGCCGGTCGCATTCTCCAAGGCTGGCAGATAAGCAATACAGAAAGCCCTATACAAAGAAGGGTGATGTAGGGGCAGGTACACCCACGGTGACAAACACAGGAAAGGTGTCTTAGAGAAGGTGAACTCAGGAGAGAGAACTTGGGAGACCATGACCAGCTATATAGGGGCTCATGGGGTGGAAATATCCCAGGAAAATACCCAGACTGGGCTGGGTGAACTCCACGGGACCCAAGCGACCTGGGGGGGACTGCTCAAAACTCGAGTGAAGGGTTGGAAAAAGATTGAGGTCCTCCCAGCATGAGGAGAGGACAATAACCTTGTAAATTTGCCAGGGGTGCGCCATCTCTTGGACCGGGAGTTGGGGAAGCTCTTTCAGAATAACTTTAAGAAAAGTAAAGATAAAAAAAATATAATGTGAAAGTCCACAATGAGATAATAGAACTGAAGAAGAAGATGGGAACTGGAGACCAAGTGAACTGAACATTAAATTACAGACATGAACAATAAATTGATTTATATCCCAACATTTAAGTTGATAGTGGGGGCAGAAGAGTGAAGATGCAAACAGAGCTAAGCACCTGTTTATTTTTCTTTTTTTTTTATTTTATGCTGATAACTATGGACATTATTTAGTTATTCATTTAAAGGGACCAGTAGACCAGAAGGGAATCCAGAAAGACCCGAGTCAATTTTCATTACAATTTTGGGTGATATGTACAACCCCTGGAGCAAGCCTACAGTGTAAGGCAAATAGCTCAAACTAGACAGAATATTCCATCCTTGTCAGGGATGAATCTGAATTTGGAAGTCACTATGTATAAAGTTAATAAGCAGAGGGAAGAAGATAATCAGATAGGGAGGGGGCAGAAGGTACAAAACTAAAGCAGAGCAAAGAGCATTGAAAAGTGGGTTGGGGAGATGCAGGTCAAAAGTAAAGAAACCCAGAAGCATAAACATATTAGAAGTCATACAAGGCAACAGATATGTAAGAATGCAGGGGGATACTGTCAGAATGGATAGTCAGTGTCACAGATTAAGAAACCCTGCAAGTGGTGTCCCAGAATGTCATCGAGTAAGTAGTCCTATAAATGAACTAAAATAATTTCCCACTTAAAAAAATGCATCCTCAAATTATTTTCTTACAAAAGAACCACCTAATGAAAGAAGAACACCAGAAGTTACGCAAATATGGAATGATAGGTGTAGTGGCTAGTACATATACAAGAGGACACAGGAGAGTCACAGCAATCCTTATCCCATGAATGTCAACATTTCAGATAACAGATACATATCAGGATGAGGAGGGCAGGTTATCTTTAATAAAGGGAACTTGGGAAGGACAAACATACACAGTAGGAAGTCTATATGTACCACCAGGATCTGAGAGTACAGTATATCAGACAATCTTCAATAAAATAATAGCTTTTAAGCAAGGGAAACTAATTTGGTGGGGGAGACTTAAATCTATTAATGAATCCAACAAAGGACAGCTCAAGCCCTAACACCCCTAAGGCCACAAAGGGCCAGAAACATGGCAAGAGGTTAATAAAAGACCTAGCCCATAAGATACATGGAGGCATTGTCACCCTGCAATACGGGAATACACACATTTTTCAAAGGTATATAACACTTAATCTAGGATTGACTACTTCTTAGTTGAAGCAGAATCACTTTATATAAGACCAAGATTCATCCAATCTTCCTATCAGATCATGCAATTATCACTATAGAACTAGAAGCAGAGCAGAAAACACAGATAAGACAATGGAGATTTAACAATATGCTAATAAGAGACAAACAATTTAAAGAAAAAATACAGCAATGGATCTCTACAATAATATAAGAAAACACTATAGAAGAAATAACAGAGGGAACACTCTGGGATACATTAAAGGCAGTACTAAGGGGAAGATTATAGCATATACAACACATCAAAAGAAGAAGAGAGATACAAATCAAAAAGAGTTGGAAAAGGAATTAGAACGATTGCAACAAGATCATGTGACAGGGAAAACAGATAAGATTAAACAGACTAACTAGATTAATCAGGTAAAGGCAAAACTACAGGATATATTAAACCAAAAAAACAGACAAGCTTTGATGTATGTAAAGCAAAAGTACTACGAGGGAGGAAGCAGATCAGCTAAATTTTTAGCCTATAGATTGAGAAAACAACAGGCATTAGCAACAATCTCTAAACTAAAACACCCAATACAAGGAAATATATTAAACAAAACAAAAGACATATTAGAAGGCTTCAAAATATTTTATTCCAAACTGTATTATCAACCACAGGAACCAGAAGAGGAAGAATATAAAAAAAATCTTTACAAAAAATGAAACTACCCGCAAATTACAGAGGAACAAGGGAAATTTTTGACAGGTTCAATTACATCCCAAGAAATAAATAATATATTCAAAAATTGCAAACCAAATAAGAGCCCAGACCCAGATGGCTACACAGCAGAATTCTATAAAACATTCAAAAAAATTTACTTCCACCGTTAACTAAATTGTTCACAGTAATACAAAGCAATGAATCCTCCATCCCTATCAGTTGGCACTATGCTAATATTTCAACAATATTAAAACCAAAAAAAGATCCATTGAATTGTGAATCCAACAGACCAATTTACGTTTTAAATCACAATTATGGCCAAAAGACTAGAAGGTATACACCCATATTATAAATAAAGACCAAGCAAGTTTATAATAAAATGCCAGACAGCAGATAATGTTAAAAGAACAATATATTTATTAGAAGAAATACAAAGAGAAAAACTTTACTTTTGAGTATGGATGCATAAAAAGCATTTGACAGAGTTTCCTGGTGATTCTTAAGATATACAATGGAAAAATTCAGCTTCCCAATAGACTTCCTAAAAACATACAAAATATATATACATCCCCACAAGCTATGATAAAAGTAAATGGCTCTTTTCAACTCGATTCCCATTAAACAGAGGAACTAGACAAGGCTGTTCCCTATCTCCACGTTATTTGCTATATGCAGAACCACTAGCACAGGCTAGTAGTGGAAATGAAAGCATTACAGGGATTAAATACCTTAATACTAATCATAAAACAGCATTCTTTGCAGATGACCCACTGATTTACCTAATATAGCAGAAACCCTCAATACCAGAACTGTTTGACCTTTTAAGGGAGATGGAAGCTATCTCAGGATATAAATTAAACACAGGAAAAATGAAGTTTTAACTATTAATTATCAACCAAGTGAATCCATATAGGCAAGATTCCCACTGAGGTGGACAAGTAATACATTCAGATATCTAGGAATAATAATAACAAAAGACACCCAAACCCTATATGAAGCTAATTATGGTCCACTAATATAATCTATTAAGGAAGATTTCCTGAGGTGGAACCCTTTACCCCTCTTTCTAAATCAAAGAATAGAGGTAATTAGAATGAATATGCTTCCAAGGTACTTATACTTCTTCCAGACCTTACCGATATATCTGCAACAGTCAGATTTTAAAAAATGGAATAACATTATATCTAAATGTATACGGTAGGGGAAGAAACTGAGAATAAAATATAAAATTCTCCAGTTACCAAAAAGCAAGGGAGGCCTTGCCCTCCCAAGCCTAGAACAATATGCACGGTAGCAGTAACCTCACATATATTACAATGGCTAGATTATAGGGCAGATCCACAATGGAAAGAAATAGAAAGAGGACCCCAGCTGGAAGAGATAAAGAAGCACTTATTTGGTCACTATACAGTACCAAGAAAAATAATGCAACAAGAAATCAGATTACAACAAATAAGATAATTCTTGAGATATGGAGATCATTACTTAAACAAATTAATGATTCTAAAATGAATTTAATCCAAAAATAATCATTGATCCTAGATTTGAACCAACCAGACAGGACAATAATTTTATTAGATGGCACCAGCAAGGCCTGACCAGATTTTATCAATTATATGACCAAGGAGTATTTAGCCAGTTCAGAACATTACAAGAAAAATTCCAATTGAAAAACTCAGGACTTCTTCAGATTCCTTCAGATAAGACATTATTGCACAAGTGAATTAGCCAAGGAATAGAACCAAAGTGAGATTCATCCACTCACGAGGATAATAATAAACACAATAGAGACAGCAATACTAGACCATATAACATCAAAAGCTTACCAGGATATAATAAGTTATCAGAGAAAGTCCAAGGTAAATTCTTATCAACACTGGCAAGAAGAATTAGGTTTTAATATAGAAGAAGAGGTGATGGGAAGGGATAAACACTACAGTACATAAAATCATGAGATCACTAACCTGGAGAGAATTTGTTTGGAAATGTCTGATAAGATTTTAGAACCCCACAGATAGTGGAAAATACAATCTGCAACAAGGTAAGACATGTTGGAGAGGATGGGGAACAAATAGCAAATCATATCCACATATTTTGGAGTTGTCCAGTACTGAAATTATTCTGGAGAAAGGTAGGAGAAGTACTGGGAAAATTGTTCCCAGAATTAGGAACTTTAACACCAAAATTGCACTTATATTACAATGCAAAGGAACTGAGAAGAGGCAATACCAAGCACTTACTCACTACATTACTCTTGGCAGCTAATAAAGCAATCACCAGGAAGTGGTTACAAAGTGACTCACCTACTCTTAGGGAATGGGAACATAATATATCAAATATACAGAATAGAATTATTGACCACCACGATACAGGGATTGTCCTAATTATTATATAGGTTGGGGGCACTAGATTATAAGGGATATGGGGATCTGCTTTATTATTATACAGTTCGGGAGGCACTAGACTACCAGGGAATTGGAGGGTTTAATATTTGTGTATTGATTGGGGGCACTAGACTGCAGGGTATATGCCACATATGCGGCTGGTGACTCTGGGTTGCGCACAGGTGGGGGGTTGACTGCACCACCCCGCAGTTGCAGCTTGCGACATGCTCGCCAGGTATGCCCACTGTTCGGCGTACCTGGCCACATGTCGCAAGTCGCAGGACTTAGCTGTGATGATCCTTCCCCTTCTAGAATAGGGTGCAGGGTCAATGTCAGAGTTGCAGGTGGTGCAAGTTGCATTCTGTGGCAACTTGCACTACCCTTCTAGAATCCGGCCCAATGTCTCTATGTTTCTAAGTAAGTGTGGGGAAGTAAGCTGAGTTGATAGTTACAACTTGTGAACCATGTATGGTGCTTCAACAGGCTTAGAGGAGATTGTCACCTTAAGCCCTGAATCTGCAAGAGACCGTATGCATAAGGGTTCCAGATTGTGAGTACCACAGTGCAGAGTACAACACCAGTATCTGCAGGGCACATGCAGCTAGGCTGCAGCAAACAGTTAACTCTTTCCAATGTAAGAAAGAAAACGAGGGGAATTGGCATTTATATAGTACTTTTCATACACATTATATCCAAAAGTACTTTTAAACTAATGGAGGATTGGTAGTGAAGTAATTGTAAATGTATAGTAAAAGCCATTGTGCACATCGGTACCATATAGCAACCTTGGATAATTACATGCATCAGTTTTATGGGATTTAGGATGTTGACCCTAGACAATGGGTAAACCTGCTATACTTGCAAAAGTGTCTTGGTACTTTTATTTCCAGCTGGACCCCCACCAGGACAGAACTAGAGGTGTGGCCATAGAATACCACCTGAATCAATCTTTAGTGAATATTATACTTCACCTGTATCTACCCATAGTAGGTGTGTAACCCTACCTGTATATACTTAGTGTGCATTGTACCTTACCTGTATAATCCTTAGTGTCCATGGAACCCCTTCTGAATCTACCCCTAGAGGCCATGAATCTCAACCTATATCTACCCTTACTGGCCATGAATACCAACCTGTATCTACCCTTACTGGTCATGAATACCAATCTGTAGATACCCCTACTGGCCACAAATTCCAACCTGTTGCTTACATTAGCAGCCATGATCCCCAACCTGTATCTATTCTTAGTATATATTGTACCTGTCCTGTATCTATCCTTAATGTCCATTGAATGCCACCTGTATCTATACTAGTGCTCATGGAACACCACCTTATTTATCCATAGTGTCCATGGAACACCACCTGTATTTATCCCTAGTGTCCATGGAACACCATGGATACCTATTCTTAGTTTCCATGGAACCCTACTGTTATCTATGTTTAGTGGCCATGAAACCTCACTTTTATCTGCTCTCAGTGGCCATGGAACCTTAACTGTACCTATTCTTGGTGGCCAAGGAATCCCACCTGCATCTATCCCTAGTGGCCATGGATACTGGTTAGGCCCCATCTGGAGTACTGCATGCAGTATTGGAGGCCACACCTTCACAAGGACATTAACCAAATTGAGGCAGTCCAGAGAAGGGCAACCAAAATGGTGCAGGGACTGCATCAGAAGACATATGAGGACAGATTAACAGAGCTCAATATGTATACCCTTGAGCAAAGGAGGGAGAGAGGTGATATGATCGAGGCATTCAAACACCTTAAGGGCATTAAGAAGGTGAAATAGTCTAACATGTTCAAATATAAGAAAAATACCAGGACAAGAGGACACAGTATGAGATTAGAGGAGGGCCGATTAAGGGGGAATGTGAGGAAATTATTTTTCACAGAAAGGGTGGTGGATGCATGGAATGACTTACCACAAGAAGTGGTGGCTATGAATACAGTGCAGGGCTTCAAACAGGCATGGGATAGGCATAAGGGAGCAATACAAATGACTATGAATAGATAGGCCACTGACAGAGCAAAGGCCGATGGCACATTTATAAGGTAGATAAAGAAATGAGCAGACTGGATGGGTCTTGAGGTCCTTATCTGCCATCAACTTCTATGTTTCTATGTTTCTATACCAACATTTATCTGTCCTAAGTGACCATGGTCCCCACCTGTATTTAAGTTTAGTGGCCATGAAACCTCACCAGCATCTATGATAACTACTCATGGACTGCAACCTGTATCCACACTTAGTGGGTATGAAACCCGACTGGAATCTACACTATACATAGTAGCCATGGAACCCTGCCTGTATCTACCCTTAGTTTCCATGGAACCTACCTGTGTCTATCTTTTATGTGCATGAAACTCCAACTGTATCTATCTTTAGTAGTCATGGATCCCCACCTGTATCTATCCTTACTGTCCATGTAATCCTACCCCACCTGTATGTATCCTTACTGTCCATGGAACTCCACCTGTATCTGTCCTTACTGTCCATGGAACCCCACCTGTATGTATCCTTAATGGCCATGCAACCCCACCTGTATATATCCTTAGTGTCAATGAACCCACTCCACCTGTATTGATCCTTAGTATCTATTGATCCCACCTGTATCTATCCTTACTGGCCATGGAACTCACCCACATCTATCCTTAGTGCCCATGGATTCCCATCAGCATCTATTCTTAGTGTCCATGGAGTTCCACCTGTATCTATCCTTAGTGTCCATGGTGCTCCACCTGTATCTATCCTTAGAATCCATGGAACCCCACCTTTATCTATCCTTAGTAGCTATAAAACCACACCTGTATCTATCCTTAGTGTCCATATAGCTCCACCTGTATCTATCCTTAGTGTCCATGGATTCTTTTGTATTGATCCTTAGTGGCAATGGAACCACACCTGTATATATCCTTAGTGTCTATGGAGCTCCACCTGCATCTACCAGTAATGACCCTAAATCCAACCTGAATCTACCTTTAGTGCCACGAATCCTAATCTTTATCTATCCTTAGTGGACATTGTACCTCACCTGTATCTCACCCTTAATGGCTATGTAGCCCTACCTGTATACCCTTAGTGGCCATGGAACCCATATATCCTGAGATCCCATGGATCCCCACCAGTATCTATCCTTAGTGTTCATGGAATCCCACCTGTAACAATCCTTAGTGTCTATGGATCCTCACCCATATCTATCCTCAGAGGCCATTGAACCCTACCTGTATCTATGATTAGTGACCATGAAAGATTACCTCTGTCTATCCTTAGTGTTCATTGACTTTTTCCTGCATCTATCCTTAGTTGCCATGGAACCTTATCTATATCTATTTTTAGTGTGCATAAAAACCCCAGCTGTATCTACCCTTAGTGGCTATGCATCTCCACCTCTATCTATCCTTAGTGTCTATGGAACTCCACCTACACCTATCTTTAGTGGCCATGGAACCTTATTTATATATATCTTTACTGTGCACAAAACCACACCTGTATATACCCTTAGTGGCCATGGATCCCCACCTGTATCTATCCTTAGCATCTATTGAGCCCCACCAGTATCTATCCTTAGTAGAAAAAGATCCCCACCTGTATCTATCACTTGTGTCCATGGATCTCCCACCTGTACAATGGAGCCCCCCAAGATGAAGTGCAGCGGCCATGGAACCTCACCTTTATCTATCCTTAGTGACCATGGATCCACAACTGTATCTGTCCTTAGTGTCTATGAAACTGTACCTGTATCTGTCCTTAGTGGTCATAGATACCCACGTGTATCTGTTCTTAATGACCATGGCCCCTATGTGTAGTTTTCCTTAGTGTCCATGGAACCCCACATATATGTAACCTTAGTGGCCATGTATTTCTAATTGTATCTAGTGGCCATTGGACTCACGGTTGTACATATAATTTGTCATCATAATTCCTCCATGCTATTAATTTCCTGTAATTTATAGTACTTAGTAATTTGTAGCAGTAGTCTTAACATCTTCAAAATTCCCTTGTCATTGATTTCCATGTCACCACCTTTATTTCTGTTCCCACTGTGCTAACAGTTTTTATTTTTATTCACTTTCCTGGTCATCTGTGATGACTTTATTTTACACTATCCACATTTTGTTTGCTTTGTACTCAAGTCATTTCAATGGTATGTATTCTACTTACCTGCCATGGTGGAATGTAATGGACATTTGCACATGTATGATTGGGAAATGGCCCATCACCAGGTTTGCATGACAGAAGATCACGAAGAGCATGTACAACTGAATAAACAGCATTATATATATTATATGTACTTCTTAAATTACGCTCATCAAAGAAAAGTTGAGGGCATCTTCTAATTTCAGCACCTGAGCAAAGTGTATCATTTTTCCCAATGTTATTTTACTTGAATCAAAACTGGGCCATTTACAGCCAAATGTTTCTTCCCAGAAGACTTTAATAAAATTATTATTGGGTGGCATGGACGGATGACTATTAAGGAAGAATTTTCGAAACCCAGGGAGCCATCCACTATGGAAATTGACACCAATAGTGCCCATGAATGATTTGACTAACTCCTTCTTGGAAACACTTGGTGTGTCAGACCAGCTGTGATAAGCAATCCAGACTTTTCCAATTATATTTTGCTTAGCAATTTCCTTCCTTAATGGAATAAGGCTGTTTTCGGTGGAAATGATAATGATAACATTTGCTGATGATTTCTTTATTACTTCAACAATCTGGAGAGTTTTCCATTTGGAGTAGAGCAGAGGGATGGTTTCTGAGAAAGCAATGCACATGCCAGCTTTCATCATATCCTTTTTCAGAACTTGCCCCCCTAGCTGTCCAAAGTCATTGTCCTGTAGTAAAATCCCAACCCAGGTCCAGCCAAAGTGCAGCATTAACTCGGTGAGTGCCAATGATTCATAGTCTTGATTTGGTATGGTCCGGAAAAATGATGGAAACTTTGTTTTATCACTGAGAACAGTAACTGAAGCACCATTGCTGATCTGAAACATGATGCATCTTAGTGAACTGAGTTGATGTGAAAAATCAGAAATATATTTGAGACATGTCATCTGTAACATCTTAATATTTACCAACTGAATTAGAACTGCTTATGGTTCATATTATTTCAAGTTATCACCGTATTGCCTGGCACCAACATAGATTTTAACTGAAAGGTTTGTATAACTGTCCATAAATCTGAGGCACACATAGTTACCACAGGGTTCCATTTTTTGTAATTTGCTATTTAGTCTTTATATAGCACATATGGTACAGGATCTAAATAAGTTGTGAATGAAATTAGCAGATATCAACAAAGGGTTCTATGATGCTGGTTCAACAACACTTTTGTCGACCGTCTTCACAACAACCAGATTTATGTTGACTGCAAGTTTCAGTTGACATAAATTCCAATTGTTTCCCGGTCCATGTTTCTATCAGATGACTCTGCCTCCCTGAAACTCCCATGCTTAGCCCCCTGCACCCCCCTGTTCTTATTATAATCAACTCTGAGTCAGAGTTGATTAGGGGAAGGCGTGCAGGACCGGGCGACAATGTGCCCCTGTTCCAGGTGCACTACCACAGTGACCTGTCAGAGAACTGTTGATTTTGTTGACAGTGATGTAGGTCACTGTGTTGGTGTTACTGTCAGGGGGGAATACCTCAACAAAGTAAGAGGCTGTGTGGACTACTGAGTAGCATCTTGAATTACACAAGGATAAGGACATTATTTATTTATTTATTTATTTATTTATTTATTTATGTCTTTGATAACCGGGTTGGTGCACTGATCCAAAGGACCATTTTCAGGCATCACCCAAGCCACAGCATAGAACATTAAGTAATACAGGTGTGGAGAACAACAGTGAACACAGACCTCAACATGAGGTGCAAGAAATTTACAGAACAAGGGGTCATTACATAAAGTGCAATTACATAAGAATACAAGGCATCAAAGATGGCCAGCATGCAGGTCAAAATACAAAGCTTCAGGTCAGGCAGCAGACTGAAATATAAGTCACAAAACACAGAGACCAGACATAAGTTTCAGGTGTGATACATAAAGTGCAAAATACATTCAGGTACACTAACAGTGCACAGGTCAACAAGCAGACTGGAACTCTGAAATCAAGTACTACACTTTCCCCTAGCAAATGCTGATGGGACTTAGAAAGGGGCAACAGCAGAATCCCTGAGAAGTGGGAAGATAACAGGAGTGGTAGTGGTGAGAGTAGCAAGGGTGAAACACTGCTAATTGGTGGGGGGTATGAGATGCTAGAGATTACCCAGGAGAACAGTGGCATTTGGATTCAGACAGCAGCACTCTTTGAAATTGATTTTGAAGGAGAGATGAGAGGTGGAACAGCAGAGAGATGTAAGGAGTCTGTTCCACAGGGATGGGGCAGAGACAGAAAAGGCTTTTCTACCCATGTTAGAGGAGATTCGTGGAACTACCGCTGGGGATGGATGATTTGTGGAGGCTCTTGTTGCCACTCTTCCCTTGACCAACAAGTGGATAAGGGAATGTATTTTATATTTATTTATTCAATGCAAAAGTTTCACCAGGAAAGGCATACTGAGATGAATAACAGCTTGTTTTGAGATGCATCCTTCGGGAAGTGGAAGAGGAAAGCAATGTATAACAATCATAAGCAAACAATGTCGTGGCAGGTAGAGGACTAGTAACAAACACTAAGCACAATCATATGAGCAAATTATACAATATTTGTGCAACATTTTTGCAGTTTATGAAAGTATGAAGAGTAGATGTCAACTCAGAGGTATCTGAGGAGGAACAAGTAAAGTGCAAAGTGTAATAAGAAGAATGCGGCAGAGAAGGTTATCCATTGGGATTCAAGGAAGAACAGGTGCCGATAGTGGGGAATACAGAACAGGAGGTCAAGAGAAGATCAGAAAGAGTTGGGGGTAGCAGTAAGAAAGTAGAGGAAACAGAGACAGCTATCAGGTGCAATTACAGGTCTGAGTTGAGATGTCATGGTGTAGAGAGGAGAGTGAATGCTGGGATGAGGCAGATGTTTAGTGGGAGGGAATTCCATAGTGTGCCAAAATGGTAAGAGAAAGCAACCTGGCCAGATGTTTTGAAGGGAGTGCAAGGGAGCGATAGCCATAGTTATGAAGGTTGTAAGAGAAGCATGGGGGGGTGTAGAGGAGAGGGGTATGATAGAAGGAGGTGCAGTGAACAAGGTGTCTTTCTTTAAGGGGCAGAAGGGAGAGGAGGGAATAGGGGGAGCAATGGTGCGTATGGGACAGGGAATACAAAGCAAAGCAGCAGAAAAGAGTGAAAGAGAAGGTCCAGTCTGGCAAGAGTAGACTTAAGAGCAGCATTGTAGACAATGTCACCAAAGTAAAAGATGGGGAGAATCATTTTCTGGGCAGTAGCTCAACAAGCAGGAAGAGGAATGCAACCACTACTCCTGTATAATGCACCAAGTTTAAGGGTGGAGTTTTTGTGGAAGGCTTTGGCCAAGTCCACAAAGATGGCTAATGGGATAAGGCCCTGATGCATACATGAGAGAATGGAGTCAGTATGCAGGAGAAGAGAGGAGAGGAGGAGGTGGAATGGAATTGACAGAAACCAGACTGGAAGGGGTGAAGAAGAAGGATAAGTCAAGAAAGGGAAAAGCTGAGACAATACAAGATGTTCTTGTAGTTTAGCTAAGGTTGGGAACAGGGAGTTAGTACAATAGTTGCCAGGAAGGGTGGAGTATCCACCTTAGGGAAAGGGTATGTTGGGGATAGAGGCTAGTGAGAAAGAGAGATTAAGAAGGGAGGTGATGTGGAATGAAATGGTAGGGACAGAAAGATGGAGGAGTTTGGGGTTGAGTCATTCAGGGCTCTTGCCCTTGTGAGGATTAACAGCCATGAATGCCTTGAGGGTGCCAGGCAGTAGTGATAGGGAGAAAGAGAAGAGGGGAGAAGGGGTGTTAGGACTGTGGGGAAGGGAAGTTGAGGAGTGGTGGGAGGAAGAAGATAAGAAGCACAGGAGGGGAAGAAAGAGTTGAACTCAGAGGCAACAGAAAGAGGGTCAGAAACTTGGGTGTTACCTACCTTGAGGACCAGGAAGGAGAACTGTAGGGGAAGAGAAGATGGTGTTAGTCCACCTCCTTATATAGTCTCCCACTCTCCTTACCTCTCCCATTCCTTAATCACTGCACTGTCCACTTAATACATCTCTCCTTCATCTGCAGTCTAGCTTACATGATAAGAGCATTCTTGTTCCTATCTGTACCTTTTCATCTTTTCCTTTACAAAACCTCGTTGCAATCCTGTGATATAGCTATTGTGATATCTGTCTCCCCTGTAGATTGATGCATTCCTGCCCTTAATATATACTGATACAGTGATGTAATTATTATCCTGTAAGATTTGTTGGAACTACTGTCCTTATGTAATATACTTGTATTAAGTTTTGCTCATGTGTATATACTGTTTTTATGTTCAGGACCTCCTTGTAAATGAGCCTGCTCAATTGAGTATTTCCTGTTAATAAACTTGAACTCTTTCCTGATGGCAGTGTTGTAATGGTGAGGGTACAGAGGAAATATGTTGTGCAGGAATCCTCACCAGTCTTGGAGACAGTAAACTACAGATTTGTAGGTATTTCCACAAATCTCTGTGAGGAAGAGGGAAGTGCTAGAATAGTCCATCAAAAGGGTTACAGATAGGTCACCCACAACCACGAAATTCTGAACTAGTCCAATGCCACTCACTGTGCAAGAGGGTCAACATATTGCTTATGATCTGAATGCAAGGGGAGCACGACAATACACTCCCGACAATACACTCCCTGAGATCTCGCTCCCGACAATACATCCCCGAGTCATTTTGCGCCTTTAATTACCTGCTCCCGACAATAGGCTCCCTGTGTGAAATTTCAGCAGTGTGTTAAATTGAACAAATTCAATGAAAGCAGCAAACAAAGTTAAATGATTTCTGATTTGAAAAGAACGTGGTCAACTCTACGCCCCAGACTCCATAACAAAAGAACACTTCCATAGCTCAATCCTCTTAAACACCCTCATCTCCTAACACAACCCATTTGTTCACCCTCATCACCCCCAGCCAATGTAATACACCTGTCATCGGCACACCGCACACCGTCAACCTAATACACCTGTTGGCAGCAGAACCAGCTCGCTGCAAGTGCAGACTCCATGACTGTGTTGCTGTAATTCTTCTCTCTGTTACAGCATTGCTGTCACAACAGCATACCATCCCTTCTACATCCACATCTTGTCTTTCCTCCTCTGGTTGTTTGTCTTATCCCAGATGCTTCATCTCTTCCTGGTACTGTACTGTGTGTTTTAAGGTCAAAAGATGGTTACCTTGTTCTGTGCCATTTTGTTTGGAGTAGATTTATTCTTGTATTGGCAGATCTTTATTGCCACTTTGTGATGTGCATCAATTTTGTGATTAACTAAAAACCCACTAGTTAATTTAAACACTGAGCAATTACGGGCAGACTTAGATAAAGTGCTGCAGGTAATGTCCTTGCTGACAAATGACAATGTTCATGAAGTCAAGCAGTAAATAAAACTGAATTAACAAAATCAAAGGTTGCAAGGTGATTGGTTAATTGTAGCCTACACAGTGGGAGCGAGTTTGAGTAGGAGCGAGTTAGAAAGAGGGCGAGTTTGACAGGAGCCAGTTGTCGGAAGTGATTATGTAGGGAGCGTATTGACGGAGCAAATTGTCATGTACCCAAGAAATTGGTGTCTTCATCAGGACATAACATGTATTACTCATTGGGAGGAATTTGATGAGCAAAATGAATTATATAGCTGGGACGGACTGCACCTAAGCAGAAGAGGAAGTAGATTGCTGGGTAAACAACTGCTTAATTTTATAGTGAGTTCTTTAAACTAAATATAGGGGGAGAGATGGGCAATTATGGCACCACTCTAGAACCTGTATTCATAGATGAACCAATTACAAAGCCCATAAATAAAAATAAGAATAAGACAGACAAAAAGAAAGATTCAAATTTAAAAATAATATTTACAAATGCAAGAAGTCTAAGGAACAAATTAAATGAGCTTATTGACCTACTATACAATAATAGTGTAGATATATGTGGAGTGACAGAATCTTGGTTTACTGATACTGACTGGGGGACAGATATAAAGGACTATACAACAATACACAAGCACAGAAAAGATCGTAGGGATGGTGGAGTGGTATTCTATATTAATGATGAGTTAAAAGCATATGAAATAAAACAAAAACAATAAAGGAAGAGATAGAAATTGTATGGATTCAAGATTAAACTGGATAATAAACCTCTCACATTAGTATTAGGCTACAGGCCACCAGGACTAAATATTGATGAAACAGAACAATTTATTAAGCAACTTGAACTACTTGATTACGATGATAATACTATAATTATGGAGATTTTAAATTCCCTATCATTAATTAGGAAACATTATATAGTAGTAATTGTGTGGCTCATTTATTTATAGATTCAATGATTAAAAATAATCTTGACTAGCTAGTGATAGAGCCCACTAGGGTAATAATATTATCGATTTCATTTTAACTAACTCTAGTTATAACATAAATAATATTAGTTTACAGGGCCTTTAGGGGACAGTGATCATGGCTTGATTGAGTTTTCATACAATGAGTACATACCACAAGCAATGGAAAAACAGTAATTAAAAATTATCAGAAGCCAAATTATAATAAAATTAGAGAATATTTGCATAGTTGGGACTGGAAAATGGACTTTCAGAATATAGACTTAACAATGGTCTGGGATATCATTAAAAACAACTGGAATGTTGTATAGATACATGGGTGCTGGTGATAATAAAGTACTCAAACAATAAAAGACATGCTCCTTGGTGGAATAGGTCAACAGGAAAGCTAATAAAAAGAAAGACAAGATTGTACTGCAAACTAAAGAAGAAGCCATCTTGTCTCATAAATACAAGGCTAAAACAACATATTAAATAAATAAAAATAACAATTAGAAAAACAAAATGTAGTACAGAAAAGGATTTGGTAAGCAAGACAAATGATAATAAAAAGCAATTCTTGAATTATATAGGAACATTAACAGGAAAACAAAAAGGCATAGGGCCTATAGTTACAGTTGGAAAAACAGTAACAGATGAAAACGAAATGGCAACAGAGTTTAATAAATACTTTTTGAATGTGTTTGAACCTAAAGAATTGTTGGAGAGCACAAATATAACTACGCAAGAAGAATATATTCCTATTAAAAAGAGAGAGAGAGAGAGAGAGAGAGAGAGAGAAATCATAGCTATAATACAGGGACTGAAATCAAACACTTCACCTGGACCAGATGGCATACATACTAAATTCCTGAAGGAATTGATACATGAATTAGTGGTACCAATTACATATCTTTATAACCTTTCCATAAAAAATAGTAAAATAATACTTGAATGGGGACAAACTTACATAACACCAATGCATAAATCGGGAGCAAAGTCTGAGGTCAATAATTACAGACCAATAAGTCTGACATCAGTTTTAGGAAAAATACTGGAAAGAGTTATCCAATGTAGGATACTGGATCATCTGGAAAAGGAACAGATATATGACATTTCACAACATGGATTCACTAGGGGCAGGTCATGTCTTGCAAATCTGATAAATATTTTTTGAACTAGTGAGTGACGCTCTGGAAAAGGAAGTATCGCTGGATGTAATATACCTGGATTTTGCTAAAGCTTTTGATACAGTATCACATAAAAAGCTTATCAAACAACTACATCAAGTTAAGCTACAGGACAACATAATTGAATGGATTACATCATGGTTGAAGGATAGAAGGCAGAAGGTGATTGTGAGGGGATAGCAGTCTGAGTTGGGGGAGGTGACAAGTGGGGTTCCCCAGGGCTCAGTCCTGGTGCCAACACTATTTAATATACTTATTACTATATTACAAATAGCCAATAATGCATGGATTTGTAATACACAGATGACTGCAAGCTGTGGGGCTGGTACAAAATCACTCTGATGGTCAAAAATTACAAGATAATTTAAACCAACTCTTAGACTGGACTAAAACAAAAAAAATGCTTTTTAATACTTCTAAATGTAAAGTGATGCACTTTGGTGCAAATAATCCTAAGTATGTAAACAAATTAAATTATCAAATACTGGAGACAACTACTGAGGAGAGGGACCTGGAAATAATTATCTCTGGCACACTAACTTCAGATAGACATATTAAAAGCACAGTTAAAAGAGGTCATAAAATATTGGGATGTATCATGACTAATATTAAAAGTAGAGATAGAGAGGTGATTCTACCACTTAATACTAGTCTAGTACATCCTCATATTGAATATTGTTCCCAATTTTCTGCAGCAACTAACGTATGGAGAATGAAGTTAAAGAAGGTGTACAGAGAAGAATAACAAAAAGTAAGAGGTCAACAAAACATGACTTATAGTAAAAGGCTACATCTTGGGGTTATATTCTATTGAATATAGACAATTAAGAGGGGACTTACAGTATGTTTAGTATACAGAGCAACTAGAGACAAAAGCTAATGGAAAACATAGTCATTAAACATAGTCATTAGTATCTCATCCACCCACATTCCTAACAACAGAAACCTAGGACCTACTATCCTAGTTCCCTTATTCCAAGATGACCCTGCCTATTCTCTACCTTTACCTATTCTGGCCTCCCTTTGGCTGCCTACTCTTCACCCCAATTTCTACCCTATTCCTTAATACCTCCTTATTTTTTATCATTTAGGTATGAGTTCTTACTCAGTGGAGACTATATGGATTGTTGTCTCTTCTCATTTCAGTAAAGCTTATCATTTTGTACCTTTGCATGTTAATTATGTTGACCGGTATGTATAGGCCCATATTGACCGGCACCTTCACAATGTTTTTTTTTTTTTTTTGCACTGTTGTCTACTGTAATTGTAACCTTATGAAGTGTACTATATTGTATTTATGCCCCGGACCACCTTGAAAATGAGCTTTCTCAATGGTGTTTATGCCTGGTAAAATAAAATGATTGATTGATTGATTAAAAGATGTGAGGAACAAAAAAAAGTAGATCCCATAATTATAGATTAAAAGGTGAAATAAGCATGACTAAAAAATTTTGAACTTTTTTATCCAAAGAGTGGTAAAGAGCAGGAATGAATTACCAAGACATACAGTTGATAGTGAGACTATGGGAAGTTTTAAACATAATTTAGATGAACATATGGGTAATAAAAAATTCATGTACCACTATTAAAGCATCAGGTGGTGAGTCCATTAAGGACAAATTGTCTTCAGAAGTTGAAATCTATCTATGGACCTATGAACCTATTCAGGTACAGGCTAAAAAGTAGGGGCCCAAGGATAGATCTTTGTGAGGTGCTCGAGCGGATTGGCAGACAGGTTGAAAGAGAGTCATTTATTTTTAACCTGATGTATTCTGCCCTCGAGGTAACTTTAGAACCAGTTCACTGCAGCAGGGGAGAGGCCAACTGGGAGGAGGGGGTTAAGGAAAAGGGAGTAGTTCACAGTATCAAAAGCCTTGGTCAGGTCAATATATATCGCTCCGACTATGTCACCACAATCCAAGGCTTTGTGAATAAAATCTGTGTAATCCAACAGGGAAGTGGTGGTGCTATGTGCTGGATGGAACCCATGTTGCAGGGGGCACTGGATATTGCACTTGATGAGAAATTCAGACAGTTGGTAGAACACAATTCTCTGATGGACTTTGGATAGGGGTGGAGAATCGAAATGGGGTATAGTTTGATACTAGTGCCTGGTCACCACTTTTGTGCACAGGAGTGACAACCACCACCTGCCACTATTCGGGAATTGCCTTAAGGACAGTGAGAGGTTCAGGATTGTGGTGAGGGGTTTTAGCATGACATTGAGTGTTACGTAGAGAACTTTCTTGTTAAGGGTGTCAGTCCTGTCCCTGGTCTTACCTAGTACCCTTAGGAGTTATTTTTATTGAATATATTCATAGAGTAACAAATAGGTTCAGTACAGTTTTCAGATGCTAACCCTGCAAACATAGGAGGGTCACAATGCACACTCACCAAACTATGACATACTCCCACATAGAAGCTCTGGTCTCAACATAGAGTTCCAACAACAAATAGTATTAGAGCAGGGATTACATCACTACAACAGTTATTTTATATAGGAGGAGAAGTCTGAAGTGGTAGACTGTAATGCAGACCTGTCCCAGGACTTCCCTCACCTGCCCTAGTAACAGAGACAGCTAGGAATGCAAACCATACAGGAGAAGCCAGAGAAAGAAATGGACACATCAAACCAAGTCCCACCATAATTCCTTTTACACCACTCTCACTGCTGTTCAGTAATATCCTGCATGCCAAGTATCCCAGAGAAAGATGCTCCTCACATCAGAGCCAAAAGTCTCTTTCAGGAAAGAACACAGCATGAGATCCAAACAATTGGGCCACACCAGTATGCATCTGCAGCTCTCCACAGGACCTCTGGAGCAACAGCACAAGAGACCAACAAGCAGACATAGTACTGTCTGCTCTTTTACCACTCTTGCGTTTGCTGGTGAACACTCATGTAAGTGTTCAAGATGTCAATCATCCAAAAGAATCAAAGTCTCCAGTAAGGCGGCATGTAATTGAAGCAGGGATGAACTCACAGTCTGTGATCAGCCTCCTGTATCAAACTTTCAGTAGCAGAAACAGCAAATGCCAGGGGGATCTTCCAATGGGGTACTTTTGTAACTGGATTGTCTGAGCAATGCTTGCTCCTTGAATGAGAAATTACCATTCCTTCATCATCCTTGCTCCACCAGATTTTCAAAACTCCTCCACTATAGAAAGTGTAGCACTGGAATCAGAAACATCCCTAACTAAAAATAGAAAAGCTGGCTCTTGTACATGCACTCACCCCATCCTACCTACAACTTTGCCCTAATCCTAGAGTCCAATTAACTAAAATAAATATAAAATTTCTTTGACTTTTCAGTCACAATAGCAACCGCTAAGCAGCAACAGTAAATTAACTGTGTCTCTCTCCTAAAATGTTGAACAAAAAAGTAGGGGAAGAAATTTCCTGCTCTATTAAGAGCTTTTGCAGACAGCAGACCAGTGTGGCAGCCATCTTTCTCACTGTTGGTTCTAAGCATGCACAGGAGGCACTTCAAAATAGATGTATGATATGATCATACGGGTACAAAAGGTTCATATGGAAATTTTCATTCATACAAAATTCCATATGAAAAGTTTTGTTCATACAAAACTGTCATTTGAAAAGTGTCATTTGTAGGAACATTTTCAAATATCTTTGCAATCACTGAATTGATTTGCATGGACTTGTGTGATGGTATTGTGGTGTAGATAACTTGACTTGACAAACCAAGTTCCACTCCAGTCAGATATGCAGATTCTGAGATCTGGATAGTGAAAAACATAAAATAAATCACTGTTTATTTGCTGTTTTTTGTCATCACTTTGCACCCAGATGGCTTGGAATTTTTGTGTGACATTTCCCTTGTGGGAAGGGCTTAGTTCACAAATGTGCCTTTCAGTGGTTTGGTGAAAAAATAATAATCTGTTCCAAAGTAATTACATTTTAAATATATTGAAGTGGTGAGGTAGTGCTGCCATATTTAGGGCTGAGCAGGGATTTCTATTTTACACCTCAGATTTTGCACTTTGATATTTTCACAACAGTTCAATGGATTTGCATGAATGTTTGTATGCACAGTCCAGTGGGGTAGATCTTGATGATCTAGACAGTTTGAAATTGTGGTCTGAAATTTTCAGGGTAGAAAGGGCTTGGACCTCAATTGTTTTCTTTGCTGGTTTGTGGAACAAAACATTAACCTTTTCCAAAGTTATTACATTTTAAAGATTTTGGTTCTGAGCATGCTCAGTAAGCAGTTCAAAAAAGCTGTATGAAATGATCATATGGGTACAAATGTTTCATATAAATAATTTTGTTCATGGGGAAATGTCATATGAAAGTTTTTGTCCATCCAAAACATTTTGAATATCTTCACAACCATTGAATGAATTTGCACAAGATTTTGCATGCACGGTCTCATGGGTCATATGTCTTAACATGCCAAGTTTCCTTCTCATCAGCTGTGTGGATTATGAGATTGTGATAGTGAAAATGTAAAACAAAACACTGTATTCTGCAGTTTTTATGTCATATCCTTGTGCCCAGATGGTTAAGGATTTTGGTATGAATTTTTCAGTGAAGAAAGAGCTTGGCCCATAATAGTTTTCTTTGCTGGTTTGTTGAGAAAATAATAATCTGTTTCAAGGTTATTACATTTAAAATAAATATTCTCGGCATGCTCAGTAAGCATTTAAAATAAGCTGTATGAAAGGATCATATGGGCGCAAAACTTTGATATGAAATTTGTCATTCATATGAAAATATTCATTTATATGAAAAATGTATATGACAATTTTTCTTTTGTGCCATGTTTCCTTATGGTCAGATTTATGGATTTTGAGATCAAGATAGCAAAAGAAATTAAAACAATCACTGTTTACTGCTGCTATTTTGGTCATCTTGCACCCAGGTTGTTTTGAATTTTTGTCTTCACAACCGTTAAATCGATTTGAAGTAAATTTTGCATGAACAAGTGGAAATGGTAGCCAGCATCTGCTAACAGCCACAGACAATGAGTGATTCAAATAAATATGTCTCTGAAACTCATTTTCACACAAATGCAGTCACTGTAAAATGATGAAAGGAAGAGAGATACCTGGATTCACCAAAAGTGCTTAATTTTATTTGATATTCCACACAATGTGCTCCAAAACTAAAAAAAAACATCTGTTATAATGGCCAGGATGCTACAATCTTCCCAGCCCCTCTCCACTGACAGCAGCTTCCATGTCACCTGACACATTTCACAAAATTTGCATGTGTGGTCTCTTGAGGTAGATCTCTTCATGTGCAAGCTTTGTTCTGATCAGATGCAGAGATTCCAAGCTCCAGATAGCAACAAACTGTAAAACAAAATCTGTGTTTTACTTTTTTTTGTCATCAACTCGGAATTTTTGTCTGAAATTTTCCAAGAAGAAAATGCTTGGCCCACAGATATGCCTTTTGCTGGTTTGGTGAAAAAAATACTAATTCATTCCAATGTTATTACACTTTAAATGTTATATATCTATATACAGTGATCCCTTGTTATAACAAACAATCCTGGAGCCATGGATTTTGTTTGCTGTAGCGAGTGTACCTTATAACAGAAAAATGAATCAGATGATTAGAAAAGACAGACATTTTATTGAACATGCTAACATAAGTGTACTGACATATAAACACACACTTTAACTAGAAAAACTGACACATAAATACTTTTGTTAAATGCTATGTGTGGTAGTTTTAAAAAGCGATGTACTCATTAAAAAAAGTAAAGCACTAAGGTGCTATGATTTAATGAAAAAAGAGTCTAAGGTAGACTTTACAGTCTTGTTTAGGATTTGTTCAGATTTTGCAAGTGAAATCATTTTTTACAACTGCAGAAGCTGGGGTGATGAAATGTAAGGTTGCCTTTCTAGGAATTTTAGTCCAGCTTCCAACCCTGTGATGCCTTCCTCTGGTGTGATTTGCAGCTCTGACTCCCCCTCCTCTGTTTCATCCTCAACTTGTTCCATAGCTGAGCATTGCTTATTTTTTATTTTAGCCACTATTTATTCCTCTGTTAGTGGTTCTGTTATGGGTCATGAATCACCCACATGAAGCTATTCCCCTAGCTGCTCTGAATCTAGACCATCAAGCAGATAAAAGTCACATGTGATCTGCAGAGTTTCAGTATCAATGTCGCTGTCATTGTCAATGTCCAAATCAGTCCCTTCTGCATCGGTAGGTCTGACCTCATCTGAAAAAACATTACCAATAGCATCCAGTCAGCAATTCCTTATTTTGACTGTAATTATCAGCTCCCATGCTTGTGCAGCAACATAGAACATGTCTTTTAGGTTGAAACTTCTCAGAAAGCAGACCAGTTGAATATCAGTCTCCCTAGAGATGATCTCCCTTAGAAGCTGTTTTCTGTACTGCTTTTTAAGGGTAGCTATCACTCCCTGGTCCATCAGCTGCATCCTCAATGTGATATTGGCTGGCAAGTACAAAACAGTGATTTTCCCATATCTGGAATGCATTTCCTCTGCAGGAGGATGAGCAGGGCATTGATCGAGGAGTAGAAGAGCCTTCTGTGTTTTACCTTTCCTCCTCAGATACTTTCAGATGCAGTGCACAAAATCCATGTGGAACCAGTTCCTGAAAATGTCCCTGGTCATCCATGTGTTACTGCTGTGGCAGTATTGGATGGGCATAGCAGCTTGTTTACATGGTGGAAACACCTAATGTTACTATATTTACCAGTGCAGAGTGGTTTTTTTTTAAGGTCTCAACTGAAATTGGTGCAAACAGGAAATGTAACACAAACTTTAAACATTTTAAATCCTTTTGAGGCATCATTTTCTGAATGGTCAGCCAGGGTTGGGTCGGGCAGGCATTTATAAAAAAAAGGCCAGTTTCATCAGTTTTATACACTTGATCTTTGTTGTACCCACTTTTTTAAAATTTCCTTTAGCAGTGGCAAAAATGTAGTAACAGCTGCAAAGTCTGAAGATCTTTGTTCACCTACAATTTTAAATTGTCTTATGCTGTTTCGCTTATGAACACACCACAGCCTGCCAGGGAAGAGCGGTAGTGCTGTCAGGGTCCATGCCACCGCTTTGCAAAGAAATCAGCTTCTTCCTGAATTATTGCACCTGATAGAGGAACCCCCACCTCCTGCTGTGTATTGAACCATAAACAAACTGCTGAGTCCACCTCACTATTGGCAGCCAACCATATCTTTTATGCTGCAGTCCATGTTTTTCAAAATATTTTGAGGCAAAGCTCTGAGTTTGTCCTCCTGCTTGTGGAGCATGGATACTGCTGACTTGGGAGACAGTATTCAGCTGTTAGTTTGGCTGTTGATTGCCCATTCCATAGCCAGCCTTGGATTTCTATTTTTTGTCAAGTTCCAGGGCCTTTCATTTCCAGCACTCAGCCATAAGGTAAGACACTGTGAGGACACATGCTCTAGCAGTTAGGAAGGTTCTAAATGTCTGCTGCTCTCATTCATTTAGTTTAAGTTTTTGAAAACAGGGATTCAATTAATTTAGGTGAAGGGTTCTAGACAACCCTTCTAGACAGTAGAAGTAGTTCTGGACAGTAATAGCCAAAAGGAGAACTAAAGGAAAGTGGCAAGTAGTCAATGAACTGGGTCAGCCAGTAATTAAGCAACTTAATTAGTTTTTTTAATTGAATGCAATGGGTCATTTGATTTAATGTCTCCATGCTTGTGCCTGATCGACTTAAATTGGCTAAGTACTGTATCCATTATAGTAACATGCTAGAGTAAACAAAGCACTCTACCACAAAAAATCAAAAGCTGCAAAATACGTGAGAATGTGAAACTGTCTTTGACAGTGGGATTTAAGATGGTCGTTTGCTATAACTCAGATTCATTATAGCTAGGTGCACTATAATGAGGGACGACTGTGTGTGTGTGTGTGTGTATATATATATTATGGTAGCACGGTAGTGCTACCATAGTTAGGGTTGAGGAGACTTTTAAGGTTAAAGGGTCAAACTTTACACCTTAATAACTTTGCGACAGTTCAACAGATTTGCCTGAAATTTGGAATGCACAATCAAGAACCATGCACCTTGGGAGAAGTCAGGTTTTGTACCAGTTGGATATACAGCTGCAGAGTTATTAAGCATGATCTGTGCACCCATTTATGCTATATAGTGAATTCTTTGCTCATGCCTACAGGTCACACGGTTTGTGTGAATCATCCGAAACTTCAGGAACATGGCCAGAGTGCCCAATGTGCCTTTTGAAGATTTTATGAAAAATATTGAACGGTTCAAAACTTATTCAAAACCAAGTTCCCATTATAAGTCAAAGGAAAAGTTAACAAAATGTTCGACACTTTCAAAATGCACTTTTTACTGTCGCAAATGGCCCTAGTACTTTTGCAAATCTGACATTTTGTTTTCAGTTGGTGATCAAAAAATGCTTGGCATTTAAAATTGGGACCATCTAGGACTCAATTCTTTTGTGTTCACCTAGTCGTAGCCTAAGGATGCTAGCCATGTATTTATTTTGGGGTTAAACAGCCCGAAATATGTTTCTCAAGTTCTGGATAAAGTACTTCATAAAAGTACTGTCATACTCACAACACTTTTCGAAAATCTGTGTGAAAGCTTTGAAAATCATGACACATTATTTGCAACATGATGGCCAAAATGACAGGAGTTATTTGCCACCTTGCTGCAAAGAACAGTTAGGTCTTTTGGCCTGAAATTTGGTGGAAACACAGCCAACATCTAACAGATGTGCCTTTTTGTGGTGTGGTGAAAAAATATTGCATGGCTGCAAAGTTACAGAACTCTGAAGTTGGTGTTTTTTCCCCGTAGACTAACATGGTGGCGTACACCCCGCCATTCAGGGCTCGCATCTTAAAAACTATGCGAGATACAGATTTTTTGTTGCGAGTTGCATAGCCTTATGGACTATGTAATAGCAAAATCCTAGCCAGGAAAATCATGATTTTTTTTTAATTAAAATTTTTTCTACATCGTGCGGTTGCTGAGATATTAGCAATTAAGTACTTCTAATGCTCGTTTTCAACTTCGATGCCCATTACCTTGATACACACTGTGTTTCTCTATGCACCTTGTCAGCAAAAACAGGATATGCACTTCTGTTACTGTTGCAGTTACTGTTTCAACTTGTGTTTCTGTCCCCGTTTGCATTTACATTCCTGTGTATGCCACCGTGTTTGTTACCCTTTGCGTTGTCATTTGCGCTTGCATTTTCGTTACTGTTACCATTTGCATTTACACTACTGTTTCTCTTTGCATTTCATTTGCATCACCGTGCGCATTGCCATTTCTGTTTACAGCAGCCCTTTCATTTGCATTTCCATTTCTCTTTTGTTTTGCATCTTCCTTGCTGTTACTGTTACCATTTGTATTTGCAATTATTTACTGTGCCCATACACATTAAAGTTTGCATTTCCATATGTGCTTGCATTTCCTTTTGCATTTATGTTTGCTTTGGTGTTATTGTTGCTGTTACCATTACCATTTGCGTCTACAATTGAGGTATTGTGCCTGTGTACATTTCGGGTTTGTGTTTCCGTGATATGCTTCTGTTCCCATTTCCGCTTTCTCTTCCTTTGGTATTATTCTTCCTGTTATCTTTACCATTTGCATTTACAATTACGGTGACTGATGAAGTTATGGTTTTATGCTTACTTGTGCACTTTGCTGCCTTCGCTTGTTTCTGTTCCCCCTCGCGTTCCTTTTGCTGTGACACTTCACATTTCCATTTTAAATACCACTGCCATCACTGTTCACATTACCAGTTGTGTTTTCATATGCACTTCAATGTCCATTTGTGTCACTGTTCATTTTGGCCTCACTTTGCGCTTGCGTTTCTATTAACTTTTCCTTTACCATATATGTTTGCATTACCATGTACGCCACTGTTGGCACTTCTGTTTGCATTGTTGTTCCTGTTACTATGTAACAAGACATTTGGGCCCCGCACTCCTGTCACCGCATTACATGCACTATTTCTCATCATCATTCTAAAAAGAAGGTAAATTAGAGGCAAGAAACTCTTTTAATGCATCAGTTAGGTTGTTCTACAGTGACAAAAGCAGCAGGTTATGTTAGGCTGAAACCCCCTCACCCCGACAGCCCACCCCCAACCGCATCATGGTGTGCCATGGGTTATGGCCCTCACACCCCATCAAGGGAGTAAAGAAGCAGAGGTATAGGAGAATGGGGTGAGAGTTAGGACCAAAGACCCCAATGCGCACCCCAATGCCAGTTGAGGGTGTGCTGGGGGTCCAAGGGGCCAACCTCAACACCGAATTTCCCCACTTTGTTGCTGTGGAACAACCCTGATGCATTAAACTGAATTTTTTTTTACCTCTAATGTCTCTTCTTTTTGAGAATGAGGATGACAAAAAGTGAAGGGAATGCAGTGGTGGGAGCATGGGGCCCTTTGGGCTGCATGCTCCAACCATGTGATATCTTGTTACACAGTAACAGGAACTGCAAAGCAAATACAAGTGGTAACAGTGATGTACATAGTATAAGGGATTCAATCAGTGGTTGAAAAACTGGTGCAGAACTCAGGGATTTGGCTTCATTGGGGACTGGGGTCATCCTACAGTGGTGCAAGCCTATATTGGCATGATGGGCTGAATCTGTCCAGGAGGGGAACCAGGATCCTAGGTGATAGGTTTAAATGCTTCATTGGCAAGCATTTAAACTAGCCAAAGGGAGGCACTGGAAAGGAGCATGGAAAACCTAGCCTTCCAAAAAAATCATGGTAGTAAGTGTGGAAAACACCAACATAGAGGTGGTGATAGGGAGAAGGATAGGGGTAAATGGGGAAAGTGACAAAGGCAAGAACACAGGGAAGGGGCAAAAAGGAGTAAGGCCATCAGTAAATGGAGGGTAATGAGTATACATGCCTGTAGTCTGGGCAACAAGCTCCCTGAGCTGGTGGCCTTGATGGAAGAGGGATGCCTGGATATTGTAGCAGTCACAGAAACATGTTACACAGAGAACCATGACTGAGATGTTAACATACCAGGGTATATAACCTACAGGAGAGACAGGCAGGGGAGAAGAGGGGGAGGATTAGCTCTCTATGTAAAGGAAGGATAAAAGCAACTGAATAAAAGAGTAAACAGGGAGGAGAGGAGGCACTGTGGTCACCTTGGATACTGGAAAGGGCACACAATCTGCACAGGGTTGTGTACAGACCCCATGTCAGGGGGAGGGAATGGACAAGGATATGATAGAAGGCATTCTTAGGATGGCAGCAAAAGGGGAGATACTGTTGATGGGAGACCTGAATATGCCAGATGTTAACTGAGCACATTTGCTGCAGCCACATCCAAGAGCAGGCAATTATCTATGCCCTACAGGTGGCAGGCCTCAGACAGCTAGTTTCAGAACCCACCATGAGGAAGCAATCTTAGACCTCATATTCTCAAGGGGCAGTGAGAGCATCCCAGATCTAGAAGTGGGTTGCCATCTGGGAACAAGTGACCATCAAACAGTGTGGTTCACATTAAGCTCAGCTACAGAGTCAAGCCACACAAAAGTGAGGGTATTGGACTTCAGGAGGGCTGACTTTGGCAAGATGGAAGAGTGCCTCAGAAAAGCACTAGCAAACAGGCTAGAAGGAAGGGTGGAGCAACAATGGGAATCACTAAAACTGCCTTCACAGAGTCAACAAGCCTTTCTGTGAAGTAAATAAACAAATCAAATGAAAGAAAAAGCCACTATGGTTCTCAAAAGAGGTGGCTAGGAAGTCAGGAAGAAAAAGATAGCATTCAGGAAGTATAAGGAAACACAGAAGAAGCAGGACAGACAGCTGTACCAGTTAAAGCAGAAGGAAGCAGGGAAGGAAATCAGAATAGCAAAGGCTCAGACTGAGGAAAAGATAGCCAACTTGGTTAAGAAGAGGATAAAACTTTTATAGGTACATCAGAGAGTGTAAAGACCAAGGGAGGGATAGTGAGGCTGAATAGAATGAATGGTGGGTGGGCAGAGGGGACAGTGAAAAAGCAGGAATACTGAATGAATATTTCTGCTCAGTATTCAAAGAGGAGAGAAAGTGCCTAATCCAATTAACAGAAGCACTCTTGATTGGGGTCGATCCAGCCCTTTCACAGAAGAAAGGGTTCTGCAAGAACTCCTAAAACTGAAGGTGGACAAAGCAATGGGGCCTTATGGAATTCACCCCAGAATTCTAAAAGAATTAACGGGAACCAGTGAAACCACTGACTACTCTTTTTAATAAATCATGGGAGGATGGTGTGGTACCCGAGGACTGGAGGAAAGCAGATGTAATTCCCCTTCACAAAAGTGGGACCAAGACAGAGTCAGGAAACTACAGACCTGTCAGTTTGACCTCTGTGGTAGGGAAAGTGATGGAGTCACTTCTGAAGGAAAGAATAGTTGAGTACCTAGAGGCCAGTGGGGCACAGGACCCAAGGCAGCATGGGTTCACAGTGGGAAGGTCATGTCAGATGAATCTAATAGATTTCTTTGACTGGGTGACCAAAGTAGTAGACTAGGAGGGCTGTGGACATGGCCTACCTAGACTTTAGCAAGGCATTTGACACAGTCCCACACAAAGATTAATAGTCAAAATAACCAGCCAGGGTGGGTCCCAGGGTGGTAGCCTCAGTAAAACATTGACTGGACAACAGGATACAGAAAGTAATTGTAAATGGAGTCCACTCTGAAGAAAGAGGGGTTACTAGTGGGGTACCGCGGGGTTCAGTATTGGGTCCAGTCCTTTTTAATAATGTCTTTATAAGTGACATTGCACAGGGACTGGAAGGAAAAGTTTGCCTCTTTGCAGATGACACAAAGATCTGCAACAGGGTTGATACACACGAAGGCATAGAAAGGATGAGAAGGGACTTGGCAAGGTTGAAGGAATGGTCAGAAGTATGGCAGCTAGGATTCAATGCAAAGAAGTGCAAAATAATGCACCTGGGAAATAAGAACCCAGGGGAAGATTACACAATGGGGAGAGGTAGTAACAACAACAAAAAAGGAAATGGACCTGGGGGTAATCATATCAGATGACCTTAAGGTTAGCAAGCAATGTGAGAAGGCAGTAGGGAGGGCTGGGGTATACTGGGGTGCATAGGGAGAGGCATCACCAGCAGAAAACAGGAAGTTGTTATCCTCTGTACAGACAGTTGGTGAGAGACCCCATCTGAGTACTGTGTCCAGTTCTAAAGACTCCATCTCCACAAGGACATAAACAGGATAAAGGCAGTCCCTTTGAGGGCAACTAAAATGGTGCAGGGTCTACAAGAGAAGCTGTATGAGGAGAAACTAAATGAACCTAATATGTATACCCTTGAGGATAGAAGGGAGAGGGGGGACATGATAGAAACTTTTAAGTACCTCAGTGGAATCAACAAAGTCCAAGAGGGTAGCTCTTTCAGAAAAAGAGACATGCAAGAACAAGGGGACACAATTTAAAGATAGAAGGTGGGCAGTTTTGAGGCAATGTGAGGAAGTATTTTTTCACAGAGAGGACAGTCGATGCATGGAACAGCCTTCCTGAGGAGGTTGTGGGGTCTAAAACTGTGGGAGAATTCAAGAATGCATGGGACAGACATAAGGCAATTCTTGTGGGGAGTAGGAAGAAATAGGTTGTTGGTTAACTAGGATCTGCTGCCTATCCTGTAGGTAGGGAAATGGGCAGACTAGGTGGGCCAAGCGGCCCTTCTCTGCAGTCAAAGTCTATGTTTCTAAGTGTAAAGTGATGCTGAAATGAACAATGACGCAAGCAGACACACAAGCACATATGAAAACACAACTGATAACACGCACAGTGATGGCACCGGTATTATAAATGTAAATTTTAAGTGTTACAGCAACTAGAATGCCAAAGGTAACAGAAACAAAAATGCAAAAGGAAGTGCACATGTAAACCCGAACCATAACACGCACGGGCACGGTATCGCAATTGTAAATGGAAATGGTAAAGTTAACATAAACAATAATGCCAAAGTAAACAGAAGGCAGCCAACATCTCAAATTTCATCCCAAAAGACCAAATGGTTCTTTTACAGCAGGGTGGCAAAGAACACCTATCATTTTGGCCATAATCTGGAAAATTAGTGTCACAATTTGCAACACTTTTCGCAAAAATTTGCAAAAGTGTCACAGGTGCAACACTATTTTGTGGCACTACTGTTTCCAGAAATTTGAAAAACATATTTCTGGGGTGTTTAACCCCAAAATAAAGACATGGCTAGCATCCTCAGGGTCCGACTAGATGAACACAGAAATAATTGTGTCCCTAGATGGTCCCAATTTTAAATTGCAAGCATTTTTCTGATTACTAACTGAAAATAAAATAGCGGATTTGCGACACTACTTGGGCCATTTGCGACACTAAAAAGTGCATTTGCAACACTTTCAAACTTTTTGTTAACTTTTCCCATAGACTTATAATGGGAACTTATTTTTTGAATAATTTTTGAACAGTTTAATATTTTAGGGCTGATGACCCCAACGCGCACCCTGATGCCAGTTGGGGGTGGGCTGAGGGGTCCAAGGGGGGCTTTCAACCCTAACACCAAATTTCCTCACTTTTGTCACTGTGGAACAACCTGAACTGATGCATTAAACAGAGTTTTTTTACCTCTAACATATACATATATATGACACAAAGAGAGAGAAAGCAGCCAGAGCTTCCTTACATCAAGGAGGTTATTTTCTAGACTGACACTGAATCTATTACTTTTGACCTGTGTAAGTAACTAGTATTAATTCTGTTTTTTGGGGTTAACTTGTCTTAGTTTTAACTTTAATTTGTCATGGATAAACTGTAGCTGTGAGATATTTGCAGTCATTTGTGACTAGACCTGTTACTTAACCTCTGTGAAATATGTGTCTGAAAGGAAGGAAGGTAGTCCCCAGGGTGGAGGGTCAGAGTTGTAGTTGATTGTTTCTGTTCAGCATAGGTTTACTTCCTTCCACCCTTCCACTCACCCCACCTGCCCCAAGTGCATAACTTCCTTTATGGCAGGGGTTCTGACGTCACATCCCCAAAACTCCTAACAACATATTCCTGTTCATATACTTAAAGGCACAGCACACTGAATAGGGGGTAAAGACACTCACAAACTTGCACATACTAAAACAAGAACAAAAAAAAACAACAAAAGAAAAGCATCTGTAATGGGAAGGGACACAAACATGTGGGGAGTGGTGCAAAGCACTGGCTGCAGAGCAGCAGTCTTCTTGGAGACATTCTGGAAACTGCATTGCTGCCCTATTTACAGGCACCTCTCTGGTCTGAGGGAAGAGGTTGCTTATCTACATGATGATCTGGCAATGATTCAGGAAACCTGCTCCCCCACCCAAGGACCACCTAGGCCACCACCACTACCTCAGAGATTGTCAAGAAAGAGAAGTGGTTGGACCACGGTGGGCTCAGGGAGGGTGAGGGTGGTGGAACGGAGGTGCATCCCTCCAGTTGTGCCTCTTCACAATTCATTCACCTGTCTGGTGGAGCATGGTTCCTCTATAGAGGCACCCACCGTGGAGAACAAGGAGGATGCTGGAAACCTGCACTATGGAGACCCACAGGAGGGTGGCACAGGACCCCGCAGGGGGAGGAAACAGCTCCTGGTGGGGGACTCAATTGTTAGGGGGTAGAACAGGGGAGGGAGGGGAAAGGGAAGTAAGGTGTCTGCCGGTGCCATGGCTTGGAGTGACAGGAAATGAATCCTCAGGATCATTGGAGAAGCTAATGGGGAGTGAACTGGATGTCATTATCCACCTAGGGACAAATGATCTGGCTGAGAATGGGGTCACAGCAGTGCAACAGGAGTTTTTGGAGTTGGGGACGGGCCTTAGACAAGTAAAACACACAGTAACTTTTTTGGAAGAGCTACCTGTCTATGGCATGGATGAGGCTAGGGTACTCCACACCTTGGGATTCAATGACTGGTTGAAAAACTGATGCAGAGTGCAAGGATTTGGCTTCATTGGGGACTGGGGCTCCACCTGCATGGATGCAGGCCTATACTGGCCAGATGGTGTTCAGGAGAGGAACAAGAATCCTAGATGATAGGTTTAAATGCTTCATTGGTGGACATCCTGTGCAGCTCTGAATCGAATGGCAGCTTGAAATCAGAGCTCCACTTAGGCCCCCAAAAACATTAAAAAGCCAAAATTGAATGAAAGAAATAAGTAAATGGAGAATTTTTGCAGATGGCATTGAATACACAAAAGGAAAATATGAACAGATTCAAAGTATTACTGATAGAAGAAGAAAAACAGGAGCTGAAATATCAGATTCGAGATTTCTGAAATATTGCAGGCCCAGTTGTTGTTTTCTAGGCAATAAACCCAAAACATAGAAAATTTAAAAACAAGGACTTAATCCATAATGCCAAATTAGATAGAATAATAACCGATCTACAGGACATCAAAAAAGATTTCCAAGACTTACGATCAGCACATGATTTGTTAAAAATGGATGTAGTGAAACTACAGAATCAAGTAAAGACTCTGGAACAAAGAGAAACACATCAGGCCACAGAGATTATGAGTATACAAACAACTATAGCTCAAATCTTGGAGATAACTAAGTTACCAAACCAAAGAGAGGATATTACAAAAAGCATGGGCAAAAGGGAAAATATTCAGAGATAAACAGAGGCTTTTTTTGTTACAATGACTACATGGGAATCACAATGCAAAGAAGAAGAGAATATGTACCTTTATTTCCAATTTTAAGATAGTTGCAGCTTAAATTCTGGACACTTTCTCCATCCAGACTCCTAATTCAATATCCCAGTGGCCAGACAACATACGATGCTGTGGAAGGTGCCATGAAAGACTTAAGAGAAAATGGATTCGAGCTACCCACAAAATTACCAAGAAAAAAAAAACAGGCCATTCTTGGGACTGCAAAAAGAGAGAAGACCAGAAAGAGAATCACAGCAAATAGTTTTAGATGAGATAGAGACTACTAAGCCAATTTTGTAAATCAAAATAATATGTGTTGAGCATCTTCCGAAGAGAGGCTAGTTGGGGAGCGGGAGCGCAGCTCTGGGGTGAAGGGGACAGCCAGCACTTGAGGGAGTAGGTCCTGGGTGAGGATTGCAATGGAAGCCTGAGAGTGGTGATTCTGTGCTAGGTAGGGGGTAGATATTCCCATGGGAAGAAGTACCAAATCTTTCCTTAAGTGGTGAGGAGGTCCTGAGAAGTGGATTGTGAGATTTCTAATTGATATCCTCCTACCGGAGATAGCCAAAGAGACACAAAGTGAGAGATTACACTCAGAGAAGATACTGATGGGCCCTGAGATCCAGAATAGGGAATGGTTAATAGCTGGGGAGAGTCGATCAGGAAGCCGGGTCGATTCTCCAAGGCTGGCAGATAACAATACAGAAAGCCCTATACAAAGAAGGGTGATGTAGGGCAGGTACACCCACGGTGACAAACACAGGAAAGGTGTCTTAGAGAAGGTGAACTCAGGAGAGAGAACTTGGGAGACCATGACCAGCTATATAGGGGCTCATGGGGTGGAAATATCCCAGGAAAATACCCAGACTGGGCTGGGTGAACTCCACGGGACCCAAGCGACCTGGGGGGGACTGCTCAAAACTCGAGTGAAGGGTTGGAAAAAGAAGATTGAGGTCCTCCCAGCATGAGGAGAGGACAATAACCTTGTAAATTTGCCAGGGGGTGCGCTCATCTCTTGGACCGGGAGTTGGGGGAAGCTCTTCTCAGAATAACTTTAAGAAAAGTAAAGATAAAAAATATAATGTGAAAGTCCACAATGAGATAATAGAACTGAAGAAGAAGATGGGAACTGGAGACCAAGTGAACTGAACATTAAATTACAGACATGAACAATAAATTGATTTATATCCCAACATTTAAGTTGATAGTGGGGGGGGGGGCAGAAGAGTGAAGATGCAAACAGAGCTAAGCACCTGTTTATTTTTTCTTTTTTTTTTTTTATTTTATGCTGATAACTATGGACATTATTTAGTTATTCATTTAAAGGGACCAGTAGACCAGAAAGGGAATCCAGAAAAGACCCGAGTCAATTTTCATTACAATTTTGGGTGATATGTACAACCCCTGGAGCAAGCCTACAGTGTAAGGCAAATAGCTCAAACTAGACAGAATATTCCATCCTTGTCAGGGATGAATCTGAATTTGGAAGTCACTATGTATAAAGTTAATAAGCAGAGGGAAGAAGATAATCAGATAGGGAGGGGGCAGAAGGTACAAAACTAAAGCAGAGCAAAGAGCATTGAAAAGTGGGTTGGGGAGATGCAGGTCAAAAGTAAAGAAACCCAGAAGCATAAACATATTAGAAGTCATACAAGGCAACAGATATGTAAGAATGCAGAGGGGGATACTGTCAGAATGGATAGTCAGTGTCACAGATTAAGAAAACCCTGCAAGTGGTGTCCCAGAATGTCATCGGAGTAAGTAGTCCTATAAAATGAACTAAAATAATTTCCCACTTAAAAAAAAATGCATCCTCAAATTATTTTCTTACAAAAGAACCACCTAATGAAAGAAGAACACCAGAAGTTACGCAAATATGGAATGATAGGTGTAGTGGCTAGTACATATACAAGAGGACACAGGAGAGTCACAGCAATCCTTATCCCATGAATGTCAACATTTCAGATAACAGATACATATCAGGATGAGGAGGGCAGGTTATCTTTAATAAAGGGAACTTGGGAAGGACAAACATACACAGTAGGAAGTCTATATGTACCACCAGGATCTGAGAGTACAGTATATCAGACAATCTTCAATAAAATAATAGCTTTTAAGCAAGGGAAACTAATTTGGTGGGGGAGACTTAAATCTATTAATGAATCCAACAAAGGACAGCTCAAGCCCTAACACCCCTAAGGCCACAAAGGGCCAGAAACATGGCAAGAGGTTAATAAAAGACCTAGCCCATAAGATACATGGAGGCATTGTCACCCTGCAATACGGGAATACACACATTTTTCAAAGGTATATAACACTTAATCTAGGATTGACTACTTCTTAGTTGAAGCAGAATCACTTTATATAAGACCAAGATTCATCCAATCTTCCTATCAGATCATGCAATTATCACTATAGAACTAGAAGCAGAGCAGAAAACACAGATAAGACAATGGAGATTTAACAATATGCTAATAAGAGACAAACAATTTAAAGAAAAATACAGCAATGGATCTCTACAATAATATAAGAAAACACTATAGAAGAAATAACAGAGGAACACTCTGGGATACATTAAAAGGCAGTACTAAGGGAAGATTATAGCATATACAACACATCAAAAGAAGAAGAGAGATACAAATCAAAAAGAGTTGGAAAAGGAATTAGAACGATTGCAACAAGATCATGTGACAGGGAAAACAGATAAGATTAAACAGACTAACTAGATTAATCAGGTAAAGGCAAAACTACAGGATATATTAAACCAAAAACAGACAAGCTTTGATGTATGTAAAGCAAAAGTACTACGAGGGAGGAAGCAGATCAGCTAAATTTTTAGCCTATAGATTGAGAAAACAACAGGCATTAGCAACAATCTCTAAACTAAAACACCCAATACAAGGAAATATATTAAACAAAACAAAAGACATATTAGAAGGCTTCAAAATATTTTATTCCAAACTGTATTATCAACCACAGGAACCAGAAGAGGAAGAATAAAAAAATCTTTACAAAAATGAAACTACCAGAAATTACAGAGGAACAAGGGAAATTTTGACAGGTTCAATTACATCCCAAGAAATAAATAATATATTCAAAAATTGCAAAACCAAATAAGAGCCCAGACCCAGATGGCTACACAGCAGAATTCTATAAAACATTCAAAAAAATTTACTTCCACCGTTAACTAAATTGTTCACAGTAATACAAAGCAATGAATCCTCCATCCCTATCAGTTGGCACTATGCTAATATTTCAACAATATTAAAACCAAAAAAAGATCCATTGAATTGTGAATCCAACAGACCAATTTACGTTTTAAATCACAATTATGGCCAAAAGACTAGAAGGTATACACCCCATATTATAAATAAAGACCAAGCCAGTTTTATAATAAAATGCCAGACAGCAGATAATGTTAAAAGAACAATATATTTATTAGAAGAAATACAAAAGAGAAAAAACTTTCATACTTTTGAGTATGGATGCATAAAAAGCATTTGACAGAGTTTCCTGGTGATTCTTAAGATATACAATGGAAAAATTCAGCTTCCCAATAGACTTCCTAAAAAACATACAAAATATATATACATCCCCACAAGCTATGATAAAAGTAAATGGCTCTTTTTCAACTCGATTCCCATTAAACAGAGGAACTAGACAAGGCTGTTCCCTATCTCCCACGTTATTTGCTATGTATGCAGAACCACTAGCACAGGCTAGTAGTGGAAATGAAAGCATTACAGGGATTAAATACCTTAATACTAATCATAAAACAGCATTCTTTGCAGATGACCTACTGATTTACCTAATATAAGCAGAAACCTCAATACCAGAACTGTTTGACCTTTTAAGGGAGATGGAAGCTATCTCAGGATATAAATTAAACACAGGAAAAATGAAGTTTTAACTATTAATTATCAACCAAGTGAATCCATATAGGCAAGATTCCCACTGAGGTGGACAAGTAATATCAGATATCTAGGAATAATAATAACAAAGACACCCAAACCCTATATGAAGCTAATTATGGTCCACTAATATAATCTATTAAGGAAGATTTCCTGAGGTGGAACCCTTTACCCTCTTTCTAAATCAAAGAATAGAGGTAATTAGAATGAATATGCTTCAAGGTACTTATACTTCTTCCAGACTACCGATATATCTGCAACAGTCAGATTTTAAAAAATGGAATAACATTATATCTAAATGTATAGTAGGGGAAGAAACTGAGAATAAAATATAAAATTCTCCAGTTACCAAAAAGCAAGGGAGGCCTTGGCCTCCCAAGCCTAGAACAATATGCACAGGTAGCAGTAACCTCACATATATTACAATGGCTAGATTATAGGGCAGATCCACAATGGAAAGAAATAGAAAGAGGACCCCAGCTGGAAGAGATAAAGAAGCACTTATTTGGTCACACTATACAGTACCAAGAAAAATAATGCAACAAGAAATCAGATTACAACAAATAAGATAATTCTTGAAAGTATGGAGATCATTACTTAAACAAATTAATGATTCTAAAATGAATTTAATCCAAAAAATAATCATTGATCCTAGATTTGAACCAACCAGACAGGACAATAATTTTATTAGATGGCACCAGCAAGGCCTGACCAGATTTTATCAATTATATGACCAAGGAGTATTTAGCCAGTTCAGAACATTACAAGAAAAATTCCAATTGAAAACTCAGGACTCTTCAGATTCCTTCAGATAAGACATTATTGCACAAGTGAATTAGCCAAGGAATAGAACCAAAGTGAGATTCATCCACCACGAGGATAATAATAAACACAATAGAGACAGCAATACTAGACCATATAACATCAAAAGCTTACCAGGATATAATAAGTTATCAGAGAAAGTCCAAGGTAAATTCTTATCAACACTGGCAAGAAGAATTAGGTTTTAATATAGAAGAAGAGGTGATGGGAAGGGATAAACACTACAGTACATAAAATCATGAGATCACTAACCTGGAGAGAATTTGTTTGGAAATGTCTGATAAGATTTTTTAGAACCCCACAGATAGTGGGAAAATACAATCTGCAACAAGGTAAGACATGTTGGAGAGGATGGGGAACAAATAGCAAATCATATCCACATATTTTGGAGTTGTCCAGTACTGAAATTATTCTGGAGAAAGGTAGGAGAAGTACTGGGAAAATTGTTCCCAGAATTAGGAACTTTAACACCAAAAATTGCACTTATATTACAATTCGCAAAGGAACTGAGAAGAGGCAATACCAAGCACTTACTCACTACATTACTCTTGGCAGCTAATAAAGCAATCACCAGGAAGTGGTTACAAAGTGACTCACCTACTCTTAGGGAATGGGAACATAATATATCAAATATACAGAATAGAATTATTGACCACCACGCTCTGCTTAAAAACTCAGAAAACCATTGGTTTGTGGACTAAATGGTGGCTCTGGATTTCAGATCAGATTCCAGATTTGATTCCATAATAGGAATAATTCCGTTGACATGACAGGAACTAGCACAAGGGAAAAAAGACATGAAAAAAAATAACTGGTATATGGAGCATTAACATAATGAGATTCATTGTAAAAGACCAATATGTATGATGAAACTAATATGATGAAATGTTACATAAGAATTGTATCAAGTACTCACACATGTACCTGTCCTGGAAAAATGGAAACAATAAAAAGTTTAAAAAAATAAGTAAATGCTTCATTGGCAAACATTTAAACTAGCCGGGGGGGGGGGGCACTGAAAAGAAGAAGGGAAGTCCTAGCCCCTACAAAAACTCAGGGTAGTTAGTGAGGTAAACACCAAGATGGAGCAGTCAATAGGGACAAGGGAAGGATACATGGAGAAAAAGACAAAGGTAGTAAGGACAGGGATAGGGCAAAAAGAAATAAAACCATAAAGAAATGGAGGGTAATACATACCAATGCCTGTATTCTAGGTAAAAAGCTCCCCAAAATGGAGCCTTGATGGAAGAGAGATGCCTGGATATTGTGGCAGTCACAGAAACATGGTACACAGAGAACCATGACTGGGATGTCAACATACCAGGGTACACAATCTACAGGAGGGACAGGGAGGGAAGAAGAGGAGGAGGAGTAGCTCTCTATGTAAGTGAAGAGATCAAAGCAACAGAACTAAAGGGTAAACAAGGAGGAGAGGAGGCACTGTGGGTCACCCTGGAGACTGGAAATGGCTCCACAATCCACACAGGGGCTGTATACCAACCCCCGTCTCAGGGGGAGGAAATGGACAAGGAAATGACAGAAAGCATCCTTAGGAAGGCAGAGAAAAGGGGGAGATATAGCTGATGGAGACCTGAATATGCCAGATGTTAACTGAAGCACCTTTGCTGCAGCCACATCCAAGAGCAGGGCCATTCTTGATGCCCTACAGGGGACATGCCTCAGACAGCTAGTTTTGGAACCCACTAGGGAGGGAGCAATCTTAGACCTGGTACTCTCAAATGGGGCTGGAAAGAGGATATCTGATCTTGAAGTGGGTAGCCATCAGGGAATAAGTGACCTCCAAACAGCGCGGCTCACAATAAACGTAGCTGTAGAGTCAAGCCACACAAAAGTGAAGGTACTGGACTTCAGGAGGGCTGATTTTGTCAAAGTGGGAGAGTGCCTCAGAAAAGCACTAGCAAACAGAAAAGAAGGTGCGATGGAGCAACAATGGGGAAAGTTCAAAGCTGTTATCACAGAGGCAACAAGCCTTTGTGTGAAGCAAATAAACAAATCAAAATGAAAGAAAAAACACTATGGTTCTCAAAAGAAGTGGCTGGGAAGGTAAGGGAGAAAAATATGTCATTCAAGAAGTATGAGGAAACACAAAAGGAGCAGGACAGAGAACTCTACCAGTTAAAGCAGAAGGAAGGGGGGAAGGCAGTCAGAATAGCAAAGGCCCAAACTGAGGAAAAGATAGCCAACTTGGTTAAGAAGGGGGATAAAACCTTTTATAGGTACATTAGGGAGCAAAGAAAGATGAGGGCAGGGATACTGAGGCTGAATAAAGAGGAAGGTGATTAGGCAGAGAGTGACAGTGAAAAATCAGGGACACTGAACAAATATTTCTGCTCAGTATTCACAATGGAAAAGCAGGGGAAGATACCTAATCCAGTCAATAGAAGCACTCTGGATAGAGGGGTTGGTATTTGTCATTTCACAGAAGAAAGGGTTCTGAAAGAACTCTTAAAACTGAAGGTGGATAAAGCAATGGGGCCAGATGGAATTCACCCCAGAATTCAAAAAGAACTAAGGGAAGAACTAGTAACACCACTGACTACCCTTTTTAATAAATCATGGGAGGATGGCATGGTACCTAAGGATTGGAGAAGGACCAATGTGATTCCCCATCTCAAAAGTGGGAGCAAGACAGAGGCAGGAAACTACAGACCTGTCAGTTTGACCTTAGTGGTAGGGAAAATGATGGACTCACTTCTGAAGGAAAGAATTGTTGAGTACCTAGAAGCTAGTGGGGCACAGGACCCAAGGCAGCATGGATTCACAGCAGGAGGGTCATGTCAAACAAATCTAATTGATTTCATTGACTGGGTGACCAAAGCAGTAGACCAGAGAGGGGCTGTGGACATGGCCTACCTAGATTTTAGCAAGGCATTTGACACAGTTCCACACAAAAGATTAATAAACAAACTAGCCAGCATTGGAGTGGGTCCCAGGGTGGTAGCCTGGATAAAACACTGGCTAGACAACAGGACACAGAGGGTAGCAGTAAATGGAGTCCACAGTGAAGAAAGGAGGGTTACTAGTGGGGTACCACAGGGTTCAGTACTGGGGCCAGTCCTTTTAAATGTCTTTATAAGTGACATTGCAGAGGGAATGAAAGGGAAAGTATGTCTCTTTGCAGATGACACAAAGATCTGCAACAGGGTTGATTCACAAGGTGAAGTGGAAAGGATGAAAAGGGACTTGGCAAGATTAGAGGAATGGTCAAATGTAGGGCAGCTTAGATTTAAAGTAAACAAGTTCAGCATAATGCACCTGGGAAACAAAAACCCAGGGCAAGAGTACATGATGGGGCGTGAGATACTCAAAACAACAAAAATGTAAAGGACCCTGGGGTTAGTCATATCAGATGACCTAAAGGTGGACCAGCAATGTGAGAAAGCAGTAAGGAGGGCTGGGGGATACCAAGATGCATAGAGAGAAGCATCATCAGTAGAAAACAGGAAGTTGTTGGCCCTCTGTACAGACAGTTGGTAAAACCACATCTGGAGTACTGTGTACAGTTCTGGAAACCCATCTCCACAAAGACATAGGCAGGGCTGAGGCTGTCCAGAGGAGGGCAACCAAAATGGTGCAGGGTCTGCAACAGAAGACATATGAGGAAAGACTAAAGGAACTTAAGATGAACAGCCTCTAGGAAAGGAGGGAGAGGAGGGACATGATAGAAACATTCAAATACCTCAAGGGAATCAATAAAGTCCAAGAGGGTAGCATCTTTCAGAAAAAGAGATGTGCAAAAATAAGGGGGCACAGTCTGAAGATGGGGGGACAGCTCAGAGGTAATGTGAGGAAGCATTTCTTCACAGAGGGATTGTAGATATATATATATATATATATATATATATATATATATATATATATATATATATATATATAGTAAAAATATGTTTAATGAATCATTTTGGGTTAAAGTGAAAAAAATCAGGAAATGAAACTTAGGGTTGAGCCTCTAATCCCCCCTCACACACCCTGCACCCCCACCCTCCACAGACTGACAGACACCAGGGTTAGAGATGCAGTGAATTTAAATTCTGCCAGTGAAGTGCCTACGAAGTTGGCACTTCACTACATGGAGTGCTCTATAGGAAAGCCTCACTCCACCATGTTATTATTACTTTACGTTGTCATTCCACCTTAAACATGAAGGCAGAGTGACAACAATATTTGTAGCACCCCACCCACACAGTCACCAGAATTAATGTGCATCCCCAATGTGCTACTGTCTTGTGTCAAGAAAGCTCCCCAGTGCTGCCGATGTGAAATGAGAGCGTAACAAGAAATGCAGCCTCCCAGAATTAATGGCACACTCAGTCGTGCACACAGTGGTCACACACAGAGTCACCAGAATTAATGTGCATCCCCAAAATTCTACTGTCTTGTGTCCAGAAAATTCCTCAGTGCTGACGAAATGCTACTGTCTTATGTCCAGAAAAGTCCCCAGTGCTGATGAAGTGAAATGAGAGCGTAACAAGAAATGCCATATCCCAGAATTAATGGTGCACTGTAAACGCAGAGACAGATTAAGATTGCACTGCGCACTCAAGGGATGCATATAAAAAGGCACAACAACACCTAACCAGTGCTCACAAATCACAAATCCAAATCTGGAAAGGAATACCTTTTGCCAGTTGGGGGATTAGTGCACGGCAGTAACAATCCACTACCAGTACTGATATCACAAAGCAGTATAAAAATTCATGCAGGTGTGGTGTATAGCAGGTTCACACTGCTGCAATTACTCTGTGGCACAATAAAATGTGTCTGATTTAATGGCATGCATCGCACACACACTCACACACACACTACAAGTAATGTGTAGCAAATTGAAAACCTTTAGTAATATAACAAAATGTTTTAAACAGACAAATTATACACTGCTGCACCACAACAATCAGCAAAAAATTTCAAGAATTACTGAAAATATTACTGTGTGTACATTAACACAGTTATACAAGAAAAATATAACCAAAACAGAAAGACTGCCTTTTCTCCCAGTTAATCTACGTACACCATAAATATGCCCTTCCCCCAAAGCACACTTTACAGTACACAGACTGACTGTTCTAAATTAACATTCATAGTCCGCACACAACAATAAACACTCAATGATATGAGCACAGAACAGTTTCCTACAATTGATGTACAAAATTTTGAGCCAAAAAAATGAATCAAAAAGGCATTTTAAACAGCTTTTACAGGTTTTGAATCACAGAGCTCTGAGAGCAAACTGTCTCCAGCTACCTCTACACACACACTACCCAGGCCAGAACTGAGGCTGTGCAGAACAATCTAGAGCCCATGTGACCTGCAATCCAATGAATCACTGCAGAATTTCATTTGAATCTCAATTACAAGGTGAAGAGAGGTGAATTACATTGATTTCAATGTACTTCACCTTAAAATTGGTGGAGGAGTGATTTGGGGAAGGTGGAATTACGCAAAGTCATTGGTTTCATTGGATTTCGCATTCCTCATTATGAAGCAAAGTACTCCACTTCACAATGTGGACTACTCTGTGGATTCCACATTACTCCTTGAATCACTTTGCAGAGCAATATAAGCCACTCTCCAATTACCAGACGGGTAAAGCACAGGCTCTAGGCCAAACCTCACCCTATTCCACATGATATGCTAAAGTAAAGGAGAATGGGGTGATTTAGCTCACGATTCCCAGTGGCACACACTGGCATCTGTCAGTCTGTGGAGGATGGGGCAGGGTTTGCCAGGGGGATTAGGGGCTCAACCCTAATTTTTCATTTACTGATTTTTTTCTCTTTAACCCTAAATTATACATTAAACATAATTTTTTGCAATGAATTTCCTTACTTTTTGGAAAACTGTAATATAATTAGTAAAAACATGTATTGGGTGGAGCGCAGGGCCCCCACCAACTGGCCAGTTTTTGCATAACGATATGCATCTGTGGGAGTACGGGACTTCTGAGCTGTACTCTAATTTATGCAAAGCTACAGAACCATACTGCAGCTATATAGGCCACCAAAGCACATCTTCTTGACCTGGAAGGACCCTACTTCTTTATTCAGCTGTGAGCAGTGTGAGAAATTCTACATTGTACTTGATATCTGCAACAACGTGCACTTTTGCTCAATTCTTTGGCAGGTGAAACTAACTACCCTTGGTAATTGCTTTTTATTTACATATTTATTTAGTGTTTAACCAAGAAGGGGCTTGCAAACTCTGTTTATCTTGTGAGTAACTTCAGAATGATTTAAATACTGCATTTGGGTAGACCCTTGGAGGTAGCTAGATTGTCTACTAGGATTTTCTGACAGTTAAACTATTTTTTAATTTACAGGTGGCTGAGGAGTTGAAACAGGAGCTTGCAAACTCTGCTTATCTTGGAAGTAACTTCACAAGGGTTTGAATACTGCATTTTGGTGGTCCATTGAGGGTAGCTGGATTGACTACTAGGATTTAGGGACATAAACTATTTTTAAATAATTTACTGGTGTGTAGGAGTTTGTGATAGTTAAACTATTTTTAAATAAGTTACTGTGGTTAAGGAGTTGTCATAGCAAAACCTGCAGTGTGAATTGAAACACAGACAGACTCAGGGCAGGATATTGCTCACCTCATTGTTTTCAGACCACAAAGTGTTGGATTTGAACAGAAAAGGTTGCATCACAACCACTGTCAACAAATTTCCTGGCTGGAGATATCCAGACTTGATCAGATTACTATAAGTTACTGGTGGCTGCAATATTTAGAGACACAAAGCACATCTTCTTGACCTGGAAGGACACTACTTCTTTATTCAGCTGTGAGCTGTGAGAGAAATTCTATATTGCACTTGCAAATTCTATATTGCACTTTATGCTCACAACAGAGGGAGGTGAACCTTACAATTGTCTTTGGTTTGTAGCAGATATTCTGCAGGTGGAGGCTACTTCTAATTGAAAGGTGAAATAAGGAACTTAGAATTGTCAGGAAAAGACAGTCTTTCAAGCAACAGAAGGAGGAGGATCTAGCTTTACGTTTGTTACAATTCTTAAGGTTTTCAGTGCAGGAAGAGTTTAAAGCACAGCTGACTTATTTTGGGCTGACTGCTTTCAGAGCACAAACCACCAGGCTGTTTTGGGGCTGGGGAGGTTTACCTGTGTCTGACTTGGATGTCTGGATTTTTCTCTGTTTGATTAGCAGGGTATTTTCTCTGTCAAATTGTTGTGTGGGGCATCTTGCTGACAGGAAGGCACTCATCGCAGTGGTGGGTCAGAGCTTTTAGCTGATTGTTTTGTGAGGGCACAGTTTAGGCCCAACCCCTTCCCACCCCTCACCCCACCCACACCTGGAAATAGTTCCTTTATACCTGGGGTTCTGACATCATTTCCTCAAGAGTTCAAGGTGCAAATCACTGTCATATCCTCTCTAGCACACTGCACTGACAACATCAGCATACACATTGTATAATATATATATATATATTTCAATATAACAAACCAATCACACACACAAACACACACACACAAAAAGTAGGTAAACATGTGGTGAGTAGTGCAATGTAATGGCTGTGGGGCAGCAGTCTTCTGAGAGTCTTTCTGGAGGCTGAGATGCTGCTCTATTTGCAGACAACTCTCTGCCCTGAGGGAGGAAGTTGCCTGTCTTCAGGCCACACTGGACAGTAGTAAGGGAACCTTCCCCCAAGCCACACTGGATGGTAGGAAGGGAACCTCCCCCATCCAGGGAGCACCATAGCCACCACCACTACCTCAGGGGTTGTGAAGAAAGCACAGCAGTTGGACCACATTGGGCTCAGGGAGGGTGAGGATGGTGGAACAGAGGCATACCCAGTCAGTTGTTTTACTCCACAATCCATACACCATTCTGGGGGAGCATAGCTCCCCTATGGATGCACCCACAAAGGAGACTAAGGAGGCTGAGGACAACCATCACAAGGGAGGCTCTTAGGAAGGAGGCAGAGGACACCACAAGGAAAGGAATCAGCTCCTGGTGGGGGACTCAATTATTAGGGGGATAGAACTGGGGGAGCAGGGAAAACCAAAGTAAGGTGCCTGGTGCTATGGCTTGAAGGGACAGGAAGCGCATCCTCAGGATCACGAGAACAACTGTACGGGAGTCTGAGCTGGATGTCATTGTCCACCTAGGGAGAAATGACTTGGCTCATCATGAGATTAGAGCAGTGCAGAAGGACTTTGTAGAATTAGGGAATGGCCTAAGACAAGTAGCATACACAGTATTCTTCTCTGAGGTGCTGCCTGTCAATGGCATGAGTGAGGCAAGGGTACTTTGCACCATGCATTTTAATGAATGGTTTATAAAATGGTGTGGCGCACAGGGGTTTAGCTTCATTGGGGACTGGGGTTCCACATGGAGGGACACCAGCCTATGCTGGCAGGATGGTATGCATCTGTCCAGGAAGGGAACAAGTCTTTTGAGCAATCGGTTTAAATGCTTCATTGGCACGCATTTAAACTACTCAAGGGGGGAAGCACTGATAAGCTGCAGGAAAATCCCAGCCTCTTCCTACAAAACAGGGCACTAAATGAGAAAAAGACCGAGATAGAAAGGTCAGTGGGGGATGCTGCTAAAGAAGGTAAAGAGATAAAAAAATGGAGAGCAATGAGTACCAATGTCCATAGTCTGAGTAACAAGCTTCCTGAATTAGTGGCCTAGATGGGGGAGGAACATCTGGATATCGTGGCAGTCACAGAAACATGGTACACACAAAACCATGACTGGGACATAAACATACTAGGATACGCTATCTACAGGAGGGACAGGGAGGGTAAAAGAGGCGGAGGAGCAGCTCTTTACATAAGGGAAGGAATCAAAGCAACAGAACAAAAGGGAACACAGGGAGGAGAAGAAGCACTGTGGGTAAATTTGGAGACTGCCAATGGCACCACAATCTGCACAGGGGTTCTATACAGACCCCCTTCTCAGGGGGAGGAAATGGACATGAAAGTGATAGAAAATATACTTAGAATGGCAGAAAAAGGGGAGATATTGCTGATGGGTGATCTGAATATGCCAGATGTTAACTGGAGTGCGGTTGCAGCAGCCACTTCGAAGATAGGGGTTATTCTAGATGCCCTACAGGGGGCATGCCTTAGACAACTAGTATTGGATTCCACTCAAGAAGGAGCAATCTTAGACCTAGTTCTCTCAAATGGAGATGAAGAGAGGATCACAGATGTAGAAGTGGGTAGCCATCTGGGAACTAGCAACCATCAAACAGTGTGGTTCACAATAAACACAGCAATAGAGTCAAGCCATACAAAGGCAAAAGTACTGGACTTTAGGAGGACTGACTTTGCCAAAATGGGTGAGTGCCTAAGGAATGCACTAGCAAATGGACAGGAAGGAGGGGTGGAAGAACAATGGGGAATAATAAAAACTGCCATCACAGAGGTAACAAGCCTTTTGTGAAGCAAATAAACAAAATGAAATGATGTAAGAAACCACTATGGTTCTCAAAGGAAGTGTCAGTGAAGGTTCAAGAGAAAAAGAAAGCATTCAGAAAGTACAAGGAATCACAGAAGGAGCAGGACAGAGAACTGTATCAGTTAAAGCAAAAGGAAGCTGGGAAGGCAGTCAGAACAGCAAGGACCCAAACCGAGGAAAAGATATCCAACTCAGTTAAGAAGTGGGATAAAACCTTTTATAGGTACATCAGGGAGCGAAGGAAGACCACAGGAGGGATAGTGAGGCTTAATAAAGGGGAGTGAGGGTGGGCAGAGGGTGACTGTGAAAAGGCAGAGATACTAAACAAATATTTTTGCTCAGTATTTACAAAGGAAGAGGGGGAGGTACCTAAAACAAACAGTAGAAACACTCTGGATACAAAAGTTGATACCCGCCCATTTACAGAAGAAAGGGTTCTGAAAGAACTTTTAAAACTGAAGGTGGACAAAGCAATGGGGCCTGATGGGATTCATCCCAGAATTCTAAAAGAAATAAGGGTAGAACTAGTGACACCACTGACTACCCACTTTAACAAATCATGGGAGGATGGGGTGGTACCCGAGGACTGGAGGAGGGCAGATGTGATTCCCCTTCACAAACGTGGGAGCAGGGCAGAAGCAGGACACTACAGACCTGTTAGTTTAACCTCAGTGGTAGGGAAAATGATGGAATCACTTCGGAAGGAAAGAATTGTTGAGTATCTAGAGGCCAGAGGGGACAGGACCCAGGGCAGCATGGTTTCACAGCGGGAAGGTCATGCCAGACAAATCTGATAGATTTATTTGACTGGGTGACCAAAGTAGTAGATCAGGGAGAGGCTGTGGACATGGCCTGCCTAGACTTTAACAAGGCATTTGACTCAGTCCCACACAAAAGATTAATATACAAGTTAGCCAGCCTGGGAGTGGGTCCCAAGATGACAGCCTGGGTAAAGAATTGGCTGGAGAATAGGACACAGAGAGTAATAGTAAATGGAGTCCACTCTGAAGAAAGTGGGTTACTAGTGGGTACTCGCAGGGTTCAGTATTAGGACCGGTCCTCTTCAGTGTCTTTTTAAGTGACATTGCAGAGGGACTGGAAGGAAAAGTATGTCTCTTTGCAGAAGACACAAAGATCTGCAACAGAGTTGATGCACAAGGCGGGGTGGAAAGGATGAGAAGGGACTTGGCAAGGTTAGAGGAATGGTCAAATGTATGGCAGCTTAGATTCAATGCTAAGAAGTGCAAGGTGATGCACCTGGGAAGCAAAAACCCAGTGGAAGGGTACACAATGGGGGTGAGATACTAGCAACAACAAAAATGGAAAGGGACCTGGGGGTAGTCATATCAGATGGCCTAAAGGTGGGCAAGCAATGTGAGAGAGCAGCAGGAAGGGCTGGGGGAAACTGGGATGCATAGGGAGAGGCATCACCAGTAGAAAACAGGAAGTTATTATCCCTCTGTACAGACAACTGGTGAGACCCCATCTGGAGTATTGCCTGCAGTTCTGGAGACCCACTCTCCGCAAAGACATAGACAGGATGGAAGCTGTCCAGAGGAGGGCAACTAAAATGGTGCAGGGTCTGCACCAGAAGACATGTGAAGAGAGACTTAAGGAGCTTAATATGTATAGCCTTGAGGAAAGGAGGGAGAGGGGGGACATGATAGAAACTTTCAAGTACCTCAAGGGAATCTACAAAGTCCAAGAGGGTAGCATCTTTCAAAAAAAGAGGTGTGCAAGAACAAGGGGTCATAATTTGAAGATAGAGGGGGGGGCGTCTCAGAGGTAATTTAGGGAAGTATTTTTTCACTGAGAGGGTTGTGGATGCATGGAATGGCCTTCTGGAGGAGGTTGTGGAGTCAAAAACAGTGGTGGAATTCAAGCAGTCATAAGGCAAAACTAGGGGATGGGGGTAGGAAGAAGTAGGCTGCTGGTTAACTAGGATCTGCAGCTTATCCACTAGGTAAGGACATGGGCAGACTGGCTGGGCCAAGTGGGCCTTATCTGCTGTCAAATTCTATGTTTCTAAAGTCTTGTAATGGTAATTTCAAGATATTTTGCGAACCGTAAGCGCTAGAAAATAAATTATAGTGTCATTGCAATCATGAAAGAAAGTACTTCATGCAGCATCAGTTGCAAAGTTATTAATGTGCACAATTTAAGGTTTAACATTAGTGTGCCTACTCAACCCTAAATATAGGGGTGCAACCGTGCCCCTATAATAACCATTAAAGCGCATGTACTGGTGGGAGAGGGCCCCATGCTCCGACCAGCTTTCCCATTTCTGCATAACAATATGCATGTGTGGGAGCGCAGGCCCTCTTGGCCTGTGCTGCCACTTGCGCATAGCTACAGAGCCATGCAGCATTCCTATTGGTCACCGAACACTTGTAACAGTAATTTGTCCACATAGATAGAATTTGATGGCAGATAATGACCGCTTGGCTCACCCAGTCTGCCTATTTCCCTACCTAATGGATAAGCTGCAGATTCTAGTTAACCAACAGCCTACTTTTTCCTACCCCTACCCACTAGAATTGCCTTATGACTGTCCCATACATTCTTGAAATCCACCACTGTTTTTGACTCCACTACCGCCTCAGGAAGGCTGTTCCATGCATCCACAACCCTCTCTGTATAATGAATAATGAATTTTCTTGTCAGTTTTCTTTGAAGAAAGAGTTTCATGAATTATTCTCAAGCTGACCTGTATCTCTTTGAGAGTGATTCATTATATGCATTTTAAGAAACCCAGCCTGTGTCTTTTACTATGAGATATAAAGACAGTTGTCAGAAATGGGATTCAAACCCATGCCTCCAGGGAGACTGCTACCTGAATGCAGCGCCTTAGACCACTCGGCTGTATATCTTGGGAACCGTAACAGCTAGGGAAAAAATTCAAGTGCCATTGTAACCATGACAGTGAGTAGATTACATGACAACCACCAATCATACCCATATCTTTATTGTTTCCAAGGTATAGGCAACAAAAAGCACTGGACAGGCACTTTCTGAAACCTTGTGACAGTTATTTCACAATGTCTCATGAACCGTGCAATGTACAAATAAAAATCCACTGCAGACTTACTCTAGGATTTCAAATCTTTTTCCTGCTGCTTGGATCACCTTCCTGTGGCTTAGATCACTTAAAGGTGATCTAACCTGTTAGAAGTGAAAAGTCTGTGTCTCGCTTCATTTCTGAGATAATGGCACCGAAAGTCATGACACAGCCTGCAATGTAATCCTATGGGAAAACATTTAACTACATCATTGAATATCTCTGCAACCAATTAATTTCCCAACACCCAAGCATAATTCACATCTCTATGACATCCCTCTAACACCCTACAAATTTCATGTAAAAAGATCAAACCATTATGGAGCTATGGTCATCCAAATTTGGTCCATCTGGTCTTCCCTAGGGGCATCTGTTCTTTCCTATGAACATTGCAAAATATGCATATATATTTTCCCATAGGATATAATGGGAACTTCAAATTGTAATAACTTTTGAACAGATTAATATTTTTTCACCAAACAAACTCCAGCATGTGCCTTGGCCAATACTTTTTCTGCATTCCAAGATTCAGACCAATAGACCACATGGTGTCCACGCAGCACCACAGACAAAAATGCACAGATGTGTTGAAAAGAACATTTTTTGGCACTTCGGAGTGCAAACACCCTATGTCCAACCAAAATGCAACTTGGTAAATCAAGAGATCCACTATACCAGACCATGCATTCCAAATTCTGTGCAAATCCATTGAACAGTTGCAAAGTTATTATCGTGCAGAATCTGAGGTTTAACACTAAAGTGTCTAAAAGTGCATTTTTTGGCACTAAGCTGCACAAAAAACTTATGTCCACCTGAAATGCAACTTAGCAAATCAAGCGATCTACCATACCAGACTGTGCATTCCAAATTTCATGCAAATCTGGTAAACAGTTTCAAAGTTATTAACATGCAAAATTTGAGGCTTAACATTAAAGTGCCTACTCAGCCCTAAATATAAGGGTGTGTCCACACCCATATAATAATTCCCCAACACCTTAACAGCATAATTCACAGCTGTAGGTCATCCCCTCAACATTCTGTAAATTTCAAGTAAAAAGAACTAACCGTTAATGAGATATGCAATCCTAAAGTTTTTACACCTTTAAAAAATGTTTCATCTGTGAGATGACAAAATCTTCTGCTGTAAGCATGCAAAATCTTCATCTGTGAGAAAAGACCAGATGACCAGATTGCCATTCTTCTTTCACAAAATATACATATAAATGTTCCCATAGAATATAATGGAAATTGAAAGTTTAATAACTTTTGAATGGATTAATATTTTTTCATCAAACCAATGCTGGCCTATTCCTTGGCCCACATTCTTTCTACCTTCTATATTTCAGACCAATAGCCCACATGGTGTCCGCGTAGCGCCATGGGCAAAAAACACATAAAAGTGGTGAAAAGTGCATTTTTGGATGCTTCGCTGTGCAAACAATGTATGTTCGACTGAAACCCCACTTGGTAAAACAAGAGATCTACCATACCAGATGGTGCATTTCAAATTTCATGTAAATCTGTTTAACAGTTGCAAAGTTATTAAGATGCAAAACTTGACGTTTAACATTGTAGTGCTTACTCAATCCTAAATATAGGGGCGTGACCGTGCCCTTAAATTTTATATATATATATATATATATATATATATATATAAATTACAGTGGTACGGTAGTGCCACTATAGTTAGGGTTGAGGAGCCACTGTCATACAAAACCTCAAATGTTGCACCTTAATAACTTTGCCACCATACAATGGATTTGCCTGAAATTTTTCATGCACAGTCTGGCATCATAGGTCTCAGGACCTGCCAAGTTTTGCTGTGGTCAGGTGTACAGTTACAGAGGTACAGAACACCAAAAATGCAAAAAAAAATTACTTTTTGTGGGTTTCTTTGTTTGCACCCACAGCCCACATGGTTTATCCGTTCAGCCCAAAAACTTCAGGAAGCATGCAGCCAGGGTTACAGACATGCCTTACAAAGATGTCAAGAAAAAATGTTAAATGGTTCAAAAGTTATTAAAAAAATAAGTTTTCCATTATAGTTAAAGAGAAAAATTAAGAAAAATCATGAAACTGTCGCAAATGGGAATTTTTAGTGTCACAAATGGCCCTTTTACTTTCGTAAGTCAGCCATTTTTTTAGTTACAGCTCAGAAAAATGCTTGCCGTTTAAAATTGTGGCCCTCTAGGAACTCAATTCTTATGTTCACCTAGTCGAGTCCTGAGGATGGTAGCCATGTCTTTTTTTGGGAGTTAAACCACTCAGAAATTCATTTTCAATTTTTTTTTAAAAGTGCTTTTGCCAAATACAAAAGTTTTGTAATTTTTACCACAAAAGTGTCATGATTTGCAAAAGTACTTTGTGACACTATAGCCAAAATAACAGGAAATCTTTGCCACCCTCCTGCAACAAAACGGTTTGGCCTTTTGTCCTGAAATTTGGGAGGGTAGAAAGTCAAGACACCAGAGATGTGCATTTTGGTAGCTTGGTGTTAAAACACTCAAGAGGTCCACAGTTACAGCATACCAAATTTGCACAATTTCCCTATAGAATAATATTGTGGCGCCCGTGGCACATTTCGGAGCCTATATCTCGAAAACGGTTTGAGTTATGAACTTTTCATCACAAAATTTCTTAGTCCCCCACAAGGGAGCTAAGTACATAACAAATCTGGAAAGCCATAAATAACATGACATTTTTATTGATTTTCTACCTCATGCGGTTCATGAGATATTAACAATTTAGTGTTCCAATTGCTCATTTTCATGTATGAGGCCCACTATTATGCCCACCTGCTTTGAATTAAATGCATTTTTCATGCCACTGTTTCTGACACAATGCTTGTTATGGATCTGCATTTGCGTTAGCATTTGTGTTACTATTAGTGTTTGCGTTTCCGTTACCGTAAGCGTTATCATTTGTGTTTTCATTTGCATTTACATTACCATTTGCATTTGCCTTTGCATTTCTGTTTCCATTTGTGTTTGCATTACCATTTGCACTTGCAATGCATTACTATTACTATTACCATTAGCGTTAGTGTTTACGTTATCGTTACCATTTGCGTTTATGTTACCGTTTGTGCTTGCGTTTGCATTACCATTACCATTAGTGTTAGCATTTGCTTTATTACTATTTGTATTTGCATTACTATTTCTGTTACCTCAGCATTACTGTTAGCGTTAGCATTTGAGTTTGCATTACCATTACTGATAGCATTACCGTTACCATTTCATTTGTTTTGCATTGGCGTTTGCATTACCGTTAATGATTGGGTTTGCATTTGCATGACTGTAAGCATTCATGTTGGCATTATCAGTTGTATTTGCATTTCCACTTGCATTTGTGTTACCATTTGTGTTCACATTATCATTTGCATTTCTATTTCTCTTTGCATTAGCGTTAGCTTTTACATTTTCGATACCATTACCGTTAGCATAAGAGTTACCATTACTGTTATCATTACTGTTACCAAAAGCATGGCAAATCACTGTTACTAGGTTTCCTTAGACTACAGGGCTGCAGTATGGCTTCCTGCATTTTTATACATGGGAGCACAGGGCCCGGAGGGCCCACGGTCCCACAAACACATGTGATTATGAACACAAGGGCAGCTTGGTGGGGCCCCACACTCCCACCACCACATACTATTCACTATTTATAGTTCACATTCTCAAAAAAAAGGGAAATTCATGGCAAAAAACTCCACTAACAACAGGTTACCATTAGAGGATTTAAATCTCCGTGGACTGAAGTTACTAGTGGAGTACCACAAGGGTCAGTTCTAGGCCCAATCCTATTTAATATCTTGATTGCTAGCTTGAATACTGTAAATGGAATATAGCTGAGTAAATATGCTGATGATGCTAAAATGGGAGGTCTTGTTAATTATATACTTTCTGCTCAAAAATTACAGGAAAACCAGAATTTAGTCTTTAACTGGGCTAATAAGTATGAATTAACATTTAATTATCACAAATGTAAAGTTATGCATTTTGGGAAAAATAACAATTGTTTTATGTACTTCATCAATAATAATTTGCTGAACGTAGTAAGTTCTGAAAAGGATCTAGGTGTATTTATCACTAATGATTTAAAATTCTCTGAACACACAACTCATATAGTAAAGAAATGTATTTGCCTGATTAATTGCTTATTGAGGAACATAAAAAGGAGAGAGTCAGAGATATTAGTTCCTTTATATTGCAGCATATTGAGATCTAGTTTTGACTACTGTTCACCTTTTGTTCTCTGACATTATTATGAGATAAACAATCTAGGGAAAAGATAAAGAGAAGATTCACCAAACATATTACAAATGTAAGCACCCTTTTGTATAAAGATAGATTAAAAACATTAGATCTCTATTCGCTTGAGTATCGTTCCTTGAGAGGAGATTATTGTTCAGTATGTAAAACCACTCAAGATACTTTGCAATTTGAGTCACTGTGTTTGGAATTGCACCGTTCTGTGTGTACAACCAGATCTCATGACCTAAAATTAAGGGGTATTATAAATAAAACTACAAAAAGAAATTATTTTTTTACTCAGAGAATTATTTCAATTTGGAATTCTCTTCCATCTGAGGTTGTCCATAGCAACAATTTAACTCAGTTTAAACAGAATCTTGACTTTTAAATGGATGAACAAAAATATGATTACCAGCAATGGTAGGTAGCAAGATTATAATGGGCTAGTCCCTTGATCTCATAATCTTCCTATGAAACTATAAACCTATTAATGCATCAGTTAAGGTTATTGCCACAGTGACAAAAGCAGTGAAATTTGGTGTTAGGGATCAAAACCCTAACTCCACATTCCCCCACTCACCCCACCACACACACACACACACACACACACACACACACACAGACACACTCACACACATATGCATGCAAGCAGAGGAAGGGACATGCCTACACAACCAATCAGTGATAGCCATCATCAGGTATGAGAAAGAGCATACAGCTCACTGAACATACCACAAGAGTGAAGCAGTGAGCTAAAATATCAACAGTACTGTACATCACCTCTGTGAGAATAAAGGTGATGTAAGATATGAAAATGTTTTCCTCCTACCTGTGGGAATCTGTAGAGCCCCAAAATTCTAGCCATGGGGATTGATGTTGTTGTCATACCATCTCCAATAACAGCAACAGTTGATGAGTTTGATTGACAGTTGTAATTTGGAACTGTGGTCTTCCTTCCTGACAGCTGCCACATCAATCCTTGTATCGCCATGGCCTCCACAGTGCAGGAGTCATATATCATATATCCAATGGTGTGATTTGACAAGAGGTGTAGATTTTGGTTAATCTCCTCAATTACAAAAATGATTGCTAGTGCCCACAGGAATGCCCTAAACTCAAATCTGTAAAAAGAAGTTTATTATTCTAGCAAACTGGTTTATTATTTTTTAACTATGCTTTGAAATTGCACTTAACTATTCTTTACACAATTGGCAGCTCAGTTCTAATCATTAAATGTTTGAATTGTACTAACATTTAGATGAATTATTTTGCATGCAATAACTTTAATAATTTATTCTAGTTGCATTTTTTTCTGTTGCAACTAGAGCCATGCAGAATTTACAATTGTTCTGAAAGAAATCTGATGGAATTGCCATTCAGATTCCATGAAATTTTGTGGAATTTTCATGAGCATTCTGTAAAAGTCTGTCAACATTTAAGTTTGAGTTATTTTGATCAATAATTAAAAGCATGTATTCAGATGTGACCAGAATTGGCAGATATACAGGACCATACCACATAGCACATGTCAATATGACAGAGATGCAGTACAGTATAGCACTATGGTTTAGGACATTGAGCTGCAAACCTGGAGACATGTGTTTGAATACCACAGCCCCACATGCATACTATGTGACAGTGAGCAAGTGAGTTATCTTCCTGGTACTCCCAGGTAGCACCTGGAAACAACATTTGCCTTAGTGTAGCTTTCCTGGTTAAACAATTTCCCCTTTTCACTTTCCTTTATACCACATACATAGCTGTACCAAGTTGCAAACTCCTAGATTAAAAGTGGACCATTTATATGATGTGAAACATGTCAACAAAATTTAATTTTAAGCTATTTTCATCTCAGGTTAAACATTTTTGTCTAAATTTCTCAATGATTCCTAGATCTAAAGAACCATATGCATGAGTGAATATACTTAGTTCTAGGTCTCAGTCTTTTAGAATAAGATACAGGCAGCCAAACATTTTTACACAATAAAAGAAACCTCTGTTATTTCTGCCTATTTTTAAAAGCATTCATCCAAATACTACCAAATGTAGCTGATGTGCAGGTCCATCCCACATGTATAAGGATATGAACTTACAGATCCTAAGCTTTATGTTGGACTGAGTTACAGGAAACTAAAGATTTAATCAAAATGTAATTTTCAGATGAAGTACTTGTTCACACTTTCAAGATTTAAAGAACCATAACACCTGGATATGTGTACTAAGTAGAGTTGTGCAGAACATAAAAATGCCACCCATGGAAAGTCCATGGAATGTACATTCCAATTCTGCAGAATTCTGTGGAGTTCTCATGAACATTCTGTGGAACTTTGCAATTTTTTTTCAGTTATTTCACTATAATTTAAATGTAAGCATCCAAATTACACCACATTTGGAATATTAACGGTATCCCATAGCGTACAATAGTGTAACAAATTTCTGAGTTATAGATTGAAAAAGGTGGGGTTATGGCTGGCCAAACATTTAATCAAAATGTAATTTTGAGTTATTTTTAGATCATTTTAAAATTTCTTGTCCACATTTCTCCACAATAACAGGATTTAGAGAGGCACCTAGAATGCATATGTGCACCATGTTTTTTAAGTCTCAAGCTTCAATGTGAGCTGAGTCATAGATTGCCAAATATTTTGCCAAAATTTGCAGTTTTGAAATTTTTGTATAATTTTGATAGTATTCATTGAAAAGCTAAAAAAATGACAGGTATGCATGTTATCATTACATTTGTACATAGTTTCAGATTTCTAGCTTTAAATGGGATTGAGTTATAGCCTGCCAAACATGTTGTCAGACTTTTAATTTTGGTTAGTTCTCTCTAATTTAAAGCTACATATCCATATTTAATCAGAGTTGAAACATTTAAACTACTATACCACATGGTAATTTCTGAACAAGTTCATATTTGCAGCTTTAAATGGGATTGAATTAAAAGTAGTCAAACATTCATAACATTTAATAATTTAATTCTGTAAGAACGTAAATTACAAATTTATTAACCCCTGAAAATCTAAAATTAGAGAATGCAATACCATTAAATTTGTCAGGTTCTTAGACCTTACAAGGAGACTGTGTGTGCCAATTTTATTAATTGCTTGCTGTGAGAAACTATAACATGACATCTGTACTTAGAGTCAAATCCCATGAGTCTTTGAGAAAATTGTAAAATTTCATGAAAAATTCAATAAAACTAGAATTTTCTAATTTCACTTAACCTTATCTAGGGGATTCTAATTAAAAAACTGGGGTATAAGAGGCAGGTAGCACAGGGGGTCACTAGGTTCTGGAGTTAGATGCTCAATTTCACCAAGAAATGGACATCTGAGACGGATAGCACAACAGTGGTAGGCCCCCAGTTGGAGAAAGAAAGCACAGAATGTCAACAACTCCAACCTGAATGCAGGATATTTAAGGATCACATCCAGTAAATGTATGATCCAGGGAGCCTGGTGTACATGCAAGTCTAGGACTTAGAGGTACCCAAAAAGATGTAGTGGGGGAAGACAACATCTACGGCAGCAGGAAGAAAGAATTCTGGCTGTTCCAACAGGGCAGATCTATAGAAAAAGGAGTGAGTGACTCATGTTTTAATGGAGTTTGTCACTGTAAGGAGCAAAGAGGATATCAGTGGGACCAGTAGTACTACTAAGTTAATTTGGCTATGCCAAAAGAGAATGGGGGGGATATTCACCCAGAGAGGAACAGCAGGACTGCAAAAAGCTCAGCCCAGTTTATCAAATGAAGTAGTGATATGTGCATTGTTAATGTTAAATTCCACAATATAAAATTCTGGATGCTTCATCTACAGTAAATGCTATCATAAATATGTGAGACAATGTTACTAATCATTTTTTTTCTTCTGCAAAATTAAAACTGCTTAACCAGTTTTATCCAGTAATGTTAGATACCAGGATATACTGATTGTGGATGTGCATGTCAGATGTTAACTCTATGCATGCAAGTGCAGAGAAGTTACAAACAGCCATATTTTTGATAGTTTTCACAATGTTTTGTACCCCTGTAACTTAAAAATCTCTTATCTAATTCTCTCCATATCTGGATCATTCAATAAGCATTACAAAAAGGTTGTCTGCACTAATTTACACATGTCTAACTCCAAAGATGCCTGAGTTATATGCAGATGAATGTTTTTCATGACATTTCCTGAAAAAATGGAATGACAGATTGTGAACACATATAGTATAATTTTGAGACGATGCATCATATTGTCATGGAATTTGGGACATTGTTAGGACACCTATCATCAAGAAATCATGCCACATTTAAGATCTCTGACCCAATAGACAGTTAAGGTATATGCAGATAAAATGTTCATAAAATTTCGCACAAACAATAAAATAACATTTGAGCACCTGTATATTTGTAATTGTCCATCCAAATGTCATGATATTTAGCATGTTAATGGCCATCAACTTAATGAGTATATCTCCCAAACTTCAAATCTCTTGCTTGAACGGCAGCTGAGTTATAACCAAATGTCTACATTTTAAAAATTCCACAAAATTCTGACAACATTCCATGAATTGTCATGGAATTTTGTGAAATTCCACCATTTTGGAATTTTCCCATTCTGCACAGCTCTAGTACTGAGTTTTAGACTTCAAGCATTAAACATATAAACATAGAATTTGGTGGCAGATAAGGACAGCTTGGCCCACCTAGTCTGCCCATTTTCCTACCTAACAGATAAGCTGCAGATCCTAGTTAACCAACAGCTTACTTCCTCCTACCCCCACTAGGACTGCCTTATGTCTGTCCCATGCATTCTTGAATTCCTCCACTGTTCTTGACTCCACTACCTCCTCAGGGAGGCTGTTCCATGCATCTACAACCCTCTCCATGAAAAAATACATCCTCACATTACCTCTGAGCCATCCTCCCTCTATCTTCAAATTGTGCCCCTTTGTTCTTGCACATCTCTTTTCTTGGACTTTGTTGATTCCCTTGAGGTACTTGAAAGTTTCTATCATGTTCCCTCTCTCCCTTCTTTTCTCAAGGGTATACATATTAAGCTCCTTTAATCTTTCTTCATATGTCTTCTGGTGCAGACCCTGCACCATTTTGGTTGCCCTCCTCTGGACAGCCTCCAGTCTGTCTATGTCTTTGTGGAGATGGGGTCTCCAGAACAGCACATAGTACTCCAGATGGGGCCTCACCAACTGTCTGTACAGAGGGATAACAACTTCCTGTTTTTTACTATTGATGCCTCTTCCTATGCATCCCAGTATCCCTCCAGCCTTCCTTACTGCCTTCTCACATTGCTTGCCCTCCTTTAGGTCATCTCATATAATAACCCCCAGGTCCCTTTCCATTTTTACTGTTGTCATTAAATGTGAATGAGTTATAGACAGCAAAACATTGTGTTAAAATATGTACTTCAGTTTGTTCCATCAAATTTTAAAACAACTTAACCAAATTTCACCAAACCTGAAACATTACAGCTTCTTTACCCTATGGATTGTGTTCCATTGTGTTAAATATATTGTGTTCCATATTTCACATGTCTAGCTTCAAAGTAGCTCAAGTTATACTGTATGTAACCAAACATACAGACATTTTTTTAAAATGTTTTGAAATTAGTTTATGTAAACTACAGCATCATACGCCTCTGCAACTTTAAAACACTATGAAATGTGTTTCCATTAGAACTGGCAAGTTCATAGACATTGAAAGGGAGGAACTGTTTGTGAATTTTTTTATTCTCTTGCTTTAAGGAGTTTGATGTTAGAGGCTTCCTAAAGATTTCAACATTACAGGAGGACTTAAGGTTGAATTCTACTTGGAATCTCTTACTTATACCTTGATTTCATTGTTCATTAACATTCCCACTTTGTTGTCACCTTATTTGTTATTGCCACCCCCCTCCCCGATAAAAAGGCACTGGTCATGCTGGCTTGAACACCAGAAGGAAGACAGTGCAGGGAGTCCCTGTCCTTTATCATCATTAGGTAAGGCAAACAGAGGTGACAGGGCAGTAGACCAGGCAAAGAGAGAGAGGAGACTGAGGAGGACTACAGAGAGGAGTAGGAGTAGGAGGAGGATTCTGTCTGTTTGCCTAGTAGTAGGCAATGCAGCACTTGTAGTAGGTTACTTAGTGTCACCCCAAGTCAAAAAAGCACAGTTACACCATTGCAGAAAACCCCAAAGTCACTGGGGTTGCTTGAACCACAGCACATATGAAGCCACAGAAGTCAAATACCACCCCATCAACAATGCCGCCATGACAAATTCAGCAATTTTGTAGCCCAGCCTCAAGAAAGGTCCAGCCTACGCTGCAAGGCATGTTTGAGCGGCACTCCAAATTTCCTCCCAGTCATGCTACTGCATATGAGCTAAATGCAGCAGCAGCTGCTGAAATGTTAACTATTGATCTGTTGCACTTCTCTTTTGTTGAGAATGTTGGATTTCAGAGGTTAATGGCCCATGCATGTCACAAATGGCAGATTCCATCAACAACATACTTTTCAAAACATGCCATTCCTGAACTTTTTATCACAGTGTCACAGACAGTAAACCATGCCCTGAAGCATTCAGCATCACCAAAGATACAGTACATATCAGCAGGGATATGTGGAGGACCAGTGGCCAAACTGCTGGTAGCTCCTACTTGTGCTTTACAGCACACTGGGCACAGGCACCTGAGATACTATTTCTTTAGGGACATGGGAAAACATTCACTAAACCTAGCTCTGGTGGTAGCAACATTTCCAGTCTTCACCAGCATGTCACGCTGAAAATGAAGAGTATACCTGGATCATACAAGGGTGAGAAAATGCTGGAAGTGCTCCTTACCCAGAGTGATGAGTGGCTTCACCCCCGTTCCCTTAAAGCAGGTTTCATTGTGAGAGATAATGGCTCAAATGTTGTGAAATGCATCAGTGATGTTTCAGTGAAAGGGGTTTTGTCAGCGTGCCATGCCTAGCACACTGTGTGAGTCTCAATGTGCAGCAGTTTGTCACCCATCTGCATATCAAGGACATTTTGACTGTGGCCCATTGCATCTGTGTCCACTTTGCCCATTCTGGAAAGGCCCATGACCAACTCTTCCAGCTGCAGATACAGAACAAACTGCCTCAGCACTGTATGATGCTGAATGTTGTCACCAGATGGAACTCAACCTTGTACATGATTGAGTAGTTGTACATGCATTATAAAGCAATATCTAAATATCTCCTGCCATATACAAGCCTTTGACAGTGCTGGAGTATTCATTGTCGGACAGCAGAGCAGTGGCACCATATGAATGGCTTTATCATGATGATTCTTAGGCCATTCAAACTTGCAACACAGACAGTGAGTGGGAACACTGCGTATATCAGTCAGGCCATTCCACCACTACGTGTGCTGAGGCAGAAACTGGGAATGTGCAGCAACAGCTGGAGCAAGGTGGTGATATTGGAAATTGTGCCTCAATGGAACATATGATCTATGTCTTAGACTCTAATACACATATTTCCTGTATTCTGAAGTCTGAAGACTTTGGGATTGCCACTGTGCTTGACTCATGCTATGAATTTGGGCTGGCATCAATAATTAAAGGTGGCTGTCAGCAGGTCCAACCATTGACTGAACTGCTAAGATGGGCATATAGGGCAGGAAAGCTAAAGAAACATGTATCTAAGGCACATCATGAAACTCCACACAGACCAGGTGTTGCTACCTCCACACATGAGAAATGGGCTGAGAAAACATGCAACTTAAAAGAGAAAATGATAAATCTAATCTGAGATGTTTTAAACTAGGTGGGAGGTGCAGACATGGAAGAAAAGGAGGCGGATGAGGATGATGATGATGAGGTAGCAGGACTGTGAGCAGTGCAAAGCATGTAGATGTGTATTTGATGGACACAAGGCACCTTACCATTGCCTATAAGCCCTTGCTATACTTACTGGAGTAGCAATGTCACTGAGTTGTCAGCACTGACCATGATTGCAATTAACAGAATCGGATAGGATAGGATAGGATAGGATAGGATAGGATAGGATGGGATGGGATGGGATGGGATGGGATGGGATGGGATAGGATAGGATAGGATAGAAATACAGACTATGCAGTGGTAACAGGAATAGAGAAATACAAACAGACAGTGGGAAATGAGGATAAACGAACATTTTTTCTTTTTAAGGTTTTCTTTTCATTTTTATGACTTAAAACAGAGTAAAAGATAGAAGTAAGATATGAAAACAAATGGTCAGATTAAAGGGTTATGGCCTGGAGAGAAAATGTGCACTGGGTCCACCACTTCTCACTTCCACCAATCCCTCAGTAATTATCTGCTGGTTGCTAAGCATCACCTCCAGCATCTCTTGCAGCCCCACAACTTCACAAGACAGCTCCCCTACCTCCCTGCAGAGCTGTTCCCCTTCACCATGGATGGATGTGGGAGGACGATCTGAGGCTGACCTCTCAGGTGGTGCCCTCCGCTGTACCAACTGAGGCCAACCACTGCTCCCTGTCACTGTCCACTCCATCTTCCTCTCCTACACCTGCACAGCAGCAGAACGGCTCATTCTCTTCCTCTAGCCAGAGGAAGCGCTATGGGTGGTACCACCTACACCCCTCTCACCATATTTCTGCCTCACATGCTCTCCCATTCTTTCTAGGGCCTTTCACACAGGTGTGTGTGCTGCCCACCTGTCCCTAGAAGACTCCCCCTTTCCCTACACTACACAGCAGTGTGACACAATTTACAAATTGTCATGCTGTTCTCAGTTGGATAAAGTTTGAAGAAGTCCTGCACAAAGGACTTGAGCTTCTGCTGGCCAGGGGAGGAGCAAGGTGGTCCTGGCTGCTGGTCCTCCTCCTCATGGTCTGCAGATGCTGGTGGTAGTGATGGTGGTTGCACAACTGATGCTGGTGGTAGTACCCTACCCCCACCTTCATGCTAAGGCTGTGGATCCTGCACTGTGGAGGGGGTTGGTGATGCTACTACTGTCTCCTCCTGCTGCTGACAGTGCCACGGGGCCAGGTCCTTTTCAGTCGAAACTCATGTCTCCTCTCTGCTACCTGCACCCCCTCCTCTTGACTCTCTTTTCCACTCATTCTAACTTACAATAAACAAGGGAGAGTAAAAAGAGGTAAAAAAGTAACAGAAGCAAGTTTTCAATATAAACAAAATATCATTTAAACAATAACTAAATGAACACTGACTAACTATAAAGTAAAAATAATAAATAGGACAGCCAACACAAAGGTAAAAAAATTATGCTTTTCATCTACTTTTAAGTAGTAAAAACTGCAGATCTGTCTCCTTTTGCTCCTAACTCGGACTGGAAAGTGAATCTAAGTTTGAGTCACACTACATAGAACAATAGCATGTGACCTGCAGGAGTGGTTTCCATGTTACCTCAAGCATTTGTTTACAGGAAGTAGCCACGTTTTGAATGGACTATACATGTCTTTACTGACGAAGTTATCGGCGAAGTCACTGGCAAAGTTAACATACTTAGCTTGCCCATCTTCATGGAGAAGTTATCGCAAAGTCACGTAGGTGAGTTTGCAAGCTGTTAGCAAAAATTCACAGATTGTTCCATGGAGGTGGAGTCGGTGACTTTTTTCTGGAAATTTGCCTGTGAATTAAAACTTCACAACATATCCTATCCTGGGGCCATGGTCTCTGGCTCCCAGTCTATCTCGATGGCCAGATCATCAAGATCTGAGTAAACATCACTGCTCCTGATATCAATATCCTGGTCCTGCACAAGAACTTCTCTCTCCTCATTTATGTCCCCCATTCCATCATCTGCCTCCTCTGATGCCTCCTCTTCCCCATCCACACCTAACACCTGTGAATCATCTTCCAAAATGATCTAAGCCTGTGACCGACTCTCAGACTCCACAGTAGCCTTACTCTGAGAACCATCTCTTTGTGGCTGGGACATCAGACGCATTGCTGCTATATCACTTCACTTGCCAATTTTCTTACAGTGTAACTACAGTGCACAGCAGCGCTACTGCCACTATTGGTTACTTCCCTACCACCATCACCAGATGACACAACAGCTCCACCTTTTTTTACTGGAGCTGCAGCCAGCATGTGCACAACAGACATCTGCAAAGCACGCATGTCAGATGCTTCTGCTCTCATACTGCCCACATGTGCAGCGCTTCCATTACCTCTCTCCAGGATGGAACTGAAGTGAGCAATATCACATCCTCAGTCACACTACTTCATCGAGATATTACTATTATTCAAGGTCAGAATTTGAAACATAAATTATTTATTTCCCTATCAGTAAAAAAGTCTTTCTGACATTTTATGTATTTAAAGCCACAAAACAAATATATCTCAAATGTCAGAAGATGTAGTGGCATACAACAGCAGTAAATGTCAGTAATTGTTTAAGTTTTTATACTCAGAAAGGCATAGAGTTTGCTTTATGCTAGTTAGAGCAGCCTATTTGACTATTAAAAAATCTCACCCTCTTCCTCTCACATTGTCTCTCTCTCTCTCTCTCTCTTTCTCTCTCTTTCAGTCTGCAGCTGAAGTTGAGCACAGGCTGAGCCCTTCCCCCAGTGACTGTGAAGGAAAAAATAGCTACAACAAACTAATCACAAAAAACACACAAACGGTGCCAACTCGCCAGGGCAGAGGTAGCGCTACCACTTGTAGTGCTGATGACCCAGGTTCAGATGTGAGCCTGGTCATCAAAGGGCCAGCCAAGGGAAGGAGGATTGAGCTTCCCATGGACCACTCTCCTGCTCCGGGGGCTGGGGATGCTTCCAGTGCTCACCTGACACCCAGTTGAGGCACGGGTCTGATAGCCAGCACAAGCAGTACTTGGGGGCCGGGCAGACATCGGCATGCAAACCACTGACCTCATTGCATGTCCTGCCTCTTGGGAAGAAAACAAGAAGAACCAGGGCCAAGCACAATGCTGCCTGCCTCATGCTGTAGATCCCACACTACTGAACCCTGGCACCCACAGAGCCCCATACCATCTTCCAGGGGGAGGAAGGATCCCCTACAGAAGGAGTTGCCTTGGTGGGTAATCTGGGGTGTAACACCAGTAGGGTAAATCCAAGAGGAGTGGATAATGGGGCTGAGTGTGGGGCAGGGCCAATGGGTGCCAGTCCCTGGAGAAGGAGGACAAAGTATAACAAATTAAAAACAAACACACAGACATGCTACTCAGAGCAAGTATAGAAACACCATCAGCTCCACTAACCCTTTTACTATGACCCTGTAGTAAATGTACTTGACAAAGCAAGTTTAATGTAGTTTCATAGAACAATTTCTATTGTAAGAACAGCAGAGAAGGTCCATCTCTCTCAAATGCCCATTATGGCCTGCACTGAGTTGGGTGAGTCACATGGTTACCTTGGCTGTGGAATGCAGCACCATGTGGTCATTTCTGTATCATTGCGAGATTATCTGCAGAATTGTATTCCACCTTTAGATATTTCTGCAAAATAATATTCTGCAGATGACAATGCACTTTTGGTGATTTAAGTGATGTAGCAGAACATAAATTACCAGAGGACAAAATTCATTAACAGGTTACTTATACTCGGTCATAAAATATTGAAATTAATATATTTTTATTTTTTATCTGATATTTGTATCAGTGTAATCTTGCTAAAATGGTTACAGAAAAATTCCATGGAAAACATAGAGATCTGTAGAATGTTATTCTGTGGAAATGGCCTGAAGAAGCCATTCTGCAGCGGAATTCTGCCACTGTGCGTTTGCTGAAATGCTGCATACTTTTTGTGGCATTTCTCAATCTTCCATGGAATTTTTTTCTGCCAGCATTGTACAGTTCTGCACAGCACTTTTGTCTTCATATTGTTAAATTTTAATATTTTATTTTCATGTCTGACCCACATGATTTTTCTAGATTAAGTGTTTTAAGTTCACCTCTATTTTTGTTTACTGTGATAGGGGAGTCGATGGGAGTTTGATAATCTGGGTTTTTAACATAAAAACATAAAAAATGTCAGCAGATAATGACCACTAGGCTCATCCTTACTTTTCTACAATATAATATCTGCTATAGCTTCACTTGTAAAGTCTCTAAAGAGATACTCAAATTGATTTCTCCATATTGTGCCACTACAGACTGGCACATCCATGTTTGGTTTTGTGCTAATTTATTTGTTCCATTAATTCTGAAACGATTGGTATATATGGCTTTCCCCCATCCCTGACAATGTTTTGTTTACATAAGGTTCTTTATTCTTGTTTGCGGATGATTTAAATTTTCACATTTCCTATTAATCACCTTTTAGTGTTTTTCTACCAGATCTTGGTGATTCTAATAAGGAGTTCTTAACCTTTTATGTAAAGCTGTTCTCCATCAAACCATCCTTGTTTTACTTTTTCTTCAGAGTATGTAATATGTGTATCTGTATCAATTAATGATTTATTTGTTGCCTTTTAGAAAACGATAAAATGCAATCCAAAGCCAAATTCCTTCTGCACTTTTGTCATAGTTCCTATATAGAAAGAGATTTGTTAGATAATGTATTTCAGTACAGTGTAAAATTACATAATAGAAAATGTTCCTATTTTATTGCCAATAGGATTCAGAAGAACATTGGAACAAATCTTGGAACAGTTCGGGGTTCCTGTAGACTTGTATTGATTGCTGCAAGCATACAGCTATTTGGCTGTGGTCAGATAGACTTGGCTGAGGTCTAATTATAAAGGCATATATAACATGTGGTCATGTCAAAATCTTCAATATCAAAATGGACAGACAATTTATTTTCTGTCTCTATCTCCAACTTCTCTCGCTCCCTTTCTCTCTTCCTCTCTACAACCTCTCTTTCTCTGCTATCTCATCCACTCCCTTTCTCTCCCTGTCTCTCTCTCTCTCTTCAGGTAACCTTGCTTGCATTACTGAGACTTGGTTGGGGTACAATGCAGTTCCCGTTTTGGAGGCATCTATCCCACCCCAGTACTCTGTAGTGCACTGCCTGAAGTGTGAAGGCAGAGATGGGGGTGTGGCCATGTGTTTTAGATCTGACTTGAACTTCTCTGTACACCCAGTGGTATCTACTTTGTCATTTAAATGCATGGCAGAGTGTGGGGGTCCAGGTGCAGGATGCAGGATTCTCCTCGTTTATCATCCTTGGAACATTGCTGGAGAAGATCTGGATCCTTGGACAACAAACTGGCTTTGAGAACTCACTACATTGAGTATCAAAGGACAAATCAACCATAAGAAGGCAGAGTTCCTGTCTAGGGAGATTGCTGCAGGAAGGAACAGACTGGCCTTGCTCTTTCAGACTGTAGACAGGCTATTACATCCAGTCTGCCTGCAGCCAAAAAGAGCAGTTTCAAGTGCTCATTACAAGGAGTTCACTCAGTTATTTTCTGACAGAGTGTCCCCCATTAGGTCAAGGATCTGTCCAGTGGCACATGACCAACCCCACAGTATAGAGTCAGGTATTTAAATAGGTACTCCATTTGTCTGGGAAGAGTTTCTGCTGGTGGGAGTGGCTGAGCTCATCAAGGTAATCTCGAAGCTGCGACCCACTTTTGGTGAACTGGACATAGGCCCAATGTGTCTCCTAGTGGGATGTGTTGAGTTCATTGGTCCAGTGTTCGCTGAGATTGTCCAGTGTTTGCTCACAGGGGGGTTATTCCCTGATGCCTTGAAGGAGGTAGTGGTGAGGGCCCTTCTGAAGAAACCATCACTCGACCCAGACATCTTGGAGAATTATCAACCTGTCTCCCATCTTCCATTCTTGGGGAAAGTTGAGAACAAAGGGGTGGTTTTGCAACCTTAGGCCCACCTGGTGACCTTTGACATTTACTAGCTGCTCCAGTCAGGATTTACAAGAAAGCATTGCACTGAAACAACGTTACTTAGGATGCAAAATGGTCTCCTCAGGGTGATGGATAGAGGAGTATGGTCAGTTATCATTATCCTAGATCTCTCCTCAGCTTTTGACACCGTAGATCACATGGTGCTACTTGATCACCTCAGAGGGCTCTGTGGACTCACCAGCAAAATCATTAGCTGGTTTGAGTCTTTCTTAACAGGTAGGAAGTGCCTGATCTGTGGAGTTCCTCAGGGTGTGATCTTGTCACCCATGCTGTTTGCAGTGTACATGCTACCCCGGGTTACATCATTAGGCATTATGGCTTGAGTTTTCACTGCTGTGCAGATGATACACAGCTGTATATGTCCTTTGCCCCAGAACATCGGATGCTGTGAATGTGCTAAACAAAAGCTTATCTGAGATCCAGGACTGGATGTCCTCTAACTAGCTGAGGCTCAACCCGAACAAGATGGAGGTGTTAGTGATTGAGTCAGGCCATTGATGGGACGTGGTCGCCACCAGAGCAGGGACAGGGTTGTTCCTGGAACAACCTCACTGGTGGTGACCAATAAGGTGCAATATCTGGGCATCATCCTTGACAACAGATTGACACTTGAGGCCCAGCTGTCTTCCACCATCCGAAATAGCTTCTGTCGTTTGAGGAATGTTACCCGGATTAAGCCCTTAATCCTGCCTGATGACCAGCCCTTACTGGTAATAATAATAATAATTTTATTTATATAGCACCTTTCACTATATCAATGTGCTGAACAAATTAATTAAAACTTCAACATTCAATACAAAGCATCAAAGACCATAAACATTATAAAATATATCATAAAAACATAATAAATTACAATAAAATTTCAAACATTTTACAGTACATATTAACTTTCCAAGAAGGCCATTCTCCATAAGTGTGTTTTCAATTCCTTCTTAAATATCTCCACGGAGGTGCATTCCCGTAACCGGCATGGTAGAGAATTCCAAAGAGTGGATGCAGCATGAGAAAATGCTTTGCTGCCAGAGGATTTCAAGCTCACTCTTGGAATCTCTAACAACCCCATGTCAGCCAAGCGGAGTGATCAGCCGGGGCAGTAAGGAACCAGTAGGTCTTTCAGATAGGACAGACCCTGATCGCGAAGGGCTTTAAAAGTCAATAAAATGACTTTAAAGGTGATCCGCCACCGTATTGGGAGCCAGTGCAATTCACGCAGCACCGGGGTCATATGACAGGACCTACTTGTCCCAGTCAAAACCCGGGCTGCCACGTTCTGCACAAGCTGTAGGTGGTGGATTTCAACCCCAGAGAGCCCAAAGTAAAGGGCGTTGCAGTAGTCTAGGTGCGAGGACACAAAGGCGTGGACCAATGTTGACAGTCAGACGGAACAAGGTGCTTAACCTGGGCAATATTCCTAAGATGGTAAAAGGAAGTCCTGATGATGGCTGACACCTGAGATTGAAAAGTCAGCCTATCATCAAGAATCACCCCAAGGTTACGCACCCGTTCAGAGGCCGGTAGTGACACGCCGCCAAGAAAAATTACTGAAGGCATGCCAGCACACGACCTCACAATCTGACCACCCGGGTCCACAACCAAAACCTCAGTTTTCTCCCAGTTCAACTTAAACCAACTAGAATCCATCCAGTCTTGGATTTCCCCCAGACAGTTATTAAACACCGAGAGAGCTCCATCCTGGTCGGGTGCAAAAGACAGGTATAGCTGGGTATCATCTGCATAGTAGTGAAACCTCAGCCCATACCATCTTATAATGTTTCCGAGGGGCAGCATATACACTGCAAATAACATGGGTGACAGCACAGAACCCTGAGACACTCCACACAACAAAGAGACTGGGCCGGAGTAAAAAATCCCCAACACAACTCTTTGTGATCTCCCAGTAAGGAATGAATTGAACCATTTAAAAACGGTTCCAGACATTCCACAGATTTGCCCCAGGCGTACTAGCAACACCATGTGATCCACAGTGTCAAAAGCTGAAGAAAGATCAAGGAGGACCAAGATGGAACGTCTCCTTTGATCCCTCACCCTCAGAAGATCATTTAGCACTCGGACCAGCACAATCTTGGTGCTGTGTCTTTTACGGAAACCAGACTGGAAGGATTCATAGATACTATGGATTGTCAAATGGTCATCAAGTTGAGCAGCTACAACCTTTTCCATAACCTTCCCAATAAAGGGAAGGTTAGAGATGGGTCTGTAGTTAGAAAAACAGTCTGGGTCCAAGGAAGCTTTCTTCAAGAGAGGTGTCACCACCACCTCTTTCAGGGAGCTAGGAAACTCACCCGACTCCAAGGAGCACCAGACTATTTGTGCCAGTACTGGACCTATGATATCTACACACCCCAAAATTAGGGTAGTTGGTCCAGGATCCAAGCCGCAGCTTGTTGGGCGCACACTGTGGATGATCCCCATAATACCCATGAACTCAGGTCGACAAAAGGAACTCCAGGAGAAATGAGGCCCTGTGCTCTCACACACTCCTACCACATCACCCTTAGAGGCTGTCGGACACAAGTCCGCCCTGATGTCAGCCACCTTAGTTGCAAAGTATCGAGCGAGCTCATCGCACTCAATTTGCGAAAAAGGCTTCCCTAACTTGCAGACAGGCTGGGTTGCACAGTCTATCTACAGTTCAGAACAGCTGAGCCAGTCGATTCTGAGCAACCGCAATCTCCCTGGACAGGAATTCTGCCTTCTTATGGGTGATTGCAGATTGATAGCTGGTATAATGTTCAATCAATCTAAGACGATCGGCATCAAGGGCGGACTTGTGCCAGCAAAGCTCTAACCTTCGCCCTTGTCTCTGCATCTCCCTCAGAGTCCCATAAAACCAAGGGGCCCTGGGGTGACAGGAGAGAGGGCGCTCATGAACAGGAACAATAGAATCCAGGGCAACCGTGATGGCCTCATTATAGGCCAGCAACAGTGCCTCTGGGATACTACCCACCAACACGAGGGTGATAGGTCAAGGATCGCCGCTAGGCCTTGTGAAGTAACATTTCGTAATGGGTGGTAACTGACCATCTCCACAGGGAATGGCCTTCTCGGGGGGGTGCAAAAATTGAACCTCACGATGTGGTGGTCAGACCATATGACTTTACGGTACATGCTTTTGTAACATCCAGACATGATTACATCAGTGGAGGTAACCTCTCCCTGCTGCAACTGGTGCAGAGCACTGTGGCCAGAATGTTAACAGGCCTTCCCAGGTCTGTTCATATAACCCCAGTTCTGAGCAAACCACACTGGCTGCCAGTCAGGTGGTGGATTGCCTTGAAGGAGGGCTTGCTCACCTATAAGGCCCTACAGTATATGGATCAAGTCCTGGTTATCTGTTGGACCTTCTGACACCTGTCCGCCCAGTACACTCACTCCACTCTTCTACAGAGGGCTTCCTCATGGTTCCAAAGACAAGGCTCAAGACATCAAGTGACCACGCTTTTGATGCTACCGGGGTGGTCTTATGTATCTCATTGCCACGACCTTTAAGGGAAGTTCCCTCTGTGGAGAGCTTTAAATGAGGACTCAAAGTGCACCTATTTAAGCAGGCTTTTAATTTTTAATAGTATTTTAAATAAGGTGTTTTAGAGTTTTCATTTATTATTTTTTATGTATTAGTATAACTGACTCTGACTTAAATTGTTGTACTTATTGAAATATCTCATTTTAATACTGCACCTTTATGTGAAGTGCCCAGAGCCTCTGGGATTGGGTACTAGATAAATAAAGTTTTACTTGCTTACTCTCTTTTTCTCTGCCTCTCACTGACTATCTCTCTGTCTTTCAATTGTATCCCATCATTCATCATTTTAATGGTAGATACCTCCTAGAATCATGTAAAATCAGTCTTTTCATCTTCCTCTTATTCACGTTCTCACTGTCTCCCAGTCTCACATTCTCTCCCTTTTCTCACTCTGTATTTCCTCTCCCTCTCTGTCCTCCTTTCTCCATTTCCCTTTATGTCTGTCAGTCTGTTTCTCTTTCCAGTGTCTCCCATCATGTCTACTGTGCACACCTTCAGTATCACATAACAGCTGTATTTCCATCTCTCTCACTCTCTTTCTTTCTCTCTGGCTCTCTCTCTCTCTCTCTCTCTCTCTCACTCTGTCCGTTAACTTCCTTAATTCATAATGTACATTCTGTCAATTATAGTATATGGTATAGTATAGATTATGGGCTCCCTGTCTACACAGCATATTCCTACACAGTGCTAACCAGAGTAAGGCTGATCTTTAATATGGCATTCTGCTTTGTAGTTGGTCCAGATAATGACACTCATACAGTACTTGTACCCTTTACACACTAACTCAGTGGTTACCTTTCCCCAGCAGAATAAAGCTGCACACATGTTGTTGCAGTAGCTAAAATGGTGCTCTTAGGACTAATACTCTCTGCTTTAACCAACTGCTTCTGCACTGCCTCAAGCAATACAATGCCAGGAACAAGGCCAAGAATGCCCTTAAACCTCCTTTCGAGCATACTCAGCTGGGTAAGCAATCATTTGCTGTTAGAACTGCTAACTGATTTAACGAATTGCCTGATACGTTGTTGAATCTCCCTAAGTTTAATCAGGTTTAGATATCTTTGCAGTCTGCCTTTGCAGTCCGGTGCAATTGTAACTGTTACACAGTTTTATTTGTTTTTTCTCTGTACATAACTTGTGACTTTTTTATATAATGATCTGTATGGGTCTTTTTCACAGTTGTAAGTAATTGTTCTGCCTTATGCGCTTTGAACAAGACTTGATGACATTTCCTCTGGAACTGCTTATTGTACTTGTAATTGTTTTTGTGGCTATGTATTTGATGAAGAAACTTTGTAAATGAGTGCTCGTGCTGAAACATAATTTCTGAAGTTTTCAATAAAAATAAAAAGAAAAAACTAGCCTAGAGGGCAGTGCAACTACCTGTGACTGAGCGTGGTGCATCCAGCAGACCTGGATCTTGATTTTTCTTAATCAACACCTGCATAATGTGTGGATCTGAGCAAATCACTTAACCTCCCTCTACTCCCAGGTCAGCCCTCGAAATGGACCTTAGCCATTATCAAATCAGAAAAAAAAATACCTTCGGTATTACATAATGACTGTCTGTGTAGAATGGTTTCTTAGCTGTCCTTTAGAAACATGTATATCTGACAGGCATGAAAATAAAATAGAAACATTAAAAAAAGAAAGAAAAAGACCTGAAAAGACTGTTTGTTTGAATTGGGAAAACTGAAACTACCTTTTGAAATTTTTTGAATTGGAGAAACTGAAACTGCCTTTTGAATTTTTTTTTTCACTGTAAAGCCTGGGGAAATGAGAATGGGGATTGTAATTGCTAGCATTTAATTATTGTGAATTTGCGTTATTGGGGGAGGGAAAGGGTTTGATTTGTGAAACAGTTTTGGACTTAGAGCCATGGTGACCCTGCACTTGGGATAAAAACAAAGAGTATTAACTGCACGTATTTCCCTGCTGCAGTACAGTCGCTTGCTCCCCCCACTTGGTTGTCCACTCTCCTTGGGCATAATTACAACCCCTCCACCCCAACTCAGCCCAAACAGCACCTCTGGCTGAATTAGCTCTCCCACTAGTATTGTTAAATATATGAATATTCCCCATGCCCACCGATTCCCACCTGTTTAACGATAACCATTTCCTCGCTCTTGTCTCCCCTTAGGCAGCGAGGGCACTCCGGATACAAAAGGGCTGACCAACAGAGGCCCAGACAGCCCATATCCACTGTGGAGGCTCCACAAGCAAGCCAGCAGCCAGGACTCCCTCGCTAATGGTACAGCTTCTCTTGGCGGCAGCACCGCTAGGCTCAAATTAGCCGCCAGCACTGCAGATTGGCTGCAGCTCGAAGGGAAAGCATGCTGATCAGTGCAGTGCCAGCCAGGGCTAAAAAAGAATCTTCCTCGCTGATGGACATTTCTCCCTTACTATTATTTTCTCCCACCCACCTGCCTCGACTCTGGCCTCTATTAAATACGCGATAGCCATGCCTACGACTGTAGCTCCCTCCTATTTTACCAGCTCAAAATCAGCTTGTGGTACCTTAAAGCTATGAACACCTAATTTTCCCCATTTATTCTAACAATAGGGGATGAATAAACACCCATAACTTTGCAAACAGTTAAATCAGGCCATCAAGACTAAAACAAACTACAATGGAGTGCACTCATGTACTACTCCTCCCCATGTCTTTTGGCATTGTTGGTACCATATATGAACTTGTTCCACAACCACCTCACACTGAATCTTTACTGGGTGTAAGCTGGCTGACTAGCACACCCATGGCCATTGCCACTCCTGGTAGTGATAGACTCTACGCCCTTCCACATCACCCATACACAGTTATCACCCAGCCAACCTCCTATGCCTTAACCTTAGCAGTTAGTGTTCCCCCAAACTAAACACAGGCATCTAGACACCTCTCTCGTCTGAAGCTAAGGTGGCAGAAGGCATGTGGGAGAATTAACATCACCCTATCTGCCACAAAGGTAATCTTTCTGCTTCTGCTACTCTCTGGCAATATACACCTGAACCCTGCCCCAACAACCCTGACAAGCAGGGGGTTCAATATGGTGAAAGGCCTAAAAATAGCCTCACTAAATAGCTGCAGCTTAACTGCAAAATTCGACCAGCTGCAGGCATGGATGGCCCTCCATAACATTGACATACTCTGCCTAACTGAAACCTGACTGTCAGGTAAGATCAAAGAAGGTGAGGTGGCCCTCAAAGGCTTCCAAGCATTTTGGCTTGATAGAATAGGCAGGAAATGTGGTGGCTGCCTCATATATGCCAGAAACTCGCTAAGTTGCTCCATGCTCCCCATCTCCAGAGTAGTTGAGGATCACAAGCTATTAGTGGTAAAAGTACAATGTGGCCTAAAAGGCAAGATTCTTACCCTCTTCACTATCTATCTGCCCCTCCAAAAAAACAAGGAAAGCATTTCTATTGTTATGGAAGAAATCAGCACACTCACCAAGGGCATGGAACTCATCTTGATTGTAGATTTTAATACTAAATGGATGAGCAAGGAGTCAGCACCTCCCAAAGACCTAATCATTTCCCACAATTGCACACAACTTGTAAGATACTCCACCAGGCAGAACTACAAGACTGGTACCAGTACCCTCATTGACTGGGTCTTAGCTAGCTCACCAGCTCGGATCTCTGAACTCAGGGTTCTCTGGACACACTGAGTGACCACTCCCCAGTCTCCTTTTTGTGGGCCACTAAACTTACCAAAAGCCCAACCTTCCTCATCAAAAGCAGGGTATTGCAGAAAGGCAAACTTGGATCCCTCAAATCAGCCCTCCCCACCCATGATTGGTCCCCAATCAACAAGGCATCTACGCTTGACCCGGCCCTTAGTTTCTTCACTGGTGGTTTCAATTTTTTTTTTATTTTCATCTTTGTTAATCAGTTAAGGCCCACTAGGCACAAGTTCCTGCTTTCAGGGGACACCTGGGAGCACTGAGCAGTTAAATGACTTGCTCAGAGTCACACGGTATGCAAGAGGAGGTTGTGAGAATCAGACCCAGGTATGGTCTACTGGATGTACCAACTCACTCACAGCTCATCACTCTAACCTCTAGGCTATACTGCCAACCCAAATTCCATCTGTGACATCTATGCACCATTCACAAAATGGAAAATTTGTGGGGAGTAGAATGGCTGGATTGATGGAAAGCTCCTCTCCCTCCTGAAGGAGAGAGCCTGCCTCTGGGAAAAGGCCAAAAACTCAGGTAGCAAGCATGGCCTACAGTGCTACAAAATGGCTAGAAATCATTGTACTAAACTTATCTGGCTTATAAAAGCCAATTTCTATAAGGCCCAGCTTAACAACGCATGGGAGATGGTAAAAGTTTCTGGGATGACATCAAAAACATCCTTGGTAAAGATCAACAGCAGCACCCAAAGTTGCTCAATATTAATAATTCCCCCTCCACAGATCTGCTAGCCATGGCAGATGCCTTTAATAGGGTCTTTACTGACTTTTCCTCAGTGCTGTCTCCTGACTACCTTCTGCCTGCAGAAAACCAAGCATACACCAACTCGCCCAAAACAAACCACCCAGCATTCTACTTTAAGAAGGTAATGGTGAAGGAGGCCCTAACTATGGTCAGGAAAGTCCTAGGCAAGATCAGTTTGAGAAGTGATGGGCTAGACATGAAGTCACTATCCCTGACCCTGGATGTTCTTATCTTGCCCATAATAATGCTATTTAATAAATCCTTGGCTCTAGCTCAATTTCCAGAGGTTTGGAAGCAAACCCCGATAACACCAGCGCATAAAAATGGTGATATGGCACTGGTGCCAAACTACAAACCTATATCAATCCTATCCCCGCTATCCAAGGCATTGGAAAAAATGATGGCAAGACAACTCATAGAGCACCTCAATAAGTACAATCTGCTTTGCCCAAACCAGCACAGTTTAAGGCAAAACCACAGCACCACCACGTCACTGCTGGACTACACAGACTATGCCTACAAGGCACTGGATGAAGGCAAATTGGTGGGGTCCATTGTCATAGACCTCACCAAAGCCTTCAACACTGTCAACCACCCCTTATTAATATTCCAGCTGCAAAAATTGGGTGTGGCATCAAATGCCCAGTGTTGGTTCAATGACTACATAACACAAAGGAGCCAGAGAGTCAAAATCGAGCAGACATTATCCAGCTCCAGAGACGTATCTCTAGGAGTCCCTCAAGGATCAATTCTGAGGCCCCTGCTTTTAAGCATCTTCGTAAATTACCTACCCACAGCCTGTGACACCAAACTCATCCTTTACATGGATGATGCCATGCTTCTGAGCAGCAACACCTCTCAGGGTGCCCTACAAATGGAACTACAGAACTCCTTCACCAAACTCGAGGGCTGGTTCTGTAGGCATGAATTGCTATTAAATTAAAAGAAAACCTAGGCCACGCTACTACCCAGCCCTTGTAACAAACACAGGCTTTCTCCCCCTCTAATCTCCAATATGAGTAGTAAGCCGATTGAACAGATGCAATTGTTCAAGTACGTTGTAGTCACCATTGATGACACATTTACTTTCATGCACCACATCAACACCCTTGACAGGGCAGTAAACACAAAGATCGGGGTTCTCTATAGACGTAAGAAATCTCTCACCCCAGAAGCACTCCGCATCTCAGTCTCCAGCGCCATACTCTCCACGATAGACTATGGGCTGGTTGTCTATGGGGCTGCTATGGATACAGATCTCAAAAGGGTCCAAACTGTGCTTAATAAGACATGCCTCCTCACCCTGAGTGCATATCATTACACTCATACTTGTACCCTGTATAAGGGCACAAACTGGCTTACACTAAAAGATAGGATCAAATACCAAACTTTCCTCCTGGGGAAGAAGGCACACCTGAGCAAAAGCCCACCCTGTGTAGGAGATCTGCTAGAGACATCCCTCTCATCACGTATCACCAGGGGAGGAAGAAAGGGGCAATATCCATCCCATTCTGCCAAACCTAACTAGATCAGTGCTCCTTCTTCTACTGGGACCCCCTCAGGATGAATGAGCTCCGGATGAAACTCCATACTAACAACAGCTTGGCTCAATTCAAAACTGGCCTCAAACAGCAACTAATGTGTAGCTCTAAATGCACCTGCTTCTTAGGCCCACACTGCTTTGCTAGCCTACCCTGAAGGCAGCACCCAGCAGGCCTCACAGAGACCCCTGTCTCTCTCTGGCCTAGCCAAGGTCTTTACAAAGCAATCAGTCCTTCTTAAACACTCTCGGTAATAGCCTCACCCTGCCCCACATTAATCCTTCCCTTGCAACCACCCCTACTTGACAAAGCCTGCAGGAGCTGCTTCCCCCCCCCACTGTTTTCCCTTTGATCAAAGTTACCCCACTTGTTGCTCTCTGGTGTAGTATCTAACCCCTTGCAGTTACCCTGTCATAGTCAATGCTTGACTTGGAGTTTCCATGGGTGTGCTACCTAGGGCAATCAATTAGCAATAGTTTTGTTTTCTAATTGATGTGTAGCTGCTCATGAAGCCTGATGCTCAGGCCACTGTAACCACTGTATTGTGTATTGTTTTATTGTCTACCCTGACGTGGAACCTTTGTAAAAGAGCTTGCTCTCAAAGGTCTTTCCAAAATACTAAATAAATAAATGCAATGTATATCTTTGCTGTACCAAGAATACCTACTCAGAATCTTTCTAGCATTAATTACTTCCCCTCATACTCACCTCTCCTTTCTACAGTATCCTGCATTATAATATCTATAAAGACACCCTGATTTATCTTGAAAATCCCTTTCCTCCTTCTGTCATCACATACATGTATATGTTAGTTGCAAGGAGGTGAGGAGGAAGGAGCAGCTGCAGAATAGGGCCGCTAACTGCAAAATTGAGCAGACTTGATAGACCAAACGGCCTTTTTCTACTGGCAAATTTCATATATTTGAATGTTTGTAACAATTAAATTAACTTTTCTTTTTGTTTTTTTTTTGCATGAAAATATCACAATTGTTTGCTGCTATGCCAATGTAGTAACAAAGTACATTTCAGTTCAGAATCAAAATGGATAGTAAATGTATTTCCTGCCCTTCCAAATGCTGTCATTGAATGTTCATCACAGTGGACACTGTTACTAAGCAATAGGAAGAGTTATGCCTGCACTGAATGCTCATTATAGCAGACACTTTTACTAACCAGTTGGAAGAGTAATGTCTGCTTTGAATATCCATCATGGCGTACACTGTTACTAACCAGTAGGAAGAGTAATGCCTGCACTGAATGTCCATCATAGCAGATACTGTTGCTTACCAGTAGGAAGAGTAATGCCTGCATAAAATGGCCATCATTGTGGACACAGTTACTAACCAGTAGGAAAAGGAATACCTTACATTCTGCAGTAGGTTGGATTTGGCCTCTCCGTGAAATCTGTTCCTGTGAAAATGTTGGTATAGCGAAGAGGGATCATTCCACCGATGATAATGTCTCCATCCCTGTGAATTCCATTTTCTGCCACTGTCTGTAGCTTACAGCCCTTCTGAGAGCTCAGTACAGGAGCAGAGGACAACAGCAGCATCAGCATCACAACCCAAGCCAGATACAGCAGCATATTAAATATTTCGTGAGATCAAAGGTTTCAGTTGACCCTTATGGCACTGCAAGGATAGGAAGGTAAACTGCTTTATCCACATCCTTTATTCAGATGCATTAGAATTCAGAAAAATGAATACAATTTTAAAAATTTGCTGAACAAAGGGAAATGTTTATCATTTTAAAATCAGGTAAGGAAAACAATTCATCATTTAAACAAAAACATGCACAATAGTAACATTCCATTATATAATGGAATAAGTTTATTATCAAACTCCAGTTATGTTAACAATAAAAAAGAAAACTTGACTAGGTGTGGGGGAAGTGAAAAAAAAAACTCCAGAATTTGTATAGTGCATAGCTTAGTGTGAAAAATTTGTCAAGTAAAATTTGTGTGACTACACCAGTTTTACTACGTGAACTGCTGCACTATGCATTCACTATGCAACTTGTGCTAAATGTTACTGCACAAATTGATGTACTTCGAATCACGTACTTACTTCATTTATTTATTTATTTAAATTTTGGTAATCTGGTAAGCCCACTGGGTATACAATGAACACAGCAACTGTGATTGAGTGCTTTCAAAAAGAGTGACTCAATCACAGAGCCTGTGTAAAGGGCTATCTGGCAGGGTAGTGACCAGATACCAGGGTGGGTGAGGTAGAGTGACGGGAAGGGTACGTGCATATAAGCATGTGCACATGCATGGGGGAAAGGAAGGGGAGGGAAGGTATGTGGAAGGGCTGTGATGGGCAGCTGCTGAGCTGGTCCGCTAGTGTGGTGCAGAGGGTGGTTGGTTAGGAGGTGCAGGGTGCAGGCTTCGGGTCCGGCACGGTGCTTTTTTTTTTTCTTTTGCCGGCCGGTGATTTTTTTTTTTTAATATTTCACCCCCTCAACATGCACCCTCCTGGAGTTGAGAATTCTTTATTAAGGGGTGCAGAGGGCACAGCCCCCACATATATTAAATTCCCTTTCCTGCCTTTTAATTCACCGTAGGTGTACATCGCCATTATTCATTTTCGACGATATGCACTCGCCCAAATGGCAGTCGCTATTCTGCAATTACCGTTATCACATAGAATCAGCCCACTGAGACCATCACAGTCCCTTTTTCATAGGTGACCCATGATTAATTACATACAAAGAGAATAAACAGTAAGAACAATGCAAGCAATTGGGTAATACATACATTACAACAGGGACATACTAGATGATACACAAGCAAGTTAGGTAGAATTGAAGATCACCATGAGGAATACAACAGTTCATAGTGGAAACTATATCAGTCCATGTAGTACAATTCACTGCAATTGTGGCAAATTGCATAGTGCAAAGTACGCAAATGCTGTGGATAGAGTGTGGCAGGCAAATTTGCCACAATTCATTGACAAATTTTAAATTCACAACTTGACTTATCTTGACCTTGTGTTCAGTTTCTATGAGCTGAAATGTTCATATTGTTACACATTCTCTAACATTTTTGTTCTGTATTCACAGAAGAAGGAGAAGGTGAGGGACCACAGTTAGGCAACATGAGCAAATATGGGAAGGAGGTGGACACCAGTCCATTTATGGAAAAGAGAGTCCTAGAAGAACTCACAAAACTGAAAGCGGACAAGGTAGTGGGAACTGATGGGATACATCCTGGAGTATTAAGGGAACTACAGGAGGTGCTGGCAGCACCATTGGCAGCCCTGTTCAATGAGTCACTCAACACGGGAGTGGTTTTAGAGGACTTCTTCACAAAAGTGGGAGTAGGCTGAAAACTATAGACCAGTAAGCCTCACCTCAATAGTAAGGAAAACTATGAAATCATTACTTAAAGAAAGGATTGTGGAACATCTTGAATCCACTGGAGCACAGGATCTGAGATAGCATGGATTCACAGTGGGAAGGTCATGTCAAACAGATCTAATAGATTTCTTTGACTGGGTGACTAAGGAAGTGGATCGGGGTGAGCGGTGGATCTGGCCTACCTGGATTTCATTAAGGCCTTCAATGTCGTTCCACATAGAAGAATTGTAAACAAGCTGGGCAGCATGGGAGTGGGTCACATAGTGTAAACTGGGTTAGGTACTGGTCGAGTGACAGACGGCAGAAAGTGGTGGTAAATGGAGCTCAATCTGAGGAAAGGAGGGTGACCAGTGGGGTACCTCAGGGATTAGTTCTGGGGTCAGTCCTGGCCAATATCTTCATAAGTAACATTGCAGAGGAGCTGGAAGGGAAGGTGTGACTCTTTGCAGAGGACACTAAGATCTGCTACAGGGTGAACATTCTGTGAGGGGTGGAAAAAATAAGGATGGACCTAGGTAAACTGAAGGAATTATTTAGAGGGAAGCAGCTGAGATTCAATGCAAAAAAGTGCAAAATCATACATTTGTGGTGCATGAATCCAGGAGAGAATTATACGATTGGGGGGGTACTAATGGTCACCAAACAGGAAAGGAATTTGAAGTAATCATATTCGATGATCTAAAGGTGGCCAAACAATGTGCCAAGGCTATGTGGAGAGCCAGTGGGATGATGGGTTGCATAGGGAGAGGTATCACCAGCAGAAGAAAACAGGTGGTGGGTGATGCCACTGTACAGATAATTAGTGAGGCTGCATTTGGAGTACAGTGTCTTGTTCTGGAGGCCACATCTTACTAAGGACAGAGACAGGGTGAAGTCAGTTCAAAGAAGGGTAAAAAAGATGATGCAGGACCTGCACCAAAAGTCATATGAGGAGAGACTATGAGACCTCAATATGTATATCCTGTAGGAGAGGAGAGACAGGGTAGATATAATAGAAATCTACAAATATCTAAATGGCATAAATAGGGTACCGGAGGGTAGCATCTTTCAGAAAAGAAGATGTTAAGGAATGAGGGGGCATGACATGAGGTTGAAAGGGGGTAGACAGAGGTGTAACATGAGTAAGTATTTCTTCACAGAATGGGTGGTGGATGCATGGGACAGACTCCCAGCAGAGGTGGTGGAGGTAAACCCACTGAGGGAATTCAAAAATGCATGGGACAGGCATAGGGGAACCCTAATGATAGGAACAAGAAGGTAAAGCCTGAGATGAAGGAGAGTCTTAGTTTTTTGCTGTAGGTGGGGAAAATGGGCAGACAGGATGGGCCTAGTGGTCCTTATCTGCTGTCAATTTCTCTATTTTATGTTTCTATGTAACATGTCATACTAACATACCCCTTAATAACCCCTTTATTTTCATGTTTTATTTTATTTTATTCATTTGTTAACTGGGTAAAGGACATTTGACCAGTGGCCCTTTTTCAGGCCTGACCCAGAAGACATGGAATAACAATACATTACACAAACAAAGGATATTACACAAAACATTTACATACAGATTTATGCAGTAAATATTGTTTCAATTTTACCTTAAAATTAGGTACAGAGGTATCCTGGTGAACAACTAAGGGTAGGGCATTCCAAAAAAGGGGTAGTTACAGAGAAAGCACGTGACCCGATCGTAAGTTTGGATAATAGTGTATCTAACAAGACACCGCCAGGATTAAGGTAGGAAGAACAGAGGGGCGCGTAACTAAATTATATAAAGGAAATGAGGACATAAAAATACACGTAAATATTACACACTCCAAAACATATTCAGTTCTAGAGCCAGGGGACAACCAGACCAGCTGGAGATAAAAATCGCAATGATGGGTCCAGACTGGCACTGATAGCACACAATGACAAATACTGTCATAAGAAACAGTCAATGCATGCAACTCTATCACTTCCAAGTTAAGATATATGTTGCAAACAATCAAAATGCGGTAGCAATGAGCCTACAGTACGGCAATAGATTTGTGAACCTCAGTAGAAAAATAAGATTTAAACTTGTAAAGCAATCCCAGCTTTCAGTTTATGATGCTAGTGACACAATGAACTTTACCTATAAAGAGAAGGTCAGCCCCAGATCCAACAGTATCCCCAGATATTTAGATTGATAAACTTGCTCAATCATATTTCCCTGCAAATCCATAATAATAAACAAGGATTGTCCCTAAGCACAGCAGGCATGCCAAACACCATTGATTTAGTTTTTTTTAGTGTTTAGCACCATAGAATTAACTGTAAACCAATAAACAGATGTTTGCAAAATCATATTTCAAGGCCTCACTTAACTCGGTAAGGGACTTAGATTGAGAAAAAAGAATCAAGTCATCAGCATAAAGAATACATTCACAGTGATTACAAAGTTGAGGGAATTGGCTTAGAAAGAAGGAAAACAATAATGGTCCCAAAATGGACCCTTGAGGGACACTACAATGAACCTGAGAAATATCCAAAACAACAGATCCAATATTAACAAACTGAGAATGATTTGACAAATAATTCCCAATCCAGGTAACAGAGGCCTCTGAAAATCCCAGGTCAATGATCAGACCAGACCAAGTCATATCCTATAAGGTTGAGTGCCTTGGTCTGGCCACAAACACCACCCCCGTCATCAAACTTTTCTCAAAACCCATTAGGACAGTGTCAGTGAACCTGACCAATGCAGTCCCAGTACTGTGATACCTATGGAAACCATGCTGTTGAGGTGTAAGCAATCCATAGGCATCTAAATAATCATTGATATGATTAGCCATGACTCTTTCGAGAATTTTGATCAAGGGATTCAGAACAGATATGGGATGAAAATCATCAAGCGAAACAGCAAGAGATTTCTTGAGAATATCACCCTAGTCAGTTTCTAATCAGAAGGAAACTGACATGACTCTAAAGAGAGATTGAAGAGACAGCAAAGTGTTTTTACCAGAAAAGGGATTGCCAGTTTCAGAAAGCTGCCATCTAACTAACCGCCACAATTGTTGAATCTATCTGGGATAGTATATAGAAGTTTAAACTTATCCTCCTCCGTAGCCTTCTTAAAATTGAACATAGGCCTCCCTATAGCAGAAACATCATAATTGGTATTCAAACTACCCACACAGAACCCATTACCATGAAAACTAGACAAATCAGTAAATTTTCTATTAAAAAGATTAAGAATCTCAGCAACTTCAGTTACTTCAGTGTCATTAACAGATAGATTATGAACAATAGTGGAAGACTTGGAGGGCTAGCAAAGAATTAACATTGTTCCAGAATTTCTTAGGGTTAGCCCAGTTAGTCTGAAATTTTACCCTATAAAAATCCCTTTTGGTCTTCCTAACCAACTCCAAGACCCTATTCCTTAAACATCGGTAAGCATTCAAAAGTGAGACAGAAAGGTTATGTTTTAAGCTGACCAAGCAGAATTCAATTTCTTAATCAAAGCTTTAATAGCAGGAGTAAACCAAGGATTTGGTACACCCCTCAACCTTAAGGAATGCAAAGGAAACATAACCTCTTGGATGGGCAGTAACTGACTATAAAAATAGTCCAGTGCAAGATCAATGTCAGGGATACAGTCTAAATATGGCCAATCAATTGCAGATTGATGAGCATATTAAACATCCAAATTTACATTTTTAAAAGATCTCAATTGAACCAGTTGAGGCAGAATTTTGAGACAGCCAAAGTTCAGCACTGTAAATATAGCCACATGGTCACTCACTGCATCAGGTAGAACCCCAGATGCAGCTACACAACTAGGCCTATTAGTCATAACCCAGTTAGAAACAGAATAATTAATTGTAAGGGATTTGGGTTGAGTAGGTTCATTAAAACAGTTTTTATTTGCTGGCCCATTTACTTTTTTTTTTTACTTACAAGTTTTTTTTTCAGGATCATGGAACCTTGCCCCTTCTCTATACCTAGATTGCATGTCTGAGAGAATTATATTGCATGGGTCTGGTGATTGGGGGAGAGTCACGTGCCCAAATTGCTAAACTGAGTAAGTAGCAAAGCTGGGTTTTAAAGATCTTTCTGACCCATTATCCTTGGCACTTATAGTTTCTTAACCTAAAATAGTTTAATGTTTTGCTTTAATTAATGTTGGTATTATTAAAGGTTGAAAAATCTTGGGATATGGATTGGACACATATACTGTTGTTTCTGTTCCAATTGCTTTTAGACAGCTAAGAAGACAATATGACTATTAGTAAAGGAACTCATTAGCTCCTCTTCACTTTCAAATTTACAAATCAGAAAATACATCAATGTTTATTGATGAGTTGTGTACAATGATAGGCAAGAAAATGATTAGTTGTCTGGTGAATGACAGGGTGTGGCAGACTGCCTCATACGGCAAGGTAGCTGATCATAGGCAGAGACTTGCTACTTGCCTGGTGGACAGTAGGAGGCTTGTTGGTTGACTATTAAATTAAAGAGTTAGCAGACTGACAGAAGGCTTGCAGTTATGACATTGAAACTGAATGACATGCAGAGAGTTAGATGTCAACATTCTGTAAGGAAAGTAACTTGCAGAGTGTATTCCCATAAACTGCTGCTAAATACTAGCTTCAGTTTCACACTGATAACATTCTGTGATGAGATGGATAAGACCCCTTCCCATTTGTTATGCAGAGAGAGTTACAAGACTAGGTGAGCCAAGTGGTCCTTATCTGCCATCAGATTTTATGATTCTATAAGGAGGAGTTTGCTCCAGACAAAGCCTGTCTAAGTATCCACTATTTCTGGAGAAATAGACTCACTCATCTCTTATAATCTTCAGTTTTCACTATTTTTTCTAAGTCTTTGATAACTGGGTAAGGCCCACTAGGCACAAGTGCCTGTTTTCAGGGACAACCTGGGTGGTTAAGTGACTTGCTCAGAGTCACACAGAGTATGCAAGTGGAGGTTGTGAGAATCAAACCAAGTTCTTGTCTGCTGGATGCACCAAGCTCATTCACAGCTCATCACTCTAACCTCTAAGCTATACTGTCATAACTATAACCATTAGTCATATTACTGTTAAAGTTGCATCCCAACATTTTGAAGGAAAAGACAATCTTCCTCAGGGCAACAGTTATTAAAATGTCAACAGAAGATAAATTAAAATCTTATATAGTAATGTACTTGTTAGTTAATACCACTTGACCTTGTATCATGAAAATCTTGTGTTATAGTTTATACGTTTAACTACCAAATATTGCACCTCAAAGATTAATCATGTCATGTGTTACACACACACGCATGCACACACACGCATGCGCGAGCACACACACACACACACACACACACACACACCCTGTCATTAGAACAAATTGCTTTAAAAAAATCAACTACTCCTATTATGTTATATGCTTTCGGGAAGGACTGTGCTGGGAAGAAAGGTGGGGGGGATCTCATTTACACCCGGAGTGGCCTCAATGCCTTGCAGGTTGCCCACTCTCCCCTCTGTGAATCTGTGGATGAGATTATTTTTGTGAAGGTGCTCCTTGGAGACACCAAACCCCTGTATATTGGGTGTGCATACCTCCCGCCACAAACTGCTTCATCCTCCCTTGAATCGCTAACTCTTGCCATGGCAGAACACCCCCTTGGGAAGCTGATTCTCCTGGGGGATTTCAACCAAAATTGGCTCTCACTAGAGGCCTCTGCCAGCAAGAACTCTATACAGGATACCAACCTGACCCAAGTTATTTATCAGCTCACAAGGCACAACGCCAGGTCGGGTAACCATTCATTGCTTGACTGGGCCCAAGTATCCAGCCCAGACAGTATACAGGCTGCTGGGGGTCATGGCTGACTCTTTGAGTGACCATTCCCCAATTTTCTGTATCTGGTCCAATAGGCATCCCAAATTGCCTGCCAAAGTGATTGAAGCCATAAATTACTGCAGTTTCTCTTCGGAGGCTCTCTGCTCTGACCTATGTGCTGTAAATTAGGATCCACTTATCTCCCTCCCTAACCTAGATGAGGCACTTAACTTCTTTACCAACACTTTTATGTCAATGGCCAATATACATGCCCCCCTGCAAAAAACTGAGAGTGCAGGGAAAAATGACACAAATGGCTTAAACCTGGCCTCAAACGGAACATGCTGCTTTGGGATTGGGCCTGGGGGAAATATAAATCCACTGGCCAGAAAACTGACTGGGAGAGGTATAGAGAACTGAGGAATCAGTGCAAGAAAGCCTCCAAGTTGGCTAAATCTAAATGCCTATGAAATCTCCAAGCTAGGCACCTACGGGATCCCAAGAAATTTAGGGGCCAAATTAACCTGCTATTAAAGGGAGCCCCTAGTGCCCAAGAGGGTGTGGTCCTGGTTGGCGACAGCCTAACCAATGATCCTACCTTAATTGCAGAGGCATTTAGTGCTGCTTTCTCCAATCCTGGAGCAACCAAACCCCACCTGCCCCTTGGAGTCCCCAGTAACAGAGACGCTGCCTGGGAATGCTCCAGACCACAGTTTCACTTGAAGCTGTCAAACCCATCAAGGTACTTCCCCTTCTGCAATGTATTCATCCAGACTCCTCTCTGGGACATGACCTGCTTGAACATAGACTCCTGCGGGCCGCTGCTTCGGCTATCTCCTGCCCAGTTGCCTTTCTTATAAACAGATCACTCCTTGAAGGAAAGGCCTCAGATAAATGGAAGGTTGCAACCATTGTCCCCATTCACAAAAAGGGCCACTGGATAATGTTGGGAACTATAGGCCAATCTCTATTCTCTGACTGCAAGTGGAGGTGCAAGAGAGATTGGTCTCTAATCAAATCCAGGACTACCTCGAAATGCACCTACTCCTAGCTGACATTCAACAAGGCTTTCGTAAAGGCCATGGTACTGATACAGCCCTTATCCAGCTCACATCTGACATCCTTGATGCAATGGAATGAGGTTCCCCAATGGGGGCCCTATTCATTGATTTATCCAAAGCATTTGACTTGGTTTACCATGAACTTCTCCTCACCAAACTTCACCTACTAGGACTGGATGGACTCTCTGCTACATGGTTTGAGAGCTATCTGCTCAATCGAACCCAAAAAGTCCTATGGTGAGAAACCCAGTCTAGTGCTAAACCGGTAACCTCTGGGGTACCTCAGGGCACGATCCTTGGTCCCCTGTTATTCACCCTGTTTGTCAATGACATAGAGGTGGTGGGTGGAAGGAATAACCTCATCCTCTATTCAGATGAAACTGTCATCTACTGCAGTGATCCACTCCCTAGTATAATTAGTGACAACCTCCAGGCCAGCCTAGCCTCACTGGAAGCCTGGTTTTCCTCAAATTCGCTTGTAATGAATGAAGAAAAAACGTCGGCAGTCCTATTTGGATCCAGATGCCTTGGCCCAGACCAGCATAACATCCTTCAGCTTTATACTGCACAAGGGAAGAAAATAGAGGTCACAGATAAGATCAAATAAGATCAAGTACCTCAGAGTCCTGCTTGATCAGGCGATGAACTTCCAGCCTCACATCGACTCTGTTGTTAAGTCCACCCACCAGAAGTTAGGACTTCTTTATAGGCTGGGTGACTCACTTTCTTTCGAGGCTCGTTGTACCATATCAAGCTGCACCTTACTCCCCTCCCTCCTATTTGGGGCTCCCCTGCTGCAGTCCCTAAGGGAGGGCGAACATAGAAAACTTACTATGCTCTACCACATGGTGGCTCATTTCACCTCCAACTCCCCCCCAAGAAGGCACCACTGTGAGGTCCTTTCTGATCCCCACTGGCCTTTTATGCAGCAAAAACTGGCTTATTCCTCTTTGTACCTTACTTTCAAGTTTACCACCATTGGCCCCCCTCCCCACCTACGTGGGCTGCTAAATTCTGAAGTCTGGAGTTGGGACCTGAGATCCTCCACTGGCAGTCCCCTTAACATCCCTCGTGTCTGAACTAACTATGGAAAATGCACCTTTAGGTATGCTGCCCCACGCCTATGGAACCTTCTTCCTGTTGATTTAGCCAACTGCTGTACTACTCAGGGCTTCAAGTTGGGCCTGAAAGTCTACCTATTAGAACTTAGTCTCTGTGGCTGCACCGCTAGCCTGGAACCTAGTCTTGGTGACTAAAATTTGTCCCACAGCAGTCAGACCATTATGGTGGCAATATATCCGACATATTGCTGGTTCCATCTGTTTCCCTAAATTATTGAAGGTTAATATGTCATATGTCTGAATTAATTTACTAAGTTATTATATGTATGTAACTGACATGATTTATAATGTAAGCCTTACCTTATCTAATGTATGCTTAAATGTACTCCTGCCAATGTATGTACTACTGTGTACTCCTGCCAATTGGTATGTAATCACTGTCTGTAACTAATCTGGGTCGCTCCTGAAAAAGGGACCTCTGGTATCAGTGAGCTTACCCAGTTATCAAAATCTAAATAAATAAATTCATAAAAATAGTTCAGCTCTAACTGTGCAGGTCACCCAGAAGGGAGACCGGGGGGCATGTAAAAGAGAACCCAAGAGGAGGAGGAAGCTACTTCTGGTGGGGGACTCAATTGTCCAAAGCATGGAGTTGGGTATAGGACCAGGGGAGGAGAGAGAGGTCAAATGCCTTCCAGGAGGCACTGCTAGGTAGGAGGGGGAGTGGATCCTGGAGCTCGATAAAGCAGTGGCAAGGAGGGGGTAGGCTGGAGGTTGTTGTCCATCTGGGAACAAATGACCTATCCAGTGAGAGGGTAAACACTGATGAGGAACAGGAGGACTTTAGGCAGTTGGGGGAGTGCCTTGGAAAGGTAGCAGACTCTGTGACTTTGTTGGAGGTGCTCCTAGTCCACTGCATTGGGGAGGCTAGGAATCTCTATATCAAAAGCTTCAACAAGACGTTGGAAGACTGGTACAGGGAGAAGGGACATGGCTTCATTGGGGACTGGGGACCCTCCTGAAGTGATGGACTCCTGTAGGCTGATGATGGGCTACATCTGTGCAGGAAGAGGAAAACAGTCCTAAATGAATGATTTAAGGGCTTTCTTGTGAAGCATTTAATCTAGCTGGGGAGGACCAATGGGAGAAGGGAGGCTCTAGCAGCCCATCCCCACTAGTTAGAGAAGCCAGAATTGAGGAAGAGGAAGGCAGTCTCCTCCCTCACCTCAGTCTAAGGTGGTCTGTTTCATCCCACCAGCTTTCTCCCCATCACCTGCTTCCTCCTCTGACCCCTACCCTTCCCCACCAATGCCCTGCCCTACCCTCCACCTCCCCTCTCATAGGCACTTGCAGATCTTGGGTCCCCCAACATCTACCTACCCTGCATTCTCCCTACCTGTCCATCACCTTCTGACAGTGGCCCCTCAGCCTGCCCACCCTCTCTTTAACCCTGCTATCCTATATTCACAATCTGTTCTATATAATGTACTGTCTGCTGTGAAACATCTTTTCTCATTAACTGGTTCATTATGTCTCTCCATTATGTACTGTAAATTTATAGCCTTGCCTTTGCTGTGTTAATCCTGTAACCATGATCTACCTCTGTATGTATGTTCCCCTCCATCCTTTGATGTGGAACCTTTGTAAAGGAGCAGTAGTTGCTCAAAGATATTTGTAATCCTAGAGTTTAATAAAATAAAAAAATAAATAAAAAAGATGCAGACAGTAAAACCTGGAACATACATAAAGGGGAATGCCAAAGAAGGAAGGCATGGTTAAAGGAAGGCCAGGGTTGAGGAGACGAAGCTGGGGAGCAGAGGCACAATAGAGGGAAGATAGGCAGCAAAACATGAAAAGGTATGGTTACAAATGCACACAGCCTGCTACATAAAATCCTAGACCTGGAGGCATTGCTAGTAGAGGCAGACCTGGACATAGTAGCAATAACAGATACCTGGTATACTGCACCACTAATTATGGCAGGGATGTTATTGTACCAGGGTATGCTCTATTCCTGAGGGACATGGGGAGTAAGAAAGGGTGGGAGTGGCCATGTGCATCATGGAGGGTATAAAGGCAACAGAGATACAAGGTAGACTGGGGGTGGCTGAGGCACTGTGGGTCATCTTTGAATCTGGCAAGGGCACAGCAATCCATACATGGGTGATCTACAGGCCTCCAGTGGAGGGAAAGAGGTGGACAGAGAGTTTGTGGAAGAAATACATAAGATGGCTATAAAAGGGGAAGTACTGCTGCTGGGTGATATTGATTTACCAGATGTGGATTGGATCATCCCAGCTGTTGCCTCAACCAGGAGCAAAGACATCTTGGATTCCCTACAGGAGGCAGACCTCAGGCAGCTACTGCTTGATTCCACCAGGAACAGGGTAATTCTGGACTTACTACTAACAAACAGTGACAAAATCACATAAGTCAGGGTAGAAGGTCAACTGAGGTTCAGTGACCACCACAGTATGGTTTAGCTTGGGGACAGGGGCACAGTCCAGTCACACAAAGGCAAGGGTCTTAGATTTCAGGAGGGCAGACTTTGAGAAGATGGGGAGGTACATCAAAGATACTCTGGCAAGGAGGGGGAGAAGAAGGGGGGTGTTGAGGCCCAGTTGGAGCACATTTTTTTCTCAGAAGAAGCCAGAAGGGGAAGGAAACATTTTCATTTCACTGCTTTACAGTAACTGGTAATTGCTATTTTTGTTATTAAACTTAGATTGTGGGATTTTAGTGACACTGTAATTTCTTTGCTGTCTTTACTTAAAATTGTTTTTGGGCTGTTGAAAATTTAAAACGTAGTGGTGGTGTATTTCTTTGCTGTCTTTACTTGCTGCAAATTTAGTCTTGGCTTGTTGGACTTGCCCTGTAGTCTGGGTGAGGGGTGCTAATTGTTTGGTCTCTGACCTCAGTTACGTGATAATGGAAGGTGGGACTTAATCAGAGTTGAGGTAGGAAGTGATTTTTGTTTTCTCAGAAGAAGCCAGAAGGGGAAGGAAACATATTCATTTCAGTGCTTTACAGTAACTGGTAATTGCTATGTTTGTTATTAAACTTAGATTGTGGGCTTTTAGTGACACTGTGATTTCTTTGCTGTCTTTATTTAGAAGTGTTTTTGGGCTGTTGAAAATTTAAAATGTAGTGGTGGAGTATTTCTTTGTTGTCTTTAATTGCTGCACATTTAGTCTCGGCTTGTCTGACTTGCCCTGTAGTCTGGGTGAGGGGTGCTAATTGTCTGGCCTCTGACCTCACCCCCCCTTCCCCCATCTCTTAATTATATGCCCTGTTAAATCTAATTGACAGGAGCGAAACACTGGGGATAGTAGGGGGCGTGGATTAGGAGGGGCATCTGGGGAAGAAGCCCACCCTCAGCACAAGTGTTTTGACTTGTTTATTTATTTATTTTCTTTTTTTAAAAGAAAAGTATCTGAGGATCAGTGGCAGGATTTTTAAGACAGTAAATTAATAAAAAGGGAACTAGAAGAGCTTCAGTTACAGGCAAGTAGTGTAATAGCAGTATAATTGCAGTATATTGTGGGGGGTGGTGCAATGCAGTAGCTGCGGGGCAGCCATATTCAGGCAGACCTTCTGGACACTGAGGTGCTGCCCTATCTGCATGCATCTCTCTGGACTGTGGGATGAGGTAGCCAGACTCAGAGCGGAAGTAAACTGGGTCAGGAGTACCATCACCCGTATCCAGGGACCACCCAGTCCAGTGCCGCTGCCTCAAAGGATGCCGAGAACGAGGAGCACTTGGATGACAGTGAGCTCAGTGCAGGTTAAGACTGTCAGGCAGAGGCACATCCCAGATCCTATTCCACTCAAGAATTCATATGTCACACTGGCAAATGGGGGCAACCAAATACAGGTACCCAGAGAAGTGGAAGGAAAGGATGTGGAGGTTAGTCAAGGAGGTGACCTCAGCGGGGAGAGCAGTGGACCCCAGAGGAGGAGGAAGCAAATCCTGGTGGGGGACTCCATCATAAGAGGGATCCAGCTAGGAACACAGGAGGGGGAAGGGGAGGACAGGGAGGTGAGGTGCCTACCAGGTGCCACGGCATGGAGGGATGGAAGGAAGATCCTGGGGATCACTGGGAAGGCAAGACGGAGGGGTGAGCTGGATGTCATTATCCACCTAGGTACTAATGACCTGGCAAATGGGGAGCCAAAGGAAATTCAGGAACAGTTTAGGAAATTGGGGAGGGATCTCAAGCAAGTAGCTACTTCTGTCACTTTCTCAGAAGTACTACCTGCGAGAGGCATGGGAGAGCATAAGGGTGCATGCACCAGGAACTTTAACTCATGGTTGAAGAACTGAAGCTGTGAGGAAGGGTTTGGATTCATTGGTGACTGGGGACCCACCTGGAGGGATGGAGGTTTGTTCAAGCCTGACAACCTGCATCCATCCTGGAGGGGAATCCAAGCACTCAGTGATAAGTTTAAATGCTACATTAACAAGTATTTAAACTAGCCAAGGGGGGTGGCAGGCTAGCAAGGAGGGTACCTACTTGTTCACCCCCCACAGCTAGCAGTGGAACCAGTGAACTGGAGGAGTGATTATCTCAACAAAGCAGTTTGCAAAAGATGGAGATTAGCGCCCAAGAGGTGGATAGGCTGAAAAGGGGCCAAAATCAGCAGAAGGGCAGACAGCAAGGTGAACCAGGAATAAAGGGCAACCAGGGAAGGGGCTGGAGTAGAACAGCTAAACAGTCTAGGGAGGTCAAATCATGGAAAGCCATGTGTGCCAATGCCAGGAGCTTTAGCAACAAGATGGAATATCTGGAGGCTGTCATGGTGCAGTCAGACCTGGACATTGGCCATCACAGAAACCTGGTGTAATGATAACCATGACTGGGAGATGGCCATTCCTGGCTACAACATATTCAGTAAAGACCGGGCAGGTAGGAAGGAGGAGGAGGCACTGTATGTGAAAATTACATAGGGCCACAGAGATCCAGGAGGAACAAATGGGGAGAGATACTGTGGGTTAAGCTGAAAGGAAAATGGGTCCAGCCATCCGGACAGGTGTGGTCTACAGACCACCAGCCCAGGAGGAAGAAACAGATAGGGAGCTGATGCTAGCCATCCAAAGGATGGCAGACAAGGGTGAGGTAGTACTGGTTGGAGACTTCAATATTCCAGATGTGGACTGGAGCATCCCAGCAGCAGCATCAACTAGGAGCAGATTTATGCTGGAATTCCTTCAAGGTGCCTTCCTCAAGCAACTTGTCATGGAACCAACTCAGCAGAAGGCAATACTGGACCATGTGCTCACAAACAGAGACAGTGTGATCGAGGTAACAGTGGGGGCGCACCTGGAGAATAGTGACCACCAGTCATTGTGGTTTGAAATCACAGAAGGAGCAGAACCAAACCACACAAATACACGTATCCTGGATTTTAGGGGGGCAGACTTTGGGAAAAAGGGAAGTTACTTGAAAGAGGCATTAAGGGGCATGGGGCAGTAATTAGTGGTTGAGGAACAGTGGGCAGTATTTAAAACAGGGGTTACAAGAGGAACAGAATTATGCATTAAGCAGGTTAGCAAGAGAAAAAGGAAGAGGAGGCCATTATGGTTTTCTAAAGAGGTAGCAAAGAAAGCGAAAGCCAAAAAGATTGCATTCAGGCAATACAAAAAGACACAGGCAGAAGGGGATAGGGAAAAGTACCAGGACAAGCAAAGGGAGACAGGGAGGTCAATAAGGGAAGCCAAAGCTCAGACAGAAGAGCACATTGCAAAATCAGTGGGTAGAGGGGACAAAACCTTTTACAGATACATATGTGAAAAAAGAAAGGAAAAGGGAGGGATAGTGAGACTGAAGTGGGAGGATGGGGGCTGCGTGGAGGATGACAGCAGTAAAGCTGACATACTGAACAGGTATTTCTGCTCAGTCTTTACTGAGGAAGAGGAGGATAATGGGTCTGAAAGGAGTACAAGGGGTGAAAATGGTGCAGAAATGGACACAATTCCCTTTACATGAGAAAGGGTCCTGAAGGAACTGGAAGTAATAAGAGTTGATAAACCAATGAGGCCAGATGGGGTGCGCCCCAGGGTCCTTAAAGAACTCAAAGAGGTGGTGGTTGAACCTCTGGCTATCCTGTTTAGCCAATCACTGGAAACAGGGGAGGTACCCAAAGACTGGAAGACAGCAGATGTAGTCCCCTTATACAAAAGTGGGAAAAAAGAGGAAGCGGGGAACTACAGACCAGTCAGCCTCACCTCGGTAGTGGGGAAGATCATGGAAGCACTACTGAAGGAGAGATTGGTGGAACATCTGGTTGTCAGTGGACTGACGGATCCAAGGCAGCATGGTTTCACCAGGGGGAGGTCATGCCAGACCAACTTCATTTAATTTTTGACTGGGTGACCAGGGAGGTGGATCAGCGGAGGGCAGTGGACATGGCCTATCTGGACTTCAGTGAGGCCTTTGACACTGTGCCACATAGAAGACTATTACACAAACTAGGGAATGTGGGTGTGGGCAGGACAGTAGTGTGGTGGGTAGGTAACTGGCTGGATGGCAGGACACAGAGGGTGGTGGTAAATGGCTGTCACTCCACAGAGGGAAGAGTGATCAGTGGGATACCACAGGGATCAGTGCTGGGACCAGTCCTATTCAACATCTTTATCAGTGACATTGCACAGGACCTAGAAGGCAGAATTTCACTGTTCGCTGATGACACAAAGCACTGTAACAGAGTAGACACACCAGAGGGTGTAGACAGAATGAGAAGGTACCCGCATAAACTTGAAGAATGGTCAGGGATTTGGCAGTTGAAATTCAATGCAAAAAAGTGCAAGATTATGCATATGGGGCACAAAAACCCTGGCACAATATATCAGTTGGGGGGTGAGGATATAGCATGCACCAAGCAGGAAAGGGATCTTGAGGTTATCATCTCTGATGACCTCAAGGTAGGGAAACAGTGTGACAAGACAGCAGGTAAAGCAAATAGGATGCTGGGGTGCATAGGCAGGGGCATCACTAGCAGGAAAAGGGAGGTCATAATTCCACCATACAAGACACTAGTGAGGCCCCTCCTGGAGTACAGTGTACAGTTCTGGAGACCTTACCTATGTAAGGACATAGACAGGGTAGAGAAGGTTCAGAGGAGGGAAACAAAGATGGTACATGGATTGCATTACAAGTCCTATGAGGAATTGAGTATGTACTCTCTGGAGGAGAGGAGACATGATAGAGACATACAAGTGTCTTACAGGGAGGAACAGGGTGCAAGAATTCACTATTTGTAAGCGAAAAAGATGTTTCAGGACTAGAGGGCATGGGATGAAGTTGGAGGAAGGACGATTCAGAGGAAATGTGAGGAAGAATTTCTTCACGGAATGGGCGGTGGACAAGTGGAACACCCTGCCTGAGGAAGTAGTGGGGGGCTGAAACAATCACGGGATTTAAGAATGCATGGGATAGACATAAAGGAATTCTGGAGGTCAGGGGTAAGGGGCAATAGAGTTCTAGGAAAACATATACTGAAGATACAAACTCAAATGGGCAGACTAGGTGGGCCATAGGCCCTTATCTGCTGACACTGTCTATGTATCTATGTATCTATAAAAGGAGCCATATGGGAGGTGACAAACCAAAGCAAGAGGGTGATAACCAAAGGCAAGAGACAAAGAAAACCACTATGGTTCACTAAAGAATTTACAGAGAGGATAAGGGCCAAAAAGGGTGAGTTTCAAGAAATATAAAGTGACTCAGAAAGAAGACAGGGAGGTGTACCCAAAGTGTCTAAGGGAGGCAGGGAAGGCTGTTAGGAGCAAGAAGGTGAGGACAGAGGATACATTAGCACAGACAGTAAAAAAAGGGGACATGACATTCTTTAGGTACATCAGTGATGGAAGAAAAGCCAGGGGAGTGATTGTAAGGCTCAAAAGGGAGGAGGGGGACTGTAAGGAGGGAGACAAGGAAAAGTTGGAAAATATTGAAAAAATACTTTTTCTCAGTATTCACTGAAGAAGGGAAGGGACAGGAACCACAGCTTGACAAAAGATATGAAAGGGGGGGGACAACACCAGTCCATTTACAGTGGAAAGAGTCCCGGAGGAACTGAAGAAACTGAAGGTGGACAAAGCAATGCGACCAGATGACATACACCAGAGAATATTAAAGGAGCTTCAGAGGGAGTTAGCAGCAACACTGGTGACCCTGTTCACAGAGTTACTCAAAATGGGTGGATGCTGAGAACTGGAGGGGGGCACATGTAGTCCCTCTTCACAAAAACAATAGCAGGGAGGAGGCAGGAAACTATAAGTCAGTCAGCCACATGTCAGTAGTGGGTAAAATCATGGAGGCATTTCTTAAAGAAAGAATAGTGGAGTACTTGGAATGCACTGGTGCCCAAGACCCAAGACAGCATGGATTCACAGCAGGGAGGTCAAATGAATCTGATAGATATTTTTGACTGGGTTACAAAGGAGGTGAATAGGGAGGAGCAGTGGACATGGCCTACCTCGATGTCAGCAAGGTCTTCGACACCATCCCTTATAAAAGGCTGGTAATCAAGATGGGTAGTCTGGGCATGGGTCACAAATTAGTAAACTGGGCTAGAAACTGGCTAACAGACAGGAGGCAGAGGGTGGTGGTAAATGGGATCCAATCTGGGGAAAGGAGGGTAACAAGTGGGGTACCTCAAGGATCAGTCACAGGGACAATACTGTTTAATGTCTTCATCAGTGACATATCAGAAGGGCTAGAGGGAAAGGTCTGCCTGTTTGCAGATGGCACCAAGATCTGTAACAGGGTAGATACTCCGTAAGGGGTTGAGAAAATGAGGAGGGACCTAAGAAAACTGGAAAACTGATCTGAATTGTGGCAACTGAGGTCCAGTTCCAAAAAGTGCAAAATAATGCACCTGGGACGCAGGAACCCTGGGAACAGCTACAGGATGGGGGAGGGGGTTGCTGACAGCCACAAAGGAAGAAAGGAATCTGGGGATTATTTATTTATTTTATTTTATTTATTTCAGGTTCTCAGGTTCTGATTAATTTCTTTGAGCAAGAATGGCTCTTTTACAAAGGTTCCAAGTCAAAATAGTCACAAGCAATACATTACAATACACATGATACATAATATGACACATTAGGCAGAGTCATGCTCACACAAATTAACAGATGGTTGGCAGTTACAAGTGCAATATGAGAAACAACAACATGTCTCAACTACAAGGTAGAAGCTTGGCGTCACAGTTCAGTTTTTAAGTGCCAGTGGTAAGAAGATAGCAGCCAGAGAAGGCTTTGCCCTGGGGATGGTTGTGAGGGGGTAGAGAGGTAGGTAATGTCTGTGTTTAGGTGAAACAGTCACAGTGGTTTGACTGGGCTAGAAATAATTGGATCTCTCTTTTGAAAAGGCCCGTCATTTCATGTTCTAAGAGGGAGGAGGGGAGGTCATTTACCCACCGAGGCCCACGTTAGACAAGAGAAAGCTGGGCAAAGGAGGTGCGTTTGAAGAGGACCTGGAGCACACCTTTAGATGTTCTTCTAGTCATTTTGGTGGTTGTATTGCGTTGGAACAGAGTAGCCATGGATTCGGGTGCTAGTCCCAGGAGGGCTTTTTTCCTGATTAGGCAGGGTTGGTACCTGTCCCTAAGGTGCAAGGGGAGCCACCCAGTGTCTGAGTAGAGGCTATAAGTGTGAGTTTCATGTCCGGCCCCTAGAACCAGACTACAGGCCTTGTTTAGAAGTAACTTGACCCTTTGTAGTGCTGAATCAGTGCCAGCACTGTTGATGATTAGCCCGTAGCCTATGGCTGACAGTATCAAACTCTGGATAACTAGTCTCATGGTCTCTGGGGTCATTGCCTGCCTGTGGCGATATAGGATTCCCAAATTGGCATTTGCTGTTTTAATTATATGGTCAATGTTTGTGGTGAAGGAAAGGGTGTCATCTAGGTGGATGCCAAGATATTTGAAGGATGCTACTTGTTCGATGGTATCACCATTTAGGCTAAGGATAGTTAAAGGGTCATAGTTCTTCTTTGAGTTAGGCAGTGAGAAGTGCATGATTTAAGATGTTTTTTAGTTTAGGAGGAGCCAGTTTTGAGAAAACCAGGGCTCAAACTGTCTGAAACGTTTTTGTTGGTTGCCTGTAATTTCTGTCGGGTGGTTCCCTGGCATGGAGATTACAGCATCGTCTGCATAAAGCAGCATCTTAGCTGGGCAAGTGTTAGGTAGCGTGTTTATAAAAAGGCTGAAGAGTAGGGGTCCTAGAATTGAGCCCTGCGGGACCCCCAGTGTTACTTTACCAGGGTCAGATGTTACCCTTTCTGACAACCTAAAATTGTCTACGCAGTGGTCAAAGGCTGCAGCGAAGGCCAGTGGCATGCTCGGGTGCATAGGCAAAGGTATCACTAGCAGAAGGAGGGAGGTGGTGATGCCGCTGTATGAAACACTGGTGAGGCCTCACCTGGAATACTGTGTACAATTCTGGATGCCACATCTTCGGAAGGACATAAACAGGGTGGAGACAGTCAAGAAAAGGATGACAAAGATGGTACATAGCTTGCACCAGAAATCATACAAGGAGATACTGAAGAACCTCAATATGTATTCACTGAAGGAGAGAAGAGAGTGGGGAGATACGATAGAGACCTTCAAGTACTTTAAGGGCATAAGCAAGGTGCAGAGGGGTGACATTTTTCAGTATAGGGGATGTACAAGAACAAGGGGCCATGATATGAAATTGAAAAGGAGCAGGGCAAGGTGGATTGTAAGGAGGTTTTTCTTCATGGAAAGGGTTGTGGACACGTGGAACTGTCTGCCACATGAGGTGGTGGGAGCAAACACAGTGGGAGGGTTTAAACATGCATGAGACAGGCACAAAGGAACCATTGGGGGGAGGAAGGAAGAGAGCCATTGACCAAGTAGGGTCAAAGGCACAAATAAGGATTGGCTTATGGGCAGATTGGATGGGCCCATCGGTCCTTATCTGCTGACAATTTCTATGTTTCTATGTAACTATCTCATGATTTCAACATATTAGTGCATATTCTCCCCTATTACAAACACACACTGAATGGGTTCACAACAGGTTCCATATACTGTACATTCATACCTGGCCAAATGGGTGAGTAAAGTGAGCAGTTTTTCATAAGCTCATCTGAATTACTAAAGAAATAAGCATTTGTCAATGCTGAATGTTTGCTTGCTGGCATTAGCAGTTGAAGTGCAGGAGTTAGAAAGATGCTGTATAGGAATGGTATTGAAGTATTGAACTGATGCCAACTCCACCCTCACCCTGCAGAGATGGACAGGCATTGGGGTGTGCCTCTGGCCTGTTGCCCATAATGGTCATGACATTTCACCTCATCCTACCCTTCAGACACTGACAAGTGTCGAGGTGTGCCTTGGGGTGTTTGGGCTTTACATTCACCTCATTCCATAAAGAAATATGCTGAAATGGGTGCAGTACAGGAGAATGGGGTGAACTCTGGGAGCAAAGTGTCCCAGCTGCACATCGATGTCCATCACTGGCTGCATGGTGGGGTTGGGGATGGGGGTGGAATGGCATGAGCATTACTGTCCACAATCCTAAGTCACACCCCTGATGCCTGTCAGTACCTACAGGGTAGGACATTATGGTCAAAAACTCTAATACCCTGGGCGTTTCTTGGTATTTTTACTCCAAGTTTTCCACATGAGCTTTTTGTGACCACACCGCATGAACAGTGACACTATCAGTTATTTAGGCGAAAGGTGATTTTGTACAGCGACTGTGCCACTTGGCACCACAGGTGTGAAGACACATTTCGAACAGGATGTGAAAAGTGACAGGTGTACTGTTCATGAGGAGGTGTAAAAAAATGGCACTGCTGAAAATCTGGAGTGAAAATATAAAAAAATAAAAAAACTAGTGAAGTCATGAGTGTGCATAGAAACTGCTCAAGATCTGTACACCCATAATGTAATTAGTTTGGGATTTTTTACAGCAGATTTTCAACATAGGCATTTTGGGACCTCCGCTCATGAACAGTGTCACTGTGATTTTCTTAATCTGCCCCGGACACTAATTTCCTACAGCAAACGTGCTATTCTGCACCAGAAGTGCAAAAACACATTTCGGGCAGGTGTAAAAATGACTGCTGTACTGTTCATAAGTTCGTGAACTTACGAGGGTGTGTGGAAATTGCACAACGGATGCTCGTAACAGAGTCATTTTATGGACTTTTATCATCAAATTTTAAACATAGCCATTTTAACACCTCTGCTCATGAACAGTGTCACTGTGATCTTCGTAATGTGTCCTAAGCATTGATTTCGCACACTGACCGCAGTCTACCTGCCCCAAACAGGGCTTGCACCTGCAATGCACTGCAGCATGGCCGTAGGGGTACTGCAGCCGATGCAAGCTGTATCCTGCGATTCACAGGCATCACCTGGTGGGAGATATTCTAAGTGTCCTTAGACAAGCCAGGGCAGCCATAATTCTCCCCTTGGTGACACGCCTGTGTGCGGCATACCACGGGTGATGGTCCACCCACCAAACACCCCAGAGTGTGGCCTCGAATGTGTGACTCCCATCCTAGTGGTCCAATGGCACCCCTCACAGCTCCCCGATGCCACCTATGTACCATGTTGGTACCCCTGTCCTGATACGGCTCTCCTGATCCCCGATGCCTCCACTCATGAGCAGTGTCACTGTGATTTTCTTAATCTATCCCAAACATTGATTTTCCATAGTGACTGTACTATTCTGTGCCGGAAGTGCGAAAACACATTTCAGCCAGGTTGTGAAAAACGACAGCTGTACTGTTTATAAGGACGTGTGGAAATATGCCAATGTTGAAAATCTGGACTGAAAGATTACAAATTTGTGAACGTATGAGGGTGCGTAGAAATTGCACAATGTACGCTCGTAACAGTCATTTTATGAACTTGTCACCAAACTTGCAACATAGCCAGTTTAAGACCTTTGCTCATGAACAGCGTCACTGTGATTTTCTTAATCTGTTCCGAACATTGATTTCATACACCGACCACACCATTGTATGCTGCATGACTGAAAACACATATCGGGTGAAATGTAAAAAATGACAGCTGAACTGTTCATAAGGAGGTGCTGAAAAATGGCAATGTTGACAATGTGAAGTGAAAATATTGCAAATGTGCAAAGTTACAAGCACGTGGAAACTGTGCAATGCATGCTTGTAACACAGACATTTCATGGACTTTTCTCACCAAATTTTCAATATAGGCATTTTAGGACCTCTGCTAATGAACAGTGTCACTGTGATTTTCGTAATGTGCCCCAAACACAGATTTCCTACAGCGACCGCGATATTCTGCGCCAGAAGTATGAAAAATCATTTCAGCCAGGATGTGAAAAATGACAGCTGTACTATTCATAAGGAGGTGCATAAAAATGCCAATGTTGAAAATCTGGAGTGAAAATATTATAAATGTGTAAACTTATGAGCGTGCATGCAAAATGCGCAATGCATGCTCGTAACAGTCATTTTATGGAGTATTGTCACCAAGTTTTCAACATAGGCATTTTAGGACCTCTGCTCATGAACAGTGTCACTGTCATTTTCGTAATCTGTCCCAAACACTGATTTCCCACAGCGACCGCGCTATTCTGCACCGGATGTGCCAAAACACATTTTGGGCAGGATGTGAAAAATGCTAGCTGTACTATTCACAATGAGGTGTGGAAAAATGCCAGTGTTGAAAATGTGGCATGAAAATATTGCAAATTTGTGAAGTTACAAGCATGCATAGCAACTGCGCAATGTATGCTTGTAAAACAGTCATTTTTTGGATTTTTTCCACCAAATTTGCAACATATGCTTTTTGAGAGCCTTCCTCATGAACACTGGCACTGTCATTTTATTAATCAGTCCCAAAAAGTGATTCCACGCAGGGACCACGAAATCACCTTTCAGGGCTGATTAACACCATGACAGTGTCAGAATTCATGAGGAGAGGTCCCAAAAACCCCATGTTGAAAATTTGGTGCCAAAATTCCAAAAAATGCCTAAGATATACATCAAAGTTGAAAAAACCCTATGTATACCATTATACAACTTACCGGCATTTCCTCAGTTCACGGTCAGCTTTGAAGAGTGCAGACACGTTCCTGGTCCACTGAGGACCGTCGTTTCAGACTCTGGAGGTAAGTATGGGGTGAGGGGGATGTGGGGAGGTGAGGTGCGCAGAGGGTGGGTGCAGGTTCAGGGAGGGTCACTGGACTCGACGCAGGACCGTTTTCTGCTTTGTAGGTTAAAAAAAAAAACACCATCGCGGGACTGTTTTCAATTTACAGGGTTATTTGGCATGCTGGGGTGGGCTCCCAGTGTGGCACCCCGTTGATCTTTTTTGGGGGTGCTGTAGCTGATAGGAGATTGGGCACTCCCGTCAGCACATTGGGGAGGGGCAGAGCCAAGGGGGATTGGGCACCCCCTCGGCACAAACCTAATGTTTTGGAGGGGAATATTATGCCGATGGGGATTGGGCCCCTTTCGGCAAAACAATGTTTCAGGGGGGAGGGGCAAGAGCCAAGGGGGATTGGGCACCCCCTAGACAGATCCCAAATGGTTTTTGGGGGGATATTATTCCGACAGGGAGTGGGCTACCCCATCTTTTTTTTTTTTTTTTAACTGTTTCACCAGGAAGACACACTAAAAGGGGGGGAGACCGGTGGCTTGCAACTCTGTAATTGGCCGCTGCAGTCAGGGAGCATACTGAACAGCTGATTTCATACTGACGGGGCGCTCCCTGGTTGTAGCAGTTCAATTCCTTTGATGTAGTGGCCTGCTTGTTTAGCTGTGGTGATCCAGGGTATGCTCCTCTATTGGCCAGGCAGAGACCAGCCCCTGAATGGGCTGCTGCCATTGGGCACAACACTGCCGCGCCTCCACAACCCCTTTGTAAAGAAAGCTGATGCAATGTGCTTCTTGCACATGCGTGCATGCAAACACAAAAATAATGTTGAAAGTACCATTTTGTCACAGACTCTCACCCGAGTTTGTAGTGCAACATTATGTGAGACACAAGTTGCTGAACCACTTGGCATAAAAAAGTTAATTCTTTTAAAAGTTTAGAAATCATTAGGGTTTAAAAAGAACCTTCATAAATGCCAGGGAGTACAATTAAAAGTCTGATAACTAAAAAAAAAAGTCACAGCATAAGAAAAATATTGCATCTCTGAGAAACAAAGAAGCAATGGAGACAAAAAGCACACTGGCATAGCGATATGGTGACTTGAAACATTGGTTTTACTAAGATATTATGTTATTACCATAGAAACAAAGTAAAAATTACTTACAATTAATTAACTCCCAACACTGTAAGTATGAGCTGGGTAATACAGTACTGTTCAATGCAAAACCAAAACCAATGCATACTGTCACCAGTACTACTAGTTCCAAATGATCCTTTATTTTCACACAAAGGGATAGCTTACCAAAAATACACACACACACACAAACACTTAAGGTGGCATAGAGGTGAAGATGCCCATAGGTGAGTAAGGCCTTCATTCTTACAGGATGCTTTGGAGTAAAAGCATTGGTGCCCATAATCACTGAAGTTTCACAGGTAGTTTTGTGTGTGTGTGTGTCTATACACACACACACCCCCACATCCCTTGGCACGGTGGTCTCTCAAGCAACCTTATGCAGTGTCTGTAAATGCATACTGTACAATAAGGTCTTGGGCAAAAAGTGTACAGTTGTATAAGTCCCAAAAATGTTGTCAACAAAATATTGTGGGTGTTCCATCAGCTTTCCTCCCACCTAAAACTGTATGTAAGTATATACTATACCTGGCTTGCTTCTTCAACTGAAGATGCAATGTAACAGATGAAACAAGACATGACATCTCAGCTTAGGACATAAAAAGCTAAAAAAAAATAAGTAAGACATCCTTTCTTTGCACTTGGGAGGAAAAAATCCCTTAAGTAGCAATCTTGGCAGTACACAGTTGATGCAGACCTATACTGGTGTGATGGTCTGCATCTGTCCAGGAGGGGAACCAGGATCAAAGGCGAAAGGTTTAAATGCTTCACTGGCAAGCATTTAAACTAGCCAAGGAGGGAGGCACTGAAAAGGAGCAGGGAAATCCCAGCATCCCCCCACAAAACATGGTAATTTGTGAGGTAAACACCAAGGTAGAGAAGTTATTAGGGTGCAGAACATAGGTAAATGTAAAAAAAGGCAAAGGCAGTAAGGACTGGAATGGGGCTAAAAGGGGTAAGGCTATCAAAAAGTGGAGGGTGATGAGTACCAATGCCCGAAGTCTGTGTAACAAGCTCCCTGAACTAGTGGCCTTGATGGAAGAGGGTTGCCTGGATATTGTGGCAGTCACAGAAACATGGTACACAGAGAACCATGACTGGGATGTCAACATACCAGGATACACAATCTACAGGAGGGACAGGGAGGGTAAAAGATTAGGAGGAGTAGCTCTCTATGTAAAGGAAGGGATCAAAGCAACAGAACTAGAGAGTAAACAGGGAGCAGATGAGGCACTCTGGGTCACCCTGGAGGCAGGAAATGGCACCACAATCCGCATGGGGGTTGTATACAGACCCCCCATCTTAGGGGGAGGGAATGGACAAGAAAATGATAGAAGGCTTCCTTAGAATGGCAGAAAAAGGGGACATATTGTTGATGGGGGACCTGAATATGCCAGATGTTAACTGGAGCACCTTTGCTGCAGGCACATCCAAGAGCCATTCTTGATGCCCTACAGGGGGGCATGCCTCAGACAGCTAGTATTGGAACCCACTCAGGAGGGAGCAATCTTAGACCTGGTACTCTCAAATGGGGATGGAGAAAGAATCTTAGATTTAGAAGTGGGTAGCCATCTGGGAACAAGCGACTACCAATCAGTGTGGTTCACGATAAACACAGCCATACAATCAAGCCATACAAAAGCAAGAGTATTGGACTTCAGGAGGGTTGACTTTGGGAAAATGAGAGAGTGCCTCAGAAAAGCACTAGCAAACAGGCAAGAAGAAGGAGTGGAGGAACAATGGGGAGTAATCAAAACAGCCATCACAGAGGCAACAAGCCTTTGTGTAAAGCAAATCAATAAAACACAAAGAAGGAAAAAACCACTATGGTTCTCAAAAGAGGTGGCAGGGAAGGTTAAGGAGAAAAGATAGCATTCAGGAAATATAAGGAAACACAGAAGGAGCAGGACAGAGAACTTTATCAGTTAAAGCAGAAAGAGGCTGGGAAGGCAGTCAAAATAGCAAAGGCCCAAACCGAGGAAAGGATAGCCAATTCTGTTAAGAAGGGGGGATAAGACCTTTTATAGGTACATTAGGGAGCGAAGAAAGACCAAAGGAGGGATACTGAGGCTTAATAAAGGGGAGGGAATGTGGGTAGAGGGTGATAGCGAAAAAGCAGGGATACTGAATGAATATTTCTGCTCAGTATTCACAAAGGAAGAGGAGTGGGAGGTACCTAAACCAAACAAGAGAAACACTCTAAAGATGAGGGTTGATATCAGTCCATTTACAGAAGAAAGGGCTCTGAAAGAACTAATAAAAATTGAAGGTGGATAAACCAATGGGGCCTGATGGAATTCACCCAAGAATTCTAAAAGAACTAAGGGTAGAACTAGTGACATCGCTGACTACTCTCTTTAACAAATCATGGGAGGATGGGGTGGTACCCGAGGACTGGAGGAGGGCAGATGTGATTCCTCTTCACAAAAGTGGGAGCAGGACAGATGCAGGAAACTACAGACCAGTTAGTTTGACCTCAGTGGTAGGGAAAATGATGGAATCACTTCTGAAGGAAAGAATTGTTGAGTACCTAGAGGCCAGTGAGGAACAGGACCCAAGGCAGCATGGATTCATGATGGGAAGGTCATGTCAGATGAATCTAATAGATTTCTTTGACTGGGTGACCAAAGTAGTAGACCAGGGAGGGGCTGTGGACATGGTCTACCTAGATTTTAGCAAGGCATTTGATACAGTCCCACACAAAAGATTAATACACAAGTTAGCCAGCCTTGGAGTGGGGTCCCAATGTGGTAGCCTGGGTAAAAAATTGGCTAGACAACAGAACGCAAAGGGTAGTAGTAAATGGAGTCCACAGTGAAGAAAGGAGGGTTACTAGAGGGGTACTGCAGGGTTCAGTACTGGGACCGGTCCTTTTTTAATGTCTTTATAAGTGACATTGCAGAAAAACTGGAAGGAAAAGTATGTCTCTTTGCAGATGATGCAAAGATCTGCAACAGGGTTGATACACAAGATGGAGTGGAAAGGATGAGAAGAGATTTGGCAAGGTTGGAGGAATGGTCAAATGTATGGCAGTTCAGATTCAATGCAAAGAAGTGCAAGGTAATGCACATGGGAAACAAAAACCCAGGGGAAGCGTACACAATGGGGGGTGAGACACTGACAACAGTAAAAATGGATGGGACCTGGGGATAATTATATCAGATGACCTAAAGGTGGGCAAGCAATGTGAGAAGGCAGTAAGGAAGGCAGGGTGGGTACTGGGATGCATAGGAAGAGGCATCAATAGTAGAAAACAGGAAGTTGTAATCCCTCTGTATAGACAGTTGGTGAGACCCCATCTGGAGTACTGTGTGCAGTTCTGGAGACCCCATCTCCACAAAGACATAGACAGAGTGGAGGCTGTCCAGAGGAGGGCAACCAAAATGGCGCACGGTCTGCAACAGAACACATATGAAGAAAGACTAAAGGAGCTTAATAAGTATACCCTTGAGGAGAAAAGGGAGAGAGGGGACATGATAGAAACTTTCAAGTACCTCAAGAGAATCAACACAGTCCAAGAGGGTAGCATCTTTCAGAAAAAGAGATGCGCAAGAACTACGGGGCACAATTTGAAGATACAGGGGGGATGGATCAGAGGTAATGTAAGAAAGTATTTTTTCACAGAGAGGGTTGTGGATGCATGGAACAGCCTCCCTGAGGAGGTCGTGGAGTCAAGAACAGTGGAAGAATTCAAGAATGCATGGGACAGACATAAGGCAGTCCTAGTGGGGGGTTGGAGGAAGTAAGCTGTTGGTAAATTAGGATCTGTAGCTTATCTGTTAGGTAGGAAAATGGGCAGACTAGGTGGGCCAAGTGGTCCTTATCTGCCGTCAAATTCTATGTTTTTATGTTTCTATTTTTCCTCAAATAAAGATCAATATACCAATAAAACCTGAATGTTTTAAGTAAACCAAAGCCTGACAGGGCCTGCTCTTAGCTTAATCAACATCCACCCCCAGGGCATTAAGGCATAGCAGAGTGGTTTCCATCATCCAGACTGTGCATTGATTTAGCTTGATGGCCACATTTGGGTGTGCTATTTCACTTATAAAATAGCTTTAATATAATTCTGTTATTCAAAATTATAATATCAATGTGCTGTGAGTGAAATTGCTGCATGGTCATGGGAATGTGATCACTGCTGATGCTGACCAACCACACTGTTCCCATTTATCAGTGGGATTTTACATGTTCTCAGTGAGTCAGATGTCTTCGTTTTTGGGACCTTAAAATGACTGACACGTGGTGGTGATAATCCACATACAGCGACCCTTCTAGGATTTGACTTGCAAGCACAGGTTAAGGGGATAAAACAAACGCCAACATGGCAAATAGCAACAAAACTAAAAATGAACACACACACACAATCGCAAACATAAACAACCCGCCCCCGCTCGCAGTGACAAAGTGAGGAAACTGCCCACTGAATTACTGGAGCAGAGCTGCTGCTGTCTCTCTCCCCTTGTTTCTCCTGTATAGTACTGCACCACAATTAAAATACAATAGTGTATACCTCTCAGCCTCCCGTCTACAAATCAAGGACATGGCTTAAACAAGTCAGGAACAGATTACCAAAATCAGAGACAAATCTTACAAAATGCGAATATAAACTCAAGAAGCCTGCTACAGTGTGCGGCTTAATATCAAAAGCATTTTCAGATACAGAAACAACATGTAACGCTAGTACTTGTCATTTTATGCTTCAAATTCCTACTTTTCAGGGACTGTCTGAAACCATATTTTAGGAGGGACATGGGAATTTTTCAAGACAAAATCAGAGACATCCTCGTCCCTGAAAAATCACAGACAGTTGAGAGGTACGCAGGAGTGTCATAAAATGAGCTTCCAACACCTCCTCGTTGCTGTCCACACTACACTTTATTGCACACCCACTCAGTGTCGAAGTGGGATACTGCAGACCTACAGTATCTGGAATGCAGATATGCGCACCCCCCCGAAAGTCAATTGGGGGGGCTAGTGTGACACACTTCAGTAGGTCACTCCAGTGCGAGATACACTAGCTCTGTGTTTGTCCTTTACATCTACTTGCAGTGCAAAAACTAATTAGCCAACAGATTATAAATACAAATATTTTCAGTTTATGTGGTAGCCATAAACCTTACAGAGGGGGACCCACCTGGACATATCCGGGTATCCTGGTGGGCTGGTCCCACTCTGCAGCACCTGCTACAAGAAAAGAAATCACTGGCAGCTGCTCTCCTGGTGATAACAACAGGTCTTTAAACTGCAGTATCTCATAGCCCAGCAGAGGATAACTTTACCATTCTAAAATAAAGCGAAATAAAGAGTACTATACCTGTAATGCAAAGTGGCAACTTTCAGCACTAGTAAATCCCCCAGGACACACACCTGCACACGCAGCTCCCTAACCGCCCACCCACGGGGTTCCTTATCAGTGCTGCCACTTGTCCTCTTCTTTTTTTTTTAAACAAATAAAGATAACACCATTCCACAGTGGGGGAGTCACCCGGTCCATCTGAGAAGGATCGAAGGGCATGGCCATCTCGCAGGGTTGAACGGAATGAGTGGTAATGAATAAAGTATTAACATTTACAAAACCTTGCCTTCGCTAGAAACTAATAATTACATTTGAGAGAAGAAGACATTTAACCCCACTGTGCCCCTACCTGTGCAAATATGGTTCAGTCTATTCCCTGCTATATAATTCGCTCAAAATCAACAGGTAGTCGGAGTGTGTTCAGTATAAGGTGTATTACTACATATTAGGTTACAGTGAGTCATTGTGTTTTCTCCATGTATTGTATCGAATAGTAAGCAAATACAGTGTTTTGTGAGTGGCCTAGTTTCACAAGAATCACAGGTTGCAGTCTTATTTCCACATAATGGTAGTGGTCGCAAAAGTTCAACCCACCATATTTTAGATGATTAAATCCTAGAGAAACCTTGTTTTGGCTGGAAACAAAGCTGGAAGAGACATCGCAGAGGTTGCAAAAAAATGACAAACTCTCAACTGCAACTCCTAAATGAAAGACCCCTGTGTGAGAATGGGGGAGGGGGAAGCATGATGCCCGTTTACATTTTTTCTTGCAGGAACAAACAAGGCATACCAAGAAAAGTATGAAGTACCTCAGCATGTATGGAAACCAACGACATGTTTCAGGCGCTGATTGCAACACTTCTTTGTGCTGTACTAGATGTCTGTACACAAATCCGTTTTTGCCTTTCTTCATGTCGGCAATGGTACTGAGCGATATGTTGGTAATCGGCATGGAGGGAAGGGAGCTGGCATGCAGAGGCAGCCATTTAATGAAATCATAAACAAATAAATAATGGCAGTGCAAAGCTAGTGGGTCAGATGGGCAGGCAGGCGTAGCGTGCACGTACCCTGAAGCCACGTTTCACGTAGTGATTAAAGTGGACCTTTTCTTTGAAGCCAATGCCACTGCTGTCAATCAGCTGCCATACACATTTCACTGCTCCACTGGTGCAGATGGGACGCACCCCACATATTAAGCAGTTCACTGGCAGGAACAGCACACGCCTCCAGCAAGTTGCATTCTCCCACAATGTTTCTTGTGCATGCGCTCAAGCAAACATAAAAAGGAAACAACTACTTTCTGCATGTACACTTATATATGCTGTCATGTTTAAAGACACAATCCTATACTATATTTATACTTCCAAGTATCTTTGTTCAAAATCTGAAAATGTTTCTCCAGTGTATTGCTTTTGTCTCATTTAGAGTACATATTTTCTGCCTCCTTCCCAAATCATTCTTTCACCTCACCTCTCTCACCCTCCACCTTCTTTCCACTGTTTATCTTCACTTCCCTGAACTTTTGTTCACCCAATTTCTACCTATACCTATTTGACAAAGCACCTTGGGCTGCCTCTTTTTATTGTTATTTTTGATTTCCTACCAATTCATAGTTTTAATTATAGCTGGAATGTTAATGTCACATTGTCATTTTAAATATTTTCTTGTCAAAATTTTATGTAATACCATCTGCTGTATGTCTGTTACCCTTCCCACTGATATGGAACCTTTGTAAAAGAGCTGTTCTGTGCTCAATGGTATTGTAATCTGAGAATGAATAAATAAATAAACATAGCTACTGGAATGTTTCCCTTCCACCAGACTAATGTCTTTCTAAAAAAACTCAAAAGAAAAACTTTATATTTACAACCTTGTTAACTTTATGACCAGAAATTACAGCCTTCTGCCAGTTACTATAATAGCTACTATATTAGCCAACTGTGTTATGTATTTGATATCTTGGGCCCAATTCCAAGACAGGTTGTGCATGTCACAAGGTGACATGCACCAAACCCTATGGCGCAAATCACACTTTGCGACATGCATTACACAGTGTGTGATTCCAAAATGTGGCCAGCGACATGGCGCAGGCTGCCTGTGCCAAAGGCGGGCTATGCCTCTGACTATACTGGCAACTCCCTGTGACATGGCATAAGGGAGTTTCAAGCATTGGTCACACCGGTATTCCAGGAGGGCAGCCAGTGGAATTGCAAATCATGATTCCAAGTGGGACCCCAGCAGACAGTGGCATAGGTACAGTTATACCAGCTATTAGCCGGTCTAACTGTACTCTAAGTCCACTGGGGTTGCACCACCATACCTGGTGCCACTACTGCTGACCCCTCCAACATCCCCCATGGGTTTCCACCCCACCCCCAGTGACAGGGCAAACCTCTGTGGCAGCTGGCTCCTCCTCACCCCCATCCCCAAGCAGTGCCCCCATGGGGCAGTACCCATCACCCGCATGCCAGGTTCCCCACAGTAGTCCTGTGGCCCCCCCATCCCCTCACCAGCCCTATGGGTCAGTGCCATGGTGTTGGGGTGTGGGGCTTTGGGGGGGCCATGCTATGTTCTGCTTGTGCCCTGTGGCCTGCAGCTTGCTGCACCCCAGTCGAGTGCACCCATCCTGTGGCACAACCTAGGAGCCACCACAAGTTGCAGGGTGTAGGTGTCTGAGACGCTGCCTGTTCGTGAATACAGTGCAGGGTCCCTGATGTAGCATCAAATGTTGCAACTTGCACACGCCTGTGAGTTGTGACATTCATCTTGGAATCGGGCCCCTTATTTTTAAATGTTCCCAGCTTTGTTTTCATACCCAGAGAGATCTTGTCTCCTCAAGTGCTCTTTCCCACAGAAATAGATTATTGTGCACCATGTATGCCCATTTTGCACTTCATAATATAGAAACTGAAAAATAGACACTGATGACAGATTAGGGGTTAAATACACTGTCCAACTTCCTCATCACTGTGTGTTGTAGAGGGTCATGTGCAGGACATTCTGTTGGATCCACAATCCCTTTAGGATAAAGCTGTCCAGTTAAAATACAGCCTAAATGAAGAAATGAACTAGATAGCTTTATTCCAAAGGAACAGTGGATTCTGATATTTAGTGCCATTTAAATGTTAGGGACTTTGTTTATATTGTACTTACATTCTAATGATCTGCTCTGCTTCCCACAGAAAGCCTTCCAGTAGATGTTGTTCCTGTTTGTGTGCATTTTCCACATGTGCCCTTGTCCATTTTTTTTTGGTGTTGCCTTGTACCAGTAAGCATACCCTAACTATTCTACTTGTAGGATGTATTTGGATATATGGTTTCTAACTTGTATCCAGATACACTGCCCAAATTGTGATTATACATTAAACACAGTGTTTGTCAGACACTTACACTCTCCCCAAACACACACACACACACACACACTCACACAATACAGTGCACTCCACTTATAATGGACACTGTTATAATAGGCAATCAGTTATGGTGGACAAAAAATGATTTCCCAAACCAAATATATCAAATTTAATGCATTTTTCATAGTTATTATGGACAGAAACATTGCTTATAATGGACACTATGAAGCTTTTATGGGCATTTGTAGTACTTTTTTGGAGGGAGGGGGGTTACCATGCAGAGATGATGAGGAGATTTAGAAAATGTAGAATTTAGATGGATGAGCTACAAAGATTACATTTCTAACAGAATGATTCTCCACAAGCTGCATAAACTTTTTTACTGCACTAAAAGGAAGCGATTCTATATTTGAATAAAACCCTTACAGTGCAGTTGCCTTTGCTCATACTGTCCTAGAACCCCAATGTCCATCCACTAGAGCTACTATCGTCTTACCTTCAGCAATAAACTTCCTTAAAAAAGTCATGTTCCCTGACAAATAAATAAATACATGGAATACAGAAACATATATGCTAGGCAGGATTCGGAGTGATCTATGAAGTATTATAGGTTCTCCTTCACTCTGAGCCCATGCTTACCCATATAATCACACCTAATCCATAGGTTCCCCCTTCTCTGGATATAATGAACAAACATTGTGCACACAGATGCATCCATTATAACAGGCTTGCACTGCATTTGTACAGTGAGCACCATTGTTACTCTGTCTGTTCTCCTGGGTAGAGCTGTCTCTATTTCCATCTTAAGAACCGTATTAAATGTGCAACTTTTTTTGTAGAAAACCAGCCACTTTACATAGAAATATCCTACTATTAGATGATCTTTAAGTGAGATGAAAAGGTATGTTGAATGAGAAAATTGTATAATACTATAGAGTTTAACATTGTTATTTAAGTACCAAAACATCTAAAGAGGATTCTTCCTGTTGATGTTATACCTGCTCTAATCAAGCTGACAGCCTTCACAGTACTCAGTGGTTAAGTGGTTAATAGAATGAAGCTCTCAGATCAGGAAATACTTTAGCCAATCACAGTGGTGGGAGGGTCTGCCCAGGTCTGCTTCTGTGAACTTCCCTTCTGATTGATACACTTGCTTCCATTGGTCTCTCCAGGGACGTTACCAGGTAGTTCCATAGCTATGTTACTGACTGGTCTCAGGCAGTGAAAATCGGTGATTCATTCTCTGATAGCCACCATGTGCATTCTGGGGTACCCCAGGGCTCTAAACTCAGCCTCCTTTTATTTAGTCTTTTTCTAAACTCTCTCCCCCAAGCATGCTCTAACAATCTCCTACTATACGCGGATGATGCCATGATTTTCTTCTGTAATCCTGACCCTCTCCCCCTTCAACAACAACTTCAGTATGATTTCTCTGCAATCAAGCGATGGTTTATACAGCATAAACTTCTTCTCAATTACAAAAAAAAAAAAAACTAAAACAATGCTCTTTGCTAGCACACACAGCATGTCTTCATATCACCAACTCAATATTCTCAACAACTCCAATGTACTTCCTGAACAGGTTCAGCAGCTCAAGTACCTAGGAGTAATACTGGACACAGCCATGTCTTTCACTGCTCATGTTGACCATGTAGCGAAGGCGGTTAACACCAGGTTGGGACTCCTGTACCGGCATCGATATTGCCTCACCCCAAATGCCCTCTGCCTTGTGATCACCAGTTCTGTTCACTCTGTTATTGACTACAGTCTCATCATTTATGGAGCTGCATCTGATAGTACCTTTATGTGAATCCATACTGCCCTACACAAATCTTTCAGATTAGCTACCAGAGCTCCTAGACTGACTCACACATGCAACCCGTATGCCCAGACTGGTTGGCTCAACCTAAAGGGTCACATTATCTACCAGACCTCCCTGTTTGCCAATAAAATCTGCCTAGGACTAACTCTACAAACCTTACCAAACCTCCTCTCCCAGACCGCCCACCCCCAACTCACTAGAAGCAAGACTAATCAGACCTTTCAAATACCTCTGTGCCATACCTATTCTGCTCAATGCCCCTTTAAGTTTAGGGCTCCTAGCTGGCTTAACATACTCCCTCCTGCTATGCATGAACTCTCAAAGTTTGGACCATTTAAACTCAACCTCTGTTACCATCTCACTAACTCCAACAACTGTTCTTGTACAGACTAGTACCTACCCCCTCTACATGCCCTCTCCTATCTCTCTCCTCCTCTATCTACTTCCCCCACCCTTGCCTTCCCACCCCATATCACCTACCTCTTCCCCCACCCACCTCCCAATTACTGACAAAGCCTCCCAAGGCTGCTTACAACCTCCTTCCTTTTCAGCACTGATTGTTGCTCTTGTAATTTGGTGCAGCACTGAAATCCTGTAACCACTTGCAATGTTTACCTGTGTATGTATCCTGTTTGTACTGTACTCATTTAATTGAGGTGGAACCTTTGTAAATGAACCCTGAGTTCAAAGGTGTTGTAATTGAAGAATGAATAAATAAATAAATAAAATAAATAAATGAACTAGAAAATGATATGTACATGACACAGTCATGCGGTATTAAGTAACAAGTTATAGTGTATGGTGGAATGCTGTTCTTACTCAAAATTCCACCATACCAACATGCTGTTCAACCACAATGAAAGCAATGAATGGAATGCTGCACTGACCATACCTGCAGAACAGCATTCCATTCATTGGGACTGAAAACAGTGAGCCATGCTTTGAAAACCGAAACCTAAAACATGCGCACAGTAATATTACAACAGATGATGAGCGCAGTGTTTTTTTTTCAAAAGGGCACAGTTCTTTAATTGTGTATAAAATTGCAGGATCAACCAGATATTATCTAAATAAACTACTTACAAAGAAGTTAATCCCTTTGGTTCATTAGTTTGCACACTAAGCAAGACATTCGGTCGCCTTCCCACACAGGAGCAACAACCCATTGGAGTATGCACTACCAACGTAGGGACACTTAAGTCCCTAGCAAAAACACAACTCACTATAGGAACAAGCCATAGCTCCCAAACTACTAATTGGGAGATGGCAGTTTCTTTTTACATGAAAAATATATTTAGATAGCTGCAGATTGTATTACAATTATTAGAGGGGCACCATACACTATATAAAATACAGGATGGGCAACCCAGTGCAGAACCAGTGTGTTCTGGTACCTCACAGTATGATTCCCAAGGACCTCTTGAGCTTCGCTCATGAGGTCACAGGGAATCATACCCCTCTAGAAACATGGAAACATAGAAGTTGATGGCAGATAAGGACTGCAAGGCCCATCCAGTCTGCCCATTTCTTTTTCTACCTTATAAATGTGCCATCAGCCTTTGCTCTGTCAGTGGCCTATCTATTCATAGTCATTTGTATTGCTCCCTTGTGCCTATCCCATGCCTGTTTGAAGCCCTGCACTGTATTCATAGCCACCACTTCTTGTGGTAAGCCATTCCATGCATCCACCACCCTTTCTGTGAAAAGAATTTCCTCACATTCCCTTAATTGGCCCCTCTAATCTCATGCTGTGTCCTCTTGTCCTGCTACTTTTCTTATATTTAAACATGTTAGACTCTTTCACCTTGTTAATGCCCTTAAGGTGTTTGAATGCCTCGATTATATCACCTCTCTCTCCTTTGCTCAAGGGTATACATATTGAGCTCTGTTAATCTGTCCTCATATGTCTTCTGATGCAGTCCCTGCACCATTTTGGTTGCCCTTCTCTGGACTGCCTCAATTTGGTTAATGTCCTTGTGAAGATGTGGCCTCCAATACTGCATGCAGTACTCCAGATGGGGCCTAACCAGTGTCTTGTAAAGAGGATTATTACCTCCTCTTACGACTTGTGATACCCTACTAATACACTCTAACACCCCTAGCCTTACCTACTGCTTTAGAGGTCTGCTTGATGATTTCAGGTCATCAGTGATGATGATGCCCAAGTCTCTTTCATCCTTTGTGACTGCTAGCAACTCCCTCCCAGCCTATAGGTGGCTTCAGGGTTTTCTTCCCATATGCATGATTTTGCACTTCTTGCATTAAATCCCAGTTGCCACTCTTCTGACCATTTTGCTAGTTTATCCAGATCTCTTCTCATTCTGCCCACCCCATCTGGATCATTTACTCTGTTGCAGATCTTGATGTCATCTGCAAACAGACAAGCCTTACCCTCTAGTCCATCTGCAAGGTCACTAATGAAGATGTTGAAGAGGACTGGCCCCAGGACTGATCCCTGAGGTACCCCACTTGTGACTTGCATCTCTTCTGACTGTATACCATTTACCACCACTCTCTGTTTTCTGCCCACAACCAGTTTGCCACCCAGTTGACCAACTTCTGACCCACCCTGAGCCTATCCAGCTTATTTATCAATCTTCTATGTGAACAGTGTCAAAAGCTTTGCTGAAGTCATGGTAGGTGACATCAACTGCTCCCCCTTGGTCCACCACTCTGGTTACCCAGTCAAAGAAATCTATGAGATTAGTTTGACAGGACCTTCCTTTTGTAAACCCATGCTGTCTTGGATCCTGTGCCCCTATGGATTCCAGGTGTTGCACTATCCTTCCTTAAGGAGTGCCTCCATAATCTTGCCCACTACTGAGGTAAGACTGACTGGTCTGTAGTTCCCTGCCTCCTCCCTGCTACCACTCTTGTGAAGGGATCACATGAGCCCTGTCCAGTCTTCTGGGACCTCTCCTGTGCTCAGAGACTCACTAAACAGTTCTGCAAATGGCCTGCTAGTTCCACATTTAGCTCCTTAAGTACCCTGGGATGTATGCCATCAGGTCCCATTGCCTTATCCACCCTGAGCTTAGCAAGCTCTTGTAGGACCCTTTCTTTGTGAAGGGAGTAGTGCTCACCTCCTCCCCCTGTGTCCATGATGCTGAGCTGTGGCCCTGCCCTACCTTCTCTTCAGTAAATACTGAGCAAAAGTATCTATTTAGGATAGATGCCTTTACAGGGTCCTCCTCCTTACATGCTTCCTTTTCTCCATTAGCTTAGCAATACCCTCTGGACTTTCTCCTTTCACTAATGTATCTATAGAAAGTCTTGTCACCTTCTTTACTGTTCGTGTAGTGTTTCCTCAGTTTGGGACTTTGCCTTCCTTACTGCCTTCCCTGCTTCCCTCAGGGCAGTTTGGTATGCCTCCTATCTTCATCCCGCTGTGTTCCCTTATATTTCCTGAATGCCAGCCTTTTGGCTCTGACCTTTTCTGCTACTGTATTTGAGAACCAAAGTGGTTTCCTTCTTCTTTTGCACTTCCTTTTCTGTCTAACACAATGGGATGTTGCTTCAAGTATTGCATCCTTAATGCTTGCCCACTTTGCTTGTACCCCCTCACCTGTGTTTCTTTTTGCCAGGGCTAGCTTAACTCTGTTGGACATCTTATCAAAGTCAGCTCCTCTGAAGTCCCATATTTTTGCCTTGGAATGGGATGATTTAGATATAATAGCCAAATTGAACCATACCATGTGATGGTCACTGGCCCCCAGGTGACCGTCTACCTGGAGATCTGTGATCCCTTCCTTGTTAGTCAGTACTAGATCTAGGTCTTCATCTGTGGTAGAACACACTGATTCTGCATGGTTGCCCATCCAGTATTCTCTGTGTTTACTATATAAGGTTTTCATTTTTGTTCTATTGACATTTTAGTTACTGATGTCTCGAGGAAGATGGATTTTCCCTTCAAACATTGGCAGACAACTTTAGCAGTTCTGTGACAAGTTGTTTTTAAATAAAAATGGTGAAAATTGAAGAATATAAGTGATGTGTGAGTCTGTTTCTCCAGAAACAGTAATGAGGACTAATGCATTATTTTGGTTAGTCAGAGGCAGGTCAATAAAAAAAATATGTTTTTGCATTTTATAAAAAATTTATATAATGTACAAGCTCAAAATGCTGAAATTAATTGACAGGTAACGACTTCTTATAAAAGGGGGAGCAACGTTTTCTTGACAGAGAGAGAGATTGATATTTGAAATTTGAAAGAAACCCTCAGATGAAGGACTTTGTTTTCTTTCTTTGTACTGCCTTTGTAAATAACTATTCTGATCAATTTTATTTTTTATTATTCTTATTGATAATAATAAAATGCTACTTGTGAATTTGATGACTTCCCCTGGTTTGTCTACATCTCCTGACTTATGCCTGTATTGCAGCTGGTGTCAGACAATGAGGGATTTATGTCTTGCATACTCTAAGCCAGGAGTTTTGTGCATAGGAGCTAGACCTGGTACCAGGGAAGCATTGAAGAAAAGTATGGACCCTGCAATAGCAAGCACAGGTGTGATTACTTGAAGAATGCCAGACAAACTGGAAACAGACACAAAAGTCCAAACTGAGACTGTGCTGCTCGAACCGGTGATAACCGAAGAAGAACAGGCAGAGACAGAACCTGAATCATGTCTGCCTTCTTCTAATGGTGAGCTGTATAACAAAGAGAGACAGAAAAGCAGATAAATGAAGAGATGGAGAAGCAGGAGCAGCAGATAAAAGAAGATATGCAGCGATAGCTGGATGCCTTGCAAGCAGTGCTCCAGATAAGGTGCATACAGGATGTAATTGTGTCTGCTGTTTTGTTTTGGTTCCTCATCAACTAACGGCCTCTGAAGATAGAGGTCCACAAAAAGTTCTGCCTTGAAAAAAATCTCCCTTGCTCTCCCCCCCAACTTAGACAGTCAGTTATTGCACATTGTAAAGAAATGCGACTTTCCCATGTGTATTTGCAAACCTCCACCCAGATGCAGTCCGCAATTGACTATTCAGTCAGATGACTCTTTGTCACAGAGTGATTGGGCAGGATCTCATTGCAGAGCTTGGCAGGCAGATGGTGGGCAGACAGGCTGGATGTTTGGCTGTGTGGGTCCCATAGGCTATGATGTACTTTAAAGGGCCCAGCTGTTGAATTTAACATGGTAAGGATCTCACAGTGCAAAGCAGATTGCTGATGAAGTATGTTTCTCATACAAGGAGATTCTCATCTTTTGCTTCATGGATTTGCTTTACTGTTGTGCTGGGTAGGGTACAGTTAATCTCTTTCACAGGTGGCTGTTGATTCTTAGGAAACAGTAAATGCCATAGTTAGAAAGATGACAGTGGTTTACTGCACTATTTAAATTTCTATTACTAATTAAAAAAAACATGCACTGCTCAATTCCTCTGCTACTGTACATTGCTGACACTCATATTCTTGAGATGGTGCCTGCCACTGTTGTATGACTGAGAAATATATGTGGTTGTGGTAACATTTATTCCTTTAGAAGCTGGTTATCTGCAGATTTGGAAACTGAAAACACATCAGAGTGAGATTGTTGGGTACAGTTACTGTACCTTACTTCTGTGAAATGCTATGCAGATCACCCATACAAAGATTATCAGGGTCACCTTTTTGTTTTACTTTTTTTAAATTGAATAATGACGCTGCCCCATGCATCCACTCCACTGCTGCTGCTTGTGTTTAGGAAAATAGGTTTTCTTTTTTTTTTTTAATTTTGGATGGTTCCTGTATGTAAAGATTGACTTAGGTGAGGGAGCATGCATATGACTGAGTAATGTGTTGTTGGAATCGTGTCCCTGTTATCTCTTGGTTTAGTTTTTGTAATGTGAATTTGCCCTGCTGCTGATTGACTACTATTTTCAATGGGCTCCCTCCCTCTCACTTAGTCTTTGTCAACAATAGGAAAGCATTGTTAGCCAGTCACTGTCCCGACTCCAGCTTGTCTCATCTCACATGCTGTCTTGTTGTTGACTTACATTATTTTTCTGGGAGTTCTAGAAAAGTAATGAAAACTGGGAAGGGAAACAGATGGGGCCAGGGAGTGTATTGTAATTTTTTTTGCATCATTTGTTTATTGAGTTTTTCATTTTTTTTTTCAATACACATGACAAACATAAAACACAAGACATACATAAACGTAGATCCACAACTTACATACCTCAAGATCCATTTCCATCTTTTGATTACAGACTAAAACAAAAGGCCTATCATAAAAATCAAACATAAAAATACTCTTCTTCATCCAAGTAATCTGAGGGATGGGATTACTTCCATTCTTATACAAATAATAATGTGCCAGCAAAGAGAGACTTATATAGTCTCAGAGCCATCCTTCACTCAACGTTATGGTGTCTGCCACCGACAAAGATGCCAGGTATGGCTGCCAGGTCTTATGAAAGAGCTCATCTTTATCTTTTATAGCATAAGTCAGGTGTTCGAGAGTGAGTGCCTGCAGTAATAAGACTTTCCACTGGACTATAGTAGGTGGTGCGTCAGACACCCATGTATTCAAAATACAATGTCTAGCCATAAACAGTACCACCCTAAGCCACCTCTGAACAGGGATCCATTCCTCCTCCCCGGCATCTTCCACCCCAAATAAGAGCAGCAAGGGGGGCATTGGCAGCTGCCGCCCAACAATGCTCTGCAACTCATTTATTACATCCCTCCAGAATTTTTTGCAAGACAGGGCAAGTCCAAAAGTAATGATAATATGTAGCTGGATTATTATTACATCTAGGACAAATAGGGGATACTGCATGGTTATACTTATGAGCCACAACTGGTGGATAATACATTCTATGACAACATTTATAATGAGATTCCTTATATTTATTGCACATCAGTATACCCTGATGAAGTTGGGATATTAGTCTCCAATTCTCCTCTGATATAGAGAACCCAAGGTCTCTTTCCCATAACTGTCTGGTTTTCCCTGTTTTGTCTGGGAGCAGAGCTTTCCCCTCTTTGGCCTTTCTATGAATTGTACCCTTAGGGTTTTTCTGTCCCACTAACATAGAATGTTCTAGTTGATCCCACGTGGAGTCCATCCCACAGAGTCTACCAAGAGATTTACAATATGCCCTAACTTCGAGGTATCGAAAATGATGTTGGTGTAGCGCTGAATGTTGAGGTGCCGGACGCCACACCACGCATCATGCCGACGACCCAGGTTCTGGAACGAGCTTGGGTCACCAGTGGTTCGGCCAGAGAAGGTAGGATAGAGTGTCCGAATGGATGCTCTCCTCCTCCATGGGGGGGCAGGTTAAATGGGGCAACAATGCCCACACGCGTTACCCCCTGTGGAAGCAAGGACAGTAAGACAAAAATGCCGGTTTACTAAGGGGGGCCTGGGGGTGGGGGGAGCGATGTGGACACTTGACGGTGGCGTGCATCCGCACATCATTCAACTGGATGTAAGTCCTCTGTGTCGGCGCTATCAGGGGGATGGGACTGGGAGAAAAACCAAAGGCAAAAAAATCTCCTGGCCCTGTGCAGAATGACACTGGGTCCACGTTACGGTACGTGGCTCGGCTAAAAAGACCAAGAGAAAGTTAATAAAAAAAAAAAAAAAAAAGAAAATGAAGTTGGTGCCCCAAACCTGTTCTAGCCTGCAAATTCTCAAGAGTCCAGCCCTGACTGGGTAAAAAGATGTTTTAGACACAGGATACCTTTCCCCCATTCCAGATATCCCACATCCTCTAAGCCCGGCAGGAAAAAAGGGTTTTTCCCCAAGGGCAGGAGCAGTGTATCATCCCAGCCCATACCTATTTGTCTACTCAGCCCTTTCCAGCTTTCTATTACCATTCTGATCAAGGGGTTTGGATCAGGTAAGTTAAGATATGCCTGCCAACCTCTAATAGATAGATATGTAGAAACCCTACCTGGGCATCCCCTCTCTTCTAAGTCAAGCCACCTTGCTTCTCTGGGTCTACCAATCCAATCTTGTATGTAACGACACTGTATAGCCATGTGGTAAACCCCCAAATCTGGAAATTGGAGCCCTTCCTTTTCCGTAGAAGCTTTTAACTGAGCTAGGCCCACCCATGGGCATTTACCCTGCCAAATAAAATCACACAAAGCTTTCTCCAATCTCTTAATATTGGCCTGATGTAACCCTACAGGTAGCATCTGAAGGGCATAAAGTATTCTGGGAAGGACGTTCATTTTAATTAAATTTATTCTCCCCAACCATGAGATAGGGAGTTTGTGCCACCTAATCAAATCTGCTGTTATAGTTTGCAAGAGTGGAGTATAATTAAGGTCATATAAACTTCCAATCCTGCTTCCCACTTTTTTGCCAAGATAAGCAAATGCCCCGTGGACTATTTCAAAACCCCACTCTGACCCCTGTCCCTTCACAGGGTGTTCAGGTTCACCAATTCTCATCTCCTCAAAGTTCTCTATATTTAATTTTAGCCAGAACATTTAGAAAATGTATCAATCAGTGTTAGTAGACTAGGAATTGATTGGGATGGCTTAGTTATATATAACAACATATCGTCAGCATAAAACGATAATTTGTGCTCCCCTTCCCTCTTACCTATAACTCCTGAAGTGTCTGGGCTGTTTTGAATGGCAATAGCTAAAGGTTCAAGCACCATGGCGAATAGGAGGGGTGAGAGTGGGCAGCCCTGCCGAGTACCCCTACTTAATGCAAAGCTATCAGAGAAGGTTCCATTAATTAAAATTCTGGCCCATGGGCCCCCTATGCATTTGTTGGACCAGGCCAATAAATTCTCCACCTAGACCAAACTAGGCCAGGACTTCCATCAAGTATGTCTATTCCACTCTAGCAAATGCTTTTTCTGCATCCACAGATAGAATATTCACTGGCTCCTGCCCATTTCCAGCCTCCCATATTACATTAAGGAGAGTTCTCATATTATGATAGGAATGTCTGTCTCGAATAAACCCAGTTTGGTCTGGGAGGATTACTCCTGGTTGCAATTTTTCCAACCTAGTAGCAATAATCTTGGCCATGATATTAGAATCACAGTTTGAAAGAGATATTGGTCTAAATGAAGCACACTCATATAGATTCTTCCCCGGCTTCAGAGTTAAACAGATAGTTGCCTCCCCCCAGTAGCGAGACAATTCTCCCAAATCTTCTCTGGCCTCCCTAAGCACTACTTCCAAATGCTCGACCAGGTGCTCTTGCATGACCTTATAATATTCGGTTGGAAAGCCATCTGGCCCACTTGTCTTCCCTCTCTTAAGGGCTGCAATAACTTTGGTTATTCCTTCTCTGGTTATTGTGGAGCCTAGCCAAGTTATTTGGGCCATCGAGATCTGAGGCAAAGTGAGCCTAACCAAAAACACTCAGACATTCCATGTTCCTCTGTCCCAGTTTGAGAACAGTATAATTCTTGGTAAAATCTCTTGAATCTCTCTTCAATAGATTTTTTATCTTGTTGGAGCGTGCCACCTTCTCCCATAATAACATGTATTAAATGTGTTCCACGCTTTCCCCTTATTAAATTAGCCAGCATAGTTCCGAGCCTATTTCCCCATTCATAAAAGTGTTTCCGCACAAAAAGGCAGGATTTCTTCAGCTCTCCCATCAATAAATTATTTAATGCCTCCCAGGTTCCCGCCAACTGCAGGTACACATCATCCCCCTCTCCCCTCTAGCTACCCTTCTTTCTAAGACTCTAAGTCTCTGCTCCAAGTTCATCCTACGTTCCTTAACTTTTCTTTTGTAATGCACTACATAACTAATAATGGCCCCTCTCATAAACGCTTTTCCAGCATCCCAAAAGATAGCCCTTAAAGAGGCTGTCTGTAAGTTAGCCTGCACATATATCTTCTATTGTTCCTGCAGATGCTCTTTAAATTCTTTTTTTTGCTAACAAGTAATTAGGAAATCTCCATTCTATATTTGATCGTTCTTCTTTCCCCCATTGCAAGGTCATAATGACCATAGCATGATTGGAAATGTGGATTGGGCTATGTTTAATACATGCGAGATGAAAATACCATTCCCACGGTAGGAAAAGATAATCCAAGTTGGACCAGGTACGGTGGGGATGCGAAAAAAAGGTATATTCCCTAGCAGTGGGATTGGCTGATCGCCACCCATCGATAATATCTAAATCAATCATACCTTCTAACCAGCCCTGAATGGCCCTTTTAGGGGTTCCCTTACCATCCGAGTGGTCAAATGTAGGACTGAGTAGGCAATTCATATCTCCTCCTATTATTAAATTGGAAAATTGCTCTTCAGTTAACAAATCCAAGAGTACCTTGTAATAGAGTGGGTTGTGGACAGCAGTTGCATATATGCTCCCAAAGGTGACCTTCTCCCCTTGTATATTCCCCACAACAAATACATAGCACCCCTCGGATGAATCTTTTACCACCCGCTCCATCCAAAAGGGCAATTTCTTGTGTAAGAGAACAGCCACCCCTCTTTTATGAGAATTAAAAGAAGTTGTGTAGCATTCCCCAACCCTATTCCTCTTCAATTTAACGTGCTCTTTCTATGTAAGGTGGGACTCTGCAAGAGAGCCACCTGAGTGTTTTGTCGCTTTAAGGCTTTCAGCAACATTGTACGCTTCACCGGGGTGGCTATTCTCCTAACGTTCCATGAAACTACTGTCAGGTCCTGCAACCTAGCCATAATTCAGGCCCTGTAATTTCCCCAACCAGTTCCATTGCAATCATTCCCCGATTTCCCATCCCTCATCTCCAATAATACTTTTAGATTGGCTGTACATTTGGATCTTAGAACTAGTAACAAACTACAGAATAACACGCAAACATTAACTATATACAAATCTTCCCCGTTCCCCTCCCCCCCCTCCACCCCATCGTAACAATAACTGCAAAAGCAGGAATTTGACACCCCTTTCCTACTGTAAGACTAAGACACCACCCTCGCTCCTCTCCCGCCACATATACTTGTAAGATATAGTTTCATAACTGCATAAACATTCCCCTTCCTCTCAGCCAACTTGGCTATACTGAAACAGAGCAAGTTGAAACACAAAAAGAGAAAGGGGCGAGTCAAAAAATATAGTTCAGCTCAACAGTCCTTTTCAGCATGTGTTAAGTATCCGAGCTCATTTAAAAGCACCTTAGGTATAATGCACCCAGTTCCAGCAAGGCCCGTAGGACTGAGCCAGATCCACACAAAAAAAGAATACTCCACACAGATCAGGATGAGGCAACATCACCCCATTTTTTTCCTGAGATCGTGAACAAACACTTCAGTCTTCTGTACCTCCCAAAATGAAAAGACAGCCCCTTCATGTTTGATTTTAAGGGTTGCAGGAAACAGCATATAGCACTCCACCTTAGCCTCTTGTAGCTGCGCCATCACAGGGTTGAAGGCCCGATGGTATTTCAACAGCCAAGCAGAGTAGTCCCGCAATATGAATAGCTTAGCCCCTCATACTGCAGCCCAGGATTCTCCCTACAAGCTTTCAGCAGACACTCCCTATCAGGATAATTATGAAATCTCATAATTATTTGCCCTGGAGGCTGATTTGAGGTAGGTTTAGGCATGACTGCCCTATGAGCCCTCTCAATTTTGAAACGGCCATTTTTAGGTCAGAGTCCAAGGAGCTCAGACAGGGTTTTTGCACAGTACTCGATCACGTTTGGTCCTTCCATTCCCTCTGGTAGCCCCTGAAGTCACAAATTCAAACGGCGCTGGTAATTCTTCTGGTAGTCGAAATGTTCTTTAAATTCCTCCAGTTCCCTTTGTAGAGCTATAATTTGTTCTGGCATCGGAGATGTGGCATCCTCTATATCGAAGACACTTTGCTCAACCTCATTCAATCTAGTAGCTTGGGTGGCATGTAAATCCACAAGTTCCCACAGTTTATGGTTGAAATTGGTGGCCAAACTAGTAAACCTGGGCTCCAATGCAGCCAGAACTTGCTGGGTGACCTTGGTCCCTAAGGAGCTAACTTCCACAGCTGAGAGAGAGATGTGGCCTGTATTTTACACCTGCAAGACCAGCGGTTGCTTTTTGGGTTTTTGGCGGTGGCTCGCTAGCTTTTCGCCGCAGTGGACACCACAAAGTCGTCCATTCTCAGTTCCTCCACAGATCTCTTATCTCTTATTTAGATTAAGTTTCTGTAAAAATGCAGTTTAAATTGTATATTTAGCAGCAGTATTAGGAATGAGGGAAAAGTGTGTCTTCAGTCTAATTGGCTCATTAGCGCCACCCCCATTGTATTTTTAAAATGTAAGTGTTGGAAACCATGATGCAGCAGAGTCAGTACAGGTGGCAGTTGGTAATGAAGGAATGGGCCATAAAACAAAAATATCTTTATAGAAACATAGACTTTGATGGCAGATAAGGACCACTAGGCCCATCTAGACTGTCCATTTCCCTACCTACAGGATAGGCCGCAGATCCTAGTTAACCAACAGCCTATTTCTTCCTACCCCCCACAAGAATTGCCTTATGTCTGTCCCATGTATTCTTGAATTCTCCCACAGTTTTAGACCCCACAACCTCCTCAGGAAGTTTGTTCCATGCATCCACTACCCTCTCTGTGAAATAATACTTCCTCACATTGCCCCTGAACCGCCCTCCTTCTATCTTTTAAATTGTGTCCTTGTTTTTACAAGTCTCTTTTCTGAAAGATGCTATCCTCTTGGACTTTGTTGATTCCACTGAGATACTTAAAGTTTCTATCATGTCCCCTCTCTTCTTTCCTCAAGGGTATAAATATTAAGCTCCTTTAGTCTCTCCCTCATGCGGCTTCTCTTGCAGACCTTGCACCATTTTAGTTGCCCTCCTCTGGACTGCCTCTATCCTGTCTATGTCTTTGTGGAGATGGGGTCTCCAGAACTGGACACAGTACTCCAGATGGGGTCTCACCAACTGTCTGTACAGAGGGATAACAACTTCCTGTTTTCTGCTGCTGATGCCTCTCCCTATACATCCCAGTATACCACCAGCCCTCCCTACTGCCTTCTCACATTGCTTGCTAACCTTAAGGTCATCTGATATGATTACCCCTGGTCCCTTTCCTTTTTGTTGTTGTTACTACCTCCCCACCCATTGTGTATTCTTCCCTGGTTCTTGTTTCCCAGGTGCATTATTTGCACTTCTTTGTATTGAATCCTAGCTGCCATACTTCTGACCATTCCTCCAACCTTGCCAAGTCCTTTTCATCCTTTCCACCTCGTTGTGTATCAACCCTGTTGCAGATCTTTGTGTCATCTGCAAAAAGGCATACTTTTCCTTCCAGTCCCTCTGCAATGTTACTGATGAAGACATTAAAAAGGACTGGACCCAATACTGAACCCTGTGGTACCCTACTAGTAACCCCTCTTTCTTCAGCGTGGACTCCATTTACAATTACCTTCTGTGTCCTGTTGTGCAGCCAATGTTTTACCCAGCTACCACCCTGGGTCACACTCCCAGGCTGGTTAATTTGACTATTAATCTTTTGTGTGGGACTGTGTCAAATGCCTTGCTGAAGTCTAGGTAGGCTATGTCCACATTCCCTCCCTGGTCTACTACTTTGGTCACCCAGTCAAAGAAATCTATTAGATTCATCTGACATGACCTTCCCACTGTGAACCCATGCTGCCTTGGGTCCTGTGCTCCACTGGCCTCTAGGTACTCAGCTATTCTTTCCTTCAGAAGTGACTCCATAACTTTCCCTACCACAGAGGTCTCACTGGCAGGTCTGTAGTATCCTGCCTCTGTCTTGGTCCCACTTTTGTAAAGGAGAATCACATCCGCCTTCCTCCAGTCCTCGGGTACCACACCATCCTCCCATGATTTATTAAAAAGAGTAGCCAGTGGTTTCACTAGTTCCTTCCTTAATTCTTTACTAATTCTGAGGTGAATTCCATCAGGCCCCATTGCTTTGTCCACCTTCAGTTTTAAGAGTTCTTACAGAACCCTTTCTTCTGTGAAAGGACTGGGATCTACTCCCCTATCAAGAGTGCTTCTATTAATTGGATTAGGCAATTCCCCCTCCTCTTTTGTGAATACTGAGCAGAAATATTCGTTCAGTATCCCTGCTTTTTCACTGTCCCCCTCTGCCCACCGTTCATTCTATTCAGCCTCACTATCCCTCCCTTTGTCTTTCTACGCTCGCTGATGTACCTATAAAAGGTTTTCTAGGGACATGGATATGTTGTTCATCCACACTCATTGGCAGTATCCTTGCCGCTTTAAATCTTGCCGGAAGGTCTTCAAGCTTGCTCCTCCCACCCACCCGGGTGGTATAACTCTCGGCTCCGCCCCATGACGCCAGATCTTCCTTACCGCTTGGAAGCTCAGGTTCCCTCCTTAACGCTCTGCGTTTGTGACTGGTTCCTATTTTCTCCGTTTGTGGATTTAAAAAATAATATTTGCAAAAGACTTCAGTCTTGATCCTCAGCGGCTGCGATGGATAATCGACTCCCGGATTTCGGAGATGCCCATGCGGGCAGAAGATGTCTCGGACGGATCCACACTCCACGTGTGTCTACTGCTTAGGCCTTGAGCACGACCCGCAGGCTTGCGACCTGTGCTCATCTTTCTCGGCCTACGTCCTCGAAGACCGTGCTGCCCGATTGCAACTGGGCCGTCCCGAGAAGCGTTTCCCTCCGGTGAAGTCCAAGGAGGCCCGGTTGGCGGTGTCCGCGGCGGCGGGCTGGGCGGATCAGCTCGAGCGGATGGTCGCCCTCAGAGGAGGCGGCGCGACAGATTCTTCCTCGCCGCGCATTTATCCCCGCTCTCTCTGGGTTCTTCCTACACGGCTTCCTTTAAGGAGTTTGTCTGTCCCTCTCCACTAAAGGAGAAGGGCCTGCGTCTGCTGGACCTTTTTCTCGGTCCAAAAGAGGGACAAGGTAAGTCCTCCTCGGCGCTCTTGGGAGCGGGAAGGTCCTTCTCTCGGGCCGTCGACCGCCGGGTTTCGTCGACTGCTGCTCGGCCACTGGCTCCACGGTGTCCCCGTCACAGTCAGTTGACCGAGATCTCACTGATGAAGTCGAGATTTTCTCGACCCATTGGACGGGCTGTCGCCTTTAGCAGCCGAGATTCCCTCTCAGTTCCCCGGGAGAGTTGAGATCCCGTGGGCTCGCCTGTGCCTCCGGTTCCGGAGCCCTCGGATGGACCTTCCGAGCCGAGGGAGTGTCGGTTCCGCCGCACCTCCTGCACCACCCTCGAAATTCCGGGACTTCGGTCTCGTCTCGACCTCTTCGCGTCCAGCCATTCCCACCGTCATAGGCGGTCTCGGCCCGGCACCTGCTGGTGGCGGCGCTGGCCGCTCGTCCTCGTCCTCCTCCTCGGATGAGGGGAGGCTTCGGCGTAAATTACGTCGACGGTACGAGGACCTTATGTTGCAACAGCTCCTCCTGGCCGGGAATAAGCCGACTCCGGCGCCTTCCCCGGCCATTAAGTGGCTGTCACCGGAACGGCCGACAACCCTCGACTTTGCCCGGAGGAGTATGCACCCAGGCGGTTGTTCGGCCAAACCAGCTGCTCCACCGATTATGGTGGAACCTCCGCCTCCACAGCCACCACACTGGGGCTCCGACCAAGGATTCTCGGTCGGCTAAGGGTTTACCCCATCGGCTGTCAGTTACCCTCACCCCGACCGACCTCGTGCAGGTGAAGGTGGCTCAGGCCAGAGGCAGTTTTCTCGAGGACTCTTCCAGTCTGAAGATGATTCCTCCTTCTTCTCAAGCGACTGGACTTGGGTCTTCAGGAGGTCAGCCAATGGACGATAGCCCGTCGTCCTTCCTAGGACTGCTTCGGCTCATCTCGGAGTCTACCGGGATGGAGCTCGAACCCGTTTCCAAACGGGCCAGGTATCCCCTCACGGAGATTCTGGACCGAGGGGATTCTCCGACGGAGGCCTTTCCGGTGGCCAGGCCATAGTGGGTCCAGCACTGGAACTTTGGCAGCGCCTGCTTCCTGCCCTGCGCCCGGCCAGGATGGCCAGGAAGTATCACGGTCCCTACTGTTCCTTGTCGGTTTTTTGAACAGCCCTCTGCTGAGGGGTTACACGACAGCGTTTTCGTGCGCGGGCAGCGCTCAGGGATGTGGACAAACCTCCTGACAAGGAGTCCAAGAAATTGACTATGTCGGGCTAAAAGTTCACGCCTCGTGCCCCTCTCTCGGCCTGGCCAGCCAGTTCGGGCCGCCTCATGGCACATTTTCTCATGCCCTGTTGGGCTCCCTGGATGAGGTCATCCTCTCATCTTCCCGCCGATCTGCAGACTACGTTAAGCAGGTGCGGGGACCAGGGGCAGGGCAGTGGCCAAACAGCAGCTCCAGACTGCTTTGGATGTAGGGGACTCATGTGCCAGATCGGTGATGCCGCAGTGGCTGGCATGTGTCAAGCGGGTTTGGCTGAGGATATCCAACTTTACTGGATACCCAGCACAAGTTGGCGGATGTTCCCTTTTGGGGACTGACCTCTTGGGCCCTGGGGTGGAAGGTCACCTGCAGAGGATCGAGAAGTCCAATGCCACCTTGACTCGGTCTCTTCCGCTCAGAAGGACAAAGGCTCAGCAAACCACAGCCTAAGCCCTTTCGTCCTTCTCCAGCCCTCGGCGCCGCCGCCCAGTGTAACGCCAGGGCCAGCAGGCTCGGCCTTGGCATCCCAAACCCAAGCCGGCTTTTCCTCTAACAGGAGGCAGGGAGGAAAGGGCCAGGAGGTCCCTCGGCCGGTCCCTCCTCAAGCCTGCCCAGTGGCGGGCTGAGGGTGTCGCCCCATCCCGTCACCTCTTCCTGGGTCCCCCTGGGGACGGCCCGCACTTCCGCTCCGCCTGGTCCGCTGTTACCACGGACAGGTGGGTCTTGGAGGTGTGGGAAGAGGCCTGCCTCTGGAATTCGAGCAGGCACCACCCTTCAGAGCCGTCGCCTCGGGGCTTCTGGGATCCCAGTCTCACTGGCGGCTCGTCGAGCCGACATCACTCTCCTCCTCCAGAAGGAGGTGGTAAGAGAGGTGGTGGACCCTCCTTCAGACCCAGGGTTTGTGTCCAGGTACTTCCTGGTTCGAAAGCAGACGGGGGCTGGCTTCCATTGCACACACCTACACGACTAAACAAGTTCCTTGGGTCTCAACCTTCGGGGATGGTCACTCTGGCTCAGATAATACCATCCTTGGAACGCGGCGTGTGGTTCTGCTCTCTGGACTTGCAGGACGCGTTTTTTCACGTCCCTATCCGTCCGTCTCACCAGAGATTCCTTCGCTTCCGAGCGGAAGGATCTCTCTTCGAGTTCCAAGCCATGCCCTTCAGCTTGTCTCCAGCTCCCAGGGTCTTCACCAAATGCATGGCAGTGGTGACAGCATTCCTGCGGCGCCGAGGGGTCCGGGTGTACCCTTACCTGGACGACTGGCTGATAGCAGCTCCCTCCAGGAAGGAGGCGGAGTGGTCCAGAGATCTGGCCCTCCAGGTCTGCTCTCAACTGGGCCTCCTTGTCAACGAGGCCAAGTCGGAACTCGAGCCGAAGCAGGTGATTTTATTCATCGGGGCGCAGCTCGACTCTCTTCGAGCCAGAGCGCGGCTCCCGGCGGACAGGGCCGAGGTTCTTTCCTCCTTTGCCCGATCATTTCTGGTTGGGCAATTGCGCCCTGCCCGGGACTTCCTGCGCCTCCTGGGTCTCATGGCGGCCTGTACCAGCGTGGTCCGTTGGGCCCGCTGGAACATGCGTCCCCTTCAGTGGGGACTGGCCAGCCAGTGGTCACAACGCTGCGATCCCTTGGACCAGCTTGTGTCGGTGACACAGGGGATGTGGAATGCTCTCCAGTGGTGGACCGTTCCAGATCAATTGCAGGAGGGCATCCCGTTCGTCCGCCCCGAGCCGACGGTCTCTCTGTCGACCGATGCCTCTCTGATGGGTTGGGGTGCCCATCTGGGGGAACACCGGGCTCATGGCCTCTGGTCCCCGCGGGAGTCCCGATGCCACATCAACCTGCTGGAGCTCCGAGCGGTCCGCCTAGCTCTCACCGCCTTTGCTCTGCTCCTCCGGGTCAAGTGGGTCCCAGTCCAGACGGACAATACTACCTACCATGTACTATCTAACCGCCTAGGAGGGACGCGCTTCCATGCTTCTATGCAAGGAAGCTCTCCCATTTGGTCACTGCAAGCAGCCTGGAGGCGATCTCTCCAGCCATTCACGTGGCGAGCCTCCAACACCCTGGGCGATGCCCTGAGCCGATAGGGGCTGCATCCCACGAGTGGTCTCTCCTGGCGGAGGTAGTACAGCATCTGTTCTCCCTTTGGGGCACACCTCAGGTGGACCTGTTTGTCTCACTGAGAACGAAGCTGAGTCTGTTCCATGCCCGCCCCCAGCAGGGCTCGCTGCAGGGGATGCCTTCTCGAGGCAATGGACCCCGGGCCTTTTTACGCCTTTTCCCCATTTCCTTGATCCACAAGGTGCTTCTGCGCGAGGAGGGACAAGGCGCAGGTGATTCTGATAGCCCCAGACTGGCCTCGCCAGTTCTGGTACCCAGATCTCCTCAGTCTCAGCTCCAGGACTCCGCGGCAGCTCCAGCTTGCCCGACCTGCTCTCAGTCAATCAGGGAAGGTGTTCCATCCGGACCTTCAATCCCTGCACCTGACGCCCTGGTTTCCTGAGCTGCTAGAGTTCCAGGCTTTGGGTCTTTCCGACGAAGGGTCCTCAATGTAGTTGAGGCGTCCCTGAAGGAGTCGCACCAGAAAATGCTATGCCTTCAAATGGAAAAAGGTTTTCCATTTGGTGTCAGGGCAAGGGCTTGACCCTTCCTCTGTTCCTTGGCAAGCATCTTGGACTATTTATGGTCCCTTTCTAGTCAAGGGCTTAGGTCGACCACCCTAAGGGTGCACCTGGCAGCCATCTCTGCTTACCGGGCGCGGGCCGGGAAGCAGTCGGTGGCGCAGGAGAAGGTGGTCTGGCGCTTTTTCAAAGGCCTTGATCACATTTCCCCTCCAGTGCGGGAACCCCCACCTCCGTGGGATCTACTGCTGGTACTGGCAAAGCTCATGGGCAAGCCATTCAACCTATGCACAGGTGTGCTCTCTCACCTGTCGTGGAAGACCGCCTTCTTGGTGGCTATCACGCCAGCCAGAAGGATGGGGAGAGCTCCAGGCGCTTTCCATCGAGTCTCCTTACCTGGTCTTCCACAGGGACAGCAGTTGTCCTGCCCAACCAAATTCCTTCCGAAGGTGGTGTCGAGTTTCACCTTAACCAGGTGTTGACTCTGCGGTGTTCTACCCCAATCACACCTCGAGGCCGAATATAGGCTCCATACTCTGGATCCTAGAAGGCGCCTCGCTTATTATAAGGAGCGCACGGCTGAAATTCGGGAGAGGTTCGCCAGCTGTTTGTCACCCACGCTGAAGCCGTGACCTGGCAGACCTGCAGCCAAGCGGACGATAAGCAGGTGGGGGTAACCTCCTGCATAGATCTCTGTTATAAGTTAGCGGGCATGGAGCCTCCCAGAGGGATAAGAGCTCATTCTACCGCCAGTACTGCTGCAACGTGGCTGCTTCCAGGGACGTCCCTATCCAGAAATCTGCAGGGCTGCTACCTGGAAGTCAGCAAACACCTTCATTACCCACTACCACATCGACCTTGAGTCACGCGGGATGCTGGTTTTGGGCCTCGCTTCTCACGTCTCTTTCCCAAGTAAGTATATGGGGTGTGCTGCCTGCCTCCTCCTCCCGGAGAACTGCTAGGAGTCTGCCAATGAGTGTGGATGAACAACATATCCATGTCCCTAGAAATACAGGTTACTCACCTGTAACAGGAGTTCTAGGAATGGTATATGTTGTTCATCCACACACCCACCCGACCTCGCCGGCTCGACGACAACCTGAGCTTCCAGCCGGGCCAGATCTGGCGCCATAAGGAGCCGAGAGTTATACCACCCGGTGGGTGGGAGGAGCAAGCTTGAAGACCTTCCGGCAAGATTTAAAGCTGCAAGGATACTGCAATGAGTGTGGATGAACAACATATACCATTCCTAGAACTCCTGTTACAGGTGAGTAACCTGTATTTATTCCCTCTAACTGAGTTGGCTATCTTTCCTCAGTTTGGGCCTTTGCTATTCTGACTTCCCTCCCTGCTTCCTTCTGCCTTAACTGGTACAGCTCTCGTCCTGCTCCTACTGTGTTTCCTTATACTTCCAGAATGCTATCTTTTCTTCCTGACTTTTACAGCCACCTCTTTTGAGAACCATAGTTGTTTTTCCTTCATTTTGATTTGTTTATTTGCTTCACACAAAGGCTTGTTGCCTCTGTGATGGCAGTTTTGATGATTCCCCATTGTTGCTCCACACCTCCTTCTAGCCTGTTTGCTAGTGCTTTTCTGAGGCACTCTCCCATCTTGCCAAAGTCAGCCCTCCTAAAGTCCAGTACCTTCACTTTTGTATGGCTTGACTCTGTAGCTGAGCTTAACATGAACCACAATGTTTGATGGACACTTGTCCCCAGATGGCAACCCACTTCTAGATCTGAGATCCTCTCACTGCCCCCGTTTGAGAGTACAAGGTCTAAGATTGCTCCCTCATGAGTGGGTTCCAAAACTAGCTGTCTAATGCCTGCCATCTGTAGGGCATCAAGAATGGCCCTGCTCTTGGATGTGGCTGCAGCAAATGTGCTCCAGTTAACATCTGGCATATTCAGGTCTCCCATCTACAGTATCTCCCCTTTCTGTACCATTCTAAGAATGCCTTCTATCATATCCTTGTCCATTCCCTCCCCCTGACATGGGGGTCTGTACACAACCCCTGTGCGGATTGTGGTGCCCTTTCCAGTCTCCAAGGTGACCCACAGTGCCTCCTCTCCTCCCTATTTACTCTTTTGTTCAATTGCTTTTATCCCTTCCTTTACATAGAGAGCTACTCCTCCCCTTCTTCTCCCCTGCCTGTCTCTCCTGTAGGTTATGTACCCTGGTATGTTAACATCTCAGTCATAGTTCTCTGTGTACCATGTTTCTGTGACTGCTACGATATCCAGGCAGCCATCTTCCATCAAGGCCACCAGCTCAGGGAGCTTGTTGCCCAGACTATGGGCATTGGTACTCATTACCCTCTATTTTCTGATGGCCTTACTCCCTTTTGCCCCATCCCTGTCCTTCTTGCCTTTGTCACTTTCTCCATTTACCACTGCCCTTCTCCCAATCGACACCTCTATGTTGGTGTTTGCCACACTTACTACCGTGATTATTTAGGGGGCTAGGATTTCCCTGCTCCTTGCCAGTGCCTCCCCCCTTGGCTAGTTTAAAAGCTTGCCAATGAAGCATTTAAACCTATCACCTAGGATCCTGATTCCTCCCAGACAGATGTAGCCCATCATGCCAGTATGGTTTGCATCACCCCAGGTGGACCCCAGTCCCCAGTGAAGCCAAATCCTGAGCTCTACAACAGTTTTTCAACCACTGATTGAATCCCATGGTGCGGAACACCTAGCTTCTCCTATGCCATAGATGTGCAGCACCTCTGAGAAGGTTACTGGGCGTGCTACTTGACTAAGGCCCCTCCCCAATTCCACAAACTCTTCCTGCACTTCTCTAATCCCTCTCTTAGCCAGGTCATTTGTCCCTAGGTGGACAATGACATCCAGCTCCCTCCCCTGTGAAGCTGCTCTGGCAATCCTGGGGATTTGCTCCCTGTCCCTCCAAGCCATGGCGCCAGGCAGGCACCATGGCTTTATCATTACTGTTGTGGCTACATTGAAGCCATACCGTGGGTAATCTCTGTGTTGTTGAACTCTGAGGACCCAAGTTGTATCATTATCCTCTGCATGGCTACAAGTCAGCTACCACATCAAGTTACTGTGTGTGGGGGCTGAGGACAGCTTCTGGCTGTACTACAGGTGCAGTTTATTTTAAGCGTGCAAGTTAATATGCATTTGGTTATAAAGTGATTGGTTTTGAATGTAGAGGATCATAGCTCAATACATAATTATGACATTTTCAATAAAATACTAATCAGCAAAACAAAAAGAGTTCATATTTATGTTGACCTTGATTTATTTGCCTAGTAGTGTACATGCTGTACAGCTCTCTAGGGCTTCATTAAGTAGCCAGCTTTGCAGTTACTGTATTTGGCAGTCCAGTCCGAATCTTTTAGCAAGTGAAAGAGTTACTTTGATTTCTGTAGGGCACACATAGAAAATTCTACTGTACGTGGTAGAAAATGTCCAACCAGGGCCTTGTCCCTAGGTCATTGCCACCTAATGTATCACTAGCAGGTCTGGCCTTTTATGCTCCATCCTGAGCCCCCTGAGTTCAGGTAACAGCTTCACCCACATCATTCCCTTCCGACCTTTCCACACCAGTCAAATGGTATCACTGTCCAGACACAACTGCTTTCTCCCTTGTCTCCTGGCTGCCCACTTTTCTGCCCAATATATAACGGATGCCCCCAGATCCATGCATGCAGCCTCTGGACCCTCCCTGTGTGAGCAAAACAAAGTAATTAGTATTTTACTCACCTTCTGAAACCCTTCAAGCCCATCCCCCTCTTTTCTTGTTCCCCCCCCCCCCGTTCTTGCACCTGATGAGGGGGAGAGAAAGAAAAACAGTGTTATTGTGGCAATCTTCTTATATATTTCTTATAACAATCATACGCCCATCTTCCCTTCTCCCCGATCTCCCCAGGGCAGCTGCCCCGTGCAGCCAGGGCGGTCACTGTCTTGATCCTAAATGAATGGGAAGAGTATCCATCAACTGCCTCCTCCAAAAATCTGAGACCTTTTCGCAGGACTGCCGTCACCTCTAACCTGACACCATTCTGCCATGCCCACTTATGAACAGTGCCCCGTCCTCCACCCTAGGGTGTTCTGCAGCGTATGCATGCAGTGCCTCTACTGGACAAATGTTAGCATGAGGGTGTCTCTCCAACCACACCCACCTGCCCTGCCCTAGCTGGTCTGTCTTTGACCTTCTTAATAGCAGGGCCACTGCTTCCCCTTTCCTCTCTATATCCCCCCATTGCAGGCCTTCACTCTCACCTTTTCTGTTATGGCCCATCACTTCACTCAACCTGAATGCTCCACCATACATCGTGACATACACCACCCTAAATAGCACTGTCTTCCCCTTTGAGGTGTATACATGGGCCAATGTGCCCATCAGCTGTCCCATCAACTTTTCAGATATTGGCTTCCTCCCATCCGTCCTCTTTTCCTGTCTCCGCATCCACACTTGCATCATCCTGTGGATCAGGTTGTCCTTCATTGGATCCTCCCATCCTCACAGGCTGCAAATCTGCCCTATCAGTGCCAAATGCACCCCCATGGTCACATGCACTATTTTTTGGTGTCAACCCGCTACAATCAATTGGGCTACCTGTTCCGGTGTAACCACCCCACTTACCTGCCCGCCATATTGCTCACGGAATTTCTGAAATGCCCTCCATGATGTTTCAGAAGCTGTACAGGTCCTGGGGCCCAGGAGTTGTGGAACAGCATTTCGGCTACCCCAATCCAACTCTCCATTCATACATCAGGATGGTAGTCCCCTTGATGTCTGCTCTGGGTGCAATGGTGCAAAATTTGTCCATTTGCAATTGGGAGAGGCAGTCAGCAATAATGTTGTCCACTCCATCAATATGCTTGGTCCTGAATGACATGTTCAGTGTCGGGCCTAAACATACCATCTTACCCAGTACCCTCACGACCCTTTCAGTCTTTGACCTCCTCGTATTCAGCACCTCTACCACTGCCTTATTGTCACTCCAGAATGTTACCTTTTTGTTCCTCAATTGACTTCCCCACACTTTCATTGCTACCCAAATGGGAAATAGCTCAAGGAAGGTGATGTCCTTTGTCACACCTGCCTTCCTCCATTCTTCTGGCCACTGCACTGCAAACCATATTCCTTGGCAGTACCATCCCATTGCCTTGCTGCCTGCTGCGTCCGTGTCCAGTTGCAGGTCCATATTGTATACCCATTCGTCTTGTCAGAATGTCTGCCCATTGTATTTTCCCCCAAATTGTTCCCATATCTCCAAGTCCTCTCCCATCCCCTTATTCAGGTCCACTCAATGGTGGGGCTGCTTCGCTCCCCGTGTCACCCATGCCAGCCACCGTGTAAACGTGTGCCCCGGGCCAATGGACCTGCATGCAAAATTCATGTGCCCTAAAACCTGCTGTGCCTACTGCAGCTGCACTCTCCTGTACCCCCCCCCATTTTATCTAATAATTCCCATAATCTCTCCACCTTGTCTCTTGTCAAGTGGTATAACTCCTGTATCATATCCATCTCCAACCCCTGGAACTCAGTCATCTGGCTGGGCCCCTCTGTTTTATCCTCCACCAGCAGAACCCCAATTCCTGGCATAGTTCTTTGAAATCCCGTAACATATCTCTCCGTCTCCTTTCCCTTCTCTATAAATAAAAATCATCCAAATAGTGGACAACCATCTGGTACCTGTAGCATTTCTGAAATGCCCATTGCAACCAAGTGCTAAACATTTCAAACGTGGCACATACTATGGAGCAGACCATTGGTATTGCTTTGTCAAAATAGTACTGCCCCCCCCCATCTGAAATCCCAGCAGGTCCCAATCTTCTGGCCACACTGGCAGCAATCAGAAGGCAGACTCTATGTCTGTCTTTGCCATCCAAGCTGTCTCCTTGGTCCTTATTAGGTGCACTGCATCCTCCAGTGTAGCATATATAACCCTACTATCCCCTTCCTCGATGGCATCGTTGACTGATTTCCCCTCAGGATAGGACAGGTAATGAATCACTCAGTATTCCCCCTTTTGCTTTTTTGGCACTAACCCCAGCAGTTAAACCCTTAGGTTAGGTGGTAGTAGAGGGGTAGAAAATGGCCCCTCAACCCTCTCCGCTGCTAATTCTTTAAGGATGTTTTGTGCCAATGTGGCCTCCATCCTTCATGTGGACTTCAAGTTAATTTCCCTCATTGTCTACCTCTTCCCTTGGAACTGCAAGCTAAACTCTTTATTAAATCCCACCCATAATTTCCTGGCGGCCTCTCTATCTGGGTAATCCCGTAGTCATCTCTCTATCATTTCTACTCTGATGGGCGTCCTAGCCAGCTGGAATTGCTCTTCCTTTGACCCTTCTATTGGACTGATGCCTGGTCTGGTATCAGTGCCCCCTCCCTCCCCCATTTCCCCTTCCCCTGCCATCCCTCCCCCAATGCTGTCCCCTATAGAGGACTGGAGTAGCCTGAAAGGGCTGCTGATGTGCAGCTTCCTGGTTCCCATTCCATTTCTCCCAGCTGTGTCTGCACTTTGTGGACTGGTGATGGCTGCTGCATTTAGAGTAGATATGCCGGAATTGGCAATTGGGCCATGAACAAAAGGCCCTTTTGGATCCCCAGCATGCCTTCATCCTGACTCCTCCCCATCTATCCCCTTCAGCCTCCCTCTCCATAGTCCCCATACATATCTCCAGCCATAAGTCTATCTGCCCGGCATCCCATTTGACATTCCCAAAATTCACCATTCTCTTCCTGAATTTCTCGTGGTACTTTAACCAGCTTTGTCCCTCTTTCTTGTATGCATTTTTTATGATGAGAGAATAGGTGAGGAGCGGGGTCACCAGCTCTGGATGTTTCTCTATCGCTATGACTATGAAATACGTAAATCCTGTTGACCAATTGTTTTCCCTTTTTCCACTTTATCCTACTCACCCTTTCCTAACAGCACCACCGCCGCTGCCATATCCTTCTTTTCAAAACTATCCTTCTCTTTGTACTTATCCATGGCATCGACATTCACTAAGGTGAACATGTCCACATATTCCCCTTTCCAAATCTTTTCTTTTACTGCTGTTGGCACATGGTCTTTGAACCACATCCCCAGGGCCTCTACTTTCCGTCCCTCGATGGATGCAGTGGCTTGGGCGCTTGCCCCACCCATCACCCCAGTGCCTTTGATCTTTCCTATTGACTTCTCTAGTTGCCCCAGACCATTTTCTCCCATGTTCATAAGCATTTGCTCAACATATTCTTTCACACTACTTTCCAGTGTTATCACCTGATTACCTGCTATGGCCCGGTTTTTGGTTCCTAGCTGTGGGACACTCACTGGCACTGGTACCACTGCTGAAACCTGCGGCAGCTTAGCTGGCTCTGGCTGGGTCAATGGGGCCACTGGGGTGGGGGGTTCTTGCACTGGCATAGGGTTTGGCTCATGCCCAGGTTCACCTGGGGTTGCACATTGCTGGGCTGCTCCCCACAGCCCCTTCCTGGTCTCAGGCACCCCCCACCTTCCTGGCACCTATTTCCTCTTCACTTGATCCTTCCCTTGCCTCCCCTTCCACTAAGTGCCTCTCTCCCCCTTGTCCGGTTCTGTCGCAGCAGCAGCCAATTCACCTTCTCCACTAGGTCCATTACTGCCCAGTAGCATTCTTCCTTGTTAGGCATGACCTTTTTCCGTGCCATCCTAGTATCTCCACTAAACCTTCTGAAATAAGCATGGCACAATCATTAGCTGTTCATTTCTTCCTTCCTAGCCTTACTCCTGCTTGTCTCCACATCTTTTTTTTTAATCCCTCTGCCTTCTTCCATTGTTAGCAGTATGGGTACCCCATCCATTGTCCCCCGCTCTGCTAGCCCCACCATGCCTCTCATCCCCCCCGCTGTCCACTCCTTGTGCCCTGCAAATCTGGGCATTACCACTACAGTAGAAAATTCATATACATTATTATTTTTTTTTTAACTATCCTCCCTCGGAGCAATCGCAGCCCGCCTTGTGCCCAATTCATCTCATTCACAACCTAACACTGCTTGCACAAGGTCTGGGAGCTCCACCTATCCATTCCCACACCAGGGCCCAAAGCCCATCCTCAAACTCCACCGGCAGCAGCTCTAGCCACTATGCCAAATGGCCAGCTCTCTTCTAATTAAATGCATCATCCCCTCCTGAGAAATAGCAGCCATTCTTAATCAAACTTAATCCCCCTCCAGCTCCCAAGCTGACTTCCAGGTCTGAACATGAGTACCAGCAAGTTGTAACCCAATTTCCTGTATATCCCCTTTCAATGCTCAATGCTGTACATAAGTGTTGCACCCCAAGGTCTGCTCCTCTATTCTTGTTCTAAATTAAATGTCCTGCACTGTTTCTACCTCCCCTGTATCCATCCTGGTTCCCCCCTCAAGCCACATAACCATCCCTCTCTCCTTGCTACCATGAGGCGATGATGTCTCACACAAAGTCACACCGTGGTAGGCCCAAACCTCTCTTGTACCCCCCCGGAAATCTGCCCTATCCATGTTACTACATGGCAGTGACATCACCCGCCAGGCCATGCAGTCAGCCCAGGCTTCTCTCATTTGTCCCCCAAGCCGCTGGAATCTTCACGGGTTTGCCCTCACCCAGAACCTCTTTTCCGGGCCAGAACAGGCTCACCAGTGCATCTGGTCACTCACACCACCTTTCTACTGCTTCAGCTACCCAAGAACATCTACTCTCTGGCAGCTTTCTCCGTGGCTGCCAGCAACCCTGCTTCAACTTCTCTGACCCTCCATTTCACCCATTTCCCACAGCATTTTCCACAGAGGGCTTCTTTCCCACTATGCTGGCGCCACTCTCATCTAAGCTCCCTCATCTCGCACCAGCTGCAAAACATAAAGCTGCACACCTCTCTGCAGTACCGCCCGTCACCCAGAGAAGCTGTTCCTCTTACACCCTATCTCATCCACCGTGGGATACCTGCTACTCGTTGCTGTGTGAATAGCTGAAAGTGAAGACTTGAAAAACAAAATTTCTACCTCTCAAACCGTTTGGGCAGCACTATCCCCCGCTTCAAATGAAACTGGCATAGCAAAACAAATCCTTTCTAGCCCAAATCCAATCTGCTCAGCAAACAAAATCCCTTCTTGCCCTGCAGCCTTGCAATCTCATTATCTACCGTCCCACACTTTCCTGTTAAGTTACACCCCTTTCCTTTCCCCCAATCTGCCTCTCCTTACCCCTCTTCCACAGCCCTCTCCATCCAAACAAAACAGATGCTGGACCTTACCTCGCTTCTCTCCTTGTAATCGCTTGGAAAGGTTCCTTAGACTCTTTTAAATTAGTTTTACTCATTTTAACTTTTAGGCTTCCTTTTTTTTAACTCCAAATATAAATTCTAACATGCCCATTGCCCACAAAATCTTGCCAACTAATGTGCTTCCACATATTATTTTCTTGGAGCAAATTTTGAGCTCCAGGGCTGTACAACCATTTAAAAGGGGGCCCCTCCATGGGCCTCCCCCAGTCCCTGACCCAGTCTCCCCATGCCACCTCACTGACCTCTCCTTCCCTCTCTCCCTCTCCCTGCCCCTTTCGTGACCTCACCATTCCTTCCTTTTATGGGAGGTATCTGCCTCCCTCCAGTCCCTCCCCTCACCCCTTCCCTTCCTGAGCTCCCACACTCCTTTGTTGGAGACTTGGGACAATGGGGTCTACTCTTTATATGGGCAACCCACTTAATCTTCCCCATGGCGACAAGTCAGCTACCACATCAAGTTACTGTGTGTGGGGGCTGAGGACAGCTTCTGGCTGCACTACAGGTGCAGTTTATTTTAACCGTGCAAGTTAATACGCATTTGGTAATAAAGTGATTGGGTTTGAATGTAGAGTGTAACAAAGGATAAAGGAGTTTGTCCCTATATTGCATCCTAACCTTATTTTGGTCTAAACCATAATGTGCCTGTGTAACAATTGTTGGCCTATAAAGCTATAGAGGACTGAGCCACAGTTGCAATATTAAAGTGCCTTATAACATTGTAGATGTAAGTAATAACAAACATTTGGCCTATGTGACTGCAAGCAGGAACACAGGATAGTGTCTAAATTCCCCTCTTGACTGTCTCTAGTGTTTGTCCTCATATAGACAGGCCAAAATGCTTGTATGCACATTCCTAAGTCCAAACCTATTTCTTCCCCCTGAACCTTGGTTACTGGTTGTGACAGCTGTTATTAGCCATATATAATAATAGAATATACACCATACAAACATAAAAACATAGAAACATAGAATTTGACGGCAGATAAGGACCGCTTGGCCCACCCAGTCTGCCCATTTCCCTACCTAATGGATAAGCTGCAGATCCTAGTTAACCAGCAGCCTACTTCTTCCTACCCCCCACCCCCCCATCTTCAAATTGTGCTCCTTAAGTCTCTCTCTTCATATGTCTTCTGGTGCAGACCCGGCACCATTTTAGTTGCCCTCCTCTGGACAGCTTCCATCCTGTCTATGTCTTTGCGGAGATTGGGTCTCCAGAACTGCACGCAGTACTCCAGATGGGGTCTGACCAGCTATCTGTACAGAGGGATGATAACTTCCTATTTTCTACTGGTGATGCCTCTCCCTATGCATCCCAGTATCTCCCCAGCCCTCCTTGCTGCCCTCTCACATTATTTGCCCACCTTTAGGTCATCTGATATGACTACCCTCAGGTCCCTTTCCATTTTTGCTGTTGTTAGTATCTCACCCCCCATTGTGTACTCTTCCCCAGGGTTTTTGTTTCCCAGGTGCATTACCTTGCACTTCTTAGCATTGAATCTAAGCTGCCATACATTTGACCATTCCTCTAACCTTGCCAAGTCCCTTCTCATCCTTTCCACCCCACCTTGTGCATCAACTCTGTTGCAGATCTTTGTGTCATCTGCAAAGAGACATACTTTTCTTCCAGTCCCTCTGCAATGTCACTTATAAAGACATTGAAGAGGATCGGTCCTAATACTGAACCATGCGATACCCCACTAGTAACCCCTTTTCTTCAGAGTGGACTCCATTTACTATTACTGTCTGTGTCCTATTCTCCAGCCAATACTTTACCCAGGCTGTCATCTTGGGACCCACTCCCAGGATGGCTAACTTGTATATTAATCTTTGGTGTGGAACTGTGTCAAATGCCTTGCTAAAGTCAAGGTAGGCCATGTCCACAGCCCCTCCCTGATCTACTACTTTGGTCACCCAGTCAAAGAAATCTATCAGATCTGTCTGGCATGACCTTCCCACTGTGAATCCATGTTGCCTTGGGTCCTGTGCCCCTCTAGCCTCTAGATACTCGACAATTCTTTCCTTCAGAAGTGATTCCATCATTTTCCCTACCACTGAGGTTAAAGTAACAGGTCCGTAGTTTCCTGCTTCTGCCTTGCTCCCACTTTTGTGAAGGGGAATCACATTTGCCCTTCTCTAGTCCTTGGGTACCACCCCATCATCCCATGATTTGTTGAAGAGGTTAGTCAGTGGTGTCACTAGTTCTACCCTTAGTTCTTTAAGAATTCTGGGATGAATCCCATCAGTCCCCATTGCTTTGTCCACCTTCAGTTTTAAGAGTTCTTTCAGAACCCTTTCTTCTGTAAATGGGCTGGTATCAACTTCTATATCCAGAGTGTCTCTACTGTTTGTTTTAGGTAGCTCCCCCTCTTCCTTTGTAAATACAAAGCAAAAATATTTGTTTAGTATCTCTGCCTTTTCACAGTCACCCTCTGCCCACCCTCCGTCCCCTTTATTAAGCCTCACTATCCCTCCCTTGGTCTTCCTTTGCTCCCTGATGTACCTATAAAAGGTTTTATCCCCCTTCTTAACTGAGTTGGCTATCTTTTCCTCAGTTTGGGCCTTTGCTGTTCTGACTGCCTTCCCAGCTTCCTTTTGCTTTAACTGATACAGTTCTCTGTCCTGCTCCTTTTGTGATTCCTGAATGCTTTCTTTTTCTCTTGAACCTTCACTGCTACTTCCTTTGAGAACCATAGTGGTTTCTTACATCATTTTGTTTTGTTTATTTGCTTCACACAAAGGCTTGTTACCTTTGTGATAGCAGTTTTTATTATTCCCCATTGTTCTTCCTCCCCTCCTTCCTGCCCATTTGCTAGTGCATTCCTTAGGCACTCACCCATTTTGGCAAAGTCAGCCTTCCTAAAGTCCAGTACTTTTGCCTTTGTATGGCTTGACTCTATTGCTGTGTTTATTGTGAACCATACTGTTCGATGGTCGCTAGTTCCCAGATGGCTACCCACTTCTACATCTGTGATCCTCTCTTCATCTCCATTTGAGAGAACCAGGTCTAAGATTGCTTCCTCTCGAGTGGGCTCCAGTACTAGTTGTCTAAGGCATGCCCACTGTAGGGCATCTAGAATAGCCCCACTCTTCGAAGTGGCTGCTGCAACTGCACTCCAGTTAACATCTGGCATATTTGGATCACCCATCAGCAATATCTCCCCTTTTTCTGCCATTCTAAGTATACTCTCTATCATTTCCTTGTCCATTTCCTCCCCCTGATAAGGGGGTCTGTATACAACCCCTGTGAAGACTGTGGTGCCATTGCCTGTCTCCAAATTTACCCACAGTGCTTCTCCTCCCTGTTTTCCCTTTTGTTCTGTTGCTTTGATTTCTTCTCTTATGTAAAGAGCTACTCCTCCTCCTCTTTTACCCTCCCTGTCCCTCCTGTAGATAGTGTATCCTGGTATGTTTATGTCCCAGTCATGGTTTTGTGTGTACCATGTTTCTGTGACTGCCATGATACCCAGATGTTCCTCCTCCATCAAGGCCACTAATTCAGGAAGCTTGTTACTCAGACTATGGGCATTGGTACTCATTGCTCTCCATTTCTTGATGGCTCTACCTTCTGTTGCAGCATCCCCCACTGACCTTTCTACCTCGGTCTTTTTCTCATTTAGTACCCTGTTTTGTAGGGAGAGGCTGGGATTTTCCTGCTGCTTATCAGTGCCTCCCCCCCTTGACTAGTTTAAAAGCTTGCCAATGAAGCATTTAAACTGATTACTCAAAAGACTTGTTCCCTTCCTGGACAGATGCAGACCATCCTGCCAGTATAGGCTGGTGTCCTTCCAGGTGGAACCCCAGTCCCCAGTGAAGCCAAATACCTGTGCTCCACACCATTTCTTCAACCATTCATTAAACTGCATGGTGCAAAGTACCCTCGCCTCACTCATGCCATTGACAGGCAGCACTTCTGAGAAGGATACTGTGTGTGCTACTTGTCTTAGGCCCCTTCCCAATTCAACAAAGTCCTTCTGCACTGCTCTAATCTCATGATGAGCCAAGTCATTTGTCCCTAGGTGGACAATGACATCCAGCTCAAACTCCCGTGCAGCTGATCTCGTGATCCTGAGGATGCGCTTCCTGTCCCTCCAAGCCATAGCACCAGGCAGACACCTTACTTCAGTTTTCCCTGCTCCCCCCAGTTCTATCCCCCTAATAATTGAGTCACCCACCAGGAGCTGCTTCCTTTCCCCATGGTGTCCTCTGCCTCCTTCCTGTGGGCCTCCCTTGTGACAGCTGTCCTCAGCCTCCTTAGTCTCCTCTGCGGGTGCATCCATAGGGGAGCTATGCTCCCCCAGAATGGTGTATGGATTGTGGAGTGGAACAACTGACTGGGTGTGCCTCTGTTCCACCATCCTCACCCTCCCTGAGCCCACTGTAGTCCAACTGCTGTGCTTTCTTCACAACCTCTGAGGTAGTGGTGGTAGCTCTGGTGCTCCCTGGATGGAGGAGGTTCCCTTCCTGCTGTCCAGTGTGGCCTGGTGGAAGTTCCCTTGCTACTGTCCAGTTTGGCCTGAAGTCAGGCAACTTCCTTCCTCAGGGCAGAGAGTTGTCTGCAAATAGGGCAGCATCTCAGCCTCCAGAAAGACTTCCGGAAACTGCTGCCCCACAGCCATTACATTGTACTACTCCCCACATGTTTATCTACTTTCTTTTTTTTGTGTGTGTGTTTGTGTGTGTGATTGGCGTGTTTTATAGAAATATATATATTATACAATGTGTATTCTTATATTGTCAGTGCAGTGTGCTAGAGAGGATATGACAATGATATGCACCTTGAACTCTTGAGGAAATGATGTCAGAACCCCAGGTATAAAGGAACTATTTCGAGGGGTGGGTGGGGCCTAAACTGTGCAGTCACAAAACAATCAGCTAAAAGCTCTGACCCACTGCTGCGATGAGTGTCTTCCTGTCAGCAAGATGCCCTACACAACAATTTGACAGAGAAAATACCCTGCTAATCCAACAGAGAAAAATCCAGACATCCAAGTCAGACACAGGTAAACCTCCCCAGCCCTAAAACAGCCTGGTAGTTTGTGCTCTGAAAGCAGTCAGCCCCAAAATAAGTCAGCAGTGCTTTAAACTCTTCCTGCACTGAAAATCTTAAGAATTGTAACCAACGTAAAGCTAGATCCACCTCCCTCTGTTGCTTGAAAGACTGTCTTTTCCTGATAATTCTAAGTTCCTTATTTCACATTTCAGTTAGACGTAGTCTCCACCTGCAGAATATCTGCTACAAACCATAGACAATTGTAAGGTTCACCTCCCTCTGTTGTGAGCACAACTCGCTTTCTTACAAATCCTATGTTCAGTATTGCAGCTTCCAGCCAGAGGTAGTTTCACTTTAAGAATATTAGCTGTTAGTAGTTTTGAAAAACCCCTTCCTGATTTAAAAATTAAATTAAACACAAAACAATCCTAATGTAAGACTGTAAAGTAAGGAAAACTTCCCTCAGATGTAAGTAAGAGAGATCAGTTGTAGATTTCTAATCCAATATAGTATATCCCATGCAGCTTCTCAGTTGTTTCAAAGCATAGCCTGTTACACCACTTGAAGAGATGGGCTTCTCTTTGCCTTTAACATTGTAGATGTAAGTAATAACAAACAGTTGGCCTACGTGACTGCAAGCAGGAACACAGGATAGTGTCTAAATTCCCCTCTTGACTATCTCTAGTGTTTGTCCTTATATGGACAGGCCAAAATGCTTGTATGCACATTCCTAAGTCCAAACCTATTTCTTCCCCCTGAACCTTGGTTACTGGTGGTGACAGCTGTTACTAGCCATATATGATAATAGAATGTACACCATCTATACTTGTGCTGACCAAGGATGAGCTCATACATATACCAAAGGAAAAGTATTACCTTATAAGTTGATGTTTGTGCTTGTTTTAAACCAATCATAGAAAACCATAGGAAATGATTATGCAGTCTCTCACTATATAAGCAAGCCTGCACACACTGTTATTTTGAAGAATGTACCATTCGAAACCTCTCGCTATGATTATTATTGTAATCATTAAATGCTTCCGCCATCAGTCTCATCTCCGTTCATCTCATTTTTAATTTATAATTTAATAACTATAACACAACGCCTACATAGAGGAACACAGCTCAATACATAATTATGACATTTTCAATAAAATACTAATCAGCAAAAAAAAAAAAAAAAAGAGTGTATTTTTATGTTGACCTTGATTTATTTGCCTAGTAGTGTACATGCTGTGTAGGTCTCTAGGGCTTCATTAAGTAGCCAGCTTTGTAGTTACTGCATTTTTGCTGTCCAGTCCTAATCTTTTAGCAAGTGAAAGAGGGCAGTTCAGGGGCAATGTGAGGAAGTATTTTTTCACAGAGAGGGTAGTAGATGCATGGAACAGCCTTCCTGAGGAGGTTGTGGGGTCTAAAACTGTGGGAGAATTCAAGAATGCATGGGACAGACATAAGGTAATTCTTGTGGGTGGTAGGAAGAAATAGGCTGTTGATTAACTAGGATCTGTGGCCTATCCTATAGGAAGGGAAATGGGCAGACTAGGTGGACCAAGCGGTCTTTATCTGCCTTCAAAGTCTATGTTTATATGTTTCTTTAGGGCACACATAGAGAATTCTACTATACATATTGGAGGGAGAGTCCATAAGCTTGTGTTGGCGATTTAGCATAGCAAGTAAAATAATAGAAACATAGAAACACAGAAACATAGTTTCAGTGGGATTATTCATTCATTATACTGTGGCAAACAAGAATGCTAGGCTCTTATGGGTCATCGCTGTCCTTCAGCAGTGATGTTGTCTAAGTATAACATCACTGTTTGGAGGACCACCAGCAAGACCCCCTCACTAAACATTAAAAAAAAATCACTGCACCACTTCATCTCAAAGCCATTGTGGGCTTCACAATCCCCCCCCCCATCGCCAGTGTTCATTCATGAAAAACCTCACTCGTTTGATGCCACCAACCATGATCACACCCACTGCCAACAACCTCCTACCCTCATAGTACTCTCCCAAATACAAGCATGTATGTTTTTTCCCCCTCACAGTTAAACAGTTAAACAAACCACCACACTGAAAGACTTGTTCTGATCAAAACGTGTGCACCCACACATCCTCTTCTCCCCAACCAGCCTCAAGCCAACTGTGCTGCCCACCACTTTCTCAGTTGTCCTCAGCCTTCTCCATGCACAAATCACAAGTGCTGGAAATAGTGGCAGGAGAACAGAAAAAACACATTGAAACTGATCGCCTATTCAGATGTAAGCACAGGTGTGAATCAACACTGCTGTGTTCTTGGCTTGAGAGCAAAGCTGAAATCAAAACTGTTGTCTGTTTGTAACTGCTGCCAATTAGTTTTGTTTTGCTCTTTTCAGAAAGAAATAAATACTACTCACCAGAAGGAAAGGAAGAAAGTCCAAAAAAACACAGGAACCGAGATGGATCATCAGTGACAGACAGCATGGGGGGAGAGGTCAGAGAGAAACACAGAGCTACAACCAGCACACAATAACCACACCACCTACTGGAGAAACTCAAAAGGAACTTCTTTTTCTTTAAATACTCCTCCACTACAGTAAATCAGTTAAAAAAAAGAAACATTAAAAGTGTATTGCTTGTATTTTTTTATTCTAAATATAATGAGCCATTGTATAATTGCAATCTTGCACTCCAGGGTGTGTGTCATGCTGGGTTAATGTCACTTCTCAGGGGCTGGACACACAAATCCTGTGGCCTCATGCCCAACCACCTGAGGTGTGAAATTATCCCAGCATGAAACACACCCTGGAGTGCATTATTGCTTAATTCTCATTCATCATCTCTAACTAAAGTAGACATTTCAGCAGGCAGCAGCAGCAGTGCAGCAGCACTGAAGCACACAGTAAGCACCCAGCACTAAATATGGACAGTAAGGTGTAGTTGCTTAGTCAATAAATTAAAGTAAAAGTAGTTATTTGCTTACTCCAGTCTAGCAGTTACCATCCATTTTGAATTTATGATAATATAAACTGTCAAATGAAGCAAGTTAAGCAACAACATGTCATGAACCATGCTACATGAGTGACGCAGACTGTGTCATGCACATAGGTGTGGTCATCATGACATGTTGTTGCTAACTTGCTTCACTAATGGTGCCTGAATGTACTTCTATAGTTGCCACTTGTCATTAGACCCTGATTCACTGCACAATGCCTCATGGCATCAATGCAGTGTGAGGCTACTATCATGATGAAACCTGGCAGTAGATCCTGATTCACTGCACAGTGCCTCATGCCACCAATGCAGTATGAGGACACTAGCATGATGAAACCTGTCAGTAGATCCTGATTCACTGCACAGTGCCATATGCCACCAATGCAGTGTGAGGACACTAACTTGATGAAACCTGTCTGTAGATCCTGATTCACTGCACAGTGCCTCTTGGCATCAATGCAGTGTGAGGACACTATCATGATGAAACCTGTCAGTAGATCCTGATTCACTGCACAGTGCCTCATGGCATCAATGCAGTGTGAGGACACTATCATGATGAAACCTGTCCATAGATCCTGATTCACTGCACAGTGCCTCATGCCACCAATGCAGTGTGAGAATACTAGCATGATGAAACCTGTCAGCAGATCCTGATTCACTGCACAGTGCCTCATGCCACCAATGCAGTGTGAGGACACTATCATGATGAAACCTGGCAGTAGATCCTGATTCACTGCACAGTGCCTCATGTCACCAATGCAGTGTGAGGAAACTAGCATGATGAAACTTGTCAGTAGATCCTGATTCACTACACAGTGCCTCATGCCACCAATGCAGTGTGAGAATACTAGCATGATGAAACCTGTCAGCAGATCCTGATTCACTGCACAGTGCCTCATGCTACCAATGCAATGTGAGGACACTAGCATGATGAAACCTGTCAGTAAACCCTTATTCACTGTGTAGTGCCTCATGCCACCAATGCAGTGTGAGGATACTATCATGATGAAACTTGTCAGTAGATCCTGATGCACTGCACAGTGCCTCATGCCACCAGTGCAGTGTAAGGATACCATCGTGATAAATATTAACATGTCACTTGCCTTCCCTTGCATAATGAGGAAAGAAATACTAAACAGAAAATGTAAAACAAACACAGGACAGTAAAAAAGACTTTTGTAAAAGAATGCATTTATTAAAAATATAAAGAACTGCTGATTGAAATATTATATGATCAAACAAGTTCTTGTAAGGTCCTAAGTACACGTAATATATGTTAGTAGACACGCAAGGGGCGCCCTCTTGATTTTTGTACAGGTTCATTCAGATTGACCGGTGAGGTCAGACTGAGTAGCAGAATGCTTGAGGCAGTCTCTAGCCAGGTAAGGCAGGATGACACAGTCATCAAAGCATTTAGCAGCAGTCCACATCATCACAAAGCCTTCATTGTTGGTGTCCAGCCAAGATTCCAGAATGATACTCAGCCAGGGTCTGGTCCTCGGTCACATAAGTACAGAGAGACAGTATAGTCAGTATCACTCACTTCCCACAGACTTCAACAAATGGAATATATTGTTTAGTTAGTCAGAGATTTGTATATTACTAATTAGTTTTCAGCAATAAAGTACAGATTTTTCATTCAGTATGCATGAATAACTAACAACATACTAAACAGATTGTTTTAAACCATCTGTACAACTTACAGGTCACCCACATCTCCCTCCATGACAGCACACTGCACTTAGTCTGTAATCATGTCAAGGTGAAAACAACCTTGTTAAATTTATTTAGCATTCAAAGACTTGAGAATCTGATCGTAGCATGCAAAGACATTAACATAGAAACATAGAAACATAGAAGTTGACAGCAGATAAGGACCGCAAGGCCCATCCAGTCTGCCCATTTCTTTTTCTACCTTATTAACGTGCCATTGGCCTTTGCTCTGTCAATGACCTGTCTATTTATACTTATCTGTATTGCTCCCTTATGCCTATCCCATGCCTGTTTTAAGCCCTGTACTGTATTCATATCCACCACTTCCTGAGGTAGGCCATTCCATGCATCCACCACCTTTTCTGTGAAAAAGAATTTCCTCACATTTCCTCTTAATCGGCCTCCCTCTAATTGCATGCTGTGTCCTCTTGTCCTATTATTTTTCTTATATTGAAACATGTTAGACTCTCACCTTGTTAATGTCCTTAAGGTGTTTGAATGTTTCAATCATATCACCTCTCTCCCTCCTTTCCTCTGGGGTATACATACTGAGTTCCGTTAATCTGTCATCATATGTTTTCTGATGCAGTCCCTCCACCATTTTGTTTGCCCTTCTTTGGACTGCCTCAGTTTGGTTAATGTTCTTGTGAAGGTGTGGCCTCCAGTACTGCATGCAGTACTCCAGATGGGGCCTAACCAGTGTCTTGTAAAGAGGGATTATTACCTCCCTCTTATGACTTGTGATACCCCTACTAATACACCCCAACATCCCTCTAGCCTTACCTACTGCTTTAATGGTCTGCTTGGATGATTTCAGGTCATCTGTGATGATGATGCCCAAGTCCCTTTCTTCCCTTCTGACTGCCAGAAACTCACCTCCCAGCCTATAGGTTGTTTCAGGGTTTATCTTCCCTATGTGCATGATCTTGCACTTTGTTTGCGTTAAACCCCAGTTGCCACTCTTCTGACCATTTTGCCAGTTAATCCAGATCTCTTCTCATTCTGCCCACCCCACCTGGATCATGTCAGTTGCATTACCAGTACTGCTGCTGATAAAAGTGAAAAGAAAAGACATACAGGGGATAACATGAAAGAATAAAACTCTCATTGAATGGCAATCTAAACATACATGGCTTGACTTAATATCAGATGACAGTGATCAAAAATTACTTAAATGTAAGACTTGAGTTAAAGCAAAGGCACAGAATGTATGGGGGCTGGGAGGGTCACTAAACATTCAAATCCCAACAATCATAACAGTTCTTGCAGTGACCACATAAATGCTTAAAAAAACTATTGCTCTCAGAGCAACTGTACCTGCACAAGTTGGTCTTCATGATCTTGCTACCCATGTCAATAGCATCAGTAGCAATGATGGTGTTCCCGACAATTCATCTGCATCAGCACCACCACCAGTATCACAATGTGACAATGTTTTTTTGCACAGTTTTTTTATGCAGTCAAAGAAGAATTACCGTTAGATAAGAATAACAGCTTATTAGAATTGCAGATCTTAAGTGGCTGTAAAACTGAGTACAGAAACCTTAGCTGAGATACAGTAACTTACATTCTACAATGTAGTCTGCCCTGGGAAGGCATTGATTATCGAGCAGACTTGATAGACCATAGGGCCTAATCTGCTGGCTTCTTAGTATGTTAGTATGTATTGCCAAAGTAATCAAATGTAAATTTTTTTCTGACATCAAGAAATCACCAGTGTTTGGAATAATGTCAGATGAGAGTACAGACGTTGGTGTGGAAACAAAGCTGGGTGTTTGTATTAAGATACATGACAGATAAAGCAGTATCTATTCCTCATTTCTTATGCAATGTGTGTATAAATGATGGGAAAGCACACACTATCATCCAATACACTTTAGATAAACTGAAAAACATAGACTTTGACATGGAGAAAATGGTGTCTTTTGGGACAGATGATGCTACTGCCATGTGACAAAAGACTGGGGTGAGTGTACAGTTTAAGACTAAATTCTTGCCTTTCTTGATGCAGATACTTTGTCTAGTATATTGACTTGGTGTAGTATGTACTGATTTGAAAGATTTGAGCACACTTATAACTTTTTGATCACAATTTAACTTCCTATATACATTAATGCACACTTATGCAAACAGAACCACCAAGCTAGAAAGAATTCAAGGGGTACTGAATGACCCCGTCCTAAAAATGAAAGAAATGCACATTGTGTGATGGCTAAGTCTGTGGATCACAGTAGAAATCATGTGTAGATGTCACCCATCAGTACTGGTAGCACTATCTGAGCTTGGTACAGAGGGAAATGCTACTGTGTTATCCCTCCATATATACTTCAGTAACCACTCAGTTATTGTCATTTCTGCCTGTTTGCTAGATATCCGCATCATAGCAGTACTATGTTTTGAGTTACAAAAACAGAATTTGGTATTCAAGTTTCAAGTTTCCTGTTCAGCTATTGCCTTTACATAAAAAGTTTAAAATAGGAAAATTCATAAATAACTGAATTTGGTATTCAATGAAATCCAGCCACTATTAGATGGGAGTTCCACTAGTCTACAATTGCTACTGCATGAGGATGGGGTCCAGTTAAAAAATTTGAGAGACAAAGTAACAGACCCATAAGATGAGGATGAAGAACATGTTCTATTGAAAGGTGTGCCCCTGACATTTTTTTTATTCTTTGTTCACCAGGTAAGGCCCACTAGGCACAGGTGCCTGTTTTCAGGGGTAACCCAGGAGCAGGAGATATGGTGACTTGTTCAGAGACACACAGTATGCTAGTGGAGGTTGTGGAAATCAAACGCAGGTCTGTCTGCTGGATGTACCAAGCTCATTAAAAGCTTGTTACTCTAACCTCTAGGCTATACTGCCAGATAATGATGTAGAGTTCAGTAACTTGAGACAACAGTATATTACTAGAGTTAAAAACAAGCATTTGTCAATGCCAAATGTTGGCTTGCTGGCATTGGCATTGGTAGTACAGGAGTTAGAGAGATGCATAATAGGAATGGCAGTGAAGTATTAAACTAACACCAACCCCCACCCCCACCCTGCGGAGACTGACAGGCATTGGGGTGTCCCTTTGGGTGTTTGGTAGTGCAGTGCGGGAAAACATTTTGGGCAGGATGTGAAAAATTACAGCTGTACAGTTCATGAGGAGGTGTAAAAAAATGTCAGTGTTGAAAATGTGGCATGTAAATATAGCAAATTTGTGAAGTTACAAGGGTGAATGGGAAATATGCAACACACTCTTGCAACACTGCCATTTTATGGGCGTTCGGCACCAAATTTTCAACATAGGCATTTTAGCACCTCTGCTCATGTACAGTGTCACTGTTATTTCCTCAAAGTGTCCCAAGAAGTGATTTCGCACAGTGACCACGCTATTCTGCGCCGGAAGTGCGAAAACACATTTTGAGCAGGATCTGTGAAATGGCGGCTGTACTGTTCTTCAAGAGGTGTGGAAAAATGGCAATGGTGAAAATCCAGAGTGAAAATATCACAAATGCATGATGGTATGAACGTGCGTGCAATCTGCCAATGCACGCTCGTAACACAGTCATTTTATGGAGTATCTTCACCACATTTTCAACATAGGCATTTTAGGAACTCTGAAGAAGACCTAAGGTCGAAACGTATATTTTTAACTCTATTTTCTATTTTCAGCGTACATTTAATCTAACCATTTTGTTTTGCTTTAGGAACTCTGCTCATGAACTGTTTCACTGTAATTTTCATAATCTGGCCCAAACACTGATTTCCCAAAGCGACTGCGCTATTGTGCACCGGAAGTGCGGAAACACATTTCGGGCAGGATGTAGAAAATGACAGCTGTACTGTTTACAAGGAGGTGTACGAAAATAACAATGCTGAAAATCCAGCGCTAAAATATTGTGAATGTGCAAAGTTACAAGCCTGCATAGCAACTGCGCAACGCACACTCATAAAACAGGCATTTGTTGGATTTTTTCCACCAAATTTGGAACATAGGCTTTTTGAGAGGCCTCCTCATGAACACTGGCACTGTCATTTCGTTACTAGATCCTGAAAGGTGATTTTACGTAGTGATTGCAAAATCACCTTTCAAGGCCGATTAACACCATGACAGTGATAGAATTCATGAGGAGGGTCCCCATAAACCCCATGTTGAAAATTTGGTGCCAAAATTCCAACAAATGCCCAAGATATGCAGCAAAGATGAAAAAACCCTATTCATTCCATTATACAGCTTACCAGCATTTCCTCAGTTTGCGGTCGGTTTTGAAGAGTGCAGACGTGTTCCAGGCCCACCGAAGATCATCGCGCTGGACTCTGTAGGTAAGTATGAGGTGGGGGTGTGTGGGGAGGCAGGGTGTGCAGTGAGTGGGTGCGGGTGGGGGGTAGGAGACTACGAGGGACCTTTTTTTGTTACAGGTAATAAAAAAAATTACATCGTGGGACAGCTTTTTTTTTCAGGGAACTTGGAACACTGGGGTGGGGTCCTAGCATGCCACCTAACTGCTTTTAGGTAGGTGCTGCGGCCGTGACGGGTGATTGGGCACCTCATCGGCAGACAATGGGGGTGGTTATGCCGCACGGGATTGGGCACCCCTCACAGCACACAATGACAGCCAGGGGGAGGCAAGAGCCGAGGGGGACTGGGCACCCCTTCGACATATAAGAAATGTGGAAGGGGGCTGATTTATGCAGGTGGAGAGTGGGCTCCCCCGTCAGCACACAATGAAAGCAGGGGGAGGCAAGAACTGAGGGGGATTGTGCACCCTCCCTCAGCATATAGGAAATGGTGGGGTGCTCTATGCTGACGGGGAGTGGGCTCCCCCATTGGCAAATTTGTCCAGCCACAGAAAGCCGGCTGGGGGATTGGGCACCCCAGAAGTCAGCCATTGGGCGGCCGCCCACCATGCTGCTAATATGACAGCATGCTGGAAGGGTCCGCTGCATCTGACGAGCTTTGCTCGGATTGCAGTGGACCTTTCCTTAGATGTTCTCACCACATTAGCATGCATGGCGTGGCGCCGGCATGCAGGCTGATTGGGGAATGAGGGATGCACCTACTGATGCATGCCCTGCATTCGCCCAATAGCGGCCGCGCCCCCAAATCTGCACTCTCCCAAGATGTTGACTTGCGCGCAAGCACGGCAAGCCAACATATAAAACATTGCAAGCAGAGTGTCAAATGGAGAAGGCAGTGTGCTTACCAACCTTGGCCATTTACGTGAACCTTCGCCTCTAGCTGAAAGCACAATAGATGGGCTTAAAGGAGCACTAGATGAAATCTGCAATATATTTGGAAAACAAAAAAACAGTGAAAATTATTCATGACAGCAAGGGTGACAAACTGACAATGCTGAAGAAAATGTATGTGGTGCATTATTAGATTGGGGATTCTTTAAGGAAGGAATGATCTCTGCTACAAGCCACGTTAGATGGAAGCTATAGGAACTTCACAATGACAAAAGTGTGCAACCATGTGCTTTCTCTACATTCTAATCTGATGCCCAATGTTACTAAACTGTGAAATGCTACAATGTGTTTCTGTGTGACCAGCATTAAATGTGAACGAGCTTTGAATTCACAAAATAGACTAAAAATCAAATTCAGGTGTTGCCTCAGATGTGAAAGCATTGATACGCTTATGAAAATTGTTCTGCTGGATGCCAAAGTCTCAGAGTATGACCCAAACAGAGCGGTGAAACTGTGGCATGCAGAAAAAAAAAAATTCCTCGGCTGCAACAGGCATACAAGCTAAGAGATATCAAAATTGCCAGAATTAACTGATCACACACGACACAAAACACACACTGCAGAATGCTGCCCTGTAGTACTGTATTAACTGAAGGAGGCAAAATTAATCCCCCACAATAGAGAACCTGGCATTATGCTGCTGAGCTTATCATGCACACGTGTTTGGGTATGTGTGTGTGTGTATGTGTGTGTCTGGTTGCTTGCCTTCCTGTTGACATTAGGGAGGGACAGAGTTACACAGACACACATCTGTGATGATGGTTAACTGTTAATCAAGTTCATTACATCTGTATGGAGATTGGTAGTTTGGGGATCATGTTCACAGTGACATTTGCCAGTGTCAAGAATGCCACAGCCACAGTCCAGAAATCACACTTCTGCTGCTGCTTGATGATGTCCTGCCTGTGTGTGCATGATTCAGTTAAAAAGGCAAACTTTATCCTACAAACAGTGCTGTGCATCAGGCTGCCTGGTATTTTTTTCTTGTGGTAATCTGATAGCCTTTTCCTTCCTGATGAGAGTTCTGGACCACCTGGATCATGACCTCTCCCCATTGCATTGCAGTCCCCTACAGTTGGAATAAACTCAGAAGATCACTATGCAGACATCCCTGCCATCCCATATGGTGCAAAGGCCAGGGAAACAACCGCACACACAAGTGAGTGTGACACACACACACACCACCATGCTGCCCTGCTGTACATGCTCAGTGTAAGGAGACAACATGGATCCTGCACAATGGGGCATCGGTCATGCTGCAGTGTAAGGAGACAACATGGATCCTGCACAATGGGGCATCAGCCATGCTGCAGTGTAAGGAGACAACATGGATCCTGCACAGTGGGGCATCAGTCATGCTGCAGTGTAAGTAGACAACATGGATCCTTCACAGTGGGGCATCAGTCATGCTGCAGTGTAAGGAGACAACATGGATCCTGCACAGTGGGGCATTAGTCATGCTGCAGTGTAAGGAGACAACATGGATCCTGCACAATGGGGCATCAGTCATGCTCAGTGTAAGAAGACAACATGGAACCTGCACAATGGGGCATCAGTCATGTTGCAGTGCTTGTTGTGGTGTCTGTGTCATGCATGTGTGAGGCTATGTGTGTATGACACACAGAAACACACACACACATACGCACACACACACCCCACCATGCTGCCCCGCTGTGCATGCTCAGTGTAAGGAGACAACATGGAACCTGCACAATGGGGCATCAGTCTTGCTGCAGTGTAAGGAGACAACATGGATCCTGCACAATGGGGCATCAGTCATGCTGCAGTGTAAGGAGACAACATGGATCGTGCACAGTGGGGCATCAGTCATGCTCAGTGTAAGGAGACAACATGGATCCTGCACAATGGGGCATCAGTCATGCTTCAGTGCTTGTTGTGGTGTCTGTGTCACGCATGTGTGAGGCTATGTGTGTGTGTGTGACTTTGTGAACATCAATTTGAAACATCAAATTCATTACAGAACAGCATCAAAAAAGTCAGATAAATATGCCGTACATGGAACTGGAGGACTGTTATCGTGTACCATGTTTTATCAGGATTTTCATTAACAGCTTCATGAAATCATCATCCTCATCCTCTGGGGCATCATGCTGTATTGATAGCATACATTTATCTGTCTCTCACCGTACCGCCCTAATTTCTGCTAGTGCGTGCAAGAAGTCAGTGTGTGCTTTCCAACCAGTCATTTGAGTCTGTCATAGCACAATAAATTAATTACTGCTGCCATGTTTGTTTAAGGCTTCAAATGTACAATGTGAACTGAGGTCAATCCACATGAAAGGCACATACAACTGTCACTATAAGGAACCATGACCCGGTTAGCTTATATCATGTTTTCATGAGGCTTTTCCCCAGTCGTCATCCTGTGTGCACTATGGCACATTATATCCACTGGTGTTAGCTGCTCTGTATTCCTATTTTTACAGTCTCTCTGTAAATGACAGTTGGAAAACTGAAAACACAGTCAGCAGGGGTGTGCTAGTAGCAGACAGCTGAGGAGATGAATCCACACCACTCTGACAAAGTTCTCTACACACAGTGACCCACCTCATCCTTTGAGTGTTCAAAAAAGGCCAGCAAAACCACACAGACTAGCTCTCTCACACACACACATGCATGCATACACACACGCATGCACGCACGCACACACAAACACACACCACTGCTTGTAACCCTGTTGTGCATGATTAATTTAAGGAGGCAAGATTAATCCTGCACATGAAGGGCATCCTGCAGCAGTGATACCATCTGTGCGTGCGTGTAAATATGTGTGTGTGTGTGTGTGTGTGTGTGTGTGTCTGTGTTATCATGTGTGCCATTGAAGCAACATTTCTTTATGGACATTTTCAAAGTAAGATTACAGAAACGAATTGTGTAGAGTGGACCGTAGTGTCATCTTCTCTCATCTCCTACCTCACTTGTGTGTTAGTACGAACCTCTTGCACCCAAGGTACTGATAGAGGCAAAGCTCTCTGGCAGACTATGCTGCAGATTATCTGATAGGACCATGCTGATCCACCCACAAAATTAAAGGCCATTTAAGAAAACAACTGGAAAGTCACATAAAAATGTCAGTAGAAAGGACTGGGGCCTGATTAACTTGTACCATGCTTTTATGAGACATTCATGAGTCACACCCAGTAGCATTATTAAGTGCCAGTTTTGTGGCACCTGTCATTTCTAAGTTGCACCTAACTCCTAATTACATCCTGCTAGCCTGCCCACCACTTGTCTGCTTGCCTGTCTACTGAAGTTACATTTTTTTGTTAACTCTTACATTAACAGCAGTAACATAATACTAACAGTATGCCAGCCTGCCTTGGTTTCCTTATTATAAATCAGTGTTTGCCCCACAAACAAAGTAACCCCGATGAGTTGTTTGCTCCACAAAATGTAAATAACAATACAGACAGCCTGCGCCAGGCAATCATGCAATGATGCATGGTGCATTCTGCAGTGATTGTCATTTTCAACTCCTGGTTGGTGTGACAATGGTATGGCATATACAATGTCCTTCCAGTATTATTGCTGTAAACTGATATGCCAGGACGGCTCAGAGTTCCAAGTCACACTGCATATTTGTGAAGAAGGCCAGGCCAGCAAGGCCACTTAGACCGCATTGCATTGAGATAACCAGTCTAATGATCGTGATTAAATTTTAGGAGGCAAAATTAATCCTGCCTGCAAACAGGGAATAATGATGCAATGTCAGTTGGTGAGTCTTTGCTAACCTTCCTGACATTTACACACAACAGGCATCCAAGTGCAAACACTCACAATGACTTACTTAATGGTGCTGTCTGTGCCTACTAGTGCTACTGACTGAGATGCATGTATTATATTGCGTAAACTGTCTGTAAAGTGTTAGTATCATGCTTTCCAGACTTCAATAAATGGTACATAGCTGTTGTACTAAGGAATACTAAGAGATGACAAAATGTACACAATAAAAATGCCAACACAATGTCACTGTTTCCTGTATTTATGTCTGTTTTTAATAACACATAACAAATATGATAATTTCCAAAAATGTACTCATCATCCAATGGCATTGAGTCATTTGTATGCCTCTGAAATTGTTTTTACTCATCTCAATTTAAAAATGAGGTGAACAATACTCACACCCAAAAATCTTGTCTGAAGCCCTGCTTGCAGGCTATCAAAGCTGGAGAATCTGGTACAGGTCCAGCAGATTAACAAACACAAAAAACTTAAAAGACATAACACGTACAAAGTTGAGTCTGTCAGATGATATTGAAGCATACCTGATAACTTTTGAAAGGGCTATCGGAGCCTGCCAATGGTAAATGCAGCAATGAACAAGTAGGCTGGTACCTCATCTGACAGACAAAGCCAACTCACCTACAGCACTATGGACACTGTGTAGTCAGAAAGCTATGATCTAGTGAAAAGAGAAATTCTTAAAGGATAAGACATCTCAGGAGAGACCTACAGGCAGAGATTCTGGTCCTTGAAGTACCACTCAGTTGACAATCCTCAAGAAGTCTTCACCCAACTGAGAAAACTGCTCATTAAATGGTTTCAACCCAAGGGCAAAACAGGCCCCCACATAATCAACATGTTTGCAATGGAACAATTCATCAACATCCTTTACACAAATGTGTAGATGTAGGTAAAAGAACACTAACCAGAAAATGGAGAAGTTGCTGTTTCTTTAGATGAGGGCTACCCGAAGGCCAGCCAGACACCACAGCAACAAAGTAACACCCATGGAATTGTAAGATCCTCTTTTTTCAGATTTAACTCCTGGTCGATAGGAACTCTGATGAGGGTAACAGATCTGCCCCTGAAGATTTTATTTGCGATAATTGAAATAAGCCGGGGCACATATTGCTAGAAACTGTGATAGAAATAAGGATGGTAACAGTGGTGCAAATTTGGTCTTATCAAATTGGGGCAAGTGCTTAACAGATGTCAAAGTGGAACATACAATGGCGAAGGGACTTCTAGATTTAGGAAATAGACAGACTCTGGAGCATGTTGACATTCTGGGAAAAGACTGTGCAATAGGACCAGGTACTGGAGTTATTTGCATCCACACAGACACTTGATATTATCCAGCCACCAAAGTGACCCTGAACATTAATGGTATGTCACACTATATGAAAGTTGGGGTAGTAGCAAAGCTATCTGTATCTGTGATTGTTGAAATTACTTTCAAGGATTTGTTACATTATTCACAGAGGGAGCAAAACCTGTAGTTTCACCAGCTGTGGTGACACGAGCACAGGCAAAGAAACTCTCTCATGGTGGGGACTCTTTTACATTTCGTGACATTGACAAAGATTTTTTTGAGCCCAGCTACAAGATTCAGAAGTCCAGGAAAGAAAGAAGATCCAAAAAAAAAAACAGTGGCAACATAAAAATGATAGACGTAAGGGGATGATATATGAAAATACTGAAATGAAACTATTAACTGATTGTGATTCTGTTTCTGAATGAACTAACAATGTTTCTCTCCAAGGTTATTTTAAGTAGCTGGGGGTTAAACAAAACAGGGTGTCCCCATATTTTAAAAATGTAATGGACTACTGTACATAGTTTGGGTTAATCCTCAGATGCAGGAACAGGTCGAATTTCTGGTCATACCAAAGAAGTAGAGAACTCAGTTGTTACAGAAAGCACATGATAGTAGTATGCCTGGTCAGTGGGAGAGGGACCACACACTTGCCAGACTGTAGTACAGATGTTGCTGGTCTGGGATTCATAAGTATATTTGTACCTATTGCAGTTCTTGTGCTGAATGTCAGGAAACAGCTGTAATAACTGAAAAAGACAAGGTGTCCTTGGTGCCCCTACCCTTGATAGATGTGCCTTTTGGAAAAAATTACAGTGAATGTGGTTAGCCCATTAGACAAAGGTAAAAAAAAGGTAATCAATTATTTTTTTAGTACAGTACAGTATGTGATTATGCTACTCAATACACAAAGGCAATTACAATGTGTATTGTCACAGCTCCAAAAGTGGTAGCAGTGTTTGCCAGAAGTTTCGTCAGGGTGGTCAAACGTAAAAAGATTATTACTGACTAGGGTAATAATTTTGGTGCTGTATTACTATAGGTGTACCAGCTACTATGTATCACTGCCATAGAAACCTCATCTTATCACCCTCAAACAGATGGACTTGTTGAGTATTTTAATCAAACCCTAAATCACATATTAAGAAAATTGTGAAAGGTGACGGGAAAGACTGGGGCCAATATTTACCTTCCTGCTTTTTGCTTACAGAGAAGAGCCACAAGCATCAACAGGTTTTTCTCCCTTTGAAATGCTGTATGATAGATAACCTAGAGGGTCATTAGATGTAATGAAAGAAATGTGTGGAGATAACCCCACTCAGAAAGAATCAATTACATTTTATTTGTTTGCACTGAGAAAAAACATTGCCAGATATGTTAAATTTGCCAAAGTAACCATGAAGAGGCCCAAAACGAGCAGAAACTGTATCATGACCATGGGGTAAAAGAAAAAGTTTTGAGCCAGGTGAAAAAGTCTTGTTACTTTTACCAACTACAGAAAACAAACTGTTCATGAAGTGGCAAGGGCTTTATGGAGTGAAACATATAAACATAGAAACATAGAAGTTGACGGCAGATAAGGACCGCAAGGCCCATCCAGTCTGCCCATTTCTTTTTCTACCTTATAAATGTGCCATCGGCCTTTGCTCTGTCAGTGACCTATCTATTCATAGTCATTTGTATTGCTCCCTTATGCCTATCCCATGCCTGTTTGAAGCCCTGCACTGTATTCATAGCCACCACTTCTTGTGGTAAGCCATTCCATGCATCTACCACCTTTCTGTGAAAAGAATTTCTTCACATTCCCCTTAATTGGCCTCTCCTCTAATCTCATGCTGTGTCCTCTTGTCCTGCTATTTTTCTTATATTTAAACATGTTAGACTCTTTTCACCTTGTTTATGCCCTCTAAGGTGTTTAAATGTCTCGATCATATCACCTCTCTCCCTCCTTTGCTCAAGGGTATACATATTGAGCTCTGCTAATCTGTCCTCATATGTCTTCTGATGCAGTCCCTGCACCATTTTGCTGCCCTTCTCTGACTGCCTCAATTTGGTTAATGTCCTTGTGAAGGTGTGGTCTCCAATACTGCACGAGTACTCAGATGGGGCCTAACCAATGTCTTGTACAGAGGGATTATTACCTCCTCTTACGACTTGTGATACCCCTACTACACCCTAACACCCCTAGCCTTACTCTACTGCTTTAGAGGTCTGCTTGGATGATTTTAGGTCATCAGTGATGATGATGCCCAAGTCTCTTTCTTCCTTTGTGACTGCTAGCAACTCCTCCCAGCCTATAAGTGGCTTCAGGGTTTCTCTTCCCTATGTGCATGATTTTGCACTTCTTTGCATTAAATCCCAGTTGCCACTTTTCTGACCATTTTGCTAGTTTATCCAGATCTCTTCTCATTCTGCCCACCCCATCTGGATCATCTACTCTGTTGCAGATCTTGTGTCATCTGCAAACAGACAAGCCTTACCTCTAGTCCATCTGCGGGTCACTAATGAAGATGTTGAATAGGACTGGCCCCAGAACTGATCCCTGAGGTACCCCACTTGTGACTTGCATCTCTTCTGACTGTATACCATTTACCACCACTCTCTGTTTTCTGCCAGTCAACCAGTTTGCCACCCAGTTGACCAACTTCTGACCCACCCCAAGCTACCCAGCTTATTTATCAATCTTCTATGTGGAACAGTGTCGAAAGCTTTGCTGAAGTCAAGGTAGGTGACATCAACTGCTCCCTCTTGGTCCACCACTCTGGTTACCCAGTCAAAGAAATCTATGAGATTAGTTTGACAGGACCTTCCTTTGTAAACCCATGCTGTCTTGGATCCTGTGCCCCTATGGATTCCAGGTGTTGCACTATCCTTTCCTTAAGGAGTGCCTCCATAATCTTGCCCACTACTGAGGTAAGACTGACTGGTCTGTAGTTCCCGCCTCCTCCCTGCTACCACTCTTGTGGAGCGGGATCACATGAGCCCTTCTCCAGTCTTCTGGGACCTCTCCTGTGCTCAGAGACTCACTAAACAATTCTGCTAATGGCTCTGCTAGTTCCTCCTTTAGCTCCCTAGTACCCTGGGATGTATGCCATCAGGTCCCATTGCCTTATCCACCCTGAGCTTAGCAAGCTCTTGTAGGACCCTTTCTTTATGAAGGGAGTAGCTCACCTCCCTCCCCCTGTGTCCATGATGCTGAGCTGTGGGCCCTGCCCTACCTTCTCTTCAGTAAATACTGAGCAAAAGTATCTATTTAGGATAGATGCCTTTACAGGGTCCTCCTCCTCACATGCTCCTTTTCTCCATTAAGCTTCCAATACCCTCTGGACTTTCTCCTTTCACTAATGTATCTATAGAAAGTCTTGTCACCTTCTTTTACTGTTCATGCTAGTGTTTCCTCAGTTTGGGACTTTGCCTGCCTTACTGCCTTCCCTGCTTCCCTTAGGGCAGTTTGGTATGCCTCCCTATCTTCATCCCGCTGTGTTCCCTTATATTTCCTGAAGGCCAGCCTTTTGGCTCTGACCTTTTCTGCTACTGTATTTGAGAACCAAAGTGGTTTCCTTCTTCTTTTGCACTTCCTTTTCTGTCTAACACAATGGGATGTTGCTTCAAGCATTGTATCCTTAATGCTTGCCCACTTTGCCTGTACCCCCTCACCTGTGTTTCTTTTTGCCAGGGCTAGCTTAACTCTGTTGGCCATCTTATCAAAGTCAGCTCCTCTGAAGTCCCATATTTTTGCCTTGGAATGGGATGATTTAGATGTAGTAGCCAAATTGAACCATACCATGTGATGGTCACTGGCCCCAGGTGACCTTCTACCTGAGATCTGTGATCCCTTCTTTGTTAGTCAGTACTAGATCTAGGATAGCCCTGTCTCTTGTGGGTTGCTGTACCAGTTGTTTGAGGCCCTCCCCTGCAGGGAATCCACTATGAGTCTAGTTCTGGCAGATGTTCCTGCTGGTAATGACCAATCTGTATCTGGCATGTTGAAGTCTCCCATTATCAGAACATCCCCTTTAGCTGTCATGTTTTGTATATCTTCTAACAGTAATGTGTCTATGTCCTTCCTCTGGTCTGGGGCCTGTAGACAACCCCAGTTCTTATGGCTGTCCCATTTCCTGTTTCAGGGTGACCCCACAGTTCTTCTGGCTCCTTATGTGTATTCTGAATTTCTGTAGCTTTGATATTTTCATTAACATACAGGGCCACTCCTCCCCTTTTTGCACCTCGGTCTCTTCTGAACAATACATAGCCAGGTACTGAAGTCTCCTATGGAGTTATTGGTAAACTATATGTCTCACTAATTGCTACTATGTCCAGTTTAGCCTCTGACATTATTGCCTGCAGGTCTGGGATCTTATTTCCCAGGCTGTGAGCATTTGTGTACATGATTTTCCATTGGCCAGATTTTGGTGTGTTAGTTGTTGGGTGAAGTTTGGCATTACCCCTGTGCATCGTATGGGGAGACAAACCTTTTTTCTTACCTGGTGATGCAAATGAACGGCAAACACGCTGAATTCCTGTTTGACCACTAGCTGATTGTTTGACCTGTTTGACCACTAGCTAGTGATTAGATATACTGACACAGTTAACTATGAGAATGAGATACTTGATAGGAAAAACTCTACTAAGATATACCATGCTACCCTCCTAATGAAATGGGTTGAAAAAAACACCAAAGGTTGTTTTGTAAGTTTTATCAAAAACTGTTAAAGAAGATATTGATATATTGTATGACTGAATGGAGCAATCTGTAATGGCTGACACTGTAAAGGGGAATGTTTCCTTAGCCACAGAATACACCAAACAAATCTGTAAATTGATAAAGACATGTAGAAGTACTTTTACCACAGTGCCAGGTTGAGTAAAATAGGTCGAGCACGTAATAGTTACAGAGAATGCTCCCCCTATCAGACAAAACACATACAGAATACCAGAGTGTTTAAGAGCAGATGTGGTTAAGGAAAGTCAAAAAATGAAGGAGCTGGGTGTCATAGAAGAATCAGAAAGCGCTTGGTCATAACCAAGGGTGATTGTAAATGAAAAAGAAGGGGGTGTAAGAATCTGCCTCGATTTTAGGAAGCTTTATCAAGTGTGCATATTTGACAGCTCTCATGCCCAGGATAGGAGATTTGGAGGGAAGATTAGGGAGTGACAAACACATCAATACACTCAATCTCAGAAAGAGTTACTGGCAAATTCCACTAGCTAAAGTATCCAGAGACAAAACTATGTTTTCCACTCCATTTGGATTCTATCAGTTCACCACTGTGCAGTTTGGTTTACATGGTACACCCACTATATTCCAGCAGTACATTGATGTAATTTTTGCCCCTCCTACTGGTTATTGTGTTGCTTGCTTGGATATTGTTATGGTGTACAGTCTGACTGGATAAGTCACCTGAAACACCTTCAAGCAGTAGTCTATTCTATTAAACATGCTGGTCTGACTATTAATCCTACCACATTTGCATTAGGCATGCAGGAAACCAGATATTTTGATTATATTTTGGGAAATGGAAAAGGAAAGCCAGACATGTCCAAGATAGAAGCTATAGAAAAAAGCCCTGTCCCTAAAACAAAGAAACATGTCAGGTCATGTTTATGTCTGGCTGGTTACTTTAGGAATGTGGCTCTCCACATTGGTCAATTATTTATTCCCCTCACTGAACTCATGAAAAAAAGGTTCCCGAATAATGAGAAATGGTCCCCAGAGTGTGAAAAGTGTTTTGGGTCATCAAGGCTCTGTTATGTTCAGTGTCTGTTTTAGAGAGTCCAGACTTTGAGAAGCAACTTATGTTACAAACAGATGCATCAGAGGTAGGCCAAGGTGCTGTCCTGAGTCAGAATATAACATCCAATTCTGTATATCAGTAGGAAGTTGCATGACAGGGAGATTCAGTACTTCACTATTGAAAAAGAATGCCTTACTGCAAAATGGATAATGGAGTCCCTAAAGTTTTATTTGCTAGGAAATTAATTTGTGCTTATAACTAATCACAATACTTGTTGTTGGCTTAATCAAATGAAGGATAAAAGTCACAGAATTTCAAGGTGGTACCTGGCACTACACCCATTTAATTTCAAAGGGATACACAAATCCAGAAAACAGAATGATAATGCTAATTTTCTGCTAATATATGGTTTAGTAATTGAGAATTCAGAAAGTTGGTAAAAAAACAAATGTGAGTGTTAACTAAAATGCTTGCTGTAATAGGAGTCATGAAAAAAGGGGTACTGCATATACAAATAACTTTGAATATTACAAGGTGATGTTTAGAGAAATAAAAAGGTTTTAGTAACTTGTTTTAAAAAGAAAAAAAAAAGGTTCCATCTTAAGGGGTAAGACCCTGTGCCATTTGTTATGCAGACAGAGTTAAAAGCAAGGATCTATTCTATCCTCTCCTATTCTGTCACTTGTCTATCTCTTATCTGTCTGATTGTGCAATCAAATTGGAACCTCAGAACTGGCCATACTGATGGTCCCACAATATTCTGCTGTTATCTCCCTTCCTTTAGTTGCTGTTTCTACTCTTTATTTCTTCCTTTGCCTATCTGCTATCAATACCTATATGTGAATCTTTTTGTGTAATTGGATTCATTTGATTTACAAATTTATATAGTTGTATTGTTGTAATGATTGCAGAAAGTTATTTGGAACACAGGGGTTAGCCTTGAGATGCTGTTTGACCTCCACAAGCTGCTCTGCAGAGTTGTCAGCAGGACATCAACCCTGGAACACAATATCTTATTTGTTGGCATCTATTGAGAGGACTGATGTGCCCTATTGGCTGGTCAAAGGAAGGTCATTGAAAAAAATAGTCCTGCTGTATTTTGTGAAAAACAGGAATTGCAATTTACAAGCTTAGGATGCAGAAATCAACTGCCAGGGGAAGACATCTTACAAAAAGGAAAGCAATGTTTTGTTGAGAGAAAGAAAGGCTGATATTTGAAATAGAAAAAAAAGCTCTCTGATGAAGGACTTTTATTCACCTTTTTAAAGAGCTATCTAGAACAATTTTACATTTTATTATTGTTACTGATAGTAATAAAATGCTACTTGCAAATTTATGACTTCTCCTGGTTTGCCTATGCTTCCTGACCTATCCCTCAACTACACTTTTTTTAATTTCCCTCTCTCCCTTTTTTCTATTTTTTCTTGTTTCCAATTTTCTCTTTATATTACCTTAGAGTCAGCACAACTTATTCCAAGAAGTAGCAATGTGCCTTCTGCAGGAATGTCATCTTGCTGCTTTCCATGTCCATGGAACGACAACGCTGTTTAATTTAACCTTGGAGTCTTTCAATGCTGCTTGGTTTGAGCTGAGAAGCTAAAGCCATTTAGTGGAACTGAGTTTGAGATGAGATGGCCAAGTAGCTCAGATTCAGAGCAGAACCAAACTGCCAATTCTCTGAGAGCTCTACAACTTATATATGTCAACAATTTCAGATTAATTATATTTCTGGCAGAAGGGGGTGGGGTTCAAGATTTAGAAACATAGAAACATAGACTATGATGGCAGATAAGGACCGCTAGGCCCATCTAGTCTGCCCATTTCCCTACCTACAGGATAGGCCGCAGACCTATCATCAACAACTGAACCCTGTATTATTTTGCACCTTGTTTTTCCCACAGCTGATGAAATTGAAGTATCCATTATAATGAAGGAGTGGAATAATAATAGCCAAACAACTTGCCCATGGTCATGCAATTATACTGGGCAGGCACCAAAACAACAGTGGAAAGTTATAGATCTCATTACTGTTAAACAATTCCAGTTACATAATATTAATCTATGCCATACAGTGATGTGAGGTAAGGGTCCGTATTGGGGATTTATACAATCTAATTAATCTAACACTTTGAGCCTGACTAAACATGGCATTGTTAGGGTTTGTTACTCTCTTGTGTTGTAAAATGTTCTACAGAGCATACATATATTGATGTGAGGTAAAGGTCCATATTGTGGATTTGTACAGTCTAATTAATGTACTCTAACTCTTTGAGAGTGACTAAACATGACATTGTTAGGGTTTATTACTCTTCTGTGTTGCAGAATGTTCTACAGAGCAAACATATATTGATGTAGGGTAAGCATCCATACTGTGGATTTCTGCTATCTACAGTAAGTACTGTATTTTAACACTTCGAGCATGACTAAACATGACGCTGTCAGGGTCTGTTACTTTCTTGTACTGTAGAACCTTTTGTGTAAGCAATAAGACTCAAGGGGGTGTGCATTAGACATTTCTAATACATTGCCAGGGTCATAGTGAAGCATGAGGCCACAGACTGAGTGCCTCTGGCCCCTGGCCATGCATTAGAAATGCCTAACACACACCCCTGGAGTGTCTTATTGTACTTATAAAATGGGGCCCTATATTTTACATGCATGTTAAAACAAAATGTGTATGTTTAAACAGTAAAACATCAATATCTGTTATGCATTAATCTGAAGCTTTTTTTATTTTGAGCTCAAGACCTTTGACCTCCCACATACCTCTGAATGCCAGTCTGTGGTTGCTATGGCAATCCTCACACAGTGACGTGTTATGGGCCCAGCTACAATATACTGTGTTTAAATGCTTCTATCGTTTTCCTTTTTTTTTTTTGTTATATTATTGAGTTGTGCAACTTTCTGAGCAGTTCAGTGAGTGGACAAGAAGAAAGCTGCAAGTTCTTCATTTCAGGGGCCACCTGTTAGCTTCCTAGAAAAGAAAGTAATGTGAGTAGTGTAAAACAGCATCTCAGGATGCAGCCCTCCTGCAAAAAGAGTGGTTGGCGACATTGGCATTTGGCGCCATAGTGACTCACCGCCCTAATACAGGGCACAATTTGAGGGTGGAAACAGGATCACTGCAGTGCATCAGGGTGCCGGCATTAGGGTGCCTAGTCACTATGAGCCAAACCCTGAGCACTGCCCCTCCCCAAGGTCTTCACCCCGGGTTTGTATGTATAGTTGAGGGTGGTGGGCCGCTCCCTGCAAAATGATTTGTCAGCAACATCAGCGTTTGGCACATAGTGACTTGGCGTCCTAATACGGATGCAAGTTGACTGTGGAACTGTCAGGGACACGTTAGGTGAAGGAGGATCCAGATCAGCAACAGTTGAGTGAGCAGCTGTCTTGGTGAAGGGAGGTTGGCACAGGACCGATCAGTTCATTTAACAAGCAAAGCAGCATCTGAGTACAATGGGGAGAGGGAATTGGGAGGTTGTGAGCAACCAAGATATTGCAAATGTAAAACAAAATCAGGCAACAGGAGACTGTATGAGAAAGTGAGAGAAAACAGTACTCCCACTACTATTACCTTCTTTCAGTTTGTACTGTTCATTTGTTGAAGGCATGTGGGGACCACTGAGCGAAATGGGACTGGGAGGGGGGTGGAGATGTCAGTGAGCTGGAGCAGTGATGCACCAGATGTCAGTTTCTGTATGCCGCTAAGGAAAATGACCACAAGCTGCTAATCTGCAACATGTTCTTCACTGTTTTTGCAGTCATGTGTGCTTCATTTATTGAATGGCCGCACCTCCAGCTCCCTCTTGCCTGCAAGGTGCATGTTTGAGTCAGCAGCCATATTACCCCTTCCCACACCAGCATATGTGAGCTCTGGGTGAATTAAAAAAAATGTAAGTAACTACAATCATTTTTTTTGTGCCTGTGAGAGCAACTCTGAACTTTGTGACATTGTACAGCAGAATGATACGTTGCTCAGTCTGTGGGAGCGGTCTGGGACATGGGCTAAGCAGCGGACAAAAAAAATGGCAGTGGTTCAAAAATGAACATTCTATTTGGCTGCTTAATACCTACTTTTTAAATGCAGCTGTGGTTACCTGAACCTGTTGCTTTCCATGCATTAGGCACGTCTGATGCATGGCTAGCAAACAATCAAAATTCGAGATTTACCATACCCATTTTATAAGTATTTTAATAGGGCCTCTGAGTGGTGTCTCTTATGGTATAACAAATGAGTGTGAGGTTTGTGCAAGAGGACCATGAAGTGAATCTGAGCATGTCTGTCTACCCAAACCTCACAAGAGGTGCCATTTAAACCATAAGAGACACCCCTTGGAGGTGCTATTAACTTATTATAAATCTGTCAAGTTTAGCTTGCATTATTTATAATAGGTTTAGAGTCTTTTTAAAAAGGTACTTATGCCATCCTCATCATGGTGCAGTAGTGGCGCATTGTCCCCTAACACTCCTACACATGACTACACAGTATATAGGATAAGATGTACAGTGGCTTTGTGCACTGATTGGCTGAAATCACGTTAGTGATTTAGAGTGCAGCATAAGTTCTTTGACAATTGTTTCCAACAAACCAGTTATGCACAGGTCTGAGGCCCATGCTAAGAAAGAATTACTGTATCTAACAAGCAATACATTTCACAAGCCTGGATCTCATCATAAAACAGGAGCACTGCGTCAAACAAGCCATGTACTGTATACACAGTTCTGGGGCCATGCAGAAAACAGGGCTACTGAATCTAACTAGTCATGTATGCACAGGCTGGTGGCCCATCATTAAACAGGATTACTGTATCTAACAAGCCTTGGATACACAGGTCTAGGGCCCATCATTAAACAGGACTACTGTATCTAGCAAGACATGTATACACAGGTCTAGGGCCCATCATTAAACAGGACTACTGTATCTAGCAAGACATGTATACACAGGTCTAGGGCCCATCATTAAACAGGACTACTGTATCTAGCAAGACATGTATACACAGGTCTAGGGCCCATCATTAAACAGGACTACTGTATCTAGCAAGACATGTATACACAGGTCTATGGCCCATCACAGAACAGGACTACTGTATCTAACAAGCCATGAACGCACAGTCTGGGCCCCTCATAATACAGGCCTACTGTGTCTAACAAACTATTTATGTACAATCTGTGGCCCATCATAAAACAGGACTACTGTATCTAATAAGCTATGTTTGCACAGGTTTGGGGTAGTGGTGGTTGAAGTTTGAAAACTTCACTACATGGAAAAATTCACGAATGTTGCAGAATTTTTGAAGTTCTCTTTTAAGGTGAATTTCTACTTTGTCATAATAGAGAACTTTTCGAATAGTGAAAATACAAACTTCACCTGTGAATTGTGGCTCTGAGGGGACGTTTGCAAGGATTCATAGGATTAGAGGTCACATGGTGCTGAAATGAGCTGTATTGCCATGTGTAGACTGAACACAGTGCCGTATGAGGAAGAGAGAGCTGGTCTTAACTGTGCTCTGCCTCTTAGTGCCTAAAGAGCTTTGCAAAGGATTTAAAACACTCATGTGCAGCCCCTAAGTGCTCCCTGGCTGGACTGGATTCCCTCTTCCAGTCTTTCTGTCAATTTACTCTTAACTGTCCAGCCCACACCTACCACTGCACTCTTAACACATCCCTCACCCTCCCCTCTCTGGAGGATCACCCACTGTCCCACTGAGCCTCCTTCACTTCCAAACTTGGACTGTCCTCTTTACCTCCCTATCTTGACTAACTACTCACTCCCTCCATGCCTTCCTACTACTCACTCTGTACATTTGGGTATCACTGTCTCAAGTTTCCTTCTTGTAAAACTCTTGCTGAACAATAAGCCTTCTCTTTCCACTTTCCTACACTCTGATATTCTCTCGCCTTAAACATTTGTCCTGCATCTTCAAAACCCTCCCTTCCTCCCTTCTCTCTCTCTTCTCTGCCCCCACACCTCTCCCTCCTGCCACTGTTGCTAATGTTCCCTGTATCATTATCATGCCCCCATCCCATCCACTATTATCTATTTAAAGGCATCTTCTGACTGTCCCCCTTTTTTTCCTTGGGCACTAATATGCTACCATTGTTCATTTCACTTACTGTATATACAGTACCTGCCTTTAGTAGTGGTGCCCACGAACCAAACTACTGCCACTGCTTTTTCCACTAATTGTATGTAGTGTAAACCCTGCCTAAGGCCATAAATGCCCCCCTCTTCATTCTCCCCAGTACTCTACACCCTCTTGAGCAGGTATCATCCTACAAATACCTGGGCATCACCTTTGACTCAGCTCTCACCTTCCACACCCACATCAATACCCTGTCCTCAGTTATAAACTCTCAGATAGGCCTTCTTTATTGACATAGAGATTGCCTCCCCCAAGCTGACCTCTGGCTGGCCATCACCTCCTCTGTCCTGTCATTATGGACTACGGACTACCCATCTACGCCACGGCAGACAATACTGCCCTCACTAAAATCCAGACCTCAATTAATAAGGCCTGTAGGCTCCTGACCAGCACATCAAGCTGCACACACACACTTGCCTGCTCTACTCCACCTCCAACCTGCTCACCTTTGAGGAACACCTACGCTACCAAACCTGCTTACTTGCCAAAAAATCATTTCTAGGGCTCTCCTCCTAGGGGGGTCACCATGTCCCTGCAGCTTGCATCTCCATCTGTTGCCACCCATAGCTTAGTTAAGGCCACATTTCAGGTGCCAAGAACCAAGACCTCCTTAGCCCAAAGGTCCTTCCACTACTGAGCCCCCACATGGTTCAACTCCCTCCCACCCTATGTCAGAGATAATACCAAAATTGGTCCCTTCAAAGTCGCTCTCCGGAACCACCTCTTTGACACTCACAGCTGTAATTGCAACTAATTATTACAATGATGGCTCCCTCCTGTCTGACCCACAGACCTGACAACATCCTCTGGACTACTATTCCCCCCTTCCCATCCCACTCCCCTTCTAAACTCTTCACTCCTAGGTATTTCTCTCTGGTACATCCATGGCTGTACCTGCATATAATTGTATTTTACTTGATTGTAACATCTTTGTAAGCAACCTGTTCTGTAATCTGCCTTTGTAAATGTGTTATCAATGTTTTTTTGTACTGCACCTGTAATGTTATCACTGTTGTACCTCACACTGTAACCATGTCTACCCTCCCTGTGATGAGGTGCCTTTGTAAATGAGTCCATGACGCAAAGGTTGTAAATCCGACTTTCTAAATAAATAATTTCTGGTACTGTTTATTTGTATATACCTTTATGCACACTGTAATTTACCCAATTTCCAAACTGCTGTCAATGTTTATGTGCTTATATTGTGCATATCTTCCTATCCGTTGCAATCATTTTATTGTATTCAACCTCTCACTCCTTGACTATCTGTATTTACAAATGTATAAATGTTTATATCTGTTTTAGAATTGTTCTTAAATTAATCCCTCTCCCCTTCCACCAGGAATGACAGTTGGTTGGCAATTTCATTGTCGACCAACATTACAGCAACTCCTTTATGTTGACTGCATTTGCAGTTGGCATAAAGGAGTCACATCAAACTTCAATTTCTTTGGGGGCTTTGCCCCCCCAACCCTGCATGCAGGGGGCTCTAACCACACCCCAGCTACTTAAATAATCAACTCCAAGTCTGAGTTGCTTTGGGGAGAAAGTGCAGTACCCCCAGAAAGCAGTGCCAGGGTCCTGCGGCAACATTATAGTGAGCTGGTGCTGTTGTCGCTGTAGTGTCAGTCACTGTAAAGTTGTCAAGGAAGCATTGATATACCCCCCAGGGCACATCTGGAAAGGAGCTATAGTGCTCAGTATATTTTTCCTGGTGAAACTCTTAATAAAAAAATAAATATTTGTTTCCAGCAAATCGCTCTATTGAGTGTCTACTGTGCCTCTAGATCACCAATTATTTATTGTGATTTAGTTAGTTTAAATTTGTAGTTTTGTTTTCTATATTCTGTGTAGGAAGGCAGTCCTGTAGGGGGAGGGGAGATTAGCTGCAGCAATTTACACAGGAAGAAACTCTGGTCAGAGCCAACATGGATGCTTTGCTGAATTAAAGGGACTCTGTCCACTTTTGCCTGACATTTGTCCATCCCCTTAAAAAAGTGGACTGCAGCCCTCTACATAGCCAGTTACTGTATGTTTTTCATTTCATTTTATTTCAATAGTTCGGAAAACACCTTTGAGCATATGCTCTTTTACAAAGGTTCCATGTCTGTACAACAACTTACAATCAAGGTAAAGAAACAGACAGAAAATACAACAAATGCTATGCAATTAGTACAAAGACAAATTGCATGACTCCTATAAATATTTTAACAATGCCTGGTGATTACAGTATCAAATTAAGTAATGGTGAAAATACATTCTGTGAGTAGAAGAAAAAAACCAAAAACAGCCAGTTACTGACGTCCATCAGGAGATGATCATTAAGAGAGCACAATGCAGAAAAAGGGGTAGCAGCCTGGAGGTCAGGCTTAGTCAAAGGTCCTAGAAGGGGGAATGAGGTCATGACCATGCTAGTGGAGAGAAGGGCATGGGTCAAGGGAGCTGGTGCCGGGGGGGGAAGGATGAATGCTTGATACGAGTGGGACCACGAGATAAGGGGAGTGGAAAGGTGCAAGGGAGATGCAAGTGCAGCATGGGAGGCACTAGTCAACAGGAACAACAGTGAAAGAGCAAAGAATGAGTTTGGAGGAGAATCAAAATTTCAGCTCAGCGAACTGAAAGCATAGTATGTGTTCTGAAAGGATGCAACAACATTTAATTATTTTAAAGATTTTAATCAGAATGAGTAATAGGAGGGGTTGCAACACTTGGAGAAGAATTTCTGGGGTCCCGCAGGTACATTACAATGGCAACATCGAATTGATGCTGTAATGTACTTTGCTGTCGAAATGTTGAACCAACATTGGCATAGAGTAGACAAAGAGGTGAACTTACAAAAGTGACTCTTTTTAAGAACAGAGCAATGCATCATGGTTAAATATGTGTTTGAAAGTGAAGCCGTGGCAATGTGCATTAGCATTGACTCTGATGTGCTTTACCGGTGTCATAGCCTCACTTTCAAACACAGATTTAACTCTGCTACAGTGCTCAGTTCTTACAGGAGCCACTTTAGTAAGTACAACTTGGGCAGACTGATATAAAAGCAGTGCAGTTTTGGGGGAGGTGTGCTGGGGCAGGAATGCAACTTGAACAACACTACTTGGAAAAAAATATGAAACCGGGATCTCTCACTACTTTTTTCTTTCCAGCCACAATTGCAAAAGTGAACCAGAAGTGAAGGGCAACAAGAAAATATTGCGCCTGCAGAGGGGCGGAGCTGTTGGGAAACAATATAGATACATACATAGATACATAGATACATAGACAGTGTCGGCAGATAAGGGCCTATGGCCCACCCAGTCTGCCCATTTGAGCTTGTAAGTTCAGTTTGTTTTCCTAGAAGTCTGTTGCCCCTTACCCCTGACCTCCAGAATTCCTTTATGTCTATCCCATGCATTCTTAAATCCTGTGATTGTTTCAGCCCCCACCACTTCCTCTGGCAGGGTGTTCCACTTGTCCACCACCTGTTCTGTGAAGAAATTCTTTCTCATGTTTCCTCTGAATCGTCCTCCCTCCAACTTCATCCCATGCCTCTAGTCCTGGAACATCTTTTCACTTAAAAATAGTGTTTTCCTGCACCCTGTTCCTCCCTGTAAGATACTTGTATGTCTCCATCATAGCCCTCTCCTCCTCTCTCTCCAGGGAGTACATATTCAGTTCCTTCAACCTGTCTTCATAGGACTTGTGATGCAATCCATGCACCATCTTTGTTTGCCCCTCTGAACCTTCTCTACCCTGTCTATGTCCTTACATAGGTATGGTCTCCAGAACTGTACACTGTACTCCAGGTGGGGCCTCATTAGTGTGTCTTGTATAGCGGAATTATGACCTCCTTTTCCTGCTGGTGATGCCCTGCCTAAACATCCCAGCATCCTATTTGCTTTACCTGTTGCCTTGTCACACTGTTTCTCACCTTGAGGTCATCAGAGATGACAACCCCAAGATCCCTTTCCTGCTTGGTGCATGCTATATCCTCACCCCCAACTGATATATTGTGCCAGGGTTTTGTGCCCCTATATGCATTATCTTGCACTTCTTTGCATTGAATTTCAACTGCCAAACCCCTGACCATTCTTCAAGTTTCTGCAGGTCCTTCTCATTCTGTCTACACCTCTGGTGTGTCTACTCTGTTATAGAGCTTTGTGTCATCAGCTAACAGTGAAATTCTTCCTTCTAGGTCCTACGAATGTCACTGATGAAGATGTTAATAGGACCAGTCCCAGCACTGATCCCTGTGGCACCCCACTGGTCACTCTTCCTCTGTGGAGTGACAGCCATTTACCACCACCTCTGTGCCCTGCCACCCAGCCAGTTACCACTACCCACCACACTACTGTCCTGCCCACACCCATATTCCTCAGTTTGTGTGTATTAGTCTTCTATGTGGCACAGTGTCAAAGGCCTTGCTGAAGTCCAGATAGGCCATGTCCACTGCCCTCCCCATCCACCTCCTAGTCACCCAGTCAAAAATTCAACAAGGTTGGTCTGACATGACCTCCTCCTGGTGAAACCATGCTGACTTGGGTCCTGTAGTCCATTGACAACCAGATGTTCCACCAATCTCTCCTTCAGTAGTGCTTCCATGATCTTCCCCACTACCGAGGTGAGGCTGACTGGTCTGTAGTTCCCTGCTTCCTCTTTGTTCCCACTTTTGTATAAGGGGACTACGTCTGCTGTCCTCCAGTCTTTGGGTACCTCCCCTGTTTCCAGTGATCGGCTAAACAGGATAGCCAGAGGTTCAGCCACCACCTCTCTTAGTTCTTTAAGGACCCTGGGGTGCACCCCATCTGGCCCCATTGCTTTATCAACTTTATTACTTCCAGTTCCTTCAGGACCCTTTCTCGTAAAGGGACTGTGTGTCCATTTCTGCACCATTCTCACCCTTGTACTCCCTTCAGACCTATTATCCTCCTCTTCCTCAGTAAAGACTGAGCAGAAATACTTGTTCAAAATGTCAGCTTTACTGTTGTCATCCTCCACGGGCCGCCATCCTCCCTTCAGTCTCACTATCCTCCCTTTGTCTTTCTTTTTTCACTTATGTACCTGTAAAGGTTTTGTCCTCTATCCACTGATTTTGCAATGTGTTCTTCTGTCTGAGCTTTGCTTCCCTTACCGACCTCCTGCCTCCTTTGCTTCTCCTGGTACTTCTCCCTATCCCCTTCTGCCTGTGTCTTTTGTATTGCCTGAATGCAATCCTTTTGGCTTTCTTTGCTACCTCTTTGGAAAACCATAATGGTCTCCTCTTCCTTTTCCTCTTGCTAACCTGCTTAATGCATAATTCTGTTGTTCTTGTAATCCCCATTTTAAATACTGCCCACTGTTCCTCAACCCCTGATTCCTGTCCCATTCCCCTTGATGCCTCTTTCAAGTATCTCCCCATTTTCCCAAAGTCTGCCCCCTAAAATCCAGGATACGTGTTTTTGTGTGGTTTGGTTCTGCTCTTTCTGTGATTTCAAACCACAATGACTGGTGGTCACTGTTTCCCAGGTGCTCCCCCACTGTTACCCCCATCACACTGTCCCTGTTTGTGAGCACAAGGTCCAGTATTGCCTTCTGCCGAGTTGGTTCCATGACCAGTTGCTTGAGGAAGGCACCCTGAAGGGAGTCCAGCATAAATCTGCTCCTAGTTGATGCTGCTGCTGGGATGCTCCAGTCCACGTCTGGTATATTGAAGTCTCCAACCAGTACTACCTCACCCTTGTCTGCCATCCTTGGATGGCTAGCATCAGCTCCTATCTGTTTCTTCCTCCTGGGCTGGTGTTCTATAGACCACACCTGTGCGGATGGCTGTCCCCATTTTCCTTTCCTGTTTAACCCACCGTATCTCTCTCCCCATTTTGTTCCTCCTGGATTTCTGTGGCCCTTATGTCATTTTTCACATACAGTGCCACTCCTCCTCCCTTCCTGCCTGCTCTGTCTCTTCTGAATATGTTGTAGCCAGGTATGGTCATCTCCCAGTCGTGGTTATCATTACACCAGGTTTCAGTGATGGCTACATTGTCCAGGTCTGACTGTACCATGACAGCCTCCAGATCTTCAGAACAAAGGAGCTGCACTGACTGCATGTGCTTAAATTCCACTGTGAAAAGACACAGTGGAGCTATCTGATAACATGCTTCCACAGTCCCTTCTGTCTTCTATGTAATAGTACAGTATCATGCATATCTTTGCTATGCAGTAGTAAAAATGAAAAATGTCAGTGATACCACAGAACCATTTCAGCTCATTTGTTAAATGGCACTGCATTTTCAAAAGACATAGTGAGAACATTTCAGTGATATAAAAATATCACTCTTTTTGCCCCATCTCTCCTTTTACTGTACTTTCATTTAAGTTTTTCAGATGTACTTCAGTGTTTGACTCCTGTGAGTTCATATGCAGTTTGAAGTTACACTAACACCTCCAAGGTTGTGTCTTTTTACTTCCTACTTCCTATTCTCGGATTGCAAGCAGAAGTAAACTAAATTAATTGATCACATGAGCAGGAATTATTTATTTAATTTTTGTTTACTGGGTAGGTGCGCTAGCCATAGAAATGACTATTTTCAGGCACGACCAAGGAGGTTACAGAGTGGAATTACATAAAACACAGAAACAAAACAAGGTTTTACAGTAAAAATACAAGCAAGGTGATGAAAGCAAGGTACAAAACAGTGTGATTCATGACAAAACATGTGATAAGGTGATTTATTGGCAGGCGAAGGACATAGCTCATGTATTTGCAAGGAATTATCAAGATGCAAAGTTCGGCAAGCAGTTCATTGAAAACAAACAACCACATATTTGCAAGGAACTATCAGGTATAATAAGCAGGGAAATTTACAAAATAACATACATTAGGCAGATTCGTAAGGGAGAAACTTTCACATGGTTTGGGAGATAGGGCTCAGAGTATTGCAAGTAGGAGCTTTTTGGCAATGATTACAAAGATCTAAGGAGTTGAGAATTCGTTATAGTAGGACAGGACAAGGGGTTTGAGATAACAAACCAAAGAGGAGAAGCATATCAAGTTGGGAGGGGAGGCAAGTAGACAGGTAGGGGGAGGATTAAGTGCAAGGCATTAGGCAGAAGTCAAATCAAGTACACAGCAGTGAGAGTAGGAGTGGTGCTAAAGGGGGTTGAAGCAAGGGCATCGATTAGAGGAGATGACGGAGCTCCTTTTTAAAGGCATTATGGGATGGTGCTTGGCAGATCACTAAAGGCAGGGAGTTCCATAGCTGAGGAGCATGGTGGGTGAAAGCATTGGTGCATTTTATGGTGTTATTTTTTGGGTCACATAGAAGGGATTTTCCAGCTGAGCATAGATCATAGCTGTACATCTGAGGAACAAGTAGATCAGCTAAGGTTTTTGGAGTTTGAGGCCACATAATACTGTCAACAGTCAACCCAAGGGAGTAAAGTCTAGCAGCATTTGGTGATAGCCAGTTTATATCTGAGGAGAGGAGGCAGTGGTGCTTCCACCGATGGGAGAAGAAGGCATAGTGACAGATATTATTATAGGTGATGTCCCATCTACGGAGACTGGATTTAGGTAAGGCAGTATAGGTCACAACTCTGTATGAAAGTGTGGGTAGAAGAATACCATGAGCAATGGCAAGCCTCACTGCAGGGGTTAGTACATATCTGATCTGGTACGCTATACCAAATTTAGAGTTGACAGATTTACAGGAGCTCTGGATGTGAAGATCAAAGTTCAGGGATTGATCCAGTGTTTATTTATTTACTTTATTTTTTATTTATGAATTTGGTAACTGGGTTGGTGCACTGATCCGGGCGACCATTTTCAGGCATGACCCAGGCCACATACAGTGGCACAGAGTAAAGCACAAACAACAAGGCACAGAACAGTAGACAATCTGACAAATAATAAAAGGTTACAATAGTGCACAAGATACAAGGTAGCAAAATACATGAATCCACATGATACGAAGTGATATAGTACATAAATCCGATGTCCATATATATAAAGAGAAATATATATACATGACATTAATATACAGCAAGATGCATAGAAGATAATCAATGCTTCTCAGGAGTAGCATGAAAAGGATAAAGTGGGGCTAGTAGTGGGAAGGAGAGGGGAAGGGGTGTGAGAGGAAGGGGAATTGGAGGATTTAGAAAAGGAGTTGCATAGGCAAGAAATTCTTGTGGTAAGTGCAGGCGGGAAATGAAGAACTACTCAGGAAAGCAGTGGCAGCGGGAAATCTCCAGCAGCCAATCTCTGAGGCAAGATTTAAACTGGCAGTGGGTGTAAATGGAGCGGAGCTCAGCAAGCAGTTTATTCCACAGCATAGGGGCTGCCACTGACAAAGCTCTATCACCCATAATGGTGGATACTCTGGGAACATTCAGAGAAGGTATGCTGTTTGAGCGGAGGCCACAGTGTAAAGTTCAAATCTTGAGGAGGTCTGCAAGGGGAGATTCCTGACCACTACAAATGACGGAATCCACCATGCAGCAAAGGGCAAGGTCAAAGTGGCCTTGCAGTGGAAGCCATCTTAGTGAACTGTAAAGGACACAGTGGTGTATAGTGAAAGGGGCCAGCAAGGTGAAACAACTGGCACTGTTGTAGGCAGAAGAGAGCTTGGCCATAAGGGTTGTGGATGTCCTAGCATAGATGGGGGAGCATCAGTCCAAGATTGGGAGTAGATTCCCCTGGACGATGGTAAGTCAGGCCTCTGGGGTCAGGTATTGTCGGAATCCGTAGGCAGCACTTAATCTTTGGTGAAACCTGCGAACTAATTGGTTGATGTGCTTGGAGAAAGAGAGGGATGGGTCAATTAGAACACTTAGGTATCTGAAAGTATTGACATCTTCAAGGGCTTGGCCATCAGGGGAGATGTTGTTGGGAGGGGGTGAGTTTTGGATTTGGACAGGAAGGGCTTGGATCCAAACAGCATAGATTTTGTTTTTTTAGCATTAACCAGGAGAAGGTTATCGGCAAACCAATTGTGGGCTGCAGCATATTTCTGAGTTAGAACAGAGGAAATGCGGGCAGGTGATTTATCACTGTAGGAAAGTACAAGGTCATCAGCATTTAGGAGAGAGTGGCATCAGAGACTGTCCAAGGGAAAGGAGTTGATAAAATCATGTTGGTCAGTTGTGAGAAGGTCGTTTTTGAGAAGGAATTTGATGGTTTGTGTAGCGACTAATTTTTCCAGGATTTTGCTCAGAACCGAGAGGATGGCAATGGGTCTATAGTTAGATGGGTATTTTGGGTCACCCTTTTTGAAGACAAGAGTGACCCTGGCTATCTTCAATATGTGAGGGACACTACTCTGACATAGAGAGAGCATGAAACGTTTGGCTAAGGGAGCAGCAATGAGTGGGGCTGCTATTTTTAGTAGTCTGGGTTCAAGACTATCTGAGCCTGTGGCTGTGCTGTCTGAGATTGAGCTAAGTAGTTTAGAGACCTCCTGTTGAGTGATAGCCTTAAAGTAGAAGGAGGGGATAATGACTTCTTGGCTGGAGTTCGCAGGAGGGCAGTGGTGTTGTGAGGCAGAGAAGGAGGATGTGTATTTATTTAGATCTGAGAATTGATTATTAGAAAAGTTAGCTATGGTCTGAAGATTGTTACAGTGAGTATCGTTGAGGTCCAGGTCATTTGGGTGGTGGAGTGGGTAGACCCAAGGGAGGTTTTTATGTGTGACCAGAATTTTTTTTGATCACCCAAGGCATTCATTGGTTAGCTTTTGCAGTATGAGCCTGTGGCTGTTCTTATTTCTATTTTGCAGGCATTCCACTGATGCCTGTAGGTGTCATAATCCACTAGCAGGCCAGAAGACTTTAAACATTTCCAGCTGTTGTCCCTTGCTCTTAGCTTAGCAAGTAGTTCCTTTTTTAGCCATCTGGTTTGTTTCCCCTTAATTCTGTGGACAATGAAAGTGGAGTGTAGGTCCTGAAGTGCCATGAATTCTGTCAGAAAAATGTTGAGGGCAGACTGTACATCACTGGCATTTTAAAGATTGGACCAGTAGATGTTAGATATGTCACGTAGAAATTGTTGTATATCTAAGTTAGCGTAATACTGGAAAGTGATGTAACAACGTTGTTGGGGGGGTGCAGCCGAGCCCCAGATGCAAAAGATAGGGGAAAGGTCAGTGATAGCATCTGCTAGTGTTCCAGCAGCATGAATTTGTTCAATACGATTTGTTAGTACCGAGTCGATCAGGGTGCTAGAGATTGAGTGGGGAGCAACCTCTAGCTACACCTCTGTCTTTTTATTTGATTACATCTATATGATATGCTGTCACTACATACTGTCACAGAGCATGTTCATAGTGACAGGCTATGTTTAAATAATAGTTTATTTGGCCACCACTTTTAGCAGCAGCAGGCAAAGTATGTAAACCTGTGATATGGAGTTTTCACGAGGTGCGTAATAAGACTAATGAATAGTCATTAGAACTGAGTCTCAATCAAAGTGCCTCTCTGAACTCATGGGAGTGCAGCATGACTGAAACACTATAGGACAGCAGAGACATCAAGAAGACAGTAGAGTAAAAAGTGGGATGGGAAGGCTGAAAAAAATGTTTAAATATTTGCTTATTGCCAACATTATGCCCATTTAAAAACCATTGCCATCAGGACATGGGCTGAATTAGGTGTAGGACATAATCTATAAAGATAGATACCAAAGGAGCTTAAACTTTTAACAGTCCCCCTCACTTTAGCATGCAGTGAATGTAGACAGTCCTTTTAATCAATTAAGAAACAGTAAGCCAAAAGCAGTTAAAAGTAGCCAATTATATTTGTTCACCAGATGTTATTTCTACCTGTTATACTTTCCTCTGTATCACACTCAGTATACAACCTTTATTTTGAGCAAGACTGAAAAATCAAAACGTTTACATTATCTCACCATCTTCATTATTCCAGTTTTCAAACTGTATGTTTAGACAACCATTATTAATATTGTGAGAAATATCACATTTCATAACAGTTACTAAAATGTTAAATCAATTATTCTCTTCTCCCTATAAGGTCATCACTGTAAATGCCTTTAAAGATGACAAGGCATTTTAACTGTGTAAGCCCCCTTACATCGTTGCTTTGCTAACACAAACTCCCTTAAAAACTTACATTCTACGCTCCCTGCATTAGCTCATGAATCTCAGAGCTGCATTATCTCACATGCTATGACCCTAACAACCTGTGTCTGCACTGCTGATTTTACTGACCCCCGCTCTTAAATCCAAGATTTTTAAAGAGACTGCTTTCACAGGTTTAATTTCCTCTTTATGCATACAGCTGCACTGCCTACAGTCTGCTGTTACTTTATGATCAATAGCAATCCTACACGTTTAAAAACAAATCTACTACTTTGTGACTGAAGTAATAAAAAGCAAAATGTTCATCCCAAGGGAAATCATTACTTTGTAATAAGGCTTTCAGTTGAGCTGGCCTGTTCTAGTAGTAACACACTCTAGATTATAAGCCATAACACCAATGTTACATTTAGAAGATGAGCTTTATTAATATTTTCTTAAGGCCCTAACATTTCACCTAGTTTGGTTTCTTCTGGGGGACTATAAATAAAATAATAACATCAGGATTTCATATATTGCTATATTTCATATTCCATACAAATCCATTTAAATAAACTATCATCTCCCGTGCTGTTATATCTATGTATAAATCATCTGTTATGTACAGATTTTAATGTCTCTTAGGACATTCTGCAGTTTAAATGAAAATAACTGTTGTCAGAACATTCCTTAATTTAAAGGCTATGCCTGTAGTTATATGGGGAAGAGCTCCTCCCTCACATCCTTCTTAAACAGACAGGCTACTTTCCCTCTGCTCAGAGTAAGTCATATTCCCTGGTGATCTGGGTGCTGCTCTGTTGCTCCTCAATTTTTATTGCACCCCCCCCCAACTCATTCCTCTGATGTATGTAGTTTATTTTATTCTTTTTAGGGACTTCCTCCTCACCTCCTACTATTTGCTCCTGCCTCTACTCACATGGCTTTTTTGTGTTTGCAATTTACTTCTGCATATGGCCTGTCCAAGCTGCTCAGCGGCCATCGTGCTGTCTGTACATCACTGGAGTTTGGGTCTCTCACCCCGAACCATCACAGTTGTGTGCTTGAATTTCTGTATTGATCTATTTGGCACATGGAACTTGAATCCTATATTTATTTTGTAAGTCTTAGTTTGACTAAAATGGAACTGACATGTGTGCGCTTCTGCAATGTTGCACTGGACATTAAGGACCGCTGGTTTTTTGAAGCTGTTTAGCAATTGCATTTAAGTGAAGTACAGTACTACGAGCACCTGTCTCACTACCCCCATGTACTCTCTTTTTACTGCCTCATTGAGCAGCCATTAGCTGGCTACCACCACATTCCTAACTCTTAATTCTCTTCTCATGCATCTAAATGCCACTACCCAGCTGAGTTGTGATTTTTTTCTCTCATTTACTGCAGCCACCTGTGCTACCCCTACTTCTTCACTTACCTTCATCTCGCAGCTTGTTCAATAACCTCCTACAGTACCTTGTATTTTATTAGAACATTGAGCTACGGACAGGGAAATGCTTGGATCTCTGTATTCTAAGTAACGTATCATGGATGCCTTATCACTTATTGCGGTCACTGTCTGTGATGCATGGGCATCAAGAATGCAGCTGTTCTACAACGTTAGCTACACAAAACTAGCCCTACTGTCTACTACCATTAGCTTCCAGATATGACCCAGTACTTGCATTATTTACTTGTGCTACCTATGAAGGACTACCACTGCCTACACTGTACAGCAATTACAACCACACTAGGAGCAAATGCTGGCACTGCCTCTTCTCCTATTCAAGCTCCTGTCTGTCCAGCTAAGCATGAGACTACAACATATCAGACACTATTATGTTGCTCCCTTTCAGCTGCCTACTAACTGCTACAGGTTACTCCTACTCCTTGTACTTTCCATCAGCTGACCTATGTGTGGTCCAGTCACACATCCTTATCTCATATGGGTTTAGCTCCCTTTCACTTCCTTTCTATCATGATTGGATGCATTCCAGGATGTCACGCCTTCAGTCATGCTAATTGAGTTCTGGATGCTGCAGCTCGCCATGCCTGCTTGCACCTCCTTCTGTCCAGGATATCCAGCTCAGCTCCTGTGGATTTACTATTGGACTATGTCTGGGAATTTCCATCAGTGTCCATGAATGTGTACCTCGTTGCTTCGCTTCATTTGGATTTATTACTACTCATGTACTTGCATCACCTACATGTGGTTCTGCCGCGCATGCTAACCTTCATGGGGTTTAGCTGCCACTCTACTCACCTTACCAGCTGACCTATGTGTGGTGCAGCCATGCATGCTAGCCTTCGTGTGGTTTAGCTGCCACTCTCCACTCACTTTACTGGCTGACCTACATGGTAAACCGCATATCCTACACCATACCATTCATAGGCTGACCTGCGTGTGGTCCAGCCACACAGCCTACCCTCGTATGGGCCGGCTTGCATTCAGCCCCTTTGGATGAATCATATCTGCTGCTTCCATTGATTTGGATCTATTACCACTCCATTTCCTTCTGGGATCCTCAGCAGAGCTATTCTATAATGCCTTCCTACATCATAGCTCAAACCTAGACCGCAACACACTGTAATGCCTTTGGCTTATTAACTGAGGTACACATTGCCAGCTCATCTGCCTTCATCTGTTCCTACATTCTGCCCTTGTTAATCATCAGGATTCATTTTACACAACGATCAATACCTTCACATCGGAGCCTGGGTTCGACTATTCCAAAATACTCCTCTGCTACTACATCTGCTTCTTGCAGGTTTGAGTTACTGCTACTACTGCCGACCTATGTACAGGTCCACATATGTACACTATCTGCTCGTATTAACCTGCTTCGCCCTGTCAGGGTCTAGAGGTTCATTGAAGACTGTCTCGCCTATTCTACAACCCGCTTCTCCCCTTGGGGCCTGGAGGTCCATCTAACTTATGTCTATCTATTCGCATTATGATCTATTCCCAATTCACTTTACCTGCTTCACCCACTATGGGCAGATGGTTTCTACTGCTTCTCCTTCTCCTATTTGTGCAGCATGCACCTAGCTCCATGCTTCATCACCAAGGCCTTCATGTGCAAACTTGCCTATCTGAACACGAACACGAACCACCCATCTTCCTATTTTGGGTTATGGAGACTTAGTCATTTAGAAACTACTTCCTATCAGAGAAGATTCCATCACCTTCTGGATTGCCTTCAGGATCTCTTCACCAATACAGCTGTTGACTTTGTGGATTATTATGCTTGACTGGATTCCATCTTCTATCAGATTCTACCCTGGACAAGGATTTGAACTAGGAGTTCACGAGAAGGATATCTTGCTATCTTCATCTACACTCTAATATTAGTACTTTCTTTCAGCCTTCCTGCTTCCCTGGATCAGGATTTATAACTTGGAGTCAGATTAGCCAACAACTTAAAATATTATTTAGGATTATTCTATTTTCGTATGCCCAGAAGGACGGGCAGGTCAGTAGCCATGGGTCCTCAGAGGTTCCCCCAAGGGTTTTTTCCCACTCCTGCGTGCTACTGGCCACACTCTCCGGAGTTGGGGAGATAATCGTACAATATCATTACTTCTTTTTGGGGGGGGTCATCCTACTCGACTAAGCATCCTTCCTATGGTGGGATACAGAGTAAAGACAAACTACTAAGTCATAACAAGTTACTTATCAGTCCAAGCATTTAAGCACCTCGCATACTATCAAGTACACATGTACAAGAATCACTGACTTGCTCGCATCTAAGCACTAACCATTTCATACAACTAATACTTTGGAAGCATTGTTCTATTTACTGGTCTGGCCTCTGTATCCAAGCACAACCTACATTATTCAGTTACAGTATGTAACTCAAGCACTGAGCTATGAACCACACATAATATGCAAGTTTTTTCCTTTCTCAAAAACTAGCTTGCTGTATTTAAATGTGTGTTAAAAAAGCTACCTGCTGGCTACTGGGCTTCTCTCACAAGCTCCTGTGCTGGCTATACAAACAGATATTGCCCTGTGTTAACATAAAGTTATGTCTAATTGAGTATTCATTTATTCATTACAAATCGGGTTTACAACCTTTGAGTCAGAGATTCATTTACAAAGGCACTTCATCGCGGAAGGGGGGGCAGACATCAAGACAGTTATTACAGTGCAGATTAAAACAAAGGATAACATTACAAGTGCAGTAAAAGGAACATTTAACATAGATACACTTAGGTTACATAATGTAGTAGTTTGTATGTTACTTAGGTTACATAATGTTACAAAATTGTGAGTTACACTCATAGATATAGTAGGTCCTCAGAGAAGACAATGAGTTACATCCCTGTTTGGACCTAGTAGGGAAGGGGTAGGTCTGGGGAAGGGAGAGGCTGTCCAGTGGACGTCGTCAAGCCAGGGGGCAAGGCGGGTGGAAACCACAGGTTACAACAGGGGGTTAGTTGCACCTACAACAGCAGGTAGTAAAGATATGGTTCTGAAGGACTGTTTTGAAGGATCCAACATTTGGCAAGTTGGAGATGCAGATAGGGAGGGAGTTCAACAAGGTTGGGGCCCGGTAGAGGAAGGATCTCTGGGCAAGAGAGATCTTGGTTTTGGGCACCTTGAAAGTGGCCTTAACAGAGCTACGGGTGATGATGGACAAAGATGGCTGCTGTAGGGAGGTGGAGACCTCCGGGGGGGGGGAGTCCTAGCAGAGATTTCTTAGCGAGAAGGCAGGTCTGGTTGAGCAGTCACTCCTCAAAGCTGAGAAGATTGGTGGTAGTATAGAGAAGGCAGGTGTGAGTTTGGCTGGGGGCACCGGTCAGGAGCCTACAGGCCTTATTGATGGAGAGTTGGATTTTGGAGAGGGCAGTGTTGTCAGCTGCAGGGTAGATAGGCAAGCCATAGTCCACTAGGGACAAGGCGGAGGAGGAGGAGGTGATGACCAGCCTGAGGGCAACCTCAGGTAGGCAGTCCCTGTGCCAGTATAGCAGGCCAATCCGAGAGTTAATGGCGGCTGACAGGGCATTAATGTGGGTGTGGAAGGAGAGGACAGAATCGAACGTGATGCCTAGGTACTTGTATGTGGTCACTTGTTCTAGCAGGTCAGAGTGCTGGGGATAATCAAGGGGGGGGTATTTTTAGCTTTATTTTGGTGGTGGGAGAAGAGCATTGATTTGGTTTTCTTTAGGTTAATGACCAGTCTGTAGCCTCTGAACCACCTTTCGGCTTGGTTGTAAGCTTGCTGGAGGGATAATTGGAGGGAGGTGGAATTGGGATGTGAGGCAATGAGGACTGCATCATCAGCGTAGAGGAGCATTTTACCAGTACATGAGCTGGGGAGGGTGTTGAGGTAGAGACTAAAAAGTATTGGACCCAGGATGGAGCCCTGAGGGACCCCGGAGTGAACTGTAAGAGTGCTGGAGAGGGAGCCGCTGATCTTGACACACTGGGATCTAGCAGAGAGGTAGCTAGAGAACCAGGAAATGGGACCACCAGAGAAGCCAAGTTCATGGAGAGAGTCAAGTAGAAGGGGATGACAGACAGTGCCAAAGGCCTTGGAGAGGTCAATGAACACTGCACCTGCAAGGCTGCCAGAGTCGAGAGCAGCATGCAGGTGTTGGGAAAATTCCAGGAGAGCCATGGTTGTACTGTGTCCTGGGCAGAAACTGTGCTGCTGTGGGCACATAATGTCATACTTGGTTAGGTATTCAGAGAGCTGAATCAACACCACTTTTTCAAGGGCTTTAGAGAATGGGGGTAGGATGGAGATGGGCCGGTAATTGTTGGGGGTGGATCGGTCCCCACTCTTATGTATGGGTGTAATTTCAGTAGTTTTCCAAGCACTTGGGAACTGACCCAGGCATAGAGACTGCATAATGCATAATTCACTGCATAAATTTTAAAAAGAAAGTATTTTAGAACTTAATATCAACAAGAGTTACATCCCAAGCAAATTTTCCCGTATCTGCTTAAAATCTCCATCTCTATTCATCACTTGGAACACGATGAGTCTTTTAACAATTAATAGTGACTGAACTGGACACTCAGAAAAGTAAAGAGGACTAAGGCATAAGGTATTAATATACATTCTCATTAATATGTGTCTTTAAATCATAACCTTATAAAGTTTTATATACAAATTTATAATTTATCACTCTGCGTTATCAAATTAAATCTATGCATTTTATTATTATGCTATGTAACACTCACAAATAAAGACAGCATACCCTTTTAAAAAATTAACATTCACAACTTTACTAATATATACAGTATAGTGAATCACTCAGCTGTGTAAAAGTGCATCACTCAGCTGTGTAAAAAGTGCTTGCTCGCCTCAGTCTGTGTGAGCAAGCATTTCTAAATAGTTGAGTTTAAATGTGTTATTATAGGTTTTTACATGTAACTGAATGTGACTATATAAACTGAGAATGATTTGCAGTCGGAAGATGTTTATAATATTAATTTTGGATGAAGGTTCTGAAATTAGAGTTCACTGAAAGTACAGTTCTTATTTTTCCTGATTACAGTGCTACAAGGGCAAGATTCAGTATGATTATCAGCAGTGGTGTGGAGGTCAACTTAAAACAAAATTAAACAAAAAAAAAAGGTATGCTGTCTTTATCAGTAAATATTACATTGCAAACAAAGGAATAATAGAGATAAGGAGGAAAAAGCTAAAGCCAATCACCAGATAGGGTCACTTGATGTTTTGTTAGGTAGCTTAAACAAGCAGACTGAATGGGCCTAGTGGTCCTTATCTGTGAACAGCATCTATGCACTGTATCTATGTATTGCATAGCAAAATGTATAGATGTAATGTGATAATGCCGAGTGACAGATTGTTCCATTTGTATATAACTTTTTTATAAGGCTATGATTTAAAGACACATATTAACGAGCATGTGTATTAATTTAATTAGTTCTCTTTACTTTTCTATACTTCCAGTTCAGTGGATATTATTCATTGCAACACTCTCAGCATTCAAAGTGATGAATACAGACAGAGATTTTAAGAAGATACAGGAACATATGCTTGGGATGTAACTTGTGTTAATATTGAGTTCTAAACCCCTTTTTTTTATAAATTGAATACTCATTTAGACATATGTTTATGTTTTACAAAGGGCAATATTTGTATGAATGGCCAGCACAGGATCAAATGAGAGGATCCAAGTGACCAGATATAAAGAAGGTAGCAGGTAACATTTTTTAATGCACATTTAAATACAGTAAGTTAGTTTTTGAGAAAGAAAAGACGGTGTATATTAAAAAAATGCTCTGACAGCAGACCTCATTGTCTTTCTGCCTTCAGAGTTGTTTGTGCTTTTGAGCTTATCCAAAGTTGCTGCTGCAGGTTGGCGTGCAGCGAAGGTGGTGAGTTTGGGTACAGATTGCAGCCTCCACCAGCGGGGATAGATTGCACTGGCTGGGACACATAGTAGCAGATACAAGTCAATGAGGAAGAGAGTAAGAAGGCTATGAGCCCAGAGTAGCAATTATGGTGAGCTGTGGAAAGAAAGTGATGATCCCAGGAACAGAACAGTGGCTACAGGCCAGTGAGAGAGTCTTGAACTAGGAAGGGAGGCACCATTTCCTGATCCTGGGAGAACAAACAGCTCTGGGGGAAGGAGAAAAGTGCATTTTCAGGCAGACCCCAATGGAGAGAATATAATCCTGAAAACCATAACTCTCGCAATTAGCTCACGGCGGCCTCTTTTGTATAGCCTGCAACTTCAAAAGTGATAGGCAAACCAAAATAGTGCCCCCACGGGGGGGGGGCTGCAACTCGTAGGGGTTGTGTCCTGCAGAGGGGAGAGCAGTGATAAAGCAATGGCATGGACATGACCATAGCACTGTGGAAGCACACCAGAGATGAATCTGATCATGTGCTTCCACAGTCACTTTTCTACTGTCATTAGCGATATGTCTGCAGTGCTCCACTCACACAGCTGTGGAAATGCAGGCAAGGCAGCCTCTTCTGTCTTAGTAGGCAGCCCTGTTGCAGTCAGTGTTTTCTGTGAATTTTCTTTCCTGATGTATTTGGTTTTCAGACATCCCCTGACATAAAAGGTGAGCTTTGAATGGGTCTTCGGCCCAATTCGCTCATACAGAACCTATGAAACCTATGAAACATATGTTTGTTATTTAAGTTCTGTAGAACAGTTACTGAATTATTTTTATCACTGTATTTTGAGTATCTATTTTAGTTTGAGTATCTTGATTTTAGTTTTGTTTATTGACTGAAGTTAGCATTGTTGTGTACACGGTAGCGTTGTGATAATTACCTGATTTGTTGTGTCTTACTCTTGCCATGCCCCTTTAGTCCCTGAAATTACTGTTATGTATTATTTGTTAAAAAACAAAGCATTTTCTCACATCTCTGCTCAGTCGACCTCTTCTAGCTTCATAGCATATGCCCTTGTTCTTGAGCAGTTTTTCTCTGAAAAATGCTTCCCTCTTGAACCTTATTTATCCCCGTGAAGTATTGTTTGTATCATAACCCCCCTTCCTCCAGAGTGTACATACTGAGTACCTTCAGTCTCTTTTGATGGGGCTTCTGATGCAGATTATGCACCATTTTATTTACTGTTCTCTGGATAGAGGTGGGCAAAGTGGCCAAAATTCTATCTGCAAAGCAATTCATGGAGCAGTGGGGATCCACTAAGCACTCCGCAACGTGAAGAGGAGTACTTCACGTCATAATGAGGATCACAAAGTCATTAATTTCAATGCACTTCGTGTTACTCTGCCTTCTCCTAACCACTTCTGTGCCTATTTTTAGGCATAGTGCATTGATTTCAATGCACTCCACATCGTTTTGCCTTGTTTTGGGGCTCCAAGGTGAATTTTGCATTGATTCATGGGATTGCTGGTCACATGGTCTCTAGATTGTTCTGCACAGCCTTAGTTCCTTGTAGTGTGTATGCAGTGGTAGCTGGAGACAGTTTGTTGTCAGAGCTCTGTGATTCAAGCCCTATTAAAGCTGTTAAAAAAGCCATTTGAGCCATTTTTTGTTTTGCTCGAAACATAGTACATTGATTGTAGGAAACCCTCCTGTACTCATATCATTGAGTGTTTATTGTTTGTGTATGGATTTCAAATGTTCATTTTGAACATTCAGTCTGTGTACTGACAGACACTGGAAGTGTGCTTTGGGGGAGGGGCATATGTGTGGTGTAGGTAAATTAACTGGAAGAAAAAGGCAGTCTTTTTGTTTTTGTTTTATTTTTGTTGTATAACTGTGTTAATATACACACAGTAATAGTTTAATTAATTTTTTGCATTTTTTTTGCTGATTGTTGTAGTGTAGCAGTGCATAATTTCAGTGTGTTTAAAAGATTTGGTTATATTAATGAAGTTTTCAAATTGCTGCGCATTACCTGTAGTGTGTGTGTGTGATGTGTGATATCTACCTGTTTTGTAGTATCTCGGGTTTCTGCTTCCCCATTGTACTCATTAATATGAGTTTTCAAATTGGGTAGTTTTGTGTGGTACAGGTCAGCGAAGTATAGCCGTAGGTATTCATGTTCGCGAACAGTTTACTATTATTAGTCATGTCACTCCAGATGCTCATGACTCCGACTCTGAGACAAATCACATTCTTCATCTTCACAGTCACAATTCACAATCATGAATCCCAAAACTGTACTTTTTTTGTTGTTAGTTGCATGTAAGCCTGTTTCTTAGTAACTCAGGACTCAGCTCCACCATTGTGCTCATTAATATGAGTTTTCAAATTGGGTAGTTTTGTGTGGTACAGGTCAGGGAAGAACAACCGCAGGTAGTCGCATTCGTTTACAGTTTACTATCATTAGTCATGTCACACCTGACTCTCATCATGACTCTGACTCTGAAACAAATCAAGTTCTTCATCTTCACGGTCATGATTCAATATGACAGGATGGAATACCCATACTTTAAACATAATGTGTTACTGCAATCAAGTACCAATAATTCCTTGTTCATCCCTTTTAGGAGGAAGCTTTCTGATGCTGTGTGCTGTCATTGTTGCTTTCTCCAAATAACAAGTTCAACATCATACCCACAGGCCGGCAGACATGACGCAACAAGTAGTATGAATCCATGACCATAACCATCAGTACTGGACTGGCGGAGGATGCAGATAAAATCTGTGAAGAATTTACCAAACAATAAACCAACCATTTATGAAACTTTCTTGATACTGAAATGCCCCCCCCAAAAAAATACTTACCTCCACTTGCTTGACAGTATTCCATTGCCACAGTTCCTCATCAAGCACAGAAATACACACACCAAGTGCAACTCTGTGACCTGTGACATAAAACAAAACAATGATTACATGTATGTATATGTATGTGTATATATACATATATATATATATATATATATATATATACAGTATATAAAACACATTTTATATAATAAATACATATATAGATATATATGTGTGTATATAAATATATATATATAACATAGAAACATAGAAACATAGAATTTGACGGCAGATAAGGACCGCTTGGCCCACCCAGTCTGCCCATTTCCCTACCTACTGGATAAGGTGCAGATCCTAGTTAACCAGCAGCCTACTTCTTCCTACCCCCACCCCCTAGAATTGCCTTATGACTGTCCCATGCATGCTTGAATTCCACCATTGATTCTGACTCCACAACCTCCTCCGGAAGGCCGTTCCATGCATCCACAACCCTCTCTGTGAAAAAATACTTCCTTAAATTACCTCTGAGCCACCCCATCTTCAAATTGTGCCCTCTTGTTCTTGCACACCTCTTTTTTTGAAAGATGCTACCCTCTTGTACTTTGATGATTCCCTTGAGGTACTTGAACGTTTCTATCATGTCCCCCCTCTCCCTCCTTTCCTCGAGGCTATACATATTAAGCTCCTTTAGTCTCTCTTCATATGTCTTCCGGTGCAGACCCTGCACCATTTTAGTTGCCCTCCTCTGGACAGCTTCCATCCTGTCTATGTCTTTGTGGAGATTGGGTCTCCAGAACTGCACACAGTACTCCAGATGGGGTCTCACCAGCTGTCTGTACAGAGGGATAATAACTTCCTGTTTTCTACTGGTGATGCCTCTCCCTATGCATCCCAGTATCCCCCAGCCCTCCTTGCTGCCCTCTCACATTGCTTGCCCACCTTTAGGTCATCTGATATGACTACCCCAGGTCCCTTTCCATTTTTGTTGTTGTTAGTATCTCACCCCATTGTGTACTCTTCCCTGGGTTTTTGTTTCCCAGGTGCATTACCTTGCACTTCTTAGCATTGAATCTAAGCTGCCATACATTTGACCATTCCTCTAACCTTGCCAAGTCCCTTCTCATCCTTTCCACCCCATCCTGTGCATCAACTCTGTTGCAGATCTTTGTGTCATCTGCAAAGACATATTTTTCCTTCCAGTCCTTCTGCAATGTCGCTTATAAAGACATTGAAGAGGACCGGTCCTAATACTGAACCCTGTGGTACCCCACTAGTAACCCTCCTTTCTTCTGAGTGGACTCCATTTACTATTACTCTCTGTGTCCTATTCTCCAGCCAATTCTTTACCCAGGCTGTCATCTTGGGACCCACTCCCAGGCTGGCTAACTTGTATATTAATCTTTGTGTGGGACTGTGTCAAATACCTTGCTAAAGTCTAGGTAGGCCATGTCCACAGCCCTCCCTGATCTACTACTTTGGTCACCCAGTCAAAGAAATCTATCAGATTCATCTGGCATGACCTTCCGCTGTGAATCCATGCTGCCTAGGGTCCTGTGCCCCTCTGGCCTCTAGGTACTCGACAGTTCTTTCCTTCAGAAGTGATTCCATCATTTCCTTTTCACTGAGTTAAACTAACAGGTCTGTAGTTTCCTGCTTCTGCCTTGCTCCCACTTTTGTGAAGGGAATCACATCTGCCCTCCTCCAGTCCTCTGGTACCACCCTCCTCCCATAATTTGTTAAAAGGGTAGTCAGTGGTGTCACTAGTTCACCCTTAGTTCTTTAGAATTCTGGGATGAATCCCAGCAGGCCCCATTGCTTTGTCCACCTTCAGTTTTAAGAGTTCTTTCAGAACCCTTTCTTCTGTAAATGGGCTGGTATCAACTTCTGTATCCAGAGTGTTTCTACTGTTTGTTTTATGTACCTCCTCTTCATTTGTAAATACTGAGCAAAAATATTTGTTTAGTATCTCTGCCCTTCACAGTCTCCTCTGCCCACCCTCCCTCCCTTTATTAAGCCTCACTATCCCTCCCTTGGTCTTCCTTTGCTCCCTGATGTACCTATAAAAGGTTTTATCCCCCTTCTTAACTGAGTTGGCTATCTTTTCCTCAGTTTGGGCCTTTGCTGTTCTGACTGCCTTCCCAGCCTCCTTTTGCTTTAACTGATACAGTTCTCTGTCCTGCTCCTTCTGTGATTCCTTGTACTTCCTGAATGCTTTCTTTTTCTCTTGAACCTTCGCTTCCACTTCTTTGAGAACCATAGTGGTTTCTTACATCATTTTGTTTTATTTATTTGCTTCACACAAAGGCTCATTACCTCTGTGATGGCAGTTTTTATTATTCCCCATTGTTCTTCCACCCCTCCTTCCTGCCCATTTGCTAGTGCATTCCTTAGGCACTCACCCATTTTGGCAAAGTCAGCCCTCCTAAAGTCCAGTACTTTTGTCTTTGTATGGCTTGAATCTATTGCTGTGCTTATTGTGAACCATACTGTTCGATGGTCGCTAGTTCCCAGATGGCTACCCACTTCTACATCTGTGATCCTCTCTCCATCTCCATTTGAGAGAATCAAGTCTAATATTGCTCCCTCTCGAGTGGGCTCCAGTACTAGTTGTCTAAGGCATGCCCCCTGTAGGGCATCTAGAATAACTCCACTCTTCGAAGTGGCAGCTGCAACTGCACTCCAGTTAACATCTGGCATATTCAGATCACCCATCAGCAATATCTCCCCTTTTTCTGCCATTCTAAGTATACTTTCTATCATTTCCTTGTCCATTTCCTCCCCCTGAGAAGGGGGTCTGTATACAACCCCTGTGCGGATTGTGGTGCCATTGCCTGTCTCCAAATTTACCCACAGTGCTTCTTCTCCTCCCTGTTTACCCTTTTGTTCTGTTGCTTTTATTCCTTCCCTTATGTAAAGAGCTACTACTCCTCCTCTTTTACCCTCCCTGTCCCTCCTGTAGATAGTGTATCCTGGTATGTTTACGTCCCAGTCATGGTTTTGTGTGTACCATGTTTCTGTGACTGCCATGATATCCAGATGTTCCTCCTCCATCAAGGCCACTAATTCAGGAAGCTTGTTACCCAGACTATGGGCATTGGTACTCATTGCTCTCCATTTTTTGATGGCTTTACCTTCTGTTGCAGCATCCCCCACTGACCGTTCTACCTCGGTCTTTATCTCATTTAGTACCCTGTTTTGTAGGGAGAAGCTGGGATTTTCCTGCTGCTTGTCAGTGCCTCCCCCTTTGACTAGTTTAAAAGCTTGCCAATGAAGCATTTAAACCGATTGCTCAAAAGACTTGTTCCCTTCCTGGACTGATGCAGACCATCCTGCCAGTATAGGCTGGTGTCCCTCCAGGTGGAACCCCAGTCCCCAATGAAGCCAAACCCCTGTGCTCCGCACCATTTTTTCAACCATTCATTAAACTGCATGGTGATAATTACCCTCGCCTCCCCCGTGCCTTTGACAGGCAGCACCTCTGAGAAGGATACTGTGTGTGCTACTTGTCTTAGGCCCCTCCCCAACTCTGCAATGTCCTCCTGCACTGCTCTAATCTCATGATAAGCCAAGTCATTTGTACCTAGGTGGACAATTACGTCCAGCTCAGACTCCCTTGCAGATGTTCTCGTGATCCTGAGGATGCGCTTCCTGTCCCTCCAAGCCATGGCACCAGGCAGGCACCTTTCTTCAGTTTTTCCAGCTCCCCCCAGTTCTATACCCCTAATAATTGAGTCCCCCACCAGGATCTGCTTCCTTTCCCTGTGGTGTCCTCTGCCTCCTTCCTGTGGGCCTCCCTTGTGACAGTTGTCATCAGTCTTCTGGGTGCATCCATAGGGGAGCTATGCTCCCCAGAATGGTGTATGGATTGTGGAGTGGAACAATTTTATATATATATATATATATATATATATATATATATATATATGTATATATATATTATAGGCAAAAACTCCATTTAATGCATCAGTTAGGGTTGTGCAGCCAAAAAGCTAGGGAAATTTGGGTTAGGGTTGGCCCCCTTGGACCTCAGCCCAACCCCAACTGGCTTCAGGGTGTGCGTTGGGGTTGTCGGCGCTAACTCTCACCCCATCACATGTGAAAGAAGCTGAGGTATAGGGAGAATGGGGTGAGAGTTAGACTGACAACCCCACGCACACCTCAATGCTGGTTGGGGGTGGGCTGGGGTGCAAGGGGGCTTTCAACCCTAACCCCGAATTTCCTAGCTTTTTGCTGTGGAACAACCTAACTGATGCATTAAATGGATTTTTTTGCCTCTAATTTCCCTTCTTTTGGAGAATGAGGATGATAAATAATGAAAGGAATGCAGTGGTGGCAGCACAGGGTCCTTTGGGCCCTGCGCTCCTGCCACGTGATGTCTTGTTACACAGTAGCAGGAACTCAAAGCAAATGCAAGCGGCAACAGTAATGCACATGCCAAAGCAAAAGTAAATGGCAAAGCAAATGTTAATAGATACACAAGCATAAAGTGACGCCAAACCAAGCAGTTACATAAACGGAGACATCAAACAGAAGTGCATACAGAACACAACTGGTAACACACACATGCATGGTATCACAATTGTAAACACAAATGGTAACAGTAACACCAAAAATAACACCCAAGTAAACAGAAACACAAGCATGTATGAAAATGCCAACCGTAACGCACACACTCATGGAGCCACAGTTGTAAATGCAAATTATGGTAACAGCAACAATAAAGCCAATAAAAACAGAAACTCAAGCGCATACAAAAATGCAAACTGTTACACATAAGGTCTTGGTGTTACAATAGTAAACGTAAATGGTAACAGTAACAGCAACAGTAAAGACAACAGAAACAGAAATGCAAGCACATATGAAAAAGCAAACCATTACACACACGGTGGCGTAGACAGGAACGGTGATTAGAATGGGAACAGAAGCACAACTGGAAACACTAGCTGTCACAGTAACAAAAGGGCACACCCTTCTTTGCCCCAAAAACTGCATTGAAAAAAATAATTGAAAACAAAGAATGTATGCATTATAATTGACTTCAGAGCAGCAAAGTATGACTTGGAATACTAAATTGCTTATATCTCAGGAACCCTATGACGTAGGAAAAAAATTTAAATTTTGTATGAATTATTACTTTCCTGGCTAGTTTTTTGCTTAGCCCCCTAAATTGGGGGCTAAGCACTTTTTTGACAAAAAGTCTGTATCTCGCACCATTTCTGAGATACAGGCCCAGAAAGATGCGACAGATGCCATAATGTTATTCTTTGGGACAAATCGTCAGCTTCGGAGTGCTGTTACTTTGCCACCCTGTAATATTTTTTCTCCAAACCACCAAAAAGCACATTTGTAGGATGTTGACTTTCTTCCCTCCAAATTTCAGTCCAAAAGACCAAACCGTTTTTTTCCTGCAGAGCGGCAAAGAATTCCTGTGATATGGCGGATGCTGTAATGTTATCCTATGGGAAAAAGTACCAAATTCGTAGTGTCATATCTTTGTCACTCTATAATATTTTTTGACTAATCCACTAAAAGGAACATCTGGGGGATATTGCCTTTCTTCCCTCCAAATTTCAAGTAAAAAGACCAAGCCATTTCTCAGATATTCAATGTCAAAGATTGGCAAAATTTCCCTATCTATTCCATTATAAGAAATCTGGCCATCTTGTCCCTATTTTGCAATCAAAGATCACAATCAAAGAATCTCATGATCAAAGAATGTGCAGCCTTACGATAAAAGAATTTGCAGGCTCATGAACAAAGAATAAATATTTAATAATTCAAAAAATAGTTGCAATTGCAGTAAACCACTGCCATGGTTCAACTGAACAAAGCCTCCTGAGTAAAACCCATCTTCATTTGACTTCCTAGGACACCCATGGGATAAGAAAATTGAATTTTAAATTGGGCCATCTTGTCCCTCACTCACGATGCAAGATTGCGGTCAAAGAATCTCATGATCAAAGAATTTGCAGCTTCACAATCGAAGAATTTGCTAGCTCATGAACAAAGAATAAAAAATGTAGTAAATCAAAAAATTGGAGGAATTGCAGTAAACCTCTACCATGGTTTGACAGAATGAAGCCCCCTGAGTAAAGCCCATCCTCATTTGACTTCCTAGGGCACCCATGGGCTGAGAAAGATTATTTTTAAATTTGGCCATTTCGTCCCTCGCTCACGATGCAAGATCGCAATCAAAGAATCTCATGATCAAAGAATTTTCAGGCTCACAATCGAAGAATAAAAAAAGGGTGAAAGGTGATTTATTCACCGATTTGAACCAAACCAATGGCATGGTTCGACAGAACGAACCCTCCTGAGCAAAGCAAGCCCTCATTTGTGTCCCTAGCCCACCTCTGAGCTGAGATATTAGTGTTTTAGGTCACGATGCAAGATCGCGATCAAAGAATCTCATGATCAAAGAATTTGCAGGCTCGCGATCAAAGATTGTTAGAGAGCCGCAAATGAAGAGTTTAAAAGCTTATAACTCTATTTTTTGACCAATTTGGATGGAACCAACACCATGGCTTGATAGATCAGGGTCCTCTGAGTAAAACCCATTGAAATTTTTCTTCAGACGTGACCCCTGAGCCGAGATATTTGTGTTTGTGTGATTGGAAAACTGAAAACAAGATGGCGGCAGGGATCGACAAATCCCATAGCCCGACGTCCCGGGCTACAATTTTTTGCCATGGGACAACCAATTTCACAGTATTTAGTTGTCCCGGGACAACCAAATCAGTGCTGCCTTTTTTTATTTGTTCTTGTTCAATTTATTCAGTCCACCCGACTCCACCGCTAGATGTCCCCAGATCTCTTGTTCAGCTTGGGGGGGGGCAGAGTTCCCTTCAAGTGATCAAGCTTTAGCCATCATCTGCCACCAGAGTAGAAGCTGAGAGGAAGAGCAAGCAATGTGTGCCCGCTGCAGTGGGGATATCCTGCTACCCGCCCAAGATCATCACAGCACCCACTGCCAGTGTGCCACTCACAGGGCTGCCAGGTAAGTACACTAATGCTTTGGGACAGTCCTGTGGGGTGTGGGCACGATTGATGGGGTGGAGTTGGGCAGGTTAGCACGGTACTGCACCTCACACCGACGCACCATTTTTATTGAGACAAGTGCAGTAGATGCAGATGGAGTAACTTCGATGTTGCTGTAGCTGCAGGGGCCATTTCTTCAAGTGGCATGGGGGGCTGCTCAAGAGTGCACTTGTTGGGAGAACATTTTTGAAAACGACTGAAACAGGGAAGGAAGGAGGTGGGAAGTTTCCTTGCCAGTCGGGTAATGTTTGTGTCAGTTGCGAGGTACATGTGAGGATTGTCAGTGATGAACTAAGTGGAAGGGGGATAACTGTGAGAGAAAAAAATAAACAATTTGAATCAGGTCAGTCAGTAAGTGACTGAGAAAGGACCCAAACCTTAGCCACAGTGATGCATCAACCAGCAGGCAACTAGAAAGAAAGTAAAAGTGTCTGACAATGCTTTAGCTAAACAAAAAAAAAAAACAACAAAAGGGAATATTTGAGTAAGCACAGTCTGCGGTTCAGCAGAAAAGTTGGGGGCAATTGGAGTTGGGCAGTTTGGGTTGACACAGAAAGAAGAGAGGAGGAAGCACGGGTGTGAGATTGGACTTGTGTGTGGGACAGGGAATCTTGGGCAGTTGGGGAAGAGGGCTGAGGAGTGCTTTAAAGAAAGTGATGGACTGATTAAAGGAAAGAAAAAAAAAGAAAATTTCACTACAAACTAAAGTGTATCACTAAAAAAAAAAATCTACCCTACTCTAGCTAACTGGCACCCAAAGGGGCCAGGTGCTCTCTGTGCTGTGGGTACTGTTGTAAAACCCACTGCAAAAGAGTGTGGGATAGGTTCAAAGAGGGCTAATTGCCAGGGCTTGCTGTATGTGGGCATGCAGTTGTAGGAGTAGACATATTCAGCCACAGCCATGCTGCTAGCTTGTACCCTACCTAACTGACAGACACCCGGTGGTTGTTAACTGTACTAAGTGTCTGCCACCTGTTCCCACTGACCCACCTCCATCCCAGTCTACTAGTACCACTACTCAATAAAAGACACACACCACAGATACTGAATTATTTTACCTGTTTTCTGATGTTCTACGTCTACATACTATTAACAGTTCAACCCCCACACCGTGTACTTTGTTTCTGTGTTAATTTTATTTATTTTTTTAATTTACCATGAAATGCACTGGACTACCACTTGAAACTCGGGGACTACCATTTTTGGCAAGGCCAGTTGTCCTGGACTAGCATGCAATTTTAAAATTTGTCGATCCCTGGATGGCGGACCTCACGGTCAAAGAATTTAGAAAATTCCTCAGGAACAAAGATTCTTGAACCACGAGGCTGCAAATTCTTTGATCATCAGGTGAGACCAGATTGCCAAAACCCCCATTCTTTGATCACAAGATATACAGTACATATAAATGTTCCCATTGACTCATACAGGGAATTTAAAAGTGCCATAACTTTTGAATGCCTTAATATTTTTTCACCAAACAAAAAGCGGCAAGTTCAGCCACCAAAGCTCTTTCAAACAAGCCTTCTTGCAGAGCAGCATTCTACATGACAGCTGTGCAGGACTACATTAAGAATGCCAAAAGGTGCCTTCAAAAATGGATAATTTTGCATTTTTCAGAGCTTTTGTACATGAAGACCAGCACTCCGACACAAATGCAATTTGGAAAATCAAGAGATCTAGTGCACCCCAACATATGGACCAAATTACAGGCAAACCCATTGAGCAGGTTCAAAGTTATTAATGTCCAAACTTTTGACTTTAGTATGTAAGTGGCGCTCAACCCTAACTATATACTGTATATATATATATATATATATATATATATATATATATATATATCTATTCTATGCAAAAGATTTTGTTAATGTATCATTTAGGGTAAAAACACAAAAAGTCAGCAAATCAGAACTTTAGGATTGCCCCCTCCCCCCCATGGAACCCCATCCTCCTGAGATTGGCAGGGTGATGGGGTGTGAGACCTAAATGATGTATTAAACAAGTTTTTTGTATAGAATTTCCTTACTATTTGATAGAGAATAGAAAAGTAGAAAGTTGCGCAAGTTGGTGGGAGTGCGGGGCCCAACTTGCAAATTTCTGCCTAACATAACAGTACAAGTACTGAATATCATAGGTATTGTGGGGGGGCATATGGGTGGGAGTGGGGGCCTGAAATAAAACAAAGGATCAGTCATCAGAGTGGCATAATTCCACACCTATTTACATGTCAGACACCTAACCACTGAAAATTGCCTTCATGGCAGTAAGGCTAGGTACCCTATAAATGTGAAGCCAATACCACAATGGAAAACACTGTACACAGAGCATAAAGTGCACCTGCAATATCTCCACAGCAAATAAATTTTTCAACACCTAATCACCATAATTCACATGTACAGGACATGCCCTCAACACCCTCCAAATTTCAATGTAAAAGACAAACTATTTCTGAGATATAATATTTGAAAGTTTGACATTTCCATTCATCGGAGTGGCAGAATTCTGCACATGTTTACATTTTAGACACCTAATGACTGAAAAGTAAATCCATGGCAGTAAGGCTAGCTACAGTATAAATTGCAAGCCAGTACCAGAATGGAAAAAGCTGCCCGCAAAATGCAAATTGCACAATGCAATAGCCCCACAATAAATGTATTGTCCAACACCTAAACACTGCAATTCACACCTACAGGAGATCCCGTCAACACCCTCCAAATTTCAAGTTAAAAGACCAAACCGTTTACGAGATATTTAATTAAAAAAATAAATAAATTTGGCTATCTCATCCATCCAAATCTGGCCATTTAGTCCCTCCCTCAAGATCAAAGAATCTCGTGATCAAAGAATTTGCAGGCTTGTGACCAAAGAATTTGCAAGCTTGTGATCAAAACATAAAAAATGGTAAAAGTCAATTTTTTCACAAAAATAAATGAAATTAAAGCCATGACTCAATAGAACAAAGCCCCCTGAGCAAAACCCATCCTTGTTTGGCTTAATAAGTCACCCCTGAGTTGAGAAATTTGATTTTTTAATCTTGCCATCTAGTCACGCCCTTGTGATCAAAGATTGTGGTCAAAGAATCTTGTCATCAAAGAATTTGCAGTCTCGCAATCAAAGATCATTAGCGAGCCGCAATTAAAGATTTTAAAAGTTGAAAAGTCTATTTTTTGACCAAATTACAACTAACCATAGCTATGGCTTGATAGAGCAAAGCCCCCTGAGCAAAACCCATCCAAGTTTTACTTCAGAAGTCACCCCTGAGCAGAGATATTTTAATTTTTCCAACTGCAAACTAAAAAAGATGGCGGCCATTGTGATAAAAAAATTTCTCACAATCAAAGATTCTTTGATCACAAGCCTGCAAATTCTTTGATCATGAGAGGGACCTGATGGCCAAAACCCCATTATTGTTTTGCAAAATAACCATATAAATTTTCCAATTGACTTATAATGGGAACTTAAAACTTTAATAATGTTTGAATGGATTAATATTTTTTCACCAAATGAAAAGCGCCATGTTCCTTGACCCAAGCTCTTTCAGACAAGCCAGTTACAGAGCAGCACACTACATGACAGTCACACAGCAGCACGGACAAAATCAAAAAAACTGCTCACATAACTGGCGAAAAGTGCATTTTTCAGCATTTTGGTGTGCAAAAACCATAAGTCTGACTGAAATGAAGTTTGGCAGATCAAGAGATATACCATGCCCAACAGTGCATACCAAATTTCATGCAAATCCATTGAACTGGTTCAAAGTTAATAATGCACAACATTTTGAGTTTAACATAGAAGTGCCTACGCAACCATAAATATAGGGGCACTATCAGTTTATATATATATATATATATATATATATATATATATATATAATATATACGATACATATATATATATGTATATATATATATATATATATATGTATATTTATACATATCAGAGCAAAAACACATTTAATTCATCAGTTAGGTTGTTCCACAGCGACAAAAGCTTGGAAATTTGGTGTTAGGTTGAACACCCCTTGGACCATCCCACAGCCCACCCCCAACCGGCATCAGGGGTCATCGGCCCTAATTCACCTAACTCACCGTGATACCATAATATATTTATTATGGTATCATGGTAGTGCTACCATAGTTAGGGTTGAGGAGCCATTTACATGTTAAACCTAAAATTTTGCACCTTAATAACTTTGCAACCTTTCAATGGATTTGCCTGGCCCTAACACTCACCCCATCAGATGTGTGAAGAAGCAGAGGTATAGGAGAATGAGGTGAGAGTTAGGACCGACAACCCCAACATGCACTCCAATGATGGTTGGGGGTGTGGGCAGGGGGGGTTCAAGGGAGGCTTTCAACCCTAACACCGAATTTCCTCACTTTTGTCACTGTGGAACAACTCTAACTAATGCATTAAATGGATTTTTTTGCATCTAATTTCCCATCTTTTTGAGAAGGATAATGAGAAATAATGAATGTAATGCGGTGGCAAGAGTGTGGGACCCGAAGGGCCCTGTGCTCCCACCACGTGATGTCTTGTCACTTAGTAACATGGTGCCCACAAACGCAAATGGTAATGTGCATGGTGACACAAAAAGTAAAATCCAAAGATAAACAGTACTGTAGACACAAATGGTTAAAATAACGCAAACGCAAGTGCAAATGTAAATGTGAAGGGTAATGCACATGGTGACATAGATGGGAACAGTAAGTGAAATGGTTACAGAACTGCAAGCAGAAGTGGTAAGGGTAACAGTAATGCAAGTGCACAGGCTGGTTTTCCCCAAAAGCTGCATAGAGAAAGACAGTGAGTACAAAGAATGTACGCATAATAATGGGTGCCGGAGCAGAAAATGAGGAGTTGGAATACAAAATTGCTTATATTGCTGTCCTTTACTGAGAAGGTGGTGGGAGGAGGTTATTAGCAGCTCTGGAAAGATTTTGGGGGCACACTTGCCTCTTTCTCCTTAGCTATGGATACTAGGATATTCCTCCTTGTTAGATGAGGACATGGTTAAATTTAAGGAAACTGTCCTAACTGCCGCATTAGAAACCAAGAGGCTTTTTTAACTGCATTTGCACTGAGCTATCCTCCCTTCACACACCCATTGACTCCAAGCAGTGTATATTGCTGCTTTTTATCGATGGGTGACCCATGGGTGAACAAGATCAGCACTAGTCTTATACCAGTAGTGGGAGCCCTGATTAAAGTTTATTGGGTTGAGGCAGTGATTGTTAATTAGCTGTCTTACTTAGAACACTGTGTGGGTAAGTTAGATTCCTCTGTTATACAAGGAAGGCCTTTATTATTTATTATTAATATTTATGAAAGGGGAAGGAGATTTTGCACGTGGCACTAATCATGTTTCTTTTCATCATTTTTTTTTCTTTTCTATTTGTTATACTTTTTGTCAGTCCCAACATCGGGCTTTCTGCCCCAGTCCTGGTCCTCGCCACCTTCCAGAAATCAAGACAGAACATAAATGTTGAATTTCAATTGAACACAGAGTATACATTTTAACAAAAAAAAGGAAAAACAAATTCCAATACCTTAGTAAGTAAGCCAATTCTAACATAAAGAAGAATTAGATAAAACACATTAACTGTTTGATTGTTTACTTGCTCTTTTCTCCCCACCCCCCCATTACCCACCACCTTAGTCTGCCACCAGTTGTTATTTATTATAGTTATAGTTGCCTCAAAAACATAAAAATAAAAACCAATAAGGGGATTAGAATAAGGGTACTACAGAGTAAGACGATAAATAAAATTAAAAGTTCTGTGGGGCCAAATTCATGGGGTTCTTCTTAGGACAAATCTTAAAAAAAGGGGGGGGGGCTGGATTTGGGAGACCAGAAACTAATTAATTGAAAGAAGGGTGTAAATAGGTTCCCATCTTTTCTTATATTTGCCCATACAATTTGACATTCTAGCTTTAGTAGACTCAGCTTGTAGGGCAAACATAATTTCTTTGAACCATTCCAGATAGTTGGGGTGGTCAAATCTAACCAATGTCTCAGTATAACTTTTTTAGCACATGCTGAGATTAAAGCCATGTGGGATCTCTGATTGCCACTGGTATGGATGTATAATCACCTATAAGATAGGTTTCCATGTCAAAACTGTTTGTTAGTGCTAGAAATGGGTCCAACTTGCTTGCGATGCTACGCCAAAAGGGAGCAATCTTTTCACAGGACCATCGCATATGGGTTAGATATACAGAAGCCTGGTGACATTTAGATCATTGATTTGTAGGTAAAATACCTATTTGGTGTAATTTATAGGGGGTATAATATAGATTATGAATAATGCAAAACTGCATATATCTATATCTGTCCCATTTAATATATTTATATAGGTGAGCCCAAATTGAAGACCAGTCTCTAGTACTAGAGGATAAAGAAGTAGCATTATCCCATTGGTAAAATCTACGACTATCTGAAATGGTCATTGTCGATAAAATAAAGTCATAGGAGTAGGATATTAAATGGGAAGTTGGGATCGCCTTCAGATATGGGAGTAAAGTAGTTGTAAAAGAACTGGACCAAGTCCCTGTTCCAAAATAATGTGTCAACATGTGGGATAACTGAAGATATTTGAAGATGGAGGTATTTCCCATTTAAAAAGAGAGGAGCCTTCCTTAAAGGAGATCAGTTTTTGTTCTCGTACTAGTTGCTCCACATGCTCTATACCTATTTGTGGCTAGAAGGACTGCACATTGATTGGTTTACCCGAAATTAGAAAATTAGGATTATGGAACAGGGGCTGTGTTATATCCCTGTACATATCCAGTTTGAGAAAGACACTTAGCTGCTTTTGTACATGGATTAAATAATTTAAGGGATTGGTCTGCAGAGGTTTTGGGAGCTTTTTTTTGGAGATAAAGGGTAGAACCTTGGGGTCAAAGCTGTGTGCTTCACAGAGATCTTGCTCAATCCTTACCCAGAGAGGTAGGTAGCCAGCACATTATAAAGGTTGTAATCAATGGTGAATTCTAACCAGGTGAATTGCTAAGTAATATATATAGAAGTTTGGGGCTTGGAGACTGCCATCTAATTTCTGTCTGGTAAGATTAAGATAACTTCTTCTGATTTTTTTGCCCTGCCATATGAATTTACTAAGAACACCATGAACCTGAGAAAAACATGAGTGCGGGAGGGCCTGATTGAGCATTTGTAAAGGGTACAGTAAGCGTGGTAGAAAATTTATTTTAATAATGCCCTAGGCCCCTTACTATTTTCAATATTCTTAAATGACCTCCCACTGACCTGCTCAAACTCAGCCATACAAATGTATGCAAATGACACCATATTGTATGCCTCTGGCCCCTCCGCTGGGGACATGTCTGCTGCCCTCCAACAGGACTTTGATGCTGTTCAAAAATGGCTCAGGTCCAATCAACTAGTACTAAATTCAAAGAAAACTGTCTCCCTAATCTTCGGCACGCAACCTCAACTCTCCCGTCTAGCTGCTCCCCCTGCCTTCCGCACCCTGGATGGGTCCCCCTTGGAGTCTTGCACCTCCTTTAGATACTTGGGAGTGTGGCTTGATCAAAACCTTGATTTCTCCACCCATATTGACTTGCTACACAAAAAACTGCACTCCAAACTGGGCGCTTTTCATCGTAATAAAGGGTAGTTGCCCACCATGGTCCGGAGGGAAATAGTGCATAAAATGATTCTCCCTATCTTTGACTATGGTGATGTGGTTTATGGCTCAGCACTCTCATCCTCCTTGGCTATCCTGGACACCCTTTATCACTCCTTCTGTCGCTTCATCCTGGAATGCACCCCCCACGACCCATCACTGTGACCTATTCAGCTCCCTAGCCCTACACTCGCTCGAGTCTTGATGTCAGATACACGGTGCAAATGTCATAGCTAAATTCTAGACAGATTCCCTCCCCTCAATATCAGCTCCGCCTTATCGGCACAACCCTCCCCGGCCTACTCTCTCAGATGCTCTGACTCCAGGCTCCTCCAAGTCCCATTCACGTGCACATCAAAGGGCCAATCCACCTTCAAATATTGCTTGCCCAAACTCTGGAATGATCTTCCTGCTGATATCGGGCTCACCTCCACCCCAAGACTCCTTAAACTGCTGCTCCATGACCATTTCTCTGACATATGCAACTGCTACCAGCAACCCAGACCTTCAACCAAGAAGCATCTAAATGTACCATGCCGTATAAACTCTCAGCAAAATGACTGTGTACCTGCATGTTTTGTGCCTGTCTATACTCTGCAGACTTAGGACTAAACCTTGTAACAGCTGATGAAACAAATGAGAGTCCAGCTTTGTGACTATTTTGGACTTCTTGTTTTTATCTCTGTATGTACTTATCCTGCTGTATTTTTTTTCTATAACTCCCCAGGTCGCATCTGGAAATGAGCGGTCCCCACTCAGTATGCCTGCCTGGTTAATCTCTTAAATAAATGAATAAGTTTGTCAGTCAGATTAGAAATGTGCTGCTCAAGAGCGAGATGACTATAGTTATGCCAAGATACTTGAAATTAGACACCTTTTCAATCAAATTCCCATGATTATCTATAAGAGTGAAATTTGTGGGGATAGCTTTTCTGGGACTTGAGAAGATCATAAATATACCCTTGACTCCTCTCAAATACCCCCTCCTTCCCCCTATCTGTAACTTTCCCTCTCACCCCACCCCAACCCCTCTTGAAGCTGTCCACCATTTTTGGTGATACTATCTCATCTGGCAACTCATTCCATTCCTAATTAGGGTATGATCAATTTCTATATATAGCAGCAGAAGTGCAGGCAACACAACAAGAAGCTGGTGTGTATATCTTACACCTGTGGGTGTGGTGCCTGTGCTTCTGCAGACAGAAGTACTATTGCAAATCTGGTATCATGGATTTCATGGGACCTGCACTTCTGCAGCCAGAGTTGGTCTGTATGTCTTACACCTGCCAGTGCAGAAGTGCAAGCAACTCTGCAGACAGGAATGTGTGTACTGTATGTCTTAGAATGTGAATGAGTACGTGTGGTACAGAAGCACTGACCCCATATTAGCCCTTGCTTCTTCAGGCAAAAGAACTCTTGTCATTTGTGTCTCATGGATTTCTGTTTATGGCTGCAGGGGCCTGAGCTTTTACACACAGAAGTAGTGCTGTGATTTGATTATCATGGATTTCTGTCTGCCACCATAAGTGAGTGTGCGTGTCTTGCAATGTGAAAATCACATAACAGTACAAATCAATGAAGTTAGCACATCAGTGCTAATGCATTTGTGGCATTTTTGGTCTTGTCCTTTTGCTGCTGGGGAGAGAGGCAGTTAGTGATTGAAGGGTTGAAAACCTTGGAACACATTCTGTGACTTCTTTGGCTTTAGATTAATGGATTATGATATAAACAGTAAGTTAAGAAACATAGGGGGTTGAAAGGTGGCAAACCGCAAAAGCAGTCAGCACTCCCAAAGCTCAAAGGAAAGGTTCAATGCCAGTCACTAGTAGCTGTGCAGAAAGTATTAAAGTTTATTTAACATACCATTCCAAGACAAATATCATGTGTCAATTGTTTAAAATGCTGTATAAGCCTACGATGAGGAGTAAAAATCCACACACTATTAATTAATCCAACAGTATGCTTTGCAGCAAAAAATACTCCTTCATAAGGTGAGAAGGGAAAGAAAGTGTTGAAACAGAGGATGGAGGAGTACATAGAGGAAGTTGGGAATTTAAACTAGGAGTTGGGGGTGGCAGTTGGGGAAGAGATATGCAGAGACCACAGGTTGGGAAACCATATGAGCTTACCCCCCATAAAAGTGACAAAGGACAAATGGCAAGTACTGTTGGTGATGCTAGGAAAGGGGCAGGATGGGGGGTGGGAAAGGGTGGAAGGTGGTTACCCTTAATGCTAGGAGCCTTGGGAGGAAAACTGCAGAGTTACAGGTTCTCATGGCAGAGGGAGAGGTGGACATTGCAGCCATCATGGAAACATGGGCCACCCAATACAATGACTGGGACCTGTCTGTACCAGGGTACAGGTTATTTCGTAGGGACAGGGTGATTGGGAAAGGTGGGGGTGGCACTATATGTGAAGGAAGGACTGAAGTGTGTAAGGGAGGAAGGGGAGGAGGGTAGTACGGAGTCACTTTGGATGCAAATCCAGGATTCCAAGAATAGGATTCTTAGAATGGGAGTGGTGTTTTTCTTTTTTTCTTTTATTTTATAGGGGGTGGGTTGGGGGCAGGGACTCTGTTTCATGTATATCAGCTTGATTTGTAATAATAGTTAATGGTGTTTCAAAATTTGTACTTTCTGATGTTGTGCACCTCTGCACTCCTTGTGGTTTTTTGTGTATATAAAAGTTAATAAAAAGTGAATTGCAAAAAAAAGAATGGGAGTGGTGTATAGGCCACCATCTCAGACGGAGGAGTTAGACAGGGAACTAGCGGGACAGATTGGGAGGACCTGCAAGAAGGGTAGTGTGGTGATTGTGGGGGACTTCAACATGCCAGGAGTGGACTGGAGCACCCCAACAACCAGGAACAGAAGGGAGCAGGTACTGCTGGATGCCTTCCAGGACAGCTTCCTGCTGCAAATGGTCAGTGAACCAACCAGGTTAGGAAATACCCTTGATCTTGTGCTGGCAAATGGGGACTTTGTGAGGGAACTTACAGCGAGGAACCGCTGTCAGGGAGTGACCACCGCTCAGTATGGCTCACATTGGATATGGGCAAGGAAGGAGTGGAATCTGGCACAATAGTGCTGGACTTCAGGAGGGCTGACTTTGGGAGGATGGGGGAAGTGGTAAAAGGGTACCTGGCCAGAATTCAATCTAGTATGGACACTAACCAGAGGTGGGAGCTCATAAAGCTGGGGATAGTGGAGGCAACCAAAACCTGCTGCAAAGCCCAGACCAAGAAGGCTAGGGCTAAGAAACCGATCTGGTTGAGCAAGGAGGTCATGGAAAAGGTAAGGAGGAAAGGAGCTGCCTTTAGGAAGTACAAGAAAACAGGGAGGGGGAGGACAGGAAGGAGTACTTGACAGAATTGAAGGAGGTGACAAGGGTAGTAAGGGGATCCAAAGCATCTACGGAACTCAGGCTGGCACAAGGCATTAAGAAGGGGGAAAAGGACTTCTTTAAGTACATCAGGGAGAAAAGGAGCTGTAACGACCACATAGTAAGGATTAGGCAGGAGGGAGGTTGGGTGGAAGCAGGGTGCGATAAGGCGGAAGCACTAAATGAGTACTTCTGCTCAATATTTACTAAAGAGAAGAGGGGGGTGACACCCAAGGTGGGAGAAATGGCAGAAGCGGGGGGAGGAAGTGGTGACAGATGGGGAAATCATGGAGAGCAGAGTTCGAGAGGGTTTGAAGGCACTGAGGGTGGACAAGGCACCAGGCCCAGATGGCATCCACCCCAGGGTACTGAAGGAGCTGGCAGAGGTCCTTGCAGGACCTTTGGCAGACCTATTTAATGCCTTACTACATTCAGGGTGTGTACCTCAGGACTGGAGGATGGCTCATGTGGTGCTCCTTCACAAGAGTGGCCCCAAGGATGAACCGGGAAACTACAGACCAGTGAGACTCACATCCATCATAGGTAAGCTAATGGAGACTATCCTGAAGGAGAGGCTGGAGGCCCTCCTAGAGGCCAAAGGACTACAGGACAGCAGACAGCATGGCTTCATACATGGCAGATCCTGCCAAACCAACCTGGTCAAGTTCTATGACTGGGTAACTAGGCAACTGGACAGGGCCATGCGGTGGATGTCCTGTATCTGGACTTCAGTAAGGCATTTGACTCAGTGCCACATGGAAGGCTGGGAAGGAAGTTAGTAGGCACAGGGCGGGTGCAAAGCTGTGAGATGGGTAGGAAACTGGCTGCAGGAAGGCAACAGAGGTGGTGGTGGGTGGGAGCTCACACCCAAGGGCAGTGACGAGCGGTGTTCCACAGGGCTCAGTGTTGGGACCAGTGTTGTTTAGGATATTCATTGCAGACATATCATGGGACATCAAGAGCAAGATCAGTCTGTTTGTTGATGATACCAAGGTAGGCATGGTGGTGGATGACCTAGGGGATGGCAGGTTGCAGGATGATCTGGAAAAGCTTGAAACCTGGTCAGACACCTGGCAACTGGGCTTTAATGCCAAAAAGTGCAAGGTGCTTCATTTTGGGATGAAGAACCCAAGGAGGAGTTACCAGCTAGGGGGAGTGCAGCTAACCCAGACAGAGGAGGAGAAGGATCTGGGTGTTCTCATTACAGGGTCAATGAACAACTCTGCACAATGTAGGAAGGCAGCTGCAAAGGCCAACAAAATGCTGGGTTGTATTGCAAGGGTATATCCTCAAGGAGGGAGGAGGTGATTCAGCCACTGTATAGGTCATTAGTTAGACCACACCTGAGTACTGCGGCAGTACTGGCATCCGTGATCTGAAGAGGGACATTAAGTTACTGGAGGGTGCAGCGAGAGTGACAAAGATGATCAAGGGGCTGGGGACTTATCATACGAGAGGAGGTTGAAGGAGTTGAACATGTACTCACTGGAGGAGAGGAGAGACAGGGGTGACATGATTGAAACCTTTAAATACATGAAAGGAATAAACAAGACAGGTACAGAGGGCTGTTCCAAAGTAAGGGAGGGAGGGCCACCAGGGGTCATGATATGAGACTGGGCGAGGAAGGTTCAGGAGGAGATGAGGAGAACACTTTTACAGAGGGTGGTGGCTGGGTGGAATGCATACCTGCTGAAGTGGTATGCAGTAGAACAGTGGACTGCTTCAAACGAGGATGGGACAGGACAAGGGGGAGGGTTAATGAAGGGGAAGGGTGGAAGGGAGGGGCAGCTGCAGAATAAGGGGTGCTAGCTGCACATTTGAGCAGACTTGATAGACCTCTAGGCCTTTATCTGCTGGCAAATTTCATATGTTTGTATGTTCGTATAAGGACAACAATCAGTAATGATGAGCACTTAAAATTAAAGTTGTTAAAAATATACTACACTGGCAAATAAATCCACCTTTTGTCTTTACTGAGGAAGAAGAGGGTAATGGATCTGAAAGGAGTACAAGGGATGAGAATGGTGCAGAAATGGACACAAGTCCTTTTACACAAGAAAGGGGTGTGAAGGAACTGGAAGTAATAAGAGTTGATAAAGCAATGGGGCCAGATGGGGTGCACCCCAGGATCCTTAAAGAACTAAGAGAGGTGGTGGCTGAACCTCAGGCTATCCTGTTTAGCCGATCACTGGAAACAGAGGAGGTACCAAAAGGCTGGAGGACAGCAGATGTAGCCCCTTATACAAAAGTGGGAACAAAGAGGAAATGGAGAACTACAGACCAGTCAGCCTCACCTCGGTAGAGGGCAAGATCATGGAAGCACTACTGAAGGAGAGATTGGTGGAACATCTGGTTGTCAGTAGACTACAGGACCCAAGGCAGCATGGTTTCACCATGGGGAGGTCATGTCAGACCCACCTCATTTAATCTTTTGACTGGGTGACTAGGGAGGTGGATCAGGGGAAGGCAGTGGACATGACCTATCTGGACTTCAGCAAGGCCTTTGACACTGTGCCACATAGAAGACTATTACACAAACTGGGGAATATGGGTGAGGGCTAGACAGTAGTGTGGTGGGTAGGTAACTGTCTGGGCGGCAGGACACAGAGGGTGGTGGTAAATTGCTGTCACTCCACAGAGGGAAGAGTGACCAGTGGGGTACTACAGGGAACAGTGCTGGGACCGGTCTTATTCAACATCTTCATCAGTGACATTGTGCAGGACCTAGAAGGCAGAATTTCACTGTTCGCTGATGACACAAAGCTCTGTAACAGAGTAGACACACAAGAGAGTGTAGACAGAATAAGAAGGGACCTGCAGCAACTTGAAGAATGCTCAGGGGTTTGGCAGTTGAAATTCATTGCAAAGAAGTGCAAGATAATGCATATGGGGCACAAAAACCCTGGCACAATGTATCAGTTGGGGGGTGAGGATATAGCATGCACCAAGCAGGAAAGGGATCTTGGGGTTATCCTCTTTGGTGACCTCAAGGTAGAGAAATAGTGTGACAAGGCAGCAGGTAAAACGAATAGGATGCTGGGTTGCATAGGCAGGGGCATTACCAGCAGGAAAAGGGAAGTCATAATTCCACTATACAAGACACTAACGAGGCCCCACCTGGAGTACAGTGTACAGTTCTGGAGACCTTACCTACGTAAGGACATAGACAGGGTAGAGAAGGTTCAGAGGAGGGCAACAAAGATGGTACATGGATTGCATCACAAATCCTATGAGGACAGGTTGAAGGAACTGAACATGTACTCCCTGGAGGAGAGGAGGGAGAGAGGGGATATGATAGAGACACACAAGTATCTTACAGGGAGGAACAGGGTGCAGGAATACACTATTTTTAAGCAAAAAAGATGTTCCAGGACTAGAAGGCATGGGATGAAGTTGGAGGGAGGATGATTCAGAGGAAACATGAGGAAGAATTTCTGCACAAAACGGGTGGTGGACAAGTGGAACACCCTGCCAGAGGAAGTGGTGGGGGCTGAAACAATCACAGGATTTAAGAATGCATGGGATAGACATAAAGGAATTCTGGAGGTCAGGGGTAAGGGGCAACAGACTTCTAGGAAAATGTAAACTGAACTTACAAGCTCAAATGGGCACACTGGGTGGGCCAAAGGCCCTTATCTACTGACGCTGTCTATGTATCTATGTGTTGTTACCTGTAATGCTGCACTACAGACATATTGTAGACTAGTAGAAAATGATGTGGAAAAATACTTTAAAAACTATAAAGGAAAAATAAATACTGAATTAGCTCAAAAGTCTCAAGTCACAGAGAACCTTCCTTCAGAAAAAAAAACTTAACCATGTGGAAACCAAAAACATTGGTTAGGGAGTGGGTGGGATGGGAGGTTCAGAGCATGGCAGGTAAAACCAAGAGGTGGTATTAATTTTCTGTCACAAAAAAACTGAAGTGGAAACTGGTGGACCAGACAGCTGACAAGGAAGGGAGATAGGTCCTTGCCAAGGAAAATACAAATTAAGGTCTGGTGGTGATGGTGAGTGTATACACCACAAATGAGGACTCCCCAGATTTTTACAACCACTTGTCTCAGCATATGATGGAGATGTCAAATGGAAGACAGGACATATTAGTGGGCGGGAACTGCAGTCTAACTGTAGAGTATCATCTATTGGACTGATCCACCCTGAAGCCTGAACCACATGTCCATGTCAGGTTTGGGGGAGCAGAGCAGCAAGATGGTTACAGCACTGCTCCACTCCCAGCTGCTGCTATTGTACTGAGTGTGTACTCTGCAAGCTGCTTATCGGTGAGGTTCCATTCAATTTTATGAATGAAACTCTGGTCATGGTGTTTTATTCTCCCGGGTTAAACTGTTTTTTGAGCTGATTGGGGGCCTGTAAGGTGACTCCCACTCCTTGAATTTTCACCTGGTTATCCATTAGCCTCCAGCATTTTGAGTGGCGTTCTGAGTGGCATCTGCAGTTGCTCTACTGAATTGATGTGGTCTCTATGGGTCTCCCTCTTGCAACTTACCGGCAAGGTTAATTTTAGCTTCTTGTGTAGTGGACCCCTTGGCTTTGCAATATAGAGGGTGACATTGTAAAACCAAAGCAACCCCACATCTGAGAGATGAACTTCATGAAGAAACCAGATATGGGTGCACTATAGGTGCAGAAATGCCCATTTAGGCTGATAAAAGCTATGCTATTGTTGCCTAGGGCCAGGGGGATTGTGGTATACTAGTAAGTGTTTGATTTACTGCACTCAGTGAAGCGTTGTTTTTTTCTTTTTTAATTTCCTTTCTATGTGAACTGGAGATGCTGGAGACCTTTACTCTGTAGGATGTCTACCTCATTAAAATTATTGAAAATTATTGAGTGTAATTTTCTGAAGACCTTTGGGGATTAGTGACATTTGTGAATTGCAGATTGTTGGAACTTTGGAATTTTGGAAAAATACACAAACGTCTAAAAAAGAAAAGGGAGCTAATGGCCTGCTGGAGCTTTCCATTCAGGAGTGGGAGGTTAAGCAAGCAGTCACAGAACTCGCCTCTGATAAATCTCCAGGACCTGATGGCCTTTCAACTAATTTATTTAAAGTTTTCAGTAAGGAACTTATACCACTCCTAACAAAAGTCTTTGATTGTTGGTACACATTTGGTTTCTCTGAAAATAACTTTCTTGAACCAATTATTACTCTACTTCATAAATCAGGCCTAGACCTTCTGTGTCCTGAGAATTACCACCCTATCTCACTACTGAATGTTGATATTAAAATATTAACCAAAATTCTAGCAACCCGTATAGGACCTTTTATGGGTAAACTCATTAGTGACGAACAGGTTGGTTTCATGGCTGGCAGATCCTCTAATGATTATTTGTGTAGACTACTCCATTTAAGAGTTCATATCAAAAACTCAGATATTCCAGCTGGTCTCTTAGCATTAGATGCAGAGAAGGCATTTGATTGAGTTTCTTGGGATTTCCTATATGCTACATTGACTCTCATCAGGGTTTATAAAATGGATTAAATTAGTATATCCTTTTCCGACTGCTCGAGTCTGGTGTAACAAGGCATTGTCCAAATCATTCCCCTTATTCTGAGGTACCAGGCAGGGCTGCCCCCTCTCTCCTCTTTAATTAATCTTTACCTGGAACCGTTAATTCAAAGAATATTATTTTCACATTACAATCAGGGTATTTTAATTAGTAAAAAGCGACACCTTATCTCAGCTTATACTGATGATTTATTACTACATATCAAAAACCTTGCAGTTAGTATTCCAACACTACTGCAAGAAATATAACTTTTTTCAGAGGTGTCCTATTACAAACTCAATCTTTCCAAGACCAACATTTTCGCTTTAAATGGGAAATGTTTACAAGCGGATATAAGGGAATATGGTCTGAATTGGGTCTCCTATTCTCTAATTTATCTGGGTATCAAAATCACTAGGGAAGTATAAACAATGTTAAAAGAAAATTTTAATAAATTATTAAGTACTATAAAAATGGACTTAGCTAGATGGGGAATGCTACCTCTTTCTCTCTGGGCCAGAATTCATTCAGTCAAAATGAATGTATTACCCCGATTCTTTATCCCTTGAGCGTGTTGGGATTTTACTTACCTAAATTACGGTTCGGCAAGTTGCAAAGGTTACTGAACCAATTTATTTGGAAAGGGAAGGGAGTTAGAAGAGCCTACCATAAACTTACAGCTTCAAAAACACGTGGTGGTCTCTCCCTACCCTCCTTCTTTAAATACTATGTGGCTGCTCATATTAGCAAGTTGGCATATTGGACCCACCCAATAAATGTAACAGATTCTAATTCATATTTACCCCTTTGGATATCTACTGAAGAAACCCTAGTAGCGCAGAACTCCTATACCCTTATGGCCCTTGTTTATTCTTTTCCTTCTAGAATTCCCAAGGTGTTAAGAAATACTCCTATTGGATGGTCACTGAAAGCCTTACACCAAATTCAGACTTATTTAAACATTGATTGGCAAAAATCTTTGGAGCAACCTTTATTGTACAATCAGCAGTTGCAAATTCAAAACGTTCCCATTTCTTCAACATTTTGGGCTCCTTTGGTTGGGCTTAAATTATCAGACATTGTTTGTCATGGCAGAGTTTTAGCTTGTTCACAAATTTGTAATAATATTTCAGATGCCAGAGGGAACATTTTTAAGTATTGGCAGGTTAGACAAGCTGTGATAGCCTTCATGCAAAAGTCAGTGGATGCTGAACCTGCAAAAACACAAATGTCCTCTCTTATAACTATAGGTGAGCAGCCTCACTCTGTATCTAAGGTTTATCAAGAACTGCAGGTTTTGGATCCAGAGTTACCTCAGGGAACCTGTTATTATTGGGTACAGAAACTGTCCCTTAATGATGATCCTACCTTTTGGCAACAAATCTGGTCTAACTTATATAAATTTATAAAACAAGATAGATTCAGGCTGCAGCAATATAATATTATGCATAATCTCTAATTTACACTGGCAAAATTAAACACGATTGTAAAGCTCTCTTCTTCACAATGTCACTGGTGTAAAGAGGACTATGGAGATCTCTTTCATATGATATGGCTATGTCCAAAAATCCAGATTTTCTGGAAAGCTATTCAAAATTCAATAGGTCCTCATTTGGGGTTGGAGCCTTTATTTACACCTGAGGCTTACTTGTTTAATTACTTCCCATCACAAATAATTAAACAGCAGAAATTTTTTTATGGCCATTATATCATCTGTTGCCAAATTGATCGTTATGAGGCATTGGATAGATGATTTGATTCCCCCTACTATCAAGTGGCATAAAGAAACTCTATTGGCTTTACAATTGGAAAGGCATATAGCCATGATGAATAACAGGTTGGCAGCCTATCAAAGTAAATGGGGTCCTCTGGATGCGCTACTTACAATATGGAAACCTTAAAGAAATAATGATTTGTACCAGTGTTGGAAGTCAGTGTTAGTTATGGGCTTATAGCTAGCTATTATTAATAATTATACTGATTCCTATACTCTATTCTTAGGGGAGGGTTTATATTAAAAGGTTTTAGATAATTAAAAATGTTAGTAGTATCTGTAGCGATTACGATGATTGTTTCAATGTTATATGTAAGGTCTCCTTTTTTCTTTCATAGTTTCTCTTACCTTTATTCCTTTTGTGCTTGACTTGTAACGAGATGTTTTTCTCACCCCTTCTGATGTCATAGTTTGATATGGTATTACAATAAAGTATACTGAATGACAAAAAAAAAGAAAGGGAGCTAAGTCTGGCAATTTTTATGTTTGCTTGCACGCATGTGCAAGAAACATAGTGCCATCATCTGAGTTTTCGGAGGTGTGGCAGCCCTCTTCCAATTCAGACAGTGTGTTTGCAGGCACGGCCGCAGTTCTCCAATGCCTGCTCGAGCTGTCTATGACAGCTCCAAAATGCAGTGGCGTACAGTTGAAAGAGGGAGCTATGCTTCAGTGAGCAGCAATCAGATATCGCCTGCTTATGCATGCTCCCCCTACTCGCTCACATACACACACACACACACACACACACACACACACATGCATACTGCATGCTACCCCCCCACACACACTGTATAGCCGACGGGGTTGCCCAATCCCCTGTCGGCTGTGCTGCGCTCCCCCCAAAGCCTTCCCACATGCCACGCTGGGAGCCCACCCAGTGTGGCAATAGATGCTATGGCTGATGTAAAAGCCCAATCCCATCGATCCACGCACCCCCAACCAGTTGTCCTTGTGCCACACTGGGAGCCCACCCCAGCATGGCAAATGTCCTCGTCGTCATTCCAAAAAAAACCTGCAAATAAAAACTGTTCCTGGTGCTTCTCCCTGCCCCTCCCAACCCTGCACCCACCCACTGCGCACCCTGCCTCCCCACACCCCCCCTCACCCCACACTTACCTCCGGACCTTGGCACGATGATCTTCGGTGGACCAGGAACACGTCTGCACTCTTCAAAGCCGAACGCAAAGTGGGGAAATGCCGGTAAGCTGTATAATGGGATAGATAGGGTTTTTTTTTTTATGTTGTTGCATATCTCAGGCATTTTTTGGAATTTCTGCACCAAATTTTCAACATGGGGTTTTTGGGACCCCTTCTCATGAATACTGTCACTGTCATGGCATTATTCGGGCCCGGCGGGTGATTTTGCAGTCACATGGTGAAATCACCTTTCAGGATGGATTAATGAAATGACACTGCCAGTGTTCATAAGGTAGGCTCTCAAGAAGCCTATTTTGAAAATTTGCGGAAAATTCCAAAAAATGATTCGTTTTACGAGCGTGTGTTGCGCAGTTCCTACGTACGCTCGTAAGTTGGTGAATTTTCAATATTTTCACTCCAGATTTTCAACATTGCCATTTTATTACACATCCTTATGAGCAGTACAGCTGTCATTTGTCACATCCTGCCCAAAACATGTTTCTGCCCATGTAGAGCACAATGGCGTGTCGGTGTGCGAAATCAATGTATGGGACACATAAAGAAAAGCACAGGGATGCTGTTCATGAGCAGAGGTCTTAAAATGGCTATGTTGAAAATTTGGTGGCAAAAGTCCATAAAATGACTGTGTTATGAGTGAGCACTGTGCAGTTTCCACGCACCCTCATAAGTTCATGACTTTGTAATATTTTCAGTCCAGATTTTCACCAGTGGCATTTTTCCACACTTTCTTATGAACAATTCAGCTGTCATTTTTCACAACATGGCCGAAATGTGTTTTCACTTTCAGTGCAGAGATGCGTGGTCGCTGTGGGAAATCATTGTTCGGGACAGATAAAGAAAATCACAGTGACACTGTTCATGATCGGAGGTCTCAAAATGCCTGTGTTGACAATCTGCTGTAAAAATCCCCAAACTAATTACATTATGGTGTGCGTTGTGCAGTTTCTATATCGCTCGTGTCTTCACCAGTTTTTAATATTTTTACTGCAGATTTGCAACATTGCCATTTTACCTCCCATGAACAGTACAGCTGTCAGTTTTACATCCTGTTTGGAATGTTTTTGCACCTGTGGTGCTAAATGCCGTAGTCGCTGTGCATAAGCAGCTTTCGGCAAACAAACTGATATCACCACTGTTCATGAGGTGGGGTCACAAAAAAAACATGTTGAAAATTTGGAGTGAAAATACTAACAAATGCCTGAGGCATTAGGGTTTCCAACCATAAGGCCCCACCCTATAGAGAACGACAGGCATCAGGGCTGTGACTTGGGATTCTTGCCTGTAATGCTCATACCATTCCACACCCTGCAGCCAGTGAGAGGCATCGAGGTATGCCTTGGACTCTTCAGTCCCAAAGTTCACCGCATTCTCCTATACCGCACCCATCTCACTGTATTTCCTGATGGAAGGGGGTGCGCATAAGGACCAAAGACCCCAAGGCACACCGTGACACTTGTCAGTGTCTGCAGGGTGGGGTGTGGTGAAATGGCATGGCCGTTATGCCTGACGACCCAAAGGCACACCCCAATGCCTGTCACTCTCTGCAGGGTGGTGGTGGGGTTGGCTTCAGTCCAATACTTCACTGCCATTCCTATTACGCAGCTCTGTAACTTCTACACTACCACTGCCAATGCCAGCAAGCAAACATTCGGCATTGACAAATGCTTGTTTATACTGATATTATTTGTTACATCACACAGCGTTGTTTTGCTGATTACTTAGAAACTAACTGGGTGCCTTATGTATTTATTTATTTATTTATTTATTTAAGTGTTTTAGAGGCTGTCATGCTGAGCCGAGTACCACTCAATTTCAGATGCGACCTAGGGAGTGGGGAGAGGAGACATATAAAGTAGGAAGTACAGTGTAAAATACAAGTAGTACTCCATAATATACTATACAAAGAATGTACTGTGGTATTTACAACAGCATTGGCCCTACCAAGAATAAACAAACAAAATATACAGAATAAACACATACACTGTGTCATGGGATGCAGTAGGTCCAAATTATCGTGACCTTCAACTCAAGGTATTCCGTGAAGGTAAAATGGCATCATGCATTTGTGTTGCAAAACATTGGAGCTACTATGAAAGATGTCAAGTGTAGCTATATACAATACTACTCATGATTACAGTTGCCAAAAGAAACACACTTTGCACTAAAAGATTCACATTTTACGGATGGCTATACTGAGGCTGTAAGTTGTTTGCTGACTGTTTATTTTGCTTGTTCATTCTGTCCCTTCAGTGATATTGCTGCTCCATTTTTAAAGTTTATTTAAAGCTCTGGTTCAATTCATAATGATCATAGTACATGAAATATACACTTATACATGAGACTAATTCTAAACATAATTTATTGAGGATATAGAGTTCCTGGATATGGAAATGTACGTTGCAATGTTTAAAAAGGTGTTAAATTAATTATTAGTAAAGGGTGTTTGAACTCTATATAGAATAAAACTCTGTGAAACATTGCTGAGCTTTAAAGGCTCTTACCAAAGTATGAAGCTATTGGAAGGTCTTCAGTTTGTTGATCACTTTTATGTATGTATTTTAATTTTTTATAGTGTATAGAAATATTTTCATATTAGTTGGTAAGTTTACTATGAAATCACAAACATATACCTTGTCGCATGCTCAGCATATGGGTTTATTTACCTGGTAACTCTTACAGCTGATATCAATTTGATATCCCTCATTCTAATTTCATCCACTATACACCAGGGATGAATTTGCCATGTTATTCCTTTCTTCACAGGAGCGGTCCTTCGAAATGGGGCCCTAGCATAGAGAGTCAATTAAGTAAAGAGGAATACCTTTACAGAATACTTTTCCCCTAAAATTAAATGTTTGCAATGGAGCCTTTGGATCAATGCACAGATTCTGGGGAGTCCAGCGTGCCCTGGGTTTGACTCAAACATGTACCTACACCTTGCTAGCATGTGTGTGCATGTGGTCACTTGTATTCCAAGAAAGTGAGTAAGTACCATAAACAGGCTGCTGCAAAGACAAACCAGACTTCTGCAGTTACAGCAGACTAGTACACCCTTCCCTTTCTCCCCTGGCTACTTATGGCTTTCTTCTTCATTCTTTATCCCTCTGCCTGTTTATTCCCACATTTCACCAGGTTTCTGTAAATATTGTATATATATCTTGTTGATGTGTACCGAGTATTAACTACAGTGTGATGTTTCCATTTGTTACTTCTTGTACTATGAACTGCATTGCTCTAATGACCTTTTGGACTTTTATGTATGCATTTTTTTCCCAAATGTATTATACACTTTTACCTTGCCCAGGTCCACCTTGCAAATGACTGTTTCTCAGTGGTGTTTCACCTGGTAAAATAAAGATCGACTGATTGATTGATTGTATGGCAGCCTGGTTAGTACTAGACACTAGCTGTTTTTTTTTCTCCTTTAGATATTTCCTTAAGAAGACCTAAGGTCGAAACGTAGATTTTTAACTCTATTTTCTATTTTCAGCGTGCATTTAATATAACCATTTTGTTTTGCTTTTAGACCACATGCTGACGCAGCGCCTTGTCTTTGTTTTTTTACAACTGGTTAGTACTACTGTATAGAAACATAGAAATATAGAAACATAGAAGTTGACGGCAGATAATGACCGCAAGGCCCATCCAGTCTGCCCATTTCTTTTTCTACCTTATACATGTGCCATAGGCCTTTGCTCTGTCAGTGGCCTATCTATTCATAGTCATTTGTATTGCTCCCTTATGCCTATCCCATGGCTGTTTGAAGCCCTGCACTATATTCATAGCCACCACTTCTTGTGGTAAGCCATTCCATGCATCCACCACCCTTTCTGTGAAAAAGAATTTCCTCACATTCCCCCTTAATCGGCCCCCCTCTAATCTCATGCTGTGTCCTTGTCCTGCTATTTTCTTATACTTAAACATGTTAGACTCTTTCACCTTGTTAATGCCCTTAAGGTGTTTGAATGCCTCGATCATATCACCTCTCTCCCTCCTTTGCTCAAGGGTATACATATTGAACTCTGTTAATCTGTCTTCATATGTCTTCTGATGCAGTCCCTGCACCATTTTGGTTGCCCTTCTCTGGACTGCCTCAATTTGGTTAATGTCCTTGAGAAGGTGTGGCCTCCAATACTGCATGAAGTACTCCAGATGGGGCCTAACCAGTGTCTTGTAAAGAGGGATTATTACCTCCCTCTTACGACTTGTGATACCGCACTAATACACCGTAACACCCCCTAGCCTTACCTACTGCTTTAGAGGTCTGCTTGATGATTTCAGGTCATCAGTGATGATGATGCCCAAGTCTCTTTCTTCCTTTGTGACTGCTAGCAACTCCCTCCCAGCCTATAGGTGGCTTCAGGGTTTTCTTCCTATGTGCATGATTTTGCACTTCTTGCATTAAATCCCAGTTGCCACTCTTCTGACCATTTTGCTAGCTTATCCAGATCTCTTCTCATTCTGCCCACCCCATCTGGATCATCTACTCTGTTGCAGATCTTGGTGTCATCTGCAAACAGACAAGCCTTACCCTCTAGTCCATCTGCAAGGTCTCTAATGAAGATGTTAAAGAGGACTGGCCCCAGGACTGATCCCTGAGGTACCCCACTTGTGACTTGCATCTCTTCTGACTGTATACCATTTACCACCACTCTCTGTTTTCTGCCTGTCAACCAGTTTGCCACCCAGTTGACCAACTTCTGACCCACCCCGAGCCTACCCAGCTTATTTATCACTCTTCTATGTGGAACAGTGTCAAAAGCTTTGCTGAAGTCAAGGTAGGCGACATCAACTGCCCCCCTTGGTCCACCACCTGGGTTACCCAGTCAAAGAAATCTATGAGATTAGTTTGACAGGACCTTCCTTTGTAAACCCATGCTGTCTTGGATCCTGTGCCCTATGGATTCCAGGTGTTGCACTATCCTTTCCTTAAGGAATGCTCTCCATAATCTTGCCCACTACTGAGTTAAGACTGACTGGTCTGTAGTTCCCTGCCTCCTCCCTGCTACCACTCTTGTGGAGCTGGATCACATGAGCCCTCTCCAGTCTTCTGGGACCTCTCCTGTGCTCAGGGACTCACTAAACAGTTCTGCTAATGGCTCTGCTAGTTCCACCTTTAGCTCCTTAAGTACCCTGGGATGTATGCCATCAGGTCCCATTGCCTTATCCACTCTGAGCTTAGCAAGCTCTTGTGAACCTTTCTTTGTGAAGGAGTAGTGCTCACCTCCTCCCCTGTGTCCATGATACTGAGCTGTAGGCCCTGCCCTACCTTCCTTCAGTAAATACTGAGCAAAAGTATCTATTTAGGATAGATGCCTTTACAGGGTCCTCCTCCTCACATGCTCCCTTTCTCCATTAAGCTTAGCAATACCCCTCTGGACTTTCTCCTTTCACTAATGTATCTATAGAAAGTCTTGTCACCTTCTTTTACTGTTCGTGCTAGTGTTTCCTCAGTTTGGGACTTTGCCTGCCTTACTGCCTTCCTTGCTTCTCTTAGGGCAGTTTGGTATGCCTCCTATCTTCATCCCGCTGTGTTCCTTTATATTTCCTGAAGGCCAGCCTTTGGCTCTGACCTTTTCTACATTGTATTTGAGAACCAAAATGGTTTCCTTCTTCTTTGCACTTTCTTTTCTGTCTAACACAATGGGATGTTGCTTCAAGTATTGCATCCTTAATGCTTGCCCACTTGCCTGTACCCCTCACCTGTGTTTCTTTTTGCCATGGCTAGCTTAACTCTGTTGGCCTTCTTATCAAAGTCAGCTCCTTTGAAGTCCCATATTTTTGCTTTGGAATGGGATGATTTAGATGTAGTAGCTAAATTGAACCATACCATGTGATGGTAACTGGCCCCCACATGGTATGGTTCAATTTGGCTACTAAATTGGAGGTATGTTACCTAAGGGTAGTTAAGAGTGCCTTAGTGAACTTGCTATGTTGGTATATTGTTGGTTAATTGGGCTGTAGTTGTCCCAGCACTGCACCATTTACTCCCAGTAAAAATTTACCTATGAACTTGTACAGAAACACAAATAGTAGTTTGGGAAGGGATTTGTGTTATAAAAATGGTGCCTCACCTGAAAAATGGGCACCTTGCTCTATGGTTCCTGATACCTTTGAGCTTTGCTGCTATTAACTGATGTTATAAATGAATGAGCGTCTCTTTCTTTGATGCTCTAAGTGGTCTTAATGAGCTTATAATAATGACTGGAGATCAATTGTAGATACTGGAAATGATGTATGAATTGAAATGTTTCATTAAATGTTTGAATGATTTTGAGGAGGGAATAATCTGTCAGGTTTAGTTGACATGTTTTACAGTATATGATACACTTGGATGTAATTTCCAAAGCTGTTTGTTGATTTTATTGATATGTTCTTGTTTTAAATTGTATTGGTATGTTTGCTGAAGAATAAAACCTTTGCACCTAGTACCATGTTGGCAGTAAGGCACTAAAAGAACTGCTACACCTCCACAGTTTGCAGGACACCAGGAGGCTATCTCACAATGCTGAAAGCGACTGCATGTATTTCTCTGATGCTAGAAACATTACTAGCAGACTAGATTATTGGTTCACTTCCCCACAACTCACCCAGCAAATACTGAACATATCACAATAGCTTCACAGTATTTTTCAGATCATGCCCCATTAATAATGTCCCCAATGGTAGCTCCCCTCAACAAATCAGAGCGCTGGAGAATAGACCCACTTCAATTACAAGAGGACAGTTTTAAAGAGTAGCTTAAAGAAGCAACAACAAACTACTTTTTGGATAACCCCCAGTGACAGTATCTGCAGAGACAATATGGGAGTCAATTAAAGCCACAATAAGGGTAGGATAATTAGCTATGTATCATGTCGAAGGACACAATGAGAAAGTGAGGCAGTGGAATTAGAAAAGCAGCTAGGGGAGAAGGATGAAATATATTAAAAGTGCACAGACATCCTCAGAACCCAAGAACTCACTTATGAGCTGATGTGCCTAAGAATAAAATTAAATACCCTGGCCAGATAAAAAAACTGAACTCCAAACCCAAAGGCTGCAGCATAAATGTATTAATTAATCTTTTGTTTTCTGGGTAAACATACGGGCCAAGGACCGTTTTCATATGTGACTCAAGACCATTTACAAAAATAGTCAAAATATAAAAGATAATACACAGATGAGCTGGCTGCTGGCGCAGCGGTTGGATTTCGATGCGACGCCGCAACCCGGTTCGGAATGGACCAGGGTTGCTGGAGGCGGCGGGGAGAAGGATGGAGCATCCTAGGGACCAATCTCCTTCTCCGGGGGGAGGGTGGGGAATGTGCCCGGAGCATGGATGACCCCTGGAGGAGGTCAGGAGTCACACAGCTACCGGCACTGGCTTGTACAGGAGGCAGGGCAGACGCAGGCATCATTGCACGACCCTGCCTCCTGGAAAAAATGGAAAAAAAAACTCTACTGCCAAGCCACCACTAATGAAGCTTGCCACAGCTTCAAATGTGCTCCCCAGGCCAGTCCTCCGACCTAGTTACAAGTCTGCGGCATGCGAGGGGAGTGCCGCAGCCCCGCCGTGGGGAGTAAACCACGGGTATCAGAGGACCCGAGGCCAATTTGGGGCAGCAGAAGTCCGTGGCCCGTGACCGGGCTGAATACACCAGGTGGCAGGCAGGGCTAAAAGAATAAATAGAAAAAAAAAAAAAAAAAGATAATACACAGATTTCTTGAACACATCCTTAAGACAAACATACACAGTTATACATATACAATTAAAACAATTACATTGGAATTAGGAGTAGCAATGGCATTGCACTTGACTGAGGAGATGTTGTTTTATTTTTTTTTTCAGAAAGATCATGAGTTAGCCCAGATACCATTTCTATTGGGAGATCATTCCAAAATGTGGGTGCTTGAGTAGAAAAAGCTTGGTCTCTTATTTTTGTTTTTGTCATTCATAAGCCTAACATAGAAACATAGAATTTGATGGCAGATAAGGACCGCTTGGCCCTCCTAGTCTGCCCATTTTCCTACCTAACAGATAAGCTGCAGATCCTAGTTAACCAACAGCCTACTTCCTCCTACCCCCCACTAGGACTGCCTTATGTCTGTCCCATACATGCTTGAATTTCCCCACTGTTCTTGACTCCACAACCTCCTCAGGGAGGCTGTTCCATGCATCCACAACCCTCTCTGTGAAAAAATACTTCCTCACATTACCTCTGAGCCGTCCCCCCTCTATCTTCAAATTGTGCCCCCTTGTTCTTGCACATCTCTTTTTCTGAAAGATGCCACCCTCTTGGACTTTGTTGATTCCCTTGAGGTACTTGAAAGTTTCTATCATGTCCCCTCTCTCCCTCCTTTCCTCAAGGGTACATATTGAAGCTCCTTTAGTCTTCTTCTTCAGATGCCTTCTGGTGCAGACCTGCACCATTTTGTGTGCCCTCCTCTGACAGCCTCCACTCTGTCTATGTCTTTGCAGAGATGGGGTCTCCAGAACTGCACACAGTACTCCAGATGGGGTCTCACCAACTGTCTGTACAGAGGGATAACAACTTCCTGTTTTCTACTATTGATGCCTCTCCCTATGCATCCCAGTATCCCCCAGCCTTCTTTACTGCCTTCTCACATTGCTTGCCCACCTTTAGGTCATCTGATATAATTACCCCAGGTCCCTTTCCATTTTACTGTTGTCAGTATCTCACCCTCCATTGTGTACTCTTGCCCTGGGTTTTGTTTCCCAGGTGCATTACCTTGCACTCCTTTGCATTGAATCTGAGCTGCCATACATTTGACCATTCCTCCAACCTTGCCAAGTCCCTTCTCATCCTTTCCACTCCATCTGGTGTATCAACCCTGTTGCAGATCTCTGTGTCATCTGCAAAGAGACATACTTTTCCTTCCAGTTCCTCTGCAATGTCACTTATAAAGACATTAAATAGGACCGGTCCCAGTACTGAACCCATAGAGGTCATGTACCATCTTAAATCCCTAGGAACTTTCCTTGATGGCTGTAGTGAGTAAAGTAAGGAAATTTATTTTTGTCTTACAAGTTTATCAGTTATACAACACAGGGAATAAATTGAATGCAATCTAGGAGGAAGCAGGCCTGAAACTTGATACAATATGCTATGAAGAGTACTGTAGGGTAAGTTATGGGCAAACCTATAGATGCTATGAAAAGTTGACATAAGAGAAATCATTACTTATTTAGATAAAGCTGTAAATAAAAAAGAATTATAATTCAGTTGAGACAATGGGATACTCTGAGCTATGGACTTTCAAGCCTGTAAGGTTTGTACACACTGACGTTTAAAAATCATGACCAATTTTTGATTAACCTGTCCCGTTATGTTCCTTATATGATATGCATAAGTTAATTGAAAATCCAGATGTAAGCCCAAATACTTAAAATGGCGTACTTGTTCTCAGATAGTTCCTTTATTATCCATTATAGTCAATTTACCCAACTTATCCAAGTTTTGTTTCGAGCCCAACAACATGCTCTTTGTTTTAATACTGTTTAAAGACAATTTTATTTTTATTAAACAGTTTTCACGGTCTTGAAAATCTTTACTTATCTTCAAGGTTATATCTTCTAAAGATTTAGAGCTTTTGTATAGGATTATATCATCGGCATATAAAAGTTTGTGGGACCTAGTTAGTTTGGTTGGAATTTTATCAATTAATATTGTAAAAAAGATGGGCCTCAATATTGACCCTTGTGTCACCCCTTGTTCCAAGAGTCTTCATTAGACAAGGATCCTCCATATGAAACTTTCAGCTCTCTGCCTGTCAGATAACTTTCTTTCCAATCCAAAGGTAGATTGGACAAGCTCCTGTCTGCCAGGCTCAAGAGCAGCAGGCAATGATTCATAAGGTCAAATGCCTTGGACACCACGTGAACAGCACCAGTGAGCTCCCCTCTATCCATTGCCTCATTGTTGTGATTTGGGAGCCTGGCCAAGGCAGTGCCAGTACTGTGATACTTTCTAAAGCAATGCTGCTTGGGAGCCCTTGGCCAACCCTGTTGAAGATAGGTACAAAGTTCCTCATTAATATTTTTTTCCAAAATTTTTCCCAGAAGATGAAGCAAGGAAATTGGGTGGTAATTATCCATATCCTTTAGGTTGCCGCCACTGAAAATTGGTCTAATAACTGTTTGCTTCTATTGTTGTGGAAAGCTCCCCATTATTAGGGACAGATTAAATCATTTTAAAAGAAAACAAATCTTCAACGCTATTAGCTTCAAAAACCTAGCTTGGAGGGGGCACTGCTGAGCAGCTGAGAGGAAGCAGCAAACTCCTGAAGCTCCCAGAGAAGAATTTTAAAAAACTATTAAAACTTAACCCTATTTTTTTCTAAAATACCAGAAATTGCTCTAGAGTGCTTGGATTACCTGTAATTGATAAGATGGGCAAAATTAAAGGGGTTGGGGCTCCAGCTGGCAACTTTTTTGCTCCTAAAAAGCAGAACAAGGAGGAGAGGCCTGATCAGAATGGAGAAGCAGGGGACTCGACTGATAAGGTACCGGAGGACACCTCACTAGCATCCATACTTTCCACACTCCATCAGCTCGTGAAAACAGTGCAGGACTTAGGTAAAAAGTTTGATACTCTCACTCTGAGAGTCTCTATTCTAGAAACCAAAATGGAGCAATGTGAAGCTATTGTTCAACACTCCGAATCTTCCATCCTTAAATCTACAGATGCCACTACTAAATTAATAAAAGAAAACTTGCACCTACATCAAGGCTGGAGACAGTAGAGAACCAGGCAAGAGAGCATAATTTATGAGTCATCAGACTGTCAGAGAATGCTGAAGGGGAGGGCAGCTTGATCTTTGCCAGAATGTTTTTACCAGCCATACTGGGGCTTGATGAAGCTGAACCTACTCTATCCCTGGAAAAGGCTTACTGAATTACCCCTAAAAGAGCTGCAGCAGATTCATCGACTCCAAGAACCTTCCTAATAGTGTACACAAGAATTGGGGACAGAGATTGGGCTCTTGCAATTGCCCAGTGCCATATGGTCCTGAAATATGACGAAAACAAAGCCATGCTGTTTCCAGTCCTTTCGTTCAGCACCCACCAACATCGCAAGGCCTTAGATGAGCTGAGGAGCTGGCTGCATCAACTTAAAGTGCAGCACAAGCTACTTCTCACGGCTAAAATCCAGTTAATGTGGAATGGGCAGCAATATTTATTCAATGAACTGCAGGACACAAGCAAGATAGTCCGGAAAATTGATTTGGAGCTGGAGGGGGTAGAAGAAGAAGGAACCATGTCTGACGGTGACTGATCATCTGGGTATCCGGGTAAAGTAGACCAAGGCTGTGGGGACTAGGCCTGTGGTAGTTAATGGCCCATTTTTGGAACTGAGAGCATCGCATATAGACTGTTTATTTTAGACTGTAATCCAGATCCCGCTGTGTGATAAATGCAACTGTTAAGCTAATTTTGATTCGTTTTACTGTTTAACATGACACCACTGGTCTTCACTCCTCTGGGGAAAATATATGTGGGACTGTTATTACAGCAGGTTAAGTTCAGGTCCACTTGCATTTGTAATACGTTATAAGAAAATGAGGGAGTTATATCTAGTTCTTCTATTGCTGTTCTTTTCATGTTGGGAGTAAAAGGGGCCACTTTAGAGTTTAAACAAATATTTTACTTAACTCCTGTTCAATGCTGCTGGTGCTTTATAATGATTTGGGATCTGTCTGGTAAAGGGGAAATGAATATTTAATTTATCTGGGAGTTTTGGATATAAGATTGGAATATATATTTGTAGACTGAATTGGAGGAATCAGTAAGACTTTATAGTCAATTTGGTAATAGGGAAAACCTATCTGATCAATCTGTTAAGATTCCCTGTTGGTCTTCCAAGCTGCATGCTATGGGTAAAATTATTCAGTATATGTTTTAATCTTTGAATCCCCCCCATGTTGTACCATAAAAGGAGGTGTCATACACAAGATCTTTATAAGAATATATTGTCTGTACTGTAATCTTTTATGCTATCCTCCTATGTACAATTTCGCTTTGTAAGTTTTACTTGCAAAATCAATAAATAAATAATAATAAAAAGAAAAACCTAGGTTGGAGATCATTAATTCCTATATTTTTGGTGCCATTTTTCTTTAAGAAATTTTTGTACCTGAGAAGATTTTATTACTCTACAATAAAAAGATGAGCTGTGTTGAGACTCATTAAGTGGTTTCTGTGAGTTTTGGTCAGTATTATTTTGACAATATTTAAGAATTTGTTTAAAAATTCATTACTTATCTCTTGTTCATTATTTAAGTTGTACCCATTTACAAGGATATAATTTGACTGGCCTTTCAATCATGGATTTATCAAAGATGTTATAGAGGACCACAAATGTTTTGCATTTTTTAAGTTAGACTCCTGGGGCAGGATTCACAAAGAAGATGTGCTCAGCGCAAACCAGATGCGCTGGTGCAACTCAGATACGCTGAGCCCACGCCCAGCCATTCACAGAGGCATGTGCCATGCCAGGCACCAAGCACAACACCACTGTGGATCACCACAGGATGCGATGGCGTAACCACACATACACCAGTGCATCCAGCAGGAAGGCCTGCAGCCACACAGGGTAGCCAGGCAAAACAAGAGGAGCAAAACAGTAGGGCCAGAGGATCAACCCCAGAGCTTGAATAAACAGACTCCCGGACACAGGTGTAGAGTAAAATGTGTTTATTAAAGGCAAAGAGCCTAACAACTGTACAAAGTGAGGTATAAAAAGGCACAACAATGGGGGCAACATGTGGGCAAGGGGGGGGTGTCAAGGATGGGAAGGAGGACAGGAAAGGGACATAAACGGGAAACAGGGCATGTCAACTATATACATGGGATGTCCCCCAGAAAGTGGCAGGGGGAAACTAGCGTTGCCGTGCGCTGCCACGCAACACTCTGGCATGGACCGGGAGGTGCATCACAACACCCCACAGGGCAGTTGACAGGTGCTGAACAGTCCATTGGAGAGGGCGCAGGGCAGCCTGGATGGCCACATGTATAAGCTGATCCACATCCACAGGCACAGCACCACCACCATCACCACCTGCAACAGCCTGACAAACCACTACACCCACAGCAAATGACAGAAACAACACACTGAGGGCCAGATCATGAAACACACCCCCACCCACCAATGACTGCACAGAACCAGAAAGACAGCACTCGTGTAAAGCGGTACTCACCTGCCCCCGGCAGGGCACCAGGCCTGGCACCCATGTACATCCAATGACGTGCCTCAGCTGTGGCTGTGGCCTGCCGCCTGGCCCCTGGTCTTGCAAAACACAACATACAGCACCATGAGTAAACACTGCCACTGTGCAGGTTTCAGCCCCCCCACCGGGCAGTGCAGCAGACAGTGATGCCTGGCTGTGAAGCACCAGGTGTCAGCAGGCACACACAGCCATGCCCTGCCCCCCCCGGCACCAATGCACTGCAACATGTGAGCACCATGAGGGCAATGACAGACACACCCAGCATGTGCCACACAAGGACACAGCAGAACAACACCTACCTGGACAAGGCAATGCGCCCCTGCATGCACAGTGCTGCAGCTGTGCAAGCCACACTGGGTACTGCCTCTGGAGGTTACCATAGCACTGCTGCACTGCTCTCCTGTGCGTAGCATCCAAGTACGGTGCACAGTCTGTGATGCTATGGAGGCCCACACCTGGGCCCTGGGCAGGTGGAGGTCCTCCTGACCAAACAGGCACCCCTCCACAGCCATGACCTGTGCTACAAGATGCAGCAGCTCCAGCTGTGACCTGTTCATGGCCCTAGTTGCCAATCTCCCAGTTCTAGGCATCCTAAACAGTGACCAGACAGTGGCAAGGTGCAAACAGGCAAAGCGCCATCTAGCAACTGTAATGCACCATGTGTAACAGTGAGGCATGCAACGCGCACTAAATGTGAAGCATGAATGGCCACTGGTGACGGACTCGTGCATGTGCAAACCATCAGGTCATGGTCGCTCGTGCGTGGTACATGTGTGGGTGCCATGTTGTGCACGGTATGCACCAAGACTGTCTATCATGTGGTGTGCATGATTCATGGCAAGGGCTGGATCAGTGCAGAATGGACAGCACATTGTTGGACATGGTGTGCAATATGGCACATGGCACCATGAATGTCAGGCCCATAATAGCGCAATGGTACAGTGGCTGAATGGCGCACCATGTTGGATGCACTGCAACACACGGCCACCACACATGCATGACGGATGTGCCATGTATAATGCACCATAGTCATGTAGATGCACCTACTGGGACACACATGCACTGGATATGCACTGTACGGTGAGTGGCGCATCACATAGATGCTCCGTACAAAGTGAAATGAGCTGGGAGCAATTATGCCATTCAGAGAGAATGCACCCAAAACAACCTGCTCAACCATTCATGGGCAACTCAGCAGGTTAGCATCTCATTGACCGGTGCTCAGGCTCATTTGCATGCCCTGAGCCATAAATCCTCCCAATTCAGCAAGCTGACTATAATAATAATAATAATAATAATAATAATTTTATTTATAAAGAGCCTTTCATTATATCAAGGCGCTGAACAGATTGATTAAAACTTCAACAATTCAGTACAAAACAGCAAACCACAAACATTATAAAATATATCATAAAAACATAATAAATTACAATAAAATTTCATGGATTTTACAGGGTATATTAACTTTCCAAGAAGGCCATTCTCCATAGAAAAGTTTTCAATTCCTTCTTAAATATCTCCACGGAGGTGCATTCCCGTAACCGGCATGGTAAAGAATTCCAAAGAGTGGGTGCAGCATGAGAAAATGCTCTGCTGCCAGAAGATTTCAAACTCACTCTTGGAATCTCTAACAACCCCATGTCAGCCGAGCTGAGTGATCGACCGGGGCAATGTAAGGAACCAATGGAGTCTTTCAGATAGGACGGACCCTGATCGCGAAGGGTTTAAAAGTCAATAAAATGATTTTAAAGGTAATCCGCCACCGTATTGGGAGCCAATGCAGTTCGCACAGCGCCGGGGTAATATGACAGGACCTACTTGTCCCAGTCAATACCCAGGCTGCTGCGTTCTGCACAAGCTGTAGGCGGCAGATTTCAACCCCAGAAAGCCCAAAGTAAAGGGCGTCGCAGTAGTCAAGGCACGAGGACACAAAGGCATGGACCAATGTTGGCAGAGAGTCAGACGGAACAAGGTGCTTAACCAGGGCAATATTCCTAAGATGGTAAAAGGAAGACCTGACGACAGCTGACACCTGGGATTGAAAAGACAGCCTGTCGTCAAGGATCACCCCAAGGTTACGCACCCATTCAGAGGCCGGTAAAGACACACCTCCAAGAAAAATTCCAGAAGGCGCGCCAGCACGACCTTCCTCAATCTGACCCCCCGGGTCCACAACCAAAACCTCAGTTTTCTCCGACTTCTACTTTAACCAACTAGAGTCCATCCAGTCTTGGATTTCCCCCAGACAGTTATTAAACACCGAGAGAGCTCCATCCTGGTCGGGTGCAAAAGACAGGTATAGCTGGGTATCATCTGCATAGCAGTGAAACCTCAGCCCATACCATCTTATAATGTTTCCGAGGGGCAGCATATACACTGCAAACAACATGGATGACAGCACAGAACCCTGAGGAACTCCATACAACAAAGAGACTGGGCCGGAGGAAAAAATCCCCGACACAACTCTTTGTGATCTCCCAGTAAGGAATGAATTGAACCATTTAAAAACGGTTCCAGACATTCCACAGATTTGCCCCAGGCGTGCTAGCAACACCATGTGATCCACAGTGTCAAAAGCTGAAGAGAGATCAAGGAGGACCAAGATGGAACGTCTCCTTTGATCCCTCGCCCTCAGAAGATCATTTAGCACCCGAACCAGCACAATCTTGGTGCTGTGTCTTTTACGGAAACCAGACTGGAAGGATTCGTAGATACTATGGATGGTTAAATGGTCATCCAGTTGACCAGCTATGACCTTTTCAATAACCTTCCCAATAAAGGGAAGGTTAGAGATAGGTCTGTAGTTAGAAAAACAGTCTGGGTCCAAGGAGGCTTTCTTCAAGAGAGGTGTCACCACCGCCTCTTTCAGGGAGCTAGTAAACTCACCCGACTCCAAGGAGCACCAGACTATTTGTGCCAAAACTGGACCAATGATGTCAACACAACCCAAAATTAGGGTAGTCGGTCCAGGATCCAAGTCTCAGCTTGTAGGGCGCACACTGTGGATGATCCTCATAATATCCACGAACTCAGGTCGACAAAAGGAACTCCAGGAGGGACGAGGCCCTGTGCTCTCACACACTCCTACCACGTCACCCTTAGAGGTTGTCAGACACAAGTCCGCCCTGATGTCGGCCACCTTAGTTGCAAAGTACTGAGCGAGCTCATCACACTCAATTTGCGAAAAGGCCTTCCGAACTTGCAGTCAGGCTGGGTTGCACAGTCTATCTACAGTTCGGAACAGCTGAGCCGGTCGATTCTGAGCAACTGCAATCTCCCTTGACAGGAATTCTGCCTTCTTATGGGTGATTGCAGATTAATAGCTGGTATAATGTTCAATCACTCTAAGACGGTCGGCATCAAGGGCGGACTTGCACCAGCAATGCTCTAACCTTCGCCCCTCTCTCCACATCTCCCTCAGGGTCCCGTCAAAGCAAGGGGCCCTGGGGTGACGGGAGAGAGGGTGCTCGCGAACAGGAGCAATAGAATCCAGGGCAACCGTGATGGCCTCGTTATAGGCCAGCACCAGTGCCTCTGGACTACTGCCCACCAACACGAGGGATGATAGGTCAAGGACCACCGCTAGGCCTTGTGAAGTAAGATTCCGTAATGGGCAGTACCTGACCATCTCCACAGGGGCTGGCCTTCGCGGGGGGGTGCAAAACTTGAACCTCACGATGTGGTGGTCAGACCAAATGACTGGTTCCACCCCATATCGGATGCATCAATCCCAAGAAGGAAGACCAAGTCAAGAGAGTGTCCAGATTTATGCGTAGCAGTGGAAACTACCTGTGTAAGGCCCAAAGAAGACATTAGTTGGAGGAAGTGTTTACCAAATTGTGAGAGTTCATCGTCGACCCAGGCGTTGAAGTCGCCCAGCACCATCAATCTGGGGGACTCAAACGACATGTCGAAGAGGAAGTCTGCCACTTCCTGTAAGAAACGTTTCCCATCTCTGGGTGGACGGTAGATGAGAACGATTCGAACACCTACACCTGCTACAACTGTGCATTCAAAGGACTCAGCCTCACCCACTACCACATTTGAGAGGTGCAATTCAGTCTTAAAACAGACTGCAACCCCCCCGCCCCTGCAGTCCAATCTCGGGCGGTGTATCACCGAGTACCCAGCCGGAGTCATGGCCTCCACTATAGGGCCAGAATTCTCATCCAGCCAGGTCTCGGTGATGCAAGCCAGATCAGCTGAACCAATAAGGTCTGCAATAATAGCAGTTTTATTCCTAACGGACCTGGCATTGCATAACACCGCCCAAGTTGGACAAACCTCGGAGGTTGTCGGGCCAATCTGCCGACTGAAATCAGTAGTGCCCATGGGTATGGAAACCAGACAAGGCGGACCCCGATCTGGATTCCATTTTGCCCCAGGGCACCTTCTGGACTTAATAACCCCAACACGATGACCCCGCTCGTTCCTCCACCCCTGTTCACGCACCCCCGCCCCCCTCATCCTCCCATTGGCAATCCCCAGCACCCTACAACGCTGATAGACCTCAAACTGTAAGGGAGGGGTGCAAAAGGGGTGGAGGGCACGAAGAGAGGAGGAGGAATAACACACCACCGTGGAGGAAAAAGGCCAGCACATGATGCTGCTTACCAAATTAAACAATAAAAATAAACCCACCACCCCAAAATATTCAAAAAAACTACACTAACTGTCCAGACTAACTAATAAACAAAATTATAATAAAATCCACAAAAATAAATTAAAACAAACAAATCCCTCCCACCCCAGTCCTCTCACCACTGGGGAGCGAAGGTATAAAGGCACTCTCACTGCCTAATAAAAAAATGTACAAATATTTAAATTCTTTAAATTCCCCCCAGTTCTCTCACAACAGGGAAGAAATAAAAATTAGTCTTTCTCCAACCAGGAGAAAGGCACACACTATCAAATCAAACAAAATAAAAGTAATTAAATCGACAAAAAAATTTTTGGACCCAGGGTCCTCTCACCACCCCAAGGTCCAAACAAAATCAACAGGAGACAAAAACCAGCAGTTTCTTAAATACGACTTAGGTCTGAAACAGTCCAAATCCAAGGAAGGGGTAGCCGCAAAAATCCAAAAGGAAAATTATTCCAAGAGAGATCCAGTAGATTCAAAAATCCAGCAAGATTATGTCCACGAGGGTAAGCAGACTCTAATCCCATTTACTCACAACCGAAAGCCCCCCCGGGCAATTTTTGCCACTTACACTAAAGGGCCATGAGAGGAACCACTACTGCAGCCCCTTCCATGGACCAAGGTGGCGAGGTACCCCACTCGGCTCCCCAACTGGAAAATACCTCGACCCCTGTGAAGTAGCAACACCCAGGAGAGCACCAGCCAGAGCAAACAATAGGCAAAAACACCTATAGATTGAAAACTCAGGGCTCACAGTCTCCAACAGAGCCCCGGTCCCAAAAATCCTCCGTCTCCTCTTCGATAATCCTAGAATCCAAAGCTCCTCCAAACACATTCAGGGCTAGCTCGACCAAAAACACTTCCAGTACCCAAATCAGAGGGAGTCAAACAAAGAACCTTAAAGTCAGGCAGCCGTCCAATCTCCCAAATTTCTCCTAAAACGAATGCAGGAGCGAAAGCAGAGAGGTGCAGGGGCAGCTATAAGCCTACAAGCACCCCAAAAAAAGAAGCCCAAGCCTGTGGCAGCTGGTCCATAAAGGCGATCCTGCTGCCAATGGTTACCTGGCTAAGGCTGTTAAGTGCACAGCGAGCGCGACATCGCCTCTACTCCATACCAAGTGCTCAATATTGTGCAGCTGCTGAACACAAGACCCGCTGCACCAAATGATGTCTCCCACTGTACCTCCACTTCTTGTCCAGCAAATTCACTCTCCCAGCTCCTGCAGGCGCACTCCCACACTCAACGACCCACAGAGCATCCCGCGAAGCTGGCAACCTGCGAAAAACAGTCTCTCAGCAGGAATCACACCCGGCTCTCAACCAGGACAGCTGAAAAATCCAAAAGAAAGCCGACCGGCGTCTCCACGGAACGACAACAGCGAACCGACACTCAGGTAAAAAATGCACTCAAATAATAAATAATAACACTTGACACTTAACGCTTAACGTAGAAAAGCCAAAATAAACCAAGTCATAAACAAAAATAAAAACTTTCTTTCCGAAGAAGCAGCAATGGCGCGCTCAGCCTAGCAGCCATCTTCAAAACACTCTTAATACATTTTTACTCTACAGAACACTGAGAGGAGTCAGTGCCTACAAGGTGAGTATACAGCCATGTTTACAGGGCAACTGCACACACTGGTGTACCTGCATCAGTGTGTGCACTACTGGTGGGATCCCTGTACACCGCATGTGGGACCAGACATCTGTTAGGTGGCTTCCATGGAAAACCATGACAAACTACAGCAGGGCAGTATCTGCGGAGCCTCAATGGACCTGCCCCTGCCATGTCCACAGCGGTTGTCTGGGTCACCATGGCCCACGCAACACAGCATGTACAGAGCACCATTGCTGATCACTGGTGTGGATGGCAGTGCACCGAGGTGGTGCAGGTGTGCATGGGGGGGTTGCGACATGTATGGAGGACCACCCAATGTACACAGGGACACAAGGTTGGGACGTATGGCTGAGGGTGGCCTGCTCAGTGTGGTGGATGCAGCACCATGCTACAGGTAGGTAAGGCATACAGAGTCACACCCATGCAGGCACACTGTCACCACAACCAGTCAGCACACAGCTGCCACCTGCCACCCCAACAGTGCCTGCCACCACATGGTAGTCACCCGCCATCGTGCAGCTTTGCAGGGGTGGCACCCAGGCTGGATGTGGCACCACAGTGGTGGAACACATGCTGCAGGGGTCATGGGACATGCCCATGGCAGACAGGCCAATATCACACCCCCTGGTGCAGTTACACTGTCCTTCCCACTGTGGCCTGTGTGCTGTGAGTGGCACATGTGTCATCCCGCATGGCCAACATACCATGGTGCATGTCCACCTGTGTTCAGCTGTCCACACACATCCCATGGCACAGGCCACCAGCAAGACAGACCATGGCGATGCTACAGACTGTGGGTGAAGGGTTTGGGTCCATGTGTACACACAGGCGAGTCTGACACCAGGTTGCTTCCACCTACAGTAGTCACAATGTCTGAGGAGGCAGGTGCCGCCACCAGGCAGTAACCAAACTTCACAAAAAGATTAGGAGAAGGCACTCATTGATGTATGACACCTATGCCTGGATGTACTCACTGGCAGGGGAGGCAGCTGGATGGTGCATGCAGAGGGCTGGGAGGAGGTGGCATGGCATGTGAACATGGTGGCAACATTCAATCACACTGTGCAGGAGTGCTGTAAGCATTGGAGTGACAGCTGATGGAGGGCCAAGGAGAGGGTGGCCAGATTCCAGGCATCCCAGTGGCAGACAGGGGGAGGACCCAGCTCTCCGCCATAGCTCAGCCTCAATGAGTCCCTACTGGCCACCAGTGTGTCAGTGATGGCCATGCATGGTGTCTCAGGAGGTGGCTTCCAGATGGGGAGTAGCCCGTCGCAGCATGGTGAGTAGCAGTGCAACCCGGCTGGGCCTTGCCATGGACAAGCGTGCATACCTGGCAGTGTGTCGCTGACCATGATGAGCGTGATGATGACACTGTGTCATTTGTGCCCTGTGCATTAACCATGTGTTCCTTTCTCTTCTCCAACCATGCAGCCCTTATGGGTGATGATGCGGGCCCACCCCATGGGGCCATTGACACTGACATGGATGTGTGCGCACCTGTGACATCCACATTCCATGCAATGACGGTCACTGTCCCTGTGGTAGAGTGCCCTGCGGAACCCTCCATCAGTGATGGCAGTACTGCTGGTGGGTTCATGGCATGGTTGGGGGGCCTGGCTGGATTGTCTGATGCAGACCCGGATGAGGCGGTGGACATAGCAGACACACTCATCATGCTCACCAGTGGCATGTGAGGTGTGGGTAGTAGCACTGACACAAGTGCCACTGTCAGCAGCGCCACTACCATGGTCGACGGTGGTGCACACGGTGCAGAGACACCTGTGCAGTTGACCCTGGGAGCCATCAATGGCCCCACAGCACTGGACATGGGTGCAGCAGTGGCACAGCTGCCTGGGGCAGTGGGTGTCATGCCCCCTGCACTGCTGCCCAGTGCAGTGCTGGCAGCATGGGTGACATCCAGGCAGGGCACCTGAGTGCACGTACCTGCTTCATTGGACCCATCAGAGAACACACATGGACAGCCAGTGCCAGTGCCCAGCCAAGTCCCACACACATCACAGGCCAACAGGGTGTGTCCACCACCCGTGGATGACACTGATGGGGTTGACCCTTCCCCTGTATGTCAGCGATGCCACCATGCTGCATCACCAGCCGACGACATGGGTACCTACCTTGACCTGTTGCGAGTGACTGTGAACAGTCAGGAGGCACTCCGGGTGGAGTTCCAGAGCCACAGGGCTGTCATGGTCCAGGAGAAAGAGTCCACGATGGAGTGGCATGCTCAGATGCTGGCTGAGACACATTTCATGCGGGTGGGCATGACCACAGCCATGGAGCAGACCACAGCTGCTGCGGAGGCAGTGGCTGCATCTACCACACGCTGTGGACAACATGCATCCAGCCAGATGCCCAGGAGCAGGTCCCGGACACCCTGTGCTGCTGACCCCGTCGCCACTGGCATCCACACCCACCAGCCATGGAGCGGATTGCAGCTGCTGCGGAGGCAGTGGCTGCATCTACAGCACGCTGTGGACAACATGCATCCAGCCAGATGCCCAGGAGCAGGTCCCGGACACCGTGACAGTGGGGTCTGGTGAGCCCTGTGCTGCTGACCCCGTCGCCACTGGCATCCACACCCACCAGCCATGGAGCGGATTGCAGCTGCTGCGGAGGCAGTGGCTGCATCTACAGCACGCTGTGGACAACATGCATCCAGCCAGATGCCCAGGAGCAGGTCCCGGACACCGTGACAGTGGGGTCTGGTGAGCCCTGTGCTGCTGACCCCGTCGCCACTGGCATCCACACCCACCAGCCATGGCTCGGCTGGTGGGCATCTGACGGCCACACCACTGGGCACCTATTCTAGGTCTCAATGCAGCACCCCTGCAGGGTCCCTGGGGACAATCCTTGTGGCCGGCGGTGGTACCCCCATCACCGACGACCATGGCAGAGGCCGGCCGCATGTCCGTGGTGGTCATAGGGCTGCCCTGTGATGTCCATGCCCAGGGCCCTGTGGTGGCGGGTGGCACATCAATTCTTACTGGCTGCCCTGCAGGAAGTGCCAGTGCTGCTCTGTGTGGCAGTTACCTGCCACACAGTTGCACTGGCACCCCCCATGCTGTCTGCGCAGGCTGTCCAGCGTGTTTGTGTGTATCACTGTCATGCCATGTGTCATGGGAATGATGAGTGTGGTACAGTGCCTGCAGTGATCAGCTATTGCCTTCAGGGCACACTCACCTGTGACAGACTGGCCATGACCTGTGTGGTGCTGGCTTGATGCATGCATGCTGCCTGTGTGTGAGTGTGTATGTCCCCCACTGTGTGCATGCTCCTGCGTGTGCACCCCTGTGTGGCATCTGGTGCCTGCCATTCCACTGTCATGCTGTCCCTTCACTGTGTTGCCCATACATGCACCCATGACAACCTGCGTACACACCTGCATGTCCCGAAGTGTTCCGCCACCAGTCATGCACGGTATGCCAGTGACCTTGCCACCAGCCTGGGATCCCAGAGTCCATTGCTGCCCTCACCTCCATGTCCCTCAGGGTGTGCCCTGGCCACTCCATCCACCACCCATTCCTCCACCCCAGAACTGTTGCCCTCACCGACTGCGACAGGCATCCCATGGTCATGGGCCATGTTGTGTAGCATACAACAGGCCAGGAATATGCCACAGGCCTTCTCAGGGCTATACTGTAGGGCACCACCTGACCACCCCAGGCACCAGAAATGCCTCTTCAGCATGCTGAAGACATGCTCAGTGATGGTGTGTGTCACGATGTGTGCCTCATTGTAGCATTCTTCCGCCACAGTTCCGGGTCATCAGATGGGGATGAGGAGCCAGGGGCGCAATGGATATGCAGCGTCACCTGTAGTGGTAGACATGACTGCATTAGTACATTGTGTTACACTGGGGCATGTACCCTGTCCCCGTCCCACTCACTGTGTTGTGTGCCTCTGTCCTGCTCCCCTGCCCATGCAACCTCATGCCTGGCAGTCCTGCAACCATGCCTCGGCTGCTCCGTCCTACCCCCACCCATCTTGAGGTGCACATGGGTTGTGAGCCATCCTTCATTCCCCTATGCACCCATTCACACCTGCTGCCCCGTGCTCTCATGCCTGTGACTGCCCACCCACAGCCCACCTCATTTGTACCGGATGTGGTGCATCCTGTGCTGTTCACTGCAGTCACATGTACCTAACAGGTGTCCACTCTGGATGTCCCTGGCCTCGAACCTTTTGCAGAGTACTGACTGGTGTCAAATGTATTCATCATGTGCACTCCCAGGATGTGTGGTGCACATGTTGGTGATGTGCCCTGTGGCATCGCACACCACCTGGCAGTTCAGAGTGTTACCCCTTTCTATTCACGTATATGATGCCCTCCTTACCAGGTGGTGCATGGATTGCCACATGGGTGCAGTTGATGGCCCTTATGACACCTGTCATGCTTGCCACCCTGTGGAACCCTTGCATGGCTTCTGTCCACTCTGCCTGTATGTTAGGGAACTTCATGTATTCCAAAACATGCGGTAGCAGTGTGATGAGGAATTGTGTGAGGAGGCGGGATGTTGAGGCCTGTAATATGCCAGTGGTGTCCCCAGTAGGCTTCTGGAAGTTTCCCATGGCAAGCAGGCTCAAGACCATTGTCACCATGGTCTCCACCAGAATGGCATGACCTTGTGCAGTGGGTGCCTGCATCACATAATGTCACAGCACACATAGCTAATGCTCACACACTAAGGCTCACACAAGCTTTTCAAGGGAGTTACTCCAACCCTTCTTGCAGCCAATTTGTGCGTGACTGGTCATAAAGTCCTCTAAATTTTATCAATTCAGCCCTCAGGGAACCATTTCATGAGTATTTCTGAAAATGCTAAATGAAATACTGATAAATACTGTGCTGGAAGGGAAAAATCACACAAACTGCTAGCCTACAGGCTGAAAAGCAGCAAGCGGAAAGACACATCTCTCACCTACAAGACATGGAAGGGGAAAAGCAGTCCAAACCTGAAAAGATAAACATATTTATGCTTGAATTTTATGAATCCCTTTTTAAATCACATGAGGTTTGGGATGAACAACAATTCTCTACCCTACTGACCAGCATTAAACTCTCAAAACTATCCTCATCCCAGAGCCTGGAACTGGAAGTGACAATCAGTGAAATGGAAATCAAGAATACAATAGGAAATGTGGCCCCCTCATAAAGCCCCGGGGGAAGACAGCTTCCCTGCTGATTTTTATAAGATCATATCAGCAGAGGCTACCCCACCACTGAGGGAAATGCTAACAGGTGCATTACAGAAGGAAGAGAGGCTTGGCAGAGAACACCAGGAGGAAGGAGTGCTGTGTGACTGGATTCCTCTACTGGGACTAGAGAAGAACTCTTCTACTGAGACCTTCAACTTAGGGTAAAAAAACACAAACAACAAAAAAAAATGTTAGTGTGTTTGTGTGAGTTAGCTGAAGTGAATGGTTATCAGAGCAGTTATCTCAGATAACAGAGCAGTTATCCAGGTGTAAATCTCAGGTGGCTGAAGGGCACTGTTATCTGTGCAATTTAATTACATGTAGAAAGATCAATTAAGTAGGGGGAGTGGCTTAGCTAGAAGGAAGCTAGATTTAGACACTGCCCTAGATAGATTCTGCCAGAGGCTTGGCAGAGAACACCAGGAGACAGGAGTGCTGTGTGACTGGACTTCTCTACAGGAACTATATTTCCCTCCACCCTCCCACCCAAAGCTAGATCTACTTTTATAGGCACAGGATTTGACTGACAGAAGGAATATCCTGTTTGGGAGCAGGAAGTGAGTGATCACAGAGCCACCAAAGACTCACCATCCTAGAAGAGCAAGAATAGCTCCCCCCCCCCAGCTGCTGGAGGTCTGCCTCTGAGCAAGTAAGGGGTTTACTGTGAAATACAGGATCTTCTTGTCTCAGAACAGGATGATCAGGAGCTTAAAGGGCACAGAGGTAGTAAGTAAGTAGGGAGAGAAGAAAAAAAAACAGAGGAAAAAGTAAGGATTCCAAACAACAGTGAAGGGGCCAGAAGTAAAACATAATGGGAGTGGTGCAGTGCAGTGGCTGTGGAGCAGCAGTCTTCCAGGAGATGTTCTGGAGGATGTGGTGTTGTCCCATCTGCAGGCACCTCTCTGGGTTGAGGGAGGTGGTTGATCATCTCCAGATGTAGTTGACCAGGATTTATGGGACCTCCTCTTCCACCCAGGGACCATCAGGGCCACTGCCTTTGCCTCAGAATTTCCCAGGAAAGAGGAGCAGTTGGACCACAGTGAGCTAAGGAAGGGTGAGGGTGGTGGAACAGAGGCACATCTGTCCAGTTGTACCTCTCCACAATTCGTATGCCATTCTGGAAAAGTGTGGTTCCTCTATGGAGGCACCCACAATGGAGACCAAAGAGGATGCTGAGAAGTTCCACAAGGGAGACCCTCAGGAGGGTGGCATGGAACCCCACAGGGGAAGGAAAAAACTCCTGGTAAGGGACTCCATTGTTAGGAAGGTAGAACTGGGGGAGGGAGGGGAGAGGGAGGGAGATAAGGTGCCTGCCTTGCGCCATGGCTTGGAGGGACAGGAAACAAATCCTCAGGATCACTGTAGCAGCTGCACAGGGTAGGGAGCCGGATGTCATTGTCCACCTAGGGAAAAAAGACCTGGCTAAGAAAGGGATCAGAGCAGTGCAGGAAGAGTTTGTGGAGTTGGGGAGGGGCTTTAGACAAGTAGCATGCATCATAACCTTCTCGGAGGTGCTGCCTGTCTATGGCGTAGGTGAGGCTAGGATGCTCCACACCATGGGATTCAATCAGTGATTGAAAAACTGGTGCAGAGCTCAGGGATTTGGCTTCATTGGGGACTGGGGGTCTACCTGGTGTGATGCAGGCCTATACTAGCATGATGGGCTGCATCTGTTTAGGAGGGGAACCAAGATCCTATGTGATAAGTTTAAATGCTTCATTGGCAAGCATTTAAACTAGCCAAGCAGGAGGCACTGGACAGGAGCAGGGAAATCCTATCCCCTCCAAAAAAGTCAGGGTAGTAAGTGAGGTAAGCACCAAGATAGAGATGTCGATAGGGAGAAGGGCAGGGGTAAATGGAGAAAGTGACAAAGGCAATAAGGACCAGGATGGGGTAAAAAGGAATAAGGCCATCAGGAAATGGAGAGTAATGAGTACCAATGCCCATAGTCTGGGCAACAAGCTCCCTGAACTGGTGGCCTTGATGGAAGAGGGATGCCTGGATATTGTAGCAGTCACAGAAACATGGTACACAGAGATGGTACACTGGGATGTTAACATACCAGGGTATATAACCTACAGGAGAGACAGGGAGGGGAGAAGAGGGGGAGGAGTAGATCTCTATGTAAAGGAAGGGATAAAAGTAACTGAACAGAAGAGCAAACAGGGAGGAGAGGAGGCACTGTGGGTCACCTTACAGGCTGGAAATGGCACTGCAATCTGCACAGGGGTTGTATACAGACCTCCATGTCAGGGTGAGGGAATGACACGGATATGATAGAAGAATTCTTAGGATTGCAGAGGAAGGGGAGATACTGTTGATGGGAGACCTGAATATGTCAGATGTCAACTGGAGCACATTTGCTGCAGCCACATCCAAGAGCAGGGCCATTCTTGATGCCGTACAGGTGGCAGGCCTCAGACAGCTAGTTTTGGATCTCACTCATGGGGGAGCAATCCGAGACCTTGTATGGGGACAGTGAGAGGATCTCAGATCTAGAAGTGGGTTGCCATCTGGGAACAACTGACCATCAAACAGTGTGATTCATGATAAACTTAGCTATAGAGGCAAGCCATACAAAAGTGAGGGCACTGGACTTCAGGAGGGCTGACTTTGGCAAGATGGGAGAGTATCTTAGAAAAGCACTAGCAAACAGACTAGAAGGAGGGATGGAGCAACAGTGGGGAAACATCAAAACTGCCATCACAGAGGCAATAAGCCTTTGTGTGAAGCAAATAAACAAATCAAAATGAAAGGAAAAGCCACAATGGCTCTCAAAAGAGGTGGCGGGGAAAGTCAGGGAGGAAAAAAAGAGCATTTAGAAAGTATAAGGAAACATTGAAGGAGCAGGACAGAGAGCTGTACCAGTTAAGTCAGAAGAAAGCAGGGAGGGAAGTCAGAATGGCAAAGGCCCAAACTGAGGAAAAGATAGCTAACTCAGTAAAGAAGGGGGATAACACCTTTTATATGTACATCAGGGAGGGTAGAAAGACAAAGGGAGGGATGGTAAGGCTAAATAGAATGGATGGTGGGTGGGCAGAGAGGGACAGCGAAAAAGCAAGGATACTGAAAGAATATTTCTGCTCAGTCTCCACAAAACAGGAGGAGGGGGAGGTGCCTAATCCAATTAAGAGAAGCTCTCTTGTTAGTGGGGTCAATCCCAGTCCTTTCACAGAAGAAAGGGTTCTGAAAGAACTCCTAAAACTGAAGGTGGACAAAGCAATGGGGCCTGATGGAATTCACCCCAGAATTCTAAAAGAATTTAGGGGAGAACTAGTGAAACCACTGACTACCCTTTCTAACAAATCATGGGAAGATGGTGTGGTACCTGAGGACTGGAGGAAGGTGGATGTGATTCCCCTTCACAAAAATGGGACCAAGACAGAGGCAGGAAACTACAGACCTGTCAGTTTGACCTCTGTGGTAGGGAAAGTGATGGCATCATTTCTGAAGAAAATAATTGTTGAGTAGCTACAGCTCAGTGGGGCACAGGACCAAAGGCAGCTTGGGTTCACAGCGGGAAGGTCATATCAGACTAATCTAATTGATTTCTTTGACTGGGTGACCAAAGTAGTAGACCAGGGAAGGGCTGTGGACATGGCCTACCTAGACTTTAGCAAGACATTTGACACAGTCCCACACAAAATATTAATTGTCAAATTAATCACTCTGGGAGTGGGTCCCAGGGTGGTAGCCTGGGTAAAACACTGGCTGGACAACAGGACACAGAAGGTAATTGCAAATGGAGTCTACTCTGAAGAAAGGGTTTACTAGTGGGGTACCACAGGGTTCAGTACTGGGTCCAGTCCTTTTTTGAATGTCTTTATAAGTGATATTGCAGAGGGACTGGAAGGAAAAGTATGCCTCTTTGCAGATGACACAAAGATCTGCAACAGGGTTGATACACAAGGAGGCATGGAAAGGATGAGATGGGACTTGGCAAGGTTGGAGGAATGGTCAGAAGTGTGGCAGCTTGGATTCAATGCAAAGAAGTGCAAATAATGCACCTGGGAAACAAAAACCCAGGGAAGTTTACACAACGGGGGTAGTAACAACAATAAAATGGAAAGGGCTTGGGGTAATCACACTCAGATGACCTTAAGGTTAGCAAGCAATGTGAGAAGGCAGTAGGGAGGGCTGGGGAATACTGGATGTATAGGGAGAGGCATCACCAGCAGAAAACAGGAAGTTGTTATCCTCTGTACAGACAGTTGGTGAGACCCCATCTGGAGTACTGCATCCAGTTCTGGAGACCCCATTTCCGTAAGGACATAGACAGGATAGAGGCAGTCCAGAGGAGGGCAACTAAAATGGTGCAGGGTCTGCAAGAGAAGCCATACGAAGAGAGACTAAACTAGCTTAATATGTTATACCCTTGAGGAAAGGAGGGAGAGTGGGGACATGATAGAAACTTTTAAGTACCTCAGTGGAATCAACAAAGTCCAAGAGGGTAGTATCTTTCAGAAAAAGAGATGTGCAAGAACAAGGGGGCACAATTTAAAGTTAGAGGGGGGAGCAGTTCAGGGGTAATGTGAGGAAGTATTTTTTCACAGACAGGGTGGTGGTCGCATGGAACAGCCTTTCTGAGGAGGTTGTGGGGTCTAAAACTGTGGGATAATTCAAGAATACATGGGACAGACATAAGGCAATTCTTGTGGGGGGTTAGAAGAAATAGGCTGTTGCTTAACTAGGATCTGCAGCTTATCCTGTAGGTAGGGAAATGGGCAAACTATGTGGGCCAAGCAGTCCTTATCTGCCATCAAAGTCTATGTCTCTATGTTTCTGAGAGCTACCCTGGACCCTTGGAGAGGCAATCATTACAGTCCTTCCTAAGGAAGGAAAGAACCCCACTTTTCTAACAAGTTACAGGACAATATCCCTAATTAATGCAGACACTATAATATTGACAAAAGTCCTGGCAATACATCTGGAAAAGGTCCTTCCCCTACTAATCCACCAATCTCAAGTGGGGTTTGTTAAGGGGAGGGCTAGCACAGACCACTTGAGGGCCTTGGTAACTCTAATTCAAAGAGGAGATCACCACCCCACATCAACCACAGCCATCTCAATTGACTTCCAGAAAATGTTTGACTCTCTAGAATTGGACTTCCTGCATGCAATCCTAGAGCACTGTAACTTTGATACCACCTTCAGAGGATGGATTAAGACTTTATATAAGCAGCCTATGGCAAGAATCCTAACTAACAACACCTTATCAGAACCATTTACATTACTTTGAGGCACTAGGCATGGCTGCCCCTTATCCCTGATGTTGTTTGTATTAGCAATTGAAGCCATGACAAGGGTGGTGAGGGACCATCCAAATATAGGTGGTTTGAAGATGGGGGAAAGGGAATTCAGTGCCATGATGTACGCAGATGACGGTTTAGTGCTATCAAGAAACTTTCAGGCACATTCACCATGTATGATTGAACTGTTACACTCCTTTGCAGACCTCTTGGGGCTCCGCATCAACAGGGGCAAGACAGAGGTCCTCCTTCTATATAGCCAATTATAGCCAGGAGCAACAGCTAAAGTATGCCTCGCACTCGCATGGCAAAATGGGGAATCAAGTATCTGTGGATCAAGGTCCATGCGGCAGCACATACACTTGTGCAGAAGAATATGGCACCTCTCATAAATAACCTACAGTTTGAAGTACAGAGATGGAAACACCAGAACCTGTCCATGCCTATGAAAATTGCAGCAAACAAAATGATGAGCACTCCCAGGGTTTTTTTATGCACTCTCCCACTTGCCAATAGAAGTACCAAAGAAATGATTCCAAAAATAGATTACTTGTTAGGTAACTTTCTGTGGGAATAAATGGAAAGGGACCTGGGGGTAGTCATATCAGATGACCTAAAGGTGGGCCAGCAATGTGAGAAGGCAGTAAGGAGGGCTGGGGAAATATTGGGATGATAGAGGACCACCACCTCTTTTAGCACACTGACTTTCACCATACCCCACTTTAGCACTTATGGTCTCTGACAAAACCACCTGGCTGGAGCTTCTGCCTTGTTTTCTCCTCCTACCTCTTACATTTACCATGCCCTACCACACTGCTGCCCACTCTTTTTTCTTTTATCCTTTCCTTTTTCACTTTCTTCTTTTTTTCTCTCTCTCTTTATCTATGTCTACTAGTTCACACTTAAGCACTGTATCATTAAGTCTCTATGTACCAATCTTTAATGTTCATACTGCCATTTGTGTATGTGTCCTGTTGTAACCTATGATGAGGAACCTTTGTAAAAGAGCCTTGGCTCAAAGGTATTGTAATCCTAGACTGAAATAAATAAATAAAAATAGGGAGAGACATCACCAGTAGAAAACAAGAAGTTGTTGTCCCTCTGTACAGACAGTTGGTAAGACCACATCTGGAGTACTGTGTACAGTTCTGGATACCCCATCTCTGCAAAGACATAGACAGGGTGGAGGCTGTCCAGAGTAGGGCAACCAAAATGGTGCAGGGTCTGCACCGGAAGACATATGAAGAAAGATTAAAGGAGCTGAAAATGTGTAGCCTCGAGGAAAGGAGGGGGGGGGGAGAAATGATAGAACTTTCAAATACCTCAAGTGAATCAACAAAGTCCAAGAGGGTAACATCTTTCAGAAAAAGAGATGTGCAAGAACAAGGGGGTACAATTTGAAGATGGGAGGGATGGCTCAGAGGTAATGTGAGGAAGTATTTCTTCACAGAGAGGGCTGTAGATGCATTGAAAAGCCTTCCTGAGGAGGTAGTGGACTCTAAAACAGTGGAGGAATTTAAGAATGCATGGGACAGACATAAGGCACTTTTAGTGGAGAGGGGTAGGAGGAAGTAGGCTGTTGGTAAACTAGGATCTGCAGCTTATCCGTTAGGTAGGGAAATGGGCAGACTAGGTGGGTCAAGTGGTCCTTATCTGCCATCAGATTCTATGTTTCTATGTTAAAGTTCCCAGGTGTAGTCTGGCTAAATTAAGAGCACCATGGAAAAGGGGAGGAAGGTGCATGCCTCACTTTCAGCTCACACACCCCTTCTTGTTTGCCAGAACCTGTAGGCTGCTACAGGCTGAGAGTCAGAACACCCTGGCCTGGGTTGGCTTTTAGAGAGAAGTACAGCAGGGTACAGACCAAGTGGTGTATCTGGGGCACCCTCTTCCAACACAGTTTAAGCACTGGCTAGTAATAAAGGCAGTTCACTCTGATGGCACAAAACTGGAGCAATCAGCAAAGCATGTGTTAATCCAGGGAACTATATTAGTTTCTGGAATAACCCCAGGTGGAAAATAGATTGCTGACCATTTTGCTGGGAAGATTGGAGGGGGGAACACATTCTTAGATTTATGGATGTCCTCCTACCCGATGAACAGGCAATGGACAACTTCTCCACCCTACAGGAGAAATTCCAATTAAAGTCATAGGACTTTTGGAAATACCTATAGCTGAGGCACTTGTACGAGAGCTGGGCCCTTCAAGGGTGCACCTGCATAGAATCCAAGGCTCAAGGAGCAGTCAGGGGAAGACAACGTCCTCTAGAGAGATGTCTTAGAACACAAAAAGGCCTAGCAGGCCTGAGGTGTAGACAAATGAGAGATGAAACACAAGACCCAACTCAGCCTGCTAGGGGCAAGTGGCAACTGATGCTGGGGCTCCACATATCGGAGAAGGTATGGACCGGGTGCTGGACCTCAGCCTAAAAATCCTGTGGGGACCCCCACAGTTTCCTGTTCCAAAATACAATACAACACCTATGGTATCACTTACCTATCCAACTCAAAAGGATGAGGTTTATACAAGAAGATAGATGCTGGAGGTGTGCAGAGGAGATGGCAGAGCTCTTGCATGTTTTGTGGCCCTGTGTCCTCATCCGTCCCTTCTGAAACAAAGAAATTACATTGTGCCCCGAGATTCTAGGCCTGCAGATCCCAAGCGCAGATCCCAAGCACACCAGTCCTAAGGATCCTTGGAAAGTACCTTTATGTATTCCTGAGACTCACTATCCCGACACACACCTGTGTAGGCACTATTGTCTAATAGGTGAAGTTTCCTGATGATGAACATCCCGGTGATGGATTCTCCAATGGATTTTGGCAGGGGTAAGGTAGCAGATATGATGGGTTGCTACATTACCCCTTTTGGTGCAGGTCAAGGACAGTTGATTTGGGGAGCTGGCCAAACTGCTCAAGTGGTGTACAGGGCTAAACCACCAGCAGCTCTGCCACGGCACTCCCTTAGACCTGGGTTCTGGATGGGATCACAGCCTTTTATGGAACTTGCCCCCGTAACTAATATGTTTTACTCTGGGTCCGCTCACCCTCAGAGTTAGTTATTTTAGTTATGGGGAGTGTGGGGGGGGGGCAAAGCCCCCTATCATCTTACACTTTGTTTTTGTTGTAATGCCTGAAATATTTCTACAGGGTATATGATTCATTTGGGACTGTGGATTTCAGGTGATTTAACTCGGTTTACTGAGCATCGGCATACCGAGTTTAGGGATACCGTAATACATCCCCTGGGAATCACCCCAACTGATTGCCAGCTAAAGATGCAACAGAAATTATGGCTTACATAAGCATCAGTGGAGGCAAAGTGGCTGAGCCTACAAAAATGGATCACCCAGGAGACACCATCTATGAGAGAATGGTTACTGCCCATGGAGAAGTTAGCAACCTTCGCCAGCATGACTTTTATCTGCTCACACAATGCAGATCTTCACAGAAAGGTGGTCCCCATTTATGCAATATACATAGGCAAACACATCCTGATCAAGGGTCCCCCAGAACAAAGACTTGCTTAAATCTCCATGATGGGCTTGGTTGGCTGTATTACAACCCTATGTATATAGCCCCATTAAAAGGAAGAGTGACCTACTCCCACAAGAGAAACCAATTGATATAGTAAAGTAGAAACATATGGTGAAGACCCTCCCCCATAAAGGCCTTTGCTCAAGGAAACATATTATATAAGAATGTCCTTGGCTAAAGTGATAGAAATGGCTGCATACCCCTGTGTTGATAATGTAGTCTCAGAAATGTATGTGACACCTAGAACATCCCATATGTGCAGATCATACCTTGTAATTATCAAAGTGAATGTAACCTAATGGTTGAACTGATGTAAGCTGACTGTTTGTATGTCTCTGTTGTTCAAAAAAAAAGATTAACTGTAAAAAAAAATACACTACAAAGGCAATGAATTACAAAATGTCACTCACAATAAAAGAACTACCCTTAATTAAATAAGGAATATGACATATGTGGTAATATAGCCTAGAGGTTAATGTAACAATCTGTGAATGAGCTGGTGAAAAACTCAACTGGAAGTGGATAGACTTGAATTGTTAGAACATTATAAATTCTACCAATCAGCAATTTCCCATAAGAAGGCAGAGTTCCTGTCCAGGGAAATTGCTGAAGTGAGGAATAGACCATCACAGCTCTTCCGGACTGTGGACAAACTGTGCAATCCAGTCTGTCTCCAGACTGGTAGAGCATTATCACAGGTACAGTGTGAGGAGATTGTGAAATTCTTTGCTGACAAGGTATCCACCATCAGGGATGAGATCCTCCAGTGTCCTTCTATTGGACATTGCACTGATCAATTGGGTGGTACTAACGCCCAGTTGTATTGGTCTACCTTTAGACTACCAGCAGTAATAGTTACAGTGAGGATCATCCAGACTCCACGACCTACATACTGTAAGTTGGATCCAGACCCTACTCACCTGGTGGTGGGGTGTGTAGATATTATCGGACCAGTCCTGGCTGGGATAGTGGTGGTGTCATTAGAGAATCGGATCTTTCTGGATCCCTTAAAGGAGGCAGTAGCACACCCCCTGTTGAAAAAGCCCTCTCTTGCCCCGACTGCCCAGCAAATTATAGACCAGTCTCTAACCTTCCCTTTGTAGGGAAGGTTATTGAGAAGGTGGTCGCTCTGCAACTGGAGGATCATTTGTCCAACCACAATATCTATGACCCTGTCCAATCCGGCTTCAGGAAAAGGCATAGTAGAAAGACTGCTCTTGTTCAGGTATTGAATGATCTCCTGATGGCAAGAAATCAGAGGACCCATTCCATCTTGGTTCTCCTGGATCTCTCAGCAGCATTTGACACTGTGGATCATGGGGTATTGCTCTACCACCTGCGGTTTTTCTGTGGTCTGAGGGGAGCAGTCCACAGTTGGTTTCAATCTTTTCTGGAGGGCAGATCTCAGAGAGTGGTGTCTGGAATTTACACCTCGGCACCTCATTGGCTGCCCTGTGGGGTACCGCAGGGGTCAGTGCTGTCCCCTATGTTAGTCGCGGTGTATATGTTTCCATTGGGGGACATTGTAAGATGGTATGGGCTGAGTTTTCATTGTTATGCTGATGATTCTCAGCTCTACCTGTCTCTTATGCCTGATCAGGAGTCTGATTCCATCACGATGTTTAATAACTGCCTCCTGGAGATTCAGGATTGGATGAGTGCTAGTTGGCTTAGGTTGAAGTCAGGGAAAACTGAGGTGTTGGTTGTGGACCCTGGAGGGAGGATGACAGGGGCTTGGACTGGGAAACCCTCGGGTTTATATCTTGGGGGGGCCCCGCTTCTTGCCTCTGGCCAAGTGCGTAACCTTGGCGTGATTTTTGACGAAAGCCTGACTATGAAGATGCAGGTGTTGGCCATAGTCAAATCTGCCTTTTTTATCTGAGAAACATTGCCCTGGTGAAACACTTGGTTCCACTGGAAGATCTTCCCATCTTGGTCCACGCCTTTGTTATCAGCCATTCTGATTACTGCAATGCCCTCTATCTAGGGCTGCTGAGGGTGGATATCCACTGCTTGCAGCTTGTGCAGAAAGTGACAGCCAGGTTGTTGATGGGAGTTTCAAGATCTAGCCATATGGGGAGATCACGTGATGGTCTGGGCTTGCTAGCTGCTGTTTCCCTTGGCTCCCGCTTCCCCGACTGATAATCTAATATCATCGAGTGCTTTTGGGCTTTTAATTTGGGGTATCCTCAACAGTTTTATATTCCCGCTCACCCAACAGAGCTTGCTGGCTGTTTTTTTTTGGTAGCATCTATTGTTTTAATATGCACGGATGGAGGCCGAGATGAAAACGGCCTTACCCAGCCATACGCCACCAGTTTCACCTGACAAGCAGGTGAAGAAGGTAAAACCTCTCCAGCAACTATCAGCTAAACAAATGAGTGCATTGGCAGCATCAACACCACTCTCAGAAGAGCATTTTTTGCAAGAGCTGCAACCTTTTAAGGAGACGCTTCTAGATATCGCTACTGATCTAAAAAATATTCATACCGAAATGGCTGAACTCAGATCTCGCACGGCAGACATGGAGACTCGCACCTACTCTTTAGAGGCCTGGAAAGACAGGATGGAGCCAGAAGTCATAAAGCTCAGGCAACAAATTACTAAACTACAGCATCAAAACCGAAGATCTAGAGGGGCGCAGTAGGAGGAACAATATCTTGATCTTTGGCCTACCAGAAGGGGCTAAAGGTCCCTCTGCAATTTTATTTATGCAGAAACTCTTCTCCAAGATCGTGGGCCCTTCCCCACACAACCCTACCTATCTAATAGAAAGGGCGTACAGGTCTCTACATCCAAAACTGGCGGAGAATGCCTCCCCTCGTCCGATGATCATTCGTTTTCTCAACTATCTGGAAAAACAGCACATTTTGGCAAAAGTCAGAGAATTACAATCTATACAATGGGAGGGCAAACATCTAAGAATTACTCAGGGTTTGCCATTTGAAACTCAGCGGAAAAGTGCCTCCTTCCATTCAATAGTCAGCAAGCTGATAGCTGCCAGTATTAAGTTTCACATGGCATACCCAGCACGTTTGCAGGTTTTGGTGGATGGAGCATGGCTATCATACGATTTAGCTGATCAGGCTCAAGCTGATCTCTGCAAGAAGATGCCTTCATTATTCAAATCTTAGGACTGCATTCTAGTTCTCTTGCTACCAAAGATCAGTTTATTTCTGATTGTATCACTTGCTATTTGGCTGACTTACCACTGAGGAGCTTGTTCTGAGGGACGCCTTTGAGAGGGGAGCTTTTTCCCGGTCTGGTGAGGACGGCAGCGGCCAAGGAGAGAGGCGGATGATGGCCTGTGGACCTGGAGGACTCTGTGTGGCAACGAGGCACCATCTTCCCTCGGATCCCCTTCTCTTGAGGCCACTTTTTTCCAGTGGGAACTCTTTCTCATTGGACAGTTTGGCCCATTTCCAATATGGTTCCCCGGGGGAACACCTGTATATTCGAGAAGCTGCTGGCTACGCCTGCATCTTTCAGTGATGACTTTGCTGTTATTTTATGCAAACAATTCTGGAAAGACTCATATTACCTATTCTCCTGCTCACTATCAAATTATTCTCATGGGCTGTTTCAGCTCCTCTCTATATTTCTCGATCTTTTGTATCTAGTGAGATAATTACACTACGCTTAATATATTGATGTTTGTCTCTTCTCAACTTCTTTCTCTCTATAGGACTCCAGCCCTTTTCTCCTCCTTTTTTGTTCATGTCTCTCTCATTCTCTCACAACTCTTCTTGGTATACCTATCCAATATACAAAAGTGGGAACAAAGAGGAAGCAGGGAACTACAGACCAGTCAGCCTCACCTCGGTAGTGGGAAAGATCATGGAAGCACTACTGAAGGAGAGATTGGTGGAACATCTGGTTGTCAATGGACTACAGGACCCAAGACAGCATGGTTTCACCAGGGGGAGGTCATGTCAGACCAACCTCATTGAGTTTTTTGACTGGGTGACTAGGGAGGTGGATCAGGGGAGGGCAGTGGACATGGCCTATCTGGACTTCAGCAAGGCCTTTGACACTGTGCCACATAGAAGACTATTACACAAACTGGGGAATATGGGTGTGGGCAGGACAGTAGTGTGGTGGGTAGGTAACTGGCTGGGTGGCAGGACACAGAGGTGGTAAATGGCTGTCACTCCACAGAGGGAAGAGTGACCAGTGGGGTACCACAGGGATCAGTGCTGGGACCGGTCCTATTCAACATCTTCATCAGTGACATTGCACAAGATATAGAAGGCAGAATTTCACTGTTCGCTGATGACACAAAGCTCTGTAACAGAGTAGACACACCAGAGGGTGTAGACAGAATGAGAAGGGACCTGCAGAAACTTGAAGAATGGTCAAGGGTTTGGCAGTTGAAATTCAATGCAAAGAAGTGCAAGATAATGCATATGGGGCACAAAAACCCTGGCACAATATATCAGTTGGGGGGTTAGGATATAGCATGCACCAAGCAGGAAAGGGATCTTGGGGTTGTCATCTCTGATGACCTCAAGGTAGGGAAACAGTGTGACAAGGCATCAGGTAAAGCAAATAGGATGCTGGGATGTATAGGCAGGGCATCACCTGCAGGAAAAGGAGGTCATAATTCCGCTATACAAGACACTAGTGAGGCCCCACCTGGAGTACAGTGTACAGTTCTGAGACCATACCTACGTAAGGACATAGACAGGGTAGAGAAGGTTCAGAGGAGGGCAACAAAGATGGTGCATGGGTTGCATCACAAGTCCTATGAAGACAGGTTGAAGGAACTGAACATGTACTCCTGGAGGAGAGGAGGAGAGAGGATATGATAGAGACATACAAGTATCTTACAGGGAGGAACAGGGTGCAGGAAAACACTATTTTTAAGTGAAAAAGATGTGTCAGGACTAGAGGGCATGGGATGAAGTTGAGGGAGGACGATTCAGAGGAAACATGAGAAAGAATTTCTTCACAGAATGGGTGGTGGACAAGTGGAACACCCTGCCAGAGGAAGTGGTGGGGGCTGAAACAATCACAGGATTTAAGAATGCATGGGATAGACATAAAGGAATTCTAGAGGTCAGGGGCAAGGGCAAATAGACTTCTAGGAAAACAAACTGAACTTACAAGCTCAAATGGGCAGACTAGGTGGGCCATAGGCCCTTATCTGCCGACACTGTCTATGTATCTATGTATCTATGTATCCCTTGGGTTTTTCCTCAGCTCTCTCTGTAGTCTTGTTTACCATACACTCACATCTTTTACCTACTATTTTTGTCAGAGAGTGTAGTGTTGACTTTACTTCACTTTTGGTTCTCGCAGGAATAAGATTGGAGTTAATTGGGTTTGCATGAAGTTTATATACTGCTGGGGTATCTCAGTCCGAATTGCAGAATAAATCTAATACTCTATTTGATCTTGGAGGGTGGGGTGGGAGGAGGGTATTGGCTTAAGAGTAACCCACCACATGTCCTGAAGTATGGAGGGCAGTACCTAATTACTCTCATTTCTTGCTTGGTTTGGCTTGACATCCTGGGGATTCCTTTTGGCCTGTTAGACTGGCTTACATTAATGCCCAAATTGGGGTTGGAAGTGTACCCAGTGAGGGTTCTCACCACACTTACTAGCCTATATCTGGTCAGAGGTATTGAGGGTAGTTACAAAGGGGTACTTGTGGGCTCTCTACCATTAAACAATAATGCAGTCTCTTTACTAGTGTCAAAGCTAGGTAGAGGGATACTTGTAAATAGTTATATGGGGGAATTATGGGGGGGTTTGGAAACTATGGTGTTCTGTCGTTTTCTATTGTTAACGATGGGGTTTCCCCATATCTCATAATTGCCATCATTGACAGAAGTATGATCTGTTTTTTTTCTGGGATCTTCCGGGAACACCAATTTAATAATATGTATGCAAGATTGGTGGGGGGGGGGGTTAGTGGTGCACTCTCATAGTATATTGGTTTGGTTATGCATTGGTTGGTATAACACTCAATGGCTACAGGTCTGAAAAAGTTTATAACTTGGAATGCAAGAGGGGCTCGTGATCTTAACAAGAGAATTCAGATCTTAAAACACCTATCACTACTGAATGCCCATTTCTCCTTTATTCAGGAAACTCATCTGCTCCCTTGGGAAGCAGGGGGCCTGCTCAGATTTGGGATTGGGCAAGTTTTTGCTTCTGGTAACTCATCCGACAGTCATGGTACTGCTATTTTAATTCACAAGGCGACAGCATTTCAACCCAAAACAACAATTGCTGATCCACAGGGGAGATATGTTTTAGTCCAAGGATTATTGGACTGTACTGAATTGGTCCTGGGGAGTGTGTATGGGCCTATGGGGGGAAAGTCTGTATTTTTCAGGAATTATCGACCGAATTACAAAGGTTCTTGATGTTCCCCCTAATTCTCTGTGGGGACTGGAACCTGCCACCCACTCAGGATTTGGATAGATCTAATTCCTTGCCTAAGCCCCCTTCTCAAGTCCAAAAGGCTCTTGCTGAATTTCTTGACTCTACTGGATTGTGCGATCCCTGGCATCTCTTAAATCCTGAGACCCGTGCTTTCTCATTCCACTCTATAGTGCATTCCACTTGGTCTCGGCTGGATTATATCTTACTTAGTCATTCTCTCATACACAATCTCAATGATTCCTCTCTAGAACTGATTGTTATATCAGACCATGCTGTGGCATTGGTCACAGTTAAGTTAAATCAAAATCTCCAAAGGGACTCAATATGGCATTTAAATACGCAGCTTCTAAAGGAGGACTATGTCATTACCAGGATCTCAGATCAGATTCAACTTTTTTTTTTTTTTGCAAGAATGGACCATGAATGGTGAGCCCTAAAATGCTTTTTGTGAGGAAAGTTTATCAGACTCTCCTCCACTCGTAAACGAAAGAGAGAGGCAGCCATTATTTCACTCCTGGGTCAGATTTGCACACTTGAGCGTTCTCTCACCTCTTCCTCTTCTCCCGATGTGCTAAAATCATTGTTGAACTTAAAGAATCAGTATTCTCATCTAGTGCAGGAAAAAGCAGAATTTCTCATTTTAAGAACTAAGGCAAAATATATAGATCAGGGGGAGAAGGCAAGTCATCTTCTAGCTTTGCGTCTGAGGAAACTAGAGGCATCCAGATTTATTCCCTCGATCAATGATCTGGATGTAACCACTAAAACACATCCAAGAGACATAACTGACTTTTTTAGACAGTTTTATCTGTTTCTCTATAGTCAGTGCTTGTATCCCCATCTCATGCCGAATTACTAGAGTATTTATCTGCCTTACCATTACCTACCCTCTCACTCTCACAAAAATCCCTATTATCTGCTCCTATATCTCTTCAGGAAGTATTGTCTGCTATTCATAACCTTGCCTCGGATAGGGCTTCTGGTCCAGATGGTTTCCCTTCGAACTTCTACAAGGTCTTTGCTAAAGATCTTGCTCCCTATCTATTACGTCTATATCAATATATGCTCTCAGAACAAACCTTAGACCCATCCCTATTAGAAGCCTCCATTATCCTTCTTCTTAAACCAGACAAGCCACCCCAATCTCCCACGAGTTATCATCCCATCTCTTTGTTAAATTGTGATATTAAAATCTTGGCTAAGATACTCGCTAGTAGACTCGAACAAGTTTGGACTCAGTTTCTTAGCCCGGAACAAATTGGGTTCATGTCAGGTAGAACACCTGCTGACCACCTTCGTAAATTGGCGTATTTGGTTCAGGTTGGCAAGACCTCCCCCTCTCCCATGGCTCTGATATCCCTTGACACAGAAAAAGCATTTGACAGGATGGATTGGAATTTCCTGTGGGCTATGCTGCAGACAATGGGCTTTCCTGATACCTTTATCAACTGGATTCAGACCCTGTATTCCTCTCCTCAGGCAAATATAAATTGTAATGGAGTCTTATCCGAGGTTTTCCCTCTTTTTTCGGGCACGCGGTGGGGTTGTCTGCTTTCCCCTTTTTTTTTTAATATATATCTTGAACCCCTGATCAGGAGACTAAACTCCTCCCCCTTAATTACTGGCATTCCAATAGGTGATAGGACCCTGGTTCTTTCAGTTTATGCGGATGACATATTGCTTCACCTCTTAGATCCAGTCTTCTCCTTAACAGAAGCATTGCATATTATTGATACTTTTGGGAAATTCTCGAATTATAAACTCAATATTACTAAAACTGAAATTTTTCCCCTTAATTCTGTAACATATAGCTCAGCTTTCAGTGAGTTTGGTATGAAATGGACTTCTAAGTCCATTAAATACTTGGGCATTTATATTACCTTGGACTAACCATTACTCCGCAAACTTAATTTAGAGGATTTGTAGTCCAACATTCAACAGGACTTAGCAAGATGGAAGAGGCTCCCTCTCTCACTCTGGGGTAGAATTAACACCGTTAAGATGAACGTTCTACCCAGATTGTTCTATCAACTAAATATGTTGGACGTCTGGTTACCCTTGTCCTTCTTTCGGTGTATACAGTCTGACATTAACTCCTTTATTTGGCAAGATAAGGCAATTAGAAGATCCTACCGTAAGCTCTCTTTACCCAAGGAGATGGGGGGCTTGCGTCTCCCTAACTTCTTGTTTTACTCCTGGGCCTGTCACCTTTATAAGTGTGGGAAATGGTTTTCATTAACTGATCTCTGTGTTCATCATGACTATGTTCCTATTTGGTTACTTATAGAGTCCGACATTCTCGCTGCTCATAATTTAGCTCCCTCGTCGCTCTTTTATACGCCCTCTAAAAAATTGCCAAAATCCCTGCAGCCCTTCCCGATTGGTACCTCATTAAGAGTTCTCTCTCAAATGTTCAGCTTCTATAAGGTACTTTCGAGTTCGGATCCTTCTCAGCCACTATATGCCAATCTAAATATCAAAATGGGGGAGTCCCCATTTCTCGGCGTTGGCTGTCTCTCCCTCCTGAGCTCATGGTGGCTGATTTCTATTCAAACGGTGCTATTCTATCCACCGAGGAGATTCTCACTAAATTGGGTCTAACGTCACAGGCTGTTTTTCAAATTTTACAGCTTAAGCACCTACTGGTTAAGGTAGTGGGGAAAGAGTGAAACCCCTCTCGTATTGAAGCCTTTCTCAAACAAATTAAGACTTCGGCTTGCAAATCCCATGGCATTTCTACCATATACAAGTTGGTCCTCACATATTCTCAGTCCCCTTCGATTGCCAGTTCTTGGGTCTGGCAGGTCTCTTTCCCTGACGAAGCTATTAACTGGCATACAATATGGACAGGCCTATACACATATCTCCCCCAGGACCGATATAGACTTACACAATACTGTATCTTAAACAATATGTATTATACTCCAGTAAAATTGGCCCAAATGATGAGGCTTACCTCCAACATGTGTTCTAGGTGCAATAAAGAGGAAGGCTCACTCCTCCATATATTGTGGTCCTGTGAAAGGATATCCCCATTGTGGAAGCAAATTGAATCTGCTCTAGACCCATTGTTGGGACTACAGGGCCTCCTCTCCCCTGTCATATGTATCTTGGGAGATTACTCTGGAATTCCGGTGAAAGAGAGATGGTTAAACATGGCTCTAATTTCAATGGTGGTTAAAAAGCTAGTGCTTAGACACTAGATGGATCAAGTTACCATCTCTTATGCAGAATGGTTGCCTGAAATATTATTTGCACTCCGCCTTGAACACTAAATTGTGAGTGTGCGCCATCGCCTCTTATCTTTTAATAAAAAATGGGGGAAGTTATATGCCCTATATTTGTCTTGATGGGATCTCTCCTTCTGAGTTCATGAACCTCTCCTCCCTTTTTAACTATATCTTAACGACCATCCTTGCTGTTTCCTTGTCAACCTTATGATAATTAGTATAGGAGAGTGCACCGTGGGGGGGGTGGGGAGGGTTTATGTTTTTTTCTTCTTAAAGTGGTGCTGATTTTAATTTCTCTGAATCTCATTTCATTCTATTTCATTAACTTAAGTAAGGTCTTCTTGCCAGTGTGTATTGATAGTACTGCATTTACCTTTTAAATGTTGTTGTATTGAGATATGTTTAATAAAGCATGTCAAATAAAAAAAAGATCTAGCCATATGACACCTGTGCTGCGTGATCTGCACTGGCTGCCAATACGGTGGCAGATCACCTTCAAGGTTGCATTATTGACCTTTAAGGTCCTACATGATTTGGGACCTCACTACCTGAAAGAGCTCTTGATGCCTTACTGTCCTGCCCATTCTCTTCGCTCCTCTGATGAGGGATTGCTAGAGATTCCCAGGGTACGTCTAAAGATGTCTGGAGGTAGATCTTTTGCCTATATGGCACCAACCCTGTGGAATTCTCTACCTCGTCAGATATGAGATTGCCTAACTGTTGAAAGTTTTAAAAAACAACTAAAGACTTTCCTTTTTGCCCTAGCATTTCCTGGAATGTAATAAGTAAGTGTATTGTATGATTGCAGGATTTATTGTTCTGAAATGTGTTTTTAAGTGATTTGAATTGTTGTAAAAGCACCCTGAGCTTGGGAAGGGTGCTTGATATAAATAAAATTTGACTTACTTACTTACTTAGTTGGTTCATCCAGCAGACCTGGATTTGATTCCCACAATCTCCACTTGCATATTGTGTGACTGAGCAAATCACTTAGCCTCCCCAGCGCTCTTGGGTCACCCCTGAAAACAGGCATCTGTGCCGAGTGGGCCTTACCCGGTTACCAAAGACTAAAATAAATTTAAAAAAATGTGGCGATTGAGCCAGCTGGCAAAATGGTGCTATAGTGATTGCAGGAGAGGTGAGAATGTTGAAAAAGCTAACAGGCAACTAAATGATGCAACCTTTTATTCCCACCTCAGTTAGGATCCCAGAATTGAAATCAAAGACAAGGCAAAGTGTTTGCTCAAGAATGTACTACGTGATGGTTGGATTACTGGGAAAGAAGCATGATATCTATTAGAAAAATACCCCCCCCCACACACAAAAAAAAACCTTGCATTGTACCTCTTACTTAAGCAGCACAAAAAGAGATTGCCAGTGCCAGGGTGCCCCATTGTTTCCTCTACTGGTGCTATGTCTGAAACACTTTCAAAGTGTGTGGGTGAGTTCATCAAAAAATATGCAACTACAGTAAATCATATGAGCAAGAAACTAACTATATGTTATAAATTCTGAATGAGACAGTGGTTGAAGAAAATAATATTTTAGTATGCATATATATTGAAAAGCATTTTACTAATATTCCACACAAAGGTGATTAAATACAGTCAGTAATCTACTCAGAACATGACTGAAGAATTAGTTTTTTAAAGTGGCCAGGTTTGTCCCTGAATCAAATGATTTCATTTTGAAAATAGACATTTTGCACAAATCCAGGGCCCATCCATGGGCACCACCTTTGCCCCAAGTTTAGCAATCTTACATGTATTTTGATGAGAGTATATGTTCTACACTATAATCTCCATATTGTTGTTTATTTTTATTTATTTATCTATTTGTGATTTTTTTTTGTATGATGTGTTTTGTAATGTTTGGTGTTTTTGTACATTTTTCGCCTATGAAAACGGGCAGACATGCTCATTGTGCATACAAGTATACAAAATAAAATGAAATGAAAATGTAGCTGATTCAGATTCTGATTTTATGTTTATCACAGAACATAACTACATTGAGCATATAAAGCAGTAGAACAGATATACTAGGATTTGTACTAGGATTAATGGACAGAAGGAGGCCGCAAGTGCCCATCAAGACTATTCGCCCACAAAAGTGGGCTCGATTCTTCTCATTCTTGAGTATGTAATCATCAAGTCTCTTCTTAAACAACTCCATATTATTACTGCATACTACTGCTATAGGTAATGTAGTCTACAATCTACCTGTCCTCTTAAAAAGGAACAGAGCTGTCCATTCTTTTTAGTGTTCTCTAATTGGATTTACATTTTATGTAATCTTAGCCCTGCGGTTTTGCCTGTATCTCAATCCCCGTTTCCTTTTTTAATTCAATATCATGCACGATTTTATACCTCATTAGTAGGTCTCCTCATACACACCTTTGTTCAAAAGACAATAGCCCCAGTTTTTTTATCCTGTCCTGTAAGACTGTAACCCGGAAACCATCTTTGTAATCCATCTCTGTACCCCTTCCACTCTAACAACATCACCTCTTAAATAAGGACTCTACAGCTGTATGCAATAAACAAGTTGTTATCTTATATAAGTTTCATAAACTGGTATAATACAATTCGTACATCTAGACAGGAAAGATTTTTTAAAGCAATGTATTAGATAATTAGTTTTTTGAACTAATTTAGCACATTGAGTGCTAAACTTTAAATACTTATCTATAATTATTCCCAAATCCCTTTCAGTCTCTACCTGATTGAAAGGACTGTTGCTTAAATAATATGTTTGATTTGGGTTGTTTTCCCCAAACTAACAACTGAGCACTTATTGATGCCAAACACCATTTTATTATTTAATGCCCATTGTTGAATTTTAAATAAGTCCTTGGCTAGGTTACATCTATCTTCGACGGCTGCAACTACTCCCCCTATTTTAACATCATCTTAAAAGGTAAAAACAGCACAGGGCCCAAAACAGACCCCTGTGATACTTCACTCGTCACTGCACCCAAATCTGATATAATACCCCTTACAGCTACCACTTGTAATCTACAACTCAACCAATTATTAACCCATATTATTATTCTTGCATCTAATCCCATAATTTCCACCTTACTTATTAAAACTGCATGTGAGACCTTGTCAAATGCTTTTTGGAATTAAGGTAAATGACATCAACCAAGCTACCTTCATTTATGCATTTGTTAACTTTTCTGTAAAAGCAAAGCATACTGGTAATGTAGGCACTATTTTTTTTAAATCTGTGCTGAGTTGCACCTTGGATGTTTAATTCTAGCATGTTCTGTTCCAGTTTGTTTATAATTAATTTCTCTTCAATTTGACAAAGTATGGTTGTCAGGCTAATAGGCCTACAATTGGCTATTAATACTTGTCCCCCTTTTTAAAGGGAGGCATCACTATCAGTTTCTTCCAATCAGCGAGAATTTCCCCCTGTGCAAAAGATCTGTTATAATATAAATGCATGTCAACAGATCTACAATTACAGTTTTAAGCTCACACAGTATTCTGGGATGTAATAAATCCAGTCCAAAAGATTTACTGGGTGTATGTCATGCAGTAATGTTAATACCACGTAGATGAAAAATAAATTATCTGCTGGTGTATTCAGTTCTGTTACTTTTCTCTGTTTAATATGAGCTTCTGAACTGTATACCTCGCAGAAATATTTGTTAAATGCCTTTGTCATATTGTGCATGTGTCCTTTATTTCAATCCCTTTTGAGAGTACAGGGCCCACAGAATTATCAAATGTATTTAAACTATTGATGAGTGAATAAAATGTTTTATTATAAGCCTTAATTATGTGCTACACTGAGCTCCATTTCTTTCATTTTAGATTTTTATAAGGAATTTAAGTTTTTTTAGCTCTGCCTTATAACTATAGTTGCTATATTGTGTCCATCTTTTTCCTTTTTTATTTTCGTGTAAGCTTGTTTCTTTCTTTTCATTTGATTTAATACCTTCCTAGTGCACCACACTGGAATCTTGCTTTTTTTATTATATAACTGTCTAGTAGGTACATATTTGGATTCTAAATCTAGCAACTTTGTCTGCAGGATAACCTGAATTTCTTTGGTTGTCTTGCAGTTAACGTCTCTTCTCCAATCCCATGTCTACAGTTCTTCCTTCATATGCTGTAAATTTGCATTATTAAAATTTTTAATAATGGTTTTCACTGAATATTTCTAGTCCTGAAGTGAAGTGAATACTATATAATACAGTGATCTGAACTACTTAAAGGGTCCTTTACTTTAATGTCCTTTATCATATATGCAATGTCAAACATAACCAGATCAAGTATATTTTGACCCCTGTTGGTTATTTAACCACTTGTTCCAGTCCTAACTCTAATAATAAATCCATAAGCCATTCATCACCTCCAGATCTAGTGTTCATATTGCCCTAGTTGATATTAGGGAAGTTAAAGTCTCCCATGACCACTGTGACCCCTTTTCTAGACATATTTTTGAATTCTTCTCTAATGTTAACATTCGTACTCCCAATAGTATTTGGTGGTCTATAATATACCCAAATATTTTTGTTATGTTTACCATGTACTGTATACTGACCCAAAGTGATTCATAAGATGAGCAAGAGGCATTTACAGAGTATATGACAGTGCATTCTGTGCCATCTTTAATAAAGAGTGCAACACCACCTCCCTTCTTCTCTCTTCTATCTGTGTGAAATAATTGGTACCCTGGAAGTTTTTGAGCCCATGTCATTTTTTCATCCCACCAAGTTTCACATACTGAACATTAGTCTATATTTTGCTTATAAAGTATGGCTTGTAGTTCTGATACTTTAATTAGATTAAGGCTTTTAGCATTTAATGAGAGAATTCTTTTTTTTTTTTACCCCTCATCCTCGCCCCTGGTTGGCCACTCCTTCGGGTTCCTCATGGTCTTCTCCGTCTGCTCGCTCATCCTCATGCTGGCAACTAGCCTCACATTGTGGCCTCCAGAGTAACCAGGCATATCCCTTCACCGGGTGGCTCCCCCTTCTCTGAGAGGGAAGGCACCAGTGGGGGCAGCCAGCACACAATTTTTTTTTCATTTTTGGCCCGGGTGCCACTGAGGGAGGGATTGCTATCAAGGCCTGATGGCAGCAAGGACTGGGGGAACTGTCATCCAGTTGACCAGGGCAGTTTCCTGTTTTTTCTCCTGGGGAGTGGCATGCCACATGACATCAAGGCATACACCGACATCCACCACTCCCCCCATTTATTCCAGCTCAGGCTACCATGCTGTTCCCCCTGGCCTCCTCCAGGAGTCAGCAAGTGCCAAAATGCAGCTCCACCCTCCCCCCTGAGAAGGCAAGCCATCCTGGAATGCTTCTTTTCCTTCTCCCCCAACCAGCCCTCCAGCTACCCGAATCTGTTCCTGAACATGGGTCACCGGCATTGCAAGCAGAAATCCAACCACTGCGTTGACAGGCTGGCTTATTAATGAGAGAATTCTTAACATCTTCTTTGTTTTCTGAAAAGAATAGATTAATCCGTTCATCATTTGGGTGTTATCCTGAGTTGATGTTCTACCTCCCCTTTACAGCTAGTTTAAAAATGTGTTAATGTAGCCTCTTAATTTGGTACCTAGCTTTCTACTTCCATATTTATTGAGATGTAAACCATTGTCATAGTAGTATCCATACATCCCATCATACCCTTAACAGTGTGCAATGCATATAATCCCTTTCTGCATACTCCATCTTCTTATAATGGTGATATTTTTGCTGTGTGGAAAAGCTCTGTGGAAACAGCTTCAGTGATGGTTCAGTACTTTAACAGTACCAGTCTCAAACAGATATGATAGACCTTTGGGCATAATCTGCTGGTGATTTTGTATGTTTGTATGTTCATTAGCCACCACCTCACATTTACACCTGGAATGAGTAAAGCTAACAAATTATCTTGATCTCACAATTATCAATGAGGAAAACAAAACTGTGTAGGAAACCAACACCAAGAAATAACACTCTGAGAGCAGATAGTTGGCATCCAAGTTTTCTCATAAAAAAGGACAGTTTCTCTTCTTAAAGTTGTGAGGCTTCAATGTCACCCAATTCTTTTTTCCCTGTGCCTTGTCAATATGATTACACATGGAATGGGGTAACATTTAGGCCTCACAACCCCAATTACATACCCCATCAGCTCTCAGTCTTGGGATGATGGGCAGGGGCAGGTCCATGGGGGGGAGGGGGCAATCCCAAAGGTCTCATTTCCTGACTTTTTGTGTTTTAACCCTAAATGATGCATTAACGCAGTTTTTTGCATAGACTATATATATATATATATTTCTATGCAAATAATTTCATTAATGCTTCAGTAAGACTTCTTTCCACACCAATAAATGTGCAGAAATTCAATGTTACAGTTTCCACCCCTATCATTCCACCAACTCCCCACCCTCCACACCCCAGCAGGCATTGGGGTGTGAGTTGGGGTAGTCATGCCTAAGCTCACCCCATTCAATGTAGAAAGAAGGTACTGTATGGTGGTGCAGTATAGGAGAATGGATTGAGAGTTAGGCATGACCATCCCAATGCACATCCCGATGCCTATCAGGGTGTGGAGGGTGGGGGGTTGGTGGCGTGGTGGTGGAGATGATAACCCTAATGAATTTCCACTCTTTTGTCATTGTGGAAATAACCTTAACTGATGCATTAACAAAGTTTTTTGCATAGAATTTCCTTTTTTTTTAAAGTGTAATGTAAGTAGTAAAGGGAATGTGTTGGTGGGAGTGCGGGGCCCTTTGGGCTCTTTGCTCTCACCAAGGTCAGCAGTTGCCCATTGTACATAATAATATGTGTTTGTGGGAGTTCTGGCACTCCGTGCCCTGTGCTCCCACTCACAGATAAGTGTGGAGCCATACAGCAGCCCTATAAGTCAAGGAGCCCTTGTAACAGTAATTTGCCCTTATAGCAGGAACCATAGCAGCTAGGGAAAAATTTCAGATGTGGGTGAAATCATGACAATGAGCACTGCTCAAGACCCCAAAATTGACCAAATTCAGATCTTGCATCATTTCCGAGATGGGGCGCCAAAAAGCAATGTGAGTGCTAAGTCTGAAAGCATAATAGTGGCCTAGAACCATAAAAATCAGCAATTGGAACATTAAATTGCAAATATCTCAGGAACTGTATAAGGTAAAATAAAAACTCAAATTTCAGTAATTTAATGGCATTGTAAACTAGCAATTTTTCAATGAAAAGTCTGTATCACAAAATGTTTTCGAGATATGGGCTCCAAAAGGCATGCCGGGAGCTAATATGTTATCCTATGGGAAAATGTCTGAAGTTTGCAATGCTGTAACTATGGCCCTGTTGAATGTTTTCATATCAAACCTCCAAAAGGCATACCTGCAGGACTAAGTCATTCCACCCTGAAAGCTTGGGGCCAATACCATAATCCATGTTGCTACAATGAATGGACAAAAAAAAACATGCACCACAGTGTTATCCTATAGGGAAGTTCCTGAACTTTGGAATGCTGTAAGTGAGGTCTGCTTTAAGTTTTCCAAACCAAACCAGCGAAAGGCACATCCCTGGCATTAGGACTTTGTACCCTGAACATTTCACGGCAATAACACAATCCACCTTGCCACAATCAAGTGCCAAAGAAATGCAACAGATAGCCAGAGTCTCCTATCTTTATAATGGGGATGTGATCGCGGTCAAACAAATGTAATTGTGGTTATATTTAACGTTTTTGAGATGGCTTTCGCAGCAAAAGAAATGTTGCTATGATCAAAAAATTGAAATAAAAACCATGTTTCCAGGCTAGCTAGCCCAAAATTAATACCATAGGCATGTTTCTCAGGGCCTGTTTATGTAAACTCAACCATCCCTGTGTTCAGAAATGCAGTATGTTTTGAGTTATAAATTTTTTTTCCCCCGCTAACTGAAAACAAGATGGTGGCAGCACAACAGCATTTTTGGCAAGCTTGATCAAAAAAATGTGTTCACAGATGTTTTTGAGCTGCACATATAAATTTTCCAGTAGGTTATTATGGGATACTAAACATGCTATAACTTTTGAATGGAACAAAAGTTTTTCACGATATCTTCAAAAGGCACCAGTGCTACCCAGGACCCATGCAGCCCACCCAATTCAAACCTACTCAAATGCATTCTTCAAGCCAATATGCGTGACTGAAGAAAATGTTTTTTTTTTTTTCACTTTTTGAGCATGCTATGATTCTGCAACTGTACATGTGATTGACACAAAAATTCTCAGATCTGGAGGCCTGTGATATATCTTTCTACATTCCAAATGTTAGGCAAATCAGATAAATGGTTGCAAAGTTATTAAAGTGTAAACTTTGAGGTTTAACATAGAAATGGCTATTCAACCCTAACAACAGTGAGTAGTGCCACTATAATATATATAAATTTTTTTTTTTATTTATGGCAAAAAAAAGTTAGTGCATCAGTTAGAGTTGATTCCATGGTGACAAAAGTGTGGAAATGCAAAGTTAGGGTTACCAGACCCTGACCCCCCAACCACCCCAGATCCTCTCCTCCTCAGAACAACAGATGCAGAGGTGTGCTGTAGGGCTATGCATCCAAACTCTTACCCCATTCCATATGTAAACAAGATGACATGGTACAGTAAAGGAGAATGGGGTGAGAGTTAGCCTTCACTACCCTATGGCACACCTCATCATCTGTTAGTCTGTGAAGGAGGGGGTCTGGCGTGGTTGGGAAGTCAGAGTCTGGTAACCCTAACATCACATTTCCACATTTTTGCGCCTGCAGAAACAAACCTAACTGATGCATTAACAGAGTTTTTTGCCATGAATTTCCCTTCTTTTTGAGAAAGTGTAATTGTTAAGTGTAAATCTCTTGCTAACCTATGTATTGTCTCCCACTGTACCCCCTACCCCCAGGTCGCACTGGGAGACAAAGAATCTTCTTGCTCACTGTGCCTTTCCTGGTGAAACAATTTCAATAAATAAATTAATAAAATAGGAAATGGTATGTATTGGCAGGAGCGTGGGCCCTTCGGGCCCTGTGTTCCCAATTACAGATAAGCACAGAGCCATACAGCGGCCCTATATGTCATGGCAAGCTTGTAACATTCTCTGGAGAACAGTAGCAGCTAGTAAAAAAATGGAAGTGTTGTAATCATGAGAGTGACTAGTTACCGTAACATGAAGTCAACTGAATCCACATCATGCACTGTGTCTGAGAGAGGGGCAGCAGAAAGCACTGTGAATACGAAGTCTGTGGCCGTAATAGTGGTCCTCGGACATGAAAATGAATAATTGGAACACCAAATTTCAAATATCTCAGGAACTATACAAGGTAGAAAAAAATTCTAATTTCTTGGGTATCAGGACCCCCCAAGCTTGTTCTGTACTTAGTCTCCTGTAGGGGGACTAAGAAAGTTTGCAACAAAAAGTTCATATCTTGAACTGTTGTCAAGATACAGGCTCCAAAAGGTGTCACGGACTCAGCAATGTTATCCTATGGGAAAACTACTGAACTTCAGAGCTCTTAACTTTCGGCTCCTGTAATATTTTGGCACCAAACTACAAAAAGGCACATCTGTGGAGTCAAGGCTTTTTACCCTGCAAATTTCAGCCCAAAAGACCAAACCATTTTGTTGCAGGAGGGTGACAAAGATTTGCAATTATTCTGGCTACAGTTTGGCAAATTGCTTTTACAAATCTCAACACTTTCACGCTAAAAATCACAAAACGTTTGCATTTGTGAAAGTATTTTGCAAAAGTACTTTTAAAAAATCTATTTCTGGGGGGTTAACCCCCCAAAAAGACATGGCTAGCATCCTCAGGACTCGACTAGGTGAACACAACAAGAATTGTGTTCCTAGAGGGTCCCAATTGTAAACACCAAGCATTTTTATGGGCTGTAACTGAAAAAAAAAATGGCTGAGTCACAAAAGTAAAAGGGCCATTTGCGACAGTAAAAATGGCCAAATATGAAAACGTTCATGATTTTTGTTAATTTCTTGCATTGACTATAATGGGAAATTTGTTTTTGAATAGCTTTTGAAGGGTTTAATAGTTATTCACGAAATCTTCGAAAGGCACATTGGTGACCATGGCTGCAAGTTCCCTGAAGTTTAGAAATTATTTCCGAGTGCCTCTTTGTATTAGCACTGCTAATACACGCAGTCAACAGCTGGCCATGGAGGTAAGAGGTTGGCCGTGTCAGTCGCTGGCCGGGGAAGGATGGGGGGTGCTGGGCGGGCTGGCACAGCTGAGTGGGGGGCCACTAGACTACCAGGGAATTGGAGATCATAATGCATTTTATGATGATCAAGGGGGGTGCTAGACTACCAGGGATATGGACAACAATATTAATTTTATACAGATCGGGGAGCCGCTAGACTACCAGGGATACAAAGAGGATTATTAATTTTATGCACACTGGTGGGGCCGCTAGACTACCAGGAATATACAGAACACTATAAATTTTATACAGATGGGGGGCGCTAGACTATCAGGGATAAGGAGAACATTTTTTTTTGTACAGATTGGGTGGACCGCTAGACTATCAGGGATATACAAAATAACAAAACATTATTTATTAAATACACATTGGGGAGGGGTGCTAGACTACCAGGGATAAGGAGAGCATTATTTTTTTTACAGATCGGGGAGACCACTAGACCAGGGGTTCTCAAATTGTGAGGCCAGCCTCCCTTGGGAGGCCCCAACCTGTTCCAGGGGAGGCTCAAGCAAGTCTGGAAAAGTACTATATTTACATTTTGAGTTTTATATATTTTGTGTGAAGAGATGAAGCAAACTGAAAGAGGATAATAGTAGGCAAATTTTATGTATTTATTTACTAATAGGTGACAAGGGAAGGTGAATGAGTCAAGGCTCATTTCAGGTGTACCCGGGGAAGGGTTGGGAATGAATACATTTCAAAAGGTAACTGCAAAACAATAAAAAAATATACAGTAAACAATAGTGCAAACAAATATGAACAATACACGATAATGAGTGGTGGTAATTGATAAATTTGTAGATTGATGGTAGAACAGCCCAAATACAAGGGTTGAGCAAAGAAGTACTAAGAGCAATAGCAGGAAGGAGCAAAGTAATCGAGAAGTTGTTCAGGAGCAGGAAGAAGGTGGAGCTGCAAAGAGTATGTAGGAAGGTTATTTCATATAGCTGAGAAACAGAGAAAGTAGTCTGACCCATGAAGGTACTGCAGCAAGGGTAACAATGGTTCAAGAATGAAAATAGTGGAGCACGTAGGCTGGCCTGTGGGGGTTACAATAATTAATAATAATATTTATTTTAATTATTTGTTATTCAGATAACACCTTTGAGCATAGAAGCTCTTTTTCAAAGGTTCCACGTTAGCATAAGCCAAAGAACTGAATGTGAGCCAAGTACTGAAAGGGGTTTCAATTTATTCATGGTGTACTGCGTAAAGTACAGTATGTTATTTTTCTTTGGGGAGGCCCAAGATTATTTCAGTTTTTGGGGGAGGCTCAAAATCCTTTCCATGGATTTGGGGAGGCTCACTGTGACAAAGTCTAAGAACTATTGCACTAGACTATTAGGGATATACAAAATAACAAAACATTATTTATTAAATACACATTGGGGAGGGGTGCTAGACTACCAGGGATAAGGAGAGCATTATTTTTTTTACAGATTGGGGAGACCACTAGACTATTAGGGATATACAAAATAACAAAACATTATTTATTAAATACACATTGGTGGGGGGCACTAGACTATCAGGGATATGCAGAACATTATTTTTTCATACAGATCGGGCAGAACGAAGGCCCCTGAGCAAAACGCACCCTCATTTGACTTCCTAGAGCACCCCTGGGCTGAGATTTTTTTTTTTAATCTGGCCATCTTGTCCCTCACTCTTTGTTCATGAGCGTGCAATTTCTTTGATTGTGAGCCTGCAAATTCTTTGATCGCGAGATTCTTTGATCGCAATCGTGCATCATAAGTGAGGGAAGAAATGGCCAGATAAAAAATCTATTTTCTCAGCCCAGGGGTGTCCTAGGAAGACAAATGAGGATGGGTTTTACCCAGGGGACTTCATTCTGATTAACCATAGCAGTGGTTTACCACAGTTCTTAGAATTTTTTAAATTACAACAGTTTTTATTCTTTGGGCGTGACCTTGCAAATTCTTTGATCCTGAGCCTGCAAATTCTTTGATCGGAAGATTCTTTGATAGCGATCGTACATTGCGAGTGAGGGACGAGATGGCCAGATTAAAAAATCAATTTTCTCAGCACAGGGTGAACTAGGGAGTCAAATGAGGGTGGGTTTTGCACAGGAGACTTCGTTCTGTCAAACCATGGTAGTGTTTTACCGCAATTACTTCAATTTTTTGATTTATAGCATTTTTTTATTTTTTGTTCATGAGCCTGCAAATTTTTTGACCATGAAATTCTATAATTGCCATCTTTGATCGTGGGAGGAGGACAAGATGGCCAGATTTTTTATAATGGAATAGATAGGGAAATGTTACCAATTTTTAACATTGAATATCTTGGAAACGGTTTGGTCTTTTTACTTGAAATTTGGTGGGTGTTTACGGCATGTCCTGTAGATGTGAATTATGGTGTTTATGTGTTGGAGGAAATTTTGTTTGCAGAGATATTATGTGATGAAGTTTAAGTATTTCAAACAGTGTTTTGGATTGTGCTGGTGGATTGAAATTGATAGGGTGCCTAGCCTTAGTGTCATGGATGTAGTTTTCAGTCATTGTGTGTGTTAAACATCAACAGTTGCAGAACTGTGCCACTCTGATGAATGAAAATTTAAAATTTTGATATGTTATATCTCAGACATGGTTTGGTCTTTATACTTGAAATTTGGAGGGTGTTGATGGCATGTCCTGTAGATGTTAATAGTGGTGTTTATGTGTCAGACAATATTTTGTTTGTGGAGATATTGTGTGGCGCAGTTTACATTTTGTCAACAGCATTTTCTATTGTTCTACTAGATTAACATTTGTTTGGTGGCTGGCCTTGCTATTGTCATTGTACTTTTTAGTCATTGGGCGTGTAATGTGGCCCAACACTTATGAGCTTCCACCAACTTACACAACTTTCTACTTTTCTATTCTTTCTTAAAAAGTAAGGAAATTCTATGCAAAAAAACATTGTTAATGCATCAGTTAGGGTTCATCTACAGTGACAAAAGTGAGGAAATTCGATTTTAGGGTTCCCATTCCTTGAACCCCACCCCCCGCCTCCACCAACAGGCATTGGGTTGTATGTTGGGGTCGTTGGACCTAACTCTCACCCCATTCTTCTATACTGCACCACCTCAGCTTGTTTACACATAGAATGGGGTGAAAGTTAGAGCCGATGACCCCAACGCACACCCCGATGCCTGTTGGTTGGGGTGGGGTGCAAGGGGTGGGAACCCTAAAATCAAATTTCCTCACCTTTGCCTATGTAGAAGAATCCTAACTGATGCATTAATGACATTTTTTTGCACATATATATATGCAAAAAAAATATATATATATATATACTAGAGGTAAAAAACTCCCACCTGCATTGGGGTGCACATTGGGGTGCACATTGGGGTCATCAGCCCTAACTCTCACCCCATCACATGTGTAAAGAAGCAGAGGTGTAGGAGAATGGGATGATAGTTAGGACTGAATACCCCAATGCGCACCCCAATGCCAGTTGGGGGTGGGCGGGGGTTCAAGGTGGTTTTTCAACCCTAACATTGAATTTCCTCACTTTTGTCGCCGTGGAACAACCCTAACTGATGCATTAAACAGAGTTTTTTGCCTCTAATTTCCCTTCTTTTTGAGAATGATAATGACAAGTAGTGAATGTAATGCGACGGCGGGAGTGCGGGGCCCCTGCCATGTGATGTCTTCACACATAGTAACACGGTGCCCACAAACGCAAATGGTAAAGTGCATGGTGATGCAAAGCAAAACAGAAAGATAAACAGTACAGAGAAACAGTGAATGTAATACAGCGTTGGGACCAGCGAAGGGCCCTGTGTTCCCGCCAAATATAGTGTTCTTGTCACATAGTAACACAGTGCCCACAAACAGAAATGGTAATGCGTATAGTGCGACCAAGTGAAACACAAAGATAAACAGTACTGTAGACACAAATGGTTAAAATTACAGAAACAGAAGCACAAATGAAAACGCAAAGGGTAACAAGGAAGGTGGTGTAGACAGGAAAAGTAAGTGAAACAGGTACAGAACCAGAAGCAGAAGCATTAAGTGTAAGAGTTATGAAAATGCACACAATAGTTTTCCCCCAAAAGGTGCATATAGAAAGACTGTGAGTACAAAGAATGTATGCAACATAATGAGTCTCGTAACAGAAAATGTGGACTTGGAATAGTAAATTGCTTATATCTCAGGAACCATACGACATAGAAAAAAATGCAAAAGTCATATGATGTATGACTTTCCTGACTAGTTTTGTACAAGCATTTTTCTGATGAAAAGTCCATATCTCACACCATTTCCGAGATACGGGCCCTGAAAGGCGTGGCGAACGCCGTAATGTTATCCTATGGGAAAAAAAGAAGAGTTCAGAGTGCCATAACTTTGCCTCCCTGTAATATTTTTTCACCAAACCACTGAAAGGCACATCTGTGGGATGTTGGCTGTCTTCCCTTCAAATTTCAGCCCAAAGACCGAATCGTTATTTTGCAGCATGGCGCCGAAGGATTGCTGCAATGCGTCAGACACCGTAATGTTATCCTATGGGAAAAAGCATCAACTTTGGAGTGCTGTAACTTTGCCACCTTGTAATATTTTTTCAAAGAAACACTGAAAAGCACATCTGTGAGGTGTAGGCTACGTTTCCTCCAAATTTTATCCCAAAGCACCAAACTGTTCTTTTGCAGCATGGTGCCAAAGAATTGTTGTCATTCTCCCACAGCCTAGAAAAGTGCTGTCACAATTTGTGATAGCTTTCGAAAATTCATTCAACAGTGTCGCAAGTGCGAAAGTACTTTGCGAAAGTGCTTTTTCCAGAAATGTGAAAAAAACATATTTCTGTGGTGTTTTACCCCAAAATAAAGACATGGCTAGCATCTTCATGGTCCGACTAGGTGAATACAAAAAGAATTAGGTTGCTAGAGAATCCCAAATTTAAATGCCAAGCATTTTTCTGATCACCAACTAAAAACAAAATGGCAGATTTGCAACAGTAAAAGTGCCATTTGTGAAAGTAAAAACTGCATTTGCGACACTGTCGAACCTTTTAACTTTTCCCATTGACTTATAATGGGAACTTGTTTTTGAATAACTTTTGAACCGTTTAATATTTTTTCACGGAATCTTCAAAAGGCACATCGGGAACCCTGGCCGCATGTTCCCTGAAGATTTCAGACCAGTCGAACAAACCGTGCAACCTGTAGGTGCGACCGTAGAATTCCAAAAAAGTGTAAACGTACGTACAGATCACGCTTAATAACTCCACAGCCATATAAATGACTGGTACGAAACTTGGCAGATCCCAAGGCATATGAGCCTTGATTGTGTATTCCAAATTTCTGGGAAATCCATCAAACGGTTGCAAAGTTATTAAGGTGCAAAATTTTGGGTTTAACATGTAAATGGCTCCTCAACCCTAACTATGGTAGCACTACCGTGCTACCATAATATATATATATATATATAAAACAAATGTCTCTACCTGTATGTTGGACAAACCAAGCAGTAACTGAAACTACAGATTGGTGAACATAAAACTGCAGCTTGTAACGGTAATACTCAATATGCAATGGCTAGGCAATTTCAGAAAATTTACATGATTTATCAGCTTGCATAACATTGGTGGATACTGAAAATGTAAAAATTGGATAAAGTAGAAGTGGTGTAGTACACAGGCTTTTGCAGTACAAAGCTGTTTTGATCTCCACTATGAACACAATATCACTCATTGGACTAAATGATTAATTTTCTTTGAATTCTTAGTTATGGTTCTTCTACTTCTTTTTACTTTAACATGAGTTTTTTTCAGCATATGTGGTGATTATCATGTATTTATGTATGTATATTTTCTTTATTAGTTTAATCATAGAAAAAGATTTTTACAAACATAACTAGTAGACAGACATTACATGCAACATTAAATTAAAAAATGTAAAACATAATAATGTTTGCAAAGTGTATCAGAATAAATAAATTTTAAGTATTTAAGATTGTATAGTACGTACCATCCTTTTCCTTATCTTTTGCATATTACAGAGTTACAAAGCTGTCTTTTTTATAATCTGATCCTCTTCAGAGGCAAATAAAGTCCTTAAAATAATTTCATTGGGGCAATGTATTTGAAGGCAGTATAGATCCCAGTCATTTACATCTTGCTGCACAATACCACTGGCATCTCAGCATTACAGTTTCCAAATCCTCTTTTTCATTTCCACCACAAAAGCACCAAGCAAGCATTGGATACTTAGTTTTATAAAATCTACATACAAGTACACTTGACTAAAAAAAAAACAAAAAAAAAACAATTCTATATTTTGCAAATGTTCTAAGCATATGTGGACTTTCCAGGTTTTTGAAATAGTAACAAAAGTAGAGGAAACAGTAATTATGGGGGTACCATAACTCAAATTTTGAGGCCATTCTATATTGTAAATCAATATGTTTATATTTCCTAATCAGTCATTTTTAATATAAGATCTATACATTTCTGAAGCCACAATCTTCTGAACAGTTAAGTGAAATAAATTTAGAAGACCCACTGATTTCAATAGTGCTTTTACAAATGTGAGCCACTCTGATCTTTTGCAATCAATCATATTTCAGTACATTTTCTCTGCTAAGCACTTTTTGGTGTAACGTCATTCTGATAGGTGATTTAGCCTAATCCAAAAACTGATTGTACGTGATTCGGAGAGGGCTAATATATTCAGAAGACCTAATTCATCCCTGACAAATGAAACAGGAGTAGATTTAGGGAACCTGATTGCTCCCCTTAGAGCTTGCATTACTGGTTTTTCTAAGTTCAAAAGGTGTTTATGATCCCAAATTTCAATACCATATAAGGCCTGGGCATTATATTTTGCTTCAATTGTTCTTATGGCCTGGGCATTATATTTTGCTTCAATTGTTCTTATGGACTGGGCATTATATTTTGCTTCAATTGTTCTTATGGACTGGGCATTATATTTTGCTTCAATTGTTCTTATGGACTGGGCATTATATTTTGCTTCAATTGTTCTTATGGACTGGGCATTATATTTTGCTTCAATTGTTCTTATGGCCTGGGCATTATATTTTTGTCAATTGTTCTTATGGCCTGGGCATTATATTTTGCTTCAATTGTTCTTATGGACTGGGCATTATATTTTGCTTCAATTGTTCTTATGGACTGGGCATTATATTTTGCTTCAATTGTTCTTATGGCCTGGGCATTATATTTTGCTTCAATTGTTCTTATGGCCTGGGCATTATATTTTGCTTCAATTGTTCTTATGGACTGGGCATTATATTTTGCTTCAATTGTTCTTACCAGGGGTTCAAAAGTTCCTCCACCATATTTATGGTTAAAACCTCTCAGCGCCAACCTGGTCCTCGAGATCTTTTTGAATATTACCTCCTAATGTGTTTTCTGCTTAAATGTAGAAGAAATAGTGAGTCCAAGATGCTGACATTCTTTTACAGTCTCCATTTTATCATGTTTAACATACCAAACATATTGGTGGTCTAGACCTCCTAAAACAATGGCCTTAGATTTGTTCATGTTAATCTTTAGACAATTCTTCTCTGCAAATTCTAGCAATTCATTGAGTTTTACCCAAAGCCCCTTGGGTGAAAGCGATAACATGAGCAAAGCAGCTGCATATGGAAGAATTCCACATCAGTACCTATCTTTGGAGAATCTGAAGGAAGATAATTTATTCTTTTTAGAAAATCATTAATATAAATTGAAAAGAGAGCGAGGGCAAGGATACAGCCCTATCTCACCCCACAATCAGTCTCAAAGCACTCTGATAGACTACATTACTATTTCTAATCTGTGCCCATGTGTTTGTATAAAGTAACTTTACCACTCTTATTAATACATGATCTATTCCCCCATCTTTCATAGTAACCCACAAAATCTCTCTATAAATGGTGTCGGACTTGGAAGAAAAATCAATAAATGCCAAATACAATTTTTGTCTTCTTAATTTGACATATTTTTCATAAAGGTGTAGTAAACCAAACATATTATCAAGCGTAGGAAAAGATTCATGAAAACCTGCTTGAGCTTGAGAAAAATCACCAAGAGCACATGTATTTGCCAGTAAATGTTTGCGCAAGTTTGTTGAAAAGACTGTTTCCATTATATTAGTAAGACTAATAGGATGATAGTTAACTGGATTTGTTCTAGCCCCTTTTTTTGTAAATGTAAACAATTATTGACACCTGCCATTAATCTAGAATATAATTTTCTGAACATAATTATTGTAAAAATCAGCAAGTACAACAGCCCACTCTAAATTTCAACGTTTGTAAATTTCAGAGAGCATGAGATCAGGGCCAGGAGCTTTATTTATCTTTAACTTTTGTATTGCTTCCAAAACTTAGATCCAGACCTTGACCGGGTCGCAAGGTCCCTGCTAGGTGTGGCCATGGCTCCTGATGCCTGCCTCACAAGCTGCCACTCCTGCTCGCTTTTGAGATCCAACATGCTGGATCCAGCCCTTGACCAGGCTGCCGGGTCCCTGCTAGATGTGGCTGCAGCTCCTGATGACTGCCACACAAGCCGCCACTCCTGCCCTCCTTTGAGATCCAGCACGCTGGGTAACATTTCAGCCTGGGGTCGGGAAAGCCATGTGCAGCTGCCATTGGACAAGAGCTCACTGCCTCACTCCCTTATTGGTCTCCTGCCTCTTGTGCTGCTCCTGATTGGCTACCTATATCTCTCTGCCTTTACTGTGCTGGCTGGGCTCTGCGTCCATTGAAATACATTGACTTTTGTCAGAATTTTTGTTGCTTGCTACCCTGTTTAGTGATTTACTCTATGCTGAATGTGTTTGTGACCATATTTACTGTTGCATTTCTGAGATTGTGATTTTTGACCTGTCTTCTGCTCCTGTTTTTCCCCTCTCCTTTCACCTTTCTCCTGCCCCCTGCTCTCTGGTAGCTGTGTAATCTCTCTCTCTCTGTCTCTGCCCCTATCCTCCTGTGTCTATTGCCTTTCTCCTCATGGTTCCTGGTCTAGCAGAAACCTTTTTTTTTCTGTCCTTGGCTGCCTCTCCCCCTTGAAATTAAACTCTTGCTTCTCTGCCTTTCTCGGGCTTCCCCTTCCACACCCCAATTTATTTCTCGGTGTCATCTGCCTTTGTCCTGCTCCCTCTATAAGCTAACTCTTTCTCCTCATTTCTTCCCCTTAGATCCAGCCCTTGACCTGGTCACCGGGTCCCTGCTAGGCACAGCCACAACTCCTGATGCCTGCCATGCAAGCCACCACTCCTGCCCACCTTTGAGATCCAGCACACTGGGTAAGATTTCAGCCTGGGGTCAGGGAAGCCATGTGCAGCTGCCATTGGACAAGTGCTCACTGCCTCACTCCCTGATTGGTATCCTGCCTCTTGCACTGCTCCTGATTGGCTACCTATATCTCTCTGCCTTTACTGTGCTTGCCAGGCTCTGCACCCATTGAAATACATTGACTTTTGCCATAATTATTCACCCACCCCAGCCCCTCCTACCTTAATTAAATATGCCTTAGCTCTACTCCTCTTCATACTCACTCCTCCCTTCTTGACCCCATTGGTTCAACCATAATTTGGACCTTCTCCATTTACTCTCCTCTGCACCCCGCCTTACTTCCCACCCCTGCTGTCCTGCCCCTTGCTCCTTCCAAACGTAGCTCTCTTTCCTCTTATATCACTATGCCTTTCCTTCTTTATTCTCACTTTCTGACCATACTGATCACTTTCAGCCTTTGCCCACACTTTCCTCCTGACCCTCGTGCACCTACACTTAGCCATTCATACTCTTTTCTCCCTGTTCCTACCTCTCCTCTCCCTTCTTGCTCTGCCTCCCCTCTTCTTCCTCCTTGGTCCCTGACACCCCTCCCCCCCCCCCATCATCCACCTAGTCATAACCTGCCATTCCCAGGGAAGGCTCCACTACTCACCCGATCCTCCCCATGGACCACCTTTCACTATTACCTAGATGCTCCTAAACACTACTGAGCTTGGTCTGTGGGTGAGCTTCTCCCCACTCTCTCACATTGCATCACACTGGGGCTGTTGCATGGAACCTGCTAACTGCTCATACAAAAAATGGTGATGCAAATTATCTATTAAGGAATTACGCTTAAGCACTATGAAGCTCTTGTTCCTCCTTCTACTGATTTCGGGTAACATCCATCCAAACCCGGGCCCCATCAACTCAAGTTATATGAAAACTACAGGGGCTCTTATTCTTACAACCATCAACTTCTGCAGCTTACTGCCTAAGTTTGATGCACTTCAATTCTTCACAAGCCAACATAACCTTGACGTCCTAGCAGTTGTAACCTGGCAAACACCAAAAGTTCCCAATCTGGCAATTACCTTACAGGGCTACAATGTCTTCAGACTGGACCGAGTATCTAAAAGAGGAGGTGGCTGTGCCATATATATTAAAGACACTCTCTTGCAATTCTCCCTACTGACTCCTAGGCCAAGATCCTACTTATCAAAATTATCTTAGGGCCAATCATAAAGCCTTCGCAATTGTCTCAGTGTATATCCCACCCAGGGATCAAGGTGATGGCCTCAGTGACATTCTCAACTTTATCAACACCCAACCTCCTGGCTCGGAACTTATCCTGCTAAGCAATTTCAACATAAACTGGCTTGCATTGGATGCATGTGCTCATAAGGATGCCACAGCAGCTGCTAACCTTACACAGGTGGTTGCCACACTGACTAGGATAAACTACAAATCTGGCACCAGTACCCTCCTGGACTGGGCCCTTACCAGCCACCCTGCAAGGATCTCTCATACTACCATTCTCCTGGACTCTGTTAGAGACCACTCCCCGGTAAACTGTGACTGGCCTAACAAATTTCTCAAGCCACCCCCAAAATCATCTCCAGCAGAGTCCTCCTCTGTGGACTACTCACCCATCTCAAACACTACCTGAATCTGCAAGACTGGCTACCTATACTGTATATATGGCAACGGATGTTAACATGGATCTAGACTACTTCATTACCACCTTCAACATGGCCTGTGATTTCTTAGCCCCTGTTAAAAATCGTAAAGCTAGCCAGCCCACTGGCACAGCAGTTGGATTTCCACTTGCTGTGCCGGCAACCTAGGTTCGGGAACAGACCTGGGTCATCAGAGGACCAGCCAGGGGAGAAGGATGGAGCGTCCCATTGTGTCTCTCCTTCTCTGGGGGTGTGGGTGGGAAAGTGTCCAGCACACTGAGGACTGCTGGTGGAGGCCGGGAGGCACTCATGCTACCAGCGCTCATCATACAGGGAGGCGGGGAGAATGCTGACATCATTGCATGTCCCCACCTCCAAAAGAACACAGGAAAAAGGAGCAGGCGGGGGGGATCCACCGTCTAAGTGAAGCCCTCCTTGGGGCTTCTATTAGCCACCATCACTGCAGTCCCCCAACCAGTCACTAGTCCCGCGGTGTGGATAAGGGACCGTTGCCATGGCCCTGCCCTCTGGGGGTAAGCCGGGAGTAACTGGGGGATGAAGGTGGCAATAGATGGTGGTGAAAACTCCAGGGACCATGACCAGGGCAGATGAGCAACAGTGGACCTGCCAAGAAAAAAACTGAATTAAAAAAAAAACATAAAGCTAAAGCCCTCTGTAACCCATAGCTCACTGCAGAGCCCCTTTCTCAGCTTAAATCAAGGGACCATCTTTGAGCAGTGGCAAACGCTACAGGCAAGCAATCTGACATCCAAAAATACAAACACACCCAAAACACCTGCACAAAATCCATCTAGCTAACGAAAAGTTCCTATTACAGGGATGCTCTTACCAACACCTGGGGCAATGGGCGAGCATTCTGGGACAATATTAAAGAAGTTACAGGGAAGAAACCGAAAGCATCCCCGGCTATGCTAATAGTTGATGGGTCCACTACCTTTGAGCCCACAGTCATTTCAAACATCTTTAATACTGCTTTTACTGACCTCAGCACTGTTTTTTCCTCCTGACTTTTTTGAAGAAAACAACACCTCTTTCAAAACCCCCCACACTCAGTCAATTCACCCCCTTTCTACTTCAAAGAGGTCAAGTTGAATGAAGCCCGCTGCTACATTGCCACAGCCATCTCTAAATCCAGAACCAGTGGTGATTCCTTGTACCTTAAGTTACTGTCGCTTACCCTTGATGATGTACTTCGTCCATTAACCAAAATTCTTAACCTCTCCCTCAGCTGCAGTCAGTTCCCAGACAGATGGAAATCTGCCACTGTGACCCCGGTCCACAAAAGTGGTGACAAAACCAGTCATACTAACTATCACCCAATCTCCATACTGCCTCCACTCTCCAAGGCCCTCGGAGTGCATTGTCACTGACCAGCTCACCGACTATCTGGACAAATATAATATTCTGTGTGAACAACATGGCTTCAGAAAAGGTCACAGCACCACCTCTGCCCTCCTGGAGCTCGCTGGAGCAGTGCACAGCTCGCTAGACAATGGCCTCCTTACTGAGGCAGTCTTCATCTACCTGTCCAAGGCATTTGGTACTGTACACCATCAGCTGCTAATTGACCAACTACTGAATGCCTGTCTTGCCCCTGACTCTGCACTATGGTTTAAAAGCTACCTCGAAAACCACTCACAAAGTATAAAAATTGCCAACGCTCTTTCTGACACCTTGCCAGTTCACTCAGGTGTCTCCCAGGGGTCCATACTGGGTCCACTCCTGTTCAGCCTCATTCTAAATTCCCTACCACAATCCTGTATGGAACAAATCATTCTGTATGCTGATGATGCAGTTGTTTTCTCCTCTCACAAAGACCCCATGCTATTACAATGCAATCTTCAGCATGGTTTCAGTGCCATTGAAAACTGGTTTTCTAGTCACAAGCTTGTCCTTAATCATAAGAAAACTAAGTCCATGCTCTTTTGCAGCTCTCATAATCAGCACAAGCTACACTCCCTTACTATCTCCACCATGTAGGGGAATACCCTTGAACAGGACCTATCCTTCAAATACCTATGGATTCTACTTGACCCTAATTTATCCAATGGGGCACATATTGACAGTGTGGCCAAATCTGCTAATGTGTGTCTTGGATTACTGTTCAAGCACAGGCAACATCTCACCCCTGAAGCCTTGACGATTGCTGTCCAGAGCACCGTGGTCTCCATTATTGATTATGGTCTCATCATTTATGGCTCATCCATGGCGACAACCCTCAGACGTATATCAACAGCCCTCAACAAGGCATGTCAGCTTATTACTGGAGCCCACCATCTCACTTATACCTGTGACCTTTCTGCTCAGTTCGGATGGCTCCAACTTTCCAACCATATCAAGTACACCATCTGTACCATTGTGAAAAAAATTAACCGTGGCCTCACCCCCCCCAGTGTCCAAGCCCTGCTACACCATAATACCAATCCGCGGAGTACCAGGAGATCCAACTTGCAGCTCCTGAAAGTTCCCCGCTGTCGCACTGCACAAGGTCAATGTTCCTTCACCTATAGGGCTCCCTTTTGGCTCAATGGTCTCAGCTCCTCCATCTCCTCAGTTCCAACACTTGGTATGTTTAAAACTAGGCTCCATCACCATCTCACTTCCTCCAGCTCCTATAATTGTCTCACTTAAATTCAGACACACCTACCACCTCATACAGCCTTTCTGTGCCCCTTCATAGCACTTATCCCCTATCTACCCATCCCTTATCTGCCCCATCTCCTATCTGCCCTACTTCCTATCTGCCCTATCCCCTCATCTCCCCCATTTCCTATTGCCTCTTCACTCTTCCCATCTCTCTCTTTACCCCTCCCCCCTTATCTGTGCTTCTCCCCTATTAGTGTCTGACAAATGCCTCTGGCTGCTACTACTCCCACCCTTCCTGCCTCTCCCCTGTGTCTCTGTGCCCCTCTCCTAGTGGTTGCTGCCCCAGGCCAAATTTTGGTCATTGCTTTCTAACTGTGTTTTTAATAACAACTGTTCCAATTGTTCTGTATCTCCCACAATGTTATTTTTATTGTATCTTTACTGTTTCCAACTTGTACTGTAATCACCCACAATGTTGTTATTTTCATTGCAATGTTGTTACTCCAATTGTACCCTCTGTCTACTTTCCAACTGACGTGGAACCTTTTTAAAAGAGCCTTGGCTCAAAGGTAATTGTCATCCGAGAACTAAATAAATAAAATATAAAAATAAATAAATAAAAGTTGGTAATGTCTGTCAATGTTATGGTAATATTAATATTCTAAGTTACAGAAGACTTGTCGTATTCATAAAATAATGGCTATGAAAAATAGTTTACCTGATTCTTATTGTGACTAGAACTCTATTTAATTCATTGACTGTTTACATCCCAATGTTGCCAGTTGCCAGAAGGTTTTATCATCTCGGTTAAGAACTGCATGGTGCATATGTTTCCATAACCACACAAAATGTTTTTTCCTTTTATCCAGAAAAAAATGCCTATTTCTGTTTTTCTTTCCTCCCTCAGTCTAGCTAAGTGAATTCCTACATCTCCTAAGTAAAACTGTCAAGTTATATTTCTTAGTTATACATTCACTACTGAACCATCCTTTGTAACCTATATTATTGTTTCATTGTTAACCTTGCTATATATTATTTCCAGAATACTTTTTAGGGATTCCATCAGCATTTTATTTTTAGCAAAAATATCTGTACTGAGATTCTCATGACATATAACAAAAAATATCTTAATTCCGCTACTGTTCTTTGTTCTATAGCAATAGACCAAATAATTATTTTTCTACTCCCAATCTCCTAATTATCATATACATCCATATTACATTTAGTGGGGCTCCTCTAATAGATTTTCTTTTTTTTATTTATTTATACTTTTTACGCCTCCTCTCCTCTTTCTGCTATGGCATCCGCCCAGTCATGGACCCCTCGGCTGCAGCATCCCCATGGTGGACATACTCCTGGAACCCCCTGGATTACCCCCCAGGGTGGAGACATGGCACCCAGCTCCCTTTTTAAGGTGCCACAAATGATGGGATAGGGCGAGAGTCGGCCTGGGGAGCCTATGGCAGCCTGAGAGGTGGGCATCATTAAGGCAGCGAGAGGAAAGGCATTAGATTTTTTCCCCCTTTAGACGGGCGGGAGCGTGCAATGATGCCTGCATCTGTCCGCCCTTAGTGACTGCTGCTGTCCTGTATGCAGGGTACTCCTGGCTCCACCAGGTGTCCCCCCTTGCATCAGCGACATCCTGACCCTCCCGGAGAAGGAAGGCAGTAGGTGGGGCGCTCAATTCTTTCTCCCGGCTGGCCCTCCGAGGCCTGGGTCCATTCGAACCCAGGTCGCCGGCATCGCAAGCGGAAATCTAACCGCTGTGCCAACAGGCCAGCTCACTAATAGATTTTCTTTTTTGGTGCAATTAAGCAAATAGGGTAATGGTCACTTTCTGTATGACATTTTGCTTTAAGTGATATCCAAAAATGTAATGGCCCTCTCCATAATGCAAGATCTAGTACTGATTCCACAGTTGCTGAGTGATAAGTAAATTTCCCATCCAAGTCACCAGGCAGGCAACCATTTAATGGGAACATTCAATTGGTTTTGAGAATGTTAATAAGTTTAATACCATTATTTTTCATAATGTATCTTTTGATAGACTGATTTGTTTATCTTCAGAGGAAAAATGTAATACAAGTTAGTGTCATCTGCATAGCCATCATATTGTCCAGTTCTGGAATTCAAATCACCTATTAAGAGAAAATAGTCTCCTGGATAATCACAGCTTAGTTGTTAAATTTTCTTTTCTAATAATAATAAATATTACTCGTTATTTGTATCAAGCACAATTCAACAAATATCAAAGCACTTTTACAGAGTTTAAAAGCCTTAAAATTCAAAAACTATAAATATATAAAATATCAGTCTGAACTACAGATATTCCCTAAAATTAATTATCAAAAAAAACAAGTGAGAATAAATACATTTTCAGAGCCAATCTGAAGCTCTCCACAGTCAGGCACCCTCTTCCTCAATGAGGCAGAGAATTGTACAGGGTAGGAGCAGCGAATGCAAAAGCTCGAGACCCAGAGGTCTTGAAATGAACCCTTTGAATCTCCAGCATTCCCTAATCTACAGAGAGGAGTGGTCAGAGAGGGCAGTAGGGATGCAGAAGCTCTTGCAGGTAACTCGGTCCCTGTCCATGTAGGGCTTTGTAGGTCAATAAACTAACCTTGAAGGTGATCCACCACTGAACTGGTAGCCAGTGAGTGCAACTTAAGCAACACAGGCATGACATGGCTAGATCAAGATAGACCAGTCACCAACCTGGCCGGCGCATTCTGCACCAGCTGCAAGTGGTGGATATCAACCCCTGGTAGCCCTAGGTAAAGGGCATTGCCAAAATCAAGGCAAGAGGTCACAAAGGAGTGGACCAAAATCGGAATATCACCGGGTGGAACCAGTAGCTTTATCCAGGTGATATTCTTCAGATAGTAGAATGAGGTCTTGATGACAGAAGACACCTGAGATTTCAGAATCAACCCCTCATCAAAAATAATGCCCAGACTTTGCACCCATTCAGAGGTCATCAGCTGGCTGCTGCCAAGGAAAAGCTCAGTGGTCTTCCCAGCTGAAGGCTCCTCTACCCGATGACCCAGGTCCACCACCAAAACCTCAGTTTTGCCAGGATTCAGCTTCAACCACTTAGCTCTCATCCAGTCCTGGACCTCGGAGAGGCAGTTGGTAAACACAGAGACTACATCTTCCCAGTTGGATGGTAAGGACATGTATAGCTGAGTAGCATCTGTGTAGCAGTGAAAACTCAATCCATACCACCTTACAATGTTTCCCAATGGCAGCATATATAACACTAATAACACAGGTGATAGCACAGAGTCCTGGGGAACCCTACATGGCAGGGAGAAAACATCAGAGGAATAAATTCCCGACATTGCTTTCCAAAACATACCAGTGAGGAACAAATAGAACCGTCTGAGGACTGTCCCCAACAGTCCACAGATTACCCACAGGTGCTTGAGCAATACGCCATGGTCCACTATGTAAAATGCCACAGAGAGATCAAGGAGAACTAAAAAGGAATGACTCCTCTGATCTCCTGCTATCAGGAGATAATTGAGCACCTGAACAAGGGCAGTCTTACTGCTGTGCTTCTTCCAAAATTCCAAGTGGAGAGGATCATAGATGTCATGGATGGTAAGATGATCCTCCAGCTGCAGCCTGGCAACCTTCTCAATTTTATTTATTTATTTTATTTTAGTCTTGGTAACCGGATAAGGCCCACTAGGTACAATTGCCTGTTTTCAGGGGCGACCTGGTAGCACTGGGCGGTTAAGTGACTTGCTCAGACTCACACAGTATGCAAGTGGAGGTTGTGAGACTCAAATTAAGGTCTAGTCTGCTGAATGTATCAAGCTCGTTCACACCTCATTCCTGTAACCTCTAGGCTATACTGCCAGCCCCAAAAACCTTACCCACAAAGGGCAGGTTAGAGATGGGTCTGTAGTTGGTGAGGCAGTCCTGGTCGAGAGAAGATTTTTTTGTGTGGTAAACAAAGTTTATTAAGAGGCATTACATATCAGATTTGTACCTGTATGTATAATACATTTACAAATACATATTTTACAAAAGGATTGATAGCATACATATTTGACAGATACTTATTTAAATAGTAAAGCAGAGATCAAGTTTTTAGCACAGCCCATTACTATTTCCCTTTAAATTTAAGCTGAGAGATATACATACTTTATGCAGGCAATAAGTATTCCAGATATCAGATATTCTGTTATCCTTCTGTGGATTTTACCAGTGAAGAATTAGGAATGGAAACAGAAACAAGGATGAAGAAGATAAAGTAAAACATTTGCACATCAATGCATCTTCTAAACCTATAATGGGCATCATATTAGGTACATGGGCAGACATATCTTTAGCTAATCCTAGCCAGGAACCAGTCCTACCTCAGTTGCTGCTATGAGTGGGTCCAGGTTTTGTGAAACATGCTTATGCACCCATTAGCAGCGAGCTGGCACCGTTCCAATCTCATACAGGTATATATGATTTCTTAATGAGAGGAACACCACCACCTCCTTCAGAGAGTCAGGAAACTTACCTGTCTCTAGTGAGCACTGGACTGTCTCTGCAAGGACCGAACTGATGACCACAATGCACCCCACAAGAAGGCAAGTTGGGCCCTGGTCCAAACTACAGCAGCTTGGCTGCATACTCTGGACAATTTTCAAGACATCCATGATCACCACCTAATCAAAATCTGACCAATCATACTGAGTCTCTGCAACCTCCCACTGAGCACCATCCCACCCATTGGATCAAGCTGTGCAGATCTCTGACCTAATGTCCACAACCGTATCTGCAAAGAAGCAAGAAAACTCATCACACTTATCTTTTGACAAGGCTTTTCAAACTTGCAGACAGGTTGGATTGCACAGTCTGTCCACAGTTTGAAAGAACTGAGCTGGTCACTTCCTTGCAATGGAAATCTCCCTGGACAGGAACTCTGTCTTCATACATAAGATTGCCAATTTATAGTCTCTGTAGTGGGCCATCAATCTAAGTCTTTTGGAATCAAGGTCAGATTTCCACCAGCAGTGCTCCATCCTTCACCCCTCTCTCATCATCTCCCTCAAGAACCCCTCAAATGAAGGGGACTGAGGGCAAAGGGTGAGGGAGTGAACATGGACAGGAGCAATAGAATCCAGAGCCACCACCACAGCCTTGTTATTGGCTTGTAGTAGGTTACCTGGACCCCTACTTGCAGTTAGTCTGATAGATCTAAAACCATCATACTTCAGATTAGTGGATCATAATATTTTGAATTATTGGGAGGAATATAATAATTAGATAGAATCATTGAAAACTGTTCTCCCCTTAAACTTGTCTCATAATAATTATTCATATCTATCTCTAGAATATTTGTAAAAACATTAATTTTAACATTTATGATCAATCCATGATCTCTTTGCCCTAATTTTGATGTTTTTGTACCTGGTATATGATAAGTACGAAAGCCATTCATAGTAACATCATCTTCTAAATGCCAGGTTTCTTGTAGATAAACAACCTTGAAACCAGTCAAATATTTAACAAACTCTTCATCTCACAATTTAGCCATATAGCCAACAATATTCTATGAAATAATAGAAATACCAACATCTTGATCATTTAATGCTTTTTTTTATTTAACTAAGTCATTTATTTGCCCCAATTATTTTTCTAAAAGTTGTCAATTATCTAATGCAGAAAGTGGTTTAAATCTGTTATCAGTCCGTAATCCTGTATTTTGTATCTGATTCTTCCCTTATGTTCCTGACTCCATTTGTATATGATATGGATGCTTCTCTAATACCATAGTGTCATCATCAAAAGGGTTTTGATTTGTAATGACTGTTGAGTCCATCACGTATATCCCCATTTTGTTTAATACATATGATTTGGCCAAAATTATCTTGCTCACTGATATATTATAACACAGTAAATCTACTTGGCTATCATCACATAGACTTGGGTGTCTGAAAGCGTCTATGATCCCAAATGTCCCTAGCATTACACCAAGAATATTGGACAAAAAATTGCATGTTGTTAACCTAAATTTATTTCTGGTTTCCTTAAACATCTGTTTTAGACCAAAAATAGAGAATGAGACAGGGCTGCATCCTAAGTGCCCCACTTCATCCTGTCCGAACAATGCCCATCTACTGACTTAAAGTGTAGATTTCAAATTCTTTGCTCTGAAATATTTTTCCAAAGACAGTACATAGTACTCCTATATGAGCAATACACCTCTATGGCAAATGAGTCTTTGGGCACAGATAAAGTTTTTACTTCAGTAATATCTTTGTCATCAAGGTTAAGTCCCAGTACATCTCTGACTATGGTAAGTATTCTACTCTTTAACAGATTTTCTGATTCATCAGAGTTTATAGTTGTACCCATAATCTTGATACAACTTTTTGGGTCCAGAGAAATGGGACTTTCTACCTTGCTAGTGTAATGGATGACCATGCTTCTATTATCACAATCAGTATACTTCTTTTCAGTTTGCAGAGGTGTGTGCACATTTTTACAAACACTTCTTTGTTTTTCAATATCCAAAATAGACTCCTGAATGTTTGGAGTCTTTACATTATTTTTTTCCCATGTTTCTTCCAATGGGTTGAATTTTATTATCATCCTTTACCTTCCCAGCATTATGTATAGTTTTCCCCTTTTGTTCTTTTTACTTTTTCCCTTATTTTTTTTTGCTTTTTGTATTCCAATTTCTGTAAGTTTCAATTGCTGCTTCTGTATTTTCCATATTTTTTCTTATTTTTAATTTTATTGTTTTTTTCTTTATCTCCTTACTATCCTGTTTGATAAGTATTATAGAGAAAGCTTGTCTGATTTGCAACCCTGCTTGCAACATATCATCTGAAACTATCATAGAAACAGAAGAAGATTCCTTAAGGGGATGTATATTATTTAATAATCTAATTATCTCATCCATTCTTGCCCTATTAGCAATGTTCTCCTTTAGAATGTCAATTTCTTCTCTCACAGCTATAAATATTTATGTCAAAATTAAGTTATTTGCATGCTGATTCTTCATAATATTAATTATATCTTGGCTGAAAACTGGAGGGTAATACAGTACATCATTGATTCTTCTTTTTTTTAGAGCAGAGGCTGTAGGCTCAATAATTTTAGGAATAAGATTTTCCAGTGCAAATACCTCAACTCTAGGAGTCTTTCTGAGATTTATTTCTGTTTCAAGGGTTTTTAACCACTCTATTGTATTATGTAAGTCCATCATTATCTCATCTAAATTGGTGTTTGAATGAGCCTTATTTTAATAATCCTTCTTTTCTATTATGTTCTCATGCTTGTTGACATCGAGTAATGGTTCTCCGTCATCTGACAGTGATATCCAACCTATCAAATCTGAAAGTGTGTCAGGGGAAGCAGCAGAGGAAGCAGTATTTATTGGTATATGTTTACTGTCCTCCTTCTGATTATTACTGGCATACAGATTTTTAATTGAACAAGCCCCATCCTATGACATCACATCCCTATGACTTCAACGCAATCAAGGTTATCATGTGAGCCACCAAGATGGTGACCCCCATGACAGGTGGAGGCTTGGGCCCATCATCGCCCACTCTTAGCTTCCCATTAGCACCACGGATTGCTGTTATTAGTATGGAGGATAGGCAGGAGATTGAGAAAATGATTGAAAATGCTTTAAGTGATGTGACCATACCTGAGAAAAACAAACATACACTCCGTACGCAGATCAAACAGATGCTGCAGGAGAGTGCTACTCAGAACACTATGGTTCACACTGTGACTGATGACACAGCCAAGGCCACCCTCTAAGACACATGGGACACTCTTCCTCTGACCAACCCCCCTACTAATCCCCTACAAATGGCCCACTCTGTCCAGCAGATTGCAGACAGCATAGGTTGGATGAACCCCTCTGACAACCTCAGTTGTCACTTGGAAAAGGTGCACTCCAAATATGAATGCTTAGCCTGGCAGCCAACTACCAAGTCTAGATCCTCCAAGAGACTATTGATCCTGACCTATTGGCAAAACTCCCCGATAATGTTCAACAGGATAACTGGGCCACCTTTAACCAAATTGCAGCTGAACTCATAGCCACACATAGTCCAGGTGTGGCTGGGGTTATGCTAGCCTACCCCATTAAACAAAGGCCAAAGAACATCCTCTGATGTTCCATCAGAGGTTGTGAATGGCCTACAAGGCAGGCAAGAACCTTGCTGGAGAGACCGTGGCCTTGGACCTTATCGAGTACAAAAAGTTGTTCCTTCAGAACATGATCCCTGCCATCTGAGAGAAGGGAGAACCAACCATCTTTCCCACAATGGATAACTTTGCCGATATACTTTGGAAAACTGAAAGGGTTTACCAACTCTATGTCCAAGATTTGAATTCCGGTTCCTAGAAAGTGGCCATGGTACAAACTGCAGAGGAACCATCCATGCACTATACTATGGAAAGACAGGCACATGAGAACCATCCCACACTGGACAACCAGCAGTATCACCAGTCTATAGGAGGGAACCAGAACTACAACAAAAATAAATGCAACTACAACCAAAAACCCAATAAGGGCAATAAAAATCACACAAGCCCATCATATAAAGAAATCATGGAAGAGAAGCGAAACCTCCTAGACCTACTTGGTCAAGTTCATTCTGTAGCTGATACAGTCCTGACACTGGCCCTAGCAGCTATACCCCCAGGAGGCCAAGCCTTAACAGGCCACAGAGATCCCACAAGACTGATGCCTCAGGCCAAATCAGGCCTCAATCATAATGCAAACCCCTTTATTGCAGCAATCCAGCTTAGGGTTGAGATCCACAAGGATCAGGCCAACTCACTCCTCCAGGAGCTTCCCCATGCTGGTACTTCAGATTGACAATTACAGGCCCCAGTTCACATTGTGAACAAGCTGGCATTGGACACAAATGGAAGGCCTTGCACTTAGGCTGTGGTCGGGGGCCACCCACTTACAGTGCGTTTAGATACAGGCATGGCTGTGTCTGTGCTGCATAATGATGATCCATCTAACTCTCCTTGGTGCACTGGACAGCGGACCAATACATCCAGCGTTAATGGGACAAAGCTATCCACGTATCATTCTGTAGTTCTATCTGTGACTATAGGCCACTTACAGGCCTACCATACCTTTCAACTCACGGTGCTGCATGACCACCCAAGCATCATGGGAATTGATTTTCTAGCACTGCATGGCTGTGTGTTTGACCTAGCCAACATGTTACTGATTCAGATCAGAGGACAGTATTATACTGTCATGATTTCTGATTCACACATGGTGGCAGCTATCACCATGAATGACAAGGATAATGATGTCATCGAGTTGTTTTGTAATCATAGGTTTTTCCAAAAACTCCTCCCCATCCTGCAAAAACATTTGGAGGTCTTCACCATCAATAAGTATGACTGTGGCAGAATGCACACTGTCACTGAAGTTCCGGGTCCAGCCCATGAAAGGCAAAGACAATACCCATTTCCTGCTGAGGACTTACCATCCCTCAGAGAAATCATTCAGTCACTCTTCAAGCAAGGTGTGATCAGAACCTGCATTACTACTGCCAGTTCACCCATTCAGCCTGTGAAGAAACACATGGGAACTTGGAGACTTACAACTGATTACAGGAAACCTAATTGCTCACCTACAGTAGCATTTGCACCAGACGTGCTCAAATTGCTAACCCCTGATCACAAATGGTTTAGCATCCTGGACATCTCCAATGGTTTCTGGTCACTAGCATTGGCCCTAAAGAGCCAATACAAGTTCATCTTCACCTCTGAAGGTAAGGAGTACACATGGACCTGTTTGTCCAAGGAGTTCCACAATAGCACCTCTCTTTTCCATCTGCTTATGATGGATGCCCTGCAGGGTTTCTCTGCATCACAATGTATTTTGTAGTATGTGGACCACCTTTTGTTGGCCACAGCCACTCAAGATAAACATCTTGAGCTTTTGGATGAATTACTAACCTTCTTGCAGAGGGCAGGCCTCAAATGCAACTTCACAAAGGCACAACTCTGCCAGAAAGAAGTCATCATTCTAGGCCTCAAGATTACTGATAAGGGCAGGAGCCCAGCATGGAAAAAGATACAGGGATTACAAGATCTGCCATTTCCTACCAATGTGGCAACCCTCAGGAGATTAGTGGGAATGGTCAACTACTCCAGAGATTGTATTTGTGACTTTGCACAGAAGGCAACTCCTCTATATGAGCTTCTAAATAAAGATGTCCCTTGGTCTTGGGGGCCCATACATACACAAGCCGTGATGTCATTAAAGCAGGCTTTGGCCTCAGCCCCAGCTTTGGTCAACCCTAATCCTACATTACCCTTCCATTTGGAATCTGTTACTTCAGACATTGCCATGTCTGCTCTGCTTGCACAGAAAGTTAATGGTATTCTAAGATCTGTTGCATATGCATTCCTAATGTAGTCACCAGTGGAGCAGAAATACAGCCTTTGTGAAAGGAACCTACTGGCCACTTACTGGGCTGTCAAATATTTTCTCTCTATCATCGAGTACTTGCTTATCATTATCAACACTAACCACACCCCTACCAACTTTCTGCTATCAGACAGAGTGAAGGATGGGTCAATATCGAACACCAGATTAACCCACTGGTCCCTCCTTCTCCAGGACTATGATATCCAAGTCCACCCTGACAAAATGTCCTCCATCTTGGCCTATAGACTCCTTTACCAAGAAGAACCCCATGACTGTACATCTGCAAGCTCCCGACCTGCTAGACCCAGGTCCCTTCCTCCCAGCTACTCCTAAACTACTGGAGGACACCTCACTGTGTCATGTGTTCACAGATGGCTCAGTCTCCTATTACCAAGGAGAACAAGTAGTGGGACTAGGAGTACTGGTGGTATATCTCTATGGCAATACTGTTAAAATCTCCAAACATTGCAGTGTAGCATTATCACAATATGCAGAAATGGCAGCTGTGGCCTGTGCCCTAAAATTCATATGACATGAAACTCAGGATACTGTCATCTTTATAGACTCTAACTGGGTTTGTTGTTCTCTCACTGAGTTTTTACCATTCTGGCAGAAGAACTCCTTTGCCTCTTCTGATAGTACTCCTGTGAAATACAAAGAGCTTGTGATATACATTAACAAACTGGCCCAAAGGTTTGCACCCAAACTGTTGGTCCACAAGGTTAAGGCACACTCCAAGTTTGATCCCTATCACACCTTTAATAACAAAGATGATAGCCTTGCAAAAGAAAGTGCTTGAGGGTGGGACATCTGGCTGATGGACCCTCCAGATATCCAAGTAGCCATACAGGTGGCTGCCATCAGGAAGAAACCTGAACCCTTCTCTCCATTGGATCTGTCAGAAGCCCAACGTGCAGATGTTGAACTCAAGGATGTTTTCAGATTCTTGGACAAAGGAGCTGAGAAGATCTTACCACTCATAACCCTTACAGAAGGTATGACGGTAGGTTACACCTTTCACCAGATGACAAACTCATCTGGTACCAACCTGAGGACTCACACCACAAACAGTGGGTGGTTCCAAAACATCTGAGATACGAGTTTCTCCAACAGGTACATAACACCCCTACTGGTGGACATCAGAGCATGGAAAACATACTCCAGAGACTCAAAACTGTTGGTTGGTAGCCTGGCATTACCAAAGATGTCAGACGCTATATTGACAACTGCCTAATCTGTGCACAAAATAACCCAATACCAACCAAATAGAATGCCAGATTGTTACCACAAAGACACTCTGGCCCTTGGCATGCCATACAGATTGACTTTATTGTCCTTCTGACCAATACTATCAGAAACAATCAATATGCCTTTGTGGTTACTGATCTTTTCTCTAAGTGGGTTGAAGCTTTTCCCACCAAGACATACACTGCAAAAGCTACAGTGAAAATCCTGGTGGAACATATTTTCTCTAGGTGGAACCTACCTCTTAAGGTAAAATCTATCAAAGGAAACCAGTTTTACAGGTGAGTTGATGAAATAATCCCTTGAACTTCTACGGGTCCACCAGAAGTTCCACATACCTTACCATCCCCAATCTTCAGGTGAAGTAGAGAGAGCCAACAGATGGATTAAGCACATGTTTTCCAAATTCATTGAGGACAATCCCAAGGACTGGGATTCTCTACTGCCTTTACTCCTTAAGGCAATTAGGGGTACACCCTCATCCACCACCCAGCTGACACCCTTTGAGGTGACTGGCAGAAATATGAGATTACCTGAGCATTTGTTGTTTGACCTAAACACTCCCACTGAAGACAGAGTTTCTGTAGACAAATACGTAGCTAAACTGAAAGACTATCTCATCAAAACACACTTATATGCAGCACATTGTATGGGCAAAGCCCAGCAACAGTCCAAGACACAATTTAACAAACATGCACAAGAAGTGGACTGGCAAGTCGAAGACCAGGTAATGGTACTCAGATTTGCACAGCCAACACATGCTTCCTCCAATAATTGGGAAGCACCCTATTCCATTGTCAACAAACTCAGTTAAGCAGTGTATCAAGTTAGAGTTTTGCAAAATAAGAAACTGACTGACAAATGGTTACATGCAAAACAGTTAAAGCTTTACATAGGAGAATAATTATATTTCCTAACCCCATTGGGCAGAATTGTACTGACTAACCATTGACTTTTTATTTTTTCCTTACAAGTATACTGGCATGATGGCTCTCTTGCATTTGATTCTCCTCATCCTTTGAGTTCTCCCCTGCATCCAAGGCATGGTAAAGCACATCCTTCCACACCTTGATCACCCTCCTACTGACAACCCAGAAGGAGTATTTATTACTATCCCAAACAAATTGATTACTGTCCAGGAAGGTAAAGATGCCTACTCCACTGACTTAGTTGTTTTACTGATAAATCCACCCTCCAAATTGAATGGCAAACTAAATTCCAAGGACAAGCTCTCTCAATGGCCAAACTTTCTAAAGGAACTTTTCATGTCTGGCCAAATGCCAAACTTTCCCCAAATGGTACCTTGTCCTTAAAACAAACCAGTAAAGAGACATTCAGGGTTCTACAACTTAACAGTTGTCATGGACCCCTCCTATTGCGAGAGGTTCTCCAAAGACTATGCAAATAAATGTTATGCCTTACATACCCTGTCCTCTGCTGCCATGTACTTAGCTGTTACACCCCCCATTAAAGCATAACTTCTTGAATGTCCCCCACAAAAACCCAGTCCACATAGTGGTTTGACTGCTACCTCTTTACCTGAGAGTCTTATTAATAACCTACAATATATGCATATACCTGTTTTGCTTAATTTTACTTCCTGGAATATGGCAGAATTTGGAATGTGTCATACTTCTAACACCTCTAAGTTTTTCAGTTCATTATTATTGTATAGTCTAGCAGCATTCCAAATCCGTAATCAAGATCCTATTGCCGGTGTACACTCCACTGAGCAAAAGGGTTATTGTAGAACTAAACCATGTTCTAGTCAGGATAACTCACATCCGCATAAAAGAAATAGACATGACACTTCTGATGTCATGGGGCCACAGGCACCCTCACTGGTCTCTTTGGTACTACTAAGTTCATTTGGAATAAACCGGACATTGCTACTGTCAAACTACACTCACAGAAATTTGAAGTTGGTATGATTAATGACATCATACTCTCCTTATTGCATGGTGTGGATGGTCTTAGGAAAAAAGGTACACAGTATATAACATGCATAAAATAGCCAAGGCCTTCACTGACTCTAAAGAAAAAAATTAATGCACTCATTGCACAAAATAATAAGGAGGCTGACAAGCAGTATATTACTAGAGAAATCCTTTACTCTGCTTATGGCTTTTACATCATAACCACTGTCAATAACCTCTTCCATGATCTAAAAACTGGTTGCATTTCTGATATCATTCATAATAGATCAATTTCTAAATGGTATTGCCCTAATTGCAAATCTTCTGCATATATTGCCATGTGTATGTCTCAATCTGTAGTCATACCTACCGTATATCCACTGCAAGAAACTTAGGTTTTGTTACCAGACATCCTAATACAGGACCTTGCTTTACTTCCAAGAAATGTACTATTAAGGATACAATGTTTGTGTTTTTTACTGGTTTCTTTACCACATTTTGATCCTAATACAGCTTTAGTCCATAAATTTACTACTGTTCACTCCATTGGACATCTCAATGAAGAAATCTACAGAGAACGCATCAGCCTGCCACCTCTTATGGTCTTCCATCCTCTCCTGGAAGTGTAGGGTTCACCACACATGGACTGCTGTGCCACAAAGGAGTATCATTATTTGTGTTATTGTGATATATTTGATGTTATTAAACCTGTATGTGGCTACTCCCCAGACAGTATTGATTGGTCCTTTACCATTGATGAGGACATCACTGCCAATGACATAGGAGCCAAAGACACACCATTAGCACCATCTGCTCCAGACTACACCCGACTATACCAGACGTACTGTAATGAGGTTCATTGACTGACAACTCAACTCTCTAACCAGACCTACACCTGCCCAGTGCAACTACAAAAATTGAGGTTACCTACTGTTAAAATGCAATACAATTCTGATGGCCAGTATTGAGTGATTACAAACCTCCACGCTTTTACTTATGGACAAAAAGTTTGCAATATTACACAACCTAACTTTTGTTTTATTCCTCATCAAACTACTGTGATAGGGCACACAGTTATAATCCTTGTTCCCATTGCGGAACCTGAAATTATTCACAGTGACCCAGAATATCTGCTTGCCCTCTCAGAATACCTAGCCATTTTTAATGTACACATAAATCCATTCACATTGACGCTTAATGCTCTTATTAATGATGGTGATTTTAATGGTGCACTTACTAACATTTAGTTGAAAATTACCTCTAAAAGTTTTGTTATACAATCATTTCTTATTTTCTTCTTAATAATTATGCTCTACTGCCTATTGCATACACTCAAAGAGTATCACGAGCAGCTTTAATTGCTTTACAAGGCTCACACATTGGGTCTGTAAATGACAACTTGCTCTCATCACTTTATTTATTTATTTATTTATTTACGAGTTTTACCAGGAAAACATACTGAGCAACATGCTCGATTCCAGATGCGACCTGGGGCCGAGACCCACATACATAAAATGGAAATACATTAGACAGTACAGAAAAAGCAAAGCTTGTACATTGGCAATTTAGAAGAATTTGGGAGAAAAATAGCAGCCAGGGTAGGATACATACATTCAGTGTAACTACACAGAGGGTAGAAAAACTGTACAATATTTATTAGTTTTTTTTTTATTTATTCAGCTGCCATATGAAAATATTTCTCTAGTTGAAACAGGAGCAGCTGGAGGTGAAATGTGCTCTGAGTAATTTGTTATGTAGAGAGGGGTTTGTTGCGTGTCGGACGAGGGCAGGTAGGGCATTCCAGGTCTGAGGTATGCGGTAATTAAAAGCGGCCTGGCCTTTGGTTGTACGCATAAATGGGACATGGAGTAGTCTTGGGTCCGTACTTCTAAGGGAGTATGCAGGTGAAGGTTGTTGGGAGAGGGCAGTGGTCAGGTAGGGGGGAAGGGGAGTGGGACCAATACTTGGCTGCGAGCCTCACGCTGTTCATTTGTCTGCGTTCATGGAGGGACTGTAGGGTTAACAAGCTGTAGAGGTTGCAGTGGTGTGTTGATTGGGGGCAGTCGAGGATGAAGCGGCAGAAGGAGTGGAACAGGGTGTCTAAGCTGGCCAGGGCAGACCCGGGGTCGATGGAGTAAACTATATCCCTGTAGTCGAGTACGGGAAGAATAATTTTTTGAACAATGGCGTGCCTTGTCTGAGTGGGGAGACAGCTTTTGTTATGGTGTAGTGCACCAAGTTTGGGGAGCAGCCGCTTGTGTATAGAGGTGATGTGAACTGAGAAATCTAGATATTGATCTAGCCAGATGCCCAGATATCTGAAGCTCGTACAGTTTTCCAGGGGAGTTCTGTCCAAGGTTGTGAAAGGGGGGCTGGGGACTTGGAAGGAGAGTCTTTGTGGGGAGCCAAACATTAGTGATACTTTTTTTTAGAGTTAAGAAATAACCGGTTTGACCTGAAGCAGTTTTGGATGACATCAAACTCCTCCTGGAGGAGGGTTGCTACGCTATGTGTAGAGGGACCAGAGGTGTATAGGACAGTGTCATCTGTGTACATCTGAATGGAAGAGTGGGAGCACGCTGCTGGAAGGTCATTTAGAAAGATGGAGAAAAGGAGGGGACCCAGGACTGAGCCTTGGGGGATGCCTGCAGGGCCAGGCAGTGGGTGGGTGGTGTGAGAGGATATTTTAACTACTTGTTTCCTGCCTACTAGATAGTCATGGAACCATTCAATGGCCGGTGTAGAGAGCCCTGCATTGGTGAGTTTGATGAGGAGTAGGGAGTGGGAGACGGTGTCAAAAGCCTTGGCTAGGTCAATGAAGATGGCAGAGGTGATATATCCTTTGTCCATACTCATGAGGATGTCACCTGTGACTTGAAGCAGGGAGGTGATGGTCGAGTGGGATTTACGGAAGCCCGATTGGAAAGGAGAAAAAAAGGAGGAGGCATCTAGGTACGGATTGAGTAGGGATAGGACCAGACATTCCTGTATTTTGGCCAGGATAGGAAGTAGGGAGATGGGTCGGTAATTTCTTGGGGAGGAGAGGTCTCCTTCTTTTGGCAGAGGTATAATGGTGGCCAGCTTCCAGGCTGTAGGTAGCTTTCCTTGAGAAAGGGATAGATTGAAAAGGTCGGCTAGAGGTGTGGCTATTGCTGGGCCCGAGAGGTAAAGCATCTTGGCATCCATGGACGTAGGGGAATTTGCCTTTGTTTGGGTTTAACACCCAAAGGGAGTGAAAGACATCTGCTTGGGATACTGGGCGGAAGGAGAACGGTAAGGTTGTGGTTGGGGTGGCATGCTGATGGGCACCTGTGCTGTGGGAGGGAGGACCCGGGGGGTGAGAATGTGGGAGGGAGGAAAGGAGCTTTTCAGTGCAGCTGGAGAAATGGGTGTTAAAAGCTTCAGCTACGTGTATTGGGTCAGAGAGGAGGGAGCCCTGTGCTTGCAGTGTCGGGGGTGCAGGTTGGGGGGGGGGAGCAGGGTTTTGAGCAATTTCCAGAAGTCAGTTGGGTGATTTAAATGTTTCCTGAATGCCGATAGGAAGTATGTTTTTTTCGCTTGGTGAATGCTGTTTGTACACGCATTACGAAGGGATCTGTATGAGGTGAGGGAAGCCTGTGATCCCAGCTTCTTATAAGCTTTCCAGGCATGGTCTCTGGCATGGCATTTTCTGATAATTTTGGCCAAGATCCAGAGGAGATGTGCTCCTCTGACTCTTTTCCTTTGTAATGGTACATGTTTGTCCCAGATTTGAAGGAAGTTTGTTTTGAATGCCTCAAAAGCTATGTAAATGGAGGGTGCCTCTGGGATGAAAGACCAGTTTATCCCCCCTAGGTCCGACAGGAGGGAGCCTAAGTTGAAGGAGTTATAGGACCTGGTGATTAAAGTCTTTGGTGGTGGGGCGGGGGGGAGTATACCTTCCTGACCATGAAAATCATATGATGATCACTTATGGAGTCAGGTAGGAGACCTGCGCTTAGAATTCTCTGTGGGTGGGAGGTGAGAGCCCAGTCCAGTAAGGTATGGTTTTGAGTTTTGTGATTTAACCTGGTGGGGTCAGTGATGAGTTGAGATAGATTCTGGGCCTTAATTTTGGTCTTTAGGTGGGCTTTATCTGGACCAAGCCAGTTTATATTGAAATCGCTGGTGACATGGAGCTCGCCCCCAACCGCTAGGGACTGTAAGTTGCCCAAGTGGGATAGGATGTCTGCAGGGGAAGTGCAGGGGGGGCAGTATGAGCCAGCCACATAGATGGGTATGGAACTAGGGAGAGAGATTTTGATGAGTATTGAGTCTATGTTTCCAGGGGATATGGGGATGTCCACTACAGTGAACTGATGACTATTTGTGATGTACATAGCCATGCCACCGCCTTGCTTTTTACCTTGGCGGTCACGCCTGATTATAGCATACCCTGGTAGGGATACATCCGTATCCGTGTGATGCTGTTTTAACCAGGTTTCAGTGATGATTAGGATATCATGGTGCAGGGTTAAAACAGGAGGTTGCAGCAGAGAGAATTTAGATAGAAGGCTGCAGGTGTTTAAATGGATGTTACGGAGGCCTTTGGGGAAAGAGAAAGGGGAGAGGGTGTTTGAAGCTGGGGTGTTTGGACCGGGGTTTACCTCTATGTCCCCAGACAGGAGTAGGAGAAGGGTGATGAGATGTTTCAATTTAACCAAGGGAGTTTTGGGGCAAGTTGTAGTGGGTCGAGAGGTAGAGGTAGTTGGGGGGAGACAGTAGGTTGAAGTGTGTAGGACCGAGTGGCCCATGTGAAAGGATGGAGGTAGAATGGTAGCACTGAGACTGTAGTGTTCATTTGTTTTGGCTTGAGCAGCCGTGTGTGCGTGGTCAGTGTAGCAAGGCTGAGGGGTTAGGCTTGGGGGCATAAACGCCCGATGCCCATTGCATGACAGGATAGTTGTTGGCAGGGAGGATTTCCTTGCCAGTTGGAGAAAAATGAATAGTGTAGGCAACAGCAGCATCCTTGCTAAAGATAAAGTTGGGTGGGTGAAGATTTTAGTTCGGAGCCCTCTAGTGGCAGCAGCTGATAAGCTGCAAATGGAGAAGAGTTGTTGCCTTTTCAGTAGGGCAACAAGGGGGGATGTTACATGAGGTCCATGCACCCTAATTGGCATTCCCACTGTACACCCTAGATGACAGATATTATGTACAACATGTACTAACACATAGGGCACAGACATCTACCGTACAAGAGTAGATATCAGGTTATGTAATGATTGTGAGACACTTTGCTTTCTCTAATATATGAAAACTGCATATACTGTAGTAAGCCAATACATCCTATGTCTTTATTGTATTATGATATCTTAGTTGGCACTGCCATTTTTTGGTATTATGTAGAATTACATCACAGTACACCTTGTCTGTACTTTCTTTGTTCTCAGAAGTGATGATCTTAACAAAACTATGTAATGTTATTTATAACTGAGGAGCCACCTCTATTTTAATCAACGAGGCTCATCGCCTGTAACTAGAAATGTTTCTGTCTTATGGGTAACCATGATAATTATCATAGTATATAATGAAAGACATTACGCTTTTCCCACAGAGACCTCTTCACTCCTTGAAGTATAGGGAATGTTAAGCTCTGGCTCCCAGTTCCTAATGGGAAGAACTGCTTAGGGCAACAATACTATCCTTTTTGGCAGTAATAAACAAGTTTTATTACTCTTATGCAATGTGTCTGTGACTTCTTTGCATCTCTATTATTGCCAGGAACCTGAGTAGGTGTTAGGCACCCTGACAAGTTGGTAGGGTTAGGTGGAGGTGTTAGGTTCTCTAGCCTAACACCTCATTTCCCTACTTTTGTTGCTTCATCCCTAACTGATGCATTAAATTTTTTTTGTGAATATACTATATATATATATATATATACAGCATATTACAGTGGTGCAGCCGTACCCCTATAGTTACGGTTGAGTAGGCAGCTTAATGTTAAACCCCAAATTTTGCACCTTAATGACTTTGTAACCATTCAATGGATTTCCACGAAATTTGGACTGCGTCGTCTTATATGTAGATCTCTTGATTTGACAAGTTGCATTTCGATCGGACTTGCAGTTTTCGTACAGCGAACCATCAAAAAACATGTTTTTTTTTTCTCTTTTTGACCATTTTTCTGATTTTCTTTCATTGTACTGTGGCCACACCATTTGGTCTGAAATGTTGATGGCAGAAAGAGATTTGCCCAAAGAACAATCCAGCACTGGTTTGGTAAAAAAATATTAATCTGTTCCAATTTATTTTTTAATTTTAGAGTTCTGAACATGGTCAGTTCAATCTGAGATTTATATGTATGTTTAGTGAAAGGGGATTGGGCTTGCACCCAAGGATTTTGTCACCTCACGAATGGGGATTTATAAAATCTCTGTTCATGAGGAAACATTCCCCTTGCCAAGCCGCCATCTTGTTTTCATTTTTTCCCACAAACAAAATGTTGCAGCTTGCCCCATGGATGTGCAGTGTTGTAAATAAAGCATGGGTTTTGTTCAAGATGACACCCTCTACAATCCCATCTCTTGTTTGTTTTCCGTTTTGGTCAAAAATGGCCATTTTTCATTTTAAAATTCTTCATTTGTGACTCTCTTCTGATCCTCATTTGCAAAGTGGCAAAATCCTCTTTCATAAGTCAATCCCCTTTCGTGAGCTTACAAAATCCTTGATCATGATTTCAGGACCAGATGGCTCTATCTCATGAACAAGGATTGGCTCATAAATGAGGATTTTTTCACCTCACGAAAGGGGATTGGCTTGTGAAAGAGGATTTTGACAGGTCGTGAAAGGGGATTGGTTTTTTGAATCCTCTTTCACCAGCTGTCAAAATTCCCTTTTGCGACCTGTCAAAATCCTCTTTTGTGAGCTAATCCCCTTTCATGAGCAGACAAAATCCTTGATCATCATTTCCAGACCAGCTGACCCTACCTTGTGAACAAGGATTGCCTCATGAGCAGGGATTCTGACACTTTGCAAACATGGATCGACTCTCGAAAGAGGATTTTTACAGCTCGCGAAAGGGGATTGTGTTTTTGAAATCCTCTTTCAAGAGGAGAGAAAATCCTCATCCATGAGCTAACAGAATCCACTTTCCCAAGTCATTCCCCTTTTGCAAGCTGACAAAATAATTGATCATGATTTCCAGAGCAGAAGGCCATAGTTTGGCAAACAAAGATTTCTCGCAAACAGGGATTTTGACAGCTCATGAATGGGGATTGATCTTGCAAATGGGGAATTTTACACCTCACAATCTAGGAATATAAAAAAATTCCCAGTACACTGTAAATAAACAATTTGATCTTTTGCATTGACATTTTCTGGGTATAAAGGGGGTGTCCCAGAGATGTGAATGTTGCTGTTTAGGTGCAAGAACTGTCATCAGTTCCTTAGATATGCCATTACAAATTCAACATTTTTCCCATAGCATAACTTTGCATTGCCCACAGTGCCTTTGAGTGCCCATATCTTGGAAACGATGTGAGATACGGATGTTTCACTTCGGGCAGCTTAGAACTAAGCAAGCATAGAGGTTTTGAAGTCATGATTACAACTGCAGTAGAATTTGTTTTTCATAGCTGCTATGGTTACTGAGATATTAGCAAATTAGTGTTACAAGGATTCCTTTTCAGTCCTATAGGGCTGCTGTATGGCTCCATATTTATGTGTAAGTGGGAGCGCAGGGCCCAGAGGGCAAGCACTCCCACAGATGCATAATATTATGCAAAAATGGGCCACTTAAAGGAAGCATGGGGTCCAGAGGGTTCACACTCCCAACAACGCAAACTACTTATCAGTTATATTACACTTTCTTAAAAAATAAGGAAATTCATTGCAAAAAAACATTGTTAATGCATCAGTTAGGGTTAAAGCAACAAAAGAAGGGAAATGAGATGTTAGGGTTGAGCCCCAATCCCCCCACCCAACCACCCCACCACCCATCCTCCACACATGAAGAGGCATCAGGGTGTGCAATGGGGTTGTTAAGTCTAACTCTCAACTTCTTCTTCTGTACTGTACCATGTCAGACTGTTTACACATGGAATGGGGTAAGAGTTGGTCCTAACAACCCCATGGCACACCCTGATGCCTCTTGGTGTGGAGCATGAGACTGGGGGTGTTAGGGGCTCAACCCTACCATCTAATTTCTGCACTTTTGTCACTTCAACCCTAATGGATGCATCAGTGATGGTATTTGCAATAGATATATATATATATATATATATATATATATATATATATATATATAGATATATACTGTATATATATTATGGTAGCAGGTAGTGCTACCATAGTTAGGTTGAGGAGCCATTTCTATGTTAAACCCCAAAACTTTGCACCTTAATAACTTTGCAACCATTTGATGTATTTGCCTGAAATTTGGAATTTATGATCAAGAATCATAGGCCTTGGATCTGCCAAGTTTCACACTGGTCGGATATACAGCTGTGGGTTAATAAAAGTGTGATCTGTCTTCGCTTTGGATTTCTGTAAAATTAGCCTACAGGTCCTGTACAGCTTCTTGTGACCCATTCCCAAAATCTTCAGGGAACATGCGGCCGGGGTCCCCGATGTGCCTTTCAAAGATTTCGTGAAAAAATATTAAACGGTTCAAAAGTTATTCAAAAAACAGTTTCCCATTATAAGTCAATGGGAAAAGTTAAAAAGTTCAACACTTTCGCAAATGCATTTTTACTTTCGCAAATGGGCCTGTTACTTTCGTAAATTGGCCATTTTGTTTTCAGTTGGTGATCAGAAAAATGGTTGGCATTTAAATTTGGGACCCTCTAGCAACCTAATTTTTTTGTATTCACCTAGTCGGGCCCTGAGGATGCTTGCCATGTCTTTATTTTGTGGTAAACACCCCAAATATGTTTTTAAATTTCTGGAAAAAGTACTTTCATAAGTGCTTTCGTGCTCACGAAATTAGCCATAAATTTTGCAGCTTCGCCAAATTGCGACAGTAGTTTTCTAGTCTGTGGAAATGACAGCAATTCTTTGGCACTGCGCTGCAAAAGAACCGTTGGGAGTTTTGAGCTGAAATTTGGAGGGAACGGAGCCGACATCTCACAGATGTGCCTTTCAGTGTTGTATTGAAAAAATATTACATGGCTGCAAAGTTATGGCACTCCAAATTTGACAGTTTTTCCCATAGGATAACATTACGGCACCCTACGCATTACAGAAATCCTTTGGCACCCTGCTGCAAAATAACGGTTTGGTCTTTTTTCCTGAAATTTGGAGGGAAGACAGCCAACAGCCCACAGATGTGCCTTTCAGTAGTTTGGTGAAAAAATATCACACGGCGGCAAAGTTATGGTGCTCCGAACATTTCTTTTTTTCCCATAGGATAACATTACGGCGTTCGCCACGCCTTTCAGGGCCTGTATCTCGGAAACGGTGCGAGATACGGACTTTTCGTCGGAAAACTTCTTAGTCCCATAATGGGGCTAAGATCCAAATTAGCCAGGACAGTTGTAAATAATATGACTTTTAAATTTTTTTTCTACGTCGTACGGTTCCTGAGATATAATGTATTTAGTATTCCAAGATCTCATTTTCTGCGCCGATACTCATTATTTTGCATACATTATCTGTACTCACTGTCTTTCTCAATGCAGGTTTTGGGGAAAACCAGCCTGTGCGCTTACATTACTGTTACTGTTGCCCTTTCCACTTGCGGTTCCGTACCCATTTCACTTACCGTTGACGTCTGTGCCACCATGTGCGTTATCCTTTGCGTTTTCATTTGCGCTTGCGTTTCTGTTATTTTTTGCCATTTCTGTCTACAGTACTGTTTATCTTTCTGTTTCACTTTACATCACCTTGCCCATTGACATTTCTGTTTGCGGGCACCATGTTACTATGTGACAACACATCACATGGCAGACCATTCCGTCCGCCACCATGTGCGTTACCCTTTCTGTTCTCATTCATGCTTGTGTTACCATGTGCGCCACTGTTAGCATTTTTGTTTGCATTGCTGTCCTGTTAGTATGCCACAAGACATCATGTGCGGGGGCCGGGGCCCGCCACCGATTATGGAGGTGCTGGGCCCAGAGGGCACCAAGGCCCCGCCGCTTATTACATTCACTATTTCTTGTTATCATTCTCAAAAGAAGGGAAATTAGAGGCAAAAACTCAGTTTAATGCATTAGCTAGGGTTGTTCCACAGCAACAAAAGTGAGGAAATTACGCTGTTGGGTTGAAAACCCCTTGCACCCCAACCGGCATTGGGGTGTGCATTGGGATCATGGGTCCTAACTCTCACCCCATTCTCTTATACTTCCTGCTTTACACATGTCATGGGGTGAGGATTGGGCGGATAAATCCCAATCACCTAATGCCTGATGCGTCATCCTTTGCGTTTTCATTTGCGCTTGCGTTTCTGTTACTTTTTTGCCATTTGTGTGTACGTACTGTTCTCTTTTCTGTTTCACTTTGCGTCACCATGCCCATTGACATTTCCATTTACAGGCACCATGTTACTATGACAAGACATCACATGGCACACGGGTTCCATCTCACATGCGTGTGCGTTACCTTTCTGATCTCATTAACGCTTGTGTTACCATGTGTGCCACTGTTAGCATTTCTGTTTGCATTGCTGCTCCTGTTACTATGCCACAAGACATCATGTTGGGCCCCGTGCTCCCGCCACTGCATTATATTCACTATTTCTCAATATCATTCTCAAAAAGAAGGGAAGTTAGAGGCAAAAAAGCCCGTTTAATGCATTAGTTAGGGTTGTTCCACAGCGACAAAAGTGAGGAAATTCGCTGTTAGGGTTGAAAACCCTAACTCTGAATTCACCCCCCCCAGCACCACACACACACACACACACACATTCAAGTATGGGGGAGGACCAAATCAACACAACCAATGACAGACATCCAGCAGCAGGTGACAGAAATAACAAACAATTGTCTAAATGTACTACGAGACATCCCCACCCACCTGATCAGGTACTGCATGCTCAGTGGAGATCAACAGCAAAACTGAGGCCATGTACACCAAACGTACACATCCCTGATTGCAGCTGCACACAACATACCACACTTAGTAGTTGCATGGCCTTACCTACCGATGCCCCACACCAGACCACACCATTTGTGGTGGGCCACCTGAGCAATAGAGTTAAGCAAAACCAAGAAGTTGTACAGGTATAATATCTCTGATTATAACAAGGGTTTGATAAATGCAGCTTTCTAATTGACTGTAAACATTGTAACAGCCTTATGTTTAGTTTTTATTAACATACATGAGAGCCTAACCATATGATGAACATGGTTTAATGTTGTTTAAAACAGTTTTATTATGATAGCAATAAGCCACTCCCAGGTATTATGTTAATGGTCAGTTTATCACTGTCTAGCGACATGTGGCACTTTCGGCTATGCCTCATTCAACATTAAACCCTATAGGGTGATTAACAGACCATTTAACATAACTGTTGGTCATGCCTTATTGCTTAATTGTCTTTATGAGTAGATACTCTCCTCTGCTAGGCACTGCAGCAGCTTTGCAACACAGTGTCCCACCCAGTTACACCATACACTGTCTAGTTACTGGAGAATGGCTGTGAATATGAACTCATGAAGATGAACAGTGTAACTTGATCATTACAGTCATCAAAACCCTAGTGTGATTATAACTGACAGAGTCAGTGATAGAGGATAACCCCTGCTGTCCTAGTACACTTACCCCATTGTGAGTTAAATCAATAAAAAAAGACATTCTGTTTATATCTACACCATACCTGCTTGATTCCTAGTTGTACCACAATTAACATAGTTATCACTTTGATAGCATTAGTGACAGAAGTGTGGCAAACCCAAACAGTAGGCATACAGCCTGAGTATGAAACAACTGTTAAAAAAATCACACTGTGTCCATAAGTGGCATAAATCACTCATTGCAACAATAGTAAATGTATTACTATTTGAATAAGTTAGTCATCACAGATGCAATGAGATTATCTTTATCAGGTACAACATACTCGGTAAGTGCCTACAGGAAAATCTATCCTATATACATCTCCGATACAGGTACATCATTGTTGGCTCAGTAGTGCTATGATATTTAGAAGTTGCTTGGCCTGATCCATGCAATTACAATGTTTCTTACAAAGAATACTTACTGCATCTTTAGTATTGAAACACACTGAAGGTCTATGTATGTACATCAGCAGTACACCTTCATCAGTAGAAATGCATGTGATACTGGCAGTACGAATTTCAGCCGTTGAACAGGCAATGCTTTTCCATACGCTTACATCAGCCTCTCTATGTTGAGTAAACCATTGCAGTAAATGTACTACTATGTAAGTCACCTACTAAATGTATCACTACTTTTATCTTGAGCATGCTAGTGTCTTGTAGTTAATTTATGTGCTTCTCTTAATTAATGTATACTCACTAGTGTTAAAACCTTTCTACAACTGTCATCATGCACCTTCAGCATTTATATTGACTAATGGCACCGTACCAGTTGTGGTGTGGTGTGGGGCATCGATGAGTAAGGCCATGCAACTACTAAGTGTGATACGTTGTGCAGCTGCAATCAGGGATGTGTACGTTTGGTGTACATGGCCTCAGTTTTGCTGTTGATCTCCACTGAGCATGCAGTACCTGGTCAGGTGGGTGGGGATGTCTCGTAGTACATTTAGACAATTGTTTGTTATTTCTGTCACCTGCTGCTGGATGTCTGTCATTGGTTGTGTTGACTTGGTCCTCCCCCATACTTGAATGTGTGTGTGTGTCTGTGTGTGTGTGGTGCTGGGGGTGAATTCGGAGTTAGGGTTTTCAACCCTAACAGTGAATTTCCTCACTTTTGTCGCTGTGGAACAACCTAACTAATGCATTAATTGGTGTTTTTTGCCTCTAATTTATATATATATATATATGTCTGTGTGTATATATTAGAGAGCAAAAAATCCATTAATACATTAGTTAGGAATAGACCCACAATGATCAAAAAGTGAAAGTATCGACCAATAAGGTGAAAAACCCACCATAATTACCCCACCCCCAATACAATCGTAGGGGGTGCATGGATTATCCAGCCTAACTGTCACCCGACATATAAAAAGCAGCAAGTATAGGAGAATGGGGTGAGAGTTGGACCAATGATCCCAATTCGCACCCCAATGCCGATTGGGGGTGGGTGGGGGTCCAAGGGTGTTTTCACCTAACACCGAATTTCCTCACTTTTGTCACTGTGGAACAACCCTAACTAATGCATTAAATGGAGTTTTTTGCCTCTAATTTCCCTTCTTTTTGAGAATGATAACGAGAAATAGTGAATGTAATGCAACAGCGGGAGCGTGGGGCCCAAAGGGCCCCATGCTCCCGCCACATGATGTCTTGTGGCATAGTAACAGGAACAGCAACGCAAACAGAAGTGCTACCAGTGGCGCACATGGTAACACAAGCGTGAATGAGAACAGAAAGAGTAACGCATATGGTGACGTAGACGGGAACGGTCTGCCACGTGATGTGTTTTCACATAGTAACATGGTGCCTGCAAACGGAAATGTCAATGGGCATGGTGACGCAAAGTGAAACAGATAGAGAAACAGTACTGTAGACACAAATGGCAAAAAATAACAGAAACACAAGCGCAAATGAAAACGGAAAAGGATAACGCACATGGTGGCGCAGACGTCAACGGTAAGTGAAACAGGTACGGAACCGCAAGCGGAAAGGGCAACAGTAACAGTAATGTAAGTGTACAGGCTGGTTTTCCCCAAAACCTGCATAGAGAAAGACAGTGAGTACAAATAATGTATGCATAATAATGAGTATCGGAGCAGAAAATGAGAACTTGGAATACTAAATACGTTATATCTCAGGAACCGTATGACGTAGAAAAAAAATTTAAAAGTCGTATGATTTACAACTGTCCTGGCTAATTTTTTGCTTGTCCCCATTAGGGGGCTAAGCAGTTTTCTGACGAAAAGTCCGTATTGCACACCGCTTGAGATATGGGCTCCGAAAGGCGCGGCGACGTCAGAATGTTATCCTATTGGAAAAAAAGAGAAGTTCGGAGTGCCATAACTTTGCCTCCCTGTAATATTTTTTCACCAAACCACTGAAAGGCACATCTGTGGGCTGTTGGCTGTGTTCCCTCCAAATTTCAGGAAAAAAGACTAAACTGTTATTTTGTAGCAGGGTGCCAAATGATTCCTGTAATGCGTCGGGCACCGTAATGTTATCCTATGGGAAAAAACGTCAACTTTGGAGTGCCGTAACTTTGCCGCCGTGTAATATTTTTTCAATACAACACTGAATGGCACATCTATGAGATGTCATCTGCATTCCCTCCAAATTTCAGCCCAAAACTCCCAACCGTTCTTTTGCAGCGGAGTGCCAAAGAATTACTGTTATTTTGGGTATAGTGTCACAAAGTAGTGTCGCAATTTGCGAAAGTGTCGTAAATAAATTTGTGACACTTTCATGAGTGCGACACTACTTTGCAAAAGTACTTTTTCCAGAAACTTGAAAAACATATTTCTGGGGTGTTTTACCCCAAAATAAAGACATGGCTAGCATCCTCAGGGCCCGACTAGGTGAATACAAAAAGAATTAGGTTACTAGAGGGTCTCAATTTTAAATGCCAAGCATTTTTCTGATCACTAACTGAAAACAAGATGACAGATTTGCGACAGTAACAGGGCCATTTGCGACAGTAAAAAGTGCATTTGCGACACTGTCGAACTTTTTGTTAACTTTTCCCATTGACTTATAATGGGAAATTGTTTTTTGAATAACTTTTGAACCATTTAATATTTTTTCATGAATTCTTTGAAAGGCACATTGGGGACCCCAGCCGCACGTTCCCTGAAGATTTTGGGCCGGTCGCGCAAACCGTACGACCTGTAGGCACGACCGTAGAATTCCAGAAAAGCATAAACGTGTGCACAGATCATGCTTAAAAACTCCACAGCCGTATATCCAACTGGTATGAAACTTGGCGGATCTCAAGGCCTATGGTTCTTGATCACGTATTCCAAATTTCAAGCAAATCCGTCAAACGGTTGCAAAGTTATTAAGGTGCAAAGTTTTGGGGTTTAACATAGAAATGGCTCCTCAACCCTAAGTATGGTAGCACTATCGTGCTACCATAATATAAATATATATATATTCATGGCAAAAAACTCTGTTTAATGAATCAGTTAGGGTTGTTCTGCAGTGACAAAAGTGAGGAAACTCAGTGTTAGGGTTGCCACTTCTTGCACCCCAAGCCCACTCCATCCCCACCAACAGGTATCAGGGTGTGCATTGGGGTCGTCAGTCCTAACTCTCACCCCATCCAATGTGAAAACAAGCTGAGGCGGTGCAGTATAGGAGAATGTGGTGACAGGACCGATGACCCCAAAGCACACCCCGATGCCTGTTGATGGGGATGGGGTGGACTTGGGGTGCAAGGGGTGGCAACCCTAACACTGAATTGCCTCAGTTTTGTCACTGTGGAACAACCCTAACTGATGCATTAAATGCAGTTTTTTGCCATTAATTTCCCTTCTTTTTGAGAATGAGCACTATCAATAGTGAATGGAATGAAGGGCCCCCTGAGCTCCCACCATGTGATTTTTTGTCACATAGTAACGCTAACAGTAACGCAAATGCAAGCACAAATGGTAACGCACATGGTGATGCAAAAGAAAATGATTACACAAATGGTAAGAGAAACGCAAGTGCAAACGTGAATAAAAACACAAATGGTAATGCAATTGCTAACGGCAACAGAAATGCAAATGGTAACAAAAACAGTAATGTAAACACTAATGCCAACAGAAATGCGAATGGTAAGAAAAATGCAAATGGTAACACAAACGCAAACAAAAATGCAAATGGTAAAGGCAATCGTGCCATAGAAGGAAACAGTAATGCAATCGACAATGGAAATGCAACCGAAAATGCAAATGCTAAGGCCAACAGAAAAGCAAACGGTGATGAACATGCAAACAGTAACGGTAATGGAAATGCAAACAGTTACAGTAACAGCAACAATAATGCCAAAGCGAACAGCAACACAAATGGAAATGCAAACACAAGCATGTACGGAAATGCAAATGGTAACATGCAAAGTCACGGTACCACAATTGGAAATGCAAATGCTAATGATAACACCAACGATGATGCCAAAGGAAACACAAATGCAAATGGAAGCACCTATGCAAACACAAATGGTAATGCATACGGTGATGCAAAATGAAATGCAAACAGAAACAGTAATGGAAACGCAAATGTTAACAGTAATGCAAATGCAAATGAAAATGCAAAGGGTAACGCACATGGTGGCGCAGATGGGAATGCTAATGCAAACAGTTATGGAGACACAAGTGGAAACGCTAACTGTAACAGTAATGAAAGCGCACACCCTTTTTTTTTCCAAAAGCTGCATTGAGAAACACAGTGAATACAAAGAAAGTATGCATAATAATGGGCCTCGGAGCAGAAAATGAGCACTTGGAATACTAAATTGCTTATATCTCAGGAACCATACGATGTAGAAAAAAAATTAAAATTTCATATAATTTAGGACTTTCCTGGCTAGTTTTGTACTTAGCCCCATAATGGGGAGCTAAGCATTTTTCTGATGAAAAATCCGTATCCCGAAGCGTTTCCAAGATACGGGCCCCAAAAGGCACAGCGGAAGCCGTAATATTAGTCTGTGGGGAAAATAGTCAACTTTTGAGTACCATAACTTTGCAGCCCTCTAATATTTTGCCACTAAACCATGATAAGGCACATCTGTGGGATCTTGGCTTTCTTTTCTCCAAATTTCAGCCCAAAAGACCAAACCGTTCTTTTGCAGCAGGGTGGCAAAGATTTCCTATTCTTTTGGGCATAGTATCGCAAAATAGTGTTGCAAATCATGACACTTTTGCAAAAAAAATCACAAAAGTGTCACAAGTGTGACACTACTTTGAGACACTACAGTTTACAAAAATTTGAGAAACATATTTCTGGGGTGTTTAACCCCCTTAAAACAGACATGTCTAGCATCCTCAGGACTCGACTAGGTGAACACAAAAGAATTGTGTCCCCAGATGGTCCCAAATTTAAATGCCAAGCATTTCTGTGACCAGTAACTGAAAAAAAATGGCTGACTCATGACACTACAGGGGTCATTTGCGACACTAAAACCTGCATTTACGACATTGTCAAATAGTTTAACTTTTTCCATCGACTATAATAGGAAAATTGTTTTTTGAATAACATTTGAACCATTTAATATATTTTCAAGAAATCTTTGAAAGGCACATCAGGAACCCTGGCTGCATGTTTCTTGAAGGTTTTGGACCAGTCACACAAACTGTGCGACCTGTAGGCATGAGCAAAGAATGCACAAAAATGCATAAATATGACTTTATATTGTGCTTTATAGCTCCTCAACCCTAAATCTGACCATTACAAAACTTGGCAGATCAAGAGATCTATGGAACCTCTCCATGCCTCCCAAATTTCAGGTAAATCCATCATACAGTGACAAAGTTATTAAGCTGCAAACTTTCACACATTAACCTTAAATGGGGTACTCAACCCTAACTATAGTGGCACTACCATGCCACTATAATTAATATATATATATATATATATATACACACACACATATATGTATATATATATTGCATAAAACTTTGTTAATGCATCCATTAGGGTTGAAGTGACAAAAGTACGGAAATGAAACATTAGGATTGACACCCTCCAGTCAACCACCCCAACCCTATCCTCCACAGACCAACTAGTGATGGGGTGCACCTTGGGGTCATCAGCCCCATCTCTCACCCCATTCCATGTGTAAGAAAGCTGACATGGTACAGTATAGGAGAATGGGGTAAGAGTTAGGCACAATAACACTAAGTCACAACCTGTCACTTCTTGGTCTGTGGAGGGTGGGGGTAGGGTGGTAGGCTGGGGGGGTTAGGGTGTCAACCCTAATGCCTCTTTTCCAAACTTTTGTCACTTCAACCCTAACTGATGCATTAACAAAGTTTTTTGCAATGAATTTCCTTACTTTTTGAGAAACTGTAATCTTACCTTTATAAGGGCCCTGCACTCCCATCTGTCCATAAGTGCACAGACATTGTAATGAACTGTCATCTCCCTGTGGGATCAGTGTTGCATTATGGATGGCCCAGCAGTGCCATTACTGCATAATGGTAACCATATATGGGAGTGCAGGACCCTGCTCTACCACCTACCTAAAATTATAGAGACGCAGCAAAGGCGTACACACATTTCAAGTAAGCCTTTCTTTTGCAAATGGTGCAATATCTCAATAACCATAGCAAGTTTAGAAAAAAAATCCACTGAGTTCGTATTCATGGACTGGTAACCTGCATGCATGCTCAGTACACCAGGTGCATTAAGCTGTGCTAACCAAAAAATCTGTATCTCAAACCGTTTTCGAGATATAACCACTGAAAGGGGCCACATTCACCACAATATTATCCTATGGGAAATTTCTCAAATTGGAAATGCCATAAGTAAAGAACCAATGCAAATTTTTACACCAAACCAGCATAAGTCACATCTGTGGGACAGACCCTTTGTACCCTGTAAATTTCAAGCAAAATGTATTAATCATTTCTTTGCAACGAACTGGCAAAAAAACAGCAACCTTTAAAAATCCATGTTCATGAGCTGTCAAAATCCCTGTTCGTGAGTCGACTCACTGTTCGTGAGGTGTCAAAAACCTTGTTTGAGAGGTAGGGCCATCTGGTCGTCCTCTCACAAACAGGAATTTTGGCAGCTTATAACAGGAATTGACTCATGAACAGGGATCTTGACAGCTAATGAACAAAGATTTTGATAGATCATGAACAGGAATTTCTCACAAACAGGGATTTTGACACCTCACAAACAAGAATTTTGACAACTCATGAACAAGGATTCATTTTTATAATCCCTGTTTGTGACTTGACAAAATCCCCATTCATAAGCTGAATCCCTGTTTTTGTGGTGTCAAAATTCCTGTTTGTGAGAAAACCCCATTCGTGAGATAGTGCCATCTGGACATTCCCTCACGAACAAGGATTTTGACAGCTCACGAAAAGGTATTTCTCATGAACAAGGATTTTGACACCTCACAAACAGGGATTTTGACATCTCATGAACTGGGACTTAGTTTATAATCCCTGTTCATGAGGTGTCAAAATCCTAGTTCAGGAGAAATCCCTGTTCACAAGATAGGACCATCTGGTCATCCCCTCAAGAATAGGGATTTTGTCAGCTCATGAACAAGGATCAGCTCATCAAAAGGGATTTTGACACCTCATGAACAAGGATCAGAAGCGAGTCACAAACAGGGATTTTCAACATAAAAAAATGGTCATTTTCTAAGTAAACTAAATCAAACCAGTGCCATGGGTTTGTAGAAGGTGTCACCCAGAACAAAATCCATGCTATAATCTCCACAGAAGACATCCATGGGGCAAGTTACAATGTTTTGTTTTTTGCCAAAATTAAAAAAAAAAGATGGTACCTCAGTAACAGAGGTTTTTTTCCTTACAAAGAGGGATATTATAAAACCCTGTTTGTGAGCTGTCAAAATCCCTGTTCATGAGCCCTTAATCCTTTTTTAAACTGTGCAGCTATGCAAAAGACTGAACTGGGTATGGTCAGAGCCCAAAATTTCAAAATGTCATATCTTTGAAATGCATTAATATGTCTTCACCAATCTAATGCTGACATGGCCCTTTGGACAAGATCTTTCTGCCCTGAAAATAGCAGGGCAACATTCCAAATGGCAGGGCTGCAGCATGATGAGGAAAAATCAGCAAAAATGGGCAAAAAAAGACTGAAAAACACTTTTTTCACTATACGCTGCACAAAATTCACACATCCCATCAAAACGAAAGTTGGCATGTCAAGAGATCTACCCCACAGAACTGTGCATATCAAAATTCATGCAAATCCATTTAATGGTTGTAAAGTTATTATAGGTCAAACCTGGGGTTTAACATTAAACTACCTACTCAAACCTAACTATAGTGGTGTAACTGCACCACTATAATATACATACATACATATATGTGTGTATATATATATATATATATATATATATATGTGTGTGTGTATAGAACATCGACTTTGATGCTTTGATGGCAGATAATGACCGCTTGGTCCACCTAGCCTGTCCATTACCCTACCTTTTGGATAAGCTGCAGATCCTACTTATCCAAAAGCCTAATTTCTCCTGCACACCACTATAACTTCCTTATGTCTGTCCCATGCATTCCAAAATTCCCCCACTGTTTTTGACCCCAAAACTTCCTCCAGAAGGCCGTTCCATATGTCCACCAACCTCTCCATGAAAAAATACTTCCTCACATTGCCCCTGTGCCATCCCCCCTCTATCTTCAAACTGTGCCCTCTCGTTCCTACACATCTCTTTTTCTGAAAGATGCTACCCTCTTGGACTTTGTTGATTCCCTTAAGGTTCTTGAAAGTTTCTATCATGTCCACCCTCTTCCTTCTTTTCTCGAAGGTATACATATTAAGCTCCTGTTGTCTCTCTTCATATGATTTCTGGTGCAGACCCTGCATGATTTTAGTTACCCTCCTCTGGACTACCTCCATCTTGTCTATGTCCTTGTGGAGATAAGGTCTCCAGAACTGCACACAGTACTCTAGATGGGGTCTCACCAACTGTCTGTACAGAGGGATGACAACTTGTTTTCCACTGGTGATGCCTTTCCCTATGCATCCCAGAATCCCCCCAGCCCTCTGTACTGCCTTTTCACATTGCTTGCCTACCTTAAGGTCATCAGATATATGACTACCCCCAGGTACCTTTCCATTTTTGTTGCCATTAGTATCCCCCACCCAATTGTGTACTGTTCCATTGGGTTTTTGTTTCCCAGTTGCATTGCTTTGCACCCATATGTTTGACTATTTCTCCAATCTTGTCAAGTCCGTTCTCATCCTTTCCACCCCCCGCACCGTATATCAATCCTGTTGCAGATCTTTGTGTCATCTGCAAAAAGGCACACTTTTCCTCCCAGTCCCTCTGCAATGTCACTTATAAAGAGATTGAAGAGGACCAGAACCAGTACTGAACCCTGCAGTACCCTGCTAGTAACTCCCCTTTCTTCAGAGTGAACTCCATTTACTATTACCCTGTGTGTCCTGTTGTCCAGCCAGTTTTTTACCCAGGCCACCACCCTGGGACCCACTTCAAGGCTGGCTAGCATGTTTATTAATCTTTTGTGTGGGACTGTGTCAAATGCCTTGCTAAAGTCTAGGTAGGTAGGTCTTGTCCACAGCCCCTCCCTGGTCTGCTACTTTGGTCACCCAGTCAAAGAAATCTATTAGATTCGTCTGACATGACCTTCCCACTGTGAATCCATGCTGCCTTGGACCCTGTGCCCAGCTAGCCTCAAGGTTACCTGCCTCTGCCTTGCTCTCACTTTGTGAAGGGGAATCACATCTGCCTCCTCCGGTCCTCAGGTACCACACCATCCTCCCATGATTTGTTAAAAAGAGGAGTCAGTGGTGTCACTGGTTTTCCCCTTAGTTCTTTTAGAATTCTGGGGTGAATCCCATCAGGACTGATTGCCTTGTCCATCTTGAGTTTTAGGAGTTCTTTCAGGACCCTTTCTTCTGTGAATGGACTATTATCGACCCCACTATTCAAAGTGTTTCTATTGTTTGGTTGAGGTACCTCCCCTTCCTATTCTTTTGTGAATACTGAACAAAAGTATTTGTTCAATATTTCTGCCATTTCACTGTCACCCTCTGCCCGCCCTTCCCTTTATTAAGCCTCACAATCCCTTACATGGTCTTTCTTGTGTCATAATGTACCTACAGTATAAAAGGTTTTATCCCCCTTCTTAAATAAATTGGCTATCCTTTCCTCAATTTGGGCCTTTGCTATTCTGACTGCCTGTCCTGCTTCCTTCGGCTTTAACTGATACAGTTCTCTGTCCTGCTCCTTTAGTGATTCTGTATACATCCTGAATGCTACCTTTTTCTCCCTAACCTTCCCCACTACTTCTTTTGAGAACCATAGTGTTTTTTTTTCCTTCATTTTGTTGCTTCACAGAATGGCTTGTTGCTTCTTGGATGGTATTTTTGATTCTCCCCCATTGCTCCTCCATCCCTCTGTCCTGCCTGTTTGCTAGTGCATTCCTTAGGTGCTCTCCCATTTTGTCAAAATAAGCCCCCATGAAGTCCAGTACCCTCACTTTTGTATGGACAGACTCCATAGCTGTATTTATCATGAACCACGCTGTTTGGTGGTTGCTTGTTCACTGTCCACTTTTGAAAGCACCAGGTCTAAGACTGCACCCTTCCGAGTGGGATCCAAAACTAGCTATCTAAGGCATGCCTAGATGGTAAATATTTTAATTTTATCCAGGTACATATATTTAAGGATAAATCCCTATTTTCAGATAATGCCCTGTACAAGGTACAGACAGACTAAAAACAATTAGAATAATACAAAGGAAGGAATATGAGTTATAGGTTACAACATACTGTACACATAGAACTCAATTAAGTTATATAATTTGTAGCATTTATAATGTGTTTGTAAGGACTTCCTTTGTGCATTTTGAAAACTCGTTAATAGAGTTCCTAGCTTGTAATTCAGTTTCTAGCCCATTCCAAGACTTAGCCAGAGATGTTTGTATCATGGCTTCCCCAGTCCTGTTATAGACTCTCGGTTGCACCAGACTAAAATCATTTGAGCTTAAATTATACTTATTTCTACTTGGTGACACACATCTCATTAAATATCATAGAGGATGTGCACTTTTAGTCTTTAGTAGTTTAAAGCCCCAAGATAGCCAATTGAAGGTTCTTTTTTCTTCTGGTCAAAGCTAGTCTAATATCTGGTAAACTAAACAATGGCGTGTGCCAAAATGGCTATGACTGGCGAACCTAATAAGTCTGTAATAGGCTGATCTACTCTTTGTAATGAGCTTTTACTGGCATTTATGTATACCCTACATCCGTATTCTAAAATCGTGAGGAGTAATTGTGTTATGATTTTCCTTCTGGTTTTGTCAGTGAAACAGTGTGAAATTCTGCTCAGTTCTCCCAGTCTTTGATTTATTTTCTTTGTCATTTTGATCAACATGCTTCTTATAAGTCAGCTTATTATCCACTAACATTTCCAAATATTTATAACATGTTGTATTCTCTACCTTCTGACCATTAGTGAACTTTATATTTAAATGCTTCATCTTTAGTTTGCCTCTGCTGAATGTCTAAACCATACCTTGTGTTTTCCTCCTATTCATCAAAAGACCCAAAGCTTCAAACCATGATTCCATAGTTGTAAGATCTTCCTGTAGTTCTTGGTTTAGTGAGGCCATGCTGCCCACCGACACCACTAACACTGTGTCGTCTACATACAGGCTGACCTTAGTGTGTCTCATCAAATCTCGTAGCTGATTAATGTAAATATTAAAAAGCAAGGGACCCGATATCAATCTCTGAGGGATTCCTCTTAATATTGTTCTTACAATTGATGTACTATTCCCTTGTGATACACATTGTTTCCTTTTTAACAAATAGGAGCTGAACCATTGAAGAGGTTCCTCATGAACTCCTATCTTGTATAGTCACTGTAGCAAAGTCCTGTGACTTCCAAGACAAAGGTTTTACTAAGGTCCATGAACACAGCCCCTGTATCCCTTCCATCATTCATTGTTGAAACCATTAAATTAGTGAAGTCCACCAGGGCTGTGTCCATATATATTTATTTATTTATTGAAAAGTTTCACCAGGAAAGGCACACTGAACAAAACAAATTGCTCATCTCATGGTGCATCCAGAGGGAGAGGGTAGTGGAGTACACAGCAATAAAATCATTTACATTGGCAGGCTTACATTAAATACTGATAGATAAGATATACAATGTGTAAAAATATATATGTGAAACAGGATGCTACTGATAATTATGATAGTTCATCTCTCTCTCTCTCTCTCTCTCTCTCTCTCTCTCAAGGGGTGGTCTTTTATACAGTTGATTATGCCTGACAAGTTTCAATGTTTTTGTGTGTTTTTGCCCTTTTCATAAGTGTCTATCATGGTGTTACACTGCATGTTTAACACACTTGCACTTTTCTCACACTTTGGCACTTTATTGCAGATCATCCTTAATTCATATGTGTGTTTCATATGTCTCTGCCTCTTTAACTATGTCACTACTTATGCATAGACTTGGTCACTGATATGCTACCTCTGATGAAGACATCAGCCATGATATTGAAATGTTAGGCCAAGTCACAGCTTGTGCATTGCAGTGTTTAGTCTGTTTTGTTAATTGAGTCTAGTTTGGATAGGCAGGATTCTTTTTGGCTACAAAGCAAACTGTTGGATTAATTGACAGTCTGTGGATTTCTATCCTGCATTGGAGGCATGCACTGCATTGTAACCACTTGACACATACCTTTTGGTGGGATTTTTTATGTTAAATGAACTTTAATACTATCTGCACAGCTGCTGGTAACTGGTGTTGAGCTTTTTAATTTGAGCTTTGGGAGTGCTGATCACTTTTAAAGTTTGCTGCCTTGCAACCTTCTATGTTTCTTTATTTATTAGCCCTAGGTATGTACACCCAATATTGTGCTTGAGATGTGGTTCCTGTGATTTGACTTTCGCATCTATAAGCAGCAGGTTATTTGAATGGATCCTGTATTGATATGACAGAGAATCAATGAAACTAGGTTTTGAATATACTGTAGGCATGATATTTTACACTTCTTTGTTTTTATAATTACATGTGTAAGTCTATATTTTTTGCACAGCTGGTTATATAAAGAATAATGCATATGTAGGTGTGTGATATGCAGTTTGTTTTACACACCCAAGGTGTGTGATAATATATAAACCACGAGAGCAAAGCTTGATAGGTTTATATACTGTATTGTTACACACTGAGGGTGTGTAAAAAAACTGCAGATAACACAAATTCATATGTGTTATTGTTTATAATAACTGGTGCTAAGTTAACAAAGCTCAGAGTCTTAGCATTTTGTGCTCCCTGCATTACTGATTTGACCTCTGTATGGGCTCCACGGCATGCTGGCTGTTATAAAGACAAGGTGAAGGTTCAACAGCTTCCCCATTGTTAAAAGTTTAAAAAACTGTGAATGGTTCACTTTTCCGAGTCAGTAAGCACCTTAGCATGGTACACACAATCAGGCATGAGACAGTAAAAGTCGAATCAACTTGCAGGTTGATATGACTTTGCCATATCAACTTGCAGGTTGATATAACTTTCCCATATCTACTTGCAGATTGATATAATTTTTTACAGGTCTCAAAAACAGATTGATATTAGGGATCGCCAGTTATTATATTTGGTTTACTGCCTGGTAATAAGTCAAACAGAAAATAAATATAACCAGTGAATATGTATATTGATCATTTAAATGCAGTATCATACCTTTCAGAAGAGACAATGTATGCTGCTACTGTAGCTACTTACTATTTTATTTTTTATTTAATTATTTTATTTATATTGTCTTAGATTACAAGTACCTTTGAGCTAGAAGCTCTTCTACAAAGGTTTCATGTCAGTACAAAGGAGCATAAAGCAATAACAATATCATTACAAAATGAATTAACTTTCCAACAAACAGCACAAAGTAACATTCTTACAATTAGTATGACAAACATTGCAATCTATGCTTACAAGAGACATGACAAAGTGGGTTTAATAGCTGGACAAGGGAATGCATCACAATAAAGAGAAGCAGCCAAAGTCGCCTTGTACAAGGGAAAGAAAGTGGGATGTTTAAGGAGGGCGGCAGGTGTGGAGGTGGTAGTGGGGGGTATGGTAAAGGGTAAACAAAGTAGAAAAATGCAGCACTCCTCATAAATAATCATAGAAATCCATAAAATGCAAACTTAAGCAACTAATGTTGCATTTAATTGTTCCACCTTGTGAGAGCCCTTAGCGCCTTAATGCCTTCAAGGGGGCGTTTTTACATCCTGGTTACCAATGCACATATAAATACATCAATATGTTATTTTTTATTTCAGGTACCCACTTAAACTTTCCGGTTCTGATGGCCTGCATGTGTACAAGCATCAAGTCTCAATACTAAAGGTCCTGGTCAGACCTTATTGATAAACTAAAAAAACTCTTCTGCCTTGATAGAGATATCTTGAAGTTGGGTAGTTAGTAATAACTTGGCATAATTATGAAAATGAATGGTTAATGTTACCTTTTTGTGGCTCCTTATTTACCTTACGAATGAATATTGACATTAGTGTATCCCTATTATGAAGAACCTGTTGTTGATATATTATTAGAGAGTATTGTAACCACTTGGAAATAATCACCAAAAGAAATGCTTTGCTTCTTAAACTGCACCATTGGTTTGAAAGAGACTAAATATTTGTACTTTTTTCTGTTTGTTATTTGCTATTGGTGTGATGCACAAGAAATAGAAAATGAGTATATGAATGAATACAGAGATATGTTTTGTAATGAACTTCCCTTTTCTTATGTGATTGGTTTGTAATAAGTGTGTTGTCACATGGATTGATGTATTTATATGAGCATTGGTAACCAGGTTGTAAAAACGCCCCCTTGAAGGCATTAAGCTGAGGCTCTAGGGACTCTCACAGGGTGGAACAATTAAATGCAACATTAGTTGCTTAAATGTGCATTTTGAGGATTTCTTTGATTATTTATGTGGAGCACTGCATTTTTCTACTTTGTTTGCTGATTTTCAGATGGCTGTCCATTTGCAAGTGCATCCCCTCGAGCATTGAGCACAGTCTGAACTTTCTATTGTTTTGTATGGTAGAAGGTAGGCTGGGAAGAGTAAGAGGTATATGATAGCATAGAGATAGTCAATATGGAAATGGTTGTGCAGTTGGTGGGGGATTATAAAGGGCTAACAACTCATATAAGTGCTTTGGAGGAATTGCAATAGTAAACAGCAGGGCCCAATTTAAAAATGGCACTCACAACCATAAAGTGCCTTGAGGTGTTGGTGAAGCTTGTTTTTGAAGGGAGCCAGTTTAGGTTCAGAGAAGATGTCTCTGTGTTAGGAGTTGAGCCAGTTGGGTGTTCAGTAAGCAAAAGACATTTCACCTTGCATGGTGCAGCATAGTGGGACTTTGAAAGGCTGGCTAAATGAACCTCAAGTGTGATGTGCATTTGGTGATAGGCTTAATAAATTCTGCATACCTGGAGGTGTTTGGTCCAGGCTTGTTTTTTTGACTAGAAGGCAGGTCTGATACTGATTTCTGCCTTATAGATGTAGCCACCCCACCTGGGCATACAGATTAAAGGCATAAGTAAGGTGGTGGGCCCCTGTGAGAAGTCTACACGCTCTGTTTAGCACCATTGTGATTCTTCTTAGGGAGATGTCAGTAGCTGAGCCATAGATAACCAGGCCATAGTCTATAATAGAAATTACTGAGATATATATCACAATCCTGAACACCTCAGTGGTTAGGCTATGCTTGTGTCAATGTAGCAGGCCAATTTGTATTGATGGCTTTGGTAATGTTGTTAATATGGTTAAAGTATGTTAGGGAGATGTCGATGGTAACTCCGAGGTATTTGAATGTCTGGACCTGATTAAGAGGGGTGTAAACATTGTTAAGTATGGAGAGTGGGTGGGCTTTGTGTTTGTTATGAGATGTTATGAACAAAATAACTTTAGATTTTTTGTAGTTTAACAGAAGCTTATGCTTCCGGGCAGTATATATGTTCCCTCTAGACATTACTACAATGCCCCCTGAGAAAGTCTGGGATGGGTTTAACACTGGTATTAAGAGCTGGCAGCTACCTGATAGACTTAGATATGATCTTCAAAAATAGTTTTGCTATTTTGCACAATGTTCGAAGTAATTTTTCTGATGAGACAGTGAACATTTTTATGCATTTTGTTTCAGTCTTGATGGATTGTGGAGATTGGTCATTGCTCCAAGTAAATATTCACACAGCATGACATCAGATGCATATGCTTAATGTTTTATTGTATGAATCAAGTCCTGAGTGCAACAACCATATTTGGTGCTGCTGGCTCATTGATGATATCTACAGTATGCACGGGCTTTAAAGCCTTGATGTTGTTTATAGGAAGGGTCTCGGTGCTTTGTGTTCAGGTCACAGATAAGGAGGGGTTCCCCAGTTGCAGATAATGAATTAGAGGCTTTGATGATGGCAGAGGCTGATCTGGACATTGTCACCATTATCAAGTCATGGTGCAATGAGAATCATGGCTGGGATATTACTATGTTGTGCTCAGGAAGGATGGGGGTGCAAAGAAAGGCAGCGGTGTGGTTCTTTATATGACAGAAGCATTAAAGCAACAGATATTCAGTAAATACAGAGAAAGACAGCCTTTAAACCATGGATTATTTTTTTTGATGAAGGGTCTAGGTGCTTTGTGTTCAGGTCATCCATAAGAAGGGGTTCCCAAGGGGCAGCCAGTGCTATAGAGGTTGGTATGAGCTCCAAAATGGTATCTATGCCAGGGATCAGAAAATGATGCTCATGAAGACTGATGGAGGGTGGATGGAGGAAGATCTTACCAATAATAAACTTGTAGGATTTATGTATAAATATTAATTGTTTGATGCAAAGCATGTCAAATATAAATTGGAATATCATGTCACATGGCTTAGAAAAGAGAAGAAAAGACAAGAGGAGAAAGGAATGGAGTATGTGTGAAGTTGAAATAAAGGAAATGAATGAAACACAGAAGAATAGAATAAATGCAGTGACAAGATATGGAAGCTAAACAGTGGGTGGCTAGATGTAAGCACTGGAGACAGCCAAATGACTATTGAGGAGAATTTTGAGAGGTGGTAGGGATGTGAAAAAGTGAACTGGGAAAAATACTCCAGTGGCTAGGAAGCAGGGTGAGAATGCAATGTGTCCTGTAATGTTTTTGCAAGAGGAGCTAATCATAAAAGGCATCTGATGAATGGAAGATGTAGAAAGAGGGACAGACTTGAGGAGAGGTTACAAGAAACAAAGAAAATGAATCTGGTGGTGAAGAAAGAGGTGCAGTAAGTAAGAGAGCAACAAGAGAAAGTTTTACAAACAAGGTATTGGTAGCAGTGAAAAGTGAGAGGGACATTAAAGGAGTCCACTTGAGGAGGTTGTGGGGTCAAGAACAGTGGGGGAATTCAAGAATGCATAGGACAGACATAAGGCAGTCCTAGTGTGGGGTAGGAGGAAGTAGGCAGTTGGTTAACTAGAATCTGCCGCTTATCCGTTAGGTAGGAAAATGGGCAGACTAGGTGGGTCACGCAGTCCTTATCTGCCATCAGAGTCTATGTTTCTATGTTTCTATAGTTGGGGCCCAAAAAAACACAGAATGAGGATTCCAGCCTGGTGAGAATAGTTGTATTGAAGTACAGCATATTCCACCCGCATATTCAAATCCAAACAAAATCATTGTAAAGATGATGTTGATGCAGACTGGAGAGAAACCCATGGCTTACTGTGAAGCCTACACCAAGCTTGCATTGAAGTACCTAATATGGGGCATCAATGTGTGTAGAGAAATACACTTTATGACCTAGCCACACAGCCAGGCATGTGATGTTCAGAGCAGCTGCAAGTGAAACATTATCAACAGCTGGGAGAACCTAGACTGCGGAAAGGTTAAACAGCCTTTGTTTAGTGTCAAAATTAATGGAGAAAATCTTTTTGCCATTAGGATTGAGAGATGGCTTACAAAACATTGTCAAATAATCTAGTTTTCTTTAATTGCATGATGACAGAATTTTTTATACAGATCTGCATGATGGGTGTATTTGCTCTAATACATTCACAGGTTTGCAAATTATAACAAGGCAAACAGCAATGATATTGGTTTAGTCTTCTACATGTTTTTTTTTGCTTTTGCTGTAACTGCTTTTACCCATTAAATAGTCTTTAGTATTAATTTCAGGCCTCAACAAAACTATATAACACTTTGGGAAAAATATACAAGTCAGCATTCCAACACTTGAAGACAAGATAGCAAATATTTCCACAGCAATCATGTACTTTCCTCTTGTACTGAGGTAGGCTGGGACAAAGGACAGCCAGACACTGACAAAAACCAGCAAGCTGAAGGTAATAAATTTAGTTTCATTAAAGCTATCAGGCAAGTTCCTAGCTAGGAAGGCAACTACAAAACTCACACTGGCCAGGAGGCCCATATATCCCAGCATGCACCAGAATGCAATGGTTGACCCTTCATTACATTCGATGATTAGGGTTCCAATTTTGGCAGAACTGTTCACATCTGGATAGGGGGGAGATACAGCCAACCAAACAATGCAAATCACAACTTGAAGAAGAGAACAGGTGAAGACGATGGAAGCAGGTAACTTGGATCCAACCCACTTTTTTAATTTGCTGCCCGGTTTTGTAGCATTGAAGGCAACAACCACAGTAATAGTTTTTGCTAGTACACAGGAGACACAAACAACAAATATTATACCAAAGGCAGTCTGACGAAGCAAGCAGGTGACTCTCATGGGTTTACCAATAAATACCAAGGAGCAGAGGAAGCACAGTACCAGGCCTGAGAGGAGAAGGTAGCTGAGTTCACGATTGTTTGCTTTGACAATAGGGGTTTCTCGATACTGAATGAAAATCCCAAGGATGTAAACAGGGACAAAAGAGAAGAATAAACTGATGATAGCCAAAGTGATGCCTAAAGGTTCTTCATATGATAGGAACTCCACGGGTTTTGGGAGGCATGCATCTTGTCTCTCATTTGACCAATGATCTTTGTTACACTTGAGGCACTCAGTAGAATCTGGAAGGCAAAGTACAACAATGTATCAACAAAGGTTGAATTTCGAGTTTCTGCATGACTGATACTAGCATTCAGGGACTTATTATAAAAAAGAAATATATTAATTAACATCCTTTGGGCAGTTTATGACTCCTCAGCTGTATAGACAGTACCTTTCTTGGAGATATAGTTCTATTTATTTCCATAAACTATTGGAATAGTAGACCTATAGTACTCTTTTGGTGTACTACTCATGGGGCTATGCTCAGAGACATTGGTTCAGATGATTCCATTTGGCTACATTTGGAATATTGTGCACAGTTCAAGAATCCCAACCTAAGGAAGGACAAAAATAGGTTGGAGATGGTGTAGTGTAGGGTAATCAAGCTGACTGAGATACAATAAGGATTTAATGCAGTAGGTTCTCATAGGTGTAGCAGCAAGGCTGACTGCAAGGGGGAGCAAAGGCATCAAAGCCATTTAGATACCACATCACATGGTAGCACAGGGTATAATAGAGTATATTAGATGGACCAGAGGTATTTTTCTGCTGATATTGTCTATGTCACTATGTTTCTGTGTTTAAATATTTTGGAAAAAGATCACATTTATTTTAATTATATTCTGCTAATTTCTTTACAGTGTTTCTGTATTCTAATTTATAAACCAAGCAAGTATCTGTGTTTGATTACTTGGGACAATTTTGTGTCCATTTGCTGTACTACCCACAATCTGTGCTACTGTATATAGTTATACCACTACCTATACACAGATACTTGTTCACTCATCTCTTCCTGTCAGACATCCATCTATCTGTCTATCAGTGTTATATGTTTAGTGTTAAGACCAGCAAACTACTCCAGAAGTTAAACAGAAACAATTTGTTGAACTCCTTAAAGTAAACCCTCATTAATAATCTAATTCAATTCAGTTGAAATGATGTGGAGCCCACACTATAACCCAGATACTACTCAGTGGGCAAAGAAGAAATCATTTAGTATGTATCTTTATCTTAAACACCCATGACCTAACAAGAATACACTGTATGAAAAAAAAAGTTTACAGCAGGTAGCACTATAGACTGGAAATGGTTGAAAGGTAACAATGCAAAACATTGGAAAGAGACAGGTAAAAGCTTCTACTAAAATGCTAACCAAATGTAATTTGTAGAATTGGTGTAGAACAGATTGTTTTCCATAAATTCACTCAATTCAATATTTATATCTGATTTAACAAAATGTGTAAATAACCAAACATATTACAATGGCATGTATATGTTATATCTAGGAACATATGAAGCATGTTGCAATGAACATTACTTGTTTCACTTTTAGATAAGTCCTGAAGAAGGCTTATGGTTGAAATTCCACTTTTAACTCTGTTTTCTAGTTTCAGCATACACTTAATATTACCATTTTGTTTTGTTTTTGTATTACACACTGATGCAGCAGCTTGTGTTTTTTATGTTCCCATTTATATTAATTGGTTTTGTCTGAGTCACTTCATTCAGCAGAAGCACACAAAGACTGAGATTTAAGATGGCAAGAAGTAGGATGTAGACGTTAGGGCTTTCAAGTCATAATCCATGTTTGACCATAATAGGACTGAGCAAAAGGCAATAATTAGAATGTAAATGTTATGTCATCTGAGCCAAAATCAGTAACTAGCCATAAGTTGAATGCTTAAAAGACAGAATGGCAGATTTAGACTTTAGATGGTCAGAAGCATATTCCCCGAGTAGCCATAACTAGATTGATTAAAAGGCAGGAAGTAGGATGTGGACTATAAATGACCTGAACCATGATTAAACAGTAGCCATAACAGGACTGAATAAATGACAGAAATATGATGTGGACCTTTTGTCATCATAGCCATAATCTTTATGTAACCGTAACAAGACTGATTAAAAGGCAGAAAATAGGATATAAACTTTATGATGTCCCAAGCATAACCCATGAATAACTGTAACAGAATTGAGTAAAAGGCATGTAGTAGGATGTAGACTTTAGGTTGACTGAGCCATAAACTATGTATGCATGCAATGTCTTTTCTTTCTTTCTTTCTTTCTTTCTTTCTTTCTTTCTTTCTTTCTTTCTTTCTTTCTTTCTTTCTTTCTTCCTTTCTTCCTATCTAATATAAGAGTTTCACCAGGAAATACATAATGAACTAATAGCTCATTTCTGGATGTGTGCGGGGGGGGGGAGGAGGTGTGAAGAGTGCAGTAATAAGTCACATCAGTAATATTACAATTATAAAACAATTATAATTACAAAAAGTAAAATGTATGCAGTAAACAATTGAGAGGAAGCACAATGTGTTTAGTGTAAACCAAAGAATATTGACAGCATATCAATAGCAACAGCTGCTCAAATTGCAACTGACAATACAATTAAGCGAGGGAAGGGAGATTGCAAGTACAACAGGAAACTGATGGGATAAGTAGACAAATAAATCAAAGTGGCAGGGGGAGCAAAAACTGCAGGAGTGAGTAGTGAAGCCACAGAGGAAGTATTGTAATGATATGGAGGAGGGATCTTTGTAAATAATAGTTAGGATGCTCCACAGTTTGCAGAGGTAGAAGGAAAAAGCAGCTTGATCAGCAGAAAATGTTACAGAGGGGAGATTGAGACAGAGGTGTAAAAGCTGCAAAGTAAGTAAGAGATGGAAGGAGTGGAGGACAGGAAGGAGTAAAGGTGGGTGTAAGAGAATCCAGTCATAATTCTGAGTCGAAGGTGGCTCAATGATTGAGACTCCTGGAGTAAAGGGAGGGCAAGGAAGGAATACAGAAAACAGTAGAGGGTTCTAGGGAGACAATCCAGGGTAAATTGGCAAAGACAAATTGGCAAAAGAAATGAAGATGGGTATCTAACCAAAAATGGTGCACTTGGGGACAGCGCGCTACACAATATCACTGTACAGTAACTGAGGATAGGTATAGTCATATTTTGACAATCTCTCTATGAGCAGAAAGTGGGATACTTGTTTTGTTCTTGTAAAGTGCCCTGAGTTTAGGGTACTACTTCTTGTGGATGGTGTCCAGATAAGTAGAACTGTCCAGAAGAAAATCCACCCATACCACAAGGAACACAAAGGAGGTTAAATCTTGAATCACAAAATCTTCAAGGGTCTATAGGGTGGTGGTGGGGGTGAGAGCATGGTAAATCTCTGCTAGTGCCAAAGGATCTTGAGACTGTTTTTAATTTTTTAATTTGTGGACAGATTTTTCACCCCAGACCTGTGCTGGATCTTGTTAAAAGCCAGTTTGAGATGAGATGTTAGGTCAGATGCAAAGGAACCAGAGGCACAGAGAATCATGCTGTCTGGGTAAATACGAACGGATGCAGAGGAGCAAGCTAGGGGACATAGACAATAGGATGGGACCAAAGATAGTTCCTTGTGGGATGCCAGAGAAGATAGGATAAGGAAGAGAGATGGCATCATCTATATGGACATCTTGAGACCTACCCTCAAGGTATGAGCACAACTACTCAAAAGCAGAGGAGGAAGAGAGTCCAGCTATTTTTTGATTGCCCAGGAGGATGGGGAAGGAAACAGTACTGAAGGCTTTGGCTATATCAACAAAGCTAGTAAGTGGACCAGCCCCCTGTCCATGCCAGAACAGATGGAGACAGTGAGCAAAGAAGGGAGGTGGTGGTGGAATGAGGTTTCCTGAAACCTGATTGAAAGAGTGAAATGGGAAAGGGTCATCAAGGAATGTGAAAAGCTGGGAAAGGATCAGGTGTTCCAGATGTTTAGCAACGGAGGGAAGAAGGGAGATGGTATGGTAGATGCCAGTGAGAGAGCGGACTCCTTCTTTGGGAAGGGGGATGAAAGAGTATTGCTTTCACAGATCAGGGACTGAGGAAAGTGACAAGGAGTGATGGAGGTGGTAAGTGGTGGGAAGTGCAATGGCTGGGGTGGAGAGAGAGAGAGAGACAGGAGTTTGGTGTCAAGACCATTGTGGCTCCCTACTTTGTGTAGGTTGAGAGAAATGAGGGCCTTGAAGGTTGCTGAGGGGGTAGAAAGGGAGAAGAGAAGGAAAGGGATTGTGGTAGAGAGGAGCACTGAGTTAGGGCAGAAAGGAAGAAGGTGTTGGGAATGTGCAGGGAAGGAGGGAGAAGGCATAGGTGGTGAAAAAAAGAGTTGAAAGATGAGGCAGCTGCAGTGGGATCAGATATGGGGGGAGTTGCCCACCTTAAAAACAGGTGCCTGGAAGGGTAGAGAGAAGAGGACCTGGTTGACATTTTAGAACTCTGAAACAGAAGAGGATATGGTTGACCTTTTAAAAATCTAAGACATGGTTAAGACTGTTCTGGTGCATGAATGCAAAAAAGTTGAGGTTTCGTTATTTACTTATTTGTTTGAATCTCAGATTAACAATACCTTTGGGCTATAAGCTCATTTGAAAAGGTCCTACATCAAGGATTACAATACCCATACATTAACTTATAATAAGGTACAAATACAATAAGCATTGTAAAATACAGGAAGGTGCATAAATGTAATGCAATAGAATGGTGCAGACAAAGGTAGAGCAGCAAAGGTTTCATAGTAGGTACAGGTAGCAAGTAACGAAGCAATTCGAAGGAAGAGGAGTAAGGAAACAGTGGACTAGGCATTAGTGCAGCTGAGGCCTTGTCAGAGAATGCTTAGGGCTGAAAATGATATAATCATGTTGAGACGAATGATTCAGGTTGGTAAATATTCTAGGTAACAGGCTGGGAGAAAAAGCTAGAAATTAACAGAGTACAGGTGCAGCCAGAGGCCTTGTTGGCGATGGGAGAGGTTAGAAGTATGGGTAAAGAGGGGTATGGGGGTAATCAGGTGGGGAGGGAAAACTGGAGAAGAGAGGGGAGGGTAGACAGGTGGGGGTAAGGAGGTGAGGGGGCGGATAGGGATAGAGAAGCTAGATTTTCAAATATAGATCTGATACAGGTGATACAAAGTGACTTTAGAGTATGTCAGGCAAGGACATGTGCATGTTGACAGGCCAGCAACTCAGTCGTTATCCAAGTGATGTGTGAACCTTTAACTTTTGACCTGAGTTTTCCCAAGATGGGATGTGATGATCTCAGGCTGACAGGAATTTGAAATTAAAGAACTCGAGAGCTGTGTTAATGTTGTAGGTTTTTAGAGTGTGGGAGTAATCAGTTGCCATCAGGTCAGCAATCAATGAGGATAGATATAGGTAGCAAAAGATTGAGTTCTATTTGGATCCAAGGTAAACTTGAGCAATTTTGTGTTTTGGCATAATTTACAATTGGCAGGTAAGAGCCAATTGAAGTTAAAGTTGCCTAGGATGAGCAACTCAGTGGAGGATGCATTGGAGGAGAATGTGATGAATAGCTTAATGACAAAGGGAGGGGGATATACCATTGCAGAAATAAATGATGAGTAGTCACAAAAAAATGAACAGAAGACAATTTGCATGTTGTAGGCTTTAGGTCTTCCAAGCAATATTCCATGAGCTACTGTACCATAACAAGGCTGAATAAAAGGAAAGAAGTGGGATGTAGACTTTAATTGGTCAGATTCAGAAACGTTTGCCGCAAGCTGCGACAATGGCAGCTTGAAGCAATGGCCTCTGCATCCTGGACCCTGCGCCCCATGCAGAAATTAGCAGGGTCCAGGAGTCTGCGTCCTGCAACTTGCGGCATCTGTGGATGGTAGGGCCCAGCCCCCATGTATGCTGCAAGCGCAGGATGGGGTAGGCAGCAGATGCACTGCAGAACAGAGTTGTGGTGCCCCCATGCCTGCCCCACTCCTTGTCAGGTATGGAACCATCTTGTATAGCCCCCCAATCCACTCCCAGAACTCCCTGGTAGTCTAGTAGCCCACCTCCCCCCACCCAATGATGCGATACCCCCCACTCCCCCACACACACACTTGGCAGTTGAGTCGGCGACTGGCACAGCCCTCCACTCACCACCATGGCAAGCCACCGACTGAACTGTGCCAAGATCGCATACTGTAATAATACGCACTCTGTGAATGACAGCCACTGGGAGTGGATGGGGGGATCTTGCCCCAGGGCATGTGGGGGGCAGTAGGCATATGAGGGGGCTCTCAACATGTATGTGGGGGGTTTGGGCATGGGGGGGTGTTCCACACACCCATCTTGGCACAGTAGGTGTTATACCTTGGAACTGGGGCTTTTGGGGGGCTGTAGCCCACAGGGGCTGTAGAGCTGGGGCACAGTGGCAACCTCCTGTGGATGGCAAAGAACACTCACCTCATAGGTGGTGTAAGTGATCTCTGACAGATGTCCACCGGGGATTGTTCCTGAATCCCCATATGGGATGTAGAAGCCACTCTTTGTGAATAGGGTGCAACTGCTGCCTTAAACTCCCTTACGCCCTATCTCAAGGGGGTTTAAGGCACATTGGTGCAGATGGGCACAGGCAGCCTGCAGCATGTCACAGGCTGCCTTTGTGAATCCCACCATGATGCAACTCAGGACGCAAGCACTACTTGCACCAATTTTTCCAACGCAAGTTTCCTTGCGTCCTGAGTTGTTTTTTGTGAATCCGGCCCAATGTCTTCAGAGTCAATGACCCATGAGTAGCCATAACAAGGCTAAATAACAGACATGAAAGAGGATGTAGATATTAGGCAATCAGAGCCATAATCTATGAGTAGCCATAACAAGACTAAATAAGAGACAGGACATAAGATATAGATGGTAAGCAACCTGAGCCATAATCTATGAGTAGCCATAACCAGATTGAATATAACATAACAAGATCTGCTACTCAGCTGCCATTCTGTACCCCTGACTATGACTTGTAGTACCAAGTCAGTTGGCTACAACTTGATCAGAGGTTCTCACTCCAGCTGGGCATCATTGCCAAAAAAAAAAAATGTTAGATAGAGTTTCAAAATCATTTCATTCCATTTTAAAAAAAAAATACAAGCTCTGTCTCAACCAGGTCATCTTTTAATTATTAAATTTCTGACCCGAAGATGATACCCACAACTCGTAAAAACATTTTTTTATCATTTGCAGCCTTTTCAATGCACTGCCACCAGCCATAAAATGTGCTAGTATTTCTTGAGACAGTTCCAGGCATGCTTTGAAATTCCATCTTTTTCCAACTGTAACTGCAAATTCTTCACTGGTTACAATTGTTTCACTGCTCATGTATATTTATTGAATGATGCCTTGAACACTGTGCATTGTTTGGATTCTATTCTTATTTATTGTTCTAGTCACACACATAAACAGGTCATTGGCTCATGGACTTTTCCAGATGTTAAATAAACAGAAGAAATCCAATTATTATATACCTCCCCTGTGGCAAATGTCCTGACTAACGCTACCCTCTCTTCTCATTCTCAATAGGCAAGGGGCACCAGACAAGGATGCCCTCTATCACCTTCCCTATTTATTCTAGCCATGGAACCTCTGACTGCTAGTCTACGTCAGTCCCCAAACATCAAAGGCATCCAGGTTGGTAATTCAAGATATGTTTCCCTCTCTTATGCGGATGACTTCCTAATCCTACTCGAAAATCTAAACGAGGCTGAACTTCCACTGGTCGATTTACTTAATAAATTCACCAATTTCAGCCCTGACCGGGGAAGCCGAGAGCAGCTGTGATTGGTTGCTTGCTCAGGGCAGGAACCACTATTGGACTCCCGACTAGGCCTCTGCTCCTGATTGGCCCCTCTTTCTCTGTGCTTCCCTGGGCTTAAAGCCCATTCATTTTCAGTGGAAAGCACCGAAAATGTGCATCCGCTCCCCCACCCCCTCCTACCTTTATTAATTAGACCTTAGCTCCACCCATCCCCTTCCTGATCCTCCCTGCTTTAATCCCCATTGGTCCCTTCCAAGGTTCTGCCTCTCAATTCTCTCTCATTGATCCCTCCACCCATCTTACCCTCCCTCTCTGCTCCTCCTATCCTGACTTTCTTTTTGTTTTTTTCTCTCCTTCTATTGATTTCTGCCCCTCCTCACACTCTTCTTTCACATTCTTGGTGCCACTGCTCTGCTACCTCGCATATACCTACGGAACATGTTTACCCTCCCAAATATGCCGATCTATCTCGCTTTTCTCACCTCCCTGTTTCATCTCTTCTACCTACCTGGAGCCTGCTACCCCTCCTCCCCTCCTACCTACCAGCTTGTTACCCCTCATCACCACCTAGGCACACTACACTATGAGCAGTACTCTCCCCCAAGGACCTCTCAGGCCTCTGACTGGCCGCTCTGCATGTCCTCCAGATTTGGGCCATGGAGCCTCCTATCTCCTCTGTCATGCATGACATTGCTCTGGTACAAACACCTGCACTACCAAATATGTCATCACAAGCAATGAACCCGTAATCTCTCCTTCAAGAAACTCCATTTGTGTACACTGAAGCTCCTGCTCCTCCTCCTGATGATATCAGGAAATGTGAACCCTAACCCAGGCCCATGCACTACTAGCACTGCATGCCATGTGAAATCTTCAGGGGGCTGTTCATTGCTACCATAAACATCTGCAGCCTGATCCCCAAGCTTGATGCAGTACAATTCTTTGTAAACCAACACAGACCTGACATCCTCACAATTGTTGAAACTTGGCTGACTCCTAAAATTCCAGACTTGGCAATTGAACTACCAGGGTATAATGTAAACAGGCTGGATCATGGGTCCAAAAGAGGAGGGGGTTGTGCAATCTACATCAAAGACTATCTCATGGGGTGCCCCATAACAACCCCTCTCCACTACTCTGCAGCTCAGATTCTACCAATTAAAATACTTCCAGGGGCACACAACAAAGCCCTCACAGTTATCATGGTTTACATCCCACCAAAAGACCAAGGAAAAAGCCTCAAAACTGTCCTGGACTTTATCAAAACCTAACCTAGCGGGGCAGAGACTATCATACTAGGAGACTTCAATACAAACTGGCATGCATCTGATGTTGCTGTCTCTCGGGATGCTATATCATCAGCTAACCTCTGGCAAATGGTTGTCTCCTCCACCAGAAAAAACTACAAAATAGGCAGCAGTACCCTTCTGGACTGGGTTCTCACCAGTCATCCTTCCCATCTCTCCAGCACCGCTGTTCTTCCTGACTCACTAAGTGACCACTCCCCTGTTATCTGTGTGTGGTCCAACAAATTCTGCAAGCCTCCGCCTAAAGTCATCACCAGTAGAGTCCTCCTGCGAGGGCAACTAAATCACCTTAAATCCTGCCTCCACCTGCTGGACTGGTCCTCCATTTACTAATCTACAGATGTTAACGCAGCTCTTAACTACTTTATCTCCTCCTCCTTCAATGCGGCATGTGACTCCTACACCCCGCTCAAAAAATGAAAAGTCAAGGCGCTCTGCAACCCATGGCTAACTGGTGAGCTTCTAGCACAACTAAAATCCAGGGACCACCTCTGTGCTCTAGCTAGGGCCTCTGTTGCCCAGCATGACATACAAAACTACAAACATGCCCTTAACAACTGCAAGTCCATTCGACTACAGAAAAGCACATACTGCAAAGACGAGCTTTCCAGCACCTGGGGTAATGGGTCTGAGTTTTGGAAAAACATCAAAGAAGTCACGGGGAAGCAACCAAAATCCTCCCCAACTATGCTAAAAGTTGACGAGTCCATCACTCTTGATCCCCTGGTCATTGCAAAGACCTTCAATGATGCATTCATAGACGTAAGCAGCGTTCTCCCCCCAGACTTTTTCCTGGATATAACCTCCACTACCCCCTGTGGCCATCCCACCCCTTCCAATCACCCACCCTTCTACTTCAAATCAGTTAAACTGCACGAAGCCAGGAAACACATCAACAAGGCAATCTCTAAGTCAAGAACTAGTGGGGACTCGCTAGACCTCAAACTGCTATCTTTCACCCTTAAAGAGGTTTAGTCTCATTAACTCATATTATCAACCTCTCCCTCAGCCTCAGTCAGTTCCCCGACAAATGGAAAGCTGCTACAGTTACACCAGTCCACAAAAGTGGGGATAAGACAGTCCAAGGGAACTATCAACCAATTTCGATACTAACTCCTCTCTCTAAGGCTGTCGAATGCATAGTAGCTGACCAACTCACTGACTACCTGGAAAAACACAATCTCTTATGTACACAACAGCATGTTTTCAGAAAAGGACACAGTACCTCATCTTCCTTACTGGAATTCACTGGAGCACTACACAGCACCTTGGTTAAGGGTCATCTAGCCGGGGCAGTATTTGTCGATCTGACCAAGGCATTTGACACTGTCCACCATTGTCTGCTGATTAAACAGCTCCAGCTTACAGGGCTCTCCTCCGACGCTGTAGCATGGTTCAATAGCTACCTGCAAAATCGGTCGCAAAGAGTAAAAATTGCAGGTGTCCTCTCAGATTTCAGACCGGTCTGCTCTGGAGTCCCTCAGGGATCCATCCTGGGCCCACTACTCTTCAGCCTTTTCCTTAACACCCACCCAAAATCCTGCCCTGAACAACTTATCCTCTATGCAGATGACTCTGTAATCTTCTCCTCCCACAAGGACCCAGTGATTTTACAATTCAATCTTCAGCAAGGCTTTGCCTCTATGGAGAATTGGTCTAGCAGTCATAAGCTGGTCCTCAACCATAAAAAAGCCAAGACAATGCTCTTTATCAGCCCTCACAACAGGCATAAACTTCACCCACTCACTATTTCAACCTGCCTTGGAAGCGCCCTTGAACAGGTGCAGTCTTTCAAATACCTAGGGATATCTCTGGACACAAATCTTTCCTATGTGGACCACATAGACGGTGTGGCCAAAGCTACAAACATGCGTTTAGGCATGCTATACCGTCACAGACAACACCTCACGGCAGATGCTGTTAAGATCGCTGTCCAGAGCTCAGTGGTCTCTATCATTGACTATGGACTAATCATCTATGGCTCTGCTTCCACCACTGCCCTCAGGTGAATATCGACATCCCTTAACAAGGCTTGTAGGCTCACTGCAGGTGCCCACTGTCTCACACATACATGTGACCTCTAAGCCTAATCTGGATGGCTTCAACTTTCAAACTGCATAAAGTATCTAACCTGCATCATGGCAAAGAAAGTCACCATGGGCCTCGCCCCTCCTGGAATTCAAGCCTTGCTGAGCCAAAGACTGAATCTTTGTACCACCAGGGGCTCTGAATCCTGGCTCCTCCAGGTCCCCCACTGTGGCACCTCCCAGGGCCAAAGATCCTTTGCCCACAGAGTGCCCAACTGGCTAAATGAGTTCAGCCCTGACATCTCCTGCACTACCACTCTTGGCTCATTCAAATCTAAGCTCCACCTCCATCTTACTGACTCTAGCTCCTGTGACTGTTACCTATAGTCACCATAGTCCACTCTCTATTCTCCTCTTCCTGAGCACTTACTATCCCCCCCTCTTTCCCCCTTTCTCCCACTTCCATCTCCTTTCCTGACTCTCTCCCCCCTCCTTCTCTCTCCTTTAGCACTTCACCCTGTTACATTTAGCTATGATACCTCTGCTCTGTGCTGTTGACAAGGCCACCAGCTGTTCTCACCTCCCCTCATGTGACCTTACCCACTTTGTGTTTTCCTTTGTGCCCTCTTCCCTCCTCTCCACCCCATATCAGTTTGTTACACTGTTTCTTCTCCTATGTTACTTCACACTAATATTGTTTATCCTGTCTATTGCATTGTTCCTCCCATGGTTGTTAGTTATGCTACCTTATTGTATTATTCTGTTTTGTACTTACTGTATTGTACTGTTTTGTACTTACTGTATTGAACTGTTTTTATGATGTGGAACCTTTGTAAAAGAGCCTTGGCTCAAAGGTATGTTGTAATCCTAGACTTATATAAATAAATTAAAAAACTAATATTTCAGGCCTTGCTCTAAATTACAGGAAATCAGAAATAATACCCCTTAACGATTACTGTAAAACATTTACGAACAAACCCCTCGGATTTTGTTGGTCACCACAAAGCATCACATATTTAGGAATCAAAATAACCCCAAATCTGGAAAAAAATATGTGATACTAATTTTAACACCTTAATTGATAACATTAAAACTATTCTTGATAGGTGGAAGCTTCTTAATCTCTCTCTCATAGGGAAAATTACCGCCATCACGATGTCCATCTCACCCAAGATGTTCTACCTTTTAGCCAATATTCCCATACTTTTACCATCTTCTTTCCTATCCAAAATTGATAAATTAATTGGTAACTTCCTTTGTGATGGGAAATCATAGAGATTTAACGTAATGAACTTTGGGCAAAAAGAGAAAAAGGAGGCTTTGAACTCCCATGGTTTAAAGGTTATCTATGGGCCTTCTGCACAACTCAAACCATTAAATGGTTTTAGAAACCATTACCTCATTCTCCGTTTTGGGTAGCAATGGAATCTGCACTGTGCCCTAGAGGAGTTCTCACTTCCTTCATCTTTAACCCTCTTCCCTCTAAGCTAAAATCCCACCCAACCATATCATCTTCCGTTCTTTACTGGAAACTAATTCTTAAAATGTTGAAATCTAATCCAACTCCTTAGATAAATGCTCCCCTTTGGGGCAGCCCAATTCTCACCTTAGAAAATCATCCAATTTTCTGCTGTACTTGGAAAAATAAAGGTATTTTTTTCCTAGGAGACATTCTAGAACACACTCACACTCAAAATGTTCTCAGATTTACAGCATGACTGTAAGTCCCTAAACAAGACTTCTGAATGTATTTACAAATTAGGGATGCTTATACCTCTCTTTCCCATTATGTGTATAAACATACTTTACAAGACCAATACATCCTGCACTGGGCTAACTTATCAGCAAAGTGGAACAGCTCCATCCATAGGGACATTGTAGACAACCTACCTGGCTATTCTATCCCAGCCAAAAATAAATGGAGTGCACTACTTAATTGCAATATTAGAGATGTACAATGGCGTAGATGTTGGCTTCTGTCTCATAATATATTCAAGGATGCTCGCAGTTCTCTAATACAAATGAAAATCCTTCACTTATGGTATAGAACCCCCACTGTACTTCACCACATGAGACTTTTGAACAATAACAACTGCTGGTGCTGTAACTTGCCTAATAGGGATTTATTTCACATTCTATGGTCATGTGTTCCCATTAATAAGCTTTGGAGCAAAGTCTATTCATTGGCCACCGGAATTATCAGACAAAGAATTCCCCTAGACCCTATACTCTTTTTACTAGGTATCTTTGTCTCAAATAATCCCCACTGTCTCATGCACATTTCAGATGGTTAAATGTTCTATCTCTCCTCATTAAATGTTTGATCCTCAAGAACTGGAAAACAGTCTCTATCCCAACTATTTCAGATGTTCTTCAAAGTCTCTCCCAGTACGCATCTCTTGATAGATTATCTCATGTCACTCATAACCGACTCACGGTATATGACAGATGCTGGCAGGACTACTTCAAGTATATCAAAATCTCTGGTTCTTTTAGACCATAATACATTGATATTCAAGTTATCTCTGTTACACCAACCTTAGGGTAGGGACATTGTGTTCCCAAACACAGGTATCTTTCTGTTTCTCTTCTTCTTTTCAGCTCTTCGCTCTTATCTCCCTACTGTCTTTTCTCCTCCTTTTCATTTTCTTTCTCTATTTCCCTCTTTTCTTTATTCACTATCCTTCTATTCTCCTCCTCCCATTATTATGCACTATTGTACTGTTATGTACATCGCTTTAGGCAATTTACTTCTAAATTCAATCAAAGCAACTATTATCATTTACTTCATATATGATGGACCCTGTTAGAATCAACAGTTACCATATTTGTTTTCTACCCTGCTATTACATATATACATACCAGTTGTGGTTCTAGATCTAAGGACTATTACAAAATCAGATCTTTTTATTCTTATATTCTATTGTTTTTCATAAATAGAGTGATGTTCTGTCTCGCTCATATGGAAGATATCTTCCAATTGTACTGCACTGTAAGGTACTGATTGCTTGCCTTTTCTTGTATGTATGCAAAAATTCAATACAAAGATAAAGTGAAAAAAAAAATGAATAGAACAAAACAAAATGCAGGAATAAGGGTTTAGACATTTAAAATGACCATAGAAACTTAGACTTTGACAGCAGATCAGGACCACTTGGCCCACCTAGTCTGCACAATTCCCTACCTATTGGATAAGTTGCAGATACTGGTTAACCAACAGCCTACTTCCTCCTACCCCACCACTATAATTGCCTTATGTCTCTCTTATTAACCAAACCATAGTAAATGTATAGCCATAAGAGGACTGAGTTACTAAGGCCCCAACTCTGACAGAGTTAGGTAAGATCCTTCCCTATTTATTTTGCAGAGAGAGTTGAAAGCAAGGCTCTATGGTATCATCTTCTATTCTGCCACTTGTCTGTCTCTTGCCCATCTGATTGTGCAATCAGATTTTTTTGTGGCACCTAGGAATTGGCCACTTCAATGGTCTCATGATTCCCTGTTATCTCTCTCTCTCTTACTTAACTTGTTTCTATTCTTTTATAGTTCAAATCATTGCAAAAAGCTATTAGAGGAGATGTCAGTCTGGGACCCAGAGGGTTAACCTTCAGATATATTATGACTTCCATAAGCTTGTTTACAGACTTGTCAATAGAAGACTAACTCTGATTCAGAGGGCACTATTCACAAACAGGGCTAGAATCAGTGCAAGCTGCAGCAACCAGCAGCTTGCACCATAGTCCAGTGCTCAAGGACCCTGCACAGATTCTGGCACAAGCAGAGTCTTGGCAGCAAAGTCTGGACAAATGCTGCAACCCCTCCCATGCAGCAAACATCTGGTGCATGGGAAGGGTCTTCCCAATGCCTCTTACCCAAATGTAAATGGTCCCTCCATCCCTAATCCACAAGTACAGGAAATAAAACCACTTTGCCTGGTGGTCTAGTGCCCCCCTCCTGGAATTGCAATGCTGCCTATATAATTTATTAAATGAAGTATCACCCTAATGGCAGTATAGTGCCCCCATTGCTGATACCACCAGTTTATGTAATAAATAAAATTCCCCCCCAATACCACTGTTTTATAATATGACATAAGACCCCCTTACTCTGGTGATCGAGTGGCCATCTGCCCCCAACCCAAGCAGGTAGCACCCACCACTCAGCTTCCCCCATCCTGTATTTGAGCTGGCACTGGCTCAGCCTTCCTCTCACAGCTGCAGCCAATACAGTACAGAAGAACTCAATGACTGTTCAGGCAGTGCCAGCCAAGGAGGTGAGAGGAGGGCTGTGCCAGTGCTGGTGCTGTTACAGTAAGGGGGAGCTGGGTGGTGGGCACTATCAGCTTGGGTAGGAGGGATGGAGAGTCACTAGATCACCAGTGCAAGGGGATCTTATATCATATGATGACAACAGCGGCATCAGGAATTGGGGAAGGGGCATTTTAAATATTACATAAAATGTCAGTATCTGGGATCAGGAAGGTGGGGGCATTTTATTAAATATATAGTACAGCATCTTTCAGGATGGGGGGCACTACGCCACCACAAGGGAGACAAGACATTTAATAAATAATACGGGCAGAATCAGGGTTCAGGAAGGGGGATACAATAGCACCACAAGGAGGACAGGATATATAATAAATAATATAGACAGAATCAGGGTTCTGGGAGGGGGCACTATACTGCCAGGTGTTGCAACTGGGTTGAGCCCCCTATCATCCCACAAACACCGTACTGTATTCCTAGTCTATTATACTGTGATACTGCTATTTTGAACTAATATGTAGATTTAGGCACCCATCACATTAGCATGAGTGCCAGGAATGTGCTTTGCTGCTGATATATGTTAATGTTTTCATCCTTTATAGGATTATATCATGCATGCTTATTATGCCACACTATAATGCATTATGTTTGTCTTCTACATATATTCCATATATAATCTACCTGATTATTGATATACTGACTCTTAGGGATCATCAGTGATTACGCTGAATATTACATATATTCTCATATAATCATATGTAGTAGTGGCCTGTCAACACTTCTCTTTGTCTAAGCTGACAGATAGAAATAATTTGTTTTGTCTTACATGTAGGCAAGTAATGCCACACGTAGTCTGGGCCTGTTAGCATTTTTTTTGTCCAAGTTTCATGCTGACAGGAGCATGTACTTTGTCTCACATGATACTTATTAGTAATTCTGTCTCCTAAGTCATTATCCAATAGAGAATGTCTTGTACCGCATTGTTTACAGTATAGAAACAATATAGCATATTCTTTATATCTAGTGTCTGATGTTATCTGTAGTATTTAACCTTGTGTAACCCAGCTCTACATGGAGATCTTGGAAATTCTGCAGATTATGAACATTCTTCAGGAGACTAGTGAGAAACCCATTCTCCCTTGTGATTTTCTGTGTCACTTGCTTGGCGTAAGTACTGCAATAAATTATCATTAGTACTCCTGCTTCTGTACAAGTGTTTCTTTGGCCGACACTGTAGACATACAAAAATCTGCATTATTATTTACTCAAGAGCTGGTATCTAGACAGCACATGGAGAATGGCTGTAGAAACATAGAAACATAGAAGTTGATGGCAGATAAGGATCTCAAGGCCCATCCAGTCTGCCCATTTTTTCTACCTTATGAATGTGCCATAGACCTGTACTCTGTTAATGGCCTATTTATTCATACTCATTTGTATTGCTCCCTTATGCCTATCTCATGCCTGTTGTAAGCCCTGCACCATATTCAATAAGTATACTATGGGCCACTTTGGCGATCAAGGAGGGGGCACTATACCACCAGGGAAGGGAATTCAATTCTCCGGGATTGGAGAGGGAAGACCAAAGCCACATTGTGACATAAAAACATAGAAACATAGAATCTGATGGCAGATAAGGACTGCTTGGCCCACCTAGTTTGCCCATTTCCCTACCTAATGGATAAGCTGCAGATCCTAGTTAACCAACAGTCTACTTCCTCTTCCCCCCACTAGAATTGCCTTATGTCTGTTCCATGAGTTCTTGAATTCCCCCACTGTTTTTGACTCTATGACCTCCTCTGGAAGGCTGTTCCATACATCTACAACCCTCTCTGTGAAGAAATACTTCCTCACATTACCTCTGAGCTGTCCTCCCTCTATCTTCAAATTGTGCCCCCTTGTTCTTGCACATCTCTTCTTCTGAAAGATGCTATACCCTCTTGGACTTTGTTGATTCCCTTGACGAATTTGAAAGTTTCTATCATGCCCCCACTCCCTCCTTTCCTCGAGGCTATACATCTTAAGATCCTTTAATCTTACTTCATATGTCTTCTGGTGCAGACCCTGCACCATTTTGGTTGCCCTCCTCTGGACAGCCTCCACCCTGCCTATGTCTTTGTGGAGATGGGGTCTCCAGAACTGTACATAGTACTTCAGATGTTGTCTTACCAACTGTCTGTACAGAGGAACAACAACTTCTATTTTACTGGTGATGCCTCTCCCTATGCATCCCAGTATCCCTCAACCCTCCTTACTGCCTTTTCACATTGCTTGCCCACCTTTAGGTCTTCCAATATGACTACTCCCAGGTCCCTTTCCATTTTTGTTGTTGTCAGTATCTCACCCCCCATTGTGTTCTCTTTCCCTAGGTTTTTGTTTCCCAGGTGCATTACTTTGTACTTCTTTGCATTGAATCTAAGCTGCCATACATTTGACCATTCCTACAACCTTGCCAAATCCCTCTTCATCCTTTACACCCCACCTTGCATATCAACCCTGTTGCAGATCTTTGTGTCATCTGCAAAGAGACATACTTTTCCTTCCAGTCCTTCTGCAATGTCACTTATAAAGACATCAAAAAGGACCATCCCCAGTACTGAACCCTGTGGTACCCCACTAGTACCCCCCTTTCTTCACTGTGGGCTCCATTTACTATTACCCTCTGTGTCCTGTTGTCCAGCCTGTGTTTTACCCAGGCTACCACCCTGGGATCCACTCCCAGGCTGGTTAATTTGTTTATTAATATTTTGTGCAGGACTGTGTCAAATGCCTTGCTAAAGTCTAGGTAGGCCATGCCCACAGCCCCTCTCTGGTCTACTACTTTGATCACCCAGTCAAAGAAATCAGAGTTTTCTGACATGACCTTTCTGCTATGAATCTATACTGTCTTTGGTCCCCACTGGCTTCTAGGTACTCAACAATTCTTTTCTTCAAAAGTGATTCCATCATTTTCCCTACCACTGAGGTCAAACTGACAGGTCTGTAGTTTTCTGCCTTTACCTTGCTCCCACTTTTTTGAAGGGGAGTCACCTCTGCCCTCCTCCAGTCCTCAGGTACCACTCCATCCTCCCATGATTTATTAAAAAGGGTAGTCAGTGGTGTTACTAGTTCTTCCCTTAGTTCTTTTAGAATTCTGGGGTGAATCTCATCAGGCCTCGTTGCTTCATCCATCTTCAGTTTTCAGAGTTCTTTCAGAACCCTTTCTTCTGTAAAAGAACTAATATCAACCCTCTATCCAGAGTGCTTCTGTTGACTGGATTAGGCATCTTCCCCTGCTCTACCACTGTGAACACTGAGCAGAAGTATTCGTTCAGTATCCCTGATTTTTCATTGTCACTCTCTGCCCAATCACTTTCCCTTTTATTAAGCCTAAGTATCCCTGCCTTAGCTTTTCTTTGCTTCCTAATGTACCTATAAAAGGTTTTATCCCCCTTCTTAACTGAGTTGACTGTCTTTTCCTCAGTTTTGGCCTTTGTTATTCTGACGCCTTCCCCGCTTCCTTCTGCTTTAACTAGTGCAGTTCTCTCTCTGGCTGCATCTGTGATCAGTCCTCCTGATGACCAATACCTTCACATGTGTATGACTTAACTCTACAGCTAAGTTTATCGTGGACCACACTGTTTGGTGGTCACTTGTTCCCAGATGGCTACCCACTTCTAGATCTGAGATCCTCTCTCTGTCCCCATTTGAGAGTACCAGGTCTAAGATTGCTCCTTCCCAAGTGGGTTCCAAAACTAGCTGTCTGAGGCATGCCCCCTGTAGGGCATCAAGAATGGCCCTGCTCTTGGATGTGGCTGCAGCAAAGGTGCTCCAGTTAACATCTGGCCTATTCAGGTCCCCCATCAGCAATATCTCACCTTTCTCTGCCATCCTAAGGATTCCTTCTATCATTTCTATGTCCATTTCTTCCCCCTGAGATGGGGGTTTGTATACAACCCCTGTGCAAATTTTGGTGCCATTTTCAGTCTCCAGGGTGACCCACAGTGCCTCGTCTCCTCCCTGTTTACCCTTTAGCTCTGTTGCTTTGATCCTTTCCCTTACATAAAGAGCTACTCCTACTCCTCTTCTACACTCACTGTCTGTCCTGTAGATTGTGTACCCTGGTATGTTGACATCACAGTCATGGTTCTGAGTGTACCATGTTTCTGTGACTGCCACAATATCCAGGCATCCCTCTTCCATCAAGGCCACCATTTCAGGGAGCTTTTTACCTAGACTATGGGGATTGGTACTTATTACCCTCCATTTTTGTGGCTTTATTTCTTTTTGCCCCATTCCTGTCATTACTGCCTTTGTCTTTTTTCTCCATTTACCCCTGCCCTTCTCCCTATAGGCTGCTCTATCTTGGTGTTTACCTAACTAACTACCCTGATTTTTTTGGGGGGGCTAGGATTTCCCTTCTCCTTTTCAGTGCCTCCCCCCCTTGGTTAGTTTAAATGCTTGCCAATTAAGCATTTAAACCTATCACCTAGGATTCTGTTTCCCCTCTGGGAAATATGCAGACCATCGCACCAGTATAGGACTGCATCCCTCCAGGTGGAGCCCCAATCCCCAATGAAGTCAAATCCCTGAGCTCTGCACCGATTTCTCAACCAGTAATTGAATCCCATGGTGTGGAGTACCCTAGCCTCATCCATTCCATAGACAGGTAGCACTTCTGAGAAAGTTACCATGTGCTCTACTTGTCTAAGGCCCATCTCCAACTCCACAAACTCCTGTTGCACTGCTCTGATCCCATTCTCAGCCAGGTCATTTGTTCCTAGGTGGATAATGACATCCAGCTCACTCCCCCTTGAAGCTGCTCCCACAATCCTAAGGATTAATTTCCTGTCCCTCCAAGCAATGACACCAGGCAGACACCTCCCTTCCCCAGTTTTACCCCCCTAACAATTGAGTCCCCCACCAGGAGTTGTTTCCTTCCCCTGTGGGGTCCTGTGCCACTCTCCTGTGGGTCTCCATTGTGGAGGTTCCCAACATCCTCCTTGGTCTCCACTGTAGGTGCCTCCATAGAGGAACAATACTCTGCCAGAGTGGTGAATGAATTGTAGATAGGCACTACTGGAGGGATGTGCCTCTGTTGCACCACCCTCACCCTCCCTGAGCCCACTGTGGTCCAACCCGTCCTCTTTCTTGGCAACCTCTGAGGTAGTGGCAGTGGCCTAGGTGGTCCCTGGGTGGGGGAGCAGGTTTCCCTAATCCCTGCCAGGTCAGCATGGAGATAAGAAACCTTCTCCCTCAGACCAGACAGGTGCCTGCAAATAGGGCAGCAGCGCAATCTCCAGAATGTCTGCTGGAAGACTGCTGCTCCACAGCCAGTGCATTGCACCACTTCCCACATGTCTGTCTTCCTTCCTGTTTCAGATGTGTTTTTTGTTCTTGTTTTAGTGTGTGCAAGCTTGTGAGTTTCTCTTCCCCCTTATTCAGTGTGCTGTGCCTTTAAGGATATGAACAGGAAGGAAGTGATGTCAGAACCCCTGATATAAAGGAATTTATGTGCTTGGGGCTGGTGGCTTGAGGGGCAGGGTGGGTTGGAATAAACCTGTGCCCCCGAGAAACAATCAACTACATCTCTGACCCTCCACCCCGGGGAGTGCCTTCCTTCCTTTCAGACACCTATTTCGCAGAGGTTAAGTAACAGGTCTAGTCACAAGTGACTGCAAATATCTCCCAACTAGAGTTTCTCCCTGGCAAATAAAAGTTAAACTAAGAAAAGTCAAGCCCCAAAACAGAGAAACAAAACTATTTACTTACACAGACCCACAAATTAATAATTCTATTCAGTGTAGTCTATTAAATTACCTCCTTGATTTAAGGAAGCTTTTGGCTGCTTTCTCTCTCTCTCTCTCTCTCTCTCTCTCTCTCTCTCTCTGTCTTAGCAGACAGAGTCCACAAACAACTCCTGTTTTAAATCCACAGTTCCCCAGGCTCCTTTCGGCTCCTCCCCGTAACAGACACCTATTTCACAGAGGTTAAGTAACAGGTCTAATCACAAATGACTGAAAATATCTCCCAGCTAGAGTTCCTTCCTGGCAAATAAAAGTTAAACTAAGAAAAGTCAACCCCCAAAAGAGAGACTCAAAACTATTTAATTACACAGGCCCAAAAATTAATAATTCAATTCAGTGTAGTCTACAACTGTCCCAAAGTGACATATTCTAAGTATCCTTATTCTAAGTAATGCATATTCTTAGTGTCCTTATTAGAAATACTCCCTCTGGGTGAGTTTTGTGAATTCCACTTTCAGGGATATTGCAGCCGGTGGCTGCCACATGCCCCCATAGCTCCATGCCTAAGGAAATAGGGAAAATAATGGAGACTCTACTTAAACAGAGGATCATAACACTCCTCAAAACTAGTGGCCAACAAGACCCTAAACAGCATGGCTTCACAGAAGGTAGGTCATGCTAGACAAATCTGCTTGAGTTTTTTTGACTACACTATAAAATAGTGGACAATGGTGGGGCAGTAGATGTGGTCTTTCTAGACTTTAGTATGGCTTTTGACTCAGTTCCACACAGAAGGCTGGTAAAGAAGTTTTACCACACAGGGGTTGATCCAGAAGTAGTCAGATGGGTACAAAACTGGTTACAAGGCAGAACCCAGAGGGTACAGGTTAATGGAACACAATCGATGGAGGCCAGGTGACCAGAGGGGTGCCCCAGGGATCAGTGCTGGGGCATCTGCTCTTCAATGTTTTTATAGCAGACATCACTGATGGACTGGAAGGGATGGTGTGTCTGTTCACAGATGACACCAAGCTATGTAACAGGGTGGACACCTCAGAAGGAGTAAGCAAGATGGAAGGTGACCTCAAGAAACTAGAAGAATGGTCTGGAGTGTGGCAGCTGAGATTTAATGCCAAAAAGTGCAAGGTCATGCATATAAGACAGAAAAATCCAAGAAAGGAGTATTACCTAGGAGTCGAAAGACTGGTGGCCTTAAACCAGGAATACGACCTGAGAATCATAATCTCTGATGACTTGAAGGTTAGTAAGCAGTGTGAGAAGGCAACATTAAAGCCAACAAAATGTTGGGCTGCAGTGGGAGGGAAATCATGAGCAGGAGAGAGATCACTGGTCAGGCCTCACCTGGAATACTGAGTCCAGTTCTGGAGGCCTCATCTGAAAAAGGACATTGACCAGGTGGAAACACCTACTGGGTCATAATGTTGCATGCTTAATAGTGTACAACATTATGGCTAACCCAGTACAACGCAGTATGCAACCGATACTGGTGCAATACCACATCTACTGCTGTATGCAGTATTGCACCAGTTGCACTTTCCCAGACAGAGGAGAAGACCTCTGCTGGGAGCAGGTTCCGATGAGCGGCAGCCATGGCTCACAGGACTGAGCCACAGCAGTTGAAACCCAGGTGCTGAATCTGGGACCGGATTTGATTCCCTGTCCCCGAAACATTTAATTTTTTTTTTTTATGACTTGTGCGCTCCCCGAATTGAACCCTCCGAGCTGATAATCTTTAGGGGGGGGTCTGGGGGCACAGCACCCCATAACGGGAGGTGTGGGGGGCAGAGCCCTCCACAGAAAAAAGACTTATGCCTCATGGCATAAATTATGCTGTATTGGCAGAGAGATTTTGCCATGTGGCATAATGTCTTGTGACATTATGACCCTGTGCAGTGGAAACAGTACAGAGAAAGGCATCCAAAATGATTCAGGGTTTGCAGTTCATGTCCTATGAGGAAAGACTTAGGGAACTGAACATGTACTCCCAGAAGCAGAGAAGAGAGCAAGGGGACATGATTGAAACTTTCAAGTACATAAAAGGCATTAACAAGGTACAGGCACAGGAACTTTTTCACTTCAAGAAGGGCTCCAGGACCAGGGACATGACCTCAGGCTGCAAGGAGAGAGGTTTTTTACCAACACCAGGAAGTTTTTCTTCAGAGAAAGAGTGATGGATGCCTGCAGCAGCCTGTACCAAGAGGTTGTGGGGATCAGCAGTGTGGGGGGAATTCAAGATTGCATGGGATAGACACAAGGGAGCCCTGACTACAAAGGGCAACCACAGTGTCAAAATCGGTCTAAAACAAATGGGCAGACTAGATGGACCTAATGGTCTCCTTCTGCCATCAACTTCTATGTTTCTATGTCAAAGTTAATTTTATGGGACACAGCTGGTGTAAGTCCCCTTTAACGCATGCAGCCTGCTTTTATCACAGGCTATATTTGGGAATAGCTCAAAGGGCATTGCTTGATACAAGGTGCCACTTGTGCCATTTATGTTTGGTGCAGGCACCTTGCGTCATTTTTAGACCTTTGTGAGTTGGGCCCAGAATGTTCTGTTTTGTTGCACCTGTTAAGAATGCATGCACTCTTCATGCTGGTCACAGAAAAGAAACTGTCAAAGCCGTAATACAGTTTATGAAAGGCTGGAGATGTAACAGAAGAACAGGATGCAGGTAAATGCCAGGGAAAGACATTGTACTGTATATAAAGAGACCAATGTTTTGTTTAGAGAGATTGAGATTTTAAAATGAGTCCCAGATGTAGGACTTTCTTTGTTTGTGCTGCCTGTATGAAGAACTATCCTGTATAGTTAATTATTTTAATGTTATTGTTAATGACAAGAATAAGATGCTACTTGAGAATTTTATAATTTCACCTGGTCTGCATATTCCTCCTGACCTACAGTATTTGTCAATGACTGTTGGTGTCAGACAAAATGGGACTAATGCCATGCATACTCTGAGGCAGTAGTTTTGTACATAGGCACTAGACCTGGCACCATGGAAGCATATAAAAAATATATAGAGCCACACCAGCAAGCCCAGGAGTGATTAGTAGAAGAATGGCAGCCAAACTAGAAGCAGAAACAAAAGTTCAAACTAAGACTGTATATCTGACATCAGTGATGAAAATAGAAGAACTGACTAGGACAGAACCTGAAAGCAAATTTGGCTTCCTTAAATGATGGGCTATATGACAGAGACAGAGAAATGATGGCTTGATGCCTTTCAATCTATCAAAGTTCAATGATCTGGTACAGATCAAAACAGAGCAACACAACACAAAAAACTTAAAAGACATTAAACTGGCCATGCCTTTTAGATGATATTGGACCATACGCTTACATTTTACTTGGAATTTAAGAAAAGCCGAAGACACGATTGTCCATTATTGTTGCCCTTCCACACGGTGTCAGAGTGGCTCAGTTGGTAGCACATCCTCCTCTGGAATAGAAGGTCGTGGGTTCTCGTCCCACACTGGGATTGAACTTGCACCTAAAAATGCTGACATCTGAGTGCAGTATTCAGGGGGTGCTGTAATGCTGGGGTGTGCCATCCTTTGGATGAGACGTTAAATGGAGGTCCTTTCTATCCATCCTGGTGTTGTCCAGTTGGAAGTAAAAAAAAACCAGGGCACTCTTCGCAAAGAGTAGGGGACATTCCTGGTGTCCTGGCCAACATTCCCCTTCCCATAAACTGGTTCATGCAATTATCCAGGCTGTGTGTGAGTGCTGATGTGTGATATGGCCGCCACTACACATTCAGTCACTTCACTACCAGTCTAGAATTGCTTGTAAAGCACTTTGGGATACACTGTGTATGAAACGTGCTATATAAATGCTTCTTCTTCATTAATGATATTAATTCTTACTTGCAACTTTTGCCATGTAACTATCCAGTCTATTTGTGAATGTATTGAAATGATCATTCTGTACTACATCTGCAGGCAAGCCATTCCAAAGTCTGATAATCCTCTAGGTATAATAATCTATCTTTTGGATGAGACATTAAACCAAGGTCCCATCTGCTTGTTTTGGTGGTTGTTCAGGTGGACATTAAAGATCCCATGGCACTTTTTAGAAAAAGTAGGGGAATTTCTTTATTAAGAATTCAAAAACAAATCTAATACAAAATGCCATAGTCACATTAAATAATATACAAATCATAATATATATCCAATAAGTATTAATGCCTATAGCCCTACCACCCACCTACTACTTAAGAGTGGAGGAATTGTTCATTAAAAATCCTAACCAAAATCATATACATCTCTTTATTGCCAAATACCAAAAAAATATTGTACACAGCAATTTATGAAAAAAAGGGTATTAATGCATACAATCCTGCGAAAGAGTAGGCTAATTTTTTTGTTGAATCAGAAACGACAACAGCAACTAAATCCAAAAAACTACAAGCAAAACAGTTTCATAAAGGGGACAAAGTAATTATAGGAAATAATGGGTATACACACCCGATGTTAAAACTTCGACATCGACCGACACTACAGCGACTACAGCACCAGGTCATTGTAGTGTCAGCACTGGATCCCAGCACTGTATTAGTGGGGTCTTGCATCCCATCCCCTAATCTTCTCTGACTTGGAGTTGATTCTATTTGGTGGGGGGGTTCAGGGGGCAAAGCCAATGTAAGAAAACATGTTAGTCTGTTAGAAACTGTATGCTGACTGCAAAAGTGACCAACATGATGGTTTCATTGTCTGGTCTTTTGACAAAATGTTTGTTGACGACCTGTCATAGATCTTTAATAATGAAAGATTTTCATGACAAAATATGAAACATAAGTACTATCTAATAATCTGTGAGGCTCTTTTCCTAATCCTAGAGCACTGTAAATTAATTCATTTTATAGTGTAATCTCAGAAAACATATATACATGGGCAGACTCGATGGACCTGGTAGTCCTTATCTGCTGACATTTTTCTATGTTTCTAACAGTAATAGAGTGTAAATGACAGAATACATTCCTAGAGTAACCAATATAGATTCCCCCACCATTCATTAAAACGTTTTGAGGAAACTATTTGTTTCTCCCTATGTCAAATTTCTAGGATAGAGTTCCTTGTGAGATTAAAGAGCTGGTCTTGTGAAAGCTATATTCATTGTAATGTTAGTCGACATCTTGTGGTCCATAAGCCATATTTAAGACATACTAGAATAACCTGCATCATATTGTAATTATATTTCTGCCACTGAATGGGAATAAACCTCAAAATAAAATGTTATGAGCAAATGATGTAAATAAGTAACCTCTCCAGCCATACTGTACTAATTTCCAAAAATGAGTAATGTATTGGCAAGTGAAATATAGATGTTCCATTGTTTCTATGACCTCTGCACATGGCTCTCTGGGACATCTTTCTTCAATGCCAGTGGTGCTTAATCATAGAACATCCCACATATGTTCCGGTGTCTGTGTATTAGTCAACATTCTTCCAATTGATTATTGATCATTTGACAGTCTGTTTCCAAAATGTGGTGTATCTAGAAAAAAGTCAGACATTCATTTTTTGTAAAAAGCTTTTCTAGAAAGAGCAAAAAACAATCTGTTTGGACACCAACCAAAGTTTCAATTTTCCAAAACAGGATTGTAAATAAGATGGCATCCCTAAAAGTGATTTTTATTGGGGATTGACAAATCTTCCAGCCATGATGTACTCCACAGCTCAACATGGTCTAAGACCCATGGGATCCAAGGAGTATTTGAAAGTGTTTTTTTATTTGAATATATAAAAATACAAGAAAAGAAAGCTACAGGATTGATCATATCTAGTCCTCCCTTTGTCGTTTTTAAGTATTAATACCTATTTTAACAGGATTTAGATGACTACCCTCAAATACTTCTAAAGAAACTACTGTATAATGTTGTCTCAAGGTGTTTCGGGGGAGGACAGATGGCACGTAAGTGTAACAACAATGTTAATAAATATGTTTTTACCAAATAGATTTCTTTCAACTTAGACATATGCCACCGGTTCCACTGTTTTACTATGCTTATTGTTAAATGGCAATTATTGCCCAATATCTCTTCTCTCCTCACTAGCCAAGATCCAACAATCTTTCTAGCCAGCCCAGTAGTGCTGATGGTTGAGGTGCTGGATGCCACACCTCCTGCCACGCTGACGACCTGGATTTGGGAGCGAGCAAGGGTCGTTGGGGGTTGGCAGAGATGGGGCAGGATAGAGCATCTCCAAGACTGCTCTCCTTCCCCAGGGAAGGGGGTTAGCACTAGCCGATGTACTAGCAGCCCCTGGTAGAGGCTGGGGTTCTTACAATGCTCAGCAGCAGAATGCAGGGGTTTGGAGCTGCGGAGGACATCCTTCAGGTGTGTGCAGGAGCATGCACATGCTGAGCTGGATGTCATTCCATGTCAGAGCTCCAGGGGTGAAAACCAAGGAAGAAACCTAGATATGAAAAAATCCCCCTATCATTGGGTGAGACGATGGGGATCATCAATAGCCCTGGACACATGTCCAAAGTCGGACATTCTCTGATTCTCCCCTGGGACTCTGGGGCCTCTCCATTGGGCAGGGAGAGCCTGGAGCCCCCCATAACTGATGTAGTAATACGGAGAGTGGTTCAGGTGGGTGGTTGGGTCAAGGAGCTGTGTATGGGAACCCAAGAGATGTCCCAAAAGTGGGGTGCAAAAAATAGAATATACAAAAAACAAACAAACAAAAAAAAAAGATCCAACAATATGTTGCCCTAGCAAGGCTAAATGATTTCCTCCTAGCTTCCAACACTCTCTCCCCCTTTCAATCAGGATTTAGAAGACTTCACTTTACCATGTCCTTCCTTCTTTGATTCACAGATGCTATTTATTCAGCTATGGATCACGGGCAGATCACCTCTGCCTTATTCATTGACCTTGCAATGGCTTTTGAGTCCATCTTCCATCCTCTCCTACTTAATGAACTCAGTGCCTCCGGCCCCTCCCCACCCGCTGTTTCTTGGTTCAGGTGTATGGCTTAGGCATTGGGTAGCCAATCAATCTTCAGAGACCAGGCTGTTTAATTTACCCTTTGAGAGACGTGTGTTGTCCAGTTCTGGCCTGGATGATATTTTGATATTTTGAAGGACATCCAGAATAAATAGAGCCACCTTACAGTGTCAAAACAACAGAATAAGGCTGCATCAACCTCAAAAGAACAATTCTGAGGGGGGTTTCATGCCTTTCAATTTATACACAAGATGGATCAGGATAATATCAGATGCTTGGGCATTGGAAATTCTGGCTTTAGTTTATGCAATAAAATTTTCAAGAATCCCCTCAAAAGTCTGATTTTTTGCCATCACCAGTTCCAACGGACCCCATGAAGAGGCATGCAGTGCCAGAGACCCTAGATCACTTCAGTCAAATAGGAATGAATAGGAATGAATGAACCAGTGCTTCCTAATGAGTGAGGGCAGGGATACTACTCAATGCATTTAATATGCCCCAAGACGTGAGGATGCTTCAGGCCCATTTTAGATCTGAAACACCTGAGTAAGTTTGTGTCACACAACCTTCAAGATGGAATCTCTGTGCTTGATAACCCAAACTATCCAGTGGGTGAATTTCCAGGCTCACATAGATCTGAGGGATTCATATTTTCACATCTTCATCCAACAGTCTCATCAGAGGGTTTTCAGGTTCCTGTTCCTGTTCCTGGGTGAACACTCCCAGTACAGAGCATTCTTCATTGAGTTGGCAACAGCCCCCAGGGTTTCATCAAAGGTGCTCATATTCCTGGTGGCTCAACTTTGACAGAAGGGACATCATGTCTGCCCCACCTGAATGATTTGCTCATGTGAGCACCAACTGCAATGTTAGCAAGGAAGTCAGTTTCCAGGACTCTGGATGTGTTGGAGTCTCATGGCTGGGTTGTGAATCAGGAGAAAATCTCTCTCAAGCCATCACAGACACTGGAACACCTAGGATCATTGTTCAGAATGGACTTGGGGAAAGCTTTTCTCTCATCAGCCAGGAAGGAGACCTTATTTAGAGAGGTTCAGTGGCAGACAGCCCAATCTTCAACTTCATCTGTCTGCCCTCTTCAGAGTCTGGGTCCCATGGCAGTGGTGATAGAACTAGTCCAATGGGCTCACCATCACATGCAGGCCATACAGATGAAGTTAATGTCTGCCTGGCATCTGACCTCAGTAGATTATCAGGCAAGGATCTCCTTCTGTCCAATACTGGGAAAGTCGCTGAATTGGTGGATGAATGTGCAGAATCTCTGCAAAGGGTTCCCCATGGAAGTTCTTTCAGAGTTGATTCTGACATTTGATGCCAGCCTGTTAGGTTGGGGCATCCTGGACCACATTCCCATTCAGGGGATTTGGTCAGCACAGGAGCAGCACCTACACAGAAATGTGCTGGAGATGAGGGTGGTGCTCCTCGCTCTTCTTCACTTTCAATGTCGGGTGCAGTCAAAAGCCATAAATGTAAGGTGGGACAATAATGTCATGGTGGCATACAGAAACAATCAAGGAGGCACAAAGAGCAGGGAAATGGTAAAGGAAGCCACCGATCTTCTACTGCGGGCAGAGGAGAATCTTCTTTCATTGTCAGCAATCCACTGAGTGAGTGAGTTGAACATTCAAGCTGACTGGCTAAGCTGCAAAAGTGTTCATCCAGGAGAGTGGATGTTTATTTATTTATTTGATTTTTGGAAATACCTTTGAGCAAAGCTCTTTACATAGGTTCTACATCATATTGAGTTACAGAAGAGGTGAGGGTATGTAGCCAGTGGCAGCTGACAACATCTACAACATTTAAGGTAAAATAGCAGTTACAAGTAGTGAGAAGAGCAGCAACACTACAGAGTCAGTGGGCAAAACAATACATTATTGATATAGTCTAAACAACAGAGGGGATCAGTCCATAAGGCCTAGTCTGACACATAGTGAGAAGGAATAAGTAACAAATTAAGAAGGGCAGGATGGGAGGAAGGACTACTGTGAAGGAAAGAGAGGAATGGGCAAGAGCCATGTATCAGGGTGTATAGTGGAGGTGGGGTGGGTAGGTAGGTAGAGTGGGTTGTAGGAGGGGGAAGGAGAGAAGGGGAAGGAGGAGCAAAAAAGTAATGGTATAGACTGGAGTGAGGACAAATAAGTTGAGAACAAGGAGGGAGGTTGATGGAGAGTGAGGGAAAAGGTGAGGGGGTGTAGAGGCAGATGAGGGGGAATGAGAAGAATGGTCATGTTGAAGTGCTTACAAGTCAGTAAGGACAAGAGGGTGGAAGAGGTAGAATAAGTGCTGGGGCTAGGAGTAGTCCTGATTAATAGAAGCAGTTGCAGGTGGTGATGGTAATGAGTTGGTGCCTCAGTTTCATCTTAAATAAGCCCAGGGTGTTAGCTGAAAATATGTCACTACTAAGGGAGTTAAACCGAAGAGGGGTTTGATAAATAAATGACCTTTGACATTGGAAGGTACTGCAGTGAGGGATTTTAAAGGTCTGGCTGTCGGAACTTCTCATACACTGCAGGTTGTCAGAGGTAGTAAGGAGCTTCTGTATCCCTGGCAGAATAAAACCTAAGTTGACGTTTTTTGCTAATAGACAGGTTTGGTATGCGAGTATTCCCATAAGTGAGAGCCAAGTAGCCTGAGTGTACAGGTTGCAAGTGTGGGTCAGTCTCACAGATCCTGTTAGGATGGGGCAGGCTTTGTTGAGAGCTACTTTTATGAGGTGGAGGGCAGTGTCTGTGGCTGCCCCACATATGACCAGAATATAATCAATGAGTGAGACAACCGAGCTATGGATAGCAAGGTTGAGAGCCTCAGGGGATAGACAATAAATGCCTTTAGAGTAGCCCAGTTCGCATGCTGACTGCCTTGGCGATATTGTCGAAATGGAGAACATATGATAGGGTGCTGTCAATAATGACACCTAGACATTTAAAGTGTGGAACTCCAAATAGGTTCTCTTATTTACTGAAACTGTACCACCATGTGTCTTACTTTGCTTTGTTATTTGTTGTCCCTCAACTACTGCCACCATGTATTACCAAATGTAACAACTGTACCCTTTCACTATGTATTACCTGCTCTTGTTATGTTCTGTTATGTTCTTGTTATTTTGATGTTTCTACTCTGTGCTGCCTTACATGGCCTGGGTCATGCCCAAAAATGGTCCCTGGGATCAGTGCACCCACCCAGTTAACAAAGTCATAAATAATACAAAAAAAATAAATAAAAGTTCCAGCGGGGAGCCCACTACATTATGAATAGAGAGTGGGTAGGTTCTGTGCCTATTTTGGGGGTTGGTGAATAACATCATTTTTGTTTTCTTATAGTTCATAATGAGTGTCTGTTTGCTAAACCATTTTTCAACTTCAGCAAAGTAGCATTGAAGTTTGGTCTCTAAGGCCTTGGGGTCCACATCACTGGCAAAGATGACCGCATCATCTGCGTATAGCAGGAAGTGACCCTGACAGGTGGATGGGAGTGAGTTGAGGAAGATAGTAAACAGGAGCAGTCCCATGATGGACCCTTGTGGTATTCCTGAATGGATGGGTCTACTGTCAGATAGGACTGACCCGATCTTTACCTGTTGTGTGCGATTAAGAAGATAGCATATAGCTATGGTATCTTTGGAGAGACCAGCAGCTGTGAGCTAGTCAACCAAAAGGGCATGGTGCACGATATCAAAGGCTTTGGTTAAATCAATAAAAGCCACACCAATGAGGTGACTATGTTCAAAGGAGTTATGAATGAAACATGTGAACTCAAGTAATGCTGTTAAGATTCTGTATCCATGCCTAAACCAGTGTCGCTGTTAGCATTGGAGCTGATATTTTTCCAGGTAGTCGACCATCTGGTCAGCCACTAACTGTTCAAGAGCTTTGGATAGAAGGGGGAGAATCCAAATATGTCTGTAGTTACTGTGAAGGGCGCGGTCCCCACTCTTATGCACTGGTGTTACCACTGCAGACTTCCATTTTTGTGGAAATTGTGAGTTCCTAAGACATAGGTTAACTATGTGGGTAAGTGGGGCCAGGATTTCATCAAGAGTAAGGGCAATAAATTTGAGATCTAGGTCATCCCCACTGTATCTGGCTTTCCCAACATCCTTAAGGAAATATTTTTTGGCTACATTTTGTGAGGTGACTTTGAAGCAGAATGGAGGGTGCACACTGGTTAGATCCACAGGAAAACATCTCAACTAGCCCAGCTTGGCTTAAGATAGAAAGATAGATGACCTCCTTTCATAATATATACTTAGCCTCTTTATTATTTACACATTGTAGGAAGATACCTCAGATCTGGCAGCACACCCCTCTGGCATGGTCGATGAATGCTCATGCCCAGTTATGTAATTTTTATAAATTAGACCATACCCATGACCTAGGGCAACCCTTATTCAACAACCTAAATCTATTATTAGGAAGTAAGGTCATTACTCAGGCATTCTGGAAAGATTGCCATGTGGCGAATTTATGGGAATTAGTTATAGACAATAAATTTCTCTCTCCCTCTGATTTCAGGCAAACTTTCCATCTCCCGGTTCTATCCATATTTAAATACCTCCAGATTAAACAATGTGTCTGCAATGTCTTAAATAAGGCCCCATGGTCTTCGAAGGCAGCTCTGTTCTTTACAGATCTGTCAAAGCACGCTATTCGACCCTGACCAATATCCCATTTATATAAGCAGTTAGTTGCCAAGGTTGAAACAGAGCTCTTGCCACATGCCACTTATTAGCAACTGGCTGCCAGACTTTCTTATGATTCGACTAGGTGGGAGTCAATCTGGACTAACAATTAGGAATTCCTCAAACAAGATAGGCTACATCTAGTTCGATTTAATCTCCTCCACAATTTATACCTCACCCCAGTAAAACTGAAACTAATGGGCAAACAGCAGTCATCAACATGCCAGAGATGCCACCAGGATTTGGGCTCCCTCATTCATATAATCTGGGCCTGCCCCAAAATTCAAAGTTTTTGGCATTAGTTAAAAGAGTCTTGTAGCCCACTTTTCGGAGAGAACAATTTCTTTACTATTGAGATATGTGTTCTCGGACACCTCTCAGCTGCTATCCCAAACCTATTTAAATATTATCTGACATTAATTTAGGCTGTGGCACAGCTCCTCATCATGAGATATTGGATTAAAGATACTCCACCACCAATTTGGGAGTGGATACAGGAATTGTATGTCGCCATAAATGCAGAAAGAGCAATAGCTATCCAATATTATACCCTTGGTATTTTTAATAAGAGATGGGAGCAGTTCACTTCCTTTATAAGTGAGAGGTGGGAGAGTATGCAGAAGGATTAGTGCTTCAACTCTCCTAGACCTATTAGATTGGTGTTAAAAAGGTATGTCATAGTATAAGGAAGGTAGTCTGCTGAAAGAAGGTTATTCCATTGAGTATTTTGTCCTGAACGGTCTTTGAATAGCCAAAGGAGGGAGGAGGTCTGAGAGGGGGACCACCTTGCTTATTTATTTGGCTATAAAGACCAGGTAAAGGAGGGAAAGGAGCTGGGGGAGAGGGAGTGGGGAGGGGAGAGGAGGGAAGGAGGGGAAGAAATGTTTGTTACATCTTGACATGTTTGAAGCAACTGCATGCGGTATTGTATGTACCTTAAAATGTTCTTCTTTCTAATAAAGTTTATTAAATTGCAAAAAAAAAAAAGAATGGAGGGTGCACAGAATCATGTTCTTGAAGGAAAGTAGTTAGTACTGGGGGTAAAGAAGTCTGAGAGGAGGACACTGCTGAGATTGGTAAATGTGTTGTTAAATGTGTTAGCAATGAGACTTGGGTCAAGGGATGGGGCGCCATCAATATTGAGCATCGTGAGAGCTATCGTGGGGTCCTTCCCAGTGATGTCTTTCAGAGTGCTCCAGAACTTTTTTCCATCATTCCAAGAGTGAGATAAGGTTTCTTTGTAATGCTGAATTTTTGCTGCTCTGATGGCCCTGGTGCAGTCATTTCTTAAATTTTTTATAGGCCTGTAGGTCAGAACATTTACCTGTGGCCTGGGCCCTATGCCAAAGGTGGCCCCTGAGATGTAGACTCTCAGTTAGGTCAGGAGTGATCCATGGATTTCAATGGTCTTTAATTTTGTGCTTTTTTCATGGTGCATGCCTGCCACAGGCTGCATTAAATTTGTGGTTAAACTGTTCCAGAGCGGTGTCTACATCATAGATTGAGTAGACTGAAGTCCAGTCGAGGTGGTGGAGGTCTGTTTTAGTAGTTTAAGGTGTCCTTTGATGAGGAACCTATTAGTTATTTTTCTGGCAGGGGGCTTGATGAATTTATTTGACCAGCAGAACACAACAGGTGAGTGGTCGCTGATTGCACTGGGGAGAACTGAGATATCGGAGATGTGCACAGGGAGATTAGAAAGGACCCAATCTAATAAGGTACAGGTGCCAGTTCCATTGTTAATTCTGGGTGAGAAGTCAACAAGCTGAGTGAAATGGACTGCCGAGACTGTGTTCTTGAAGGAGTTAGCTTCTGAGGATAGCTAGTTGGCATTGAAGTCTTCCAGTATGATGACTTCTGAGTTTAGGCTCATGCTACCTAGGAAGTTCATGAGTCAGTCGAAGCCTAGGGTTGTCTGCCTTGACGAGATAATGTATGAACAGAGAGCATAGTAATTGCTCTATAGTGAGCACCAAGGAGCACTGTAATGGCAAGTGCTTGCAAGTTGTCCCTTGTGCCCGGCAGTTGCATTACATGACCCTGTAAGTTGTCCCTAAGGTAGATCACACATCCACCATTTCACTTAGTAAGTCTGTTCTGCCTAAACACTGAGTAGCCCAGAATCAAGATAGATGCATCTGATATTTTGGGTGTAAGCCAGGTTTCAACGATGGAGAGAATGTCAGGGCTGTGCTGTGAGACCCAAACTTGTAAAAGGTGCAGCTTAGAGGGGAGGCTGTGGATACTGAGTAATGCAAATGCAAGACACCCTGTTTTCTATGGGGGGCAGATTGCTGTAGATGGGGACCCGGGCTGGGATGTATATTACCCAAGAGTAACAGTAGAAGCATTGTCTCAAAATGTATACCTTGAGTAGCTTGCTGTTGACTTTGCAGTGCCTAGTATGAATGCAATGTGGTTCAAGATTTTCCCATGTGGCGATGAGTCCAGGGAAAATTAATGGGAGGGGGTGTCAGAGAGGGACAGCAGACCATCGGCCCCCAGCAAAAAGATGTAGGTATGTCACAGCACAGGTTAGGAGTAAAGGTAACATTGAATGGGGTGAAGCTTATTTTGCTGTAGGCACTAAGGAAGTCAGTTTCCACAGCCAGATGGGCTTGTGTGGGCTCAGGGTCTCTAGCTTCACCAGAGAGTGTGAGCAGAGAGAGCAGCACAATGCTTCTGGGAGCTAGATAATTTATTAAGGTCGGCATTACTGCCCAAAGCAGAGAGGCAGGTATCTAAGGTGAGACAGGAGAGGTGGGGGATGGTGAGGTAAATGTTATGGCCTGGAGAGGAAAGGAAACATACTATTAAGGTACAGTTGCTACTGAGCAGCAGTGATTAAAATGGGCAGGACAGAGAATACTGGGTAGTTCTTATCCTAGGGTATGGAAGGTCCTTTAAGAGAGAGCAATCAAGGTAGATACAGATTGGAGAAGAGTTGGGGTGGTACCTTCAGGGGGAGGAGTATTTAATAGAGGTCGGGGCCAGGAGGCCGGGTGGGAGAAAAAACACCTAAAGAATACAGCAGCACAAACTGAAACAGCTCTGGTTTTTAAACCTTGGTGCTACAGTACCAGACTAAATTACAATAGCCGGCAAGAAGAAAGCAGTTTAAGAGGGGTCAGCCTGTGAGGAGCTGAGTTTAGTCCAACTGCAGCCAATAAAAACAGCGACTTTGGGTCCAGCTTCTCCAGCATGTCTGTGGTGTGCCTGGGTCTTGGAGGGCAAGCAGAGGAGCAGGTGGGCCTGTTGCTGAGGTGCCAGTTTGCGGAGCTGAAGGAGCACCTGCTTGCATTCGGGTAGCAGAGTCCTGAAAGGAGGAGAAGAAGTCAGGGTCAGAGAAGTAGATAAAATTCAAGGAGGCTAAATTGGTGGGAGGGGTCTGGGCAGGAAAATAACGAGTAAGAGGCAGTGCAAGAAGGGAACAAAAAAGGTGTGAAAGAGGAGGCTGAAATTAGATTACAAGAGAGGGAGGGGTGCAGGGAAAATGGCACCAGTGGAGCAAGGAGAGAACAAAGGAGGGTCAGGAGGTCCAGCGGGGGGAGGCAGAGGTAAAGTAGGATAGACAGGGGAGACAAGCACGGCACAAAGTAGAAAGTTGTGGTCACTAGGAAAGAAGGAGAGAGGTGGGGTTGCTCACAAGGTCAAAGGAAAAGGGGCCAGGCAAGCTAGGAAATTGAAGTGGAGAGTGTTAGATAGGGGAAAACAGGCAAAGAGGAGAGGCGGGGAAGGGGTAGTCTTGGGGTCCAAGGGGTAACAGACAGAGAGGATGGAAAGAGAGAGAATCTGAGCACTCTAGGCTGACGGGTAAATTAGCAGGCAAGAACAAATTCTTAATGCTGTAAGGAATTAGCAGGCATATACCTGTACATTCTTAATGCTCTAAGGAGTCTGTAACTACTCAAAGTTTAAAGCGTGAACATTACATTAAGATTTGAAATTCAAATTAAACAGGTATGCTATATAGGAAAAATTACAGTAAACATAAATTTAAGCCCAACAATAATTCAAAACAAATACTCCTAAAGAATACAGCAGCACGAGCTGAAACTGCTCCAGTTTATAAACCTTGGCTGCACAGTACCAGGCTGAATTACAATAGCCAGTAAGGAGAAAGCAGTTTGAGAGGGGTCAGCCTGTGAGGAGCCGAGTTCAGTCCACCTGCAACCAATCAAAATGGCAGCTTTGGATCCAGCTTCTCTAGTGTGTCCATGACATACCTGGGTCTTGGAAGGGCAGAAAAAGGAGCAGGTGTGGCCGGCTGCTGAGGGGCCAGTTCGAGGACCTGTAGGAGCGCCTACTTGTGTTTGGGCAGAAGACTCCTGGGTCTTGGATGGTGGGCAAAGAAGCAGGCATGGCCAGCTGCTGAGAGGCCTATTTGCAGAACCATGGGACAGCTCACTTGCATTCGGGCAGCAGAGTCCTGAAAGAGACCCTGAGGTTTTCAACCTTCTGCTTCAAAGATTTGATTGTTGTCAGATCGACCCATTTGCCTACACCCAGAATGCTCAGATTCAATGGTTCTTCTGTCATTATCAGTATCAACAGGCGGAAGCAGTGGATGGCCTGTCACAAGTATGGAGTTTCGACAGGTAATATGCCTTCCCTCCTGATTCTCACCTCACCAAGGATATATACAAAAAAGGCACTCAAGAGGAATCTTACTTCTAATAGCTCTGCAGTGGCCCCTGAAGACCGTGATTCTCAGACATTGGGAGCCCCGCTCACTGAGCTCTGTTTTGCCTTCCAGTACAGGAGAATCTTCTGTCGCAAGGCCCCATTCTGAACCGAAATCCAGGAGCAATGTAACTCACAGCCAGGCTCCTGAAAGGAGGAGACTCCTGAAGCATGGTTTCTCTAAGAAGGTGGTGGACACCCTGATGGCTGTCAGAAAGATCTCCACACCAGCAGCTGATGCACACATATGGACTATCTCTTCAGCTTCTGCCAGGAAAAGGAAAATCAATCCTTCTAAAGCCACAGTTCTGCAGATTTCATATTTTCTGCAAGATGAGATGGAAAAAGGTTTGGCCTTGAGCAGCCTGAGAGGTCAAGTGTTAGCTCTTGTAACTTCCTTGTGTTTGTCACTAGGGACTAACTGAAAGGTCATTCATTTTTTGTGGTCTGTCAGCCTGTTTTGACCTGTGTTCTGATCCATGTTCCACCATTGGATCTGAATCTGGTTCTGAATGTTCTCTGTAAGGAGACTTTTGATCTGCTCTTGTCAGTACCGTTGGATGTGCTCTCTTACGAGGTATGTTTTTTATTTGCTATGTGTTCAGCCAGGAGGATTGGTCAGCTCCAGGCTTTGTCCCACAAAGAACCATACCTTGTCATGCATAAGAACAAGATGGTACTCTGAACAGTTATGTCTTTCATTTTAAAGATTCCCACTGACTTTGATATGAATGAGAAAATCTGTCTCCCATGCTTCTGACCACATGTCACTGACCCAAAGGAGAAGGAATGGCACAAATTAGATTTATGAAGGGCTATTATGATATGCCTTAGATGGACTGCTGAGTTCTGAAAATCAGACTGGTTATTTATACTTTTTGGAGCAGCAAAGCAAGATCAAAAAGCCTTTGTGTTCACCCTTGCTAGGTGGGTGTTGGCTGCATTGTCAAGGCTTATATCACAGTAAAGGAGAGGCCTCTTGCTCTCATCAAGGCTCACTCCACCAGGGCTATTGCCACTTACATGGCAGAGAAAGGTGAGGCTTCTGTTTTAGATATGTGTAAGGTAGCTACATGGTCCTCCTTCCACAGTTTCACCATGCAGTACAGCTTGGATGTTCAAAGCTCTACTGATATTGCTTTTGGTCACAGAATTTGCAGGTAATAGTTAGCAGGTAATTCTTCCTGTTAACGTTTGACATATGGAGCAATATTCTCTCCCCACCTGGTTTCTGGTCTGGATACTGCTTCGTAGAACCCAGTTGTTATGACTACCCATTCAGAATACGGAGTGCTACAGGAAAAAAACTTTCTTCACACTTACCATAATTTCCTTTTCTGTTAGCTGCTACATTATCAATGGGACCCACCCTGCAGCATTGTTCTGCAGGTGAATATTGCCCAGTAAGCCAGCATGGGGATGTTAGTCTCTACTGTAATTTCTAATTGTAACTCAGTATAGACATCTCTTATAATTTGCCTGCTACACTTACAGTATGTTTGTACAGATATGCAAAAAATACAGAGAGCAGTTTTCAATGTATAATGCTGGTTGCTGTCACGCAGATTGAACAGGTTTGAATTTTGATGTTTAACTAAGGGTGCCTCCTTTGCTGCAGATGACTGCCTACAATACATGCAGTTCTCCTTTTGGCAATAACTATTTTCTCTCCTGTTGTTTCATAGTTGTTGGAAGACAAACCTTTGATCACTCTTCTTCATCCAGCCATTGAGGTAAGCCACTCTTCACTGTATTTTCTTCTGGCTTGAGTCAAATCTGTGTAGACAGTTCTTTTGTGCCTTGTGTGTCTTGTCGATTGAGATGCTGTTTATTTCCACATTTAGAGGCACTGCTTGTACAATAGTTACTGGAGAGTTGCTGCTGCCTGGAATCCTCATGTACCCAACATTTTGAGTCTGATTCAGCCTTTTGGGTTGTGCCATTTCCCCTAACAGGGGTGTACAATGACCCAGTTGTTATGACTACCCATTGACAATGTAGGACCTACTGTAAAAGAAAAGGAAATTATGGTAACTACAAAGAAATTTCCTTTTTTTTTCAGTTTTACTCCCAGTTAGACCTCTCTTTCTTACCAACTAGCTGACTAGAGTTTGCAGTCCACATGCAGTCCACTTTGTACTCTTCCTTCTGAATCTTCTTCCTACTACACCATCAAGACCATATTCTAAAGCATGATATTTGTCAGCCCCAAACAGCAAAGATTAAATATTATGAAACTCCAAAAAGTTTCAAAATCCTCTCCACTGTTTACACTCAAGCAGAGATACACAACCATATTTTAAACCATTAAATCTTACAATCAAGGGGTAAGCTTGTTGGAATAACAGAGTGTATTTAATTGATTATTCTGATTAAATGACATACCAGTTTGATTGGATATCTCCCCTTTAGAACATGAGATACAGTCAAAACAGCAGACTGGCTGTCCCTGACGAACTGCTTTACGGTATCCAGGGAGGCAGCTGTCACTACAGACAGAACGAGGGGTCTGGAAAGAAAAAGTATATTGTATTACAGCTATACACCTGGGGCAATAGAAAGAGAACTGTGTGGCTAGATAAGCTTGTGTACTATGACATCTATTCACAATTTCTGAGTTGTCCATAAGCATCATTATTATGCTCTCCAAGATGAAGAGATATTCACAAAGTGACATGTGAGACAAATAATGCTAATTCCTTGTAAAATCTGTTTAGGTTTTCTGATTAATTTCACAAAAACTACAGATGTACCCAACAAGCATTGCCCCTGAAACATTGATCTGGTTGTCTATGCATATTGGCTTTGTTGATCCAATAACAAAGTGCTTTTCTACCCATTAACCTAGCCATCAAGGACTTGGAGTGCCCCAAAATCCACAGTACTAGAACATCCGACTAGAATATCTGTGTTGAACCAGAAAGATTTACCATGCTGCGCATAAAGCAAGGCTGTAGATTAAGGAACCCGTGGGGCCCAGAAATAATATGTACTATATTACAGAAAAAAAACTTTGTTGAGCAAATTTGATATATCACATTATCCAAAAAGTAAGTCACCAGATGAAGGAGCCTATGAGGGCCTAAAATCATGCGTACTGTGCCACCCATGTAAAATACATGCATTTATTCAATGTAATTTACTACACTATCTTTAAATCAAGGCAACTTTATGGTTCTGAAATCATGTGTACTCTATCATCTACAGTATATACTGTAAAATATCGTTGTAGAGCCTATTAGACATATCACACAATTCACAAATCAAAGAACCAACTTAAGGGACCCATGTGGCCCTGAAATCTTGAGTACTGTATCATCTATTAAGAGTGGTGTAGATAGGGTTGAGTAGGAATTTCTATGTTAAACCACACTTTTTGTATTTTAATAGCTTTGCATCTGTTCAATGAATTTGCACAATATTTTGCAAGCACAGATTTGGGGGCAAGGTCTCCTGATGTGCCACGTTTTGTTCCAGTTGGATGTTTGGATTCTGTGATTCAGAAAGTAAAAAAAAATGGGAATAAACGGTGGCGGGGCAGTCTTTTTTTTGTCAGCACCTAGTGCCCAGATGGTTTGGAATTTTGCTGTGAATTTTTCAGTATAGAAAAAGTTTGTGCTACAGTGGTGCCTTTCTCTGTTTTGGCTAAAAAATATTAATCTATTCCAAAGTTATAAGAATTTGAAATGTGGGTTTGGATCATGCTCAGTATGTGTTTTTGAATAGCTGCTTGAAACATTTGAAAAATGATCCTTTTACACATGGTGGTAATACTTTTTGGTGAGAAATAAATATATACTTTTTGTACCTTGTTTCTATTTTTTGGAACTTGTTTGCATTAATAAAAAAAAAAAAAATTTGAAAACCCCCAAAACTGATATCCCACAGAGATACAAACACATGTATCTTACTAATTGGGATCCCATTATGCTGATTTTGGAGTTACGTTTTGGAAATACTGTCCAGAAATGTGTTTTTAAATATTTCAAAATATTTTTTATGACTTTTCTTTTTTTCATATGGCTATATAAAACAGAAATTGGGACATATGAAAAAAGATCCCTATATATGAAAAAGAAACTCAGACTTAGTTTTGTTTTAGATTATCTTTCTGTATAAAGACATCCTTTTTTGTATGAATAAAATGAACTGACAGGAAATGATCTCCTTCATAAGAAAAAAAAATCTGAAAAAAATGAAATCCAAATTCTATTTTTGTATGAAAGGATACATTTTCATAAGCTTTTTTTCATTAATACAAAAAAGGATGCCTTCATATAAAAAAAATAATTGTGATTTAGTTTTCTTTTTTCAGATTCTTTTTTCATATGACAAGATCCTTTTTAGTATGAATAAACAAACCTCAGGAAAAAATTATTGCTTTATACCAAAAATAAATTGGACTTATTTTTTTCACATTCTTTTTTGAATGAAGGGATCCTTTTTTTGTGAGGTTGTCTCTTACATCCAAGAAAGGATCCATTCATACAAAAAAATAATTTGGACTTAATTTTTTCCCACACTTCAATTTCAACAAGCCATAACACATCAATATTTGCAGTTAAGGGACAATCTATACATTGAAACAAAGGGCGTAATAATTACTCCAAAAATAACACTTAATAACCAACAAAAAAAAAAAAACAGGGACTATAAAAACATTAAAAAAATCAACATTCCCATAGGATAACATTCAAAGTTTAAGATGGCATAGAACCATACAACCTCGCAAATAACATAGGACTATACAAATACAGAACCTGATTGCAGATAATGATCACTTAGCCCATCTTAGTCTTCTTAACCTAGATGCTTCTGCTTCTGCGGGACATTGGTTAATCAGCTACCTCTCAGGTAGATCTCAGAAAATCAAAGCTGATGGCCCAGTCTCAGATTCTCTCCCCATTACAAGGGGTGTCCCACAAGGGTCAATCTTATGCCCTGTCCTCTTTTCCATTTATGTCAATAACCTCAACTCCAATATTGTTAAATCCAAGCTGCATGTCTTTTCAGATGACACAGTGCTGTATATATCTAAGCCAACACTGACCGAAGTCTGCGACGAACCATAAGCCAATTTTACAAAGCTTGAACCGAACCTCATCAACTCAAAACTTCTCCTAAATGCAAAAGGAAAAAAAAAACTAAGGCCACGTACTTCACTTGTAACAGCACCCCCATCTCAAACTCCACTAAATGCCTTCATTGGTATCACCTTAGGAGAATCTCTCGAGGTGGTATCTAAATTTAAATATTAAGGCATATGGCACAACAGCAAGCTTTCCTTTAGTGTCCACAAAGACAACTCATCAACAAGCTCAAAGTCAGATTAGGTTTCTTCTTCAGAAATAGAGCTCTCCTCAGGAGAGTAGAATAAGGCTTGTCCAGGCCATGTTCCTAACACTTCTTGACAATGGCGAGATTATTTATAGCCCCACCTCGGACACTAACCTGCACATATTGGATGTCTTGTATCATTGAGCTCTGTGGTTTGTTACCAAAACTCCATTTAGAATGCACCACTGTGATTTATATGCAGTTGTTGGTTGGACGTCCCTTTCATCTAGGCGTCTGGTTCATTTTGCAATCTAGATGCTCAAAATGTGACTAAATAAGCTCCTGGGTTATATTTCCTCCCTTGTCCATGTCTTCTATTGTACATATTCCTTAAGGAAGTCTGACTATATCCACCTAGATGTGCCTAGAACACACACCTCCCTTGGTAAGAGGGCTATTTCCTATGCCCTTCCTGCAGCCTGGAATAGTTTGCAGATGGTTCTCAAACTATCCAGTCTTGTCATGATTAATGCCTTTAAAGCCTTAACTGCAAAAAAAATTAAAGATATGTGCAACTGCCGCAGGTCATTGCCCCATCCCACATCTTATTACCACTAGCTTGCCTACCTAACAATTCCCCCTTTCAACCCTCTCCCCTGTCACCCTCCTCCACATGCCCATGTCCTTCTCCTTTCAACCCTCTCCCCTGTCACCCCTTCCCCCACACATTCTGTTCCTACAATGCCCTTCTCCCTACCCTACTCCTGTCCTCTCTCCCTTGTCCCTCTGCGCACCTCCCCCTCACTTCCCACACCTCTCTCTCTCATCCCACTCTGCCCCTTCCCCTCCCATCCTCACCATTTGGCCTCACCTAACATTTCCCACCTCCCTCCCACTCATATTGCCCTTCTCCTTAAATTCCTGCCCACCCACCCTTGCTGCCACTCTTACACTTAATCTCTGGACCCTAGTCTCATTAGCTCCTCCATTTTTCCCTCTTTTACACTTTCAGCACTTTCCCCTGATCTGTTCAGCTGACTCCCCCCACTCTTTTCTCTCATATTTCCCCTTTTATCTCTTTTTCTCCTTCACCCTGTACCACCTTAGTATCCTCCTCTAACTTCCCTTGTTATCCCTTCCTTGCAAACCCTTCATTACCTTCTCATCTTCATCTTCCTCATTCCTCTCCTCTCCTCTCTATCTGGGTCCTCAGGCTACTATGTACTTATTCTTATACTTCTTGTTTAAAGATGTTGGCTGTCTATTCTATTTATTCTTCTATTTGCAGAAGGTATTGCCTTATAAACTCTGACACTGTTATGTAATTAGAGATGCAGAGAAGCTTAACTTTGCTAGCGTAGTAGAGGCAAAATGGCCAACTCTGCCTTGACATATAGCTAAGCGAAGTGCCTATTGAAATGCAGTACTTCACCATTTAGCATCATAATGGATTTGTGTTATGATGACCCCATGTTATTTTGCTTTATTTTCTTTTAAAGGCAGAGTGAGTAAGCATTGTAACAGCCCACAGATCACATGCCTCACAGTCAACAGGTCACATGCTTCAGGCAGGAAGTTAATCTTGCAAGTGAGTGAAAGACTTTCACTTTCCCGTAACCTAGTGAGGGAGAAAGAGCTGTGTTTGAGAGGAAACAGAGAGAGATAGCAACACATATAAACCCTGCTTTGAAAGGAGACATAGAGGTAGCAAAAAATATAAACCCCGCATCTAAACTTGAGCACCTTCTGGGCTAGTGGTCCCCTCCCTGAAGCAGGAGGAAGTAGTGCCATGGAAGCACCACCTCTGGTGGCACCTACCAGTGCACCCCCCCACCAGTGCCACCACCTGCCATGGCTCCTGTGCCAGCAGCTCAGCAGAAAGTGAGGGAGGAGATGCAGCAGTCTCAGCTGCAGCAGCAGCAGCAGGTTTCCCCAACCCGGCCCCAACTGAACACCAGCAGCAGCAGGTAACAACATCTGGGCCCCCCTGCCTGTGCCCGGTTCTCCTTGCAGTTCATTAGTGTGGGAGTTCTTCAATACAGAGCCTGCAGACACCACTGCAGTGAAGTGCAATCTGTGTGGTGAGGTTGAGCACTGTGTCCCCAAGGGAAGTCCACTGGGCACAGGTGGTCAGTGCACCCACCAATACAACCACCACTGTGCAGATTGGCAGGACAAGCTTGCCAAACAGGGCAGGAATGTGCCTACTGGCATGGCTGGGTAACAGGTGGCAGCACTGCCTCCACCTACACATGATCTTAAGTGGGAGCATGCCATGGAGCAAGTGGCTGCTCCACAACCTGCAGGTGATGGTGGCAACCCTGCATGAATACCTGCCACACAAATGCTGATTTGGGCCTGATGTGGAGTGAGCTGAACCATGTGAACCAATGAATTGACAATGTGGAGCAGTAGTTGGAGCGCATGGAGACGCACCAATTCCAAATAATGAGCATGCTTCAACTGCTGCTCTCACACCATAAAACTGATCATTATTTTTTTTCTTGCACCCACCAACCTCTCCTTGAAAAATTAGTTCCTGACATTGCCCCTGATCCGTCTCCCCTCTATCTTAAAATTGTTCCCTTTTGTTCATACACATCTCTTTTTCTGAAAGATGCCACCCTTATGTACATTGTTGATTCCCTTTTGGCACTTGAAAGTTTCTATAATACCCCCCCTTCCTTGTGGTTATACACATTAAGCTTTAGACTCCAGAATATTTGGGAAACTGGTTAATGTGTTGTAATAGGTTGAAATTGAGGCAATACTCATGCTATTAGCAACTTCACTACCACCTGCAGAGACAACAACATCTCCAACCATGACTGAAGCTACTGATCGTGCTGTGAAAATCATAGAGAAATCCCTTTACTGGCATCAACTATGCACTTCTGCTGCATACTACCATGCCCACGGCCACTCTTGCCACTGGCAGCAGTGCCATGGGCAGAAGCATCTTTGCATGCACGTCTCTTTGCAGGCATTTTTGGGTATAACACAGAAAATTCACAACAAATTGAGATTTCTGAAATTTGTGGTGGATGGGAAGCCAAAACACAACAACTGTGGCTTACAGATGCAGATTGGGCACTAAACAAATGCAAATGCATAGACACAGATTGCACACTATAAAGAGATGCAGCCGCATATGCACAAAAACACCTTAACCAGTGGTCGCACTAATCCAGAACAGAAAAGTAAATTATACCTTTTGCGGGTTGGTGGGGGGGGGGCACTGCAGTAGCAGTCCACTAGCTACATAGAAGGAATCAGTAAAAAATACTGCAGATGGATAACTGATTCAGAGTGCTGTGATTACTGTGTGGCACAATAACATGTGTCTGACTTGATGGCACACACACACACACACACACACACACAAACACACACACACACAAACACACACACACACACACACACAAGCACACACTACAGGTAATGCACAGAAAATGGTACAGTGCAGTACACCATATAACCAAATCTTTTAAACAGAATGAAAATATGCATTGCACCCCAACAAACAGAAAATAATTATCAACAATTAATTCAAGTACTACTGTGTGTACATAAAAACACAAATACTAGTACACACTACTAGTACAAAATAGAGAGACTGCTTTTCTCATGTGAATCTCACTCCACCACAGATACTCCCCTCCCTGAAGCACACTTCAACAGTGTCTGTCAGTACACAGGCGGAATATTCTAATGTAACATTCAAAATAGAAACATATAGAAGTTGATGGCAGATAAAAACCACAAGGCCCATCCAGTCTGCCCATTTCTTTTTCTACCTTATGAATGTGCCATAGGCCTTTGCTCTGTCAATGGCCAATCTATTCATACTCATCTGTATTGCTCCCTTATGCCTATCCCATGCCTGTTTGAAGCCCTGCATTGTATTCATATCCACCACTTCCTGAGGTGGGCCATTCCATGCATCCACCACCTTTTCTGTGAAAAAGAACTTCCTCACATTACCCCTTAAATGGCCTCCCTCTAGTCTCATGCTGTGTCCTCTTGTCCCGCTATTTTTCTTATATTGAAACATGTTAGACTCTTTCACCTTGTTAATGCCCTTAAGGTATTTGAATGTTTCAATCATATCACCTCTCTCCCTCCTTTGCTCTAGGGTATACATATTGAGTTCAGTTAATCTGTCCTCATATGTTTTCTGATGCAGTCCCTGCACCATTTTGGTTGCCCTTCTTAGGACTGCTTCAGTTTGGTTAATGTCTTGTGAAGGTGTTGCCTCCAGTTCTGCACATAGAACTCCAGATGGGGCCTAACCAGTGTCTTGTAAAAAGGGATTATTACCTCCCTCTTCTGACTTGTGATACCCCTACTAATACACCCCAACATCCCTCTAGCCTTACCTACTGCTTTAGAGGTCTGCTTGGATGATTTCAGGTCATCAGTGATGATGACGCCCAAGTCTTTTTCTTCCCTTCTGACTGCCAGCAACTCCCCTCCCAGCCTATAGGTGGCTTCAGGGTTTCTCTTCCCTATGTGCATGATCTTGCACTTCTTTGCATTAAACCCCAGTTTATCCAGATCTCTTCTCATTCTGCCCACACCATCTGGATCATCTACTCTGTTGCAGATCTCGATGTCATCTGCAAAAAGACAAACCTTACCCTCTAGTCCATCTGCAATGTCACTGATGAAGATATTGAAGAGGACTGGCTCCAGATCTGATCCCTGAGGCACCCCACTTGTGACTTGCATCTCTTCTGACTGTATACCATTTACTACCACTCTCTGTTTTCTGCCCGTCAACCAGTTTGCCACCTAGTTGACCAACGTCTGACCCACCTCAAGGCTACCCAGCTTATTAATCAATCTTCTATGTGGAACAGTATCGAAAGCTTTGCTGAAGTCACGGTAGGCAACATCAACTGCTCCCCCTTGGTTGACCACTCAAAGAAATCTATGAGATTAATTTGACATGACCTTCCTTTTGTAAATCCATGCTGTCTTGGATCCTGTGCTCCTTTGGATTCCACGTGTTGCACTATCCTTTCCTTAAGGAGTGTCTCCAAAATCTTGCCCACTACTGAGGTAAGACTGACTGGTCTGTAGTTCCCTGCCTCCTCCCTGCTACCACTCTTGTGGAGCGGGATCACATGAGCCCTTCTCCAGTCTTCTGGGACCTCTCCTGTGCTCAGAGACTCACTAAACAGTTCTCATAATGGCTCTGCTATTTCTACCCTTAGCTCCTTAAGTAGCCTGGGATGTATGCCATCAGGTCCCATTGCCTTATCCACCCTGAGCTTAGCAAGCTCTTGTAGGACCTTTTCTTTTGTGAAGGGAGTAGTGCTCACCTCCCTCCCCCCTGTGTCCATGGTGCTGAGCTGTGGGCCCTGCCCTACCTTCTCTTCAGTAAATACTGAGCAAAAGTATCTATTTAGGATAGATGCTTTTACATGGTCCTCCTCCTCACATGCTCCCTTTACTCCATTAAGCTTAGCAATACCTCCTCTGGACTTTCTGCTTTCACTAATGTATCTATAGAAAGTGTTGTCACCTTCTTTTACTGTTTGTGCTAGTGTTTCCTCAGTTTTGGACTTTGCCTGCCTACTGCCTTCCTGCTTCCTTAGGGCAGTTTGGTATGCCTCCCTATCTTCATCCGCTGTGTTCCTTATATTTTCTGAAGGCCAGCCTTTTGGCTCTGACCTTTCTGCTACTGTATTTGAGAACCAAAGTGGTTTCCTTCTTCTTTTGCACTTCCTTTTCTGTCTAACACAATGGGATGTTGCTTCAAGTATTGTATCCTTAATGCTTGCCCACTTTGCCTGTAACCCTCACCTGTGTTTCTTTTGCCAGGCTAGCTTAACTCTGTTGGCTATCTTATCAAAGTCAGCTCCTCTGAAGTCCCATATTTTTGCCTTGAATGGGATGATTTAGATGTAGTAGCCAAATTGAACCATACCATGTGATGGTCACTGGCCCCAGGTGACCTTCTACCTGGAGATCTGTGATCACTTCCCTGTTAGTCAGTATTAGATCTAGGATAGCCCTGTCTCTTGTGGGTTGTTGTACCAGTTGTTTGAGGCCCTCCCCCTGCAGGGAATCCACTATGTGTCTAGTTCTGGCAGTTGTTCCTGCTGGTATTGATCAATCTGTATCTGGCATGTTGATATGTTGGCAGGAAGGCTGTTCCATGCGTCCGCCACCCTCTCTGTGAAAAAATACTTCCTCACATTGCCCCTGAGCCATCCTCCCTCTATCTTCAAACTGTGTCCCATTGTTCTTGCATATCTCTTTTTCTGAAAGATGCTACAATCTTGGACTTTGTTGATTCCACTAAGGTACTTAAACGTTTCTATCATGTCCCCCCTCTCCCTCCTTTCCTCAAGGGTATACATATTAAGCACCTTTAGTCTCTTCTCGTATGGCTTCTCTTGCAGACCCTGCACCATTTTAGTTGCCCTCCTCTGAACTGCCCCCCATCCTGTCTATGTCCTTGCGGAGATGGGGTCTCCAGAACTGGATGCAGTACTCCAGATGGGGTCTCACCAACTATCTGTACAGGGGGATAACAGCTTCCTGTTTTCTGCTTGTGATACCTCTCCCTATACATCCCAGTATCCCCCCAGCCCTCCCTACTGCCTTTTCGCATTGCTTGCCAACCTTAAGGTCATCTTATATGATTACCCCTAGGTCTATTTCCATTTTTGTTGTTGTTACTACCTCCCCCCCCCATTGTGTAATCTTCCCCTGGGTTTTTGTTTCCCAGGTGCATTACTTTGCAATTCTTTGCATTGAATCCAAGCTGCCATACTTCTGACCATTCTTCCAACCTTGCCAAGTCCCTTCTCATCCTTTCCACACTTCCTTGTGTATCAACTCTGTTGCAGATCTTTGTGTCATCTGCAAAGAGGCATACTTTTCCTTCCTGTCCCTCTGCAATGTCACTTACAAAGACATTAAAAAGGACTGGACCCAGTACTGAACCCTGTGATACCCCACTAGTAACCCCTCTTTCTTCAGAGTGGACTCCATTTACAATTACCTTCTGTGTCCTGTTGTTCAGCCAATGTTTTGCCCAGGATACCCCCTTGGGACCCACTCCCAGGCTGGTTAATTTGACTACTAATCTTTTGTGTGGGACTGTGTCAAATGCCTTGCTAAAGTCTAGGTAGGCCATGTCCACAGCCCCTCCCTGGTCTACTACTTTGGTTACCCAGTCAAAGAAATCAATTAGATTAATCTGACATGGTCTTCCCACTGTGAACCCATGCTGCCTTGGGTCCTGTGCCCCACTGGCCTCTAAGTACTCAACAATTCTTTCCTTCAGAAGTGATTCCATCACTTTCCCTACCACAGAGGTCAAACTGACAGGTCTGTAGTTTCCTGCCTCCGTCTTGGTCCCACTTTTGTGAAGGGGAATCACATCCGCCTTCTTCCAGTCCTCAGGTACCACACCATCCTCCCACGATTTGTTAAAAAGCATAGTCAGTGGTGTCACTAGTTCTCTGCTTAATTTTTTTAGAATTCTGGGGTGAATTCCAACTGGCCCCATTGCTTTGTCCACCTTCAGTTTTAGGAGTTCTTTCAGAACACTTTCTTTTGTGAAAGGACAGGGATCAACCCCCTCTCCAGAGTGCTTCTGTTAATTGGATTAGGCACCTCCCCCACTTCCTCTTTTGTGAATACTGAACAGAAGTATTCATTCAGTATCCCTACTTTATCACTGTCACTCTCAGCCCACCCACCATCCATTCTATTCAGCCTCACTATCCCTCCCTTTGTCTTTCTGTGCTTCCTGATATACCTATAAAAGGTTTTATTCCCCTTCTTAACCGAGTTAGCTATCTTTTCCCCAGTTTGTGCCTTTGCTATTCTGACTACCCTCCCTGCTTCCTTCTGCCTTAACTGGTACAGCTCTCTGTCCTGCTCCTTCTGTGTTTCCTTATACTTCCTAAATGCTATCTTTTTCTCCCTAACCTTCACCACCACCTCTTTTGAGAACCATAGTGGCTTTTTCTTTCATTTTGATTTGTTTATTTGCTTCACACAAAGGTTTGTTGCCTCTGTGATGGCAGTTTTGATATTTGCCCATTGTTGCTCCACCCCTCCTTCTAGCCTGTTTGCTAGTGTTTTTCTAAGGCACTCTCCCATCTTGCCAAAGTCAGCCCTCCTGAAGTCCAGAACCCTCACTTTTGCATGGTTTGACTCTGTAGCAGAGTTTATTGTGAACCACACTGTTTAGTGGTCACTTGTTCCCAAATCGCTACCCACTTCTAGATCTGAGATCCTCTCACTGTCCCCATTTGAGAGTACGAGGTCTAAGATTGCTCCCTCATGAGTGGGTTCCAAAACTAGCTGTTTGAGGCATGCCACCCGAAGGGCATCAAGAATGACCTTGCTTTTGGATGTGGCTGCCGCAAAGGTGCTCCAGTTAACATCTGGGATGTTAAGGCTCCCATCAACAGTATCTCCCCTTTCTCTGCCATCCTAAGTATGCCTTCTATCATATCCTTGTCCATTCCCTTCCCCTGACATGGGGGTCTATATACAACCCCTGTGCGGATTGTGGTGCCATTTCCAGTCTCTAGGTGACCCACAGTGCCTCCTCTCCTCCTGTTTACTCTTTTGTTTAGTTGCTTTTATCCCTTCTCTTATATAGAGAGCTGCCCCCTCTTCTGCCCTCCTGTCTCTCCTGTAGGTTGTGTACCCTGGTATGTTAACATCCCAGTCATGGTTCTCTGTGTACCATGTTTCTGTGACTGCTACAATATCCAGGCATCCCTCTTCCATCAAGACCACCAGTTCAGGGAGCTTGTTGCCCAGACTACAGGCGTTGGTACTCATTACCCTCCATTTCTTGATGGCCTTACCCCTTTTTGCCCCATCCCTGTCCATTTTGCGTTTGTCACTTTCTCCATTTACCCCTGCACTTCTACCTATTGCCATCTCTATGTTGGTGTCTACCTCACTTAGTACCCTGATATTTTGGGGGGGCTAGGATTTCCCTGCTCCTTTCCAGTGCCTCCCCCCTTGGCTAGTTTAAATACTTGTCAATGAAGTATTTAAACCTATCACCTAGGATCCTGGTTCCCCTCCTGGACAGATGCAGACCATCATGCCAGTATAGGCCTGCATCCCTCCAGGTGGACCCCCAGTCTCCAATGAAGCCAAATCCCTGAGCTCTGCACCAGTTTTTCAACCACTGATTGAATCCCATGGTGTGGAGCACCCTAACCTTACCCGTGCTATAGACAGGCAGCACCTCCGAGAAGGTTACCGTGTGTGCTATTTGTCTAAGGCCCCTCCCCATCTCCACAAATGCTTCTTGCACTGCTCTGATCCCTTTCTTAGCCAGGTCATGTGTCCCTAGGTGGACAATGACATCCAGCTCACTCCCCTGTGCAGCTGCTCCTGCGATCCTGAGGATTCGCTCCCTGTCTCTCCAAGCCATGGCTCCAGGCAGGCACCTTACCTCCCTCTCCCCTTCCTCCCCCAGTTCTACCTTTCTAACAATGGAGTCCCCCACCAGGAGTTGTTTCCTTCCCCTGTGGGGTCCCATGCCACCCTCCTTTGGGTCTCCTTTGTGGAGGTTCCCAACATCCTCCTTGGTCTCCACCGTGGGTGACTCCATAGAGGAACCACACTTTCCCAGAATGGCATAGAAATTGTGGAGAGGTACAACTGGAGGGATGAGCCTCTGTTCCACCAGCCTCACCCTCCCTGAGCCTACTGTGGTCCAACCACTCCTCTTTCTTGTCAACTTCTGAGGCAACGGCAGTGACCCTGGTGGTCCCTGGGTGGGAGAGGAGGTCCCACAAATCCTGGCCAACTCAGCCTGGAGATGAACAACCTCCTCCCTAATCCCAGTAGAGAAGTTTTAGTTATACCAGTAGCTCCTTCCTCCTGGAGTTTTCTCTGTCCTCTGTCAGAAGCTATCAAGGGCAGTGTTACTCCATGCTGATGTACCTGGGAGACATCTGACCATTACCCCTGGCTAGAGATATGTATCAACTCCCGGAATCATGTAGACTCCTATGATCAGAAGTTTTTGGATTTCCTTTTTGCTTTTTTTGTTTTGATTCCTGTTTTGGGCACATTTTGTTGTGCTAGCTCCTGGGCTGCACTGTCCTGCTCAGCAGTGTCCTTTGCCCTTTTGTTTGATTTTGGAGATAGAGGCAGATACCTGTTAGTAGTTTTTATGTGGTTTTTGGAGGTGTTAAAGAGCATCGAGGTGATGGGGCACCCAATTTGCCCCTCCTAACCACCTGCCAACCTCCCAGACCAACTACCCTCTGCTGTCAAGGTGCTTCTGTTCGATGTTGGGGAAATGGCGGGCAGTTCTTATAATATATTTCCTCTTGAATATGCAATTTGAGGTGAGCAATCTCTGCCCATGCTGCCTGGAACTGATCTCTTAGATCTCCAATGGCCCAGCATGTACGACAGTGTCCTAAATACTGTAAAACTGCCCTTCTGAAAAGTGTTCCACAGTGCCTGCAGTTAATGATATCCATTCCAGGTAAGTTGCTGGGTTTATAACCTGGTCAGAGTAATTAGAAGGAAGAAAATGAAAGCAAAAGTTTGATTTTGTGTTTTGCACACAAGAACATTCAACACTTGATGATCTAAGCACAGGAGGATTTCCTACAGTCGATGTACTAAATTTGGAACAAAATTATTGGATCAAAAGTGATTCTTTCACCCCGAAGCTGGATAAAATATGGGTCACAAACTTTACACCCTTACTATCTACTATTAAATCTATGTTTGATAGATGGAAACTCCTTAATTTTTCATTCAACTGGAACATTTCTGCCATTAAAATGACCATTTCTCCAAAAATCTTATATCTTTTTGCTAACATTCCTTTAATTTTACTCTCCAAATTTTTAGTTAAACTAGATAAATTAATTGTAAACTTCCTTTGGGTAGGGAAACCTCCCAGATTTAGTCTTAACAAACTTCACTCACATTGGTCGAAAGGATGCTTCGGGCTTCCCTGGTTCCAAGTCTATTTGTGGGCCTTTCGTACAGCGCAAACCGTAAAATGGTTTCTTAAACCAACAGCCGAATCACCATTATGGGTCAATATGGAAGCCTCCCTATGCTCTGGGAACATCACTACCTCTCACATTTATAACACTCTCCCTCTTAAACTAAAATCTCATCCCATAATCTCTTCATCTGTATTTTACTGTAAACTAATACATAAATACCTTAAATCTAATCCTGTACCTCTAGCATACACTCCGATCTGGGGCAATACAAACATCTCTCTGGACAATCACCCAATCTTCTGCCGTAACTGGAAAAACAGAGGTATTTTCTTCTTAAATGATATACTTGAACTGAATGACCTCAGACTTAAGTCTTTTACTAATCTTTGTACCCTTTGTAAACTTCCAAAACAGTTTTTTTTGGAAATATCTACAGCTTCACACTGCTTGCAATTCATGTTTTCAATATTTACCCCAACAACTCTTATATGATCAATATATCTCGTAATGGCTTAAATCCTCATCCAATTTGAACAGTACAATTTACAAACATATCAGAGATATAATTCCATATCAATCTTATACAGCTGAAAACAAATGGAGCCAGCTTCTAAATTACAACATAACTGATCTACAGTGGTATAGGTGATGGAATTCCTGCCATAAGACCTTCAAAGATAAGCATAGCTCGCTTATACAAACAAAAATACTTCATTTATGGTATAGGACCCCATGGTACTACAACATATGGGTCTAATGAATAACAACAATTGCTGGCACTGTAACTCCTCCAATGGGGATCTACTTCACATTTTATGGCAGTGCCCTCTTATAAAGAATCTCTGGCGTATTACTTACAACTTTGCAGAAAAAGTAATCGGTCAGCCCTTTACATTAGATCCTAAACACACTGGCCCAGATATTCAAACTGTGCTCAAAATGAGCGCAACAGCAGGAGCAAGCACAAACCAGTTGCGCAAATGCACAACAGGTGCGATATTCAAACATGGAGCAGAACAAATTGCGCAAGCAACCAACATCTGAATATCGCACATACTGTGCCATAGCGCAACCAGGAAGGAGAAGCTGAGCCGAAATGTTGCGCTATGGCACAACCAGGGCAGCCCAGCTGAGCATTCCAGAGGTGCCATAGCGTAAGCAGAGCCCCCCCCAGAGCAATGGAACTGCACATCCAGGGAGGCAGGCACAGGAACACACTGCAGAACCCACACCACACCTGCACACCCCAAGCACAGCATCACTGGGGGGGGGACGGATGATCTACTTGCCCATGGGGACAAGCCAACAAAGCATAGCAGAGCCATGACACCCCAGCACAACCACTGGCAGGCTGAGAGTGCCACACACAGGGGGTTTACAACCACAGTGCACATCAGCCCCCCGTACGCACAGCACACCCTGCACTGTGACCCCAAGACACCACCTATGTGCAGTGACTGGCACTGCAGGAAACCATGCATCCCCAGCACACGTCAACCCCATGCAGCACAGAAGCCTACAAGCCAGACACACCCTGTGCACCCAGCAGTGGGTGGCAGCAGACGGCAAGACCAACTGAAAGTCACTGCCATGCTGGAGATCCCTCCCCATGCACACACACGCACACATACACACACATACCCAGGACCATACCAGCCCAGATGGCATGTACACCCCTGCAACTGAGCACCCATAGGCAGCTGCAAATCAGAGAGCAACACATTATTCGTATAAAAATATAAAAATGTATTTCACAACAACAAACATTATCAAAACAAGTACAACTATTTACAAGGGGGGGACGGGTACAAGGTAGGGTTGGTCAAGGGGTAGGGATGACAAACTTGGAGAGGGAAGGCAGGGTGGTAGGGATGGGAGAAGTGGGAAGGGTAGAGATGTCATGGGCCAGCTGGCCACCCGTCCTCCTGCCGGTGTCCTGCAGGTCTCTGCCGCCTCCTCCGCACACCATGGCGGTGAATGTATTGCAGGATGTTGCTATTATGGCCCACAAGCCGTCGGATGGCCCTCACATCCCTCACCATCCTCTGGAGAACCTCGAGGCCTAGGAAAATGGGAACACAGTCAATGGCTGTGACTGACCACAACCCTGAACACCACCCAACCTGCAAGCCATATAGCCCAATGTCCCGCACCTGTGATGGCATGCACCCACCCACAGTGAACATGCACATGGCCATCACAAACAGGCGGCACCAGCTATGCGCACCACTGCACACACACACTGCCCATGTCCATCACAGCACAAACAAGGCTGGCAAGTGACGTGGCAACATGGTGCGATGCCAGTTACACAGCTATGTGCCCAGTGCATGCATGGACCAAAGTGATGCATACACAGACGTGCCGTGAAACTGGACAGTGATGCATGTCACCGTTGTCGTGCCTACAGACATAGATACATAGCCAGTGTCAGCAGATAAGGGCCTATGGCGCACACAGTCTGTCCATTTCAGCCTGTAAGTTACTTTGTTTACCTAGAAGTCTGTTGCCCTACCCTGACCTCAAGAATTCCGTTATGTCTATCCCGTGCAGTCTGAAATCCGTGAGTGTGTCAGCCCCCACCACTCCCTCTGGCAGGGTGTCCCACTTGTACACCACCCGTTCTGTGAAGAAAGTCTGGCCCATGTTTCCTCTGAATGCGTCCCTCCAACTGCATCCCATGCCCTGTAGTCCTGGAACATCGTTTGCACTTCAAAATAATGTTTCCTGCACCCTGTTCCACCGTGTAAGATACTTGTATGTCTCAATCATATCCCTCTCTCCTCCTCTCCTCCAGGGAGTACAGGTTCAGTTCCTTCAACCTGTCTCCCTAGGAGTTGTGATCTAGCCATGCACCATCCTTGTTGCCCTCCTCTGAACCTTCTCTGCCCACTCTACGTCCTTACGTAGGTATGGTCTCCAGAAATGTACACTGTACTGCAGGTGAGGCCTCACTAGTGTCTTGTATAGTGGAATCATGACCTCCCTTTCCTGCATGTTTGTATTGTATGGCTACTGCCCCCAGCATGCAATAGCATCCATGAAGTCATGATACTCACACTGCTCAAGCAGCTCCGACTGGCGCTGCTGATGCTGCTGCTGCTGGTGGGCTCCAACCCCTGCTGGCAACGGGTCCCTGGCACAGCCCTCTTCACTGTTGCCCCGCATCCTCACATCCCGGCCTGTGGGAGACATATGTTGAGACAAACATCAGTGTGACTCAAAAGCAGACTGCCCCCTGCCCCAGTGACAGTGCCTGCCCACACAGCCATACCCAGTCATCTCACAGCTGCACACACTGACACAGCCAACTGTGGCCGAGCCATCACCTATGCACAGCCACCAAAACACACACACCCCTACAGATAATACAGGTGCATATATGGCACACCCACCTGGCCTAGGCACCATGCCCCACCTGGCACATGACCGCAGCCCATCCAGCAGATCAGGATCCCTCCGGCGGAGGTCACTGTACCGGTGCCGGCACTGCTCAGCTGACCGGCACCATCTGGTGACCCCCACCAGGTCAGTGGCCACTTGCTGCCACACCTGGGTCTGGGCAATGGTGAGGGGCACCTCACCATAAAGTGCCCCATAGTGGGGCTCCACTAGGGCCACCAAGTTGGCCACTTCAAGCTGGCTCCAGGACACCGCCCCTCCTCCTAGCCATGGCACCAACTTTACAGCAGGCAATATGGCGCCCAGCTGCGCCGTAACCCCACGTGGAGATGTTGCGCAATAGACCACCACAGGCTCCAATCGTGCTGTTTGAACAGCGCCGTCACTTCACATAGCGCTGTCACCAGACAGCGCAATAGGGACGTACACATGGCAGGCGAACAGTGCCAGGGGGCAAAGGTCATACACAAGGTCATGGGCAATGACGCAAGGCTACGCACAGCGCCATCTGACGTATAGGCATCCTGCGCGACCGACCAGCTGCGTACCAGTGCAACAGTGGAGTATTGCGCAGTAGTGCCACAGCGCCATATAGTGCCCATTGCTGTAGCGCCACTGGCACAATGGTGGCCATGGCCTGAATTGCCAATCATGCTCAGCACATCGGCAGTGCGACAGATGCCTACGTAAGCTATCTGGGCATGCGCAATGCAGTCTACCACACAGGCACAGATCTGCGCCATTGGCTCAGCTGACTCTTCCGTAGTGCGCTAAGCGCATATTTGCGATATTCAGCCGACACATGCAAATCATCTGATCAGCCATTCAAGGGCGCAGTGGCGCGATTTGCATGTCATTATAGTTGCTCCACTCCTAATTTGCATGTATTGCGCTATAAATGTGCGACATTGGGCTGGGTTGGCCAGATTCGGTTACTGCAGGTGAGAGGTGAGTTGCATGCTGTGTGATGTTCAGGACGATGGTCATGGGAAAATGCTGTAGACTGCACAGTGACAGGTGTCCACTTCCCCCCATACAGATCGCCATGACCAAGCAGAGTCATTGTGAGGGTGAGGACGGTGGGCGTAGGAGGAGGCCCAACTTTACAGCAGCAGAGACGGAGGCTCTCTTCCAGGCATACCTGGATGAGGAGCCAGTGCTGAGTGGACAGAGGGGCACCCCTCAGTCCCGTGTGGCTGCATGGGAGGGGGTAGCTCGGGCTGTTAACCTGCATGGAAGCCACCAGCGCTCCGTGCTGGAATGCAAGAAAAAGATGGGGACAGACCGCAGGAGGTTGAAGGAGAAGGTGGCAGCCTTCAGGGCGGTATGTGCTGGCACTGGCGGGCCCGCCAGTGGTGTTGCAGTGACCCCAACTGAGGAGACACTGGTCGCAGCCATGCAGCTGGCGCCATTGAGGCATACCAGGTGGAGGATTCCAGACAGGTGGAAGCCCATCACTGCACGTATGACATGGTGGTGGTGTTTGGGGGGGGCGGTTGTTCACATGCACTCACATGTACTCTCTTTCTGTTACAGATCCTGTTCGTCTTCAGGAGACGGTGGTGGTGGGTCCAGACAGTGATGCTGACCTGCTGGACATGGAGGAGGGTCCAGCCACCTCCACCACCAGCCAGCAGGCACTGCAGCAGCATGCACGCTGGGCCGCAAACTCTGGTGTCAGTGATACGGGTGCGGGGGTGCACTGCCTGTGTCTCAGCAGTCTGGCATGCAAGCATGCCAGCACGCTGTGACCATGGCAGTAGCACGTACCTGCACCATTGATGATAGAAGGCCTGCAATGGGCAGTGATGGTTGTGTGTCCCAGACAGACACACGGCAGGCCAGCACGTGCCCCTGGGCCTGTCTGGTTCCAACGTAGTACCAGCATGCTGGCACGGTCCCAGGCTGTGCCTGTCAGCACCGTGGGGCAGCACCGGTGGCTGTGCAGGTGTCTGGCACTGTTGCCAGCACAGCGGTGGAAATGAGTGGACCCAGGGCACAGCGGTTGGAGGGGCAGCAGCAGCAGTCACCCACCAGGTCTGGGGGTACAGTGTCAAGCAGCGGCACATGTCGGCCACCCTTTGATCCACCCATTCCTGGTCCTGGCGAACAGCGCCCACCCTGAAGGGGTGTTGTGCATCAGGACCGTCCACACCCTGGGGGTCAGGATGCCATTGGGGCACAGTACCCATTGGTCGAGTGCACCCGGCTGCTGCAGGAATCAGTACAGTTGCAGAGGCGGGTTGCAAGGTCCGTGGAGGCACTGTCTGTGTCCGTGGAACGGCACAGCAGGGAGTGTGCTCGGGACCGAGCCGAGCTGGTCCGTATGCGGACGGATGTGACCGCCGCCATTGACAGGCTGACCCAGGCAGTGGTCTCTGTCGTTGACGCATTGGGCACACAGTCAGGTGCCCCTGTACTGCACACCCCACACAGTGCACTCTCCACTCCCCATTCCCAGCATCGTGCGACACCAGGCCTGTCGACGCCGGGTTCTGCTGTGGGCATCCCGAGCACCCCTGGTGCAGGTTTGTTCGGCATGCTGCAGACCCCTGTGCGGGCAAGGTCACGTTCACACAGTGGGACCCCTGGTGGTGCAACAGTGCCACCCCATGTGGCCCCTGCTCAGCCTGCCCATGCTGTTGGGTCACGGCGGGGCCGCCCACGCATCCGCGGTGGCCGTGGGACAGTACTACATGACTGAGCTGTCTCCCAGTGCGGGCCCTGTCTGGTGCTGCCATGTGTGCAATGTGTGTCATGGTGGGCAGTGCACTGCTGGGTGCTCTGCTCACTACGCCGACACACGGACCACCTGCACACCTCCCAACTGCTGTCCACAGGTGCTGTGCATGATGATGCCTGCATTGCACTGTACACAGGTGCAAGGTGCCCAGGTTCTGACACACGTACTTGGACAGCACGGTGGTGGGGTGGTCAGTGGTGCTGTGTGTTAGCAATGTCGGTTCTGCAGTGCTGTGCATCTGCCCATGTATGCTCTGTGCCTGGTGTGTGTGTGTGTCCATGAGTGCTCACCTCCCGATGGTGTGTCTGTATGCCTGGACCGTTCCACTCCTGACCTTCATGCACCCCTGGTGTGTTCCCCGTGTGCCTGTAGTTTGCGCATGGACAGTGTTGGTTGCACATGTCCCCTTGACTTACCTGTGTTGTGCGTAGTGCTCCTCTGTGATGGTGTCCCGGTGCAGCTGAGCCTGCCGGATCAGTCGGGGGTCCCTCCGTCCTAGCGGGGGCTGCTCATCACCATCATCACCAGCGCCACTGGCGTCCCCATCGCTGTCCCCCTGTTCGACCTGTACGGCTATCCCATGGTCTTTGGCCATGCTGTGCAGGATGCAACAGACCAGGATTATCCCACAGGCCTTTTGGGGGCTGTACTGTAGGGCACCGCCGGAGGTGTCTAGGCATCGGAAGAGTGCCTTGAGCATCCCAAACACCCGCTGTATGATGTTGCGTGTTGCGGCTTGTGCCTCATTATAGCATAGCTGCGCTGGGGTCATGGGGCGCCGGTACGGTGTGAGCAGCCAGGGATGGAGTGGGTATCCGCAGTCACCTGTGTGGAGATAGTGGAGATCAGTGTCATGTTCAGGTCCATATTGGCCATCTCCCTGTGTGCCACTACCATGGCACCTGTGGCATTCCCACCCTTGCCCAGAGTTTGCATTCCATACATGTGTACTCACCCACTAGATGTCCTGTGGGGATGTCCCCACTCTCGAATCGATGGCACAGTGCAGACTGATACCATATGAAGGCATCATGTGCTCCACCAGGGTGTGTGGCACAGACATTGATTATGTGCCCAGTGGCATCACACACCACCTGGCAGTTGACACTAGGGAATTCCTTTCTGTTCCGATAATCATGGCCATCAGGGCCAGGTGGCGTGCGGATGGCCACATGGGTGCAGTCTATGGCCCCTAGCACGCCAGGCATATGTGCTACCCTGTGGAACTCCTGCATGTTTGCTGTACGCTCTGCCACGGTGCTGGGGAAATGGATGTACTCCGCAGCATGTGGCAGCAGTGCGCTGAGGAATTGGGTGAGGATGACGTGGCCAACTGTGTGATGCCTGTGGTGTCCCCTGTCAGCCTCTGGAAGGTGCCCGTGGCAAGCAGGCACATGCAGGCTGTCACCTTGGTCTCCACCGACAGAGCGTGACTCCGTCGTGAGGGTGCCTGCATCACATCACTGCACAGCTCACAGAGCCATCTCAGTATTGCCCTGTTCAGGCGGTACTGGCCCACGATCTCTACATCTGTGTACAGCTCAAAGCTGATGCGGGCACGGTACCGCCTGTCGGAGGCATACCGCCGACGGGCCCTTCCACGGCCACGTCCCCCTGCAGCATGCATTCTCACCCCCCTCATTACAGCTTCCATGTGGAAACTGGCACTGTCCATCTCCCTGGCTTCTGACCCCCCTGGCTGGTGTTGCTGTGTTACCCCCACTGTCCTGACTGCTACTTCCACTGCACCGGGCACCCTCCGCTGGCCTCTACAGACTATGGGACACACTTTTCTTGCCTGCCCTTTGCTGTCTGTCTGTCTGTCTCTGTCTCTCTCTCTCTCTCTCCCCCACTTGGTAGCCTGGTAGCATTCTTGCGCCGCTTCCTTGAGCATTTTTATTTTGGCTCATTTCCGCTAGTGCGCAATTTCCGGCTGTGCCGCTATTGCGCATCGCACCAATCTTTGAATGCCGCGTGCGGTCTTTGTACGTGGATCCGCCCCTTGATTGTGCATGCCTTCATTTTCATTCTTGCTGTTGCTCAGCATGTTTTCAGGGCTAACTGCCTCCTTCTGAATATCGAAAATGTCGGCGCAGTTTTTGGACTTCATGCTGCAAGAACCTCTTGTTGCGCATGGCGCAACCCTTTTGAATATCTGGGCCACTATATTGGGCATGTTCAACCATAACAATAATACAGTTTCTAGGGCTCAAAATAGATGGCTGAATCTATTATTTCTTCAAGTTAAATGCCTTAAACTTATACATTGGAAATCTGTTATAATCCCCAAATTTTCTGATATTCTTAAGAACTTATCTCAATATGCCTCTCTGGACCATTTATCTCACATCTCTTCTGACTGACTCAAGGCATATAATAGATGTTGGACTATTTTAACTACTTAGAGTCTCCACATACTTCTAACACTTAATATATGGACTATTATGAAGATTATCGTTATCCAATACTACCTGATATTCATTATTGCGATTGTCTCTCTTACCAGTTGTTTTTTCCTCCTCTTTTTGTTTTACTGGCATTAAGTACATGCCTTGCAATTTCAACAACCTTTCCAAATATATATGACATGTAGTTATGTAGAACAAGATTTAATAATATCATTGTTACATAATTACTCTATGTTATTCCTCTCTCTTCTAGTTGATATTATCCTCCATGTTATTCTTAGTGAACTCAGATTATAACACTGTAATCTTATACTAGATTTTAGATATTAGAACTTCTATTTAACTTTAATGAGGTTGTTTAACAGGCAATGTGCTATCATACTATGTCATTATGTCTATTTACATAATCTTTCATATATGTAAATGATTATTTTATTATATAGAATAATAAAAAGATTAACTGCAAAAAAAAGTGATTATTTAAAGCTTTTTTGATGGTTTGATTCTCAGAGCTCTGAGAGCAAACTGTCTCCAGCTTTCCACTACACACACACTATGCAGAACTGAGGCTGTGCAAGACAATATAGAGCCCATGTGACCTGTCATCCCATGAATCAATGCAAAATTAGCCCCAAATAGCAATAAACAGGTGAAGCAAAGTAAAGTCCATTAAAATCAATGGCACTTCATGTTAAAATTAAGGGGAAGACTGTAATACAAGGCAAAGTAATGTGAAGTCCATTGGAAACAATGCACTTCACATTCAAATTTATAGGTGGAGTAATTTGCTTCGCATTGTGGAGCACTACTCAGATTTGGGAATAATACACAAAGTGCTCTGTGTAGCAAAGTGGGAGCACTTTGTCCACCTCTATATGTAAATAGCATGCATTTTTGTATCCAATGATACTGCTCTTGATTTATAATAATAATAATAATCATCTTTATTTTTAGAGTGCCATTCACAACGTATCAAAGTGCTGTACAATCCATACTAAAACAATTAAAAACAATAAATAAGTTCTAAAACAAACATCCAATCAGTATACTTATAATACAACTACAGTAATCCAATATAGATCAAGAAAAATTTCAGAAGGCAAGCCCAAATAAATATATTATTAAAGTAGTTTTAAACTCTCCACTGTCAGGCACTCTCATATTCAATGAGGCAAAGAATTCCACAGGGTTGGGGCTGCGAATGATAATGCCCATGATCCAGAAGCTTTTAATCATATTCTGGGAATCTCCAGCAATCCCTCATTGGTCAAGCTGAGTGGTCGATGGGGGCAGTAAGGGTGCAGGAGATCTTGAAGGTAGCTTGGTCACAGTCTGTGTAGGGCCTTATAGGTCAGCAAGCTGACCTTAAAGGGACACTGTCAACCCCCTTCGGTCTCAAAGTATCCCTAGTTTAAAAAACATATTTTATGATTGCCAAAATTTTGTAAAGATTGTTAATGTAGCTGGTAGTTTTATTCTGACTCTTACTTTCTTTAAAAAAGTAAAAAACAGACTGCCCAACATACTGGTGTTATCACACCAAAACAAGTTTGTTTACATTCCTTAATCAGCTCCAAAGGCATCTTTCCTGGACTAGGGAACACCCACAAAACAGTCTAGCCCCTCATGATGCCTTGGGAGATTAGGAGGGTAGTGTCTTATGATTGACTGCACTGTCTGTGTGTGTTGCTAATGCTCAGGACACATGCAGTAAGAACACGACCATAACTGTAAACAAAAACAAGATTGTTTATAAATATACATTGCCATGCATTTCAGTTCTACTAAGCAAGGCAACATCAGTGAATTTTAGAGAGGTTAAGCAATCATAAAATGTGGGGTTTCTGCTAGAACTAATATGATGCAAAACAGGTTGACAGTGTCCCTTTAAAGGTGATCCAGCACTGAACTGGCAGCCAGTGCAGTTTGCAAAGCACAGGTGTGATATGATTAGATCAAGATAATCCAGACAATAACCTGGCTGCAGAGTTCTGCACCAGCTGCAAGTGGCAGATATCAACCCCTAGATGCACTAGTTAAAAGGAGTTACAGTAGTCCAAGCATGAGGGACATTTAGTCTGTATGTATTCCATCTTTTTTTTTGTCAATTCTCTTTCTCTCCTGCAGACCGGAACTCTATCAGGCTATCTCTTTTGCCTGTACCACTCTCCCGACTGCTGTGTTCTCCACCATCTTCACAGTCTTTATGACTCCCCGGGACATGGGGGGGCTACAGCTCTGGGGAGATCAAAGGGGCAGTGGTGGGGGACCAGCGTTGGGTGTGTGGCGGCAGCACTGCAGAAGCCATCATCTATCTAGCTGGAGGGACTTTTTCCCATTGTATGTTCCCTCCTCCCCCCTCCCTCATGCGTGGTGCATGTCCTGACCTTGTGGCATACAGCAACCCTGCCTACATCGGGCCACATTGTCTGCATGCATTCCAGCACTCTGCAGTACCCCTGGTCTCCACCAGGAGCCGCTGGGGCACCGGATATCCCTAGAACCTTCCCCCCAGAGAGGAGAGCAGCCCTGCGGATGTGCAATCTAATCCCTCCCCTGCTGACCACCGGCACCCAAGCTCACTCCCAAACCCAGGTTGCTGGCATGGCATGAGGTGTGGCATCCAGTGCCTCAACCCTCAGTGCTCATGGGGTCGGACTGTATTCCATCTTGATGTTTCTTTGTACATGTTCCTGCTAAATGTTCTCAGGACTGCCTTGTGAATGAGCCTGCTAAATGTAGTTGTTCCTGCAACAAGCTTGAACTTGAACTTGAACCACCTAGTTTGCCCATTGTTTCTGCCTTCTTGTAACACCACAGACCTATTTGATCTCTGCCCCCCCCCCCAACCACTAAGGCTCCCGTTTGCCTCTCCCATATCTTCTTGAATCCAACTGCAGTCTTTCCCTCGTCCACCTCCACTGGAAGGCTGTTCCAGGCATCCAGTACTCATTCTGTAAAGAAGTACATTCTTAGATCTCCCCTGAGCCACTCCCATTCAACCTCAAAAAATGACCTCTTGTTCTTGAACATCCTTTTCTCTGAAATATGCTTCCCTATTGAACATTATTTGTACCTGTGAGGTACTTGAAACACTCTGTAATGTCCCCCTTTCCTTCTTTCTTCCAGGGATTACATATTGACTTCCTTCTTTTTCTCCTCATAGGGCTTCTGATGCAGACCCGTCATCATTTTAGTTGCCCATCTCTGGATTGCCTTTATTCTGTCTATGTCCTTCCAGAAATATGGTATCCAGAACTGGACACAGTACTTTAGGTGCAGTCTTATTTATTTTTATTTATTTATTTCACAAATTCGGATTAATACCGTTGAGCATTAATGGCTCTTTTACAAAGGCTCCAAATCAAGACATTACAGAACATACAGGCAGGGGGTGGTGGATGGTGGACCTACTCCCCACCCTCCCCCACCCCCTGCCAACACACATCCCCCTCCCTCATCCCTTCCCCACTCCTCCTGGCCCTCCCCCTCCTCACCATACCCATCCTCTGGACCCTACCCATTCCCTGTACACCCTCCTCTAGATCAACCTCCTCATGCACCAAAACTAGAGCAAAGCGCTAGCTTGCTCTTGCTAGAACCCTCTCTCCACTCCTCATACTGGCGGGTAACATCCACCTCAATCCCAGCCCCTTGTCCACTGGCCAGCTCAGGCTGCCACCAATGTTAGGGTTGCGCATTGCCTCAATGAACATTTGCAGCCTTCTGAAGAAATTTGCTGTCCTCCAGTGCTGGACCACTTAGCACAATCCCGATATCCTAGCCCTAGCTGAAATCTGGCTCTCAAAGACAACCCCTGACTCCTTCATCTCTTTCCCTGGCTACACTCTCTTCAGAGAAGACCAAGTCAGCAAATGCAGTGGCGGATGCACCCTCTATATACAGAACACCCTGTCAGGTCTGAATTACCATCTGAATTCCTGTTTAAAAATAAAGGTTTTAACTAACTAGGTCATGCCCTCCCAGATCCCAAACTGGACTGCGGCACCCAAGCCCTGTCCCTAAAAATCATCCCAGACCCTGCAAGGGACCCACTGATTCTCACTGTGGCATATATCCCCCCCTTGGAACCAAACCCCAGCCATACACTCACAATCCGACTACAGTACCTCACCAAACTACCTCATAAGCTCGAGCAGATCCTCCTGGGGGACTTGAACTCTAACTGGCTTGCCAGCTCGAACTCACACATCAAAGATTCATTCTCATCCCTTGATATGACACAAATCATCTCCCAACCTGCTAGGTACAACCCCAACTCTGACACCCTCCTAGACATTGTCCTCACTAACCGACCCCATAAGATCGTTGACCTACTCGTCCTCCCAAACGTGCTCAACGACCACTCTCCAATCTTATTCACATAGTCCACTCAGGTTCAGAAACCTGCCGCTTGGACAGTCCACCGAAGGTGCCTATGCCCCCGCAAACTTAGTAAACTCAGGCTCTACCTAGCCCAATGGGACTGGACCCCCATTACCAACGCCCCAAGTATAGACCTAGGACTTGACTATTTCACCAGCTCTTTCAACAAAGCCTGTGACATTTTTTCACCCCTCACCAACACCTTAACTAAGAAACAGAATGCCCCATGGGTTAACCCAGCACTGATCCACCAAATGCAATTAAGGGACAACCTTTGGCATAGAGCCATGGAATCCAGTAAGCAGGCTGATAGACAGGCTTTTAATGCCGAGCACAACAAGTGCACCTGGGCCATCCGCAAGGCTAAGGCTGAGCATTACAAATCCACCCTTGCCTCCTCATGGGGTAATGCCCGTAACTTCTGGGGCAATTTAAAGGAACTAAATGGGAAGTCACAACCACCCTATCCCAATTCGTTATCAATTATACCACGGACCCCCCCCCCCAAACTATCACGACAGCCTCAACATCACCTTCACCAATCTCAACTAGGTTCTACCCAGCAACTTCTTTGACCCAGTCCCTCTGTCCCCACCACCCAATCTTCACCACCCCCCCTTCTACCTCTGGAACATTACCCCGCAAGAAGCCGGGCCGTACCTACTCATAGCCCTCTACAGCAACAGCCCCAGCAGGGACCTCCTGGACACTAGCCTACTTCAGCTAGTATTGGATGCAGTACTCATTCCCCTCACCTACCTCCTTAATTGCTCCCTCTGCCTAGGTCAGTTGTCTCTTGCCTGGAAAATGGCGATCGTCACCCTATTTATAAAGGTAGGGACTGCACTGCCCCCTGTAATTACTGACCAGTTTCCATCCTCCCCCCGCTTTACAAGGCGCTGGAAAAAATTGTACCTGACCAGCTATCTGACTATCTTACCAAGCACATCATGTGCAGGGAGCAATACTGCTTGTGTACAGGACACAGCACCATCACAGCCCTGCTAGAGTTCTCCAACTTCCTGCACACAGCCCTGGACACTGGGCACCTGGCTGGAGCTGTTTTTATCAACCTCTCTAAGGCCTTTGATATGGTCTGCTACCCCCTCCTGCTCAACTCCCTGTGAAATATCGGACTCTCCCAAGGGCCCCTCTCCTGGTTTGACAGCTACCTGTCCTCCAGGTCCCAGCACATAAAAATCAATAGCACCCTATCTAACACCCAGCCTGTCCACTCCAGAGTCCTACTTAAGCATGCTCCCCAATGTCTGCGCAGGAAAAATCCTTCTCTATGGGGATAATGCTGTCCTCCTCACCTCGCATTCCCACCACGCCACCCTACAGAACATCCTCCAGCAGTCCTTCACCAAGGCCGAGCAATGGTTCATTGACCAAAAATTGGTCATCAACCTGAAAAAAAAATCTATGCTCTTTGCCCACCATCAGAATAAGACCAGAGATATCCCCCTCCAGATCCTCCCCAGCACCCAGGACCCCCTCGAACAAGTAACTATGTACAATATACAAATACCTGGGCATCACCTTTGACCCATCCCTCAACTTCCACCACCATATCGCTGTGGTTTTGTCCACACAAACAAATGGATTGGCCTCCTCTACTGCCACAGGGACTGCCTGCCCTCCGATGTGCTTTTGTATTGCAATCACCTCCTCAGTTCTGTCCTTGGTAGACTATTGCCTCCCAAATTATGCTGCTGCTGACAAAACTACCCTCACCAAAGTGCAACTGTCCATTAACAAGGCCTGCAGGCTCCTGTTAGGTGCTGAGAGGTGCACCCACACCTGCTCTCTCTACTCACTTGCCAACATCCTCAACTTCAAAGAGAGGCTTCTCTACCAATTCTGCCTGTTGGCAAAGAAAATCCTCCTGGGTCTCTCCATCCCCCCAAGGGTGGCCTCATCCATTAGTGTCACCTACCCCATAGTATCTACCCACAGTACCTGAAAACACACCCTCATGGTACCTAGAGTCAAGACCTCACTTGCACAGTGGTCCTTCCACTATAGGACGTCACTATGGTACAACTCCCTCCCGGCTACTATTGCCAGCTTCGCTAAAATAGGCCCTTTCAAAATTACCCTCAGAAGCCATCTCTTTGCCTCATGCTTCTGCAGCTGTTGATAGACCAAGGCACCCCTATTCTTTCTCCAGCCACCCACAGCCGCCCCGACAATGTCCCTTGAATAGCTAACCATAACCCCCTGCAGAGCATCTGTTTTCAGCACTTCCACTCTATATTCCCCATCAGCAAAAATCCCACTACTTTACCAAGTATTCTACCTGTCTGCCTCTCTATTGCTTCCCCTCTGGACTGTACCTCAGTCACTCTATATGGCAATCTGTCATACCTTTCTATGTGTTGCCTGCTCATGTATCTATGTCACCATGTGAAGCTATGTTATTATATTGCTTTGTAATTGCCTACTCATGTACATATCAAGTGTCAGTGGCTCAGTAGGTAGCACACTCGCCTCTGAGGCTGGGAGATCAGAGGGCTGTGGGTTCAGTTCCCACATCTGGCACTTGGGTTAATATCCCAGTACTGACACTGTAATGCAGCATGAGAGGGGTGATGCATTTCTGAGGTGCCGTCTTTCGGATGAGACGTTAAACCAAGGTCCCATCTGCCTGGATTGGTGGTAGATCAGGTGGATATTAAAGATCCCATGGCAGGCGTGCTTGGCTCTCCTCTCTGTGGGAAATGTAAAAGAAAAGATGGGACCCTATGTCACCTACTATGACAATGTCCGGAGGTTCAAAAGCTCTGGAAATCAGTGGGTACTCTACTGGGCCCTATCCTTGGCTCCCTTAGATTAGACACCCCAGAGATCTGGCTGCTGGGCGCCTTCCCTGTTGCCACTACTAATATCTGGAGGGCTTGTGTCTCCTTGACCTCAGCTGTAGTGAAGCTATTAATTCTGAGAAATTGGACCTCGGATAAGGTCCCATCATTGGTTGAGTGGGTACAGGAATGCACACTACGTATACAATTTGAAAACACATAGCAAGTAAGAGAGGTAAATGGGCGTAGTTTGTGTCTGTATGGGGTCCGCTTGAACATTTGTTGTTGACTTGGAGACTATCTGATTAAAAGAATTTGCCTTTCACTGCAAGCACTTTCTTTAAGTTGTACCTCTAGGTACTCGGTCCTTTATATTTCACAGTGGGGGGTAGGGTGGGGGAGGAGGGGAGTGTCTTGGGGTGTTATTGTTGATTATTGTTATTCTCATGGAAAGCTTTGTATCTGAACTTCATATGTTTGTATTGTTTCTTTATGCTTTCCTTGTAATACTACTGGTGGTTATGCGAAAATAATAAAAAATGTTAATTACAAAAAAAAAGATCCCATGGCACTTATCGAAAAGAGTAGGGGAATTTCCCCGGTGTCCTGGCCAAATTTCCCTCATTCACTAAAAATACCACCAACAGCTTAATCTGGTTCAAGGTCAGTTGGCATTCATCTGTATCCCCCTTCCCCGGGTTGTGCCTGAAAATAGGCAGGATTTGTCTAGTGCACTTACCCGGTCAACAACAGCTAAATAAATAATATGTAACTGTATGAAGCTATGGTATTATATTCCTCTGTAGCTATATGGGCCCAGATATTCAGAAATACGCCCAAGGCTGGTGCAAGTCCAGCGTAATGCAAATCAGATGTGCCTTGGCACAACAGGAGCCATATTCAAAGGTTGTACTGGCTGCACTGCTGTAGCGCATCCAGGCTGAATATGGCACAGTTGCGCCATGGTGCAGAAAGAGATGCCCCAGCACAACTGTGGGAGCAGAGCTGCAGAGCAACAGAGGGAGGCACAGCACAGAGAAGAGACCCAGGGACAGAGCCAGGGAAGCAGAGTGATAGGCCACAGGAGGCCACTACCAGTAGGGCACACACAGACACCCAGATCCCCCCAGCACACAACAGTGGCACAGATAGGCAACAGGAGGTGCCAATGGCCAATGAAGGGCCACCAAGAGAGCCCTTCCCCGCAGGCTGTGCTCCCCCCCACACACCCAGACCAGAGCAGGCCACACCCAGGACTACGCAGCCAAGCACACACACACTCGCCACACAGGCACACAGGTGGCCCACACAGCAGGCATGGAATGTGCAGGGAGCCACATAGTGCAGCAGACCACATGGGACAGGCTGCACAACACAAGCAGGGGCCCCAACACAGTGTGCAGCCAGTATCCAACTAAAGACCATGGCCGTGTGCCATCACCACGCACACACCTAACACACCCCTGACAGCTGCCCCATGGGCACCCTAAGGCACAGTCATTGACTGAGGGGAGGGACACCACCACAGTGGGACACACCACAGCACACAGCAGTGAACCACAGAAGCACAACATGTGCCCTGACATATGCAGACCACAAGGACAGGCACTGGACCACTGCAGCATGGCTCCTCATGCCACCTGCAAAGCAGACACTGACACAGGCAGGCAAGTCAAAATAGATATATTTCAAAATAACTATATACAGCAACAAGGGGTGGGGAAGGGTAGGAAAGTGAGGGAAGGGGACAGGGAACAGGGACTGTACAGTGTGATGGGGGACTGTAGGGGGAGGTGCAGCAGGGGAAACGGGAATGCTGGGGCCCATTCACAGCCTGCTGCCCCTTGGTGCCCTCGCTGCCTCCTATCATCCAGCAGCATGTGGCGTTATTGCAGCACAGCCTCCATAGTTGTCGATGTTTTCAATATCAGCTGCCAGAACAGCCTGCAGTGCATGGGCCTTCATCTGTGATGCTGGACACTTATGACAAGGGACAGGACAGATGATCAGTGCAATGTCCCAAGGAACCATGCCTACCCGCAGTGCGCAATGGGCAGTGGGAACACACACCCCCAGAGGGCCTGTACTGGCCACCCACGGGGGGGGTCAAAGCCTGCCAGCACCATGGCACACCATAACAGTGCACAGAGGTGGTCCCCATCGCACAATGGCCACCCGACTGTGCAATGACAGTCACATGGAACAGTGTACTGGTAGCACCACAGCACCATTAGTGACAGCCGGGCACACTCCCACCCCACCAACAGCTGGCACACATGTCCAATGGATGCACCACAGTGGCAAGCACCACATACAGTGTGGCACAAACAGCTACCATGGCACATGGCAGAGGTGGCCATGCCCACACCCACACTGCTGCCACCCCCCCATGTAATGTGAAAAGTACCATGACAGTGGCTACCTGCCCTCTGTGGCCCTGCTGGTGCTGAAACAGCTACTGCGCTGCCTCCATATCCCACTGCGGCCTGCTGACCTGCCGCTGCCGCTGCCACCCTCCAGTGATTCTCAGGCCCTGGGAATGGAACATAGACAGATGCACATCAGTAAACATCCACAGCAGCTGCCCACCACCCCCACCCCTGTGCACAGGGTGAGCCCCTGCCTGACACGTCCCACACAGCTGCATCGCAACGCAAGCTGCGGCTGGCAAGGCCACTCCACAATGCGCATGATGGCAGTGCACCACTCAGCAGGGTTGGCCATGCAGCCTAGCCAACACCACAGTACAGCACCGGGGCACACATGCAATATGGGCCTACTCACCTGGCTGTGACACAGCCCCACTCCTGACATGCACCTCCAACCTCCTCAGGTGCTCTGGGTCCCTCCTCGCAAGGTTGCCATGTTTGTGGTGGCACTACTCCCCCATCCTGGCCATCCTGGTCCACTGCTGCAGTGTGGTAGCAATCCCCTGCCACATTGCGACCCTGGGTTGCTGCAGAGGCACCTGGCCAAACAGTTGGGGGGCATGGGGCTGGGCACAGGTGACCAGGTTGGCAAGCTTGTGTCCAGTTACGTGCTCTCGGTGCCCTTCACTGTGCCATGCTGCGAGATGAAGCCAGTGGGCAAAATGGCGGCACTAAGTACATGTGGCCACGACATGCGCCAGATGCATGATGCGAGGGAACATTCGCTGTGTCCACCCATTGCGCAGTCTCGGAAATGAATGAGTGTGGCTAGGTGGGGTCACCGGGTGATGGGGTGACCTAGAAGTCAGGGGTCATAGCAAGGGTCAGGGGTCACCCGCATCTGCGCACGCAATGCACACATGCGCGACAGCAGGCCTGGTGCAGAATGCACCATTCCCCCATCATGCAGTCAGTGCACCGTGCGTGATTGACACCATGATACCATTTGGTGCATGAGCACTGAGGGCCTACACACCAGGCATGCATGTGCATTGTACTGCGACTTGCTCCGGGACAATCTCATTGCGCACGGAGCAAAATCATGATATTCAGACGCCACATGCAAATGAGCTCCTCAGCCAATGCATGGTGCACTGAGTTCATTAGGATGTCATTACTGTTGCGCCAAAGCTCATTTGCATGCATTGCACTATATAAGTGCCAAGGAGCAGCACAGGTCATGGACTGGTATTGCATCCTTTCAGGGTACGTTGCACATGCCACAGCAGCTCACTGGGAGAAGCCAGCACAGCAGAGTGGGACGGAACAGGGAGATGCTGCCACTGACACACTATGCTGTCCATGTCCACAGGAAGCGACATGTCAGAACATGAGGAGGGTGAGGAGCGTGGGCCTGCCCGCAAGCGCAGGCCCAGTTTCACAAAGGCGGAGACAGAGGCCCTGTTAAATGCCTACCTTGACAGGCAGCCCTTGTTGAGTGGTACCATGTGCACATCACAAGCCAGGGCTAGGACCTGGTTGGAGGTGGTGACATGCGTCAACCAGTAAGACAGCCACCAGTGATCAGTGCAGGAGTGCAGGAACAAGGTGGGCACAGACAAGAGGCACATCAAGTAGAAGGTGGTGGCCATCCGTCCATCCTGGAATGTCACGGGAGGGGGGCCTGCAGATACGCCACCACTTATGGTGCAGGAGGAGTTGGTGGCAGCCACCATGCATGGCAGCATGGTGGAGAGTGTGCCTGGTGGTGGATTCCAGATGGGTGGCAGCCCATCACTGCATGGTAAGTATGTCAGCCATGCACAGCTGGAGGAGTGGAGGGTGCATACAAGGCCATGCTGGCATGCATGCAGCCAGCATGTCTGTCATGTACATGTGTGCGCACCCACACACATGCTATGCTGCAGGACAAATGCAGTGGCAGTGTGAGGGGGACATGTGGGCAATGCATCACTAACATGCCTCTCTTTCTCTTGTAGCACCAGCACACCTCCTTGCAGATGATGGGGCAGTGGCGGCAGCAGCCATAGCCACTGGACTGGCCCTGGAGGTCCAGCCTTCCACCTCCATGGGCATCCGGGGGACTGACAGGCTGCAGCTCACCACCACTGTGCAGGTGGATGTCCTGGAACTGGGGTTGGATGAGGCCCTGTATGTGTTCCTGCAGGATGCCAGCCTTGGGGTCCTGTGCACAGAGACACAGTTCGGGGCGGGGTCTGACACTGATGATGATGTAATGCTCATCCTGGATAGCATGGCCACCATTGTGGGGGAGACACCCCTGCTGGGCACTGACATAGGCAGCACACCCAGTGCTCTGCCAGTAGTGGAACAGCTGCCTGCCACCACTGCGGGCTCAGCGGTGTGCACTGCCCTGGCTGTGCCCTGCGGTGGAGGTGGTGCAGCCTTGCAGGCACTGGGTGGTGTGCAGCAGCCAGACCAGTGACAGCAGCATACTGCGGGTGCCACTGGGCAGACGGACACAGGGTCCGCCACTGGTGCGTCCAATGGGGGGGCTCTGCAGTGTGGGGATCGACTTCTGGTCTGGAAGCCCCAGGACACTGACCCACTGACTGAGCACTCCTGTTTGCTGCAGGAGTCCTTTCAACAACAGGTGCTGCTCACCACTGGGGTGCATGCACTGTGCACGGAGATGTGCCAGTTAGCCGAGCATCAGGAGAGGATCACTGCCCAGATCCTGGCAGGGATGCAGGGCATGCAGGAGTCCACAACTGTATTCCTGGATTGCATTGACACTGCGATCTCAGATGGCTTTGTGCTGCTGTCTACCACAGGGCATGGCCGGGCACAGATGACGCCCTGCAGTGTGCTCTCCACCCCACATACCCGGTGTCAGGCGACCCCTGCATAGTCGATGCTGAGCTCTGATGTCACCATCCCAGGCACTTCAGGGGCTGGGCTGTTTGGGTGCCTTGACACCCCCGTGCAGACAGGGTCATGGTCCCACGATTCCACCTCTGGGAGGCTGTTGCACAGCCCCCCATGGCTGATGCACAGCCTGTGGTTGCTGATTGGCCCAGGCACAGCCACCCCCATGGCCATGGTTCCATGCAGTGGACCTGAAGTACGGGCCATCTTGCCTGTGGTCTGCAGCTGCTGCCCAGTATGCACATAGGTGGTGTGTGTGTGCCTACCGCAGATGTGTCACCTGTGTGTCACACCACACACTGCCTGAGTGCATGCTTGCCCAGCTGCTGGGCCATGTGGTGTGGGCATGATGACAGCAGTCTTGCACCGGTTGCACCTGTGCACCGGTGCGATGCATCTGATCCACGCCACATATCCACGCCTGTGTGTGTGGGTGCGTGTGTGTGGGGGGCTGTGAGGGGTGCTGTGTGTGGCTGTGTGTGGGTGTGTGCCCCTGTCACCCTTACCACTGCTTCCTGTCTCAGTGTGTGCATGCCCATTGCCATGCACGCCCCTGCATGTGTGCTGTACCTGTCTGTGTGGCCTATGCATGTGTATAGCACCACCTACCTGAGTGCACCATAGTGCTCCTGAGCTATGGTATCCAGGTGACAGCTTGCCTGCTGGATCAGCCAGGGATCCCTCCACCCACCCAGGGGGTGGCTGTCCACCTCCCTCCATCCCATTGCCTTTGTCATCCCCACTACTGTCACCTTCATCAGCCACGACAACTATCCCATGGTCAATGGTCATGTTGTGCAGTATGCAGCAGGCCAGGGGTAGGCCACAGGCTTTTGAGAGGTTGTACTGTAGGGCACTGCCTGACCTGTCTAGGCAATGGAACCATACTTTCTGCATGCCAAGGACTCACTCAATGATGTTGCCCATGCTGGTGTGTGCCTCGTTGTAGTGTTCCTCTGCTGGGGATGATGTTCACCACTAGGGGGTGAGCAGCCAGGGCCACAGTGGATAGGTGCTGTCCCTTTTGTGGATGAAGACATGGTTAGCCCTCTGCTATGCTATGCTGTGCCCCTTGCCTGTCCCTGGTCCCAACGCCAACATGCACACCCTGCCATCCCCCATCCCAGTGTATGCTCTGCCCATTGCCCCTTGCCCATGCCATACTCACCCACTATGTGACCCGTGGGGATGTCCCCCATGTTCAAACCTGTGGCGCAGCACAGAGCTGTGCCAGATGAGCACATCATATGTACTCCAAGGGTGTGTGGTGCAGACATTGGTTATGTGCCCTGTGGCATCGCACACCACCTGTCAGTTGACACTCTGGCCCCCCTTCCTGTTTATGTACACCACACCCTCGGGGCCAGGTAGCATGTGGATGCGCATGTGTGTGCAGTCCATGGTCACAATCATGCCAGGCATACGTGCTACCCTGTGGAAGTCCTGCATGGTTGCTGTATGCTCCGCCTGTGTGCTGGAGAAACAGATGTATTCTGATGCACGTGACAACAGAGTGCTGAGGAACTGTGTGAGGAGGTGGGATGTAGCCAACTGGGTTATGCCTGTGGTGTCCCCTGTTGGTCTCTGGAAGGTGCCTGTGGTGAGCAGGCACATGACGGCTGTCACCTTTGACTCTACGGGCATGGCGTGGCTCTGTCTGGTGGGTGCTTGCATCTCTTCACTGTACAGCTCACAGAGCTGCCTCAGAATGGCCCTGTTCAGGCAGTACTAGCCCCCAATCTCTGTGTCACTGTACTGCTCGAAGGTGATGCAGGCACGGTACCACCCGTGTTAGGCATAGTGCCAACAGGCCCTTCCAAGGCCATGTCGCTGTTCCTCCTGCCCCCTCACACCCCTCATTACAGCCTCCATCATGAAGGGTGCACTTTCAATGGCCTTTGCTGTCCAAATTCCCCCTGGGTGGTTGGCTGCTGCTGGCTGTGTGCCACCCTGGTGCACTGCCTGGCAGTGTGTCTGCCTGTCTCTCACACTGTCTCTGCCCCTGTCTCCCTCTTCACTTCCACCTCTGTCCCTCTCCCTCTATGTCTGCCTTGGCCTGTCTTTCTTTCTTTCTTTCTTTCTTTCTTTCTTTCTTTCTTTCTTTCTTTCTTTCTTTCTTTCTCTCTCATTTACTCTAGCCTGGTGCAAGTGCTTTCTGTGTGCTTGCGCCCTGTATTTATAGGTACAAGTCTACTCGGCACATCTCTGATTTGCTCCGCACTTGTGCCATGGTTTCACAGTTGAATGTCACACTGCACTGGTTATTCATGGGCACGCCCCCTGTAGTTGCACCTGCATTCATTATAGTTGCACATTGACGCAATGAGATTTGCATTGCGCACTGGCTCCCGCTGAATATCGCTCCTTGGTGAAAGTCCGCACTTGTGCCTGGGCAACTCAGTTGTGCCATGCACAACTGCTTTGAATATCCGGGTCATGGTGTCTTGTTTGTATGCAACCTGTACTTTGTATGATGAGGAGCCTTTGGAAATGAGTCCTTGACTCAAAGGATTATAATTCTGATTTGTACAAATAAAATAAATAAATAAAATAAATCACAGTTAGATACATATCACAATTAAAACAGAAAAACAAGCTATTACATTTACGTTGATTGCAATATGTCAGAAGGAAAAACACAAGAACAGATTGAAAGTGCTTTTCTACTGGCCCACTGGAGCAGGAGCAGGTTGCCTACCTGGGATGCCGGCCACCCAGTTTCAGGAACAGACCTGGGACATTGGAGGGTCTGCCAGGGGAGAAGGATTGAGCATCTGAGGATTGCTCTCCTTCTCCATGAAGGAGGTGGTAGAGTGTTCAGTGCAACAAGGACACCTAGCAGAGGCTTGGTGTACTGAGCATGCTGACGCTAGTAGCTCGGGGGGGAGGGGTGGATGTTGGTCATCATTTCATATCCCCACTCCCATACACTGGTAAAAAAATGACACCGGCTGCCCCAAATGAAGCCCACCCCCAGCTTCAATAAGCTCCCAGGCCAGCCTGTTGACCTGTCCTGTTATTGTGGCACTCTACGGGTTGATGCTGTGACCCTGCCCTGGGTGGTAAGATGGGGGTATCAATGAGGCACAGCCAATATGGGAGTGGAAGCGGGGATCCGTGACCGGACTGAGGCACCGTGCTGCCAGGTGGCAAGAAAAAAAATATACTAAAAAAAAATAAAAAAAAGAATGTGCTTTTCTAAGCAGAGAAGATGACCTTTTCATGAGGCAGCATCTCCAGCAACAAGAGTGAGGTGCAGTATGCTACCAGGTGCTGCCTTGGTAGGGTATGAAAGATGCAGCCAGTAGAGCTTGCTTTGTCAGGAGAAATATCATAGGGGGAAGGTAGGAGATTAGAGGGCTACTTGATGATGGGCAAGCTTACATTGCAGGGAGAAGATAGTTAGGGGTAAGGAGGGTTAGTATGAAGGGGAGCCCCCAGGGCGGCATCAACAGGCCAGGGGTTGTCACAGAAGAAGTCTGTGGCCAGGTAGCAGCCAGTTGAGGCTTTGACTGACTTAGAGGGAGGTGGAGAGGGAGAAACCACTAGGATATGTCATTAAGTCTGTTAGGAGTAGGTGTGTGTGGTGGGAGGTGGGGCTGAGGGGATAAGAGGAGTAGGTTCGGGGAAGAGGGGTATCTTATCAGTGATCTACACAGCCGAATTACCACTTCCCTCTTCCAGCTGATTTTATCCCTCCCTATGCTAGCATTCCACTGGCTCTTCCCACTGCCTTTTCCCATTGCTAGGGCATCGTTAGGTCACCAGATATTATTGCCCCCGGGTCTGTTTCCTGTTTGGTGATTTCCAGTGCCACTACAGTTTACCACCTTTGGACCCACTCCTACGTTGCCTAGCTTGTTCACGAGTCTTCCATGTGGAATGGTTTCAAAGGCCTTACTTAAATCTAGGTAGGTCACATCCACTGCTACACCCTAATTTAAATCCTTGATCATCTTGTGAATGAAATCTATCAGACTTGTTGGACACAACTTCACCCCAGTGAATCCGTGTTGCATTGGGTCTTGTAAGTCACTGTATTCAAGATACTCCACTGTCTTTTCCTTCAGTAGTAATTCTATTAGTTTCTCCACCTCCAAAGTCAGGCTGACTGACCTATAATTTCCAGCCTTCTCCCTGTTCCCACTTTTGAGAAGAGGTAGTACATCTGCCCTCCTCCAGTTCTCTGGGACCACTCCTGTCTCTAGTGAATAGATGAGTAGGACTGTCAGAGGTGCAATCAGTTCCCTTTTTCTAGTTACATTTTTCCACCCAGGGCACATCGCCTGTAGCTGTTCAGCCCTATCTTTGCCTCCCTTGCCCAGCAACATGCCTCTCCAGTCCACCAAGCCCATATCCCTCCACAGATTGCCCCGTAGTTGGGCCAGAAAGAGGAGAGCCATCCTGCTTCATATAGAGACCATGCCTCCATATTTAATTGACTGGCAAACTGGCAGCAGTGCAACATGAGGACAGGCAAGGCTTCTTATAGCCTGTGATTACCATTTTCCACTCTTTTTCCCCAACCCCTTGCCATAGCAGGATGTAAAGGTGTGTACTAATGCTATGCAACTGCAGCTCCTCCCATCCATGCCACTCAAACTCTGACACTGCCACATGGTCTGCAACAGATAGCTGCCAAGGAGTGAGATGGTGCCCCACCACACCCTGGGAGAGGAGGGCACTCCATCAGAAACTCTGTCTTCTCTCACTCGGCAAACCCCTGGTGACCCAAACTCGTTCCTGTACTTGGGTCATCAACGTGTTAAGAAGGAAGGCACACAGCACCTCAGGCCTCTGTGCCACTGGCGAGCTTACATCTCAGCTTCTTTACAGATGGAATGAGGTGAGTACTAGGGTTTATAACCTCAAGGAACACCTCAGGCCTCTGTGCCACTGGGCGAGCTTACATCTCGGCTTCTTTACAGATGGAATGAGGTGAGTATTAGGGTTCATAACCTCAAGGAACACCACAGGCCTCTGTGCCACTGGGCGAGCTTACATCTCAGCTTCTTTACAGATGGAATGAGGTGAGTATTAGGGTTCAGAACCTCAAGGAACACCTCAGGACTCTGTGCCACTAGCAAGCTTACATCTCAGCTTCTTTACAGATGGAATGAGGTGAGTATTAGGGTTCAGAACCTCAAGGAACACCTCAGGCCTCTATGCCACTGGGAGAGCTTACATCTCAGCTTCTTTACAGATGTAATGAGGCATGTATTAGGCTTCATAACCGCAAAGAACACCTCCGGCCTCTGTGCCACTAGCGAGCTTACATCTCAGCTTCTTTACAGATGGAATGAGATGAGTATTAGGGTTCATAACCTCAAGGTACATCTCAGGCCTCTGTGCCACTGGGCGAGCTTACATCTCAGCATCTTTACAGATGGAATAAGGCAAGTATGGGGGTTCATAACCTCAAGGAACATCTCAGGCCTCTGTGCCACTCACAAGCTTACATCTCAGCTTCTTTACAGATGGAATGAGGCAAGTATTAGGGTTCATAACCTCAAGGAACACCACAGGACTGATTTGTGAAGACTCAGGAGAGGTGAAACCATAATGTTTTTACTTTTGCTGCATACAGGGTGAGGGTTTCCCAACTTTCAACTACATTTGTTGGTTTAATCTGAACCCTAACTGGTGCATTAACAAAGCTGTTGCGCAAACAGTATAGAATATAAAAGCTAATCAAGTAAAATGCATGATCTGAGAGCAGATCACTTTCTCATGGGAGTTGTGTAGCAGTGACAGACTGAGTATTATAGTTTGACATTACAGGCCTGGAACCTGCTGCACTACACCTTCTGTGTGCAATTTTGTCTCAAGAAAATATCTTATTATCCAAGTGGCATACTTTTTTTTAAATGTAGTTTTCTAGAAATCTTCATCAAATATGAAGCTTCAAATTTTAATTAATACAGGAGGTTCTTTTTTCCTTCTTCTGAAATATTCATGATAAAATATCTCTCTAACCTAATTACGTAAATGTGTAATACTGCTTCCTCTGTGTTACTGTCTTCACTGTTACCTGTTTAGGATTATACTATCTCTGTAACATGTTTTACCCAACAACCTGTACCTATTAATCCATCTCTGTACTGTATCCCGGGTCACCCCTGAAAAAAGGACCTTCGGGGCTCAGTGGGCTTACCCAGTGATCAAAATTTAATAAATAAATAAATAAAACACAATTCTTAGTAAACCCTTTTTCCAGATGGAAGCATTTACCACTCAGATATTGTGTGTTGTTAGCCTTGCTTATAAAATGGGTAGTGAAGGTTTGCAATCCTGATTGGCTGAGAGGACATTCCAGTCATGTCTTTTCTTTCCTAAATACCCCAACCAAAAAAAAAGGTCCTGTTCTAGAGGCCAGTTTACTGACCAGAATTCAGGAGCCACTAATCCAGATAGAAAATCTTGATGCAACAGCCATCTTTTTCTGCACTACCTGATCCCTCACTCACTGGACAATCTCCATGAACCAGAAACATAGCACAGTTTACTCTATAAAACATTTTATTTTGAACTGAAATCTCTGTCACTGTTCCTCCACGCACACTCACTCTACTTCTGGACATCTGGAGTGCCCTGTGAGTGGACTGCACTCTCTGAATCCTCCTCTTGACCCACAGCAGTATGAAAATGGTGGTACTTTCACAACAAGTCACTAGTGCAGATGGTACGATGCTGTCATTAAGACCACTAGAAACTCTTGGTCTTGCCAGTGGCCAAATGACACACTGCAGTTGCTTTAAAAGGCAATCTGCATTACACGCTTCTGACTCCACACACCTGAATATATACAGCAAAAGAACAAAAAGTTCAGCACAACTAATTTCCTAAGAAGTCAATCTCCATATAAAAAAAACGTTCCTGCAATCACCACTTTCATGTACCATAGTGGTACTGCACCTCCTAGTAACTAAAGCAGAGAAAATATTTAGCACCAAAAATAAATATTCTTTATATATGCTGCAACATTTTTGAAACAGGTATACAATTTCTCAACCTGTACCCATTTTATAAGCACAATAACACACTTCAGCATATGGGTTATGCTTTGGTAAACCCATTTCTAAGGGAAGTAAGGCACTCAGACTGAGGGCACATGCCTTACTTGCCCCTAGATGTATTTTTATTAGACCATAACCCACACTCCGTTGTGTGTTGCTGCTTTCTTCTCTAAGGCAATGAGGCCCAACTCAATCCCTGCACCCATTTTTTTCAGATGGGACATCTTCTTGGAGGTCATATCAGGAACAGTTATCAAAGCCTTCACGTGTAAAGTATATGAACACTTAACATTTTCATCATTTTAAGACATCTATCCTAGCTGAAACAGCTAGTATACTACCTAAAATGAATAATTAGTTTTTAGAAGCAGTCAACCATTACCTTTCATATCAGAGGTAGGGTCATCAGAACTCATTTAAAAAAGATTCAAACCATGCTTTAACCCTGGTGTCCGAGTTCTAAATTGGAATCTGAATACTAGAGTGCTTGAAGTACAGTTTGACTTTTTTCATTATAAATTGTATTAAGTTTAAAAAATACGAATTTGAAGGCACACAGTCATTTACAACAGAGATAAATTAATTACATATGATGTCTACTAAGTAACATTATTATATCATAATATACATAATACAGTTGAAAAACAAGTCAGCATTGAAACTGTTTACAGAAGTCATGTAACTAAAGAGCATTTTCATAATTAAAAAATAGTTCCCGGATTTCATTAAATAACTCAGCTTTGTTCAGCAATTGGTAACTAATACATTTGTTATTGGCTATAGTTCCTAAGGAATCTAGTAGTTCACTGATTGTAGTTATTTTGTCTTTCCAGTTTTGCAGTATTAGTCATTCATATGCTAAGGCTAAGGTTAAAATCCAAACATGATGGGGTGTGTAGAGATGTAATATGAATGTCTCTAACAAAGCAAAGATAACAGTAAAGAAGGTAAATCTTGCTTAAAAATTTTCTCACATATATTATGTGCTTCATGCCATTTTAAAAGTATTTGAGAACAAGACCAGAAAAATGTCACAAAGTAGCCTGGGGGGACCTCACATTTCCAATGTACATGTTGAGATTTATCTGTTTTGTTTAACTTCCATGTGGAGTTTATTTATTTATTTATTTATTTTAATTTTGTTGACTGGGTAGGCGCACTAAGCTCAGGGAAGGTCCTTTTTTCAAGGGCGACCCAGAGTTAATTACAAATAGTGCAACATTACTGACATAAGAAATAACAGATACAGCAGCATATATAGACATAACAGCAGCATATATAGACATGATCAGTACATAGAATTGGCAGGAATGTGCAGTCTCATACTAAGGTTCACTTCACGTTATACAAGTTTTGTTAATAACACTTAGGTAAATACATACAGTTCAGCCACTCAAAGGATACAGTCGTAATATTTATGTAGTATTTTGAACGGAGTTATTCTTCCATTAACGTCCCTACTGCAGTGATATGCATTTTTCAATACTTTTCCTAATTAGAATTTGGTATTAGAAGGTTAAGATCTTTGTCCCATGCAAGCTTGGCTGGGACTGTCAATGCGGTATTACAGTCTGAAATAACTGTATACAATAGACTTGTTCCTTTTCTAAGATAAGTCACTTGCAAAATACGATTCCAGTCAGAATTCACTGAAAATTCATTGGTTGATTGTATAAGATCTTGTTGAATTTTATCACATAGTTGTAGAAACATCTAAAAATGAAAGCTAGGGATATGGGGCTGGATTGACAAAGGCCTTCCGCAAGTTGCGTCAATGGCAGCTTGCGCCGACCATCCTTGAGACCTGGGCCTTGCACCCGATTCAGAATCAAAGCTGGTCCAGGGGTCTGCGTCCTGCAACTTGCAGTAGCTGCGCAAGGTAGGGTGCAACTCCCAGGTATGCCACAGGTTGCAGGACAGGGTAGGCAGCAGATGCACCAGCTGAGGGGAGCCATGGTGCCTCTGATCCCCGTATGGTGTGGGCCCCAGCCTCAAACTTCCTTGACATGGATACCCCCTCATATAAAAGCACCCTTACCCACCCTAGTGGCTCAGTGGTCCCCCACCCTCCTGCCAGAAGTGCCAGCCCCCCAACACACACACAGTGGGTGAGTCGACGGCTGGCCATGGTGGTGAGCAGAACGCTGTGCCAGTCACCGACAGGGGATTGGGGGTGTGTGGGGGGTTCACACTGTCAGGTGGGGGGTGGGGGCCACTAGACTACCAGGGAGTTTTGCGGTTAAGGGGAGGATCTTGCCCCAGATCATGGGGGTCTCTCAACATGTGTATGTGTGGTGGGTCTGGGCATTGGGGGTGCTCCACACACCCATCCTGGCACAGTGCGTGCCATGCCTTGGCCATGGAGCTTATGGGGGCTGTAGCCCACAGGGGATGTAGTGCTGTGGCAAAGTGGCAACCTCCAGTGAATGGCAAAGACCACTTACACCAGCTTTTTGTTGGTGTAAATGGTCTTGGACAGATGTTCACTGGTGGTTGTCTCTGAATCCTGAGTTGTGGACATAGCAGCCACCCTACCTGAATAGGGTGCAAATGCTGCCTTAAACCCCCTTACGCCATGTCGCAAGGGGGTTTATGGTGCATTGGTACAGCTGGGCACAGGCACCCTGCAGCATGTCGCAGGTTGCCTTTGTGAATCCCACTGGGCTGCAACTCAGGATGCAAGAGCTACTTGCACCATTTTTTCTGATGCAAGTTGTCTTGCGTCCTGTTTTGCCCTTTGTGAATATGGCCCATGGTATTTCTTTCTAAGGTTGGTAAATTATAGCATTTCCAGTGTTTCTGCATCAAATAGGTCATTTACCTGAGTAATTACTGCTTTGCACCAATCAATGTGTTTAAATTGTCTATCGTATTTAAACTTTGAGTTATTGCAAATTGGAGTAAGGTCATATTGGATTGGGTTGAATTTTAGTTTCTTTATTAAACAGTTATATAGACACATTGTTGAGGATAAGGTCGGGTGAGTTTTGAGCTGGATGGGAAGTGGCATAAAAAAGTTTGTTAATGTAAGTGGCTTACACAAGTTCTTTCTGTGTTCAACCACATATGGTCCCAGGCACCAATGCTATTGTTAAACCAGTTTAGACTGCTCCAACATAAATGCCCAATAGTAGCCTTATGACAAAGAATTATAAAAGCCTCCTACTTTCCATGGGGATCCCAATTTGAGAATATTTCATCTGAGAGTCTTGTTTTCCCATAAAAACATTGAGAATAATTTATCAAGTTGTTTATACCAATTACTGTTGATTCATAGGTGTAGAATATTAAGTACAAGAAAGATTTTAGGTGCATGTATTATTTTTATGAGACTGATCTTCCCTCCTAGCAAAATATAGAGTTGACATTTCTGCAATCTTTATGCAGTTTACCAATGAGCAATGTATGGTTATATTGGATAATTATGGAGACAGAATTAAAGATGTGGACACATAAATTTATACCTCCTTCATCTAACCATGGGAAATTAAAGGCACTAGATAGCTTTTCTTGTTCAAACTGAGACAAGGATAACACTATTTCTTCAGATTTCCCCCATTGACCGAAAATCCTGAAACTGACCTGAATTTATGGAAAAATAGATTTACTTCAAGATTGGGTGGTAAGGTTATATTAGCATTAGCAAAAGATCATCATTGATTGCAAATATTTTATTTTCTGCTATTCCTGTTATGCTGCCCTGAATGTGGGTGGTAATGTTAATCTGTTTTAACAGGGGTTTTAAAGTTAGAATGAAAAGAAATGAGGTGGGGACAAATTTGACATGTGTCTCAATATAATTGGAAGTGTTTAGAGAGAATTCTGTTAGTGATCAATGCTGCTTTCAGGGAGGTATAAATAGTTGAGACCCATTGTTTAAAAGTGGGAACAAAATTGAAGAACTCTAGAACTCTTAGCAGGAATGATCAGCCTAAAGGGTCAATGGCCTTCCCTATATTGAAAAATAAGACAATCAAGGGTTTTGTTGTTTGTTTTTTTGGCTATCTAAATAATGGAGAGTAGACTGTGTATGTTGTGCAGTGAATTACATCCCTTAGCAAGGCCTACTTTTTGTTGCATATTAGTTAGTGTAGCATGGCAATTAGTTTCTTTGATAGAATCTTAGGTAATATTTTGTAATCAAAATTTCGAAGCTGTGTTGGGTGATAATTAAAAATCTCTTAAGGGTGTTTTTTGCTTAGCTATCAGATACATATACAGTACACATCATTAACGGTACCCAATATTTGTAGGATTTCCTGATATAATTTACATAGTCTGTAATTATTGGATCATTATGTTTGTAAAATTCACTGGGTAAACCATCTGGTCCTTGGGGTTTTTGAGTACATGCAGTCTAAATTACTAGATTAATTTCTGTTTTGGAGATGGGTTTGTCTAAGTTCTATTTTTCCAGTTCAGATAATTTAGGAGGGCTTGCAGATTGTTAAAAGTAATGTAATTCTGATGCACAAGGAGTGCTTAAGCATTTATGAAACTTTGATTAAAGGGAATCTGTATGATTCCTTATATAATCAGTGTAAATATTACTATGAGGATCATGTATGTAACATGTAATGCTGAGTACTTTAAAGAGCAACTCTGCACTTCAGTGTGTGCTTTCATAAATAAGATGTTACAGCTGTTGCAATTTACTAGAAAATATATATTTTCATTGTCAATGTTCCTTTCCAAGATTTATAGCACATGTTGGTTATCCAGCTAAAAGGTCTGTATAGAAAACATTTGAAAAATGTTGCCTCTCCCCTGTTAACCTCACAATGCCCTGAGTTTATGACATTATAGTGCGCACCATGACAACAGACTGTGATGTCACAAAAAGCAACTGTGTGGTTAGCCGGGGAGAGTCAGATTCATTTTGAAAGGCTCAGTGAAATAATTGCTGAATTATCTACAATATTAAGTAGGCTAACTCAGGGGGAGTAAAAAAAATAACTGAAAAACAATTAAGTTAAAACATAATTGGTGTGAATCTAATGTTTTTAAGCTTTTTATTATAATTAACAGTTGCTCTTTAAAAAATCTCAAAGTTGAACCATCTGGTCCCCAATGTTTACTGATTTTTAAATTTAGAAGTTGGTCCCAAATCTCTTGGACAGAAACTGTATGGAAAGTAAATTTATTACTAGTTCCCCGAACAACATTCTTTATTTCCATCTTCACATCTCACTCCACATCCCAGTAGAGTGTTCAACAGTTACAAAATAAAAATATATCTAATTGATCTGGAAGTTAATCAACTAAGTTGAACTTTTTTTCATCTTCCAATATTTTAATGATATACCTACTTTTATCTTTTTCATCCAACATATTAATACTCTTCCAAATTTTAATTGAGTCCCACACTAATCACTGGTCTTAGTCTTAAAGTAATTTTCTTTTGCCAGTCAGATCACTTTAACAAATTTATTTCTAACATTTCTATATGTTTTGCAAGTTGACAGGCACCCCTGATTTCCTGCCCATTTCCCAATATTGTTTTTTCCCCTCCTTAAAGCAGCAGTGCAAGAATCCAGTGAACATTTTGACCTGTAATCTTGTTATGCTATTTTAAACTGCCACTTACCACCTGACTTGTATGATACCCTTCTTTCCACAATTTGAGTCTGCTGTAGTACTTTTTTCACATTTGAAACATTAAAAGGAGCACTCTTTTCAATATGGCTGAAACCATGTTTTCATCAACATTTGCAGGTGTATTTAAACACCTATTTTCCATAAGGTCAGAGAGCAATGCCTGCTGCATGATAGTTTATTTTAGTCACAACAGAAGTGATATTTAAACAACTGATAGACAAAAATAACTGTGAATACTGATGAAGACCTGGTCTGAGCCATATTAAAAGGAGTACTCCTTTTATTAATTTGAACATGAAATAAAGTACTGTAAGTAAAGTAAAGTAAAATTTTATTTATATGAGGTGCCCTACCTGAGCTCAGGGCACCTTTACAATATACCGTACAGTAACAATACATATTTTTTTAAATCGATAAAACAGTAACAATCAGTCAGTAAGTCCCTGAAAGTGCCTGGTTAAACAAGTACGTTTTTAAGGATTTTTTAAATCCTTCCATGTTCAGGCTATCTTGTATCTAGCATGGTAGAGAATTCCACAGGCTAGGTGCCATAAAAGCAAAAGATATTCCTCCAGATGTTTTCAGGGATACCCTGGGAATCTCTAGCAATCCCTTGCCAGAGGATCAAAGTGAGCGGGGTGGGCAGTAAGAAAACAGGAGCTCTTTCAGGTAGTGAGGTCCCAACTCATGTAGGGCCTTATATGTCAGCAATGTGACCTTGAAGGTGATCCACCACTGTATGGGCAGCCAGTGCAGTTCATGCAGCACAGGTGTTATATGACTGGATCTAGGGGTTCCAGTCAACAACCTGGTCATCGCATTGTGCAGTAGCTGCAAGTGGCAGCTATCCACCTCCAGTAGCCCTAGATAGAGGGCATTGCAATAATCAAAACAACTGGTGACAAAGGCATGGACCAAGGTAGGAAGGACTTCGGGCAGGACCAGGTGCTTCTCCTGGGGCTATATTCCTTAGATGGAAAAAGGAAGATTTGACTACAGCCAAAACCTGCACCCTCAGGGTCAGACCCTCATCAAATACCATGCCCAGGTTATGTACCTGGCCTGAGGCCATAAGCGGGGTCCCCCCATCATATAAACCTGAGGGTTTCCCTGCCCATGACCCTGTCATCCTAAAAACAGGGTCCACCACCAATACCTCTGTTTTACTTGAGTTCAACCGAAGCCAATAAGTACTCATCCAGTTCTGTATCTCCAGCAGGCAGTCATTAAACACCGTGATTGAATCAGACTCCTGTTCAGGCACAAAAGACATATAGAGCAGAGAGTCATTAGCATAGCAAAGAAAACTCAGCCCATACCATCTTCTAATGTCCCCTAATGGGAGCATATACACCGTGAATAACATGGGGAACAGCACCGAACCCTGTGGAACCCCACAGGGCAGCCAGTGAGGGGCCAAGGAATGAATCCCCAACACCACTCTCTGAGATCTGCCCTTAAGGAAAGATCAAAACCAGCTGAGGACTGCCCCTCTCAGTCCACAGAAGAACCACAGGCACTCAAGCATCACTCCATGATCCACGGTGTCAAATGCTGCTGAGAGATCAAGGAGAAGCAAGATAGAATGGGCTCTCTGATCTCTCACCATCAGGAGATCATTTAGTATCTGCACCAGGGCCATCTCGGTGCTGTGCCATTTCCTGAAGACAGGCTGGAGAGGGTCATAGATATTGTGGTTGGTCAAATGATACTCCAGCTGCAAAGCAATCACCTTCTCAATTACTTTACCTATAAAGGCTAGGTTCAAGACTGGTCTATAGTTTGCTGGGAAGTCAGGGTCAAGGGAAGGTTTTTTCCAAAGGGGACATACTACTGCCTCCTTTAAGGTATCTGGAAAGATCCCTCTCTCCAATGAAACCACCACTATCCCAGCCAGGACCTGGCTGATGACCTCTACACACCCCACTTGTAGGTGTGTAGGGCCCGGATCCAAACTACAGTAGGTTGGCCACAAAGTCTGGACAATCCTCACTATATCTATGACTGCCGGTTGGCTAAAGGTGAACCGAGTCAACTGGGCATTAGTACCATCCGATTGATCAGTGCAAGGTCCAATGGGAAGGCACTGGCTTATCTCATTCCTGATGTTGGACACCTTATCAGCAAAAAATTGCATAAACTCCTCACACTATACTTGTGACAATGCTTGACTGGCATGAAGACAGGCTGGATTGCACAGTCTGTCCACAGTCCAGAGAGCTGGGTTGGCCTGTTCTTCACTGTAGCAATTTCCCTGGACAGGAACTCTGCCTTCTTATGGGAAATTGTTGATTGGTAAATTTTATAATGATCCAGCAATCTAAGCTTATTCACCTCCAGGTGAGTTTTCCACTGGTGTCTTTCTAATCTTCACCCCTGTCTCTTCAGCTCACAGATCTCCCCATTAAACCAGGGGTTCCCCAGGCAAAGGGTAAGGGGCGAACATGAGCTGGAGCAATGACATCCAAGGCCCCCACAACAGCCCAATTATAGGTCAAAACCAGGGGCCCTGGGTCAATGCTATCCTTTGGAAGTCCCGAGAAGTCCAGCTCTGTTATTAGGCCTTCTGAGGTAACTCCTCTCACATGATGGAACTGCACTAACTCCTTAAGGGTAGGCCTATTTCAGGGGACTGCAAAACTGAATCTCAGGGTGTGATGGTCAGACCAACAGATTGGCTCCACCTCTAGAAACATAGAAGCATAGAATTTGACGGCAGATAAGGACCGCTTAGCCCACCTAGTCTTCCCATTTCCCTACCTAATGGATAAGCTGCAGATCCTAGTTAACCAGCAGCCTATTTCTTCCTACCCCTACCCCCTAGAATGGCTCCACCTCTACATTGGAGATTTCAATCCCCAGGTGGAACACCAAGTCCAATGTGTGCCCCCCTTCGTGAGTTGCATAGGTAATAACCCATGTCAGACCCAATGAATCCATCAATTGGAGGAGGTTTTGTCCAAATGGGGAGAGTTCATCATCGACCATGGCATAGAAGTCCCCCAGAATTAACCATCTGGGGGACTCCAATACCATCTTGGTGATGAAATCTGCAACCTCCTTCAGGAACTCCCTCACATCACCTGGTGGACAGTAAATGAGAAGGGTCCTGTAGCCTGCACCTGCACCCACAATACACTCAAAGAACTGTTGCCTTCAACTGGCACCTCCCTGAGATCCAGTTCCTGTCTAAAATAGACTGCAACCCCCCCATCCCTATGGTCCACTCTCGTGTAGTGAATCACCGAGAACCCAGCCAGAACCACAGACTCCAAAATAGGGCCCGCACTTCCATTCAGCCAGATCTCGGTGATGCAAGCCAGGTAAACTGAAGCAACAAGATCCACAACCACTGCGGTCCTATTCCTAATTGACCTGGCATTGCTTAACGCCGCCTGAAAGGGACGGGAATCCAAGGATAGCCCCACTTCCTGCCTGACAAAGTCAGACCCCTTGGATATGTGCACAAGGCAAGACTAACCTCATTCCTGTGTCCATTTCACCCCAGGTTGTCTCCTGGTTCTCACTGTCTCTATCTGCCCACTCTTTTCCCATCCTCCTGAGAGTTCCAGGATCTCCGGCTCCTTCTGCTCCCTTGTCTCAAGATGCCGAAAGCTCGACATCTATTATAAACTTCAAAAGGGAGTGGAGGATGTTCAAAGGGATGAAGATCCTTTAGTCTTGAGGGGGAGTACTGCCAGACCATGTCCCTGATACCCCAGCATATTTCAGACACTCCTCACACACCAATATTCTCACTCACACCCCCACTCATTCAATATACTTCCTCTCCCCTCTATTCAAATTTCCAACAATTTATCTATCCAACCATGCATATACCATTACTTAAAATATATAATAAATTAACCCTTATCGGTCAAGCAACTTTATAATACTATAATGCCCCCAAACATTCCTTCAGGTCTCCAGTTAATGGCTTTGATTTTATTTCTCTACCCCCCTCCACACACAGTGCACTCATCACTGCAGGAAAAGGAGCTTTTTAAAGACTTTCCAGGCCCCCTCTCATGTGGCTAGATATTAATGTTAGAGTAGCAGATTCCTTCAAGCCCAGCTAACAGAGATGAAATTAAGAAAAACTAAATATAGTAAATTTATATGAAAGATATTCAGGATTTCCAGTTCACAAAAGTCCATATACCACTGAAGTGGCTAAATGTAAATGTAAAGTCCCGGCACTTTTTAGTCTTGTGCACTCTCACTGTACCAGAACTAAGAGCCCACTGCAACCGTCTGATAATTGCAGTGGAAGAGGGAGCTCGCACCACCCCATTCCCAAGGTAGTATCACATAGTCCAGACAGAGAGGGTACTTGTTAGTTCTTGGTTCTCAGGTTTCCCAACACAAAGATAGAGCCAACTAGGGTATCAAATCAATGGACTCAATTTGCAAAAATCTCATTCTTCGGGTGTGAAAACTCCTACCCAGCCCAGACCAGGAGAGGAAACCCAGGCCCCGCTACCCTTCCCACTTTAGGCGAGCAAGGAACACCCAACCTAGCCAGGTGAACCCCAGAGACCAACGGGCCAGACTGAGAGAACGATCAATCCTCTGATCAATCTCTCTTAGTCCCCCCAGTGATAGCAGCCGGGACCGAGACCCCTCATAGCTATGGCGCGTAGGATCACACTCCTCACCACACCACAGGTAAAATCCTCCTTGATGTAAGGGTTAGATACTCCACCAACTTGAAAACCAAAGGAGCCCAGAGTCTACAGCCCCCAGCTCCAGACCACAGAATGTTCCATGCCACGAGGCACCTCCAGGCTGAGCCACTCTGTCATCCAGTCCAGTCAATCGCTATTCCTCCAAATCCAAGTAAACCCTCATAAAGAGTGCAGCTTCCACAGTTAGCTTATATAGTTAAAAAACAAATCAAAGTCAGCTTGACTTGTGGAATAACACAACGTACTATCCCCGGTCCAAGCTCAGGCAAATAGTTGATGAAAAAGATGCCACATTAAACACAACAAATACACCAATGAAATGTCTAGTTAAAATGACGAACTAACAAACGGACACAATGAATTTACAACAAAATAAATTAAATAATGATAAACATACAATAATGGAAAAATAAACTTAAAACCAAATCAAATCACTGTTGATGCTGCTACTGTGTCCTACGGCAAGCCCAGCACAGCCACCATCTTGGAGTGCTAAGTCACAAACAGAGGAACACATACAGTACTATAGCAGACTCAAATTGTGGACAGAAAGGTATCATACAAGTCAGGAGGTAAATGGCCATCTAAAATAGCATAAAAAGTATAGGTCAAAATGTTCATCGGATTCTTCCACTGCTGCTTTATATTCAATAGGCACAAATTCAACCACACCTCAGAGCCTTGTTTAACTCTCTTTGATAGCAGAGGGAAATGCTTATCACATACTGTATTCAATTTACTAAGAGAAAAAAGTCCCTTCCATCATTTAAATCTGGGATTAAGTATGATTTATCCCAGTTAAGATTTTTCATATCTTAAGCAGGTTTTGAAAACTAGTTTAAGGCTTCAAATGTCAGCATCTAATAATGGTTAGATAAAGCAAGATTTAAGCCCTGAGCAGCAAATCAGTCCTTGGTGTAATACTTATATGAACTATGGCAGTAACAAGTACACAGATAGATTTTTATGTTGGCACGCTTGCGCAGCCAACATCGTGGGACAGTGCAGCTTTGGAGGTGGGGTCACTGATGGGCGAATGCAGGGCACGCACCAGTAGGTGTGTCCCTCATTCCCCAATCAGCCTGCATGTCGACACCACACCATGCATACATAATGTAGTGAGCACATCTAAGAAAAGGTCCACTGCAATCCGAGCAAAGTTCGTCATATGCAGCGGACCCTTCCTACATGCTCGCCGACATTATGAGCATGGTCGGTGAGTGGGTGGCTGCCCAACTACTGACGACTTTGGGGGTGCCCAATCCACCTGTTGGTTAACCCTCCCCCACTTTATTTGTGTGCTGACGGGGGAGTCCACTCCTGTCATTGGCATAAACCCCCCCAATTGTTGAATGCCAAGGGGGGGTGCCCAATCCCCCTCGGCTCACCCCCGCTTTCTTTGTGTGCCAACAGGGTGCCCAATCCCGTTGGCATTAGCCTCCTCATCCCCATGTTGTGTGCTGACAAGGTGCCCAATCCCCGTTGGCTACAGACACCCCCAACAGTTAGGGTGGCATGCTAGGAGCCCACCCCAGCATGCCAAATCCCCTGCAAAAAAAATTTGTCCCGCAGTGTTTTTTTTTCCTGTAAAATGAAAACGGTCCCTCGTAGTCTCGATGCCCCCCTCCACCCACCAACACCCAACTTCTGCACACCCTGCCTCCCCTCATCCCCCCTCACCCCATACTTACCTGCAGAGTCCAGCACGATGATCTTCGGTGGACCGGGAACACATCTGCACTCTTCAAAGCTGACCACGAACTGAAGAAATGCCGGTAAGCTGTATAATGGAATGAATAGGAGTTTTTCAACTTTAATGCATATCTCGGGCATTTTTGTGAATGTTAGCCCAAAATTTTCAACATGGTGTTTTTGGGACCCCTCTCATGAATTCTTGCACTGTCATGGCGTTATTCAAACTGAAAGGTGATTTCCAGTCACTGCGCAGAATCACCTTTTGGGACTGAGTAACAAAATGACAGTCCACTGTTCATGAGAGGGCTCTCAAAAGCCTATGTTGCAAGTTTGGTGGGAAAAATCCAAAATGACTGTTTTACAAGCTGCAGTGTAGCAACTGTGCAATGCACGCTGTGTTAGGCATTCACACTGTTTTCATGCTAGATTCTCAACATTGGCATTTCACCACACCTCCTTGTGAATCGTACAGCTGTCACTTTTCACATCCTGGCCAAAATGTGTTTTCGCACTTCCTGCGCAGAATAGCACAGTCACTGTGCGAAATCAGTGTTTGGGACACATTATGAAAATGACAGTGATACTGTTCATGAGTGGAGGTCCTAAAATGCCTGTGTTGAAAATTTGGTGACAATAGTACATAAAGTTACTATTTTACGAGCGACACGTAGCAACTGCTAGAATGTACTACCGTAGGTTAGTATTTGGTAATATTTTCATGCCACATTCTCAACATTGGCATTTTACTACACCTTTCTGGGAACTGTACAGCTGTCATTTTTTACATCCTTGCCGAAATGTGTTTTCGCACTTCCAGCGCAGAATAGCGTGGTCGCTGTGCGAAATCACTGTTTGGGACACATTACAAAAATGACAGTGACACTGTTCATGAGCAGAGGTCCTATAATGCCTGTGTTGAAAATTTGGTGACAATACTCCATAAAATGACTGTGTTATGAGCGTGCATTGTGCAGTTTGCACGCACACTCGTAAGTTCCCAAACTTATAATATTTTCACTCCACATTTTCAACAGTGCCATTGTTCTACACCTCCTAATGAACAGTACAGCTGTCACTTTTCACATCCTGACCAAAATCTGTTTTTGCAGTTCCGGCACACAATTGCGCTGTCGCTGTGGAAAGCCCGTGTTCGAGACACATGAAAATGGCAGTGACACTGTTCATTAGCAGATGTCCTAAAATGCCTATGTTGAAAATTTAGGGATGAAAGTCGATAAAATTAGTGTTTTTTATGACAACGCGTTGCGCAGTTTGCACGCATACTCGTGACTTTCTGAATTTGTAATACTTTCACTCCAGCTGTTCATCATTGGCATTTTTCTATACCTCCTTATGAACAGTACAGCTGGCGGAAATGTGTTTTCGCACGTCCAGTGCAGAATTCCACAGTCACTGTGTGAAATCACTTTTTGGGACATTTTGAGGAAATGACGGTGACACTATTCATCAACAGATGTCCTAAAATGCCTATGTTGAAAATTTGGTGCCGAAAGTCCAGACAATGACTGTGTTGCAAGCGTGCATTGCTCAGTTCCCATTCACCCTTGTAACTTCGTCAATCTGCAATATTTTCATGCCACATTTCCACCACTGGCATTTGTGCACACCTCATTATCAACAGTCCAGCTGCCATTTTCCACAGCCTGCCTAAAACGTGTTTCCACAACTCTGCCGCACAGTGATGTGCTCGCTGTGCAAAATCACCGTTTGGGACACATTAACAAACTCACAGCTCTATGCCTCTCTACCTCCACCACTGCCAATGCCAGCGTGACAACATTCAGCATTGACAAATGCTTGTTATAATTAAGACATTCAGTTTGTGGCCATATGTAAGGGTATAATAAATGAATGAACAGGAAGCAAATCCTGTGGATGAGAGTCAGCAATGGTAGAAAACGTTGGCATTTCAGAGGTTGCATTACCAAATTCATAGGCATAGCATTAGTAATTATTTATTGCAGAAGTCAAGGGATTTAGCATGAACCATAGAAGGACATGTACAGCACCAATCATCTACGAATGTGGGAAATGTTCCTCTGAACTGATCACTTCATCTATTGGATCTTGTGGGACAGCTGATTCTTCATTTAGTGCTGTGTCTGTGCTGGACATTCCATTGATTCCCTTCTTGTTTGTTTTGCTTGACATCTGAGTTGTACTTTCTAATGGGTGATGTCTATTTTTTGGGAAGTTGATAATTTTTCTGTAGGATTTGTTTGATCATGCCACACATTTTTGAATTACTTTAGACTTTTCTGGGAGCATCTGAATAAATTGTGAATTTATTTTAGAAGAATTATTGACAGGATGATGACTGGCAAGCTATGAATCTTAGTTCTGTGTGATTAAGTCCTTTGCAGCAGGTGAGGAATTTTGTATTGTGCTCTCATGTGTCAATGGAGATAATGTGTTAGCTTGTGCACTTGAGGAATATGTGGTAGTTTGCTGAGAGGATGCCATCCTGTTTCTATTAATGAAGTCCCAAGCCTCCTCTGCAACTGATTTTGAAACATGTTATCCACATCCATTATGTACCATTACAACTGCAGGATATTTAATTAAATATTGGCCATTTAGCATTTGTAATGCTGCTCTGCCTGGGGTAAAAGACTGACATTTTTTACAACACCTTTTGCTAAGAAGTCTTGGAAAATAAAGATGCTGTCTTTTCCCCAAGAGAGACCTTCTTTTTCTGGTCACCATCAGACTTTCTTCTTGTATAGAAAAACTTTAAAAAAACTAGCTATTACTGGCTGTGGTCTCTGTCTAGGTTTTGGTTTGGTCATAAGGGCTCTCTGGGCTCTTTCAATTTCCATTGGCCAATTCCATTGTTAGTTTACTAAAGCTGGGATAAAAGTCTGAAAAAAATGATCATGTCAGTCCCTTCTAAATTCTCAGGTACACCCACAAAATGTAAACTATCTCTCCAACATCTATTTTCTAGATCAACAAGTTTAACAGATAGTCTTCCAAATTATCTAACTTCCCCTTCTGTAAAATCTTCCAGTGTATCACATAAAGATAAAACCATGAACTATGTGCAAACTTATAATTATGCACAGATCCTTTTGCTACTGTATGTTAAATATCTCATTTGTTTATCTGTCTGTAAATCTTTCAGTTTTAAGTTCACCATGTCCTCTTTAATGGAGACTCACATTTCTTTGACATATGCCATATCACATTTACCTGAAACACTTGCTTTTCTAGTGAATGTGAAGTTCTCACATTCTGACAGTCGGTGTGTACAGAGTTTCATTTACTGTTACCTGGCACCCTCCATAGTGACAAATGCTGCATTCTGAAATTAGTGTAAACCATGAAAAAAACAAAAACATTACACCATATGTGACAAATTTTGTTTCCCCAAAATGAATACTAATGAATAGAGCTGTATGGTAAAATTAACATTTAAAATTATATTTAATTAATTCATCACATTTCCTATAGGTATTGGAACTCTCGTTTTAGGCTGCCATCCTTCTCAAGCGCATATGCAGACCTTTATGATTTGAGATTGAAACTTTTTAAATCAGCTGAGCTAACCCATCCCATGCATGTGCCCCAGTGTCCACTGCCTGCTGCATCCTTGTTGTGCTTGTACATCTGCTGGAGGTGGGCAGTGGGTGAGTGGTCGTGTTATGGGGGAGCGGCAGTCTGGGCAGCATGAAAAAACTACTATTGGGGCAACAGTGAGAGGGACTGGGAGCTGGGAGGAACAGACGATTACAATACTGGTCTTTTTTTTTGTAGCTCCTCTAAACTCACGTAACTTGTGTTCTGCTTGAGACTTAAGTTTATGTGACTCATAGTTAACTGATAGTGTGGCAATAATTACTGCAGACAGGGCAGAGCTGGATTGGTAAGCAGATGTGTTTCTCATCTCGAGACTCGTATCTCATGGTTATTGGGGAAAAACTTAGCTAGCAGAGGCAGGTGCTAGGCAGAGGACTTACTGCAGGACAGTGCTTATAAAAGTATATTTTTGGGGTAGAAAATAAATTAAAACAACTGAAAGGGAAAGGTGACTGTCAGGCAGGCAAGGCAGCCTGGCAGTGGCATGAGCGAGGTTGAGAGGAACTCGCTGCTACTGTAGCAAACAAGATAAATGGCTTGCAACATCTTTTTTTATTGAAATAAAACTGAAGTGGTTTCAAGATTTAGAAAGGGAGTAGGGAGAGTGAAGGGACTGATTGAGGTTATGGACTGACTAGGAGGGTCCCTTTGCTGTTTCATCTCCTACAAATATTATAAGTAGCTAAAGTTGGGGAAGACTGAAATCCCTTCCATACATTTCTGTGACTCCTACATGGTGTACTGGCTATCATCCTGCTGTATGCTGTTTGACTGCACTCTAACCAGAGTGTGACCATAAATGCAAGAAACATTTACTGAGGGAGACAGCAAGGAGAGAAAATCCCTTTTTCATAAAAAATCTGTATCCTTAAACATGCCTGGGTCAGGAACAAGGGAACCTTGGTGTGGGGGGGAAGTGATGAAAAGCCATTGACCAGTTAGGGTTAGGGTCAGCTTACAAGTATAGGGCTTATGTACAGACTGGCTGGGCCTAGATGTTCTTATCTGCCAAAACATTCTATGTTTCTATGCCTTGTGTGACTCCTACATGGTGTACTGGGCTGGCCATCATCCTGATGTGAGTGTGCCCCCTTTGACTGCTGCACTGTACCCTTTGTTTGACCATGTGTACTGCTGCAAGCCTCAGTTGTGTGGTAGCATTAAATAATGCCAGAAATATTTTCTGGGAGGAGGGACTTGGGAAGGAGAGAAAAATTCTTTACTCATTTAAAAATAATACATCTATGTCATGTGTAACTTATACATGGTGTGCTCACTGGTCATCACTGTGCTGTGTGACCTCTGACTTCTGCACTGTACCCATACCCTGTGTGTGACTGTGTGCAGCCTAGCACTTATTTGCGTGGTGTCTTTAAATTAATGTCAGAAATATGTAGTGAGGAATGGGACTCAGAGAGGAGGGATAACTCATTTACACAGTAAAACAACAACAAAATCTGTGTCTTGTGTGACTCTTATGTGCCATACTGACCATCATCCTGCTGTTTGCCCTCTGACTGCTGCACTGTACTCAGTGTGTGACTTTGTGCAGCCCATCACTCATTTGTGTGGTATCTTTAAAGAAACACCATTAATATTTACTAAAGGAGAGGCTAAGGGAAGAGAGAAAAATCTCTTACTCATTAACAAAAAAATCTGTTTCTTGTGTGACTCCAATATGGTGCACTGTCCATCATCTTGTTGTGTGCCATTTGACTGCTGTAGTGTACCCAGCATATGACCATGTGCCACCCAGCATTCTGACATGGTATCATCTTGCACAAAAAAGTAAAACATACTAAAGAAATATTGAAATATAATATAAAAAAGGTTGTTTTTTCAATAGTGAAACAATAATGTTTTAATTCAGAATTATCACTTCTGACATTTCGCCTTGCCCAGTATTACCTGTGCTTATGCCAAATCAATTTTGTAAGCCTTGAAACTGAGACCCACCTTTAGCTGCATATTCAATTAACTTTCAGTCCACTGCATCACACTGTAATAAAGCTAAAATCAAATGTGTGAGTTGCAGTGATCCACAACATTTTGTAATGCAGGAGTAGTGCACACCTTAGAACAAGTGGTGCTATTATGGCTGGGAACAAAGATGAAGCATTAGGACCTGGAGGATCAGGTCTTGGTGGTAGTGGAAATCCTGGTTGTAGCAAAAATAGTTAGCATATTTCCAGTGATACAAATAAAACAAACAGCAAAAGAGCAAAAATGAACCATGGTAAAAGGGCACCATTTAAGAAAATTTGTGCAGCTGCTGGTGTCGCATGGAGCGGCACCATGAGGAATGCCATTCTTGCTGTTAATATTTCCGTGGCACGCAATAAGAGTTGTGCAAGTGCCAATGACTCAGCATCTGACTCAGAAAGTAGTTCCTTAAGTCTGACACTCTTCTGACTGGTGACGTAATATCAGTCCATCAACCAAGCCAAATGAGCGAGCCTGCTGACAGCGAATCAGGGAGTGCAGCTGCAAATAAATCCACAACTGGTGGCAATGAGAATGACACATCCAGTAAATCTACCTCTTCTACATTGTACAAAAAAAAATTCAAATGCTCCCTCTTCTAGCAATGAGGATGGCCTGGGTTTTGCTAAGATAGATGAAAAAATAGTTTTTAGTTGCCTTAACACTTGAACAATGTCTATCACTTCACAAGTGTGGAATTATTTTTCTGTCAGTATAATTGATCTATGCAGAGCATTCTTTTCTCTATCTAAACAAAGTGTAAGCCATGGTAAAGTTGCTTCATATCTTGACACTACAGCTCTTAAATACCATCTGAAAGAAAAACAAACATTCAGTATTGCTTGATCAGCCAAAAAAATGATGTCTTCCACCTCACAGACTACAGATGAGAAGGATCATGATGTAGAACTGCAGACTAAATTTTGGGAACTTGGGACAGACAGAACCAGTGAATTACCATTTCATGATCTACACCATTAGCACCAAATGCACATCCAGTGATGCCACTGAATGTATAAGTCCACTACCCCAAGAGCTATCTGTTAAACAAAACACAGCATCTAAATAAACCTGTGAGAACATGTCATAAGCAGCTAACCTTGGTTCAAGGCATTTTAAAGGGAGAATATTTTTTTTTTAAAGTAATTCTAAATGTCTTCATCTTAATCATAAAACTGATGAAATGTTAGCTGGAGCCCTTCTCCTGTACTCTTTTGTAGACTATGAGATTTTATGGAGGTCATGAAACTTGCAGAGCCTTGTTACAATGCTTCTCATTGAAGGTAGTTTGCCTACTGTATGTTGAAACACCAAATATTTATCAGGCATTAAATGTGACAGTGATGCTTGCTCTTAAAAACGTAGAGGGTGGGGATATTTATGTTAAAATGGATATGTGGACCAGCAGTCAGAGTACAGATTATATGTCCCTTACTGATCAGTGGATAAGTTTTTCTTGTGACTCTTCAAAAACAAACACACCAAAAGTTGGCCCTACTGCATATAAAGATATTTGGGCAAAGTCATTCACCCACAAATATCTTCCAAGAACTAAATGAGCTCTTCAATGACTGGATTGATTTTTATGGTGAAAATGTGGCTTTGTAGTAAGTAAAAATGGAACCAACATCTTGAAAGCAGTACAGGATGCAGGGTTTGTGCATGCTTCATGCTTTGCACACTGCTTACATTTGCCACTGTGTTCCTGAACAATGAAACTTAAGCTAATGGTATGATTGCTGTTTGCAGAAAAAATGTAACTCATTTTTCTAATTCAATCAAGGCTATGTGGACATTACCTGAAGTGCAAAAGAAACACATGTTGTCCAGTTCTATGTGAATATGTCAAAAATAAACTAGTAGGTAACATATGGGTGAAAAGAAATTGCCGAATCCAAAAAGAGTACAGACCAATAATTATGACCATGAAAGCAGTGACTTCTTGAATAAAAAAACAAACAATGGAAAGCAACCGCCATGGACAACCATAGCAAAGCAGCTCACATCTGAGACTGGAAACAGATAGTCATTATGTTTCCATGCCCCATACTCTGACACAACGGCAGCAAGTCTCTGATTTAAATCCCTGCATTTTTTCTTTACTGTAACTGACTCAGCACAGAACTGCAACTGCTCCATTTTATCCCAACTCATCTGCTGCTCCTCCTTCAAACACTCAAGCATTTGCCATCTGCTAGGGTGGCATGCATCAATATGGGTGTTGAAGCCCATATGCCAACCCTTCACTGCATTATTAGTATGAGAGAGATCCAGCTAAGTAGTATCATAACAATTCCAATAGGACAATGGAAAAACAGGTTGTCTATATTTGGAATGGCTGAGAGGATGACCTATCAATGTGTTTTCAAGACAGGCCACTACAAGCTGTAGGACCTCATCATTGCAGAAAAAGAAATCCAAATCCATTCAAACATGTCCACCACATCTGCCACTGGGACAAAGGCCAAGGAAAACAACATGTGGATATGAAGTGCAAAATCCGCATCTGTAGGTTAGCATGCATGCACCTCAGGGCACTGCTGAATTTTTCTCCACAGCAAAAGTGGAAAAAACAACCCCTTATGTGGACAGCAGGAAGCACGAAGGAAAACACCTTCCAGGAAGCCTGTTTTAAGTTCATGACAGCACTGTGAGGGGACCAGCTGTAACTCAAGCATTTCACTTGAGAAAGCACTCTCATGTAGAGGGTGCACCATCCAGAAACACATCAACACCAACACCAAAGGAATAACCAACCCAGCCCTCATGCCATGCACAGTGTAAAGCTGGCTAAAGAGAGCTGGAAAGGACTTAAATGTACCATCCATGAACCACTCATCATGCTTTGTAAGAAAGTGTATATTCCTCTCTGTGGCAAACATCAGGATGCAGGCTACTCCAGGCAACTGTTGTACACCAGGAATTGTTCTCCAGAACAAGTCAGTGCAAAGTTGGATGGAATACACAACTCCTCCACCAGAGCAACCGACATCCCATCTTGCTCTGCCAAATATGCTGGATAGTCCTTTTTATGAACCATATTCCAAGCAGCCAGCCAGCCATGGCATCTGGCACCCTAGAGGTACACAGCAGCACTACTTGCAAAGAGGTGTACACACTAGACTGAGCCCACTTCCACAGGTTACACAGCACCCAGTGGCCTCCAACCTCACTGGCATCAGAGACATGGTTATGACACTTAATCATGCTAACCACATGGTCCACAACTGTATTCAGCTGAGACAGACACTTGAACTAATGGTATCTGGCATAACACCACTATACATTCAGGGACACCTCCTTGTCCATGTGATATAGTTAGCCATGATACACCAGTGGTCAACCTTTCTGATTCCAAAGAAATATAACTGACACATCTATGTCTGTCACACCACCTGCAGCAGCTACATGAAAACTGCCAGTACCACACCACTGACACTCCCCACACTTATACATGCCTCCAACAAAGTAAACAAAATCACCCACAGGTGTAAATCACCAACACCTGAATGGCTTATCACTAACAGCTGCCCAGTACAGCATGCCCCCCCAGCTCATCCACAAAAAGCTCTGCTTTACCATCACACAGCCCAATTTAGATAACTATTCCAAACACACTGCAAGCATGAAAACTGAGGACAAGCCAAGATATAAAAAGGGTCTTTGTCACCCTTAGCCCCTGCACCCCATGCTTAGTAAACATAACAGACTCATAGACTGCACAATATTTCCACTAGCACAGCACACTTCATCTTTGCATCCTGGACATCACACCAGATATTTTTGGACCATGGCTATTAAACCTATAAGCTATTTTCACACTATTGCTGTTGTTCCAAGCATTCAAACTGAACATATAAACATATGAAGAAGTCAGCAGAAGAAAGTCATTTTATCTATCAAGTTTTCTCATATTGCAGGATCCACAGCTTGAGCTAATATCCCTGCCCTCCCTCCTCCCCACTACTTCCATCCTCCATACCCACGATCCTTACCTTCCCCCATGCTTATCACAGCCTCTCTTAAAGCTGCCCACCATTTTCAATGAGATGACCTCTTCCGGCAGCGCATTCCAAATTTCCACCAATCTCTCTGTGAAGAAGTGCTTCCTGACCTCCCTCCTAAACCTCCCACCCTCCAGCTTAAGACTGTGCCCCCTCATGTTATGGTTGCCACTCAGCTTAGAGAGACTCTCCTTATCAACTTTATTTATGCCTTTCAAGTACTTGAAGGTCCCAGTCATGTTCCCTATCTCTCTCCTGTTTTCCAGGGAGTATATGTTCAGTGCCCTCAAACTCACCTCATATGCCTTACCCTACTGACCAGCTGTCATCTTTGTAGCCCTCTTCTGGACCTTCTCCAGCAGACTAATGTCCTATTTGAGGTGTGGGCACCAGTTCTGAACTCCAGTGACCTGTAGAAGGGTAATATGACCTCCTATCTCCTACTACTATTCCCCCTAGATATGCATCTCAGCATCTTGTTTGCCTTTGCTGATGTTTTCTTGCAGTGTGGAGTGCTTCACACCACTAGTGATCATCACTCCCCAGTCTTTCTCCTCCTCTGATGCAGATACTCGGACTTTACCTAGGTAGTACTCTGTCCTGGGAGTCTTGGCTCCAATATGCATAGCTTTACATTTCTTGGCATTGAAGCCAAACTGCCAGATCCTAGACCACCTCCCCAGACTTTCCAGATCTTCCTGTAGGTCTTGTATCCCTTCAGCTGTGTCCACTCTCCCACAGAACTTTGTGCCATCTATGAATAGGCACATTTTCCCCTTAATGCCATCTCCAATGTCATTGATGAAGACATTGAACAACAGTAGCCACAGCACTGAGCCCTGCAGGAACCCACTGGTTACCTCTCTGGTGCCAGATAACTCCCCCCCCCCACAACTACCCTCTGGGTTCTGTCCCTCAGACAGTTTTACACCCATCTGGCCATCTTTTCCTCAACCCCAAGATCCATCAACTTCCTGATCAACCTTTTGTGGGGCACAGAGTCAAAGGACTTGCTTAAATCAAGATAGAGGCTGTCTACCACTAGGCCCCTGTCTAACTGTCTTAGTGACAAAGTAAAAGAAGTCAATCAGATTTGTTTGACACAATCCCCTCATGAACCCATGCTACCTGTCATCCTGGAGACCATGCTCCTCTAGATATTCCACCAACCTTTACTTTAGTATGGTCTCCATGAGCTTGCCCACAATGGAGGTCAGACTGACTGATCTGTAATTCCCTAGGTCATCCTTAGGACCTCTTTTGTAGAGGGGCACTACATGTGCTGTGCTCCAGTCCTGCAGTACCGTGCCTGACTCTAGTGAACTATTAAATAGGTCTACCAGTGGCCCTGCCAGCTCCTCAGCCAGTTCCCTTAGTACCCTTAAGTTTAAGTTTAAGTTTAAGTTTATTGTTCTAGGAATTAATACCTTTTAGCCAAGACTCTTTTACAAAAGTTCCACGTCATTAAGTACAAAAACATAGTAGACAGTGTTACAAACAATCAGTAAGCTGTTTAACAAGGTCACAACTCAAACAGTAACATATATGTACAGAAAAGAAAAAGGTACTCAGAGGCAGTGTCAAGGGCAAGGAATAAGGATTGGAGAGCTTGAGAGGGAAGAGAGGGAGAAATAAGAAGTTTAGGAGCAGACAGAACCAGGTTAGTGGTACTCAGGTTGTCTTTGTCAAAGAGGAGACCATGGTGGTTGAGTGAAACAAATGTAAGTGCACTCAGTGGGATGCGACTTTAGTCAAAGCAGTCACAGGAGCTGGAGGCTGTGAGGTGAGCATAAAGTATGGATTTGAAAGCTCCCAATGTGGTGGAGGATAGGGAGGGCAGGTTAAGGGCATTGTACCAGGTAGGGGCACGGTATGTAAAAGATCTTTGTTCCTGAGCAGCCCGGCATCTAGGGACAAGGAAAGGTTGGTGGGCAGATCTTCTGGTGGTATGAGTGCCATTGTTCAGGCAGAGCAGGTCCTGGATACATGGAGGAGTGAGTCCCAAGATTGATTTTTTTGCCATCACGCAGGTAAGATACATGAGGCAATTGGAAAGATGCAACCAACCAGTTTCCATGTAGAGGTCACAAGTGAGGGTCCATCTCTGTGCTCCAGTGAGGAGTCAACAGGTTTTGTTTAGTGCTGTTGAGATGCGCTTTAGTGCAGTGGCAGTAGCTGAGCCATAGACAATTAGACTGTAGTCTATGATTGAGATGATGGAGCTTTGAACAGCAATCCTCAAGGCAGCTTGGTTGAAAAATTGACGGTTCCGGTACAAAATTCCAATGCGTTGGTGCACTGTTTTTGCAGTGTTATCAATATGGGCTGCAAAAGTAAGACATTCGTCAAAAGTGATACCAAGGTATTTGAAGGTGTTCACTTGTTTTAGTGTATTTCCAAGAGAAGATTTTATGATGAATGGAGTATGCCTATTTCTGTTTTGATGACTGGCAAAAAGCATGACATTTGGTTTTTTTTGATTTAGGACCAGTTTGTGCTCAAGGAACCACTTTTCAACACATGAGAAAGCTAGCTGCACGCTTTGACCTAGTGGATTTGGATCCTTATGGAAGGAGAGAATTACAGCGTCATCACCATAGAGTATTCATTTTTTCAGGGCAGAATTTGGGAAGCAAGTTTAAGAAATAGGCTGAAGAGGAGAGGACCTAAAATTGAGCCCTGGGGGACACCAGAGAGGACCGGTTTGGAGTCAGAGAGAACCTCAGAGATTTTTACTGTTTGAGAACATTGTGCCAGGTAACTTTTTACCCAGGCTCCAGGTCCCTCGGCTAGCCCAATGTTGAGCAGAAGAGAGATTTTAATTATTTATCAAGTCTAGGATTACAAATACCTTTGAGCCATGGCTCTTTTACAAAGGTTCCACGTCAGAGAAATACAAATTATGGGGAACATCAAGACAGGCATTACAACAATGTGGACATTGCAAACAGAGTACAGATTAATACAGTTCAAGAGTAGCATTGTAACAAGGCAGCTAGCGCCATTTGTCAGAGAAAATAGACAACAGATAAGAAGTGCCAGAGTCATAGGGAGAGGGAAGCGGGTGGGGGGGAGAAGAAATGTAGGAAGGGTGGTGAAAGGGTGAAAAGTGAAGCATTGGGTATACCAAGATGTGAGGGTAGAATCCAGTGAGGAGGGGAGGGGAGGGGGGAACAACGAGAGCAGAAAGGAAAGTGGAGAAACAAGGTTAAGTTAGGCAGTCACAGGAGCTGTTGGTAGTGAGATAGTCCCGGATCCTAGTTTTAAACATACCAATAGTTGGGGCAGAGGAGATGGTTGGGCTGAGGCCATTGAACCAGAGTGGTGCTCGATAAGCAAAAGAGCATTGTCCCTGTGAAGTGTGACAGTGGGGGACTTTCTGTAGCTGTAGCGTGGATCTCCTAAGGCACCATTTGTTAATTCAGTGTTGTAACAGAGTTGAGACCCCAGAAGGTGCAAGGCCAAGGTAGATTTTTTTGACCTTGGAGCAGGTGAGAAACTTTATGCGGTTTGATAGTTGGAGCCAGCCGGTCTGAGTGTACAGGTCACATGTGTGGGTGAGACAGTGAGCACCAGTGATGAGCCGACATGCTTTATTTAAGGCAGTTGAGAGGCATCTAAGGGTTGTGGTTGTGGCTTGAGCTATAAATGATAAGATCATAGTCTATTACAGAGATCACAGAGCTCAGGACTGCAACCTTCAAAGCTTCTGGCGTGAGGTGTGGTCTGTGTTTGTAGAGGAGACCAAGCTGTGTATTAGCAGCTCTAGCTACATTATCTACATGAAGTCCATAGGAGAGATCAGGGTCAAGCTGTATCCCTAACTATTTGAAGGAAACCACCTGATCTAGAGTGTTCCCCTGGGTGGTGGAGATAGCCAAGTGGTGTATCTTGTGTGGGTTATGAGAGCTGCAGAAGAGCATAGATTTGGTTTTCTTGTCATTGAGGACCAGTTTATGATTAAGAAACCATGTCTCTACAGAACTGAAACCAGGTTGAAGGTTGTGTTGAAGAGTTGCAGGATCATTGTGAGTGGAGAATACAGCAGCATCATCGGCATATAGTATGATCTGCTCAGAGCAGTGGTAAGGGAGGGAGTTTAAGAAAAGGCTAAAAAGGAGGAGTCCCAGTATGGATCCCTGTGGGGCACCCGAGCGAACAGGCAGGGTGTTAGAAAGAGCGTCCGCAATTTTTACTCTCTGACCAGTTTTCTAAGTAGCTTTTAAACCAGAGAGAAGAGTCAGGTGATAGCCCAGCATTCAGTAGTTGGTGTATTAGTAGTCCATGGTGTACTGTATCGAAGGCCTTGGAGTGGTCGACGAAAACGGCCCCTGTGAGAAGGCCGTTGTCAAGGGATTTGTGCAAAGCTCCAGTGAACTCCAGAAGGGCTGTGGTGGTGGTGCTGTGACCTTTCCAGAAGCCGTGTTGTTGTGGACAAGGTATATTGTATTTATCCAAGTGGTCGGTAAGTTGATCAGCCATGATGCGCTCAAGTGCCTTAGAGAATGGGGGCAGTATGGAGACAGAGCGATAATCTGAGTGAACCAGTTTATGTTGAAATCCCCTAGTAGAATAAGTTCAGCTTCGGGAGGATTAGAAGGCTATGGTGAACAGTGTCAAAGGCCTTTGTGAGGTCTATGAAAACAGCTCCGGTTAAATAACCCTTATCCAAGGCTTTATGAGTTTCACTAGAGAAATCAAGTAGGGCCGTCGATGTACTGTGTCCTTTCCTAAATCCGTGTTGCTGAATGCAGAGTAGATCGTACTTTTGCAGGTAGTCTGATAGTTGATCAGCCACGATCCGTTCAAGAGCTTTGGAGGGGTGGAAGTATAGATATGGGCCGATGGTTCCTGAGTGCGGATTTGTGGCCCCTTTATGCACTGGTGTGACTATAGCAGCCTTCCATGTGTTGGGGAATTGACTTTGGCACAGGAGAGGTTGAGAATTTTGGTGAGGGGTGGATCACTTCTTCCAAGGTGAGGGACAGAAGTTTTAGATCAATGGTGTCACTGCTATTTCTAGATTTAGAGCAGGCCTTTTTTATGTATCTGTAGGCTTCATATGTCTTAACTATTTTAAAGTGAAATAGCGGTTTGTCTGGCGAGGTGGTTCGGGATACGAGTTTTGGAACCGACAAGTCCTGGAAGAAGTCTGGTGAGAGGACACCACTGAGGTCAGTGAAGGTTTTATTTAGGACATCGGCCATAGTCTTAGGGTCACAGGTAGTGGAGCCATCAATGTTCATTGCCATGGGAGAGAATTTAGACTGTTTGCCCACAATATTACGTATATTGTCCCAGAAGGATCTCCCATCACCCCAGGTGGTTTCTAGATCATTCTTGAAATAGGAGCTCTTCATCTGCCTGATTTGTGAAGCGCATAGGTTGCACGCCTGTTTATAGTTAAGTGAGTCTGTTATGGAGCCTGTGGCCCTGGCTATAGCCCAAAGATGGTCATGTGCTTTAAGCTGAGCCAGTAGTTTGGCTGTTAGCCAGGGATTAGAGAGGCTTTGATTTTACGTTTTGAAAGGTGCGTGGTACCAGCAGGCAGGTGTTGAAAGTTTTAATGAAGAAGTCTAGGGCATGGTCCACATCCAATGTCAGCATGTAGATAGGGGACCAGTCTTGTTGTAGGAGGCAGGTCTTTAGCTTAGCAAGGTTTCCGTGCGGTAGCATTCGACTTAGGATGGTTTTAGGAGGTGGTTTTTGGAATTTATTTGTCCAGATACAGATCACAAGGGAGTTGTCACTGAGGGAGTCGGAGAGAACGGTGGTGTTTTTTATCCAGTCCAGGCGATTAGTAAGAATCCAGTCAATGAGAGTGCTGGTTCCAGTCTTATAGTTTTTTCTAGTAGGGGAGTTGACCGTCTGTGTTAGGTTGGTTGTTAGGATAGTATCCCTGCTGGGTCCGATATCTGAGGCAAGCCAATTTATATTGAAATCACCGAGAAGGAGGAGCTCAGAGTCAGGAGGTTGTAATCTTGCAAATTCAAGGATAGACTGGAGCCCAGCTCGTGGGTCTTTAGGGGGGATAAAGACTGCAGCCACGGTAAGCACTTTGTTGTGGGCACCAAGGAGAAGCTTGACAGGGAGAAGTTGTACTAGGGTGTTTTCTGGGGAGAAAATGGCAAGGTGGCATGAGAGGTAGTCCTTTATATAGATAACACATCCGCCCCCCCTTTCTTTTTACCAGGTCAAGTCTGAAGAGGTTGGATGTACTCTGTTCTGCCTGGTAATTTGTCCACCTTTAATACCAGCAGCCCCTCCCTCATTCTATCCTCCTCTATCAATACAACTGTGTTCCCCACTCCCCCACTCCTCTTTTTCCTCCCAAAGACACTGGTCCATCCTTCTCCCTGGTGAAGATGGAACAGAAGTATTTGTTTAGTATCTCTGCTTTTCCCCAATTATCCTTCACCCACACCAACCCTTTCTTAAGCCTAACAATCCCTTCCTTATTATACCTTTTCTCAATTACATATTGAAAGAAAGCCTTCTCCCCTTCTTAATTCCTTCAGGTATCTGCAGCTCCTTCTGTACCTTTGCTCTCCATACTTCCTTACGTGCCTCACTAGCCAACTTTAGGTAATCTTCCCTACCAACCTCTTTTTCTTGTTCTTCCTGAATTTTCTATAGGCCAACCTCTTTTTCCTTACTGCCTGGGCAACCTGAAAACTGAACTAGCTGGGTGCTTTTCCCCTTGCGTTCTTCCCCCTGAGCCTAATGCACTTATCTGTGGCAACCAGTATTCCTTCCTTAATGATGGACCACCTTTGAGTCACTCTTCTTGACTCAGTGTAAGTCACCCATATCATGGGATACCAGCTGTCCCACCAAATGCTGTTTCAAACTGTTGCCACTCAGTGGAACGCAACTCTTTATATGCTGCAGCATCTCTTGCAATAAAAAGCAAGCTGTATATGAATATTGCTCCAGTTACATTATTGGTGATGGCATTATGCTGTCTGTGCTGCAATGGAAGTTAATGGAGACAGTGTGCTGCATCCTAACTCTTTTTCAAACAGTTATGAGGAACATGTATTCAGAAGGTGCAACTCTTTGTCAGGTTATCTCACTTATAATTCTGATTATACATTCAACCGTTGAGTGGTAGCAAGCGCTAAGGGTGGTGGTGCAGCTCAGAAACTGTTAACTCATACAGACTAAATGACTGCACTCACCCCTCTTAAAGGAGAATCTCAGATTTAGTTTCTTCAAAGAAAATTAACTTTATTTGAACTGCCACATCACCTTTCAGTAACAACAGCTAGCAGAAGTGTGGCGATGGTGTACCATCACCATCCTTACATTTCACCGCACTGCTATGTGGCTTCATCAGAGGATGAAAACCTGTGTCATTGGTAACAATTTAACATGGGTGGACTGGATGGGCCTTTCAGTCCTTACCTTCTGTCAACTTCTATGTTTCTATGTAAAATAACATACAGCCAGTAGCATGTTTATACAAATTACACATCATGGTCATGTGTAATTAACCAAGGAAACAGCCAACATTGAAGAAAAAGTCCATCAAATAGAGTCCCAGTAAAAAATTCAATCTCCATTTCCTAAGTAAAGTAACGTTTTCAATTGGTTTCCAAAAATCAGGAGTTACCTAAAAGACACCAGCCAGGTCCTGTCAATATTAAAAGACATACTGTGTGAAGAGGATTGTTACTGGTCACAGTGTAAGTTGATTCCCATTATATTAACATCCCATATGAGGGCGGAATACAGCCCATTGAGTACCAAGTGCCATCTGTTAAAATACACAGACTGAAAAAAATACTTTCTAACCTTACAGATCTGGTTTTAAAAAACAATATCTTTCTTTTTGAAGAGAAACTGTTTAAGCAGGTGAAAGGCACAGCCATGGGGTGATCTTTTCCCTCCTGGCCATCATGTATTTAAGCCAAATGGGAGGACATGCATGTATTCAATGAACAGAAACATTATTTTTTTTTAGACAGCATTGATTTGTATAAGTGATTCAATGATGATGTCATAATGATCTGGAAGGGCACAAAAGATCAGTTGTCAGAATGTATCCAGTACATGGAATCTACAAATCAGAATCTTAGATTCAAAGTCACATCTGATGGAAACACTATACACTTTTTAGATCTAACCATTAACAAAAGAGGGGATGGTTCTTTAAATACCGAGCCATATAAGAAACCCACCAACAGGAACAATATGCTTCATGCTGACAGTTGCCATCCTATGCATGTGACCAGGAACTTACCAAAACGGCAATAACTGCACATGAAGAGAAACTGTGGGGACCAGGAACTATGTAGACAGAGCACAGATGAGCTTACTGACAATCTTTTGAAAAAAAGAGTACAATATTGTTGAACTAGAGAGAGCAGAGCAGGATGCTAATATCTTGGAGAGGGAGAGACAGTACCCCAGAAATAAGATGAAAAAAACTGACCCCGGATTGATGTTTGTAACTACATTTGGTGGAGGTACAAAAGAAGTGAGTGAAATTTTCAAATGCAACCTCATTGTTTTCAGGGGCACACCACAGCTTCAATCTTTACTCTCAAAACCCATTATGGTATCATACAAGAGAGGCAAAACCTCAGGGATATCCTGGTTAAGAGTTATCAAGCCCCAAAAAACACAAAGTGTTGCAAAAAGAAGGGTGCGTATTAAAAAATGTGGTGTCTGCAACATGTGTTCTTGCATGATCAAATGTAATGAGTTTAGGAATCCCAAGACAGGGAACTGGAAACTATACATTCAGCTACTGATAGTAATACTGAAGTTGTTGTGTATCTGCTGAATTGCCCATATGAATGGTATTATGTGGCACAAACAAAAATAAGGCTAAAAAAGAGTGAATGAGCAGCCGCAGACCATCAAGAACCATAATGTGGAACATGCTGTTGCTTCCCACATACGTAATGCAACCCTGAACAAGTGATAAAGTCAAAGCTCTGGCAATAGAAGCTATTCCCCAAAACATTGGGGGGGGGGGATTTAGAGAATCCTTTAAATATAAGAATTCAGAATACTCATAAGGAGCCAGAAGAACTGTGGGTCACCCTGGAAATGGGACAGCCATATGAACTGGGGTTGTCTACAGGCCTCCATACCAGGGGGAGGACATAGTCACAATACTGTTAGAAGATATACAAAACATGACAGCTAAAGGGTAGGTTCTGATAATGGGAGACTTCAACATTCCAGATACAGATTGGTCAATGCCAGCAGGAACATCACCCAAAACTAGACACATAGTGGATTCCCTGCAAGGGGGGTCCTCATACAAGTGGTACAACAACCTACAAGAGACAGGTCTGTTCTAGATCTAGTACTGACTAACGGAGAAAGGATCACAGATTTCCAAGTAGAAGGTCACCTTGGGGCCAGTGACCATTGCATGGTATGGTTTAATTTGGCCACTACAACTAAATCATCCCATTCCAAGGCAAACATATGGGACTTCAGGGGAGCTGACTTTGATAAGATGGTCAACAGAGTTAACCTAGCCCTGGCAAGAAGAAATACAGGTGAGGGGGTACTGCAAATCGAGCAAGTATTAAGTATGCAATACATGAAGCAACATCCCATTGTCCCTGACAGAAATATAGATGTGCTGTGTACATGCAGAATGCATGCTACATGCTTAATTGTGCAATGTTTGCATGCAGTTTTCATACACTAAGTGAACATATGAGAACAAGGTCTAAAAGGCAAACCAGGTTTGCATACTGCAAGCTTGACATGTGCACAGCAGGTAAGCTGGTGTGAACATCTTTTAAAAATTACATCAGGTTCGTGTGTTGCATGCTTGACATGAGTGCAACAGTTAAGCTAGTGTGAATATCATTTAAACATCACATCAGGGTCACATGCCGCATGCTTGCCATGTGTGCCACAGCTAAGCTGGTGCAAATCTCAGCTAAAAAACACATCAGTTTTCTTTTTCTAATACTACTGCTAGCAATTAGTCATTAAAATACATTTTATTTGAATTCCCATAAAAATTAGGTAAGCTCATTAATTCTGATCCTTTTGCAAGTTATTTAATGGCTTTTAATTTTTGTCATTAAATCACCATTAATCTACAACATGTTGTTTGCTTATTGCATTAAATGCCCAGGATATAGCCAGTCATTATCCCCCATTCCAGATGTCCGAAGAGGGGCCTCTGTGTTGTGAAGCCTATCCTTTTTGTTTTGGACCATACAAATATATACACAGATATATACAGATACACAGCTCACCTACCGCCAGTCTTGGATTTCTCTATCCCTACTCAACATCATGCTGCTCTTGGCTCCTGACCCCCCTTTCCACCCAAACATAGCCACTAGAAGAGAAGTCCTTAGGATGTTATCAAGTCTCAAGTCAGAGAGCTCCCCTGGTCATGGCACATTAGAACCAAGGGGATGGATTCAGAAAAGCCAACTCAGGATGCAAGGCAACTTGCGTCCGGAGAAAATATGGTGCAACTCACACTTGTGTCCCATGCTGCATCCTCACGGATTCAATACATAGGGCGCTCATGCACATGCAGCAGGCTGCTCTGCAACCAACAGCACTATGCACCTGAAACCACCTTGTGACATGGTGTAAGGGGCTTTGCAGCATTTGCACCCTATTCAGGTAGGGTGGCCACTACGTCCACTAATGGGATTCAGAGACAACCACCAGCGAACATCTATCAAAGACCATTTATGCCAACAAAAAGGTGGTCTTACTGGTCTTTGCTGTCCACTGGAAGTTGCCTCTGTGACCCAGCCCCATAACCCCTGTGGGTACAGACCACCAATGGGCTCTGGATCCCAGTAATGGCACTCACCATGCCAGGCTGGGTGTGTGGCAGACCCTCAATGCCCAGACCCCCCCACACACACACATTGTGAGCCCCCCATGCCCTGGGGCATGATCCCCCCACCATCCCCATAACCCACTGGTAGTCTAGTGGCCCCCACCCCACAGTGTGAGCACCCCCACACACCCCAATACCCTGCTGGTGACTAACACAGCCCTCCTTCACCACCAGGGCCAGTTGCCAACACACCCGCCGGGTGTGTGTGTGTGTGTGTGTGTTGGGGGTTGGGGACCACTGGGTCACCAGGGCAGGTAAGGGTCCATGTTCTGGTAAGGGGTCCATGGCAAGAGGGCTTGGGGCTGGTGCCCACACCATATGTGGCCCCAGTGGTGGGCATGGGGGTGTCATGGTGGCCTTCAACCTGTGCAACTGCTGTTCTGTGACCTGCGGCATTCCCGGTGCTGCACCCTACCTCGTGCAGCTACCGCAAGTTGTAGGACACAGACCGCTGCCCTCGCTCCAAGCCTGAATCAGGTGCATGGGCCAGGGCACAGGGCAGGTTGCCGCAAGCTGCCATTGCTGCAGCTTGTGGCTGACCTTTCTGAATCCAGCCCTAGGTTTCTCAAACTAGGGGCAGCAGCAGCACTCGCTGCACCTGTCTGTGGTCTTCTAAATAGATCCATCCTTTCTGGTGAAGTGACAAGTCTATGGAAAGAGGCTGTGGTGGTCCCCCTCCATAAGGGGGGGACCCACACTGTGGAAAAATATCGGCCTATTTCAATTCTCTGCTCACTGACTAAGATCCTGGATAGGATCCTGCACATTCAGCTACAATCCTACCTAGACTTACATCATCTTCTCACAATCTGCCAGCATGGCTTCAAGAAGGGCCATAGTACTATCACAGCCCTTATCAAAGTCTCGTTTGACATTCTTAATGCAAGTGATGCTGGTTTTCTAACTGGTGGAGTATTTCTCAACTTGACTAAGGCCCTTTAGATCTAGTCAACTGCCACCTTCTCCTTGGTAAATTGCATCAATTAGGTCTAGATCGCTTAGCATTCACATGGTTCCATTACTACCTCAGTGGAAGATGGCAATGGGTAAAATGGTCTGGTTCACTCTCCTCTTCAAGGTATATCTCACATGGAGTATCCCAAGGTTTTATTCTTTGCCCGATACTATTCTCACTTTTTATCAATGGTCTCCCTAACTTCTGTGGAGGTGCGTCCGTGCAATTATATGCTGATGATGCAATTTTATACCGCTCATCTAACAATATAGACTGGCTTAACCAAAGCCTTATCTCTGCTTTCTATGCACTCGAGACATGGTTCTCTGATAATCACCTAATTCTAAATATGAAAAAAACAAAACCTATGCTTTTCCATAACCCGTCTCCCAACCCTACCAATCAGCTCCAGATCAGAACACAGTCAGGAGACCTGATAGAGATGGTTAGTACTTTTAAATACCTTGGGGTTCACTAAGATGCCTCCTTCTCAATAGAGCATCATGCAACTCAGCTTACCAAAATGGTAAACCAGAAGTCTGGGTTATTATACTGCCTGCACCCTCTTTTATCCAACACCTCCTGTAAAAAAATTGCATCAGCATCCCTTCTCCCTATCTTGTTCTATGGTGCCCATCTACTACTCTCCACTCAATCCTCTTCCCTTGCTCAGGTGTGTCAACTCTATCATAGGATTGGATGTTTTGCCCTTGGAGCGGACTCCAGAAAACACCTCTGTGAGGCCCTGTATTCTCTTCCATTTTTATTTTTTAGCTTTTGTTGACCGGGTAAGTACACTAGACAAATCCTGCCTATTTTCAGGCATGACCCAGGGGAAGGGGGAATACAGATGAATGCCAACTGACCTTGAACCATATTAAGCTGTTAGTGGTATTTTTTTGTGAATGGATGAAGTTTAGCCATTGCACTGGGGAAATTACCCTGCTCTTTTTGAGAAGTGCCATGGGATCTTTAACATCCACCTGAACTACCACCAGAACAGGCAGATGGGACCTCAGTTTTACATCTCATCTGGGAGATGGCACCTCAGGAGTACAGCACCCCCCCCCAATGCTGCACTATGTTGTCAGTGTTGGGATATTAACCCAAGTGCCTGGTGTGGGGATAGAACCCACAGATTACTGATCTCCCAACTTCAGAGGCAAGTGTGCTACCTGCTGAACCACTGACACTGCTACTGGCCTACCTATGACTCAAGGTTACCGATTCACACCTTATGCCTTGTATTCAAACTTACCAAGCTTTTTAATTCCCCCTGCCTAAGGGGAATCGTTTACAAAAAAGCACCTACACACACACACTTAGATCTACTTCCTTACACTTATTAGCAATCCAGAAGACACACAGTCTATCAGGTAAGCTCTCATTCTCCTTCTCAGCTCCCTCTGCTTGGAATTCCTATCCCCCTAACTTACTTTCCTGCCCCGCCCTATCCTCCTTCAAAAAAAAGTTTACCTCTTTCCTACTAACCCCCGTCCTCTGCAATTGCTTTAAATAAACCTTATAGCATCATTAATGTCTAGTCTATGTTACTCAGATAGATGTATCTTGTAATCAACCTGCTCCCATGTTCCTGCTATGCGTATATTGTATAATATTAGTTATCCTGTTTATTTATACATGCTTAATACCTGATCTATTTTAAGTTACTTACCTGACTTTCCACTGTAATAATTTTTGCAACAATGTTAAATCTCTCTGTATCCTGTATATTATTATTGTATTTATCTATTGTATTGCATTCACCATTCTCACCCAGGTTGTCACTGAAAAAGAGACTGCATGGTCTCAGTGGACTTACCCGGTTACTAAAATTCTAAAAATAAATAAATAAATAAATAAAATCCCTTATGCATATTTAGTGTACAAATGTGTTTCTCCATGACTGTTTCATCTCACTTACTTTCCCTTTGTCATTCTGTATTGAGCATATACACTATGGCCATGCTCAGTGCTCTTTATGCTGAGTAGGGTCTTGCAAGCATGCACCATACCTCACATTTTGTCACTGAAATGAGGGACATGGATTCTCAAAATGAGAACAATGAGGGACAGTAACCCACATGATGATCAGGACACATCATGAAACACGGAGACACGGTACCTCAGAACACAGTGGAAACCATTGTATTAGCATCTGAGAATTAATTTCTACCATTAAGCAGGGGTGCCAGTTAGGAAGGGTAGAGGGGCACAGTTGCCCCCCCCCCATATTTCTGCCTAGCTTGTTCTTATGGTGTGGCAGTAATGGCTTTAAATTTGGATTTAATCTTTTGCATGATAAATGCCCACTTGCCCTGTGTGTGCTCACGCTGCAGGTACTCTCCAGATTTGACTGTGTCTGTTCTGTGTTGTCGACTTTTTCCACCTATTAACAATGGCATGATCACATGTGATGTGGATGAGCTCCAGCCTTGAAAGAGAGCAAGAGTCTTGCAGGAGCAACACTGTCTTTCCAACCACAGAGTAGACAGGTTGAACACTACAGCTTGGAGGAGTTAGTGAGCACTGAACTCTCAGTGGCAGTTTTGTGGCATCATATATTTGTTGTTTTACTCTTAGTGAGTTTCCATCTCCCCTGGTGGCTGAAGGGGCAGAGGGTGAGCTAGAAGCTAACTCAAGAGTAGGCTACCTACTTACGCTACTAGGCTTGCCTTACAAAAAAAACAGCACAGACCCCCATCGCAGCAAGCTAGGTTTGGTAGCAGTGATAACAGTGGTATGGGTGGCCTTCATAGGCCTTGTCCAGTGTAGTGTGGGAGCAGCCACAGCAGCAACCAAGCAAGAAGGAAAAACCCCAAGTTGAGTGAATCCGTATGGTGAGGTGATTTGGTCATGGACCACGCTGGGGACCTGTGATGCTCAATTCTAGCATCCAGCTTCTGGTGAAAGAGAGAGAGGGGGAGCAGACTAAAAACTGGGCTGGTGGCAGACTATGGCAGGCTGCAGGTTCTGGCCATGTGACCAGGTAAGTAAAAGTAAACCATTTTTTTACAGGAGGATTGGGGAAGGAGGAAGGACTGAAATATTAATGTGTTTTTCATGTTTCTTCACCTTTGGGTGGCTTCATGACCCATAGGGGATGGGTATTGAATGAATTGGAAGTAGGGAGAAAAATTGTGACAAAGTTATTTTTTTTTGGGGGGGGTGAACTTCAGCCAGGAAAAAAATTAGTTAGTAACTGGGTGGGTTTAAGCCCAAATCTGATGCCCTGCTGTGGGGTATATGCAGATGAATATTATACATTTAAATTTTTCCTGATTTGCATATCACATTTCAGTCAAACCAAATAAGTTATACCTTTTAGAGATGTTACAGACATTCTAGAGCTGTCCCTTGCATTCACAGACAGTTAAGCGGTATGGTATGCACAGACTATTGGAGTCCCACTATAGTCAGGCTTATGCGATCACCCTGTGAAGCTGACTTCCACATCCCCACACTCAGGCACATTATGACAAAGGGCAAAGGAGACTGCTGGGGTATGCACCATTGAAATGAATGGGGGTAATTTTGAATTACTATTTTATGCATTATTGATGGAGAATTGGAGATTAATGAAGGCCACTGCTCAACTAACAAGGGCATTGTTAGTAGAACAGTGGCCTTCATTATTCTCTAACTCACCACTGTAACGTATAAAATAGTAATTGAAAATGACATCATTCATTCCAAGAGGATACGCCCCGGCATTCTGACCCAAGGACATCATCTCGTAAAGACTCCTGCCTCTGACTCCTTAGTGCTAAAGTAAGAGACTTTTTTCTTATAACTATACTTGGTAGGTTGTCTGTAGCAGCATGGCCTTACCCGCTACAGTGTGTGTGTGCATGGGGGGGACTAGCCATGTGGGTGGGTGTGTTTGTCAAGTTATTGCTACCTTTGTGTTTACACCTTAAAGACTGTGTGTAAGCATTCAAAACTATGGAGAAATAAAATAGTAGGAGTACAGGTTGGGCAGAAGTAATTAAGTGGTTTAGTGGGTAGGTTTGTGTATTGGGGTGGAGAAAACATGTTATTGTTACATGTGCAGTTATCAGTGACTACTTGCTTTTTTGCACACATGCCCCATGCATGCAGTCTTTCCCAATTTAACATAAAAATCATTGTTTCCACACTTGCTTGCTGCACACATACCATGTGCAAGCAATTAGTTCCAATTTAACATTTAAATCATACTGGCAGCATGCATATCACTTTGGTAGTTTTATGTGTGCAGCATGAAACATTTCATACAATTATTTCTTTAAGGGTGTGTTAGGGAGAAAAGCAAAAGCAAAAGAAGGAGGAAACCACTTTGGTTCTCAAAAACAATAGGAAGAAAAACCAGAGCCAAAAGGTTGTCCTCCAAGAAATATAAGGCAACGCAACAAGATGAAGATAGGGAGGCATAACAAACTTCCTTAAGTGAAACAGGGAAGGCAGTAAGGCAGGCAAAGGCTCAAACTGAGAAAACACTCACATGAACAGTAAAAGAAGGGGACAAGACTTTCTATAGAGACATTAGTGAAAGGAGAAAGTCCAGAGGGGTTATTGCTAACATCAACATGGATAAGGGGGCATGTGTAGAGGAGGACCAAGAAAAAGCATCTATCCTAAACAGATACTTCTGTTCAGTATTTACTGAGGAGAAGGTAGGGCCGGGCCCATAGCTCTGCACCATGGACATGGGGGGTGGGGTTTGCACAAGTCCCTTCACAAAAGAAAGGGTCTTACAAGAGCTCCCCAAGCTCAAGGTACACAAGGCAATGGGACCAGATGGCATACATCCTAGGATACTAAAGGAGCTAAGGGTGGAACTTGCTGAGCCATTAACAGAACTGTGTAGTGAGTATCTGAGCACAGGAGAGATATCAGAAGACTGCAGAACGGTTCATACTACCCCACTCCTTAAGAGTGGCTGCAGGGAGGAGGCAGAGAACCACAGACCAGTCAGTCTTACTTAAGTACTGGCAAGATTATGGAGGCACTCCTTAAGGAAAGGATAGTACAACACCTGGAATCCATAGGAGCACAGGATCCAAGACAGCATGAATTAACAATAGGAAGATCTTGTCAAATTAATTTCATAGATTTCTTTGCTGGGTAATGAGAGTGGTGAACAAATGGGGTGCAGTTGATGTTGCCTACCTTGACTTCAGCAAAGCTTTCAATACTGTTCCACATAGAAGATTGATAAATAATCTGGGGAGGCTCGGGGTGGGTCAGAAGTTGGTCAGCTGGGTGGCAGACTAGTTGGCAGGTAGAAAACAGAGAGTGGTGGTAAATGGTATACAGTCAGAAGAGTTGCAAGTCACAAGTGGGGTACCTCAGGGATCAGTCCTGGGGTCAGTCCTCTTCAAAATCTTCATCAGTGACATTGCAGATAGAATGGAGGGTAAGGATTGCCTGTTTGCAAATAACTGCAACTTTGCAACAGAATAGATGATCAAGATGGGGTGGGCAGAATGAGAAGATATCTGAAAAAAACTGGCAAAATGGTGTGAAGAGTGGCAGCAGGGGTTTAATGCAAAGAAGTGCAAGAGCATGCACATAGTGAAGAGAAACCCTGAAGCTACCTATAGGTTGGGATGGGAGTTGCTGGTAATCAAAAGGGAAGAAAGAGACTTGGGCATCGTCATTATCACTGATGACCTGATATCAATCAAGCAGACCACTAAAGCAGTAGTTAATGCTAGAGGGATGTTGGAGTGTATTAGTAGGGGTATCACAAGTCGCAAGTGCGAGGTAATAATCCCTCCTTACAAGACACTGGTTAGGCCCCATCTGGAGTACTGCATGCAGTACTAGAGGCTGCAGCTGCACAATGACATTAACAAAATGGAGACAGTCCAGAGAAAGGCAATGAAAATGTTGCAGGGACTACATCAGAAAACATATGAGGACAGATTAATGGAACTCAATATGTATACCCTAGAGGAAAGGAGGGAGAGAGGTGATATGATTGAAACATTCAAATGTCTTAAGTACATAAACAAGATGAAAGAGTCTAACATGTTTCGATATAAGAAAAATAGCAGGACAAGAGGACACAGCGTGAGATTAGAGGGAGGCTGATTAAGGGGTAATGTGAGGAAGTTCTTTTTCACAAAAAGGGTGGTGGATTCATGAGATGGCCTACCTCGGGAAGTGGTGGATATGAATACAGTGCAGGGCTTCAGACAGGCATGGGATAGTCATAAGGAAGCAATACAGATGAGTATGAATAGATAGTTCATTGACAGAGTAAAGGCCTATGGCACAATCATAATGTAGAAAAAATGGGCAAACTGGATAGGCCTGTGGTCCTTATCTGCCATCAACGTCTATGTTTCCAAGAGAGCAAGAGTGAATTTTCCATCTGAATGCTCTTAAAAAGTCAGGATTAAATGGCAGGTTGGAGATTAAACCATTGTTGGGTAAAAAAATAAACATAGCCCAATAATGATATGGGGTTACCTAAACCCAAAACTTGTGCCCCCCCCAAATCCATAAGGCTTATGCTGAAAAGTAATAAGTAGTGTCTTTTACTTTGTTCATCCTCAGAAACATCATTGCATTGTTTAGCATTTGTTTTAACATTTGCTGACATGTTTTGATGATACTGTATCTTTTTCACAGAGTCACAGCTCCAGAATGCGGATGTTTTGGAAACCAATGGAGAACTTTGCTTTACTTAAGAAATGGAGACTTTGATTTTTTTTACTGAACTCTTGTTTATGTGATGGCCTTTTTCTACACTGCTGGGTGAATTCTTGATTAATTTCACACCACCATGCTATGCAATTTGTAAGACATGCCATTGGTTGTATGTTATTTTAAATTGTTACCAATGACACAGTTTTCCATCCTCTGATGAAGTCCCCTAGTGAAGATGGCAAAACATAAGGACGGTGTTGGTTTACCATTACAACACTTCTGCTAGCTGATTACATATGATCTGAATGTTTTAACTCCACAGGTAGACAGACAGATCTGAACACATGACAGGGTATTGGCAGTATCATGGAAATCTTATAAAGAGAATGTCTAAATGCATCCAAAACAATGACAGATTAGTTGCAATGTCAAAATCAAAACACTGTCAGCATCCACAATGTGCTTTCTGTGATGCCTGGCTCTGCACCTTAGCCATTTAGCAACCAGTAAATCTCACTTGCGATAACACCAGTTGTCCCAGCATGGGGCAATACTCTTTGAGCACTGGTACCAGAGAAAACTGCCCAACTAATGAGGGAAGGGAGTACAGTAGAATCTGGAAAGAAGAGGGAAAAGAGAGGAGATAGGACAGAAAAGATGCACTAGAAACCCTGTCTGGCCAGAGTCCAGGGGTGAAACAAGGGACACAGGATAGAAAAATTATTCTACTACCAAAAACAGACAAAAGGAGGGGTCAGCCTTAAAGATGTGTAGAATATAAAATCCAAACTGCAGAATGCCAGTGGAAAGACCACTCTGATTCTACAGAATTCTGTGGAAAGTTTGTGAAAATGCTGCAGAATTTCACCAGATTTTAAATTTCAGTTATTCCACTATTATTTTCAAAATACACATCTAAATAACAGTACATTATAGCCTACAAACGTGTATCAATTCAGAACTACTGTGTTGAAAGGTGACAGAGTTATGGGTGGCCAAACATTTAATGAAAGATTCATTTTTGGTTATTTCTCCACAATGACAGAGTTAAAGAAGCATCTATCATGGGTACCTGTATATGCACCACATTTTACATCTCAGGCTTTTATGATGGCTGAGTTATAGGTACCCAAACATTTTGTCAAAATTTAGAGTTCTCTAATTTTTGTATCATTTTGATAGTATTCATTAAAATGTTATACAATTTGACAGGTGTACAGGGTATCACTATATTATATATGTGCATAGTGTCAGGTTTTTAGCTTCAAAAGGAACCGAATAATAGCCTGCCAAACATGGTGAAAAAAATTGAATTTCAGTTATTTCCCTTACATTTTAAAGCAACTTATCAAAATGTAACCAGAGTTTAAACATTTAAAATAATGTGCTTTACCACATTGTCCTTTCAGAAAAAAATCATAGTTGCAGCATTCAATGGGATTGAATTAAAAGTTGTCAAACGTTCACAACATTTGAAAATTAAATTTAACAAGAATGTAAATTACAAATTTCGAAACCCCTGAAACATTCAAACTAGAGAATGCAATACCATTACATTTGGCAGGTTCTTATATCTTACAAGGAAACTGTGTGTGCCAATTGTATTAATTGCTTGCTGCCAGACATTGCAAAATAACATCTGTAATTTAAGTCACATCTTCTTTGTCTTTGTAAAAACTGAGGAATCTCATTAAAAATTCCCAAAAACTAAAAGCTGGTAATTTCTTTCAACCTTATCTAGGGTATTCTATTAAAGGATAGGGGTATGAGAATCAGGTAGTGCCAGGGCTCACCAGATTCCTGAGACAGATGCACAGTTTTTCAAAGAAATGGACAGCTGAGCTTGGTAGAACAACGGTGGTAGACCCTCAGGTTGGAGCAAGGATGCACAGGGCATCAAATATTCCAACCTGAATGCAAAATGTTTCAGGATCACATCCAGTAAATGTATAATACTGGGAGCCTGACGTACATGCAAATGTGGGACCTAGAAGTCATTAAAAAGATGTAATGGGGAAAACAATGCCTGGCTCAGCAGGAAGGAATAGTTCTGCCCATTACAAAAGGGTAGGTCAATAGGAAAAAGATTAGATGACTCACATTTTAAGGGATTTTATCAGTGTATAGAATGAAATGGATACCAGTGGCATTAGTAGTTCTACTGGGTCAATCTAGCTCTGCCAAAAGAGGAGAGGGGGGAGGGAGGTAGTCACCCACAGAGAAACAGCAGAATTTTAAAAAGCTCAGCCCAGATTATCAAATAAAGTAGTAATGCTTGAATCATTAATGTTAAATGCTACAAAAAGAATTCTGGATGTTTCACGTACAAGTGGTGATCATATAAAAGTTTGGAAGTGCTGAGGAATACCATGAGGTACCTCGAGGTACCACTGAGGCATTCAAGTTCATGTGGAGATTGTATAAAGGTTTGGCAGTGCCGAGGAGGTATCGTGTAGCATGAGGTATACCTCAGCACTGTCAAACTTTTATACAATCACCACATGAACCTGAGTGCCTCAGTGGTACCTCAAGGTACCTTGAGTTATACCTCTGAACTTCCAAACATTTATACAATCACCACTGTTAGACATCAGGATATACAGTCTATCGAAATGCATGTCAAATGTTAAATATGGGCCTGCAAGAGCAGAGAAGTTATGAACAGCCACATTTCTGAGAGTTTTCTCAACATTTTGCAAATATTTATGTAGTAAGGTTTGAAGCCCTGTCAATTAATCTCTAATCCAATTATCTAGATATTTAGATAACTATATATACATCACAAAAAGGTTATTTGTGCTAATTTACACATGTCTAGCTCCAAAGGTGCCTGAGAAACACACAAATTATACTTTGTCATGAAATTTCCCACAAAAAATAAAGTAACTGATTTTGAGCACGTATAATTTTGAGACAATGCATCATACTGTCATGAAATCTGGCACATTATTAGAATGACTATCATAAAGGAATCATACCACATTTAAGATCTCCAACCCAATAAATGACTGAGCTATATGCAGAGAAAATTGTTCATGAAATTTTGCACACAAATTACAGATTTGGAGTTCCTATAATGTTGAAACCATATATCCAAATTTTAAGATTTTGGGACATGTGTGGCCTTCTATGCATTGAGTAAACATGCCAAATATCAGAGCTCTAGCTTACACAGAGGCTGCATTATAACCAAATTGCTAAATTTTAACAATTTCACAAATTCAGAATTATCCTATTCCATTCAGATCTAGTCACCCTCTCCTGTTTTGTCTTTTCTGTATTTCTAACTACTTAAACAGTGATACTGTAGAAGATATCAGACCATTCATAATGAATAATTATAGGAGTAAATGGGAAATCAAGGTAAATGCTACAAAATAAGATGTTGCATCCATCCCTACATAGGGGTAGGAGGCAAATGCAAGTGGAACAGTGAAGTAGAAGGAAAACACAAGCAGGGGGAGGAAAGGAGTTTCAGCTGAGGTCTGACAGAGCAAGGGGTGGCACTGAAGTTGAAGGAAGAGTGTACTGTAATAGGCTCCAAAGTTATGGAAGATGATAGCAAAAGACAATTTTCCCAGCAGAGGAGCAGGGATAAGGAATGATAAAAGTACAAGGATCCTTAGACTTGAGGGAGGTTGAGAGAGAGAGAGAGAGAGAGAGATAGAGGAGTAGAGATGCAGCAAAGATTTACAACACCCTCAAAGTTAACGCAACGTGCCCAACTTCCCATCTATGTATCACTACATGAAGTTTCCATTAAAAAGTCTAAATTTCCCTTTAATGGACTTCACATTGCAAACTTTTCATTACCTTTTGGTTACATTTTGAGAAGATGAGGTTTGTGTGAAACAACCCACAGATCACATGTTTGGCTCTCGGCAGGTCACATGGGAACAGGTAAAATGCCTGTCTCTGTCTCTTTCTCTCACAAGAAGCAGAGTGGCTATGGCTGGCTGAGGGTTTGTGCATTAGGCACAGGTGCAATGTCTGTCTCTCTCACTCTCAAAAAGCAGGGTGGCTGGTTAGGGTGTGTTACTGTATTTCAGTGTCAGGATATCTGATGTTTAATCAGCATGATGTCAGTGACTAGTAGCTACAAGTTGTTGTGTTTAGAGGACTGCAGATAATAATGACAGCACACATTCTGCGAACTGTACTTGCAAAATTAAGGAGGGTGAATGCAAGCTCTAATGACATGTCATATGACACTTATAACATGAAGAAGTACTTTAATGCCAATTTTTTCTTTATGTCCTTCCACCATCATCTTCATCATCATCAATGAGGAAGCAGCCTTGCAATGCTCAGTGCTGGAGTTTTACCCACTTCAGAATTCTTTTTGCCATGAGAGCATCATCAACCTCAATGGTACACTGTTTGACACTACCACCAGGATGGTCTGATTTGCGATCATCGTCACCACCATCAGTGTGACTGGGTCAAACATAAATGTGCTTGTCCTGCTTGGTATGTGACCTTCATTCTTTTTGATAAATGCCAGCATGCTGACATTTTCAGGTGATAGGTTAGTATGAGAGTCATGCACTATGGCCCTTGCAGAACTAAATACCCTCTCCACACTTACACTAGAGGGTGGGCAGGTCAGGTACGTCAGTGCTACTGATGTCAGAGCTGGCTATACATTTACCTTGCTACTCTAGTACACTAGAGGATTGTCCAATATCTTCAGATGCCTATGTTCTGCCAAATAGGCCTCAATCATTCTCTGTGATGCACACATTCCTGATGAGTTGTCCACCTGTTCACAAGATACATCTAGGTCACAAATTTCAACTTGTGACAAGGCACCCAATGTGGATTAATGGTCAGCTGTGCAGCTGACACTACCTCTTACTGCTCAGCCAACTTACTGGATGCACTGTGTCCACAATTACCTTCAGCCTTGTTACGCTGTGGTTTGCAGAACTTTGAAAGTGATGGCTATGCCTCATGAAGCAATCTAACCAGCTGTCCAGTGAGAATTTGAACCTGATCATGCCCTCCCTCCACTATGGATTCAATACCATGTTTGTAGAGTGGGTCCAGCATTGCAGCTATTCCAAATTCCGGAGATTGCCTAGTAGTGGTGATGTGTCTACTGCTGTCTAAGATTGTAATCATGTGTTTGAGTAATGCACACTTACCTTATCTCTAGAGAGGTGGTGGCTGAACCTCTGGCTATCCTGTTTAGCCGATCACTGGAAACAGGGGAGGTACCCAAAGACTGGAGGACAGCAGATGTAGTCCCCTTATACAAAAGTGGGAACAAAGAGGAAGCAGGGAACTACAGACCAGTCAGCCTCACCTCGGTAGTGGGGAAGATCATGGAAGCACTACTGAAGGAGAGATTGGTGGAACATCCTGTTGTCAATGGACTACAGGACCCAAGGCAGCATGGTTTCACCAGGGGGAGGTCATGTCAGACCAACCTCATTGAATTTTTTGACTGGGTGACTAGGGAGGTGGATCAGGGGAGGGCAGTGGACATGGCCTGTCTGGACTTCAGCAAGGCCTTTGACACTGTGCCACATAGAAGGCTATTACATAAACTGGGGAATATGGATGTGGGCAGGACAGTAGTGTGGTGGGTAGGTAACTGGCTGGGTGGCAGGACACAGAGGGTGGTGGTAAATGGCTGTCACTCCACAGAGAGAAGAGTGACCAGTGAGGTACCACAGGGATCAGTGCTGGGACCAGTCCTATTCAACATTTTCATCAGTGACATTGCGAGGATCTAGAAGGCAGAATTTCACTGTTCGCTGATGACACAAAGCTCTGTAACAGAGTAGACACACCAGAGGTGTAGACAGAATGAGAAGCGACCTGCAGAAACTTGAAGAATGGTCAAGGGTTTGGCAGTTGAAATTCAATGCAAAGAAGTGCAAGATAATGCATATGGGGCACAAAAACCCTGGCACAATATATCAGTTGGGGGTGAGGATATAGCATGCACCAAGCAGGAAAGGATCTTGGGGTTGTCATCTCTGATGACCCTCAAGGTAGGGAAACAGTGTGACAAGGCAGCAGGTAAAGCAAATAGGATGCTGGGATGTATAGGCAGGGGCATCACCAGCAGGAAAAGGGAGGTCATAATTCCGCTATACAAGACACTAGTGAGGCCCAACCTGGAGTACAGTGTACAGTTCTGGAGACCATACCTACGTAAGGACATAGACAGGGTATAGAAGGTTCAGAGGAGGGCAACAAAGATGGTGCATGGATTGCATCACAAGTCCTATGAAGACAGGTTGAAGGAACTGAACATGTACTCCCTGGAGGAGAGGAGGGGAGAGAGGGGATATGATAGAGACATACAAGTATCTTACAGGGAGGAACAGGGTGCAGGAAAACACTATTTTTAAGCGAAAAAGATGTTCCAGGACTAGAGGGCATGGGATGAAGTTGGAGGGAGGACGATTCAGAGGAAACATGAGAAAGAATTTCTTCACAGAACTGGTGGTGGACAAGTGGAACACCCTGCCAGAGGAAGTGGTGGGGGCTGAAACAATCACGGGATTTAAGAATGCATGGGATAGACATAAAGGAATTCTAGAGGTCAGGGGTAAGGGGCAACAGACTGCTAGGAAAACAAACTGAACTTACAAGCTCAAATGGGCAGACTGGGTAGGCCATAGGCCCTTATCTGCTGACACTGTCTATGTATCTATGTATCTATGTATCTATGTATCTATGTATCTAGCTACATCAAGGCTAGGTTGTATATTCAAACAGAAATTTCCCATAAGAAGGCAGAATTCCCTGTCCAGGAAAATCGCTGTTGCACGGAATCGACTGGCTCAACTCTTCTGAACAGTCGACAGGCTGTGCACCCCAGCCTGTCAGCAGTTCCGTCAAGTTTTTTCACAAAGTGAGTGTGATGAGACCGCTCGTTTCTTTGCAAATAAGGTGGCCGACATCAGGCTGGAGTGCCATCAGCTTCACTCTATGGGAGATGCTGTTGGTCGGCGCTTGGTCACAGAGCCTGGAGTTTCTTGGAGTACCTTTGATATTCCGGAGTTCGTGGACATTATAAGGTTTGTCCAGGGGATGCTTCCCACTTGCTGTAGTTTAGACCTGGGCCCTACTTCCCTGATTTTGGGTTGTAGTGATATCATTGGCCCTTTCTTAGCTCAGATTGTCCGGTGCTCTTTGTACTCGGGTGAGTTTCCTACCTCCCTGAAGGAGGCAGTGGTGACACCCCTCCTGAAGAAAGCTTCTTTATACCCAGAGAACCTAGTAAACTACAGGCCTATCTCTAACCTTCCTTTTGTGGGAAAGGTTATTGATAAAGTTGTGGCAGCTCAACTGGAAAACAAGTTAACCATCCATAATTTATATGAACCTCTCCAATCAGGTTTTCGTAAGAGGCATAGTACTGAGACTGTTCTGGTTCGTGTGCTCAATGATCTCCTGATGGCAGGAGATTGGAGAAACCACTTCATCATGGTACTCCTTGATTTGTCATCAGCTTTTGACACTGTGGATCATGGGTTTCTGCTCAAGCATTTGGGGTTCATATGTGGGCTGTCGGGGACAATTCTCAGATGGTTTACATCTTTCCTCACTGGTAGATCTCAGAGAGTTGTCTAGGGAATATTTTCTTCCGAGTCTTTCTCTCTGCCTTGTGGGGTACCTCAGGGCTCGGTGCTGTGACCCATGTTACAATATTTGCAGTGTATATGCTGCCCCTCAGAGACATTGTAAGATGGTATGGGCTGAGGTTTTACTGCTATGCTGATGATACACAGTTCTACCTGTCTTTTTCCTCCCACCAGGTTAGTGCTATCTCAGTATTGAACAGCTGTCTTGTAGAAATCCAAGACTGGATGAGTTCCAGCAGCTAAAGTTGAACCCAGAAAGGACTGAGGTTTTGGTTATGGACCCAGGTCGTAGGACAGAGGGGTTGAGGACTGATCTCCCCTCTGGTTGAGTCCTGGGGGGGCTCAGATTCTTACCTCTGAGTGGGTGTGTGACCTGGGAGTGGTGCTCAACGATGGTCTGACCCTTCAACATCAGGTGTCGGCAGTCATCAAGCTGGCCTTTTATCATCTTAGGAACATTGCTAGGATCAAGCACCTTGTTCCATCCAGCAAGCTGCCTGTTTTGGTCCATGCCTTTGTGACATCGCACCTTGACTACTGCAACTTCTTTTTCCTAGGGCTTCCTGGGGTTGATATCAGCCACTTGCAGCTAGTGCAGAATGCTGTGGCATGTTTATTGACTGGGGCATCAAGGAAAACCCATATTACCCCAGTGCTGCACGATCTGCTCTGGCTGCCTATTCAGTGGCAGATCACCTTTAAGGTAGGTTTATTAACTTACAAAGCCCTACACAGACAAGGTCCTGATTACCTGAAAGAGCTCCTGGTTCCTTACACCCCTTTGAGACAGCTCCGCTAGGCTGATGAGAGGTTGCTGGAGATTCCGAGGGTTAGTTTAAAGTCATCCGGTGCTCGCACCTTTGGGTTTGTTGCCCCTACCCTCTGGAATTCTCTGCCCCATCAGCTACATGAGTGCAGGACAGTAGGGTGCTTTAAGCAGGCACTGAACACCTTTTTGTGGGGTAAAGCTTACCCCGAACTTCTGTGATTTTATCCATAGTTATTGTATTTTGTTTTTATGTGATTGTGCAGCACCTTGATTTGTGAAAGGCGCTATATTAAATAAAATGTATTATTATTATTATTTTTATTCAACAATGCCTGCTTCAGCACCCATAGCAGTAGAATGTCTTGACTAATGGATACAGTGTCACCACCTGCTGCCTGTGTAGTATGCTCAAATGGCCTCACAATTACTATTACTGTATCCATGAGTCACCATTGCTTAGTTGTCATAGACACTGATGCCCTGGAACTGTCAAGACTAGTGTGCATAACAAGGTACTCAGAGATTGCATTGTACTGTTTATGCAAGCGCTCTGCCATGTAAAGAGTGGACTTCCATCTCATGACAACGTCAAGCTTGAGGCAGTGCTGAGGGAGGCTGTTTTGGATCTGCAGCTGCCTATACTTGCCATGGGCTTTCCAGAATAGGCAAACTGGGCACAAATGCAGCATGCAACAGTCAGTATTTGCTTTATTTCCAGGTACTGCAGAAACTCATGTGCCACATGATTTAAACAGTGGGCCATGCAGGGAACCCTCACTAAGCCACCATTGCTGATACATTTAATAACATTGGACGCAATTGTCACCTGCTATGAAGCCAACTTTTATGGACAGGGGGTGCAGCCACTCATCAGTTTCTGTCAGTAGCAAGTCTAGCATGTTTTTGCCTGTATGCAACCCTGCTAATCTATGCATTAGTAGCATGGCATGCTGTCTAATGCCATGCTGATTATCACGAGAGTCTGACTTATTACAGTGCTTTCCCATCCCACCGTCACAGACAATCCCTGGTAGCTGCATACAATGTGCAGTAATATACAGATAGGAACTCCCCGCCATTTTGCTGCTTGTCCACATATCCACACTCAAGTGAATGTGAGGTGCTGCGGAATGCTGAAGAGCATGTCTCACAGACTCTGTCACAGTATGACATAACTCAGGGACAGCGTGGGTGGCAAAGTATGTCCTGGATGGGATCTTCAATTTAGGACATGTGCGTACCACAAAGCATCAGAATCCCGAAATCTACACAAAGGAGAATGGCAACAGGTCAATTGCAAGCATTCCCACTATGGCAAAATTGAGTTCACACATACCCACATGATTTGGTGGATATTTACTGCGATGCTTAAAAGGGATGAGCAAGCCAGCCTGATGGTACTGAGGATAGCGGTGCTGAACGCCACATCTCACACCATGCTGGTGACCCCAGTTCAGGAATGGACCTGGGATGTTGGGGTTGGCAGAGGAGGGAGAGGATTGAGCATCCGGAGGACTGCTCTCCTTCCCTGGAGTGGGTTTCAGGGAGTTCCCAGCTCTGTAACGGCCTCTGGTGGAGACTGGAGGAAGCACAGGAGTAAGGGACTGGATGACAGCAGACTGCAGCAGCAGAGGAGTGGTGGAAGCCATGCAGGAATCATTGCACCCCCTGTCCCAAGGGGGGAACACCAAGCTAAAAATAAAACAGAGGACCAGGGAGGCAACAGAGACCCCAGGAATTGAGGCCCACGTCCCATCACTGGACCAACCCTCCATCGTTTCTTCTGAGCTCCTTGACCAGGTCCAGGGTCCATTCTTCTAATCACAGAAAAGGATGCTTGGTAGGTGGGGTGGGCCATCAAAAAGGATGTGATCCCAGGGGTGATCCGGGAGGGCTCTGGGGTGCTGAATGAGTCCATGGTTCTGGGGTGGGGGCACTCACTAACATGTCTCCTGGGAAGGATGGTTTCAGGCCAGGAGAGGAGGCCAGGGATTGAGGGGGTACTCCAGAGAGATGTCCTGATACCCTGGAGAAGAAATAGAAAATACAAAAAAAATAATGGCTGAGCAATGTGGGTTGCATTGTTTGGTGTTTTGCACATGATGTGCCAAACATCTCTGCACAGCAAACTGCCTTTGACAAGGGATGGTGGGTGTGCAGGTGACAAGCCAATAAATGCTGTTATTGTACCTGTTTTAAGCAGAGAGGTTTGATGTAGTATAATTATTAAATGGACCACTACTGCTACTCTGACCACTACAGGAACATTCAAAGTTCTCCTCCTCCTCATGCCTGTAGTAATCTTCCCATGTTAATTCACAACTTTTACCTACATGGCTACTTACACTGACTTGGGAAGGGGATACCATGCTTACTAAGGTGGATGAGGATGAATGCCCCACTACAGCATCAGCTCCCCTCTGGTGCCAAGTCCACAGTGCCATGTGCCTGCTCTTGAGATGAGTATGATTACCCCAAGTGCCAATATGGCTACCCTTTTTACCACACCTCATGTGTGCTTGACAAAACTGGCAGATTGCACTGTTTCATCTTTTTCACCTTCTACAAAAAAACCCAAACTAGGGATTTTGTGGCCCTACAGTTCAAACGATGCTGCTGTTGCATATAGGGCTGCAGTTTTTGTGGAGGTGAAATTGGAGGTGTGCTGCATGATTTGAGATGTGATGCAAACATTTACTTTGAACATCACAATCTATGAGTATGACTTCAGGGTCATCCACAGACAGAGCTACATCAGAAGAACTTTGAGGGGAGGATTTACCAGCAGGCTGTTTACCTACAGTCACTTTAACTTTCTTTTTGTCCATTTCCCATATAGGGTAGAAATCACCCTCATTATAATCATCCACAAATTCACTTTTGATGCTATCCGATGAGGATATTACAACAGTAGCCTCACTGTGATCATCCCCACTTGTTTTGTCACCATCTGATTCTTTGGATGGCCTGACCTGAGGATCTGTGGAAACATGAGACTGAAACATGATGATCAGGATCCCGTTCAACTACTGCGGGGAGTAGGACATCAACTACTGCGGGGAGTAGGACATCAACTACTGCGGGGAGTAGGACATCAACTACTGCGGGGAGTAGGACATCAACTACACTCGAGTCTTCTGAGTCCACAATATTTTCCACCTGATAACTTTGCATGGGTTGTAGCAATACTCATGCTGTTACCAGTAATGCCATCACTCACTGTACTACCAGTAAAACTAACATCTCCAACAAGCATTGAAGTGACTGATTTTGCCACGAAAATCTAAGTCACAGAAATCCCTTCACTTGCAGCAACTACTACCTTTCCTTTCTGCTGCATACTACCACATCCATGACCACACCTAACACTGCTAGCATCTGACAAATCTGCCACATCATTATAACAATTTCCACTGCTATTATTTTATTTATTTATTTAAAAGTTGATGTCCAGGAAAAGTACCATGAACAGAAGCTAATTTCCAGATGCGATCCGGGAGAAGGGGTTACAAGAGTATGGCAAGAAAAACAGAGGTATAACAACATACAGAACACATCAACAATGCTATTAACAAGAGTGGAAATTCTAGTAAATACAAACTATATGTATATAGAACTATACATCACAACAGCATTTGGAGGTACACAAGCAATAGTCTTCTTGGCAATAGTGCCACAGACAGAAACAGCTTTGCATGACTGTCTCTTTCCAGGCATTTTTTGAGATTACACAGACAGTCACCAAGAAAAGAAACACCTGCACCACAAAAAAGTGATTTTTCTGGTCTTTTATGTTGCTGTAAAAAATCCAAGAGAATTCACAAGACAGTACAACAAAAATACTGCAAAATGTACTTTTTTATTATGTCTGTTTTCTTTCCTTTAAACACTATAATATGCACTGAGAGACAGTGTTCAGAGTACTATGGGGAAACACACAATTGTTGTACAGTGATAATTTCAGTAGCCTGAACAGAAACAATTTACAGCAATGTTTTATTTCTTTAGTTTTTAGTGGATAAGAAGCCAAAACAACAATAGCGACTTCCAGACAGAAACTGGGCACTAAAGAGATGTAGCTGCACAGGCACAACAAGATCTTAACCAGTCTTCACAAATCCAAAAGTGGAACAACAATATCTTATTCTGTGTGTGTGTGGGGGGCAGTGGTGGGCCAAGTGGGCTCAATCCGCTCCTCTAAGCGATTTGTGGAGCAATGGTGGATTTGTGGAGCGCTCCACAACGTGAAGTGGAGTACTTTGCGTTATAATGAGGAACACGAAGTCCATTGGAAGCAATGACTTCACATTATTCTGCCTCCCCCAGGCCACTACTCTGCCAAATTTTAAGGCGAAGTACATTGCAGGCAGTGCACTTCGCCTCACTCTGCCTTGTTTCTGAGCTCCAAAGGTAAATTTGGCAGCGATTCATGGGATTTCAGGTCACATGGGCTCTATATTGATCTGCTCAGCCTCATTCTGGGGTAGTATGAGTAGGAAGGAGTAGGAGACAGTGTACTCCGATAGCTGTCTGTGATAGGAATCTTGTAAAAGCTGTTCAAAAAGCATTTTTGCCTTTTTTTGGGATCCAACTTTAGTTCATCAATTGTAGGAAACCCTCCTGTGCTCATATCATCGAGCGTTTTTGTTTTTGTGTGGATTTTGAATGTTAATTTACAACATTGAATGTATGTGGTGAAAGACAGTGGAAGTGTGCTTTGGGGGAGGGGTGTATCTGTGGTGTAGGTAGATTTAAGTTGGAGAAATAGTGAGTTCTTTGTTTTTTGGTTATATTTTTGTTATATAACTGACTGTGTTAATGTACACAGAGTAATATTGTCAGTAATAGTAGAAATTTTCTTGCTGTTTGTTGTGTGGATGTGGTGCAGCAGTTCATAAGTTCAGATTGTTTAAATTACAAATTTATAATACATAACGTGGCATAGTACTGAACTTTTGCATTTGCTATGCATTCCTCATTCAGCATTGTACACAAACTGTTCTGTGTGTGTGTGTGTGTGTGTGTGTGTGCAGTGTTGCGTGCATCAAATAATACACCTTTTATTGTGCCACAGACTAGTGTATTTGCAAGCCCAGCAGTGTGAACCTGCTATCCACTGCAGCTGCCTGATTTTGTACTGCAATTGTGGTATCTGTTCTTAGTTTTGCTGCTTGTAGTGCCGTAAAAATCAGCACTGTCTGCATTCAGTGCCCCCCCACCCCTACAGTCAAAAGGTATTTTTTACCAGATTGGATTGTTTTTATGACCTCATCAGCACCACTGGTTACTGAAGTTGCTTTCATTCCATGACAGTCTCAGAGTAGTTTCTTATCTGTTGCTGAGGCCACAGTTGTTTATTTGGCTTTACATCCAGCGTCCCTCCAATCAGAGAGTGAATGTATCAAAATCTGAATTTGGTTATAATATCTGTGGTTGATCCCCCAAAATGCTTGCAAAGAGACGTGCAAGCAAAGCTGTTTCTTGACATGGCAATGTTGGCAGTAAGATGATCTGTGGGTGTGGTAGTAGTACACAGACGCAGAAGTGCATTGCTGATGAGGACAGGTATTTCTCCTGCAATGTTTTTTACAGCTCAATCAATAGCTTCACTCATAGTTGGAGGAGATGATGTTTTCCAGCCAGTGGTGTTGGTGTTAGTGGTGGTGGAGGTAGTATTAGTATTGTTGTGTCAAGTTCTAATTCTGACCAGTGTACCGTATCCAAAAATATTGAGTGTGAAGCAGTGCAAGTGAGTGGCAGCGTAGATGATGTCATACTTCCCAGTAACATCCCAGTAAATGAACCTGGGGATTCTGATGATCTTGTCAATGATAGCATACAATGTGATATTCCCTCCACCGTGGAACTTAATGTCATGCATTTTCCATGCAGTGATTCACAGTGTGGTGAAAAAATATCAGCTGATGGTGGTGTAGATGCTGATGATGAACGTGATGATGACGATGATGTTGCTGTTGTTTCAATATGCAGTCCACATGCTGGCATCCAAGCAGAAGATGTGGATGTGTGTGACGTTGATGAATATGATGATGGTGATGTAATCGACCCCAGTTGGGAACCAGAGAAAAATAAATTAAAAGTGGCTGTGCCTGAGTCTGTTTGCAGGAATCGCCCTCCGTAAAAATTTGTGATCTACGGTTTAGTTGATGATGATGGCCCAGTAATCAATATGATAGGTAGTCATGGTGGTCGGTTGCAGTCCAGTGTGCAGTGCCCAAAACATCACGTGCCCTTCCCACTTCAGTGCTTAAAATAACAGACTTAAATAAGCCACATCATGGACATGTTAAAGAAGAATCACAATCTCTTGTTTGGGATTTTTTTGTTTAAGATGCAAATGATGAGTCAGTTGCAATCTGCCAGGTTTGCCATGTGCATGTGAGTCGAGGTAAAAAGGAGAGCCATCTGGGCACAGGAGGACAGCATACACATCTTAAGAATAGGCACTTGTCACTGTGGACCCAGCATAAGCTGGCAGCTAATACCACAGTGGGACATTCACCCGCGTCACCGGCAACCATAGCCAGCATGTTATCCCCTTCCATGACTGTTAAGCCCAGTAGGAAATTAAACTTGTGCAGTAGTGCGGTAATAAGAGTAGAGGATTACTACAGGCATGATGAGGTGGAGGACCATAATGACTTTGAAATGTTGTCCAGTGCTGGTGAGAGTAGCAGTTTTTGTGGTGGTGGTGGTGGTGGTGAATGCAGTATGTCTTGTGCAAGTGGTACATCAACCCCGGTTGGCAAATCTGGCAAAATAACAGCATTTCTGGGTTTGTCATCATCATCTGTGCAACCGTCTTCAACAAATGTCCACAGTCCACACCCTGCCAATGCCATTCATCACAGAGCACAACCATTTGTGATCAACACACCCTGTGTAAAACGTTTAGGTCAGCACACATTACAGATTGTTTTTGCGCATAAGCTGAAGTACACCCTGAATCATACAGTGTCATGTGAACTCAATGCTGCTGTAGCGGAAATGCTGGCAATTGATCTTTTGCCCTTCTCCTTTGTGGAGAATTCTGGGTTCCAGCAGTTTGCTGCACATGCCTGTCCAAAATGGAAAGTCCCATCCAGGACATACTTTTCTACTGGTGCTGTCCCCGAGTTGTTCCTCACTGTGTCCGACTCAGTAAGACATGCCCTTCAACATTCCTCCTCTCCATTCATCCATTTAAGTATGGATATGTGGACAAGTGGCAAAACAGCAGGGAGTTCATATTTGTGTATAACTGCACACTGGGCGCAGGTGCTGGGGGTTGTTTTTGATGTTGGTAGTGTGAATAATCAGTGCAGTAAGGTGGATTGTCGTGGTAGCAATCTTCCAGGAATTCGACAGCATGCAGCAATTCCTATGCACAGTGTGACCTGTTCACACACTGGTGAGAACATATTGGACGTGGTACAGACTGAAATTGACAGATGGCTAAACCCTCTGTCCCTGAGAGCTGGGTTCATAGCAAGTGACAATGGGTCAAATGCGGTGAAATGCATCAAGAATGGTGTTTTTTTTCATGTTCCATGCATGGCCCACTGTTTAAATCTTGTGGTTCAGGAGTTTCTGCAGCACCCTGATATAAAGGAAATGCTGACCATTGCACGACGTATCTGGTCTCACTTTTCAAGATCTGGAAAGGCCCATGACCAACTGCAGCAGTTGCAGATACAAAACAGCCTGCCTCAGCACCGCTTGAAGCTGGAAGTTGTCACCCGATGGAACTCCACTTTATACATGGCAGAGAGGTTGTATGAACAATACAAAGCCATCTCAAAATATCTTGTTATGCACACTAGCCGTGACAGTTCCGGGGCCTCCATGTCTATGACGACTGAACAGTGAAGCTCCATGGACTCTGTAATAACAATTTTGTGGCCTTTTGAACATGCCACTCAGGCAGTGAGTGGCAAGTCTGCCTTCATTAGCCAATCAATTCCATTGCTGCAGGTGCTGAGGCAGACATTGGTGAATGTACAGCATAGCCTTGATGTTGCCGGAGACGATGGTAGCAGTATGTTGCTGCAACACATGCTGACAGTATTCGACCAGAATCATCATGTTGTGAGCATTCAGTGTAGTGACAACTTTGCCATAGCAACAATGCTGGACCCACTATACAAATGTGGAATTGCATCAGTACTGGAGGGAGGGCCTGAACAGGTAAAAAATATCAGTGGTCAACGGGTGCGCTTGGTTCATGGGGCACAGAAGTCACATGCCAAGGTCAGCAAACCTCAGCAGCATAATCTGGCTGAAGGTGTACCTGGAGGACCATCAAGCATATCCTGCAAGGGGAAGGGGACTGCAGTTCCAGGTGGTCGGTCATCCAAAGTGGCTGGCGTCAACCCACTTTGGGAGGCTTTGTCCCAAGTGGGTATTTGTGAAATAAATGATTCGGGAGAACAGGATGATGCATCAACAATTGGACTTAGTGCAGCACAGAAAATGATTGAGTCATATTTGTCTGAAAACAGGCATCTGACAATAACTGAAGATCGTCTTTTGTACTGGAGTGGAAAGGTTAGTGAATGGCCAGAGCTGACTGCAGTGGCACTGAAATACCTCACATGCCCACCCTCCAGTGTAAGTGTTGACAGGGTATTAAGCTCAGCAGGTGCAATAGTCAGGGGTCATCAGGCAAACCTGTCTCCTGCAAATGTTAGTTTGCTAACATTCATTAAAATGAATGAGAGGCACATACCAGCACAGACTGCAACCTTGGTATTCATACCCTGGCCTGGTCATGGTGGTCTTGCTGATGTGGAAATGGACCATCCTGGTGGCACTGGCAGTGGCTGCCTGAAACGGCCCACCACTGATGTAGATGACGACACAATAGAGAAATAATTTCCCAGTGGTCAGACTTCAGACATCGATGACTGTGAGGGCAGCTTTCTTTATGAGGATGATGATGTGGTTAATTTGGCAGGTTTTAACTGAAGTTTTTAAAAGGCATTGTGCCTCCTGGACCACCACCACTGGGACTGATGATAGCCACTGCCACCATGAGTCTGTATGACCCCCGGACGACCACCACCACCTGGACTGATGTTAGCCACTGCCACCATGAGTCTGTCTGACCCCCGGACCACCACCACTGGGACTGATGTTAGCCACTGCCTCCATGAGTCTGTCTGACCCCCGGACCACCACCACCACCGGGACTGATGTTAGCCACTGCCACCATGAGTCTGTCTGACCCCCGGACCACCACCACTGGGACTGATGTTAGCCACTGCCTCCATGAGTCTGTCTGCCCCCCGGACCACCACCAATTGGACTGATGTTAGCCACTGCCACCATGAGTCTGTATGACCCCCGGACCACCACCACCACCAGGACTGATGTTAGCCACTGCCTCCATGAGTCTGTCTGACCCCCGGACCACCACCACCACCGGGACTGATGTTAGCCACTGCCACCATGAGTCTGTCTGACCCCTGGACCACCACCACCGGGACTGATGTTAGCCACTGCCTCCATGAGTCTGTCTGCTCCCGGGCCACCACCACCAGGACTGATGTTAGCCACTGCCACTATGAGTCTGTATGACCCCCAGACCACCACCATCAGGACTGATGTTAGTCACTGCCACCATGAGTCTGTCTGCCCCCGGGCCACCACCACCAGGACTGATGTTAGCCACTGCCACCATGAGTCTGTCTGCTCCCCAAACCACCACCACCACCAGGACTGATGTTAGCCACTGCCACCATGAGTCTGTCTGACTCCCAGACCACCACCACTGGGACTGATGTTAGCCACTGCCACCACTGAGCCTGAGTCTATCTGGGCCACCACATCCATCAGCCAGAGACACAAAGCTTCTTAATATTTAAACCATAAAGTGAGTATGTGTACTCATGTTTGTTATGCTGCTTCACTTCCTTTAGTTGTATGTTTTGTTTTCTGTAGCTTTTCAGAGCTGCATTGGTAAAATACATACAGTACACTTCTTCTGTTACTTTTACAGGGTAACAAAAAAAGGCTCCATCACTAAAACTCATTGGGAATGGTACTGTAGCTGTACTGTACAGAGAGGAAGTGATGTAATATCCATGCAAAATCCATTCTGGTAAGTATGAAGATTTTTTTTTCATCTGTTTCATTGTTTTGTAAAGACTGCAGCAAATATTGCACACAGATTGTGTTAGTTGACGTGATGTGGGTTTGAAATGTAACTTGACTTTAGGGATTGAGATTTGAGAACCAGGGAGGGACACATAACAATTAAGTTGCAAGAAGTCATTCATTTCTTTTTTTAGGAAACTTCCAGATGCTTTGTTGTTCTGTCAAAGTGGCCTTATCCGAACAAGTTCTTCAACATCAAGTCCCTCCCGGGCTGGGGCGCACATGCAACACGCAGAAGTCGTTTCATTAGATGACCATGACCATCATTAACAACCAGACTCCAGAAGGATACAGATGAAATCTGTGAAGAAGTCACAAATTAAGAAACCATTACAGACAAACCTGCAAATATGCTTCCCCCCACCGACGAAAAAAAAAATACTTACCTTCTTGTGCTTGAGCATTATCCATTGCAAATTTCTACACAAAAAGTTCTCATCGAGCACTGGAATGTGCACACTAACAGTATCTGTGACCTGTGATACAGAACAATACCATGAGTACATGTCCATGTCAACCCCCCTCACCTACAAAATACAGAAATATATATCTATATATATATCAACTCACCAAGGCTATTATTAGTGTACAGACAAAGGGCACCCTTCCATCCAGTTGAGATGATCACATTGCATTTGCTCGAATCACAGCACACATTAGAACAGCAACAGTTCGCTCACGGTCATCATTTTATTCTGGGGCACTGCGTGCACGAGTGACTGCGCAATAAATTCTGGGGGACTTTGCATGTGGTGTAATGATCCCATTTCACTTTCTTAGCACTTGTCAATTTTCTGGAAACAAGGCCAATGCATTTTGGGCATGCATAAAAAATCTGGGGACTCTGTGTGACCACTGTGTGCATGAGTGACTGTGCAATAAATTCTGGAGGACTTTAAATTTGGTGTAACAATCCCATTTCACTTCCTTAGCACTTGTCAATTTTCTGGACACAAGGCGGATGCATTTTGGGCATGCTGAAAAAATCCGGGGACTCTATGTGACCACTGCGCACATGAGTGACTGCGTAATAAATTCTGAGGTACTTTGCATGTGGTGTGACTATCCCATTTCACTTCCTTAGCACTTGTCAATTTTCTGGACAGAAGACAGATGCATTCTGTGTGTTGTGATTGTGAACACATAATGTCATACTTAAATTATAAATTAAAGCAGCATTGTAACAATGTGCTGACAATTTTGACCTAGACTTTTTTATGCTATTTTACATTGCCGGCCACTAGTTACCTCCTGACTTGTATGATACCCTTCTTTTCACAATTTGTGTCTGCTTTACTACTTTTTCTCAAGTCTGAAAATAAAAAAGGAGCACGCCATTTAATATTGTTCAGACAAGGTTCTTATCACTATTTGCAGCTGTTTTTGAACAACTATTGTTCTGTGAGGTCATAAAATACTGCCTGCTGCTTAATTGTTAATTGGACAACAGAAGTAATATATAATAACTGATGGAGAAAAACAGCGCAAAATACTGACGAAGACCTGGTCTGCACCGTATTAAAAAGAGTGTTCCTTTTATTATCTCAGACATGAAAAAAAGTACTAAGTCAAACTCAAATACTGGAAAGAATAGTATCATACAAGTCAGGATGTAAGTAAAGTAGCAATGTAAAATAGCATAAAAAAGTATAGGTTCAAATTTTCAACAGATTGTTGCACTGATGCTTTAAAGAGATTCACCAAGTTACATAGTTATGGATGGTATTGTACCCAATATATTGGTGTCTAACCTCCAGGGGAATCTTTGTTGCTCCACATGTACTTAAATAGTGCAATACTTTTCTGGCAAAAACATTTGTAGTTTTGGTAAACTGGGTCCCGGAGGACTTCCCGTTCTGAAGAGCCGCCCAAGTTCCAACCCCACGCTCAGCAATGTTGTGGTGTAATGTGGGCATGTTTCGACCGACAAGAGCCTTGTTAGTCAAAACTTGCCCACGTTTCACCACAAACTGATCATTATAACATAAAGAAACATTCAGAAAGCTGCCAGCCATTCACTATAATGGAGCACGCCCCCGTGCTCTCCCTGGCATCACGTCATAACATTGCTGAGCGCGGTGGCAGAACATGGGCGGCTCTTCAGAACGGGAAGTCCTCCGGGACCCAGGTTACTGAAATTATGAGTGTTTTTGCCAGAAAAGTATTGCACTATGGAATGTAAGGACATGTGGAGCAAGAAAGATTACCCTGGAGGTAAGGCACCCATATAAGGAGCATGTATGACTGTATGTGCATGTATATATTTAAAGGGAAGCAGTCAGCAACAGGAGCTCCTGCATCCTGCCCAATGCAAGGCTTACCCTCTGGTTAAGCCTTTTAAGTATGTTGCAGTGTTTTTCTCATGCCGCAACATACTTTATTTTATTTATTTATTTCAATCTAGGATTACAATACCTTTGAGCTGAGGCTCTTTTATAAAGGTTCCACATCAGTGTGTGCAACAATCATCATTTTTAGTTACAAACATATAGTCATTGACTTACAGACATGTAATAACCAGTACAAATACTTGAGCTATGAGCAAGACAAGGAAGGGGGTGAGGTGGTGGAAGTGAGGGTAGGAGATCGAGGGAAGCAGGTGCAGGGGATAAGGGGAGTATGGGGTGGTTGGGGTGGGGGCAGGAGAGGAGATACGGGGGGAGGTGGGTGAGGGTGGGACACAGTGCAGCCAGGGGGCCTTGTCGAGGGAATATGACAGGTAAGGTGCTGGGGTGCAAAGACTGATTGTAAGTGCTGGGTGCTGGGGCATGTGCAGCTGGAACGGTGGAAATGTTAAGATGGGCAATCGCAGGATACAAGCAGTGAGAGGCGCAGCTTGGACTTGAAGAGGCCGAGTGTTGGAGCGGTCGCTATGTCGCTGCCAAGAGAGTTGAGCCAGTTGGATGCCCAATAGGTGAATGATCTTTGTCCTTGGGTCGTGCAACATCGTAGGTTATGTAGTAGATGGGAATTGGATCTCCTTGTAGTGACGTTTCTATGTCTAGGCTTAAGGAGGGTACAGAGACCAGGTGGGGCCAGACCCATTATAATTTTCTTGGCCGTGATGCAGGTTTGGTATTTTAAGCATTTGTCCGCTTGAAGCCATCCAGATTGGGAATAAAGGTCACTTGTGTGGGCACGGCGATGTGAGCCAGTGATGAGACAACAGGCCTTATTCAGGGAGGTTGCAATACGTTTGAGAGCAGAGGTAGTTGCAGACCCATATATGATAAGTTCATGGTCTATGATGCTGACGATGGAGCTATGGGACGGCCACTGCCAGTGCTTCTGGGGTTAATTTTATTTTATTTATTTATTTTATTTTAGTAAAGAAAGGTCAGCGGCCCAGAAGGATGGTGGACACTATGGGGGCCTCATTATGTGTAAAGGAAAGGTGCGGCGGAAACGCACCATGCGCTTCAAATTCTTTTGTATTGAAGTGCATGGTGCATCGCCATTGCACCTTTACACATAATGGAGCCCCCATAGCATCTGCCACACTTCTGGGTCACTGACGTTTCTTTAGTACAATAAAGTATGTTGCGGTGTGAGAAAAATGCTGCAACATACTTAAAAGGCTTAACCGAAGGGTACGCCTTGCAGAGAGCAGGACGCAGGCGTTCCTGTTGCTGACTGCTTCCCTTTAAGCTAATACTGTGGCCTTCCCTCTGTCTGGTATTAAACAAACAAAACACAAAACAGTACAGCAGTGGGGGGAGAGGTGTGTGCAGAAAGCAAAACCTAATGCTTGATTCCATGATGTTCCAGAAGCAGATGAAGCATCGACACTATTTGCAGCTGCTCTTGCTCGATCCGCTCCATCTGCTACTGGACCACACCCATCCTCTGATTGCTTTCCTCTATCACAGCCCACAGCAGTGCTATATCTGCCTGCATTGCAGGCCATGTGATGGGGTCCACTGCTGCGGGAGGAAAGCCAGGTAGTGGTGGTGGTCTGGGTGGTGCTGGTGGCAGTGGTGGGGGTAGTGGTGGAGCAGCAGCTGCTGCTGTGGCCCTCCTGCTGTTCTGGTGACACACAACAGCAGCACCCACTGCCACTGCCACAGAAGGGCCAGCAGGTGAAGGCCTGGCCCGTTCTGTGGCAGCCTGCCACTCCACCTTGTGGTGGTTAAGCATGTGGGTCCTCTGGCCCCCCAGTCCCCAGATGTGTCCCCCAGGGGCCACGGTGCACCTGCACACCACAAAGCAGGCACACCACAATGCTCTTGTCCCCCCTGACATAGTTGAAAAACTGCCAGACTATCAAGCTGCGGGAGGGACCAGGCACAACTGGGGCAGATGCATTGCCGGCAGCACTGTCACGCACCTGTGGGGACTCCACCTGCTGCTATGGAGTGGGAGGTGGTGCTGCTGGAGCTCCTGCAGTGGGTACTGGTAGTGGTGGTTGTGGTGGCAGTGGCGGACTTGCTGGATGTGGTGGTGGCATTGATAGTGCTGCTGCTTCCAGAGGGGGGGCAGGACCAAATAACTGGGAATGGTTCAGCAACACCCACTAAAACTGACCCCCACATGTCCGCACTCCCCTCTGGCCACCACAGGCCACAGACTGTCCCTGTTCCATAACCCAACAAAACTCTCCTTCTCTCTCCACTCCGACGCGTCATGCGACAATGACGACCGACTTCACACACAGTCACAGAGAGTCTCACACATGCACACACACCCAATCACACACAGACACACACACACTTACACAAAAAAAAACTTATAAAATAAATAAATTAGTCACAAAAAAAGAACTCACAAAACAGTACAACAAAAACTAAAGAATTAGCTTTTAAAAATGCTGTTGGTTTTTATGAAGTTTAAGAAAGCAGCAAATAAACACTCCTCTCCTACACTATCCTTCCTCCTTCTACCTCTGCAAAGGATAAAGTGAAAGTATCTGCTGGTATGACTCAGTTCCTTCCTGCCTGGCTAAAGCATGTGACTTTACGTACTGTAAGCCATGTGATGTGTGTGGGAGGGGCTGCCTAAAGTGCCTATTGTTGTCATTCCGCCTTACTTCACATTAAGGCGGAATATCAATTTGGAGTCGAGTCATAATCACAAGGCAAAGTGAACACTCCTCAATGGCCACTTCACGTAGCATTACACTTATGCGAAGAGGCCACTTCGCGTTCACTTCACCTGTGGATTTTAAATTCACTGCATCTCTAAAAGGGGGGATTTACAACAGTAGATAGATTGAAGCATGAACAAATACCACAGACAGGCTGAAAAATTAAGAGTACTGCTATTGCAGTGGTGCAATAAAATGCATATGACCTGATGGCATACACACTCACTAAAGGTACTGTGCAGAAGCAGCTCAGTAAACTACAACACAGTCTTTTAAACAGACTGAACAAATGCACAACAAACAGCAAATACTTGTGAAAAATTACTAGAAGTATTACTGTGTATACCTGTGTACAGAACTGAACACACCTATTCTAAAACTAGTTGCCCCACTGGGGGCAGCCACATAATCTCAACCCTGAAATCGCCTATAGTCCCCTGCAGCAATGAAACAATCGTTCTAGGTGACCTAAACCTGAACTGGCTCTCCTCCAAATCTAATAGGCTTAAAAGTCTCTGATGAACTAGGCCTTTCTCATTTCATCTCGGAACCTACAAGGACTAGTAATTCTAACGATGCAAACAGTTTGATCCTGGATATCATTATCACAAACCACCCCAATAAAATCCTGCGCACCGCTGAGTGACCATGGAATTGTAGTCTGCACCAGATACCACCCGGAAGGCCCTTCCTCATCCAAATTTATTATGAAGCACAGTTTTTATTAATTCAACAATAGTAACTATATTTCTGGCTTTAGTCACATTAACTGGCAAAGCCTCTACCTAGCCAAGACAGTAGATGAGGCAGCTACTATCCTGAACGACAAACTAACCACTTTGGCAAATAAGTGCCCCCCTTATTAAAACCAGAGTCCACAAATTCTCCCACCCTTGGGTCACACCAGACCTCAAAGCTGCGTTAACCAACCATGATGATCTCTTGTCCCATGCAAGGTGTACAAAGTACCTGACCGACTGGTAGACTTTTAGAGCTGCAAGAAACACTTGTGTCAAACTAATTTGCACTGCCAAGGCTAATTTCTACATTGATTCCCTTGAGCATGCCAAAGGGAACTCTGCCAAGATCTAGCAGATTATTAAATCTATTGAAGGATGTAAAGTTGCCACCTCTGTTCCAAAATCGAGCCAAAATCAAAGATCAGATCCACATCCTGGCAGAAATTAATTCCCACTTTGCCACTGCTGGATTGGCTTTTGACTTCTCCCCCAACACTGGGCTATCCTGCCCTATCCCGGATGCCTTCACTCCCACTACATCCTTGCCCCCACACACCCTGCAGCTCCATCCCATCTCTTACGAAGATGCAGAAGATCACCTTAACAAAATTGACTCCAGAAAGTGTTCTAGTGTGGATGGATCAAGCTTTTCTTCCTTAAAATAGGCTTCCATCACCTCAAAGCACCCATCCTCCATATCTTCAACCTCTCTATCTCTGCTGCCACCATCCATGCCTTTTGGAAATCAGCACACATTCTGCCATTGTTCAGATGCAATGACCTTAGCAACCCAAACAACTACAGACCCATCTCCATCTTGCCAGTCCTATCCAAAATACTAGAAAACTGATCTATAATCAACTTAAAGAACATGTAAAACACTACTCCCTGCTCAGCCCTGCCCAGTCAGGGTTCAGGCAGAACCACAACACCATGTCCACCCTTGCCAAGGCCACTAATGACTGGTTCACAGCCTATGACAACAAAAAAGTCTCAGGTGCTATCTTTCTGTCACTAATGACTGGTTCACAGCCTATGACAACAAAAAAGTCACAAGTGCCATCTTTCTTGACCTTAGCAAGGCATTTGACACTGTCAACCACAACCTTGTTCTCCTTAGCCTCTCAAACTTAAGTGATTACCTCTACAGTTCAGTGGTTTGCTAACTACCTCTCAGGCAGAATAGAAAAAAACAAAGCTAATGGTCTCCTCTCAGATCCCCTTCTCATTACAAGGGGTGTTCCCCAAGGATCAATTCTTGACCCTATACTTTTTTCACTATACATTAATACCCTTGACTCTAACATTGTCAATTCCAAGCTTAATTTCATCATGGATGACACTGTTCTCTACACATAAAAAACAACTCTGACTGAAGTCTGCAAGGAGCTACAAACTGATTTCTTGAGGTTCAAACAGAATCTCATTAACTCTAAACTATTTCTAAATTCAAAAAAATAAGTAAAGCCATGTTCTTTACTCTTAACAGCAAATCCATCCCATCCCCACAAATACTAAGGATGCAGCTATCTTAAGCACCCTAGGTGAAACCTTAGAAGTGGTCAACAAATTTAAATAATTAGGTCTATGAATTGACAGCAAGCTCTGTTTCAGTGTTCACATTGAGAGTCTCGCCAACAAACTAAAAACCAGGTTAGGGTTTTTCTTTACAAATAAGACACTCTTTCCCCCTGAGGCTAGGTTAAGACTCGCCCAGGCTATGTTCCTTCTTCTCCTTGACTACAGTGACATAATATATAATTGCACCTCAGTAGCCAACCTGCACAGACTGGATGTCTTATTCCACTGTGCATTGCATTTTGTCATCAATGCTCCCTACCAAATGCTCTACTGCGACCTTTGTGCTATTGCTGGATGGAGGTCCCTTTCAACCAGGCTCTTGATACACTACGGTATGTTGATGCTCAAAATACTCCTGAATAATCTCCCAAAGTACATCTCCTCTCACATCCATATTTCCAACAGTACTTATTCCCAGAGGAAGTCAGCTTACATCCACCTGGATACACCTAAGACAGGCACTTCAGTCTGTAAAAGCGCTGTCTCCTATGCCCTCCCTGCAGCCTGCAACAGTCTCCAGGCAGTTCTCAAGCTGACCAGCACTGTCTTCATAAAATTCTTCAAATCTCTAGCCACAAGAGAGCTTAAAAAGTATGCAATTGCCACTGGACCTAGCATCTTCTCTCATTACCTCCTACCCACCTTTCCACCCCACCTTCCCCCTTCCCCCTTTCTGCTTCCTTCTCCCAATCCCCTCCTCTTCTCCATCTGACTCCCTTCCACCCCATCTCCCACTTTCCCTACTCCCTCTGACCCTTGATCTTGCACTCCCCTTCCCTCCTCTCTCCCCATCCTGCTACCTTGCCCTTGCTCTCACACTCCCTTCCCTCCCACCTCATGCTACCCTCCCCCTTTCCTCACGTCTCTCTTCCCCTTATCCCATCTCCAAACCACCCTCACCTCTTCCCCTGATGTACATGCACTTAACTCTAACCTTGACTCCTTTGTCTATCCCCTTCTCTCTTTCATTCAGATCTTTCACTCTTTCTCCTTCCCACCCTTTCCTCCACCCCAGGCACTCGGGTATGATTCCCACGCATGTAACTTCCATCCCCCCTTCCCTCCATCCTCCCTTTTTCATACTACATTATCTCTCCACTTACCTTCTCCTCCCCATTATCCCCCTCCCAAACCCCTAGCCTACTCCAATTTTTTTCCCTCCCAGCTACTCTTGGTCCCTCGATCAACTTATCCTGTCCTCTAGTCCCACCCCAGCATGTCTCATCTTGGTTTACAGGTAAACCACCACATACCAATGTCTCAGTCCGCCCCTTCCCCACCTAATTCTCCCTGTCTTACTTTATTCTTCTCCATAATTCCTTAGCCTTTCTAGCACTTATTTCTATGCTGTATGTTTATATGCACCATGTTAGAGTCCTCCAGATACCAGGTACAGACACTGACTGTACTTACTTAAGATGCAATATTCGCACTAAATTAATACATTCTAAATGATATGAACATACAAAGGTCTACGACACTCGATGTACTAAATTTGGACTCAAAAGTCCAACTGAAAACTGCTTTTTTGAATGTTTTTTGAAGGTTTGAATCTCAGAGTTCTGAGAGTAAACTAACAAGCTTTCAACTGCACACACTATAGATTGAGAATAATAAAATGGTGGAAGACCAACTAGAAGTGGTTGAAATTTTCAACCACTGCTTTGTAGACCTTCCAGACATAACGGTAAAATCGTCAGCTACAAAAACCTCTGACATTCCAATTAGCAAACTTGTGGAAGATGTAAATAAAGAAATTGAAAAAAGTCCTGAGAGTTTCTCCAGACCAAGTTTTAGATTTAAAGAAATGATATATTTTTTTACATATAATTTATATCACCTCTGCAGCTGGGAGTGTTACCTATGGTTACCCCCAGTCCAGCTTGACCTCACAGCCCCGCTCAACCCCAAGCTCCAAGTTCTACCTCATCCTCAGTCCTACACAGCGATCCTTCTCTTGCGGTGGGTACGTAACCACCACTGTGGAAGCTGGGGGGGTTCAGATCAGGGGGAGCATCCAGAGTCTGATGCCAGGCAGTGCCAATAGACCGGCCATCATGTAGTGCACCCAGATGGAGTTTTTTCATGCTTTTGCCACCCTACATGCACGGCCGTGCAATGACGTCAGCATGGGGATATCTATAGACGTCAACCGTGTGCATCCCCAATGTGTCCCAGCATCTGTAGTACCTCTGGCCTCCACCAGAGGTCACTATTGTGCTGGGATGCCCCTGGATCCCACCCCTGGGAGAGGAAAGCTTTCCTCTGGATGCTCAATCCTGCTCCATCCCTGCCGATCCCCAGCTCTGGGCTTGATCCCAAACCCAGGTCACTAGCATGGGTGTTGGTCCAGTGCCTCAACCCTCAGCGCCACTGGTCCAGCAAGATTTAAAGAAATTATGATTATGATTTGGAATGTGGAGAAGGAACTTTGAAATTTGAATATCTCCAAAGCAGATGGGCTGGGTGAAATAGAGGCTAGGTTCTTGAAGGTAGGAGCAGACATATTGGCCCCCATGGTAGCACACTTACTTAATTGGAGCTTGAGCTCCTTTGTTTTTCCATGACCTATGGAAGAAAGGTAAAATAATTCCAATATTTAAAGGAGGAAACACCACTGTTTCATCCAATTATAGGCCAATAGCCCTCCTGCCAATTTTATCCAAGGTCTTAGAAAAATTGGAACATAGCCAATTGAACTCATTCTTGGAACAACACAAGCTGATGATAAATTACCAACATGGTTTCAGGGCTGGGAGGTCCAAGGACAACACACTCATCGATTTCAACAACTTGGTAGTTTCATCCCTATGTTTGGGGAGAAAGATGGGTGTGGTGTTCGTGGACCTCAGCAAGGCATTTGACCTAGTGGAACAGCGAAGGCTGATGGAGAGATTGTGTGAAATGGGGGTTTTAGAAGAACCACTAAAATGGTTCAGGTCCTAGTTATCAGGATGGCAACAGTGTGTGTCCAATAGAGTAGCGATATTGGAGTTAGCGAAGGTCAATTGAGGGGTTCCCCAGAGCTCAATATTGGGCCTCTTGATGTTCAATATTTATGTCAACAGTCTACCATCTAAAATAGCAACTAGCAAAATTTGCTTATATGCTGATGACACTGTATTGGTGTCATCAGCTGACAGTTATGAACAAGTGGAGCGCCATCTACAGGTGGATTTGCTTAACGTGGAGTGGTGGTTTAAAGAGTCTATGCTTCATAAGGGAAGGAATCAAAGCAACAGAATAAAAGGGTAAACCAGGAGGAGAGGAAGAAAGGTGGGTCAACTTGGAGACAGGCAATGGCACCACAATCCACACGGGGGTTGTATACAGACATCCATCTTGGGGGGAAGAAATGAACAAGGAAATGATAGAAGGTATCCTTAGAATGGTAGAAAAAGGGGAGATATTGTTGATGGGGTTCTGAATATGCTAGATGTTAACTGAAGTGCATTTGCTGCAGCCACATCCAAGAGCAGGGTCATTCTAGATGCCCTGCAGGGGGCATGCCTTAGACAACTAGTACTGGAACCCACTCAGGAGGGAGCAATCTTAGACCTGGTACTCTCAAATGGAGATGGAGAGAGGATCACAGATATAGAAGTGGGTAGCCATCTGGGAACTAGCGACCATCGAATAGTATGGTTCACGAGAAACACAGCAGTAGAGTCAAGCCATACAAAGGCAAAGATCCTGGACTTTAGGAGGGCTGACTTTGCCAAAATGGGTGAGTGTCTAAGGAATGCACTAGCAAATGGGCAGGAAGGAGGGGTGGAAGAACAATGGGGAATAATCAAAACTGGCATGACTGAAGCAACAAGCCTTTGTGTGAAGCAAATAAACAAAACAAAATAATGTAAAAAAACTTCATGGTTCTCAAAGGAGGTGGCAGGGAAGGTTAGGGGAGAAAAAGACAACATTCAGGAAGTACAAGGAATCACAGGAGGACCAGGGCAGAGAACTGTATCAGTTAAAGCAGAAGGAAGCAGGAAAGGCAGTCAGAACAGCAAAGGCCCAAACCCAGGAAAGATAGCCAAACTCAGTTGATAAGGGGGATAATAACTTTTATAGGTACATCAGGGAGCGAAGGAAGAACAAGGGAGGGATAGTGATGCTTAATAAAGGGGAGGAGGTGTGCAGAGGGTGACTGTGAAAAGGCAGACATACTAAACAAATATTTTTGCTCAGTATTCACAAATGAAGAAGGGGAGGTACCTAAACCAAGCAATAGAAACACTCTGGATAGAGGGGTTGATACCAGCCCATTCACTGAAGACAGAGGTCTGAAAGAACTCTTAAAACTGAAGGTGGGCAAAGCAATGGGGCCTGATGGGATTCATCCAAGAATTCTAAAAGAACTAAGGGTTGAACTAGTGACACCACTGACTACCCTCTTTAACAAATCATGGGAGGATGGGGAGGTACCTGATGACTGGAGGAGGGCAAATGCTAGTCCACGTCACAAAAGTGGGAGCAGGGTAGAGGCAGGAAACTACAGACCTGTTAGTTTGACCTCAGTGATAGGGAAAATGATGTAATCACTTCTGAAGGAAAGAATCATTGAGTACCTAGAAGCCAGGGGGGCACAGTACCCAAGGCAGCATGGATTCACAGCAGGAAGGTCATGTCAGATGAATCTAATAGATTTCTTTGACTGCGTGACCAATATAGTAGATCAGGGAGGGGCTGTGGACATAGCCTACCTAGACTTTGGCAAGGCATTTGACACAGTCCCAGACAAAAGATTAATACACAAGCTAGCCAGCCTTGGAGTGGGTCCCTAGATGGTAGCCTGGGCAACAAATTGGCTGGAGAACAGAACACAGAGGGTAACAGTAAACGGAGTCCACTCAGTAGAAAGGGGGATTACTAGTGGGGTACTGCAGGGTTCAGTTCTAGGACCAGTCCTCTTCAATGTCTTTATAAGTAACATTGCAGAGGGACTGGAAGGAAAGTATGTCTCTTTGAAGATGACACAAAGATCTGCAATAGAGCTGATACACAAGGTGGAGTGGAAAGGATGAGAAGGGACTTAGCAAGGTTGGAGGAATGGTCAAATGTATGGCAGCTTAGATTCAGTGCTAAGAAGTGCAAAGTACCTGTGAAACAAAAATGCAGGGGAAGAGGACACAGTGGGGGGTGAGATACTAACAACAACAAAAATGGTAAGGAACCTGGGGGTAGTCATATCAGATGATCTAAAGGTGGGCAAGCAGTGTAAGAGGGAAGTAAGGAGGGCTGGGGGGATATTGGGATACATAGGGAGAGACATCACCAGTAGAAAACAGGAAGTTGTTATCCCTCTGTACAGACAGCTGGTGAGACCCCATCTGGAGTACTGCATGCAGTTCTGGAGACCCAATCTCCACAAGGACATAGACAAGATGGAGGCAGTCCAGAGGATGGCAACCAAAATGGTGCAGGGTCTGCACCAGAAGACATATGAAGAGAGACTTAAGGAGCTTAATATGTATACCTTCGAGGAAAGGAGGAACGGGAGGCGGGGGCATGATAGAACCTTTCAAGTACTGTACCTCAAGGGAATCAACAAAGACCAAGAGGGTAGCATCTTTCAGAAAAAGAGGTGTGCAAGAACAAGGGGGCACAGTTTGAAGACAGAAGGGGAATGGATCAGAGGTAATGTGAGGAATTATTTTTTCACGGAGAGGGTTGTGTGGATGCATGGAACAGCCTTCCTAAGGAGGTTGTGGAGTCAAAAACAGTGGGGGAATTCAAGAATACATGGAACAGACATGATGCAATTCTAGGGGGTGGGATAGGAGGAAGTAAGCTGTTGGTTAACTAGGATCTGCAGCTTATCCATTAGGTAGGGAAATGGGCAGACTAGGTGGGCCAAGCGGTCATTATCTGCCATCAAATTATATGTTCTATGTTACAGATCAACGCTACGAAAACTCAATCTATACTTTTTACAGCAAGTACAAAAAAAAAGAGTACATCATACCAGTTAAAACTTGTTTTTTTTTTTGGATGGCACTCAAATGATTAATGTGAGAAGTTATAAATATCTAGGGGTCTTAGTAGACGCTGAAGTTACTTACTCTGACCATATTTCTATTCTGGTAAAAAAAAAGTATATCAGAGGTTGGGAACCTTAAGAATTGCGTCTGGTTGCCTTACTACTGAAATAAAAGTAAAACTAGTCAAACAATTATTAATTCCAGTTCTGGAATATGGTTCATGCTTATACAGTGCAAGCCGCTTATAACGGGCACATCTGTGCAAGCAGATTTTGCCCGTTATAGGGAGTGGGCGCTATAACCAAAAATAGTATTTTTAATTAAAATAAAGGAACTAAAGTAGTACAGTACTGTATTGGTTACTTCTGCAGCCTCCATTAAGCACTAAACCTCCTCTGATTAATTCATTTTGTCACTGAGAGTTAGAGAAATTGGCGCTGCAGGACTTCAGACCCGATGAGTTTGAAATTTGCTACTGCGAGTCACTGCGAGTGGAGAGTTTAGAAAATAGATAGTTCGGCACTGCAAGACTCCACACATCTGCACCCTTCCTTGGTCTTTATTGTTTAAATGCCGCTGATCTGCTCCACTTTTGTTTACTGAAAGTTCCCAGTTTTGTGGCAGACTTTCATGCTGCTCCATAGCTTGGCATAGTGTCAGCATAGTGGAGTGAATGACAGTAACCTTAGATTTCTCCTCCATGTTGTCATCTGCATTTTCTTTTGCATCATAGGTTGCAGCACTAGACAGGGCACCAATGACTGCTTCGTGGGGGGGGGGGTGTTATTTTCACCTAGCTGACAGATTTTGTGGAACTCTTCATCCATGAGACAGTGAGTAATGCATCTTAATTATAGTAGGTGCTAATTTTACAATTACATTACGGCTAGCAGGCAGTTGACTAAATGATCATCAGCTGTCAAACTGCCAAAATCATCCTCAAATTTGCCCACAATAGCAGGCGGCTTTCGATCGCTATAAACATATTTTTTTCTTAAGGAGTCAATGGAATGGGCAAATGGTTTTGTGTTTTTGCCCGTTGTAAGCGGCTGCCCATATTAACAGTGGGCGCTATAAGTGGAGTGTACATGAATTTCATGCAGTCCTCCCTAAATAAGATTGATCAAGTGTATTAGAGGCTAGGAAGATTTGATGTAAAAGCTAAGTTTGGAACTCACCACTGTAAAATCTATGAAAAGTTGGGCTGGTTACAACCAGGTTTGAAAATAATATTTCCATGGTTAACGTGGTGTCACAAGCTAATTTATAATAAAGAAACCCATCCAGTAAGCCAAGTTGTTACCCAGGTGTCAACTTGCCTGGTGAGAACCTTTCTCAGGCACATAAATGTGCTCATTCCTAGAACTATATCGAGCAGTAGATTGGGTGACATTACCCTACAAAACAATTTGGCAACCCATTGGAATAGATTACAGAAAGAACCAAAGCTGATCCATGGACACACATTGTTCCAAAAACTTTTGAAGAACTTCTTACATTCTGACTGTACATGCTTTGGGTAATGGATAGTTCTCAGTTGCTTTTTTCTTTCTCTAGATAGTAGTTAGTTTTTAGATAATTTTCCTTTATACAAATGAAAAAATGAATGAATGAATGACATAATATGTTGTAATATGCTGAAATATGTTCCAATATGTTTATATGTTAAGATTTGTCTACTATAATGTATTTTTTTTTCTTTTCTTTTTTGTTATATATGGGCTACAGTGCATTGTTGAAATTGGGATATTAACCCAACAATATGTATACTGTATAAAAATAAAATGTTATCATCATTACACTATGCTGAACTGAGGCTGTGCAAGCCAATATAGAGACCAAAAGTGACCTGCCATGACATGACTCAGTTCCAAATTTGCATTAAAGATAAAAAATGTAAAGTAATGTGAAGTCTATAGAAAGCAATGGAAACTTTGCATTAATATGAAATGTAATGTGTTTCACTTCGCTTTGCAGAGTATTTTACAAAATGTGAGTTATATGCGAAATACTCCACGTAGCAAAGTTAATGGACTTCACCCACCTTTAGAAAGGAGTGATAAGAGATAAGAGGGAAGAGACCCAAACAGTATTTGGGTATGAATAAGTTATGGCGGTGCTGGCAACATGAAGGTAGACGGAGAATGGATAAAGAGGAATAAAGTGAGCAAGGATGAGTGTGGGAGGGGGAGATGTTAACAAAGCAGTAGAAGGAGTGGCAGAGTAGTAGTAGTAGTAAAATAACTTTATTTATACAGGCAATTTTTTACCATAGGGCCAAAAAAGCCCTGTTTTCATGGCAATCCTGTTGATTACATACTAAATTCCAGACACAATTTCAGCATAAGGGAATGGCGAAAATATGTAACCAGATCAAATAAATGACACACAAAAACATAAAAAACAATATGATATCAATGTGAACATAGTTATATCCTCAGGCATCTGAATGATGACAACAGACAGAGGGTGTCCAATCTGACCAGCGAGGTTGAGAGAGCGGTACCATAGACCACATCTGCATTGTCAAAGATGGGGAGCACCATTTTGGTGACAAACTCACAGTACACATGTTGAGACTGACAAACTTTGTTGTGGTACATGGCACTGAGTTTAGGGTGAAGCTTAGTATGGATGGCTTCGATGTGAGCAGAGAAGTCAAGTTTTCTGTCTAGCCATGCAACAAGGTACCTAATGAATTGAACCATTTCAAAGTGGTGCCCCTCTAAAGTGATGAAGTTAATCAGAGTTACTCAGTTACTCGACTTTGTTAGACACAAGAAGATGGATTAGCTATGGGTATTTCTGGGCCAGTTTAGGTGTTTGTTCAAAAGGGTTTTAAATTTTGAGAAACAGCATGAGTCAGCCACATCTTCTGGAAGGGGAATTCCAGGCCTTAACTGGCTTTATGGTGGAAAAGCAGTCTCTCTTGCATGTGTTTGCTTTAGGAGTGAGAAGTTGCCTATTGTGGCTTATTGTATTAACCCATTTTACTGCATATCTGAGTTCACATTGTTCCACTAAATCAAACAGCTGCAACAGATCCCCCTAGATATTCTATCTTGCAGGCTAACTAGGCCTGTCCTATTTAATCTTGATTGATATTCCAGAAGCTGCAAAGATGGTACAAGCTTAGTAGTGCTTCTTTGAACTGTTTCCAATACTTTTATATCTCCAATATGGTAAGGGCTCCAAAATGAGGAACTAGAGTCCAGATATGGTCTTATAGTGTATAGGTACAGTAAAGTGGGACAATGAAGCACTGGGTTCTATTTACAAAAGTTCTTTTAACCTTATTCAGAGGAGCATTAACAATCAGAGCCATTTTTTGCATTGGTCTTTGGGGGTTAATTTATTATTCATTATTATACGAGAGGTATCTGGATTTAGCCAATCACTGTTAAGAAATACTGTCATTCTACCACAAACTTCAAAGCAATACCCCTAGAGTCATTTATTCATGTAAACCCCACCCACAGTCAGTTAATGAAACAATAGCCTTGCCCAGAGTTAGTTAATCACACCTCGGGCTTTAGAGAAAAATAAAAAAATGGCATCAGAACAGTTGTCCACGTCAGCAGCTTCTGAACACTTGACCAGATGATTTTAGTCTGACATTAGAAGAAAAAGATGAAAAACACTATCAAAAAATAACCTATATGGGCAGCAAAAATATTTAAAGGTATTTGCCAATACATTCATATCAAAACTTTTCCGCCATGAAATGTATGAAGAAACGTTGTTTCCTCAGTACCACAGGCACTAATGACAGCACCACACACTAAACCAAAAGCACAGAAACACTTTTTCAAACATAACACACATTCTTAAAACTTTCCCTCTTATGAAATAAAAAACTCAAAAAACTGTCCATCACAAACCCTTTCAACCACTGTGCCCCCCAAAACAGGAACATTGTGTGACCAAACCTCAAGCAGGAAAATCAAGCTCCCATTCATTTCAAATAATGAAAATGCACTCTGTGTTTTAATACAGTGACTACAGATCTCATACACACAGTTCTCCTCCATCCAGAATGCTGCTTATTGACATTCACATCTATGTGCCCCATTACATTCCACCTCTCACACAAATTTAAATGTATATGCCCCCAGTATTCTGACTATTGCTCCCACAAAGATTTAGCCATCTACATTTTTTCATGTTCTCCCACCCATTCATGTTAAAATAGTCCCTCCCCATTACAGTTCCCGCTCCCATCCATAAAAATGCCCACCCCCCATCCATTCCAGTACTGAGCTCCCTTTCCATTCTGGTATTTGTTCCATCTTCATAAACATGTTACTCTTTTTACAACATGCCCCTCTTTTCCACAGTTAAAACCCCCGTTTTCCAAATAAATACTCCCTGGTGGCTGATGGCACCCCACCCTCCATTTCAGTTCCCGATCCCATTTGTACTGCTGTACCCACATCCATTCTGGTATCAGATCCCTTGTCATTCCCACATTTACTCCACTTTAAAGTGCCACTGCAGTACTCTGATGTCCAAATGCTTTACAATAAAAAGCTCCATTCTCAGAACCCATACTCCCTGCTTGTGACTGCTACCCCCTATGCTCCCATTTCTAAAACATTCTGTAATATAGAAAACAGTCCATCGGCATTCTTTATTTACTGCACTTCACAAAGCTATAAAAAAAATGGTCCCTCGATGATCACCCCCAACCCACCTTCTACTGAGCATCCACAACACCACTCCAGCCAGTACATCCCCAGACACCTTCACTCACTTAACAGGCCCCAGATTTGAGATCCATTCCAATGGAAGATGTGTCTTTCTGCTGCAACCGCCAACTGCAATCAGAGAAACTAAGGCAAAAGTGGTCCAATGTATTTCAATTTTTCTGCATAACTTAGTCATTTTTGACCCCAAATTTTCAACATAGACTTTTAGAGACCCCACCTAAAGAATAATACCACTATCATGATACAACTCCCTCTCAAAAGGTGATTTTGCAGTCAGTTGCTAAATTCAGCTTTCGGACGGGATTTGAAAATTGTTCATGACCTTTTTTTTTTTTAACCAGGAGAGACACACTAAGCTGAAGCTTGTTTACAGTTGTGACCTGGGAGCACAAGGAAGTTAAGTGATTTGCTCAGAATCACACAGTACACAAGTGGGGGCTGTGGGATTCAATCCCAGGTCTCCAGGTCTGCATCTCAGAGCCTTAAACACGGCGCTATACTGCCTCCCTATTTTCATGAGATGAGGCCATAAGAAGACTACCTTAAAAATCTGGATTCAAAATTTGCAAAAATGGTAAAGTTATGACCATAAGTTGAAATCAGGCTTTGCATACTCTTAACTTTCAAAATTTCTGGTGCCAGATTTTTAAAATAGCCTTCAGATTATGCCACCCCATGTACACCACAGCTGTCATTTTTCAAGTCCAGGAATAGGTTTTTTGCACCTCTGTGAAAGTGGCATTGCAGTTGCTAAACTATACTCAGAACCAACTCCAACTTGTATAATAGTAATGACATTCAGTTAGTTGAAGTATACTCTCAGTAGCCAGCCCCTGTGGATGATTAAACACCTCAGCCAACCCACAGAAGTCAGTTATTGCTTCGTATACTCCAACTAACTGAATGTTATCACTTAATTATACCTTGAACTCTCTTCTTGTCAGATGATTTAAGAATATGATTACTGAGGGTATACACATAATTTGGATTTTTACCCCAAAATGTAGAACAACACATTTATCAAAGTTTAGTGATATTTTGATAGTTTTGCATCAGGTGGTTAATCATGTCCAGGTCCTTACAGATTTTCAGATGTTTATCGAAAGTGTACACTTCACTCCTGGGTTTTGTATCATCTGTGAATTTTGCAATGCCATTATGAAGGGTATTATTACCTTTTATAAATATGTTGAAGACTGTTGGACCCAGCATGGATCCTTGTGGGACCCCACTAGTAACCTCTCTAGTCTAGGACATCCATCCAAGAATTCTAACCCTCTGAGTTCGGATACTCAACCAGTTATGTTCCCATTTGGTGGCTGTGTGGTTTAAGCCTAATGATATTAGTTTTGAGATGAGTTCTTTATGAGGAACTTTATCGAAGGCCTTTCCAAAGTCTAGTGACAGAACATCGACTGGTTTACTATTGTCGATACTGACACTGACTGAGTTGTAAAAAGAAATAGGTTAGTTGCACAGGAGTGATTAGAGGAGAACCCATGCTGTGTTTTTTCATCAATACATAGCTATGGGATTCTGTCCAGTTTCTGGCTGGTAGCAAAGGTCATAGACACACAGAGGTGCTGGAAGCTTGTAACAGGTAAAGGTACCGAAGATCAGAAAGGCACTTTTAATGATATACAGGACACTTTTTCTGAACCACACCAACCAACCACACACCACATACTGTACATGGATTCTACTTTGAGCACTGCCCATAGAAGATTGAAACAGCGAGGGAGTTGCTGCATTAGCTGCTGATCTATTGTAAGGTCTGCTATGCATCTCACACACACACACACACACACACACACACACACACAGGACTGCACACACACACACACACACACCTGCACACATACACACACACACACACACACCTGCACACATATATACACACACACACACACACAAACACATACAGGCCTGCACATTCTATATATATATATATATATATATATATATATATATATATACACACAGACACACACACCATGCTTGAAAAGGCGACCTTTCATGTGAAGCCACAATGCTCCTTCTCAATGTGCCTAAACTGACTTCATAGCTGGCCAGTGGTGGGCATGGACATATCAAACATTTGGATTGTGTTCTTTTCTGCATAATCTCCTTTAACTGGATGGGGTTGGCATGTGGTTTCAGTGGTGGATACAGTCTTATTAAACATTTGGACTCTGTTGTTTTCTGCTTAATCTCTTTTAACTGGATGGAGTTTGCATGAGAGTTAAGCAGTGGGTTCAGTCCTATTAAACATTTGAAATCCATTCTTTTCTATTTAATCTCCTTTGGCCAGATGGAGTAGGCATGGGGTTGATATATTGCTCTAAGATTTTATGTTCTGTTTAACAAGAAATTGAAATGTGTGTACCACTCTATGGTTACAGTAACATTGGCAGTGGTGGAAGTGGATGACAGGCCAGGTAAACAGCTAAGTGTTTTGTAAAAGAATTTTCTTTCTCTTTTTAATATTACTCATGTAGATGCCTTCTGTCCTACCAGACCCCATAAGCATGGATAGAGGGGCTCTGAATTGGAAGAGGAGATTTGGGAATATGTTACTCAATCACTGAACTGTGCTACTCACAAAAGTTGCAGGTTCTTGATCTCTCTCACTAATTCAAGTGTCTTTGATGGTGGTGGTGGTGTGTGTGTGTGTGTGTGTGTGTGTTGTCCCCCAGCTCAAACAAATGATACCAGCCAAGCAGAACTTTTAACTAAAAATGCATGTCAGTAGACTGGATTGCAGTGGTGAAGCAGGAAATGAGTCCATCAGTATTATGAATGTATTAAATAAAGCACATTTAGTGAAAGTTAAACAACAAACCAGCAGATCATTCTGCTGTGTGAGTGTAGTTCTTGACTGCACTACTCTAACAACAAACTCTAACCAGAGCCAATACGGTTGTGGCTAGCTTGGAGAAGCTCAGAGGAACAAGTGGCCCCCAAATTCCATCCCCAAGATGGCAGTGGTGATGGAATTGTGCATGCACAATACTCACAGATGTGCAGTTTCACCGAAAGCCATAATGCCATTCCAAAGATGACAGCACAGGTGGAACTGTGCATGTGCACCATGCGCTCATGAGTAGTTCATGTCAGAATGCTGAAATAGCAGTCAAAATAATGCCATTGTCGCACTGTAGTGAGCAGCCATGGTGCACTGTTTCAAGCTGTTTTGTAGTTTTGGAAGGATACTTCTGAAACTCCCAAATGGAAGTGTTCCACGGTCATGCATTTTCAGAGCAAATGTATTCTACAGGTGGAGTTGCAGAGCAAATACAGGGGCTTAGGCGGGAGGGAGAGAATGGAGTGTAGGTAGGATGGAAGCCAATACTTTCCAATTAAGGAAATGCTATGTACAAGGCATCTGAGCTCAGAGCAGGGAAGGAGAGAGAAATATAGAGGTCACAGTGGTGGGTATGTGGTGGATAGTCAAGATCAAAATAGCAGAATGAGTTTAATAAAGTGTCCAGTCTGATAAGGGTAGACTTGGGAGCAGTACAATGGACTACGTCTCCTAAGTCAAAGATAAGAAGGATCATCTGGACAATTTCCTGTTGAGCTGGAAGGGGAAGACAGGTGTGGTGTCTATACAGAACACCAAGTTAAGAAAGTAGCTTTTTGTGTATAGTGTCTATGTGCCCTGCACAATTGAGATTCTTGTCAAGCCAGAGCCTGAGCTATTGGAAGGAGGAAACATCTTCAATGGTTCTATGTAATAACAGAGATAGCAAAACAGCGATCACTATTATGGTAAGTGTATATCACCAAGAAGCAAATCAGCAATATACAGTTGACAGCGACATGAGATCCGGAACAACAAAAAGTATTTTTGTGAAAGGGGGCTATGTCCCCCCACATCCCCCCTCACAGGGGGCTTTGCCCCCCCCCCCACACACCCCTGAATTTAGACTATTAACTCCAGGGGGGTGCATGTTGGAGAGGGGGCACAGTCTGGATTTGCAAAAAAAAAATAAGTCCCACAGCCGCAGGCAGCAGCAAAATTTCCGCCCTCCTGGTCCCCAGCCCCAATCCCAATACCTGCTGAGACACAGCTAGTCACCCACATCACCACACAGCTAGCTCAGAAGCAACAGTCAAACCATTCCCCTAAAACCCCTTCCATGTCCCTCCCCTTCCCCTTGCTGTTTCCCCCTTCCGGTCGCCCTTTTCTATGCTCACTTTCGCATAGGGTCACTACCATTGCAGAAGCCCAGAATGATAGCACTGAAAATGAGTCACTATTTTTGTAGTTACTCATTTTCAGTCACTATCATCACTGGACACCATCTTCAAGTAGTGAACCATCAAGGGATGGAAGGAGGAAGGTGGCAGCAACCTTGGTGAGATTTTGCCTAGGGCCAACAGTCATAGAGACTGTCATTTTGGCATTGAGGGAGAGTTGATTTACACAAAACCAGCACTGGACATTGTTGAAATCCAGTTGAATTCTGTTCACCCCATCTGAGGGGACATACCGAAAGAATACAAAACAGTATAATCCCCGTATATGTGGATATTGGCAGTTGTGCAGGCATTAGTAAGGTCGTTTAGAAAAATAAAGAAAAGAATAGAACTAAGAACTGAACCTTGAGGGATGCCAGAGTTTATGGGAAGTGGGGAGGAAAGGGAGTTGCCAGTCCTAACTGACTGGGACCTTCCCATGAGATAGTGCAGTGGTTTTAGGCTCTGAGCTGCAAATTTGGAGACCTAGGTTTGAATCCCATAGCCCTCACTTGCATACTGTGTGACCCTGAGCAAGTCACTTAACTTCCCTGTGCTCCCAGGTTGCACCTGTAAACAAGCTTTCAGCTTAGCGTGTCTCACCTGGTTAAACAATTGGAAAAAAAAAAGATAGGAACGGAACCATTGAGTGGCGGGCTCAGAGAGACCAGCAGCAGCAAGTTTGCTGAGGAGAATGAGGTGGGCAACAGTGTAAAAGGCTTTGGCTCGATCGACAAAGATGGCAGAAGTCATGCATCCCTGATCCATGCCAGTAAGAATAAAGTCAGTGAGGCAGAGCAGGTAGGTGGTGGTGGTGGAATTGGCCTTGTGGAAAACATATTGTAAGGGGTTAAAGAAGGAAACCCAACATAACCACACTCTCTTCCCCTTGCTCTCACTTGCTTTACCTGTTTGTTATTTTATTTTGCAATACATTAGACTACATATTATCCATCTGGACTGCAGTTATCTAATTTTAAGATTTGGTCCTTACAAGCAAGTACTACTATTGGACTATGAAGAGTTGAGGACTGCCTTTCGGCTCTCCCACTGCTGTCCAGCACATCACCCATCCCTGCAACATACCAGCTCCTGTGTAGGCCAGTGATGACCCCAGATGGGAAGGGCATCCAGAGGCCATGTACAGTTACCTCCAAGCAGGGTTATAGTTTTGGTCGGGGAGAGGCAGTCCAGGCAGTGGTGGTGGACCTGGTACAGTAAGGGAGCTGCACTTGAGAGCAAAACCATGCTTGCACAACATCCGATAAGCTTCAAATCTTTAATCCGACAGCAGTCAGGAGATATACTGGCAATATCCCCAGTGCTTCAACCACTCAAGATTTTTGTCGGGGGGGTGTCCCTGTGAGGGGTTGAACCCCTTCTTATATGTTGTCTACTTGATCACATGTCATATACATTCCTTCATGTTAATCACTATAACCATGGTAATAATACACAAATCAATTAAAATAAGGTAAAAGTCAAAATAAAAACTGCACCATAGGTACATAACATGAATCTAAAAGGGGTGAGGGACAAGCAGATTTTAAGTTGAGCTATCTGATCTGTGGTAAGTCATATATTTAATGACAGAGTAAGAGGAGCAGGGCAAGGAAACCATGCTGGTTGAACTCGAGGTGATGGAGGGGGTGAGGACAAAGAGAGCTGCGTATCAGAGGTTCAGAAGGATGGGGAAGGAGGAGGACAGGGAGAAGGATGCAAGATGGTCCAAGCAAGTGACCAAGAGGGTGAGGGAAGCTAAGACCTCAAGGGAGCTAAGGTTAGCACAAGGAATTAAGGGGGGGGGACTTTTTCAAATACTTCAGAGAGAAAAGGAAGTGCAGGGATAACATAGTTAGGATAAAGAGGCATGGGGAGTAGACATAAAATAGAGAGGAACAAGCGGAAGCACTAAATGAATACTTCTGATCAGTGTTCACGCAGGAGAAGAGGGCTCACTACTACCGTGGACCAGGAGGGTGGGGGGAGAGGTGACAGATGGAATGATTGAAGGAAGTAGAGCATTAATGGGACTGAGGGTGCTAAAAGTGGACAAGGCACCAGGGCTGGATGATATCCACTCCAGGGTGCTGAGGGAGATGGTGGAGGTGCTGGCAGAACTGCTGGTGGATCTGTTCAGCACCTTCATGGATACCTGATGTGTGCCTCAGGACTGGAGGATGGCCAATGGTGTGCTGATACACAACAGTGGCACAAGGGATGAATTGGGCAATTATCGGCCGGTCAGTCTCATTTCTATAGTGGGCAAGCTTATGGAGACAATACTGAAGAAGATGCTGGTGTAATTTCTAGAGGACAATTATCTCCAGAATGTGAGGCAACATGGGTTTGTAGCGCGGATGTCCTGTCAAACTAACCTAAAACAATATTATGACTGGGTAACAAGATAGCTGGATAGGGGCTATGCACTGGATGTCCTCTACTTGGATTTCAGCATGGCCTTCAATTCAGTACCTCATGGGCGGATTGGGGGGAAGCTAACTGGCATGGGAGTGGAGGTAAAGATGGCAAATTGGATTACAAACTGGCTGCATGGGAAGGTACAATGGGTGGTGGGAATTCTCAACACCTAGACCAGTGATGAGCAGCGTGCCACAGGGATCTGTGCTGGGCCCAGTGCTATTTAGGCTCTTCATCTCAGACATCATGCACAGAGTAGTGAGTAGGGTAAATCTGTTCACAGATGATACTAAAATGGGTGCAGTAGCGGACAAGGAGGATGGAAGCAACTGCAAGGGGATCTAACCAAACTAAAGGAGTGGTCGGAGAGGTGGCAGCTGGGGTTCAATGTGAAGAAGCTTGATATTATGCAGTACGGGGCAAAGAACCCAAGGAGAGAATATGGGTTGGGGGGGTTGAAGCTGGGGATCACCGAGGGGGAGAAGGAATAGGGATGATGGTAACAGGGAGCATGAACAATTCAACCTAATGCAGCAAAGCAACAACCAAGGTGAACAAGATGCTGGGGTGTATAGCGAGGGGGTTCTCATCCAGACTGTGGGAGGTGATCTTGCCCCTCTACAGGTCACTGGTCAAGCCACACTGGGAGTACTGTGTGCAGTTCTGGAGGCCATACCCGAGGCAGGACATCAAGCTACTGGAAGGAGTGCAGTGAAGAGCAATGAGGATGATACAGGGAATGGAGGGGAGAGACTATGAGAACAGGCTTGGCAAACTGAATATGTACACTGTATTGGATAGGAGGGATGGGGGGACATGATCATAACTTTCAAGTATCTAAGGGGAATCAACAAGGATGGAGCTGACAGGGTTTTTAAACTGAGGATGGGAAGGGACAGTAAAGGGCATGTGCTAAGAATAGAGTGGGGAAGATTTAGGAAAGAGAAGAGGAGGCATTACTTCACACAGAGAGTGGCATCAAAGTGTCATGTCCTACCAGAGAGGGTGATATGCAAAACTGTGGGTAGCTTTAAAAGGGCAGGAGACAGAGAAGAGTAGAGAGTATGGCTGGGTGAGGCTGAGAATGGCTGAGGGTGGAGAAAAGGGGTGGTGGGGCAGCTACAACTTAGAGGCATTAGCTGAATACTTGAGCAGACATTGATAGACCAGGAGGTGTGTTTCTGCTGGCACTTTCATATGTTATATGTTATATGCATGTATAGTACTGAACCCTGCGGTACTCCACTAGTAACCCCACTTTCTTCAGAGTGTACTCCGTTTACTATTACCCTCTGTGTCCTGTTCTCCAGCCAATTATTTTCCAAGGCTACCATCTTGGGACCCACTCCAAGGCTGGCTAACTTGTATATTAATCTTTTGTGTGGGACTGTGTCAAATGCCTTGCTAAAGTCTAGGTAGGCCATGTCCACAGCCCCACCCTGGTCTACTACTTTGGTCACCCAGTCAAAGAAATATATTAGATTCGTCTGACATGACCTTCCCGCTGTGAATCCATGCCTCCTTGGATCCTGTGCCCCACTGGCCTCTAGGTCCTGCACAAGAGGTTAGTAACAATCAAGTTGGACAATCATGGAGTGGATCTCAAGGTGGTAAAATGGATCAGTAATTGGCTGAGTAACAGAACACACAGTGTGGTGGTAAAAGGAGTTAAATCGGAGGAGAGGAGGGTTACCGGTGGGGTGCCAATAACATTTGTGCATACACCTCCTCATCTCCTCGATTCAGGCACCATTGTCAACTCCACAGGGACTTGGGATGGCTCTCTCTCTCTCTCTCTCTCTCTGCTACCAGGCAATACTATCTTGGCTCTCTCACTGAGTCTATTATCAGGCTTCAAACTCCATCCTCACTTGCAGTGTTGCTGGTTCCCCAAATTTCCTCCCATGGCTTGCGATCAGCTGAAAAATCTCTACTCAACGTATCTAGGTGTCTCACATCCAAAGGTACTGGTGCATTCCAGCTATGGAACGCACTTCCATTTGTCCTAAGGCAGTCAAAATCCCCTCTTTGCTTTAAAATAGAGCTGCGCCGTTATCTGTCTCTGGCTAACTCATGCACCTGTTTTGACCCCACTTGATGGCACTATGCCCTTTCACTCTGAGTCCCACTTATGTCACCTTCAAACTCCCTAAGCACAAAAACCACATTACTATACCTCTCCTCCATACATGTGAGATGTCCAACTTGCTTTAGAGGGAGATTTGGGTCAAATTAGGAGGGAGATTGACCTGGCAACTTGCTTAAGAGGGAGATCTGGGTCAAATTAGGAGGGAGATTGGCCTGTTAGTAGGGAGATGCCGTAACATCATGAGTTTGTCCTTAAATGGCGTCAAAAAAATAAGAAAAAAGTCACTGCAAAAATTGAATGTATTTCATTTTGTCAAGAATAAGCACTAAAAAGAATAACCAACTAGTTATATAAAGTTATCAGATACATTGTTCATCACTAATTTAATTTTTATGTGTCTTAATCTGCCCAAAAAACATGGATATTTTGGACAGAATTTTACTTAAGCAGGAGATTTTGTTTCCCAGGAGGAGGGAGGGAGTTCAGTCAAAAAAAACAGGAGTCTCCTGCGTAAAGAGGGAGATATCACATGTATGCTCCTCTACTCCCAATAGCCCTAGTCCTGCTGCCCCTTGGCCCATTTCCCTTCTCTCCCTCAAACTAAGGCCCACTTCCTCTCATCCTAGTAAGCTGTTTGCCCTCCTCTGCTTCCTCCTACACTGACCCCATTTACAGTACTGTATCTTTGAGTCTACCTCTTGTTTTATGCTATTTCTACTTACAATCTGTTCTGTTCTACTCTAGAGGAAGTTATTTCTCTAAACTGTTTCCCATATAGAGTTAATTTTTGATTGCCAGTGTGTTGATCTTACTCATCGATACTGTTTTTGACCTACCCTATGTATTATTTTCCTGCACCTATAAAATGTTCTGCATGTTATGCTGTTTTGTACTCTCCCAGGTCGTGCCTGAAAATACCCATGCTATGGCTAGTGCACTTACCTGGTAAACAAAAACTAAATAAATGAATAAACCCTCCCAGACCCTTCCCTATTTTTTTCTTTGGTCCTGTTGGCCCAGGTTACCACTATTCCCTTCATTCTATCCCAGGCATGTTTTAACCCCCTTACTGTGCTTGCTCCCATGATCGCTGCTGGCAGACTGTTCCATGGCACCACCACCCTTTCTGTTAAGAAGAACTTCCTTATGTCTCTTCTGAATTTCCCACTTGTTAGCTTCCATTCATGACCATGTGACTGTTAGTTGGTTCTCAGGCTAAATAATTCCCTGCAGTTCATGTTATTAATTCCTTTGAGGAATTCACATGTCTCAACTATATAGCCCATCTCCCTTCTGGTTTCCTATGAGTACAAAGTTAGTGCCCTGAGATCCTTCTCATAGGATTTACCTTTTTTCTCATGGATCATCTTGTTCACTGTGCATTGTACTGTCTCTAACCTGTCCCTCACTTTTGGGAGATAAGGACTCCAGAACTGGGCATGGTGCTCCAGGAGTGACATCATCAGAGCTCTATAGAGTGGTAGTGCTACCCCTCTCCTATCCAGTACGCCATCATGGGATTCTTTCTCCCTAGGTGCATTACCATGCACTTTATTGCATTGAATATTAATTGCCAGACCATTGACCATCCCTCTGTCTTTAGCACGTTCTTCTGCATATTCCCTTTCCTTCTCTATTCACTGTCCCAGATACTTTTGTGTCATCCATGAACAGACACAACTTGCCCTGGATTTCTTTACCAATGTCAGAAATGAAAATGTTTAAGAGGGTCGGGCCCATGACTGATCCCTTCGGAACCCCACTTGTCACCTCCTTCTCCTCCGATTTGACCTGATTTACCATCAACCTTTGTCACCTTCATGCTAACAGTTTCCAACCCAGCTCACTTGAGTTCTAGCTGCACCCAAGTCCACCATTTTCTTAATCAATGTCTTGTTTGTTACTGAATCAAAGGCATTACTAAGGTCAGTGAACAAGTCCGCCTCATCGTACTTCTCCATCTCATTTCTTATTCGGTCAAAGAAGACTATCATGTTCATCTGACATGATCTTCCTATGACAAGAGTTTTATGGTGTGGGAAAGTGCTATTGCCAATGGAATTCAGTTAATTTCTAGCATTGTTGTACTGTCATAGTGACATCAGAATGTCGTTGTACCATCCTGAGTATGTCACTAGGATCATACAAGTCGGAATGCCCTCGTGCTCCTGTTACCCTGACAGCCTCACTGATCATTTGCTTTTTTCCAGGTTTGCAGTAACAATTGAAAGGAGGGAAAAACAAGTGATTGGTAAAGACTTCTGCAACTTCTGTCACTTATCTCATCTCCCAAATCTCTCTCTTGAACAGATAATGACAATTACTGTAATGTTTCTCTTTCTCCAGGTACCTTTCTAAATGTTCCCTTTCCAGTGAAGCTTGCCATGCAGAGTTATAATTCACTGCGCTCCTTGGTAGTTTTTTCCCTACACTATAAAAGACAATGGATGGCTATCAGTAAACAACACTGCTGAGCTCACTTCTCAAGGTTGCCATGACTACAATTGAAATCTCAAGCTTTCATGACAAGGTTTATCTGGTTGTCATGACAACCTCTTGAAGTGAACACAGCACTGTTCTTCACTGATGTCCATCCATTATCCTCTTTGTTTATCGTCCTGGAGTGTGTTGCTATCTGGGTATTCTATGAGGTCCTCTTAAATCAGGGATTCCATCAGCTTTCCAATGATGAGGACAGACTATGAGGCCATTAATTACCTGGTTGCTTGTTGTCTACCCCTCCCCCCCGTGAAGTGGCACTGCAACTGCTAACTTCCAATCTGTTAGAACTTCCCTAGTCCTGAGTGAGCTGTTGAACAGCTCAGTCAGTGGATCAGCCAGTTCAGCTGCTAACTCCCTCAGAATCCTCAGGTGCAGTGCAACACATCCATACCCTGGGTCTTATCAATCATGAGGGCTATCAGCCACTTCAGGACTAGTTCCCTAGTGAAGACTGGCTATCTTATTTATGGGATTGCCGTTGAGGCCGCTTTGATGCTGCTCTTGGGCTGTGGCCCACTTTCTTCCTTAGTGAAGACTGAGAAAAAATAGCCATTCAGAAAGGCTGCCTTTTGCCAATCCTCATCTATCCCCCTATCCCCATCCACCAGCTGTACAGCCCCCACCTTTTAAAATTTTATACACATGTATGTAAAAAACTATTTATCTCTATTCTTTACCAGCTTTCTAGTGCACAGTTCTGTGTCTGAGTTTGCATTCCTAATGGTGGTCTTGGCCTTCCTTGCTTTCTGAAGGTATTCCTCTCATTCTGCCTATCCATGCTTGTGCTTGTATTTATAAAATGCCCTCTTTTTAGCCCAGACAACTTCCCTAACTGTAGGTGAGAACAGTAGTGGTTTCATAGACCTATCTTTCTTTGTCACTGCTTTAGTGCATGTCTTTGATGCCTCAAAGACAGTTTCCTTGATTGCCTTCCATTTCTCATCTACCCCACGTATGCCCCCCACCCCAACTAACTTCTCCATGACAAGTATCATCATCTTATAGAAGTCTGTTCTTCTAAAGTCAAGGACTTGAGTTTTTGCATGAGATTACCAGCCCCTAGGGCCAATTCAAGCCACACAGATCTGTGATTACTATTCCCCAGTGGTTCTTCTGCTCTCACAGCACCCATCAGCTCTGTGTTGGTGAGTACCATATATAGGACTGCCTGGCAGGTTCTTTAACTAGCTATACAAGGAGACAGTCCTCAAAAGCATGTGGCAGTGACTGACTCCTGGCGCTCTTGGCCACCAGGACCTCAAAATCAATATCTGGCAAGTTTAGGTCCCCTATGACTACCACCTCTCTCTTTGTCAGTCCTCTTTTAAGTTCCTTCCCAAGTTCTCTCTCCCTTTCCTCCCCTTGACCTGGGGGTCTACAAACCACCTCAAATCATATCTTCCTGCCTGAGGCCACCATGAGTTGCATCCATATAGACTCAGTTTCCCCATCTTTGCCTCTAATTCCCCCATCCTCTGTCACTTCACTGCCCTCATTGACAGAGTGCCAGCGCCTCCTGCCTGTCCTGTAATCTCTCCTAAATAATGCATATCCAGGCACAACCATATTTCAATTGTTATTTTCTGTGGGTCATGTTTCTGTGATGGCCACAAGGTCCACCTCTGTGTGTGCCATCATTGCCTGGAGCTTACTAAGTGTGCTCCTTAGGATCCTGGTGTTAATACATCCCCACTTCTACTTGATCTCTATGCTGACCCTGTGACTGTCTATCTGCCTGTTATGTATCTATCTATGTTACTCATTTGGAAATTACTAACCAGGAAAGGCACACTGAGTTAAGGCTCATTTCCAAGAGCAATCTGGGGGGACGGGGAAGTGGAGAACAAAAATTTATTACAGTAGTGTAACTACAGTATAGAAACAGTTTTGTAGGACACGCTTACGAAAGCTGCAACAAATTAGACATTATACAAGGTGTAGGTAATTAATTCAATTACAATTTTGGTAGTGTACATGTGTTAAAAGTTGGTATAAAAAAGGCATTATACAAGATTGGTTTTGGGAACTAACATATGTTTGTAGGTTAGCATAAGATGACAGGTGGGAGTGGGAAATATGGGAATAGCTCAAAGAGATTGGGAGGGGCTAAGGAAGGAGGAATCCAAAAAGCATGGGAGATGTGCAGTGGGACGGAGTGCTGAGAGAAAGCTATGTCAGAAGGAGGAGGGGCTGATACAAGCAGAGGAAAATGCTTGGGAAAGAGAGCATTTAGCACAGTACAGAGATGGAAATAGCTAGGAGGAGCTTGCAAGAAAGTTCCAGAGGGAGTGGAGTCTATAGGAGAAAGCTACCTGCCCAGAACAGGAGTGAGGGTGAGGAACAGAGAAGGTATGAGGGTCTCTGGAGAGGAGCTGGCAAGAAAATGGGAAGAAGGGGAGAACAGTGAAGAGAGGTAGGAAGGGAGTGTGTGAAAGAGAATTTGGAAATAAGGGTGGAGGTGTGGTGATGGCAGTATACTGGAGGGAGGAAGTGACAGGAGGAGAGACTAACAAGTACAGTGGTGAGTACCTCAGAACATTGGAAGCAAGGTGGCAGAAAGTATTAAAAGGGTTTCTAACCTAGTGAGAGAGGCTGCCAGGAGATCCAGGACTACATCAGTGTAATTGAACACTGGGAGGATAATTTTTGTTTGTAACTCATGCTGAACCCCGGAGGGGGAGGGTGTCTTTATTTCTGTACATGGCACCGAGTTTTAGATGGAGTTTAGGGTAAATGACATTGATGTGCATTGTGAAGTCAAGTCGACTGTCCAGTCAAACACCTAAGTACTTGCAGAAGGGGACAGTTTCAAGAATGGTACCATCACAGGTGTGAAAGGAGGGGAAGTAGGAAGTTTTGGCTAGTTTCTGAGAGGTGCAAAAAGGACATGGAAATGGTTTTCTTGGAGTTCACTTTGAAGTGGTTCTCTAGTAACCAGTTTAATACACTGGTGAAGTCACTCTGGACCGTGGCTTCAACCTCATGGGATAAGACCAGTGGCACAGAGGATAGTGTCATCAATGTAGATGTGGATCTGAGAAGAGATGCAGATAGACAAGAGATCATTTTAGAAGACAGAAAAGAGGATGAGCCATGGATAAATTAGGGGTCAATGTGGTAGAGAAGGGAAAAGGGGTAGATCCTTGAGGAAGGTCAGTTTGTTTTCTTCCCTCTACCTTAGAGCCCTTGTGTGCAGTTTTTCCTTTCACAACTGCCCCAATCCTTCTTCTCCAAACCTCTTTCTTAGAGATATTAAAGATTCTCACCCCACACTTCTTGGAACATTTCCCTTCCCTTCCCTTACTTGCCCCCTCACTTTCTTTCCTCCCCTTCCTTCTCCCTTTCTCCCCCCTTTTCTCAACCCCCTGGTATCCTAACCTTAATTTAAATAGTATGCTAGTACTTACAGGACTCAGAATTTTGTTTCAATTGCGAAAGAAAATGACAACTAATTAAATATTTTTCTCTTTATCTTCTAAGGGACTTGCATAACAATTCCCATGTCATCCCTCCAGAGACATGGTGTTCCATATGTACTGAATCATCCTGTTATTCAGTACTGCTACTCTGATATGTTTTCCCTTTCCTTCTGATAAGTATCTCGCATTAGGGAGTAAAACTGAACCTATAATTTATTTTTAGTTATTTTATTTATTTTACAAATCGGAAAGACCTTAGAGCCAAGGGCTCTTTTACAGAGGTTCCACATCAAGTCACAAGAATAGCAAATTACAATTGTTTCAGTGAGTAGTACAACATGAGGAAAGTAGTTTCATAAACAAAAGAACAATATGGCAAGATAAATATTGTGTGAAGTGCAGCAAGTGGCCTTGTCTGAAGAGGGGTGAAGGGGCTTAAAGAGAAAGTACAGGGGTGGTGGGTGGTGTAAGGAGCAAAAAGAGCAGGAGGAGAATCCACAATGAAGCTTGAGCAGGAAAGACCCACAGGCGGGGGAGTGGGAAGAACAAGGTGAGGAAACAGAGCGGGGAAGTGGGAGGGGAGGGGTAAAAGAAGAGGGGATGAGGTAGGATGAAAAGAGGGCAGGGATGGGAAAGGAATAAGGGATGAAGTGCTGTGAGTATAATAGCACAGCATCGTAGGGCTATACAGGGGCAAATGTTAAGAGGAAGGTCCCAGTGCATTTAGCTGTCAGCAGAGATTAGGTGTAGCAGTCACAAGATGCTCGGGAAACTAGGAATTGATGCCGTTATGCTTAAATGGTCCCACGGTTGCAGTCATCGCAATCTCAGGAGGAAAGGAATTAAATAAATTAGCAGCTCTAACTACAATGGACCACTGTCAGAATGAGATTTGACAGTGAGGGACAGTAAAAGTTTGGCTCACAGAAATTCATGTGCTCTGAGTGCCCTGGAAGGGCCTGAAAAGCTGAAGGGAACCTGGTGGTAGGAGACCAATATCTGCCTTCTTAGCCAAAAGGCAGGCTTGATATTCAATGTGAGCCTGGAGTTGAAGCCAACCTGCTTGTTCATAAAGGTCACAAGTGTGAGTATGACACGCTATACCAGTTAGTAGACGTCATGCCTTATACAGAGCTGTGGTGAGCCGATGTAGGGTTGATTCTGTGGCAGAACCATAAATGACCAATCCATAGTCAACAATAGACACAATTTAACTTTTAATAGCCAATCTGAGGGCTTCGGTAGTAAGGCAGTGTTTATGCCTGTGCAGAAGGCCTAGGCGAATGTTAACTACCTTGGCGACATTCTCAACATGGTTGGAGTAGGAGTGCATACTATCCAGAGTAACTCCAAGGTATTTAAAAGGTTGAGCCTGATCAAGGGTAACACCTGCACTGTTTTTAATCATCAATTGTTTGGTTTTGTGCTTGCTGTGGGTACCATGGAAGAGCATGACCTTAGTTTTTTTGCAGTTAAGCACCAACTTATGAGAGATGAACCAGGACTCAGCATCAGTAAAACTTTTCTGAAGTTGGGCCTGAAGGAGGATAGGGTCAGCAGTCTTTGAGAAAATGACTGCATCATCTGCGTAGAGGAGTACTGGTTCGGAACAGGATGCCAGAAGATTATTGAGGAAGGTGCTAAATAGAAGGGGTCCCAGTATCAATCCTTGAGGAACCCCAGAGCAGACAGGCAGTTTAGTAGAAAGGGAAGACCCTATTCTCATCTGCTGTGTGTGGTTTGCTAGATAGCTGGTGAACCACTTTAGGGCCTCTGAAGATATACCAAGCCCAGCAAGTCAATGTATCAGCAAATGGTGATTGGCGGTGTCAAATGCTTTAGACAACTCAATGAAGGTTGCACCAACAAGTTGACCCTGATCAAGGGTATGGTGAATGAAACCTGTGAATTCCAGTAGGGCTGTAGATGTGCTGTGCCCTTTCCGAAAACCATGTTGTTGGACACATTGTAGGTTGTATTTTTCCAGGCACTCCACAAACTGATCAGCAACAATCCTTTCAAGTGCTTTGCACAGTGGGGTAAGAATAGATATTGGCCTATAATTCCCAGGTAGTAATCTGTCCCCACTTTTAAAAACTGGTGTAACCAGAGCAGATTTCCCAGATCTTGGGAAACTGTGAAAGTATGAGGAAGCGATTGAGAAGTTTGGTGAGGGCGGATAGGACTTCATCTAGGGTAAGAAGTTTTAGGTCGAGGGAATCACTGCTTATCCTAGTTCCTCCTAGAACTTTATACGTAGGTAGGTCTTGGTCTCACTTTCTGAGACAGCTTTGAAGTAGAAACATGGGTGGGTAGAGGCCTCTTCTGATTTGGTGGATGTAGGAGCTGTGCTGGGTGGTTCAAAGAAATTTGGAGGCAGAGTTTGGCTAAGGCCTGTGAAGGATGAATTAAATGTGTTGGCAATTAACACAGGGTAATGGGTGATAGACTCGTCAACATTTAATATAGTTGGAGCCTGTTTGGATGCCTTCCCAGTGATTTCTGAGAGGTTTTCACAGAATTTTCCCATCAGCCTAGGTCTTGGCAAGGATGTCCTTATAGTAATGCACTTTGTGCTCACAGACAGCCTTAGTACATGTGTTTCTGACCATTTTATAGGCCTGTATGTCAGGTTGACTGCCACAGGTCCTGGCCCTATGCCAGAGGTGGTCATGATCTTTCATTTGAGCCAGAAGGCTAAAAGAGATCCAGAGATTATCAAGTCCCGTGATCCTACATGTCCTAAAAGGGGCATGGATGTCACAGGCTTCATTGAAACGTTAAATGAAGTATTGTAGAGCTGAGTCAATATCAGGTGTGGTTTGAATGTAAGACCAGTCTTGTTGTTGGGGGAGAGACTTTAGTGGCTGCAGGTGGCCATGGAAGAGCACTCTACATGTGATTATTCTGGCAGGGGGCTTGATAAATGTGTTAGACCAATAACACTTGGTAGGAGACTGATCACTGATAGGGTTGGGCAATACTTCAGAATGGGGGATATGTGTTGGATGATTCGTTAAGACCCAGTCCAGGAGTCTGCTAGCACCAGTCTTATAGTTTATCCTGGTTGGAGTTGTTGTTAACTGGGTAAAGTTCAGGCCTGTTAACTCATCCCTGTGCCTTATGGCACCTGACGAGAGCCAGTTGACATTAAAGACACCTAACAGGATGGTTTCTGTGTCTTGTTTTAAACTCATGACACAGTTCATTAGGGGTTTTAAGCCTTGTTTGGCAAGGTCTGGGGAATATAGACTGAGCCAATGTTGAGGACTTTATTGTGTGCATCGAGCATAACCTTAACAGCAAGGATCTAAATATCTGAATAGCTGGTTCAGGGAGGGAAAGTTAATAGGCCAACAATGACTCCTTTAGGTATATGGCACAGCCACCTCCTCTTCTAGATAGTCTGTCCTGTCTGAAAAGTGAGTAGCCTGGTAGGATGATGGCTGAGTCAGGGGTAGATGGTGACAGTCATGTTTCGACAACTGACAGGATGTCGGGATCGTGTACTACAACCCAAGCAGTGAGGGCATCACATTGTTTAACAGACTGCAGATGTTCATACTGGCCAGGACAAGGGTACCCTATTTTTTGTTGCCATTGATTCCATATGAAGGAGGGCTTGGATTAGGGTGCACACTCCCAGAAATAAGGAGAAGAAGAAGAATGAGGCATTTCAGGAGTTGTTTTAATAAATAGAGTGTAAGGGGATGAGATTTCCTCTTTAGTCATACTTTAATAGGACCCGTAAGAACAAAGAGACTGACTTTTAAGTAACACAAGAAAAGGGGGGTCAATAGAGGACTGACAACTTCCATGTTTCATGTGCAGCCTGCTGTGGTACAGCTTCCATGGGAAGAAAGGGGTGCAGCATGTTACATCGACACTCGTGACCATGCCAAGTGTGATAAGAGGAAGCTCTGTGGTAGGGAGAACAGGGGTATGAGATATGGGGTCCCATCCTAATGAGAGCGAGACCCAAAGTGGTCAGAAAAGCACCAGAAATAGTTTCACACCTTGTGATGCCATTGGACAAGAGAGGAACCAAGTGATGTAAAATAGGATTTAGTAGAGAGGCCGTACGAGGAAGGTATATAGCAAGTAAAGTAACTGTGACTTTAAGAGGGTAGACTTTTTTAAATGAAAGAACAAGATCCCTCTAGTGTCAGAGCTGTATAACTTGCTAATGGAAAACTAGCCACAAGAAAAAAGCAGAAAACAGCAATTTTACGTATAAGGAGCAATTGTGGCATCAGGAAGAATTAGCCAGGGGAAAAGCCACACGAGATGCAGCAACAGAGGGCAGTGTCCAATCAGGATGTGGCTGTGGAATGCACCACAAATTGAACCTGATGGCTGAGTGCTGTTGTACCTTTGTAGGGTAGAGGAGTTTTCTTCCAGGCAGACCAGATGAGCAGCGCAGGTGGAGGCTTAGTTAGAGCCGACCAGAGCGGGCAAGGCTTCGGGACACAGCAGAGATAGGATCCATGCTGGAGGCTGCACCCAATTTGGGCCTGTACTGAGGGTGAAAGAGACAAGCAAGAAATTAAATAGGAGCTAGGGAACTCTGGGTAGGGGTAGGACACAACAGCAGAGACAGAAGAACAACAGAGGTATGAGATGTATGGGCTTACATATTAACTTAACAAAGGGGAAGAAATGGCCTGGGGATAAGGAATGAAAATGAATTTGCAGCTGAAGAGGTGGTCTTGTTGCCACTGAGTCTGGAAGGGTTCTGCAAGGCTATACAGAATTTGATGCTAAACCTATGTAACAGCTTTAAAATTATACTATATGAAATGCTAAATGTTTTTAAAACCTTTAAGAAAACAAATGAATAAATCAGTAATTTAACAGCATTGGCCTGAATATAGTAACATCACTAACATCATGAATTTAACAGCCCTTTCAAAAAAAAAAAAAAAACAGAAAACAGTCATTTTAGATATAAGGAGCAATTGTAGCATCACAAAGAATTAGCCACGGGAAAAGCTACGCAAGATGCAGCAACAGAGGGCAGTGTCCAATTAGGATGTGGCTGTGGGACGCGCCAAAAATTGAACCTGATGGCTGAGTCCTGTTGTACCTTTATAGGGTAGAGGAGCTTTTTTCCATGCAGACCAGCTGAGCAGTGCAGATGGAGGCTTAGTTAGAGCCAACCACACCGGGCAAGGCTTCGGGAGACAGCAGAGGTAGGATCCGTGATGGAGGCAGCACCCAATTTGGGCCTGCACTCTGCAGGGTAGAGGAGCTGAATAGATTTATTAGAATGTATGATGCTTGATCCCTGATTAATTGCTGCCTATGTGATCACAGTAGATCAGTTATAAATAAGGAACACTCAGCTTAAGTATAACAATTTTTATTTAAACCTTAACATTGCAGCATTTAAATAAAACATTTTTTATATTATTTGACATTATTTTTCATTTCTTTTATTTCCATTATATGAAGCATAGTAAGGTGAAATACAAAACTTGAATTCTTGGTCAGTTTAGTTTTAAGGAGCAGAGCTCCAGTGAGTAAATTCTAACACGAGACATGGTCTATGCGTGAATTAGAGCACAATGCCACTTATTGTTGATCTATAAAAGTGATGATGTGTGTTACTGAGGCCACACCCCCAAGGAAGGTTTGTAGCCCAAGTGCGAGGGCAGTGTGAATATGGGGGAATTTATCTGTTGGACCAAATTGGAATAAATCCTTTATTTTGCAATTCAGGAGCTTCACAGACTTTGTGTATGAGGTATAGGGGTTGGTGCCAGTTTCTTGAACAGTTTGTTCTTGAAAACAGCCATTTAACCATCTAGAGCACTATATCAGTAACCAAAATGTATGGTTGAGGAATAAATCTCTTTAGCAAAGAACACTATATTTGAAATTTCAAGTACCTGATATGGACACCCCTCCCAATGAAATTTTTGTATCATAATTTTTTTGAAACAGGTCAACACTCTTTACAGCTTTAGATTAGACAAGAAAATATAACATTTACAAATACAATTGTAACCAATACCATGGTCAGATATTTCCCGAAATTTCTGTTATGCCTTTAGAAAAATCCTTCTTGCCTGAAGTATGGTTTTAGGGTCATCAGAACTCCTAAAATTAAAGGTGGACAAAGCAGTGGGACCTGACAGGATTCATCCAAGAATTCTAAAAGAACTAAGGGGAGAACTAGTGACACCATTGACTACCCTTTTTAACAAATCATGGGAGGATGCTGTGGTACCTGAGGACTGGTGGATGGAAGATGTGATTCCCCTTTACAAACGTGGGAGCAAGGCAGAGGCAAGAAGCTGCAGAACTGTTACTTTGACCTCAGTGGTAGAGAAAATGATGGAACCATTTCTGAAAAACAGAATTGTGTAGTATCTCAAGGCCAGCGGGGCACAGGACCCAAGGCAGCATGGATCCACATCAGGAAGGTCATGTCATATGAATATAATACATTTCTTTAACTGGTTGACCAGAGTAGTAGAGCAGGGAGGAGCTATGGACATGGCCTACCTAGACTTTAGCAAGACATTTGACACAGTTCCACAGAAAAGATGAATAAACATGTTAGTCAGCCTGGGAACTGGTCCCAGGGTAGTAGCCTGAATAAAAAATTGACTGGACAACAGGATACAGAGGGTAACAGTAAATGGAGTTCACTCTGAAGAAAGGGGGGCTACTAGCGGGGTACTGCAGGGTTCAATGCTGGAACCGGTCCTCTTTAATGCCTTTATAGGTGACATTGTAGAGGGACTAGAAGGAAAAGTATACCATTTTGCAGAAGGTACAATGATTTGCAAAATGGCTGATACACAATGGTGGGAGTGGAAAGGATGAAAAGGGACTTGGTAGGGTTGGAGGAATGATGAAGAGTATGACAGCTTAGATTCGATGCAAAGAAGCGCAAAGTAATGCACCTGGGAAACAAAAACCCAGAGGAATAGTACACAATGGAGTGGGAGGTACTAACAATGACAAAAATGGAAAGGGACCCGGGGAGTAGCCATATCAGATGACCTTAAGGTGGGCAAGCAATGTGAGAAGGCAGTAAGGAGGACTGGGGGATATTGGGAGGCATAAGGAGAGGCCTCACCAGTAGAAAACAGAAAGTTATCATCCCTCTGTACAGACAGTTGGTGAGACCCTATCTGGAGTACTGGTTGCAGTTCTGGCGAACCCATCTCTGTAAGGGCATAGTCAGGATGGAGGCAATCCAGTGTAGGGTACCATAAATGGTGCAGGGTCTGCACCAGAAGCCATAAGTAGAGAGACTAAATGAGCTCAATATGTATAACCTCAAAGGAAGGAGGAAAAGGGGAGACATGATACATAGATACATAGATACTGTCAGCAGATAAGGGCCACCATGCCCATCCAGTCTGCTCATTTATGCTACCTGACAAAGCAGCCAGCAACCCTATCTTGTCACTGATTTTAGCTTTTTCTTCCTCGCATCTGTAATATTCCTTAGTACCGGTCTCATGTGTGTTTGAAGCCTGCACCATACGGTAGCCACCACTTCCTGGAGCAGGCTATTCCATGCATCTATCACCCTCTCTGTACAAAAGAACTTCCTGACACTACTCCTTATGCAGCCACCCATCAGTCTCATATCATGCCCTCTTGTTCTGGCACTACTTTTAAACTAGAGTATAGTGTCCTCTTCCACCTTGTTCATGCCATTGAAGTATTTGAACATCTCTATCATGTCATTTTTCTCCCTCCTTTGCTCCAGCATGTACAAACTGAGGTCTCAGACTCTTTCCTCACAAAGCTTGTGATGCAGATCCTGTACCATTTTTGTCACCCTCCTCTGCGCCCTCTCTATTTTGTCAATGTCCTTATGAAGGTGTGACCTCAAGAACTGGGCACAGTACTCAAGAGAGGTCTCACCAGTGTCCTGTACAGTGAAACTATTACCTCCCTCATTCAGCTTGTGATTCCCCTTCCAATACACCCCAACATCCCAGTGGTCTTCCCCACCACCTTGGTCATCTGCCTTGTGGCCTTCAGATAATCTGTGATTATGACTCCCATGTCCCTCTCTTCTTTAGTAACTGCCAACAGCTCCTTTCAACCTGTAGCTTGCTCTAGGTTTCCTGCGCCCTAGGTGCATGATTTTGTATTTCTTTGCATTAAACCATAGATGCCACACATCTGACCATCTCTCCAACTGTTCCAGGTACTTTTGCTTCCTTTCCACCCCCTTTGGAGTATGATAGAAATGTTCAAGTACCTCAAGGGAATCAATAAAGTCCAATAGGGTAGCATCTTTCAGAAAAAGAGATGTGCAAGAACGAGGGGGCACAATCTGAAGACAGAGGGGGATGGCTCAGGGGCAACATGAGGAAATATCTTTTCACAGAGAGGGTGTTAGACATATGAAATGGCATTCCTGATGAGGTTGTGGGGTCAGAAATGATATGGGGAATTCATGAAGCTTAGTGTGCTAGTCCTGGTTAAACAACTAAATAAAAAAAATGAATGAATGGAACTGACATATGGCAATTCTAGTGGGGGTTAGGAGGAAGTAGGCTGTTGGTTAACTAGGATCTGTAGCTTATCCAGTTAGTAGGGAAATGGGCAGAATGGGTGGGCCAAGTGGTCCTTATCTGCCATCAACATCTGATGATTCTTTGTTTCTAGAGGACATCTCTTTAGAAGTATTGTGAAATGTCTGGTAATATCTGACAATGTTAATGGCTGCAAGTGCATATTATGCTGATATAGGCTTCTGTAGATATACTATTACTATGCTTTCGAATAACTATAACCATATTATTACCACATTGGTCCTTCTTTTGAAATTCTCAGAACCTTGGTTGTCTTATAATTAAGGACTCAATGGCCTGCTGATGAAGGAAATGTGACTGGAGAAGTAGAAGTTCTAACTACAGTTCCTCACCTTCTGTAATACTTCATTCCATACAATGCGTTCATTGAGCTTGAACCGTTGGCCCAGAGGAGCACTGTAGTTTAAGATACCTATCTTGACATACTGGAAGTTGCCATCAGCTGATAACTGCCAGTTGATGATATCAAACACAGCTGGGGGATCCCCATTCACATCAAAAAAGATATATTCATCAGACGGTGTTTTAAATTGTACTTTCTTCACATAATGGAACACCTGAGAAAAGAGTAAAACACTAGCTGTGTACTATAGGTATTTGTGAGGAGGCAGTAAAAACAATTATACACTTTAATGAGTTTTAGTATTGTCAAGCATTTTGGAAAGAATAACACTAAGACACAATTCTGTATAGCATGTGTTATAAAATACAGGAATGTGAAAATGATGTGGGCCTAGGTGTTAACATAAACAATGCAGTACGTTTTGACCACCATGTGGATGCAGTAACTACAAATATAATATGATAACTGGGAATATCAGGTAACATATAACAAGTAGACATAAAGAAGTTCATATGACATTGTACAAATCCTTGGTGTGTCGCAACTTACAATGTGGAGTATAGTTTTGGTTCCCATACCATAACTGATGGAGCCTTAGAGCTGACAGGGTCCACAGAAGTTTCAACAAGATGATGACAGGAGTGGAGGGATTAAACTATGAGCAAAGAGTGGAATACATGGGTTTATTTACTCTGGAACATAGGAGGACTGGGGTGACGTGATCCTAATATATGAATCTTTAAAGAATACTAGAACTATGGAAACATGGAATTTGAGATTGGAAAAGGACTTCTTGAGGCTGGCCAGTAGGGCAGCAGTAGAACTACTACTTTTGACTAGGAGCAAGCCTGGATCATCAGAGGGCCAGCCAAGGAGAGGATGTCTGAGTGTCCAAGGGAAACTCACTTCCACTGAGGAGGGATGGTATGACCTGTGCTGCAACACCACCACCTGGGTGACCACAGATGGAGGGACAACTGAAGCCTTGGATCTAAGGAGGGGATGTTGATGGCATGGCACTTTGGCATCAGCAAGGCCTCACGAGGTCAGGGGGGGGACAGAAAAACTAAAAAAATTCCTCAGTCTCTGCATGATGCAGTCCACTACCTGTTGCAGTCTACGCATTGCCATTTGGGCTGTCCACCTCACTCAACAAAGCTTCAACAATGCTTGGGGTTTATAAGGCTTGCACAAGGCAGTACTTTCCGCAGGGCGATATCTGTGAGTGAACATGTGAGGCAAAGGTAAGTCCTGGAAATGGCGAATGGTGGGGCTGTGTGGATGGTTGGACAGATGTGCACCAGTTGAGTAAAAGGCAAAAAGAGTATATAAAATAAAGATAAGGACAGCTTGGCACACCGAGTCTGTTAAGATAGTCCTTGTCTTGTCTTCCTCCACAGACCCTAACAGGTCTCCAGTGACACTTCCTCCTCCCTGCCTATTAATTAATGTTACCTGATGCCTATCCCACACAAGCTTGAAAAGCTCTATTGTCATTACCTCCACTACCTCTACTGACAGTCTATTCCAGGTGTCTAACCTTCTTTCACTAAAGTAGTACTTTCTCTCATCCCTCTTTAACTCCCCCCTCAAACTTCATTGCATGTCTTCTGGTCCTGGTGCTCTTCCTCCTTTGAAAGAGACTCCCTTCCGCCTACTGTTAACCCTTATACGATACTTGTATGTTTCTATAACGTCCCCTTTCACCCTCAGCCTATCCTCTTAGGGCATCTCATGTAGCCTAGAAACATTTATTTATCCTCCTCCTCTAGACTTCCTCTACCTTCCTAAGGTGCAGCTTCTAGAACTAGACACAATATTTTAGATTGGCTCTCACCAGTGAGTGATATAGTGGCAACACTACCTCTTTTCTTTTGCTGGGGATACCTCTTACAATGCATCCCAGCATATCATTGGCCCTACCCACTTCCTGGACACACTGCCCTGCACATTGAGGTCATCTGATATGATAACTCCAAGGTCCCTTTCCTGCATAGTGTCTAACAGTACCTCCCCCTATCCTCTACTCAGTTGCTGGGTTCCTATACTCCAGGTGCATAGTTTTGCACTTTTTGGTGTTGAATCTCAACTGCCATGTTTTTGACCACTCCACAAGGTTCTTATGATCCTGACATCTTCTTTCCACCCCTTCTAATTTTCTACCTTATTACAGATTTGGGTAATATCTGTAAAAAGGCAAACCTTCCCTTCCAGTTCATATGTAATGTCATTTGAGAAGACATTGAAGAGGATCGGCTCCATTTCTGAGCCCTGTGTCATTCTGCTGGTCACTCTTCCATCCTTAGAGTGTCTACTGTTAACCATCACTCTGTCACCTGTTAACTGATTTCTAACCCAATTTACCACTTTGGATCCCCCCCAGTCTGCTCGATTTTTTATTTTATTCATTTTTCTCCTCCTACTCTGGATATGACAGGCAGCTCTGGCCCCTCCCTCGGAGAGGACCCAGTTCTCCAGTGGGCTTTCCTGCACAGGTGCAGCCCACTATCACAGAGCTGGCAAGCTCAGAGCCATTTTTCCATTTTTTCCCAGACCCACACATGTGCAATGGGAGGAGTGACTGTCTCCACCTCCGCAGAGGCAGTCGTATGCTCTGTGCATGGGTCCACCCCATTCTAGTTCCACACCTGTGCTGACATCCAGCTACCGCTGGGTGTCAGTCTACAGCACAGTGCTGCATCCCCCCCAACCCTGAGGAAGGACAGCTGTCTACAGATGCAAAATCCTTCCTCGCCCCAGCAAACCCCTGAGCAACCTGAGTCTGTTCCCATACCCGGGTTGCCAGCGTGGAGTGAGGTAAGGCATTCAGAGCCTCAGCCCTCAGTGTCACTGGGCTGACTTAGGCTGCTAAATTTTTTAATCAATCTCTTGTCTAGCACAGTAATAAAGGCCTTGCTAAAGTCCATATAGGCCATGTCAACTACCCGCCCCTGTTCTATTTCCCTGGCCACCCAGTCAAAGAAATTAATCGGGCTTATCTGCTATGACCTCCCTCCTGTGAACCCATGCTGCCCTTTGTTATGCAGCCCATTTTATTCAAGATATGCTAAACATCTTTCCTTTATAAGTGTTTCTATTAATTTCCCCACCGCTGAGGTGAGGCTCACCAGCCCATAGTTGCTAGCCTCTTCCCCCATCATTCTTTTCTAGGGAGACAACATCTATTCTTCTCCAGTGCTCTGGCACCACACCCAGTTCCAGTAAGCAGTTGCATAAAACCATTAGCAGGGCAGGCATCACTAGTCTGAGTTATTTTAGCACCCTTGGATGTGTCTCCCCCAGTCCCATAACTTTGTCCACCTTCAGAGCTGCATGTCCCTTCAAGACTGTTTCTTCTAAAAATGAACTTGAGTCCACCTCACCATCCCCTTTGTTCCTGCTGCTCCCTGGTGGTCCATTCTCCCCTCCCTCTACTGTGATGACTGAGCATAATATGTATTTATGATGACTGCTTCTTCTTGATCCTCTTCTGCATAGTCTCGATCTGCCATCCTCCTTATCCTCACTATCCATCCCCTTGCTTTTGTCCTCTCGCTTATGTGCTAGTAGAAAGGCTTGCCCTCATTTGTTACCACTTTAGCTACCTTTTCCTCTGTCTGTGCCTTTGCTCCCCACTCTGCCTTACCAGCTTCCCTCAGTTTTACCTGGTACACCTCCCTGTCTTCCTCTCTATATGTTTCCTTGTGGGTCCTGAATACCACATTTTTTTCCTTTTGCTTTTATTCACTTCCTTCCCACTGGGGCAGGCTGCCTTAATATTGTGCCCCCTTATGTTTCCCACTGTTTCTGTACACATTCCTGGCAATCCACCACCCATTCACCAACACTAGGCAGTTACTAAGGCATTCACCCATTTTGTTTAAATCTGCCCTCCTGAAGTTTAGGATTTTCATTGTTGTGTGGTTTGCCTCTCCTCCTGTCTTTATGTTAATCACACTGTATGATGATTGCTTGTATAGTTCCTAGGGGCTGCCCATTGCAATGTCTGCAATGCTGTCCCCATTTCTGAGTACCAGGTCCAACACTGCTTGACTAGCTTCCTGAAAAAAGCCCCTTGTATGGCCTTGCTCCCTGCCAAAGCCGTATCTGGAGGCTCCAGTGCACATCTGGCAGATTGAAGCCCCGAGCTGGCAGCACCTCTCCCTTTCTTGCCATCCCAATAATGATGTTTTCCCCAAGTGCCTTATCCAACTCCTTACCCTTTGCTGGAGGTCTGGATAGCACAGATAGTGGCCCCAGCTTCTGTCTCCAGGAGGATCCACACCACCTCCAGGACTTTCTTTTCCTTCTGGAGTCTCTGTATTTCCATTGCCTTGATTCTCTCCCTCAAATATAGCACACATCTTCTTTACCTTCTTCATTTCTTTTCTCTCCTGAATAGAAGATTGCCTAGAATGGCCACATCCAGTCATGACTGTCAGTTTTCCATGACCCTGTTATAGCTCCCAAATTCAGGCAAGCCTCATCCATGATGGCTCCTAGGTCCAGAATTAAATTTCTCAGACTCCTTGCACTTGTGTACATGGCTCTCCATAACATATCCCCCAGCCTGACTCCCTGTGTATACAGAAACATAGCCAATGGCAGCAGGAAAGGGCCAAAAGTCCTTGTAGTATGTCCAGAATACCCTATATACCCTGGGACCTACTCTCCATTTCAGGTTTTATCCACCCCCCTCTGCACCACTCCCATGCTCCCCTTCTGACTGCTAGCAATCTGAGCAGTCACAAAACCCTTCACTCTGTCCTAGCCATACCTGAAATCATTTACAGTCTTGGCTTTCACCACCAAAACTGGAAGACTCTTCCACAGTGACCACCACTCTTTCTGTAAAATAGAACTTCCTCACATTCCTCTTAAATCTCCCCCTCCTCCCAGTTTCCACTCAAGACCTCAGTTTCTTGGTTCTGTAGTCCTGATAAATAGTTCCCAGCAGTTAACTCTGCTTATTGCCTTCAGGAAATGGGGAGAGCATTTCTGTCACAAATATGTTTACACCAGACAACTCAAAAAATGAAACTCCAATGAATTCACTAATGCTGATCAAGCCACCAACTGGTCCTTCACTAAGTCCATAAATAACATTGACTCCACTCTTCAAATGTTCGGTAGAAATCTCCTTGCCATCTGTGACCCCCTTATCCTCTGAAAAATTTAGGGTTAATGGGAGCAGCCACTAATGGATCTTCTCTGATCTCCTTAACCTTTTGAGGAATAGGGACTGGGCCCAGTCAAAATACAGGAAACTTAAACTACCCAACCTCCTGCAACAGTACAAAACTCTCTGCAATAGCTGTAAATCGGCAGTGCACTCTGCTAATATCAGCTTCCTCACTGAAAAACAAAGTAATTCCATGGACAGGCCTAAGCACATCTGGAGCCTCCTTAGCAACCTAACTGGAAGAGTAAGCAGCAGTGAAGAAATCAGCCTCTCGTCCTGGGGATAGCCAGTCACTGATCCCCTAGACAAGTACAAGTTAAATCCTCCTCCTGTCCTGAACTCTCCTAATCCCCCATTTCTCATCTACCCACCCCAGCTTTTACTTCCATTACATCTCCCTCCCAGCAGGGGGTAAAACTTATTAAATCAAATGATACTAGGCCAAGAGTCATGCAAGACAACAATGATTACTGCATCCTTAAACTGGTTTGTGAATCCATCGCCATTTCACTTACTAACATTTTTAGCTTTTCCCTTGGCACTGGGTCCTTTCCTCTAAAATGTGAATGTGCCACTATCAAACCCCTACACAAATCTGGCCCCAAAGATGATGTTACCAACTACAGACTCATCTTGCTTATGGCTCCCCTATCCAAAACTATTGAGGAAATCATCCTTTGGCAAACATGGTGCAGCATGGGTACAGGGCCTGCCACAACACTGAGAGCACTTATTAAATTCACTCACTACATTGATAAAGCCAATGATAAAGGTCTTTACACTAGCTATGTGTTTGTGGATCTCACAAAAGCCTGTGACCTCTGTGACTACAAGGTTGTCATCTCCACCCTCACCAGTCTAAATTTCTCCCCCGACATTGCCAACTGGTTTCACAACTACCTGGGCCACAGAGTGCACCTAACAATGATAGAAAGTGTCCTTTCTGCCCATCAGAAATGTAGCTCCCAAGGGCTACATTCTGGGTCTCCCTCTCTTTTCCTTTGTGGCAAACTCCCTTCCTGAAGCCACACTGAGGTCAGACTCTGTGCTGATGACACAGCTCTCTTCTGCGAAGACAAGTACCCCTCTACCCTACTCAACAAACTCCAGCTCGACTTCCATGGCTCCATTCCTGGTTCTCAGCCAAAGAGCTAGTAATGAATGTAAGAAAAAACAAAACAAATCCATGGTCTTCTCCAGCTCCAGGAAACACATAGCTTTTGATTTTCCTTCCTGGACAATGACAGCAACCTCATTGAATGAATCACTGAAGTCAAATACCTAGGCCTGCTACTTGACTGCCACCTCAATTATGAATCCCACGATAATCAGACATTTAAGAAAACACACCAAAGGCTTGACTTGTTATACTGAGTAAAGCTTTTCCTTACCAGTGAATCCAAGACACTCCTAGCTTACAGCTTCCTTCTCCCCATGTTTGACTATAGTGCACTAATCTACTACCCCTGCTTCTCTCAAAGGAATTTCAATAGGCTACCACAATGTCATTTGGTTTGTCTCTGGCCTCCCTAGACTCACTTACTTCTGCAGCCTTTACAGACTTGTTAACCCCCCTTCCCCAGGACAGGCTCAATAGCAAAATCCTTAACAGTTACCACAGATTTGCCTGGGATTCTTTCCTAACAACATTACCTCACTCTTTCCTAAATTAGCCCCCTCTTATACCACCAGATGGTCCTCTACCCTTTCCTTCTGCCTCCATTTGTCATACTTCCCAAGGCCAAAACACTCTGTCCTAAAAGGGCACCAAACTGTTCAACATGCTCCCCCCATCTCTAATCCAGTGTCCCTCAGTTGCTTCCTTTAGGTACAACTTTAGGAAACACCTTTCCTGATCCAGTACATGTAGTTGCCTGATATCCCCACTAGCTGCTCAACCTGTTGCCGATGAAAACAGCTGTTTGTTGCTGCCATCCCCTAATCTGCTGACCTGTATGTCTTCGGTAATCCCATAGTCCCATGTCTGAAGCTTAATGTTTGAATTTAAATTGACACTTTATTCAGTACTCTCAAGTGTATTGTATATGTATTGTAATGAATATAATTGCTTTATTGTTGTCCTTGTTTTGCACTTTCTTGCGTATACTGAATTTCTGCCTGTTTTGTATGTCCTAAACAGAACGATTGTGAAAATGGACATTTCTTGCTCACATGCCTTTCAGTATAATAAAAAAATGAAACTGAATTTGATGGTCTGTGGCAAACAGTGGTAATTATAGATAGGTTGCTCAGTACCTCAGTATATCTTATTATTCATGGTATATCGACTGGTATACCAACTGGTAAAGAGCAATGTGGCATTACCATGCCAGAAAGGCTTAGGTAACTGCTGAGGTATGCCTAGTTTTTAATTAATTGTCTCACCATGATAGGCAGCTTAAATGCACCAGATGGTGCTGTTTTTGGTGAAATCTATTGTGATACTTGACTATTTCCAGAAGGTGTCTCCACAGTCCACATCCCTATCTCTGATACCCAATCAGCAGAAATAAGAATTCTTATCACGTGATCTTTTACAAATACTGGCAATATAAAAATTATTATATCAGGGGCCAGCCCACCAGTGGAATGGTTGGATTTCTGTTTGCAACACCGACAACCTGGTTCAGGAATGGACCTAGGAGTCAGAGGGCGAGCTAGGGGAGAAGGATTCAGCATCCTGTGGACTGCTCTCTTTCTTTGGGAGCGGGGGGAAGAGTGTCAGGTGCTTTTTGAACCCCTGGGGATAGCTGGGGGTACAGATGTGTCTAGCATCATCAGCTTAGGGGAAAGGGTGGATGCTGAATGTCAGTGTACATCTCCACCCCTTGGGATCCAGCAAGCATCAAAACAAAAAGCCACCCACAGCATGATGACCATCTCTGCCATCATCTCCCCTACCTTCGACATCCACTGGGGGGTCCCACTCCCATGGCCCTGGCCCAGGGGCAAGCCGGGGCTTACCTATGGTGTCTATTGAGGGGCAGCCCTCTTGGCAGCACAGCCCAGGAGGACAAGCCTGGGCATGTGGGGAACAACAGGCAGGGCAGGTCTGACCTCCGATAGAGGATTGGGGGGACCCAGACAAAACAAAAATCATTACATCAAAATGGTCCATGAAAGTTACTTTATCCCTGTGGTCCAGTGCTTCCTCAGATCACTGTTACAGTTTTGAAGTGGTAGTTTTTTTCATTTGTTTTTGTTTTTTCCAGCGTGAACAATAATCAGTTGAACCATGTGTAAGTTATTTGTGCATTTCTATGTGAAAAAGCATTAGTTTACAGTCTGTTGGTTATGATGACTGAGAATGGTCATTATAGAAAGACCGTTGTATGGTCCAGCATTCATAAGGAAACACAGCATCTGCCTTACTGTACTTGTATGCTTATATTATTGTAACCCCCATGCTGTTTTGGGGGGTTACTAAATGGATGCCCTCTTGGCATCAAGAGGGGTGCATGATGCCAGGCTAGTCAGAGGGTGTGGCCTGGGCATCGCAAGGGAGAGGTACCGATCAGGGTGAGGGAGAAAGTTGGCAGTGGTTTAGAGGATTTGTGCAGTGTGAGGGGGAGCAGGCTGAGGCCTATGTAAAGTTCAAGCCAGCATGGGCCACCAGTTGGGCTGGAGAAGCTGGGGTCGGGGGGGAGATTGCCACCCAAACCTATGTGGATTCATGAATCCCATCAACCCACTGGTGAGATGGCAGCTGCAGTTGAAGGCATAAAAGGAAGGAGAGCCCAAAGACATGAAGCCTGGTTGACTCTTTGAGGAGAAGGGACCTGGAAAGGTGGCTTCCATGGTGGGCCTGGGAACAGGGGTGGCTGAGATGCTGACTGGAGTATCGGACTGATGACCAGTCCTATTGCTTTGCTCTGTCCACCCCTGGAAGCTGTATGGAGGAGGTAGGAAGGACTGCCAATGTGGAGGGATGGTGAATGCTGGCCTGTGCAAACTCTGCTCGAGGATCGCCAGGTAAGGACAGTCTAAAGAGTGTAGACTGAGCCCAAAAATGGCATCAGAGCACCAAGACTAGAGAGAAAGACCCAACGTTGGGTTAAAGTGCCCCACTGTCACTGGCAGGAGTTGTTATGTGTGGGACTGCCAAAGAAATGTAAAGAGAGGAGCACGGTCAAAGCACAGGAGCCCATTTCAGCTCAGTGGGAGAAAGAGAGAGAGATAACTGGTTCTGGGTTCAAATCCCAGGTCCCCAAACAATGTGCAGTGCCACAGCAGCTTGCCGGAGTTTTCTGCCAGTGAAAATGAACTGTAAATAACTGTGGAGCTGTTCCTGCAATCGTGCGTGGCTTGAGTCTTTTTATAGTAATATCATAAAATGCTACTTATTGTATCGTAAGCTTGTTTGGACTGAATTTTATACAGAAATGAACTGTTGTAAGATGTTGTGTTCCTGCTTAGTGTTTTACAGCTCTTGTGATTTCAACCAGCTTTGCCAGATGTGTGTGGGGATGTGAAGAGTCATCAAATTGCCTGACGGAAATCCCACTGTTACCAGGAACCCAGCTGTTTCTAAGGACTAAGGTACTGTTCTCCCTGCAATAAATATTTTTTAACTGCTCAAACTGATCATTGGTGCCCCCCCCCCCTTCCTAGAGACAAATGTCATTATCCCCTAGACAGGGAAGGGAGGGAGATAGCCACTGGAAAATACATCCGTGAGTTTGAGAGACAGCCTGCCCTGCCTTCACAAACTGTGTTTAGCACCTAGCCCACCCCAAATGCAGGAAAGTGACAATTTTTAGAAAACAAAACTGTTTAGCCATCTGAATCAGCATATAGCAGGGAAGCGGTTACAAAAATTGGGTCTTTTGTCTGGGATTCAAAGAGGCGGAAAAGAGAAAAACACATACTTGCCACATATTGAGGATAGCTGAGGAGATGGTTGGCAAGGTTGGAGGAATGGTCAAATGTATGGCAGCTCAGATTCAACACAAAGAAGTGCAAGGTAATCACCTGGGAAACAAAAACCCAGGGGAAGAGTACACAATGGGGGGGGGTGAGATGCTTACAACAAAAAAAATGGAAAGGGACCTGGGGGTAATGATATCAGATGAACTAAAGGTGGACAAGCAATGTGAGAAGGCAGTAAGGAGGGCTGGGAGAATAATGGGATGCACAGGGAGAGGCATCACCAGCAGAAAACAAGAAGTTGTTATCCCTCTGTACAGACAGTTGTTGAGACACCATGGAGTACTGCGTGCAGTTCTGGAGACCCTATCTCCACAAAGACATAAGCAGAGTGGAGGCAGTCCAGAGGAGGGCAACCAAAATGATTCAGGGTCTGCACCAGAAGACATATGAAGAGAGACTAAAGGAGCTTAAAATATATACTGTACCCTCGAGGACAGGAGGGGTGGCATGTTAGAAACTTTCAAGTACCCCAAGAGAATCAACAAAGTCCAAGAGGGTACCACCTTTCAGAAAAGGAGATGTGCAAGGACAAGGGGGCACAATTTGAAGATAGAGGGGGATGGTTCAGAGGTAATGTGAGGAAGTATTTTTTCATTGAGGGGGTTGTGGTTGCAAGGAACAGCCTTCCTGAGGAGGTTGTGAGGTCAAGAACAATGGAGTAATTCAAGAATGCATGGGCCAGACATAAGGCAATTCAAGTAAGGGGTAGGAGGAAGTAGGTTGTTGGTTCTCTAGGATCTACAGCTTAACCATCAGGTAGGGAAACAGGCAGACTAGGTGGGCAAAGCGGTCATCATCTGCCATCAAATTCTATGTTTCTATGTTTTTATGGAATATTGGTGGCCCCAAGGCCTGTGTCACAGTTTAGAGACAGTTAGAGTTCAGTGCATTGTGAAGGAACAAGATGGCACCAGAAGTGCATATGTGAAAATGTGATGAATGCATAATTAATGAGAGCCTTCTGTGATTCTATTGGAAGATGGATTTAATGAAATGTGAGTACTTAAGAAGGAGACCATGTAAGCTCTGAGAAACTGCTGAGAGATACGTGTGGAAGAGTTTGAGAGAGAAGATTAGAACACACATTCCCCTTTGTTTGTAGATGCAACTGCATTTAGTGAAGAAATATGATCAGGAGAACTTTACTCAAAAGTAGTGGAGTACCAGTTAAGGACTGTTTACTTGAGAGAGACAAGTTTGAGGCTGCAATTTAAGAGCATATCAAGGCATAAAGTATGTCCACACTCAACCCCATTCAAACATCTAAAATAGCTTTTGCTCCAATATCCCCAATGGATTGGATGGTGAGTATACCCGAGGGATTGCTAAATTGGCTGTGGAGTATGGTGGAGAGAAGTAGCTCGGATGAGTCATGTATTTATTGTGGACTTAAAGGGAGTTGGGTTATGTGGCAGCATGTATGCTTCTCCTGTTTGTGTGGTGGTGCCCCATAGATTGGTGTGCCTCCAATGATGTCTGTGCCACCACCTGCACCATACTAGCTTTGTCCACAGGAAGGAAAGAAGGTGTTCCCTGCTACCAGTGAAGTCTCCACCATAGAGCTCACAGAACTGTAGAACATTGTGACTGTCACTTTAGGTGAAGTGCGGTTGGAGGCAGTAGCAGGGCCCAACCATCTGCCCAGCCCTGCACCTCCGGTCAGTTCCCAAGAACTTCCCTGTGGCTGAGGGAGGGGCCGCGGGATAGTCTTGAACATTAAGTATACTGCTGCAGGGTATGTGAGGGACAGACCTGAGCAGTTGAGGTCTCCTGAGGCTATGGTGCTTGGCCTGGGGGAAAAGAGCTTATCACCTGCAAAGGAAGCCAGCTTACAAGTGCCAGTAGCTAAACCAAAAATGCTCCAAAAGAAATTGGAGGAAGCCAAACCACTCAAGAAGGATACCCCGGAGGTACCACAAAGTGCTGAGGACCCAGATGTTTTCATCAAAACTGTGGAAAGGGACCCCGGTTCTGATAAGGACAGTACAGGTGACCCAACAGAGCTGTATCTGTTTATTCTCAGCCAAAAGAGGGCATGACCAGCATGCTTGAGGACTTAGTAATAGAAAGAGACATACCTAAGCCATATGTGATGAACATCTTGTGGGTGCTGGAAATTACCCCTATGCTTGCAGACCTATGCCGACATCATATGGTAGGTATGGATGCTAAGCATCAGCTGGGCTTAAGTGTGATTAACTACAGGGATGGAATTTGGTTATCAAAGGGACTAGCCCCATGGTCCAGTGTGAGATCCATCACAAATTGGAGCCATGCTGAAAGGTGGGTGATGCGCTACTTAAAATTGGCGTGCCCTGGGAGAACTACCCCATGACAGTGAGCATACCTGTGGTTTGACTGAATGCCGGAGGTCTGAATGGGTTTTCCATGGAGCAGTGGAGAAGGTACATTTGAGGGACAAAGCTGACCCCCAAGATCCAGCTTATGACCAGCAGAAAGTACTTTCCTTGGCCAGATCCATGTGTGTGCCATCAGCGTGAGAAGGAACCACCTTCTTTAAAAGTTTTACCATGGTGCAATATAAAATTAGACATGGACTGAAGTACTATGTGGTCAGCCATGACAGAAACATAGAAACATAGAATATGATGGCAGATAAGGACCAGTTGGCCCACCCAGTCCACCCATTTCCCTACCTAATGGACAAGCTGCAGATCCTAGTTAACCAGCAGCCTACTTCTTTCTACCCCCACCCCCTAGAATTGCCTAATGACTGTCCCATGCATGCTTGAATTCAACCACTGTTTTTGACTCCACAGCCTCCTCCGGAAGGCCGATCCATGCATCAGCAACCCTCTCTGTGAAAAAATACTTCCTTACATTACCTCTGAGCTGCCCCCCCATATCGTCAAATTGTGCCCCCTTATTCTTGCACACATCTTTTTTTGAAAGATGCTACCCTCTTGGACTTTGTTGATTCCCTTGAGGTGCTTGAAAGTTTCTATCATGTCCCCCCTCTCCCTCCGTTCCTCGAGGCTATACATATTAAGCTCCTTTAGTCTCTCTCTCCATATGTCTTCTGGTGCAGACCCTGCAGCATTTTAGTTGTCTTCCTCTGGACAGCTTCCATCTTGTCTATGTCCTTGCAGAGATTCGGTCTCCAGAACTGCACACAGTACTCCAGATGGGGTTTCACCAGCTGTCTATACAGAGGGATAACAACTTCCTGTTTTCTACTGGTGATGACTTTCCCTATGCAACCCAGTATCCCCCAGTCCTCCTTACTGCCCTCTCACATTGCTTGCCCACTTTTAAGTCATATGATATGACTACCCCCAGGTCCCTTTCCATTTTCGTTGTTGTTAGTATCTCACCCACCCATTGTGTACTCTTCCCCTGGGTTTTTGTTTCCCAGGTGATTACCTTGCACTTCTTAGCATTGAATCTAAGCTGCCATACATTTGACCATTTCTCTAACCTTATCAAGTCCCTTCTCGTCTTTTCCACCCCACCCTGTGCATCAACTCTGTTGCAGATCTTTGTGTCATCTGCAAAGAGACATACTTTTCCTTCCAGTCCCTCTGCAATGTTGCTTATAAAGACATTGAGAGGACGCGTCAAATACTGAACCCTGCGGTACCCACTAGTAACCACCCTTTCTTCAAGTGGACTCCATTTACTATACCCTCCGTGTCCTATTCTCCAGCCAATTCTTTACCCAGGCTATTATCTTGGGACCCACTCCCAGGCTGGCTAACTTGTATATTAATCTTTTGTGTGGGACTGAGTCAAATGCCTTGCTAAGTCTAGGTAGGCCATGACCACAGCCCCTTCCTGATCTACTGCTTTGGTCACCCAGTCAAAGAAATCTATTAGATTCGTCTGGCATGGCCTTCCTGCTGTGAATCCATGCTGCCTTGGGTCCTGTGCCCCTCTGGCCTTTAGGTACTTGACAATTCTTTCCTTCAGAAGTGATTCCATCATTTTCCCTATCACTGAGTTTAAACTAACAGGTCTGTAGTTTCCTGCTTCTGCCCTGCTCCCACTTTTGGAAGGGGAATCACATCTGCCCTCCTCCATTCCTCAGGTACCACCCCCCTTCCATGATTTGTTAAAGAGGGTAGTCAGTGGTGTCACTAGTTCTACCCTAAGTTCTTTTAAATTCTGGGATGAATCCCATCAGGCCTCATTGCTTTGTCCACCTTCAGTTTTAAGAGTTCTTTCAGAACCCTTTCTTCTGTAAATGGGCTGGTATCAACTTCTGTATCCAGAGTGTTTCTATTTTTGCTTTAGGTACCTCCCCTTTTCATTTGTAAATACTGAGCAAAAATATTTGTTTAGTATCTCTGCCTTTTCACAGTCACCCTCTGCCCACCCCTCCCACCCTCCCTTTATTAAGCCTCACTATCCCTCCGTTAGTCTTCCTTCACTCCCTGATGTACCTAAAAAAGGTTTTATCCCCCTTCTTAACTGAGTTGGCTATCTTTTCCTTGGTTCGGACCTTTGCTGTTCTGACTGCCTTCCCAGCTTCCTTTAGTTTTAACTGATACAATTCTCTGTCCTGCTCCTTCTGTGATTCCTTGTACTTTTTGAATGCTTTCTTTTTCTCTTGAATCTTCACTGCTACCTCCTTTGAGAACCATAGTGGTTTCTTACATCGTTTTGTTTTGTTTATTTGCTTCGCACAAAGGCTTGTTACCTCTGTGATGGCAGTTTTTATTATTCCCCATTGTTCTTCCACCCTCCTTCCTGCCCATTTGCTAGTGCATTCCTTAGGCACTCACCCATTTTAGCAAAGTCAGCCCTCCTGAAGTCCAGTACTTTTGCCTTTGTATGGCTTGACTCTATTGCTGTGTTTATTGTGAACCATACTGTTCGATGGTCACTAGTTCCCAGATGGCTACCCACTTCTACATCTGTGATCCTCTCTCCATCTCCATTTGAGAGAACCAGGTCTAAGACTGCTTCCTCTCGAGTGGGTTCCAATACTAGTTGTCTAAGGCATGCCCCCTGTAGGGCATCTAGAATAACCCCACTCTTAGAAGTGGCTGCTGCAACTGCACTCCAGTTAACATCTGGCATATTCAGATCACCCATCAGCAGTATCTCCCCTTTATCTGCCATTCTAAATTTACTTTCTATCATTTCCTTGTCCATTTCCTCCCCCTGACAGGGGGGTCTGTATTCAACCCCTGTGCGGATGGTGGTGCCATTGCCTGCCTCCAAATTGAGCCACAGTGCTTCTTCTCCTCCCTGTTTACCCTTTTGTTCTGTTGCTTTGATTCCTTCCCTTTTGTAAAGAGCTACTCCTCCTCCTCTTTTATCCTCCCTGTCCCTCCTGTAGATAGTGTATCCTGGTATGTTTACGTCCCAGTAATGGTTCTGTGTGTACCATGTTTCTGTGACTGCCACGATATCCAGATGTTCCTCCTCCATCAAGGCCACTAATTCAGGAAGCTTGTTACCCAGACTACCTGCATTGGTACTCATTGCTCTCCATTTTTTGATGGTTTTACCTTTTGTAGCAGCATCCCCCACTGACCTTTCTACCTTGGTCTTTTTTTTATTTAGTACCCTGTTTTGTAGGGTGAGGCTGGGATTTTCCTGCTGCTTATCAGTGCCTTCCCCCTTGACTAGTTTAAAAGCTTGCCAATGAAGCATTTAAACTGATTGCCCAAAAGACTTGTTCCCTTCCTGGACAGATGCAGACCATCCTGCCAGTATAGGCTGGTGTCCCTCCAGTTGGAACCCCAGTCTCCAATGAAGCCAAACCCCTGTGCTCCACTCTACTTTTTCAACCATTAGTTAAACTGCATGGTGCAAAGTACCCTAGCCTCACCCATGCCACTAACAGGCAGTACCTCTGAGAAGGATACTGTGTGTGCTACTTGTCTTAGGCCCCTCCCCAATTCTACAAAGTCCTTTTGCACTGCTCTAATCTCATGATGAGCCAAGTCATTTGTCCCTAGGTGGACAATGACATCCAGCTCAGACTCCCGTGCAACTGTTCTCATGATCCTAAGGATGCGTTTCCTGTCCCTCCAAGCCTTGGCACCAGGCAGGCACCTTACTTCAGTTTTCCCTGCTCCCCCCAGTTCTATCCCCCTAATAATTGAGTCCCCCACTAGGAGCTGCTTCCTTTCCTTGTGGTGTCCTCTGCCTCCTTCCTGTGGGCCTCCCTTGTGACAGTTGTCCTGAGCCTCCTTAGTCTCCTCTGCGGGTGCATCCATAGGGGAGCTATGCTCCCCCAGAATGGTGTATGGATTGTGGAGTGGAACAACTGACTGGGTGTGCCTCTGTTCCACCATCCTCACCCTCTCTGAGCCCACTGTGGTCCAACTGCTGTACTTTCTTTGCAAACTCTGAGGTAGTGGTGGTGGCTCTGGTCCTCCCTGGATGGGGGAGGTTTTCTTACTACTGTCCAGTGCGGCCTGAAGATGGGCAACTTCCTCCCTCAGGGCAGAGAGCTGTCTGCAAACAAGGCAGCATCTCAGCCTCCAGAAAGACTCCCGGAAGACTGCTGCCCCCACAGCCATTACATTGCACTACTCCCCACATGTATGTCTACCTTAGGGGTTTTTTGTGTGTGTGTGTGTGTGTGTGTGTGTGATTGGTTTATTATATAAAAAAAAAAATATATATATATATATATATACAGTATATATATTATATAATGTGTATGCTTATGTTGTCAGTGCAGTGTGCTAGAGAGGATATGACAGTGATATGCACCTTGCCCTCTTGAGGAAATGATGTCAGAACCCCAGGTATAAAGGAACTATTTCAGGGTGGGTGGGTGAGGGTGGGAAGGGTTTGGCCTAAACTGTGCCCTCACGAAACAATCAGCTAAAAGCTCTGACCTACCGCTGTGATGAGTGCCTTCCTGTCAGCAAGATGCCCTACATGACAATTTGACAGAGAAAATACCCTGTTAATCAAACAGAGAAGGATCCAAACATCCAATTCAGACACAAGTAAACCTCCCCAGCCCCAAAACAGCCTGGTGACTTGTGATCTGAAAGCAGTCAGACCCAAAACACTTCAGCTGTACACAAGGACAGACACAGTAAACAGTATTGAGTCGCTGTGGGTTTAAACTCTTTCTGCACTGAAAATCTTAACAATTGTAACAAAAGTAAAGCAAGCTCCCCCTCCTTGTGTTGATTGAAAGACTGCCTTTTCTGATAATTCTAAGTTTCTTATTTCACCCTTCAGTTAGAAGTATCCTCCAACTGTGGGAAGGAATGCCCCAAGCCTAATCCTTATCTCTTTTATGCTCTTGATGATTCTGCCACAAGATCCAAGGTACAGTAGTGGAAAAAGAAGTGAGAAATCAGTGCCAACCGGTGGTGAGAGACTGTGCCCAGAGAGACTTTGAGCTATACGTGGTGAGATTGTTTCAATTTGTTTCTGAAAAAAAAATGTCATTCTGCATTTAACATGGACAGTAGTATTGCAATCAGACAATGATTTATAGTTTGGAAAAAAATCTAAATGCTTATTTTCTAACATATGAAATATTAGTTAGTCAGATAGTTTAGGTTTAGTATGGTATGCTTCAACATAACAGACAGATTAGGATTTGTAAGTAATGACTGTTAAGTAGGGCCCCCTCCCCTTTCTTTTCTATGTTTGTGTTCAACTATACCCTCTGGTGTAAAACCTAGGTCTGGACTCTAAAGAAAATAAAAGAGACTATTACCTATGCACTTGCCAGGTTACGTGTGAGTGCTTTGAAATTAAAGAATATGTGTTTAATCTCGTACTCTCCCTCTTCCCACTATTGAGTAGCCTAGATGGTAGGTTTGTTAGCTGGACATGTTGACATATTTTGGATATAATAACCTTAGTTAGAATATGCTTATGCCAGGTTGTACCAAGAATCTCTGTGGGGGGAACAGTAGCAGTGTCAGTCAGTCTAGTGAGGCAGTCGCAGTTAAAAACATTTGAGAATGTTTTTCCAACTCCCCCTGGAGGAGGAAAAAATGGCAGTGTTTACAGTAGCAGTAAATAATTAGGAATGTTGTGTTAAAGAAATGATTTGGAAAATATGGTTTTGAAGTGTTTAGGGGATGACTGAAATTTGTCCTAGTGGGTAGTTTTGGGTCCGAAATGGGAATAAGTGTAGAGATTGTCCTTTTGGGGGTGAATTTGGGTGGGAGGCCAACCTGATGTACTAGCAATACATCTCAGGAAGTCAGGTCGGATTGCCATGTCCTTTAGTGGAGCGAGGGAACTTCAGGTAGGTGGGTGTACCCCACCTAGTTCGCATTCAGCTGCTGTTATGCAGCCAAGCTGGTGGAATCTGGATGTGGGGGTCTGTGGGAGAGTGTGCATTACCCCATGGAGTGCAGCAGTCATGGTTAGTCAGTTCAGGGAGCTTCCCCGGGAGGTGAAGCATCTCTATTGGTGAAACATGTAACCCCCGTGCTGTTTTGGGTGTTACTAAATGGGTGCCCTGTTGGCATCGGGAGGTGTGTTGGATGCCAGGCTGGCCGGAGGGCATAGCCTGGGCATTGCGATGGAAAGGTACTGACCGGCACAAGGAAGACAGTTGACAGAGGTCGAGAGGAGTTGAGTGGTGCGAGAGGGAGCAGGCTAAGGTTTGCACGAAGTTTGCCAGTCGGGCCTGAGGAGCCAGGGTCGGGGGGGATTGCCTCCCGAACCCATGTCAAGACATGGATCTCTTCAACCCACTGGTGGGATGGCAGCAGCAGTTGAAGGCAAAAAAGGATGGCATGCCCTGAGAGATGGAGCCCAGTTGGCTCTGTGAGGAGAAGGGGCCTGGAAGGGTGGCTGTCCTTGTGGGCCCTGGAAGTGGAGTGGAAGAGATGCTGACCAGAGTATCGGAGTGATGACCAGTCCTATTGCTTTGCTGTGTCTACCCCTGGAAACTGTGTGGAGAAGGTAGGAGAGACTGCCAATATAGAGGAATAGTGACAGGAGGTCATTCCAGTGATCACCAGGTCCGGACAGTCTTAAGAGTGTGGACTTTGTCCAAAAATGTCATCAGAGCCATGAGATAAGGGAAAAAAGCCCAAAGTTGGGTTAAAGTGTGCCGCTCTCACTGGTGGAGTCATTATGTGTGGAACTGACAAAGAAATGTAAAGGGAGAAGTATGGTCAAAGCACAGGAGCCCATTTTTGCTCACGGGGAGAAAGACAGAGATAACTGGTTCTGGGTTTGAATCACGGGTCCCCAAACAAAATGTGGTGCCACAGTGGCTTGCTGTTCTTTTCTGCCAGTGAAAATGAACTGTGAATAAACGTGGAGATCTCCCTGCAAGTGTGGCTTCGGCCTTTTTACAGTAATATAATAAAAGGTTGCTTGCTGTATTGCAAGTTTGTTGGGACTGAATTCTATACAGAAATTAAATGTTGTGAGATGTTATGTTCCTGCTAAGTGTTTTACAGCTCTTGGCATCTCTACCAGCTTTGCCAGACATTTGTGGAGATATGAAGAGTCATCAATCAGCCAGACAGGAATCCAGCAATCACCAGGAATCCAGCTGTTTCTGAAGACTAAGGCACTGTTCTCCCATGTATAAATATTTTTCAACTGCTCAAACTCATCATTGGTGCCCCTCACCCCCCATTCTCAGAGACAATACTATCATCCACTAGATGGGGAAGGGAGAGAGGTAATCACTGGAAAATTCATCCATGAGTTTGAGAGTCAGCCTCCCCTACCTTTACGAACTGTGGTTGACGCCTACCCCCCCAAAAATAGAGAGGAAAGTGACAATTTTTAGAAAACAAAAGAACTGTTAAGCCATCTGAGTCAGCAGATAGCAAGAAAGGGATTACATTTTGAATATAAATTTTTTTTTACCATTGACTGTTGCTCTTTCACCACTAGCATTTCACCTAACCAGACAACACACTGACACACATGATAAAAGACAACTGAAACACTAAACAAAGAAACTTTCCACGTGTGCACACAATGTCCTATGTTCTGCTAGCTGTACTTTCTAATGACAAGAATTATGGCCCACATTTTCAAAGAAGATGTGTGGCGCAAAGTAAAGATGTATTGCCCATCACAACAAATGCACCGAAGTGCGATGTTCAAAAGGGAGAGATGTGTCACACATCTCCAGATTTGCTATTGTGCTACTATAATGCCTGCAGCACATGTAGAGAGGGCGTTCCCATGAATATGATGCACGTCACCATATTCAGCCAAATGTGCGGTGCATCTGCCATGCAGCTCCCAAATGAGCCTCCCAAAGTGAGGCATGGAAAAAGCATGCCTAAATCAGCCAACCACCCACAGGCAGGCTGCAGAACTGCAGGTAGGCCATCTGAACACAGCCCTTTGAAGATGCACCAGGACATACTCCAGGCACCCACACACAGCTGCCATGCCAGGATGGATTAACCATGAGCCACAGGAGCCGTGTCACCACTGGCACTGTCCAGGGAGCAACCCCTCCTCACTGCAGCCTGGATGTAGACACCAAGCAGCCATATGCCAGTGCTGTCAGGTGCCCCCCAGGGGCCATGATCAGCAACCAGGTGGCCTGCAGGGCAGCACCTAATGGTGGCATACACCCAGAGTGATGTCCACGGTAACTGTGCCAGGGTAGCCTGGTTGTACTAGTTCTCACATGGCATGGACCAGCGACTGACCTGTAGCATGCACCCATGGTGGTACACCGCAGGTGCACACAGGTGGGATCCACCCACCCAGGTACCTGGTCACAGACTGCACACTGCCCCTACAACTACCCCCCTTATGGGGAGATGTGGGACACTGCAGGTGAATGTAAACAGCAAATGGAGCTGGTATGTCACATGCATCTGGTATCTTGAGTAGCTTGTGTCACCCTGCACCCCCCTGTTGCATGTCCGGGTGGCCCCTTTGCCCACTGTCTAGATGGGCCCCCAGTACCTTGTCCAGCCTTGTACATGGCTATTGTGTGTAGCACTGTACCCAGGCCACTGCAGCCCACCCACCCACATACAAACATCCCAGCTTCCCTGCCTCCTAGGCTGCAGTTCCTCCTGTTCACCTTTGTGGGGTAGAGGGGCAGCCCTGCAAAGCAGGAACTGAGCATACTGAGGGTATACAAATGGCCTGCATGCATTCCAATAAAGAGTTCCCGCATGTGGGGTTTGGGCTCGGAATGTGCAATGAGGCCATTTGCATATCCTGGCTGAATATTGCAAAGCTATGCCATGCCCATCTCACTTGTCCCAGTGCATTTACCTGTGTTTCTGCCTGTAGTGGGCTGTTCTGCCTGCCTGAGATGTGCCTAACGTCTTCATTTGTGTGAACACACATGTTAGGGATATTCAGCCAGACATGAGTGATCACATTCTAGGGTGCATCTTCTGATAACACCATTATTTTGTGCTGGCACATCTCAAATGCTTAGCACAGACATTTGCCCAATTTTGCAAGGAACTTTTGAATACGGGGCCGATGATTTTAAACTTTGAGACTGAACTTTCCCCCAGCCCCTCCGAATACATCCAAATATGTGGTTAGTGGTAATGTGTCCATTCCATATGTACTTCAGAGACAGTTTATGTTACTATTATCATAAAGATAAAAATTAAAAAGACACAGAAAAAAAGCTGAAATCTTGCATCCATTTTGATACCGGGACCCCTATAAGTTGTCAGCATCTCCCTGGACCACGTATAGTTACTACCAGCAGAATTTCCAACATTTAAGAGGTTATGCCTAATACCGATTGTACCCACACCACCCCAGAACTGTTGATAATTTTGCATGGTTACGTTGTGTGTATGCCATGCCACCTGTGCATGGTGTATGTGTGGGCATGGATTTACACAGATGAGGGGTTGTGTGTATGTCATGCCACCTGTGCGTGGTGTGTGTGTGGGCATGGATTTACACAGATGAGGGGTTGTGTGTATGTCATGCCACCTGTGCGTGGTGTGTGTGTGGGCATGGATTTACACAGATGAGGGGTTGTGTGTATGTCATGCCACCTGTGCGTGGTGTGTGTGTGGGCATGGATTTACACAGATGAGGGGTTGGCAACAGTGTGGTGATCGACCATCTGGGCATCGTGCGAGATCATGGGGGACAATGTTCACACAGGATGCAGCAGGAGGTCCAGTCCATGCCTACTGGTAGGGAGCTGCATGTATTTCATGTTAACGCTGTACACCGGTATGCTGTTGCACCACTGTTTGGAATCAGCAGTGCAGAAGGAGTGACTCTGGGGTGAGGGGGCACTGCCAGACTGTGAATGCAGTACTTTCTTGGGTGTCGTACCTCGGTATGATGTTATGTCAGAATGTGACACTGAATGTGGTAGTATGGCTATAGTGCTACATGTCATGTTTGAATTAGAGGATGTTGTGGATGTTGGACATGGTTGGTCGGCAGTACGTGTTTCGCCATGTGTACTGGTAAGACAGCACCCTATGCATGTTAATGGAACCAGTAGTGCCATGATAGAGAAACACATATTGTTTGTTCAGCACATGTTTTTTTTATTTTTATTTTTTTTATTCACTCACACCCCCAGGCATCCTTCAGGAGTGCCCACTTGGAGTCAGCCTTACTCCAAGCCTGAACACCCACATCTCTCCTGATCTCCTCCTCCTCCTGAATGACTTGTAGGCAGGTCTGACCCCCGGTACCATCTCCAGTGCTGATTCCGCCCTCCCTCGGTGGCTGGCTCCTAAGTATGAGATCCCTATCTGTTCGTCGTCTGGCAGCCTCATGGAGAGAGATCCTGAGCATGTCAGAGCCGGTGTTGGGATGTGGGCATAATCCACTGGGGCCACCGTCATCTCCTGATGATGTGAGAGGCTTTTTCTAGCTTTTTGGCCCCCCCCCATGAAGCTCGCTCATGCAATGACAACCAGCGTCTGCCGAGCTCCACCCCTCTTGCCTTCAGCTATGTCACATACTGCCTGACTACCCTCGGCCGACGCCAAGGGTCACACAGAAGCGATGCTATCCCTACTTCCCCCCCGGAAAGGAGAGAGCTGTGTCATGGATGCTTCATCCCTGCCTACCCCTGTAGACCCCTGACTTTCCAGGCTCGCTCCGAATCTGGTCATCGGCGTGACACGAGGTGAGGCATCTAACGCCTTAACCCTCAGTGCCACTGGGCTGGCTTGTTCAGCACATGTTGTCATCTGGGCTGTGTGTGCTGGTTGCAAGCAATGTTTTTGCTATCCATTGCTGCCTTGTCATTGCAGTGGTGACCTTAAACAAATCTTACTTTTTGATGGCATGCATTGCAGTGTATTCTGATCTGCAACATGGTCCACCATGTGCATAATGCACATGCTACCAGGTTGTTGATCTACTGCCCTTATCTCACGCTTTTAGTTATCTATCAAAGACACACATTCTTATTGTGTGCTTGTTCTACAAAGTTCTCAGTAACGGCAATCCAATTGCTGCTCATTTACTCTACTGGTGTCAAGTCACTTATTACTGCAAATTGAATGTCAGTCACCTGAAAACTATTCTATAGTACGCCTACACTAGTTATACATAGCACATGGTAAACATTTACAACTGTGCTGGCTGACTGCATATGGTTCAATATGAGTGAGCGAGTGAGAGACGGAGAAAAAAAAGGCGCCAATTTTAAACTGCTTGTGCAGTTTAAATAGGAGGACTTCAGCCTGATCTCAGATGGACTTCTGAATCGGGGGCTGGAGGTGTGGACTGGTCCTCGCTGGGACCCCTCCTTCCCCACACAGACTAGTGTTGCTCTCCCACGGGGCTCCTGCCATAGACGAGTCGGACCGAGGAAGAAAGCGAGCGAGAGATGGAGTGAAAGGAAAAATTCTTCCCCCCAACCCACCCCCTTCCCTCCTCCCTTTAAATGCTTGCAAGCCCCTCCCTTAATGTTTCAGGGATCCTATTGGGTGATTGGGAGTGGCTAAAAACAATAAACCAGTTTCTTGTCATTTGTCTGTTTTCACTAACTTATGTTGTCTTACACTGCATGGGGATTAGTTCCTTGTTCTGCTTATACTTTCCTGTACCATATGATTATTGAATGCTTCTGTCTACTCTTTAAAATTACCCAGAACTGTTACTTCAGGTGTTAGCCCAGCAAATAATGGCAACAAGTTAGTGTTCTCTAGGTTTCATGTTAGAAATACCCTAACTGCTCAGTATCTGCACTTGATGTTGCTTTGAATGTTTGCTGGACTATCAAGGTAAAAATTTAGGGTTCTCAGGTTTCCTACTTGCCCTTACCTAACTGTTAGTATCATCGGGGTGAGTGCTTTGAAATTAAGTCTAGGTCATGGTTTGTCTGTCTACACTGTATGCCTTTACACTCTCAGGCAGACTCTGTCTGCACTGGCTGAACTAGCACACTAAGAACTTTGGTCTCACCCCTCTGAAGCTGACCCACCAGTCACGGCTGTCTCCTTGAGTTGGGTGTCACTAGTCACCGCTGAGGAAAATGGGAAATGGATACTCCAAGGCCTATCAGGAATGGTGTCCTGTCCTTCTTGCCTTGTGCTGTTCTCTCCATTGGTCTCCTTGCCTGCCTTTTTTTTTCCCTAACGGTCATAGACTCTCCTCGGTTGCATGGGGTCCACTGGGGAACTATTGTCCCACATGAGGGGTCTGATTTCACCTTCTCTAACCTTCTAGCTCAAGACAGACTGTCTTGACCTCAGATGACTTCTGAGCACTGCCTTGGTGAGAAGACGTCTATCACGAAGACCCTCAGCCAGTGGCACCCCTCCACTCATAAGGCTTATCCAGGAGCCCACTAGATGGGCTGCTAAAGGTAGTACTAGCTCCCTACTGGACTGGGTCCTATCTAACCACCCAGATATGATCAGCTAAGCTGGAACCCTACCTGACTCCATCTCAGATCACACCCTTGTGTTTTGTGTGTGGAAGGTCTCCTCCCCAAAAATTCCCTACAAAATCATTCATGTTAGGGATTTCTCTAGGTTTGATCTGGGGTCATTTCTTGATGATCTGAGGACCACTGACTGGTCAGGAGTGCTCAGGGCCCATGACCCATCCACAGTTGTCTCCCAGTTTCTCACTGTTTTTGGTGCCCCGTAGGACTAACATGCCCCCCTTATTAGATGGAGAGTTAGGGGGACTGCCACACTTTTTGGACTTGTCTGCACTTACCTCCTTTTTCCCTGCTGTAGGGGGTTTTAGAGGCCCCTCAGCCGCTGTCCCTCAGGAGGATCACCCCTCTCTCCCATTATTTTATCTAAGGGCTGTGTCTGTTAAGGAGAAGCAGAAACTTCTCTCTGGTCTCTCCCCACACTCCAGTGCTGGCCATGATAACATGGAGCCCAAGCTTCTGAACCTGGGTGCTCCCTACATTGCCATCCCAGTGGCACATATCTTCAATCTGTACCTAGCCACTGGTGTTATCCCTTGTATTTGGAAAGTACCAAGGATTGTCCCCGTTCCGAAGCAAGGTAACCCCAAAGTCCTGGACAACTATCATCCAATTGCCATCCTATCGGCCATTAGTAAACTCTTAGATAAAACTGTGGCAGAACAGCTGACAGAGTATATTCAGACTCATAAGTTGCTGTCCCCTGCACAGCATGGATATCGTAAAGGCTATGGCACGACTACTGCCCTTGTCTCTGTCTCTACCAGCATCAGGGCAGCCATGGACCAGGGTGAACTCTCTGGGGCTATATTCATAGACTTATCCAAGGCCTTTGACCTTATAGACCATGCATTATTCTGCTCACAGATGCAGTCCTTAGGTCTGTCCCCCCTGCCTTGAGTTGGATGAGAAACTACCTCCAGGGTAGAATACAGCAGACTAAGTTCAACAAGGTCCTCTCTGACCTCACTCCAGTGACCTCTGGTGTCCCACAGGGATCAGTTTTGGGGCCCCTTCTCTTTTCTGCATTTGTTAACAAGCTCCCTGCTGCTGCTTCCAACTGTAGCATCACCCTTTATGCAGATGATCTTGACATCCTTGCACATTCCCGAGACATTGGGGTTCTTAACCTTCAGCTGAGTGAGGCCTTTAAGAATACTCATGCCTGGGTAATGTCCCACAAGCTGGTCCTCAATCTGAAAAATATTCAGGCTATGCTCTTTGGGTCAGCAGCCAAGATCAAGGCCTCCCCTGTCCCTCTGTGTGTCAGTGGTGTGGATGGCTCTCCCCTCCTAACCACAGTTTCAATAAAATACCTTGGGGTTACACTTGACCCCCAACTAGACCTGGGGAGTCACATCCTAAATGTTTGCAGAACCATAAACTGCAAACTGGGTCTTGCCTACAGGGCAAAGAAAAATTTGACATCTGCAGCTCTCTTGGCACTGGCCAGAGGCGTGCTCCTCCCTTCACCAAGCTATGGCCTTCTCCTGTTCGCTGGCACCTCCAAGGTCAACCTTGCCAGGTGGAACACGACCTATAACAACATCTGTCACTTTGCCCTGGCTGTCCCATGTCTCATCCACCATTGTAAACTAGACAACAAACTGAGCTGGCTTTCCCAGGCCAATCACTTGAAATACGGGTTGGGCTGCTTCGTAGGAAAGGTGCTCAGAACTACCACACCACCAGGGCTTGCACAGCTTCTCATGCCTGCTGTATCCTCCTCCTACTCCCTCAGGTCACAGGGTTCAGCGGTGCTCAAAGTTCCGTATACTCGAACCCTAATGGGGGATAGGAACTTTGCTACATGTGCTCTGAGGCTATGGAACTCCCTTCCTGACCATGCACGTTCCTCCCCTTCCCAACTGTGTCTCTGGAATTCCCTGAGGGAGCACTTGAAACTGTCCACGGTGTGTGGGTGTCCCAAGCCACCCTAACCAGGTCTCCAAATTGGTCCCATCTGATCCACTGCCTACTGTCCTTTAACTCTGGGTAGCATGTGGTTGACCACCATCTGCTTATGAATTAAGTGGCCCTGGTAAACAGGGTCACTCATGCAATGTAATTACCATTGAATGTGTTAGTCTATTTCTTCTGTATGTAAATGTATATTTTACCTATTACTGCTCACTATAGACTATCTATGTTTATCTTGCTCTCTTGTAACGCTGTACATTGCCCCTCTTGTTGTTATGTTCCTTGTTTGAACCTGTATTTTCATTGTACTCTCCCGGGTCGTTCCTGAAAATAGGCATACAGATTGTCTAGTGTGCCTACCTGGTCAACGAAAGCTAAATAAATAAATAAATAAAATAAAAGCACTCTGGACAGGGGGGTTAATACCAGTCCAGTCACAGAAGAAAGAATTCTGAAAGAACTGCTGAAACTGATGGTGGACAAAACAATGGGGCCTGATGGGATTTACCCCAGAATTCTAAAAGAACTAAGGGGAGAACTAGTGACACCACTTACTACCCTTTTTAACAAATCATGGGAGGATGGTGTGGTACCTGAGGACTGGAGGAGGGCCAATGTGATTTCCCTTCACAAAAGTGGGAGCAGGGCAGAGGCAGGAAACTGCAGACCTGTTAGTTTGACCTCAGTGGTAGGGACAATGATGGAATCACTTCTGAAAGAAATAATTGTTGAGTACCTAGAGGCCAGAGGGGCACAGGATCCAAAGCAGCATGGATTCACAGTGGGAAGGTCATATCAGATGGATCTAATCGATTTCTTTGATTGGGTGACCAAAGTAATAGATCAGGGAGGGCTGTGAACGTGGCCTACTTAGGCTTTAGCAATGCATTTGACACAGTCCCACACAAAAGATTAATAAGTACATTATCCAGCCTGGGAGTGGGTCCCAGGGTGGTAGCCTGGGTGAAGCATTGGCTGGACAACAGGACACAGAGGGTAATAGTAAATGGAGTCCACTCCAAAGAAAGAGGGGTTACTAGTGTAGTACCACAGGGTTCAGTATTGGGACTAGTTCTTTTTAATTTCTTTATAGATGACAATGCAGAGGAACTGGAATAGAAAGTATGCCTCTTTGCAGATGACACAAAGATCTGCAACAGGACTGATACACAAAGGAAGTAGAAAGGATGATGAGGGACTTGGCAAGGTTGGAGAAATGGTCAAAAGAATAGCAGCTTAGATTCAATGCAAAGAAGTACAGTATCATGCACCTGGGAAACAAAAACTCAGGGGAAGAGTACACAATGGGGAGGTGGTACTGACAACAACAAAAATGGAAAGGGACTAGGGGGTAGTCATCTCAGACTACCTAAATGTGGGCAAGCAATGTGAGAAAGCAATAAATAGGGCTGGGAGAATAATGGTATGTATAGGGAGAGGCATCACCAGTAGAAAACAACAAGTTGTTACCCCTCTGTACAGACAGTTGGTGAGACTCCATCTGGAATTCTGTATGCAGTTCTGGAGACCCCATGTTTGCAAAGACATAGACAGAGTGGAAGCTGTCCAGAGGAGGGCAACCAAAATGGTGCAGGGTCTGCACCAGAAGCCATACTAAGAGAGACTAAAGGAGCTTACTATGTATACCCTCGAGGAAAGGAGGGAGAGGGGAACATGACAGAAACATTCAAGTACCTCAAGGGAATCAACAAAGTCCTAGAGGGTAGCATCTTTCAGAAAAATTGATATGCAAGAACAAGGGGGCACAATATGAAGATAGAAGGGGGACAGCTCAGAGGCAACATGAGGAAGTATTTTTTCATGCAAATGGTAGTAGGGGTTAAAAATAGTGGAGGAATTTATTTTATTTATTTATTTTATTTGCAAAATGTTTCACCAGGAAAGACAACATGAGCTGTAACCTGCTTGTTTCCAGAAGTGTCCTGGGTGGAGGGGGTTACAAACGTTGGGAGAGCAAACAAATACATATGGAAAGTGAAATAAAGAACAATAACTATTACAAAACACTGATGGCCTGTTGCATAAGAGTAGTACACTAGTTGGGTAAACACACATAACGCAAATGAAATGCTAAAATTCGAGGCTGAGCACAAGTTACTTTAGTGCCAATTCATGCCCAAGGGGAATAGTATATGAGCAACAAAGTTCAAGTTCAAGTTTATTGTAGGAAAACTCCGTTGAGCAAGTTCATTCACAAGGAGGTCCTTTGACACAGACAGGTAGTTACAGATTGCATAAAGGGGTGTAGAGGGTTAAGAAAGGGGGGCAAGAGTAGGGGAAAGGCGTTTGAAGAGAGGAGAGGACATTCAAGAATTCATGGGACAGACATAAAGCAATTCCAGTGGGGGGTAGGAGGAAGTAGGCTATTGGTTAACTAGGATCTGCAGCTTATCCAATAGGTGGGATGGGCCATGCGGTCCTTATCTGCCATCAAAGTCTATGTTTCTATGTTCCCATGAAACCTCATGAGATTACGGGCTATAAAAGTGGGCAATTCTCTACCTTCCATAAGTCACATATGACTACTTTTTAAACTGCTCCACAAATTATTTGCAATGAAAGTATATCTGAGGAAATCTTCAGTGTTCATGCTGTGTACAGTACCTGAAATAATTAAAAGTAATGATGCTGTTTGATTTATAGCCACCTTAGTATTAAGTATGGTGGCCAGTAATTACAGATTAGGTTTGACTAGTACATCTTCTTTTCTGTCTTTTCTTTTTTCCACTATACACCTTCTCCAGTGGTTGTGGAGGTGGGACTTCCAAATCCATTGTATTGACTAGCTCTTCCTCCAGTTCTGACTCACCACAAGATGGGGTTGAAAGAACTTTGTATGGATTGTCAGTGTCGAAAGACTGGTTTGTTTCCTCTTTTTTTCTGTAATCTGGAGGACCTCTGATTCTTTGATAAAACAGAGTCCTGTGAGGTGGAGGGTATTTCTGGTGATCCCTTTTCTCGGAGGTCTGTATAGCAAACCGGTTGGAGTAGATCAGCTGCTGTGTCTATGATATTCTTTTCTGAGTCTGAAACAGAGGGAACTTCTGTGTCCGTTATAGCGCTAGAAGTGGAGGTAAGGTCAGATGTTGTGGCCGCTTTGTAGAGTCTCATGGAGGGGAAGGGGGAGAGTCGTCTCTGGGGGGGTCTCTGATTGTGACTTATTAATTAGGCCTTCAGGATTCAAGTCATGAGTCTTATTGGCCGATGCCCATGCGCAGTTCTTGTAAAGGTGGCTATATTCTTTGCAGTGGTTACGGTATTGAGTGATTATTGCAATTGTGTGCTAATATGCCCCACTGCATTGCAAAGACTGCTTCTAAGTTTGTCACAGATGCTAGAGAGGTGCATTCTGGACTCACAGTGGTAACATGCTTTTGACTGTCCTGGGAAGAAACAGACCCCCCAGTCCCTCCCTAGGAAAAAACAGTTCTGAATATGTATTATGCCTTCTTCTGTTTCTCTGAGTTTAACTTTAAATCTTCATCCCCCTTTCCAGAACTGTTCTCTGTCCAGTATTGCCTTGGGGATACTCAAGACTTCACTTTTCTGTTGCAGCCAGTGGTAGATATCTCCTACCGGTACACTTTCATTTCTAAACATGATTGTCACAGATTTGATTAGTGGCTTTGTAAGCGGGATGGCTATGAAAGTAGTCCAAAGTAAGGGAACATTTTAGCTGATTATATCTTGTCCAAAAAAGATCCAAGAGGTATGCTGTCCTGAATCTAATATCAAAGGTGTCTTCTCCACTGATATGACTACTAGGAAAAAATGTAGAGAATCCTTTATAAGTGTTTTGCCAACATATTGTCTGCCTGGATTGGGATTCAGCACCCTTTTGTATTTGAGATGCACAGAGTGTCTTCTGTGCAATGGTTCTGTTTTATTTGCTTTGAATAATTCTGATAATAAAGGTCACTAAGGTTGTTCCTGTGCTGGTTCTTGAGTTGAGGAGTATGAGGAACCTGTGTCTTCCTGCAGGGGTAGTGACTCTGCAGTACCATCTGGTAACAGTTTATCATTTAAGGTTGGGGTTGCTGTATCAATATAAGGCAAACATGAACCATCATGTCTTTTGGTCTGAGAGCTATGAGTGTCAATCCTTACCATATGGCCTAACTCCAAGGGTTTGGGCATGCTAATAGCTGTTGGGGAGGGGGAGTGGGACCTTTGAGGCTGGGGTTTCACCAGGGCAAGGGTTGTCAGGTAAGGAAAGAATATTACGGTGTCCCCTGAGACACAACATGCGGGCACCATTCCGGAGTTACTGATGTTTGAGAAAAGGATGTAGGGTCTGAGGAAGGGTCAGAAACCCACTTCCCAGCTGGATCTTGAAACCATCCCGCTCTTTTTAGTGTATAATCATCCCAGGATTTATCTGAGTCTTTGGGCTGTTGAATCCCAAAGGCATTCTTAATACTGACCTTTCCCTAGCCCTGTGGGTCAGTTCCACCTACCAGTACCCCTTTGTCAGGTCTACTGTAGTCAGGTATGTCATCCCTCCCAGTTTGTCAAGCAGTTCTTTTGTGCATGGCACTGGGTGGGTGTTAGATTTCATGATGGCATTAACTCCACGACAATCTACGCAGAACCGCGTAGTTCCGGTTTTGATCCAAGGACTACAGGTGAGACCCAGGGGCTGTCAGATTTCTGGATCACCCCTAGATCCAGCATCTCCCCCACAACCCTCCTAATGTCCTTGAGGACTGTCTCTGACACATGGTAATCTGTCCTACGTACGGTTGTTGAGTTCCCATGTCTACATCATGCACTGATAGTGGTGTCTATCCAGGCTCTACCATAAATAAAGGGGCAAAGTCTTGCATAATGGTTCTCAGTTCTTGTGCCTGTCCAGGTATCAACTGGGATGACAGTATGATGGTCTTCACAGATGACACCTGCTTGCCCTCAGCTAACAAGTTGAGAAGGAGGTCTTCCCCGCCTAGCTCCTCTCCAGGACTGCAAACCACAAGTACTATGTCAGCGCTACTAAAATATGGCTTCATCATATTCACATGATGTGTTCTGTGAGTATGTTTTTGGCCAGATAACTCTACAATGTAATTAACATCATTTACCTGCTGGACTACCTTGTATGGCCCTGCCCACTCAGCTTGCAGCTTGCCCTTTCGGACCAGGATCAGAACCATTACCTCCTCTCCTGCCCTGTATGGGCGAGCTCTGGCTCCATGATCAAACCAGGTCTTTTGTTTGTGCTGGGCAGCTGGTAGATTGCTCTGGGCCACTCTCATAGGCCCCTTCAGCATCTCCCTGAATTTTAACATATACTCCACTATGGGAGTCACCTGGGTGGCATGCTTACCTTCCCAGTCCTATCATATTAAATCTAGGGGCCCCCTCACCATGCATCCATACAAGATCTCAAAGGGTGAAAACCTGGTTGACTCTTGTGGCACTTACCTGTAGGCAATCAGCAGGTAGGGCAGGTATTTCTCCCAGTCCCACTCATGTAGTTTTTTAGGGTCCCATTAAATCTCTCTACAAAACCGATGGCTAGTGTGTGGTAAGGTGTGGCATGCCTCTGTATGACACCATACTTCTCCCACAAACACTTCATTAGGTTTGACATAAAGTTAACCCCTCGATCAGAGATAATCTCCTGTGGAAACTGAACACGGGAGAAAATCCACAGCAAAGCATCTGCCACTTTGTCCGCCTTAATGGAGGACAGAGCAATGGCTTTGGCATAGCAGGTAGCATAATCAATAACAGTCAATATATACCTTCTTCCCGAGGAACTTGGGGTATTCAAAGGACCCACAATATCCATTCCAACATTCTGGAATGGCTCCTCCCCAAGTGGTAATTGAATCAGGAGAGCCTTAGCTTTGTTTCTGGCCTTCCCCATTTCTTGTCACCAGTGACAGGATTCGCAGTATTCCTTCACCTGCTGATAATATTGGAACAACAGAAATTGTGGGCTAAGCGCTACATAGTGCAAGCAATGCCCAAATATCTGGACATGGGAATATCATGACCTACCTTGAGCAATAACCCACGATACTCCTGGGGAACAACAAGCTGCCTGCCCATAACCCCTTCCTCTTTCCTGATGGCCTGCTTGTGTAACAGTCCATTTTCCCAATACACCCTGTTTTCCATCACCTCCCTGTGTTCCAGCAGACTCTGCATGGGCCCTCAGTTTCTCTAAGCTAGGGTCTGTCCACTGTGCTGCTGCTAAGTCCTCCAACTTACCCAGAGCATGGGGCATACCTCCATCATTTCCCAGGATTAGGTTCATAGCTGTGGCAGTAGGAGACTCAATATCACAGCCTTCCCCCTTCCTCGGGCTATGTGTCACCCCTCCTTCCTGAGAGCACCCTTCAGTAGCAGTTGGGTTAACTGCCACTAGGGGAAGTTTCATCCCCTTGTTATCCTCTTTTACAAGAGCTATAGGTTGGCCAGCCTGTCTCACAACCTCTTCTGTCTGAATCTCTGAGAGGTCCCTAGAATCACAGGAGCCTCTATGTTTGTGGCTGCTGGTCACAGCACAAACCACTCCCTGTGGAACATCATTCCCCATAATAAGTTTTTCAGCTACTGCCAGCTTCCTTACCCCTTCATCTGCATCTCCCCAATCCAGGATAACACTGGCTAATGGGTAAGTTTTCCTTTCTCCTGTATAATCCCTTACAGGGGGTAGGAAGAAGTAGGCTGCTGGTTAACTAGGATCTGCAGCTTATCCAGTAGGTAGGGAAATGGGCAGACTGAGTGGGCCAAGCGGTCCTTATCTGCCGTCAAATTCTATGTTTCTATGTTTCTATGATTTGGTAGTATTTCTTCAGCCCTCACCAAATCCCCTTTCACGAGGGTAAAAGATGCTCCTGTATCCCTTAGTCCCCTAGTTTGTACCCCATTCACCATGACTCTGTGAATATGCCCCCTAATATTGTCAGGAAAAGCCTCAGCGATACAGTGGGCTATTGTTTCCAATTGCACAGGCCCTTTTACCTTCTTGGATTTCTTAGGACACTGCCTATACAGATGGCCTATCTGGTGACAATATCAGCATTCATCATGTTTCTTGTCCCCAACCTCAGGTCTGGCAGTATAGCCTAAAGGCTAGAGTAATGAGCTGTGAATGAACTTGGTACATCTAGCAGACCAGACCTTGGTTTGATTCTCACAACCTCCACTTGCATTCTATGTGACTCTGAACAAGTCACTTAACCGCCCAGTGCTCCCAGGTCACCCCTGAAAATAGGCACTTTTGCCTAGTGGACCTTACCTGGTTAAGAAAGACTAAAATATGAAAAATAAAAAAAAAACTCCCTTTTGGGCACCAGGGGAATTCCTTCTTTTTGCAGGGCTCTGTTGTTTTTGGTTGTCCAAAAGGCCCACTTTTCACCCCTGAATTCCCCAGCTCTGTAGCTTGCTTGGCAGTCTTAGGATCTCTGTCCTCTAGCCAAAACTTCAAGTTAGGTGAGCATATCCAGTAAAACTGTTCAAGCACTACCACCCCTTCAATAGCTTTAACAGAATCTGCTTTCATCCCCTCCCAGCAACGTTTTAAATATTGATGCTGTTTTGTGGCTACCTGCTCAAAACTCATTTCTGGTCCCCTTTCAGAGTTTCTGGAACTTGGTTCTGTATGCATCAGGGTTCAGATCATATTTTTTTAATTAAGCAGTTTCTCACTCATCAAAATGGAAAGGGACCTGGGGGTAGTTATATCAGATGACCTAAAGGTGGGCAAGCGATGTGAGAAGGCAGTAAGGAAGGCTGGGGGATACTGGGATGCATAGGAAGAGGCATCAATAGTAGAAAACAGGAAGTTGTTATCCCTCTGTACAGATAGTTGGTGAGACCCCATTTGGAGTACTGTGAGACCCCATCTGAGTGCAGTTCCGGAGACCCCATCTCCGCAAAGACATAGACAGAGTGGAGGCTGTCCAGAGGAGGGCAACCAAAATGGTGCAGGGTCTGCACCAGAAGACATATGAAGAAAGACTAAAGGAGCTAAACATGTATACCCTTGAGGAAAGAAGGGAGAGAGGGGACATGATAGAAACATTCAAGTACCTCAAGGGAATCAACAAAGTCCAAGAGGGTAGCATCTTTCAGAAAAAGAGATGTGCAAGAACAAGGGGGCACAATTTAAAGATAGAGGGGGACAGCTCAGAGGTAATGTGAGGAAGCATTTTTTCACAGAGAGGGTTGTGGATGAATAGAACAGCCTCCCTGAGGAGGTCATGGGGTCAAGAATAGTGGGGGAATTCAAGAATGCAGGGGACAGACATAAGGCAGTCCAAGTGGGGGGTAGGAGGAAGTAAGCTGTTGGTTAACTAGGATCTTCAGCTTATCTGTTAGGTAGAAAAATGGGCAGACTAGGTGGGCCAAGCGGTCCTTATCTGCCATCAAATTCTATGTTTCTATGTTTTCTATGTTTCAACATTGTCCATCTGCTCCAGTGCTTCCCTCCTTTTGCCAATAAGTAGTGGAGGCAGGTGAAAGCTCCAGGCCTCTTTGGGCAGATTGGCCTGGATACAGACCTTTTCAAATTAATTTTAATGAATTGGGGTGGGCTCCCAGTGTGCCACAATACTGGAGTAGGGGGAATACACATCCACATGGGGATTGGGCACTCCCATGTTGGAGAACAGGGTAGGCAGAACAGACAGATGTAGGATCCTGTATCTAAATGTGCATCCATTTTGATGCAGGATCCTGCACTGAAGTACTCTAATATGATGCACAATGCTTTTGTATAGGAAAGCATTGTGCGGCTCATTTCAGTAGTTCAATGCAGGATCCTGTATCGAAATTTCTGTACATTTCAATGCTGGATTCTGCATTAAAGAAAAGACCTTAGGGGACAGTTTTCTGCTTTTCACAGGTTTTCATACATAAATATACATTTGGGCACATTGGGGTGGGTTACCAGTATGCCCAGTAGACACCATGTACTGTGCACACAAAGTGCCCAGAGGGGGTCCTCCATGTCTCTGCAGCTGGCAGCATGAGTTCCAGATGCAGCTGCAGAAGTCAAGAAAATACCACTCCTCTCACACAGAGAACAGACTCCAAGCCATTCTCTGTATAAGCAAGCAACCAGGAGAACAACTTCTTTGGGCCCAGCTTAAAGCACAAAAAAATCATCAGAAAAAAACTAAAGAGGTTCTCTTTAGCTGTTTTCTGATTTTTTTTGTGTTTAAAATGTTTGGTACTTCAACATCCTTGCTAAGAGGCAAGACAAGATGGCAGCCACAACACAGCTCAGTTGATCGCAGGACTGTGAACTGTGCGAAAAATACCAGCATTCTTTATGAAAAGAAGCCAGTATTTTTCTCACACTAGTCCTATTGTTCAAAAATAAGCTGCTATTTTTTCACACAATACTCATAAGTTGTAAAAATTATCACTCCTTCCCCCAGTAGTCCTTTAGCATTAGTAACTTTTTTTGCACATAGCTGGCTAGGTGCAACTGCCTCAGAGGTGTGCCTTTAAGAGATATTTAAATGAGCTTAGGGCAAAGCCAATCAGAAGTCAGAAAATGGGGTGAGCTGAGTGAGAGCTGTTAAAGGCTTCAGAATTTTTCTCTGCTGGACTGAACAACATTGTCCCTGAGGTGTCTCTCAACTTTCCTTGTTGATAGCCTCATAGTGATTATCTGGGTACAGTTTTCCTCATATTTTATTTCTATTAGTGTGCTGAGAGAAAATTTTACTTTTTCATTAGCACAGCACCAAATTTTTATTTTTAGCTCTACCACAGTATTTTGACTTTATTTTTACCTTGACTATTCATTTTAAACCCTAATTTCATTGTGCGTGCTTATTTTCGATTGTTCCCTTAATTTATAGGCAAATTCTTGTGGGAACTGTTGAATTAGAGACAGTTGCCTATTTTTTTACCTCAGTCCTTGCGGGGTTTACTCTGAGGCACCTGCAGCAGATTTCAAATCTTAACAGTGCCTGGGGGTTTCTCTCTAGACTGGCAATTACAAGGAACCTTTTTTATTATATTACTAAACCTCATTATCATCTGTCGTAAGACGGTCTGTAAGGGTCCAGCAGCCCCTTGAGTGCAGTTGACCAGTACTACTGAGTTTCTATTAAGATTGGCACTGTTATAGATCCCAGTTCTACAACCAAATAAAAAAAGTCACTAGTAATAGAGTTCATTAACTTTGTCATAACTGGCCTGTGGTGTTTTCACAGAACCCTGCACTCAGTTTGTAGGTCGAGGACTGGTTTGATTTTCTTAAATTGGTAAAATATAGCAGACAAACCTTTGATTATTATGGCTGAGGACAAATCAAAGGCTTCCATCGAGGGGCCACTCAAAAGAACTAATAATAAAAGTAGAGGTGTTGAGGAACCCTCCAGATCCCAGCCAAAAATAAAGCTTCCAGAGATGAAGTTCCTCACAAAATAAAGAATAATAGAAATGACAATAAAAGGAAGCTTGATCAAGCCTCTGATGAAGTGGCTAACAAGAAACTCTGTCAAGACAAAAATGCTCCCATTGCTTCAGGGAAAGCCACTAGCGAGACAACAGGTAGCTTGAAGCATATAGAAAATACAAAACACTTACTAACCAAGTCTGTGCAGGTTCTTCCATCAGTGCAAGATATGGAAAAAGCATGGCAACTGTTTCAGACCCTTCAAAAGATGGGTCTTCTGTTTACTGGGGCTATCAATCAATCAATCAATCAATCACTTTATTTAACCAGGCATAAACACCATTGAGCAAGCTCATTTTCAAGGTGGTCCTGGGCATAAATACAATACAGTACATTTCATAAGATTACAATTATGGTGGACAATGGTGAAAAAAAAAAACAAAAAAAAAATTGAAAAAACATTGTGAAGGTGCCGGTCAATATGGGCCTATACATACCGGTCAACATAATTAACATGCAAAGGTACATAATGATAAGCTTTACTTAAACGAGAAGAGACAACAATCCCATATAGTCTCTGCTGAGTAAGAGCTTATACCTAAATGATAAAAAATAAGGAGGTATTAATGAATAGGGTAGAAACTGGGATAAAAGTGTAGGCAGCCAAAAGGGAGGCCATAATAGGTAAAAGGTAGAGAATAGGCAGGGTCATCTTGGATTAAGGGAACTAGGCTTGTAGGTCCTAGGTTTCTGTTGTTAGGAATGTGGGGTGGATGAGATACTTAGGCTTAGGATTTGAGAGTGGCACCTGAGGCTTAGGGGTCATTGTCATCTGAAACAGTTGCATGATTCCTTCAGATAATCCGTTAATAGAGCTTTGAATGTGAAAATGCTTGGAAGTGAGGATAATTTTAATGAGTCTCGCATAGTGTTCCAAAGTGATGGAAGTGAGAAGTTGATTGCTGCTGAGTCAAGGGTAGTTTTCACTCTAGGAATCTGGAAGCAGATTAAGGAGAAGTGTCTCAAGCCATAGGAACATTTAGCCCATTTGAAGATGTTCGAGATGTACGCAGGGAGGTTATCAGATAATGCTCTAAAAAATCAGAGGGGAGCATTCCTTTTTCTTCTAGTTGAGAGTGAGGTCCATCCTGAAACCTGGTATAGATGATAGTGATGTGTACTACGGGGTAGATTTAAGATAAATCTTAAAGCCCGATGGTAAAGGGTGTCCAGTTTGTTTAGCATCGTTGATGGGCAATGACTGTAAAGGAAGTCAGCGTAGTCCAGTATAGGTAGGAATGTAGTTTATACTAATCTCATTCTGGCTTCTAACGTGAGTAGGTGTTTAATGCGATAGAATAAACCTAATCGCTGTCTTAGTTTCTTCAAGGTTTCATTTAAGTGGCACAGAAAGTTGAACTTGTTATCCAGCCAGAACCTTAGGTATTTAAAGGTATCAACTACTTCAAGGGGGTTCATCTAAGAGTGTTTGGATCTGTGTGATATGTGGACATCCGGAAGTAGACTTTGGTGAGAGAATCATTGCTTTAGTCTTTTTGATGTTGAGGAGGAGCTTATGAGTGAGAAGGTTGTATTGGAAGGTGACGAAGTCTTTCTGTAAGTACTCATGGGCCAGATCCCAAGGATGAATTTGTGGTATAGAGTACAGTATCATCTGCAAATAAGTGCACATTTGCTGTGCCCAGCTGTGAGTCCAGATTATTGATGTATATTGCAAAGTGGATAGGGCCCAGGATGGAGCCTTGTGGAACTCCTCGTAACAAGGATTTTTGTGGGGACAGATCTCCTATGGCTTTGACTTGTTGTAACCTATTGGTTAGGTAGCTGGTGAACCATTTAATGGCAGAACTATCAAGTCCGATGTTACTCAGTGCAGTAAGCATGATGGTATGATCCACAGTATCGAAGGCCTTACTTAGATCAAGGAAGAGAGCAAATACATGCTTCTTAGAGTCCAAGGCCATTTGCCAGTCTGTAGTTACTTTGGCAAGAACCGATATTGTACTGTGTTTGGCTCTGAAGCCAGACTGAGCCAGGTTTAGCAACTTTTGTGAATCCAAATGTTCTCTAAGTTGGATGTTGACAATTTTTTCAAGTAATTTAGAGAGGACGGATAGTATAGAAATAGGCCGGTAATTGTTCAGATCACTCAGAGCCCCAGTATTGAACAATGGTAGGATGTGGGCAGTTTTCCACAAGACAGGTAGCTCACCTTGAATCAGAGAGGTGTTGAATAAGTGTGCAATGGGAGCGGTCAGATAGATATGGCCAAGTTTTAGGAAGTACGGTTCAATATTATCTGCACCCACACTCTTTTTTGTATCCAGAGAAAGGAGGAGGTCCTCCACTTGCTTGAACGTAATTGTGAGCTAGCAAAGCACTCTTCCACAGTTATCTCTTCTATAGACTGTGAAGCTGATGCAGATGATGGAGAACAATTTTATGATGCCCCTGATATATATTTTGAGGATCTTGAGCCCCAGGAGTCCCCAGACCCTCATCTCAGGAATACCCCGGAAGACCAGGAGGATCCCTCCTCTATGTTTACTTTTATAAAAATATGCTGGACACCCTGGACCTCCCTTCACAGAAGTCCAACAAGGATGTCAATGAAGATTATAGGGAGATGAGAGGTCTTTCAACCCAAAGACCCTGGTTGTCTGTATCTATAATGCATTTAGAAAAAATACCATAAAGCTGCTTCAAAACCTCACTTCAGTATCAGGGGTTTATATGCAGCTTGAGAGAAAATATAAATTGTCTAAAAGTGATACTGAGTCCCTGTCTGCACACCCTAGCCATGAGAGTATTGTGCAGCAGGTAGCTTGTGAGAAAGCCAGAGTCTCCTTGTCCCCCTCTCCCCTGGATAAGGATTCCAATAGAATTGACTTCATAGCAAAGAAAATGTATGCCATAGCTTCCCTGCTTCTCAAACTTTCTTCATACATGGTGTTCATAGCCAAATAGCAGAAAACCCTTTGGAAATCTGTCTTGGCTATTGCCCACAACAGATCAGATTCTATGTTGCAGGAGCAGGTGGATACATCAAAGACTGCCCTGGAAGCTACCTGTACTATGTACCAATTCCACATGGCAAACAACAATAATGATGCAGCCTGTACGGCTATGACCCATGCCATCTCTCTGAGATGCTTCACTTGGCTTAGAACAACCAGTCTAACCACAGACACTTGAAAAAGGCCATGGATTTTCCCTGTGATCAAAATATGTTGTTTGATTACAGAACCACTAACTACATGAAAAACGTTGATGAGTACAAGGCCTCCTGGCAGAGCCACTTATCCAAACATAAGCCCACCACCCCTCAGAGATCCTGTACCAGGGGTGGTAGGGGCAGATGTTTTGTTCCCAGGCCTTAAAATCCATATTCCCAGTCTGACTTCAGTCAGTACAGGGGGCTTTCAGAGGCAGGGGCAGAAGGGGCCAAAGAAGAGCCACCTCTACCCAGCCATCTACCTCTCAATCTAAGTCCTGATGTGAGTGTCCAGGTCACCTCCCCACTGCTGGAGGGAGGCAGACTTTCCCACTACCTTCAGCACTGGTCCCTCATCGTGTCAGACAAAAGGGTGCTGGAGATAGTGGAGAAGGATCTGCCACTACAGTTCAAGCAGATGCCAGATCTCAAGCGTAACCAGGTGTCAAGACCTCTGTCCCCAACACAGATCCCATTGTTGGAAATGAAGGTACAAAACATTCTGGCTCTATGAGCAGTGGAGAGGGTCTCAACCCACAAGAAGGGCAAGGGCTTCTACTCCAGGTATTTTCTGACACAAAAGAAAACTGGGAGTGGTGACCTATCTTAGATCTCAAATATTTAAACAAACATCTGTAAAAAAACAAATTCAAAATGGTCACTGTCACTGGTCATATAGTCCTTACAGCAGGGAGACTGGCTAGCCTCCCTAGACTTAAAGGACACCTACTTCCACATACCTATAAGGAGATCTCACAGGAAGTTTCTTGAGTTCAGACTTCCTTCGGGTCCCTTTCAGTTCACTGCAATGTCCTTTGGTCTGTCCTTTGCCCCAAGAGTCTCTACCAAGTGTCTCACAGTGGTAGCAGCACATCTCAGGAGACAGGGTGTCACTGTCTACCACTATTTTTTCAACTGTTTAACCAGGAGTAGCACACAAAGCTGAAAGCTTGTTTACAGGTGCGACCTGAGAGCACAGGGAAGTTAAGTCTTTCCCGTCTTTCGGATGACACGTTAAACTGAGATCCCATCTGCCTGGACTGGTGGTAGTTCAGGTGGATGTTAAAGATCCCATGGCACTTATTCGAAAAGAGTAGGGAAATTTCCCTGGTGTCCTGGCCAAATTTCCCTCATTCACTAAAAATACCACCAACAGCTTAATCTGGTTCAAGGTCAGCTGGCATTCATCTGTACCCGCCTCCCCGGGTCGTGCCTGAAAATAGGCAGGATTTGTCTAGTGCACTTACCCAGTCAGCAAAAACTAAATAAATAAAATAAAATAAATAAAGTGACTTGCTCAGGGTCACACAGTATGCAAGTGGGGGCTGTGGGATTCAAACCCAGGTCTCCAGATTTGCAGCTTAGAGCCTTAAATCACTGCACTATACTGCCTCCCCAAACTATCTGGACAACTGGCTCATAGTAACAGTCTCCTTGCCAGGTCAAGGAATCTTTTTCCCTCACAGAACACACTCTGGAATCTCTGGGTTTCCTGGTAAATCTAAAGAAATCTCACCCGGAACCCACCCAGCTGCTCACCATCATAGGGGCCCAGCTGGACACACAGAAGGGATATGCTTTCCTCCCGGAGGAAAAAATTCAGAATTTCCTTTCAGTGGCAGATTCTTTTGTCCGGGGACAGCCAAGACCAGCCAGACATTTCCTCAAACTTCTGGGATATATGGCCTCTATGACTGCAGTAGTCTCATGGGTCAGGTACAGGATGCATCTCCTATAAGCCTACCTCAGAGCTCACTGGTCTTAGAGAAGCAACACATTTTCAAAATCAATACCTGTGTCAGAGCAGTTCCTCCAAAACCTGCATTGGTGGAAGAACCCAGAAAATCAGCAGGCAGGGGTTCCCTTTCAAGCTTCTCTTCCCACAAGGTGATCACCACAGATGCCTCCCTTTTGGGCTTGAGCACATCTGGACATTGCCTCAGTAAGTAGAAACTGGACTTCCAAAGAGTCACAGTTGCACATAAATCTTTTGGAACTCAGACCAGTCTTCCTAGCTCTCAAAGCTTTCGCTACCAGCATAGAAGGGCAGGCAGTTCAAATTCAAATAGACACCACCACTGTAATGTTTTACATAAACAAGCTATGTGGTACCAGATCAGGAATACTCTGTTCAGAAACTCTGAAGCTCTGGTCTTTAGCATTCTCCCTTGGAGTCAGCCTCTCAGTTATTCACCTCCCAGGCAAACTCAATATTCTGGCAGATGCTGTAAGCCGCATCAGTTAAGGCCAGAACCAATGGACGCTGAACAGGCAAGTACTAGCCACAGTGTTCAGGCAGTGGGGCACACCCAGCATGGATCTGTTTGCCTCTCCCCTCAATTTTCAGCTTCCTCAGTGCTGTTGCAGGCCCCCAGTCCAGGGAACACTTTCTCTGGATGCCCTGATTCTGGACTGGTCAGGGAGGTTTCTGTATGGATTTCCTCCCTTTCCCCTGAAATTCAGGGTATTGCTGAAACTCAGACAGCAGCCTGCATCGATGATCCTAGTGTCTACAGACTGGCCCAGACAAGCTTGGTACCCTCTCCTTCTCTCAAAGTCCTGCAGCAGGCCCATTCACCTGGCTCCAACTCACTCCCTGCTGACCCTTCCTCAGATGGGAGTGCAGTAACCAGACATTCACTCTCTTCACCTGGCAGCAATTTTGGCCTACCTTTCCATGGGAAAGAAAAAGTCATTTTTTCCCACAACAATTTTAAACAGTTTTTCAAAGGCCTCTTGCACCTCCAGCCTCCAATCAGGAAGCCTGTTCCTCCTTGGAGCCTGAACCTTTGCATAGACCGGCTCATGAATTCACCCTTCGAGCCTATGTCCACGGCCCACATCAAGTTTGTAACTTGGAAGACAGTCTCCCTGGTAGCCATTACCTCTGCCAGGAGGATTTCAGAGCTAAAGGCCCTGTGCACTGAGCAGAATTACATCATCCCTCACAACGATAGAGTTGGGCTCAGGACAAATAGGAAATTTCTGCCAAAGGTGGTTTCAGAGTTTCACTTGAACCAGTCCATTACTCTGCCTGTCTTCTTTACTGAGCAATCCACTCATGGTGACCTAAAGATCCGCAGTTTGGATGTCAGAAGAGACATCTTTCACTACGTATTGCACACTAGACAGTCCAGAGGCTCTTCCGCTCAGTTGTTCCTCATCTACAGGGATGTGGGCAGACGAAGACCAGCTGCCAAGATAACTATTTCTCATTGGTTGATCTCTTGTTAGATTCTGCTATGAGAAAGCTGGTCACCAACCTCTAGTGGGGCTCAGGGTCCACTCCAACAGGAGCACTTCAGTCATGCTTGTAGTAGCAAGGGACATTCTCCTACTGGATATCTGCAAAGCAGATGCCTGGAAATCAGTTCACACCTTTGTGAAAAACTGCAGTTTGGATATGCAGACCAGATCTGATGCCAAATTTGGCAGGGCAGTTCTTCAGAGCCTCTTTCCTAAGTAGGTTTCCTGCCCACCTCCTATTTGGTACTGCTCGGTAGTCTGCAAAAATGTTACTGATGCTAAAGGACTCCTGGGGTAAGAAGAAAAAAGTACTCATTCCAGTAATCTTCTTTTTTCCAAGGGGTCCTTTGGCATCAGTAAACTCCCATCCTTCCTCCCTGGTTTACCTATTGAAGAAAGGCTCTTTAATTAACATTTTACCAAATTTGGAGTTTCTTATTGATGAGTTTTTGGCTTGTGTTGTTGTTGTTTCTATTTCCACTTTTTGTGGACATTTGCTGATTTGAATCCTGTTGATTCTTTTTCAGGGCAATTGCCCTCGTTTTTCCTTGAAAAAATTCTGAAGCCTTAAACAGCTGTCACTCAGCTCACCCCCTTGTCTGCTTCTGATTGGCTCAGCCCTAAGCTCATTTAAATATCTCTTAAAGGCACACCTACAGGGCTGTTGCACCTAGCCAGCTAAGTGGAAAAAAATTACTGATGCTAAAGGACCCCTTGGAAGAAAGAAGATTACTGTGGTGAGTTATTTTTTCTTCCATGCCTGACATATACATTTTCCAAAAGTAAACACTGGGAAACTTAAAAAGGTCATAACTTTTGAACATATTTATATTTGTTCACCAAACATTCAGAAGGCACATCTGTTACCAAAAAACTTTCTTGCCTGAAAATTTCAGATCACAACGTAAAAGCATTCTTGAGATACAGGTGAGCAAAAAAATGTCAATAAATCCCGAATGTTATGTTTTTTTCAACACTTTATATCTCAGAAACCTCTTGACAGATTTCAATGACACTTTTGCTAGTCAAGAGACCTACCCATGGAGATTATGCATGCCGACCTTTATGCAAATCCATTAAAAGGCTTTAAAGTTATTAATACTCAAAGCTTGAACTTTAACATAGAAGTTCTGTTTCACACTAACTTTATTGGCGTGACCTTGCCAGTACATATATGTATATTCATGGCAAAAAAAATCCATTTAATGCATCAGCTAGGGTTGTTCCACAGTGACAAAAGCGAGGAAATTCAGTGCTACCACCACCACCACACACACATACATGCAAGTAGGGGAAGGACCAAGGCAACACAACCAATGATACACATCCAGCAGGAGATGTATACCTGTGTTACTGTAGGAAGTGGAGAAATCCAACTTGAGATATCATAGGTTATTTACAAAGTTGATCTTAGAGATTAATTCACATAAAGGTGAACCAAGCTGCAGTAGCGATAATGGTGTACCTCGCTTTGTTTTCAACATATGGGTGGCAAAAGGCATCATGGATGCTGCAGTGTTAGTCTATGGCAAATTATTCACTTTTGGAATAGTGTAACTTTGTAATCCTTAAATAATTTAGCACAATAGCAGGAAAAAGCACATCTGTGGAGCCAGGTCTTGACATCCTGCAAATTTGAGGCCAAAGGATCCAACCGTTTGCTTGCAGGATGATGGCAAAGATGTGCAGTCTGTCAGAGCATAAGTTCACAAAATACTTTTGCAAACACAAAAGTGTCAAAGCACGACACTTTCGCATTTGCAAAAGTAATTTTCAAAAGTATTTCAGGGATTGTGCAAAGTCCTGTTTTGGATTGTGCGAACTCCAAAATACCATATGTGTAGTGCATGTTGTGTGTTGGTGGCAGCATGTGGCCCAAGATGTCCAGTTGTCTGTAGTGATATGTGTTTAGCGGTGCGTGGAATGTGCGGGATGCGAGTTAGCAGTGATGACCCCATGCGACAGCCCCATGAAAGCATGGGTGTGTGGTTTTGTGGTTTACATAGTTGTATGTTATTCCTGTTACCTGCTAGTGGTTGTGTGTGATTATTTGTGTTACCTTGATCCTTCCCCTTACTTGCATGTATGTGTATGAGTGGTGGTGGTGGTGGGGCTGGGGGGGAATGCGCAGTTAGTGTTTTCTTTTTTTTTTTTACTTTCATTCATTCTTTATTTTATTTTTATTACTTTAACAGTAATAGACAGACATAGACAAAACAACATATAAGTGCACTACAAGTATATAGGTCAACATAATTCATTTGCTGACATGACAGGAAACATGGAAGAGAAATATAAAAAATACAGTTGATTCCTTTGTATAATGGACCGATACTTTATGGGGTACATGGATCATGGTTGAAAATCTGGTCTTGAGGAAGAAATATATAAGACCCATCCTCTCCACATATTCTCAAATGCCTCGTAAGTTTTGTTAATATTAGAGGTTAATCTCTCCATCTTATAGATATCTATCATTATCTGATGCCATGTATCTAGTGTGGGAGGCTGAGGGGAACCCCAACTTTTCGTAATGGTTTTTTTAGCGGCCAATAAGGCCAAATTGAGAAATTTTCTGGATGAGCTATTTAAGGGTTCCTGTGAGGTGTCTCCAAATAGGAACAAATGGGGGCCTAGTATTATATTAAAGGATATTAGTTGTTGAAGGGCCCTATGCAAGTGATCAATAAAAGCATGCAATTTGTTATAGGACCAAAAAATATGGCCCAGAGATGCCGGGGAGAATCCACACTGCCTCCAACACTCTGCTTTATAATTAACAAGTTGGTCCATTCCACTGGGGTGTCAAACAGACGAGGCATACTGATGAGTCCTGGTAGAACGAAACACGTGCCTATGTCTTCTGTTAGCACCCTTTGCAAACTATGTGAGAGGCCTTTTGGCACCATGCAATTCTGCTTAAAGTTGTACCAGTACAACATTCTGTGGTGATGTGCATATGCAGCCCATGATGCTTTGCATTGTGGGGGCATGTGTGATTTTGTATTTTCTTGAAACTTGGCTTCCCAGCAAAATGCCCTTTGGGTAACCCTTGCCTCAGTGTTTGCGCATGGAGGTTCTTTGTCTTTTAAATAGTTTTTTATTTTAATGGGTTCACCACAATATATCCAAGGCACACTGCCTTAAGGGTAGCTGGTCCATTCCACTGGGGTGTCAAACAGATGAGGCACACTGATGAATCCTGGTAGGACTAAACACGTGTCTATGTCTTCTGTTAGCACCCTTTGCAAACTGTGTGAGAGGCCTTTCGGCACCATGCAGTTCTGCTTAAAGTTGGACCAGCACAACATTCTGTGGTGATTTGCATTGTGGGGGCATGTGTGATTTTGTATTTTATAATTAACATTGTATTTTGACATCAACATTGGAGCCCTGAAATATCTGATAACTACCCTCCAATCAAACTCCTTCCAGAAACCTGAGTCTATACCTCTATACATTGTCTTTAAATATGTCTCCCATTGAGGGGAAGCTATCTCCACTCCCAGGTCTCTTTTCCATGCCTGTCTAATGCTATCTAGGGGTTTACTGTATATTGAACATAAACCTTTATAAATGAATGAAATTATGTGAGGAGGGGTTGGACCACCATCTATAACTCCTAATATGATTAAAAGGATTCTGGGAAGAGGAGAGTCACTCCACCCCACCTTACCCAGGGAATTAAGGAAATTCCTTGTCCAGAAATATCTAAATCTATCTGAGAAAGGAATATCATAGTTTTGAACTAACTCTGTCAAGGAGAGAACAGTTCCTAGAGGCATGAAATGGTAAACTAAGTGTAACCCCTTCCTTTGCCAAAGAAGATATCTCCTGTCCAATTTTGCAGGGACAAAAGTGTCCCTGAAAGGCAGGGAGAGTAGTGCCAGTCTCCAGGGCATAAGCTCCCACGATACCAGTAATTTTTGCCACTATTGCAAGGTTGAGTGAGTATAGGGGTTAGAGATATCTCCCACATTCATTATAGAAGGGGTGGATAATAACATTCGATTCACCTCTTGCAAACCTTTCCCCTGCAATTCCAGCGATTTCCATTTTGCCTCATAAGATCTGTCTAACCAAAATATAGGGATTCTAATTTGGGCAGCTAGGTGGTATAATTTGAAATTAGGTAGGGACACTCCTCCTTTCTGTCTAGATAGTTGCAATGTTGGGAGATTAATCCTGGGTTTTTGATAGGCCCAGATATATGTTGATATTTTTCTCTGCAGTGTTCTGTAGAAAATGTCAGGGATCTGGGTTGGCAGGGTTTGGGCCAGGTATATAAAGTGGGGGAGAACCACCATCCTGATTGACTTTACCCATTGATACATAGACAGGGGGAGGACTCTCCATCTGCCTAGGTCTGTCATCATTTTAGTCATCAGGTCCCAGCGGAAACTAAAGGTTTTCTGCATTTCAGTATTTGGGACAAAGTCCCATGCCAGAACTTCAGTTTTTGTTTTGTTAATTTTATAGCCTGAGATCTCCCCGAATCTCTTCAATCTATCCCAGAGAGGGGGTAGGGAGGCCTCCGGTTCTGTAAGATATACCAAAAGATCATCTGCATATAGAGCTAATCTATGGGATGTAGAGGCCACTTCAATTCCAGAAATTCCCTCATCCTGCCTTAGGGCCTGAGCCAAGGGCTCTAGGTAAATCACAAACAGAAGAGGTGATGGGGCAGCCCTGTCTTGTTCCGTGGGACAGTGTTATAGGGTTTGAAAAAGAGCCATTTATCCAAATATATGCTTTGGGGTTGTGTACATTAATTTTATTAATCCAATCACCGACTATGGTATCCCTACTTCTCCCAGTACCTTCCACAGGAAGGCCCATTCGACTCGGTCGAATGCCTTCTCTGTGTCCAGCTATAGGAGAAGAAATGAAGAACCAGCCTCCTTTGCTCTCTGCAGGAGATGCAGGGTTCTTTTTATGTTGTCCTGTGCCTGGCGGCCCCGGATAAATCCCGTTTGGTCTGGATCAATTATTTCCGGTAGAAAAGATTCAAATCTTTTGGACATTATGGATGCAAAGATTTTATAATCTATGTTAAGCACTGAAATAGGTCTATAAGAGGAGCAGGATGTGCTATCTTTTCCAGGTTTTAGTATGGTGGTAATGTAGGTGTATGTCCAGGAGTCAGGGGTTATTTGCTCTGACTGTACTCCCCTGCACGCCTGCAGAAGGGTAGGGGCCAATTCAGCTTTAAACACCTTGTAGAAATCCCCTGTGTACCCGTCCGGGCCAGGGCTTTTATGTGATTTGAGTGATAACAGGGCCTTGTCTAATTCCAGCTGGGTGATTGTTTTCTCTAGTAATTGTTTCTGTTTGTCTGAGATCTTTGGTAGCCGTGGGTGTTTCAGAAAAGTCTGCATTCCCTGAGTATTCCCATCTAATTCAGCACTATACAGGGTGGTGTAATATTTCAAAAAAGCATGTTCTATTTCTCTGGGATGACTAACCAATCTTTTGGAGTCCGGGTCTCATATCTGGGTAACATTAGATCTGGTTTTATGTTGTCTGATTCTATGGACCAACAGGCGCGTGGCCCTGGGGCCCCCTTCATAGTATTTTTGCTTAATGCTCTGTAAAGCTTGTTCAGTACGAATATCTAGAATAGACTGTATCTGTTCTTTAGTTGCTTGGAGGAGAGGAAGGGCTCCCTCATCACCAGCAGCATGCAATGTTTGCAGCTTACCAAGTTGCTGTTGTAATTGATCAAGCCTTACTTGTTGGTTTTTCTTATAGTGCGACGCATATTTAATTATTTCCCCCCTGAGAACTACCTTGAGTGTATCCCAGAGAACACCTGCTTTAATGCCCTGATCCTTATTATCTTCGAGGATCTGTTTAATTTTTTGCGTAATTGTTTCCTTAAAGTCTTTGAGATTCAATAAAAAATCATTAAATCTCCATATGGTATTAATTTTCCTTCTCTCCCAAAGTATGTCTACCATGAGAATTGAGTGATCTGATAGTACAGTTGGAATCTGTGTACAGCTTTGTATTTTATATAGGTGTTCTCTGGAAACATGTAAGTAATCTATAACAGTGTATATTTTATGGGGGGGATAATGTGTATATTCCCTTTTATTGGGGTGAAGGTTCCGACAGATATCAATCCATTGTGTTCCCCTTAAGCAAGCCTGTGTGACTCGATGCGCTGGAGTCTTTTTTACAGGCCTCCTACTAGAGGTATCCAAGGGGGTCATAGCCAGGTTGTAGTCCCCACCCATCACTAGAATCCCTTGGGTCCATTCTGTAACCCTTTGGAGTAGCAGCTTCCTGACCTCTGGACTCTCCCCGGGGGGATATATATAGAGACCAGGGTGACCTCCTGACCTTCCAGCTGCCCCAATGCAATTGCCAGTCTTCCCTCTGGGTCTGCATAGGAGTTCACTAGCCTAAAGGGAACATTTTTTGGGACCAAGACTACTGCTCCCCTTCTTTTCCCCTTACGGTAGGAAGAAGCTACTATTGTAGAGAAGCCAAACTTGGAGAGCTTTTTATGCTCCTGTTTGCTTAGATGTGCCTCCTGTAGGAGGAGAACTGTGGGTCTTAGTTTTTTAAGGGAGGATATCACCCTGTACCTCTTAATGGGGTTATTTAACCCGTTCACATTGAGGGCACACACTCTGACCATGTGGGCCTTATTCATTAGGGTGTGAGGAATTATGGCCTGGGGGTAAGACTAAGCCAGCTAATGACCAGGAGCTTAGGTAACCCCATTCTGCAAACAGCAAGGGTCTGCATCTAGTAAGTACAGTGACAGTAAGTTCCTGCAAGATAGTTCCCCTAGAGCTTGATTTATCGTGAAGCAAATCCCCCCACATACATTGTAGATAGCCTACATACAAGTGCACTTTCAAGAGATAAACAGTATAACTAACAACAACATGTAACCTTAAGAACCTATTTACATTGGTACTTCCAAAACAGAAGGAGACAGACTCTCTCCCTCTATTCAAAAGGGACCCAAGCCTATAATCGGATTGGACCTCTGTGGGAGGAATTGTGACCTCCATTGGTCAGGCTTCCCAGGCCCCAAGGAAAAAAAACTCGGGGTCGGGTAGTAGGGACGTCCCCCACTAAGAAAATATGGGCCTGTGCAAGTTGCACACCTCTTCTCACACCGAGCCCTAATAAATCACAAAAGAGGCAGCTGCCTAGAGATTGGGGATAGATATAACATTCTCTACCATCCACCACTGTTTACTCTGCTGAGCGCATCTTTAACATCTTATATTCTCATATTGATTCTCTAATAAATCAAATTACTGCCTTGATGAAATAACACTACTGATACTTCCCTCTCTAGCTCAGTAAAATGTCTTAATCATCAAACAAGGGAATAAAGGTGGAGAGGGAGAGAACGTAGCTTCAGCAGTAAATACAGTCAAATAAGAAAAGAGTTGATTAACTTAAAGTCTCTCCTCAGCTTTGCCTTGTCGAAATTTCAAACAGTCTAAGGCGTAAACACAGCGCCCTTAAAAAGTTCTCATGCCATGTACCTGGGTCATTTTGGTTCAGGTGTTGGTTTCTCGGTTGTCAGTCATTGTAACAGTAGGAGAATGGCGATTATTCTGAATAAAGTCCTTCACCTCCTGAAGTGAGAGAAAACCTCCTCGTCGGGCTGTTCCTGAGCGCAAGTTCGAGTTGCTTTGCCACTGTGAGCAGGGGGGTCGCTTTTCGCGAAGGACCAGACCTCCCGACTTGAAACTCCATCCTCTTCTTTCCAGTTCTGTAATGGCTTCCTCTGGACTCAAGTATATTTCATTTCCAGAATCCCAGCAGATCCTCAGTTTCGCCAGATAGGGGGTATGAAATCTTATACCTTTCTCTTTTAAAACTTTGAGAATTGGAGCATAGGCTAGTCTTTTTTTCAAAATTTCTGCAGGGTAGTCATTGTCAAGAACTAGTCTAGCTGAGTTATATGTGATATTTCCTTTTGCCCATGCTGTTTTTAAGATCATTTCCTTGTCTTTAAAACTGGAAGGTTTCAGAACTATTGAGTGAGGTCTGGCAGTTTGATCCGTAGGTTTTCTTGACAAGGCTCTATGTGCTCTTTCAATTTTGAACTGAAACGATGTGGGGAGGTCAAGAACGTCTCTAAGGAGGTCCATAATGAAATCTTCCATCTTACCGGTCTCAGAGTCCTCTGGCAAACCGTATATGTGGAGGTTATATCTCTGAGACCTTGCCTCCAGGTCTGTTATCTTTTCTTGGCATTTGTCATGTTGATCAATCAGGAAATTGACTGCTTGATGTAAATGTTGGGTCTCTTCGGCTACTTCTCCCATGGCTTCCTCTGATCAGTCGAGCCTTCCCTCCACCTCGGACAATCTGTTCTGAAGTGCAGTAAATTCCTTCTTATTTTCTGCTTGAAAAGCTCTGATTTCTGTGAGGAGAGTCTCATATCTGGACCAGGAAAGCCTTTCGCTCTCTCGCTCTGTGTCCGGGTCGTGGTCCTCAGCCATACTGTCTGGGGGAGAAGTGCTGCGACTACGAGAAGGCCTCTTATCAAATCCTTTTGCATCCGCCCTCTCTCGTAATCTCTCTGAGTGCTGTTTCGATTGATTTTTGTTCCCCTTCATTTACGCTGTTGAAAATGCTAATTTTTAGGCTTTGTTTGCTGAGTTGAGGAGAGTTATTTGGTGGATTAAGTAGGAGCTCCCCTTCTATGCAGCCATTCAGGTGGGTGACATCACCGGAAGTCCCACGCAGTTAGAGTTTTCAATCCTAACACTGAATTTTCTCGCTTTTGTCACTGTGGAACAACCCTAACTGATGCATTAAATGGAGTTTTTTGATATGTACTGTATTTGTCTTCTTTTTGAGAATGTGCACTATAAATAGTGAATGGAATGTGGTGGTGGAAGCACAGGGCCCACCATGGGATATTTTTATCACTTCCCTACGCAAAAACTGTATGACCACGTGAAATGAAAATTGGGTACGCAAACAGAAATGCAAACGGTAATGGCAACGGTGATGCAGAAGGAAACAGTAATGCAATCGACAATGGAAACACTACCAAAAATGCAAATGCTTAGGATAAGAGAAATGCAAATGGTAATGAACCTTCAAACAGTAACGGTAATGCAATTGGAAACAGAAACGGTTATGGTAACACCAACGATGATGCCAAAGGGAACAGTAACAGAAACAGAAGCGCAAACGCAAGCGTGTACGCAAATGCAAATCGTAATGTGCACGGTCAGGGTAACACAATTGGAAATGCTAACACTTATGGTAACACCAACAATGACGCCAAAGGAAACAGAAATGCAAATGCAAATGGAAGTGCATATGCAAACGCAAATGGTAATGCACACGGTGATGCAAAAGGAAATGCAAATAAAAACAGTAATGGAAATGCAAATGGTAACAGTAATACAAACGCAAGCACAAACACAAAGGATAACGCACAAGGGGACGTAAACAGAAATGCAAACAGTAACGGAAACACAAGCGGAAATGATGACTGTAACAGTAAGGGAAATGCACACCCTGTTTTTCCCCAAAAGGTGCATTCAGAAGCACAGTGAATACAAAGAATGTATGCATAATAATGGGCCTCACAGCAGAAAATGAACACTTGGAATGCTAAATTTCTTATATCTCAGGAACCGTACGATGTAGGAAAAAAATTGAAATGTTACATTATTTATGACTTTCCTAGCTAGTTTTGTACTTAGCCCCCTGGAGTGCTAAGCATTTTTCCAATGAAAAGTCAGTATCTCAAAGCGTTTTCAAGATATGAGCCCCGAAAGGAGCGGCGCATGCCGTAATGTTAGCCTATGGGAAAAATCATCAACTTTGGTCCTAACTGTCACCCCATTCTCCTATACCTCTGCTTCTTCACACATGTGATGGGATGAGAGTTAGGGTCGACGGCCGCAACGCGCACCCCAATGCCGGTTGAGGAGGGTGGGCTGGGGGGTCCCAAGTGGGGCTTTCATCCCTAACACAGAATTTCCTTGCTTTTGTCACAAATAACCCTAACTAATGCATTAAATGGAGTTTTGCCTCTAATATATATATATATATATATATATATATATATATATATATATATATATATACATATGAAAAGAACCCCAGAGCAAATACTGAGGCAATATCCTCTTAGAGGATATTGGTCATGCAGCCACATTTTAAAGAAAACACAAATTGCACATACCCCAATTTTATTTATTTAGTTATTTAAATGTTTCACCAGCAAGGCACACTGAATAACAAGTTGCTTGTCTACCAGCGTGACTTGGGACGAGGGGGTACAATAGAATAATTGACATAAAGCAACCTGTTTACATTTACATTACTGAGAAAAATAAACATACAATTACATTTGTGAGATGACAAACAGTTAATGTTTAACATTCAGTTATAATTTAACATATCTGCAGAGTATACTTACAGTTCATTAGGCATACATGATTATCAAAATACAAAAATTTGATTTGCGCTGTGGCCAACGCCTAGTGGGATTGCATTGCACTTGAAGTGGGAGATGATACAGCAAAAGTGATTGGGGTGCAGAAAACAGGAGAGGGAGGGCAGGGGATGCCTGCTGGGGGAGCTAATAAGTTGGAGTGGTAGAGCCAGAGGGAAAATTAAAAAAAAATAGTTGTAAAGGGACAAGTTAGAACAGGGCTAGTGCAAGCAGGGAGCAGCCCAGGTAGAACTTAAGTTTAAGTAATTAGCGCAAATGAACGAATGACTATTTAAAAGCAATGAGGAGAGACAAGGGGGATGAGGGATTAGGTAGGACAAGTCATGCCTAGGTGCTGGCCATTCCAGGATGCAGAGAATCCTGTCAGAGGCAGATAGAGGCAATGACTCTGTGAATAAGGGGGGCAAAGGAGTGGGGGAAGAGGGGGAAAGATAGATGAGGAAAGTGGGTAATGAGTAGGTGGAGGGTAAAAGTGGTGAAGGAGAGAGGGAAGAAGCTTGTTCAATTCTGAGCCTCTCCAAGATGCTGAGAACCCTGCCAGAGGGCAGAATCAGGTGAGAATTAGTTGGGTATAAAGGATAGAGGGGGTATGGGAGGGAAGGAGAAGGCTTGCTCTGAGTTAATCCCCTCCAAGATGCTAAGAACTCTGCCAGGGGCAAAATCAGGTGAGGATTAATTGGGTATAAAGGATAGAGGAGGTGATGGAAGCTTGTCTAAGTCTGAGCCTCTCTAGGATACTGAGAACCCTGCCAGATGGTGGAATCAGGTGAGGATAAGTTGGGAAGAAAGGATAGAGTGGTTGAGGCAGGGAAGGTAGATGTTTTCCCCATGCTAGACCCCTCCAGGATGCTGAGGACCCTGCCAGAGGGCAATATAAGCAACAGCAAGATTGTAATGGAGGATAATGGGGGGTAGATTCAAGGGCTGGGGAAGGAGCACCTGGGGTAAGTGCAGGGGCAGGGAGCAGACTGAAAAGTAGGCTCAGAGTGGGGTAGAGGTTTGGAAGGGGGTGGTGAGGCATGGAGGAGCAGACTCATATAAGGGCTATTAAGGAGGAGGATTAAAGCAGTAGCGGCTAGATGAGAGAAAGTTATGTAAGGTGGAGGCTAGGGAGTGAGAGGAGGAGGAGGAATGACATATTTTGGGGGGAGGATGTTCCAGATTTTTGGAAATGACGGGTGAAACCTGACTATCCAATCAAAGTGGAACATCGGGGGACCAGCAAGGTATGAGTGTCTGTGAATCTGAGGGAGTTGGGGGGCAGAGAGGGAGCATGAGAGGTAGAGGGGAACTTCTCCTAGCTAGAATTTAGAAGTGAGTTTGGCACAATGAACAAGGCACCTGTTGGCAAGCATGGGAAAGGACAGGACATGGTAGAGGTTCCAATGGTGAGTACATGATGGAGCATCAAGGGCAAAGTGACAGAAGGAGTTAAAGACAGTGTCCTAACTGGTTAGGAAGGATTTGGGAGTGGCACCGTTTATTATATCGCAATAGTCAAAAATGTTGAAGATCAACTTCTGGACAAGTTCATGCCGCACCATAGGAGGGATGCAACTATGGTTCCTAAATAAAGCACCAAGCTTAGGGTACAGATTTTTCAGGATGGTGTCAATGTGACCCGAGACATTGAGGTGTTGGTCCAACCAGACCCCCAAGGTATCTGAATGAGGTTGTGTCCTATAGGATTGTCCCATCAAGGGTATGGAAAGTAGGTAAGGAATGTAGCCTAGAGAGTCTGTGCCTTGTGCCAAAGGTCATGGAGACAGTCTTTTTAGCATTAAGGAATAGTTGATGTGAGGCAAACCACAGCTGAACCTGGTTGAAGTCATACTGGAGGATGGTTGCAACATTGGTGGGGCATTTTCCAGAGGAGAACAGGATGGTATTGTCGGCATGCATATAAATAGAGGAGGAGGGGGGCATACTGAGGGCAGAGCATTAAGGAAGATGGGGAAGAGAATCAGGCCAAGCACATAGCCCTGTGGGACTCCTGTGGTGATTGGGAGAGGGGGAGAGATGGCATCCTGGATCTTAACTGATTGTGTTCTGCCTGAGAGGTAGGCTTTGAACCAGTTGTGAGCAGCGGTAGATAAACTAGCAGTGCATTTGAGGAGCAGGGCATGCTAGACAGTGTTGAAAGCGTTGGCAAGGTCAACAAAGATGGCAGAAGTGATGAGGCCATTGTCCATCGCTGTGAGGATGTAGTCAGTGAATCTGAGGAGGGAGGTGGTAGTGGAGTGATTTTTCCAAAACCCAGATTGGAACAGGGTGAAAAAGGAAGAGTCAGTGAGGAAGGACCAGGTGTACTTGGAGCTTGGTGAGGGAGCAGAGGAGGAGGGAGATTAGGAGAAAGTTGGCAGGGGAGGTGGGGTCACCAACTTTTAGGAGAGGGAGTACCACCGCATGTTTCCAGGTTGATGGGACTGATGCGGTCATGAAGGAAAGATTTAGGATTAAGGATAGAGGATAGGCAATAGCAGAAGCTGAAAGGTAGAGGAGTTTAGAATCAAGGTCATCCAGTTAGGATCCTTTGGAAGAATTGAGTGAGAGAAGGGCCATTAGTGTTTACTCATGGGAGACAGCAGAGAAGGAGAAGGAAGGATGAACATGGATGGGTGGAGTACTGGAGGTAGGAGGGTGGGGAGAGGTGAGGTGGGAAATTTGCTGGGAGGAACATAAGAAGGACTGTGGCTCAAGTGGTTTAGTAGGTGTTAAACTCTTGAGCCAGTGAGGCTGGGTTGGAGACCAATGTGTTGTTTATATTAAACACTGGGAGCAGTGGACAAGAAGGGCAGAAGAACAGGGCATGGACCACGTTCCAGAATTTGGAGGTGGTGTTGATGTTTTTAAGGAAAAATGATTTAATTATTTGGACTTGGCTAGTCTTGTTGCTTTTGTACAGGCATTTCTTAACATGTGACACTTAGCATAATCTGATGCAAGCTGGGAGGTATTATGTTTCCCCCAGGCTTTGTCTCACTCCATTAGGCAGGTCAGTAACTCAGGGGTGACCCACAAATGATGGTTGCCACATACTCTAGTGCTTTTGAATGGAGCATGAGAGTTCCAAGTACCTTGAAACTTATGTTTAAAGTAGACGAGGGCTTGGTTGATGGAAGGGGGAAAGGCAACTGGGTCCACTCAGAGCAGGACAGCTCATTTAGAGAGGGGTTTAGGTCTCGGGAGCTGATGGAGCAGAGCAGTAGCATTTTGTGTGGCAATTTTGGTCAATGGATCTTCCTGATGACGAAGAGTGGGTGATGATCACTGAGAGCATCTGGGGGGATGCCTGATTTTATGACTCAGTGGGGACGGGACGTGAAAGCAGTCAATCAGGGAATAATTACATGTTTTATGATTTAGGCGGGTAAGTTCCAGGATGACTTGGGAGAGGTTGAGGGCCGAGATGTCATTTCATGTTTTTGAAGTGGCTGGGGACAACCAGCTTAAGTTTACGTCTCCCAAAAAGCAAAGTTTACATTTATGTGAGAAGGAAGTTATGGAGGTAATGATATCCATGGTGTCAGATGTTTTGGATCTGGGGCGGAAAAGGATGCTGGCTATGAAGATAGGGGATGAGAAGAGCAAAACAATGTTTACTACAAGGGCTTCATAAGTGGTGGGTAGGGAGGATGAAAAAATGGTTGAATGCTGAATTGAGGACTGGATATACATGGCTTCACCACCTCCCCTGCCCGTCCTGTCCTTCCTGATTGTGGAACAACCGGGGATATCTATAGAGAGATCTGGAATTTTAGTGTTTAAGCAAGTTTCTGTTAAAAAAGTGAAAACGTGAGTACCCCCCCACCCAGCACCTCAACTCCCTCCTCAAAACCCCTTTTTACCTCTGCCTGCACATGTGACTAGGACCTGTTCTAACACTAGCCAAGCATCTCCTGGTGATGGTGTATATGCACTGTACTGTACTCATTTATGTTCTAGTGCCTCACACTACAACTATCTACTACAGTAGTGTACACCTACCGCAGCAGCTGCAGAGTTGTTCTTTTTACTCATTGTGCCCTGTAACACATGGACAATGTACAGTACATGCTCTGTATACTCTGTAACCTTTCTTGTAACTTTTTCCTATATTATGTACTCTTTGTAACTATGTACTCCCCTATGCCCCTGCCCCCCAGAATGCATCTGGAATTCAGCAGTACTCTGCTCAGTATGCCTTCCTGGTAAAACTTTTAAATAAAAAAATAAATCAATATTAGAATGTCAGGGGTGAGGGAGATTACCATAGGTTGTAATAGGTCAATTTTAGAGACAAGGCTGCAGGTGTTTAAATCAAGTATTGTCAGACCCTTAGGGAGGGCAGAAAGGGTGTGGGAAGTAAGTATATTAGTGGTAGGATTGCAGCTAGAAGTTGTGGGTGTGTGGCCAGGGTTAGTGTGAATATTACCTGATGCAAGTAAGAGAGCAATTATGAGGAAGTTGATTTTGGGTCATTTATGACAGGCCAAGTATTTGTGGAGTAGTTTGGGGTGGGTGGGTGCTGGGGAATGTATAATTAGGAGGCGAAGGAAGGCCCATACTCCCATTAACACTTATCAGTTACCAGTTACATTACACTTTCTCAAAAAGAAGGCCATTCAGATTAATCCTTGCTGTATTGGTCCTTGTAAGAACAGATCCAGAAGCAAATGATTTAATAACTTTTATTGGACCAACATAGATGTAACAAAAAGAACACAGTGCTTTAGCTTTGGGACCAACCCAGTCCTTCCTTGGAAATGTAATGACAGTTATTTAGAAAATCCCATACTTTTAACACCCAGATCATGCAGAAAACAAAACAGAAAAAATTCCCATTGGTTTGAAATACTCATTTAAAAACAAAAAAACAAGACACATTAGAGAAGCTGAAAAGTACTAGTACAGCTTTAGCTGAAGAAGCCTAAAGGTCAGATGTGCTTAGAGCCTAGCATCATGCGAGGAGTGCACTGCACATAAATTGAAGTGACTTAGAGATACCTTCAGAGTAAGATAAGGACATCTGGAGAATAGATCTGTATAGCTAAATTATGAGTGCAGTTCATGAAAAACAAACCCCACTCGGATTGCCATAATTGCAAGTTAAAAATAAGCCACATGAAATAGAACTGCAAAAAAGAAATATGCATAGCATACAATGGGTTTAAAGTAAAGTTTACCTAATGGGAGCACTCGTTGGAAACATTCCCCAACTATACTCTTAAACTGGTTATTATGCTCCATAAACCCTTAGTTCTTTAGTGTTGTAACAGGAGTTTTTACATGATAATATAAATTGCCAGTATAAGAGCCAAACAAAAAGATGCTTGTCAAGGACCACCAGGAAACTAAGACCATTCAATCTGACATATACAGATTTCAACTTGATGTACTAAAAATGTCTAAGGAATCTAAATAATAAATCATAGGAATTAAATTAAATTCACCCCTGGGGGAGGGATAACTAGTAGTAAGGACACACACACACACACACATACACGTCCTAATGCACCATCATTCACATCAATCAAGTCAAATGTTATCCAAAGGAATTAAATGTGTTCTGAACCTCCAAGTAAAAGAGATTGTACACTATATGCATGTGAGACACAAGTCTTAACACACCTTCATTTTCACAGATCGCTATAATATTAGCCCAATGTAATTTAATCTGTCAATGACTCCCATGCAAATGAGATCCTGCACTCCAATATGTTCAGAGTACAAAAATATGACAGTATGTATTAAAACAACTGAATGAAGAGTAACAGGCAAGGAATCTGAATAAGACCCAATGGCATTAACCCTACCCCCACCCCTGGGGAAGATAGCTATTAAATGAAATAATATTCATTGTGGGAATAAACTAAGAGTCATAACACACTGTAACACCATTATGTTATGTACCTGAATATAAGCCCAACTCAAAGTAACAGCAACCCCCACACCCACCACACTCATATAACCCCACCCGCACACACATACACCGAGGAGACGCTGAATTCCTAAAATATGTCTATCCTTTGAAGAAAAGATCTGGGTATGTTTAAGTCCTATAGTATGCCATAAATCCCAAATCTGTGTTCATGCCATTATTTGCCATATTGAGAAGTAGTAAAAGTTTGCTCTCAAAAGCCTGTCTCTGTTGTGTATTTTGAGATGTCCTTTTAAGACCCTTACTGACATATCTTAGATTTTGTGGTTCGGTCAAGAGAAGTATTGCCCAACTGATTTTTCAGTCATCTTTAGAGTAATAATATGTCTGTGTGAGTTTATTCTAGTGTGGAGCGGTTGGTTTGCTTGTGGATCAAAAAAAAGGGAAATTCATTGCAAAATAACTCCTTTAATGTATCAGATAGGGTTCATAGCACAGCAACAAAAGTATGGAAATATGATGTTAGGGTTACACCACTACCACCCCATCCCCCTCCACTCACCAACAGACATTGGAGAGTCCCATGGGATAGTCAGGCCTCTCACCTCCTTCTCCTATGCTGTAGCATGTCAGTTTCTTTACACATGGGATGGGGTACGAGCCGGGCTCGATGACACCATAGCACACCTTGACATCTGTTGATGAGTGGAGGGTGGGTGTGGAGGGGTGAAGGGGGGGTAACCCTAACATCACATTTCCATACTTTTGTTGCTGTGCTATCAGCCCTAACTGATGCATTAACAGAGTTTTTTGCAATGAATTTCCCTTCTTTTTCAGAAAGTGTAATGTAACTGGTAACTGGTATGTGGTAGTGGGAGCGCGGGCCTGCCAGGCCCTGCATTCCCTTCACATTGCCTATTTCGAGCATAATAGTATGCGTATATGGGAGAATGGGCCATCCGGACCCTGCACTCTGACTCACACATTAGTATGGAATCATACAGCAGTGCTATAATACTCCAAAGGAACCCTTGTAGCATGTTTTGCCAATATCTCCATAACCGTAGCAAGTAGAAAAACAATTCCATTTCAGGTATAATGTAGGACTTAAAAACTAAAATTCGTATCTCGCACCATTTCTGAGATACAGGCACCAAAAGTCGCCTCAGGCACGGCAGTGTTAGCCCATGGGAAATTTCTCAACTTTGGAATTCTGTATCTATAGGCCCATTGAACATTTTGAGACTAAACTACCAAAAGGCACATCTGTTGGACCAGGGCTTGCCACCCTGCAAATTTTAGCCCATGAGCCCCTACCGTTTAGCTGCAGCAGATAGCAAAGTTTTGCTGTTTTTGGGCAAAGTACTGTTGCAAATTGCAATAGTTTTGCAAAAATAGCACAACACTTTCATGATTTGCTAAAGTGTCATGGCCCATTCTGTCACAATTCTCAACAGTGCTGGGGCTCCGATTTTAGAACAGCATTTCTGTTGTTTTTTTTTACCCCCCAAAAAAGATAGGGCTGACAATTGTGAACTATGGGGCAGAGTGATAGCAAATGAAATTAGGTACAATGTCACAGAAATTTCAATTAGGATGCAAGCCCTTTGTGACTCCAGCTGAGTAGGACATGATAGAATGGACACCTAGTAGTAGTATTTTTTTGTAATTTAGATTTTATTGATTTTACACGCCACTCCAGCCAAATTTACATAAGCAAGAAATGGGAACTTATGACAGTTAATACAAATAATTCAGCAATCTTATGATGTAATGCATAGGGGGTGTAATATATAATAAAATCTCCCCCCAACAAATAAAAAATGCTCCATCTACTCCAATAAACCCCCCATCCACCCCCCCCCCTCAAGGTTACATTAGGAGATTTAGTACAAAAGTAAACCAAGAAAAATAAGAAAAGAAAGACACCGCCTACAAAACATAAATTAAGCTTTCGATTTCCAAGTTCTCAATAATGAGTCTAAGCGACCCCACAGCGATACAAAGGCTTTAGATTTGCCTCGAATATATGCTATATTTTTCTAGCTGTAATGCTAACATGCACTCCGGTGCCACCCAAAAGAGACGGAAACTCTCAGATGACCAGTGCCTTAAAATTATTAACTTCTTAACAGCAGTAATGAGTGACACATGGGCTTTCCAAGATCTTGAAGTGGCCTCAGGAAAAATTTGCAATAGACAAGTTTCAGGAGTGTTCATGCTATAAGAGCCAAGGATAGGGCATACAAGCCTACTAATGGCATCCCACAGAGTACGAATCTTCGGACATCTCCAAAGCATGTGAGATAGAGAGCCCTCATCCAGTTTACAGCGCCAACATAGGGGGAAATTGTGTGCCTTCCAACGAAATAGATATGTGGGTGTTAAATAAAGGTGGTGCATGATATTAAATTGAACCAATCTGAGTCTATCTTGTTTAACATATAAATAAATGGAATTCCAGAGCTTTCTCCAGAACTCCGGAGAATCTCTAACATTCAGCTCCCCGACCCAATAATAACAAACCCCTGATGGGAGTTTACAATCCCATTCTTGAAGCAGTCTATACACCTTGGATACAGCATGAGGTTGTATCGCAGCCCTTAACAGACAATCCATATTTCCGGACCGATGGTCTGCAGTAGAAAAAGAAGCAAAACCCTGAGACACGGCCTTTTTGAGTTGTAACCATTTGAAAAAGCAGCTATCAAAACCAAACGCTTCTTCAAATAGCCAAAAGGCCGTGGTTTATTCTGATCTAAAAAAATCCGCTACTGTTATATGGCTAATCTGAGGCCAAAAGGCTGAGGATATCGTCGTACCTCCAATCTTAAAATGTACATTTTCAAAAATGGGTTGGGCATCCGAGGTCCACCACATGAGTCCAAGGTGTTGCTGTAACTGGAGGAGAACTCTCAGGGACCACCCCATGGGATTATTCTTTAATAACCTCGGGATATTAGATGGAGAGAGAAATAATAGGGCCCGCAAAGAGCACTTTACCCTTTTCGCTAAATCACTCTCTATGTCGTACCACAGTGGTCTATATTCTGAGTGCTGGTAATCCCTATTCCACCAACCTAGTTTACAAACATGCTGGGCCACATAATATAAAAATATGGAGGGAGCAGCCAAACCTCCTCTGACTTTTGGAGCTGTCAGATTACTATAAGACCTGCGGATTCGCTTCCTTGCCATATAAAGGTATTAAACATTTTGCAGTCAGGCAAACCACTTTTCAGGAGATAAACCCAAGCATCCCCAAGGGATATAAAAGTCTGGGTAATACGTTCATTTTTAAGAGATTTATCTTGCCCCACAATGTCAAAGAGGCTGACCGCCACCTGTTCAAATCATCTGATATAGACTGGACAAGAGTACCTAAGTTCTCTTTAACCATCAATGAGAGGTTTACGCTGATGTTGATGCCCAAATATGGCAGCAATTTAGTTTCCCAACCCAATCCTAGCGATTGTAAATCCGCCCTTATCACCCTATTATTTAAGGGGAAAATTTTGGTCTTTGAACGGTTTAGTTTATAACCCGATATCTTGGAGAAATAGTCAATTTCCTCAAGTATAGCTAATAACGAAACTTTTGGGTGTTCAACGTGTAACAATACATCATCTGCATAAGCTGAGCAGATATAGGCATCATTCCCTACCTTGATCCCTTCAATAAGCGGATTCCCCATTAACCTGTGCAGGAACGGCTCAAGATATAAATTAAATAATAATGGGGATAATGGACATCCTTGCCTGGTACCCCGTTCTAATCTAATAATCTGTGACAATACCCCATTACATTTCACTCTGGCAGAGGGCGAGGAGTATAAAATTTTAACCCATTTTATAAAAACATCCGGCAAACCAAAAGCTGACATAGTAGAAAACAAGTAATTCCAGGAAACTCTATCAAAAGCCTTTTGGCATCAAGTGAAAGAAGCACCGCAGGAATGTCAGACTCCCTAGCCTCCGCCATGAGATGTAATAATTTTCTAAGATGGTCCTGAGGAACCCTCCCCTTCATAAAGCCAACTTGCTCTCTGCAGATCAGCTTGTCCTTTACTTTAGACAATCTAACTGCTAGAATCTTTGCTAAAATTTTAACATCTGTATTTAACAAAGATATAGGGTGATAGCTATCTAGATTTGATGGGTCCTTGCCTGGTTTCAAGATTAGAGAAATTGTTGCCTCGAGAAAACTTGGGTCAGAGATATCATGGTTATACCAGTAATAGTAAACCTCTAACAAGATTGGGGCTATTTTTGATGAAAAGGCTCTAAAAAAATTATTGGGATACCCGTCAGGCCCAGGGGACTTGTCAAGGGGCATCTGCTGGATAGCTTGGCAGATCTCCGAAAGTGTTATGGGAGCACCTACATTAGCAGCTTCATCTGCAGAGATTTTTGGGAGATAAACCGATTTCAAAAATGCATTGATTTCTGATTTTGAGGGTTCACATTGTGTATCTTGTGAGTATATCTTTTGAAAAAAGACTCTAAAGGCTTCTGCCATATCGACCGAGTCCGTACAGATTTGACCTCCCCTGAGAAATACGAATTCCTGCGATATGATGCGCTAGGTCCATCTGCCTAATCCGCATAGCAAGAAGCTTTCCGGCTTTCTCCCCTGTATCTAGATATTGGAGCTTTGCTCGCAACAGTGCGAGTTCGGCTCACTGCTGAACCAGTCCTGAGTATTGTACCTGTAACTTATGCAATCTAATCCCTCTCTGAATCAGATGAATATTGGGACAAACTAAACTCAATTTGCTTAATCTGGGTCAGCAAGGAGTCCATCATATTTCTCTGAATATGGTTTTTCCTAGAGGAAATCTTAATTAATTTACCTCTTAAGGTACACTTTAAAGCAGCCCAAACCATATCCTTTTGATTTACTGAGCTTTGGTTAGACTGTAGAAACCACTTGATATAATCCCTAATTATTTTTAGATATGATTGTTCTTTCAATATTTGACAATTTAATCTCCATTGGGGTGAACGTTGGGAAATAGATGATGGTCTGTACAGCACACTCACCGGGGCATGGTCCGAGATGACTCTAGCTGAGATGTCAGCCTGTATCATGTCAGGGACCAGTAGGGAACTGACTAAAATATAGTCTATTCTCGAATAAGAATTGTGTACTGAGAGTAAAAGAATACTGCCTTGACCCTGCTAAATATGCCAAATATCGATTAGTGCTGTATTCTCTATAAAACCCTTCAAGGCTCTCTGTGCAGGATAGGCCCTTCCGTCTGTTAAATGTCCTGTCTAGGTCATTTTGAAGTACAGATTCCAATCTCCTCCAATAATTGCTGGTGGTGTCTACAGATTACTCCACCGCAATAGTTTTATAAAGAAGAGGGGAGAGTCATCATTAGGGCCGTAAACAGAACCTAATAATATTGGTTGCGAGGCTAATTGTGCCCGTATAAATATATACCGGCCCTCAGGATCCCAATATTCATTCAACAACTTGAAGGGGACACTTCTAGCCACAAGTATGGCCACGCCTGCTCTTTTAGTTGAAGCCCCAGCCCCATACACCTGGGCAACCCACATCCTCCTAAAATACTGTATATCACATTTTTTTAGATGTGTTTCCTGAAGGAAGGCAATATGCGCTCCCAGGTGGTGCAAATGCCTTAATATTACTTGCCGCTTAGCCCTATCCTTGGCTCCCTTGACGTTCCAGCTAATAAACTTATATGTCTGGCTCATACAAGCACAAAGGTAAATTCCATGTGTACATAAGAAAGGACCTGAAAATCTTATCATCATACATAAGGCCAGTTATGTAAGCTAATGCATCCTTGTGCCGAAAAGGGAACAACTTTCCCAATAAACTGTAACCTTGAGTACAACTGTTACCCTCCCAACCTTCTAAAACTACCCTAACCCCAAGCACCCCTCCCTTCCCCCAACAATATAACAAAGTTGTGTAGGAACCCCCCCTCCCCCCTACTGCAAACTCCCCAGTTCCCCTGAACTGATCTCCAAAATAACACCTGCCACATGATAATCATTCAATCAGCCCAAAATACTCAGCCACTCCGCCTGGAGCCCCAGCCACCCATATCATTAAATAATAATTCACCCATTCAAATCAAATGTGATCCCTAAAATCTAGCAAATTACATAACATTAGAACAAAGACAACTTGTGTCAATAAGCATTTCACTAGGTAAATACTAAGGACATATAATAAGCCCCATTAATGACTAACAAACAGAGAGAAAAAAAAAAAGGGAAAACGCCATTGCAATGCTGGTCGGAAGATCCATTAGCAACTGCGATTATTCATGTAGCAAATCCTGTCCAGCCCAAGTCCGCATAAGATTGAAGGCCAAATATATTCCATTTCCAAAAGAAGATGGACTGAAAATAAAATTAATGCATAATCCTTACCAGAATCTATATTACATCCACGACTTGTTGTCTTACAATGGCTCAATAATATGTAAACACTATATCCTGTTAAAAAAAAAAAAAAAAAAAATTTTGTCCGAAGATGCTGATCATAAGGTCTTCATGTGTCCAGCATAACTTTAAGCAAGGCCGCCCCAACTTTAAGTTAAGACATCCGTGCTATGCTCCCATGACCAAGCACATATCCCAGACGAACAGAAGAGGGCATCAAGGAAATAAAGCCCAGATCCAATTTGCAGAAAACACCTCATAGGGGATTATATAGCCCAAAATAATCTCACTTAAAGAGATCTGGAAGGAGACGCTGTAGATCCTGGTGCGCTTGAGAGTATGATTCAAATGTAAGCCAGTTCCCATTCAAGTTTACCATCAGCACAGCTGGATACTTTACTTTGAAAGGCTTGGATGCATCAATAAGCTTGGTTACAATTGGGTGTAGCTCTCGACACCTCATTCTCACTGAGTGAGGGAGATCTTGAATAAAACGAATCCGTTTGCCCTCCCAGAGTAGCTCTTTCACTCCTCTCACTTTGTCCAACACATGCTGTCTGTCTTGATAATTGAGAAATTTCACAATAAATGGCCTAGGAGGCTGACCCGGTGCAGGAGGAGGCTGCAAGACCCTGTGCGCCCTTTCTATGATGTAATCCCCTCCACTTGGGGGGGAACCAGCAATCTTGGAGCAAAGCTTCTGGATGAAAAGAATCGGAGCACTCCCTTCCTCCTTTTCAGGAACCCCAATCACCACAACGTTATTGAGCCTGCTGCGCCCCTTCAAGTCCTCTAATTTATCCTCCAGCTTTTTAAACCTCCGTTTATAAGCACAAGCTCCGTTTCATGATTTGCCTGGTTGGTCTCCAGGAAATTACCTTTGTTTCAGTATCCCTACCCTTTGTGTCAAACGCTCCATCGATCTCTTGATTGCTTGCATATCATCCGCCACTGAGGCGATCGCCGTCTGTAAGGGTTGCAGGAGCTCTAAAAATCTCGACTCCGATAGCGGGACATCCGTTGTAGGCAAACTTGATAGGCTAGCGGCCTGTTGTTTCGCCCTCTTCGCGGCCTTTTCCTTTTCTGGTGTCTGGCGGGGGCGTATGCTTCGGCCTTGTTTTTTTCACGAACCCATCCATACTTTTAGCCCAATAAACCGACTCTGGCTGCTCTCGTAGGCTCCTCGGGTGAGATTTGGGGCTAATAGTTGTAAACGTGCGCTAAAATGATTTATTTTTTCCTCGGATGGTAGCGGAGCTCCACGGGTGCGCTGCTTACGCTCGGGCTGACATCACGTGACCAATCAGTAGTAGTATTTAAGGTAAGCTAGTGAGGAGTAACACAGACACGACAAGTTAATTAAGCTATACCAGAAGTGCAAACAGTCAAAATGCAGTAACAGCTCGGGGTAGTCACACAAAGCTGAGCAGTCTGCCTTAGTCTGCCCCATGGGATGCTGAGAACCCATTTACCACCTCCCTCTGTGCTCTGTTCCTCAGTCAGTTTCTAATCCAGTGTACCACCTTGTGACCCATTCCCACACTGCCTAACATGCTTACAAGCCTTTTATGTGGAGCAGTGTCAAACCCCTTGCTGAAATCCAGGTAGGCAACATCCACCGCTCTACCTTAATCCCCTTCCTTGGTCACTTAAGTCAAAGAAATCTATTAGATCTATCAGATCAGGGGTAATGTGAAGAAATTCTATTTCATGGAGAGAGTGGTGGATGCATGGAACCACCTTCCTGGAGAGGTTGTGGGGTCTAAAACAGTGGGGGAATTCAAACATGATTGGGACAGACATAAGGCAATTATAGTGGGGGGTTGCAGGAAGTAGGCTGTTGGTTAACTAGAATCTGCAGCTTATCCAATAGGAAGGGAAATGAGCAGACTGGGTGGGCCCCACTTGCATACTGTGTGACCCTGAGCAAGTCACTTAACTTCCTCGTGCTCCCAGGTTGCACCTGCAAACAAACTTTCAGCTTAGTGTGTCTCACCTGGTAAAATAATTTGAAAAAAAAAAAAGTGGTCCTTATCTGCCATCAAAGTCTATGTTTCTATGTTTCTATTTGTTTGACATGACCTTCCTACTATGAATAATTGTTGACTCGCATCCTGTGCTCCACTGGATTCAAGGTGTTCCACAGTCCTTTCTTTTAGCAATGATTCCATTATTTTCCACCACCGAGGTTAAACTGACTGGTCTATAGTTTCCAGTTGCCTCCTTGCTCCCACTTTTGTGTAGAGAGTCTACATCAGCTCTACTCCAGTCCTCTGCAACCACTCCTATTTCCAGCCATTCATTAAACAGGGCTGCCAGTGGTGCTGACAGCACCTTTCTAAGCTCATTCAGTATTCTGGGATGTAGCCGTCCCAGTGTTGTGGAGGGCTGAGACATCACTGTCTTACCTCCTGCCATGTCAGTGACCCATGTTTGCTTTGTGAGTGGGTCGCCGGAGGTTGGCTGGGGATGGAAAGGATCGAGCATTCGGAGACCAGCTCTCTTCACCTGGGGAGGGCTGGGAAAGGAGCCCACTGCTAGAATGACCCCCTAGTGACAGCTGGGGACTGGTACAGTGGACCCACAGAGGGGTGGACATGGAGCAGACACCTGGCATGCAGTGTGCGGAAGCAGCACGACTCAGCCATTGGCATTATTGCACACTCCTATGCTGCACTTGGGGGTGAAGAAAAAAAGCAAAAATGAAAGCTGGCCAGCAGGATGACACCAGTCCCCCACAGGTTCCACATGAAGCTAGTTGGGCACCTAAGAGGAGAAGTAAGCAAGAGAGAGAGGTGAATCCCAGTGAACGCAGGGGTAATGGGGCTGAAGAGACCAGTGGATGGGGGCTGGCAGACAAGGGGGGATAAATACAAGGGGAAAATAAATATTCTGAGATGTATCCCATCTGGTCCCATTGCTTTGTCCACCTTCAGTTTTGCGAGTTCCTTTAGAATTCTCTCCTCTGTAAATGGTCTAGTGTCTACCATGCAGCCATTATTGCTCTTGTCACTTAATTATGGTCCCTCACCTTCCCTCTCTTCTGTTAACAATGAACAAAAATATTTATCAATGATGCTTTTTCCAAGTTCCCTTCCTCAAACTCCCCATCTTGTCCCTTAAGCCGTATGACCCTACCCCTTGTCTTCCTCCTTTCAGTGACATACCTATAAAATTGTATCTTGTTGCCTTTCTTTACTGTCTGTTATTTGTAACTCTGTTTGTGCCTTTGCAACCCTGACTACCATCTCTGCCTCCCTCTGCTTGTCCAGCTTCATTACCCAGTCCTCCTCCTTCTGTGTTTTCTTGTACTTACTGAAAGCCAATTTTTTTGTTGTTACGTGCAGCCTCTTCCCTTAAGAACCACAGTGATTTTCTTGTTCTCTTACATTTGTTTTGTAGACTGCCGAATTCTCAGTCTTGTCCAGTCTGTTTATTGGCAAACCAAAGTGTTTAAAGTTGCAGAATTATTATTATATTGCTTATTTATGTGGATTTTTGTTGTATTTTAATGTGTTTTTCTTTTTATTGAATACTGTTAAGGTGCTCAGAGACCCCCCCAGGGAATGAGTGCCCTACAAATAAAATCACCTTGCATTTATTTGCCTAACTCAAAGATGTGTTGCCTCAACTATATCTCCTTTTAGATGGGCTGACTCTTCTTTAACCCACCCCCCAAACCTCCTTCCCTGCTAGGGTTCCCTTTAGGCATATCCCACACTTTGCAAAGTCTTCCCTCCTGAAGCTCAGGACCCGTACGTTTGTGTGGGTCAACTTCACTGCTGCACTTACTTTTCTACCACAATGCGCGATGGTCACTGGACTCCATGTGCTCCTCCACCATGACTTCTGCAATTCTGTCCCTGTTGGTGACTGCCAGGTTCAAAATCATACCCTCATGAGTGGGTTGTAGCACTAGTTGCCTGAGGCAAGCCCCATACAGGGCATCCAGCATGCCCCTGCTCCTGCTGTGGTTCGGCTGTGGCAATTTGGCAAAAGTGTGCTCCAATCAACATCTGGCTGATTTATAGGCTTGTTCACACTGCCAGTTCTGCAGCATTATTGGTGATGCACAGCAGCAAGATCATTGCCACCATGTACATTTCTGAATGCCTCTGTTTGGTCGTTTTGAATTCTGTTTCATTGTGGCCACGGTCCCTCTTTTCCTGGGATTGTGTAGAGGTGTTGGGATTTTCCGGCATTTTACTTTGCCATGTGAATCCCCCACACCACCCACAATGCTTTGACAGGCTATTCCCAGCCTGCACCTGTGCTTGTCACTGCAGCTGTTCTCACAATTTTTCAGAACAAAATTAAACTTGAGGAACTGTTTTTTTTTTTTTTAATTATAAACCGAGGGTTAAAAAGTAGCAAATAAAACCACGGGCTCAGAGTTCAGCCTTGACACTGGTCATATGTATATACATATTCATAAGTCGCATGCCAAGTGTCAAGATTCAACTTTTGATTGTGTTTTTTCCCCACTTTGTAGCCCTTGGTTTGCAATAAAAAAAACACTTCCCCAAGTTCAACTTTGTTCACAAACCCAGAAAAACGGCCTAGCTGAACTCAGGTCAGAAGAGCCATTCCCAGTCTGAAGCCACTGTCATGGAGAGCCCGACCCACACCCACACCCCCTTTCTATGCGGAACCCTCCTGGAATTGCCGTTACATTGATGGGCAACAATTCAGTGCTTCCCTAGCCATGCTATTTGAACACTGATCTACAGCATTTCAGTGAGCATGATCATGCCACTCAACACAGTGTCGATGCCGTGTGAATGAGAGTGAAGATATCCACTCACAACACTTCCCCTTTAGCTTCCATTTTATGGATGGCTTCCAGTAGAAGCTTGCCCATCTCTATTCCTTCTCATCTTCATGCATTTATTTTTCCTGTAATGTATAGTAATTAGAAATTTGTAATTGTACTCTAAACATCTTCACAATTCCTTTGTCATCTAGTTCCTTGCTCCCTACCTTTGTTTCTACTCCCACTGCACTAACAGTTACAGTTCCTTGTTTCTGACAAGGTTATCTGCATTGCAAAATTCCAAGATCCATTTATTCTGCCTTTATTTATTTCTGTTTACCTTTCTGATCATCCACAATGACTTCGTTTTACACTCTTCACCATATTTGCTTCATACTCAGGTAATTTAAACTGTACAAATTCTACTTACCTGCCACGGGTGAATATCATGGAAATTTGCACATGTACGATTTGGAAATGGTCCATCACCAGGTTTGCAAGACAGAAGATCATGGAGAGCATGTACAATTGAATAAACAGCAGTATATATTGAGTAAGTACTTCTTAAATTATGTTCATCAAAGAAAAGCTGAGGGACATCTAATTTCTCATCACCTGAGCAAAGTGTATCGTTTTTCCCCAATGTTTTCATTATACTTGAATCTAATCTGGGCCATTTACAGCCAAATGCTTCTTCCCAGAAGGCTTTAATAAAATTATTATTTGGTGACATGGATGGATGAATATCAAGGAAGAACTTTCGAAACCCAGGGATCCATCCACTATGGAAATTGGTACCAATAGTGCCCATAAATGATTTGACCAGCTCCTTGGAAACACTCGGTGTATCAGACCAGCTGTGATAAGCAATCCAGACTTTTCCAATTATATTTTGCTTAGCGATTTCTTCCCTTAATGGAATAAGGCTGTCTTCAGTGGAAATGACAATGATCACATTTGCTAATGATTTCTTTATTACGTCAACAATCTGGAGAGTTTTCCATTTGGAGTAGTGCAGAGGGAGTGTTTCTGAGAAAGCGAGGCAAATGCCAGATTTCGTTGTTTCCTGTTTCAGAATTTGCCCACTTAGCTGTCCAAAATCATTATCCTGAAGTAAAATCCCAACCCAGGTCCAGCCAAAGTGCAGCATTAACTGGATGACTGCCAATGATTCAAAGTCTAGATTTGGTATGGTCCGGAAAAATGAAGGAAACTTTATTTTATCACTGAGAACAGGAACTGTAGCACCATTGCTGATCTAAAACAATGATGCAGCTTAGTATACTGAGTTGATGTGAAAAATCAGAAATATATTTGAGACATGTCATCACTGATATCTTAATATTTACACACTGAATTAATGATATCTATCATGGTTAGTTCTAGTTATCAAAGTATTGCCTGGCACTAACATAGATTTTTCCTATAGAGTTTATATAATTAGCCACAAATCTGAGGCATGCATAGTTTCCACAGTGTTCCATTTTTTTATAATGTATTTACTAATTTTACTTATTTTATTTGTTTATTAACCTCTGGTAAGACTTTATGCAAATCTGACTTTTTTTATAGGCCCCAGTATTTAGACTTGTGCCTGGCATTGGCGCTTGTGGTAGTACAGTGCAACTGTGCTGTGCTGATGCAACTAAGGGATATATTCAAATGAGATGAGCACTGGCGCATCCCCTCTGAATATATCAGGTAAGGCACACAGCACAAATATGGTGCACTGGCGCATCCCCTCTGAATATATCAGGTAAGGCACACAGCACAAATATGGCGCACTGGCGCTTCCCCTCTGAATATATCAGGTAAGGCACACAGCACAAATATGGTGCACTGGCGCATCCCCTCTGAATATATCAGGTAAGGCACACAGCACAAATATGGCACACTGGCACATCCCCTCTGAATATATCAGGTAAGGCACACAGCACAAATATGGCGCACTGGCGCATCCCTCCCAGACAGGGCTGAATACCAAGAATGGGAACTGCACCAGCACAACAGAGTTACACTGTGTGCAAATTCATGATATTCAGCCAGCAGTATGCAGATTGGGCCATAACGTATGCAAGGTGCAAATGGGGCCATTTGCATGTCATTATGGCCTGATTTGCATGTGTTGTGCAGGGCTGGCAAATGAAATGCAACATGGCACCCTGCACAGCATGGGGTGCTGCATGAGGGGATCTAGTCGTACCCCCCCTCCCCATAGCCACAATCACTGAAAATTAAAGGAGCACATATCCCTGATAGCCTAGTGGTACCCCCCTCCCTCCCTGTAGCCATGATCACCAACAATAAAAGAAAAATATACCCTTGGTAGTCTAGTGGAACCCTCCTCCCTCCTCATAGCTGTGATCACTGAAAATGTACTAGACATAGCCCTGGTAATCCAGTGGTCCACCCACCCCTCCTGATGCTCTGCTCCCTGTATGAATAATATAGTTGCACTCCCCCATTAGTCCAGTGGTCCCCCACCCCTTCCAATGCCACAATCCATGTAAGAATATATGAGTTGCAATTCCCTAAAAGTCTAGTGGTCCCCCACCCCCCCATGACCAGGATCACTGATCATATGTGGAAGTTGCTTCTCTGGTGGTCTTGTGGCATGACCCACAACCCCCACCCACACAGGACCCCCTGTCCACCCAGCCCCTCAGTCATCGGCGGGCAGCAGCAAACCCACCCACATACCACCACAGCTGCCCGCTGAATGACAGCGTACAGCATGGGCTGCATGCCCCTTAGTCCACACTGTGGACCAATGGCTGGCAGTGCATACTGTAATAGTCATTCACATAGACTTGAGTGAGTGCCAGAGTGTGTTCTTATACTGAGAGAAATAGCCCTGGCAACTAGCAATGTGCATGCATAAGGTAGAAGCAGCAAAGACTCACTTACCCAAGGTGTCGATCTTAGGAGATTCGTTGTTACACCAGGACCCACTCACTCCTATCCCCTCGCACCACATCCCAAAACTTCACCTGCAACTGTCTCTCCCCTTCTGCCCCCACTTTCCTCCCCTAATCTATCCCTTTCTTCCCCTTCCTGCCACCCACCCTTCTCTGCTCCACTCCTACCTCCTCTAGCTGGAGGCACTAAACCAATGCCTTAACCTACACGTGCCTCCCTCTAAGTGCTGTTCGGGCACATCCAAACACTCCCTGCTCCGTATCTACTGCTCTACCCTCTTACTTCTAATGGGCAACATATACCCCAACCTAGGCCCTTCTAGACCCTGGCTGTTCTCCATCCTATCCTCCACCTCCACCTGATCCCCCCTTCCCTTGCCCAAAACCTCTCCCCAAAGGCCTCTGCATTTTCCATCTCAATGCCAGGAGTCTTCTCCGTAAAATGGATTCACTAGTAGTCTGGGTCACCCAGCACAACCCTGACATACTCTGCATTATGGAATCCTAGCTAACCTCCAGGATCCCTAACTCCTCCCTCGCCATTCCTGACTACAACTTATTCCATCAGGACTGTGGCAAGTGCAGTTAGGGCGTGGCACTATATGTTAGAAGTCCTTCTCATGCTCCATTATCCTCAGTGAATCCTGCCCAACTTCCCATGAATCTAGTGTGGCTATCCTGTCCTTCCCCTCCTCTTCCCCCCTTTACGTAGGGTCTCTATACGCCCCGCTTAAGTCCTCGCCTGATTCTATCATTAAGGCCATCTCCTCTATCTCATCCAAGACATCCACTGGCAAGCTCATGCCACTTGCAGATTTCAATCTCAACTTGCTCTTCCCCTCAAATGAACCCTCCATCCTAAAGATTGAATCCCTAAATCTCTCATAGCTAATCCAAGAACCCATTCATCTTAACCACCAGTCCCTAAACCACACCATCCTGGATTGGATTCTATCTTCAGATTCCCACCGCATCTCTGCCTCAGATGTTCTCTCTGATGCCCTTAGTGACCACTGCATCACCTACTGCATTCACAAAATCCACTCATCTTTCCCCCCCCAAAATTCATCTGGTCCCACAGCCTTCAAAACCTCTTCATCCCTGCACTACTCCAAGACCTATCACATGCAGACTGGCTTCCCATCCTGTCCACGTCCAACATGGACATTGCCCTAGCTCAATTCTGCAGTACTCTCCAGAGAATCTGGGACATGCATGCTCCTCTAACAAAAGTAAGGGTAAAACGCTACCACCACCCCTGGATCACAGCCGACCTTATCACCTTGTGTCACTCCAGGGACAAAGTGTGGTGCTTTATAAAACCTCCCACAAAGCTAGAAAGCTTTTTTCCTATAAACAGCTCAGAAATAAATGCACCAAGGCCATCTGTAACTCAAAATCTTCCTACTTTAAAGCGCAATTCTCTCAAGCTCAGAACACCAATGTACCCTTCTGGAAAATGATCAACTCCCTTTTCAACCCCCCACACAAATCAGACCTGCCCAACCCTTACTTTAGATGCAAAACCATTTCGGAACCTGCCTCCGTGGCTGAGCTACTCAACAAGTTTTTTTATTTCCTGCACCTTGCCTAACTCCACCCCTCCACCCCCCTACCTGGGTTGTCTATCCTCCCCTGGCCCTGGTTTCCTCTTTCCTCCCATCACACCCCAGGAGGTCTACAATGCACTCTACTCCCTTAACTCGTCCAAATCTAACCCTGATGGAATCCACCCCAAAATGATCCGTATTTCTGAGGCAGCCATTGTAGCTCTGCTGACACATATTCTGAACCTATCCATAAACTCAGCTACAGTTCCAAATGCTTGGAAATCCACCAAAATCATTCCTCTCCACAAAGGTGGCGACCCTTCCCAGCCAGGTAACTATAGGCCTATCTCACTCCTCCCCTCACTCGCCAAAGTCCAGGAGTCCCTCATATTAACCAAACTATCCGACTATCTCTCTCTGCCAACAACTACCTATCACCAATTCAAGCCGGCTTCTGAAAACACCACTCCACATCACTACCCTTCTTAGTGTAACAGACTCCATCCTCACAGCAATGGACAGTAGCCACATTACTGCAGCCATTTTCATTGATCTGGCTAAAGTGTTTGACTCTGTCTTCTACCCGCATCTACTTAGCAAACTTAGCTCTTTTGGCATCGCCCAGCCTGCCATCGCCTGGTTCCACTCATACCTCCATAAAAGACAACAGTCAGTCCAAATGGGTGACACTCTCTCCTCTCCTTGTTACATCTCATCTGGCGTCCCCCAAGAATCCATTCTTGGTCCTCTCCTCTTCACTGTCTTTATTAACGACCTTCCCTCCTCCTGCTTAGCCTCTAACATGCATCTCTACGCAGATGACACTATCATCTTTGCCTCCGGCCCCTCCTACAACAGTGTCCTCCCCACTCTCCAAGACAATTTCGACAGAGTCCAGTCTTGGTTCCTGGATAATCTGCTCACACTAAATGCAAAAAAAAACAGTCACAATGGTCTTTGGCTTGAGACAGAAACTGGCCTCCACCCAGCCCCCCGCTTATCACCACTCAGAGACGGCTGTCCTTGGAGCAAGTCTCAGCCTTCAAATACCTGGCAGTTTGACTGGACAGCCACCAAAATTTCTCTATTCACATTGAGGTTATCTGCACAAAGCTCCAGCCCAAACTCGCCATCCTCTATAGCCACAAAGAGTTCCTTCCAATCCCCACTCAGTGCAAACTGGTTCATAAAACTATCCTACCAGTTATTGACTATGCTGACATAGTCTATGGTATAGTCCCAGCCTCGTCTCTCTCCAGACTTGACATACTCCTAAATTCCTTCTGCCACTTTGCTACCGCCTCACCCCCTCTCATACACCACTGCCAGCTCTACGCTCCCCTATCCCTGGCTCTGCTCTCCCATAGGCATACCATTCAAGGCGCCTCCTTCTTAGCTAAATACTGACATGGGTCCCCCAGACCTCACATCCCTCCTCACCCCAACCTCCTCCCTAAGCTACCCTCTCCACCATAGGGGCTCCCGCACTTTCCACCTCCCTCATTCTCACTCTCTAACCAGCCAAGCTGCCTTCTCATACTGCCTCCACCTTCTCTGTAATAACCTTCCTCTCAACTTCGACTGGCCCCTTCCTTTTCCGTTTTCACTTGACTCATCAAGTGCCAACCTGCCCCGCAATGCCCTAAATGTTCAAATGGTCCAAAAATGCAACCGATGCACCACCCACCTTCCCCAGCCACTTAGAATTTGCTGATTTCATCTCCCTTCTCCCTCTCCTCTTGAAATTGTTTTACTGTTTTACCACTGATTCAGTGTATTTTACTGTTGTAAAATGTTATACAAACTGTCTGTATCTTGTCTGTATCTTGTATCTACTGCTACTCTCTGTACAAACTGTACCCTGGGTCACACCTGGAAATAAGCCTGCCTTTCCCGGTCATCACATTTTAAATAAAATAAATAAATTAATAATTGGACATTCTGTTGATTATTGTGGAATAACAACCACTGTTTCATCGCTACCATCTTGTATGAAAAATTCCCAAACTAGGAATTTTAGTGCCCTACTCTTCATATGTCACTGCTGGTGCTGCATATGGAATGGCAGTTTGGGTAGTAATGAAATGGGGGGTGTGATGCATGATTTCTGGTGCTGTGCACACTTGAACATTGAAGATCACAGTCTATGACTATTATTTCAGGGTTATCAACAGACACAGCTACATCAGAACTTTGAGGAAGGAGGGACTGACTAACAGACTGTTTGTACATGGCCACCTTCACTTTCTTTTTTGTCTGGTTCCCAAATGGGGTCGCTAGCATCATCATCATCATAATCATCATCCACAAATTCACTTTGGATGCCGTCCTCCTGTGGATACATTCCAACAACAACCTCAGTATTATCATCCACAATGTTTTCATCAACATCAGAATGTTTGGATGGCCTAACCTCAAGACCAGTGGAAACATGAGACTGAGAGTCATTAGCATGATCAGAATCATGTTGACTACTGTAGGGAGTGGGACTTCAACTACACTGATGTCTGCGGATTCAACAACATTTTTCCCACCTGATGACTTTGCCTGGGTTGAACTTGTAACAATGCTCATGCTATTATCAACCATGCAGTCAGTAACTTTACTACCAGCATGGACAACAGCATCTCATACCAGCACTGAAGCAACCAATTTCACTGTGAAAACAGAGTGAGAGAAATTCGTTTACTTTCAGTAACTGCTACATTTTCCTACTGCTGCATACTGCCATGGCCATGACCACTCTTAACACTGCTAGACTTGCTAGCCCCAGATGAACCTGCCTCATCATCACAACAACTTCCACTGGTAATAGTCTTCTTGGCAGCAGCACCACATCCAGAAACAGCTTTGCATGACTGTCTCTTCTGGGCATTGTTATATGATTACAGATAAAATTCCCAGCAACTTTACACATCTGCAGTTATTTGGGGATGAGAAGCAAAAAATGAAAGAGATGCTGCTGCACAGGCACAACACAATACCTTAACCAGTCTTCAAAAATTCTAAAGTCCAAAAACAATGCCTTGTTTTGCGGGGGGGGGGGTTCAGCAATAGCTAGTAGCTACAGAGAATCAGGGAAAAATATTGCAGACTTGCTGACAAATTCAGAGTACTGCTATTGCAGTGCCACAACGAAATGCATATCAATTGACGCTACGCACATAGATTAAAGGTCAGGCACAGAAACTCTGTTCCACAAACTGTCTACAAGACAGTCTTTCAAAATGCCTGAAAGAATGCCCAGCAAACAGAAGCAGCTTATAAAAATTAAAATTAAGTTGTGTTGTGTGTACCTGAACACACAAATAATAAAAAAAAAACTAGCCAACAACAGTTAGAAGACTACAATTCTGACTATTTCCCTTCTACACCACAGGTCCACCCCTCCCCAGAAGTACACTTCAACAGTATCTGTCAGTACAGAGACTATTGTACTAAATTAACATTTAATATTCATACAAATCAATAACTGCATGTTGAAATAAACACACAAGGGTTTACTACAATTGATGTACTAAATTCTGACACAAAATGTTGTGGCAAAAATTAATTTTTAAAGGTTTTTCGATGGTTTGATTCTCAGAGCTCTAACAGAACACTGTCTTCAGCTTTCCACTTCACACACTACGCTGAACTGAGGCTCTGCAAGACAATATAGAGACCATGTGACCTTACATCCCATGAATCACTACATAATTTACCTTAAAGAGCAAAAAACAAAGGTGAAGTAATGCAAAGTTCATAGAAAACTGTGGGGACTTTGTGTTTCTTTGTAATGCAAAGTTATTCGCTTTGCAGGATATCACATGAAATTTCGGTTCTACGTGAAATACTATTCATAGGGAATTTTATGCACTTCACCCACCTCTAGTTATAGCTTTAAAGTCATATAATAAGTTGGGACTGCTAGGTGCTTGATGGAACTCAAGGCCCTGCTCTTATGGTTTCAAACCCCTTCTACTCTACAAACTATGGGTCTTACATCACACAATCAGTGCTGGTGCTGTAATAGGGTGAAAAGTACTATGCTTCATCTTTTATAGTATTGTCCCAGTCTAGAGGTTTGGCTGGGCCAGGTGATGTCAACTATGGAATGATATTAGGGTTTTAATACTCTCTGATGCATCACTTCTAGTTTTGGACAACACTCAGTGGCTAGGCACAGTTACCTTTCCACAGAAGGTGTGGTTTATCTTTGCTATAGCTAAAGCCAAAACAATTCTCCTTCATAAAGTCCATTCTTCAATCACACCTACATATGAAGAATTGGTGGAGGTAATATTCTGGTTTGGGATGAAATGAGATTATCCTACAAAGCTATAGGTGCAGTAAATATGAACAGTTTTTAGTGAGTCTGGAGAAGTTTCTTAACTTTTTGTGCTGTTTCTCTGCAATTTGGTAAAATAATCCTGCCCCCCCTCCGCAAATGACTGGGGCCACTGATATGGATCCACAGTAATGTCTGAACTCTATAGGTTTATGGCTTAGTCATCGTAGGGTTGCAGCTTGTCCACAAACTGTCTACAAGACAGTCTTTCAAAATGCCTGAAAGAATGCCCAGCAAACAGAAGCAGCTTATAAAAATTAAAATGAAGTTGTGTTGTGTGTACCTGAACACACAAATAATTAAAAAAAAAACTAGCCAACAACAGTTAGAAGACTACAATTCTGACTATCTCCCTTCTACACCACAGGTCCACCCCTCCCCAGAAGTACACTTCAACAGTATCTGTCAGTACAGAGACTATTGTACTAAATTAACATTTAATATTCATACAAATCAATAACTGCATGTTGAAATAAACACACAAGGGTTTACTACAATTGATGTACTAAATTATGACACAAAATTTTGTGGCAAAAATTAATTTTTAAAGGTTTTTCGATGGTTTGATTCTCAGAGCTCTAACAGAACACTGTCTTCAGCTTTCCACTTCACACACTAGCTGAACTGAGGCTCTGCAAGACAATATAGAGACCATGTGACCTTACATCCCATGAATCACTACATAATTTACCTTAAAGAGCAAAAACAAAGGTGAAGTAATGCAAAGTTCATGAAAACTGTGGGGACTTTGTGTTTCTTTGTACAAAAGTTATTAAGCTTTGCAGAATATCACGAAATTCGGGTTCTACGTGAAATACTATTCATAGGGAATTTTATGCACTTCACCCACCCTAGTTATAGCTTTAAAGTCATATAATAAGTTGGGACTGCTAGGTGCTTGATGGAACTCAAGGCCCTGCTCTTATGGTTTCAAACCCTTCTACTCTACAACTATGGGTCTTACATCACACAATCAGTGTTGGTGCTGTAATAGGTGAAAAGTACTATGCTTCATCTTTTATAGTATTGTCCCAGTCTAGAGGTTTGGCTGGGCCAGGTGATGTCAACTATGGAATGATATTAGGGTTTTAATACTCTCTGATGCATCACTTCTAGTTTTGGACAACACTCAGTGGCTAGGCACAGTTACCTTTCCACAGAAGGTGTGGTTTATCTTTGCTATAGCTAAAGCCAAAACAATTCTCCTTCATAAAGTCCATTCTTCAATCACACCTACATATGAAGAATTGGTGGAGGTAATATTCTGGTTTGGGATGAAATGAGAGATTATCCTACAAAGCTATAGGTGCAGTAAATATGAACAGTTTTTAGTGAGTCTGGAGAAGTTTCTTAACTTTTTGTGCTGTTTCTCTGCAATTTGGTAAAATAATCCTGCGCCCCCCTCTGCAAATGACTGGGGCTACTGATATGGATCCACAGTAATGTCTGAGCTCTATAGGTTTATGGCTTAGTCATCGTAGGGTTGCAGCTTGTCCTTTCTTGTCCCTTCATGCCCTCTTATTTTTCATGTTTTTGCTTTTCCTTTATATATTTTCCCAGTAGAATTTTAACTCAGTTTAGGCCCATATTTACTTATATTAATGTTATTGACAGAGCAGATTTTATTGTTACTGTATATGTTCCTGTGAGAGTTAGGGAATATATTATCATTTATGTTTTTAGCTTTATGTTATTTTCTTACAGTGCCTTATTACTTATTTGATATTCTTAAATGTTATCATAATTACTAGCGAGACTGTTAGCATGTTGGTATATAAGTAATGTTTTTGATGTGTCAGAGGGTTGGGGTAGACAGTAATTTTGTATATGTCTCATGTATTCCTAAACTGTAAGATACTTGTGTATTATTGAGGAAATATGTGAGAATCCGGGATAGGTTAATAGTATACTATATCTAAAATTTGCATTCTCTCACAGGTGTATATGTATTTGCAATATATAATGAGTTTTATATAGAACACTACCTACTTGTACAATTGTATATTATGTCATTTATTATTAGTGATATATCCTGAGTGTGTACAGAAGTATTCCTTAGTTGTGCTATTGTATATTATATTGATCCTGTTCTGTTATTATTATTGTTGCTGTTATTGTTGTTTATGCTTAAATAAATAAAATGTTGCTGGCCCGGTGGTGCTGAAGGTTGAGGCGCTGGATGCGACACCTCATGCCACACTGGCAACGCAGGTTCAGGAATGGACTCGGGCCGCCGGGGGCTGGCAGGTGAGAGGAAGGACTGAGTGTCCCACGAATTCTCTCCTTCCTCTGAGGTAGGTGGGGGCAATGCATTGTGCTGCAGTGGTGATTGGCAAAGGCCAGCCACATTACAGTGTGGTACACAGCAGGGGGAAGTGTGGTGGGTGTCAGCACAGGTGTGCTCTGATGCCATTGCATGTCTGGCTCCCTTGGGAGAAAATCGACAGAAAATGGTGGGACGACCTTGGCGGCTGATGGCTGTGCCCTGCATCCCTGGACATGAGAGGTGCCTTGCCAGGGGTGAGGCCAACCCCTGTGAGCATGGGGCAATAGTTTGCATGCCAGACCTGGTCCAGCGATGCAGTGCTGGTGGATGGAGGTTGTGGAGCCCGCTCCGCAGAAGGAGCATAAACAGAAAAAGAAAGAAAGAAAGAAAGAAAGAAAGAAAGAAAGAAAGAAAGAAAGAAAGAAAGAAAGAAAGAAAGAAATGTTTTTTTAAGTTAATATACTTAAAGTTTTTTACAAGAAAGAGAACAAAAATACATAACAGACAAATCCTATAGAACAAAGTAATAGTCAAAGTGTCAAAAATCACCAACACCAGGTCCCTAAAAAGGAGCTAAACAAAGAGAAAAAAAAACTGTTAACAACCCCACAACAAACCCCTACCTTCCCCAATCCCAATATTGGGATTCAAAATCGCTGTTGAATTATTTCAACAGAAACAACCTTACTGTTGGTAATAAAAGACTCCAAACAAGTATACATGAGTGGGGGACTAACATTAAAAGGGATGGGATGCTCATCAATGTGAATATTCAGATTACCTATGATAGGTGAAGATAGGTCCCTGGAAAAGTCCAGGTTAAGATAGAGGCCTCCCTGACTCAGGGCCTCATGTGACCACATCAGTAGAGTGTTAAAAATCTGCAAAGGGAGGGAAAATGATGGGATAAACAACAAACTAGAGAGTGGTGTAAGCCATGTTTAAGTCCAATCTGGGATTCCAATCAATCAATCAATCAATCAAATCTTTATGTATCCAGGCGAACACCGTTGAGCACAGCTCATTTGCAAGATGGACCTGGTAAGGTCAAGGTTCAATTTACATCGATACATAAAAAATATTCAATATACACACACTCTAGGATACTACATAGAATATTCAGTATACACACAGTCTAAGGATACATTCTAATCAGAATATACATTAAGTTCAGGTGTCGTGGTAATAAGGGGTGAGGGGAAGGGGAGTGGGAAGTGGTGTGCCTGGCTGGTGGGGGAGGAGGAAGATGGTGGGGGCCTATACTGTGGAACGGATAAACTGTGGGCCTTATGAAGAGGGCAGGAGGGCAGCACTGGGGGGTTTGTATAACAGGGCTATAGGGCTGTGATATATGACAAGGGATTAAGGGGTGACGGATGGAAAGGAGGGGTGCATGGAGTGTGAGGGGTGGTGACTCTTAGTAAAGGTGGATACCTTCCGTGAGTTGGCTATCTGGGGAGGGAGATGGACAAGATTAGGAATACTCTACTGTTTGTGGACACAATTACATTTTTCTTTGATAAGCCTCGAATACAGATATTTAAAGGATGTAAATGAGATGTATCTGTTCACTTTCAGGGTCTTCTGCATCATATTCCATAAGGCAGATAAGACATAGCTGATAGCAGACCTACCATATCGATAGTTGAATTTGGGCACTTTAAGCATGATGTTAGACTTCTTAGGGTATATTTACTTGATGTGATTTGTGTGAAGCAGTCTGAGATGTAATTTGGTAGCATCTTTGATATCGCTCTATAAGTCCATAGTGTGGCATTCCTGTCTCTTCTAAATTGGAGCGAGGTCCATCCAACTGCAGGATAAAGCAAGCAGTGGTGAGTGCTGAGAGGAAGATCTGTAATAAACCTCAAGGCTCTATGGTAAAGTGTGTCCAGTTTGCTCAGATATGAGTTGGGGCAATGATCATATAGGGAATCTGCATAATCTAATACTGATAGAAATGTGGCCTGGACCAGCTTCTTTTTAGAATCACTTGTGAGAAAGTGTTTTATTCTGTAATAGAGCCCAAGCGTCTGATGGAGTTCTTTTAGCAGATCTTCCAGATGATCTAAGTAGTCGAGTCTACTGTCTACCCAGACCTCCAGATATTTGAATTTTGTAACATATTCAAGATTTTCACCAAGAACAGTGGATATGTGGGGGAGATTGTTTGGGAAGGAGTGTGCGGCTTGTGTTTGGGGGGAGAAAAACATTACCTTTGTTTTTTTTGCATTTAGCAGGAGTTTTTTTTTCAGTAGTTGGTGTTGTAATAGGTTGAATTCTGCTTGTAGCTCTATGCATGCTGTTAAGGGAGAGGGGTGACTGACATACAATACTGTATCATCTGCAAACAGGTGTACAGTGGTTTTGGTGAGGTTATTGTTGATGCTATTGATATAGATGGCAAATAGAATTGGGCCAAGGATGGATCCTTGGGGAACTCTTCTTTGGAGAGATTTGAGTGGTGATAGGTCTCCTTCAGCCTTCACCTGCTGGGTCCTTCCCGTGAGATAATTATTAAACCATCTAATGGAGGTTGAGTCTAGTCCTATGGATTTCGGGGAGGAGAGGAGCAGTTCGTGGTCGACCATATCGAATGCCTTACTCAGGTCTAAAAATACAGCACAGACACAATTTTTTTTGTCCAGTTCAAGTTGCCAATCATTGGTTACTTTAGCCAGGGCTGTGATGGTGCTGTGGTTGGTTGTAAACCCAGATTGCGCTGGATTTAAAAGGTTAGCATCTTCAAGATATCCTCTTAGTTGGGTACTTACGATTTTTTCTAGCAGCTTGGATAGCACAGGTATGATAGAGATTGGCCTGTAGTTGTTGAGGTCCATGGGGTCCCCTGCTTTCAGTAGCAGGATAACTTGTGCTGTTTTCCAGATCGATGGAATAGATCCTAGTTGTAGTGAGAGGTTAAATAGGTGTGTTATTGGCACTGCTAATACTTGTATGTCAATTTTAAAAAAATAGGGATCAAGGGAGTCTGCACCTGCACTTTTTTTGGTGTACAGCTGTGATGTTAATTCTTCCACCTGCTTCAGGGTGGCTGGTATGAAGGAGAAGGTGGACTCCATTACCCATGCTTCAGTGTTCTTGATACCTAACTGGGAACGCATTTGGTTAGCCGGAGAGGTGTCGAATGCTAGACCAGCGGTTGTAAAGTGATTGTTGAATGATTCCAGGACTTCCAGTCTATCAGAGATGGTTCCCTTGGCATTGTGTATTTTGGCTGGGAGTGTGTTACTTGGATCGTATCCTGTTATGTCTTTCATGGTGTTCCAGAACTTGGCAGGGTTGTGGCAGGAGGAGTCTAGTTCAGACATATAATAAGCAGCCTTAGCATCTCGTACTTTCCTGGTACAGATATTCCTGGCTTTTTTGAACAGCTCCCAATCAGTTGATATCTTAGCTTTTCGTGCCTTTTTCCATAACTTGTCTCTGTCAAGGAGGGTGGCTTTAAGGTCAGGAGTGAACCAATGATAGGTTTTATTTTTGATGCATACCTTAGAAATTGGAGCATGGATATTAAGGGCACCTGTAATTATGTCATTTAGCACCTCGCATGCTACCTCCACTGTGTTTGCTAAGTAAAACTCTTGCCATCGTGTGGAGTGGTTTATCTCTTCCAGATATGCCTCAATGTTGAATTTTTGCTTTGATCTCCTCATTGTGAACTTGGTGGGGGATGACGGCTTGCATGCTGATCTTATTCCCACAATAAGGCAGTGATCACTGATGTCATTGAATAGTACTCCAACATGCGAGAAAAGGTGAGGTTTATTCACTAGTATAACATCTAATAGAGTGCTGTTGCTTGTATTCTTTTTGTTGATTCTGGTGGGTTCATTTATGAGCTGTGTAAGCCCATGTGTATCGCAGAATGATATTAAGGGTGCAGCTGCCTTTGAGAGCCAGTTTAGGTTTAAGTCTCCTATGATTATAGTTTCTTCTGTTCCCTTTTTGATTAGGTCACCCAGGTGGGATAATAGCTTGAGGTCAGCTATGGGGGGCCTATAGCAGCCGATTAGCTGCTGCGATGTGGTGTTGGAGAGGGCCACTTTGAGGGATAGGCATTCAAATTCCTTTACCATGGATAATGAGTTGAGGCAGGTTACAGATAGGCTGTCCTTCACATATATCGCTACGCCCCCACCCCTAGTTTGGCGGTCAGCTCTGAATACTTGTTAATTTGGTAAGTTTATGTCTTTGTCGGCTGTGACAGGCCTGAGCCACGTCTCAGACACTACTAGTATATCTGGTAAGGTATGGTTAACCCAGGCTTGGATCATCGTGATCTTCTTTAACAGACTGCATACATTAATATGGAGAAAGCTTAGCCCTTTGATCTTGGCTAAGTCTGTTGGTGCAGTGATGACCTCTGGGGGTCCTGGGTTAAGTTCTACATTTCCTGAGCATATTAATAATAGTATTAATAGTTTCATAGTTGCCGCAAGAGATAGGTTAAAGATTCTTGCCATTGCCCATTTTTTTTTTATTCTGATACCACTTTGTTTGCCATCCAGATATGGAGCTTTGGCCTCTTGTTAGAGTGCTGATTGGTAGTCTTGCAGACAGGCGCATTGAATAATTTTCTGTACAGAGTTGAAGCAAGGTCCCATAAGATAGTAAATCCGCCTGAATCCCTCCATGGCAACTGCTCCATGGGTTATGTTGTAGCATTGGGAGGTCATATATACATACCCTGTCCCGTGTGACTGTTGCAGTAATACAGTAAGTCGAGTAATGTAATACATCTCCCTGTGTGGCATCCTCTGAGAGATATCCTTTTTCACTGCGCTCAGGATACAGTAATAGAGCTAGCAGAATCCAGAGAAATCCCCCCATTATGAAAAGTATAATTAGTATGCAGAAGGTACTATATCAAATGTCTTTCGTGGTGCCCTCAGTAGATTGCTGATATAAACGACTTATTCAGCTACCGTCCGGTGAGTAGAGTTTAAAAAAAGGGAATATAAATTAGAGGGAGAAGGATAGAAAAACACAATAGGGGGTGCCTAGCATATTTGTTTCTCACTGTGATGTTTAAGGGCAAACAATGGTCAACCTTCAGCTCATCAGTGTGGGCAGCATGAGTGAGCAGAAAGGGAGTCTGCTGATTTGGTAGCTAACAAGGGGATATAGAACAGGCTACAGGGCAGCGAGACGCAGGGGGCTTGATTTATGTTTTGGCAGGAAGGTGTCTATATAAGAAAGGCTACAGAAGGGGGAAGGGCGAGTGGGCATAAAAATTGCGGTTTTGCCGTACCTTTCCCTAGCAGTCCCTCCAGTCTGGTGGTTCCGAGCGTCGGCTTGTGGCTGCTGACCACCCGCTGGCAGAGACTGGCCCTGGCACTCAACTGTGGGCACTTAGCGAGGGTCCTTTTCTGAGGAAAAAAATACAGAGCACAGCAGGTTAAACGCTTTGCAATGGCAAGTGTCAGCAGTGCAGCAGGGGGCTGAAAATTAGCACTTTAAAGGCAATGATAATGATATTGAGAATGATAATGCAGGCCATATTGCCCACGATTGAGTACAGTGATTTGTGTAGAAAGACCAAGAATCCCGCTAGTGGCAGGTCTGTATAACCTGCTAATGGAAAACTAGCCAAAAAAGTAAGCCAGAGAGGGAGTAAGCTCCACCTGAGAAAGTACCTGGAGGTTGGCCCCATTTAAAAATCTTTCTGCTTGAAAAGCACAGTAATATAGAAAAAAGTCAGGTAAACATAGACTCCCTCTCTCCCTTCAGGAGTGTCAGTTTTAAGTATGCCTTGTGAACAGCTGATGTAATCCATTGAGAGCATACAATTTACTGTACATGCTCATACAGAGCTTAGTCAGTGGCTGGTCATGGTAGTGAGAGGTAGGCTGTGCCAGTCACCAGCTGTGTACAAATGGGGTGAGTGGGGTGGTCTGGCACTGCCATGTGGGGAGGTGGGGCCATTAGACCACTGGGGCTACTGTATTATCCAAAAACCTAAGAAATGGACAATGTTATGCATAACTTTAATACACACCAATTCAGGAATCAGAGATCAGGGCTCAGGCTGGGGGGCTGTCATATTTGATTAGTTTGGGGATCAGGGCTGGGGGTGCCTGCTGGATCAGCAGGGAATTATTTACTGTCATCATGACAGGTACTGGTGGATTGGGGCTGGGTAGGTATACCACAACATTCGTCTCTGCTGACTGCACCAGAACTTGGGGCATAATCGGTGGTTGCACTGTTTCTTTGTGGCAATATCACTGATGCCACAAGCTGCAGGATGCAGGCTCAGGGACACTGCTCAAAAATGAATCAGGTGATGGGTCCTTGATGTGGGGATTGTTGGCACAAGCTGCCATTTTCACAGCTTGCATCTGACAATTGAACATTGGGCCCCACATGTACACTTCAAAATACAGACTACCTTCAGTGTTGCAATCAATGGAACCCTTTATGGTTTCCACTCTACCATTTTTGGATTAGGGAATGTTGTAGTTCTCTATATGTACTAGCAGGTATGACAGAAGCTGTAGGGTTTGTTACCCCATTTCAGTCTGTTGGTAACTAGTCTAGGACTGGGCTGTTAACTGTATGTGTGTTGATCTCTAAAATTTCTCCCTCTCCTGTAAGATACTCTGAGTGGTTGTCATATGATCTTATTTAAGGCAGATATGGCTTTTAAAGTCTGTAGGTTATTTTTAACTATTTGTATATTTAGTGCCTCTGCCATAGGAGGTCACAAAAGTCAAAATCTCATGTTTTTTTCTCTTTGTTCGTTGGCATCAATAAAGCCTCATGTGTGACCTTACTGGTGTGTGGTACTGCTCTATCAATGTCACCCTCATTGTAGATTCTTTGTCTACTTCATTAGTCAGTTCTTGTGATGTATTTTTAAAAGTGCCTGCATTAGAGCAGTTTCTCTTTTTCTGGTGTATTGGCCGTCAGTTAAATATCTGATGAGCTGGAGTGGATGGCAGCTCTCTGCATAATGGAGAATGTGTCAATGGGTTTGGTGTAGAGGTCTGTAGATATAGTGACATCAGTTTCTTTCTTGATTGTGAGGTCAAGAAAGTGTATTGTGTAGATCTGATGTTATCTTAAATCTCAGATTTTTGTTTGACAGGTCTAGAAAAGTTATGAAGTCTGTCAACTATTCAATTGTGACTTTCCAGACTCAAAAAATAGAATCTATAATGAGCCTGTTAACATCTGTTTTTTCCAAAAATGGATTAGCTTACTCATTGCATATCACCCTTTGTTCCCACTCTCCAAGGTAGTTATTTTCCTGGCTACTGGTGAGTGTGGCACCCATGACTGTGCCTTTGGTGTTTTATGTTGGCTCGCGCATGCACAGCCAGCATATTGTGGTTGGGTGAATGCAGGGCATGCATCAGTAGGTGCATCCCTCATTCCACAATAAGTCTGCATGCCAGCGCCACACCATGAATACATAATGTGGTGAGCTCAGCATATGCAGCGGCACTTCCTGACTTGCTTTCCCTGGTGAAAAAATAATTTAACATGGGGGCCCACTGCCTGCCATAACACAGACTTCGGTGGTGCCCAATCCCCCTGTCAGCATGCCCTGATACAATGTACGTGCCGATGGGGGAGTCCACTCCCCATCGGCATAATGAACCCCCCCATTTGTTATGTGCCGAGGGGGGTGCCCAAACCCCTCAGCTCTTGCCTCCGCTTCGTTGTGTGCCGATGGGGTGCCCAACTCTGCCCACAGCATCCCCTCAAACATTTTAGGTGGCATGCTGGGAGCCCACCCCAGCATGCCAAATCCCCTGAAAAGTAAATCCATCCCGCAATATGTTTTTTATTTTTATTAACCTGTGAAAGAAGAAATGGCCCTCGTGGTCTCCTTGCCCCTCCCACAACCCGCCCCACCCTCTGTGCACCCTGCCTCCCAAACCCTTACCACATACTTACCTCTGGAGTCCAGCGTGACAATCTTCGGTGGACCGGGAACGCATCTGCACTCTTCAAAGCTGACCGCAAACTGAAGAAATGCCGGTAAGCTGTATAATGACATAAATAAGGTTATTTCAACTTTGGTGCATATCTCAGGCAATTTTTAGAATTTTTGCACCAAATGTTCGACATGGGGCTATTGGGATTCCTCCTCATGAATTCAGTCACTGTCATGGCATTATTCGGTCCTGAAAGGTGATTTTATGGTCACTGTGTGGAACCACGTTTCAGGACGGAGTAATGAAATGACAGTGCCACTGTTGATGAGGGGGGGCTCTCAAAAAGCCTATGTTGCAAATTAGGTGACAAAAATCCCCAAAATGGCTGTTTTATGAGTGTGCATTGTGTTGTTTCCATGCACACTCATAACTTTGTGAATTTGTAATATTTTCACTTCAGATTTTCAAAATTACCATTTTTCCACACCTCCTGATGAACAGTACAGCTGTCATTTTACAAATCTTGGTCGAAATATGTTTTTACACGTTTGGAGCAGAATACCACAGTCGCTGTGCAAAATCAATTTTCCGGACAGTTTGAGAAAATGACAGTGACACTGTTCATGAGCAGAGGTCCTAAAATGCCTGTGTTGAAAATCTGGTGTCGAAAGTCCATAAAATGACTGTGTTACAAGCATGCGTTGCGCAGTTTCCACGCACCCTTGTAACTTTGAAAATTTGCAGTATTTTCATGCCAGATTTTCAACACTGACATTTTTTCACACCTTCTTATCAGCAGTACAGCTGTCATTTTTCACAGCCTGACAAAATGTGTTTCTGCAGCTGTGGCACACAATGGTGTGGTCACTGTGGGAAATCAACTTTTGGGACAGATTAACAAAATCACAGCACCACTGTTCATGAGGGGAGGTCCCAAAATGCCTATGTTGAAAATGTAGCTAAAAAACTCACAAAATTAATTGGGTTACGGACATGCGTTGTGCAGTTTCTATGCGTGCTCATGACTTCACCAATTTTTCATATTTTCACTCCAGATTTTCAATGTTGCCATTGTTTTACACCTCCTCATGAACAATACAGTTGTCATTTTCCACATCCTGCCCAAAATGTGTTTTCATCTCTGTGTCGCCAAATGGCATAGCCACTGTGCAAAACCACCTTTCAAATAACAAACTGATTGTGCCGCTCTTCATGAGGTGGGGTCACAAAAAGCCCATGTTGAAAATGAGGAGTGAAAATACCAAAACTTGCCTACGGTGTTAGGGTTTCCAACTGTAGCACCCCACCCTGAAGAGACTCACAGGCGTCAGGGTTGTGACTTGGGATCATCGGCTGTACTGCTCACGCCATTGCACCCCCAACCCCACCCTGCAGCCAGTGACAGGCATCGTGGTGTGCCTTGCATTGTTCGGCCACAAAGTTCACCCCATTCTCCTATACTTCACGCACCTCAACATATTTCCTTATGGAATGGGGTAAGTATAATGCCCAAAGACCCCAAAGCACACCACAACACTTGTCAGTGTCTACAGGGTAGGGTGAGGTAAAATGGCATGAACGTTATAGCTGACAACCTAAGGGCACACCCCACTGCCTGTCAGTCCCTGCAGGGTAGGGATGGGGTTGGCAGCACTTCAGTACTTCACTGCCATTCATATTATGCGTCTCTAACTCTGCACTGCCAATGCCAATGCCAGTGAGACAACATTTGGCATTGACAAATGCTTGTTAAAGATTCTCCCCTCAAACATAAATACAGTGTTGCTGAGCACCAGATCAGTAAGCATAACAATCATGTTAATTTTGCTTTGTGACAAACTGGTAGATTACAACAGCATCTGTTCCAAAGCAACCAGGCCTCCCAACCTGGGTATGTTACTCTACAGAGAGTCTACATCATGTGTAACTAGTAACTACTCTTGTTCCAACTGCATATCTTTCAAGATGGTCAGAATGTGTTTAGTGTCCTGTAGTTTCTAATGCTGAGTACTAGTGGTCTTAAGATAGCTATCAATGTATCTGGCTAGAGGTTCGGTGAACCATCCTATACCAGGCACTATAGATCTGCCTGGGGGCTCAGACTGTTTTCTGTGCACCTTGGAGAGAGTATAAAATGCTGGTTTGATAGGGTTTTGTACAAACAGAAAGCATTTTTCATCTGTACTGATATGTCCACTTTGAGTCAGTTCCAGCAGATATCCCTCTATCTCTTGTTTGATTTTGGTTGTGAGGTCAAACGTGAGTTCTTTATTAAAGTTGAGGTCTGCAAGTTGTCTGTATGCCTCCTTCATATATTGAGTGGTGTCCTGCATAACTATGCTGCCCCCTTTGTCAGTAGACATGATGGCAATGGTTTAGTTCTCTGATAGATTTTTAATCACCTCTTTTTCTGCTCTAGATAAATTGCAATGGGGTAGTTTAGGTCCATTTCTTTACAGCAATTTTATGTCATGAATGCATCAGTTTAAAAATATTTCTACTGAGGGACTAAGTTGGGGGGCAAAATGTGGATGGAGCCTTGATTTCAGGCCTTGTAATCACTCCCCTCTCCCCATCATCTCCTGATTGACTGTTTGGGTGAACTGTACTGGGTTGGCTTGCTATAGGCACATTTCTGTCAGCAAAACTGTTTGGAATAGTTACTATGGTAACATGGCATCCATTACTTAGAAGGATCAATGAATGTTTTTTCTACATACACTGCTCAGATTTGTTGTGGGTTTATAATACTACTTTCAAAACAGTTTTCAAGACAGTTTTCTTCAATAGTTGTTTTAAATCTGTAAGGAGGCATTTGACTTCTTTGGTTATAAACTGATGTGGGAGAACATTTGTGTGCCATTGTAGCTCAGTATGTTAAGAATGCTTTAGCTATCCATTGCAGAATAGTAGGTACCAGGTGTCACTCTGTTAAATTTTGTGGGGTGAAAAAAGTTTGACTAGGGCCAAGGGGAGGGGCTATGGATGAGAAATTGAAGCAAAGAGAACATTTCTGGATCTATACATGTCGGGCCATGACAGTACCAGGTCTGAGTGACAAAATAGAACTGCTGACCTGCATGAAGAAATGAAGCTCTCATTTACATCTGTAAGGTTGATTAGATAGATGCATGCATTTAGATGATTGGCCATTACTATCATACTCCCAGTTTTTAGGTATTCCATTTTCCAGATGTCAGCGGAACAGGAAGTGAATTCTCTGACTAATAGGAATGTACAGGGTACAGGGTACATTATTGATAATGGCTCTTCAGCATATATTATCCAATCCCTACATACACTAGTCATTATTTATTATTATTCTAACCGTGCTTATTGTTATCTGAATACTAGGTTGTTTTTAACAGTGTAAGATTATCTGATTTTTTGGGGGACTGGTAGTGGTGTTAATGTCACTAGCTTGTATTAAACTAATTGTTTGCATTAAGCATTTTATATTACAAGTACACTGGTGCTTGGTACTGTGCCTTTAAATGAAATTGGTACTTGAGTCTGTTGAACTCAGCACTGAGACTACCCCACCTAATGATGCATTAGTTGTGAAACCAGTCAGGGTCTTTGGACTGACTGTTTTTCCCATATGGAGCAATATTTTTGGTGTGCTTTTTAACATTAATAAAGTTTATTTGGATATACTATGGGATCTTGAAACTCGCTATGCTGGTGCTCAGCATACTGAAAAAACCTGCCGAAAGACACCATCCCGAATCACTGAAATGCCTGACATACAAATTATGGGCATGCCTGATGTACAAATTATGGGCATTTCAGTGTGATAAAGTGTAAAATGCAGGGAGCTTCACCCCCCCCATGCCACCCATGTGGGGGTCTCTACCCCAACACCCCCTGTAACTTAAATATCCAACTCTGAGGTGGAGTGGCCCACAGTGTAAACTTATAACAGTTACAGTGGGTGCAGTGTGTAAAATGACATGACCTGGATCAGAACCCGGGTCATACACAGCATGCCATACAAACAACTAGTAGAATTCCCCTCCACACCACTGGGGCAGCTCAGCCAGCAACTACATCCAGCAGTCCTTTCCTGTAGCTCCAATGGGGTAAGATAGCATACCGTCACATCCACTACCTTACCCGGTCAGAAGGATTGGTGTTGGGCGTAGCAGCACTGGGACAACTCCACTATTGGGCAAAGCTGACCGGGGTAGTGTGTGTTGAGCTAATCAGTTTCTGGATCACATAAGTATACCATTTATTTATGTTGCCATGGAGCTGTGCTGATTTGTCCTCCATACAAAAGGGGTACTCTTTTCTTTTATTCTTCTTAAACGGTTGTCCTTCACCACCACATTATAAGTTTTATATGGCAAAAACAGTGGTAATTTATTTTTTCCTCTATAGTGGAGGTAACCTAATTCTTCTTTAAATTGTCTATAGAATGATGGGGTATGAGTCCAGAGGTTCCATTTGAGTTGGTGTTGCTTTTTATCTATTAAAACAAATAATTGCATTCCTACTGTGATTGTCAGGTGGGGAATGAAGAGGGGAAGGGGAAAATGGTAATTTTCGTCTATCCATTTGATGGTTCTCCAAAGATGGTCTGGACAGAGGTACTCTCGATCGAATTCATGGACCATAATGGTTGGGAGCGGGCAGACGGACCAGGTAGTAGCCTTTTTAGTACAGTATGCAGGTTTTTTGTCTTCATTGCTGTGGAAATGGGGGGTTATATTAAAGTATTTGGGGGTTATATTCTGGAGGGGGCTATTATGGGAGATGAGGATACCTCGTGCAGAACCAGACTACATGGATCCAGAAGGTTTTTTATCCTTACCTATGTATTCATGGTTAGCGGGCAGGCCTGCTGACATTCTGCAGCAAAAAAAACTATTTTCTGATGCAGGGCTGGTCACTTTCTGATGCAAGGTTCTGCAGCAATTCTGTGGCAAGATTTTGAAAATTCTATGGCATTTCTATGGCACTTTTTTTCTAAGGCATTTGTACATTTGTTGCATGAAAATTAAGGGACAGCTCACGTGATGCATTTAATCTGTTTATTGCACATATAAGAGACAGATTAATGACTGTAAAATTCAGCACTGTTTTCATTTTGGCAACATTTTGCACTTTTGTTTTGCATTGCAACAAAGAAACAACAGTCTTTGAATATTATCCTCAGGATGTCCCCTACGTCTTTCTGTAAATATTGTGTTGTGGACACTGAAACTGCATTCTGCATCTACAGTTTGTCACACAATTAATGCATGAAAGAGCTAATTCAGACATTGCTGGTGTGCAGCATCTACAGACTTCCAAAATAAGTCCAGATCTATGTCTACAAGGTTTGTGTTGCTCACATAGCTTGGTGCCAGGTCTTTTTTATACAATTCAAATCCTGTATCAGGGATATCACTCCATCCTGGAATAGTTTCATAGTCCTCATTGCTCTGTGACAGAAAGGTCACTTTGGAGGGAATCAAAGATTCTTGTCACTTTCAAAAAGTTTAATCCAGGCAGGATCTCTTCGGTTAAATATTTGCTATGTTTGGATGAAGCATTACAGAAGGGTTCCTTGAAATTGCCCAACAGCTCTGTGTGAATGTGAGTGGGAATCTCCTCCTCATCACCAGTATGAAACAAGCTCTGGCAGAGCCACTATGACTGTGAATGCGTTAACTAGATAAGGGTGTTTCATGAGTTTAAACATAAACAATTATTTATTTAAAACATTTCAGCTTTACAAACCTTTGAGTCAGAGACTCATTTACAAGGGCACCTCATCGAAACTAATACAAAGGCAACACACTTAACAAGTCCAAAGCCAATGGCTCGGAGAGCAGACAGTTATAACAATCATTCATTGGAGATACATGGGTAACAGTAGATAAACAGATTACATAGTTTAGGCACACAGGCACCACATCAAGAAGACCAAAGCAGTTCAAACCATATACAATAGCTAAAGCATAGAAAAATAGAAACATAGAATTTGACTGCAGATAAGGACCGCTTGGCCCACCTAGTCTGCCTATTTCCCTACCTAATGGATAAGCTGCAGATCAAAGTTAACCAAGAGCCTATTTCCTTCTACCCCCCCCCACTGGAATTGCCTTATGTTTGTCCCATGCATTCTTGAATTCCGCCACAGTTTATGACTCTACGACCTCCTCAGGAAGGCTGTTCCATGTATCCACAACCCTCTCTGTAAAGAAATACTTCCTCACATTACCTCTGAGCCATCTCCCCTGTATCTTCAAATTGTGCCCCCTTGTTTTTGCTCATCTCTTTTTCTGAAAGATGCCACCCTCTGGACTTTGTTGATTCGCTTGAGGTATTTGAAAATTTCTATCGTGTTCCCCCTCTCCCTCCTTTCCATGAGGCTATACATCTTTAGTTCCTTTAGTCTTTCTTCATATGTCTTTTGATGCAGACCCTGAATCATTTTGGTTGCCCTCTTCTGGACAGCCTCCACCCTGTCTATGTCTTTGAGGAGATGGGGTCCCAGAACTGTACACAGTACTCCAGATGTGGTCTTACCAACTATCTATACAGAGGGTCAACAACTTCCTGTTTTCTACAGGTGATGCCTCTCCCTATGCATCCCAGTAGAAACATAGAATTTGACGGCAGATAAGGACCGCTTGGCCCACCCAGTCTGCCCATTTCCTTACCTAGTGGATAAGCTGCAGATCTTAGTTAACCAGCAGCCTACTTCTTCCTACCCCCACCCCCTAGAATTGCCTTATGACCTCCTTACTGTCTTCTCACATTGCTGGCCCATCTTTAGGTCATCTGATATGACTACCCCCAGGTCCCTTTCCATTTTTGTTGTCAGTATCTCACAGCCCATTGTGTAGTCTTCCCCTGGGTTTTTGTTTCCCAGGTACATTACTTTGCACTTTTCTGCATTGAATCTAAGCTGCCATACATTTGACCATTCCTCCAACCTTGCCAAGTCCCCTTTCATCCTTTCCACCCCACCTTGTGTATTAACCCTGTTGCAGATCTTTGTGTCAACTGCAAAGAGAAATACTTTCCCTTCCAGTCCCTCTGCAATGTCACTTATAAAGACATTAAAAAGGACCGGACCCAGTACTGAACCCTGCGGTACCCCACTAGTAATCTTCCTTTCTTCACTGTGGAGTCCATTTACTATTACCCACTGTGTCCGGTTGTCCAACCAGTGTTTTACCCAGGCTACCACCCTAGGACCCACTCCCAGGCTGGCTAATTTATTAATCTTTTGTGCCGGGCTGTGTCAAATGCCTTGCTAAAGTCTAGGTAGGCCATGTCCAGAGCCTCTCTCTGGTCTACTGCTTTGGTCACCCAGTCAAAGAAATAAATTAAATTTGTCTGACACAACCTTCCCACAGTGAATCCATGTTGCTTTGGGTCCTGTGCCCCACTAACCTCTAGGTACTCAACAATTCTTTCCTTCAGAAGTGATTCCATCATTTTCCCTACCACTGAGTTCAAACTGACAGGTCTATAGTTTCCTGCCTTTGTCTTGCTCCCACTTTTGTGAAGGGAAATCACATCCACCCTCCGCTAATCCTCAGGTACCACCCCATCCTTCCTTGATTTATTAAAAAGGGTAGTCATTGGTGTTACTAGTTCTTCCCTTAGTTCTTTTAAAATCCTGGGGTGAATCCCATCAGGCCCCATTGCTTTATCCACCTTCAGTTTTAAGAGTTCTTTCAGAACCCTTTCTTCTGTGAAAGGACTAATATCAGCCCCCACCATCTAGAGTGCTTCTATTGACTGGATTAGGTAATTCCCCCTGCTTTTCCATTGTGAATATTGAGCAGAAGTATTCATTCAGTATTCCAGCTTTGTCATTGTCGCTCTCTTCTCAACCACCTTCCTTTTGTTCAGCCTCAGTATCCCTGCCTTAGTCTTTCTTTGCCCCCTAATGTACCTATAAAAGGTTTTATCCCCCTTCTTAACTGAGCTGGCTATCTTTTCCTCGGTTTGGGCCTTTGCTATTCTGACTGTCTTACCCGCTTCCTTCTGCTTTAACTGGTACAGTTCTCTGTCCTGCTCCTTCTGTGTTTCCTTATACTTCCTGAATGCTATCTTTTTTTCCCTTACCTTCTCGCCACTTCTTTTGAGAACCATGGTGTTTTTTTCATTGGTTTTGATTTGTTTATTTGCTTCACACAAAGACTTGTTGCCTCTGTGATGGCAGATAGACATCAGGAGTCAAAGAGAAGCACAGAGTGTTCACATGAAAGCTGTTGCATACACTAACTTAATCAAAGTATAGTACATTGAGAAAGGGCATATTTAAGCAATAAGGCATGACAGGGTGTGTGTTATCATGTAATAACATCACTCCTTCGGTGGGTTGAAGCACGAGGTGAAGCCAAGTATTTATTTGCATGTATTTTTTTGATTCACTGGATCAGCAATATTTGCACAAGCTGTGCCCAGTGCAGATTTTACAGTACTGGTCCTGGTCTGGTGATCTGGGTTTTACCCATACCACACTGCATATGGCTTAGTGATATACTGTACAGATAGAAACATAGAAACATAGAATTTGACAGCAGATAAGGACCGCTTGGCCCACCCAGTCTGCCCATTTCCCTACCTAATGGACAAGCTGCAGATTCTAGTTAACCAACAGCCTACTTCCTCCTACCCCCCCACTAGGATTGCCTTATGTCTGTCCCATGCATTCTTGAATTCCCCCACTGTTTTTGACTCTATGACCTCCTCAGGAAGGCTGTTCCATGTGTCCACAACCCTCTCTGTGAAGAAATACTTCCTCACATTACCTCTGAGCTGTCCCCCCCTGTATCTTCAAATTGTGCCCCCTTGTTTTTGCACATCTCTTTTTCTGAAAGATGCTACCCTCTTGGACTTTGTTGATTCACTTGAGGTATTTGAAAGTTTCTATTATGTTCCTTCTCTCCCTCCTTTCCTCGAGGCTATACATTTTAGTTTCTTTAGTCTTTCTTCATATGTCTTCTGATGTAGACCCTGCATCATTTTGGTTGCATCCTCTGGACAGCCTCCACCTTGTCTATGTCCTTGCGGAGATGGGGTCTCCCAGAACTGTACACAGTACTCCACATATGGTCTTACCAACTGTCTGTACAGAGGGCCAACAACTTCCTGTTTTCTACTGGTGATACCTCTCCTTATGCATCCCAGTATCCCCCCAGCCCTCCTTACTGCCTTCTCACATTGATGGCCCATCTTTAGGTCATCTGATATGACTACCCCCAGGTCCCTTTCCATTTTTGTTGTTGTCAGTATCTCAACCCCCATTGTGTAATCTTCCCCTGGGTTTTTGTTTCCCAGGTGCATTACTTTGCACTTCTTTGCATTGAATTTAAGCTGCCTTACATTTGACCATTCCTCCATCCTTGCCAAGTCCCTTTTCATCCTTTCCACCCCACCTTGTGTATCAACCCAGTTGCAGATCTTTGTGTCATCTGCAAAGAGACATACTTTCCCTTCCAGTCCCTCTGCAATGTCACTAATAAAAACATTAAAAAGGACCAGCCCCACTACTGAACCCTGTGGTACCTCACTAGTAACCCTCCTTTCTTCACTGTGAACTCCATTTACTATTATCCGCTGTGTCTTGTTGTTCAACTAGTGTTTTACCCAGGCTACCACCCTGGGACCCACTCTCAGGCTGGCTAATTGTTTTAGTAATCTTTTGTGTGAAACTGTGTCAAATGCCTTGCTAAAGTCTAGGTAGGCCACATCCAGAGCCCCTCCCTGGTCTACTGCTTTGGTCACCCAGTCAAAGAAATCAATTACATTTGTCTGACATGACCTTCCCGCTGTGAATCCATACTGCCTTGGGTCCTGTGCCCCACTGGCCTCTAGGTACTGAACAATTCTTTCCTTCAGAAGTGATTTCATCATTTTCCCTACCACTGAGTTCAAACTGACAGGTCTGTAGTTTTCTGCCTTTGTCTTGCTCCCACTTTTGTGAAGGGGAATTACATCTGCCCTCCTCCAGTCTTCAGGTGCCATACCATCCTCCCATGATTTATTAAAAAGGGTAGTCTGTGGTGTTACTAGTTCTTCCCTTAGTTCTTTTAGAATTCTGGGGTGAATCCCATCAGGCCCCATTGCTTTATCCACCATCAGTTTTAAGAGTTCTTTCAGAACCCTTTCTTCTGTGAAAGGACTAATATCAACTCCCCCTATCCAGATTGCTTTTATTGACCTGATTAGGTATTTCCCCCTGCTTTTCCATTGTGAATACTGAGCTGAAGTATTCATTCAGTTTCCCTGCTTTTTCACTGTCGCTCTCTGCCCTACCACTTTCCTCTTTGTTCAGTCTCAGTATCCTTGCCTTAGTCTTTCTTTGCTCCCTAATGTACCTATAAAAGGTTTTATCCCCCTTCTTAACCGAATTGGCTATCTTTTCCTTGGTTTTGGCCTTTGCTATTCTGACTGCCTTACCCACTTCCTTCTGCTTTAACTTGTACAGTTTCTCTGTCCAGCTCCTTCTGTGTTTCCTTATACTTCCTGAATGCTATCTTTTTCTCCCTTACCTTCTCTGCCACTTCTTTTGAGAACCATAGTGTTTTTTTCTTATGTGTTGATTTATTTATTTGCATCACACAAAAGGCTTGTTGCCTCTGTGATGGCGGTTTTGATGTTTTCCCATTGTTGCTCCAGCCCACCTTCTTGCCTGTTTGCTAGTGCTTTTCTGAGGCACTCTCCCATTTTGACAAAATCAGCCCTCCTGAAGTCCAGTGCCTTCACTTTTGGCTGCAGATGCTGCAGAGTCTAACCCATTGAAGGTTGAAGTTTCAGAAAACTATTATGCTACAAATACCAAGACTCACTCCCTCCCTCCCTCACCCCCCAGTTACAATTAATACTCTATAAAAGTCATGCTTAAATACTGGTGTCTGTACATCCATGCCACTAAGCTTTTAATGCCAACATACTTTTTCTGCTGCTGTGAGTTAAACCCTTTATTTAAAAACATTTTGTTCAGAAATTTTTGTTTTAGTACTGTATATCTATGGTCAGGAAAAATTAATTTGTAATAGAAAACGAAATCCCCATTTATCAGTTCATTGTATTACAATACAGCATGTTATGAATTTTTAAGATTCTATGTTGAAATCTAGATGTAGTATTTGCAGTATTGGTCCTTGCAAGAACAGATCCAGGAGCAAATTTATTTATTTATTGTTTATTAAAAATGTTTTACCAGGAAAGGCACACTGAGCAAAAAGATGCTCATCTCACGGTGCGACCTGGGGGGGGGGGTTACAGAGGAGGCAAGTAAACATATAATAGTTGAGCTTAACAGTAGTACAATTCAGAGACAGTGCATAGGTGGAAGGGATTACAATTGAGCACGTACATAGGGAGAACAGTATAGTACACCACAGTATCAAACAATGACAGAATATACAGAATTGTGGTTACACAGAGAGTTTGGAACAGAGCAGAACATGAACATAAAGGTTTGGAATACAAATCATGGTACACATTGAGGCAGCATGAGGTACATAAGTGCAAGTTTCAGAAGAGGGGTAGTAATAGCAGAACTTGAGTGCCAGTAGCAGAAGTTGAGCTAAAGGGAGATGTAACAGGTTGGCAGGGGGGATTTGGAGAGCAAGATGGGGGTAGGGAAAGGAGGGAGTAGGGGTGATTAGCTGTGAAGGGGAGGTTAGGTGAGGAGGGGGGAGGGGGATGGGGAGCGTGGGTTGAAGGGAAGGGGGAAGGGAGGAATTGACTCAAATCAAATGATTTGATACCTTTTAATGGACCAACATAGATGTAACAAGAACAAAGTGCTTTAGCTTTCAGACCAACCATTCCTTCTTCAGAAGCCTAATGGCCATTGTTTAGAAAAAACAATACTTTTTAACAGCTAGATCATGCATAAAAAAACAGAAAAAATCGCCATTGGTTTAAAATATTTTTTTAAAAAATACAGATGATGATGTCAGAGAAGTTTAACAGTACCATATTACCTTCAGCCAGGAGGTTCCCAGGGTCAAAGGTGCTTGGTGCAAAACCCATACAAAGAATCCTACTGCATATACATTTAATTGACATAAGATAACACTGCTGGAGCAGATCACTCTTAAATCAAGCTATGCATGCCACAGTGTGTACAAGGATGTGATTACTAAAAAAGCAACCTCCACCCAGATTAAAGACATACTAAGTATGTCTTAGGACTCCAAGAAGTTTCAATGCATGCATTATAGACAAGAAATTACAAGTAAAGTTGTCTTAAAAACATCAGTGCACACTGTATGATGTGTAAGACTTAGCTGGACCTATCACCCAGCTGTACTGTCCAGCTAGATAGCATGCCCCATAATTTCAAAAACCTCTAGTATAGTGACAGGACTTTATAAATGATAATTTAAATATAAATTGACAGTATTACTATCAAACAAAAAACTCTAGCCAAGGACCACCAAGGAATTAAGACCACATAGCCTGATGTACTGATGTCAATATACACTGAGAATTTAACAACTTGATGTACCAGAAGTGTCTAAGGTATCTCAAAAAGTGATACAAATTTAATTTCTCTCCTCCTCTTCACACAAATGATACACCCTACCCCAACCCACATCCCCATAATGCGGGGGGGGATAGCTAGCTTTAAGGAGATACTCACACACACACACACACACACACACACACACACACACACACTCTCTCTCCTAATGAACCTTTATTCATATCAGTCACTGCAATTGTTCCCCAAAGGAATTCAATTTATCATGAAATCCTAAGTAAATGGGCTCATGTATCCTAAAACATACAGAGTAAAAATGTGACACTATTTAACTGTACTCCTATCTGTGCAGTATTGTTAGGAGCAAGCTTTCACCAGAACCAAATACCATGTCACACGATGGCACACGACTCTGCAACCAATGCACCTGTAAGACTTTTGAGCTCATTTCCACCTCAGACTGTGTGGTTACATAACAAAACAGACAATTCAAGGTGCATGGGAGTTATACATGCACATTACGACATGTTGTTTATTTCATTGAGTGCAAAAGATGTCCACAAACAGGTTATGTTGGAGAGACAAGTCAACAGCTCTGCATTGGGATGAACTCACACAGACATACTATTAGAACAAAGAAGACTGAAAAACCATTGGGGCACCACTTTTCCCAGCCTGACCACTCTATTTTGGATATGTCAATAATGGTCTTAAAAGGAAATCTTGAAAACACACAGCAGAGACGAGCTTTTGATATTAAACTTATTTTACATCTTAATATGGTAGCAGATGGGATGAACGTTTATCTGGGTTTCATGGGACATTACAGAAACTAACATCCACAGACTTCTTCTTCAGCTTGGCATATTACAGGACTTCAGCATGTGTGGGATGTGGGTGCATGTGAGTATGTATGTGTGTGGGTATGTGTTGTGAGGTACATGAAATAACCGGTGTGCGGCTTGCTGTCACATTGAGGTAGACCTCTACTTAGATACATGAAGTTACAGTGTGTTACTACTCTTTCTTCACACACATAATGGATATTAATTCCTCCTTACTTTTTATCATTACCCTGGAGTAGGGTTGATTCCGTTGCACCATATTCAGATTACCTAGCCTGTTACTGTACATACAGGAGTGTTATCTTACACTGTCACACATTTTTTTAACTCTGTACATATTGGGGTATGATATCTCATTTGCATGGGGGTTCTGGACAGATCTTTTTACATTAGAGAAATATTGTAGTGATTTGTGGAAATGTAGGTATGTTTGACCTCTGGTCTTACATACATACTTTATATTTACTTCTAGTTACCTTATCCTGGGGAGGGTGGCAGTTTTATTTCATTGTAGTTCTATCCAGAATCCTTGGAAGTGTTACTACGCAGATAGGAGTACAGTTAAATAGTGTCACATTTTTGCTCTGTAGGTATTAGGATACATGAGCCCTTTTACTTAGGATTTCATGACAACTTGAATTCCTTTGGGGAACAATTGCAGTGACTGATGTAAATAAAGGTTCATTAGGGTGTGTGTGTGTGTGTGTGTGTGTGTGTGTGAGAGAGAGAGAGAGAGTATCTCCTTAAAGCTAGTCCCCCCCCACATTATGGGGATGTGGGGGTGGGGTAGGGAGTATTGTTTGTCTGAAGAGGAGGAGAGAAATTACATTTTTATCACTTTTTCAGATTCCTTAGATACTTCTGGTACACCAAGTTGTTAAATTCCCAGTGTATATTGACATCAGTACATATCAGGCTACATGGTCTTAATTCCTTGGTGGTCTTCGACTAGAGTTTTTTGTTTGGCACTAATACTATCAATTTATATTAAATGATCATTTATAAAGTCCTGTCACTATACTAGAGGTTTTTAAATTATGGGGCATGATTATATTAGCTGGAGAGTACAGCTGGGTGATAGGTCCAGCTGAGTTTTACACATCATACAGTGTGCACTGATGTTTTTAAGACAACTTTACTTGTAATTTCTTGTCTATAATGCATGCATTGAAACTTTTTGGAGTCCTAAGACATTCTTAGTATGCCTTTAATCTGGGTGGGGGTTGCTTTTCAGTAATTACATCCTTATACACACTGTGACATACATAGCTTGATTTAAGAGTCACCTGCTCCAGCAGTGTTATCTTATGTCAATTGAATTTATATGCAGTAGGATTCTTTATATGTGTTTTGCTCCAAGCACCTTTGACCCTGGGAACCTCCTGGCTGTAGGTAATATGGTACTGTTAAATTTCTCTGTCATCATCTGTATTTTTTAAATGAGTATTTTAAACCAATGGGGATTTTTTCTGTTTTTTTCTGCATGATCTAGTTGTTAAAAGTATTTTTTTTTCTAAACAACGGCCATTAGGCTTCTGAAGAAGAACTGGTTGGTCCGAAAGCTAAAGCACTTTGTTCTTGTTGTTACATCCATGTTGGTCCAATAAAATGTATCAAATCATTTGCTTCTGGATCAGATTATATGTGTAACCTACAGCAAGTCAAACAGAAATTAGACACAAATGCCTACCTATTTGCAAGTGAAGCAAATGTGGTTATTATCATTCAGTTGTAAACACCTATAGTCACAGCCAGGATTCACATTGCTAGACTCTGGGTAAGTATGACACATTTCCTAAATACTGGTACCTTATCCAGCTGTGTTCTGCTTGGTGTGTGTGTGTGTGTGTGTGTGTGTGTGTGTGTGTATGTGTTTAAACATGTAACTTCCTATAGTATATTGTTAAGCACTGTGAATCCTGGCTGCAGTGTTTTTTTTTTCTCTGCTGTGGCTAAGCAAAACACTGTAACAAGATACTGACCTGCTGTAGGGGCTATTAGACATCAAGCCAAAGGGTATGCTGTGAAGACTAACTTGGAGAAGATGCAATAAAACAAACTTGAAAGACAGCCCCCAGACATCATAAAACACCCAGGAGAAATTAGAAAAACTCCTCTAACAGCCTAGGCAGAAACAAAACACTGGATTGAAGTGAGAACTCAAAACTGGTAGTAATACATATATTCCTGATTTTAACATGCAGTTTTCCTTTAAGAGGATTCAGTAGAATATAAACAGCAGACCAGAACTGCCTGCCTGAGAATGAAGTTGGTATATTATTTGGAAAAAGGGAAGGCTATGTCACTTGTTATGCAATATCTTGTAAAGTAACACACTGACTGCTCTTAGGATGTTGATGTCAAATGCTGTGAGGTGCCATGTGGAACTTGTTATGCAGAAAGTTCCAGGAAGTGTTTAACCCATTCTACTTCTAATAGCTTTCTCAAATTTAAAAAAAAAGAAAATGCACTTCATCACAGACTATTTACAAAGTACTGTGCCCATGATTAAAATAATTTTAACCTCATCCCCCCAAAAATGTGCCCTCACATGAACATGCATGATTTATCTGTAAAGACAATTTAAAAAAAAATTATTTCTAAATGCATTAGTAACACCAATGCTTTCAAGGTGGTCTGTAAAGACAATTAAAACAATGTATTACTAAATGCATTAGTAATGCCAATGCAAGATTTTGAAACTACTAAAAAGACAAACTATATATATAGATAGATAGAATACGGTAAATGAATATTGTCAATCCCAAAAGCTGAACTTTTTTTTTAGTATATTAATGTTTAAGAAATACCTGAAAACTGTCTATTTTCTTTAGTTTTTAGACACTTCTTAGTCTTTCCTTTTGAGACACCAGGTGACTCTGATAATCATTTGTTCCAAGTTTTTAAGTCAGTTTGAAGGCATTTTACGTATCTTCTGTTCTAGTCCTTAACAAAATGCAGGAACTCCACAGAATTGTTCCATTCCTTGGTCCACATCCCAAACATGAGAGTCTCTTTCAGGATAATAGATCCACCTCATGCCCCTCCCACATGAATAAAAAAAAAAGATGGGATGGACCTTTTGGAGGTTCTTGGGTGGAGGTGGGGTGGACCTTACTTCCACCCCAAAAATAATGCTGCCTCCCACTATGCAGGTTCCAGTTCTTGTACCACCCATTTAAGAAAGAAAATAGTACCCTGCAACCATTGACTAACATGAAAGCATATTTATTTCAGGGCAGAAAACATTTCTTTGAGGAGGGTAAGGTGGAGGAAACTATTCACACATTCAGTCAGTTCCACGGACAGAAAACATGACATCACTTCTTTTGTACATGTAATACTCCTGTAGGCTCCACCTACAGTTGTAAAAAGGAACTGCATCTCTCCGTGGCATGCTGCTGATGCATCTCAGGATTAATCTATAGCTCATTTAAGAGGCCTGCATCTTTTGTCACAGGTGTTTGTGACAGACATTTATCCAGCAGCTCACACACCCATTTTGATTTTCATTTGTGAGGAATGCCTGCTCAATCTGAAGCTTTAGTACAAGGGGGTCATCATAAAGAATGTCCTGTAGAAATAGAGGAAAAGAAACACATATTACTTTTTATATTAAAATATGATTAATTAACTTATTCAATTACAAAATATATATATATGGTACACACACACACACACGCACACATATACCTACCTATAGCATTCTTACCTTTATTGCAAGTAATGTGCTGCATGGGTGTCTTGTTGGGGCAAGTTCTTTTCCAGTGACGGATGGATGGTCGATGATATGGTTGAGGTGAATCCTTACAGTGATGAAATATGATGTCTGGCTTGTTGCAAAGGGAATGGCCAGCATGCTTGTCAGGAGAGACCTCTGATAGGTGTCATAGGTAATGTTTTTTTGTTCCACTGGGTAATGAAATCAGCTTGTGGAATAACTTCATATATTTTATTCTTAGCTGGAATGACTTTTCCATTGTTGTTGTTGTTGTTGAATTTTGTTGACCAGGTAAGCCCACTGGGCCTAGAAGTCCCTTTTTCAGGGGCGACCGGGGGAGATACAGATGGTAAGCAATTGAATTTGAACCAGATTAAGCTGTTGATGGTCATTTTTAGTGAATGAGGGAAATTTGGCCAGGACACTGGGAAAATTCCCCTACTCTTTTCGATAAGTGCTATGGGATCTTTAACATCCACCTGACCTACCACCAATCCAGGCAGACGGGACCTCAGTTTAACGTCTCATCCGAAAGACGGCACCTCAGAAGTGCAGCACCCCTCTCATGCTGCACTACAGTGTCAGTATTGGGATATTAACCCAAGTGCCAGATGTGGGAACTGAACCCACAGTGCTCTGATCTCCTGGCCTCAGAGGCAAGTGTGCTACCTACTGAGCCACTGACACGAGTGATTAAGTCCATGAAGAGCAAGATATGTTTTATGGGCACCGTTGAGGAACAAACCTCACAGAATTGTGCTGTGTAGCATGTCCTCCTATATGAGACATTGCCTGTGTTGAATATCCAGACAGCATCAAATTGTATTTCCTACTCTGCCATGGATTGAACCATTGCTTTTGCCATTGTGCTGTGCATTACAGACATCAAAAACATGTTGTCCATTAAATTGGGGCACGCTCATTAAGTTTCATCTTTTTCCAGTTGAGCAGTTAGGATGTTGAGGAGGTAGCTCTGTTCAATACTACTGGTCTCATCTACAATTATGGCAACCTTTTTATCTGCCAGTTTTTGCTGCACATCCTGCATTTCCACAGTATAAATGTCCAGCACATGTGCAGCTCGGATTTGATCTGCACCTGATATGGCACCCCCATTTGGGAATAGTTTACTAATAAAACTGTGAATTGCTGGATGGGCAGTTTTCTACAGGGGAATGTCTGCTTCAAGAAAGCGCTTTCTGAAGTCCTGCACAGTCTTTATGTGCTCTGTCTGGGTATTTGTGTTTTTAGCTAGGGATGTCTGCAGAGTTTGTTGATTTTTCCTTGCATTTTCTAACTGTATTTCCACAGCTCTTTGCAAATGTGTCTTGTAACTGAAGTGATAAGAGATGGTAGACTTACGAATGTGATCTATGACAACATTGCAGGGTGTGCAGATTAGCTTTACTCCAACTTCATGTAGTGACTGGCCTCCAAACTGCTTGCAGCAATCTTTTACCACCAAGTACAAGGTTTTCTTTGATCATTTCTGATCAGATGGGGTAGATTTTCTCACAAACCAATCCATTCTGTCCCAATAAAGAAATATACAAATAAATGTTAGACATTGCCTGGATGAAGCCCAAATGAATGTGCATGTTAGACTCAAGAAACACATGACATTTTTAGTATACTCACATGCAAGTTTCCAGTGATACAAATTACCAGTGATGAAGACAGACTGAAATCACATCTTGTGATGGGTTCATCAGAGCAGAGTAGAGTAGTAAGTGGTATGTTGGCTGCCATTGACCTTAACCTTCGTTACTATGATAGCTTTGTTTAATTAATTGATACATCTTTTTTAATTTGCAGAAAAAATACAAGACTCAAGAATGCATTAAAAACTTTGAGAACAACAATGCCACATTGATCAGACTACCAGCACAGATGATAGTTTTTTGCTTGGATATACCTGGGTTGCAGACCCCTCCCACCCCCACTGAAGAGCAAACCTACAGACTTTGACAAAGGCAGAGAATACTTTCACCAGCATACTACAAGCACAGGAGATACCCATTACCCAGAGAGTTTACATACAAACATTGACAACAGCAGTGAACACTTGCAACAGACTACCACCACCAGAGAAGATCTTTCAAATATCTTCTGTGCTGGTGGCAGTCTGTTCCATGTGTTCACTGCTGACTGTTGTTAATGTCCCCAGGTACAGTCTCTGAGTGGCTGAGGGGGAGCAATACCAGCCTAGGTCAGAGAATCCTCCCCAACCATCTAGGGGTTGTACCTGTGGATGTTGACAACTGCATTGCAACACTCAAAACACACTACCAGCAGCACAGAAGATCAGTAGTGAATATTTGGAACAGAACACCACCATCACAAGAAACACTTTCATTCAGAAGCTGGAATTATAAATACAGCAACAATGTAGGCAAGACCCTCCCCTAGCCACCCACAGAGTGTATCTGAGAATGTTCACAACAGTAGTGAACACTTGCAACAGACATCCACCAATACAGATTTTTAAAATATCTTCTGTTCTGGTGGCAGCCTGTTCCAAGTGTTCAGTGCTGTTGTCAATGTCCACAGCACAGGTCCAGCCTTTGGTTGGCTAGGGTGTGTAATACTAGCCAAGTCAGAGAAGCCTCCTCCAGTCATCCAAGACTGTACCTGTGGATATTGACAACAGCAGTGTACATTTGGAACAGAACTCTACCAGCAGCAGAGAAGATCAGCAGAGAACATTTAGAACTGAAGCCCACCATCACAAGAAGCATTTTTACTAAGATGCTGGAATTATAGATACAGCAACAACGTAGGTCAGACCCTTCCCCAGCTGGCCACAGAGTGTACCAGCAGACATTGACAACAGCAGTGAACCCATGCAACAGACTACCATAAGTAGAGAATATTTTGAAAATATCTTCAGTTCTGGTTGCAGTCTGTTCCAAGTGTTGGCTGCTGTTATCAAGGTCACAGGACAGGTCCAGTCTCTGTGTGGCTGGGGGAAGGTGCAATACCAGCCTAAGTCAGAGAAGCCTCCCTCAGCCTTCAAGGGGCTGTACCTGTGGACACTGGCAACAGCGGTGAACATTTGGAACAAAAGATCAGCAGCACTGGAAATATTTTAATGTGGACATTGGAAGAAAAAGGGGGCCCAGTGACAACAATCTAGTTTTTTTATTTTTATTTATTTAAAAATATTGGATAGCACCAGTGAACTGATGCTCATTAATTGGTTCCGTGTACTTTACCAGTACAGAGTGATACATAAACATTCAAATACAGAGTGGTTCGGACGGTAGCAAATCTACAAAACACTTGTTACTGTACAACAATACAGATAAAGTTCATGGTTACACTATATTGAGGCATTGTACAATGTTTGCCCACGTCAAGGAGAGCCAGAAATCAGTGCAGAAGACAGAGGGAGAAGAAGGGGGAGAATGTTATGAGATAATGAGAAGAGGAAGGGGTGGGTGGGAGTAGGAGGTGAAGGGACATGGAAGAGAGGTGGGGGCTTGGCAGTGCCATGGGAAAGGATGGTGGGTCAGTGAGGTGCAAGGTCAGGGCTACCCAGTGGAACAGGGACAGGGTTAAGAAGTTCTAGAGGTTAAGTGCAGACTATGGCAATTGGATTACTAACTTGAGGTGGGATTTAGTGGGGACAGGCACAGGTACCTGTGATGAGAAGGTGGTGGTAAAGTTTGTGTTTAAAAGAGCCAATTATTGCTGCATCACAGATGTGCTGAGGTAGTGCATTTGTCCAGAGGGTGGCCCAGTATGAGAAACCTACTGAGCCAAGGTAGTGCAGCACCTTGGCACATAGAACATCTGAGAAGCAGCGCTTCTGGTTTGCTTTGTGCTCCAGGAAGGGGTCAGTAGGTTCCATACTCGTGGTGGTAGACAGTTCAAGGAAGCTTTTTTTTTGGCAAGAAGGCAGGTTTGCTACCTGATTCTTCCACTGAGATGTAGCAGACCAGCCATTATATAGAGATCACAGGTGTGCATGAGTCTAGCAGCACCTGTGAGGAGACAGCAGGTTTTTATTCATTGCAGTTGAGATGCGGTGGAAGGCTGTGTCCATTGCAGATCCATAGATCACCAGCCCATAATCGATGAGTAAGATGATTAAGCTATTGATGGCAGTGCTCAGGGCTTCATACGTGAGACAGAACCTGTGCCAATACAGGATCCCGATTCTGGTATTGATAGCCCTTGCAGTACTGTCGATGTGCTTGGCATATGATAGGGTGGAGTGGATAGTGATGCCTAGGCATTTGAATTGCCAAACAAGTTCAAGAGAGCCACTCCCAACATTCATAATTGCAAGTGGGAAGGCTCTGTGTTTGCTTTGTGGGGTGTTGAACATCATAGTTTTGGTCTTTTTATAATTCAAGACCAGTCTATGGTTGTTAAACCACTGCTCGGTGTATGCAATGCCACATTGTAGATCCACCTCCAGATGTTCAGGGTGTTGTCTGCTGGTGAATAAAACTGCATCATCTGCATAAAGGAGCATTTGATACAAGCTAAAGGTCATAAGGTTATTTATGAATAAGCTGAACAGCAGTGGTCCTAATATTGATCCTTGCGGTACACCAGATCTGACAGGTTTGCTGTCAAAGATCACATCCTTGATCTTAACCTGCTGATAGCCATTGCTCAGGTAGCTCATGAACCAGCTCAAAGTTTTAGAGGAGAGTCCAATGTCAGCCAGTTGTTAGAGGAGGAGCCCATGTGGCACCCTATCAAATGGCTTTGATTGGTCAATGAATGTGGCTCCTACCAGGAGGAACTGGACTAATGCATGGTGGATGTATCCCATAAATTCTAGCAAGGCCATGATGGTGCTGTGGCCACCCCTGAACGCGTGCTGTTCAGGACACAGTAGTTAATGGTGGTTGAGGTACTTCACAAGTTGATTGGCCATGATCCACTTTGGAGACTTGGAGAGTGGGGAGAGTATTGCGATTGGTCTATAGTTATTGTGCAGAGTCCAATCACCACTTTTGTTCACCGGTGTAACTGTCACAGAATTCCAGCATTGAGAGACTTGTGAATGACAGAGCGAGAGGTTTATAATTTGCATCAGTGGCTCAGAACTTCCTCAAGTGCCAGACTAACACATTTTTTGTCTAGAGGGTCCCCCCTGTGTCTTGACTTCCCTAGTACCTTTTCCATGTATTTTCTGGCATCGGCTTCAGAGACTAGTTTGAAGTGAAATAGTGATTGGTCATGGGGAGGTGACTGTTTCCCTTGTGGGTCATTTGTGGTGAGGGGATTGTAGCAGTTAGCAGGGAGCACGCTGCTTTGGTCCATGAAGGAATGATTCAGGGAGTTAGCAACGAGTACGGGGTCTAAGGATGACACCCCATCGATTGTGAGCATAGTTGAAGCATTTTTGGGATCTTTCCCAGTGATGTCATTGAGGATGTTCCAAAATGATTTGCTGCTATTCCACGAACTGGTGAGGGCTTCTTTGTAGTAGGTGCTATTTGCACGATGGCTGGCTTTTGTGCAGTCATTTTGTGCTTATTTGTACCGTTGGATGTTTGCTGCCATATTCTCGTCCACTTGCCAGATAAGATCTCTTAAGGAGAGTTGCTCTAGCAGATCTTGAGTAATCCAGGGGTTGTTATGTCCTTTGACCAATCTTGCTTTTATCAGAGAATGATTGTCACAGACAAAACTGAATTTGGTTATCAAGAGGTCAAGGTCTATATCCACATCCTTGGCTTCATACACGTCAGACCAGTCCTGCTACTTGAGGTCTGTTTTGGGTATTTGTAGATGTTTTTTTTAGGAGGATATGGCTTGATATATTTTTAGAAGGAGGTTTGCTGAAGTTGTTATTTCAGGTGCATGTGACGGGAGTCTGGGACTACAGTAATATTGTCAATATGTGCAGGACAGTTAGTGAGTATCCAATTCAGGTGGCTGCTGGTGCCAGTTTTGTAATTGATTCTTGTTGGAGATACTATCATTTGGGAGAAGTGGATAGCACACAATGTGTCTTTGATACTGGTAGATGATGGGGAAAGCCAGTTGATATTGAATTCACCTAGAAGTATAATTTCTGTATTGAGGCTGAAGGTACTGATATAGTTCATAAGGTTGCTTGTGCTAGCTGTGGTCTTTTTAGGTGGGATGTATACTGAGAACTGGGTAAGCACTCTATTATGTGTAGCTAGGATCAGTTTGACGGCCAGACCTTATAGGTCGTCACACATGTTGGGGTGGCAGGCCATGCCACTGCAGATAGTCTTTGGTGTATATGATATAGCCACTGCATCTTTTTGTGAGGTGGTCCTGCCTAAACAGGGTATAGCCAAGTAGTGCAATGGCTATATCTGGTATTTTGAGGTCTTCAAGTACCTTCAAGTACCTCAAGGGAATAAATAGGGTAAACATGGAGGGGATCTTTATACTAAAGCAGGGCAGTATCGCCAGAGGGCATGGTTTGAAGTTGGAAGGTGGAAGGGTGAGAAACATATAGAAACATAGAAACATAGAATTTGATGGCAGATAAGGACCGCTTGGCCCACCTAGTCTGCTCATTTTCCTACCTAACAGATAAGCTGCAGATCCTAGTTAACCAACAGCTTACTTCCTCCTACCCCCTATTAGGACTGCCTTATGTCTGTCCCATGCATTCTTGAATTCCCCACTGTTCTTGACTCCATGACCTCCTCAGGGATGCTGTTCCATGCATCCACAACCCTCTCTGTGAAAAAATACTTCCTCACATTACCTCTGAGCCATCCCCCCTCTATCTTCAAATTGTGCCCCCTTGTTCTTGCACATCTCCTTTTCTGAAAGATGCTACCCTCTTGGACTTTGTTAATTCCTTTGAGGTACTTGAAAGTTTCTATCATGTCCCCTCTCTCTCTTCTTTCCTCAGGGGTATACATATTAAGCTCCTTTAGTCTTTCGTTGTATGTCTTCTGGTGCAGACCCTGTACCATTTTGGTTGCCCTCCTCTGGACAGCCTCCACTCTGTCTATGCAGAGATGGCATCTCCAAAACTGCACACAGTACTTTAGATGGGGTCTGGAAGGGGAAAAGTGGAGGAGGTTTTTCACTGAGAGGGTCATGGACCCTTGGAATGTGCTGCCTGGTGAGCTGGTTCAGAGATACACAGTGGAGGGCTTCAAGAGAGGGAGGGACAGACACAGATAGTGGAAGTATCAGATGATGGCCTGGCCCAGGGGGGTGGGGATGGATGATAGGGGTTTTTGGAACACAAGGGGGGGAGGGCCTCGGCACCCAACTAGGGATCTGAGGTTTGAGCAGACTTGATAGACTGTATGGCCTAATCTGCTGGCAATTAATATGCTAGTATGTTAGTATCTTAGGGAAAGCACATCCAGGTTAAATCAAGATACCCTCACTTTCAGGTTGTCGATCTTGGGAAGAATGCTACAGATGTTTATTGAGGCCAGCCTAAGCTCGGCTGATTTTTGTGACTGTGCACTCAAGCCATGGGGAGGACCTGGGTCTGAATGCATATTGCTTGACAGTAGCAGTAGGAGAAGAAGCAGTCAAGTGAGATGGTCCAGAAGAAGTCTGTTAGTTTGGGACTGTGAGCTCTTTCATGGTGGTCTTGATAATGTGGCTCCAAAGTGAGTAATATATCCTTGGAGGAAAGGAACTATATGAGGGTTAGTGATTTGGTGTGATCACTCCCACCGCATGAAGGGTTTTTGCTGACCTCCATGTGATAGGTAAGGTTATGGATCCATTGGCATTTAGCACTACCTTCGGGTGGTAAAAATAACCATTTTGGTTGGATAAAGTACACGGGTGTCCAAGGAGACAAATATTTTTTTTCCATTGATATTTTTATTTTAAATTCAAAATCCATTATAAACAATTTTGAATAAATGCCTGTTTAAACATACAATAATAATAATAATAAGTTTATTTATATAGCACCTTTCAGTATACCAAGGCGCTGAACATGTCAAACCACAACATCAGACAAATCAATAACACATATAAATAAATTCATATCATATTAACAACAATTATTAAAATAAATACGAATAAAAATTTCAGCAGAATAAATTACTTAAACATCCAAAACGGTCAAGCATCCAAAAATGCCATTTGCCACAAATGAGTTTTCAAGTTTTTATTGAATTCCTCCACAGAGGTGCACTCCCGTAACTGACGTGGTAGAGAATTCCAGAGAGTGGGAATAGCATATGAAAAAGCTCTACTGCCAGAACATTTTAAATTCACTCTCAGAACCTCTAGCAACCCCTCGTTGGCTGAGCAGAGTGATCAGCCAGGTTAGTAAGACACCAGAAGTTCTTTCAAATAGGCCAGACCCTGATCCTGAAGGGCTTTGAAAGTCAATAAAATGACTTTAAAGGTGATCCGCCACTGTACAGACAGCCAGTGCAGTTCGCGCAGCACTGGGGTAATATGGGAGGACCTACTCGTCCCCATCAAAACCCGGGCTGCAGCATTCTGCACCGGCTGTAGGTGGTGGATTTCAACCCTAGAAAGCCCAAGTAAAGGGCATTGCAAATGTCCAAACATGAGGACACAAAGGCATGGACCAATGTTGGTAGAGAGTCAGATGGAACAAGGTGCCTAAACCGGACATATTACTAAGATGGTTAAAGGAAGTGCTGACTACGGCTGACACCTGAGACTGTAATGTCAGCTTGTCATCTAGGACAATCCCAAGGCTACATACCCATTCAGAGGATGGAAGTGACACGCCACCAAGAAATATTCCAGAAGGCGTGCAACCACATGACCTCTCTATCTGACCTCCCGGGTCCACAACCAAAACCTCTGTCTTCTCCAAGTTCCACTTTAACCAACTAGAATCCATCCAACCCTGGACTTCCTCAAGACAGTTATTAAACACCACGAGAGCTCCATCCTGGTTGGGTGCAAAAGACAGGTATGGCTGGGTATCATCTGCATAGCAGTGAAACCTCAGCCCATACTGTCTAATAATGTCTCCAAGGGGCATCATATACACTGTGAATAACATGGGTGACAACACAGAACCCAGAGGCACCCCACACAACAAAGAAGTTGGGCAAGAAGAAAAGACTCCCGACACAACTCTTTGTGATCTCCCAGTGAGGAATGAGGTGAACCATTCTAAAACAGTTCCCGATATTCCACAAATTAGCCTCAGGCATGCTATCAACACCGAGTGATCCACAGTATCAAAGGCTGATGAGAGATCAAGGAGAACCAGAATGGAATGTCTCTTTTGATCTCTCGCCCTAAGAAGATCATTAAGCACCCAAACCAGCGCAGTCTCGGTGCTATGTCTTTTACGAAAACCAGATTGGAAGGATTCGTAGATATTGTGGATTTTTAAATGGTCTTCCAGATGGGCAGCCACTATTTTCTCAATAACCTTCCCAACAAAGGGAAGGTCAGAGATGGGTCTGTAGTTTGAGAAACAGTCTGGGTCCAAGGTAGTTTTCTTCAATAGAGGTGTCACCACCGCCTCTTTCAGGGAGCTAGGAAACTCACCTGACTCCATGGAGTTCCAGACTATTTGCACCAGGACTGGACCAATGATATCAATACAACCCAGAATTAGGGGAGTCAGTCCAGGGTCCAAACTACAGTGTGTGGGATGCACACTAAGGATGATCCTCACAATATCCATGAACTCAAGTCAACCGAAGGAACTCCAACAGAAACAGGGTATTGTGAACTCACATTGTTCTACAACATCACCCTTACAGATTGCCGGACAAAGGTCTGCCCTGATGTCGGCCACCTTAGTTGCAAAGTAAAGAGTGAGCTCCTCGACTGTAATTGCGAAAAGGCTTTCTGAACTTGTACACAGACTGGGTTGCACAGTCTGTCTACACTCTGAAACAGCTGAGCCAGTCAATTCTGTGCAACTGCAATCTCCCTGGACAGGAATTCTGCCTTGTTATGGGTGATTGCAGATTGATAGGTAGAATAATGTTCCATCAATCTAAGGCGCTCGGTATCAAGGGCGGACCTATGCCAACAATGCTTTAACCTTCACCCGTGTCTCCGCATCTCCCTCAGGCTGCCATCAAACCAAGGGGACCTGGGGTGAAGAGATGGGGGGGCTCACGAACAGGAGCAATAAAATCCAGGGCAGCCATAAAGGCCTCAAAAGGGGAAGGAAGGAAACATATTCAATTCAGTGCTTTAGAGTAACTGGTCATTGCTATTTTTCTTTTAAACTTAGATTGCGGGCTTTTAGTGACACTGTACTTTCTTTGTTGTCTTTACTTATAATTGATTTTGGGCTATTGAAAATGTAAAACATAGTGGTGGTGTAATTCTGTGCTGTCTTTAATTGCTGCAAATTTTATCTTGGCTTGTCTGACTGCCCTGTAGTTGGGTGAAGGGTGTTAATTGTCTGGCCTCTGACCTCAGCTACGTGATAACTGGAGGTGGGGCTTAGTCAGAGCTGAGGTAGTAAGTAGAGTTTTATTTTCTCAGAAGAAGCCAGAAGTGGAAGGAAGGAAACATATTTAATTCAGTGCTTTAGAGTAACTGGTAATTGCAATTTTTCGTTTAAACTTAGATTGTGGACTTTTAGTGACGCTGTACTTTCTTTGTTGTCTACTTATAATTGTTTTTGAGCTATTGAAAATTTAAAACATAGTGGTGGTGTAATTCTGTGCTGTCTTTAATTGCTGCAAATATTATCTTGGCTTGTCTGACTGCCCTGTAGTTGGGTGAAGGGTGTTAATTGTCTGGCCTCTGACCTCAGCTACGTGATAACTGGATGTGAGGCTTAGTCAGAGCTGAGGTAGCAAGTAGAGTTTTATTTTCTCAGAAGAAGCCAGAAGGGGAAGGAAGGAAACATATTCAATTCAGTGCTTTAGAGTAACTGGTAATTACTATTTTTCTTTTAAACTTAGATTGTGGAATTATAATGACACTGTACTTTCTTTGTTGTCTACTTATAATTGTTTTTGGGCTTTTGAAAATTTAAAACATAGTGGTGGTGTAATTCTCTGCTGTCTTTAATTGCTGCAGATTATATCTTGGCTTGTCTGACTGCCCTGTAGTTGGGTGAAGGGTGTTAATTGTCTGGCCTCTGACCTCAGTTACGTGATAACTGGAGGTGGGGCTTAGTCCGAGCTGAAGAAGCAAGTAGAGTTTTATTTTCTCAGAAGAAGCCAGAAAGGGAAGGAAGGAAACATATTCAATTCCGTGCTTTAGAGTAACTGGTAATTGCTATTTTTCTTTAAAACTTAGATTGTGGGCTTATAGTGACACTGTACTTTATTTGTTGTCAACTTATAATTGTTTTTGGGATATTGAAAATATAAAACATAGTGGTGGTGTAATTCTGTGTTGCCTTTAATTGCTGCAAATTTTATCTTTGCTTGTCTGACTGCCCTGTAATTGGGAGAAGGGTGTTAATTGTCTGGCCTCTGACCTCAGCTACGTGATAACTGGAGGTGGGGCTTAGTCAGAGCTGAGGTAGGAAGTAGAGTTTTATTTTCTCAGAAGAAGCCTGAAGGGGAAGGTAGGAAACATATTCAATTCAGTGCTTTAGAGTAACTGGCAATTGATATTTTTCTTTAAACTTAGATTGTGGGCTTATATTGACACTGTACTTACGTTGTTATCTACTTATAACTGTTTTTGGGATGTTGAAAATTTAAAACATAGTGGTGGTGTAATTCTGTGCTGTCTTTTACTGCTGCAAATTTTATCTTGGCTTGTCTGACTGCCCTGTAGTTGGGTGAAGGGTGTTAATTGTCTGGCCTCTGACCTCAGCTACGTGATAACTGGAGGTGGGGCTTAGTCAGAGCTGAGGTAGCAAGTAGAGTGTTATTTTCTCAGAAGAAGCCAGAAGGGGAAGGAAGGAAACATATTCAATTCAGTGCTTTAGAGTAACTGGTAATTGCTATTTTCCTTTTAAACTTAGATTGTGGGCTTATAGTGACACTGTACTTACTTTGTTGTCTACTTATTATTGTGTTTGGGATGTTGAAAATTTAAAACATAGTGGTGGTGTAAATCTGTCCTGTCTTTAATTGCTGCAAATTTTATCTAGGCTTGTCTGACTGCCCTGTAGTTGGGTGAAGGGTGTTAATTATCAGGTCTCTGACCTCAGCTACGTGATAACTGCAGGTGGGGCTTAGTCAGAGCTGAGGTTGCAAGAAGAGTTTTATTTTCTAAGAAGAAGCCAGAAGGGGAAGGAAGGAAACATATTCTATTCCGTGCTTTAGAGTAACTGGTAATTGCTATTTTTCCTTTAAACGTAGATTGTGGGCTTATAGTGACACTGTACTTTATTTTTTGTCTACTTATAATTGTTTTTGGGCAATTGAAAATTTAAAACGTAGTGGTGGTGTATTTCTGTGCTGTCTTTAATTGCTGCAAATTTTATCTTGGCTTGTCTGACTGCCCTGTAGTTGGGTGAAGGGTGTTAATTGTCTGGCCTCTGACCTCAGCTACATGATAACTGGAGGTGGGGCTTAGTCAGAGCTGAGGTAGCAAGTAGAGTTTTATTTTCTCAGAAGAAGCCAGAAAGGGAAAGAAGGAAACATAATCAATTCAGAGCTTTAGAGTAACTGGTAATTGCTATTTTTCTTTTAAACTTAGATTGTGGGCTTATAGTGACACTACTTACTTTGTTGTCTACTTATAATTGTTTTTGGGCAGGTGAAAATTAAAAACATAGTGGTGGTGTAATTCTGTGCTGTCTTTAATTGCTGCAAATTTTATCTTGGTTTGTCTGACTGCCCTGTAGTTGGGTGAAGGGTGTTAATTGTCTGTCCTCTGACCTCAGCTACATGAAACTGGAGGTGGGCTTAGTCAGAGCTGAGTGTAGAAGTGAGAGTTTTATTTTCTAGAAGAAGCCAGAAGGGAAGGAAGGAAACATATTCAATTCAGTGATTTAGAGTAACTGGAAATTGCTATTTTTTTTTTAAACTTAGATAGTGGGCTTTTAGTGACGCTGTACTTTCTTTGTTGTCTACTTATATGTTTTTTGGGATATTGAAAATTAAAACATAGTGGTGGTGTAATTCTGTGCTGTCTTTAATTGCTGCAAATTTTATCTTGGCTTGTCTGACTGCCCTGTAGTTGGGTGAAGGGTGTTAATTGTCTGGCCTCTGACCTCAGCTACGTGATAACTGGAGGTGGGGCTTAGTCGGAGCAGAGGTAGCAAGTAGAGTTGTTTTATTTTCTCAGAAGAAGCCAGAAGGGGAAGGAAGGAAACATATTCAATTCAGTGCTTTAGAGTAACTGGTAATTGCTATTTTTCTTTTAAGCTTAGATTGTGGGCTGATAGTGACACTGTACTTTATTTGTTGTCTACTTATAATTGTTAGGCTATTGAAATTTTAAAACATAGTGGTGGTGTGATTCTGTGCTGTCTTTAATTGCTGCAGATTTTATCTTGGCTTGTCTGACTGCCCTGTAGTTGGGTGAAGGGTGTTAATTGTCTGGCCTCTGACTTCAGCTATGTGATAACTGAGGTGGGGCTTAGTCAAAGCTGAGGTAGCAAGTAGAGTTTTATTTTCAGAAGAAGCCAGAAGGGGAAGGAAGGAAACATTCAATTCAGTGCTTTAGAGTAACTGGTAATTGCTATTTTTCTTTTAAACTTAGATTGTGGGATTATAGTGACACTGTACTTTATTTGTTGTCTACTTATAATTGTTTTTGGGCTATTGAAAATTTAAAACATAGTGGTGGTGTAATTCTGTGCTGTCTTTAATTGCTGCAAATTTTATCTTGGCTTGTATGACTGCCCTGTAGTTGGGTGAAGGGTGTTAATTGTCTGGCCTCTGACCTCAGCTACGTTATAACTGGATGTGAGGCTTAGTCAGAGCTGAGGTAGCAAGTAGAGTTTTATTTTCTCAGAAGAAGCCTGAAGGGGAAGGAAGGAAACATATTCAATTCAGTGCTTTAGAGTAACTGGTAATTGCTATTTTTCTTTTAAACTTAGATTGTGGGCTTATAGTGACACTGTACTTACTTTGTTGTCTACTTATAATTGTTTTTGGGATGTTGAAAATTTAAAACATAGTGGTGGTGTAATTCTGTGCTGTCTTTAACTGCTGCAAATTTTATCTTGGCTTGTCTGACTGCCCTGTAGTTGGGCGAACGGTGTTAATTGTCTGGCCTCTGACCTCAGCTACGTGATAACTGGAGGTGGGGCCTTGTCAGATTTCAGGTAGCAAGTAGAGTTTTATTTTCTCAGAAGAAGCCAGAAGGGGAAGGAAGGAAACATATTCAATTCAGTGCTTTAGAGTAACTGGTAATTGCTATTTTTCTTTTAAACTTAGATGGTGGGCTTATAGTGACACTGTACTTACTTTGTTGTCTACGTATAATTGTGTTTGGGATGTTGAAAATTTAAAACATAGTGGTGGTGTAATTCTGTCCTGTCCTTAATTGCTGCAAATTTTATCTAGGCTTGTCTGACTGCCCTGTAGTTGGGTGAAGGGTGTTAATTATCAGGTCTCTGACCTCAGCTACGTGATAACTGCAGGTGGGGCTTAGTCAGAGCTGAGGTTGCAAGAAGAGTTTTATTTTCTAAGAAGAAGCCAGAAGGGGAAGGAAGGAAACATATTCTATTCCGTGCTTTAGAGTAACTGGTAAGTGCTATTTTTCTTTTAAACGTAGATTGTGGGCTTATAGTGACACTGTACTTTTTTTTTTGTCTACTTATAATTGTTTTTGGGCTATTGAAAATTTAAAACGTAGTGGTGGTGTATTTCTGTGCTGTCTTTAATTGCTGCAAATTTTATCTTGGCTTGTATGACTGCCCTTTAGTTGGGTGAAGGGTGTTAATTGTCTGGCCTCTGACCTCAGCTACATGATAACTGGAGGTGGGGCTTAGTCAGAGCTGAGGTAGCAAGTAGAGTTTTATTTTCTCAGAAGAAGCCAGAAAGGGAAGGAAGGAAACATAATCAATTCAGTGCTTTAGAGTAACTGGTAATTGCTATTTTTCCTTTAAACTTAGATTGTGGGCTTATTGTGACACTGTACTTACTTTGTTGTCTACTTATAATTGTTTTTGGGCTGGTGAAAACTAAAAACATAGTGGTGGTGTAATTCTGTGCTGTCTTTAATTGCTGCAAATTTTATCTTGGATTGTCTGACTGCCCTGTAGTTGGGTGAAGGGTGTTAATTGTCTGTCCTCTGACCTCAGCTACGTGAAACTGGAGGTGGGGCTTAGTCAGAGCTGAGGTAGCAAGTAGAGTTTTATTTTCTCAGAAGAAGCCAGAAGGGGAAGGAAGGAAACATATTCAATTCAGTGATTTAGAGTAACTGGAAATTGCTATTTTTTTTTTAAACTTAGATAGTGGGCTTTTAGTGACGCTGTACTTTCTTTGTTGTCTACTTATATGTTTTTTGGGATATTGAAAATTAAAACATAGTGGTGGTGTAATTCTGTGCTGTCTTTAATTGCTGCAAATTTTATCTTGGCTTGTCTGACTGCCCTGTAGTTGGGTGAAGGGTGTTAATTGTCTGGCCTCTGACCTCAGCTACGTGATAACTGGAGGTGGGGCTTAGTTGGAGCTGAGGTAGCAAGTAGAGTTGTTTTATTTTCTCAGAAGAAGCCAGAAGGGGAAGGAAGGAAACATATTCAATTCCGTGCTTTATAGTAACTGGTAATTGCTATTTTTCTTTTAAACTTAGATTGTGGGCTGATAGTGACACTGTACTTTATTTGTTGTCTACTTATAATTGTTAGGCTATTGAAAATTTAAAACATAGTGGTGGTGTGATTCTGTGCTGTCTTTAATTGCTGCAGATTTTATCTTGGCTTGTCTGACTGCCCTGTAGTTGGGTGAAGGGTGTTAATTGTCTGGCCTCTGACTTCAGCTATGTGATAACTGAGGTGGGGCTTAGTCAAAGCTGAGGTAGCAAGTAGAGTTTTATTTTCTCAGAAGAAGCCAGAAGGGGAAGGAAGGAAACATATTCAATTCAGTGCTTTAGAGTAACTGGTAATTGCTATTTTTCTTTTAAACTTAGCTTGTGGGATTATAGTGACACTGTACTTTATTTGTTGTCTACTTATAATTGTTTTTGGGCTATTGAAAATTTAAAACATAGTGGTGGTGTAATTCTGTGCTGTCTTTAATTGCTGCAAATTTTATCTTGGCTTGTCTGACTGCCCTGTAGTTGGGTGAAGGGTGTTAATTGTCTGGCCTCTGACCTCAGCTACGTGATAACTGTAGGTTGGGCTTAGTCGGAGCTGAGGTAGCAAGTAGAGTTGTTTTATTTTCTCAGAAGAAGCCAGAATCGGAAGGAAGGAAACATATTCAATTCAGTGCTTTAGAGTAACTGGTAATTGCTATTTTTCTTTTAAACTTAGTTTGTTGGCTTATAGTGACACTGTACTTTCTTTGTTGTCTACTTATAATTGTTTTTGGGCTATTGAAAATTTAAAACATAGTGGTGGTGTAATTCTGTCCTGTCTTTAATTGCTGCAAATTTTATCTTGGCTTGTCTGATGGCCCTGTAGTTGGGTGAAGGGTTTTAATTGTCTGGCCTCTGACCACAGCTACGTGATAACTGGAGGTGGGGCTTAGTCAGAGCTGAGGTAGCAAGTAGAGTTTTATTTTATCAGAAGAACCCAGAAGGGGAAGTAAGGAAACATTTTCAATTCAGTGCTTTAGAGTAACTGGTAATTGCTATTTTTCTTTTAAACTTAGATTGTGGGCTTTTAGTGATACTGTACTTTATTTGTTGTCTACTTATAATTGTTTTTGGGCTATTGAAAATTTAAAATGTAGTGGTGGTGTAATTCTGTGCTGTCTTTAATTGCTGCAAATTTTATCTTGGCTTGTCTGACTGCCCTGTAGTTGGGTGAAGGGTGTTAATTGTCTGGCCTCTGACCTCAGCTACGTGATAACTGGAGGTGGGGCTTAGTCAGAGCTGAGGTAGTAAGTAGAGTTTTATTTTCTCAGAAGAAGCCAGAATTGGAAGGAAGGAAACATATTTAATTCAGTGCTTTAGAGTAACTGGTAATTGCAATTTTTCTTTTAAACTTAGATTGTGGGATTTTAGTGACACTGTACTTTCTTTGTTATCTTTACTTATAATTGATTTTGGGCTATTGAAAATGTAAAACATAGTGGTGGTGTAATTCTGTGCTGTCTTTAATTGCTGCAAATATTATCTTGGCTTGTCTGACTGCACTGTAGTTGGGTGAAGGGTGTTAATTGTCTGGCCTCTGACCTCAGCTACGTGATAACTGGATGTGAGGCTTAGTCAGAGCTGAGGTAGCAAGTAGAGTTTTATTTTCTCAGAAGAAGCCAGAAGGGGAAGGAAGGAAACATATTCAATTCAGTGCTTTAGAGTAACTGGTAATTGCAATTTTTCTTTTAAACTTAGATTGTGAGCTTTTAGTGACGCTGTACTTTCTTTGTTGTCTACTTATAATTGTTTTTGGGCTATTGAAAATTTAAAACATAGTGGTGGTGTAATTCTGTGCTGTCATTAATTGCTGCAAATTTTATCTTGGCTTGTCTGACTGCCCTGTAGTTGGGTGAAGGGTGTTAATTGTCTGGCCTCTGACCTCAGCTACGTGATAACTGGAGGTGGGGCTTAGTCAGAGCTGAGGTAGCAAGTAGAGTTTTATTTTCTCAGAAGAAGCCAGAAGGGGAAGGAAGGAAACATATTCAATTCAGTGCTTTAGAGTAACTGGTAATTGCTATTTTTCTTTTAAACTTAGATTGTGGGCTTATAGTGACACTGTACTTTATTTGTTGTCTACTTATAATTGTTTTTGGGCTATTGAAAATTTAAAACATAGTGGTGGTGTAATTCTGTGCTGTCTTTAATTGCTGCAAATTTTATCTTGGCTTGTCTGACTGCCCTGTAGTTGGGTGAAGGGTGTTAATTGTCTGGCCTCTGACCTCAGCTACGTGATAACTGGATGTGAGGCTTAGTCAGAGCTGAGGAAGCAAGTAGAATTTTATTTTCTCAGAAGAAGCCAGAAGGGGAAGGAAGGAAAGATATTCAATTCAGTGCTTTAGAGTAACTGGTAATTGCTATTTTTCTTTGAAACTTAGATTGTGGGCTTATAGTGACACTGTACTTACTTTGTTGTCTACTTATAATTGTTTTTGGGCTATTGAAAATTTAAAACATAGTGGTGGTGTAATTCTGTGCTGTCTTTAATTGCTGCAAATTTTAACTTGGCTTGTCTGACTGCCCTGTAGTTGGGTGAAGGGTGTTAATTGTCTGGCCTCTGACCTCAGCTACGGATAACTGGAGGTGGGCTTAGTCAGAGCTGAGGTAGCAAGTAGAGTTTTATTTTCTCAGAAGAAGCTAGAAGGGGAAGGAAGGAACATATTCAATTCAGTGCTTTAGAGGAACTGGTAATTGCTATTTTTCTTTTAAACTTAGATTGTGGGATTATAATGACACTGTACTTTCTTTGTTGTCTACTTATAATTGTTTTTGGGCTATTGAAAATTTAAAACATAGTGGTGGTGTAATTCTCTGCTGTCTTTAATTGCTGCAGATTTTATCTTGGCTTGTCTGACTGCACTGTAGGTGGGTGAAGGGTGTTAATTGTCTGGCTTCTGACATCAGCTACGTGATAACTGGAGGTGGGGCTTAGTCAGAGCTGAGGTAGCAATTAGAGTTTTATTTTCTCAGAAGAAGCCAGAAAGGGAAGGAAGGAAACATATTCAATTCCGTGCTTTAGAGTAACTGGTAATTGCTATTTTTCTTTTAAACTTAGATTGTGGGCTTACAGTGACACTGTACTTTATTTGTTGTCTACTTATAATTGTTTTTCGCTATTGAAAATTTAAAACATAGTGGTGGTGTAATTCTGTGTTGTCTTTAATTGCTGCAAATTTTATCTTGGCTTGTCTGACTGCCCTGTAGTTGGGTGAAGGGTGTTAATTGTCTGGCCTCTGACCTCAGCTACGTGATAACCGGAGGTGGGGCTTAGTCAGAGCTGAGGTAGCAAGTAGAGTTTTATTTTCTCAGAAGAAGCCTGAAGGGGAAGGAACGAAACATATTCAATTCAGTGCTTTAGAGTAACTGGTAATTGCTATTTTTCTTTTAAACTTAGATTGTGGGCTTATAGTGACACTGTACTTACTTTGTTGTCTACTTATAATTGTTTTTGGAATGTTGAAAATTTAAAACATAGTGGTGGTGTAATTCTGTGCTGTCTTTACTTGCTGCAAATTTTATCTTGGCTTGTCTGACTGCCCTGTAGTTGGGTGAAGGGTGTTAATTGTCTGGCCTCTGACCTCAGCTACGTGATAACTGGAGGTGGGGCTTAGTCAGAGCTGAGGTAGTAAGTAGAGTTTTATTTTCTCAGAAGAAGCCAGAAGTGGAAGGAAGGAAACATATTTAATTCAGTGCTTTAGAGTAACTGGTAATTGCAATTTTTCGTTTAAACTTAGATTGTGGACTTTAGTGACGCTTGTACTTTCTTTGTTGTCTACTTATAATTGTTTTGAGCTATTGAAAATTTAAAACATAGTGGTGGTGTAATTCTGTGCTGTCTTTAATTGCTGCAAATATTATCTTGGCTTGTCTGACTGCCCTGTAGTTGGGTGAAGGTGTTAATTGTCTGGCCCTGACCTCAGCTTACGTGATAACTGGATGTGAGGCTTAGTCAGAGCTGAGGAGTAAGTAGAGTTTTATTTTCAGAAGAAGCTAGGAAGGGAAGGAAGGAAACATATTCAATTCAGTGCTTTAGAGTAACTGGTAATTACTATTTTCTTTAAACTTAGATTGTGGAATTATAATGACACTGTACTTTCTTTGTTGTCTACTTATAATTGTTTTTGGGCTTTTGAAAATTTAAAACATAGTGGTGGTGTAATTCTCTGCTGTCTTTAATTGCTGCAGATTATATCTTGGCTTGTCTGACTGCCCTGTAGTTGGGTGAAGGGTGTTAATTGTCTGGCCTCTGACCTCAGTTACGTGATAACTGGAGGTGGGGCTTAGTCCGAGCTGAAGAAGCAAGTAGAGTTTTATTTTCTCAGAAGAAGCCAGAAAGGGAAGGAAGGAAACATATTCAATTCCGTGCTTTAGAGTAACTGGTAATTGCTATTTTTCTTTAAAACTTAGATTGTGGGCTTATAGTGACACTGTACTTTATTTGTTGTCTACTTATAATTGTTTTTGGGATATTGAAAATATAAAACATAGTGGTGGTGTAATTCTGTGTTGCCTTTAATTGCTGCAAATTTTATCTTTGCTTGTCTGACTGCCCTGTAATTGGGAGAAGGGTGTTAATTGTCTGGCCTCTGACCTCAGCTACGTGATAACTGGAGGTGGGGCTTAGTCAGAGCTGAGGTAGGAAGTAGAGTTTTATTTTCTCAGAAGAAGCCTGAAGGGGAAGGTAGGAAACATATTCAATTCAGTGCTTTAGAGTAACTGGCAATTGATATTTTTCTTTAAACTTAGATTGTGGGCTTATATTGACACTGTACTTACGTTGTTATCTACTTATAACTGTTTTTGGGATGTTGAAAATTTAAAACATAGTGGTGGTGTAATTCTGTGCTGTCTTTTACTGCTGCAAATTTTATCTTGGCTTGTCTGACTGCCCTGTAGTTGGGTGAAGGGTGTTAATTGTCTGGCCTCTGACCTCAGCTACGTGATAACTGGAGGTGGGGCTTAGTCAGAGCTGAGGTAGCAAGTAGAGTGTTATTTTCTCAGAAGAAGCCAGAAGGGGAAGGAAGGAAACATATTCAATTCAGTGCTTTAGAGTAACTGGTAATTGCTATTTTCCTTTTAAACTTAGATTGTGGGCTTATAGTGACACTGTACTTACTTTGTTGTCTACTTATTATTGTGTTTGGGATGTTGAAAATTTAAAACATAGTGGTGGTGTAAATCTGTCCTGTCTTTAATTGCTGCAAATTTTATCTAGGCTTGTCTGACTGCCCTGTAGTTGGGTGAAGGGTGTTAATTATCAGGTCTCTGACCTCAGCTACGTGATAACTGCAGGTGGGGCTTAGTCAGAGCTGAGGTTGCAAGAAGAGTTTTATTTTCTAAGAAGAAGCCAGAAGGGGAAGGAAGGAAACATATTCTATTCCGTGCTTTAGAGTAACTTGTAATTGCTATTTTTCTTTTAAACGAGATTGTGGGCTTATAGTGACACTGTACTTTATTTTTTGTCTACTTATAATTAGTTTTGGGCTATTGAAAATTTAAAACGTAGTGGTGGTGTATTTCTGTGCTGTCTTTAATTGCTGCAAATTTTATCTTGGCTTGTCTGACTGCCCTGTAGTTGGGTGAAGGGTGTTAATTGTCTGGCCTCTGACCTCAGCTACATGATAACTGGAGGTGGGGCTTAGTCAGAGCTGAGGTAGCAAGTAGAGTTTTATTTTCTCAGAAGAAGCCAGAAAGGGAAGGAAGGAAACATAATCAATTCAGAGCTTTAGAGTAACTGGTAATTGCTATTTTTCTTTTAAACTTAGATTGTGGGCTTATAGTGACACTGTACTTACTTTGTTGTCTACTTATAATTGTTTTTGGGCAGGTGAAAATTAAAAACATAGTGGTGGTGTAATTCTGTGCTGTCTTTAATTGCTGCAAATTTTATCTTGGTTTGTCTGACTGCCCTGTAGTTGGGTGAAGGGTGTTAATTGTCTGTCCTCTGACCTCAGCTACATGAAACTGGAGGTGGGGCTTAGTCAGAGCTGAGGTAGCAAGTAGAGTTTTATTTTCTCAGAAGAAGCCAGAAGGGAAGGAAGGAAACATATTCAATTCAGTGATTTAGAGTAACTGGAAATTGCTATTTTTTTTTTAAACTTAGATAGTGGCCTTTAGTGACGCTGTACTTTCTTTGTTGTCTACTTATATGTTTTTTGGGATATTGAAAATTAAAACATAGTGGTGGTGTAATTCTGTGCTGTCTTTAATTGCTGCAAATTTTATCTTGGCTTGTCTGACTGCCCTGTAGTTGGGTGAAGGGTGTTAATTGTCTGGCCTCTGACCTCAGCTACGTGATAACTGGAGGTGGGGCTTAGTCGGAGCAGAGGTAGCAAGTAGAGTTGTTTTATTTTCTCAGAAGAAGCCAGAAGGGGAAGGAAGGAAACATATTCAATTCAGTGCTTTAGAGTAACTGGTAATTGCTATTTTTCTTTTAAGCTTAGATTGTGGGCTGATAGTGACACTGTACTTTATTTGTTGTCTACTTATAATTGTTAGGCTATTGAAAATTTAAAACATAGTGGTGGTGTGATTCTGTGCTGTCTTTAATTGCTGCAGATTTTATCTTGGCTTGTCTGACTGCCCTGTAGTTGGGTGAAGGGTGTTAATTGTCTGGCTCTGACTTCAGCTATGTGATAACTGAGGTGGGGCTTAGTCAAAGCTGAGGTAGCAAGTAGAGTTTTATTTTCCTGAAGAAGCCAGAAGGGAAGGAAGGAAATATCAATTCAGTGCTTTAGAGTAACTGGTAATTGCTATTTTTCTTTTAAACTTAGATTGTGGGATTATAGTGACACTGTACTTTATTTGTTGTCTACTTATAATTGTTTTGGGCTATTGAAAATTTAAAACATAGTGGTGGTGTAATTCTGTGCTGTCTTTAATTGCTGCAAATTTTATCTTGGCTTGTATGGACTGCTCTGTAGTTGGGGTGAAGGGTGTTAATTGTCTGGCCTCTGACCTCAGCTACGTGATAACTGGATGTGAGGCTTAGTCAGAGCTGAGGTAGCAAGTAGAGTTTTTATTTTCTCAGAAGAAGCCTGAAGGGGAAGGAAGGAAACATATTCAATTCAGTGCTTTAGAGTAACTGGTAATTGCTATTTTTCTTTTAAACTTAGATTGTGGGGCTTATAGTGACACTGTACTTACTTTGTTGCTCACTTATAATTGTTTTTGGATGTTGGAAAATTTAAACATAGTGGTGGTGTAATTCTGTGCTGTCTTTAACTGCCGGAAATTTTATCTTGGCTTTGTCTGACTGCCTCTGTAGTTGGGCTTAACGGTGTTAATTGTTCTGCTCTGACCTCAGCTACGTGATAACTGGAGGTGGGCTTTGTCAGATTTCAGGTAGCAAGTAGAGTTTTATTTTCTCAGAAGAAGCCAGAAGGGGAAGGAAGGAAACATATTCAATTCAGTGCTTTAGAGTAACTGGTAATTGCTATTTTTCTTTAAACTTAGATGGTGGGCTTTATAGTGACACTGTACTTACTTTGTTGTCTACGTGATAATTTGTGTTTGGATGTTGAAAATTTAAACATAGTGGTGTGTAATTCTGTCCTGTCCTTAATTGCTGCAAATTTTATCTAGGCTTGTCTGACTGCCCCTGTAGTTGGGTGAAGGTGTTAATTATCAGGTCTCTGACCTCAGCTACGTGATAACTGCAGGTGGGGCTTAAGTCAGAGCTGAGGTTGCAAGAAGAGTTTTATTTTCTAAGAAGAAGCCAGAAGGGGAAGGAAGCGAATATATTCTATTCCGTGCTTTAGAGTAACTGGTAAGTGCTATTTTCTTTAAACGAGATTGTGGGGCTTATAGTGACACTGTACTTTTTTTTTTGTCTACTTATAATTGTTTTTGGGCTATTGAAAATTTAAAACGTAGTGGTGGTGTATTTCTGTGCTGTCTTTAATTGCTGCAAATTTTATCTTGGCTTGTATGACTGCCCTTTAGTTGGGTGAAGGGTGTTAATTGTCTGGCCTCTGACCTCAGCTACATGATAACTGGAGGTGGGGCTTAGTCAGAGCTGAGGTAGCAAGTAGAGTTTTATTTTCTCAGAAGAAGCCAGAAAGGGAAGGAAGGAAACATAATCAATTCAGTGCTTTAGAGTAACTGGTAATTGCTATTTTTCTTTTAAACTTAGATTGTGGGCTTATTGTGACACTGTACTTACTTTGTTGTCTACTTATAATTGTTTTTGGGCTGGTGAAAACTAAAAACATAGTGGTGGTGTAATTCTGTGCTGTCTTTAATTGCTGCAAATTTTATCTTGGATTGTCTGACTGCCCTGTAGTTGGGTGAAGGGTGTTAATTGTCTGTCCTCTGACCTCAGCTACGTGAAACTGGAGGTGGGGCTTAGTCAGAGCTGAGGTAGCAAGTAGAGTTTTATTTTCTCAGAAGAAGCCAGAAGGGGAAGGAAGGAAACATATTCAATTCAGTGATTTAGAGTAACTGGAAATTGCTATTTTTTTTTTAAACTTAGATAGTGGGCTTTTAGTGACGCTGTACTTTACTTGTTGTCTAATTATAATTGTTTTTGGGATATTGAAAATTTAAAACATAGTGGTGGTGTAATTCTGTGCTGTCTTTAATTGCTGCAAATTTTATCTTGGCTTGTCTGACTGCCCTGTAGTTGGGTGAAGGGTGTTAATTGTCTGGCCTCTGACCTCAGCTACGTGATAACTGGAGGTGGGGCTTAGTTGGAGCTGAGGTAGCAAGTAGAGTTGTTTTATTTTCTCAGAAGAAGCCAGAAGGGGAAGGAAGGAAACATATTCAATTCCGTGCTTTATAGTAACTGGTAATTGCTATTTTTCTTTTAAACTTAGATTGTGGGCTGATAGTGACACTGTACTTTATTTGTTGTCTACTTATAATTGTTAGGCTATTGAAAATTTAAAACATAGTGGTGGTGTGATTCTGTGCTGTCTTTAATTGCTGCAGATTTTATCTTGGCTTGTCTGACTGCCCTGTAGTTGGGTGAAGGGTGTTAATTGTCTGGCCTCTGACTTCAGCTATGTGATAACTGAGGTGGGCTTAGTCAGCTGAGGTAGTAAGTAGAGTTTTATTTTCTCAGAAGAAGCCAGAAGGGAAGGAAGAAACATATTCAATTCAGTGCTTTAGAGTAACTGGTAATTGCTATTTTCTTTTAAACTTAGCTTGTGGGATTATAGTGACACTGTACTTATTTGTTGTCTCACTTATAATTGTTTTTGGGCTATTGAAAATTTAAAACATAGTGGTGGTGTAATTCTGTGCTGTCTTTAATTGCTGCAAATTTTATCTTGGCTTGTCTGACTGCCCTGTAGTTGGGTGAAGGGTGTTAATTGTCTGGCCTCTGACCTCAGCTACGTGATAACTGTAGGTTGGGCTTAGTCGGAGCTGAGGTAGCGTAGAGTTGTTTTATTTTCTCAGAAGAAGCTGAAGGGGAAGGAAGGAAACATATTCAATTCAGTGCTTTAGAGTAACTGGTAATTGCTATTTTTCTTTTAAACTTAGATTGTGGACTTTTAGTGATGCTGTACTTTCTTTGTTGTCTACTTATAATTGTTTTTGGGCTATTGAAAATTTAAAACATAGTGGTGGTGTAATTCTGTCCTGTCTTTAATTGCTGCAAATTTTATCTTGGCTTGTCTGATGCCCTGTAGTTGGGTGAAGGGTTTTAATTGTCTGGCCTCTGACCACAGCTACGTGATAACTGGAGGTGGGGCTTAGTCAGAGCTGAGGTAGCAAGTAGAGTTTTATTTTATCAGAAGAACCCAGAAGGGGAAGTAAGGAAACATTTTCAATTCAGTGCTTTAGAGTAACTGGTAATTGCTATTTTTCTTTTAAACTTAGATTGTGGGCTTTTAGTGATACTGTACTTTATTTGTTGTCTACTTATAATTGTTTTTGGGCTATTGAAAATTTAAAATGTAGTGGTGGTGTAATTCTGTGCTGTCTTTAATTGCTGCAAATTTTATCTTGGCTTGTCTGACTGCCCTGTAGTTGGGTGAAGGGTGTTAATTGTCTGGCCTCTGACCTCAGCTACGTGATAACTGGAGGTGGGGCTTAGTCAGAGCTGAGGTAGTAAGTAGAGTTTTATTTTCTCAGAAGAAGCCAGAATTGGAAGGAAGGAAACATATTTAATTCAGTGCTTTAGAGTAACTGGTAATTGCAATTTTTCTTTTAAACTTAGATTGTGGGCTTTTAGTGACACTGTACTTTCTTTGTTGTCTTTACTTATAATTGATTTTGGGCTATTGAAAATGTAAAACATAGTGGTGGTGTAATTCTGTGCTGTCTTTAATTGCTGCAAATATTATCTTGGCTTGTCTGACTGCACTGTAGTTGGGTGAAGGGTGTTAATTGTCTGGCCACTGACCTCAGGTACGTGATAACTGGATGTGAGGCTTAGTCAGAGCTGAGGTAGCAAGTAGAGTTTTATTTTCTCAGAAGAAGCCAGAAGGGGAAGGAAGGAAACATATTCAATTCAGTGCTTTAGAGTAACTGGTAATTGCAATTTTTCTTTTAAACTTAGATTGTGAGCTTTAGTGACGCTGTACTTTCTTGTTGTCTACTTATAATTGTTTTTGGGCTATTTGAAAATTTAAAACATAGTGGTGGTGTAATTTGTGCTGTCATTAATTGCTGCAAATTTTATCTTGGCTTGTCTGACTGCTCCTGTAGTTGGGTGAAGGGTGTTAATTGTCTGGCCTCTGACCTCAGCTACGTGATAACTGGAGGTGGGGCTTAGTCAGAGCTGAGGTAGCAAGTAGAGTTTTATTTTCTCAGAAGAAGCCAGAAGGGGAAGGAAGGAAACATATTCAATTCAGTGCTTTAGAGTAACTGGTAATTGCTATTTTTCTTTTAAACTTAGATTGTGGGCTTATAGTGACACTGTACTTTATTTGTTGTCTACTTATAATTGTTTTTGGGCTATTGAAAATTTAAAACATAGTGGTGGTGTAATTCTGTGCTGTCTTTAATTGCTGCAAATTTTATCTTGGCTTGTCTGATTGCCCTGTAGTTGGGTGAAGGGTGTTAATTGTTCGCCTCTGACCTCAGCTACGGATAACTGAGGTGGGCTTAGTCGGAGCAGAGGTAGCAAGTAAAGTTGTTTTATTTTCTCAGAAGAAGCCAGAAGGGGAAGGAAGGAAAATATTCAATTCAGTGCTTTAGAGTAACTGGTAATTGCTATTTTTCTTTTAAACTTAGATTGTGGGCTTATAGTGACACTGTACTTACTTTGTTGTCAACTTATAATTGTTTTTGGGCTATTGAAAATTTAAAACATAGTGGTGGTGTAATTCTGTGCTGTCTTTAATTGCTGCAAATTTTATCTTGGCTTGTCTGACTGCCCTGTAGTTGGGTGAAGGGTGTTAATTGTCTGGCCTCTGACCTCAGCTACGTGATAACTGGAGGTGGGGCTTAGTCGGAGCAGAGGTAGCGAGTAGAGTTGTTTTATTTTCTCAGAAGAAGCCAGAAGGGGAAGGAAGGAAACATATTCAATTCAGTGCTTTAGAGTAACTGGTAATTGCTATTTTTCTTTTAAACTTAGATTGTGGGCTGATAGTGACACTGTACTTTATTTGTTGTCTACTTATAATTGTTAGGCTATTGAAAATTTAAAACATAGTGGTGGTGTGATTCTGTGCTGTCTTTAATTGCTGCAGATTTTATCTTGGCTTGTCTGACTGCCCTGTAGTTGGGTGAAGGGTGTTAATTGTCTGGCCTCTGACTTCAGCTATGTGATAACTGAGGTGGGGCTTAGCCAAAGCTGAGGTAGCAAGTAGAGTTTTATTTTCTCAGAAGAAGCCAGAAGGGGAAGGAAGGAAACATTCAATTCAGTGCTTTAGAGTAACTGGTAATTGCTATTTTTCTTTTAAACTTAGATTGTGGGATTATAGTGACACTGTACTTTATTTGTTGTCTACTTATAATTGTTTTTGGGCTATTGAAAATTTAAAACATAGTGGTGGTGTAATTCTGTGCTGTCTTTAATTGCTGCAAATTTTATCTTGTCTTGTATGACTGCCCTGTAGTTGGGTGAAGGGTGTTAATTGTCTGGCCTCTGACCTCAGCTACGTGATAACTGGATGTGAGGCTTAGTCAGAGCTGAGGTAACAAGTAGAGTTTTATTTTCTCAGAATAGTTTGAAGGGAAGGAAGGAAACATATTCAATTCAGTGCTTTAGAGTAACTGGTAATTGCTATTTTTCTTTTAAACTTAGATTGTGGGCTTATAGTGACACTGTACTTACTTTGTTGTCTACTTATAATTGTTTTTGGGATGTTGAAAATTTAAAACATAGTGGTGGTGTAATTCTGTGCTGTCTTTAACTGCTGCAAATTTTATCTTGGCTTGTCTGACTGCCCTGTAGTTGGGCGAACGGTGTTAATTGTCTGGCCTCTGACCTCAGCTACGTGATAACTGGAGGTGGGGCTTTGTCAGATTTCAGGTAGCAAGTAGAGTTTTATTTTCTCAGAAGAAGCCAGAAGGGGAAGGAAGGAAACATATTCAATTCAGTGCTTTAGAGTAACTGGTAATTGCTATTTTTCTTTTAAACTTAGATGGTGGGCTTATAGTGACACTGTACTTACTTTGTTGTCTACGTATAATTGTGTTTGGGATGTTGAAAATTTAAAACATAGTGGTGGTGTAATTCTGTCCTATCTTTAATTGCTGCAAATTTTATCTAGGCTTGTCTGACTGCCCTGTAGTGTGGTGAAGGTGTTAATTATCAGGTCTCTGACCTCAGCTACGGATAACTGCAGGTGGGCTTAGTCAGAGCTGAGGTTGCAAGAAGAGTTTTATTTTCTAAGAAGAAGACAGAAGGGAAGGAAGGAAACATATTCTATTCCGTGCTTTAGAGTAACTGGTGCGCTATTTTTCTTTAAACGAGATTGTGGGCTTATAGTGACACTGTACTTTATTTTTGTCTACTTATAATTGTTTTTGGGCTATTGAAAATTTAAAACGTAGTGGTGGTGTCTTTCTGTGCTGTCTTTAATTGCTGCAAATTTTATCTTGGCTTGTCTGACTGCCCTTTAGTTGGGTGAAGGGTGTTAATTGTCTGGCCTCTGACCTTAGCTACATGATAACTGGAGGTGGGGCTTAGTCAGAGCTGAGGTAGCAAGTAGAGTTTTATTTTCTCAGAAGAAGCCAGAAAGGGTAGGAAGGAAACATAATCAATTCAGTGCTTTAGAGTAACTGGTAATTGCTATTTTTCCTTTAAACTTAGATTGTGGGCTTATTGTGACACTGTACTTACTTTGTTGTCTACTTATAATTGTTTTTGGGCTGGTGAAAATTAAAACATAGTGGTGGTGTAATTCTGTGCTGTCTTTAATTGCTGCAAATTTTATCTTGGATTGTCTGACTGCCCTGTAGTTGGGTGAAGGGTGTTAATTGTCTGTCCTCTGACCTCAGCTACGTGAAACTGGAGGTGGGGCTTAGCCAGAGCTGAGGTAGTAAAGAGTTTTATTTTCTCAGAAGAATGGCAGAAGGGAAGGAGGAAACATATTCAATTCAGTGATTTAGAGTAACTGGAAATTGCTATTTTTTTTTAATCTTAGATAGTGGGCTTTAGTGACGCTGTACTTCTTTGTTGTCTACTTATATGTTTTTTGGGATATTGAAAATTAAAACATAGTGGTGGTGTAATTCGTGCTGTCTTTAATTGCTGCAAATTTTATCTTGGTTTGTCTGACTGCCCTGTAGTTGGGTGAAGGGTGTTAATTGTCTGGCCTCTGACCTCAGCCACGTGATAACTGGAGGTGGGGCTTAGTTGGAGCTGAGGCAGCAAGCAGAGTTGTTTTATTTTCTCAGAAGAAGCTAGAAGGGAAGGAAGGAAACATATTCAATTCAGTGCTTTATAGTAACTGGTAATTGCTATTTTTCTTTAAACTTAGATTGTGGGCTGATAGTGACACTGTACTTTTTATTTGTTGTCTACTTATAATTGTTAGCTATTGAAAATTTAAAACATAGTGGTGGTGTGATTCTGTGCTGTCTTTAATTGCTGCAGATTTTATCTTGGCTTGTCTGACTGCCTCTGTAGTTGGGTGAAGGGTGTTAATTGTCTGGCTCTGACTTCAGCTATGTGATAACTGAGGTGGGCTTAGCCAAGCTGAGGTAGCAAGTAGAGTTTTATTTTCAGAAGAAGCCAGAAGGGGAAGGAAGGAAACATATTCAATTCAGTGCTTTGAGTAACTGGTAATTGCTATTTTTCTTTTAAACTTAGCTTGTGGGATTATAGTGACACTGTACTTTATTTGTTGTCTACTTATAATTGTTTTTGGGCTATTGAAAATTTAAAACATAGTGGTGGTGTAATTCTGTGCTGTCTTTAATTGCTGCAAATTTATCTTGGCTTGTCTGACTGCCCTGTAGTTGGGTGAAGGGTGTTAATTGTCTGGCCTCTGACCTCAGCTACATGATAACTGGAGGTGGGACTTAGTCAGAGCTGAGGTAGCAAGTAGAGTTTTATTTTCTCAGAAGAAGCCAGACGGGGAAGGAAGGAAACATATTCAATTCCGTGCTTTAGAGTAACTGGTACTGCTATTTTTCTTTTAAACTTAGATTGTGGGCTTATAGTGATACTGTACTTTATTTGTTGTCTACTTACAATTGTTTTTGGGCCATTGAAAATTTAAAATGTAGTGGTGGTGTACTTCTGTGCTGTCTTTATTTGCTGCAAATTTTATCTTGGCTTTTCTGACTGCCCTGTAGTTGGGTGAAGGGTGTTAATTGTCTGGCCTCTGACCTCAGCTACGTGATAACTGGAGGTGGGGCTTAGTCAGAGCAGAGGTAGCAACTAGAGTTTTATTTTATCAGAAGAACCCAGAAGGGGAAGTAAGGAAACATTTTCAATTCAGTGCTTTAGAGTAACTGGTAATTGCTGTTTTTCTTTTAAACTTAGATTGTGGGCATTTAGTGATACTGTACTTTATTTGTTGTCTACTTATAATTGTTTTTGGGCTATTGAAAATTTAAAATGTAGTGGTGGTGTAATTGTGTGCTGTCTTTAATTGCTGCAAATTTTATCTTGGCTTGTCTGACTGCCCTGTAGTTGGGTGAAGGGTGTTAATTGGCTGGCCTCTGACCTCAGCTACATGATAACTGGAGGTGGGCTTAGTCAGAGGCGAGCAAGTAGAGTTTTATTTTCTCAGAAGAACCCAGAAGGGGAAGTAAGGAAACATTTTCAATTCAGTGCTTTAGAGTAACTGGTAATTGCTATTTTTCTTTTAAACTTAGATTGTGGGCTTATAGTGACACTGTACATTATTTGTTGTCTACTTATAATTGTTTTTGGGCTATTGAAAATTTAAAACATATTGCTGGTGTAATTCTGTGTTGTCTTTAATTGCTGCAAATTTTATCTTGGCTTGTCTGACTGCCCTGTAATTGGGTGAAGGGTGTTAATTGTCTGGCCTCTGACCTCAGCTACGTGATAACTGGAGGTGGGGCTTAGTCAGAGCTGAGGTAGCTAGTAGAGTTTTATTTTCTCAGAAGAAGCCTGAAGGGGAAAGAAGGAAACATATTCAATTCAGTGCTTTAGAGTAACTGGTAATTGCTATTTTCCTTTTAAACTTAGATTGTGGGCTTGTAGTGACACTGTACTTCCTTTGTTGTCTACTTATAATTGTTTTTGGGATGTTGAAAATTTAAAACATAGTGGTGGCGTAATTCTGTGCTGTCTTTAATTGCTGAAAATTTTATTTTGGTTTGTCTGATTGCCCTGTAGTTGGGTGAAGGTGTGAATTGTTCGTTTCTGACCTCAGCTACATGATAACTGGAGGTGGGCTTAGTCAGAGCTGAGGTAGTAAGTAGAGTTTTATTTTCTCAGAAGAAGCCAGAAGGGGAAGGAAGGAAACATATTCAATTCAGTGCTTTAGAGTAACTGGTAATTGCTATTTTTCTTTTAAACTTAGATTGTGGGCTTATAGTGACACTGTACTTTCTTTGTTGTCTACTTATAATGGTTTTTGGGCAATTGAAAATTTAAAACATAGTGGTGGTGTAATTCTGTGCTGTCTTTAATTGCTGCAAATTTTATCTTGGCTTGTCTGACTGCCCTGTAGTTGGGTGAAGGGTGTTAATTGTCTGGCCTCTGACCTCAGCTACGGTTAACTGGATTTGGGGCTTTGTCAGAGCTGAGGTAGCAAGTAGAGTTTTATTTTCAGAAGAAGCCAGTAGGGGGGGGGAAGGAAGGAAACATATTCAATTCAGTGATTTACAGTAACTGGTAACTAAGCTATTTTTCTAAACTTAGATTGTGGGCTTTTAGTGACACCTGTACTTATTTGTTGTCCACTTAAAATTGTTTTTGCCATTGAAAATTTAAAACATAGTGGTGGTGTAATTCTGTGCTGTCTTTAATTGCTGCAAATTTTATCTTGGCTTGTCTGACTGCCCTGTAGTTGGGTGAAGGGTGTTAATTGTCTGGCCTCTGACCTCAGCTACGTGATAACTGGAGGTGGGGCTTAGTCAGAGCTGAGGTAGCAACTAGAGTTTTATTTTATCAGAAGAACCCAGAAGGGGAAGTAAGGAAACATTTTCAATTCAGTGCTTTAGAGTAACTGGTAATTGCTGTTTTTCTTTTAAACTTAGATTGTGGGCATTTAGTGATACTGTACTTTATTTGTTGTCTACTTATAATTGTTTTTGGGCTATTGAAAATTTAAAATGTAGTGGTGGTGTAATTGTGTGCTGTCTTTAATTGCTGCAAATTTTATCTTGGCTTGTCTGATCGCCCTGTAGTGTGGGTGAAGGGTGTTAATTATGGCCTCTGACCTCAGCTACATGATAACTGGAGGTGGGGCTTAGTCAGAGCTGAGGTAGCAAGTAGAGTTTTATTTTCTCAGAAGAACCCAGAAGGGGAAGTAAGGAAACATTTTCAATTCAGTGCTTTAGAGTAACTGGTAATTGCTATTTTTCTTTTAAACTTAGATTGTGGGCTTATAGTGACACTGTACATTATTTGTTGTCTACTTATAATTGTTTTTGGGCTATTGAAAATTTAAAACATATTGCTGGTGTAATTCTGTGTTGTCTTTAATTGCTGCAAATTTTATCTTGGCTTGTCTGACTGCCCTGTAATTGGCTGAAGGGTGTTAATTGTCTGGCCTCTGACCTCAGCTACGTGATAACTGGAGGTGGGGCTTAGTCAGAGCTGAGGTAGCTAGTAGAGTTTTATTTTCTCAGAAGAAGCCTGAAGGGGAAAGAAGGAAACATATTCAATTCAGTGCTTTAGAGTAACTGGTAATTGCATTTTCCTTTTTTAATTTTAGATTGTGGGCTTTAGTGATACTGTACTTTGTGTACTTATAATTGTTTTGGATGTTGGAAAATTTAAACATAGTGGTGGCGTAATTTGTGCGTCTTAATTGCTTTGTTTTATTTTGGTTTGTCTGATTGCCCGTGTTGGGTGAAGGTGTTAATTGTTCCTTCTGACTTCCGCTATATGATAACTGAGGTGGGGCTAGCTTATTGAGGTAGTAAGAGTTTTTTTTTTCTGTATAGTTTGAAGGAAGGAAGAAACATATTCAATTCATGCTTAGAGTAACTGGAATTGCTATTTTTCTTTAAACTTAGATTGTGGGCTTATAGTGACACTGTACTTTCTTGTTGTCTACTTATACGGTTTTTGGGCAATTGTTTAAAACATAGTGGTGGTGTACTGTGCTGTCTTTAATTGCGTAAATTTTATCTTGGCTTGTCTGAGGTTCGAGTTGGGTGAAGGGTAGCACTGTTTGGCCTGGACCCAGCTAGTGATAACTGGAGGTGGGCTTCAGAGCTGAGGTATAGTTTTATTTTCTCAGAAGAAGCTAGTAGGGAAGGAAGGAAATATATTCAATTTAGTGATTTGGTAACTGGACTGCTATTTTTCTTTAAACTTAGATTGTGGGTTTAGTGACACTGTACTTATTTGTTGTCCATTTAAAATTGTTTTTGGGCTATTGAAAATTTAAAACATAGTGGGGTGTAATTCTGTGCTGTCTTTAATTGCTGTAAATTTTATCTTGGCTTGTCTGACTGTCCTGTAGTTGGGTGAAGGGCAAGCACTGTCTGCCTCTGACCTCAGCTACGTGATACGAGTGTGGGGGTTAGCAGAGCTGAGTAGCAACTAGAGTTTTATTTATGGGAAGAACCCAGAAGGGAAGTATGAAACATTAATTCAGTGTTTATAACTGGTAATTGTTGCTTTTCTTTAAACTTGATTGGGGTATTAGTGATACTGTTCTATTTGTTGTCTACTATAATTGTTTTTGCTATTGGAAATTTAAATGTAGTGTGGTAATTGTGTGTGTCTTTAATTTTGTAATTTTATCTTGGCTTGTCTGACTGTTCTGTAGTTGGTGAAGGGTGTTAATGGTTGGCTCGACCTCAGCTTTACGTATGATAACTGGAGGTGGGGCTTAGCCAGAGTTGAGGTAGTGTAGAGTTTTATTTTCTAGAAGAACCCAGAAGGAAGTAAGGAAACATTTTCAATTCAGTGCTTTAGAGTAACTGGTAATTGCTATTTTCTTTTAAACTTAGATTGTGGGTTTATAGTGACACTGTTTATTTTGTTGTCTATTATAATTGTTTTGGGCTATTGGAAATTTAAACATATTGCTGGTGTACCTGTGTTGGTCTTTAATTGCTGCAAATTTTATCTTGGCTTGTCTGACTGCCCTGTATTGGCTGAAGGGTGTTAATTGTCTGGCCTCTGACCTCAGCTACGTGATAACTGGAGGTGGGGCTAGTCAGAGCTGAGGTAGTTAGTAGAGTTTTATTTTCTGAAGAAGCCTGAGGGGAAAGAAGGAACATTCAATTCAGTGCTTTAGAGTAACTGGTAATTCTATTTTTTAAACTTAGATTGTGGGCTTGTGTAGTGACACTGTACTTTCCTTTGTTGTGTACTTATAATTGTTTTTTGGATGTTGTAAAATTTGAAACATAGTGGTGATGCATTTGTGCTGTCTTTAATTGCTGGTACCTTATTTTGGCTTTGTCTGATTGCCCTGTAGTTGGGTGAAGGGTGTTAATTGTTCGTTGTCCTTAGCCAGCTACATGATAACTGAGGTGGGCTTAGTCTGAGCTGAGGTAGCAAGTAGAGTTTTATTTTTTGTGAATAGTTAGAAGGGAAGGAAGGAAACATGTCAATTCAGTGCTTTTAGGAGTAACTGTAATGATATTTTTCTTTAAACTTAGATTGTGGGTCTTATAGTGACACTGTACCTTTCTTTGTTGTTTCACTTATAATGGTTTTTTGGCAATTGGAAATTTAAAACATAGTGGTGGTGTAATTCTGTGTTGTCTCTTTAATTGCTGCAAATTTTATCTTGGCTTGTCTGACTGCCCTTAGTTGGGTGAAGGGTGTTAATTATCTGGCCTCTGACCTCAGCTACGTGATAACTGGAGTGTGTGTGTTTATTGAGTTCTGGAGGTAGTAAGTATAGTTTATTTTCAGAAGAAGCCAGTAGGGGAAGGAAGGAAACATATTCAATTCAGTGATTTATAGTAACTGGTAATTGCTATTTTTCTTTAAACTTAGATTGTGGGCTTTAGTGACACGTACTTATTTGTTGTCCACTTAAAATTGTTTTGGGCTATTGAAAATTTGAAACATAGTGGTGGTGTAATTCGTGCTGTCTTGAGATTGTTGCAAATTTTATCTTGTTTGTCTGACTGTTCTGCAATTGGGGTGAAGGTGTTGTTTCTGGCCTCTGACCTCAGCTACGGATAACTGGAGGTGGGGTTTAGTAAAGGTGAGGTAGCGAGAGAGTTTTTATTTTCTCAGTAGTTAGCCTGAGTGTGATAAAGGAACATATTCAATTCAGTTTTATGAATCTGTAATTGCTATTTCTTTTAAACTAGATTGTGGCTTATAGTGACACTGTACTTCCTTTGTTGTCTACTTATAATTGTTTTTTGGATGTTGGAAAATTTAAAACATAGTGGTGGGCGACTTGTGCTGCTGTTTTAATTTCAGGCAATTTTATTTTGGCTTGTCTGATTGCCCTGTAGTTGGGGTGAAGGGTGTTAATTGTTTTCCTCTGACCTCAGCTGATAACTGGATGTGGGGCTTATCAGAGCTGAGTAGCAAGTAGAGTTTTATTTTCTCAGAAGCTGCTGAAGGAAGGAAGGAAACATATTCAATTCAGTGCTTTTAGTAATTGGTAGATTGCTATTTTTTTTAAACTTAGATTGTGGGCTTATAGTGACACTGTACTTACTTTGTTGTTCACTTATAATGGTTTTGGGCAATTGAAATTTAAAACATAGTGGTGGTGTAATTCTGTGCTGTCTTTAATTGCTGCAAATTTATCTTGGCTTGTCTGACTGCCCTGTAGTTGTGTGAAGGGGTGTTAATTGTCTGGCCTCTGACCTCAGCTACTTGATAACTGAGGTGGGGCTTTGTCAGAGTTGAGGTAGCAAGTAGAGTGTTTTATTTTCGTCAGAAGCCAGATGGAAGGTAAGGAACATATTCAATTCAGTGCTTTATAGTAACTGTACTGCTATTTTTTTTTAAACATAGATTGTGGGATTATAATGACACTGTCCTTCTTTGTTGTCTACTTATAATTGCTTTTGGGCCATTGGAAAATTTCAAACATATGTGGTGGTGTAATTCCTTCTGTTGTCTTTAATTGCTGCAGATTTTATCTTGGCTTGTCTGACTGCCCTGTAGTTGGGTGAAGGTGTTAATTGTCTGGCCTTGGTCCTCAGCTACGGATAACTGGAGTGGGGCTTAGTCAGAGCTGGAGGTAGCAAGAGTTTTATTTTCTCAGAAGAAGCCAGCTGGGAAGGAAGGAACATATTCTATCTGAGTGCTTTAGAGTAACTGGTATTGCTATTTTCCTTTAAACTTAGATTGTGGGCTTATAGAGACACTGTACTACTTTTGTTGTCTGCTTATAATGGTTTTGGGCAATGGAATATTCTAAATATAGTGGTGGTGTAATTCTGTGCTGTCTTAATTGCTGCAAATTTTATCTTGGCTTGTCTGACTGCCCTAGTTGGTGAAGGTGTGTTAATTGTCTGGCCTCTGACCTCAGCTACATGATAACTGGAGTGGGACTTTTAGTCAGAGCTTGTAGGTAAGTAGAGTTTTATTTTCTGAAGATGGCTAGGACGGGAAGGAAGGAATATATTCAATTCGGTGCTTTAGAGTAACTGGTAATTGCTATTTTCTTTTAAACTTAGATTGTGGTTTATAGTGATACTGTACTTTATTTGTTGTCTACTTACAATTGTTTTTGGGCCATTGAAAATTTAAAATGTAGTGGTGGTGTACTTCTGTGCTGTCTTTATTTGCTGCAAATTTTATCTTGGCTTTTCTGACTGCTCTGTAGTTGGGTGAAGGGTGTTAATTGTCTGGCCTCTGACCTCAGCTACGTGATAACTGGAGGTGGGGCTTAGTCAGAGCAGAGGTAGCAACTAGAGTTTTATTTTATCAGAAGAACCCAGAAGGGGAAGTAAGGAAACATTTTCAATCTAGTGCTTTAGAGTAACTGGTAATTGCCGTTTTTCTTTAAACTTAGATTGTGGGTACTTTAGTGATACTGTACTTATTTGTTGTTCATTTATAATTGTTTTTGGCTATTGAAAATTTAAAATGTAGTGGTTGTGTAATTGTGTGCTGTCTTTAATTGCTGCAAATTTTATCTCTTGGCTTGTCTGACTGCTCCTGTAGTTGGGTGAAGGGTGTTAATTGGTTGGCCTCTGACCTCAGCTACATGGATAACTGGAGGTGGGGCTTAGTCAGAGCTGAGGTAGCAAGTAGAGTTTTATTTTCTCAGAAGAACCCAGAAGGGAAGTATGAAACATTTTCAATTCAGTGTTAGAGTAACTGTAATTGCTATTTTCTTTAAACTTAGATTGTGGGCTTATAGTGATTCTGTACTATTATTTGTTGTCTACTTATAATTGTTTTGGCTATTGGAAAATTTAAAACATTGTTGGTGTAATTCTGTGTTGTTTTTAATTGCTGCAAATTTTATCTTTGGCTTGTCTGACTGCCCTGTAATTGGGTGAAGGGTGTTAATTGTCATTGCTCTGACCTCAGCTACGTGATAACTGAGGTGGGGCTTATTGGAGCTGAGGTAGCTTAGTAGAGTTTTATTTTTCTCAGAAGAAGCCTGAAGGGAAAGAAGGAAACATATTCAATTCAGTGCTTTAGAGTAACTGGTATTGCTATTTTCCTTTAAACTTTGATTGTGGGCTGTTGTAGTGACACTGTACTTCCTTTGTTGTCTACTTATAATTGTTTTTGGGATGTTGAAAATTTAAAACATAGTGGTAGTAATTTGTGCTGTCTTTAATTAGAAAATTTTATTTTGGTTTGTCTGATTGCCCTGTAGTTGGGTGAAGGGTGTTAATTGTCTGGGCTCTATCTCAGCTACATGATAACCGGAGGTGGGGCTTAGTCAGAGCTGAGGTAGCAAGTAGAGTTTTATTTTCTCAGAAGAAGCCAGAAGGGGAAGAAGGAACATATTCAATTCAGTGCTTTTAGAGTAACTGGTACTGCTATTTTTCTTTTAAACTTAGATTGTGGGCTTATAGTGACACTGTACTTTTTTTGTTGTCTACTTATAATGGTTTTTGGGCAATTGAAAATTTAAAATAGTGGTGGTGTAATTCTGTGCTGTCTTTAATTGCTGCAAATTTTATCTTGGCTTGGTCTGACTGCCCCTGTAGTTGGGTGAAGGGTGTTAATTGTCTGGCCTCTGACCTCAGCTACGTGTTAACTGGATTTGGGGCTTTATTAGAGCTGAGGTAGCAAGTAGAGTTTTATTTTCAGAAGAAGCTAGTAGGGGTTGAAGGAAACATATTCAATCTGTGATTTACAGTAACTGTACTGCTATTTTTCTTTTAACTTAGATTGTGGGCTTTAGTGACACTGTACTTTTTTTGTTGTCCACTTAAAATTGTTTTTGGCTATTGAAAATTTAAAACATAGTGGTGGTGTAATTCTGCTGGTTTCTTAATTGCTGCAAATTTTATCTTGGCTTGTCTGACTGTTCCTGTAGTTGGGTGAAGGGTGTTAATTGTCTGGCCTCTGACCTCAGCTCATGTGATAACTGGAGGTGGGGTTTAGTGAGAGCTGAGGTAGCAACTAGAGTTTTATTTTATCAGAAGAACCCAGAAGGGGAAGTAAGGAAACATTTTCTAATTCAGTGCTTTTAGAGTAACTGGTAATTGCTTTTTTCTTTAAAACTTGATTGTAAGTATTTAGTGATACTGTACTTTATTTGTTGGGTTACTTATAATTGTTTTTGGGCTATTGAAAATTTAAAATGTAGTGGTGGTGTAATTGTGTGCTGTCTTTAATTGCTGCAAATTTTGTCTTGGTCTGAAAACATAGTGGTGGTGTAATTCTGTGCTGTCTTTAATTGCTCAAATTTTTTGGCTTGTCTGACTGCCTGTGGTTGGTGAAGGGTAAGTCTGTCTCTGACCTCAGCCATGATAACTGGAGGTGGGACTTTAGTCAGAGCTGAGGTAGCAAGTAGAGTTTTATTTTCTCAGTTAGTCAGACGGGAAGGAAGGAAACATATTCAATTCTGCTTTTAGAGTAACTGGTAATTGCTATTTTCTTTTAAACTTAGATTGTGGGCTTATAGTGATACTGTACTTTGTTGTTGTCTATTTACAATTGTTTTTGGGCCATTGAAAATTTAAAATGTAGTGGTGGTGTAATTTTGTGTTGTCTTAATTGCTGCAAATTTTCTTGGCGTCTGACTGCCCTGTAGTTGGGTGAAGGGTGTTAGTGTCTGTCCTCTGACCTCAGCTATGTGATAACTGGGGTGGGCTTAGTCAGAGCTGAGTAGCAACTAGGTTTTATTTTATCAGAAGAACCTAGAAGGAAGTAAGGAAACATTTTCAATTCAGTGCTTTAGGTAACTGGTATTGCTATTTTAAACTTAGTTTTGGGCATTTAGTGATACTGTACTTTTTTGTTGTCTACTTATAATTGTTTTGGGCAAATGAAATTTAAATGTAGTGGTGGTGTACTTCTGTGCTGTCTTTAATTGCTGCAATTTTATCTTGGCTTGTCTGACTGCCCTGTAGTTGGGTGAAGGGTGTTAATTGGTTGGCTCTGACCTCAGCCATATGTTAACTGAGGTGGGGCTTAGTCAGAGCTGAGGGAAAGTAGTGTTTTTTTTTTCAGAAGAACCCAGAGGAAGTAAGGACTTTTAATTCAGTGTTTTAGAGTAACTGGTAATTGCTATTTTCTTTTAAACTTAGCTTGGGCTTATAGTGACACTGTACTTACTTTGTTGTCAGCTTATAATGGTTTTGGCTATTGAAAATTTAAAACATAGTGGTGGTGTAATTCTGTGCTGTCTTAATTGCTGCATTTTTATCTTGCTTGTCTGATCCCCTGTAGTTGGGTGAGGGGTGTTAATTGTTTGCCTCTGACCTCAGCTACGTGATAATTGGAGGTGGGGCTAGTGAGCTGAGTAGCAAGTAGAGTTGTTTATTTTCTCAGAAGAAGCCAGAAGGGGAGGAAGGAAATATATTCATTCAGTGCTTTAGATAACTGTACTATTTTTTTAAACTTAGATTGTGGGCTTATAGACACTGTACATTATTTGTTGTCTATTTATAATTGTTTTGGGCTATTGAAAATTTGAAACATATTGCTGGTGTAATTTGTTGTCTTTAATTGCTGCAAATTTTATCTTGGCTTCTGTCTGACTGCCCTTAGTTGGGTGAAGGGTGTTAATTGTTGTCCTCTGACCTCTGCTTTGTGATAACTGGAGTGTGTCTTAGCTGAGCTGAGTGGCAACTAGAGTTTTCTTTTATCAGAAGAACCCAGAAGAGTAAGGAAACATTTTCAATTCAGTGCTTTAGAGTAACTGTATTGCTATTTTTTTCAATTTAGATTGTGGGCATTTAGTATACTGTACTTCTTTGTTGTCTACTTATAATTGTTTTTGGGCAGGTGAAAATTAAATGTAGTGGTGGTGTAATTTGTGCTGTCTTTAATTGCTGCAAATTTTATCTTGGCTGTCTGACTGCCCTGTAGTTGGGTGAAGGTGTTAATTGGTTGGCTCTGACCTCAGCTATATGATAACTGGAGGTGGGGCTTAGTCAGAGCTGAGGTAGCAAGTAGTGTTTTATTTTCTCAGAAGAACCCAGAAGGGGAAGTAAGGATCATTTTCAATTCAGTGCTTTAGAGTAACTGGTAATTGCTATTTTTCTTTTAAACTTAGCTTGTGGGCTTATAGTGACACTGTACTTACTTTGTTGTCAGCTTATAATGGTTTTTGGCTATTGAAAATGAAACATAGTGGTGGTGTAATTCTGTGCTGTCTTGATCTGCAGATTTTTATCTTGGCTTGTCTGACTGCCTGTAGTTGGGTGAAGGGTGTTAATTGTCTGGCCTCTGACCTCAGCTACGTGATAACTGGAGGTGGGGCTTAGTCAGGCTGAGGTAGCAAGTAGAGTTGTTTTTTTTTCAGAATAGCTAGAAGGGAAGGGAGGAAATATATTCAATTCAGTGCTTTAGAGTAATGGTAATTGCTATTTTTTTTAAACTTAGATTGTGGGCTTATAGAGACACTGTTATTTTTTGTCTATTTATAATTGTTTTTGGTGTTGAAATTTAAAACATATTGTTGTGTAATTCTGTGTTGTCTTTAATTGCTGCAAATTTTATCTTGGCTTGTCTGACTGCCCTGTATTGGGTGAAGGTGTTAATTGTCTTCCTCTGACCAGCTACGTGATAACTGGAGGTGGGGCTAGTCAGAGCTGAGGTAGTAAGTAAGTTTATTTCTCAGAAGAAGAAGGGAAGTTAAACATATCAATTCGGTGCTTTGGTAACTGGTAATTGCTATTTTTCTTTTAAACTTAGATTGTGGGTTTATAGTGATACTGTTGTCATTTATAATGGTTTTTTTCAAATTGGAAAATTTAAAACATAGTGGTGGTGTAATTTAAAATAGTCTTTAATTGCTGCAATTTATCTTGGCTTGTCTGACGTCCTGTGTAGTTGGGTGAAGGTGTTAATTGTCTGGCCTCTGACCAGCCGTGATACTGAGGTGGGGTTTGTCGACTGAGGTAGCAAGTAGAGTTTTATTTTCCGGTAGTAGCTGTAGGGAAGAGGAAACATATTCATCAGTGATTTAAGTAGCTGGTAATTGCTATTTTTCTTTAAACTTAGATTGTGGGCTTTTAGTGACACTGTACTTTTTTGTTGTCCACTTAAAATTGTTTTGGGCTATTAATTTAAAACATAGTGGTAGTAATTTGTGCTGTCTTTGAAGGTAAAATTTTACCCCAGCTTGTTGCTGCCCTGTAATTGGGTGTGGGTGTTAATTGTTTGCTCTGACCCAGACGTGATAACTGGAGGTGGGGCTTAGTCAAACTGGTGAGAAGTAGAGTTTTTATTTTTCTCAGAACAGCTCGAGGGGTAAGAAACATATTCAATTCAGTGCTTTATAACCGGTAAATTGCTATTTCCCTTTAAACTTAGATTGTATTTAGCAGTGACTGTACTTCCTTTGTTGTCTACTTCTATAATTGTTTTTTGGGTGTTGAAAATTTAAAACATAGGTGGCGTAATTCTGTGCTGTCTTTTAATTGCTGCAATTATTGGCTTGTTCTGATTGCCCTGTAGTTGGGTGAAGGGTGTTAATTGTCTGGCTCTGACCTCAGCTACATGATAACTGGAGGTGGGGCTATTGAGCTGATATGGGGTGAGTTTTTTTTTCAGAAGAAGCCAGAAGGGGAAGAAGGAAACATTTTCAATTCAGTGCTTTAGGTAACTGGTAATTGCTATTTTCTTTTAAACTTAGATTGTGGGCTTATGGTACACTATACTTATTTTGTTGTTATTTATAATGGTTTTGGGCAATTGAAATTTAAACATAGTTGGTGTAATCTGTGCTGTCTTTAATTGCTGTAAATTTATCTGGCGTCTGTTTGCCGTAGTTGGGTGAAGGGTGTTAAATGTCTGGCTCTGTCCTCAGCTACGTGATAACTGGAGGTGGGCAGTTTATTTGAGGTGGCAAATGGGGTTTATTTTCTCAGAAGAAGCCAGAAGGGAAGGAAGGAAATATATCAATTCAGTGCTTTAGGTAACTTGAATTTCTATTTTTCTTTTAAACTTAGCTTGTGGGCTTATAGGACATTGCTTACTTTTTTCTACTTATAATGGTTTTTGGGCAATTTAAAATTTAAAACATAGTGTGTAATTCTGTGCAGTCTTTAATTGCTGTAATTTTATCTTGGCTTGTCTAACTGCCCTGTAGTTGGGTGAAGGTGTTAATTGTTGGCCTCTGACCTCAGCTACGTGATAACTGGAGGTGGGGCTTAGTCGGGCTGAGGTAGTGGTGTAGTTGTTTTATTTTCAGAAGAAGCCAGAAGGGAAGGAAGCGTTTTCAATTCAGTGTTTAGAGTAACTGTAATTGCTATTTTCTTTTAAACTTGGGTTGGACTTTTATGATGCTTTACTTTCTTTGTTGTCTTATAATTGTTTTGGGCTATTGAAAATTTAAACATAGTGGTGGTGTAATTCTGTCCTGTCTTTAATTGCGCAATTATCTTGGCTTGTCTGATGCCCTGTAGTTGGGTGCTGGGTTTAATTGTTGGCCTCTGACCAGCTACGGTTCTCTGAGGTGGGGCTTGTTTATGTAGTGTTAGAGTTTTTTTTTCTCAGAAGAAGCCAGAAGGGGAAGGTTGGAAATATATTCAATTCAGTTCTTTAGAGTAACTGGTAATTGCTGTTATCTTTTAAATTAGATTGTGGGCTATTGAGACACTGTGTTTTGTTGTTGTCTATTATAATTGTTTTTGGGATATTGGAAATTTAAAACATAGTGGTGTGTAATTCTGCTTTCTTTAATTGCTGCAAATTATCTGGCTTGCTGACTGTCCTGTAGTTGTGAAGGTGTTAATTGTCTGGCCTCTGACCGCTACGTGTAATCGGAGGTGGGGCTTAGTCGGGCTGAGGTAGCAAGTAGATGGTTTTTTTCTGTGAAGAAGCTAGAGGAAGGAGAAACATATTCAATTCAGTCTTTAGGTAACTGGTAATTGCTATTTTTTTTAAACTTAGATTGTGGGTTGATAGTGACACTGTGCTTTTATTGTTGTCAGTTATAATTGTTAGGCTATTGAAAATTTAAAACATAGTGGTGGTGTGATTCTGTGCTGTCTTTAATTGCTGCAGATTTTATCTTGGCTTTTTTGACCCCTGTAATTGGGTGAAGGGTTAATTGTTGCCTCTGACCTCAGCTCGTGATAACTTTATGTGAGGCTTAGTCAGAGCTGAGGTTGTAAGTAGAGTTTATTTTCTCAGAAGAAGCCTGAAGGAAGGAAGGAAGCATATTCAATCAGTGTTTTATATGTGTAATTGCTATTTTTCTTTTAAACTTAGATTGTGGGCTTATAGTGATACTGTACTTACTTTGTTGTCTAGTCATAATTATTTTTGGGATGTTGAAAATTTAAAATGTAGTGGTGGTGTAATTCTGTGCTGTCTTTAATTGCTGCAAATTTTATCTTGGCTTGTCTGACTGCCCTGTAATTGGGTGAATGGTGTTAATTATTGGCTCTGACTCAGCTATGATAACTGAGGTGGGACTAGTCTGAGGTGGGTGCGTAGAGTTTTATTTTTCGTAGTAGCTGACGGGAAGGAAGGCTGCCTTCAATTCCGCTTTAGGTAACTGTAATTGCTATTTTCCTTTTAACTTAGATTGTGGGCTTATAGTGATACTGTACTTTATTTGTTGTCTACTTACAATTGTTTTTGGGCCATTGGAAATTTAAAATGTAGTGGTTGTGTAATTCGTGCTGTCTTTAATTGAATTTTGTTGGCGTCTGGCTGCCTGTATTTGGGTGAAGGGTGTTACTGTCTGGTTCTGGAGCCTGGCTTATTGATAACTGGAGGGTGGGCTTAGTCAAACTGGCTTGTTAGTATGAGTTTTATTTTATCAGAAGAACCCAGAAGGGAAGTAAACATTTTCAATTCATGCTTTAGGTAACTGGTAGTGCTATTTTTTTTAAACTTTGATTGTGGGCTTTTAGTGATACTGTGCTTTTTTGTTGTCTACTTATAATTGTTTTGGGCTATTGAAAATTCTAAATGTAGTGGTGGTGTAATTCTGCTCTTTAATTGCTGCAAATTTTATTTGGCTGTCTGACTGCCCTGTAGTTGGGTGAAGGGTGTTAGTGTCTGGCTGACCTCAGCTACGTGATAATTGGAGGTGGGGCTTAGTCAGAGCTGAGGTAGCAACTAGAGTTTAATTTTATCAGAAGAACTTGAAGGGAAGTAAGAAACATTTTCTGTTCAGTGCTTTAGGTAACTGTAATTGCTATTTTCTTTAAACTTAGATTGTGAATTTATTGATACTGTACTTTATTTTTTGTCTACTTATAATTGTTTTGGGCTATTGAAATTTTAAATGTAGTGGTGGTGTAATCGTGCTGTCTTTAATTGTTAGAATTTTATCTTGCTTGTCTGACTGCCCTGTAGTTGGGTGAAGGGTGTTAGTGGCTGGCTCTGCCTCAGCTACATGATAAACGGAGGTGGGCTTAGTCAGAGCTGAGGTATAGTGAGTTTATTATCTCAGAAGAACCCAGAAGGGAAGTGAAACATTTTCAATCAGTGCTTAAGTAACTGGTAATTGCTATTTTTCTTTAAACTTAGCTGTGGGCTTATAGTGACACTGTACTTACTTGTTGTCAACTTATAATGGTTTTGGCTATTGGAATGAAACATAGTGGTGGTGTAATTCTGTGCTGTCTTTAATTGCTGCAAATTTATCTTGGCTTCTGACTGCCCTGTAGTTGGGTGAAGGGTGTTAATTGTTCGGGCTCTGACCAGCTATGATAACTGGAGGTGGGCTTAGTGGACTGAGGTAGTGCAGGGTGTTTTTATTTTCTCAGAAGAAGCCAGAAGGGAAGGAAAATATATTCAATTCAGTGCTTTAGAGTAACTGGTGGTGCTATTTTCTTTAAACTTAGATTGTGGGCTTATAGTGACTGTGCATATTTGTTGTCTACTTATAATTGTTTTTGGGCTATTAAAATTTGAAACATATTGTGGGTAATTCTGTTTGTCTTTAATTGCTGCATTTATCATTGTCTGATTGCCCTGTAGTTGGGTGAAGGTGTTGGTGTCGGCCTCTGACCTCAACTACATGATAATTGGAGATGGGGCTTAGTCAGAGCTGAGGTAGTGTAGAGTTTATTTTCTGAGAAGAAGTCAGAAGGGAGGAAGAAACATATTCAATTCAGTGCTTAGAGTAATTGGTAATTGCTATTTTTCTTTAAACTTAGATTGTGGGCTTATAGTGACACTGTACTTACTTTGTTGTCTACTTATAATGGTTTTGTGGCAATTGAAAATTTTAAACATAGTGGTGGTGTAATTCTGTGCTGTCTTTAATTGCTGCAAATTTTATCTTGGCTTGTCTGACTGCCCTGTAGTTGGGTGAAGGGTGTTAATTGTCTGGCCTCTGACCTCAGCTACGTGATAACTGGAGGTGGGGCTTTGTCAGAGCTGAGGTAGCAAGTATAGTTTTATTTTCTCAGAAGAAGCCAGTAGGGGAAGGAAGGAAACATATTCAATTCAGTGATTTACAGTAACTGGTAATTGCTATTTTTCTTTTAAACTTAGATTGTGGGCTTTTAGTGACACTGTACTTTATTTGTTGTCCACTTAAAATTGTTTTTGGGCTATTGAAAATTTAAAACATAGTGGTGGTGTATTTCTGTGCTGTCTTTAATTGCTGCAAATTTTATCTTGGCTTGTCTGACTGCCCTGTAATTGGGTGAGAGGTTCATTGTCTGACCTCTGACCTCAGCTACGTGATAACTGGGTGGGGCTTAGTCAGACTGAGGTAGCAAGTAGGTTTATTTTCTCAGAAGAAGCCTGAAGGGAAAGAAGGAAACATATTCAATTCAGTGCTTTAGGTAACTGGTAATTGCTATTTTCCTTTTAAACTTAGTTGTGGGCTTATAGTGTGACTGTACTTCCTTTGTTGTCTCATTATAATTGTTTTTGGGATGTTGAAAATTTAAAACATAGTGGTGGCGTAATTCTGTGCTGTCTTTAATTGCTGCAAATTTTATTTTGGCTTGTCTGATTGCGCTGTAGTTGGGTGAAAGGTGTTAATTGTCTGGCCTCTGACCTCAGCTACATGATAACTGGAGGTGGGGCTTAGTCAGAGCTGAGGTAGCAAGTAGAGTTTTATTTTCTCAGAAGAAGCCAGAAGGGGAAGGAAGGAAACATATTCAATTCAGTGCTTTAGAGTAACTGGTAATTGCTATTTTTCTTTTAAACTTAGATTGTGGGCTTATAGTGACACTGTACTTACTTTGTTGTCTACTTATAATGGTTTTTGGGCAATTGAAAATTTAAAACATAGTGGTGGTGTAATTCTGTGCTGTCTTTAATTGCTGCAAATTTTATCTTGGCTTGTCTGACTGCACTGTAGTTGGGTGAAGGGTGTTAATTGTCTGGCCTCTGACCTCAGCTACGTGATAACTGGAGGTGGGGCTTTGTCAGAGCTGAGGTAGCAAGTAGAGTAGTTTTATTTTCTCAGAAGAAGCCAGATGGGGAAGTAAGGAAACATATTCAATTCAGTGCTTTATAGTAACTGGTAATTGCTATTTTTCTTTTAAACTTAGATTGTGGGATTATAGTGACACTGTACTTACTTTGTTGTCTACTTATAATTGTTTTTGGGATGTTGAAAATTTAAAACATAGTGGTGGTGTAATTCTGTGCTGTCTTTAATTGCTGCAAATTTTATCTTGGCTTGTCTGACTGCCCTGTAGTTGGGGTGAAGGTGTTAATTGTTTGGCCTCTGACCTCAGCTACGTGATAACTGTAGGTGGGGCTTAGTCGGAGCTGAGGTAGCAAGTAGAGTTGTTTTATTTTCTCAGAAGAAGCCAGAAGGGGAAGGAAGGAAACATATTCAATTCAGTGCTTTAGAGTAACTGGTAATTGCTATTTTTCTTTTAAACTTAGATTGTTGGCTTATAGTGACACTGTACTTTCTTTGTTGTCTACTTATAATTGTTTTTGGGCTATTGAAAATTTAAAACATAGTGGTGGTGTAATTCTCTGCTGTCTTTAATTGCTGCAGATTTTATCTTGGCTTGTCTGACTGCCCTGTAGTTGGGTGAAGGGTGTTAATTGTCTGTCCTCTGACCTCTGCTACGTGATAACTGGAGGTGGGGCTTAGTCAGAGCTGAGGTAGCAAGTAGAGTTTTATTTTCTCAAAAGAAGTCAGAAGGGGAAGGAAGGAAACATATTCAATTCAGTGCTTTAGAGTAACTGGTAATTGCTATTTTTCTTTTAAACTTAGATTGTGGGCTTATAGTGACACTGTACTTACTTTGTTGTCAACTTATAATGGTTTTTGGGCTATTGAAAATTTAAAACATAGTGGTGGTGTAATTCTGTGCTGTCTTTAATTGCTGCAAATTTTATCTTGGCTTGTCTGACTGCCCTGTAGTTGGGTGAAGGGTGTTAATTGTCTGGCCTCTGACCTCAGCTACATGATAACTGGAGGTGGGACTTAGTCAGAGCTGAGGTAGCAAGTAGAGTTTTATTTTCTCAGAAGAAGCCAGACGGGGAAGGAAGGAAACATATTCAATTCCGTGCTTTAGAGTAACTGGTAATTGCTATTTTTCTTTTAAACTTAGATTGTGGGCTTATAGTGATACTGTACTTTATTTGTTGTCTACTTACAATTGTTTTTGGGCCATTGAAAATTTAAAATGTAGTGGTGGTGTAATTCTGTGCTGTCTTTAATTGCTGCAAATTTTATCTTGGCTTGCCTGAGTGCCCTGTAGTTGGGTGAAGGGTGTTAATTGTCTGGCCTCTGACCTCAGCTATGTGATAACTGGAGGTGGGGCTTAGTCAGAGCTGAGTTAGCAACTAGAGTTTTATTTTATCAGAAGAACCTAGAAGGGGAAGTAAGGAAACATTTTCAATTCAGTGCTTTAGAATAACTGGTAATTGCTATTTTTCTTTTAAACTTAGATTGTGGGCATTTAGTGATACTGTACTTTATTTGTTGTCTACTTATAATTGTTTTTGGGCTATTGAAAATTTAAAACATAGTGGTGGTGTAATTCTGTGCTGTCTTTAATTGCTGCAAATTTTATCTTGGCTTGTCTGACTGCCCTGTAGTTGGGTGAAGGGTGTTAATTGTCTGGCCTCTGACCTCAGCTACGTGATAACTGGAGGTGGGGCTTAGTCGGAGCTGAGGTAGCAAGTAGAGTTTTATTTTCTCAGAAGAAGCCTGAAGGGGAAAGAAGGAAACATATTCAATTCAGTGCTTTGGAGTAACTGGTAATTGCTATTTTCCTTTTAAACTTAGATTGTGGGCTTATAGTGACACTGTACTTCCTTTGTTGTCTACTTATAATTGTTTTTGGGATGTTGAAAATTTAAAACATAGTGGTGGCGTAATTCTGTGCTGTCTTTAATTGCTGCAAATTTTATTTTGGCTTGTCTGATTGCCCTGTAGTTGGGTGAAGGGTGTTAATTGTCTGGCCTCTGACCTCAGCTACATGATAACTGGAGGTGGGGCTTAGTCAGAGCTGAGGTAGCAAGTAGAGTTTTATTTTCTCAGAAGAAGCCAGAAGGGGAAGGAAGGAAACATATTCAATTCAGTGCTTTAGAGTAACTGGTAATTGCTATTTTTCTTTTAAACTTAGATTGTGGGCTTATAGTGACACTGTACTTACTTTGTTGTCTACTTATAATGGTTTTTGGGCAATTGAAAATTTAAAACATAGTGGTGGTGTAATTCTGTGCTGTCTTTAATTGCTGCAAATTTTATCTTGGCTTGTCTGACTGCCCTGTAGTTGGGTGAAGGGTGTTAATTGTCTGGCCTCTGACCTCAGCTACGTGATAACTGGAGGTGGGGCTTTGTCAGAGCTGAGGTAGCAAGTAGAGTTTTATTTTCTCAGAAGAAGCCAGTAGGGGAAGGAAGGAAACATATTCAATTCAGTGATTTACAGTAACTGGTAATTGCTATTTTTCTTTTAAACTTAGATTGTGGGCTTTTAGTGACACTGTACTTTATTTGTTGTCCACTTAAAATTGTTTTTGGGCTATTGAAAATTTAAAACATAGTGGTGGTGTAATTCTGTGCTGTCTTTAATTGCTGCAAATTTTATCTTGGCTTGTCTGACTGCCCTGTAATTGGGTGAAGGGTGTTAATTGTCTGGCCTCTGACCTCAGCTACGTGATAACTGGAGGTGGGGCTTAGTCAGAGCTGAGGTAGCAAGTAGAGTTTTATTTTCTCAGAAGAAGCCTGAAGGGGAAAGAAGGAAACATATTCAATTCAGTGCTTTAGAGTAACTGGTAATTGCTATTTTCCTTTTAAACTTAGATTGTGGGCTTATAGTGACACTGTACTTCCTATGTTGTCTACTTATAATTGTTTTTGGGATGTTGAAAATTTAAAACATAGTGGTGGCGTAATTCTGTGCTGTCTTTAATTGCTGCAAATTTTATTTTGGCTTGTCTGATTGCCCTGTAGTTGGGTGAAGGGTGTTAATTGTCTGGCCTCTGACCTCAGCTACATGATAACTGGAGGTGGGGCTTAGTCAGAGCTGAGGTAGCAAGTAGAGTTTTATTTTCTCAGAAGAAGCCAGAAGGGGAAGGAAGGAAACATATTCAATTCAGTGCTTTAGAGTAACTGGTAATTGCTATTTTTCTTTTAAACTTAGATTGTGGGCTTATAGTGACACTGTACTTACTTTGTTGTCTACTTATAATGGTTTTTGGGCAATTGAAAATTTAAAACATAGTGGTGGTGTAATTCTGTGCTGTCTTTAATTGCTGCAAATTTTATCTTGGCTTGTCTGACTGCCCTGTAGTTGGGTGAAGGGTGTTAATTGTCTGGCCTCTGACCTCAGCTACGTGATAACTGGAGGTGGGGCTTTGTCAGAGCTGAGGTAGCAAGTAGAGTAGTTTTATTTTCTCAGAAGAAGCCAGATGGGGAAGTAAGGAAACATATTCAATTCAGTGCTTTATAGTAACTGGTAATTGCTATTTTTCTTTTAAACTTAGATTGTGGGATTATAGTGACACTGTACTTACTTTGTTGTCTACTTATAATTGTTTTTGGGATGTTGAAAATTTAAAACATAGTGGTGGTGTAATTCTGTGCTGTCTTTAATTGCTGCAAATTTTATCTTGGCTTGTCTGACTGCCCTGTAGTTGGGTGAAGGGTGTTAATTGTCTGGCCTCTGACCTCAGCTACGTGATAACTGTAGGTGGGGCTTAGTCGGAGCTGAGGTAGCAAGTAGAGTTGTTTTATTTTCTCAGAAGAAGCCAGAAGGGGAAGGAAGGAAACATATTCAATTCAGTGCTTTAGAGTAACTGGTAATTGCTATTTTTCTTTTAAACTTAGATTGTTGGCTTATAGTGACACTGTACTTTCTTTGTTGTCTACTTATAATTGTTTTTGGGCTATTGAAAATTTAAAACATAGTGGTGGTGTAATTCTCTGCTGTCTTTAATTGCTGCAGATTTTATCTTGGCTTGTCTGACTGCCCTGTAGTTGGGTGAAGGGTGTTAATTGTCTGTCCTCTGACCTCTGCTACGTGATAACTGGAGGTGGGGCTTAGTCAGAGCTGAGGTAGCAAGTAGAGTTTTATTTTCTCAAAAGAAGCCAGAAGGGAAAGGAAGGAAACATATTCAATTCAGTGCTTTAGAGTAACTGGTAATTGCTATTTTTCTTTTAAACTTAGATTGTGGGCTTATAGTGACACTGTACTTTATTTGTTGTCTACTTATAATTGTTTTTGGGATGTTGAAAATTTAAAACATAGTGGTGGTGTAATTCTGTGCTGTCTTTAATTGCTGCAAATTTTATCTTGGCTTGTCTGACTGCCCTGTAGTTGGGTGAAGGGTGTTAATTGTCTGGCCTCTGACCTCAGCTACGTGATAACTGGAGGTGGGGCTTAGTCAGAGCTGAGGTAGCAAGTAGAGTTTTATTTTCTCAGAAGAAGCCAGAAAGGGAAGGAAGGAAACATATTCAATTCAGTGATTTAGAGTAACTGGTAATTGCTATTTTTCTTTTAAACTTAGATTGTGGGCTTTTAGTGACACTGTACTTTCTTTGTTGTCTACTTATAATTGTTTTGGGCTATTGAAAATTTAAAACGTAGTGGTGGTGTAATTCTGTGCTGTCTTAAATTGCTGCAAATTTTCACTCCCCTCCCTCCCCTTCCCACAACTCTTAATTATATGCCCTCTTAAATCTGATTGACAGGAGCTAAACACAGGGTATAGTAACGGGTGTGAAGTAGGAGGAACATAAGAGGGAAGAAGCCCACCCTCAGCACGACAAGTGTGTTAACTTATTTATTTATTGGTTTCTTTTTTTAAAGAAAATTATCTGAGGATCAGTGGCAGGATTTTTAGGACAGTAAATTAATAAAAAGGGAACTAGGAGAGCTTCAGTAGCAGACAAGTAGTGGAATTGCAGTATAGTGTGGGGAGTGGTGCAATGCAGTGGCTGTGGGGCAGCCATATTTAGGCTGACCTTCTGGACACTGAGGTGCTACCCCATCTGCATGCATCTTCTGGACTGCGGGATGAGGTAGCCAGACTCAGAGCAGAAGTAAACTGGGTCAGAGTACCATCACCCCTATCCAGAGACCACCCAGTCCAATGCAACTGCCTCAAAGGATGCCGAGAATGAGGAGCACTTGGATGACAGTGGGTTCAGGGAGGGTTAGAGCGGTCTGGCAGAGGCACATCCCAGATCCTATTCCACTCAAGAACTCATATGCCACACTGGCAAATGAGGACAACCAAATAGAGGCACCCAGAGAAGTGGAAGGAAAGGATGTGGAGGTTAGCCAAGGAGGTGACCTCAGCAGGGAAAGCAGTGGACCCCAGAGGAGGAGGAAGCAAATCCTGGTGGGGGACTCCATCATAAGAGGGATCCAGCTTGGAACACAGGACAGGGAGGACAGGGAGGGGAGGTGAGGTGCCTACCAGGTGCCACGGCATGGAGGGATGGAAGGAAGATCCTGGGGATCACTGGGAAGGCAAGACAGGAGGGTGAGCTGGATGTCATTATCCACCTAGGTACTAATGACCTGGCAAATGTGGAGCCAAAGGAAGTTCAGGAAGAGTTTAGGAAATTGGGGAGGGGTCTCAAGCAAGTAGCTACTTCTGTCACTTTCTCAGAAGTACTACCTGTGAGAGGCAAGGGAGAGAATTGGAGTGCATGCACCAGGAACTTTAACTCATGGTTGAAGAACTGGTGCTGTGAGGAAGAGTTTGGATTCATTGGTGACTGGGGACCCGCCTGGAGGGATGGAGGTTTGTTCAAGCCTGGACGGACTGCATTCATCCTGGAGGAGAATCAAGCACTCAATGATAAGTTTAAATGCTACATTGACAAGCATTTAAACCAGCAAACAGGGTGGCAGTCCAGCAAGGAGGGTACCCTTGCTCACCCCACAGCTAGCAGTGGAACCAGTGAACCAGAGGAGTGGCTATCTCTGCAAAGCAGTGTGCAAAAGTGGAGATTAGTACCCAAGAGGTGGATAGGCAGAAAGGCAGAAATTCAGCAGAAGGGCAGACAGCAAGGAGAACCAGGTATAAAGGACAACCAAAGGAAGGGGCTGAGTAGAACAGTGAAACAGTCTAGGGAGGTCAAATCATGGAAGCCTATGTGCAAATGCCAGGAGCCTTAGCAACAAGATGGAAGATCTGGAGGCTGTCATGGTGCAGTCAGACCTGGACATGTGGCCATCACTGAAACCTGGTGTAATGATAACCACGACTGGGAGATGGCCATACCTGCTTACAACATATTCTAGAAGAGACAGAGCAGGCAGGAAGGGAGGAAGAGTGGCACTGTATGTGAAAAATGACATAAGGGCCATAGAGATCCAGGAGGAACAAAATGGGGGAGAGATACTATGGGTTAAGCTGGAAAGGAAAATGGGAACAGCCATCCGCACAGTTGTGGTCTATAGACCACCAGCCCAGGAGGAAGAAACAGATAGGGAGCTGATGCTAGCCATCCAAAGGATGGCAGACAAGGGTGAGGTAGTACTGGTTGGAGACTTCAATATTCCAGATGTGGACTGGAGCATCCCAGCAGCAGCATCAACTAGGAGCAGATTTATCCTGGACTCCCTTCAGGGTGCCTCCCCTGCCAAACTGGTCATGGAACCAACCTCGCAGAAGGCAACACTGGACCCTTGTGCTCACAAACAGGGACAGTGTGATGGGGTAACAGTGGGGAGCACCTGGGGAACAGTGACCACCAGTCATTGTGGTTTGAAATCACAGAAAGAGCAGAACCAAACCACACAAAACACGTATCCTGGATTTTAGGGGCAGACTTTGGGAAAATGGGGAGATACTTGAAAGAGGCATTAAGGGGAATGGGACAGGAATCAGGGGCTGAGGAACAGTAAGGTATTTAAAATGGGGATAACAAGAACAACAGAATTATGCATTAAGCAGGTTAGCAAAGGAAGAGGAGACCATTATGGTTTTCCAAAGAGGTAGCAAAGAAAGTGAAAGCCAAAAAGATTGCATTCAGGCAATACAAAAGACACAGGCAGAAGGGGATAGGGAGAAGTACCAGGAGAAGCAAAGGGAGGCAGGGAGGTCAGTAAGGGAAGCCAAAGCTCAGACAGAAGAACACATTGCAAAATCAGTGGGTAGAGGGGACAAAACCTTTTACAGGTACATAAGTGAAAAAAGAAAGACAAAGGGAGGGATAGTGAGACTGAAGGGGAGGATGGGGGCCGCGTGGAGGATGTCAACAGTAAAGCTGACATATTGAACAGGTATTTCTGCTCAGTCTTTACTGAGGAAGAGGAGGGTAATGTGTCTGAACGGAGTACAAGGGGTGAGAATAGTGCAGAAATGGACACAAGTCGCTTTACACGAGAAAGGGTCCTGAAGGAACTGGAAGTAATAAGAGTTGATAAAGCAATGGGGCCAGATGGGATGCACCCCAGGGTCCTTAAAGAACTAAGAGAGGTGGTGGCTGAACCTCTTGTTATCCTGTTTAGCCGATCACTAGAAACAGGGGAGGTACCCAAAGACTGGAGGATAGCAGATGTAGTCCCTTTATACAAAGGTGGGAACAAGGAGGAAGCAGGGAATACAGACCAGTCAGCCTCTCCTCGGTAGTGGGGAAGATCATGGAAGCACTACTGAAGGAGAGATTGGTGGAACATCTGGTTGTCAATGAACTACAGGACCCAAGGCAGCATGGTTTCACCAGGGGAGGTCTGGTCAGACCAACCTCGTTGAATTTTTGACTGGGTTACTAGGAGTCTGATCAGGAGGGCAGTGGACAATGCCTATCTGGACTTCAGCAAGGCATTTGACACTGTGCCACAGAAGACTATTACACAAACTGGGGAATATGGGTGTGCTGAGGACAGTAGTGTGGTGGGTAGGTAACTGGCTGGGTGGCAGAACACAGAGGGTGGTGGTAAATGGCTGTCACTCCACAGAGGGAAGAGTGACCAGTGAGGTACCACAGGGATCAGTGCTGGGACTGGTCCTATTCAACATCTTCATCAGTGACATTGCACAGGACCTAGAAGGCAGAATTTCACTGTTCGCTGATGACACAAAGCTCTGTAACAGAGTAGACACACCAGAGGGTGAGACAGAATGAGAAGGACCTGCAGAAACTTGAAGAATGGTCAGGGGTTTGGCAGTTGAAACTAATGCAAAGAGGTGCTAGATAATGCATATGGTACACAAAACACCCTGGCACAATATATCAGTTGGGGGTGAGGATATAGCATCTCACCAAGCAGGAAAGGGATCTTGAGTTATCATCTCTGATGACCTCCAAGGTAGGAAACAGTGTGACAAGGCAGCAGGTAAAGCAAATAGGATGCTGGGATGTATAGGCAGGGGCATCACCAGCAGGAAAAGGAGGTCATAATTCCGCTATACAAGACACTAGTGAGGCCCCACCTGGAGTACAGTGTACAGTTCAGGAGACCATACCTACATAAGGACATAGACAGGGTAGAGAAGGTTCAGAGGAGGGCAATGAAGATGGTGCATGGATTGCATCACAAGTCCTATGAAGACAGGTTGAAGGAACTGAACATGTACTCCCTGGAGGAGAGGAGGGAGAGAGGGGATATGATAGAGACATACAAGTATCTCACAGGGAGGAACAGGGTGCAGGAATACACTATTTTTAAGTGAAAAAGATGTTCCAGGACTAGAGGGCATGGGATGAAGTTGGAGGGACGACGATTCAGAGGAAACATGAGGAAGAATTTCTTCACAGAACGTTTGGTGGACAAGTGGAACACCCTGCCAGAGGAAGTGGTGGGGGCTGAAGCAATCACGGGATTTAAGAATGCATGGGATTTTATAAAAAATGTTCAGAGTCTTGGAGGCTTGTGCATGCAGTAGACTTTCTTAAGTATGTATGTAGGCTTGAGCAACTACTACTGTTGGGGGGGGTGAAGACACAAGACACGGTACATCATGGCATGTGTTGCAGGGGTACACTGCAAGTGACTTGAGGCCAGAGCTGCCAGAAATCTAATATCTCTGCTGCCAATCTTTTACAAATATCTATTCTAAGGCATGCATACTGATGGGCCTAATGCTATAAAGTTGTTTTTTTCAATCGCATTTGTGCTCATCATTTGTGGTCAGCTACTAGGATTGTGATTCCCGTGGCAGAATCTGTTTTCTGCACATGGGTGGAAATTCTGCAGCTGTTACCACAGCTGTCAAATTGTGGACTGCCATGGTCCCTGCTAGCAGGCTTAACATTGTAAAAGTTGAGCGTTGGAGGGGGGGTCGAGAATGCTAACAAACTTGCAGTTTTGAGACATTTGGCTAAATATTGACACCAAATTGTTTTTCTCCAAGAAACTCAACTGTTAGAAAATTGGACTTCCTATTTATGTAAATACTGGGTAGGTCTGGTTTTTGGACTGGGCAATAGTTCACAGCAAAGGGCATGGCAATGCTAATTGCCAAATCATTTATCATCACCTTTCTAAATGGAGTCAAAGATCCAAAAGGAGATTTTTATTTGTGCATGATAGAATGGGACATGTTGAGATAGTTCTGGGAGCTGTCTATGGGCCCAGTTTAGACACCCTTTCTTTTTTCCTTCTTTTAGCCTCTGCCCTGGACCCTTACAATCACTTACCTGCAACACTTGGTGGGTGCTGGAATAACTTTTTTGCCAATGACTTTGATAAGTCATATAGAATAAAATCAGGGGTGACCCTGGCCCAGTTTGCCTCTGGGAATTTTTAGACCATTAGGGCTTACTGATACCTGGAGACTAGTATACCCCACCACAACAGACTTTACTGGGTTTTTTTCTGCGCCACATGGTGTCCTTTCCTTTTCAGATTAGATTACTTTCTGATTAGTAAACAACTGCTACCCTGTTTACTAGATTGCCAGATTCAGGCATGGGTATCATCCGACCAGTCCCCAGTGGCTTTGTCTCTGGAAGTCCCCCACTTTGCACCCAGGCCCCATACCTGGGTCTTAACATATTATTGAAGGATCCTTCCCTGGTTTCTCATTTCAGGGCCTTCTTGTTCATGTGGCTTGGCCCTATGCATTCAAAGTTCTCAAAAGATATAGAATCACTTCCAAATGTATACAAATAATTTAAGTCTTATATCTCTACCCTATAGCACATATTCTTTGAAATAATGAACTCCAGACAGTTTTTAGTTGGACAGAGGGACACATCAAGGTTGTCCTCTGTCACCCTATTTATTTAATTTATATATTGTATTGAACCTTTGGCACACAGGATTAATCTTGCAAGAGAAACACAGGGTATCTCAGTTAAGAAGTTAGAATTGAAGTTGTCCACTTTTGTGGATGTCATCTTGCTCCATATTGCCAATCTGAAGACGTATTTGCCAACTGTACTGTATATTATTTCACAATTTAGTCAATTTGCTGGCAATAAGCTAAATAGACATAAAACTGTGGTTTATAAATTATCCCTCCATTATACAAAAGATGAAGTTCTGAAACAAGGTCTCCAATGTGAATCTCAATCCTTGCCCTATTTGGGCATTACAATGTCTCGTGATTTTAACCAAATAAAATTATTTAATTTAGAGCCTGTCCTTAAGCAAGAGGAAAGAGATTTAACTAGATGGCATCAGCTTCCCCTGTCACTGTGGGGTAGAGCTACTGCTATAAAAATGAATGTTTCACTGTGTATTTTATACCCACTAAGTATGCCTATTATTTTTTTCCCAAAATCTGATTTGTGAAAATTCACTCTACATGCTCTGCCTTTCTTTGAATAGGTAACTCCACACACAGGGCATATAGCAAGTTGTGTAAGTCTCATCAAATGGGAGGGTTACAGCTTCCTGAATTTTGTTTTTATTATCTGTCCTTTCATGGACCCAAATATTTCCAATGGAGTAATCCAGAGTGTGTTGGCAGTTCTCCGCTAAATTGGCTACTAATTGAACATGCTTTGGCAGAGAGGTATAAGTTCTCTCTGTTATATCTACCCCTGTCCAGTTTACCTAAACAATTCTGACTAAACCCTATTGGTTGGGATAATATGGCCCATTCACAATCATGTAAATTATTGTACATCTGATATTAAGAAAACCTTAGCTAGACCTTTTGTAACTACCTTAATCTCTGTAACTTATCTCAGGGGTTCTGCTGTCACCTAGGCACTGGAGTTGTCTGTCAGTGGATGCCATAAATGAGTCATTCAGGGGGAAAAATCCTTTCTATTGCCATGGTTACTAAAAAATGTTCAATTAGCTCCAAATACTGTTTTAAACTTGCCCAGTCCATAATTCATTAAAAAACATTCTGCCCCCCCCCACCATGGGTAAATACAGTGGGTTCCATTTTCAATAATCTATCTACCATATCTCTTAAAGACAAGCCCATTTCTCACTATCAAGAGCTCAATCGGCAATCCTGGAGCTTTACTAAGTCAATTGCTTTTTACTGGAGGAAGTCACATGGTATTGATCATCCAGACTCTTATTGGCATACTGTACTATTCGATCTGATACATATCATTTTGCCAAACAGGACCATCTTAGATAATTACATTTCAATATTTTACATGATTTATGTTATTCCACCTTTAACTTGTTTAAGATGAATACATTGCATTCTCCATCATGTGAAACTTGTAGGATGGAAGATGGCAATCTATGCCATAAGTTGTTGAGTTGTCCTAAGATGAAAGTTTTTTGTACTTTAATAATGAATTAGATTTTTCCTATCTTTGACTTCCCCAATTTTTTCCACAGCAAAAGTTTGTATTCTTGGAGATTATTTATCTATTCCATCTGTCAAAAACAATTCTCACTCACCAAACTACTCATTATGAGACCCTTGAGGGGCAACTGGATGCCATGATACTCTGAATGGCTCCAGGAATTATTTTCTTTACTTTATTTTTATTCACCCCATAGTCAAGGCATCTCTCAGAGGCGATCTCTTGGCCTGTCACCTCTACTTTCTTACCTGAATCCTCCTCCCCTTCAGCACCCCCAACTAGACATTCCAGGCCCCCAGATCACCACCCAGGAGAAGACCTGCCTCGCCTACCTGGTGGCCATTCTGAAATTAGAGGGTTCATCCAGCGAGGGGCTTGGGTGGCCTTCAGGGAGATGACCCAGCATTGGGGATGTGGACACAGTCAACTGGATCCAGCATCACCTTCCTGAACCAAGAGGGAATATTTTCTCATACTGGATGTCCCGGGAGCTTGGACATGCAATGACGTCAGTGGCACTAGGTGCTGGCATCTGCCGCAGCTCTGCCCTCACAACTGCTAGTGCTGCAAGTTCCATGCACTGACCCTGATTACTGGCAGGGGCTGCCCAGGAGTGGTGCATACTCCTGTATCCCTCCCCAGGAAGGGAGAACAGTCCTCCAGATGCTCAATCCCTTCCCTCCACTGTCTAACCCCTGGTGGTCCTAGTTCATTCCTGAACTTGGGTTGCCAGTGTGTTGCAAAGTGTGGCATCCAGTGCCTCAACCCTTAGCACCACCGGGCCGATGATTTCAGGAATTCTTAACTGCTCTAAATGCACAGTGTACAGTTGCCCCATTTAATCATACATGGCATAATTTCCAAGATTGTTGGTCAACATTTTACTCATATTTTAAGGCATAGATGCTGGGCTTTGCTGTTTTTGTCCCTCTCTCAGTCCTTTTGATTTTCAAGCATGCTGAGTTAAGCTTTCAGTATATGCAGCTGTTGGCCTGTTTCTTTTTCTTTTCACTTCCTGAAATGGTTGGTCTGACTAATGATACTGGTGATGCATTAGGGTGCAGCCACAGGGGATTGGGGAGTGGGCAGTTTACAGACTTAAGTCCTTAATTTTCTGTGCTAGTTGGATTCAAGTTCTTCCTGTCTTGTTTTATTATGTCATGTATGGTTAGATTATTGTTTTTATCAGCATTGTAAGTCATATTGTTATACTTTAATAAAATATATTTAATTGCAAAAGAAAAAAAAAGAATTATGGTCTGAAACTTTCAGGGTAGAAAGAGCCTGGACACATGATGTGCCTTTTGCTGGTTTGGTAACAAACTACTGATTTGTTCCAAAGTTTTAAATGTAAACAACTGTAATTCTGAACATACTCAGTAAGCAATTCGAAATAGCAGTATTAAATGATCATATGGGTACAAAACTTGCATATGAATTTTTTTTTTCTTACAGAAAATTCCTATACAAATTTTTGATCATGCAGACTGTTTTTGAATAGCTTGGTAGCCATCCAATAGATTTACACAAACTTGTGTATGCATTAACTCGAGGTGCATATCACTTGCCGTGCTATGCTTTGTTCCACCCAAATTTGCAGATTCTGAGATCTGGATAGCAACAAAACATTAAAAAAAAATCTCTGTTTAGATTATTTTTCTGAAATTTTCAGGACAGAAAGGTGTGGGCCATTTGTGTCTTTCTCTGGTTTGGTGGAAAAATATTAATATGTTCAAGAATTATTAACATTTAAATATATGTGGATATTATGGTTTTGTGGTACTGCCACTATATTTAGGGTTGAGCAGAGATTTCTATGTTAAATCTTAAATTTTGCACTGTAATAACCTTTGAACCATTCAATGGATTTGGAAAATATTCTTCATGCTGAATCTCATGGGGTAGATCTCTTGACATGCCAAGTTTCATTCCATAAGGGTATGCAGATTCAAATATATGGATAGCAAAAAAAAAAAAAAAAAACATAAAATTATTTCTGTTGTTTGCTGCTTTTTTGTCATCCCTTGCCCCCAAATGGTTTGGAATTTTCAGGGTAGAATGGGCTTGGAAGAGAGATGTGCCTTTCACTGTTCTGGTGAAAAAGTATTAATTCATTCCAAAGGAATTCAATTTTAGAAATATATATTGTATTATAGTGGCACCGTAGTGCCACTATATTTCGGGCTGTGCAGGGATTTCAATATTTAATCTCAAATTTTGCACTTTGAGATCTTCACACTGTTCAATGGATTTGCAGGAAACTGTGCATGCTTTGTCTCATGCAGTAGATCTTTTGACATGCCAAGTTTCTTTCTGATCACATATGTAAATACTGAGATGTGGAGAGTGAAAAGAACCATAAATAATTGTTGTTTTTTTGCTGGGGTTTTTTTTGCCATCATGTGAGGACAGTTTGGAATTCTAGTCTGAAATGTCAAGGTTAGAAAGGGCTTTAATAGCTGTCTTTGATGGTTTAGTGAAAAAAATATTAATTTGTTTCAAAGTTATTACATTTTTTAAATTTTGGTTCTGAGTATGCTCAGTAAGCACTTCAGAAAAGCTGTATGAAATGACCATACGGATATGACAGTTTCATACAAAATGTTTCTTTCACACAAACATTTCATATTAATATTTTCATTCAAATGAAAATTTCATATGAAAATTTTCATTCCCACAAAAAATGATTGAATAGTTCTGCAACTGTTCAACAGATCTACATGACATTCTGCTTACATGGTGCTGTGCTGTAGACCTCTTGATGTGCCAAGTTCCCTTCTGGACAGATGTGTGTATTCTGAGATCTGGAGTGTGAAAAATAAAAAATAAATGCTATTTTTGTGGGAGTTTTTTTTTATCATCGACTGGTGTCCAGATGGTTTAGAATTTTTATCTGGAATTTTCAGTGTGGAAGAGGCTTGACCCACAGATGTGCCTTTCACTGGTTTGGGGAGAAAATATGAATCCATTCCAACATTCTTATATTTTAACCCTTGCTGTGCCGACACCATGTATATACTTCCTAAAAACCTATACATTCTAAATCTTCTGGCAGCCTAAGAGTTACATATGGATATTATAGTGTCCTGGCCAAATTTCCCTCATTCACTAAAAATACCACCAACAGCTTAATCTGGTTCAAGGTCAGTTGGCATTCATCTGTATCCCCTTCCCCCGGGTCGTGCCTGAAAATAGGCAGGATTTGTCTAGTGCACTTACCCGGTCAACGAAAGCTAAATATAAAAAATAATATAGTCATGTGGTAGTGCCATAATAATTCATATTGAGCAGGAGTTTCTTTGTTAAACCTTAAAATTTGCACTTTAAAGGGACACCGTCAACCCTATTTGGCCTCAAAATCTCTCTTGTGTAAAAAACACATTTTAAGATTGCTAACATTCTGCAAAGATTTTATTTATTTATTTAAGAGATTTACCAGATAAGCATACTGAGTGGGATCCACTCGTTTCCAGATATGACCTGGGAGTTACATACATGAGCATACATGGGTTACAATTGGAGCATAGGCGATGGTGCAATACAAGAGGTACAGAGTGAGTGCAGTAAAGTGTGTAACAATCAGGTCCAGGAATATGATACAGGCTGGACTATGCATTAGGTATTTAGTTACAGGTTTTAGTTTAGAGTGCATGAGTTGCCATCACATAGTAGGGTTTTAGAACCGTAGTGCATAAAACAGACAGTGACACATTGGTGAGGGCATCAATTATAGTCAATTGTTGAACAAGTTTACAGTTTATGGCATGTTACGAAGCCTCCTGCTAGCAGAACTGGGCTGCAGGTTGCAATTACATGTGTCTGAGAAGTGGGCCCGAAGGAGAGTTTTCACGGTCTTTGGGGTGGAGGACTGCCTAATTACAGCAGGGAGGTCGTTCCAGAGTTTGGGCAGTCTATATTTGAAAGCAGATTGTCCTTTGAGGTGTGCATGAAAGGGATATGCAGAAGTCTAGAGTCAGAGTCTCTCAAGGAGTAGGCCAGGGTGGACTGGGCTGACAGGACGGAGCTGAGATAGGTGGGGAGGGCATTGGACCAGTGCTTTACTATGAGATTTGTGCAGTGAAGCTGGTGCCTGGAGTGCAGTGAGGTGAGATCTAGGGCGCTATACAGGTCGCAGTGGTGGGTGGTGGGGGGGGCATTCAAGGATGAGCCGGCAGAAGGAATGAAAAAGGGGGTCCAGGTTTGCCAGGGTAGATGGGGGGGCTGCGCTGTAGATCACGTCTCCATAGTCGAAAATTGGGAGAATCATTTTGAGTACTAACGCCCTCCTGACCGAGGTGGGTAGGCAACCTTTGTTGCGGTGTAGTGCGCCTAATTTTGGGTATAGTTTTTTCTGAAGGGAGTCGATGTGGACGGAGAAATCTAAATGGCGATCAAGCCATACACCCAGGTACCTAAAGGAGGTGCAGGATTCCAAGGTGGTACCATCTAGTGTATGGAATTTGGGGGGTGCCGCTAGTCGGGAGAGTCTAGGCTGCGTGCCGAAAGTTATGGAGACGGTTTTCTTTGCGTTTAGGAGGAGTTGGTTAGAGCTAAGCCAGGTTTGCACGGCATCAAAATCCTGCTGTAGGGCAGAGTTGAGGACCTCGCTGGAAGGGCCGGAGGCGTACAGGACGGTATCGTCAGCGTACATTTGAATAGCTGAGTTTGGGCATGCCAATGGGAGGTCATTTAGAAATATAGAAAAGAGAAGATTGCTGATGTAACTTTCTTTAACAAAAAGAAAAACGATGTAGCTAGTAGTTTGAGTCTGATTTTTTTTCTTTTAAAAAGTGAAAAACAGACCTGCCCACCATACTGGTGTTACCACACAAAAACAGGTTTGTTTACATTCCTTGATTAGCTCCAACTGCATCTTTCCTGAAATTAGGAAACTCCCCATCATATTCTAGCCTCTCACTATGCAGTGAGAGTTTAGGTGGCTAGTGTCCCATGAGTGACTGCACTGTTTGTAGGTGCTTCTATGTTTCAGGAAGTATTCACTAAGAACAGATTCAGGATCTGAAACAAAACAAAAGTTGCTTTTTCCTTGCCATCATCGTGCTGTTTGGAATTTTGGTCTAATATTTTCAGAGTAGAAAGGGTTTGGATATCAGATGTGCCCATCACTGGTTTGGTGAAAAAAATATTAACTTGTTATAAAGTTGTTACATTTTGAAAAAAAAATAGTTCTAAGCATGCTCTGTAAGCCATTCAAAATAGCTGTCTGAAATGATCATATGGGTATAAAAATCCCATATAAAAATTTTCATCTCTGTGAAAATTTCATTTGAAAATTTTCATTCGTACAACAATTTCATATAAAAATGTTTGTTCATGCAAACATCTTCAAATATCATTGCAACTGTTTAACAGATTTGCACAAATGTTTGCATGCAAAGTTTTGTTGGGTAGATCTCTTGATTTTCCATGTTTTGTTCTGGTCAGATTTATGGATTCTGACATACGGATAACAAAAATGCATTAAATAAATCACAGTTTTTTGTTGCTTTTTTGTCATCTTCTTGCACACAAGCTGTTTTGAATTTGAGTGTGAAATGTTCAGGGTAGAGTGGGATTAGCCCACACATGTGCCTTTCACTGGTTTGGTGAAAAACATTTATCAATTCCAATGTTTTTACATTTTAAATTAAGCAATAAGGCAGACCAGGGTGTGTGTTATTTTGTTAATAACATCACTCTTGGGGTGGGTTGAAGCACGAGACAAAGCCAAGTGTTTCTATCACTACAGGAGTGACATTATTACACAATAACACACACCCTGTAGTGCCTTATTGCTATTATACAATGGCTAGTAGAGTAGTACATTTCTAGAAGTTGCCTCTTTCCTCTTGCTGCTCTCTGCCAAAAGATAACTAGGGAAATTTAAATGCAAACACCTGGCTTTCTGCTGCCTAAGCCACACCCTTGAATTTACAGTTTGCCTCTTCATCTTGGTAACTGCACAGATAACAGTTCCCTTCCCCCAACTCAGGCAAGCACACTAACTCTTGAAAGACTAAAGGACCTCAATATGTACACCCAGGAGGAAAGGAGGTTGGGGGATATGACTGAGAATTTCAAATACATCGCACTTATAAATAGGGTGGAGGAGGCTTTCACAGAAAAGATGTTCAAGAACAGGGAGTTATGTTATGAAGCTGGAGGGGATAGACTCTTGGAAAACATGAGAAAGTACTTCTTTACTGAAAGGGGGTTGGATGCATGGAAAAGCCTCCAGTTATAGTTCATTGGGCAAAAATGGTAACAGAACTCAAAAGTGCATGGCATAGGAATAATGGAACCTTAGTGGATTGGAAGGGTTGAATAAAGCCAGAGATTAAGTAGGTAACGCAGTAATGTAGGTTAACTGCAATAGGCAAGAGAGCCTCTCGCATACAGTAGGTTCTTTAAATTATGGAACTCTCTTCCTTCCCAGATTCACCTCTCCTCCTCACCTTACTTATTCTCCATAACTCTACAAAACTTTCTCACTGTAAACTGCTGCTGTGGAAAGCTCCCCCCTCTATACTCCTGCTGGTGGTCCCTACATTTATTGTCCCATCAGCTACCTATTCTGAGACATAGCACTTACATCTGCAGGGTTGTCGTAAATGTAATTACTACTGCCTTATACCATGTTAACCTTTGTATTCAGCACTGTTTACCATACAAAGTTCAACTGTATTAAACTGCACTAATGTCTTGCTCGATTGTATGAATTATGCTATTATGTTATTTTGTTCTCCTCTGTAATTCAGCTCAGTTTACACTCTTAAGTTCCAAGGAATACAATGAACTAATGTTTGGCTTAACTGTATTTATGTATGTATGTACAGTATGTATGAATGTATGTATACATATTATATATGTATTGCCCTATACCCTTTCCCCCAGGATGCACTGTGAGAAGAGTAGCTTGTTGTTCACTGTGCTTTTCCTGGTGAAACATTTCAATAAATAAATATAAAAAAATCAAGTAGGTTCTGCAGTTTTACAGTGGGTATGGAAATAGGAGCAGACTAGGTCAACCAAACAGTCCTTATCTGCAGTCAGTTTCTTTGTTTCTACTCTCTGACAGACATTTATTTATTTATTTATTTATTTATTAGCTTTTGGTAACCGGGTAAGTGCGCTAGGCAACAGACCTGCCTATTTTCATTAAAGTACCTGATATCTATTTGTAGTTAGTTAAAACATCTGCAGAACATCATACACATGACAACAAATTAGATGTAAGATATGAAAACGTGTGCCTCTTACCTGTGGCAATCTGTAGAGCCCCAGAATGCTAGCCATGGGGATTGATGTTGCTGACAAAGTGTCTCCAACAATGGCAACAGCTGAGGAGTTGGACTGACAGCTGTAATTTGGAACTGGATTCTTTTTTCCTGAAAGCTGCCATGTCAAGCCTTGTAACGCCATAGCCTCCACAGTACAGGAATCATATATCATGTATCCAATGGTGAGGTTTGGCAACAGGTGTGGATTTTGGTTAACCTCCTCAGTTACAAAAATGATTGCTAGTACCAAATGGAACGCTCTAAATGCAAATCTGTAAAAATAAGTTTATTATTCTACCTAAATCATTTTATTGTTTGCTTTTTTTTTTACTATTATTTGAAATTGCATGTTACTACTCATTTACGCAGTTGTCAGCTCAGTTCTAGTGAATGTTTGACGTGTACTGACATTTAGATTAAATATTCATATACAGTAACTCTAATATTTTTTTTTGGTTGTATATCTTTATTGTTGCAACTAAAGCCATGCAGAATTTAAAATTGTGCTTGAAGAAATCTGGTGGAATTGTCATTCAGATTCCATGAAATTCTGTGGAATTTCCATAAGCATTCTGTGAAGTTCTGCCAACATTTAAACCTGAGTTATTTTGATCTCTAATTAAATGCATGCATTCAAGTGGTAATGTATATCGCAGTTATACAGGACTGTATCACATACCACAGTATAGTACTGTGGTTCTGGGCATTGACTTGCACAGCTGGAGTCATATGTTTGTATCCCATAGCCCCCAGTTGTATACTGTGTGACACTGAGCATGTCACTTAACTTTCTTTTGCTCCAGGTCACACCTGGAAACAATATTTGGCTTAGTGTTTCTTTCCTGGGGAAACAATTTCCCCCTTTCCCTTTGCTTTACACCACACTTATAACTGTACTGAGTTTTGTTTTCATACTCTGTTTATCCCCTGTCTGGAATGGCCCACATTCATGCCACCCCCCAGCCCAGACCCCCAAAACACAGATCCTACCTCTCTTCTTCCCTCACAGCTTACCCTGATTGGAAGGGAGGCAGTGAGTCCCCCATTCTGACCCCACTTAGACCGGATCCAGTTTGGGGAGCCATCACTGTTGGGGGTGGGGTCAGGGAGGATATTTTTCCAGTGTTGTTCCCATACCAGAGTGGAGCCTACAGTGCCCACAATGGCTGAGCCACATGCAATTCCACATGCAGCACACCGGTGGGCTGCTCTGACTCCACCCACATCATACATGACCTGGTGTGCCAACATCCAGCCACAGCTTGGTGTCAGGCAGGCACTAGTCTCTGTTTCCCACCCTCATTGGGAAAGGAGAGCTTTCACCTTGATACTCAATCCTATCCTCCTTGGCTAACCCCTAGTGACCCGCTTAGTCCTCAAACATGGGTCACCAGGATGGCAGGAGGTAAGGCATGATGCCTTAACCCGCCTCCCCACTGTGCCGACAACATAACTCTATCAAGCTGCAAATTCCTAGAGTAAAAGTGTCTGATTTACAAAATGTGAAATATGTCAGGAAAATTTAATTTTCAGTTATTTTCATCTCATTTTAAACACCCTTGTCTGAATTTCTCAATGATTCCCATATTTAAAGAACCACATGTATAAGTAAATATACTTAGTTCTAGGTCTTAGTCTTTAAGGATGAGGTACAGGCAGACAAACATTTTGACAAAATGAAAGAAAAATATGTTATGTCAGTCTATTTGTAAAAGCATTTATCCAAATACTACTAGATTTTACTGATGTGCAGGCCCATCCCACATGTATAGGGATATTTAATTAATTTCTGAATTTTGTTAACTGGGTAAACGAACTGGACCTCAGAGAGTCCCCTTTTCAGGGCAACTCAGGATTAATTACATGAATTTTAAAGACTGCGATAACTTCTACAGTGGATATAATGTTTAGACAGAAGACTTGACCAGGATTACATAGTGGTTAGCAACAGTGATGGGTGAAGTGGCCACAATTCGCTCCGTGAAGTCATTTGCAGAGTAATGTAGAATCCGCCTAATAATCCACAATGCGAAGTAAAGTACTTTGCATCATAATGAGGAACATGAAGTCCACTGATACCAATGACTTCATGTTACTCCACTTTCCCCAAACCACTTCTCCACCAATTTTAAGATGAAGTACATTGAAATTAATGTACTTCACATCACTTTTCCTTGTATTTGAGACCAAGGAGAATTTTGAGGAGATTCATGGGATTGCAGGTCATATGGGCTCTAGATTGTTCTGCACAGTCTCAGTTCTGGGGTAATGTGTGTACAGTGGTAGCTGGAGACAGTTTTTCTCAGAGCTCTGTGATTCAAAAACTCTAAAAGCTGTTAAAAATGCAGTTTTCAGTCTTTTTTTGCTCATAAAATTTTATACATCGATAGTAGAAAACCCTTCTGTGCTCATATCATTGAATGTTTATTGTTTGAGTGTGGATTTTGAATGTTTATTTGGAACATTTAGTCTGTGTACTGTGAAGTGTGCTTTGGGGGAGGGGCATATCTGTGGTGCAGGTAGATTAACCGGGAGAAAAAGGCAGTCTTTCTGCTTTGGTTATATTTTTCTTGTATAACTGTCTTAATGTACACTCAGCAGTAATTTTAGTAATTCTTGACTTTTTTTGCTGATTGTTGTGGTGCAGCAATGTATAATTTCAGTTTGTTTAAAAGATGTGGTTCTATTACTGAAGTTTTCAATTTGCTATGCATCACTTCTAGGCCCAGATATTCAAAGGGGTGGCGCCATGCAGGTTGTGCGGCACAACTCATGATGTGCCAGGGCACATTGGTAATGTATGTCGTGTAGATGCAGGGGGCGTGCCCATGCATATGCGGCATATCCCGATATTCAGCCCGGGATATGTGGTGCATATGCTGGTGCAACCCCACAGTGTACCACATGGGGGCTCAATGTTGAGCCTGTGAGGAGTGGGAACAACTCCTGGCCACCCACAGGCCAGCCGCTGCATTGCAGGGTGTAACACAGTAGCCGCCAGCCGTGGGTGACCACCATCCACAAGCACAAACATATCCCTGGTAGTCCAGTGAACCCACCTCCTGAGTCCCTGATGGCCTGATAAATGTATGGATAGACCATCCCTAGTAGTCTATTGCCCCCCCCATGTCCCCAAACTCTGGAATAAGTTCATCATGTAATTCCCTGGTCTAGTTGAAACCCTGACTTTGTGCACATATTTTGGACTGTGTAGTACAGTATGCCCTGCAAGCCCATTGGTCCACACTGTGGACCAATGGGCTACAGCCCTACTGTGCCTTTCATTTGGTGGGTGGCTGGGTGGTATGCGGGTGGGTTGCAGCCATCTGCCGATGATGGGGAGCAGGGTGGGCAAGGGTGCTGCGAGTGGGAGGGGTAGGGGTGCCACTAGATCACCAGGGATATGTGATATAGCACTGTACTGCGATCACAGCAATGAGCGGGGGGTTTCCACTAAACCACCAGGGCAGGTCATCTTAACATTTATCGGGAAACCGGGTGGCAGGGGGGACCACTAGACCACCAAGGATGGTCATAGTTTGGGGACTGGGGGCTACTAGACTACCAGGGTTTCCTCTGAAACATATATCATACGATCCTGCGGATATGGGGGTGTCATGCCCATGCGGGGTGCCAGTCGCGGAATCAGCACTTGCTCAGGCATGCAAATGGGGCTATAATAATAATAATCAAATGGCCCCATCTGTGCCTTGCATATATTATGCCCTCATTTGCATGCCCCCTGCTAAATATCGTTGGTGATGCACCTAGCGCAACTGCACTTGTGCAGCGCATCCCCGTGCTCCCTAGCAGTGGCTTGCACTAGAACAGTGCCACTGTACTGGCCCTGCCATGGCACATCACCTTTGAATATCACCTGGTCCTGGCCCCGGTGCAACCCAGTTGCATTGTGCCCAGGCTTGCACCACTGCCCGGTGCAGTTTGAATATCTGGGCCCTAGTGTGTGTGTGTGAGTGTTTGTGTCATGCATGCCATCAAATCAGACACCTTTTATTGTGCCACAGAGTAATTGCAGCAGTGTGAACCTGCTACCCACTGTACCTGCATGATTTTGTACTGATTTGTGCTATCTTGGTTTTGGACTGTTACTGTGGTGCACTGCCCCCTCCCCCCAAAAAAACAGCAAAAGGTATTCTTTTCATACTGGATAGTGACTTGTGAGCACTGGTTAAGGTGTTGTTGTGACTTTGTGTCTGCATCTTTTCTTGATTGCGCAGTGCAGTCTTAATCTGTCTGGGCTTTTGCATCAGTTTAGTGCCCAATCTCCATCTGCAAACCAGTTGTTTTTTGGCTTCACATCCGCTGGCCCAGACTAAAAGTTCAGAAATCTAAACTTGTTTACAATTTTCTTGGTTATCCCCCAAAATGCCTGCAAAGAGATGTGCAAGCAAAGCTGTTTCTGGCCATGGCACTGCTGCCAGTGGCAAGATTGTGAGCGTGGTAGTACGCAGAAGTGCATAGCTGATGTCAGTAAAGGGATTTCTCCATCTATGTTTTTACAGTGTAGACTGTAGCTTCACTCGTAGTTGGAGGAGATGATGATGTCCCAGCTGGTGGTGTTAGTGCAATTTCTGCTGGCATGAGTATTGCTGCCTCAAGTGCCACTTCTGAACAGTTAACCAAATCAAAAATTATAGTTGAGTCTAAAGCTATGTCTGACAGTGTAGATGATGTCACACTCCCCATTAACATTCCCATGTTAGCTGAGCATGATTCTGATCCTGGCAATGATAACTCACAATGTCACATTTCTTCCAGCACTGTTGAGGTCATGCCTTTGCCATCCAATGATTCTAAGTGTGGCACAAAAATATTGGGTGATGATGATGATGATGATGCTGTGGTTGGAACATGTTCGCCACATGACAGCATCCAAGCTGAAAATGTAGATGCAGATGATGTTGATGAATATGATGATGATGTCAGTGATTCCTGTTAGGAACTGGAGAAAAAGAAAGTCAAGGTGGCTGTGTCTGGGTCTGTTGGTGTTAAATCCCCCTCCTCAAAAATGTTGTGATTTAGCGATTCCAGTTGATTTTGATGATGATGATGATGACCCAGTAATAATCATAGGTAGTTGTGCTGGTCATTTGGAGTCCAAGTGTGTCAAGCCTGAAAAATCATGTAGTACCCCCCCCCCCATTTCAGGGGTTAAAAAAACTGAGTCCAATAAGAAGCATCAGGAACATGTTAAAGGTACGGGATCACAATCCCTTGTTTGGGATTATTTTTGTGCAAGATGTAAATGATGAGTCAGTTGTAATCTGTCAGCTTTGCCATACACATGTGAGTTGCAGTAAAAAAGGGGAGTCATCTGGGCATGGGGGGCAGCATACACATCTTAAGAACAGACACATGGCACTATGGACCCAGCACCAGATGGCAGCTAATGCCATAGTGGAGCATTCATCCTCATCATCAACCTGAGCCTGTTATCCCCTCCATGAGTGTAACACTAAGTAGGAATGTCTGCAGGTAGTGAAAGAATAACACCAAAGGATTACTACAGGCATGATGAGGGGGAGGATTATGATTCAGAAATCTTGCCAAGTGGTGGTCAGAGTAGCAGTGGTGGTGGTGTGGTGATCAATGCAGTATGTCTAGCGCAAGCGGTACATCAACCCCTGTACATAAACCGGGGAAAATAACTTAATTTGGGGACTTGTCACCTGTGCACCCCTCTTCATCACATGTCCACACCCCACACCCAGCCATTCACAGAACAGAGTCATTTGTCACACCCCATGTAAAATGTGTAAGTCCACCCATGTTGGAGAGTGTGTTTGCCTGTAATCAGTGGCGGAGCTAGAGGGGGGCTGGGGGGAGTGGTTGCCCCTCCTGGCTGCCCCAGTGTGAGTTGTGGTGCCCCACCATGATCTTTATGCACTGTTTAATGCCCATTGTGAAGCCCACAATTGACTGTTTTCCCTTCCCAGCTCTCAAATGCCCCCAAACCTTCCTCTGCCACTGCCTGTAACCTCCTGCCTGCCTGAAGCATGTGACCTACACTGTGTAAGCCATGTGATGTGTGTGGGCTGCCTGTGAATTCTCACTCCGTCTTAAGGCAGAATAAGGTGGAGTACACAACGCAAAGTCGTAATTACAATGTGAAGTAGTGAAGTGAGGGTTTAAAATGGACACTTCGCATATCAGAAACTCTAACGCAGAGTGGCCCCTTCACATCCACTTTGTGGGCAAAATTTTACTTCGTTACATTATTAGTTAGCAATAAACATACATTTATACTACAGTCAGGTTACATATCAGTTTAAGCATACTAATTATACACAGGTACAGTAAATAAGGCAGATAAGGACAGACTGTAGTACAAGCAATACAAGCTATCCATTCCAGGAGTTAAATACTAATGATCGATAACAGTTGCATTGATTTCTTTCTGAACAGAGGGCTTTAAAGAGCACCTTTTCCAGTCCGTTTCACATGGATGCATACATTCTTTCTGCATTGATTCTTGTTTTGTATTTATTTGATGTTCTAGCAGTTTGGTTTTGCAGTCTAAGCTGCTGAAAATTGCATGCTGTACCAGCTCTACCAGCATTTATGCAATGAGCCTGGTGTTGCTGTAGATTCAGAGCTGTGCTACTGACATCATTACTGTATATGGAGCAGCAGGGCTGAGTCACACTGTGTGTTTCTATGAAAGAGCGGGGGGGGGGTTTGCAAGGGGAAATGGCACATATACATTAATAATATAAAATGATCTTCATTGATCCCCTTTCCTTTACAAGACATCCTGTTATCAATAAAGTATACTAACTCCAGTGGCTAAGTCAGCTTTTCTCTATATGTTTTTTTTTTTCAAATCGGTTATCTGCTGTGACATTATGTGAAAGTGTGAATTGATACTGGACAGCTTTGTTATCAGTGTTAGTGCCCTTCATACCTTTCAACTTGCTGGGACCAATACCAGGGACACTCCACCCAACAATCAGGGACAAATGACCAAGATCAGGAACACCATATTTTATTCAGCATGGTAAATAGCATGAAAAAATAATAATAATTGGCTGAACTGCTTAAATGCAATTACAGTCACTTTCTCATAGCAGATTGATCACAAGGGAACTGTAAAGAGGGATCATCAAGGTTCGGATTCGCACTGCCTAATGTTGCTGCTTCAAATTGCAGCATGTGAGAGTGTGTGTGTGCGTGTGTGTGTGTCTCTTTCTTCCTCTCAGCACAGAGTGATTCTGCAAGTCAGGGGCTGTTGAATGACTAGGGTCAGGGTAGGGATGTCTCCCTTTGTACTGTCAGTATTTTACAATGACCATCTGTGTTCTGTTTGGAACAGCTGAGCCCTTTCCATGCCACACTGTCAGACTGATACATTACTCCAGAATTCCTATACATTCTTATACTGTCAGTATGTTTAATAAGGTACACACACACCGCTCATATAAAAAGGGGACCATTATCTGGCAGTTCTGAAGTTGAGAAAAGCTTAGTTTCTACCATAGCCAGCCTAGGGATGGGACAGCTTGTTTTTGAATCCACTAGGGGAGAAAACTTATTGGATCTTTTACTTACAAATATAAAGAACCAAATTTCTAACATACAGGTTGGGAACCCCTTAGGTAATAGTGACCATAACTCACTTCACTTTAATCTATCTTATGACAATTACCGTCCTGCAAATTGTCTGGTTCACATAATTATTTAAAAGCCAATTCAAAGGAGACTATTAAGCACTTAAACCATATTCATTGGGAAGTAATCCTGTCCGACCTGACAGGAGACGAGGCATTGAACAGACTGAAGTCCATTCTAGCTGCACTAGAGATGATACGTGTACCCAAGAGAAAAAAGTATATAAAAAAAGGGTAAAATACTAAACTAGCTAAATAAAGCTTTCAAATCCCATATTAAAATCAAACAAACATTATTCATTAAACTTAAATCATGTAATAACCAAAACAGGGATGGAATAAACATAAAATACAAACAGGCATTAACAACCTAAAGGCCCTAATTAAACATTCAAAAAGGAACCTGGAATTCAGAATTGCTCATTTCAAAGATAGCCACAGGGCCCTATTCTCATACCTAAATGGTAAAAAAGGGAATACTAGGCAAACAGGTTCCCATATCATTAACAAATATTTGTCATCCTCTGATAAAGACACTGCAGATTATTTCAATAAATACTTCCTATGTTCTCTAACAAGGTGATGTCCAAACCCTCTAAGTCTTCTTCTCACACACCCTGCCCATACTGGCACAGGGTCATAATGTCGGCAAGACATTATGCCACATGGCAAAACTGCACTGCCAAAATCTGCCCCACAGCCCCATTACAGGGGCTGTACCCTGTCACACCCTCACTAAAGATTTTCAACTCGGGGGGGGGGTACCTCAAAAAGCACACAATGTCGGAAAAAAATAAAATGTCTGGGACTGGGAATGATACCCTGTCCCAGATGCAGCACCTGGGTTCCTGCTGCTCAGTGGAACCCAGTCCCAGCAGAGGTCTCATCCTCTGTTTGGGACTATGCGACTGGTGCGATACTGTGTATTGCAGTATACGCAGTATTGCACCATTCGCTGTCATGGACAGCACTGTTTCGGGTTAGCTCTAATGTCATACACTATTAAGCATACCACATTATGACCCAGTACGGCCCATACTATATTACTACATCAGACATAGCTTAAGCATTAACCTATTTAAAGAAGAATACTAGCCCAGGGCCCAACAAAATTAACCCCAGATTAATATTAGGAGTTTCAGACACAATACTACTCCCACTATCTATGATCTTTAATAAATCCCTATTCAAAACCTAATCCCCCTGGATTGGTTGACTGCAACCATAACACCCATTTTCAAAAAAGGGAAACAGGTCAAATATTGAGAACTATTGGCCCATTAGTCACACCTCGATTGTATGTAAAACAATGGAAAAAATAATACAAACATATTTAGAGTCAGTAATGACTGTAGTTAATATTCAGGACTCATCACAGCATGACTTTAGACCAGGCCATCCATGTACTACCAATCTAATCTCCTTTTATGATCATGTTGGTCTTGGACTGGGCCAGAGTATTCAAATGGATATGATTCTTCTGGACTATAGATGAACTTTCAACAGAGTATCTCATCACTTACTAGTCCAGAAACTTTTCAATTTAGGCTTCTCTCCATGCCTAGTTAAATGAGTGGAGGCATGGCTACCAAATCACAGTGGGTCTCAATAAACAGAACCTTGTCTATACCTGGTTCAGTGACTAGTGGAGTCCCTGAGGGATCAGTATTGGGCCCAACATTATTTATAATTTTTATTAGCGACATGCAGGCTGATTCACATTGTATCTTGTCTAAATTTGCAGACAATATTAAACTGGGTGGGAGAGTGGATAATACCTCAAATCAGGCAAAACTTACCAATAACTTACAACAAATTGAATACTGGGCACAAAGCAATGGAATGTCCTTCATTATGGAAAAAATAATCTAAAATAACAAACTTGACATCTTGCAAACCTGGGTCCAGCAACATAGCCCTGATGTACTCTCTGCTGTCGAAACATGGCTTAACCCCAGGATACCAGACGCTGCAGTCACCATCCCTGGATACTCTATATTCACACAGGACAGGGTTTCCAAACAAGGTGGGGGCTGTGCCATCTACCTGAGGAATTCTCATCTGGGTCAAGTTTTCCCGTTCTCAAACCCTAAACCACCCTCGCAGGTTCTCGCTATTAAAGTTCTACTCGGGGCACACAACAAGGAGCTCACCATTGCCTCTGTGTACCTACCCCCTAAAGATCAGCCCAATGGATTTATGAGCATATTGGAAAGCCTACAGGGATTACACCATAACTCTGAACTCATAGTACTAGGTGACTTCAACATAAATTGGCTATCACTGGAGGTCAGAAACTACAAGGATGCTGTCACGTCACAGAACCTCACCCAGCTTGTTACCACCCCCCACCAGATACAACTATAGGACAGGGTTGCACACACTTCTGGACTGGATCCTTACTAATCACCCTGAATGAATCTCAAAAGTCTCAGTGCTCCCTGATGGGATCAGTGACCACTCACTGGTCACATGTACCTGGACAAACAAATTCATTAAGCCCCCTCCTAAAATAATCCACACCAGAGTGTTAAAGCAGGGGTACCTCGAGTTACTAAAGATACACCTAAGCCACCTGGACTGGACACCAATCGACTCTGCCATTGATGTAAACCAAGTCTTAAACCTTTTCATCAGCCACTTCACTGTGGCCTGTAATATCTTTGCACCTCTCAAAAAGCTGAAGGTCAGGGGCAGAGCTAACCCTTGGATAACCCCCCGATCTAATCACTTTACTCAAACATAGGGATCATCTCTGGTACTGTGCCCTTGCAACATCCAAACCTGGGGATATTCTTAAATATAAAGCTGCTAGAAATGAGTGCACATGGGCAGTTAGGAGTGCCAAATGCAAATACTTCAAGGAAGCTCTCTCCAACTCCTGGGGTGATGGAAAATAAATTCGGAATAACTTGAAAGACCTTACAGTCAAGGACCCTAAGTCACCACCCACCATGCTCAACATAAATGGAACACCAACATCTGACCTGTACACAATCACCAACACCTTTAACAATGCATTCTCCAACTTGGATAGTGTCCTCTCTTCTAATTTCTTTGATGCCCCCTCTGGTAGTAACCCTCCTGCAGCTGTTCCTCTCCTACACCCTGCCCCACAATTCTACTTCAAGAAGATCCCAGTGCATGAAGCCAGAACCTATATTCAGAAGGCCATTCACAACGCAGGCTACAGCGGTGATTCCCTTGACCTGAAGTTGTTAGCACTTGTCCTTGAAGAAGTCCTTGAACCCCTGACAAAGGTCCTCAACCTATCACTAAGGATGTCCCAGTTCCCATCTCGCTGGAAACAGGTGACCATCACACCGGTACACAAAAGTGGAGACAAATCACTGCACTCCAACTACAGACCTATCTCCATCCTCCCTCCATTGTCTAAGGCCCTGAAGCATATTGCCTCAGACCAACTTGTCAAGTACCTGGAAAAATATGACATCCAGTGTCCTGAGCAATATGGTTTCCAAAAAGGGCACAGTACCACCACTGCACTATTAGAATTCACTGGCTTCATCCATACCACGCTCGATCAAGGAAACGGTGTAGGGGCAGTAATCATCGACCTTACAAAAGCCTTTGATACTGTGAACCACCCACTCCTACTCTAGCAATTATCAAACACTGGGCTCTCCAATGAAGCACTGCTCTGGTTTTCAAGCTACCTTGGGGAGAGGGTCCAGCAGGCTAGGATTGCCTGTGTCACCTCAGAAGAAAAGCCAGTCCTTTCAGCGGTCCCACAGGGGTCCATCCTGGGGCCACTACTCTTCAGCCTCTTCCTCAACAACCATCCCAGTGTCTGCCATCAGAAATTAGTGCTCTACACTGATGACGCAGTCATGTTCACCAACCACCAAAATGCAGAGCTCCTCGAGAAACATTTACAGCTTGAATTCATGCGCATCGGAGAATGATTCAAGTCACACAAACTGGTCATAAACTACAGCAAAATAAAGGTTATGACCTTCTACAACGCCAGGAGCAAGTACAAATGCCGTGACCTCACCATCCTAAACCAAACAGGGACCTTACTTGAACATGTTCCTTATTTTAAATACCTAGGTGTCACATTGGACAGCTCACTCTCCTACCATCGGCACATAGATTCTGTCACCAAAGCCACCAAAATCTGTATAGGCCTGCTCTACAGGCACAAACACTGCATGACTAATGACAATCTCTGGTTAGCTATCAACAGCTCTGTCACCTCCATCATAGATTATGGGCTAACAATTTATGTCCCTGCCTCCGCCTTTGCCCTTCGCAGAATTACAGTGGCACTCAACAAAGCATTCAGGCTGCGAAGTGGGGCTGACCGACTTACACACACTTGTGACCTATACACTCAGGCAGGATGGCTTCCTCTCATCAGCCGGATACAGTATCAAACCTGCCTCTTAGCCAAAAAAGTCCTCCTCGGGATCATGCCCCCGGGCATTGAAAAACTCCTCATTGACCACCACAGCACCCAGCAAACTAGAAGTTCACAACTAACCTTCCTTGTCCCCAGATGCCGGACTACCATGGGCCACAGTGGTACAATCCTCTCAACAAAGAAACTCTTACTGCTGTTGCTCTTGGCCCTTTTAAGAGACAACTCCGACTTAATCTCATTTCAACTAGTCATTGTGACTGCATCGCCTAATCAGGGGCCCACCACTCACTGCCCTCCACTTTAGTCTTGACAGCTACCTCTCCCCGCCTTGCCCCCTTCTATCTGCCTACCCCCTTGCCCCCTCTCCCTTTTCTCCCCTCCGGGCATTTTCTGACTTTTATCCCTCCCCTCCCTTCTCCCCTTTAGAGCTCTTTCCCTCACTCTCTACCTTCCGACAATGGCCTTCCTGCCTGCATACCCCCTTCCCTCTCACCTACAGTGCTTATTTCTAAGATTGCCCTTGGCTGGTATGTCATGCTACCTAACATTTGGCACATTTTGAATTACTGGAATTTCCTAAGCCTCAGTCTCTTACTTCTTTTTATTGTGTAACTATGTATTATTATGTTGACCTTTGTATGTATCTATACCCCCCATTCCTTCGATGTGGAACCTTTGTAAATGAGCAGTTCCTGCTCAAAGGTATTTGTAATCCTAGATTTCAATAAAATAAAATAAATAAAAAAATAAAATAAAAGCAACATACTTCTTAAATAATTCTCCAATCAGGTCCTCCAATACCGAACACGATCTTTGTATTTTGGTAAACAACAGACTAAGGTCATCAGATCGTGTTCTTAAGTTACAAAACTCGCTAATGGGTTGTTATACAGAATTAAGCGTACATTTATTGATAAATCAGAACAATGCTTAATACCACTGTACAGAACACATGTGAGACCATATTCTGATTATGCTTCCCATTTTGGAGCCCATACCTCAATGGCAATATTGCTCATATAGAAAAAATTCAGGGAAAGGCCACCAAAATGAATCCGCACTTGTCCTCCAATAGATATCCAACTAGACTACAAAAACAGGTTTACACTCATTTCATCCTAGTAGGATTAGGGGTGATTTTCTGTTTCTTTTTAAAATTCTTAGAGATTCTAACTTGTTGCATCAGTGTGGGATTAACTACACTTTCAGACGCACTTCCATGACACTGCACAATAAATAATTATAAGTTCAAACAGCAATAAAAACAAACAAAAGGCACAACTTTTTTTTCTCACTAAGAGCCCATAGAATCTGGAATACAATATCACAAGATTTAGTTGATGCTACCACATTGAAAGTTTTAAAGCAGTTCTGGATTTGTGGATTTGCTATAGTAACAGGGGTAAAATCCCACATTTGTTGTGGAGGATAATCTCAATGGGCTATTACATAGACATAGATTACATAGATCTTTCAAGCAATTAATTAGACTTACATCCATGTTCTGCTTGCCTTACTATTTAAAATCATTTCATATTTATTTACTATACAATTATCATGCCTAGTTTTGAATTGAGTTATGGTACTACTTCTGACTAACTCCATTGGTAGGTTATTCCATAAAGGGGGTACCCTGAGGCTGAACCAATGCCTTCTCTTCAGTAAATTCCATTTTTCTAATGTTATTTGTAAAGTATGGCCTCTGATTTGATACATTCCTTGCTTTAGTGACAGTCCATAACTATTTGCTATTTGTTCATTCTGTAGTGCTTTATAAACCATGCACATGTCCCCCATGACCTTCTAAACTGGAGAGTATATAGATCTAGTTTCTTTAATCTATCTGAGTATATAAGCCCTTTACAGCCTGATATAGCTTTTGTAGCCCTCTTTTGAATTTTTTCCAGTTTCGTGATATCTCTTTTTTTGTAGGGTGACCATACCCAGCTGGGCCCCATATTCTAGGTGAGGCCTGACCAATGAACGGTACAAAGGGAGCATCACCTCACAATCTCGGCTACTTATATGCCTCAAGATACAGTTTAAGTTACAACATGCCTTCCTTGCCACCATGTTGCAATGTTCATGGAAATGGAGGTCTGGTGGTGTTCTTATTCCCAGGTCCCTTTCCTTTGCTATAACTGGCAGGTTCCTGCTCCCCATAGTGAATACTACATTTAAGTTGTGTCTCCCCATGTGCATAATAGCACATTTATCTAGATTCAGGGCCAATTTATATTTGATTGTACAATTGTAAATTTCATTGAGTGCTGATTGCAGAGATTGTCCATCCCCAGCACTATTTACAATTGCCCCTATTCTGCAGTCATCTGCAAATTTTGTAATACAGACATTCGGATGTGAGCACTTTAGAGATGCCACATATATATAAAATAAACAAGGATCCAGGACAGAGCCCTGAGGAACTCTGCTTGTTACCCCGCCAATTCAGACATGACCCCATTAACCGCCAGTTGCTGTCTTCTGTTTCTTGGCAATTCTCTCACCCAGTTAATTATATTCAAATTTAGTTTGTTTGCCTCCAGGACACTTATTAGTTCTTCATGGGGGAGTTTATTAAACGCCTTGAAAAAGTCCAAGTAAGCCATGTCCACCGAGTCTCCTAGGTCAGTTGCTCTGCTGGCTTTTCCATAAAAGACTAACATGTTTGTTTGGTATGATTTTGATTTGATGAACCCATGTTGTGTCTTATCCTGAAGGTTATTTTCCTCTGGGTGTTTATTTATGATGTCCTTTAGTATGCCCTCCAAAACTTTACCCAACACTGAAGTAAGGCTCACTTGTCTAAAATTCTCAGGTTTGGTTCTAGATCCCTTTTTTAATATTGGTATCACCACTGCCTCCTTCCAGTCTTGTACTACCTCCCCCTGTCCAGGAATAGCTGAAAAATATCAATCAATGGGCGTGCTATATAATCTACAATTTCTTTCAGTACCCTTGGATGCATGTTGTCAGGTCCAGGTGATTTATTTTTGTTGATTTTTTTAATCTCTCCCTAACTTCTTCAACATAGATTTGAATTTCCCCTGCTGTTGATTTAGTTATGGATCTTGATTTGCCTGATATACTGGAGTTAAATGCCAAACAAAAGTAATCATTTTGAATCTTTACTAGTTCCTTATAGTCCATAAAATTTCCTTCCTTATTCATATATGGTCCGATACTGTTATGTCCCTGCTTACTTTAATTTATATCTGCAAAAAATAGTTTGTAATTTTCTTTAACTTTCTTGTCCAGTGTTAATTCATAAGCAGCTTTAGCTTTTTTAATAGCTTTTTTTGTTGATTTGATCAATTCTCTATATATCAACATACCCTGGAAGTCCTTTGTGTGACGCATGATTTTAAAGGCTTTGTTTTTTTGTTTGATCATAACTTTTATGTTATTGTTGAACCACCCTAGGGTGACCCTCTTGTTACCATATTTCCTTCTTTCTGGTATATGAATAGACACGTCCTTAATTATTTTTTTGCTAGGAGCCCCCAAGCTTCTTCAGTGATAGTGTCTCTGAATTCTGGCTCCCAGTCCCAGTTACTCATATCACTTTTTAGGTTTGTAAAGTCAGCTTTGCTGAAATTAAATATTTGAGTGGAATTAGTATTTGTGTGTTTCTCGGTTGTCTCCTTAATGTAAAAATTCACTGAACAATGATCACTGGTACCTAGAGGGGCACTTATTTCAATATCACCCAACCGATCCCCCATATTTGTAAATATGAGATCAAGTATATTACTTTCCTTGGTACCCTGGAGCATATTTTGCTCCAGTCCAGCATTGTCCATAGCCTTTAAATACTGTTTATCTATGCTGGAGCCTCCTTCTAGGTTTACCCAGTTTATATCTAGTAGGTTGAAATCCCCCATAATGATATTGTTTTCTGAGGGGTATAATTTAGAAATTTGCTGAAGTATTATATTATCTGCTTGTATTGAATTTGAGGGGGGCCTATAGACTACCCCTAGATTAATTTTGGTTTTATTTGATGGTAATAGTTTGACCCAGAGCATCTCCATGTTGTCATATTCAGTTACAATTTCTTCACTGATTATGGTATTCTTAATATATATGTCTATACCCCTTCCCCTTCTATATTTTCTAGATTTTGAGTATAAATTGAAGCCAGGTATATTCTTCCCGTTTATGTCACTATCCTCCCACCAGGTCTCAGTTATTATGGTTATTTGTATCGATCTATGTTCCAGAATATATATTAAATTCATCCATTTTATTTCCCAGACTGCTGGCATTGATTAGTATTCCTTTCCAGTTGTGATGAGATGTAGCAATGTGATCAGATAAATTGGTTACATTCCTGGGAATCTTTCCCTGCCTACCTAGTTTAAATGAAGCTTAATTACTTCATTCATTTTTGAAGCCAATATTCTTACTCTGATTTTATTCAGATGTAGTCCATCTGGTTTGAAAACAGCCTTATTTTGGAAGGATGTAAAATTGTCCATATAGCCGATCTTTTGCAGTTTACAGAAATGTCTTAACCAGTTATTTATCCTGGTAATTTTTTGGTTTTTATAACAATATACTCCACATGTTGGTAGAATGCCAGATATTATTATATCTCCCCCTTTGTTTATCACTCTGTCAACAATGTGCTTTTAACTGCTTTGAATGGTAGTTATTTGATTTTCCCTTATGCCATTGGTTCCAATATGCAAAATGACAAGAGAGTTGTGTGTCCCTTCCATTAGCCCCTCTAGCAATCCATCTATATCTGTAAGTTTGACCCCAGAAAGAGTACTCACCACTGAGTTCTCTTTTCTGCCTTTACATATAATAGTGTCCGTTCCCCTGGTAATAGAATCTCCTATAATGAGGATGTCCTTTTTGAGTTGATTACTGCTTTGTTGTCTCATTTCTGTCTTATTTTCTGTATCCATGCCCTGCAGACCAACTACCTTCCTAACCTCTGGGTCTATATGCATACTGGTTACTTCCAAATGTTTATTTTCAAGGGGTACCTAGCTGCTAGGGGTTGGGCCTCTTCATTTAATGCATTCTGAACCTTTAAATTTCCTAGTCTCTCTTGCTGTCCATTTTCAGATAGTATCTCAAATTGGTTTGGTGTCGTAAAGGAATCCTATAGGGACTTACATCTTGTTTTATCTATACTTCTGCACCCCTTTAGAACTGGTCCCCAGTTACCAGAGTACTCCCTAGTAGAATTGGGGCTGGGGTACTGTTTTGCAGTACATGATGTACTTATTTGGTTGTTTGGATCTTGTAAGGATATGTTATGCTCCATCATGTCCAGAAACATTTCTAGTTCATTTATTTCTTTGTGTACCTCCAGTCTTTTATACAGCTCTTTTATTTCCTCCCTCAATGTTTCAATCAGTATTCAATTGCCACAGGAATAGTCCTTACATTTTGACCCTTTAGTGTACATATTGCACGTTGTGTACTGCTTCTGATATTTCTTAGCCTTAGTTTTGGTTTGGGCCATGTTACTTAGTGTGTGTTTGCCACTAACTTGGTTTGTTCGACGTGTATTTTCTTGCCCCCACTTAGTTTAGTGAATACCCTTTCTTTTGTTGTTTTTGTACTTGGTCTGTTCCATTGCTCTGTTTATTTTTCTGGCCTACTTTCCTGGCTTCCTCGGCTGATATGGCAGACACACACAGACGTGATTGTCTCTGCACATGTCTACGCACGCAGGCCTGCGCAGTGCCCCGCTCTAGCTCACCCCACTCCCTTCGAGTGCTCAATTAAGTAGTGAGGCTACCGGAAGTTGCTGTGTCTAGCCTCCGGTCTCAGCATGTCACCGCAGCCCCTTCAACCTCCCAAACAGCTGATAAAATATCGATATTGGTTGAAAAAGAAAAAAGGCTCAAGCACCTCATGCGGTGCAGGCACACACTAGCACACCTGCTGTCAGTGGGAAGGTTTGTACGAGCCCCTCCAGGAAGTGATCTTAGCCTTCTTTTGTCTAAACAAACTGAGTAAACTGAGAAACTAAATCTTACAAGGGCACTGACATGGATGGAAAAACTGACAGTGTCCAGTATCAGTTTACACTGTCATTCAATGTCACAGAAGAAATGACTTACCCACTGGAGTTAAGGTACCTTATTGATAACATGGGTCTTGTGATGGGAAGAGGGAACAATGATGACCATTTCAGACTGATGTATTTATGGTATACGTGGCATTTCTCCTTTTCAGAATCCCTGCTCTTTCACTTTAACACACAGGGTGACTCAGTCCTGCATCGTATAGTGATGTCAGCAGGAGCTAGCGGTCAGGTAGCTGAACAGCCAAGACAAGAGCGGCAGAGCTAAACTGTGGCTACAAGACAGTTCAAAATATGGAAACATGTGAACATCTATGACAAATGTACACAGCCTTTGAGATACTTTACTTTAATAACTGATAGCAAGAAGTTACTATTTGGACCATTGGGGAAGGTGCTTTTTAAGGCCCTTCTTAAATCCCCCCCAAGGAAGATAATTTCTGCAGCACATTGGGAAGAGAATTCCAGATGGCTGGGACTGAATTTGTAAAAGATCTATTACCAGCAGCTGTGTTGGTTTTAGAGACCATAAGAAGTGTCCTGATAGAGGATCTAAGGTATAATCTATCAGGTTTATACTTTAGCAGACTGTGTAGGTCGGGGGGGATTTGGGTTGAATAGTTTAAAGGCCTGATGTAGGACTGCATATTTGAACCTACCAGGAAGTGATGACCATTTAAAGTAATCGAGAACAGCACTGTGATGTTCTCAGACAGCGGCACCAGCTGCAAGGCAAGCTATAGTGTGGTATAGGGATTTATGTTTTTCTGAATCCAAGAATCTGGCCAAAGGCCACACAGGAGAGCCATAAAGGAGGGTAGAAAGAAGAATTGAGGAGGCTATACATAGGTGCGAGTCTTTAGAGAAGTAGGGGCTCAGACAGTATAGCAATTTAACTTTTTGTTAAAGTGTTTTAGTAAGATGGTAAATCTGGACTTTAAATGTGATATAGTGGTCAAGATGAACACCCAGGTGGTCAGGAAAGTTCACTGTCTTGATGATTGATCTGTTTGAGAAATGAAAGGGACAGCAAGTTGCTCCTCTGGGGCCTAGGCTCTTCTGTCCAAAGAGAATGGCCATAGTCTTATTAATATTAAGCACTGACTTGTTTGCTAGGAGCCAGTTCTTAAGTGAGTTTAGATCCAAAGAAAGAAGACTGATAACTGTAGTGTTATTAGTAAGAGTTGTGGAATAGTACTGCGTCACTGGCAAAAAGCAGAAGTTTTTCCCCACTGCGGTTTGTTGACATTTAATTGATATAAAGTGAGAATAGTAGTGGTCCCAGTATTGGCCCTTGGTGGACACCATCCCAGATCAGGCACCTATCAGATAGGTCATCTTCCCATTTGATGAAGTGAGACTTGTCTGACAGGGAATCAGTGAGCCACCTTAAGGAAAGACAGTCTGGGCCCAATGAGTTGAGTTTGTTAATTAGTAGCTGGTGGTCCACAAGGTTTATGGCCTTAGTTAAGTCAATAAACACTGCTCCTGTGATGATCCAATTCTGCAGCCCACCCAAGATATCTGTGATCAGGCTGACTAGGACAGTGTCTCTCCAATGGTTTTTATAAAAATTATGTTGGACAGGGGTAAGCGAGTTGTGCTGGCTGAAGTAGTCAATGATTTGATTATATATTAACCTCTGTAGTAGTTTGCTTGGGGTGCAGAAGATGTAGGTAGGCCTGCTGTTTATATCTAATGTTTTATCACCTCCCTTTTGTATTGGGGTAGCAAGAGCCACTTTCCAGGTAGAAGGAATTACTCCCTCTCGGATAGAGATGTTGAGAGTTGCATGATAGGATAAGAAATTACAGGGACTCCCAGACTGAGGAGCTTGGCATCAAGCTGATCATAGCAGGCAGATCCTGTTGTTTTTAGCTTGGCTATGAGGGTAAGTACTAATTTCATTGTTACGAGCATATGGTGAAAATTTTGGGGGGGGGCTGAAGGTTACTGGCCATGGAGTCAGGGTTTTTCTTGGGGGGTAGTGAAGGATTCTTTTAACTATTAAGGTTGCTGAAGAAAGTGTTGAATGCTGTTGCAGCCTCCCTTGGACTTGTACAAGTTTAACCATCAACTTTGATGTTGCAGTTTGTATCTGTTGATTGACCCTTTAAGATAGCTCTAACTTATGACCAATTTCTTTAGGGTTTTCTAGGTTATGCTCCTGCAGATTATAAAAGTAGTTTTGCTTAGCTTTCTTTATTTAAACTTCACATGAATTGTATAATTTCATGTGCTTCATCCAGTCATGCAAGTACAGTCCTTCAAGTACCTTGGCATCATCATGGATGACACCCTCTCCTTCTCACAGCATTTTGGTCTGGTGGTTAAGGCAGTTAATACCAAGCTGGGAATTTTCTATAGACACAGGGATAACCTCACTTCCACTGCTCTCCAACCATGTGCCAAGAGCTCTATCCTGTTTATAGTCAATTATGGACTGGTTGTCTACCTTGTGGCCCAGATTCTGCTCTTAAGAGAGCAGGCATAGCCTTCAACAAGGTGTGCAAGCTTACCCTAGTGACAGATAGATAGACTTACACTTGCACCCTGTATGAACAAGCCAGTTGTCTTACCTTCCCCAATAGACTGAAGTTCCAGACATGCCTCCTGGCAAAAAATGTCCTTCTTGGTCTTACCTCCTCCCTGTGCATTTCTAGTTCCCTCTCTGTGGCACAACCCCACCACGAAACTAGTGGCAAAACTCAGAATTCCCTTACTGTCCCTTTCAGGAGAACAGCACAGGCCCAATGCTCCTTCTCCTGTAGGGCCTCACTCTGGCTGAATCAGATCCCAGCTGGCATTCTTAATATTGCTGACCTCCTGGCTGTCAAGTCTAAATGACAGCAGTTTTTCATCAGTGAGAGTGTGTGTGCTTGCCTGTAAGGGACACATCCAGTAGATCCAGTCTAGGCATGTAAAAGACCATTGCTGTACCCCTTCCCCGACATTGGGTGCCCCCGTTCTGGCATTTACACTCTCCCTCACCATTCTACATTAGTTAGGCCCAGGCTAGCCTTGTAAATTACCATCACATACTCTCCCACCTTGACTACAAGTTCGCCCCTTTTAGCACTTACTTCCCCATCTTCACTCAATCTCTTCTTACCCCTGCCCCTTTCTCTTATACCCTACCTCCCCTCATCTCAACTTCCTCTGCAGTTACCCACCTGCAATTGCTAATTCACCCCTGTTGCTGCCCCCCCACGCTAATACCGTCTAACTTCTCCATCCCCTTTCCATTCTGGTTCTCCTTCCTCTGTGTCCACCCCTTTTCCACCCTTATCTTGTCTCAGTCTTCTGTCATCTGCCTGCCCACCTATTTTAAACAATGCTGTAGCTCTGAGTTGCTCTTGTCTACTGCACTGTTCACTCTCTGGCTCAGGGACAATTTTGTTTTTCAATCGAACTGTTATTATATCACCCCTCTGTATGGTACTTTGAGTTTCTTATGTTTTATTCTCCCACTCTGGATTACTGGAATCATTTGTTCTATTGCCTTGTTCACTGTTTTATGTATTTTGTTTACCTGACATGGAACCTTTGTAAAGAGCATGTTGCTCAAAGGTTGTTTCCGAATATTCAAATAAAAAATAAATAAACGTGAGAGATCTGAGGATTTATATAATTTCCAAGTCTTATCCCTGCCTTTCATGAGCTTTTTGAGCTCTCTTGATAGTAATTTAGATTATTGCCCTCTGACATGGATATGTTGGAGAGGGGCATGTGTATTTGCTACACAGAGTAAGTTGTAAGTGAAGACGTCAAGTGCATCATCAAATATTCTGGAGTAGTTTGATTTGGTTCCAGTTTTTTTCAGTAAATGAACTTAGGAAGGAGGATAGATTGAAGCTGGAGAAGCCCCTGACCAAGAAGGTTCTGGAGGCCAGCGTTCCAGAAATCATTTTTCTGGATGCCAAAAATAGTGGCATGGTCTCTTATGGAGTCAGCAAATATGCTTATGGTAGTGATGTTCAAGGGTTTCGAGGGAAAGAGCTAGTCTAGTGTGATGGGATTGCCTGTTTTCAAATTCTGCCAGGTAGGGGTGCTAATGAGTTGAGTGAGATGTGCTCTTAGTAAGGCTGTCTTGAATCCTCCTTTAAAGTCTTGGGGCCAGTGTATGTTGATGTCCATTTTTAGAATGTTTTCACTACATAAGAGATCATCTAGAACTTCTGTTAGTAGTCTGAGGGCTTTAAATGGTACTCTAGAAAGACTGTATATGCATCGTATGACCATATAGATCCCAAGCTTTATATGGAGCCAAGTTATAGAAGGCTAAAAATGTCATCAAAATGTAATTTTCAGATGTTGAACTGCAATTCCAGTGCCATCCAAACGTGTTCAGTTTCAAGCCTAAAAGGATCTTAACACATGAATATGTATACTGAGTGTAAAACCTCACGTTTTAATGGTAAATGAGTTATAGATTGCAAAACACTGAGCTAAAATTTGCATTTCAGTGAGTTTCATCAAATTGTGAAACAATTTAACCACCTTTCACCAAATCTGAAGCATTACAACGACTATACCACATGTATTTGTGTTCCATAGTTCACACATCTAGTGTTAAAGTGATGTGAGTTATACAGTTAGTCATACTGAAACTGCCATATGACATTTTAAAACTAGTTTATGAAAACTGCAACATTATAAGTCCCTCCAACTTTAAAACAATATAGAGCATGACCAGTAAAATTAGTAAGTTCATAAACCTTGAAAAGTAGGAAATCTCTTGCTTTAAAGAGTTTGAGGTTATAAGGTGCCTACTACTGCAACATTACATTAGTACTTATGGTTGAATTGCACTTGGAATCCTCTAATTATACCTTGCATTCATTGTTCATAAAAGTCACACTTTATCACATAATTTGGTATTGATATTTCCCCCCCTGCTGCATCCTCTCCCTCATGTCAAATCTTGAATTGTGGCTCAGTGCACCTATTCCAGTTGTCATGTTGTAAAAAATAAAATAAACTATTATATAAGGTATACATATGATCTGTAGTTCTGTGGTAATGAAGAAATCCTTTTTGACTTTTATGCTTAACAACTTTTCCTCTAGGAATATTTATTGTTCTTTGATTTATGATAACATAAAATACAGTAGTTTGCCAAAGTCACTACTTTTTTATTTATTTAGCTTTTGTTGACCAGGTAAGTGCACTAGACAAATCCTGCCTATTTTCAGGCACGACCTGGGGAAGGGGGATACAGATGAAAGCCAACTGACCTTGAACCAGATTAAGCTGTTGGTGGTATTTTTAGTGAATGAGGGAAATTTGGCCAGGACACCAGGGAAATTCCCCTACTCTTTTCGATAAGTGCCATGGGATCTTTAACATCCACCTGAACTACCACCAGTCCAGGCAGATGGGACCTCGGTTTAACGTCTAATCCGAAAGACGGCACCTCAGAAATGCAGCACCCCTCTCATGCTGCATTACAGTGTCAGTACTGGGATATTAACCCAAGTGCCAGATGTGGGAACTGAACCCACAGCCCTCTGATCTCCCGGCCTCAGAGGCGAGTGTGCTACCTACTGAGCCACTGACACTGCTAAGTCTTATGCAAGTCTCTTCGGAAGTTATTTGGGCTTAGTTTAGACCACATTTATTAAAGTGTGCAATGAAACCTTCAGAATGTGTTGATGAAAAATGTCTTGATTAAAAATGTTAATAATTGTAGTATTGTTTTCTGCATTTATTTATTGAAATGTTTCAGCAGGAGGGCACACTGAGCAACAAGTTGCTCTTCTCATGGTGCAACCTGGAGGGAAGGGGCTACATAGGGTTGAGAAGGATGGCCATTTACAATAAAATTTGGGTAGTACAAACAATACAACATTGTAAGATTGTGCAACAGTTGGAACACACAATATCGTACAATAAACAGTAGTGGAACATTGGGTAAAGTACAATACATGTCCAAAAATGTACAAATAGAGAATAAAGTATGGGTCTGGGTGTGTAACGAGAATTTACACACATCCGAGGGGCTTGATACTACATAATAATAATAATAAGCTTTTTTTATTAAGCGCCTTTCAAGCACCAAGGTGCTGTACAAATGAAACAATAAAACAATAAAACAAATATAAAATCAGACTCACAACAATATTAAAAATTAACAATAAAAGCAAGAAAAAAATGAGCAAAATCAGAAAACAATGATCTTAAGTAATAAAAGCAAGATTCCAAAGATGGGTCTTGAGTTCACGCTTGAAGGTCTCCAAGGTTGTGCATTCCCAAAGCTGGCTAGGCAGAGAATTCCATAGGGTTGGGGCAGTGAACATAAAAGCCCTGGCCCCAGAAGAATTTAAGGTAACCCTCGGAACCTCCAGCAACCCCTTGTCGGCCAAACGGAGCTGTCGTACAGGGGTATAGGGAATCAGAAGCTCTTTCAAGTAGTCGGGGCCAAGTCTGTGCAGGGCTTTGAAGGTCAAAAGACCTACTTTAAAGGTGATCTGCCACTGTATAGGCAGCCAGTGCAGAATGCGCAAAGCAGGGATAATATGTATCCTTCTTGATACCCCTGTCAGTAACCTAGCAGCAGCGTTCTGCACTAGCTGCAAGCAGCAGATATCAACCCCGGGAAGACCCAGGTAAAGGGAGTTGCAATAGTCAAGGTGAGAGGTCACCAAGGCAGGGAGCAACACAGGTAAATCGCAGGATGGAACAAAGTACTTCACCCTGGCAATATTCATAAGATGATAAAATGCAGACGTAACTACTGCTGACACCTGATGATGAAGGGTCAGCCCGTCATCAAGTACAATTCCCAGGTTAAGCACTCATTCAGAGGTATGGAGCTGATCCCCCCCAGAAATAAACCAGAGGGTTGATCAGACCTCAACCCCTCTACCCTGCACCCTGGGTCCACGACCAAAACCTCGGTCTTACCAGTTTTCAACTTTAGCCAGCTCGAATTCATCCAATCATGGATTTCAGCAAGGCAGTGATTAAATACCAAGAAAGCACTATCCTGGTCAGGCACAAAAGACAGGTAGAGCTGGTTATCATCAGCATAGCAGTGAAACATCAGCCCATACCATCTTAAAATGTCACCGAGGGGCAGCATATACACTGCAAACAACATGGGGGAGAGCACCAAGCCCTGGGGAACCCCACACTGCAGAGAGAAAGAGGCAGAGGAAAAAATCCCCAACACAACTCTCTGTGTTCTCCCAGATAGAAAAGATGTAAACCATCTGAGGACTGTAGCAGACAGTCCACAGATGGACTTCAGGCACTTGAGCAAAACACCATGGTCTACAGTGTCAAAAGCTGAGGAAAGATCAATGAGAACCAAGATAGAATGGTTTCTCCAATCTCTCACCATCAGGAGATCATTGAGCACCTGAACCAGAGCAGTCTCAGTGTTGTGCCTCTTACGAAAACCAGACTGGAGAGGTTCATAGATATTAAGGATGGTTAAATGGTCCTCCAGCCGGATTGCCACTACCTTCTCAATAACCTTCCCAATAAAGGGAAGGTTAGAGATAGGTCTGTAGTTGGCAAAAATATCTGGGTCCAAAGAAGATTTCTTCAAAAGGGGAGTTACCACCGCTTCCTTCAAGGAGCTAGGGAACTCACCTAATTCTAAGGAGCACCAGACTATTTGAGCCAGACATGGGCCCATGATCTCAACACAACACAAAATAAGGGAGGTTGGGCCTGGATCTAAACTACAGCACGTAGGGCACATCCTCTGGACAATTTGCATAACATCCTTGAACTCCAGCTGGACAAAGGAGCTCCAGGAGGCTCGAGGTAGGATGGCCATTAGCCGACCAACAGCATCCCCATAGAGTGTGACTGTCGGATCTCTGATCTCATGTCAGCCACCTTATTCGCAAAGAATTGAATGACCTCATCACACTTTTCTTGTGAAAAGGCTCAACGGAGCTGGAGACAGGCTGGGTTGCACAGCCTGTCCACAGTTTCGAAGAGCTGAGCCGGTCGATTCTGAGCAACAATGATCTCCCTGGACAGGAATTCTGCCTTCTTACAGGAGATCTCTGATTGGTAGAGCTGATAATGCCCCTCCAAACTAAGGTGGTCAACTTCTAGGGCAGATTTCCACCAGCGATGCTCTAACCATCATCCCACACGTCACAGCTCCCTCCAGGATCCATCAAACCGTGAGGCCGGAGGGCAAAGCGAGAGGGGACGAACATGGACAGGAGCAATTAAGTCAAGGGCTGAGGAGATGGCCTGATTATAAGTCAAAACCAATGGCTTTGGACTCTTGCTAGCAACAGGAAACTCTGAGAGGTTCAACACCGCCATCAGATCTTCAGGGCACACATCCCATAAAGGGCGGTATCGAACCATCTCCACAGGGGCAGACCTATGAAGGGGAGCAGAAAAATTGAAGCCCACGGTGTAATGATCAGGCCAACTGAGTGGCTCCATCACCAAATCAGAGGCCTCAATCCCCAGGAGAAAGACCAGATCCAAGGAGTGACTGTGATTATGAGTAGCCAAGGAAACAATCTGTGTGAAGCCCAGTGATAACATCAGCTGGAGGAAGTGCTGACCAAAAGATGAGAATTCGTTGTCGACCCAAGCATTGAAGTCACCCAGAACCATCAATCTGGGCTACTCCAATGCCATATCGGTGATGAAGTCTGCCACTTCCTGCAGAAATCATCCCTCATCCCCTGGTGGACAGTAGACTAGGGCTATCCTGCAGCCCACACTGGCTACTACAGTACACTGGAAGGATTCAGCCTCCTCAACTGGTACACTCATGAGCCCCTATCTGGTCTTAAAACAGACTACTACTCCCCCCCCGTGATCCAATCTCGGGCGGTGAATCACCAAGTACTTGGCTGGAACTGCTGCCTCCCAAATGGGACCAGCATTTTGATCCAGCCAGGTTTCAGTGATGCAAGCCAGATCAGCTGTTTCGAAGCAAAGCTTGAGGGGTTTATGTGAAGCATCTAACCCCAAGAGTGTGTGTAAATTCAAGTTTACACACACCCAGACCCATATTTTATTTTATATAATTGCTGGGTTTCCTTTTTTCACCTCAGCAATTATATAAAATAAAAAGCTGCCAGTGTATCCTAGGTTCGGTTTCATTTTTGTCCGGTGCTGAGATTTGCCTTCTTTTAAACTTTTGTTTTCTTTGTTCAGGTCTTTGCATGTTTCCAGGGTATATGTGAAAAAATTAAAAGAAAAAGACTTACCTCTGAGTTCTTCAGGTGGTTCTGTTTCGGGTAAGACAGAAGCGGTGAGCAGTCTCGAATGGTCATGCTGCTGCATGTGCATCGCACAACGCCAGCAAACCATGCACATGTTTACTGTATAACCTCCTTTATAACGGCAAATTATACCACAGTTTCCCTATGGGAAAAAGGAAGCCAGTTATTATAAGAACATATAAATGTAGAAAACAGTAATAATGCAACAGAACCATTATAGTGCATGAGTGTACCAGGAGCAGCTTCAAGGTAGTACGCAAGTGCTGTTGGAGTAAAAAGGATGGGGTAGGTTGTGCACACAGTTGACCCAGAAGGGCAGGTGGAGAAGAGAGGGGGTGAGGCAAGAACTGAATATGAGGAGAAGGGGTAGCCATTTCCTGATTTCCCCTTCTGGATGTTGAGAATGCTGCCGGGGGGGGTCAAGGTAGGAAGGCAGAAACTGGGGATAGGTATTAAGGAGGGTTACAGCAGGAACAGCTGAGGGAGAGGTAATTGTGTAGGGCAGAGGTAAGGAAGTAGTTGGAGGAGTGATATATTTCAGGGGGGGAGGGAATTCTAGATTTTAGGCAAGCGATGGGTGAAACCAGTCTGACTGAGGAGGCTGGAGTGACGAGGGGCTGTCGAGGTGCTGGCGTCATTAGATCTGAGAGTGTGGGTGGGGGAGGTGGAGTGTAGACAGAGGATGAGAGATAGGAGGGGAGCACTCCAAACCAGAATTTGGAGGTTAGTTTGGCACAGTGTGACATGCATCTGTGAGATAGTGGAAGGAAGGTTAGAGAGTGATAGTGTTCACAGTGGTGGGAGCAGGAAGGGGAGTCAAGTGCAAAGTGGCAGAAGGAGTTAAAGAGGGTGTCCAACTTGATCAGGGAAGATTTGGGAGTAGCACCATAGACTACATCAATGTAGTCAAAGATGGAGAGTATAATCTTCTGAACAATTTCATTCTTTGCAGTCAGCAGGATGCAACTACGATTCCTGTATAGAGCACCAAGCGTGGGGTACAGTTTCTTCACGATAGCATCGCTATGCACAGAAAAGTTGAGGTGCTGGTCCAGTCAAACCCCCAGATATCTAAATGAGGAGGTTTCCACCAGGAAGGTCCTGTCAAGGGTGTGGAAGGTGGGTAGGGCTGGGAGCCTAGAGAGTCTCTGCTGGGTGCCAAAGGTCATTGAGACTGTCTTTTTGGTGTTTAGAAAAAGCTGGTGAGAAGCAAATCAGAGCTGAACTTGGTTGAAGTCATGCTGTAAGCTGCTTTCCACAGCAGCAGGGTTTTGGCCGGAACTGTATAAAATGGTATTGTCAGTGTACATGTGAATAGACAAGGATGAGGAGGCTGTGGGAAGATCATTAAGGAAAATGGAGAAGAGTAGAGGAACAAGCACTGAGCCCTGTGGGAGACCAGTGTTGATGGGGAGTGGAGGGGAGATGGAGTCAAGGATTCTCACTGGTTGGGTCCTGCCAATGAGGTAGGATTTAAACCAGTTGGTGGCTGATGGAGCAAGGCCAGCTGAGAAGAGAGAATCAAGAATCAGGGGATGGGAAACAGTATTTAAAGCTTTGGCTAAGTCGACAAAGATGGCTGAGGTGATCAGGCCATCGTCCATCACTGAAAGAATGGAGTAAGTAAGCCTGTGGAGGGAGGTGGTTGTTGAGTGGTTCTTACAAAATCCAGATTGGAAGGGGTGAAGAAGGAATCAGAGAGGAAGGGTGATAGTTGAGAGAGAACTAAATGTTCTTTAAGTTTGGCAAGGGCAGGAAGGAGGGAAATGGGGTGAAATTGAACTCAGTTTGTACAAATTGGCTCTGTTACATTGGATGTGTCCTCAGTTCATTGTAGTGTGCCACAGGAGTCCATTTTGGGCCCCTTATTATTTTCCTTTATTTGTCAATCAATTACCTCAGTTATGTCAGTTCAGTAGTTCTGTCTTAAGTGTGGATGATATAATTATTTTTTATCAATTTAAGTCTGTTACTGAACTATCTTCTGCTTTGGAAAAGGATTTTGGGACTGTTTGCTAATGGTTTACTAACAATTCAATGGTTTTGAATTAAAGAAAAACAAAGTCATTGTGTTTGGAATGCCTCCAATGTTACAGGACAATCCGTGTTCAACATTATATGATAAGGAGGGGATATTATTAGAACAGGTAAGCCAGTTTAGATATTTGGGTGTTTTGCTAGACCTAGGGCTTTCTTTTTCCTTGCAGATTCAGTCTGTGGTTAAAACCATTAATATGAGACTGGGACTGTTGTATAAGTTTAAATCATATTTTTCTTTTGAAACCAGGAAAATAGTTGTACTAGGTCACTCCTCCCCAATTTTGATTATGTGTTGAGTTTATATTGTGATATTGGGTTGAAGAAGCAACACTCCTTAGCAGTTATTTACAACAATATATGTAGATTTGTTCTTGAGGCTCCCACACACTTCCATCACTGTAGTCTGTATATGTCTTTGGGCTGGATGCCACCTATTAATAGGATTAGATATGCCCTGGGGTGTCTTATTTTTAAGTGTTCTTTTTTAAAATCTTCCTTTCCACTCTCCAATTTAGTATCAGTTAAACCAGTGTTGCCTAGTTTAAGATCAGCAAATGGTATTTTATTTTTCATTTCTTTTTTAGGTTAAAAATTGGATCACGTGCATTTTCAATAGCAACTTCTACCTTTTGGAATGAACTTCCTGCTGCTGTTCACCAGTCCACTTTGTTATCTAACTTTAAATGGAAGTTAGAGCGATATTTATTAGCTGACACTGTTTGTAATTCTTTTATGTAAACTGTCTTATTTGTTATCCTGTAATTTTGTGTTGTTTGACCGGGTTGGGCCTGAAAAGGGGCCTTTGGTCCAGTGTCCTTACCCGGTTAACAAAGAATAAAAAAATGAAATGAAGATGATATTTGCCAGGAGTGGATATGTCACCACCCTTGGTGAGAGGAAGGACCACAGCATGTTTCCAGAATGAGGGTACTCGGGAAGAAATAAAGGAGAGGTTAAGGATTAGGGAGACAGGTTAAGCGATTGCAGTAGTGAAAAAGTAGAGCCGTTTAGGATCAAGCTCATCTGGTGAGGAGCCTTTAGAGGGGTCGAGGGATAGGAAGGCACTAAGAGCTTCATCAGATGAGATAGTTGAAAAGGAAAAAGGGGGAGGGTTAGGCACTGGCAGAGGCAAAGGGATGAAGTTATTGGATGGCAAGGGGGAGAGGAAATTTAGAAAAGACATGGCGCACGAGGTGTAGTAGGTATTAAATTCATTGGCCACGGATCCAGGGTCCCAAACTAATGAGTTATTTATTTTGAGAAGTGGAGGGGGAGGGTAAGAGGAGGGGAAAGAACAGGGCATGAACTACCCTCCAGAATTTAGATGGAGAGTTAATGTTAATCAGGAATGAGGAGCTGAAATAATTGGACTTAGCCAGTCTAGTAGCTTTACTACATGAATTGCGTAGCATTCTGTACTTGGCATAGTCATTTGGATATACAGATTTGTGTTTTCTCCGGGCTCGGTCATGTTCCCTGAAGCAGGCCAGTAGTTCAGGGGTGATCAAGGGGAGGTGAAGTCCATGGATTCTGGTCCTTCTGAAAGGAGCAAAGGCATTCCAGGTGGCAATGAATTTATCCTTAAAATGGTCAAGAGCTTGGTCAACATAAATGGCAGTGGGGGGGTCCCAATCAGTGGAAACAAGTGCAGAGCTGAGTGGGGTAAGGTCTAAGGATTTAAAGGACCAGAGTTGTATGATTTTAGGGGGAGGTTTGGGGCGATGAACCTTAAATACAATGACAATGGGGTTGTGATCACTAAAGGCATCAGGGAGGAGACCAGATTTAATGATGTAGTGCAGATGGGTTGTGAGCGCCCAGTCAAGCAGGGTGTGGTTTTGTGCTTTGGGATTAGGGCACATGGGCTCAAGTATATGTTGAATGAGGTTTAGAGCAGCAACGTCCCTCCCCCTCTGCCCCCCACTATGTACTTTCCACTTGAATTGGTCCCACTCCCTCTTGAAGCACCCCACAATCTGCAGTGATGCAAGTTTCTCAGGCAGTGCATTCCACCATGTTATCACTCTTTCAGTGAAGTAGTGCCTCCTCCTTTCCCTCCTGAATCTGCCACCCTTTAACTTCAGGGAGTGCCCTCTAGTATCTTTTCCATTCTGGAGAGTGAACCCTCATGGAAGTCAACTCTGTTTATCCCCTTCAGGTACTTGAAGGTCTCAATCATGTCCCCTTTCTCTCTTCTATCCTCCAGGGTATACATGTTTAGCTTTTTTAGTTTTTCCTCATAAGTTCTACCCCCCAACCCCTCGATCATCTTTGTTGCTCTTCGCTGCACTGCCTCCAGTAGTTTGATATTCATTTTCGAGTACGTGCACCAGAACTGCATGCAGTACTCTAAGTGCAGCCTCACCAGGGACCTGTACAAGGGCAATATGAATTCACTACATCTGGATGTAATCCCCCTTGCTATGCAACCTAGCATCGTGTTAGCCTTAGTCGCTGCCTTTCTACACTGGGCCGAGTGGTTTAATTCCCTAGTCACCAGCACCCCCAGATCCTTCTCTTTGTCAGATGTGGACAGCTTGATGCCATCCATCCAGTAGCTGTATCCTGGGTTTTTGGCTCTGAAATGCATCACCTTGCACTTCTTGGCATTGAACCAAAGCTGCCAGGTGTGTGACCACTCCTCAAGACTTGCGAAGTCCTCCTGCAGTTATTTTCCATCCTCTTCCCCATCCACCTGAGCACAGATCTTGGTGTCATCGGCGAAGAGGCTGATCTTATTCTTGATCCCAACCACTATGTCTGTCATGAAAATGTTAAACAGGACTGGTCCCAGTACTGACCCCTGTGGGACACCACTTGTCACTGCCCCGGGTTCCGATCCTTCTCCCCTCACAACTACCCTCTGTTGCCTGTCCTTCAGCCAGTTTTCTACCCATCAGGCTAGCTTCCACCATATACCAAGACTCCTCAACTTGCAAGTCAACCTTCCGTGTGACACTGAATCAAAGGCCTTGCTGAAATACAGGCAGTCTACATCTACTGCATGGCGCCCATCCAGTGCCCTCGTGACCCAGTCAAAAAAATCAACCAAGTTAGTCTGACAGGATCTGCCAGCGATGAACCCATGCTGTCTGTTGTCTTGCAGATCATAGTTACATCTGAAGGATTGCATTCCCACTATTCTGCCCCACATCATGTGGGTTCACTAAGTGTACACTGAGAGAGTCAGTTACAAGACAGATAGAGCAAGAGATATAATCTCATCAAATTATCCAAATATGGCAAGTGACAAAAGTGCCACCAGCACCTCTACCACTAACTAGACAAGGTCCTGTCATCTCCATGTTCTCATAAGTAAATCGGCATCCTATTGGCAGAGGCTACATAAAATGCTAAAGACCTGGTTGGGGATAAGTGGCTTGACTACCCCTTGTGGGAGAAAATATTGGCAGAAATTGTTGCCAAAGTTAGTGAGAATAGCAAGCATCCGGAATGGATGATCAAAGGTATCACATAAAAACAGTGTACCAAAATGAGCGACTCATAAATGAGCATATCATTTTGGTCGCTTTCAGGTTTGGTGACTATGGAGGGATGGGGAAGGAGACAATATCAAGGGATGATGGGAAAAAACAGTGATGGGAGGGAATAGCAATAGGACCAAAGGAAGACGAAGGAAGAGGGATGGGCTGCAGTGGTTGTGGTCCCGGGTTCAGGACTACATACAGGCATTTTATTTTAGTTTTGGCAGGTGGAGAATTTTATTCGAGTTATTGCCATCCTCTGTCCCACATCTTTCCTTCAGTATGCACCCCCCACCCCAGAAATGATTATAAAAGTTTGTGTAGTGCGAGGGGTGCAGCACCCTGCATTTTACATTTATTTAGATATGCACCAATTTAGTATTCGGCAAATATGGTTGTATGCCATTTTGGTGTTCAGCAGGATATACTCACTCTTTTGTGAGTCACTGAAAATGGTTCCCTATGATCACATGGAACCATGATCAAGCAATTGAAGCACTGATGGGATGACCTTCAAAGGTGGGATGTACAAATCCTACAAAGTTTTGTTGGTGCAGTGACCCTGTCTGAGGGCTGCAAACACCAACATCAGACAGTTAGTGAGTGTTGCTGCATGTTAATTTACTCATACTAAACATGAAACACTGCTATGCAATCAGTATTATAAGTCAAAATAATTATTCATCAGACAAATGTGCACTCCAATTGACTGCTATACCAGGTGTTAATCCTTTAGAAATGCCCACTACACATTAGAGTGGTATGAGCATTTGTAAACTCTTGAAAAAGATGCATTTCACTGTTTGTAATGCGATTATACTTAAAATAACAATAATGACCACAGAGTTGGTCATTTCCCTTTGATTAATGACAGGCTAGGTGGTGTTGGCCCATGTCTATGTCTCAGGCCACCCATCCCCCCAGGCAGTCATTAATTGACAGGAAATGACCAGCTGTTCCCTCATTATTGCTTAAATGCACAACATGGATGGGAAATGTGAACTGCTAGGAGTGGAGGCTGGCAGGGAGGGGATTTCAAGTGTCTATTGGATGCTTCCCTCCCGAGAGGTGGGTTCTGCCTATGTCCCTCTGGGTGGATTGGGTGCATGCTTGGAGATGTGTGGCCTCGACATACCTCCTGCATGCCTCACCCAAGGTCAGCCACCACTATAGGTTGAGAACATGGTGGAAGGGGAGGCGGAGAAAACAGAAAAAAGTGATACACCAGCTGCTTGGATGATGGCTTTCTGGACCCTCACCACCAGAGCCCCTGATCGCCATCCCAGTAGCACCCATGGCCAAAATGTAAGCAGGCCGGAAGGCTAATTCCCTCTCCAGGGAGGGGACCCACCTGATGATAGGGATATGTCAGGTTACCTCAGGGCAGACTGCGATGTGGGTCGGTGGGGTTGGGGGTCGCTCGGGATGAGTCAGTCCCTGGCTGCCCGAAGGAGTGATTGGCCAGTGTGGGCAGGAGGTGAAAAAAGAAATAACACACAAAAAAAGAAAGAAAAAGAAAATGTGAACATTTTCAAGACAATGAGGCTTGACAGTTGTCCTAGTTCTTCCATTCTGTCTTTCTTTTGTTATGTAGAAACATATCTTAAAATAATAATATTGCTTGTTGATCTAATTATGCCCTCTTTTGACTTATAGTCATTTGTCAATCAGAATAAGTGGAAGGAAGACCAGCTGCCAGAGTGTCACCCCAGAAACCATGGGATAGTGGTGATGAGCGCAAGAGGGATCATCTGGACAACCTGGCCCAGGTATGAGATAAGTAATGTTTATAGTATACAGTGGCGGTTTGTTCTGCATGGATTTCCATGCCAGCTGAAACATTACTCTACCACAGTTCAAAGGTCATGGCATGCAGCTGTATCCTTCTGTAGTGTGACAGGGTGACTCCTGTCTTAGGTTTATCCCTGGGTAGGAGACTGAGTCCCCACCCCATGCCCTAATTAACGCAAGCTGAGTTACTGCTATGGGCATAGAGAAATAAAAATATACTGATGGAACCCTTTCCTATCTACTTGTTTTTTCAGCTATCATTGCCTTGGCACTAGAAAGAATAAAAAACTAACATGCAGTTAATTTCATACTTTAAAGCAACTCATGAAAGAAAATCCTTAAGGTAGTGATACAAACGTATAATCTGTATATCACCTTTTGACCTCCTGCATTTAAAATAGTATGTTGGTGTTCTCATACAGTTAGGAAATATTGAAAGACTTAAATCCCTTATTGTTTCAAATAGCTGTTTCTGTAGGAATGAAGGAATCAAGGTTTCACCAGTTTGTAGGTCCTGTTGAGTTTAAGAAATAGAGCAGTCCTGCTGTTCAATGTGCTTTCTTCTTTAACTGGTGCATAACTCCCTATTCTTACTTGGGGTGAGGTGGCAGTGGAAAGTTAAGCCACAAGGTTCAATCCATGGACCTTTCTGTTCACTCATGGAGTGAACTTTAGTTTTAATTTTTCTTTCATTTACTTTGTCCTTGTCCAAAGAATGAGAATTTATCACTTAACCAAAGGAAGTAACCCTGCAATAGTAAGACCACCAGTTGCTGTTATGCAAATAAATAAGGTGCAGATTTAGGAGATGGCCTCCTTTACAAAATTAAAGCTGTATGTTTTCCTTTTGCCACGATAAAGGAATAAAGGTATAAAAAATGTTTTTTAAGCCCCAGTTTGTTAAACAAAGGCATAGGGCAGCCCCTAAAGAAATTTAATAAAGAGGAGTGCTTGCTACACTCTAGAATCTTTTGTGCAGTAAATTATTGAAAGATACAGCATGTTTAGGTGCTAAATCTTAATGCTAAATGCTTAAAAAAATGGTGCAGTTTTATGTGGAGATAGAAGGGGTAGAGGTTTGCCTAAACATAAAAAGATGCCCTTCTGTGTTGTGAAGGCTTGCTGAGCTGGCAGGAGATGGGAAATGAGGAGCGCACCCTCAGCTTCCCATTCCCCTGGCCAACTCAGAAACTCCTGAGAGAAAAAGGAATTAAAATAAAGCATGAGCAAGAGCCCTGGTAACCAGAACCCCCCTCCCCCCACCTTTCTCTTACTGTCACAAGTCTGTGTCGACCCCAATCCTGGTGTATCCAAAGAGCTTAGAAGCTTCTAAATGCATTGCAATATAGCCAGGTAAAGAAAAAGGGCCTGCTGGCTTACCTGGACTTCAGTGATGTCATGAGATGTTTTCTCTAGTGGAGTAGCGCCCTCCGCTGTCCCCTTTTTATACCTCTTCCTTGCCACTTAAGGTATCTAAGGAGGGTTCTAAAAAGGTTGCTATGCAATTAAGCACATTTTGGGCTATTGTAGCCCTGTGGTAAACCTTACAGAAGTGATGTTTCTGTTAAATCAAGGAGAATACTTTGTAAAAATGTATGGTGGGCCCCACAGTCATTGTAAACTAACCCATATAGTCTTAATTTCTGTATGTTAGTTAAAGGTCTGGTCAGGTGACCCCACCTAGAAAATATAAAAGCTTGCCACTAGGTGCATGGCATTAGATAAGCAATAGGGTGTCAGTAGGAGACTGACAGAGGTAAGTGCTCACACTAGCCATCTTGGCAAGGCAGACACAAAGCCTTGGAGTCTGCAAAGACAAAGCAGTGTTCTTTTATAGTTTTGATTTATTTTTTGAGTGAATTATCTAACTCATTTTTCTAATTTTTGGAAATATTGTTGTCTTTTATGGAGAAATAAAATGATAAATGCCTTCTGGCATTTTTTTATGCGCTAAAATCTAAGTCTGCCATGGTTTTGTTGTCCTGACTACCCACACCCGTCCACATGTAGCACAAGAACATTCCAGCTGATTGAAACTCCTTCTGACAGATGATGCTTTTCACAGCCCTGCCTTGTGTCCAGTAATCAGTTCTCAAATTGTGGACAGTAACTGGTGGCAGGTTCGCTGCTGCCATGTACAATCGTGAAAACACTTTTTTTCCAAATAAAAGGTACAGTATAACTAAAAAAGAACAACTATACACAATAAAACATATTGGTTGAGTAACCACGTGCCGTATCCAGCCTGTGCTTCCCTCTCAGTGTAATCAGAACCCCTCTGTTGCAGCACAGGTTGATTGTGCATGATTGCCCAGCCAGTATTCTCTATGTACTGGAATGTATAGTCAGGACATGGTCTGTACAGATTTCTATGGCAGGTGGAATTTTGTTGTAACAGTATAAAAGTCAAGGAAGGCAGTTGAACCCTTTTGTGTAATAACAACATATCAGCTCAGCTGATTTAGAAAGTCCATGAGCTGGTTTTGATTGAGCTTTGAAAAGCGCTACGTGCATATCAAAGACAAGCAGAAACCACAGCACACAGATAGCCATGGTGGCATGGAGGTTTTCCAGAAGAAATCTCGATGATGTTTGAGTTAAGCTAAATGGATAATGCGTGGTACTGCTTGCATGTGCTTATGCATACAGTATGTATGCATGTGTTTATGTGTAAACCCAGTATCACTACAGGATTTTCAGACTGTGATTTAACTATGTTTTAGTAACTGCTTCACAAAACAAACACTTCCTGAGTTCAGTTTTCTTTCTACTACTAGAAAGTCTTATTAGCTGAACTCTGGTAATCTGTGGTAGAATAGTCCCAGCATGACGTTAGTGCCATTTACAAATGTCAACATGCTTTGCCATCGGGCATGGACAACAAGACCATTTCTGCATGAATTCAAAAATCAGGAAGCTGTGCTGCTATGGGCAAAAAATGTGAAGTGATGCACATTGAGAAATAGAACCCAGGAGTGCAGTATATGAAACATGTGGAGTTGTGCTGGAATGACCATAAAGGAAATGGAACTAGGGGTTATGAGAGCCTAAAAACAACATAATTATGTAATACATCTGTGGCAAGGCTAACAGTTTGCTAGGTTGCTTGGGGAGTTGGACATGCCTAACAGGATGCTGGTTTGCATGGGGGGGGTAAGCCATAGTCGGGAGGTGATCCTGTCTTTTTATATTTCAATAGTGTGCTTCCTCACCTGGAATACTGTGCAAGGTACTGTAGTCTGCACCTGAACTCAGAAACTGATACACCCTGCCCCCCAAAAAATTATTTACAGCTACCCACAACTGGTCTACTTTTCAAAGTTTTAGGTAGTGGGTCTCTCTTTTTCAAAATCTTTATCTTTTTGTATTGTGTTGATGGGATAGTGGGTGTTCAGCAACCATTAAAAACATAATCCATGAGTTATACGCAATGAATTGCACCCCTCGTTAATGTGCCCCAGTCCTATTATATCAGGCCATTGGTGAAGTGTTGGTGCAGGCACTTTTGATGTAGTTTAACAAGTAGCTGCTGATCATCAGATCAAGAAAGCTGTCATAAGGTCTTCCTTGATCACATCTACTATGTGCCTTCCTCCACCACTGAGCAAGGGTTCTATGTGATAATGGTGAAGTTTGAATAGTGAGACACATATTAGAGTAAACAAAATAGTGTGGTCAAGTACCGAGCCAGTAAATATCGACGAGCATAAAAATAATGACTCCAACCACAAAAAAAGGACAAGCAAAATAGACAGCTAAGCCGAAGGCAGCAATTTACTGGCTCAGACATGTAAATGAAAGTAATAAGTCAGACCACGGAGGTACTTGTAACGACTCTGTACTGTGTACTCGCCCACCACCGCAGTAAGCTGGTCATTCAAATCCTATTACTTTTTCTTTGGAACAGCTGCCTCTGCTCCTGACAGCAATTGCTCTGTTTCAGCTTCAGTGAGTATATTCGGGGGGCTTCAACTCGCACCCTTGCACCTAAATATAACAAACTCATAGACTGCACCACTCAGGACACAGCAGCACACTTCTTCACTCTCCCCATGCAATGCTGCTCACTTTGGTCTTTGTCACTTTTGCTCTTGTCATACAGTCTCTCTTGTGCCACTGTTACTGAATCTGTGGGCACACAAATTGAATCCCTGTTATTGACCTGGTCAATTTGAGTCACCCATATTACGGTATACCCTGAGCAAGTACTCCCAGCAGCCCTCAGCCTGCTAAACCTTACCCAAATGCTCAATGTCACTTACATTTTTTTACATCTTGACATGAGGGACCATTCCTCCACATCCAGCCCGCCCCTACAACATGCAGCACCCAACATTTGAAGGATGTTCAAACTAACTTCATTTTTACTGCAGACATTATGATCTCAGGCAGTGTCACCTGTCAATGAGACACACGGAGAGAGAAAGAGTGACTGACAGGGAGCTGGGAAGAGAGAGAGAGAGAGAGAGACAGCATGGTTGATGAAGCAAAAATAGCTGTAACCCTGTCCCAAAACCCTGACCAGGGAAAAGCAGTGCAGAAAGACAGATAAACAGAGAGAAAGAGAGGCATAAAGTGACGTTGCACTCGAGACAGGCAGTGCAAAATTCCGATGGTGTGTGTGTCTCTCTCTGTGTCTCTGCACATCTCTCTCTCTTATTCACTTTGCAGTGAGTGTTCAGTATGTTGCCGCACAGAGCTCTGTACCTCCTGCTGTGCTGAGACAGACAGAGAGAGACAGAGAGACAGAGACAGACAGTGAGACAGTGAGAGAAACACAGACAAGGCGAGTATGTCATTCAAAATTATTGTAGCATAGTTCTTGTGTTTTTCTTTCTCTGTCTCTGCGTGTCTGTTTCAGCCATACGTAATATGAATGCAGTACAAGTTCTCATTTTCAGTAGGGTGAGTCCTGCCTTATCAGTTCAGTGAGCAGGAGGTACAACACAGCATTTGCGAGCAACCTTGCTTAACCCTCTGCAGTGATAGAGAGAGAGTGAGTGACAGTATGGACACCTGAGCATGAAGAGAAAGGCAGAGCAATCTGTAGGCTTACTAAGTGCAAACCTCATAGACAAAGGGATGTTATGAAGCACAAATGCAGAAATGAACATAATAGTATATTTCTAGCATGTGTATCTTCATAACTCCATTGTGCAATGGATTATTTCTTGAGAACTACTTTGTCAGGTGGCAGGACCAAGTACCATTAAATGACTTTTAACAGCAAAAAAAGACATTTTTTTTATTATAGTAGTCTTATTTTATGACTCGTGTTATAAGTGCAATAACCCACTCCAGTGTATGGGGTTATTGGGGATTATACCATGTACCTTGAACAACAACCAATGAGATGGGCAGGCTGGCACCTTACCTCCATTGTAAATCTACCAATAATCACCGCAAAAGGTGCCTGCCAGCTGCATCTTTCAAAAAAAAAATCCGACGCCAAAATCCCGGAACTATGACAACCATCTTGTTTCCCCGCTAAGCGGAGATCATAAAATAGCAGCTCCCTACAACACAAAAACAAAACTAAAAACTTTAAGAAAACAATAATTCAAACTATAAGAACACTATTTTCCCACCATTTTTTTACAAAAAAAAAAAAACAACTTGGTATAATCGCAATAAACCACTTTGGGGATCTGGGCTATCAGGGGATTTACCACAGCTGGCGAGGATTTACCCACTCGACTGAACCAATCACTGCTCTTTACTGGACTTTGCCTCCTGTACCATCCAGGTGACTTTTCTAGATGCAAGACGGTACACTTCCTTTTCCCTTTCCCCTCTCGATATTTTGTATTTCTTGTAGGCAGGCTTCTTTTCCCTGACTGCTTCCTGAAGATCACTGGATCACCAGTACGGTTTATGTGACCTTGCTCCATTATGCTTCACCTTAGCGCAGGTTCTGACTGCCTCATGAAGTCCCTGTTTAATGACCTCCCACCTCTTTTCATTGATGTAATCCCCCCTTCAAGTGATCCTTGAGAATGTTTCCTATGCCCATAAAGTCTGCACCCCTGAAATCCACAGCCAGTGTCCTTGAGCTCTCCTGCCCTCCCCTCCCATGTTTATTTGACACCAGACAGCATCATGGTCACTCCCAGCCAGGGGATCTTCTACAAACAGATCCCTTACCAGCTCCCCATCTGCCATAACCATGTCCAGTACATGCCCCTCCCCTGTTAGCTCCAACACATGCTGTGTTAAGAACACATCCTGAAAGTTGTCCAGCAGCCTCTGCTCCTTTGCCACCTTAGAGGACATGGTTCTCCAATTTGTACCTGGCATATTAAGGTCCCCCATCAACACCACTCCCTCCCCTTTTGGTCCACACAGGGCAATAATGTTGTCCAGCAAACCATTCTCCAGGACATCCCCCCATCCCGGGAAGTCTATATACTACTCCTAGCTTGACCTTAACACCTTCAGGGGTTCGTAAGGTGACCCATAAGGCCTCCATGTTTCCCTCTGCCTCTTATCCACCCTAGCAATTTCTATGCTATCTCTAATGAACATAGCCACTCCACTCCTCCTTTCTATCCTTCCTAAGCATAGTGTACCCCTTCACATTTAGATCCCAATCATGGTTTTTATTGGCCCATGTTTCCGTGACCGCCACCACACCTATCTTCCCCAACCCCCCCGAACAGCATGGCCTGGAAATCTGGCAACTTATTTCCCATGCTCTTGACATTAACCAACATCACCCCCACCCTTGTCCCTGATCACCTTTGTTGAACTCTTCCCGGTACCATATACTTCCATCCTCCTCTGCTCCTCCTGATTCATCCTCCCCAGTCTGTTTCCTCCCTCTCCCCCCCCTTGGGTTTGAAGGCTACTCTTCTCATCTAGAGGTGAGGGCTTCTGGCCAGAATCTCCCTTATCCCCACCCCCTTTTACAAGTTTAAACTCCACCTTTCTTGAATATAGTCTGCCGCTCCCTGTTATGGACTTCCTTCCCTATTGGGGTAAGATGAAGCCTGTCCCTGGCATACAGTCCTTTATCCTCCCAAACTCCCTCCCAGTTTCCTAACACTCCCAACCCCCTTTCTACATCCCACTTCCTGAGCCAGTCATTAACCTCTATGATCTTCATTTTGTTTTCCACAGAGGCCTTTGGTACCGGCAATATTTCCAAAAAGGAAATGTTGCATTCATTATCCCGACAGACTCTGGCAAGTTCTCGAAACCTTGCTTGGATTTCCAAAATGTTATTTTGCTCTATATCATTAGTCCCCAAGTGCACAAGAAATTTGGTTTCCCTCCACAATCTCTAACTAGTTCATACACCATGAACTTAGCCCTGTGCACCATCATCCCAGAGATACTCACTATCTTAACCTGACTATTGCATCCCCCCATCCATCCCAATGAATAACCCTAATCATCGAGTCTCCCAGTAACAGAACTTTAACACCTCCATCGTCCTTATGGTTACCTCCATTGCGCACTGTCAACCCCCCCTTCCCCCTTTGTTCATAATCCCATTTCCATGGGGGGTCTTCCTGCCTTCTTGTGAGAGACCCCCTTGTCACCTTCCCCTTCCCACCTCCCTTGTTATGCCCACTTACCTCAGACCCCCCCGAATGGGTGTCCCATTTAACCCTCTCTTATCCAAGCCATTAATCCTGGCCCTGATCATTTCCCCTTCTCCCACACCGTCATCCCCCCCATGATAGTACCCCTTCCTCCAGTGTCCATCTGTGAGTCCCCTTTGCTTAGGGGGCCCCTTCCTTGGAATGGAACCTCCTCCTGAAGGGGGGCCCCTCCCTCACCTCCTTATCTTCCAGATTCTCTCCAGTCGTGCTCTCCACCCTCATGCCTGCTATATTTTGCATCTCCCTCATCTGATTAACATTTAAGTTTCCTCTTCTTCCTCTGGAACTAGTTCTATCCTTTCCATTTCTGGTCTATGATGCCCTCTGGGTATCTGACTCCCCCCCTGGCCTCTGTATCAGTTCCCTCATTTCCACTAACCCATTCCTATCATAACACTCTATGCCTGCCTCCTTCAAATGACCTGATTTTTCCCCGACTGCCCCTCTAAGCTGCCCCACTTCCTCCCCTCCTGTCCTACCCTATCCTCCTTTGGAGCTCCCTTCCCATTGTCTGCTTTTCTAGGCTTCCCCATAACAGCCCCTCCTGACTTTACCCCCATCACTCTTTTTATTCAGAACATTTACCCCATAAGTTTTCCCCCGGCTTCAACATCCCTATATGAAGGTCCACTTTCCCCAATAACCCCCCTCCTGCTTGCTGAAATGTAGCCTCCTCTAATTGCTGAGCGCTGCCCCAGCCTCACCTCTACCCCACCCATCTGCCACCCATAACCACACCCCTTATCCTTTGATGCACCCCCAAATCCCCCAGAGTTCTCCATAACCAATATACTTCACTCATGATCCAACATAGCTGCCTGCAGAGTGGACAGACTTCCTTTCTCCAGACCCAGTTGAGAATTATTGCCAGCCCACAACCTGTGCAGCCTACAACCCTTCTCAGGATACCTACCATGATGGATTGAGGCCACCCTGTTTTCCCTCTCTAGCCATAATGGGACCGTCCCCCTTTTCCCAGTCCCTTTCCCCCAGAATACTAACCCTCCCTCCCTCCAAGTGGCCATACTGGGGTGTACTAGATTGGTCCTATACACTTCAGACAAATTAAATGCCCCCCCCCTTTCAATAATAAGATGCAGATGACTTCAAACGTAGAACCCTGCCCTGGGTTATTTCTTACTTAACAGTATTTGAATAAAAAAAGAATAGGAAAAAACAAATTTTGCATTCTGCTACAGTTATCTTTATGTAACCAGTAATTTGGAGTTTTAACTATGTCACTATTTGTGCACAGAATTCTAGGCATAGTTCTGATCGGTCAACAGCTCATAAGTAACATTCAGTACAAAACTGTGACATAGTCAAAATTCCAAATGACTACTTCCACAAACAGGAAACTGTAACAAAATACTGCCCATAAAACAAAACAACATCAAATATGGGGCCGGATTTTCAAAGCCCCGATGCAAGCTGCGACAATCGCAGCTTGCGACAAGTGCTGGTGAGTTCGGGACCCTGCACCCAAATTAACAATGAACAGGGTCCCGGTGCCTAAGACCCACAGCTTGCGGGAATAGTGGCAGTGTGTCGAACTGATGTTTTCCACTAGGAATGCCACAGCAGCCACAGGGGTGGATGTGGTGTGAGCTGCGCTCTTGGATGGGGGCATATAAGTGGCCTGTGCTCCCACCACCACCACCACTACCAGACCCTGATCTGCCGGTACTGTGTACCCCATAAACACCCCTAGTGCCCTCTCCACTCCACTCTTGGTATTATGCCATTGTAAGCACACAACTCCCTGGTGATCTAGTCACCCCCCACCCCCTGGCAGGTATTGCCAACCACCTCACTCACCCCCCAACTCCAGACCCTGATTAAGCAACCGGTATAGACTTCCGCAAACTACCAGGTCCAGCTGCCGAATGAACTGTCAAAGCACATTGCAGCATTACAGTATGGGCTATGACACTTCATTCAGCGGCCAGACCTTGTAGTGTGTGGAGGACTGTACCAGTCACCAAATCAGGGTCCGGACTAGGGGGGTGAGGTGGTTGGTAATACCTGTCGGAGGGGGGGTATTGGCCACTAGATCACCAGGGAGTTGTGTGCTTACAATGGCATAATACCGAAAGTGGAGGACCATAGAGGCTATTGTGGGTACCCAGTACGGGCACAACAGGGCTTGGTGGTGGGTGGGGCAGGATCACGAGGGTGAGCACAGTTAGGGACACATTGGGGCTGGGGAGATCGGACTGTACTGGGGTATTGTGATGGGGGGCACACAGTGGCAGGATATGGTTGACACCCTACCAGGGGCTGTAAAGTACCATTAGACCAGCCAAGGGCTGGTCCAGTGGTGCTTAGCTCTTTATCTCTGGGGAGGGTTTTGAAATTCCTGATGGCAGGGTTGTGGCAGTCAGGGTCTGGCACAGGCCACCTAGTGCCATGCCACAGCCATGTTTGTGGTCTAGGGCTGGTGCTAGCACACTTTGGTGCAGACAGTGTGAAGATTTACACTGGCTGCTTTCTAAAATTGCAATTGCAAATAATTATACCTCTGCTCCACTACCTACCATCGGCCCTCCCTTGTACCACCTCCTGCCTATTTGTTTGGTGTGCTTAGCACATGATTACTGAGCCTCAATCATGTTGGAGCCTGTTCCTACAACTTTTAGTTTTCTCTCCACAGCCCTGCTTCTACCCCTACTGTATTTAATGTCTTTGAAGTATATATGCTCAATCATCTCTCCATTCTTGTTTATCTACCATCATGTGTAGGCCTGTCTCCTGTAAGAATGGGGCACTTCTCTGGCTGGCTTGGCTCTCCTCACCTGTATTTTATTTGTACAAATTTTTACTGTAAATATTATAGCTATAGTACTGTTCCTGCACTACTATCTGTTTTCCTCTCACTGTATGTTCCTCCTGCCCTGTTTTATTCTGTGTATAACAATGAGCCTTTGTAAATGAGTCCTTGACTCAAAGGGTTGCAATTCTGATACTGTAATAAATAAATAAATACAATAGATCTTAGCTCAAACCATGGCTCAAAATGCTAGTTGCATCAAGCATGTTGGTCACAACCACCTTGTGCCATTCTAAAGGCTTTGAAAATCTGGCCCATATTTATTCATATCACTTTTTATTCAGATGTAATTAAATATGGATCAATTAGGGGAATGCATATAATTTCTGAGAATAAGAACCATAGACTTTGATAGCAGATAAGGACCACTTGGCACACCCAGTCTGCCCATTTCCCTACCTATTGGATAAGCTGCAGATCCTAGTTAACCAGCAGCCTACTTCCTCCTACCCCCCACTAGGATTGCTGTATGTCTGTACTATGCATTCTTGAATTCTTCTACAGTTTTTGACCCCACAACCTCCTCAGGAAAGCTGTTCCATGCATCCACCACCCTCAATGTGAAAAAATACTTTCTCATGTTGCCCCTGACTGTCCCCCCTCATCTTCAAATTGTGCCCCCTTGTTCTTACCCGTCTCTTTTTCTGAAAGATGCTACCCTCTTGGACTTTCTTAACATAGAAACATAAAAACATAGAAGTTGACAGCAGAAGAAGATTGTTAGGTTCATCTAGTCTGCCCATTTGTTTTAGATCGATTTTGATACTTTAGTTGTCATTTGTAGTCAGGGCTCCCTTGTTTCTATCCCATGCATTCTTGAATCTCCCCACAGTGTTGACCCCCACAACCTATTGGGAAAGGCTGTTCCAAGTGTCCACCACTCTTTCTGTAAAGAAAAACTTCCTGCTGTTGGTAGAGAACCTCCCTCCTTGCAGGCTGGGGTCATTTCCCCTGGTCCTGGAGCCCTTCTTGAAGTAACAAAGTTCCTGTGCCTTAACCTTGTTAATACATTTTATGTATTGAATGTTTTAATCATGCCCCCTCTCTCTCTTCTCTGTTCCAGGGAGTACATATTTAGTTCCCTAAGTCTTTCCTCGTAGGACATGTACTGCAGACCCTGAATAATGTTTGTCACCTTTCTCTGTACTGTTTCCACCTGGTTAATGTCCTTCCTAAGGTGAGGCCTCCAGCACTGGACTCCATATTCCATGTGAGGCCTGACCAGCGATCTATACAGTGATAGTACCACCTCTCTCCTCCTCCCGCTAGTGATTTCCCTCCCAGTGCAGCCCTGCATTCTGTTGGCCTTCAATGTTGCCTCCTCACACTGCTTACTAACCTTCAAGTCATCTGAGATTATGATTCCCAGGTCTTGTTCCTGGTTTAAGGCCACCAGTCTTTCGCCTCCTAAGTAATACTCCTTTCTTGGATTTTTCTTTCCTATGTGCATGACCTTACAATTTTTGCCGTTAAATCTCATCTGCCACACTCCAGACCATTCTTCTAATTTTCTGAGGTCAGTTTCTATCCTGCTCATGCCTTCTGATGTGTCCACCCTGTTACATATCTTGGTGTCATCAGCGAACAGACACACCTTACCTTCCAGTACATCAGTGATGTCTGCTATAAAAACATTGAAGAGCATTTCTCGATATGCTTTAGGACCTGAGCTTTCATAGGTATTCACAGTATATACCCTAGGGGGTATTCCCTCTCTATTTTTCCTCTTTTTTTTTATTTTATTATTTTGTTATGTATGGTTGCTGATTAGGGTGTTGACACCAGTCTACATACTAGTACATGGGTATCATAAAAGAGGTATTTATCCCTCATACGATGTCAATTATATAATTATAAGTGCAGCCTGAATGGATATTTGGAAGGGATGGTGTAACATCAAGGTTATGTCCAGACTGTCAACACCAAGCGACTCCGTATACACATCTACTGTATTTGTAATATTGTATGTATGTTGTGTTTTATGTTTAAAAACAATAAAACATTTAACTGCAAAAAAAAAAAAATTGAAGAGCAGAGGCCTCAGCACTGAGCCATGGGTCATCCCACTGGTCACCCTGCTTTCCATCACAGAAACATGGAAACATAGAAGTTGACGACAGATAAGGACTGCAAGGCCCATCCAGTCTGCCTATTTTTTCTATCGTATGATTGTGCCATAGGCTTCTACTCTGTCAATGGCCTATCTATTCATACTCATCTTTATTGCTCCCTTATGCCTATCCAATGCCTGTCTGAAGCCCTGCACTATATTCATATCCACCACTTCCTGAGGTAGGCCGTTCCATGCATCCACCACCCTTTCTTTAAAAAAAGAACTTCCTCACATTCCCACTTAATTGGCCTCCCTCTAATTTCATGCTGTGTCCTCTTGTCCTGCTATTTTTCTTACATTGAAACAAGTTAGACTCTTTCATGTTGTTAATGCCCTTAAGATGTTTGAATGTTTTGATCATATCACCTCTCTCCCCCTTTGCTATAAGGTATAAATATGGAGCTCCTTTAATTTGTCCTCATCTGTTTTGGTTGCTCTTCTCTGGACTGCCTCCATTTTGTTAATGTCCTTGTGCAGGTGTGGCTTCCAGTACTGCATGCAGTACTCCAGATGTGGCCTAACCAGTGTCTTGTAAAGAGGGAGTATTACCTCCCTCTTACGACTTGCGATACCCCTACTAATACACCCCAACATCCCTCTAGCCTTACCTACTGCTTTAGTTGTCTGCTTGGATGATTTCAGGTCATCTGTGATGATGATGCCCAAGTCTCTTTCTTCCCTTGTGATTGCCAGCAACTCCCCTCCCAACCTATAGGTTACTTCAGGGTTTCTTTTCCCTATGTGCATGATCTTGCACTTCTTTGCATTAAACCACAGTTGCCACTCTTCCGATCATTTTGCCAGTTTTTTCAGATCTCTTTTATTCTGCCCACCCCATCTGGATCATCTACTCTGTTGCAGATCTTGGTGTCATTTGCAAACAGACAAACCTTACTCTCCAGTCAATCTGCAATGTCACTGATGAAGATATTGAAGAGGACTGGCCCCAGGACTGATCCCTGAGGTACCCAACTTGTGACTTGTATCTCTTCTGGCTGTATACCGTTTATCACCACTCTGTTTTCTGCCCGCCAACCAGTGTGCCACCCAGTTGGCCAACTTCTGACCACCCTGAGCCTACCTAGCTTATTAATCAATCTTCTATGTGGAACAGTATCAAAAGCTTTGCTGAAGTCAAGGTAGGCAGCATCAATTGCTCCCCCTTGGTCCACCACTCTGGTTACTCAGTCAAAGAAATCTATGAGATTAGTTTGACAGGACCTTCCTGTTGTAAACCCATGCTGTCTTGGATCCTGTGCTCCTATGGATTCCAGGTGTTGCACTATCCTTTCCTTAAGGAGTGCCTCCATAATCTTGCCCACTACTGAGGTAAGACTGACTGGTCTGTAGTTCCCTGCCTCCTGTCTGCTACCACTCTTGTGGAGCAGGATCACATGAGCCCTTCTCCAGTCTTCTGGGACACCTCTTGTCCTCAGAGACTCACTAAATAGTTCTGATAATGGTTCTGCTAGTTCCACCCTTAGCTCCTTTAGTACCCTCAGATGTATGCCATCAGGTCCCATTGCCTTGTCCACCCTGAACTTAGCGAGCTCTTGTAGGACCCTTTAATTTGTGAAGGGGCTAGTGCACACCTCCTTCCCCCCTGTGTCCATTGTGCTGAGCTGTGGGCCCTGCCCTACCTTCTCCTCAGTAAATACTGAGCAGAACTATCTATTTAGGATAGATGCTTTTCCTTGGTCCTCCTACTCACATTCCCCCTTATCCCCTTTGATCTTAACAATATCCCCTCTGGACTTTCTCCTTTCACTAATGTATCTATAGAAGGTCTTGTCACCTTCTTTTACTGTTCATGATAGTGTTTCCTCAGTTTGGGCCTTTGCCTGTCTTACTGCCTTCCCTGCTTCCCTTAGGGAAGTTTGGTATGCTCCCTATCTTCGTCCCACTGCATTCCCTTATATACCCTCAAGGCCAGCCTTTTGGTCCTGACCTTTTCTGTTTCTGTTTTTGAGAGCCAAAGTGGTTTCCTTCTTTTGCTCTTGCTTTTCTCTCTAACACAATGGGATGTTGCTTCAAGTATTGCATCCTTAATGCTTGCCCACTTTCCCTGTACCCCACACCTGTATTTCTTCTTATCAGGACTAGCTTAACTCTGCTGGCCATCTTTTCAAAGTCAGCTCCTCTGAAGTCCCATATTTTTCCCTTGGAATGGGATGATTCACTTCTAGTGGCTAAATTGAACCATACCATGAGATGGTCATTGGCCCCTAGCTGACCTTCTACCTGGAGATCTGTGATCCTTTCCCCGTTAGTCAGTACTAGATCTAGAATAGCCCTGTCTCTTGTGGCTTATTGTACCAGTTGTTTGAGGCCCTCCCCCCTGCAGGGAATCAACTATGTGTCTAGTTCTGGATGATGTTCCTGCTGGTTTTGACCAGTCTGTATCTGGCATATTGAACTCGCCCATTATTAGAACCTCCCCTTTTGCCATCATGTTTTGTATATCTTCTATCAATAAAGTGTCTATGTCCTCCCCCTGGTCTTGAGGCCTGTAGACAACCCCAGTTTTTATGGCTATCCCAGTTCCTGTTTCTAGGGTGACTCACAGTTCTTCTGTCTCCTTATGTGTATTTTGCATTTCTGTAGCTTTGATATTTTCATTGACATAAAAGGTCACTTCTCCCTCCACTTTTTGCACCTCGGTCTCTTCTGAACAGTACATAGCCAGATACTGAAGTCTCGCAACTGTTTATTTATTGTTTATTTATTGAAATAGTTTCACCAGGAAAGGCACACTGAGCAACAAGATGCTCGTCTCCTGGTGCAACCTGGGGGGAGGGGGTACAAGGGGGTTGCAACTGTTGTTACTGGTGAACCGTGTCTCACTAATGGCTACTATGTCCATTTTAGCTTCTGTCATTGTTGCCTGAAGGTCTGGGATCTTGTTTCCCAGACTGCGAGCATTTGTGTACGTGATTTTCCATTGGCTAGATTTTGGTGAGTTAGTTGTTGGGTGAGGTCTGGTGTTTCATCTGTGCATCTTATGTGAAGCCAGACCTTTTTCCACTGATTGCATTCCATTAACCTGTACCCTCTGAGTTCTGCCTTGTAACCAGTTTTGTACCCATGTGACTACTTCTGGACCAACCCCTGTGTGATCCAGCTTCTTTACCATACAACCTTCTTGTTCATTCCCTTGGAGTACTTGAATGTTTCTATCATGTTCCCCCTCTTCCTCCTTTCCTCAAGGGTAAGGAAATAAATTAGGTTAAGGGGGATAGCATCTTTAGACTGATTGAAAACATGAGGTCATGCACTCAAGCTGGAAGGGGGCAGATATCAGGGGAGACGTGAGAGGATGTTTCTTCTCAGAAAGAGCTGTGGGCCCATGGCACAGAAACACTGAAGATAGAAACATAGAATCTGATAGCAGATAAGGACCCCTTGGCCCACCTAGTCTTCCCATTTCCCTACCTAATGGATAAGCTGCAGATACTAGTTTACCAACAGCTTTCTTCCTCCTACACCCCCTTAGAATTGCCTTATGTCTGTCCCATGCATTCTTGAATTCCCCACTGATTTTGACTCTACAACCTCCTCAGGAAGACTGTTCCATGCATCAACAACCCTCTCTGTGAAGAAATACTTCCTCACATTATATCTGAGCCATCCCCCCTCTATCTTCAAATTGTGCCCCCGTGTTCTTGCACATCTCTTTTTGTGAAAGTGGCTACCGTCTTGGACTTTGTTGATTCCCTTCAGGTATTTGAAGGTCTCTATCATGTCCCCCCTGTCCCTCCTTTCCTCGAGGCTATACATCTTAAGCTCCTTTAGTCTTCCTTCATATGTCGTTTGGTGCAGATCCTGCACCATCTTGGTTGCACTCCTCTGGATAGCCTCCACCCTGTCTATGTCTTTGTGGAGATGTGGTCTCCAAAACTGTACACAGTACTCCAGATGTGGTCTTACTAACTGTCTGTACAGAGGGACAACAACTTCTTGTTTTCTACTGGTGATGCCTCTCCCTGTGCATCCTGGTATCCCCCAGCCTTCCTTACTGCCTTCTCACATTACTTTCCCACCTTTAGGTCATCTGATACGATTACCCCCAGGTCCCTTTCCATCTTTGTAGTTGTCAGTATCTCACCCCCCATTGTGTACTCTTCCCCAGGGTTTTTGTTTCCCAGGTGCATTACTTTGCAGTTCTTTGCATTGAATCTAAGCTGCCATACATTTGACCATTTCTCCAACCTTGCCAAGTCCCTTTTCATCCTTTCCACCCCATCTCGTGTATCAAACTCTTGCAGATCTTTGTGTCATCTGCAGAGACATACTTCCTTCCACTCCCTCTGCAATGTCACTTATAAACACATTAAAAAGGACCGACCCAAGTACTGAACCCTGCAGTACTCCACTAGTAACCCTTATTTCCTCACTGTGGACTCCATTTACTATTACCCTCTGTGTCCTGTTGTCCAGCCAATGTTTTACACAGGCTACCACCCTGGGACCCACACCCTCGCTGACTAATTTGTTTATTAAACTTTTGTGTGGAACTATGCTAAATGCCTTGCTAAAGTCTAGGTAGGCCATGTCCATAGCCCCCTCCCTGGTCTACAACTTTTGTCACCCAGTCAAATAAATCAATTAGATTTGTCTGACATGACCTTCCCATCGTGAATCCATGCTGCCTTGGGTCCTGTGCCCCACTGGTCTCCAGGTACTCAACAATTCTTTCCGTCAGAATTGATTCCATCATTTTCCCTACCACTGAGGTCAAACTGACAGGTCTGTAGTTTCCTGCCTCTGTCTTGCTCCCACGTTTGTAAAGGCTAATCACATCAGCCCTCCTCCAGTCCTCAGGTACCACACCATCCTCCCATGATTTATTAAAAAGGGTAGTCAGTGGTGTTACTAGTTCTTCCCTTACTTCTTTTAGAATTCTGGGGTGAATCCCATCATGCCCCATTGCTTTATCCACCTTCAGTTTTAGGAGTTCTTTCAGAACCCTTTCTTCTGTGAAAGGACTAATATCAACCCCCCTTTCCAGACTACTTCTATTGACTGAATTAGATTTCTCTCCCTGCTCTTCCACTGTGAATAGTAAGTAGAAGTATTCATTCAGTATCCCTGCTTTTTCACTGTCGCTCTATGCCCAACCTCCCTCCTCTTTATTAAGCCGCATTATCCCTGCCTTAGTCTTTCTTTGCTTCCTAATGTACCTATAAAAGATTTTATCCCCCTTCTTAACCGAGTTGGATATCTTTTCCTCGGTTTGGGCCTTTGCTATTCTGACTGCCTTCCCCTGCTTCCTTTTGCTTTAACTGGTACAGTTCTCTGTCCTGCTCCTTCTGTGTTTCCTTATACTTCCTGAATACTATCTTTTCCTCTCTAACCTTCCCCACCACTTCTTTTGAGAACCATAGTGCTTTTTTCTTTCATTTTGATTTATTTGCTTCACCCAAAGGCTTGTTGCCACTGTGATGGTGGTTTCAGTGTTTCCCTATTGATCCTCCACCTCACCTTATTGCCTGTTTGCTAGTGCTTTTCTAAGGCACTCTCCCATTTTGACAAAATCAGCCCTCCTGAAGTCCAGTACCTTCATTTTTGTATGGCTTGACTCTACATCTAAGTTTATCGTGAACCACACTGTTTAGTGGTCATTTGTTCCCAAATGGCTACCTACTTCTAGATCTGAGATCCTCTCTCTGTCCCCATTTGAGAGTACCACGTCTAAGATTGCTCCCCCCCAGTGGGTTCCAAAACTAGCTGCCTGAGGCATGCCCCCATAGGGCATCAGGAATAGCCCTGCTCTTAGATTTGGCTGCAGCAGAGGTGCTCCAGTTAACATCTGGCATATTCAGGTCCCCCATCAGCAATATCTCCCCTTTCTCTGCCATTCTAAGGATGCCTTCTATCATTTCCTTCTTCATTTCCTCCCCCTGAGACTGGGGTCTGTATACAACCACTGTGATGATTGTGGTGCCATTTCTAGTCTCCAGGGTGACCCACAATGCCTCCTCTCCTCCCTGTTTACCCTTTAGTTCTGTTGCTTTGATTTCTTCCTTTATATAGAGAGCTACTCCTCCTCCTCTTCTACCCTTTCTGTCCCCTCCTATAGATTATGTACCCTGGTATGTAAACATCCCAGTCATGTTCTCTGTGTACCATGTTTCTGTGAGTGTCACGATATCCAGCCATCCCTCTTCCATCAAGGCCACCATTTTTTACCTAGACTATGGACATTAGTACCCATTACCCTCCATTTCTTTATGGCCTTATTTCTTTTTTCCCTATCCCTATCCTTACTGCCCATGTCTTTTTCTCCATTTACCCCTGCCCTTCTCCCTACTGACTGCTCTATCTTGTTGCTTACCTCACTAACTATTCTGATTTTTTTGGGGGGGCCTAGAATTTCACTTCTCCTTTTTAGTGCCTCCCCCCTTGGCTAGTTTAAATGCTTGCCAATAAAGCATTTATACCTTTCACCTAGTATCCTGGTTCCCCTCATGGACAGATGCAGACCATAGCACCAGTATAGGCCTGCATCCCCCAGGTGGAGCTCCAGTCCCCAACGAAGCCAATCCCTGAGCTCTGCACCAGGTTTTCAACCAGTCATTGAATCCCATGGTGCACAGTACCATAGCCTCATCCATAGCATACACAGGTAGAACTTCTGATAAAGTTACCATGCATCCTACGTGTCTAAGGCCCCTTCCCAATTTCACAAACTCCTGATACACTGCTCCAATTCCATTCTCAGCCAGGTCATTTGTCCCTAGGTGGATAATGCTGTGCAGCTCACTCCCCCTTGCAGTTGCTCCTACGATCCTGAGGATTTGTTTCCTGTCCCTCCAAGCCATAGTGCCAGGCAGGCACCTTACCTCCCTTTCCCCTCCCTCACCCAGTTCTACCCCCCAACAAATGAGTCCCCCACCAGGATCTGTTTCCTTCCCCTGTGGGTTCCTGTGCCACCCTCCTGTGGGTCTCCATTGTGGAGGTTCCCAGCATCCTACTTGGTCTCCAGTGCAGGTACCTCAGTAGAGGAACCATGCTCTGCCAGAGTAGTGAATGGATTGTGGAGAGGCACAACTGGAGGGATCTGCCTGTGTTCCACCACCCTCAACTTTCCTGAGCCCACCTTGGTCCAACCACTCCTCTTTCTTAGCAACCTCTGAGGTAGTGGCAGTGGCCTGGGTGGTTCCTGGGAGGGGAAGCAGGTTTCCAGAATCCTGCTTGGTCAGCATGGAGATGAGTATCCTCCTCCCTGAGACCAGAGAGATGCCTGCAAATAGGGCAGCAATGCAGTCTCCAGAATATCCCAGAAGACTGCTTCTCCACAGCCAGTGCATTGCACCACTCCCACATATCTGTCTCCATTCCTGTTTCAGATGTTTACTTTTTTTGTTCTTGTTTTAGTGTGTGCAAGCTTGAGAGGGTCTCTACCCCCTATTCAGTGTGCTGTGCCTTTAAGTATATGAACAGGTGTATGTTGTTAGCAATTTTGGGGAAGTGATGTCAGAACCCCTGATATAAAGGAAGTTATGCACTTGGGTAGTGGAGGTGGAGACAATGGAGCAATTCAAAAGAGCACGGGATAACCACATGGGACTAGGTGGGGGGCAGAGGGGTGAGGGTTAAAAGGGTGGAAGGGGTGGGCTATCTCTTTCAGGCAGATTGGATGGGCCTAGTGGTCCTTTTTTGCTGGCAGGATTCTATACATATTGAGCTACTTTAGTCTCTCTTCATATGGCTTCTGCTGCAGACCTTGCACCATTTTAGTTTCCTTCCTCTGGACTGCCTCCATCTTGTCTATTATCCTTGCAGAGACGGGGTCTCCTGAACTGCACACCACACTCCTGATGGGGTCTCACAAACTGTCTGTGCAGAGGGATAACAACTTCCTGTTTTCTACTGGTGATTCTTCTACCTATGCATCCCAGTATCACCCGGACCTCCTCACTGCCTTCTCATCTTCCTTGCCTACCTTTAGGTTGTCTGATATGACTAACCCCAGTTCCCTTTCATAAACTCTAACTTCATAAACAGCTACTAATTAGCATACTGAGTGAAAAGAGTGCTTCAAATATAGCGCCATAAGAAACACACATCAAAAAGCTTGTCTGCCTTGATAGAAACAGGGGTAGTATAGTGCATGTTAATTACTGCTACTCCTATAGCTTTAAAGGCAAGGGAGGAAGTAATGAAGGAAATGGATGAGTGGTCAATGGCCAAGCTGCTCCTATGATGGAGAGGGCTAAGGCACGAGCAGCTCTGGCAGCACAGAGCATAAGACCGGGGTTCTGTTCCCCTTTCTCCTGATTCTTACTTCTTTCATCTAGTTGTTATTTCTTTTGGTTCCAAAACCAAGACCCTCTTCCCCAAGTTTTTACGCATCCCCGTGTTCTTCCCTACACGGAGTTGATTATTTTAATACTGAGGGTGCGGGGGTCAGAGCCTCCTATGTCAAGGATGGAGTCTGCTGGAAAAAAATAATATTTTGTGGTTTTGGTATAGAAGCAGTCATTGGCTACCATTGGCACTGTTTTTTGGGACAGTGTTTTGGATTGGACCTGTTCTTGACAGCACTGTTATTGTTTTTGTTGGCTTAACTTAGTGCCACCAGTTAGTATAAATTTCCTGTCCCCTTTAATTTCATATAAATCCTGAGAAATCTGAATCCAAAATACTCCCAAATTTTTGTAGAAGGCCTTTTTCTCCTAAATTTGTTTGCTTTATTGTTTTTGTTTTTTTGTTCATGTTATCTGTGAGTATTTAGCTTAAAGCAGTGGTTTTTGTTTCGGCAGTTGGTGAAACAGTATTGTGTGGGAGGGTAATACTGTAAGCAGCAAGCAAGGCAGTCCAGAAAGATACAGAGCTTATTTTGCAAGCAGGTGATTTGTGTTATATTTCATTTTCTCGTCTTTCTTTTTATTTTTGTATTTGTAATTTCTGATTTTTGTTTCTGTCATTTGAGTTTATTGTTTTTAAATAAGCTATTTTGTCTCTGTATTTCTGTAGCAGTTTTAGTGATTTTCTAGTTATATTTTCCTTAAAGTGACAGTGTTCTGTCACTGCGGGTCTCACTAAGTTCCCCTATTATTTATTTATTTATTTAAATAGTTTCACCAGGAAAGGCACGCTGAGCAATAAGATGCTCATCTCCCGGTGTGACCTGGACCTATTAAACCCTGTTGTTTTAACCAATGTGCTGTTTTAAAAAAAGAAATGTTCTGTCACCATTGTTACCCATCTTTATATTTTCCTGAAAGTGACAGCGTTCTGTGACTGTGGTTCATGCTAATTACCCATGTTAACACCTGTCATAGTAATATCTGTGCTGTTTAAACAAAATGTTCTGTCTCAGTTGTTACCTCAGTCATATTGGCCTTAAAGTGACAGTGTTCTGTCATTGTGCATTATACTGAATACCCCTGTACGCCCCACCCCCATTGTTGTAATTCAAGTGCTGCATACAAAATGTGTTCTGTCATGGTTATTACCCTACTGTTATATTTTCCATAAAGTGACAGTGTTCTGTTGCTTTGTGTCATAGTAATTACTCATGTTAACCCCTGTCATTGTAATCCCTGTGCTGTTTAAAAAACATCAAGGTACCCAGCACAGAAGGACTGGAAATAGAGAAGTTCAAGTAAAGGGAAAGATGCCAGGGAGACTTCAAAGAGGAGTTCCAAATCTTTGGGGAAAAATAGTGCTGCAATTAAAAATACACACTTTCTGCAGGTGCAGCGGCAGTCTGTTCTCGGGGCTCCAGAGCTGGTAGTAGCAATGGATTACTTCACAGCAGTGGCATTAGTGTAGGCAAATTTTTCTCTGCCACATCATTGGCAGCTATGCAGGCGCAGGATGTGGCAGATGACAAGGGAAGCCACAGCACCAGCAGACAAGAAACACTGGTCGAGGAAGAGGTTGTTGGTGTCCCTGTGGCTGCCGGCTGTGCTGCTGTTGTTGAATCTGATAGTGTGGAGCCAGTGGTTGAGGCTGGAGATCTAGAAAATGAGCATCAGATTCCTGATGATGGGAGTGTCATAGAGCCTGCAGACAGTGAGGTTAAAGAGGACAGACCTGCGGAGGAGGAAGAGGAGGACAACAGTGGCTGAGCTGATGAAGATGTGTTGGATCCCTTTTGGAAGCCTGACAAGAAAAAGCATAAGGGTGGTGAAGCAGATGGCACAGAGGATTTGTGTGCGCTAGTGATACTACTACAAAGGCCCCCCCAATATTTTTGACATTCTCAAGTGATTCCAAATAACACACAAATCTCCACCCCTTCACCTCTGCTCTCCAACTCCCGGCAACATGTTAAAACAAGAGTAACAAAATCCCTACTTTGGATTTGCTATATACTTGACCCAGCTGATGAGAAAGACACTATCTGTCAGCTGTATGAAGCACAATTCAGTAGGGGTAAAAAGGGCAGCCATCTAGGCAATGGTGGGTAACACACACATCTGATGAAAAGGCACCTATCATGATGGTGTCAACACCAGAAGGAAGCCAGTGCAGGGGGCCCTGTCCCTCATTACAATTAGGCAAGGCAAACAAAGGTGACTGGGCAATAGACCAGGTAGATGAATGGACAGGTGTGGAGTACTAAAGAGAGGAGGAGGATTCTGTGGGTCTGCCTAGTAGTAGGCATTGCAGCAGTGGTGGTGGGTTGAGTACTGTAGTACTAACCTGAATCAGAAAAGCACAGTTACACCATTGCAGAACCCCCCAAAATTCATTGGTATCATTTGAGCCACAGTACATATGAATTCCCAGAAGTCAAATACCACCGCACCAACAATGCCGCTATGACAACGTTAGCTGTTTGGTAGCCCAATCCCAAGAAAGGTCCAGCCTATGCTGCATGGCATGTTTAAGTGGCACTCCAAATTCCCTCCCAGTCATGCTACTGCATGTGAGCCAAATACAGCAGTTGCTGAAATGCTGGCTATTGATCTGTTGCACTTCTCTTTTGTTCAGAATGTTGGATTTCAGAGGTGAATGGCCCATGCCTGTCCCAAGTGGCAGATAACATCAAGAACATACTTCCCTAAACATGCCATTCCTGAACTGTATGAGACAGTGTCAGAGACAGTAAAACATGCCCTGAATCATGTAGCATCACCATACATACATCTTAGCATGGATATGTGAAGCACCAGTGGCCAAGCAGCTGGTCGCTCCTACTTGTGCGTTACAGCACACTGGGCACAGGTACCTGAAATAATGTTTGATTACGGGTGTGGGATAAATTCACTAAACCCAATTGTGGTGATTGCAACATTTCAGGTGCTTGGCAGCATGTCACACTGACAATGAAGAGTATATCTGGATCACAGAGCTATGAGAACGTGCTGGAACTGCACCTGACCGAGACTGATGAGTGGCTTCACCCTCATTCACTTAAAGCAGGTTTTATTGCAAGCAATAATGCCTCAAATGTTTTTAAATGCATCAATTGTGCATCAGTGATGGGGGGGGGCTGTCAGGGTGCCATTCCTGGCACACTGTGTAAATATAATGCAGCAGTTTGTCACTCATCTGGATATCAAGGACATTTTGACTATGCCCCGTCACATCTGTGTCCACTTTGTCTATTCTGGAAAGGCCTGTGACCAGCTGCATTAGCTGCAGATACAGAACAAACAGCCTCAGCACTGTATGAAGCTGGATGTTGTCACCAGATGGAACTTGACCTTGTACATAATCGAGTCATTCTACAAGCAGTATGAAGCTTAACGCAATATCAGAATATCTGCCACTACAAACAAGCCTTGACAGTGCTGGAGAACCCATTAGTCTGACAACAGAGTAGTGGCACCATATAAATGGCTTGATCATGATTCTCCAGCCATTTGAACATACAACACAAGCAGTGAGTGGGGACACTGCCTGTATCAAACCATTCCACTGCTATGTGTGCTGATGCAGAAACTGGTGAATTTGCAGCAACAGCTGGAGCCGGGTGGTGATAGTGGAAGCTGTGCCTTAATAGAACCCATGCGTCGTACCTTAGACTCCAGTACACACATTTCCTGTATTCTACATTCGGAAGATTTTGGGATTGCCACTGTGCTTGGACCATGCTATAAAGTGGGCTGGCATCACTAATTGAAGGTTGACGACAGCAGGACCAAAAGTTGATCAACTTCTGATAAGAAAGGTACATAGGGCAGAGATGCTAAAGACACATGTATCTAAGATACAGTATGAAACTCCGCACAGACCGGGTGTTGCTATCACATCATCAGATGAGAAATGGGCTGAGACAGCATGCAACTAAAAAGAGAAGATAATATATCCAATTTGGGATGTTTATGTCAGGTGGGAAGTACAGGCATGGAAGTAAAGGAGGAGGAGGCTGATGAGGCCACAGGCCCACAACCACTGTCAAGCATGGTAGATGTGTATTTGGCAGATATGAGGAATCTTACCATTGCCGAAAAGCTCTTGCTATACTGGAGCAGTGAGGTCACTGAAATGCCATCACTGCCCTCGGTTGCAATTAACAGAAGCAGATAGGAAAGGATGGAAATACAGACTGTGCAGCAGTAGCACAAATGGAGAAATATAAATAGACAGAGTAAAAAAAGGAGGGCAGAGGAACAACTGTTTTCTTTTTAAGTTTTGTTTTTCATTTTTATGACTTAAAACAGAGTAAAAGATAGAGATAATACAGAGGTAAGATATGAAACACAATGTCAGGATTTAAGAGCTATGGCCTGGTAACAAAGTGTGCACTGGGTCTGCCTCTTCTCACTTCCACCAAACCCTCAACAGTTATCTACTTGTTGCGAAGCACCACCTCCAGCATTTCCCTAAGTGGCACAACTTCACAGGACAGCTCCCCTACCTCATTGTGGAGTTGTTCCCCTTAACCATGGATGGATGTGGGGAGAAGGATCTGAGGCTGGTCTCTCAGGTGGTGCCCTTGACCACTGGTCACTGTCACGTCCCCTACATCTCCCTCTCCCTCTCCCACACCTGCACACCTGCACACCAGCAGCATGTCTCATTCTCTTCCTCTTGCCAAAGGAAGTGCTACCACCTTCACCCCATCTCATCACCTTTTCCCTCACATGCTCTTTAACTCTTTCAGGGGCCTCCCTCCCAGGTCTGTGTGCTGCCTACCTGTCCCAGGAAGACTCACCCTTCACCCACGCTGCACAGCAGTGAGTTACAATTATAAATTGCCGTGCTGTTGTCAGTGGGATCCAATCTGAAGAAGTCCCACACAAAGGACTTGGGCTTCCGCTAGCCAGGAGATGAACGAAGTGGTCCTGGCTGTAGGTCCTCCATCTCGTGGTGTTCAGGTGCTGGTGGCTGCACAACAGGTGCTGGTGGTTGTGCCCCACATCTCCTTGCTGGGGCCAGGATCCTGTGCTGTGCAGTGGGGTTGGGTGCTGCTGGTGGTGGTGATGGTGGTTGCACAACAGGTGCTGGTGGTTGTGCCCCACATCTCCTTGCTGAGACCAGGATCCTGTGCTGTGCAGTGGGGTTGGTCGCTGCTGGTGGTGGTGATGGTGGTTGCACAGCAGGTGCTGGTGGTTGTGCCCCACATCTCCTTGCTGGGGCCAGGATCCTGTGCTGTGCAGTGGGGTTGGGTGCTGCTGGTGATGTCTCCTGCTGCTGCTGACACTGGCATGGTCCAGGTCCTCTTCAGCTAAAACCCATGTCTCCCCCTGTACAACCTGCACCCCATTCTCCTTTTGACTCTCTACTCCATTCATTCTAACTTACAATGAACAAGGGAGAGTAAACATAGTACAAAAGCAAACTAAAAGAGGTCAAAATTAACCAAAACAAGTTTTCAATATACACAAATCATAGGTAAACTAAACATACAATGACTGACTTTAAAGTAAAAGTTATATATAAAACGGCCAACACAAAGGTAAAAACATTGTGTTTTTGTATACCTTTTAGGCAGCAAAAAATGCAAATCTGTCTCCTTTCACTCCTAGCTTACAATGCAAAGTGAAACAAAGGCTAACTCATATTGAATAGAACAGTAGCATGTGACCTCACACACTTGTTCATAGGCAGAAGAAGAAGAATCAGCATTTATATGCACTTTTCATACACAGTGTATCCCAAAGCGATTTACAAGCAATGCTGGACTGGTAGTGAAGTGACTAAATGTGTAGTGGCAGCCATATCACACATCAACACCCACACACAGCCAGGACAATTCATGAACCAGTTTTATGGGAAGGGAAATGTTAGACAGGATATCAGAAATGTCCTCTACTCTTTGAGAAGAATGCCTTGTGTTCTTTTACTACCATCTGGACACCCAGCAGAACAACACAAGGATAGATAGAAGGGAGCATGGTTTAACATCTCATCTGAAGAATGGTACATCCCAGCAGTACAGCACCCTCCCAATACTGCACTCAGGTGCCAGCGTTTTAGGTACGAGTCAAATCTTGTTATGGGATGAGAACCCATGACCTTCTGGTCCAGAGGCAGATGTGCTACCAACTGAGCCACGCCAACACTGGAGGAAGTAGCTACATTTTGAATGGAGTTTGCGTACTTGTCTTTACCACCAAAGTCACTAGCAAAATTAACATACTTAACTTGCCCATCTTAATGGCAAAGTTACTGTGAAGACACATAGGTGAGTTTTCAAGCTGAGAAAAAATTCACAGATTGTGCCATAGAGGTGAGATCGGTGACTTCACTGGAAATTTGCCAGTGAATTAAAACTTTACAGTATCTCTAATCCTGGAGCCTCTCTACCTGCCTCCTAGTCTAAATCAATGAATTGATCAATAAGCTCTGAGCAAAAATCACTGCTCCTGATATCAGCATCCTGGTCCTACAAAAGCACTTTCCTTTCCTCCTTATTTATGTCTTCCACCCCATAGTGTGCCTCTTCCGATGCCTCCTCCTCCCCATCCACAACTAACACCTGCAAATCATCTTTTAAAATGAACTGAGTCTGTGACTGACTCTCAGACTCCACGGTAACCTGACTCTGAGAACCATCTCCATGTGACTGGGACATCAGAAGCATTGCTGCTACATCACTTGCTGATTTTCTTACAGTGAGACTATAGTGCACAGTGGCACTACTGCCACTACCGGTTAATTCACTACCACCATCATCAGATGACACAACAGCTCCCTTTCATTTTGCTGGGTATGCAGCCAACATATGCACAACAGATGACTGTGAAGCACGCATGTTAGATGCTTCTGCTGCTCTGCTACTGCCCGCATGTGCAGCTCTTACATTGCCTCTCACCCAGATGGAACTGACCTAAGTGCTATCATGCCACCAGCCACATTTCTTCATAGGGATTTTATTATCATTCAAGGTATGAATTTGAAACAGATTTGATTTCCTTCCCTACCAGGAAAAAAAAGTCTTTCTTACATTTTATGTATTTAAAGCAGCAAAACAAACGCATCTCAAATGTCTGAAGATGTGGTGACACACACCAGCAGTAAATGTGAGTAATTATTTGAGGTTGTAGACTCTAAACTTTAAGGCAGAGTTTGCGTTATGCCAGCCAGAGTAGCCAAATCGTTATTTGACTGAATATTAAATCTCTCCCTCTACTACTCCCTCTCACACTCCCTTTCCCTCTAACACTCCATCTCTTACACTCCCTTTCCCTCTCACACTCCCTATCTCACATTCCCTTTCCCTCTCACACTTTCTTTCCCTCTTACACTCCATCTCTCACACTCCCCCATCCCTTTATCTTTCTCTGAGTCTGCAGCTTGAGTTGAGTACAGGGTGATCCCTTCCCCTATGACTGTGAGTGAAAACCCAGCTACAACAAACTAATCCAATAAACACACCAACGTGGACAGCCCACCTGCACAGTGATGGAAATACCACCTGTGATGCCGATTACCTGGGTTCAAATGCGAGCCTTAGCATTGGAGGGTCGGTTGGGGGAAGAGGTTTAAGCATACCATAGACTACTCTCCTCCTGCAGGGGGCAGAGTGGGGATGAATTTTGGTGCTTGTCTGACACCTGGTGGAATTCAGTGGCCTGACAGCTAATGCAAGTAGTTAATGGAGGTGAGGTAGATGTTGGCATGCACAACACTGACCTCATTGTATTTCCTGCCTCAAAGGGAGAAAACAAGAGGAAACCTGACCCCACAGGATGCTGCCCACCTCAAGTTGCAGGTCTAACACCACCGAACTGGGACAACCCCAGAGCCATATACCATCTTCCAACGGGAGGAAGAGTCTACTGCCAAAGGCCCCGCCTTAGTGGGCAAGCTAGGCTGTTACTCCAGTAGGGTAAATCCCAGTGGAGTGGATGATGGGGCTGGTTGTTGGACAGGGCCAATGGGGATTATCCTCAGAGAAGGAGGACAATGTATAGCAAACTAAAGAAAGCATACACAGACTTTCTACACAAAGCAAGTATGGAAACACCACCAACTCCTCTAACCCTTTTACTACAACCCTGTAGTAAAAGTACATTACAAATCAAGATTTACACTATTTTATAGAACAGTTTCTGTTGTAAGAACACAAAAGAATATCCTTCTGTCTTAAATGCCAATTAAGGTCCAAGATGAGTGAGTCACATGGTTAACTTAGCTGGGGAATGCACCTCCATGTGATCATTTCTGAACCATCACTAGATTATGTGTAGAATTGCATTCTGCATTTAGACATCTCCACAGAATAATATTCTACCAATGACAATGTACTTTTGATGGTTTAAGTAATGTAGCAGAACACAAATTAAGAAGAAAGAGGATGCAGTGGATAATCAGGTTTCTCTTACTCAGGCATGAAACATTGAAATTAATGCCCCCCCCTGCACAGTTACTGTAGCAGTGGAACCAGTGAACAGGAGGAGTGGATATCTCTACAAAGCAGTGTGCAATTGATGGACATAAGCACCCAAGGGGTGGATAGTCAGAAGCGGGGCAAAATTCAACAGAAGGGCAGACAGCAGGGAGAACCAGGGATAAAGGACAACTGGGGAGGGGGCTAGAGTAGAACAGCTAAACAGTCCAGGGAGTTTACATCATGGAAAGCCATGTGCGCCAATGCCAGGAGCCTTAGCAACAAGTTGGAGGATCTGGAGGCTGCCATGGTGCAGTCGGATCTGGACATTGTGGCCATCACAGAGAACTGGTGTAATGATAACCACAACTAGGAGATGGGCATATCCAGCTACAACATAGTCAGAAGAGACAAGGCAGGCAGGAAGGGAGGAGGAGTGGCACTTTATGTGAAAGATGGCATAAAGGCTACAGAGATCCAGAAGGAACAAAATTGGGGTGAGATACTGTGGATTAAGCTGGAAAGCAAAATGGGGTCAGTCATCCACACAAGGGTGTTCTACAGTCTGCCGGTCAAGGAGGAAGAAACAGATAGGGAGCTGATGCTAGCCATCCAAAGGATGGCAGACAACTGTGAGGTGGTGCTGGCTGGAGACTTCAATATTCCAGTCGTAGACTGCAGCATCCCAGCAGCAGCATCAACCAGGAGCAAATTTATCTTGGACTCCCTTCAAGTTGCCTTTCTCAAGCAACTGATTGTGGAACCAACTCAGCAGAAGGCAATACTGGACCTTGTTCTCATAAAGGGGGACAGTGTGATAAGGGAAACAGTGGGGGACCACCTGGGGAACAATGACCACCATTCACTGTGGTTTGAAATCACTGAAGGAGCAAAACCAAATTGCACATAAACACATATCCTGGATTTTAGGGGGACAGACTCTGGGAAAATGGGGAGATTCTTGTAAGAGGCATTAATGGGAATAGGAAGGAAATCGGGGTTGAGGAACAGTGGGCAATATTTAAAACAGGATTACAAGGACAAGAGAATTATGCATTCAGCAGGTTAGCAAGGGGAAAAGGAAGAGGAGGCCATTATGATTTTCCAAAGAGGTAGCAAAGAAAGTGAAAGCCAAAAAGTTTGTATTCAGGCAACACAAAAAGTCACAGGCAAAAGGGGATAGGGAGAAGTACCAGGAGAAGCAAACGGAGGGATGCAGAGAGGTCAGTAAGGAAAGCCAATGCTGAGACAGTAGAGCACATCGCAAAATCAGTGGGCAGATGGGACACAATCTTTTACAGGAACATAAGTGAAAAAAGAAGTGTAAAGGGAGGGATAGTGAAACTGAAGGGGGAGGATGGGGGCCGCATGGAGGATGACAACATGTAAAACTGACATACTAAACAGATATTTCTGCTTAGTCTTTACTGAGGAAGATGGGGGTAATGGGCCTGAAAGGAGCACAAGGGGTGGGAATGGCACAGTAATTGACACAAGTCCCTTTACACAGGAAAGGGTCCTAAAGGAACTGGAAGGAATAAGAGTTGATAAAGCAATGTGACCAAATGGGGTGCACCCCAGGGGCCTAAAGGAACTACAATAGTAGCCACAGACATTGCCAGCTATTTCCAGATATTTCACAGAATTTCTCAAGAGTTTCTCTCTGCTGCCCCTACTGTAGAAATGGAGAAAGCATTAGATATATCTGGAAATATCATAGAAATTTCGGGAAATAGCTGGCAGTGACTGTGGCTGCTACTGTAAGAGAGGTGGTGGCTGAACCTCTGCCAATCTTGTTTAGCCAATCACTGGAAACAGGGGAGGCACCCAAAGACTGGAGGACAGCAGATGTAGTCCCGTTATACAAAAGTGGGAACAAAGAGGAAGCAGGGAGCTACAGACCCATCAACATGACCTTGGTAGTGGAGAAGATCATGGAAGCACTACTGAAGGAGAGATTGGTTTACATTTGGTTGCCAGTGGAATACAGGACCCAAGGCAGCATGGTTTTATGGGGGGAGGTCCTGCCAGACCAACCTCATTGAATTTTTTCAACTGGGTGACAAGTGAGGTGCATAAGTGGAGGTCAGTGGACGTGGCCTATCTGGACTTCAGCAATGCCTTTGACACTGTGCCACATAGAAGGCTAATAAACTGGGGAATATGGAAGTGGGCTGGACAGTAATGCAGTGGGTAGGTAATTGGCTGGGCAGCAGGACATAGAGGGTGGTGGAAAATGGCTGTCACTCCACAGAGGGAAGAGTAACCAGTGGGGTACCACAGGTATCAGTGCTGGGACCGATCCAATTCAACGTCTTCATCAGTGACATTGCACAGGACCTAGAAAGCAGAATTTCCCTGTTTGCTGATGACACAAAGCTCTGTAACAGAGTGGACATCCCAGAGGGTGTAGACAGAATGAGGAGGGACCTGCAGAAGCTTGAAGAATGGTCAAGGGTTTGGCAGTTGAAATTCAATGCAAAGAATTGAAAAGGGAAAGAAAGTGTTGAAACAGAGGATGGAAGAATACATAGAGGAAGTTGGGAATTTAAACTAGGAGTGGGGGGTGGCAGTTGGGGAAGAGATATGCAGAGACCACAGGTTGGGAAACCATATGAGCTTACCCCCCATAACAGTGACAAAGGACAAATGGCAAGTACTGTTAGTGATGCTAGGAAAGGAGGGCAGGATGGGAGGGGGTGGAAAGGGTGGAAGGTGGTTACCCTTAATGCTAGGGAGCCTTGGGAGAAAACTGCAGAGTTACAGGTTCTCATGGCAGAGGGAGGGTGGACATTGCAGCCATCATGGAAACATGGGCCACCCAATACAATGACTGGGACCTGTCTGTACCAGGGTACAGGTTATTTCGTAGGGACAGGGTGATTGGGAAAGGGGGTGGCACTATATGTGAAGGAAGGACTGAAGTGTGTAAGGGAGGAAGGGGAGGAGGGTAGTACAGAGTCACTTTGGATGCAAATCCAGGATTCCAAGAATAGGATTCTTAGAATGGGAGTGGTGTACAGGCCACCATCTCAGATGGAGGAGTTAGACAGGGAACTAGCGGGACAGATCAGGAGGACCTGCGAGAAGGGTAGTGTGGTGATTGTGGGGGACTTCAACATGCCAGGAGTGGACTGGAGCACCCCAACAACCAGGAACAGAAGGAAGCAGGTACTGCTGGATGCCTTCCAGGACAGCTTCCTGCTGCAAATGGTCAGTGAACCAACCAGATTAGGGAATACCCTTGACCTTGTGCTGGCAAATGGGGACTTTGTAAGAGAACTTACAGTGGAGGAACCGCTGTCAGGGAGTGACCACCACTCAGTATGGCTCACATTGGATATGGGCAAGGAAGGAGTGGAATCTGGCACAATAGTGCTGGACTTCAGGAGGGCCAACTTTGGGAGGATGGGGGAAGTGGTAAAAGGGTACCTGGCCAGAATTCAATCTAGTATGGACAATGACCAGAGGTGGGAGCTCATAAAGCTGGGGATAGTGGAGGCAACAAAAACCTGCTGCAAAGCCCAGAGCAAGAAGGCTATGGCTAAGAAACTGATCTGGTTGAGCAAGGAGGTCATGGAAAAGGTAAGGAGGAAAAGAGCTGCCTTTAGGAAGTACAAGAAAACAGGGAGGGGAGGACAGGGAGGGTACTTGACAGAATCGAGAAGGAGGTGACAAGGGCAGTGAGGGGCAAAGCATCATGGAACTCAGGCTGGCACAAGGCATTAAGAAGGGGAGAAGGACTTCTTTAAGTACATCAGGGAGAAAAGGAGCTGTAAGGACCACATAGTAAGGATTAAGAAGGAGGGGGTTGGGTGGAAGCAGGGTGCGATAAGGCGGAAGCACTAAATGAGTACTCTGTTCAATATTTACTAAAAGAGGAGGGGTGACACCCAAGGTGGGAGAAATGGCAGAAGCAGGTGGGAAGTGGTGACAGATGGGGAAATCATGGAGAGCAGAGTTTGAGAGGGTTTGAAGGCACTGAGGTGTGACAAGGCACCAGGCCCAGATGGCATCCACCCCAGGCAATTGAAGGATAAGAGAGTCCCTGCAGGACCTTTGGCAGACCTATTTAATGCCTCACTACATTCAGGGTGTGTACCACAGGACTGGAGGATGGCTCATGTGGTGCCCCTCCACAAGAGTGGCCCCAAGGATGAACCAGGAAACTACAGAACAGTGAGCCTCACATCCATCGTGGGTAAGCTAATGGAGACTATCCTGAAGGAGAGGCTGGTGGCCATCCTAGAGGCCAAAGAACTACAGGACAGCAGACAGCATGGCTTCATACATGGCAGATCCTGCCAAACCAACCTGGTCGAGTTCTATGACTGGGTAACTAGGCAACTGGACAGAGGCCATGCAGTGGATGTCCTGTATCTGGACTTCAGTAAGGCATTCGACTCAGTGCCACATGGAAGGCTGGGAAGGAAGTTAGGAGGCACAGGGGCGGGTGCAAAGCTGGTGAGATGGGTAGGGAACTGGCTGCAGGGAAGGCAATAGAGGGTGGTGGTGGGTGGGGATCTCTCACACCCAAGGGCAGTGACAAACGGTGTTCCACAGGGCTCAGTGTTGGGACCAGTGTTGTTTGGGATATTCATTGCAGACATATCATGGGACATCAAGAGCAAGATCAGTCTGTTTGCTGATGATACCAAGGTAGGGCGGTGGTGGATGACCTAGGGGGATGGCAGGGGTTGCAGGATGATCTGGCAAAGCTTGAAACCTGGTCAGACACCTGGCAACTGGGCTTTAATGCCAAAAAGTGCAAGGTGCTGCATTTTGGGATGAAGAACCCAAGGAGGAGTTAGCAGCTAGGGGGAGGACAGCTAGCCCAGACAGAGGAGGAGAAGGATCTGGGTGTGCTCATTACAGGGTCAATGAACAACTCGGCACAATGTAGGAAGGCAGCTGCAAAGGCCAACAAAATGCTGGGTTGTATTGCAAGGTATATCCTCGAAGAGGAGGAGGTGATTCTGCCACTGTATAGGTCATTAGTTAGACCACACCTGGAGTACTGCGTGCAGTACTGGCGTCCCGTATCTGAAGAGGGACATTAAGTTACTGGAGGGTGCAGCATGAGTGACAAAGATGATCAAGGGCTGGGGACTTATCATACGAGAGGAGGTTGAAGGAGTTGAACATGTACTCACTGGAGGAGAGAGAGAGACAGGGGTGACATGATTGAAACCTTTAAATACATGAAAGGAATAAACAAGACGGGTACAGAGGGCTGTCAAAGTAAGGGAGGGAGGGCCACCAGGGGCCATGATATGAGACTGGAGCAAGGAAGGTTCAGGAGGAGATGAGGAGACACTTTTTTACAGAGAGGGTGGTGGCTGGGTGGAATGCGTTACCTGCTGAAGTGGTATGCAGTAGAACAGTGGACTGCTTCAAACGAGGATGGGACAGGACAAGGGGGAGGGTTAATGAAGGGGAAGGGTGGAAGGGAGGGGCAGCTGCAGAATAAGGGGTGCTAGTTGCACATTCGAGCAAACTTGATAGACCTCTAGGCCTTTATCTGCTGGCAGATTTCTTATGTTCGTATGTAAGTACAAGATAATGCACACGCGGCACAAAAACTCTGAAACAACATATCAGTTGGGGGGTGAGATACAGCATGCACCAAGCAAGAAAGGGACCTTGGGGTTATCATCTCTGATGACCTCAAGGTAGGGAAACAGTGCAGCAAGGCAGTAGGTAAAGCAAATAGGATGCCAGGATGCATAGGAAGGGGCATCACCAGCAGGAAAAGGGAGGTCATAATTCTACTATACAAGACATGAGTAAGGCCCCACCTGGAGTACAGTGTACAGTTCTAGAGATCTTTCCTACATAAGGACATAGACAAGGTAGAGAAGGTTCAGAGTAGGGGAACAAAGATTGTACAGGGGTTGCATCACAAGTCCTATGAGGATAAGCTGAAGGACTTGAATATGTGCTCCCTGGAGGAGAGGAGGGTGAGAGGGAATATGATAGAGACATACAAGTATCTTAGAGGGAGGAACAGGGTGCAGAAATACACTATTTTCCAGGAAAAAATATGTTCCAGAACTAGAGGGCATGGGATGAAGTTGAAGGGAGGGCGATTCAGAGGAAATGTGAGGAAGAATTTATTCACAGAAAGGGTGGTGGACAAGTGGAAAACATTTCCAGAGGAAGTGGTGGGGGATGAAACAATCACGGGATTTAAGAAAACATAGGATGGACATAAGAGAATTCTGGAAAATGGCAAGAGAAAGGAGCTGCTGTTATAACTACTTCTCTACTGGGACTAAAGAACAAGAACTCTACTACCAAGACCTTCAATTTAGGGTAAAAACAAAACAAAAAAAAAGAATTAGTGTGTTTGTCGGAGTTGGCTGAAGAGAATTGTTTTCTGTGTAATTATCTAGGTGTAGAAGTAGCTGTAAAAGGGGGAAGTGGCTTAGCTAGAAGGAAGTCAAGTGTTTGTGATTTAAAAACTTCTGGCAGAGAACAGCAAGAGGAAGGAGCTGCTGTCATAACTATACTTCTCTACTGGGACTATATTGCCCTCCTTCCTTCCCCTCCCCTCCTCTCCACCCCACCACCCTTAGCCAGTTCTATTTTTATAGGCACAGGATTTGACTAACAACAGGAACTTCCTGTTGGGAGCAGGAAGAGAGTGATCACAGAGCCTCAAAAAAATCACCATCCTAGAAGGAAAACAGTATTTCTCCATCCCCCCCCCCCCAGCTGCTGGAGGTCTGACACTGAGAAAGTAAGGAGGCTACTGAGAAATATAGAAACTTATTGTCTCAGAACAGGAAGATCAGGAGCTTAAAGGGCACAGAGGCAGTGAGTAAGTAGGCAGAAAAAAAATAAAAATAAATAAACAGAGGAAAGAGTAAGTATTCAAAACAACAGTTAAGGGGCCAGAAATAAGACATGATGGGAGTGGTGCAGACCTGAGGCTGTGGAGCAGCAGTCTTCTGGGAGACATTCTGGAGGATGCAGTGTTGTCCCATCTGCGGGCACCTCTCTGGGCTGAGGGAAGAGGTTGCTCATCTCCAGGATGAGGTGGCCAGGATTTGGGGGACCTCCTCACCCACCCAGGGACCACCAGGTCCACCGCCATTGCCTCAGAGGTTGCCAAGAAAGAGGAGCGGTTTGACTACAGTGGGCTCAGGGAGGATGAGGGTGGTGGAATAGAGGCACATCCCTCCAATAGTACCTCTCCACAATTGATATGCCATTCTGGCAAAGTGTGGATCCTCTATGGAGGCACCCACAGTGGAGACCAAGGAGGATGCTAGGAACCTCCACAAAGGAGACCCACAGGAGGGTGGCATGGGACCCCCACAGGGGAAGGAAACAACTCCTGGTGGGAGACTCCATTGTTAGGAGGGTAGAACTGGGGAAAGAAGGGGAGAGGGAGGTAAGGTGCCTGCCTGGCACCATGGCTTGGAGGGACAGGGAGTGAATCCTCAGATCGCGCAAGCAGCTGCATGGGGGAGAGAACTGTATGCTGTTGTCCACCTAGGGACAAATGTCCTGGCTGGGAAAGGAATCAGAGTAGTGCAGGAAGAGTTTGTGGAGTTTGGGAAGGTCCTTAGAGAAGTAGCACACACAGTAACCTTCTTGAGGTGCTGCCTGTCTATGGCATGGGTGAGGCTAGGGTGCTTCACACCATGGAAATCAATCAGTGGTTGAAAAACTGGTGCAGAGCTCAGGGGTTTGGCTTCATTAGGGACTGGGGGTCCACCTGGAGTGATGCAGGCCTATACAGGCACAGTGGTCTGCATCTGTTCAGGAGGGGAACCAGGATCCTAAGTGATAGGTTTAAATGCTTCATTGGCAAGCATTTAAACTAAGCAAGGGGGGAGGCACTGGAAAGAGGGAGAGAAATCATAGCCCCCCCCCAAAAAAAAAATTAAGGTAGTTAGTGAGGTAAACACCAAGATAGAGATGTTGTTAGGGAGAAGGGCAGGGCTAAATGGAGAAAGCGACAAAGGCAATAAGGACAGAGATGGGACAAAAAGAGGTAAGACCATCAAGAAATGGAGGGAAATGAGTACCAATGCCTGTAGTCTGGGAATCAAGCTTCCTGAACTGGTGGCCTTGATGGAAGAGGGATGCCTGAACATTGTGGTAGTCACAGAAACATGGTACACAGAGAACCATGACTGGCATGTTAACATACCAGGGCACACAACCTACAGGTGGAACAGGGAGGGTAGAAAAAGGGGAGGAGTAGCTCTCTATGTAAGGGAAGGGATAAATGCAATGGAACGAAAGAGTAAACAGGGAGGAGAGGAGGTACTGTGGGTCACCTTACAGACTGGAAATGGCACCACAATCCACACAGGGGTTGAATACGGACCCCCATCTCAGGGGGAGGTAATGGACAAGGGTATGATGGAAGGCATCCTTAGGATGGCAGAGAAAGGGGAGATACTGTTGATGGGGGACCTGAATATGCCAGATGTTAACTGGAGCACCTTTGCTGCAGCCACATCCAAGAGCAGGGCCATTCTCGATGCCCTACAGGGGGAATGCCTCAGGCAGCTAGTGTTGGAACCCACTCGGGAGAGAGCAATCTTAGACCTTGTACTCTCAAATGGGGACAGTGAGAGGATCTCAGATCTAGAATTGGGTAGCCATCTGGGAACAAGTGACCACCAAACAGTGTGGTTCATGATAAACTCAGCTGCAGAGTCAATCCATGCAAAAGTGAGGGTACTGGACTTCAGGAGGGCGGACTTTGGCAAAATGGGAGAGTGTCTTAGAAAAGCACTAGCAAATAGGCAAGAAGGAGGGGTGGAGCAACAATGGGGAAACATCAAAACTGCCATAACAGAGGCAACAAGCCTTTGTGTGAAGCAAATAAACAAATCAAAATGAAATAAAAAGTCACTATGGTTCTCAAAAGAGGTGGCTGGGAAAGTTAGGTAGAAAAAGATAGCATTTAGGAAGTATAAGGAAGTATAGAAGGATCAGGACAGAGAACTGTACCAATTAAGGCAGAAGGAATCAGGAAAGGCAATCAGAATAGCAAAGGCCCAAACTGAGGAAAAGATAGCCAACTCGGTTATGAACGGGGTTAAAACCTTCTATAGGTACATAAGGGAGCGTAGAAAGACAAAGGGAGGGATAGTGAGGCTGAAAAGAATGGACAGTGGGTGGTCAGAGAAGGACAGTGAAAAAGTAGGGATGCTGAATGAATACTTCTGCTCAGTATTCACAAAAGAGGAGGGGGAGGTACCTAACCCAATTAACAGAAGCACTCTGGATAGGGGGGTCGATCTCTGTCCTTTCACAGAAGAAAGGGTTCTGAAAGAACTCTTAAAACTGAAGGTGGACAAAGCAATGGGGCCTGATGGGATTCACCCCAGAATTCAAAAATAATTAAGAGGAGAACTAGTGACACCTGTGACTACACTTTTTAACAAATCACGAGAGGATCGTGTGGCACCTGAGGACTGGAGGAGGGTGGATGTGATTCCCCTTCACAAAAGTGGAAGCTAGACAGATGCAGGAAACTACAGACCTGTCAGTTTGACCTCTGTGGTAGGAAAAATGATGGAATCACTTCTGAAGGAAAGAAGTACCTAGAGGCCAGTGGGGCACAGGACCCAAGGCAGCATGGATTCACAGCTGGAAGGTCATGTCAGATGAATCTAATCAATTTCTTTGACAAGGTAATCAAAGTAGTAGACCAGTGAGGGTCAGTGGACATGGCCTATTTAGATTTTAGCAAGAGCTTGACACAGTCCCACACAAAAGATTCATAAGTAAATTAGCCAGTCTGGGAGTGGGTCCCAGGGTGGTAGCCTGGGTAAAACATTGGCTGGACAACAGGACACAGAAGGTAATAGTAAACGGAATCCACTCTGAAGAAAGGGTGTTAGTAGTGGGGTACCACAGGGTTCAGTACTGGGTCCAGTCCTTTTTCATGTCTTTATAAGTGACATTGCAGAGGGACTGGAAGGAAAAGTATGCCTCTTTGCAGATCATACAAAGATCTGCAACAGTGTTGATACACAAGGGGGCTTGGAAAGGATGAGAAGGGACTTGGCAAAGTTGGAGGAATGGTCAGAAGTATGGCAGCTTGGATTCAGTGCAAAGAAGTGCAAGATAATGCACCTGGGAAACAAAAACCAAGGGGAAGAGTACACAATGGGGGATGAGATAATAACAACAACAGAAATGGAAAGGGATCTGGAGGTAGTCATATCGGATGACCTTAAGGTGGGCAAGCAATGTGAGAAGGCAGTAATGAAGGCTGGTGGGATACTGGGATGCATAGGGAGAGGCAACACAAGTAGAAAACAGGAAGTTGTTATCCCTCTGTACAGACAGTTGGTGAGACCCCATTTGGAGTTCTGCGTCCAGTTCTGGAGACCCCATCTCTGCAAGGACATAAACAGGATGGAGGCTTTCCAGAGGAGGGCAACTAAAATGTTTCAGGGTCTGCAAGAGAAGACATATGAGGAGAGACTAAAGGAGCTTAATATGTATACCCGTGAGGAAAGGAGGAAGAGGGGGGACATGATAGAAACTTTTAAGTATCTCAGTGGAATCAACAAAGTCCAAAAGGGTAGCAACTTTCAGAAAAAGAGATGTCTATGAAGAAGGGGCACAATTTGAAGATAGAGGGGGGATGGCTCAGTGGCAATGTAAGGAAGTGTTTTTTCATGGGGGGGGTGGATGCATGGAACCACCTTACTGAGGAGGTTGTAGGGTCTAAAACTCTGGGAGAATTTAAGAATTCATTGAAACATAGAAACATAGAATTTGACAGCAGATAATGACCACGTGGCCCACCTAGTCTGCCCATTTCCCTACCTAATGCATAGGCTGAAGATCCTAGTTAACCAAAGCCTACTTCCTCCTACCCCCCACTAGAATTGCCTTATGTCTGCCCATGCATTCTTGAACTCCCTCACTGTTTTTGAGTCCACTACATCCTCAGGAAGGCTGTTCCATGTATCCACAGCCCTCTCCGTGAAAAAATACTTCCTCCCATTACCTTTGAGCCACCCCCCGTCTTCAAATTGTGCCCCCTTGTTCTTGCACATTTATTTTTCTGAAAGATGCTGCCATCTTGGACTCTGTTGATTCCCTTGATGTACTTGAAAATTTCTATCATGTCCCCCCTCTCCCTTCTCTCCTCAAGTGTATACATTATAAGCTTCTTTAATCTCTCTTCATATGCCCTGGTCTTGGCCTATAAAAAACACGATCTCCTTGGCTCTGGATATCATTTCTCCAGTTCATGTTCATCCTCTCCCCCTTTGCCCCCGGTCCCCATGGTTTGATGGGACCTTGAGGGAGATGCGGTGGCAAGGACGAAGATTAGAGCATTACTAGTGGAGATCCACCCTTGATACCGACCATCTTAGACTGATGGAGCATTATCAAGTCTATCATTCCACAATCTCCTGTAAGAAGGCAGCGTTCCTATCTGGGGAGATTGCAACTGCTCAGAACCGACCAGTTCAGCTCTTTCAAACTGTAGACAGACTGTGCAATCCAGTCTGCCTGCAGGTTCAAAAAGCCTTTTCTCAAGTAGAGTGTGAAAAGCTTACTCACTTCTTTGTGGCTAAGGTGGCTGACATCAGGGTGGTGCTCCAGCCTGCACCCTCTATGGGAGAGGCTATGGATCAGCACCCAGTCACTGTCCCTAGGCTCTCCTGGAGTTCCTTTGACCGGCTGGAGTTCATTGATGTCATGCGGATTGTCCAGGGTATGCACCCTACATGCACTCTACCAGTTTGGATCTGGGCCCAACTTCCCCGACTAAGGGTTGTTGTTATACTATTGGCCCAGTCATAGCATGGATAGTCTGGTACTCCTTCGAGATGGGTGAGTTCCTAGCTCCCTGAAGGAGGCAGTGATTACACACTTCCTGAAGAAAGCTGCTTTGGACCCAGACTGCAATGCCAACTACAGACCAATCTCAAACCTTCCTTTGTGGGGAAAGTAATTGAGAAAGTAGTGGCCATACAACTGCTGAACCATCTGACCATCCATGACATTTATGAACCACTCCAATCTGGTTTTTAAAAGAGGCATAGTACCGAGACTGCACTGGTTCAAGTGCTCAATGATCTCTTGATGGCAAGAGATTGGAAGAGACAGTCCACCTTGGTTCTTCTTGATCTCTCTTCAGCGTTTGACACTGTGGACCATGCGGTTCTTCTCGATCGCTTGAGGTTCATCTGTGGCCTGCCTAGTACAGTCCTCAGGTGGTTTAGATCTTTCCTCACTGGCAGAACTGAGAGGGTGATGTCAGAAATTAATTCCTCTGGCCCAGTCTTTCTGCCATGTGGGGTACCTCAGGGTTCGGTGGTGTCCCCCATGTTGTTCGCAGTGTACATGCTGCTCCTCAGAGACATTGTAAGAAGGTATGGGCTGAGGATTGCTATGCTGATGACACCCAGCTCTACCTATCTTTCACAACTGACCAAGATAGAGCTCTCTTGATATTTAATAACTGCCTCACTGAAATCCAGAACTGGATGAATTTGAGCTGGCTGAGGTTGAACTTGGAGAAGACGGAGGTGATGGCTGTGGACCTGGGTCTCTGGATAGAGGGGATTGAAGCTGGTTTGCATTCAGGACTTTTCCTTGTTGGATCTCAGCTCCCTACCTCTGAATGGGTGCGAAATCTGGGAGTGATTTTTGACAACAGGCTGACAATACGATTGCAGGTGTCAGCAGTCATCAAATCATCCTTTTACCATCTAAGGAACATCTCTAGGATTAAGCACCTAGTTCCATATGGTGATCTGCCTACATTGGCCAATGCCTTTGTGACCTCATGCCTGGATTATTGCAACTCCCTTTATCTAGGGCTACTAAGGGTTGATATCTGTTGCTTCCAGCAAGTGCAGAACACTGCAGCCCAGTTATTAACAGGTGCTCCCCATACCTGTCATATTTCTCTGGTGCTGCATGAACTGCATCAGCTGCAAGTACAGTGGTGGATCACCTTTAAAGTCAGACTTCTGACTTATAAAGCGCTACATGGACTGTGCCCTGACTACTTGAAAGAGCTTCTGATACCTCATGGCCCTAGGTGGTAGCTCCACTCGGTGGACCATTGTTTGATAGAGATTACAAGGGTTTTTTGTTTTAAATCTTCAGTGGCCCATGCTTTTATAAACTCAGCCCCTATGTTTTGGAATTCTCTACCCTGTCCACTTCAGGAGTGCGCATCCGTGGAGGAATTTAAACAGGCCTTAAAGGATATCAGGCATATTGTATTTGATGATTTTATTGAATTTTATTTACTCAGCATTTATCGTATTTGTGCTTTATTGCATTGTTTTATGTGAAGTTTGCTGTTAAGGTGCCTTGGTTTTAGAAAGGAGTGGTAAAAATAAATAATGTTATTATTATTATTTTTTTCATCCTGCCCAAAATGTGTTTTCGCACATCTGATGCACAATGGAATGGTCGCTGTGGAAAATCAATGTTCAGGGCAGAATAAGAAAATCATCATGACACTGATTATGAAAAGAGGTCACAAAATGCCTATGTTGAAAATTTGGAGAAATAATTTCACTAAATGACAGTTACGAGCGTGCATTGTGCAGTTTCCATGTACGCTTGTAAATTTGAGCATTTTTAATATGTTCACTCTGGATTTTCAACATTGTCATCTCTTCACACCTCCGTATGAATGGTACAGCTGTAATTTTTCATATCCTGCCCAATCTGTGTTTTTACACATCTGGTGCAGAATGGTGTGGCCACTGTGGGAAATCAACATTCGGGATAAATTTACAAACTCACAGTGCCACGGTTCATAAGCAGAAGTCCCAAATACTTTTATGAGGTGGTGGTCACAAAAAGGCCATGTTGAAACTCTGTAGTGCAAATATCAACAAATGCCTGAGGCATTAGGGTTTCTTACCATAATGTCACACCCTGTACAGACTGACAGGCATCAGGGGTGTGCCTGTAGATTGCCGGCTGTAATGCTCATGAAGCCAGTGACAGGCATCAAGGTGTGTCTTGGACTCTTCTGCCCCAGAGTTCATCCCATTCTCCTATACTGCACCCATTTCAGCATATGTCCTAATGGAATGGGGTGAGTGTGAAGCTGAACACCCCAAGGCACACCTCATCACTTGGTGTCTGCAGTATAGGGTGAGGTGAAATGCCGTGAGCATTATGAGCGACAACCCAAAGGCACACTCCAAGGCCTGTCCATCTCTGCAGGATGGAGGTGGGGTTGGTGTGAGTTCAATACTTCACTGCCATTCCTATTCTGCATCTGTCTAACTCCTGCATGTACAATGCTAGTATCAGCAAGCAAACATTCAGCATTGACAACTGCTTGTTACAAACTGCTTCTGCACTGCCCAAATCAATACAATGCCAGGAACATGGCCAAGAATGCCCTTCAGTCTCCTTTCAGGCATATTCAGCTTGACAAGCAGTCATTTGCTGTTAGGACTGCTAACTGGTTAGATGAACTGGCTGATGATATACTTCTCAATCTCCCCAAGTTTAATCAATGTAAGAGATGTTTGCAGTCTGCCTTTATAGTCCAGTGCAATTGTAACCATTACATAGTTTTATTTACTTTCTCTCTGTATATAAATTGTGACTTTTTACACAACAGTCTGTGCGGATTTCTTTTCACAATTGCAATTAATTGTTTTTCCTTACATGCTTTGAGAGGTACTTGACTGCATTTCCTCTGGAACTGCTTACTGTACTTGTAATTTTTTTGTGTGATTATGTATTTGACAAAAAAACATTGTAAATGAGCAATAGTGCTGAAACATAATCTCTGACATTTTCAATAAAAAAATCAAGAAAAAAAATATAGCCTATAGAGCAGAGCAACTAGCTCTGAATGTGCTTAGTACATCCAGTGGACCTTGGTCATGATTTTTCATAACCACCACTTGCATACTGCATGACCTTGAGCAAGCCACTTAACCTCCCTCTCCTCCCAGGTCACTGCTCTAAATGGGCCTCAGCCAGTTACCAAATAAAAAAAATATGTATCTTCATTATTGCATCATGCCTATTTGTGTGGAACAGCTTCTTAGCTGTGCTATGGAAACATATGTATCTGACAGGCATTAAAATAAAACAGAAAAAAAGTAGACAGAAAAAGACCTAAAGAGGTGATATAGTGTGTTCCAAGATTACCTACTCAGAATCTTTCTAGCATTAATTATTTCCCTACATACTCACTTCTCCCTTCAACAGTGTCCTGTATTGTACCTTCTGTCACTGCAGGATCAAAGGTTGTCTCACTGCGCCAGACTCGTGGCCAAGTTTTGGACCCACTCCCTACCCTTGTACCTCGCTGGTGCCTGTCCCCACCTCCCCCCACCTTTGCGTTTCCTCAGAAATGTCAAGATCCATTCCCTGAGTGTCCCACATATGGCCACCACTGCAGGACAGGCAGCATTCTCATATCACATGCCTAAACTGTGGAATTCCCTCCCACTGGCAATTCGGCAAACCAACTCTGCCCAAAACCAACTCTCCCACTAACTCAACTCCCTCCTCAAATCCCACTCCTGCATGTCCTGTGCTGTACATAGTCGACTGGAAACTCGAAAACGGGACTAGTCAAGGATGGCAGACCCCACTGTCAGTGTGTAGCTATGGCCCAGCAGTTAAACTAGCCATCTCACATCACCTGGCTATATCCCAAATATCCATTTTGTAGGCTATTTTTGAAATTATAGTCCTGATGTAGAAGTGCTGTACCTAGACATTTGCAGTTGTATTACATGCTGTTGTGTTATATTCTGTGTTGTCTCCCCAGCTCTCATACCTGACTGCATTTACCAGAATTTCTTTTGATGATGTAATACACTGCCTGTATCTAATTCTCTGGCTGTATTTCTGTACATAGAGGCCCAGATATTCAAACTGCACCAGGCTGTGGTGCAAGCCTGGGTGCAGCTCAACTTGGCTGTGCAGGGGCGTGGACTGGGCAACATTCAATGGAGCTGCGCCATGGCCCAGCATTGTTGAATATCGCACCCTGGCCACCCGCAGTGTGAATGGCGCAGTGGCACTGCACCAGTGCCAGTGGCCAGAGTGGAGCATGGGGATGCGCTAGCGCAAGTTCCATTGCATAAGGCAAATCAACCACGATATTCAAAAGTTGACATGCAAATGGTGCCATAATGTATACAAGGCACAAATGGGGCCATTTGCATGTCATTATGCCCCATTTGCATGCAGGTGCGCAATCCCCGATGACTTACGCCTGGCGCCCTGCCAGGCAGCAGCCATCGGGGACCGACGCCCCCTGTAGCGCGGCAATGTGCCCCACAGCCCGATCGCGGGCATTCTTAAATAAAAAAGATCCCAATATCCCTGGTGGTCCAGTGGACCACTGTCTGCCTGATCGTGGGCTTAAGTACAAATAAAAAATGATTCCTATATCCCTGGTGGTCCACTGGACCACTGTCAGCCCAATTGCGAGCTTGAGTAAATTAAACAGCAAAATCCTGTATCCCTGGTGGTCCAGTGGACCGCTGCCTGCCCGATTGCGGGCTTAAGTACAAAAAAATAATTGAATCCAATATCCCTGGTGGTCCAGTGGACCGAAGACTGCCCGATCATGGTCTTAAGTAAAAGATTATTGACCTCCATATCCTGGTGGTCCAGCAGACCCCTCCCACCCACCCACCACCCACTGATCCCCATCGCCCGTTCCCCCAGTCAGCGGTGGGTGGCACACCACCACCTGCGCCCCACCGCCTGCCGACTGACACCGTCCGGTAGGGCTGTATACATATTGGTCCACAAGCGTGAGCCAATGGGTGTGCAGCCCATGCCGTACTACACATACCAGACATGTGAATGGATCCATTCACATATCTGAAATGTGGTAATGCGGTATGAGCTACACGCCCGATGGCTCACGCTGTGGGCAATAATTGTACAGCCCTACTGACAGTGTCATGGCAACAGCGGCAGGGTGGCAGGCGGGTGGTGGTGCTGCCGCCCGCTGACTGGGGAGGCGGGGCGTGGAGATCAGTGGGTGGGTGGGGAGGGGGTCCGCTGGATCACCAGGGATATGAGTCAATAATTCTTTACTTAAGCCTGCAATCGGGCAGTCCTCGGTCCACTGGACCACCAGGGATATTGGATTCAATTCTTTTTTTGTACTTAAGCCCGCGAATGGGCAGACAGCGGTCCACTGGACCACCAGGGATATAGGATTTCATTGTTTAATTTACTCAAGCCCACGATCGGGCAGACATCGGTCCACTGGACCACCAGGGAAATAGGAATTCATTTTTTATTTACTTAAGCCCACCGATCGGGCATGGGGGTGGTGCCACCACAGAGGTGCAGCCGGAGCTCGGGTGGCCACCAGGTGGCAGCTGCCGTGTTGTGCCTGCAATATGGCAGCTCACCTGTGGGTGGCCAGCCCTGCTCCTTTTTTTTTTGCTTAACTTTGTGCTGGCGCAGGTAGGGGTTGCCATGCATGGCTCTGCACATCCGGCTTGAATATCGGGCTGTGCAGGTATGCATGACACCCCCTCACTGTCTGCATACATTCTGATGTGCTCAGGCGCGTCAGGTTTTGCTGCCGCACTTTCCCCTTTTGACTATCGGCCAGGCGAATCAGGGTTGCATGGCATATAACACAGTTGCGCCATGCGCAACTTTTGAATATCTGGGCTAGAGTGTTTTGCACTCGTGGGCCCAGATATTCAAACTGCGCCCAAAAAGTGCGCAATAGCAGGAGCAAGCGCAAGTCCATTGCGCCCATGCGCAAGAGGCGCGATATTCAAAAACGGAGGAGGCCAAACTGCACCTACAGCAGACGACTGAATATCACACCACCTGCACCGTAGCGCAACTAGGGAGGGGAAGCTGAGCAGATCTGATGCGCCATAACGCAACAAGGGATGTGCAGCTGAGCAGTCCAGAGGCGCCATAGTGCAACCAGGGACACCCCCCAGCGGCAGGGCAATGCAACTACACAGCCAGGGAGGTAGGGGCCCACCACCCATGCCACAGATGGGCACAGGAACACACAGCAGAACAGACATCGTCCCCCCACACCTCATGCACTGCACAACTGGGGAAGGGCTGGAATAACCACCGGCCCATGGAGACAAGCAAACAACCCACAGCTTGGCCATGGTGCCCCACCACACCCCCCGGTAAGCTGTGACTGGCACACAAGGAGGGCTGACCACCCCATGCCACACCATCCCCCCAATGCAGTGCACACCCTGCACCGTGACCCCTAGACACCCTGCCCAGGAGCAGCGTCCACCACTGCAGGAAACCCCATGCATGCCACCACCCCCACTGTGACACTGCAACCCTGTGCACCACAGAACCATGCAAGGCTGCCCCACCATGAGCACCCATCAGCAGGTGGAAGCACACAGCCATGCAACAACAGCATACACAGCGCCACCATGCACAGTCCCTCCGAGGTACTGCTGAGAGACCAACCATGCGTTGGCACATGAGGTACCCCACACGGGACAGGGCTTGCCCCAGACACCACCACCAGTGGTACAGCACCCTGCACAGTTTCCCAATGACACACCCTGACCCAGCACTGGCCACAACATCTAGCACAGACACCCACAGGGGTGCGTGGAAGCATGCACCACACCGGATGCCACACAGTGCATGGACAGACACCCACCCATACCCAAGGGCACAACAACACGGGGACGCAGTGGCAGGGCAACCAAGCCCCCAGCGTGGGCCCATGTAAACTGTGTACACACAACCCGCAGTCCTCCATGGCACTGGAGTGCCAGCCACCCTGCGCAGGCACTGTGGACCTGTACGCCACCAGCATTTTCCCGGAGCACAAGTCACAGACAGTGGTGCACATCCCCTGCAACACACACAAGGCACAGCATGGAGGCGGGACAACAACTGTGGAGGCCACAGTGTCACCCGAGGCAGACATGCACCACACCAGTGACAGGAGGCAACCCAGCACTGTGACGGGTACAGTGGCTGCCCTGCATGGACTGCCACTTCTGACATGCCAGCAGACCATGCAGGTCACAGACATGCATGAGTGTCAGCTGCACAGGCCATGGACGGGCTGATAGGGGTGCCATGGACACAGAGCATGCACCATGGACCACTGCACACAGTCATACAGTGCACAGGGCACAACACACACACCACAGACACTGATTGATAGCTACCCCCACACCATAGTCACCTCTACATGGACACACACACATACCCATGACTGCACCACCCTTGACGCCATGCACACCACTGCAGCTGAGCACCTATAGCCCACTGCAGATCAGAGACCACCACAGTATTCATAACAAAATAACTGTATTGAAACAACATATAAAGTTAACTATTTATAAAAATATATACAAGGTGGGGGAGGGCCACAAACAAGGTGGGGGTGGGTAAGGGCAGGGGTGGACAAATGGGACAGGAAAGGAGGGGTGTGAGGTGGGTCCAAGGGGTGGGGATATCAGGGTAGAGGGACTTCTATGGGAATGCGCTCCCCGCTCTGGCTCCGTCGCTATCTGTGCCTCCTCAGGACCCCGGTCTCTTCAATCCTGCGAAGGATGTCGAGTGACACGCTCGCCAGCTGCAGGATCTCCTGCAGTGCCTCCCTTATGTCTCGGAGCTGGCGTGTACCTAGGACAAGGGAGCACAGTCAATAGGTTTGAATGCACAGCCCCATACAGCCCACCCACTGTGCATGGTATATGGCCATGGGACATACCTCTATGATGGTGTGTGACCACCCACAGTGATCACGTCCACATGACCTGCCCACCCAGGTGCATACAGCCATGCAGAATGCTGCACACACCCGCCAGCCAAGTCACGCACAGCACCACCATGGCTGTTTAGTGACATGGCTATGTGGTGCAAAGGCAGTGGCACAGCCATGTACCCGGTGTACGCATGGACCACCATCGATGCACTCCCAGACATGCATTGCCACTGGACAGTGTTGACTGTAACAAGTTGTGTGCATGGCAGTGGTGTCAATGGATGGTGGCCATGTCCCACTGCCCACCCTGTTACACAGCATGCAATAGTAATCATGGAGGTATGGCACTCACCATCATCGGGCCAGTCCCTTGGGCGCTGTGGACCCTCGCCCCACCTGGCTTCCCTCTCCTCTTCATTTCGCCACAGCTCACGGGCCAGGCGCCATTCCTCCTGGCCTGAGGTGCAAACATGGAGAGAGGAACATCAGCACAATCCCATAGCAAAGCCCCCTGCCCCCAGGTGTGTGCCCTCCCACCCTGCCAGACCCACCACCCCCACCCTGATAACACCACCACAGCCAACCCCGGATGGTCCCTCCCCCATGTGCTGGACACATACAACTGTGATACCCATATGGAAGATAAAAGTGTGTTGACATAACACCTACCTGGCTGTAGCACCGTGCCCCTCCTGGCACGTCCCTGCAGGTGGGCTAGCAGCTCTGGCTTCCTCCACTGTAGGTCCCCATACCTGTGGTGGCACTGCTTTGCACTTCTCCTCCATCCAGTGGCCTCCTCCAGTGCAGTGGCCACCTCCTCTCACACCTGGCTCCTGGACCTGTCCAGGGGTGCCTCTCCGAACAGTGGTCCTTGGTGTGGCTCCACTATGGCCACTAGGTTGGCCAGCTCTATTTGACTCCACTGAGCAGCCCTCCTGCATGCCATGCGCTCTGCTCAGTCTGCAAATATGGCGCTCTGCAGTGTGGCTCCCCACGTGCAGATGCTGCATGGTACATTGCTGCCATTCCCTATTGTGCTGTCACTGAACAGCGCGATAGTGGTGCACCCATGCTTGACACATGGTGCCTAGGAGGAAAAGGTCAGGCACAGGGTCAAGGGTCTCTGGTGCACAGACACGCACAGCGCCATTGAAACCCAATGCATGTAGCGTGATTGGCTGCCTGTGTGCTATCACCAGTAGCGGCCTATCGCGCTGTTGCCCCAGTGCACCTATAATGACCCAGTGCTACAACGCCATGTAGGTGACCATCGCTATAGCACCACTGGCACAATGGTGGCCATGCCCTGCATTGCTTCCCACACACAGCACGTCAGCAGCACAGCAAACGGCTGCGTCAGCCACCCAGGCATGCGCAGTGAGGTGTGTACTACGCATGTCACAGAACTGCGCCATTGGCTCAGCACATTCTGCACAATTGCGCAAAGTGCAACAGCGTGATATTCAGCTGTCATATGCAAAACAGCTAATCAGCTATGCAATTGCACAGCACTGCAATTTGCATCCACTTAAAGTTGCGCCTCACCTCATTTGCATGGGTTGCGCTATAAAAGTGTGACATTGGGCTGCAGTGGCCATAGTCGGTTACTGCAGTCTATTGGTGAGTTGCATGCTGTTTGGGAGTGTGGACTGTGGATTTAGGGACACGCATGGGACTGCACAGTCACAGGTAACAACTGCCATTCTTACAGGCTAAATAATGACCGAGCAAGTTGTGGGAGAGGAGGAACACAGTGGTGGGAGGAGGAGGAGACCTAATTTTACCAAGGCCGAGACCGAAGCCCTGTTTGACGCCTACCTGGATCAGGAGATGCTTCTCAGCGGATGGCAAGGAAAACCTCAATCCCATGCTGCTGCATGGGAGGAGGTGGCACGTGCTGTGAACCTGCATGGCAGCCACCAGTGCTCCATGCAGGAGTGCAAGAAAAAGATGGGCACCGACAGGAGGAGGAGGAGGAGGATAAAGGAGAAGGTGGCTGCCATCAGGGCGGCATGAGCTGCAACAGGTGGGGGACAGCTGGAGGTGGTACACCTGACCCCACAGGAGGAGAGGATTGCTGGAAGCATGCAGCATAGTGCCATTGAGGGTGTTCTGGGTGGTGGCTTCCAGACGGGTGGTGGCCCATCACTGCATGGTAAGTCATGGTCTGTCTATGGGGGGGGCAGGGTAGGTCACATGCAGTAATGCGACTTTGTTTTCCCTTACAGATCCTGAGCATCTGCATGGGTCAGCAGTGGTGGGCATGTCCACTGAGGACAGTCAGCTGGAGATGGAGGAGGGCCCATCCACCTCCAGAGGTATACATGGCTCACTGCAACAGTGGGGCTGCCTGGCTGTCCACACTGATGTTGTTGTAACAGGTGTGGAGGAAGCCCTGCCTGTGTCCCAGTGTGCCAGCATCCACGGATGCCAGCATGTTGTGACTGGGACCGGTGCCGAGTCCGTCACCGATGATGATGTCGATGACGGCATGGGCAGTGACACATGTGTGCCATGGGATGGCCACACAGCAGGACACATCATGGCCATGGCTGTGGGTGGTGCTGCCATGGAGGCCTGCATGTCAGCACAGTCCCAGCCTGTGCCTGTCAGCACCAGTGGGGCAGCACTGGTGTTTGTTCAGGACAGTGGGACTGTTGGGCCACTGCAGCAGCACAACTGAGCCCTGGGGAGCGGCAGCCGGAGGGGCAGCATCAGCAGTCGGCCAATGGGCTTGGGGGTACAGGGTCCAGCGGCGGTGTCTATGCAACGCCTGTGGACATGCCCAGACCTGGTCCTGGTGCGCAGCGCCCACCCTCAAGGGGTGCTGAGCATCAAGGCCGTGCACATCCTGAGGGACAGGATGCCGAGGAGGCAGATGACCTCTTGGATGAGCACACCCACCTACTGCAAGCATCAGTCCAGCAGCAGATGCGGCTTGCGACATCGGTGGATGTACTGCGTGTGGCTCTGGAGCGGGCAGAGGAGCGTCGCTGCAGAGACACTGCTCTGATCCTGGCAGGGATGGACCATTTGCGGGAGGATGTGACCGCTGCCATTGACAGGCATGCACAGGCATTCACTGCTGTCATGGCCACAATGGGCACACAGTCATGTGCCCATGCGTCACGGACACCACACAGTGCACTGTCCACCCCCCATTCCCAGCATCGTGCGACACCCTCTCTGTCGACACCGGGTTCAGCTGTGGGCATCCCGAGCACTCCTGGCGCAGGCATGTTCGGTGTGCTGCAGACCCCTGCACGAGCATGGTCGCATTCATGCAGTGTAACCCCTGGGAGACCATCGGTGCCACCCCATGAGGCCAGTGGTCAGCCTGTCAGTGCTGGCAGGTCTTGGCGGGGCTGCCCACGCATCCATTGGTGGCTGGGGCACTGTGTCGAGTGACTGACTTGTCTCTCAACACTTCTACTGTCTGGTGCTGCCCTGTGTGCATTGTGTCTTCCAGTGGGCAGTGCACAGTTGGGTACCCGGCCCTGCACGCAGACACACAGTCATTCTGCACACCCTCCCGGCTGCTGTCCGCAATTGCATGTGTATGATGATGCCTGCATTGCGCTGTACACCAATGTGCAATGGTGCTCAGCATCTGACACACACGCATGGACAGGCAGGGCCGTGGTGGTCTGTAGACATGTGTGTGGCTAGGGGTGGCATTCTGGGTCGATGTGCCTCCTGCCCTTTGTGCAAGTTTGGTGCGTTTTGTGTGTGTGCATGTGTGTGTGTCCATCTGCATGGCATGTTAGTCCTCACCCATCCCTGGTTGTGTGTGTGGTTCCATGCCCTGCCACTTCCCTTGATGGCATGCACCCCTGGTGTGTGTCCATGTGTGTTTGTAGGTTGTGCCTTAGCCACTGTTGTGGCCCCATGACTTACCTGGGTTGGCTGAATTGCTCCTCCATGATGGTGTCCCAGTGCACCTGTGCCAGCCGGAGCAGTCGGGGGTCCCGTCAGCCAAGGGGGGGCTGCCCATCACCATCATCACTGGTGTCCTCATCATCCCCATCGCTGTCCCCCTCTTCGACCTGTACGGCTATCCCACATTCGTTGGCCATGTTGTGCAGGATGCAACAGGCCAGGAATAGCCCGCAGGCCTTTGAGGGGCTGTACTGTAGGGCACCGCCAGAAGTGTCCAGGCAACAGAAACGTGCCTTCAGCATCCTGAACACCCACTCGATGACATTACATGTGGTGGCGTGTGCCTCATTGTAGCGTTTCTGCGATGGAGTCGTGGGCCGCCGGTAGGGTGTAAGCAGCCAGGGACGGAGTGGGTATCCACTGTCACCTGTGTATAGAGGGTGGAGGTTAGTTTGGTGATCAGCATCGTCCTGCCCCGGGCCATGTAGGCCACTACCCATGTCACCTCTGACCATGCCCCCCCAGGCCCTATGATTGTCCATGTGGTTTGCATACTCACCAACTAGGTGTCCAGTGGGGATATCCCCACTCTCGAAACTGTGGCACAGTGCTGACTGGTGCCAGATGAAGGCATCGTGTGCTCCCCCTGCATGGCACAGACATTGATTATGCACCCCCTGGCATCGCACACCACCTGGCATTTGATGCTGGCATAGCCCTTGCGATTGATGTATGCGGTGCTCTCAGGGCCAGGTGGTGTGCGTAAGGCCACATGGGTGCAGTCTATTGCCTCTAGCATGCCAGACATACGTGCTACCCTGTGGAACTCCTGTATGTTTGCTGTGCGCTCCACCGGTGTGCTGGGGAAATGGATGTACTCCGCAGCATGTGGCAGCAGTGCGCTGAGGAATTGGGTGAGGTGCCATGATGTGGCCGACTGGGTTATGCCTGTGGTGTCCCCAGTTGGTATCTGGAAGGTACCCATGGTAAGCAAGCACATGCAAGCTGTCACTTTTGTCTCCACTGACAGGGCATGGCTCCATCGTGTGGGTGCCTGCATCACATCACTGCACAGCTCACAGAGCCACCTCAGAATTGCCCAATTCAGGCAGTACCAGCCCAAAATCTCGGTATCACTGTACAGCTTGAAGCTGGTACAGGCTCGGTACTGTCTGTTGGGGGCATACCGCATACGGGCCCTTCCACAGCTACGCCCCCTGCTACCCACCTTCTCACCCCCCTCAAGACGGCCTCCATCTGGAAGGTGGCACTGGCCATGTCCCTGGCTTGTGTTCATCTCCCCGGCAGTTGTTACTGTATTCCCCCCACTGTCCTCACTGCTACTTCCCCTGCACCGGGAACACCTGCCTGTGGTTGCCTCTGTGCTGTGTGGCACTTCCCACTTCTGCACTGGCTGTGGCTTCCCACACCTTCCCCGAGCCTTTGTGTTCAGGGTGCCCTTTCCCTGGCCTGCCCTGTGTGTCCCTCCTGCCCTGTTTGTGTGGCTAGAGTTCAGCCTCATGTGCCTTCCCTGTAGCGTTCTTGCGCCTCTCCCTTGTTCCTTTTTATTTGGGCTCATTTCCGCTATGGCTGGCTTCCACTTACTCCCCTATTGCGATATGCTCTAAGTTGTTGAATATCGCGATTGCGCCATTTATGCATGGTTCCTCCCTTCAGTTGCGCATGCCTTCATTATCCGCGCTGTTGCTCAGCGTGATTTAGGGGCGCAACTGCCTCCTGCTGAATATCGCAGAATGGCGCAATTTTGGACTTGCGCAGGTGCAACCCTATTGCACATGGCTCAACTCTTTTGAATATCTGGGCCATGTATTACTGATGTATTATACTCTATGTTGTCTCCCTTGCTCCTCACCCCAGGACATGTCTGGAATCGAGTGTTACAGTGCTCAGTATGCCTTCCTGGTAAAACTTTTAAATAAATAAATAGTTTCCTGATTTATCTCAAATATCCCTTTCCTTTCTTCCTTCTCTTACATATATTTATGTGCCAGCTGCAACAATTCAGTCACCTTTCTTTTTGCTTTGTTGCTTGAAAATACCACCATTGTTTGCTGCTATGCCTACCTAGTAACAAAATGTATTGCAGTTCAGACTCAGAATAGGTAGGCAATGTATTTCCTGCCCTTCCAAAATGCCAGCCTTGATTGTCCTACACAGCATACACTGTTACTAACCAATTGGAATAGTAATGTCAGCATTTAAGGTCCAACATAACAGAGATTGTTACTAACCAATAGGAAGAGTAATGTCTGCATTGAATGCCCAGCAAGGTGGACACTGTTCCTAACCAATAAGAAGGATTAATACCTGCACTGAATGTCCAACATAGTAGGCCCTGTTATTGAATAGTAGGAAAAGTAATGTCTGCATTGAATATCCATCATAGTGGACATCATTGCTAACCAATAGAAAGAGTAATGCTGGCATTAAATGCCTATCATAGCTGACTCTGTTACTACCCAATTGGAAGAGTAATACCTGCACTGAATGCCTATCATAGCTGGCACTGTTACCAACCAACAGGAAGAGTAATGTCTGCATTGAATACCTGCCATAGATGACACTGCTACTAACCAATATGAAGAGTAATGCCTGCACTAAATGCCTCATAGCTGACACAGTTACTAACCAATAGGAAGAGAAATGCCTGCATTGAATGCCCTCACCGTGGACACCATTACAAACCAGTAGGAAGAATAATGTCTGGACAGTATGCCCATTGCAGCATACACTGTTACTAAACAACAGGAAGTGTAATGCCTACAATGGATGTCCATCATTGTAAACACTGTTACTAACAACAGGAAGAGTAATGCCTGCATAAAATGGCCATCATTGTGGACACAGTTACAAACCAGTAGGAAGAGGAATGCCTTACATTCTACAGTAGGCTGGATCTGGCCTCTCTTTGAAATCTGTTTCTGTGAAAATGTTGGTGTAGTGAAGAGGGACCATTCCACCGATGATGACATCTCCATCCTTGCTAATTCCATTTTCTGCAACAGTCTGTAGTTTACAGCCCTTCTGAGAGTTCAGTACAAAAGCAGAGGATAACAGCAGCATCAGCAGCATAACCCAAGCCATCATATTGAAAATGTAGAGAGAGTAATGACTTCAGTTGACACTCGTGGCACTGCAAGGATAGGAAAGTAAACTGCATTATCCACATCCTTTTTTCAGATGTACCAAAATCAGAAGCATGAATATTTTAAATAGCTGCTGAACAATGGGAAACATTTGCCAGTTTACAATCAGGGGCTGGCAGTTTGGCCTAGAAGTTAATGTAATGAGCTGTGAATGAGTGTCAGTGGGTCAGGAGGTAGCACACTCATCTCTGAGGCTGAGAGATTAGAAGGCTGTGGGTTCTATCCCCCCATCAGGCACGTGGGTTAATATCCCAATACTGACACTGTAGTGCAGCATGAGGGGTTCTACACTCCTGAGGTGCCATCTTTCAGATGAGTCATCAAACCTAGCCCCATCTTCCTGTTCTGGTGGTAGTTCAGGTAGATGTTAAAGATCCCATGTCACTTCTCAAAAAGAGTAGGGGAATTTTTTATTGAAAAACACATCAATTCATATAATTACAAAAACATAATACGGCATAATAAATCATAATAACCATAATAAATCATAATAGCACCTAGCTTAATAATAAATTACATGTGTAATAATTTTCAATTGCATATAACCTTAATGGGTAATGGGGAAAAATAAAAATAAATAAATAAAACAATAACAAAATAAAATAAAAATAAAAAATAAAAAAATTGATCAGAAAATATATAGCACAAGTCACATTAAACTGTTCCATCAACTCACTGGTGTAGCTTTTTTTTTTATGATGCTACTGCAGTGGCAACTCGAACTGTTGAAGCTTTCAACTATTTTCCAACCATCCTTCACTGCCTATTCAACTCACTTGTAACTGTTTAGTGAAATTGCAATAGCTGCATTTCCATGGCATTGTTTATAAATATCACAGCATTCCTTAAGAGCATTGTTTATAAATATCACAGCATTCCTTAAGAGTTGTTTAGTCTGCCTTCTGAAACGAAACTCATAAGCACTCAGCTGAAATTAAAGCTTATAGTACATAACAGCTGGATGCAAACCAATACTAGCCTTTTACTAATTCATTGAATTAAACACTGCACAGATTAGGAAACTAATTGAACAATGCTACACCAGTGAGTTGAGGGAACAGTTTAATGTGACTTGTACTCTAGTATATTACATTCATATTTCTTGTAGTGTATTGCAGTGTTAACACGTGTAGTGTTGTTCTCTTTTTCCTCACAATCTCTCTTTCATATTGGAGCTACTGTTTAACACCTATGACCTCTATTTGTACTTTATAAATCTATAAAGCCCTTTCCACCAGTTGTTTATAATGTTTTCAGGGTGTTTATGACATCTTTAACATGCACTGTATTCATAGTGTGTTCAACTAATATAATATATGTATCATAAGACATTAATTTCTGTTGTAGAGTCCATTGACATCTTGCTTGCCACAGGTAATATTTCAGGCAACAGAAAAATACCATCAAAGTCCTATGGTCATATTTACTTAAAAGATGTGGACAATTTCCTATAATTTTTTTTTTTTTTCAATTTAATATTTATTAGAATTTTCAACATCTAGTACATCACAGGAATGGTACCTTGAATATAGACATAAACATTCCATCGTATCCATAAAATAAAAGAAAAAGAAAGGAAGAAAGAAAAAAAAAATTACATCCCCTACAAAAGGCCCCCCTATACCTCTCTAACGTCCCTCCCTAAACCTACCGCTCATTCCAGGTTAGGCTATCTGGGGTCATAGATTATACATTATACAAGGTCTCTGTTTTCTGAGTAACAATACCACTGAGTGACTTACAAGGAATATAAAGTTAAAAGTGAGGCCCAGATTTTATTGAATTTGCTCAGTCTGTTCTGAAAGCTGGCAATCATTTTCTCCATTCTAATATTGGATAATAATTCCTTTAACCATTCAGTATATGTAATAACTTCCTTGTCATTCCAATGTCTAAGCACCAGTATTTTGACGTACATTGACATGAGAGCTATATGATATTTACAAGTATTTACCATGATTTCTGAGTAATTCCCTAGTACGCATATGTCCACTGTAAACAGCTCATCAAGTCCCAGCAAGGGATCTGCTCTTTGTTTGATTAATGACCATAGAGGAGCAACTTTAGGGCAGTGCCAGAGAATGTGCAGTAAATTGCCCTCCCCTTGGGCACACCTTAAACAGATGGGAGAGGAAACTTTGTCAAACTTGGCCATCTTCTGAGGGGTATAATAAAGGTTATGCAGGATATGGAACTGCATTAGCCAAAGCCTATCCTGTGTGATGAATTTGTGACATCCCTGCCAGAGCTTTTCCCAATTAATGGGCGTCTCCGGGAGAAGTCTTGCCCAATAATCAGTAGGTCCATACGGCCCAGGAAATATTTTGTTAAATAAGACTCTGAAAATCTTGGAGACCGCGTGAGGGAGGCCTACCATTTGGAGCATATTCGTCCAGAATGGGGTAATCCCTGGAATATGAGGTTTTGTCCCTAAGGTTTTCACCAGGATGTGCCGCAGTTGAAATAATTTAAATATATTGGAAGCCGGCATCTCTATCTTACTTAAAATTTCAGCAGAGGAAAACCATTCTTGTTCAGTTTCCTTCCAAAAGAAACTAAGCTTGGCCTCATTGAGTTGTGGGATCCATAAAGGGGAAAGAGCTTTCCCATCAAGTCTAAGATTGGGGTTGCCCACCAGCAGTTGCTCCAAGTCTGAGCAATGATTGTATTTAATGATCGAGCAAAACTGCGAGTGAACTTTCACCGAAGTGGCGATAGGTGATGCGTGCAATGACTTGGGAAGGCTCTTGGGTTGCACAAAAAGCAACGCTGTAGGGGAGAGATTATGACGGCGAATTTGGGCGGATTCCATTTGGATCCAGAGGGGTATGTATTCCCTAGGGCAACTGGGGTTATTTGGAATGAGCCATCTCAAGTATTTGCTCGCATGGCTGGCCCAGTAATAAAGGCCAATGTGTGGTACCCTAAGGCCTCCTTTTAGCTTTGGGGACTCTAACTTATAAAAAGCTAGCTGGTGGCGTTTACCTGCCCAGATAAAGTTGGTGAAAATGTTGTGCACTTTCTTAAACCACGAATGGGGTAACCAAATGTTTAGGAGATTTAATGGATAGAATAAAAGCGGAAATATATTCATTTTAATAAGACTGACTCTGCCCCAAATAGTCAAGGGGAGAAGGGACCATCTGTTTAAATCGTGGACAATAATGTTTAAAAGGGAGTCGAAATTGTATTTTTGTAAAAGATCAGTGCTTTTCGGGAAAATAATTCCTAAATATTTCAAAGATTTCCTCTCCCAAGACAGGCCGAAGGCCGAAATCTCATGCCGCATTACTCTCTGGTTGAGAGGGAAAACCACCGTTTTCCCCAGATTTAATTTATAATTAGAAAACATGCTAAATTTTTCGATAGCTTCAAATAGATATGGGATGGCTTTACCGGGGTATGAGGTACAAAGAAGTAAATCATCCGCAAAAGCTAATAATTTGATTTCAATCCCCTGTATCGTTATGCCTTGAATCCTGGGGTCAGTTACCAATCTCCTAATAAGAGGTTCTAGATACAAATTGAACAAGAGTGGGGAGAGGGGGCACCCTTGCCTTGTGCCTGATAGTACAGAAAACTTGTCGGAGCTACACCCGTTGCATAATACCCTAGCTGTTGGGGATTTATAGAGTGCATGTATCCAGTTTATGAAGTCTAGATGGAGACCGAAGGCGTGTAATGTCCGGAATAGAAAGTTCCAGTCTACTCTACCAAATGACTTCTCGGCATCCAGAGAAACCAAGGCCACTGGATATTCCACATCACTGGATGCCGAGAAGACATGAGCCAGTGTTCAAATATGATCACTGGCAAGTCTTCCTTTCATAAAACCTACTTGCTTGAATCCCTATTAAATCCAGAAGAACTGTGCTTAATCGGTCTGCTAACAATTTACTAAGAATCTTAATATCTTGATTGAGCAATGATATCGGTCTGTAACTCTGCCATATCCTCTGAGTTTTACGGGTTTTAAAATAAGTATGATTAACGCTTCAAACAATGTGGGGTCTGCACTCTTCCCTGAAGTATTAGCTGAAATGTGGGAGAAGGAGGGGGAAGACTCTTTCGAGAACCTTATAGAAATTGGAAGAAAACCGCTCCGGACCCTGGGACTTATCGATGGGGAGACTATCTATCACTCTTAGAACCTCTGCTTCGGTTAAAGGAGCACACAAAGTGGCTTGCTGCACCTCTGAAAGAGTGGGCAGCTGTATTTAGTTTAGGTAGTGATCTAACTCTTTGATGGAGGGAGGGCTCGTCATTGGTGAGTACAGGGATTGGAAAGACTTTTGAAATTCTACGGCGATTTCTTTTGGGTCTACCAATAATGAACCATTATGAGACTGAATTGAGGCTATGAATCTGGCAGACTCTTGTTGTTTGACATGAGCGGCCAGAAGATGACCAGCCTTCTCTCCCTGATCGACATAAGTAGCCTTCGTTTTCAGAATCAAAAATTCAGCCCTCTCTCTAAGAAGCTCAGAATAGGCTTCTTTAAGTGTAACCAGATCTTGCGGAGTTTGTTCCGGCGTGTGAGGAGATAGGTTCCTCTCTACACCTCTAATCTGTCTAAGAAGCTGGGATAACTCTGCTTCTCTTAATTTTTTCCTCCTTGCTGCCTCCCCGATTAACAGGCCCCTTATATATGCTTTAAGGGCACCCCATTCAATATCAGGCTTACCCGTAGAGTTCAAGTTAGCAGATAAATATTGAGAGATATGATTGGTAATGAATTTCACTATTGTTGGATCTTTAAGAAGATGGTTATTAATTTTCCACCGGTTATCCCTTTTCGGGATACCTACCAGAGACAACTGACATGAAACTAACGAGTGGTCTGATGGTGGCCCTGGGTGTATAGATGACTCTATAACCCCAGATACCAGGCAATGTGAGATCATGATGTAGTCAATCCTGGAAGATGTCTTGTGGACTGGGGAAATGAACGTGAAGCCTCTGTCTGTGGGGTGGAGTATGCGCCATACGTCGCATAATCCCACCTTGTCCCATAAATCTCTTAGGGCCCTTTGAGCTGGGGATAGGCCTTTGGGCTTGTCTCCTGAGCGATCCATATTTGGGTCAAAGACTACATTTAAATCTCCACCCAGGATCATAGGAATTGAAGCAAAGGGAGTCAGCTTATTAATGAGTTCTGTGAAAAACACTGGGGAAACAGAGTTTGGCCCATATATACTGCCCAGCAGTACCTCAACATTATATATTTTCCCTTGGACAAAGATATACCTCCCGGAGGCATCCCTAATTATGTTTCTTGAAATGAAGGGGACATTGTTTCTTATCAGAATCATCACCCCACGACTTTGCCTTGTGCCCTGAGCAGAGAACACTTGCCCTATTTGTTGCCTCCGCATGCCTAGTTCTTCAGAAATCAGTAAATGAGATTCTTGGTCGAAAGTAACATCTGACTTTAGCAGGTGAAGGTGCTCACACACCTGATATTGTTTCGTTTTCTGCTGAAGTCCTCTTACATTCCATGTTGAAAAAGTTAAATTACTCAGCATTGTTTGAAGCTAACTTGTGCAATCAATCTGGGCTTTCCTCTAATAGATTCTTTGCTGGTAGAGACCTCAATGGATTTATCTGGTAAAACCTGATCTGAGCCCTCCTCCCTCCCCCCACACCCAAAATTCAACAATTTGGTATGTAAGTGTGTAGAATTCCCTTCCAAATTATCCCCTGCCCTCCCCCATACAACTATGGTCTCTACGAACAACAGAGCACCTTGCTAAGCCCACCCTTCCTCCAGACCTCTGCACCCATCTAGTGCCCTCTCAATCTAGTGCAATTATTAAAATCTTCAGAGTAACAATTATAATCCTGACACAGTAACTGAGAAAATATTGACCCCAACTTAGTTCCACCCCTACTTATACTTCATTGAAATTAACTGTACATTAAACAGCAACCCTTTGAAGCCATAACTTTAATGGGATACACGGAAGATTTACCTGCTCCTTCTTATCCTATTAGAAACAATATATGTACCTAACACCTGACCTAACCTATAAGCAGATACTTGCTCTTAAAAAGCAGGAAAGAGCAAAAATAAAAAGGGGAGCTTAAAATGCATAATAAAGAAACACAATAAGCATGCAACATTTGTAATAAGCAAAATCTGACAGGCATAACACACAGAACTTTCTTAATGCTGAAGGCTAACTGGTATAGTTGTCCCATGCCTATAGGAACAAGTTGGAGTGTGTCCTTTAACAGTGTCCAAACGTGAATAATCTACAGAACGAAAATGAACAGGAATCTCTCCATATTGACGAGCGTCTGAACCACACTGAAAAGGAGTATTGAGTTAAAGGCTTTCTGACTCTCGACGGGGAAATTGGGCCACCACTACTCCATTTCTACATTCTCTGGATCGGACAGGGAAGTCCGTTGTAGGGCACTCCGGTAAGTCAAAGAATGATGCGCAATATGCAATCCGTGCAAGACTCCACCATCTTCTCGGTCCCCCCGTGCCAGTAGCTGTACACAAGCTATCCCCAGGGTCGTGCACGCTTCAATAGTCACTGCCAAAACTAAAAGAAGGGGACCAAAAACCCATTAGGGAGATCCAAAAAAGGAACTGTGCTTCAGAAAAGCAACATTCAAAACGGAGCTCGAAAACACCTCTTGCGGTTTCTCTTGCAATTGCCAAGGGTTCACAATGTCAGCGAAAATACTGCCACTATTCACCCCGGTCAGAATGACCAACAATTATTAGGATCTTGACCTGAGAGACTCAGGAGGGATGAAAATCTGCTAAACAACAGTTAGGACTCACAGTGAACCTCGTGACTGACATCTCATTTCCCTATAGCTCTCAGACTTCTTTGAATAGATTAGGAAAAGCACTTTTCAGCCCTTTTGCGGTGACATCTGGGTCCTCATAAGATACCCACGATCCAGAAATCAGAACCCCCAACTTCACTGGGTATGTCATCCTGAATCTTACACTGGCTGCAATTAATTTAGAGACCATCGGATGAAATAGGGCTCTCCGTTGCCTTGCCGATGCCGGCAGATCCTGCGAGATTCTGATTTTAGATTCTTCCCAGCGCAGCTCTTGCAATTCTTTTATTTTAGCAAATAGATGCTGCCGCTCCAGAAAATTTAGAAACTTAAAGATCAGCGGGGGAGCACCGGTGGTGGCTTAGGACGGAGAGCTCGGTGAGCCTTCAATGGTGTAAGTTGGGCGAAGGGTGACGGCCCGACAAGTTTTTCAATTAAGTTCTGCACAAATCCTATAGCGTCGGTTCCTTCATAACCCTCAGGCAGGCCTATGAGAACCGCATTGTTTCTTCGACTCCGGCCCTCTAGGTCCTCTAACTTCATCTCCATTTTCTTTATCTTCTGGTGCATCTGAACAATCTTGGGGTCTGTTTTCTCTACTTTCTTTTTGATTGAACTAATCCTGGCTTCTGCGTCCAGGGTTCTCTGCTAAGTTCTCCACAGCTTGGGTAAGGCTTTTTATTTCTGTTGTTATTGTGACCATGTTTTCCTTAAAAGGGGAGAACTCTTGCAGAAAATGTTGCAGGGTGAGAGGCTGTTGTTCTTCCATGTTGGCGTCAGACGTCGGATCATCTTCACCCTCCGAGGCTCTGGCTTTTTTTGCGGCCTTCACGGGCGTAACTGGAGGAGTATGTCTGGCAGGATTTTTCTTTGACATCGTCTCCATCCAAAAAATTAAGCTCTTTCTTATGAGCCTAGTCTTTCTTTGAGCACATAGAACTCTATTCAGATGAGAGGCAGATGAGTATTTCGTTGATTTTTTGAAACTTGTGGGTCAGAGGGCTGGAGCTGTGTTGGAAGGCTGCTACCCGGTGAACTGCATCACATGATCCCTCAACAATTTCCTATAATTAATATCTCATAAGACAGGTTTTTTAGCCTCCTTAACTTCCATCTGTTAGCTAGGAAAGACCATAAGGGCTTGACATACGAGCATGAAAAGAGAAAATGTTCCATGGATTCTTCTATGTTTTGACACCCAAAGTGTGGGCAGTTTCTCTCTTCTTGGATGTTATGCTTTGCATTGCCTCAAAGGTTTAATCAGCCATATACTGATAACCACAGAATCTCCCACATATGTACGGGAATCCTGCTATTATTTAACTGTTTAAAAAATACCTCCTCTTAAGGTGGGAGGGCAATTTTTAAAGGCTGGTTCAGCTGGGTAAATTCTATACATGATAGAAGTATACAGTCATGGCCCTGATAGGTTACAGATTTGTGTCCTAGTTAACTCCCATTTCTCGAGTTTCAATACTGCTGTTCTGATAAAAGCCAGAACTTGCAGTTTAGGGGATCGTTTTGGTGGGCTATTTCCAACCCATGATTGCAAATACTCAGACAGATTATTGTTGAATCATAAATACTGAAGACTCTGTGATGGAACTAGTCCTATTTTAGAATTCTGGGATATAAAAAGAGAGAAGAAGAAGGAGGTGGGGTCAACCATCCCGAGGCCTCCTTGAGTTTTGGGCAGATAAGTGAAACACCTCTTTATCGGATTCAGCCTACTGCCCCACACCATCTGAAAAAAGCATGAGTACAGTCTAGTTTCAAGTGTAGTTGGGGTGGGGAGATCATTGCTACATACAGAAATGAGGGAATAATAAACTGTTTTATTATGTGCACCCTTTTAATTTTAGATAACTTCCAGGACTTCCATCTATTTACCCTAGACTCAGCCCCTTGCAGTGTTGTTTCCCAGTTTTCTAGAGGTAGATTACATTGTCCAAAATGAATGCCTAAGATTTTTTGTGGCTCCGTGGAGATGTGAATTTTGTTTATAATTACTGGGTCTAGTCTAGCACTACCGAGAAACAAACTCTTACTTTTTTCTGTATTCAGTTTTGAATTTGAAACTTGAGAATATTCTTGTAGTTGTCTGATTAGAGCTGGGATCTGCTCTTGATTTGCCATGAACAGGCAAATATCATCTGCATAGGCCTGGATCTTTATGAGGTCTTGCCCAGTGGTCCTTGCAAGCCCTCCCATGTATGTGAATTGTTGAATTTCCTAACAAATGGGTCGAGAGAAAAATATATAGCAGAGGGCTGAGGGGATACCCCTGCCTGACTCCTGTACTAATAGTGATTCCCTCTGTCACTTTTCCCTTAATAATGGGATATACCTTTGCACATGAATACTATAATTTTATTTTGTTGACAAAGTCCGTAGGGATGCAGTACTGCTGTAATGTTTGAAATAAGAAGGGATGGTACACTCTATCAAAAGCTTTACTCTGGTCTAAAGTCAGAATATAGTCTTACTTCTTGTTTTTTTCATAATAGCTGATTATGTATCTAATTATCATCAGGGTATGTTGTAGTTTTCTCTCTGGTAGGCTGCTAAACTGTGCCAGATGTCTCAATATGGATGCCAGTTTCCTCAACCTATTGTTTAATGCCTGTGACAGAATTTTTAAATCTGAATTTAATAGGGATATAGGTCTCCAATTTGAAATATTCAGTCTATTACCTGATTTGTGCAGAAAAATCAAAAGCCCTGACATGAATTGATGGGGAGCTGACCTTTTCTGAAAGAAGGAGGTAAAAACTTCCAAAATTTTCATCTTGCCATTTGACCTGGTGAAAGTTTTATAGAATTCGTAAGGAAGCCCATCTGGGCCTGGAGAACTCCCGAGTTTTAAGTTTTTAATTACAGATTCTATTTCTCCTACTGTCAGGGGAGACTTTATTTCAGATTGGGCCTTTTCTGAAAAATGTATTTGCAATCCTTTTAAATTACTACTGATATTCTCCTCAGAAGGGGGGAGGTCATTTCATGGGATCCCCTTATTAATTGAACCAATTGCTGTAGTTCTGTTACATTTTCTATTACCCATCCCCACTTGTCCATCAGCTGTTTTAAAGGCCATTGTATTGTTCCTTTTTTTACATGCCTCAAAAGGGGTCTCCTATTGGGGATTTTCGAGTCTGGTATTGTAATTCTGCATTTAAAGTCTTTGCCCTGTCATATTGAAATCTTTTCATGTCTTCTTTAAGTTGTTCTATCTGTGGACTAAAGTCTTATCTAGAAGTAGAGTTCAGAGTATACAGATTTTGGAACTGTGTTCGTATTTTAAGATAATGAAAAAACTTACTCCTTTCTGTGTTTTTTCCATAATTCTGGAACCAGTTAGCTATGTCCTGCTTTGTGTCCATCCACCATTCGCTAAGGTCCTCATAAAGATCACTTACCGTGGTCCGGGCCTAATGAAGAGAAAAAATCCTTTGCTGTGCATGTGTGTCAGACAGAGTGGAGATATTCAGTCTCCATCTCTTATTCTGTCTAGCTTTGGGACAGAGTGTATGGAAGGAGATCTGTATAAGTAGATGGTCAGAAAATTCTATGGAAAAAGTTCGAAAGCTGGGAGTTGGTATGTTCTTAGACATGAGAATGTGATCAATAGTTGAGGTTAATCTGCCTCTCCCCTAAGTATATTTAGGACCTTTAGACTGATACTGTGGACAGTCTAGCAGATCTGCTACAGTTATACATTTTTTTAGTGTGTTTGCATCACAATAAGCCTTTTTACCCTCTAAACATTTACTTTGCTGTGGTAGGACACAGTTAAAATTTCCATCCAAAACTATGTGAGATGCCGTGTAAAGATAAGGCTGAATTTGTGAGATTAGGGACACTCTGTCTGCCTTGGACTGAGGACCGTAGACATTTATAAACCTATATGGCACTAGTTTCCTGTATTCATCAAGAATAAGCAGACGTCCTGGGATTAGATCTATAAATTTAGTCATTTTAAAAGAGAAGGAGCTGAAAACTATCCCTACTCCATCTGCCCTGTCTGCTCCAAAGGGCCAAAATGATGTTCCCCACCACCATTCAGCCTGGTAAGATCTGAGATGGTCTGAGGTAAACATCCAAGTTTCTTGTAGGAAGCAAACATTTACTTTATTATTCACCAAGTGCTAAAACAGAGCTTGTCTTTTGGAAGTATTTAATAAACTATGACAATTACAAGACCCTAAGACCAATTTGTTCATCTCCATAATTCAGTTTTAAGGTACTTTTTTCCATTTCTTTTTTTTCTTCCCTTTGTAATCCACTAAATCAGAGCTGCCTCCAAGTTCCTGTGGAGGGGGGATTCTGGTTCTACCAGATCCATTTCTGACTCCTCGCCTGTAGAGGCTAGGACTGAAAAGGGGTTAGCTGCCTCAGTTATCAGGGGTTTGGGAAGAGGTTTTATATTCCTAGTCACTCTATTTGTTGGAAGTGGAGCTGGATTTTGTGGGGAGTGTTGGGGGTTTATGCCTCCAGTTACTTCTTTGGTCTGGCTATCTGAGCAACAAACTGGAGGGAACTCATCCCATTGAAGAAGAGAAGGCATGGGGGATTCCAGGTCTTCCCCTCCCTTGCGTTCTACTGACTTATCTGTGATGGGGTCCCTTTTCCCTTGCTCTTGGGGTATGGGTTTTGGGGTGGGGTTGTGGGTGTGGGGAAATAGTTCCCTCAGGATCTACCTCTGCTGGATCTGGTGGGTTTGTAGCTTCTTCTTGAGCCTGCTGTATAAGGAGTTCTGGGCTGATGACCTAGGCTTTATTCCTTGCTGCCCACGGGCATTCGGGGAATGTGTGTCCTGTCTCTTCTCACAAATCACCTCTAGTTAAATTTGTGCACTGCATACTGCTGTGACCAACCTCTTTGCAGTTGTTGTATCTTGGTCTATCACAGACACTGGAGAGGTGGGTGTGAGCTCCCCACTAATAACATGCTTGGGGTTGCTCTGAATAGAAACATACTCTTTTGTCCCTGCTCAAAAAAAATGAGTTTGAGATATGTTCTATTTCATTTTCAGTCTGTCTCAACTTCAATTTGTACTTCCATGTCCCAGTCCAGAAAAATTCTGAATCTAACAGTGCTTCAGGTGAACTTAGTACTTAGCATTTTTGCGACAATCAATATGTAATATCTTCAACATGACCCCCTTCATTCCAGAACAGGACTGCAACATATTTTATGAGTGGTTTTGTAAGGGGTATTACCAAAAAAGTGGACCACAGGGGGAGAATTTGACTTGATTATACCTTTGCCAAAACATCTCAAGGGCGTAGGATGATCTAAAACTTATATCATAGTTATCTTCCCCTGATATATTTATAAAGGCAAACACCTCTTTAGGTGAGAAGTGCAAGGAGTCCTTCAAGAGTTTCCTCAAAACATACTGCCTGTCAGGCCTTATGTCCAATCCCCCTTTGTATCTCATTCTGACTGCATTCCTCCTAGGGGCCCCCTCCTTTTTGGATCAGGAGAAAAGTTTGGATAATAAAGGTCTTTGTGGGGAGGATCTCCAGAGTGGTTCCCCCCTGTTTGTTCATCCAGTCTTCTTTGGGTTGTGTCATTTGTATCTGATGCTGCAGTCCATCTGGTGGGGTTGTCTCTTCTGGGAGGGGCCCCTGACCAACTTCTATTGCATTATTTCCATGTACAGGGTGGTTTTTAGACTCCACTTGGTGTTGTACCTCCTGGGATTCTGTAGTTTTTGAAGTTGTTGCAGGTACCTGAATTTGAATTGGTGGGTGGCATTTTGGAGTATTTGTGGAAGGAGAATCCTGCCAGTCTGGATATGGTTGTCATTGGCCACTAGGCATTTTCTTTCATCCTGCTTCCTTAAGGGCTTTTTCAGGAGACCATTTAGCAAAAGGATCTAAATTTTTAGGTTGCAGTGAAAATGCTTTTTGGAAAGCATCTGTTGTTGATAGGCCTTGATGTGTCCAGTCCAGCCTAGGAACGATGTTTCCTGTTTGCTCTTTTGGACTAGAAGAATGCCTCAGTACTAAATTCCTATTGGTAAAGTGAGAGCAGCCCTTTTGTTTCTCTTATCCTCCTTAGAGTAAGATTTTTGTGCTTGGTTTCTTGCTGAGAAAAAAAAAACTGTGGCTTCATCCTGAGGGGTGGTGTATGAATGAAAAATTATATTCCCTTCTTTCTGTTGTGTTTGCTTGCACCCAGGTGTCATTTGAACATGTGTTTGTTTATCTAGTAGCATAATGTTAGGGTCCCCTTTCGTGGCATCATGATTAGTAATATTTGCATTCATTTCAACATTTGCATTTATTTCAATACTTGCATTCATTTCAGTATTTGTATTCGTTGTCCTCTCTGTACACACTTCATTCTTCTGGCTTGTTAGGTTTACTGTGCTAGCTTTCTCCCTCAGTATATTACCAGAATCTAACCCCTGTGACTCTAGGCACACACCTTCTGCATTTCTGCTACCACCCACTATTTCTGTAACTAGTTCTGTAGCATAAATAGGGTTTGATTTTAACTGAGAAAGTAGTGATGTTTGCATCCTGGCACACTCCTGTAATGTTGCTGCATCACTGCTACTTCTGTCAGTCTGGCTGCATCCAATGTCAAAACAGGGCTCCTCTTGCACTTTAGCAAGTCCAGCTTTCAGTTTGACCATATACATGTGTCTACGCGCTTCTTCTTCCAATTCACTCAGCATTTTCTTCCATTTTTCTTCCATCAGAGAAACCACATTTTGTTTGTCATTTTTACAGTACTCAGTTTCAGTATTTATACTTAATTCCTAATTGCTAGAAAGGTTTCCTATCCTATTTCCTTTTCTTCAATTTAATCTGGAAATGTCTCATTACTGGTAACCTTTTGCAGCAAGAGGTCAGGGGAAGAGGCCTGGTCCCCTGCCTCAGAAATTTCCATCCTCTCCAACACACCATTCTGAGTGGCCGTCTTGGAAGACTTGCTCACAGGAAGCAAGGCCCCCTGCAGGCAGAGAAAAGGAATTTTTATTGAGAAAGGACTTCAAACAGAAAACAAATACATATGCTTCAGAACACAAAATAGATCAATAACAAGCAACAATTATATTCAAAAAATAGTACAAAAATTATACAAAGAAAAGAAAATGCTGATATCTAAGGAGGCTTATACCAAGATTCACAGTTAAGCCAAAGCAGCTTACATTTTAGGGATGAATACATTTTACAATCTAACTTCTATAATTTATTAAGGGAAATAGTAATATTCCAAAAAATTCAAAGTAAGACACCTCTTTCTGTTGTGTAAGCCATACACATCTGGGCTGCCACAAATAATACCTTATAATAGCAAACACTATTAAGATAGTCTCATTATGATACCTCCCCCATCCTCCTAAAGGGATACCATATACAAGACATGAGTAAGATATTGATTTGAATAATGGTTCCTTCCATTCTCCTGCCAAGAAGTACCAAAAAACTTTGGCAAAGGGACACTCTAAAAACAGATGTACCTGAGTTTCTAGAGTCCTAATACATGTATCTCTGAAACAATACCTATCATCTACCTGCTTGTGTTTATTATTGTCCTGAACATTTAACTTTCCATGAGCTGTAAAGCCAGACAGTGTCCCAAATAAAAACAGGCAACCTATTAGAGTTTAACATATCTAAGTTAAATTAGATGGCCTCCAGGAGAAAATCAGCCAATGAGATGGCCTGTCTTCTCTCTTGAAGGATGATATGAGATTAAATCTCTTTCCTAGATTTGTTTTGAATAAAATTAACCAAAATCGCTCATTTCATAACCTGTTTAATATGTATCTTCCAAACCCCTAGAAGATTTTTAGTGAGCCAAGAACAAAGGGATTTCCCATAGTCAAAGCTGGTAAGCATGGGGATAGCCAGTTCAAAATAGCCTCCTTCCATATTTTAACCCCTGGTTTTAATGCACACCCAAAATTATAAGCATAAAAAAATACTACAAAAAAAGGCAATGGGATATACCATGTTAAGGCCTCCCTCCTCCAATGGTCTGTAAGTAGCCTCTCTTTTAATGGAGTTAAGATGACACCCCCATTAAGCCTGAAAGAACATACGAAATAAGGGCATAAAATGGTTTAGGTAGGAAGGAAAGCATAACTAAAATATAAAAAAATAGGGACCAACAAGGATTTAATCAAAATAACTCTCTTTTTTTTAAACAACTGCCGACCCTTCCATGACTTCACTAATCTGCTCGCTTTCTGCAAACCCAATTCCCAACTCCTTGTGGCCATATCTTCCCTCCAAAACTTATACCTAATATGCTAATACATCCATTAATTATCTTAATTCCTGAAAAGGATAAACCATCAGGGATCTGAGAATTACCTAGGGCAACTCCTACACTTTTGGGATGGTTAATTAAGGATCCAGACCAAGAGGAATAGGCATGAAAAATTCTAATCAGTTCCTGATCCAAAGTGTCTTGATGTCTATACAAAACCAAATCATCTGAATGAATGAATTTTATTGTTCGATCAAATGACCATTACAAAAATATAAAAACATATAACATTTTAACATTGTGCATATGTTAAACATTAATAAATACAAATATTATAAAAAAAATGTAATTCTTGGACTATTGCCCATAGTACAAAGAAATCTTAAAAACAATGTGTGCTTGTATTGTAGATCACAACCATATTTCAGGTATACAAGCAACTTTCTCATATTACTAATTTAATAAATTTAATTGGGACACACATGTTTCATTCTTAATTTTGTGATTGCATCCAAATACCTTATCATATTATGTGTGCATTGCTTGTGGTAAAAAATGTATTTAATAAAAGATTTTGATTTAAGGTTGCAATGCCAAGTATCAATGGGTTCAGCCAGTTCTCTCTAGCCACATTGTACCATGGGCACACAAAAATGACATGCAAAATGTCTTCCATTGTTGTGTCAGTACAGACACAGTGAACAGAACCATGTTCACTATCCTTTTTGTATCTGGCAACCAGTACCTTACTGGGGAATTGTTCCATTCTAAATTTAGCAAATAGCTGTCTCTGTTTTATATCGGTTAGTACATCCAAATAATCCCTGTAACAAAAATTGACATCATGCTGTCTTAACCAAGGAGCAATCTTGAGATTTATAATAATGTCCAGGTCTGACTTCTTGGCTTGAGTCATGATTTTTTTTGTTACATAGGTTTAGTATTTGAGACTTATTGACATTTTTTCCACATACTCTCTAAGAAAGGTAAGTCCAGATTTCTTCAGAGTAGAGTACAAATTGGTCAGCCATTTTGATTTTCTGCATCCAATTTCAATCCAGGTTTCTTTTTCTTTTAATGCCAGGATTTGCAGTCTACTTGGATCCAGTGACAGCAGTTTTAGCCAATAGTTTATGATTCTTATCTGTGTGAAGGTTGATGGCCTGACTAGTGCTACCTCAACCCTAATTAATGCTGCAGGAATTGAGTTACTCAGGCCTAAGGACTGTCTAATGAGTTTGTTAACAGGAATTTCTATCTTACTGAAATTAGAAAATCCCCAAATTTCAGACTGATATAGCACCTGTGCATAATATTTAGCTTTTAGTGCTATGATCAGTGGTTTGATAGCATTTCCAGCATACTTATGGTTGAACTACTTAAGAGAACTGGCTGTTTGTTTGAGCTTGATGGTAAGGTCATCCATGTGTTTGGTACATTTGCCATCGTGCATGTAGAGCAGACCTAAATAGGGGTAAAATGTTATCGTGATAAGTCTTTCATTACCTATTGTCCATGTTTTAGTAGTTTTGTTAGAACCTAATATCATGATTTGACTTTTGTTCATGTTAATATTTAAATTATGTCTGCCTGCGTAGTCCTCTAATATTTCTAGTTTATTCTGTAATCCCTTCTCGGTGAGAGATAAAACAAGGTCATCAGCATATGCCAATACTGGGCATGCTTTGTGCAAAATGTTTGGGGACTCAGTTAAAGAATCATCTAGCTCTATTAATAAATTATTTATATAAATGCAAAATAAAGTTGGGTCTAGGACACATCCTTGCCTTACCCCATGATTAGTAGGAAACATTGTGGAGAGTTGATCAGCAGTTCCTGTTTTAACCTGTGCCCAAGTATTGTGATATAACTCACTTATAATTCCAGTTATCTCCTTGGAAATACCCCCCTCTCTCATTTGTTTCCATAATATGCTTCGTGACAGCAAGGAGGGCTGGGCGGATACTGGGATGCATAGCGAGAGGCTTCACCAGTAGAAAACAGGAAGTTATTATTCCTTTGTACAGACAGCTGGTGAGACCCCATCTGGAGTACTGTGTGCAGTTCTGAAGACCCAATCTCTGCAAAAACATAGACAGGATGGAAGCTGTCCAGTGGAGGGCAACTAAAATGGTGCAGGGTCTGCTCCGGAAGACATATGAAGAGAGACTTAAGGAGCTTAATATGTATAGCCTCAAGGAAAGGAGGAAGAGGGGGGACATGATAGAAACTTTCAAGTACCTCAAGGGAATCAACAAAGTCCAAGAGGGTAGCATCTTTCAAAAAAAGAGGTGTGCAAGAACAAGAGGCACAATTTGAAGATGGGGGCAGCTCAGAAGTAATTTAAGGAAGTATTTTTCACAGAGAGGGTTGTGGATGCATGGAACTGCCTTCTGGAGGAGGTTGTGGAGTCCAAAACAGTGGTGGAATTCAAGCATGCATGGGACAGTCATAAGGCAATTCTAGGGGGTGGGGGTAGGAAGAAGTAGGCTGCTGGTTAACTAGGATCTGCAGCTTATCCATTAGATAGGGAAATGGGCAGACTGGGTGGGCCAAGCGGTCCTTATCTGCCGTCAAATTCTATGTTTCTATGTGACACAGAATCAAAAGCAGAGCTAAAGTCAATAAATGCTAAATACACTCTCTGCCTGTGTAAACTGACATATTTGTCATACAAATTTGATAATATAAAACAATTATCTACTGTACTAAAATTGGCTTAAAATCCAGCTTGGAATTCTGACAAACCCTCCAGTGCATTAATTTCGCCCATTAATTTGACTAAAACTATTTTGGAAAAAATCTTGCAGCAGTTATCTAATATTGAGATTGGGAGGTACATGTTGGAGTCTGACCTGTCACCTTTTTTATATATGGAAATTATAATGGGTCCCTTCCAAGAAACAGGAAATTTCAATTGCCTGACTAGAGAGTTAAAAAATGACATTAATATAGCAGCCCAAATAAGAGAGGAATCCAGAAAAACTTCAGATGGTATCTGATCTGGTCCTGGTGCTTTATGCCTTTTCATGGAAATAATAGCTATGTATACATCCTTCTGATTGCAGAATGTTGCATAAGTTGTAACAGTTCCTATCTCTGAAGAGTCATTGTCCTGACCTGAATCAAATAAGATGTCTGAATAGTGTTTTTACTCAGACTCATGGGGGATATATGTATCTATACTAGGTTTAGAGTTGTTTGTTCCTTGGGCCACCAGCTGCCAATATATACGTTGGTCATTAAAATGTATAGCATTCAACATTTTATTCCATTGGACTTTTTGAAATTTACTTTGTTTTTCCATTAATAACTTGTTAAATGTTGCTCTTGTTTGATTAAGTAGTCTATGCTCCTTATTATCTCGTGATGACCTGACTCTTTCCATTATTTGGTTTAACAGTTTTTTGGGCAGGCAGCATTCCTTATCAAACCATTTATTTCCCCCCCTCAGGCCATTGTTTAATAACAGTTGAGAGCAGCTCCCTAATTTCCTTAACCCTTAGGCTGCCGCCGACAAGATATCTTGTCCTAAAAACCTATGCGTTCTAAATCTTCCAGCAGCCTTCAGCTCTTTAAACCATTTAAATAAGTTCCAGTTGACATTATCCATATCAATAAAGAACCTCCGTATCAAGGGGGCTAACTCAAATGAGCTATATTGGTTCCATCTGATTTTAACATTGTTTCTTGTTTCTATGTTATAGCCAGGCACCATGGGTTCTTGTACTAATTTTCTGGAACATAATATTAGAGTAAAATGGTCATCATCTGACCTAGTAGGGATACAGCAAGTTTCCCATATATCATACCATCATTCCAGAAAACATAGTCAATCACAGAAGGACCGTGTTTGTTATAATGTGTATAATTACCTAACGTGTCCCCTTTGAGCCTCCCATTGAGAGGTATCAAATTCTATGGTGCTAAGATATCCAATAATTTCAGTCCTCTAGCATTAGTCCTTTGATCTAATGTACTTCTAGGATATTTATAGGCATTCTGAATGCACCAATTTTGAATTTCATCATTGGAAAAACCATTGTGGGTACCTTTCCTGGCATTAAAATCCCTGCAGAGTAGAATTTTTTCGCATGCTGTTGTTGTCCAGACTCTGTGAATAACATCATCTAACTCTTCCCATAAGCTGCTTCTATAAGACTTTGAATTACTAGGTGGTATGTTAACATTAATTAGGCAGAGTTACAAAAAGTGTATTTTACAAAAAAGACCTGTGAGAAAGAATTAGCAGACTTAAGCTCTACAGTTATAAAATCCATGATTCTAAACCAGGTAACTAGACCACTGATGGGTTGGCCGAATCTAGAATGCTTAAGACCAGAGACTTGATAGGTCGAATAGCCATTCAATGCAACATCATTTGTTGGCTGGTGCCAAGTTTCTTGTGAACATATTTTGTGATCTTGTTTTAAGAAATTAACACATGCACTATCTATATATTGGTTCTTTGTCTTTTAAATAGTTTTTTATTTTAATGGGTTCACCACAATATATCCAAGGCACCCTGCCTCTAGAGTAGCTGGTCCATTCCACTGGGGTGTCAAACAGACGAGGCATACTGATGAGTCCTGGTAGGACAAAACACGTGTCTATGTCTTCTGTTAGCACCCTTTGCAAACTGTGTGAGAGGCCTTTTGGCACCATGCAATTCTGCCTAAAGTTGGACCAGCATAACATTCTGTGGTGATTTGCATATGCAGCCCATGATGCTTTGCATTGTGGTGTCATGTGTGATTTTGTATTTTCTTGAAACTTGGCTTCCCAGCCAAATGCCCTTTGGGGTAACCCTTGCCTCAGTGTTTGCGCACAGAGGTTCTTTGTCTTTTAAATAGTTTTTTATTTTAATGGGTTCACCACAATATATCCAAGGCACCCTGCCTCTAGAGTAGCTGGTCCATTCCACTGGGGTGTCAAACAGACGAGGCATACTGATGAGTCCTGGTAGGATAAAACACGTGTCTATGTCTTCTGTTAGCACCCTTTGCAAACTGTGTGAGAGGCCTTTCGGCACCATGCAATTCTGCTTAAAGTTGGACCAGCATAACATTCTGTGGTGATTTGCATATGCAGCCCATGATGCTTTGCATTGTGGGGGCATGTGTGATTTTGTATTTTCTTGAAACTTGGCTTCCCAGCCAAATGCCCTTTGGGGTAACCCTTGCCTCAGTGTTTGCGCACAGAGGTTCTTTGTCTTTAAATAGTTTTTTTTTTAATGGGTTCACCACAATATATCCAAGGCACCCTGCCCTAGAGTAGCTGGTCCATTCCATCAGGTGTCAAACAGACGAGGCATACTGCTGAGTCCTGGTAGGATGAAACACTGTCTATGTCTTCTGTTAGCACCCTTTGCAAACTGTGTGAGAGGCCTTTTGGCACCATGCAATTCTGCTTAAAGTTGGACCAGCATAACATTCTGTGGTGATTTGCATATGCTGCCCATGATGCTTTGCATTGTGGGGGCATGTGTGATATTGTATTTTCTTGAAACTTGGCTTCCCAGCCAAATGCCCTTTGGGGTAACCTTTGCCTCAGTGTTTTCGCACAGAGGTTCTTTGTCATCTATATATTTTGTTGCCAAACCAGCAATGTTTCAAGATGTTAGCATTAAGTTCTCAGTTCCTTCAATGTCATCATTCTTACTACCAAGGGAGAGGGTCCGTAGTCAATCATTTGTAACTCCCACTAAATCAAATTGATTTGAAACTGTTACATTGAATATCATCCTGTCATCAGTCATTACCAGAGGAGTCCTGGTTTTCCTAGTTACTATGTTATGCTCAAGATTCTGTTCCAGTTCAGATAAAACAGATACATTTGCAACCATATACTGATCATAGGCAATAAAGTGCAGCACCATCCCATCAAATAATGAGGTATTTTGCATTATTTTTCAAACAGACTTGGACTGCTGACCCGTATTATAATTTGATCTGTTTCAGAGATATTGTCCTGTCTCTGGACTGTTAGGGCATTTTGATTTACAGCATCTATATTTAAAATGTGTTCTAGTAAATCTCTGACAACCAGACCAAGCTTCCCATTAGACTCATTTTCTAAATGACATAAGCCAAAGAGATGGAATTCACTGTAATTGGGAACATCACTGTATTACTGACAATTTACTGTAACCTCCTGAGGTACTGGATTGAAGATTTTACTGCTAACCATATGAATACCGGCTGGGTCCAGTAGAGGTCTTTTTTCTATACTTTCTTCCAAGATCTCTTCACCTGATATTGCAACATCAACCTGCCCTGCTCCATTAACTGCCTTATGCATAAATACAATAATTATTTTGAAGTCTGAGGCTGGAATTTTCATTGCATGTATGAGTAGATTAATGACTGTTGCTAGCTGTTGCTGGCCTTGCTTGTAGAGCAGAAAGCAGCTAACTAAAAGAAGCTACATTTTCTTATTAATTTAAAACTTATATCTCAGCAGGAGTCAGTGTTTGTTGAGATTAAGTAGACAGATACTTTATTAGAAGTAGAAGGGGTCTTATTTAGGGTTAAAAAGAAAGAAAGTTAGTGTGTGTTCTGTGCTGGGAAGGGTACTGTATCAGCTGACTTTGCTAAACCAGTAGGAGGCAAGACAGCTTAATTGGGGGTGAGGCTTAGACACTATAAAAGCAGGTGACTCTTATTATAACTTCCTGTTGCTTGCCTTTTTTCTTACTAATTGCCCTCCATCCCACCCACCCTAAGCCAGTTCTACTTTTATAGCCACTGGATTTGACTGTCAACAGGAATTTCCTGTTTGGCAGTAGGAAGGGAAGGATCATAGAGAAACATTGGTTTTGTCAACCCTAAAGGAAAAAGTAGCTCACTCTCCCCCCCAGCTGCTGGTGGTCTGACATTGAGCAAGGAAGAAGGAGGCTACTGAAGATGATAGGAAGTTTCTGTCCCAGAACAGGAAGGGTTAGAGCTGTAAGGAGAGGAGATAGTAAGAATACAGAGAAACAGTAGAGGGGACACAAAATAAAATATGATGGGAGTGGTGCAGTGCAATGGCTGTGGGGCAGCAGTGTTCTGGGAGACATTCTGGGTGCTGCGATGCTGCCCTATTTGCAGGCACCTCTCTGGCCTGAGAGAGGAGGTTGCCCATCTCCAGGCTGACCTGGCTAGGATTTGTGAAACCTCCTCCCCCCACCCAGGGACCACCAGGGCCAATGTCACTACCTCAGATGTTGCCAAGAAAGAGGAGAGGCTGGACCAGGGTGGGCTCAAGGAGGGAGAGGGTGGTGGAACAGAGTTGCATCCCTCCAGCTGTACCTCTACACAATTAATTCGCTCTTCTGGTGGATAGTGGTTCCTCTATGGAGGCACCTGCAGTGGAGACCAAGGAGGATGCTGGGAACCTTCACAAAGGAGACCCACAGGATGGTGGCATGGGGCCCCACAGGAGAAGGAAACAACTCCTGGTGGGGGACTCAATTAGGGGGGTAGAAATTGGGGAGGAAGTGGAGAGGGAGGTAAGGTGCCTTCCTGGCGCCACTGCTTGGGAGGGACAGGAAGCGAATCCTCAGGATCATGGAAGAAGCTGCACGAGGGAGGGAGCTGGATGTCATTGTTCACCTAGGGACAAATGATCTGGTTAAGAATGGGATCAGAGCAGTGCAAGAAGAGTTTGTAGAGTTGGGGAGGGGCCTTAGACAAGTAGCGCATACGGTAACTTTCTCAGAGGTGCTGATTGTCTATGGCAAGGGTGATGCTAGGGCACTCCTCACCAGGGAATTCAATGAGTGGTTGAAAAAATGGTGTGGAGCTCAGGGTTTTGGCTTCATTGGGGACTGGGGAGCCACCCGGAGGGATGCAGACCTATACTGGTGCGATGGTCTGCATCTGTCCAGGGGGGAACCAGGATCCTAGGTAAGAGGTTTAAATGCTTCATTGGCAAGCATTTAAACTAGCCAAGGGGAGAGGCACTGAAAAGGAGCAGGTAAATACCAGCTCCCCCAATAAAGATAGGTCCTATGCAGAGAGGTTGGAGGACCTGGGGATGTACACCCTGGAAGAGAAGAGGCAGAGGGGGGTTATGATTGAGACATTCAAGTACTTGAGGGGAATTAACAGAGTGGACTGAGGGAGCCTATTCAATAGAAGGGCCACCACCACCACCACCAGAAGGCAAAGCCTAAAGATGGTGGGGGGTAGATTCAGGAAGGATATAGGGAAGCACTTTTTTATAGAAAGAGTGGTGATGGTTTGGAATGAGCTGCCACAGGAGGTGGTGGAGTCAAAGTTAGTGGGAGCCTTCAAAAGAGCCTGGGGTGAGTATAAAGGAATGTCAGGAGGCCTTGTATGGGGAAAGACAGAAAAATTCAGGGGGGTGGGGTCACAGATGTAAACTGAAAGTCGGAAACTACCCATATTACTTCAAGCAGACTTGACAGACTAAGAGGTCTCCTTCTGCTGGCCATTTACTTATATTCTTATGTTCTCAATTGTATTCCAATACTAACCTCTTGCACCCAAGGCACTGATAAAGGTAAAGCTCCCTGTCAGACTATGCTGCAGATTATTTGATAGGACCAAACTGATCCACCCCCCAAAACAAAGGCCATTTGAGAAAACAACTGGAAAGTCACACAAATTGCCAGTACAATGAACTGGTGGCCTGGTTAACTTGTACCATGTTTTTATGAGACATTCCTGAGTCACACCTAGTAGCATTGTTAAGTGTTAGCTTGGTGCTACCTGTCACTTCTAAGTTATACATAACTTGTAATGACATCCCGCCAGCCTGCCCACCACTTGCCTACTTGCCTGTTTACTAATGTTACCTGTTTTGTTAACTGTTATGTTAGCAGTAAAATAACACTAACAGTATGCCAGCCTATCTAGGTCTCCTTGCTATAAATCAGTGTTTTCCCTGTGAACTCAGCAACAACCCTCCTAAGTTGCTTGCTCCACACAAGGTAAATAACACAGACAGCGTGATCAGGTAATCATGCAATGATGCATGGTGCATGCTGCATTTATTGCCACTTTTAAATCTTAGTTGGTGTGGCAATTACATGGAAGTTACAACATCTTTCCAGTATCATTGCTGCAAACTAATATGTCAGGATGGCTCAGAGTTTTGAGTCAGACTCCATATTTGCAAAGAAATCCAGGCCAGCAAGGCCATGCAGACCACACTTCATTATTTTCTGTCTAATGATTCCAATCAATTTTAAGGAGGCAAAATTAATCCTGCCTACAGACAAGGAATAATGATGCAATGTCAGTTGGTGAGTCTTTCCTGCTAACCTGATATTTACACACAGCATGCACCCAAGTGCAGACACCCACAATGACTTAATTAATGGTGCTGCCTGTGTCTATTGGTACTACTGACAGAAGCATCCATTTTATTGTGTAAAATGTCTGAAAAATGTTAGTATCATGCTTTCCAAACTGAAATAAATGGTGCATAGCTGTTGTACTAAGGAATACTAAGAGATGATAAAAAGTACACATTGACAATGAAAACACCAATACAATATCACTGTTTCCTGTATTTATGTCTGTTTTTAGTAACGCATAACAAATATGATCATTTCCAAAAATGTACTCATCAGCCAATGGCACAGTCACATGTACTGCTCTGAAGCTGTTTTTACTCACCTCACTTTAAAAATGAGGAGCACAATACTCACACCCAAAAATTTTATCTGGAGCACTGCTTGCAGGCTACCAAAGCTGGAAGATCTGATACAGGTCCAGCAGACCAACAAACACAAATAACTTTAAAGACATTAATCATACAAAGTTGTGTCTCTCAGATGATATTGAAGCATACCTAGCAACTTTTGAAAGGCTTGCCAGAACCTCCCGATAATGAACACAGCAATGAGCAATTAGGCTGGTACCTTACCTGACAGGTAAAGCCCAACTTGCCTACAGCATTATGGACACTGCACAGTCAGAAAGCTATGATCTAGTGAAAAGAGAACTTTTTAAAAGCTATGACATCTTATGCGAGACCTACAAGTAGAGAGTCTGTTTCAAGAAGTACCACTGAGTTGGTAATCCTTGGAAAGACTTCACCCAGCTCAGAGAACTGCTCATTAAATGGTTCTAACCTTTAGGAAAAACAGTCCCCAGATAATAAACATATTTGTAATGGAGCAATTCATCAACATTCCTCCCACAGACATGTAGCTCTAGCAAAAAGAACACTGATCAGAAAATGGGGGAGTGGTTGTTGTTTTAGATGAGGACTACCAGAGGGCCAGGCAGACACCGTAGCAGTGAAGTACCACCCATGGAACAGTAAGACCATCTTTTTTTCAGATTTAACTCCAGATCAAATAAGAACTCTGAAGATGGTAACAGATCTGCACCCAAAGACTTTATTTGCTGTCATTGTAATAAGACAGGCTGTGTTGCTAGAAACTGGCATAAAAATTAGGATGGGAATGCTGGAACAGATTTAACCTTAGCATATTTGGGCAAGTGTTTAACAAATGTCAAAGTGGGAGTTACAATGATAAAGAACCTTCTAGATTCATTAAATGGACAGACCCTGGTGCAAGTTGAATTTCTTGGAAAAGACTGTGTAATAGGACCAGGGACTGGAGTCATCAGCATCCACATGGACACTTGATATTAGCCAACCTCCCAAGTGACCCTGAACAGTAATGGAATGTCACACCATATGAAAATTGGGGTAGTGCCAAAGCTACCTGCATCTGTGATTATTAAAATTACTTTCAAGGATTTACTAAGTGAATTAAAGAGGGATCAAACCCTGTGGTCTCAGCAGTTGTGATGACAAGGGCACGGGCAAAGAAACTCTCACATGGTGGGGCTCTTTACTTTTGGTGACTTTGATAGGGACTTTTTTTGAGCCCAGCTACAAGATTCAGATGTCCAGCAAAAAGGAAGACACATGAAAAAAACAGTGGCAACAAAAGACTGATGGACATAAGAGGCTGATATATAACAATTTTGAAACTAAAATGTTAACTGATTGTGATTCTGTTTCTGAACAAACTAACAATGTTTCTCTCCAAGGTTATTTTAAGCACCCGGGGAGTAAACAAAAAGGGGGTGTTCCATTATTAAAAAGATGTCCAGAGTTTGGGTTAATCCTTAGAAGCAGGAACAGGTTAAACACAGTTACCAACGAAGACCTATCCTAGACACGTGGTTAACTAACAGAATAACAGGAAGTTTTAAATGTAAAAAATGCACTTTTTGTCAATATATTTCCACAGGTAAAGACATCAAGAATGTACATAATGGTAAGATCTTTGACATATGGCAAGTTATTACCAGTGAGAGTAGAGGGGTGATATATGTTGCTTTATGTAGCAGCAGTGCCTATTATGTTGGAAAAATAAAACAGCAGTTTAACATTGGGGTAGGAGATCACTGCCAGGCTATAAATAACAAGGAAGTTAAATATGCCACTGCACTATATAGTCTACAGGGTGCAGACCCACAGAGACATGTATTTCAGTTTAGAGCTATTGACAAAGTGTGTACAACCCCCAGAGGAGGAGATTTTGATAACCTCCTTAAACAAAGTCACGGTTTCTGGATCTTTACATTACAGGCATGCATGGTAAGTATCTTGGTTTAACTGGAGCTTTTGATGTTATGCCATACGTCAAAAAATGAGGAGACAAAAAGAAATAAAAATTAAAAATGAATCTTGTGATAATATGAAATGTATTCTGAAATTCTTCATTTTTCTCCAATTTAACTGTACTTTATAAACCAAGATTACTATTAGGACACTGTACATAAGTCATGAATGTTTTGGTTAGCCTCAATATTTTGAATGGCCTTATTATATGTATTTTTTAATTTATTAGTTTATTAATCAGAAAAAAATGTAAGTATTGGTGATTGTTTATTTAACAACATTTTCCTTTTTCTTTGCCTTGTGTTTGTTTCCTTTATAGATATTAAGGTTTATTCAACACCTGTACATTTTAGAGGTGAATTAGAATATACTTCTAGTAATATCTGCATTTGTGCTTTATACATATGGGACGATGAAAGAAGTTAACTGTTTTATTTAATAGATGCTTCACTCCAGTTACCCCTCATTCCTTATTAGGTTTTTGTTTTATTTCCAATACCTTTTAACAGTTATCTAATAATATTTTTTCTAAAATAAATGTGTGTAAGATCTGCTACTTTGTTAATATCATTGATATCTAGCTTTTCTTATTTGTTTATATTCTTTTGAACCCCCTATTTTTCCTCCAATTTTAGATAACATATTTGTTTTCTCCTACTATTCTAGGTTTTTTGTTATACATATTAATAATAGCTGTATGCAGTTTGAATCTAGCTAATTCAAATTTTTCATATGATTCATACAAGTTTGTCTTTTTTGACTTTATAGAAATCAATAATTGTGCTGTTTACCAAGGATGCTTCTGCTTCCCTGGACTTTTACGCTACACTTATTTATTTGTATTTTGATTGCGTTCATGAATATTTATTATATTGTTGATGTGACTTTAACTGTTTATAATATAGGTGTTTTGTTTACAAATACTGGTTTGTTAACACTTGCACTCTAAGTATTTCTGCTTTGGCACTTCTGACATGATGTCATCTTTACTGGTCTGTATATTAGGTGACTTTCTGTGTATTCAAATTATGCTTTTTGATAAAGAATCTCTGTATTTGAAATGTGTCAAGGTGTTTGTGTGGCACTTTATAATAAACATTTGAACATTATAGTAAGAAGAATAATGTAACAAACATGCAAGGAATGACACATACATGTGCATACACACATACGCACACACACACAAATATTACATTAGACACACACTACAGACTGCTGCTGTCATGCTGTATTAACTAAAGGAGGCAAAATTAATCCTCCACAACAGGACACCATGCTGCTAAGTGTCCCTGAGTTTCTTTGTTGTGGTAATTTGATAGCTTTTTCCTTCCTGATAATAGTTCTGGACAACCTGGATAATTACCTCTCCCCCTTGCACTGTAGTCCTCTAAAGTTGGAATACACTTGGATGATCACTGCACAGATATCCCTGCCATCCCTTATGCTGCAAAGACCAGGGAAACAACCACAAATGCAAGAACTTTCATCATGGTGCCATGTTGAGTAAAAGGGGCCAAGCACATAATAGTTGCAGAAATTGCTCCCCCATCAGACAAAACACATATATATTACCAGAGTGTTTAAGAGCAGACATGGTTAAAGAAATACAAAAAATAAAGTTGGGTATCATAGAAGAATCAAAAAGTACACAGTCTTTACCAAAAGTGATTGTAAATAAAAACAAGCATTTGTCAATGTTGAATGTTGGCTTGCTGGCACTGGCATTGGTAGTGCAGGAGTTAAAGAGATGCACAATAGGATTGGCAGTGAAGTAATGAACTGACGCCGACCCCAGGCCCACCATGCAGAGAGTGATAGGCACTGGGGTTTGCCTTTGGGTCATTGGCCAAAATGCTCATGCCAATTCACCTCCCCCTACCCCACAGAGAACAACAAGTGCCGCAATGTGCCTTGGGGGCTTTGGGCAGTATGCTCACCACAGTCCACAAGGGAATATACTGACATGGGTGCAGTGTAGGAGAATGGGGTGAACATTGGGGCCGAAGAGTCTAAGGCACATCTCAAAACCTGTCACTGGCTGCAGGGTGGGTGAAATAATGTGAGCATTTCAGCCGACAATCCAAACTCATACCCCTGATGCCCACCAGTCTGTACAGGGTGGGACATTGCAGTTGGAAACCCTAATGCCAAGGGCATTTGTTGGTATTTTCACTCCAAATTTTCAACATGGGCCATTTGTGACCCCACCTCATGAACTGTGGCACTATGAGTTTCTTTGCTGAAAGGTGATTTTGTACAGTGACTGTGCATTTTGGTGGCACAGGTGTGAAAACACAGTTCGGGCAGGATGTGAAAAATGGCATCTGAACTGTTCATGAGGAGGTGTAAAAAAATGGCATAGTTGAAAATCTGGAGTAAAAATCTGGAAAATTGGTGGCATCATGAGCGTGCATAGAAACTGCACAATGCACGGCCATAACGCAATTATTTGGAGGATTTGTTTAGCCAGATTTTCAACATAGGCATTTTTGGAACTCTGGTCATGAACAGTGTCACTGTGATTTTGTTAATCTGGCCCAAACATTGATTTTCCACAGCAACCGCACCATTGTGTGACTCGTGCGTAAATACATTTCAGGCAGGATGTGAAAAATGACAGCTGTACTTTTCATAAGGAGGTGTACAAAAATGACAGTGGTGAAAATCTGGTGTGAAAATATGAAAAATTGGTGACATCACAAGCATGCATAGAAACTGCACAATGCATACCTGTATGCAATTATTTTGGGTATTTGTTTTACCAAATTTTCAACATAGACATTTTAACACCTTCACTCATGAACAGTCTCACTGTGATTTTGTTAATGTGTTCAGAACACTGATTTCTCACAGTGACCGCGCCATTATACGCCACATGAGCAGAAACACATTTTGGCCAGGATGTTTAAAATGACAACTGTAGTGTTCATAAGGAGGTGTGGGAAAATGCCAATGTTGAAAATCTGGCATAAAAATATTACAGATTCACAAAGTTACGAGCATACATGGAAACTGCGCAATGCAGGCTAGTAAAACAGTCATTTTTTGGATTATTTTCACCAAATGTGCAGCATAAGCTTTTTGAGAGCCCACCTGATGAACAGAGGTGATATCATTTTGTTAATTGGTCCCAAAAGGTGATTCTGTGCAGTGACCTTAAAATCATTTTTTGGGACCAATGAACACCATGACACAGACTGAATTCATGAGGAGGCATCCCAATAACCCCATGGTGAAATTTTGGTGCCAAAATTCCCAAAAATGATTGAGATATGCACCAAAGTTGAAAAAACCCTATCTATGCAATTGTACAGCTTACAGGCATTTCTTCAGTTTACGGTCGGCTTTGAAGAGTGCAGATGTGTTCCTGGTCCACTGAAAATCATCGCACTGGGCTCCGGAGGTAAGTATGGGATGAGGGAGGGTGCGGGGAAGTAGAGTCCACAGTGGGAGGCACTAGTTGGGGGAGGGGCACTGGAACACTTGAGGGACCGTTTCTCATTTACAGGGGGAAAACAAAGGACACCACAGGTTGGTTTTCTTTTTACCGGTGTACTTAGTAGACTGGGGTGGGCTCCTAGGGTACCACCTGCATTTTAGGGAGGGGGTACACAAACCAATAGGGGATTGGGCCCCCCATTGGCACAGAAACATGGGGGGCATATGATGCCAAGGGGTACTGGGCACCCCCTCGGCACACAATTGAAATGGGGGGACATTACACCAATGGGGACTGGGTTTCCCCACTGGCAATTGAACTGGGTCAGAGCATGCCAAGGGGATTGGGCACTCCTGAAGTTGGCATTGTGTGCAGAGGCAGTCAGTGCCACCATGTTTATTGAAATACTTCACCAGTAAAGGCATGTTGGGAAGCTTGTTATTGTGCAGCTGCATGACAAACTTGCCTCTCATTGCAGCTGCACTTTTATTAGATGTGGTGACTACTTTAGATATTGTTGGTGTCAGCTCCTGTATGATGGCTTACTGGGGACTGAGGGATGCACCTACTGATGCATGCCCTGCATTCGCCCACAGTGGCCGCACCTCCAAATCTGCTACTACAGCAAGCTGTTGGCGGGTGCACAAGTGTTAGCCAACATAAAAAGGGGGTGTAAGAATGTACCTTGATTTTAGGAAGCTTTATCAAGTGTCCACATTTGACAGCTATCATACACAGGATATGAGATTTGGAGGGCAGATTGGGGAGTGCCAAGGAAATCTGCACCCTCGATCTCACAGAGTTACTGACAAATTTTCCTAACTAAAGTATCCAGAAATAAAACTACATTTTCTGCTCCAATTGGATTCTTTCAGTTCACCACAGTGCCATTTGGTTTACATGGTGTGCCCACTATATTCCAGTAATACATGGATGCAATTCTAGCCTCTCCAACTGGTTATTGTGCTGCTTACCTGGATAATGTTATGGTGTATAGTCTGGACTGGATAAGTCACTTGCAACTCTACCAGCAGTTATCCATTCTATCAAACATGTAGATCTGACTATTAACCCTACCACATTTGCGTTAGGCATGCAGGAAACCAGATATTTTGGTTATAAAGTGGGAAATGGAAAAGGAAAGTCAGAGATTTCCAAGACAGAAGCTGTAGTTAAAGGTCCTGTCCCTAAAACAAACTAACATGTCAGGTTGTTTTTATGTCTGGCCAGTTACTGTAGGAGATTTGTTTTACATTTTGCCCAGTTTGCTGTTCCCTGCAGTGCACTCATGAAAAATGGTATCTTAACAATGAGAAATGGTCCACAAAGAGTGTTGAAGCTTTTTGGGCCATCAAGGCTCTATTATGTTTAGCCTCTGATTTAGGAAGTCCAAACTTTGAGGATCAATTTCTGTTACAGACAGATGCATCAGAGGTAGGCCACGGTGCAGTCTTCCATCAGAATATAGATAGGATGGAACATTCAGTTCTGTATACCAGAAGGAAGTTCTGTGATAAGGAGATACAGACACGGGAGAATTCAAGAATGCATGGGACAGACATAAGGCAATTCTTGTGGGGGGTAGGAAGAAATAGGCTGTCGGTTAACTAGGATCTGTGGCCTATCCTGTAGGTAGGGAAATGGGCAGACTAGATGGGCCAAGCGGTCCTTATCTGCCGTTAAAGTCTATGTTTCTATGTTTCACTACTAAGAAAAAATGCCTTGCTGAAAAATGTGTAATTTATTTGCTAGGAATTGACTTTGTGCTTATAAGCAATTACAATATGCTGTTAGTGTAACCAAATTAAGGATAGAAATCACAGTATTGCAAGGTGGTACCTGGCACTACACCATTTAAATTCTAAGTGATGCACAAACTAGAAAAGAGACTGTCAGTGCTGATTTTCTGCAAAGATGTTGTTCAGTAATTCAGAATTCAGAAGGCTGGAAAAGAAAATGTATGTGATAACTCAAATGCTTAATGTAACAGGTGTCATGTAAAAAGGGATAATTCATATACTCCACAAAGAACGTAAATGTTACAAGGTGATGCTAAGAGAAATAAAAGAAAGTTTTGGAGACGTGTTTTAAAAGGAAAAAAAAAATGGGTTCCCTGATAAGGGATCAGACCCTGTGCCACTTGTTATGCAGACAGCATTAAAAACAATGATCTGTTCTGTCCTTTCCTATTCTGTCACTTGTCTGTCTGATTGTGGAACCTCAGAACTAGACATACCAATGGCTCCACAATATCCTGCTGTTATCTCCCTTCCTTTACTTGTTGTTTCTACTCTTTCTTTCTTCCTTTGCATCTCGGCTGTTATACCTATATGGGAATCTTTATGTTAAACAGGGTTCACCTGGTTTGCAAATATGTATAATTATGTTTTTGTAATATTTGCCGAAAGCTATTGGAAACACAGCAGTTAGCCCTGGGATGCAGTTTGACCTCCAAAGGTTCATCTGCAGAGCTGTCAGCATAACATTAGCCCTGATGCAGAATGCATTATTTTGTGGCACCTATTAAGGGGACTAGTGTGCTCTTTTGGCTGGTCAAAGGAAGGTTAAACAAATATTGTTGCATAGTGTTAAACACAGGAGTTGTGATTTGTAAGCTTAGGATACAGAAATTAACTACTAGAAAAAAATGTTTTATAAAACAAAGAGCATGTTTTTTGTTGAGAGAAAGAGAGGTTCAGATTTTAAATAGCAAAGAAACCCTCATATGAAGGACTTCATTTCTTCTTTTTTATTTTGTCATTGTAAAGAGTTATCCAGAACAATTTTACATTTTATTATTACTACTGATTATAATAATATGCTGCTTGAAAAATGTTATGTCTTCTGGTTTGCCTATGCTACTTGATATATGCCTTAACCACATTATCTTTATTTCCCTCCCTCCCTTTTTCTATTTCTTTTGTTCCCAGTTTGTCTTTATATTACCTTAGTGTCAGCACAACTTATTCCATGAAGCAGCAGTGTACCTTCTGCAGGAATGTCATCTTGTTGCTTCCCATGCCTATGGAACTCCAATGTTGTTTGATTAAACCTCAAAGTCTTTCAGTGGAACGCAGTGTGTGCTGAGAAACTAAAGCCATTTAGTGGAATTGAATCTGAGTTGAGATGGCCAAGATGCACGGATTCAGAGCAGAATCAAACTGCTAATTCTGTAACAGTGCTACAACTTATATACATCAACACTTTTAGATTGATGATATTTCTAGCAGAAGGGGGTGGGGTTCAAGATTTCATCAACAACTAAATTAACATTGTGTTATTGTGCACCTTGTTTTTCCCACAACTGATGAAATTGAAGTGTCCATTATAATGAAGGAGTAGAAAAATAATAGCCAAACAACTTGCCCATGGTCATGCAATTATACTGGCTAGGCACCACGAGAACAGTGGAAAGTTTCAGACCTCATTACTGTTGCAAAGTTCCAGTTGCATAATATTAATCTATGCTGTACAGTGATATGAGGTAAGGATCCGTAATGGGGATTTCTATGGCAAGCCGTTAGGGACATAATTCAGAATCTCTGGCTGTACAGTAAAACACACACTATATGGTGAAATACATACATCATATAGTGAAATATATACATTATATAGTGAGATACATACACAATGTAGTGAACCACATACAGTATCTACTGAAATATATACATCGTATAGTGAAATACATATACTGTATACTGAAATACATATATTATATAGTGAAACACATACACTATATAGTGAAATGCTTACATTGCATAGTGAAATACATACACTATCTACTGAAATCCACATACTGAGTACTGAAAATCCACATACACTGTATACTGAAACAAATGTACTATGTACTGAAACATATACACTACCTATTGAGATACATACACTGCAGACTGAAACATCCACATAAACTATCTACTGAAACAAATACTCTATAGATTGTAACACATACGCTATATATTGAGAAAAAACTGCATATACTATATACTGAAACAAATACACTATATATTGAAATGCATACACTACAGTAGTATAAGTTCATATATCTCGTCAAATGTTAAATTTCAGCCAATCAGCGAGTGCCACGTCATTTGACAGGTGGGCGTGGCCTAAAACGGACCAATCAGAATCGCCCCTTGTTAAACCGGAAGTCCCTCCCTAAAATGTGCTAGCCCGGCCCCCTTCTGGCAGAAATGACACGCGTTCAAACCCGTGTCCCGCCCCTTGCGCAGGAAATGACACGCGTTCAAACCCGTGTCCCACTCCTTGTGCAGGAAATGACCTAACACCACCATTTTGTTAGCGTCTTATGCCCCTCATTCTCGTACACTCCTCGATCCCCTACCAGACCATCCTGGCTGGAACCCGAGTCCCACCATGCTAGCTTAAACTCCTGCATCCCTCCTTTCTCCTGCACCCCCACCAGCCTGACTGAACCCCTGTCCCCCTTCTTCTGCACCCCACCATCCTGGCTCGAACCCCTGTCCCCCCTTTCTCCTGAACCCCACCATCCTGGCTTGAACCCCTGTCCCTCTTCACCACCATGATCCTCCCACCCCAAAAAATCAGTTAGTGTTTATGTAGGGGTATGTGCCCCCTGTAGGCCTGGTGTATAACTGCAGGGACATGTGTGTGTTTTTTGATTAGGATATTTTCAGAAAGAAGTATCTAGGAGGGAACCTGATCGTGCAGAGGTTTCACAGATCTGTGTGGAGACCCCACACCCCGAGGGAAATTCATCTGCCTGTGTGAGTACCCTTTTCTGTTTTGTAACAGTATACAAAATTATTTAACATGCATCTGTAGGACTGTGTCAAACTTGCATCAAAAGGATAGCTTTATGTATCGCATGTAACATTTATAAGCAAAACGGGGGACCTCTGTGTAAATAAGATGTTTCAGCAGTTTTCTCTGGATAGCATTGCAACAATCGCAAAAACTAATTATTTATACTTTTGTCATGAATTAGAAAGAATAAAAATATATCAGAAAAAAGGAATACACATACCTATAGTTCCCCCTCAGCTCTGTGTAGTATCAAGGAGAAGGCTGAAATGAAATGTGTGTGTGTGATATTTATAATGTTTTGAAAAATGATATATTACAATGAAAATACAAAATGTAAAATGATAATGTTTCTCTTTCAAAAATAATTTTAAAGCACACAGTCTTAAATGTATCTACAGCTTTGCTTAGAGTTGTTCAAAAAATACACACTTTGTGTGTGTGTGTGTGTGTGTGTGTGTGTCCTCATTAGACACGTAGAAAAGCAATGTCTTTTATGTATGTTTAAAATATAGATGGTGGGGGTTTTTGGAGCCTGGTGGCTGTGTGTGTGTATGTGTGTCCGTCCCTCATTAGGCACGTAGGAAAAGCAATGCCTTTTATGGATGTTTAAAATATAGCTGGACTTTTTGGAGCTCACAGTCCTGTTGGCTGTGTGGTAGGGGTCTTTGTCTGTTAAGACATGACAAAACATCTGTTGTTCATTTACACAGCCATGGCTACAAAGGCCTATTGTTTCTCTTTGGAAACATGTGTGTCTCAAGATTTTTGGATTACAGGGGTCTGTAAAAAAGTAGCTTTATGCTTTTGTTGCAAAATAAATGTCTATAGTTACATTATCAAAAATTTAAAAAAGTCATGTAGTACTAAATAGAAAAATAAATATGTTACAAAGAAAAGACAGAATGTAAAATGATAATGTTTCTCTTTCAGAATAATTTCAAAGCACACAGTCTTCTTAAAATGTATCTACAGTTTTGCTTAGAGTCAGTGCAAAAGAATACACACTTTGTGTGTGTGCTATGTTTTACCGAATTACTAATTTAAAGGGCACAGCTGTTTAAAAAAGACAGAATTTCTGTTTTGACTTTTAAAAACATAACTTAAGCTGGCACTCAACTGCCGTTATTATAAACTGTGCCTCTCTGTGTTTTAAGAGTGATAAAAAAGCATCTGTTTTTAATTAGACTGTGACCAACATATTAGCAGAAAGGAATTTCTTAATGCCTTCCAGCTGTCGCAGGAAGTGAGAAACAAAAGCCTACATTGACTAGCATAGGGTCTTATATATCCCCCTTGGAGAATGGGGGGGTGTTTGGTCTGATGGTCAGTACCAGATGTTTTTTCACTACTTGCCGCGTATTTGGGGTGGGGGGTCTGAGTCATTTTTATATAAGCATTTCAAGATACTGGAAGCTCAAGTAGTAGTTGTGGTAGTCTCACTCTGTCCTTTTGTCTTGAGCTAAAAAATTAAAAATATTCAACAATTAGCCATGGAATCGTGGACTTCTGATGAAGAGCTTATCCAAACATTCACTCGTTTGGCTAATACACAGTTGAACACTACAGAAGGTGTGTATTTTTTAACTAGAAATAGTAGATGCTGCATGTTTTAGAGTCTAAATTTTGTCTTATAAAAGTTTTAAAAATACTGAAAAGTAGTGATAGGGTTGTATTTTTCTGTTTTAAAACAGCCATGCAGAGAAACCCTGGAGGGGAGAGGCTGGCTAATCCCCAGATTACCACTACAGAAGGTGTGTATTTTTAACTAGAAATAGTAGATGCTGCAGGTTTTAGAGTTTAAATGTTGTCTTATAAAAGTTTTAAAATACCGAAGTAGTGACAGGGGTTTATTTTCTATTTTTAAACAGCCCCACAGACAAACCCTACAGGTGTGAGAGGGAAAAAGAGATCATTACATGAATGTGATGTTTTTCAAAAGCATGCCAGAATTTCTGCTGGTGTCAGTGACCAGAATACGTATAGCATAACTGAACAAGATATACAGCCATCTACGCGCAGTGGTTCAAGAGTCTCTGCAGTTGTAAATGAGCCAAATGTGTCAATAAACATTGTACAGCCATCTAGGAGCAGCAGCTCAAGAGTATCTGCATCTGTAAATGAACCAAATGTGACAATAAACAATGTACAGCCATTTAGGAGCAGCAGCAGCAGCACAAGAGTTTCTGCCCAAAGGTTTCAAGAAAGTGACATTGACATGATCAATATTGGGAAAGCCTGTATTTTTAAAACAATTGATAGTTTGTTTAATGCCTTGGTAATTGAGGGCAGATTATCTAGTGAGGATTACGATCATCAGCTGCTTAAATCTGAGTTTTTAAAAGTTCAGCTACTTTACTGAACAGTGTGCTTGGTTTATTGCAAATTTCTAAGCAGTCAATCAAGGAAATGAAGATAATGGCCAGTGCAGCCCACATGTATGAAAAGTACAGGGGATTGGAGGAAAAAGTGGCCAAAAACAAAGAACAAATTACAAAGTGAAAGCACAGAAGCTCTCATAATCTGAGTAAAAAGGGTTGCATCACTAACAAAATGAAAAAAATAACAAATGGGGTCAAAAAAGAAAAATCTGGGTAAAAAGTAAAACAATCCGTGAAAAGTTGATAAGAAAAGTAAAACATGCCAGGAAAATATTACAGCGTAGGTTGTTACAGAATGCTACAAATGGTCTGCAGTCTGAATTAGAAAACCATCATGATAATGATCAGGCTAACAGGGCGCCCCCTACAGTGTATTTAGAAGCTGTACAGGAATATGAACACAGTTTAAAAAAATTTAATGCTACAGAATTTCATCAAAGATATAAGTTTATAAATCTAGATAAAATAAAATCTTTTACAGAGGCTATTGCTGCAATGCACCAGGCTATAGAAAGTTTGTTAGACAGTGTGAAGAGAAAAACACAATATGGGAATTTTATACAGGTAAGATTAAATGCTGCCTCTTTGAATCACCCCTTGTTCTCAAGAAAGACAAGACCAAATGAACTAAATGCTGCAACCTTCTTAGATCAGATAGCTGATATGCTACAGAGCAATACTGAAGTAATTACTGATTCCTCTATACATCTTGTGGTAACGACCATCAGAAACCAGCGAGGGTCGGGGTGGGGGACGGACACTGAGCTCCATCTTGTATAGCAGGATTTTACAAAAAAGAGACGATACCAGATTGATTTAAATAACGAGACAATAGTTTGTGTTTGGTGGCTCCATTCTCGCACTCTTAAATCCACATATGAGTGACAGTCAGTTGTTGAACAAGGCTAAAATATTGTATGCTGAGCTAGGTTTGTCAGACCAAAGCCCTGTCACTTTTAGTGATGTGTCACAGTTTGAACGCTTTTTAGGAGTCAAAATTAAGATTTTATATCACAATGAAGGAAACTGGCAAACATTTTCAACAGGTCCAGAAAGATTTCCTAAAACACTGTTTGTATTATTACATGAAAACCATTTTTATGGCATCACTAATGTAAAAAAATTCATAGGCTCACGGTACCTCTGCGAATATTGTGATGTAGCCTACAGCCATAAGGGAAATCATATTTGTGCACAACAGTGCAAAGTTTGTTTTGACCCATGTTGTCTCGAAAAGGAAATTGGCACAGTATCTTGTCACAAATGTAAGAAGATTTGTAGGTCTTCAGCGTGCTCAGAAAGACATTTAGCTAGAGCTGATGGTGATACAGGGTCTTGTAAATCCATGAAACTGTGTGAAGAATGTTTTGTTTTTACAAGGATCTCATACATGTAAATTGATTCAGTGTAGCAGATGTGGTTCTTTCATGACAGCAGACAAGCATCTGTGTTACATGTCACCACTCACAGATGTAAAAAGCACTGAGAAATATATAGTGTTTGATTTTGAAGCCACACAAGAAACGGGGGTGCACATACCAAATTTTGTGTATGCTAAGCAATTAGATGGGAAGAGGTCCTGGGAATTCGAAGGTGAAGATTGCATAAAAGATTTTGTAGGACATTTTATTGATGCCCCATTTAGACACTACACATTTATAGCACACAATGCCAAAGGCTATGACAGTTACTTTATCATTAGCCAGCTAGTCAAGGAAAAGAATTGATATTAAATTGCTCACACAAGGAGGAAAAGTACTCTGTGTCACAGTGACATCCCTACACATCAGATTTATTGACAGCCATTGTTTTCTTCCTTTTAAACTAGCAAAAATCCCTGCAGCCCTTGGATTTGAGAATGAGATTGCTAAAGGTTACTTCCCCCATTTTTTTAACACCAAGGCTAATGAAAATTATGTAGGCCCCCTGCCCGATGCTCAGTTTTATGGTTCTGAATATATGTTGCCTGCAGAAAAGCAAGAGTTTTTGCAATGGTACCTAGCTAACAGACATAGAGAATTTAATCTGAAAAGAGAGCTTCGCTACTATTGTCAGTTAGATGTTGAAATTCTTCGAAAAGCCTGTGTCAGATTTAGAAATGAAGTACTGGAGATGACTACGAAAAGTATTTTAAAACAGTCAGATGGTGATACAGCGGAGTATGAAACAGTATCCTTAGACCCCTTCCAGTACGTCACCATAGCCTCAATTTCTATGGCTATGTACAGATTTCTGTTCTTGAAAGAATGCACTGTTGCTGTTCTCCCCCCAGACAACTACCACAGACAATTGAAGAGGTACTCCACACCTGCTATTCAGTGGCTTATGTACATATCTGAGAAAGAAAACATTTCTATTCAGCATGTGCTAAGGGGTGGTGAATTTAAGGTGGGTCGGTACTTTTTGGATGGCTATTCAGTCATAAATGGAATACCCACAGCATTTGAATTTAATGGTTGTTTTTTTCATGGTTGCAACATCTGTTACTGTGAGAAAGATAGAAACCACATGACAGGGACTAGTTTTGGACAGTTATTCAATAGGACCATACACAAATTTCATTTTCTAAAAAGACAGGGTTTTGCAGTTAGAGTATTGTGGGAACATGAATGGAAAGCAATGCTGACCACAGATCAGGGTTTGAATAATTTCTTGAGGACGAGGCAGCTACCACAGCCACTCAAACCTAGGCAGTCACTGTTTGGGAGAACAAATGCCATTTGTCTGTACTATAAGACACAGCCTGATGAGAAAATACACTATTATGATTTTACCAGCCTCTACCCTTTGTTAACAAAACCAAACAGTATCCAGTCGGTCATCCTGACATCATTTATGACAATTTTGATGACCTCCTCCAGTACTTTGGTTTAGCAAAAGTAAAAGTCTTACCCCTAGAGGTCTTTTCTTTCCAGTGCTGCCATCCAGGATTGGTAAAAAGCTTGTGTTTACATTATGTCGTGCATGCGCTGAAAATAGACTTTAAACAACATCATGCGCACATGATGATGAGCAACGGTCACTTACAGGTACCTACTGTACCATAGAACTAAACCTGGCACTGGAAAAAGGCTACAAAATCATTAACATTTATGAAGTTCGGCATTTTAAAGAGTCATGCACAGAGCTTTTTGCAGATTACATCAAGCTGCATCTAAAAGGCAAGCAAGAGGCATCTGGTTTCCCTTCATGGGCCAAAACTGAAGAGGATAAAGTCAGGTACATACAACAGTATTTTGAAAGGGAAAATGTACATTTGAACCCTGCAGCCATAGCTGTTAACCCTGCAAGGAGACAGATATCTAAACTGTTTTTAAATTCTCTTTGGGGCAAATTTGGGCAGAGAGCTAATTTACCGACAATGAGCATAGTAACAGACCCACAGAAATTATTTCGATATGTTTTCGTTCCATATCACGATATCTCATTGTACTTTTTCATCAATGATGAAACAGCATGCTTAAGCTGGAAATATACCAGTGATCATTACACAAATTCCAATAATATCAACATATTTATAGCTAGTTTTACAACAGCATATGCCAGAGTAGAACTCTACAACCTGCTAGATAGGTTACAGGACAGGTGCCTTTACCACGACACAGACTCTGTCATTTTTGTGTCCAGACCGGGTGACTGGGCCCCCCCGGGCAATTATTTAGGGAGCTGACCAGTGAAGTTCCTGCTGATGAACACATTACAGAGTTCATTTCTGCAGGCCCAAAAACTTACGGTTACAGGCTGTCCAGTGGTGAGGTTGTTCTTAAAGTGAAAGGGTTTACCCTTAATGTAGCCAGCAGTAAACACATTAATTTTGAAAGTCTGAAGGACCTGGTCTTTGACTATACGGGGTCACAGATCTCTAAAGAAATTACCGTGAGTCAACCCATCATTGTTAGGAATAAAAAGCAGTGGTCCCTTGAAACAAAAACGCTGTCCAAGACCCAGAGAGTAGTTTATGACAAGCGAGTTTTACAAGACAATTTTAAAAGACTTCCTTATGGATACTGATTGTGAAAAATGGATATCAGGTTGCAGCATCCCTTTACTTGTCTGTTGGCTGGCTCCTCTAATAGTGGGAAGAGCTTCTTTATAAAACAGTTGTTGGAACATGCTGATGACACTTTATCACACAAGCCTGAAAATATTGTCTGGTTCTACAGCTGTTGGCAACCTTTGTATAATAATTGCTGTTAAAGTTCCTCAGATTAAATTTGTGGAGGGCTACCATGTCACTAGCTGACAATGATCTCTTACCCCTGGAAAGGTAAATTTTGTCATTATAGATGATTTGATGGACTCTGCCTGTCAAAATAGTGAAGTGGAATATGGTTTACCAAGTACAGTCATCATAAACAATTGACAATATTTTAATTGTCCAGAATGTGTTCTGTCAAGGTAAAAAAAGCAGGACCATCACACTAAATGCCAAATACATGATTTTGTTTAAAAACCCCAGAGACAAGCGTCAGATCACAACACTAGCTAGACAAATGTATCCTGGTCAGACAAAATTTTTCTTAGAAGCTTTTGAAGATGCCACAAGAAAGCCTCATGGCTATTTACTGGTTGATTTAAGATCCAATACACCAGACAAATATAGACTGCGTAGTGGGGTGTTTCCCCCTGTCTGGCCTGTGGCATATGTCATGAAAAAAACATTCTGCTTCTAAAATATTTGATACTGTATTGTCATTATGTCAAAAGACTGCAGAGAAATCTGTCTGTTTTAAAGTTACTAGTAAAAGGGCCTCCGAGCTTAAGAAAAGCTATTTTATGTTCAGCCTCTGATGATCTGATATCAGCTATAGCTGAGATAGCCTTAAACACTCTCAGAGGAAATATTCCACTGTCAGCAAAGCAGTTCGGTGTACTGAAAAAAAGGAGAGTCATTAAAACTTTAGCGATAAAAAAATAACCTTAAAAGGAAAAAAAGAAATAGTTAATCAGACTGGTGGCTTTGTAAACGCTGCTAGGAATTGCCATCCTTTGATCACAGCCTGCTGGCTAACAGATAATGGATTTTACACAGAAAATGTATTTGGTACCTCAGCAACAGATGGATCACATTAAAACTAATACCCTGATCAGGATATGAGAACAGTTTAAGCTAACAGTTTGACACTGACATGAGAGCTATACTGTCCCGGACTGATTTATCAGACTATGACAAAGCCAAAATGTACTCTGCTGTGTTACAGCGCTATCTGACTTTGGTAAGACAAGGAGAACAAGCTAAAACCAGTTTGACATTACTCATGCCTGAAAATGAATCAATGTCTGACCCTCTGTCATGGCATAGAGAGACAGCTTCTGTACCTAGTACTATGGAAAAAGACATTTTAAGTAGTGTTTCTCATCGGTCTAAAACCAATGCTGAACTTTTGTTAAAGCATATGGCCAAGAACAAGGATATTGTGTTTTGGAGTGATAAGGGTAATTAATGTATAAAGGCACTGTTGTTTTGGGTCTCACATGGTCGATTTAGTAAGGCGGCTACAGCCACTCCACAAATACCTGACCACAGAAAGCCAAAGGGCTGGGATGTTTTTGTCAAAGCAATGGCTGAGTCTAACATACCCACCTCAGTGTTTGCTCACTCAGCAAACAGGAGCTATGTGGAAAGGCTGAAATCGGTAGCTGGTGTAAAACAGCCACAGCCATCTCCAGTTAGCCAATGGTCAGTGACGCCCAAAAGACAAAAGTCTTTTAAGAAACCTGCGTGGCTCACTATGTAAAATTTAAAATGCAATCTCTATGTATGAATGTTAGATACCTCAGTGACTGTTGTGTACAGCATATGTTGAACATTTTACCTCATATTAAATATGTAATCCTACCTCAGTGACTGCTGTGTACAACCTATGTTAGCATTTACCTCATACTGAATATGTAATCCTGTTTTACAAAAAGTGTTTATATTGATGCATGTTAGCTACTTCATAGTTAAATATGTTAACATGTTTTTAGAAAGATGTGCTATAATTCTACCTCAGGGCTATGCATTATATAGTGTGCATTTTTAACAGGAGATGCTTTTGTTTTATTATATCATATCTATGATGTCACCACTGATGCTTGTTGTATTTTATTGCCAGTTTTTTACAATAAATGCCTTTGTATTTTATATATTTGTCATTATTGAAGACATTGCATATCTTATCCATGATGTTACCACTGATTTTTGTTGTATTTTATTGGCAGTTTTTTAAATAAATACCTTTGTATTTTATATATTTGTCATTATTGAAGACATTGCATATCTTATCCATGATGTTACCACTGATGTATGTTGTATTTTATTGGCTGTTTTTTACAATAAACACCTTTATATTTTATATATTTTTGTCATTATCGAAGACATTGCATATCTGAAAACGTTAAACACAGCCCCCCCACAGTTCAAACACAGCAAACAGAGACACACAATTATGAGTGTTTATATATGATTTTTATAAGTGACTGGTTTTGAATAAAATTACAAGCTGCTGCATATTTTAAATTCATTACAAGGCAAACAAGTCTGAACATGTTGCCACCTTACTGATACGTGCCCTGACATGTTTAGATGTCTGGAAAAGTGACGCAAAAAGTAGTTACCATTGCATCATTTTCAGCAAATCATTAAGTACATTTTAAAATCTGATCATAAGAAAGTCCTTTGCATCTGGGTGTAAGAAAAATATGCAGTGAAATCCACAGGTGGTAGAAAAGGTATCTTGTAACTGTGTGTTTTGGTACAAAATGTTGTTTGCATTTCTGTTAAAAAACCCCAATAGTTTGTGCATGATTGTCATGATGAAAACCGTAGCTGTCAAAGAACTCCCAGTCCCATTTTCTGAAATGTATACGCTAACCAGTGCTGTCCAGGAGGTCATGGGGTCAGTATTGATGACTAGTGCTGGGAAGGTTTCTCAGTCTCTCCTTGGGCGAGATCACAGGAAACACGCCCAGAAAGCAGTCACAGATGTGGGTGTCACTGGTTACAATTTTTCCAGCTGCTTTGTGTTCATTTTATGGTTTATCACATATAATCAAAAATGACATTTCTTCTCTGGTTTATCTCAATGACATTATCAAACACTGCATAGATAATGAGATTAACTGTTTGTGGAAGGGCTTCTGCAAATCTAATCTCAGCTCTGAGGTTCCCTGTTTTAATTAAAGAATAATGATCAGCACATTCTTGGTCCGGAGTGAGATCAAAGGCAAACAGGGTGTACCCTTGGGTAAATTCCTGACGGTTAACTAAAAGCGGTCGATCTTTCATAGATTTACCCGCCGCTAGTACTAGATTAAAATATTCTCTCACAGCATTCCCATTTCTAAAATCTGGCTGCAGAGGTTTAGCGGGAATTTGTTCACCGTCCAGATACAGAGCCACAAAATTAATGTTATAATGCTTAAAGTTGAAGGGGTTTTTAGTGTAGGAACCACTAAAAGCATCATTGTCAACAAATCCCATGACCATCATTTTTTGTAACTGTTCCAAAAACAAATTATCTTGGTTGCAGACCCTACTGCCTGCAGGGAGGCTGAACACTTTCATACCCACTCTGTCTATAGGGTATTTAGCGTTGGAGGTGAGCAGGACTTCTGAGTGTCCCAGACGGACTCCGGGGGTCACTTTAACTCTTTTGACAAACAGAGAGGCGGCCATGACTTTTAGCTTATAAGGCTCAGCATCTCCACTCATCAGGCAAAAGCTGTCCCTGTTACATGTCAGTTTAATTTTAATATCCACGCCATTCAGCATCAGTTTCTCTTGAAAAAACAAGTCTGTGTGCAAGTGTCCCAGCAGTTCTATCCCTCTACTGAGATGTGTGAAGGAGCTTCTTTTATTAAAACCTACATTATCACCATCTCTGTCTGTGATTTCATGTTTCCCTGGGGTGTCTTTGTAAAATAACCCTGCGGTAAATTGTGTAGAAAGGGTCTCTTCACTGAAGTTCAGCACAGATTCTATGACAGCCCTGTAGGGGTAACAGTTATTGCTCTGACTGATGAGCCGATCACCGACAGTCACATCCAGCTGACTGAAAATGGTTGCCACTGGGTAGTTTATAAGGCACACTTTGGCCGCTGCAGGTATATCACTACCATCCGCTTCAGTGATTTTGCAAACCAGGTAAAGAAGTGTGTTGTTTAGATCCAAATAGTCTTCACCAGTCCCTGCTATATAAAATTCAATCGGTGAGTTTTCTGAAAGGGCAGCCAGAGGTATCTCTACATAAATGCTTTTTCAATGCTTGTCTGTGTGGGAGAAATGGCAAACAAGTCAAGTTCTGATTTTGTGCATTCTTCAGAACCACAGTGCACGAAAGCCATGTTTTTTAGAACAGGTCTCTGCTTTTTTTACGACCCCTCGAAGATCCTTTAGCCTTTGAGCGTTTTCTTTTATGTGAAGTTTTGCATTTTGAAACACCTCTTTTAAAGTAGCCGGGGGGGGCAGATGAGAAGCGAAGGGTGTACTCTGCACTTTCTCTTTTTACCTCTCTTGAATACAATCAGCCCTGAGCCACCCTGAGTAGGCTTATCACCCCCTGACATCTTTTGAGCGACAGCACTAGTCACATGCCCCACAACATCCTTTGCAACATTTTTAGCAGCTGTCTGTAGATGTGGTTTTGCAATTTCAAACCCCTTCTTAAAAATGGAACTGCTTTTTGAACAGACTATGAAATATCCTCCTATACCAGAACCATACATAGTAGGAAGTCCATGAAAGCCTGGCAGACCAGTATCCGCCTGTGCCTTGTAATAGCTTCTGTACAAGGCAGGGTCCCCATAATGTCGAACAATCACCATCCTTGTTTAAATTTTAGAGCACTCTCTGGGGGCGAAAATGCAACTTTACGATCACCTTTCCAAATCGAAATGGTACAGGTTCATTTTGATCATTCTTTATTTCAATAGTGACTGTATTGATCTGATGTTTACTGACTGTTTGATAATGGGGTTTATCATAGGTCACGGTCATTATCTCATTGTCTTGGCCCCTGACGGGTACGCATCTCAGCAAAGGCACTAGACTGTCACCCACTATTTCATGTGTGATAATGTCAGTGTAGATATATAATGTGTAAAAGACCCCCATTAATATCTGGAGGGTTCTTTGCTAGATTCTTTCCTACACCTACCTCGAGTCTGCTAAAACCCAAAAGGTACTGTAACTGCCCATGCATAAACAAAATACATTTGATGTCACTGTCAACGCTTATTTCTCTCCCGACGGTTTGTTGTTCCAAAACCACTGGCAGTTCATTTACTTCAAATATGCTTTTATTAATTTGAGCAATAACACCAGCCATGTTAGGATAATAGCCCCGATGGGATTTTAAATGCTGCTGACTCAGTAAAGGGTCCAGTTGGTGGTGTTTTACTGTGGGCTATGTTTAGAGGCTGATAGAGCATACTGAACCTGTTTTTCTGTGCAGGCACATTGTCCCAGGTATGAGGGTACTGAATTTCTGCTAAGCCCACTTCCCATTCACCAGGTAGTTCAAGCGTTTGTGGTAACTTTACAGTAAAAGTGGATATAGTATTGTTGGGGAAAATGTTGTGCGATGCATTGCTGGGCAATGTGATATAAAATCCATTTTTGAGCATATTAAGCCTTATCTGCTTCTAATGTCCCGAACCTGTGTTGCCTCAACCCAGCTATTAAATTTATCGGGCCACCCTCTCCACTTTACCAGATACCAAGTTTTTCTGCCACGCTTTTTCTCCTTCAGGATTTTCTGCACCCTGTACACACGGTCCTCATCAGGTTCAATTTTTTGCAGCTCCTCTGCATAAAAAGTACCTTTAATGTCTTCCCCCTGATAGTCTTTTAGCTTATAGGTGGGCCTCTGTGTCTTTAAGACCTCCGTCACAATAAATATCTCATCTGTGTACGTCTGTTCATATCCCTTTTCAAACACCCCTTTTAGCTTAGATAGTCTCACGTGATCATCTTTCTGAAGGGTACCCTTTTGTTTTTTGCCAAGAACAGAATTACCGTATAGGATCTTCCATACACCCAGGGCATTGGAAGGGTTAACATCCACAGGTCTGTGTTTAATGCTTCTGTGATAAGTATGGTTATAGCTGTGCACCAGGTCTGACAACACATCTGTATATTTCCAAGTATTCTGGGCTGTAAAGTAATACATACATTGACTTCAGTGTCCTATTAAATCTTCTACAATGCTGGCCTTAACTTCATTATTCGTCACAAAATGGTGTATTTTATTTTGTTTTAATAGGTTCTTTAAGGAAGCATTTAGAAACTCTTTACCCTGATCAGTCTGCAACTTCTGAGGTGTGCGTCCACTTTTAAAAATAGTTTTAAAGGCTTGCGTCACTGCCTTGCCTGATTTGTCTCTTAAAGTCACTACCCAGGCATACTTGGACAGCACATCGATGCACGTCAGTATGTACTTAAACCCATTATTGTACTTTGCATATTGACTCATATCCACTAAATCAGCTTGCCATTGTCTGTCTATGTCAGAAACAATGACAGGATTTCTCTTAAATCGGACTCTGGCTGCTTTGTGTAATGAATAGGGCTCTACCTCATGAAGCCATTCTGCAACACCTTTCCTGGTGACCTCTTTATCAAGTTTTTTTGCAGCCTTATACAGCTGAGTCACCCCTGTGAAACTACCCACTTTTTTTGCATTAAAATATATATTCTGGAACAGGTGATCATTCATCTCCTTTCGTCAACACCCCAACACATCTGCTAGCTAGCAAAACTCTTGTCACCAGTAAAATAAAGTATGTGCTCTTTTCGTTCTTTTAAAAACACTATGACAACCACAAAGTGCAATGCATGATTATATTTTATTTATAAATACACACGTCATAACAGTATTTGAATATTTACTTTATAATACATCAACTAATGCATATAGGTTCTACATACAAAAGGCATAACACATGGTAAGCATGCAACAGATTATATAATAATTTTGTTTTCTACTCTTCAATTTTACACGCTTCACAATACCCGAAACAGCAACTTTTGAGCTGCATGTTTTACACAAGCATTGGCATCGTCCACTTCCCCTTAGTGATGAGGTATGCACAATACACACATATACTATACACCACTCAAAATAACAAGGCTGATTTTGAAGACATTCTGTTACATCTAAAATGATGTTCACCTTGCATACTGCTCTACGGTTACTGTTTTCCAACATCAACATAGAGTCTCCATACAAGGGGTGGCAACTCTTAATCAGAGTCAGTGTGTTTCTGCCAGTGAAGCAGCAGCATCTTCAGAGCAGACATTTAATGCAGGCTGCTTTCCAAAGTATATAGGTTCCTTTAAAATGTCCTTTATCACATGGTACATTGTAGACATCAAGACTGTCTGGAATATTGGGAGCATGCCAGTCGTTCCATCTGAAAGTACATTATAATACACTATTTAGGAAAAGCATATGCTAAATCTGGTTTTGAAAACACAACAAAGCGATAAAAAAGCAAAATTTATGATGTCAGACTCAGACCCCGCTCTGCAAACTAAACACTAAAAGTCAACAGCAGTACAGATAAAACCACAAAAGTGTATTACATCATAAGGGTTATGCATAAACTCTATAGCAATTTTAAACATTGCTTCCTCAAAAGTAGCCCCTCATCCTTAAAATAATCCACAGTTTCCTTTTGGGGTCCCTCTGGGAGACCATCAAAAGACCTTGGCATGTCTCTAAAAGTACAGGCGTGCTTGTCCTATAGGTAGATTTAAACCAGGTTGTTTAGCTTTGTGTCTGACTAGTTGGTAAATAAGCTCTGGATGCACTGAGGGTGTTTCCCATCATTGTATACTCTGGAAAAAAACATACATTTAGCAAGTTGTAAAAGCCAGGGTAACAATATGAACAATATTAAAATGGTAACAAGTAACAGTTTTTGGGTGGGGGGGGGGAAATGTTTTTAACAATGAAAACAGTGTTCCTGAATTTCCTTATATAATTTTTTAAAGGGTCCTTTTTTTGACCAGTGGATCATTTCAGCAAGCAGAGAAGCCAGGTTAACAACACGCACAATATCACAAGGTTTTTTCTGCTTTGTAGTACACACACACATGGCTATGACGACCATGATATAAAGTCCACAAAGACATTCATCAACTTCCATGAATATATCGGCAATCACTTTAACATTTTCTACAAGTGGTAACACAGATTCATTTATATATTTATCTGTATCCTCCCATACTTCTGGAAGGGCAAACATCATCAGTTCATAGGCTGCATGTATCTCACAAAGGCAAATGTCATATTGAGGTGAACCAAACAGTGATGGATGACAGTAATGGCTTAGGATCAGATACATAAACCTTTAGTTCTCTCTGTACTTGCATCACATGATTATCTGTAAAAATAAAATATGACACATTTTGGTACTAAATGTTTCCATGTAGTAATTGGGGAGGGGTGGGGCAGGGGTGGGTAATTTTTACAATATAAACAGTGTTCCTGAATTTCTTTTAGAAATTTTTAAAGGAACCTTTGCTGACCAGACGGCAGGCATCTTTTAATTTCACCGTCTGTCTGCTGTAACATTTGCATAACTAACCACATGGGTCATCGGATTTTCTCATCATTTAAAACATGACTTATAGTTTCCAGGGTACAATTGGTCATATTTAACCCTGATGCTTCATAGTGATTGCCAAGATCACGGGCATGAGCTGCCCTATATGTATGGCTTCAGAAACATTTTTGTATGCTTCTTTAGACCTTAAGTCATCAAGGACACATGAATGGTTTTTCTGACTCAGATCATCTATCTCACACCCAGGACAGGAATCGACCAATTCACAATGTATTACCCTCTGTATCACTGAAGCAATTGCGCCACGGATGGTATGATACATAACGTACTTACAATACATATCATTGTCAGTTTTGGGGGGTTTACTACTAAGGCCTGGTTTTTCACATGAGGTCCCCTGTCTAATCTCAGTAGAAGAAGAGGGTTGTGTAGTGATCACAGCCTGTTCTGTGACATTTGAAACATTCTATCGCTCTCTGTATTTCTAACATACTGGTTCTCACACATCTCATTAACAACCACATTTGTATCTTTCACACAGCAAAGACAGTCGAGCAGTAGATTTGTGGAAAGTCGAGAATCCATGCTGTCCGAATATGACTGCTGCTCCATCGCAAATCCTTCAGTCTATTAAAGTAAAACAAAAAACAGCATTGGTCCTCTGACTCATTATAGGTAAGATTTAGTTCTACTGCTAACTCATCTCCTCAGTTACACCATGTCACCCACACATTTTTATAATGTTAAAATGCATTTACCTCATCAAGGCAACTCTTTTCTTTCATTTTTCTCATCTTTCTCTTTCTTAGCCTGGGCCTGACTGCTTGTGGCTGCATTATCATCATCACCCTCTTGGTCAGAGCCCTCTTGCTCTGTCTTGCATTTCTTTTCACAACTTTCTCTGATGCTTTTTGGCAGTGTCTCACTGACCATCATCTCTGGCTCCCCTTCTTGTCACTCTCTGTTTTTGGTTTCATAGTAACTTTTTTCTGCATCAGATTCACACCCAGCAACTCTTCAAGGTCTTGCAGTGGTGTCTCTTCAGAAGGACAGTCAGATTTAGGATTTTCTGATTCACCAAACTGTTCAGCGAGTTTCTTTTTTATGTCAGACACTCTTCCACTCAACAAGACTTGTGTGGGGCATTCTTTTCACACCTCACGTAGTACACATACGTTGGCTTGGGTTGTGGGGCCCCAACAGCTATCTTCTTGCTTGGCTTTTCATCTCCAGACTTTTCATTAGGTGGTGTGACAATCTGGCTTGTTACAGGGAGGTTGAATTTTTCATTAGGTGGTATGACAATCTGACCTGTTACAGGGATGTTGAAATGAGAAGCGCTTGCCATCTTCTTGCTTGATGTTTTGATAATCTGCTCCAAGTCTATAAAACAGAATCTGAGAAATCTCTCAAAGCTGTGCCTTCTGGCTTCAAATGCAGGGTTTATATACGCTTACAGCAAGATGGACTGCCCTTGGTAAAACCATCACCACACCCCATCATACTATACATGGTAACATGTCAGAGGTACATCTGTTGTAGCCCCACCCCTTTTTCAAAACATTATAAATATCACACACACATTTCATTTCAGCCTTCTCCTTGATACTACACGAGCTGAGGGGGTGAACTATAGGTATGTGTATTCCTTTTTCTGATATATTTTTATTCTTTCTAATTCATGACAAAAGTATAAATAATTAGTTTTGTGATTGTTGCAATGCTATCCAGAGAAAACTGCTGAAACATCTTATTTACACAGAGGTCCCCCCGTTTTAGCTTATAAATGTTACATGCGTATACATAAAGCTATCCTTTTGATGCAAGTTTGACACCATCCTACAGATGCATGTTAAATAATTTTGCATACTGTTACAAAAACAGAAAAAGGGGTACTCACACAGGCAGATGAATTTCCCTCGGGGTGTGGGGTCTTCACACAGATCTGTGAAACCTCTGCACATCAGGTTCCCTCCTAGATACTTCTTTCTGAAAATATCCTAATCAAAAAACACACATGTCCTGCAGTTATACACCAGGCCTACAGGGGCACATACCACTACATAAACACTAACTGATTTTTGGGGTGGGAGGAGCACGGTGGTGAAGAGGACAGGGGTTCAACCAGGATGGTGGGGTTCAGGAGAAAGGGGGGACAGGGGTTCGAGCCAGGATGGTGGGGTGCAGGAGAAGGGGGACAGGGGTTCAGAAAGGCTGGTGGGGGTGCAGGAGAAAGGAGGGATGCAGGAGTTCAAGCTAGCATGGTGGGACTCGGGTTCCAGCCAGGATGGTCTGGCAGGAGATCGAGGAGTCTACGAGAAGGAGGGGCAGGGGACAGGGGTTCAGCCAGGCTGGTGGGGGTGCAGGAGAAAGGAGGGGACGCAGGAGTTCAAGCTGGCATGGTGGGACTCGGGTTCGAGCCAGGATGGTCTGGCAGGGGATCGAGGTAGTGTGAGAATGAGGTGTAAAGAGCAACTACAAAATGGTGGTGTAAGGTCATTTCCTGCACAAGAGAGTAAGGACATGGGTTGGTGAACGTCATTTCCTGCGCAGGCGCGGACACGGGTTCGAACAGGTGGCATTCCGCCAGAAGGGGCGGCTAGCGATTTTAGGAAGGGACTTCCGTTTTAACAAGGGGCGATTCTGATTGGTCCGTTTTAGGCCACGCCCACCTGTCAAATGACGTGGCATGCGCTGATTGGCTGAAATTTAACATTTGAGGAGATATATGAACTTATACTACTCACTACACACTGAAAAAAGCATATACACTATATACTGAAACAAATACACTATATATTGAAACATCTACACTTTATATTGAAATACATACACTATCTATTGAAATAAATACACTAGGCACTGAAAAATCTGCATACACTATATATTGAAACAAATACACTGTATATTGAAATACATACACTATCTATTGAAATGCATATACTACACACTGAAAAAAGCACATACACTATATACTGAAACAAATATGCTATATATTGAAACATCTTCACTTTATATTGAAATACACACACTATCTGTTGAAATAAATACACTATGCACTGAAAATCTGCATACACTATATACCGAAACAAATACACTACATGGTGAAACACATACACTATGTATTGAAACACATACACTGTAGACTGAAAAATTCACATACTCTATATATTGAAACAAATGAACTACATACTGAAATGGACTATGTTCTGAAACTACCCATTCCCCCTGCCCCTCCCCCATGAATGCCCTAGATCTGAACTCATTGCCTGTTGCATTCAGTTAGCTGCTAGCTTGATGAGAGGATGTCTGAAACTACAGAGCTGAGGTAAACAAAACAGGGCTATCTCTTATTCTACTTCTTTATGGGGGTTTTCCTTTTGTTTTGCTTGCACACCTTTAGTCAAATTTCAGACCATTGTGATGTGACAAGAACCTTTTAAAACTAATTTAAATGCTGTAGTTTATTCTTTTAAATAAGTGCTGCCTTCATTTACTGTCAGACAACACATTTGTATAGAAGCTAATACAGGATATTCCTAACATACCAGTATACATAGGGAGCTGCATGCATTTTTCCAAGTTAAAGTGTTGATTTGTTTTATGTGTAATTAATTACTGTGTAAGTCCAGCAACTTATCTGAGTTGAATGCTTGGGAAGCACTACAGAAGCTGTGGAAGTGTAAGCCAAAATCATTGCTAGTTTGTACTCTATGGACTATGTTTTAAGTTTTTATTTTAAAATATATATTCTTGCTGCAATCCCTCAGTATTCAATTTTCATCAGGAGTTTAGCTGACATATGCATATAATTTGCATTGTTTTACTAAATAACTTTACTGTGAATCCTCACTGGAGGCAGGCACAGTCTGTTTTGGGGTTTGAGCTTCTCAAACTGTGTTTTATTTCTTTTTTTTCCATAGAGATTTTTATCTCCTTAGACACCCTGCTACCCTTTGCCCACTGACATCTCAGCCCAATCACTTACCATCCACAGGACATATTTGCTCTGAGATCCCCCCACTCACATCCCCCGTGTTGGGGCCAGGAGGGGGAGGGCCATTAACAAGGAGACACATATATGAGCAGAGCCTTTAGCAGTGCAAAATCTGCTGCAGGTTGTTGGATCATTTTGCCATTGGGGGTTTCTACCTTTGGTTTCATCCCCTGGGCAGCCAAGCATGGAATGATGCAATTGCATATAAAGACACATGCTTGCTTTGTGCCTGCCTGAGCCCCCCCTTATGCAACTCCACTGCCCTGCCAGCCCTCCTCAGCTAGGTGGATGTTGATGAGCGGGGTGGTCAGACTTCCCCTCACTGAGAGGAGAGCATTCCCCGAGATGCTCAATCATATTTCCCCCAGCTAACCCCTGTGCAACTCAGGTCCACCCCCAAAACTGGGCCATGGCATGGGAGGCAGTGCAATCACCACCAAGCTGCTAGGCCAGCCCACCAGACTGTGTTTTATAAGTAAATAAAAGACAGCATATAGGTAAAAGAAGAAAACAAACTGTATTTTAACTAGTCTGTTATAAACATTTTAAGTCACATCACAATGTTTGAAATGGATAAAGGTTTTGCAAGCAAAATACAATAAAACAATACATAAAGAGATAGATAAGATAAACCTTTATGTTTACCTTCTGCATCTAAGGAGGCATCGCCAGGATTTTTAGTCAATTAGGACCCCATTTTCAGAAGGTTAGCATGCAGAGCTAAACATTACACTGTGGGAACAGCATGGTTGGATCGGTGTCATATTCAGCATCACTTGATGCTACCCTGATCATGTGCATGTGCATATATACTACTACTGGCCGTAAATGAGTAATCCTCTCCTGCATACAGAGCACAGTGCTGTATAAAGGTTTCTTAGTGACCATAAGTACCTCCTCTACATTTTATACTCAGCCTCTAGGCTTCTAGTACCTAGATGCTTGATTTGCACTTTTGGCTTTGAACCCGAACTGCCATGTCCCATAGCACTCTTTAAGTTTTCTAATGTCCCCACTCATTCTCTCCATCTGCACCTATCAACGCTATTACAGATTGTGGTGTCATCTGCAAAAAGGCATATCTCCTTCCAGTTCTTCTGTTATGCCACTTATAAAGACACTGAAGAGGATGTGTCCCATTACTGAGCCCTCTGGCACCCTACTGGTCACTCTCTCCTCACTGGAGGGAGTGCCATTTACCACCACCTTCTGTGGCTGTGCGCTATCTCAGGTGCAGCACTTAGGAGTGCACAACACTAATCTGAAAATGGGGCCCCACATACCACTGTAACAGAACTAGCACTGCATTGTGATAAGCATGGCTGATACTATTTTAAAAAGCATTCTTCTGTGCAGTGCTAACCTGTTAATGTGGCACTATTTTTTTTTTTGCACAGGATTACTAATTGCAACCAGGTGCTCATACAACTGGGGGTTACTCTAATGCATATAAGGTGTACAGGTATATTAAATGCTTTCTTGAAGTGTTAACACACTGCGTGGTTAGTGCTAGTTAATGATTCTGGGAATCGTGTTTTAACTGCACACACACAGCCTGCCAGCAACCCCCCACACACATACACACACAGTCAGTTCTGGACACAATAAAAACACAAGCATTTGTCAATGCTGAATGTTGATTGCACTAGTCCGTTGAGCTCTCTCACTGGCCTTCTGTCACTCACTCATTCTGTTTCTCCCAGTGCTGCAGGCTGCTGTTTTGTACTGAGCTCCTTCCTGCATTGGCACCCTTTTCTGTCCACAAAGAAATCTGCAGATGGCCTGACAGAGCTCCGTTGAGGTGCGGTCACTCCCCCCTCTGACTCCCTCATTCTGTTTCTCCTTGTGCTGCAGGCTGGCCTTTTGTACTGGGCTCCTGCCTCTGTTGGTGGCTTTTTCTGCCAACAAAGAAATCTGCTGTAGTCCCAACACAGGTCCGTTGAGGTTGCTCACTCCCCCTCTGTCACTCACTCGTTCCGTGTCTGCCGGCGCTGCAGGCTGGCCTCTTGTATTGGGCTCCTGCCTGCATTGCCACCTTTTTCTGCCCACAAAGGAATCCACAGCAGTCACGATAGAGCTCTGTTGAGCTCACTCACTCCCCCCTCTCTCACTGACTCAGTTCTGTTTCTGCCACCGCTGCAGGCTGTCCTTCTGTACTGGGCCCCTGGGTGCATTGCTGCCTTTTTCTACCCACAAAGAAATCCACAGCAGTTCCAACAGAGCTCTGTTGAGCTCACTCACTCACTCCACTTCCCTCACTCTTTCACTGGTTCTGTGTCTCCTGCGGGTGCAGGCTGTCCTTTTGTACAGGGTTCCTGCCTGCGTTGGCTTATTCTGCCCACAAATAAATATGCAGCAGTCCTGACGCAGGTCCGTTGAGCTTGCTCACTCCCCCTCTCTCAGTCACCCATTCCATTTCTGCCTGTGCTGCAGGCTGGCCTTTTGTACTGGGCTCCTGCCTACATTGCTGCTTTTTTCTGCCCACAAAGAAATCCGCAGCTGTCCCGACAGAGCTCCATTGAGGTCACTCACTCCCCTTGTCTCACTGGCTCATTCTTTTTCTCCTGGCGCTGCAGGCTGCCCTTTTGTACTAGGCTCCTGCCTCTGTTGGCACCTTTTTCTGGTCACAAAACAATCTGCAGCAGTCCCGACAGAGCTCTGTTGAGCTAGCTCCCTCTCCCTCTCTCACTCTCTCATTCCATTTCTGCCAGCGCTGCAGGATGCCCTTTTGTACTGGGCTCCTGCCGGCATTGCCACCTTCTTCTGCCCACAAAGAAATCTGCAGCAGTTACAATAGAGCTATGTTTAGCTTGCTCAGTCCCCCCTCTCACTCGCTCATTCTGTTTCTCACGCTAATGCAGGCTGCCTTTTTGTAGTGGGCCCCTGCATGCATTGCTGCCTTTTCCTGCCCACAAAGAAATCTGCAGCAGTCCCAACAGAGCTCCATTGAGCTCACTTACTCCCCATCCTTCACTCGCTCATTCTGTGTCTCTCGCTGCTGCAGGCTGTCCTTTTGTACTGGGCTTCTGCCTGTGTTGGCACCTTTTTTTGCCCACAAAGAAATTTGCAGCTGTCCTGACAGAGCTCTGTTGAGGTCGCTCACTCTCCCTGTCTCATTCGCTCATTCTGTTTCTCCTTGCATTGAAGGCTGCCATTTTGTAGTTGGCTTCTGCCTCTCTTGGCACCTTTTTCTGCCCACAAAGAAATCTGCAGCAGTCCCAACAGAGCTCCATTGAGCTCGCTCACTCCCCCTCTCCCACTCGATCTTTCCGTTTCTGCCGGTGCTGTAGGCGGCCCTTTTGTACTGGGTTCCTGCCTGCATTGTTGCCTTCTTCTGCCCACAAAGAAATCTGCAGCAGTCACAATACAGCTCCATTGAGCTGGCTCACTCACCCCCCCTCTCTCACTCATTTGTTCTGTTTCTTCCGCCACTGAAGGCTGCCCTTTTGTACTGGGCCCCTGCATGCATTGCTGCCTTTATCTGCCCACAAAGAAATCCACAGCAGTCCCAGCGAAGCTCCGGTGAGCTCACTCACTCCCCCTCCCTCACTCGCTCGTTCTGTGTCTCCCAGTGCTGCAGGCTGCACTTTTGTACTGGGTTCCTGCCTGCATTGGCAGCTTTTTCTGCCCACAAAGAGATCTGCAGCAGTCCTGACACAGCTCCATTGAGGTCACTCACTCCCCATCTGTCACTCGCTCGTTCCTTTTCTGCAGGCACTGCAGACTGGCCTTTTGTACTGGGCTCCTGTGTGCATTGCTGCCTTTTTCTGCCGACAAAGAAATCTGCAGTAGTCCCGACACAGCTCCATTCAGCTTGCTCTCATTCTCCCTCTCTCACTCACTCATTCCGTTTCCGCAGCAGGCTGCCCTTTTGTACTGGGCTCCTGCCTGTGTTGCCGGCTTTTCATGCCCACAAAGAAATGTGCAACAGTCATGATAGAGCTCCATTGAGCTGGCTCACTCCCCCTCTCTTACTTGCTCATTCAGTGTCTCCTGCCACTGCATGCTGCCCTTTTGTACTGGGCTCCTGCCTGCATTGGCGGCTTGTTCTGCTCAGAAAGAAATCTGAAGCAGTCCCAACACAGCTCCATTGAGCTCGCTCACTCCCCCCTCTCACTCACTCATTCCATTTCTCCCGGTGCTGCAGGCTGGCCTTTTGTACTGGGCTCCTGCCTCCGTTGCCGCATTTTCTGCCCACAAAGAAATCCGCAGCAGTCACAATACAGCTCTGTTGAGCTCGCTCACTACCGCTCTGTCACTCACTCATTCTGTTTCTCTTGGTGCTGCAGGCTGCGCTTGTGTACGGGGCTCCTGGCTGCATTGGCACCTTTGTCTGTCCACAAAGAAATCCCGCAGCTGTCCCGACAGAGCTACATTGAGGTCGCTCAGTCTCCCTCTGTCACGCGCTCATTCTGTTTGTCCTGGTGCTGCAAGCGGCCCTTTTGTACGGTGCTCCTGCCTGCATTGGTGCCTTTTTCTGCCCACAAAGAAATCCGCAGCAGTCCTGCTAGAGCTCTGTTGAGTTCACTCAGTCCCCTGTCTCACTCACTCATACTGTTTCTCCCACCGCTGCAGGCTGGCCTTTTCTACTGGGCCCCTGCCTGCTTTGACACCTTTTTCTGCCCACAAAGAAATCTGCAGCAGTCCTGACAGCGCTCCGGTGAGTTCACTCACCCCCCCTCACTCGCCTCTCTCGTTCTGTTTCTCCCAGTGCTGCAGGCTGCCCTTTTGTACTGGGCTCTTGCGCTGGGGCCTTTTTCTGCCCACAAACAAATCTGCAGCAGTCCCGACAGAGCTCAGTTGAGCTCGGTCACTCCCCTCTACTTGTTCGATCTTAATCTGTCCCAAACACTGATTTCCCACAGCGACCGTGCTATTCTCCGGCAGGAGTGCAAAAACATATTTAGACCGGATGTGAAAAAATGACAGCTGTACTCTTCATAAGGAGGTGTGAAAAAAGTGCCACTGTTGAAAATGTGGTGTGAAAATATTACAAATGTGCAAAGTTACAAGGGTGCGTGAAACAGTTCAATGCACGCTTGTAACACAGTCATGTTATGGAGTTTCGTCACCAAATTTTCAACATAGGGCTTTTAGGACCTCTGCTCATGAACAGTGCCACTGTCATTTTCTTAATCTGTCCCTAACACTGATTTACCACAGTGACCGCTTTATTGTGTGCGTCAACTGTGAAACCACATTTCAGTCAGGATGTGAAAAATGACAGCTGTACTGCTCATAAGGAGGTGTGAAAAAATGCCACTGTTGAAAATCTGGCATGACAATATTACAAATCTGCGAAGTTACAAGGGGTGTGTGGAAAGTGTGCAACGCACACTTGTAACACAGTCATTTGATGGGCTATCATCACCAAATTTTCAACATAGGCATTTTAGGACCTCTGCTCATGAACAGTATCACTGTCATTTTCTTAATCTGTCCCGGACAGTGATTTCCCACAGTGACTGCTCTATTCTGCCGGAAGTGCGAAAACACATTTCGGCCAGGATGGGAAAAATGACGGATGCACTGTTCATAAGTAGGTGTGGGAAAATGGCAATGTTGAAAATCTGGAGTGAAAATATAAATTCACGAAGTTACGAGCGTGCGTGCAAACTGCAACACACGCTCGTAACACAGTCATTTTATGGAGTATCGTTAGCAGATTTTCAACACAGCCATTTCAGGACCTCTACTCATGAACAGTGTCACTGTCATTTCCTTAATCTGTCCCGAACACTGATTTCCCACAGCGACACGCTATTCTGTGCCAGAAGTGCGAAAACACATTTCTGCCAGGATGTGAACAATGACAGCTGTACTGTTCACAAGGAGGTGTGAAAAATGCCAATGTTGAAAATCTGGCATGAAAATATTGCAAATTAATGAAGTTACGAGCGTGCGTAGCAACTGCGCAGCGCACGCTCATAAAACAGTCATTTTTTGGATTTTTCCCACCAAATTTGCAACATAGGCTTTTTGAGATCCCACCTCATGAACACTGGCACTGTCGTTTGTTAATCGGCCCTGAAAGGTGATTCCGCGCAGTGACCGCGAAATCACCTTTCGGGGCCGATTGATGCAATGACAGTTCAAGAATTCATGAGGAGGGTCCCAAAAACCCTATGTTGAAAATTTGGTGAAAAAAAGTCCCAAAAATGCCTGAGATATGTACTAAAGTTGAAAAAACACTATTTATTACGTTATACAGCTTACCGGCATTTCCTCAGTTCACGGTCGGCTTTGAAGAGTGCAGACGTGTTCCTGGTCCACCGAAGATCATCGCGCCAAGCTCCAGAGGTAAGTATGGGGTGACGGGGGTGTGGGGAGGCAGGGTGCGCAGGGGTTGGTGCGGGTTGCAGGGGGGCCAGGACACTTGAGAAACTGTTTCCTTTTTGCAAGAAAAATACTTCACGGACCGTTTTTCCTTTACAGGGCCATGGCACGCTGGGATGGGCACCCAGCGTGCCACCAATGGCTTTCTTTTGGGGGGCAGTAGCCGACGGGATTGGGCACCCGTCCGGCAGGAATAAAAGGGGAAGAGACATGCCGACGGGAGTGGGCTCTGTCGGCACCAGTAAACAATGGGGCACCGAGGCCGACAGGGTTTGGGGACCCCTGGCACATACAAACACGGTGGGTGGGTTATATTGTTCAGAACAGGGTGGCAACCTGCCGCCAATACAGGGTTTTTACATCCCACCTGCAATGATGGGTCGCCGTCATTGCAGCAGATGGCTGGCACTGCAATGATGAGGTGGCCCCGATTGCAGCTGTGAAATTGCAGCAATTGCAGTTAATTCCAAACTACCATCACCAGCAACCTGCAATATGTTATTTGCACTGTGTGCAATCAATATAAAAATGGTACATCCTGGCTGCCCCATTTCCCATATTAAACCCTCAGAACCTACTGTCCATGCAGGGTAATAGCCTCACTATCCACCCCTTGTTCCTCCCTACTACTATCAGCATGAGTAACCATTATACCTTCACTTTGTCAGAGCCATGCTTGAAACCATTTATGGTTTTGGTGCCTGCCATCTCAGTTGGCAAACTATTCCACATTTCCACCACCATTTCTGGAAAATAAAACTTTCCAATATCCCTCTTGAACCTCCCTCCCATCAGTCTGTACTTGTGCCCCCATAACCTTGAACTGTTACTCATGCTAAGTAGTTCTCCATTCACCTTGTTTATTCCTTACAGGAACTTGAAGGTCTCTATCATATCATTCCTCTCTTGTCTGGTCTCCAGTGAAGACATGTTCAGTGCCTTGAGCAGATCCTCATACGATCTGTCCTGTCAGCTCTGAATCATCCTGATCACCCTTTGTCCTTATCTTTCCTGAGGTGAGGTCTTCAGAAGTTCAGAACTCTGAACAGTATACCCAGTGCAGCCTCACCAACGATCAATAAAGAGGCAGTAAACCTCTTTTCTTCTACTATCAGAACCACTTCGGGCACATCCTAGTATCCTATTTGCCTTACTAGATGCCTCACTGTACTAGCTTGATTGTTTAAGGGAGTCACTAATGATGATTACTAGGTCCCTTTTCTCAGCTGTAGTGCTCAGCTCTATCCCTCCTATCCAGTACTCTGTCCTGGGGTTCTTGTCCCCTAAGTGAATCACCTTGCACTTTTTGGCATTGAATTTCAACTGCCAAACCTTAGGCCACCTCTCTAATCTTTACATGTCAGTCTGCAGTTTCCTACTTCCCCATCACTATCTACCCTCCCATGAGCTTGGTGTCATCTTCAAAGAGACACAGCCCCAGATTCATTCTCAAACATTGTTAATGAGCATATTGAAGAGAATAAGAGTCAGGATGGATCCCTGTGGCATTCCACTCTTGACTTCCCTCTTTTCTGATTTGACACCATAATCACAACCCTCTGATGCCTCTCATTCAACTAAAGCCCCCTCACCCCCACCAAAACACTGCTTATATTTTCCTTCAAATCCCTGGACCTCACCCCCTTGCGCCATGACCTAAGTCACTCTGATTGGTCCCCATCTCATTGGTCTGCTCCACTGATTCCATGATAACATATTTCAAAACAAAATTACTCTAAATATATTATATTTTTTTTAGTTCTTTAACCAGGAGTAGCACACTAAGCTGAAAGCTTTTTTACAGGAGTGACCTGGGAGCACAGGGAAGTTAAGTGACTTGCTCACAGTGACACAGTATGCAAGTGGAAGCTGTGGGATTCAAACCCAGGTCTGGTCTGCTGGATGTCACCAGATTTGCAGCTCAGAGCCTTAAACCACTGCGCTATACTGCCTCCCCTTTATGGGACTGCCATGCCCCCCCAGAGCAGGACATGAGAAAAGGTACACCACCTCCCCTAGATCATGGCTGACCTCATAGCTTACTTGCAAGTGCATGATTTGGCCTGGTCAAAAAATAAACGTAACCCATCCCCCCATGGCTTCCAGAGGTATCATCATCTCCACAGCACCTGTACCATGGCAATAAGCTTGCCAAAGGTGAGAATTTTACATCTAACTTCAGTACCAACATTGGTTACCTGTCTAAATTTTGAAAGGCTGCCACAATCTCTTCTCCCCTCCCACTCCTTTGCCTGTCCTCAGAGTCAGTGACACCCCTGTCTCTAACCTCTCCTTCATCACCATAGAGATGTAATTCCTTTTCATCACCTCTCTCCTCTCCTCTCCTCCCTCTCCCCTTCCTCACCTCCCTCTCACCCCTGCCAGCCTGCATGATTGTCATCTCCTTCCTTCCCACTATTGTTTTTTTCTCTCCAGTAACTCCATCCTTTATCCCTGACACACTTCCCGCCCTTAATCCTTCCAAGGGTAGGAGCCCAGATGGCCGGGATAGCAAGCTCCTCCATCTGACTGCTTCTGCAATCTCCTCCCCATTGGATGACCTCCCTAACCTCTCTTTCTGGTGTTCCTCCATCCCTGCTGACTGGAAGGCTGCCACTGTTACTCCTCCTCCTCCAAAAGATGGTGACCCATCAGGTACGAACAGCTACCGACTCATTTCTCTCCTCCCTCCAAAATACAGGAACAAATTATCTTGTTACAACTCTCTCCCTTTCTGGACTCCTCTTCCTTTTTCACCCAATACAAGTCTGACTTCCACAAAAATCACTCCACCACCTGCTCAGGCTCACCAAATCCATCCATAATGGTATGGATCACAGCCTATTCACTTCTGCTATCTTCATCGATCTAGCCAAAGCATTCAACCCTGTCTACCACCCAATTATTAGCCAAACTCCAGGCTGCAGGCCTCTCTGACTTAGCCATCAGCTGTTCCACTCCTACCACAGGGGTAGGTCCCAAGCAGTCAAAAGTGGTGACCCCCTCTCTCCTCCCTGCCTGTATCCACTTGGGTCCCACAAGGATCTGTGTTAAGCCCACTACTTTTCTCCATTTTCCTTAATGATCTCCTCCTCCATGTGCTTGTCTGCATCCATTCACATGTACATGGATGACACGGTCCTCTTCACAGCAGGCCCACAGACTCCAGCTGGACTTTGATCAAGTTCAGCCCTGACCACACACAAATCAGCTTTTCCTCAATGCCAAGAAGGCTGTCTCCATGTCCTTTGGCACAAGGCACCAGACTCTCTAGGCTCCCTCCCCTTCCTACTTTCCATACCCTGGATGGCTCCCCTGTGGAGGATGTCACCACCTTTAGTTATCTTGGTATCTGGCTAGACCAGCACCTAAACATTTCTGAACAAGTGGATGCTATAGTCAAAAAGCTGCACCACAATTTGGTGCACTTTACAGGAACTGTGACTGTATCCCACCTCCAGCATACCATGCTATTATCCAGAGAATGATCCTCCAAATCTCTGACTATGGTGATGTGGTCTACAGCGTAGCCCCCTTCACTACCCTTGCCAGACTGGACACACTCTTCAACTATTTCTGCCATTACACTCTTGACTATCCTTCTTGGACTCACCATTGTTCTATATATAAATCTCTCTCCTTTTCTTTTCTTGTGGACAGACACCATGCCCACTGTGCCAGCTTTGTGGGCAAATCTGGTTTGTTTCCCTACCCTCCTATCTCTCCGATGGCCCCATTATAGCCATACCATCAGAAGCTGAAATATTCAACCCTAGCAGTCTCTTCAGTTTCCACAACCATCGGCAAAGTCACGTTCAGCCACCGCTGCCCTAAAATCTGGAACTCCTCCCCAGCCATTCACCAATCTCCCTCCCATGGATTCTTTCAAACCACTTCAGTGGTCTCACCTCTCCCTCCTGCACTTGCTCTAGTTTTCCTCTTGCTCTCCTATTACTTGTTTCCAGTTTAAGTACAGCTAAATGTTGGCACCTATGCTTCCACTCTAGGCATTATGCACAAATGTTTATAGCTAATGTTGAAGTAAAAGCCTCTCAACCCCTTTGCATATCAGTTGTGCAGATGGAGCCCCTCCTAACTGTGAACTCCATCAAATACCTTGAGGTGACACCTGACCCCAGTTGGACCTAGGAGTCATATCCTAAATGTCTGTAGAACTGTGAACTGTAAATTGGGTCTGGCCTATAGGGCCAAAAATAACCTGACACCTGCTGCTCGTCTGGCACTTGCTAGAGGTGTACTACTTCCCTCCCTTAGCTATGGTCTCCACCAATTTGCCTGTACCTCCAAAGCTCTTCTTACTCGGTGGCACACAACGTACAATAACATCTGTCACTTTGCACTGGCCGCCCCATCTCACCCACCATTGTGAGCTTTATGATAAACTAGGTTGGCTTTCCCCGACCAATCACCTGAACTTTGGGCTGGGATGCCTCGTGGGCAAAGTGATCAGAACTGGCACCCCCCCGGGGCTGGCACAGCTTCTCTCACCTCCTGACCCCTCCTCTTACCCACTCAGGTCCCAGGGTCCTGGGATGCTAAAAGTACCCCTCACCCGAACCCTTATGGGGGACAGGACTTTGTTGCATGTGCTCCTAGGCTCTGGAACTCCTTTCTGACCATGTTCGTTCCGCCTCCTCCCATCAGTGCTTCCAGAAGTCCCTGTGGGGGCATCTGAAGCTGGCCTCAGCGTGCGAATGTCCCAAGCCTCCCTAGCCTAATTGTACTTGGAGCCCAACTGTTCTGAGGACCTGCCAATGATCTTTTGGTCATTTCTCATGATCCAATTGCTCTCCTAGGCATCTGACTGCACTATGTATGCTCTAGACTATATATTGTTGATTATATGTACTTTATCAATTTCTGTCATAGCAGTTCACTCCATGCCTTACCATTTTGTGACTCAATGCATTTTGTTACTCTATGTACTTGCTTTACTTGCTGTTATGTTCTGATGTATCTGTATTACCTGTTGTACTCTCCCGGGAAGTTCCTGAAAATAGGCATATAACTTGTCTAGTGTACCTACCCGGTTAACAAAAGCTAAATAATTAAAATAAACTGTTCTGTATTTGATCGCCAGCATAGGTTTGTGGCTCCTGACTGTGCTTATATGCATTATCGAATGTTTGTTTGTCACTCAAGTTCTCACATCTTGCATGTATTATTCCCAATGTAATTTGTGGTTGTGTACCACTCTGCTCCATGTATGTTATGTATTTTGAACTATTGTGCTACCTAAGACCCACTTGTACAAGTTCCCTTCCCAGGATGCATCTAGAAATGAGCTCCCAGCTTAGTATTCCTGGGTGGGGAGCACTAGACACCAAGGATCATTTTACTATAATAATTGGAGCCATTTAAACTGCGATCAGGGGTGTAGAACCTTTACATGCCAAGGATCATTTTGATATACTACTTGGGAGCATCATAATGGTGACCACAGGTAGGGTCACAATATGCACCACTGTGTGCTCAAATTAATTTATTTATTGAAAAGTTTCACCAGGGAAGGTACACTGAACAACAAGTTGCTCGTCTCCTGGTACGACCTGGGGGAGAGAGTGGTAGGAGTTACATAGTAACAATAAGTAGACGCAAAATACACAATATCATACAAAAACATAGGTTACAACTGAATTACACATTAGCATGAAAAGCAAATAATTACAAGGGTAGAGAAGTGAAAACCAGTCGCAGTGAGCTTGTGGGGAGACAGAGAGAGAGAGAGCGTAATGTAATAGCAAGTGTGAACCAATGGCCTGCACTATGCAGATTAAGAATAGCACAGGGTGGCAAGTGAAGTGAGTCAGCAGGGCATCAAACAGGATGTAGGACAAGAAAGGGGGAGCTAGGGCAGGTGCAATTTACAGAGAGGAAATTATGAAGAGCTTGATTTAATGAGCCAGGCGAGGAAGAGGATCGGATATGTGTAGGAAGAGCATTCCACATTTTGGGGAGACGATAGGAGTGGAGGGCCTGTCCACTAGCGTGGATCTCCAGGGAACAGACAGAGTTCTATGGTCATGGGCTCTTAGAAGTTGAGAGAGAGTGGGTGGGGGGAGATTAGGGAATTTAGGTAGGGAGGGAGTGTGCCAAGCCAGTACTTAGAGATGAGATTTGTGCAATGATGCAGTCACCTATTTGTTAGGGATGGGAAGGCTAAAGCTCAGTACAAGTGGCAGAGTGGGTAAGGTGAAGTGCATCCAGAGCAAACTGACAGAATGAGTTGAAAAGAGTATCCAGGTTGGCTAAGGAGGTGGCAGGAGCAGAGCAATAAACAACATCGCAATAGTCGAAAACTGGGAGGATCATTTTTTGGATCAGTTCACGTCTTGCCTGTGGCTGGAGGCAGGAGCGGTTTCTATATAAGGCACCGAGTTTGGGATGAAGCTTTTTTATTATGGCATCTACATGGGCTGAGAAGGTGAGATGTTTATCCAGCCAAATGCCCAGATACCTGAAAGACTCGGTAGCAATTACAGTTGCTCTGTCGAGGGTAGTGAAGGTAGGGGCAGAAGGGAGCCTTGACAGCTTCTGACATGTGCCAAAAGTCATGGACACAGTTTTCTTGGCATTTAGGAAGAGTTGGTGAGATTGAAACCAGCTCTAGGCATTATTGAAATCACGTTGGAGCCTGGAGGTGACATCCAAGGGTGAGGGCCCAGAGGAGAATAGAACCACATCATCAGCATACATATGTATAGAAGATGAGGTACAGATGGATGGAAGATCATTCAGAAAGATGGAGAAGAGAATCAGGCCTAGTATGGACCCTTGGGGACTCCAGAGTATATGGGTAGAGGAGGGGAGATGTAGTCGGATATTTTACAGACTGTGAGCATCATATAGGTATGTGCTGAACCATTTAATGGCATGTCAGACAGCCCAGCTGATGAGAGGGAGTGGAGCAGGAGGGAGTGGAAACGTGTCAAAAGCTTTAGCAAGATCAATAAAAATGGCAGTGGTTATGTGACGCAGATCCATGCCTGTCAGGATCGCATCAGTGATTCAAAGCAGCGAGGTAGTAGTAGAATGATGTTACAGAACCCAGATTGATATTGGGTGAAGAAATTTCTGTCTGAGAGGTACGAGGATAGTTAGTCAAGGACTAGATGTTCTTGTAGTTTGGCTAACGTCAGAAGAGAACAGTCTGGTTTAGTAGTTTAGTTTAGGCTTGGTGGTAACTGTGCCTCCATGCCAGTGCCCAGTTTCGGGGAGGACCTGGTCAAACAGGGTTAACACAGGAGAGACACCGAGCATCTCTGGGAATGCCTGTGGCAGGTTGGTGGATTATTTTGCCATTGGGTTTCCTTTGACTTATCCCTGAGCCGTCAGCATGCAATGACAATAAATAGAGCAGTACTGCTTAGGATGCCTGACAGCATTCTCACCTAGGTGGTTACAAGAGCGGGTGGTTAGACCCTCCTGAGTGGAAGCAGTCCAGATGTAGTCATCTCTCTGTAGCGAACCCTGTTTGACCCAGGTCCTCCCACGAAACCAGGCCACTGGCATGGAGCAGCACAGTTACCACCAAGCCTAAACTAAACTTAAACCAGACTATATTTTTATAAGTAAATAAAAACAGCACTGATGAAAAAAAAAAAATAACATAAATAATACAAAGTGTAGATAAGATAGTCCATTTTGCTTACTTTCTGCATCACAGAAGGCATCGGCAGGGATTTTATCAATTAGCCCCGCTTTCAGAAGGTTAGCGGATACTAAACATCAAACATTATGCCAAATAGGAGAACAGCATGATTGAACAGGTACCATATACTTTAGCAGCTCGATACTAATCTGATCATGGCATACACATATGTACACAAACCTTGCAAATGAGGATCCTCACGCCTGAGCACCAGTGCTATATAAAGGTTTTGAAAGTGTAACAATGGTGTACTGTTTTTGCTTTAAAATCCTGCCCCATTTGATCTGCCAGCGAAGCAAGCAGTGCTTCCAAATACGAAAAGGTGGTCCCTCAGCTGCCGCTGCTGACAGGACCCCATACACTCCAAGGCCTGAGGGAACTACTCGGATCAACTCCCCCAGATCTGCAGAACACACAGTGGCCCCAAAATCCAAAGAGCGGGCCTCCTTGGCGCTGCCGATGGGACCCTAGCCCCTGCCCTCCTGAACTCACCCTGGATCAACTCCCAGATCTAACGGCAGTGGTGATTCCAAATCCAAAAAGGCAGCGCCTCATGGCCGCCACTGCCCACGGGACCCCAGCCCACCGCCTCCTGACCTCGCCCGGATCAACTCCCAGGTATTCACCGCTGTTCAAGCCACCTTTGGCCAGTGCTACAGTGGCTACAGCTCCTTTGCTGGGCATCTGATTGGTCAGCAGCTAGCATAGCTCACCGATTAGTGCCTTTGCGTCGGTTCCAGTCCGACTGCTCATATTCTTCTGCTGGAATTTTTCTCCCTCCCACCTCTCCCAGGCCTCCTTAACACATGCTTGCTCCATACTCCTATACTGTCTCTGCTCATTGGCTCTCCAGAACCCTGCTGCTCCACTGACCTACTAACCCAGTATTTTCTTCTGACTCAGCCTCGGCCTCCGTACCAATATCCCAGTTTAACCAAGATGCTGCCTTACAATTCACAGCATATTCTCCCCCACCACTAATCACATCTCCTATGAAATTAGACGATATCCTCCTCCTATCTACAATCAGGTAACTTCCCTCTCCATTACCTATCCTGGTCACCCACCCATGCCTCAACCTCTCCCATCCAGCTGCCTATACACATTACTTTATATGGCTGCTTAGCTCCTGGACCAGTATACCCAAAGCCCTAACTCCCGACTACTATGCAACCACTTGGATCAACAGCGCAAAGCTGCATTATAATGTCCTCCCACCCTTATCAACTGGTGACATAAACCCCAACCCTGCCCCAGCTCAACCTCTCCTGAGCCAGCACTGAGCCACAACCTCTTCCAAATGGCCTTAAAATACTACATATCAATATATAGTCTCCTCCTGGATTTACACAGCCACTGGTGCTACACTAAAGCCTGATATAAAATACCAAATCCTGGCTAAATAAAAATCAGCAACTCATCTCTTACCTGTTACAATATCGAGACAGGACTGACTTGAGAAGGAGGTAGGCGTGGTGAATATAGGCCCTTATCTACTGACACTATCTGTATATCGTAGCCATCCATGCCTCCTCTTCCATCATCACTTCCGCCTTTTCTAGTGCTCTACCAAAAGCTTACAAGGCTCTGCTGTTGCAAATCTAGCCCTTTCCAAACCTATCTTTGTTGTAGCAGGTGTCTACTGCTGTCCTGGCTCACAAACCCAATATTGCTACTGAACCTTCATAACCACCTTTAATTAGCCACTCTTCGCTGGCGACTATATATTAATGGAAGTACAACACAAATTCGATTCCATACCCAGCAAGTGCTAAATGCTATATCATCAATCTAACCAAATTATCCAAGATCCATCAACAAATCAAGACGAAAACCATTCCTCATCGACTGGGCCATACAACTCACACCCAGGGGTCATCAACCCTGGTACTCTAGCAAACGCCAGTGACCATTATGATGTTTCCCAGCACAAAATTCACAAAGTCAAGTCCCTATAAACTCTACAAATCTGATCATACAAATCCCCGAACATTGAACCACTTCTTTATGATTTGACTAACACCAATCAGGCACCTATCTGTTGCAATACCTAGATGTTGCAGCTAATTACTTCGAGGTTCATGAGTCTGGAATCAACATGCACCACTATGCCGGTACGCGGTCCGTGGAAACCACCTCCTGATCTCCCCAGAACTCATTGCTTGTCTATGGGCACGCGGATACAGCCTGGAAGCCCGCAAAAGTACAAAGCTTCAAAGACTATGAGGCCTACCAACCTCAGAAACAAATACACAAAAGCCACTTCAAGCCACGAGGCTGATTACCTAGCTCTACTTCTAACCCCAATAAAATAACCCATCCAAATTCTGGAAAGTAATCCACCTCACTTTTCTCCCACAGGCTCCCCCCTTCACTCCCCATCTCCAACAAACAATGCTGTCATTGCTGACTACCCTAGCACGTTGCTGCTTCAACTCATACTTACCTCATGTGCCTGTTCAAGGATCCCTCCCAATAACTAGTTATTCTCCGCAACACTAGAAGTCCTCCAGCCCCACCATAGCTTTCCCTTCTAAAATTAAGAACTGACATACTGGCGGCCTTGGAAACCCTAAACCGAGCAAGGTAGCTCCTCTGATGGACTGACCTAAACAAACCCTGTCTGCCTCGCCACTGCTGCCCACCCCTCTTTTCAACTTCCTTTCACTCAGCTGAAATTCCCCGTAGTGGAAACATGCTATTGTCCTCCCTCTCCATAATGTGGCGACTTCTCCCTGAGAACCACGCCTATATCTCTTCTCCTGACGTTAGCCAAACTACAGAACATCAGTCCTGACTAACTATCTCGTACCTCTCAGACAGAAATTTCTTCAACCAATCAACTAGGTTCTGTAAACACTTACCACCATGCTTGAATCATGCGATCTGACAGGCATGGATTGCGTCACATCGCCACTACTGATCTTGCTAAAGCTTTTGCGGTTCCCTCCCTCCTGCTCCACCCTCTCATCAGCTGGGCTGTCTGAACATGCCATTAAATGGTTCAAAGACTATGTATGATCACAGTCTGTAAAATATCGACTACATCTCCCCCCTCTACCCATATACCTGAGTCCCCAGGGTCCATACTAGCCTGATTCTCTTCTCCACCTTTCAGATGATCATATCCATCTGCCTCATCTTCTATACATGTGCTGATGATGCAGTTCTAGCATAGGCCCTCACCCTTGGATGTCGCCCAGGCTCCAACATCATTTCAATATTGACTAGAGTGGTTTCAATCCACCAACTCTTCTAAATTCGAAAACCGTAACCATGACTTTTGGCACACGTCAGAAGCTGTCACGGTCCCTTCACCCCACAACCCACCTCGATAGAGCAACTGTAATTGCTACCGAGTCTTCGAATTTGGGCATTTGCTGATAAACACTCACCTTCTCAGCCTTAGATGCCATAATAAAAAGCTTTAACCCAAACTAACATATATAAACTGCTCTGCTCCGTCACAGATAGACGTGAACAGTCAAAAATACTCCCGGTTTGACTATTGCGATGTTATTGCTCTGTCTGCCCACTTTAGCCCTGGATCTCTTTTCAACATTCTGTCAGTTTGCTCTTGGATGCACCTCACCCCACCAACCGCTGCCACTTGTGCAAAACCTTCCCATCCCCAACAAATGGCGACTGCACTTTGTACCAAATCTCGTCTCTAAGTACTGACATGCACTCCTCCTAAAACCCTAATCCCCACCACTCCTCTCACCCCTAAGAGCCCATGACCATAGAACTTGTCTGTTCCCTGAGATCCACCGAAGTCAACAGGCCTCCCACTCCTTTTCGCTTTCAAATGTGAATGTTTTCCCACACATAGTCCAATCCTCTTCCTCTCTGGCTCATTAATCAAGCTCTCATAATTTACTCTGTAAATTGCACCTGCCACTACTCCCCTTAACATCCCACATCTGTTTGATGCCTGCTGACTCCATACTTGCACCTGTACTATTTCAACTGCATAGTGCAGGCCAGTAGTTCACATGCTATTACATTACGCTCTCTCTCTCTCTGTCTCACCAAGCTCACTGCGACTGGCTTTCCTTTCACCCTGTAATTATTTACTTTCATGCTAATGTAATTCAATTTAAACCATGTTTTGTATGATATTATATATTTATGTGTACTCATTGTTACCATATAACCCCCCCTCTCCCCCAGGCTCAGAGATGAGCAACTTGTTCAGTGTACCTTCCACAGAAACTTTCAATAACAATTAATTTGAGCACACAGTGCATATTATGACCCTACCTGGTCACCATTATGATGCTCCCAGTAGTATACCAAAATGATCCTTGGCATGAGGTTCTACCCGGACAGCAGTTTAAATGGCTCCAATTATTATAGTAAATGATCCTTGAGGCTCAGTGTTCCCCACCCAGGAATACTAAGCTGAGCCATTTCATATGCATCCTGGGGAAGGGGAACTGTACAAGTGGGTCTTAGGTAGCACAATAGTTCAAAATACATAACATACATGGAGCAGAGGGTACACAACCAAAATACATTGAATAATACATGTGAATGAGAACTTGAGCAAACAATCGACAATGCATATACCTTTAGGAGCCACAAACTAACTACTGGTGATCAAATACAGATCAGTTTTATTTATTTATTTATTTAGCTTTGTTAACCTGGTAGGTACACTAGACAAGTTATATGCCTATTTTCAGGAACCTCTGGGAGAGTACAACAGGTAATACAGATACATCAGAACATAACAGCAAGTAAAGCAAGTACATAGAGTAACAAAATGCATTGAGTCACAAAACGGTAAGGCATGGAGGAACTGTTATAACAGAAATTGATAAAGTACATATAATCAGCAATATAGTCTAGAGCATACATAGTGCAGTCAGATGCCTAGGAGAGCAATTGGATCATGAGAAACAACCAAAAGATCATTGGCAGGTCCTCAGAACAGTTGGGCTCCAAGTACAATTAGGCTAGGGAGGCTTGGGACATTCACACGCTGAGGCCAGCTTCAGATGCCCCCACAGAGACTTCTGGAAGCAGTGATGGGAGGAGACAGAACAAACATGGTCAGGAAAGGAGTTCCAGAGCCTAGGAGCACACACAACAAAGTCCCTATCCCCCATAAGGGTTTGGGTGAGGGGTACTTTTAGCATCCCAGGACCCTGGGACCTGAGGGTAAGCAGGAGGGGCCAGGAGGGTGAGAGAGCTGGTGCCAGACACCCCGGGGTGCTGGTTCGATCACTTTTGACTACCAGGCAACCCCAGGCCAAAGTTCAGGTGATTGGTGGGGAAGCCAGCCTGGTTTATCCTCAAGCTCACAATGGGCGTGGGAGGCGGGGGGCAGCAGTCAAAGTGGACAGATGTTATTGTACAAAGTGCCACCGAGTAAGAAGAGCTTGGAGGTACAGGCAAATTGGTGGAATTCATACCTAAGGGAGGGAAGTAGCACACTCTAGCAAGTGCCAGGCAGGCATGAGTCAGGTTACAGCTATAGGCCCAGACCAAATTACAGTTCACAGTTCACAGACATTTGGATATGACTCCTAGGTCCAATGGGGGGTCAAGTGTCACCCCAAGGTATTTGATGGAGTTCACAGTTAGAGGGGAGCTCCATCTGCACAACTGATATGCAAAGGGGCTGAGAGTGTTTTACTTCCAGCATTAGCTATAAACATTTATGCATAATGCCTTGAGGGAAGCATAGGTGCCAAATTTTAGCTGTACCTAAACTAGAAACAAGTAATAGGAGAGCAAGAGGAAAACTAGAGCAAGTGCAGGAGAGAGAGGTGAGATCACTGAAGTGGTTTGAAAGAATCCATGGGTGGGAGATTGGTGAATGGCAGAGGTGAAAGAGTTCCAGATTTTAGGGCAGCGGTGGCTGAATGTGACTTTGCCGATGGTTGTGGAAACTGAAGGGACTGCTAGGGTTCGAATATTTCAGCTTCTGATGGTATGGCTATAACGGGGCCATCGGAGAGATAGGAGAGGTAGGGAAACAAACAGATTTGCCTACAGGCTGGCACAGTGGGCATGGTGTCTGTCCACAAGAAAAGAAAAGGAGAGATTATATAGAACAATGGTGAGTCCAAGAAGGATAATCGAGAGTGTAATGGTAGAAATAGTTGAAGAGTGTCCAGTCTGGCGAGGAGGGTAGTGAAGGGGGCTACATGCAGACCACATCACCATAGTCAGAGATTTGGAGGATCATTCTGGGGATAATAGCACTTATACTGGGGTGGGATAAGTCACAGTTCCTGTAAAGTGCACCAAATTGTGGTGCAGCTTTTTGACTATAGCATCCACTTGTTCAGAAACATTTAGGTGCTGGTCTAGCCAGATACCAGGATAACTAAAGGTGGTGACATCCTCCAAGGGAGCCATCCAGGGTATGGAAAGTAGGAAGGGGAGGGAGCCTAGAGAGTCAGATGCCTTGTGCCAAAGGACATGGAGACAGCCTTTCTTGGCATTGGAGGAAAAGCTGATTTGAGTGGTGGTCGGGGCTGAACTTGATCAAAGTCCAGCTGGAGTCTGTGGGCTCAAGGTGAAGAGGAATCCGTGTCATCCATGTACATGTGAATGTGGGATGCAGACAAGCACATGGAGGAGGAGATCATTAAGGAAAATGGAGAAAAGTAGTGTGCTTAACACAGGATCCTTGTGGGAACCAAGTGTGATACAGGCAGGGGAGGAGAGAGGGGTCACCACTGACTGCTTGGGACCTACCCCTGTAGGAGGGAACAGCTGATGGCGAAAGCCAGAGAGGCTCAGCCTGGCATTTGGCTAATAATTGGGGTGGTAGATAGGGTTGAATGCATTGGCTAGATCGATGGAGATAGCAGAAGTGAATAGGCTGTGATCCATACCATTATGGATGGATTTGGTGAGCCTGAGCAGGTGGTGGAGTGATTTTTGTGGAAGTCAGACTTGTATTGGGTGAAAAAGGAAGAGGAGTCCAGAAAGGGAGAGAGTTGTAACAAGATAATTTGTTCCTGTATTTTGGAGGGAGGAGAGAAATGAGTTGGTAGCAGTTCGTACCTGATGGATCACCATCTTTTGGAGGAGGAGGAGTAACAGTGGCAGTCTTTCAGTCAGCAGGGATGGAGGAACACCAGAAAGAGAGGTTAGGGAGGTCATCCAATGGGGAGGAGATTGCAGAAGCAGTCAGATGGAGGAGCTTGCTATCCCGGCCATCTGGGCTCCTACCCTTGGAAGGATTAAGGGTGGGAAGTGTGTCGGGGATGAAGGATGGAGTTACTGGAGAGAAAAAAAACAATAGTGGGAAGGAAGGAGATGACAATCATACAGGCTGGCAGGGGTGATAGGGAGGTGAGGAAGGGGAGAGGGAAGGGGGGAGAGACGAAGACAGGCAATGAAAAGGAATTACATCTCTATGGTGATGAAGGAGAGAGTTAGAGACAGAATGTCAATGACTCTGAGGACAGGCAAAGGAGTGGGAGGGAGAAGAGTTGTGGCAGCCTTTCAAAATTTAGACAGGTAGCCAATGTTGGTACCTAGTTAGATGTAAAATTCTCACCTTGTGAAGCTTATTGACATAGTACAGGTGCTGCAGAGATGATGATACCTCTGGAAGCCATGGGGTTGGGTTACGTTTTTTTTTGACCAGGCCAAATCATGCACTAAGTAAGCTATGAAGTCAGCCATGATCTAGGGAGGTGGTGACCTTGTCTCATGTCCTGCTCTGTGGGGGCATGGCGGTCACATAAAGGGAGGAGTATAGAGCAGTGGTTTAAGGCTCTGAGCTGCAAATCTGGTGATATCCAGCAGACCAGACCTGGGTTTGAATCCCACAGCTTCCACTTGCATACTGTGTCACTGTGAGAAAGTCACTTAACTTCCCTTTGCTCCCAGGTTGCTCCTGTAAAAAAGCTTTCAGCTTAGTGTGCTACTCCTGGTTAAAGAACTAAAAAAAATGTATACATATTTTGAATAATTTTGTTTTGAAATATCTTAGCATGGAATCAGTGGAGCAGACCAATGAGAAAGGGGACCAATCAGAGTGACTTAGGTCACGGCGCAAGGGGGTGAGGTCCAGGGATTTGAAGGAAAATATAAGCAGTGTTTGGTGGGGCTGAGGGGCTTTAGTTGAATGAGAGACATCAGAGGGTTGTGATTTTGGTGTCAAATCAGAAAAGAGGGAAGTCAAGCGTGGAATGCTACAGGGATCCATCCTGACTCTTGTTCTCTTCAATATGCTCCTTAACAACATTTGAGAATGAATCTGGGGCTGTGTCTCTTTGAAGATGACACCAAACTCATGGGAGGGTAGATAGTGATGGGGAAGTAGGAAACTGCAGACTGACATGTAAAGATTAGAGAGGTGGTCTAAGGTTTGGCAGTTGAAATTCAATGCCAAAAAGTGCAAGAGTGATTCACTAGGGACAGAACCCAGGACAGAGTACTGGATAGGAGGGGTAGAGCTGAGCACTACAGCTGAGAAAGGGACCTAGTATTCGTCATCAGTGGCTCCTTAAACAATCAAGCTAGTACAGTGAGGCATCTAGTAAGGCAAATAGGATACTAGGATGTGCCAGAAGGGGTTCTGATAGTAGAAGAAAAGAGGTTTACTGCCTCTTTATTGATCATTGGTGAGGTTGCACTGGGTATACTGTTCGGAGTTCTGAACTTCTAAAGACTTCACCTCAGGAAAGATAAGGACAAAGGGTGATCAGGATGATTCAGAGCTGACAGGACAGATCGTATGAGAATCTGCTCAAGGCACTGAACATGTCTTCACTGGAGACCAGACAAGAGAGAAATGATATGATAGAGACCTTCAAGTTTCTGTAAGGAATAAACAAGGTGAATGGAGAACTACTTAGCATGAGTAACAGTTCAAGATTATGGGGGCACAAGTACAGGCTGATGGGAGGGAGGTTCAAGAGGGATATTAGAAAGTTTTATTTTCCAGAAATGGTGGTGGAAATGTGGAATAGTTTGCCAACTGAGATGGCAGGCTCCAAAACCGTAAATGGTTTCAAGTATGGCTCTGACAAAGTGAAGGGTATAATGGTTACTCATGCTGATAGAAGTAGGGAGGGAAACAAGGGAGTGGATAGTGAAGGCTATTACCCTGCATGGACAGTAGGTTCTGTGGTTTAATATGGGAAACGGGGCAGACAGGATGTACCATTTTTATACTGATTGTGCACAGTGCAAACAACATATTGCAGGCTGCTGGTGATGGTAGTTTGGAATATTTGCACCTATTACTGACAATTTCGCCGCTGCAATCAGGGGCTGCCTCTTCATTGCAGCGCCAGCCATCTGCTTCAATGAGCGAGTGACCCATCATTGCAGGGTGGGATATAAAAACCCTGATATTGTTTGTGAACAGGGCAGCAGGTTGCCGCCCTGTTCGCAAACAATATAACCTCCCCCACCATGTTTATGTGCCAATGGGGTCCCCAAACCCTGTCGGCCTCGGTGCCCCATTGTTTCTGGTGCCGACGGAGGATCCCATTCCCCGTCGGCATTCTGTAACACCCCCCCACTTTTATTCCTGCCGACGGGGTGCCCAATCCTCGTCAGCTACTGCTGCGCCCCAAAAGAAGCTGTGGTGGCACGCTGGGTGCCATCCCAGTGTGCCACATGCCCCTGTAAAGGGAGAAATGGTCCCTTGAAGTATTTTTTTTACCTGCAAAAAAGGAAACGGTTTCTCGTAGTGTCCCTGGCCCCCACCAGCAACCTGCACCAACCCACTGCACACCCTACCTCCCCACACCCCACCGTCACCCCATACTTACCTCCAGAGCTTGGTGCGATGATCTTTGGTGGACCCGGAACACGTCTGCACTCTTCAAAGACAACCGTGAACTGAGGAAATGCCGGTAAGCTGTATAACATAATAAATAGTGTATTTTCAACTTTAGTACATATCTCAGGCATTTTGGGGACTTTATTCACCAAATTTTCAACATAGGGTTTTTGGGACCCTCTTCAGGAATTCTTGAACTGTCATTGCGTCAATTGGCCCCAAAAGGTGATTTCGCGGTCACTGCGCGGAATCACCTTTCGGGGACGATTAACGAAACAACAGTGCCAGTGTTCATGAGGTTGATCTCAAAAGCCTATGTTGTAGAATTTGATGGAATCAAAAATGACTTGTTGTCGAGCGGCAGCATGCAGTTACTACCCGCTCGTAACTTTGTGAATTTGCAATATTTTCATGCCAGATTTTCAACATTGCCATTTTTCACACCTCCTTGTGAACAGTACAGCTGTCATTGTTCACATCCTGGCGGAAATGTGTTGTCGCACTTCCGGCGCAGAATAGCACGGTGGCTGTGGGAAATCAGTGTTCAGGACAGATTAAGAAAATGACAGTGACACTGTTCATGAGTAGAGGTCCTGAAATGGCTGTGTTAAAAATCTGCTAAAGATATTCCTTAAAATGACTGTGTTACGAGCGTGTGTTGCACAGTTTGCACGCACAATCGTAACTTCATGAATTTATATTTTCACTCCGGATTTTCAACATTGCCATTTTCCCACACCTACTTATGAACAGTGCATCCGTCATTTTTCCCATCCTGGCCGAAATGTGTTTTCGCACTTCTGGCGCAGAATAGAGCAGTCGCTGTGGGAAATCAGTGTTTGGGACAGATTAAGATCGAACAAGTGAGGGGGGGGAGTGACCGAGCTAAACTGAGCTCTGTCGGGACTGCTGCGGATTTTGTTTATGGGCAGAAAAAGGCCCCAGCGCAAGAGCTCAGTACAAAAGGGCAGCCTGCAGCACTGGGAGAGACAGAACGAGAGAGCGAGTGAGGGAGGGTGAGTGAGTGAACTCACCGGAGCGCTGTCAGGAAAAGGTGTCAAAGCAGGAAGGGGCCCAGTAGAAAAGTCCAGCCTGCAGCGGTGGGAGAAACAGTACAAGTGAGTGAGACAGGGGACTGAGTGAACTCAACAGATCTCTAGCAGGACTGCTGCAGATTTCTTTATGGGCAGAAAAAGGCGCCAATGCAGGCAGGAGCACCGTACAAAAGGGCCACTTGCAGTGCCAGGACAAACAGAATGAGCGTGTGACAGAGGGAGACTGAGCGACCTCAACGTAGCTCTGTCAGGACAGCTGCAGATTTCTTTGTGGACAAACAAAGGTGCCAACGCAGGCAGGAGCCCCGTACACAAGCGCAGCCTGCAGCACCAAGAGAAACAGAATGAGTGAGTGACACAGCGGTAGTGAGAGAGCTCAACAGAGCTGTATTGTGACTGCTGCGGATTTCTTTGTGGGCAGAAAATGCGGCAACGGAGGCAGGAGCCCAGTACAAAAGGCCAGCCTGCAGCACCGGGAGAAACAGAATGAATGAGTGAGAGGGGAGAGTGAGCAAGCTCAATGGAGCTGTGTCGGGACTGCTTCAGATTTCTTTCTGGCTAGAACAAGCCACCAATGCAGGCAGGAGCCCAGTACAAAAGGGCAGCCTGCAGTGGCAGGAGACACAGAATGAGTGAGTGAGGGAGGGGGAGTGAGTGAGCACAATGAAGCTCTTTTGGTACTGCTGCAGATTTGTTTGTGGGCAGAAAAAGACAGCAATGCATGCTGGGGCCCAGTACAAAAGGGCAGCCTGCAGTGGCGGGAAAATCAAAATGAGCGAGTGAGAGAGGGGGAGTGGGCGAGCTCAATGGAGCTCTATCATGACCGCTGCACATTTCTTTGTGGGCATGAAAAGCCGGCAACACAGGCAGGAGCCCAGTACAAAAGGGCAGCCTGCAGCGCTGCCAGAAACGGAATGAGCGAGTGAGAGAGGGAGAATGAGAGCAAGCTGAATGGAGCTGTGTCGGGACTGCTGCAGATTTCTTTGTGGGCAGAAAAAGGCAGCAATGCACACAGGAGCCCAGTACAAAAGGCCAGTCTGCAGCGCCTGCAGAAAAGAAACGAGCGAGTGACAGAGAGGGAGTGAGCCACCTCAACGGAGCTGTGTCAGGACTGCTGCAGATCTCTTTGTGGGCAGAAAAAGCTGCCAATGCAGGCAGGAACCCAGTACAAAAGTGCAGCCTGCAGCACTGGGAGACACAGAACAAGCAAGTGAGGGGGGGGAGTGAGTGAGCTCACCGAAGCTTTGCTGGGACCGCTGCGGATTTCTTTGTGGGTAGATAAAGGCAGCAATGCATGCAGGGGCCCAGTACAAAAGGGCAGCCTTCAGTGGCGGAAGAAACAGAACGAATGAGTGAGAGAGGGGGAGTGAGTGAGCCAGCTCAATGGAGCTGTATTGTGACTGCTGCAGATTTCTTTGTGGGCAGAAAAAGGTGGCAATGCAGGCAGGAACCCAGTACAAAAGGGCCACCTGTAGCACCGGCAGAAACAGAATGATCGAGTAAGAGAGGGGGAGTGAGCGAGCTCAACGGAGCTCTGTTGGGACTGCTGCAGATTTCTTTGTGGGCAGAAAAAGGTGCCAAGAGAGGCAGAAGCCAACTGCAAAATGGCAGCCTTCAACACCAGGAGAAACAGAATGAGCGAATGAGATAGGCAGAGTGAGCGACCTCAACAGAGCTTTGTCAGGACAGCTGCAAATTTCTTTGTGGGCAAAAAAAGGTGCCAACACAGGCAGAAGCCCAGTACAAAAGGACAGCCTGCAGCAACAAGAGACACAGAATGAGTGAGTGAAGGATGGGGAGTAAGTGAGCTCAACGGAGCTCTGTTGGGACTGCTGCGGATTTCTTTGTGGGAAGGAAAAGGCAGCAATGCACGCAGGGGCCCACTACAAAAAGGCAGCCTGCATTAGCGTGAGAAACAGAATGAGCGAGTGAGAGGGGGGACTGAGCAAGCTAAACATAGCTCTATCGTAACTGCTGCAGATTTCTTTGTGGGCAGAAGAAGGTGGCAATGCCAGCAGTAGCCCAGTACAAAAGGGCATCCTGCAGCGCTGGGAGAAATGGAACGAGAGAGTGAGAGAGGGAGAGGGAGTTAGCTCAACAGAACTCTGTCGAGACTGCTGCAGATTGTTTTGTGACCAGAAAAAGGTGCCAACAGAGGCAGGAGCCTAGTGCAAAAGGGCAGCCTGCAGCACCAGGAGAAAAAAGAATGAGCCAGTGAGACAAGGGGAGTGAGTGACCTCAATGGAGCTCTGTCGGGACAGCTGCGGATTTCTTTGTGGGCAGAAAAAAGCAGCAATGTAGGCAGGAGCCCAGTACAAAAGGCCAGCCTGCAGCGCAGGCAGAAATGGAATGGATGACTGAGTAGGGGGAGTGAGCAAGCTCAACGGACCTGCGTCAGGACTGCTGCATATTTATTTGTGGGCAGAATAAGCCAACGCAGGCAGGAACCCTGTACAAAAGGACAGCCTGCACCCGCAGGAGACACAGAACCAGTGAAAGAGTGAGGGAAATGGAGTGAGTGAGTTCAACAGAGCTCTGTTGGAACTGCTGCGGATTTCTTTGTGGGTAGAAAAAGGCAGCAATGCACCCAGGGGCCCAGTACAAAAGGACAGCCTGCAGCTGTGGCATAAACAGAATGAGTCAGTGAGAGAGGGAGGGGGGAGTGAGTGAGCTCAACAGAGCTCTATCGTGACTGCTGTGGATTCCTTTGTGTGCAGAAAAAGGTGGCAATGCAGGCAGGAGCCCAATACAAGAGGCCAGCCTGCAGCGCTGGCAGACACGGAATGAGTGAGTGATGGGGGGGAGTGATCAACCTCAACTGACCTGTGTTGGGACTGCAGCAGATTTCTTTGTTGGCAGAAAAAGCCACCAACAGAGGCAGGAGCCCAGTACAAAAGGCCAGCCTGCAGCACAAGGAGAAACAGAATGAGGGAGTCAGAGGGGGGAGTGACCCACTTCAACGGAGCTCTGTCAGGCCATCTGTGGATTTCTTTGTGAACAGAAAAGGGTGCCAATGCAGGAAGGAGCTCAGTACAAAACAGCAGCCTGCAGCACTGGGAGAAACAGAATGAGCGAGTGACAGAGGGCCAGTGAGAGAGCTCAACGGACCAGTGCAATCAACATTCAGCATTGACAAATGCTTTTTTACTGTGTCTAGAACTGACTGCGTGTGTATGTGTGTGTGGGGTTGCTGGCAGGCTGCGTGTGTGCAGCTAAAACACGATTCCCAGAATCATTAACTAGCACTAACCACGCAGTGTGTTAAAACTTCAAGAAAGCATTTAGTATACCTATACACCTTATATGCATTAGAGCAACCCCCAGTTGTATGAGCACCTGGTTGCAATTAGTAATCCTGTGCAAAAAAAAAATAGTGCCACATTAACAGGTTAGCACTGCACAGAAGAATGCTTTTTAAAATAGTATCAGCCATGCTTATCACAATGCAGTGCTAGTTCTGTTACAGTGGTATATGGGCCCCCATTTTCAGGTTAGTGTTGTGCACTCCTAAGTGATGCACCTGAGACAGCGCACAGCCACAGAAGGTGGTGGTAAATGGCACTCCCTCCAGTGAGGAGAGAGTGACCAGTAGGGTGCCGGAGGGCTCAGTAATGGGACACATCCTCTTCAGTGTCTTTATAAATGGCATAACAGAAAAACTGGAAGGGGAGATATGCCTTTTTGTAGATGACACCACAATCTGTAATAGCGTTGATAGGTGCAGATGGAGAGAATGAGTGGGGACATTAGAAAACTTAAAGAGTGCTATGGGACATGGCAGTTCGGGTTCAAAGCCAAAAAGTGCAACATCAAGCATCTAGGTACTAGAAGCCTAGAGGCTGAGTATAAAATGTAGAGGGAGGTACTTATGGTCACTAAGGAAACCTTTTATACAGCACTGTGCTCTGTATGCAGGAGAGGATTTCTCATTTACATGGCTGTAGTAGTATATATGCACATGCACATGATCAGGGTAGCATCAAGTGATGCTGAATATGACACCGATCCAACCATGCTGTTCCCACAGTGTAATGTTTAGCTCTGCATGCTAACCTTCTGAAAATGGGGCCCTAACTGACTAAAAATCCTGGCCGATGCCTCTTTAGATGCAGAAGGTAAACATAAAAGGTTTATCTTATCTATCTCTTTATGTATTGTTTTATCGTATTTTGCTTGCAAAACCTTTATCCGATTTCAAAACATTGTGATATGACTTAAAATGTTTATAACAGACTAGTTAAAATACAGTTTGTTTTCTTCTTTTACCTATATGCTGTCTTTATTTACTTATAAAAACACAGTCTGGTGGGCTGGCCTAGCAGCTTGGTGGTGATTGCACTGCCTCCCATGCCAGTGGCCCAGTTTTGGGGGTGGACCTGAGTTGCACAGGGGTTAGCTGGGGGGATATGATTGAGCATCTTGGGGAATGCTCTCCTCTCAGTGAGGAGTCTGACCACCCGCTCATCAACATCCACCTAGCTGAGGAGGGCTGGCAGGGCAGTGGAGTTGCATAAGGGGGCTCAGGCAGGCACAAAGCAAGCATGTGTCTTTATATGCAATTGCATCATTCCATGCTTGGCTGCCCAGGGATGAAACCAAAGGTAGAAACCCCCAATGGCAAAATGATCCAACAACCTGCTGCAGATTTTGCACTGCTAAAAAGGCTCTGCTCATATATGTGTCTCCTTGTCAATGGCCCTCCCCCTCCTGGCACAACACAGGGGATGTGAGGGGGGGGATCTCAGAGCAAATATGTCCTGTGGATGGTAAGTGATTGGGCTGGAGATGTCAGTCGGCAAAGGGGTAGCAGGGTGTCTAAGGAAATGAAAATCTCTATGGGAAAAAAAAAAGAAAAAACACAGTTTGAGAAGCTCAAACCCCAAAACAGACTGTGCCTGCCTCCAGTGAGGATTCACAGTAAAGTTATTTAGTAAAACAATGCAAATTATATGCATATGTCAGCTAAACTCCTGATGAAAATTGAATACTGAGGGATTGCAGCAAGAATATATATTTTAAAATAAAAACTTAAAACATAGTCCATAGAGTACAAACTAGCAATGATTTTGGCTTACACTTCCACAGCTCCTGAAGTGCTTCCCATGCATTCAACTCAGATAAGTTGCTGGACTTACACAGTAATTAATTACACATAAAACAAATCAACACTTTAACTTGGAAAAATGCATGCAGCTCCCTATGTATACTGGTATGTTAGGAATATCCTGTATTAGCTTGCTATACAAACGTGTTGCCTGACAGTAAATGAAGGCAGCACTTATTTAAAAGAATAAACTACAGCATTTAAATTAGTTTTAAAAGTGTCTTGTCACATGACAATGGTCTGAAATTTGACTAAAGGTGTGCAAGCAAAACAAAAGGAAAACCCCCATAAAGAAGTAGAATAAGAGATAGCCCTGTTTTGTTTACCTCAGCTCTGTAGTTTCAGACATCCTCTCATCAAGCTAGCAGCTAACTGAATGCAACAGGCAATGAGTTCAGATCTAGGGCATTCATGGGGGAAGGGCAGGGGGAATGGGTAGTTTCATAACATAGTCCATTTCAGTATATAGTTTATTTGTTTCAGTATATAGAGCATGTGAATTTTTCAGTCTACAGTGTATGTGTTTCAATACATAGTGTATGTGTTTCACCATGTAGTGTATTTGTTTCAGTATATAGTGTATGTGCCTTTTTCAGTGTGTAGTATATGCATTTCAATAGACAGTGTATGTATTTCAATATAAAGTGAAGATGTTTCAATATATAGTGTATTTGTTTCAGTATATAGTGTATGTGCCTTTTTCAGTGTGTAGTATATGCATTTCAATAGATAGTGTATGTATTTCAATATACAGTGTATTTGTTTCAATATATAGTGTATGCAGATTTTTCAGTGCATAGTGTATTTATTTCAATAGATAGTGTATGTATTTCAATATAAAGTGTAGATGTTTCAATATATAGTGTATTTGTTTCAGTATATAGTGTATATGCTTTTTTCAGTGGGTAGTGTATGCATTTCAATATATAGTGTATTTGTTTCAGTATATAGTGTATGCAGTTTTTTCTTAATATATAGTGTATGTGTTACAATATATAGAGTATTTGTTTCAGTAGATAGTTTATGTGGTTGTTTCAGTCTGTAGTGTATGTATCTCAATAGGTAGTGTATATGTTTCAGTACATAGTACATTTGTTTCAGTATACAGTGTATGTGGATTTTCAGTACTCAGTATGTGGATTTCAGTAGATAGTGTATGTATTTCACTATGCAATGTAAGCATTTCACTATATAGTGTATGTGTTTCACTATATAATATATGTATTTCAGTATACAGTAGATGTATTTCACTATACGATGTATATATTTCAGTAGATACTGTATGTGGTTCACTACATTGTGTATGTATCTCACTATATAATGTATATATTTCACTACATGATGTATGCATTTCACCATATAGTGTGTGTTTTACTATACAGCCAGATATTCTGAATTATGTCCCTAACGGCTTGCCATAGATTTCTACAGCAAATTATTTAACACTTTGAGGCTGACTAAACATGGCATAGTTAGGGTTTGTTACTTTCCTGTGCTGTAGAATGTTCTACATGGCATACATATATTGATGTAAGGTATGAGTCCATACTAGGGAGTTCTACAGTCTGTGTTCTGTATTCTAACACTTCAAGAGTGACTAAACATTACAATATTGGTGTTTGTTACTCTCCTGTCTTGTAGAAACATTTATATATTGTAACAGGGCCTCTGAGTGGCATCTCTTATGATATAACAGATATAAACATAGAAACATACACTTTGACGGCAGATAAGGACCACTTGGCCCACCCAGTCTGCCCATTTCCCTACCTATTGGATAAGCTGCAGATTCTAGTTAACCAACAGCCTACTTCCTGCAACCCCGCACTATAATTGCCTTATGTCTGTCCCATGCATGTTTGAATTCCCCCACTGTTTTAGACCCCACAACCTCTCCAGGAAGGCGGTTCCATACGTCCACCACTCTCTCCGTGAAAAAGAATTTCCTCACATTACCCCAGAGCTGTCCCCCCTCTAACTTTAAATTGTGCCCCCTTGTTCTTACACATCTCTTTTTCTGAAAGATGCTACCCTCCTAGACTTTGTTGATTCCCTTGAGGTACTTAAAAGTTTCTATCATGTCCCCCTTGTCCCTCCTTTCATCAAGGGTATACATATTAAGCTCTCTCAGTCTCTCTTCATATGGTTTCTGATGTAGACCCTGCACCATTTTAGTTGTTCTCCTCTGGACTGCTTCCATTCTGTGTATGTCCTTGCATAGATGAGGTCTCCAAAACTGCACACAGTACTCCAGATGGGGTCTCACCAACTGTCTGTACAGAGGGATAACCACTTCCCTTTTTCTATTTGTGATGCCCCTCCCTATGCATCCCAGTATCCCCCTGGCTCTCCTTACTGACTTCTCACATTGCTTACCTACCTTTAGGTCATCTGATATGACTACACAGGATCCCTTTCCATTATTGTTGTCATTAGTACCTCCCCTGCTATTGTGTACTCTTCTTCGGGATTTTTATTTCCCAGGTGCATTACTTTGCACTTCTTTGATTGATTCTAAGTTGCCATATGTCTGACCATTCCTCCAACCTTGCCAAGTCCCTTCTCATCCTTTCTACCCCCTTGCCTATCAACTCTGTTACAGATCTTTGTGTCATCTGCAAAGAGGCATACCTTTCCTTTCAGACCCTCTGCAATGTCACCTATAAAGACGCTAAAGAGGACTGGACCCAGTACTGAGCCCTGAGGTACTTCACTAGTAACCCCCCTTTCTTCAGAATGTGTTCCATTCACTATTACCTTCTGTGTCCTGTTGTGCAGCCAGTTTGCTACCCAGGCTATCACCCTGGGACCCACTCCCAGGCTGGCTAACTTGATTATTAATCTTTTGTGCAGGACTATGTCAAATGCCTTGCTAAAGTCTAGGTAGGCCATACCCACAGCCCCTCCCTGGTCTATTACTTGGGTCACCCAGTCAAAGAAAATGACTAGATTCATCTGACATGACCTTCCCACTGTGAATCCATGCTGCTTTGGGTCCTGTGTCCCGCTGACCTCTAGGTACTGAACAATTCTTTCTTTCAGAAGTGATTCCATCATTTACCCCTCCACTGAGGTCAAACTAACTGGTTTGTAGTTTCCTGCTTCTGCCTTGCTCCCACTTTTGTGAAGGGGAATCACATCTGCCCTCGTCCGGTCCTCAGGTACCACTCCATCTTCCCATGATTTTTTAAAAAGTGTGGTTAGTGGTGTCACTAGGTCCTCCCTTAGCTCTTTTAGGATTCTAGGGTGAATCCCATCAGGCCCCATTGCTTTGTCCACCTTGAGTTTTAGGAGTTCTTTCAGGACTCTTTCTTCTGTAAATGGACTGGCATCAACCCCACTACCCAGAGTGCTTCTACTGTTTGGTTTAGGTAACGCCTCCTCTTCTTCTTTTGTGAATACTGATCAAAAGCATTAATTCAGTATCTCTGTCTTTTCACTGTCTCCCTCTGTGCACCTCCCCTTTCCTTTATTAATCTTCACTATCCCTCCCTTAACTTTTCTATGCTCCTTAATGTACCTATAAAGGTTTATCCCCTTCTTAACTGAGTTGGCTATCTTTTCCTCGGTTTGGGCCTTTGCTTTTCTGACTGCCTTCCCCACTTCTTTCTGCTTTAATTTATACAGTTCTCTGTCGTGCTCCTTCTGTGATTCCTTATACTTTTTGAATGCAGCCCTTTTCTCCTTAACCTTCCTTGACACCTCTTTTTAGAACCATAGTGTTTTTTTATTCCGTTTTGTTTTCTTTATTTGTTTCACACAAAGGCTTGTTGCCTCCATCATGGCAGTTTTGATTGTTCTCCATTGTTCTTCCACCCCTCCATTCTAGCCATTTGCTAATGCATTCCTCAGGTATTCACCCATTCTGCCAAAGTCAGCCCTTCTAAAGTCCAGTATCCTTGTCTTTGTATGGCTTGTCTCCGTGGTTATGTTTATTGTGAAGCACACTGTGCAGTGGTTGATTGTTCCCAGATGTCTATTGACTTCTAAATTTGTGATCCTCTCTCCATTTGAGAGTACCAGGTCTAATATTGCTCCCTCCCAAGTGGGTTCCACCACTAGCTGTCTAAGGCATGCCCCCTGTAGGGCATCGAGAATGACCCTGCTCTTGGATGTGGCTGCAGTCCATGTCATCCAGTTAACATCTGGCATATTCAGGTCCCCCATCAACAGTATCTTCCCCTTTTCAGCCTTTCTGAGAATGTCCTCTATCATTTTCTTGTCCATTTCCTCCCCTTGAGATGGGGGTCTGTATACAACCTCCTGTGCGGATTGTGGTACCATTCCCTGTCTCCAAGGTGACCCAGAGTGCCTCTTGTCCTCCCCCTTTACTTTTTAGTTGTGTAGCTTTGATCCCTTTTCTTATGTAGAGAGCTACTCCACCTCCTATTTTACCCTCCCTGTCCCTTCTGTAGATTGTGTACCCTGGTATGTTGACATCCCAGTCATGGTTCTCTGTGTACCATGTTTCTGTGACTGCCACAATATCCAATTGTTCCTCTTCCATCAGGGCTACTAGCTCTGGAAGCTTGTTTCCCAGACTATGGGCATTGGTACTCATTGCCCTCCATTTAATGTTGGCTTTATCCTTTTTTACCCCATCCCTGCTCTTATTGCCCTTGTCCATTTTTCCATTTACCCATGTCCTGCCCTCTGTTAAGCTCTGTACCTCAGTGTTTAACCTACTACCTGCCTTGTTTTGTGGGGGAGGCTTGAACTTTCCTGCTTCCTATCAGCACCTCCCCCCTTGGCTAGTTTAAAAGCTTGCCAAGGAAGCCTTTAAACCTGTCACCTAGGAGCGTGTTTCCCTTCCTGGACAGATGCAGACCATCATGCCAGTATAGACCTTCATCTCTCCAGGTGGACCCCCAGTCCCCAATAAAGCCAAAGGCATGTGCTCTGCACCAGTTTTGCAACCATTCATTAAACTGCATAGTGTGCAGTACCCTAGCCTCACCCCTGCCATAGACTGGCAGAACCTCTGAGAAGGTTACTGTGCTTTCTACCTGTCTGAGGCCCCTCCCCAACTCCTACAAATTCATCCTGCACTGCACTGATCTCATGCCTAGCTAGGTCATTCGTCCTGAGGTGGACAATGATATCTAGTTTTCTCTCCTGTGATGCTGCTTCTGCAATCCTGATGATTTGCTTCCTGTCCCTCCATGCCATGGCACCAGGCAGGCACCTTACTTCCCTCTCCTCTCCCTTCCCCAGGTCTACACCCCTAACAATTGAGTCCCCTATCAGAAGCTATTTCTTTCCCCTCTGGTGTCCCTTTCCACTCTTTTGTGGGTCTCTCTGGTGGATGTCCCCAGCATTCTTCTTGGTCTCCACTGAGGGTGTCATCATAGAGGAACCTTGATTTGCCAGACTGACATATGATTTGTGTAGAGGTACAACTCGGGGGCTACACCTCTGTTCCACCACCCTCACCCTCCCAGAACCTACTGTGGTCCATCTGCTCTTCACACATGGCAACCTCTGAGGCAGTGGTTGTGGAACTGGTGATCTTTGCCCAAATCTCACAAGAGGTGTCACTTATACCATAAGAGACACCCCTCAAAGGTCCTGTTATCAGTCAAGTTTAGCTAGAGTGATTTATATGTAGAACAATGGTTTTATGTGATAAGGGAAGAGTTTGAATGACCACCGATCACATAAATTGACTGAAACACAGCCCTTTGTCAAAAGAGTGTCTGAAATCATAATGACCATCGCAAATAGCTTTGGCTGCTACATTAACTGTAAACAAAAATCAGAGGAAGTATTTTTATGTTGGGGCTGTGCCCCCTACAACCCCCTTTGTGGGGGTGCAAGCCCCCTGAGCCCCTCAAACTAAAATAATCAACTCCACAGCAGTGCAGACATAATGGAAAGTTATTATTTCCCATGGAAAAAAAAATTGTTTCATCAGACACCTGACCTGAACCCTGGTTTGCTAGCATTGTAAGCAGTGTCTTACACTGCTACACTAAATGGCCAGCTTGGCAGGAACTGGCCACACAGCATACCTTATCCTGTAGTAGTGAGTGTAGCTCACTGGTATACAGTACTCACTCCACAGGATACAGCAATGTTTTTTGCCTCTCACTTTCAGTATGAGCGGTATTATTGAGTCACTCAAATGGATGTACTCAATAATACATGCTCATACAGTGTGCCACCTATAATAATACATGTGTGGATGGGTGAGACCAGACTTTATCACACACCTGAAGCATGGGATGCTACATAAACCCTGAGGGTGAAGCCTGAGAGGTTTATAAAAGCATCCCAAACCAAAGGTGTGTGTGTAAAATTCTGATTTTACACAGCCTCACTCATGTAATATTTTATTTAATTACTTGTCCTCATTTGTTTTACTTACACAGACATACACACACACAGCATGCCACTCACTCACTCACTCACTCACTCACTCATAGAGATGCAGCTAAGGAGCACCATTTGAGAGGTAAGAACAGCAGGATCAACTAGATAGGTTTTTTACACTTTGAAGGCAGGATCAACCAGGTACTGCAGATATTGAAAAATATGTAAAAAAAATTACATGACATGAAGCGAGACAGAAAGGATAAGTTCAAAAACTCGGTTACTGAGCTAAGGACCTGCCATGTTGGGAGAGATGTTTGGCCCATCCAGGCAGAGACTTGCAGACAATGAACTGTGTAGACATTGTTTGAGTGGCAGGCACTGATTACAACCACCAGGTTGTACCCATAAATACCGTATCAGCTAGGTGGTTGTGATGTCATTTAAAAGTCTGGTTATTTATTTATTTATTTATTTTAGTCTAGGATTACGAATACTTTTGAGCCATGGCTCTTTTACTAAGGTTCCACATCAGTTGGAACACAATTTAAAAGTCTGATTATCCAGATTTAAAAAATGAGGACTTGTAATTAAAATACAATTAGAGATTTTAAAAATGTATTTATGCCATCCTTTCCCTGACAATGTAGTGGCACATTCCTCCTAACAATTCCACAAAACACTGCAATGTATATTGGATAAGATGTAAAGTGGCTGATTGCATTGATTGGCTGAGGTCACGTTAGTGATTTAGAGTAGAGCATAGATTCCTTTACCAATGTTTCACAGGTCTGGGGCCCATCCTAAGAAAGAACTATTGTATCTAACAAGCAGTACATTGCACATGCCTTGAGTTCTGGGGCCTGGCAGAAAACAGGACTACTCTATCTAAGCTGTGTATGCACAGATCTGGTGAAGTGGTGGTTGAAGTCTGAAATTTCACTTCATGGAGAAATTCACAAATTTTGCAGAATTTGGGAAGTTCTTCTTTAAGGCAAATATCTACTTGCCCTTACTGGAGAACTTCATGAATGGTAAAAATACAAACTTTATCTGTAAGGTTTGGTTTTGAGTTGAAGTTTTCAAGAATCCATGGGATCAGAGGTCACATGATGTGGCAATGAGCATTATTGCCATGTGTAGACTGAATTCAGTGCAGTGTGAGGAATAGAAAGCTGGTGTTAAGTGTGCTCTGTATCTTTGCACCTAAAATGGTTTGAAAAGCATTTTAAACACCCATTTATGTCCAACACATCAGTCCAATAAGTGTCTACTGTGCCCTGTGCCTCTCAATCACCAATTATTTGTGGTGATTTAGTTAGTTTAAATTTGTAATTTTTATTTTCTGTATTCTGTGTAGGGAGGCAGTGCTGTTGAGAGAGGGGAGATTTGCTGCAGCAACTTCCAACAAAAAGAAACTCTGTTCAGAGCTGGCATGGCTGCAAAATACAGTTTTACAGTGATTATGAGTGATCAACAGGGAAATTGTTCCCACAGCCTTCCACTGATTATTCAGAAAAATACAGCAATTAGGCTTTCAAAGGAAACAATGTAATCTACAGGAAAGTCCAGGGAAAATTTCCATAGTGTTACAGATAAAATGGAAAATTGTTAAAAAAAATATATGTGATACAGATTTTTTTGTAAGGATTCACAAGCAGGGTAATATTTATATTTTATATTTATTTAGTTTTTGTTGACCAGGTAAGGGCACTAGACAAATTCTGCCTATTTTCAGACATGACCCGGGGGAGGGGGATATGGATGAAAGCCAACTGACCTTGAACCAGATTAAACTATAGGTGGTATTTTTAGTGAATGGGAGAAATTTGGCAAGGACACCAGGGAAATTCCCCTACTGGGCTGTAGAGGGAGCTGTAGTCATCTGAGGATGGCTGACCGATTTGCTGTTCAGACTAAGAAGATGAAGGATGTGCAGATGGTTAGGGAGTCGGTCTCCTTTCCAACTGAAATTTCTGCAGAGACTGAAGAATTTTATGATGCAACTGGAATCCAGGAGAAAATCGCAGGTCATGCAATGGATTCAATGTCTTGGGATGTTCAAGCAATGAATGTGGAATGCAAGCAATGCAGAGTACATGAGATATGGAGTGGGAGTAATCCTGATGCAGTAAGTCTGAATACAGATAATTTGTCGGGAGATTTGGTAACCACAGAAAACAATAGACACTTGCAAAAGAAAAGGGAATTATGCTGGCAAAATGTTACTGCTACTGCTACTGATATGCCACATCATAGCATGGAAAAGCAGAGTAAAGTACAGGACTTTAAGTTTGCTCTGACTCATGAATTGCAAGAGAGTGTAGTGTTTTCAAAAGCGGTGGATGAACAGAAGGATGCCACAGTTTTTTCCTTTTCAGCGAGGGATAACAGAACTGTGAAACAAGCTTGTCCTACTCGAAAACCATGGGCAGATCTTTTAGAACCTGTGCAGGGCCCACGGTCCATTGAACATTCACTGCAAGCAGCTGGCTGGGAGAAAGAGCCAGAGAAAGACAGCTGGATTTCAGGATTTGCCCTGATTTGGAAACCGGGAGGGCAATTGACTCTACCACGGCATTCTACAGGGAAAAATAAAATAAATCAGGACATAGCAGATGATAATGAGGAAGTTCAAGAGATGGAAATGGGACAGGCTGCTGAAACTGGACAGGATGATTTAGAAATACCACCAAACTTGACTTTAACACAGCATCCTACATTAAATGTGCTGGACCAGGTGCTGGGTAACAAACATGAGTCTTCTACTGTCCATAATGATGTTGGGCAGCCTGCAGAGATGTTTACTGCAGAAAACACTGAAAATATAGACTAGGTGCAGACTGGGCCTGAACAAAACAAGGCCATAGAAACTGAAAATATATAGCAAGAGAGTGACTCTAGACAATCCAGACAGTATGCCTTCTTTTTTTGACAGACCGTATATTCAGCAAGATGTCATAATGCTGTAAGATTGGTATATAAAGGAGGCTTAGAACACTTCCCAGACAGGGTGTATGTGGGTAAAACATTGCTAAAAGACAGTTTACAGTTTAACATTACTGAATGATATGCTTTGATACATATATTTGGGGATTCCACGTTTGATGTTAGCTTTAAGTTGAATAGTGGACTAGAAAAATTCTGGGAGAGATATCAGAAAGTCAAGAAAACTCCTTTGTGGACACCTTTTGAGGTAATACCCTTAACTCAGCCGGCACACAGAGTAGTCACAATGTTGTTCAGAAATGAAGGTGTGAGTGTGACAGATCTTATGTACTGGTTATGACAAAGATGAACTGTGGTGGGAAACCCAGAAGCCTTATTTTATTCAGAGAGTATTTGTACTGGGGGATGGTGGATCACGGTTATTTTACTGACACGAGATCAGGGGTTGCAACATTTGCCCAACTCTTTCTTTTTAGGTAGAGATAGGAGAGTACTGTTTTACCAGGGTCAGCCTCTAACCTGCTACAAGTGTGGGGCCCCAGGCCATATAAGCAGTAATTTGACCGTCTGCGATGAACTTTATGTAACGCATTGGGACACAGTAGTGATCAATGTAAAGAAGCTACAGTATATAATTTATGTGGTGGGACATGGACCCATGCATACACAAAATGCCCCAAAGCAGTGCACAGAGCACCTGGTGCAGCCGATTGTGAGGAGCAGCATTTAATGGTAACTTTAGCACAGTGGGTACACACCACAAGTAGAAGGGGGCAAATTGATCCAAAACCTTCACAAAGTAACATCTCAGTCCTGAATGAGGAAGCAGCAATGCACACACCTACTAAGGTTCCTGAAGTCCATGGGAAACTGGTAGCTGCACCTAGCATGACTAGAACAGATGATACAACATTGGTAGTTGAGTCTCAAGAAGGGGACAAGATCTCCTCAGAGGGAAGAGAACCCTTGATAGAAAGCACAGAACAGGACAAGGACATTGTTAATATGCCCCCCCACCCAGTGAGATGCTAGAGAGCACTCAGAGATCCATGACACGGAAGAGATCAAGTAGGGTACAGCTAGCATCTAAACTGCCTAAAATCACTGAAACCCCAGTTTCCAACAGATTCCAAATTTTTACTGACCAGCAGGATAGGTCAGACAATGATTCCGACAGTTCATCTCTTGACTCTGTAATCACAGATGGGGTTTTAGGGACGTAATTAAGTGAACCAGAATCTCAACCAGACAGAACTATTTTAAACAAACCAGTTCCAGCAAAAAGGTCTTTATGGGTTAAGGTAAAGAAGAAAGGAAACCTTCCGTGATGTTCTTGTCAACTCCTTAGTTAGGATTTTTTTCTTTACTTAATATTAATGTGAACAGTATTAAGACTCTTGTCAAAAGAGGTTGTGTATTTTCACATTAGAGGTCAAATAACAAGAAGATCTGGTTTTTACAAGATACTCGGTTGCGTACGGTGCCTGAATTATCAAAGGCCTCACGGGAATGGCACACAGGAGTATCTTTTTGGTCATTGCGGCATGAAACTTGTTCTGGGGTGGGCATTTTGTTTCAGAATATCGATGTTTCTGTGCTAAAACGTATTGATTTGATTCCAGGAAGAACTTTATTACTGGATATAAAAATTGATAATACATATTATAGATTTATCAATGTATATGCACCTCAGAAAGGCAGATAGAACTGCAGTCTTTTCACAAACTAGACCATATCTATACACTTCACAAAATATAATTTGGGGAGGTCATTTTAACTGTGGGTTGATGAAAAAATATAGAGGAAAGACTATTACCAGGCAAAACTTTTTTGTGATATGACCTATCTACAAAACACTATAAATACGGCTTCTTCAGTGAATGTATATTTTCAAAAAAACAATAGATTGGATCCAACCTTTCAGAGAGGAAATATGACAACACAAATTGATTTTTTGTTAATGAATACATCTTTAGTAGTACAAAACGCTTTGGCAGAGCTGGTGGAATATTCTGATCATAAGGAATTATGTATTACTGTGGGATCTGCTAGGCAAATGCATGGGCCTGGGATAGGGAGATTTAATTCATCTCTAATATTGCAGGACATTGTTAAACAACCAATTTTATATTTCATCATCAGTAAAAAATCTCTTTTTGATATCTATGAGGATCCTTCTGCATGGTGGGAAATTACTAAATGGGAATTACAATCGCTACTTTTTTCTCTTAGTAAAGATCATAGAGATGTAGATAATTTAACATATCAGAAAAAACAGGAAACAGTGCAGTCTTAATGAGTTTGGATCACACAACAAAACATGATTACACTGCACAAATACAGCTGATGAAAGATGAATTACAGGCATAATATTTAAAACAAACCACTACTCTACTGATGCAACAGACATATGGTACACAAGGTAAAATGGATGTTTGCTCATTTATTAGTTACAGGGATCGAGTAATAAAACGGACAGTTGAGGCAATATTTGACACGAAACAGATTTTACATACTTTTAATGAAGGTATTTTAATTAGGACTGTGCGAATACTGAATATTAATTTCCGAATATCACGAATAATGGACTATTCGAATATTCGGAACTGAATACCGAATAGCTCACTATTCATCTGGTTTTCGGTATTTGGCCATGTGCAAGGACAAAAAAGTCTTTCCCACCCTCCTGGCCAGCAATTAATAAAAATTTTTGCCCTGGTGTCTAGTGGTCCCACCCCTTGCCGATCGCCATTCCAAAATAAAGTACCCCCAGACTCTCAGCAATATTCCCAGTCCCCAAATATATAAAAATAAAAATAATTCCCTAATTTCCCTGGTGGTCTAGTGGACCTCCCCCCCCTTGCCCGATAGCAGGCATATGTAAAATATAAAATCCCTGGAGGTCCAGTGGACCTCCCCCCTTGCCCAGTCATGGGCATATGTAAAACATAAAATATCTGGTGGTCCAGTGGACCTCCCCCCTCACCCGATCGGGGGCATAAGTAAATTAAAAAATCCTTGGTGGTCCAGTGAACCTCTCCCTCTTGTCCAATTGTGGGCAAAGTGAATTAAAAAATCCCTGGTGGTCTAGTGGGACCCTCCACCCACCCTCTCTGGTACCCCGCCACTGCACCCCAGTCAGTGGCGGGCAGCAGCACCCCACCAGCAACCTGCCCGCTGACTGACAGCATACAGTTTGGCTGTACACCTATTGGTCCACTGGGAGGGCCAATGGGTGTGCAGTCCAAACTGTATTGCACAGCCCGAATTGTGAATGAGCATTCATTAACAATTCTGGACTGTGTAGTACAGTTAGGACTGCATGCCCTGGCCCGCAGTGGACCAATAGGTGTACACCAAATTGTACACTGTCAGTTAGCGGGTGGCTTGTGGGTGGGGTGCTGCTATCTGCCACTGACTTGGGGTGCAGGGTGGCGGGTACCTGAAAGTGGGAGGGTGGGGAGGTACCATTGGATCACCAGGATCATTCTGTATGTGTGTGCCCACGATCGGGAGGTTGGGGGGGTTCCATTAGACCACCAGGGACTTTTTAATTTACTTATGCCCACGATCGGGCGAGGGGGGGGTCCCTTGGACCACCAGAGATTTTATATTTTACATATGCCCATGATTTTGTGAGGGGGGGAGGTCCACTGGACCACCAGGGATTTTATATTTTATATATGCCCACAATCAGGCAAGGGGGGAGGTTCACTGGACCACAAGGGATTTAATATTTTACATATGCCAGCAATCAGGTAGGGGGGAGGTCCACTGGACCACCAGGTAAATTAGGGAACTATTTTTATTTTTATATATTTGGGGAATGGGAATATTGCTGAGAGTCTGGGAGGGGGGATTCTTTATTTTAGACCAGTGATCAGTCGGGAGGGGGTTGGTTAGGACCATGAGACACCAGGGCTAAACAATTTATTTAGTGCTGGCCAGGAGGGGGGGTGCTCTTTTATTTTTAAATACCCCCCTCCCAGCCACCCGAATACAAATATCAAATAACGAATAACAAATATTTCTAAACCGAATACTGAATATTCATCCAAATATTCGAAAAAAGGTATTTGCACAGCCCTAATTTTAACAGTAGTTTATGACTATACAAAATCCCTGTTTCAAGCTGAACATTTTAATGTAGAAATAACAAAATCATTTTTTACAGAGTTTACGTTCCATCTTGTGATCCAGATACAGCTGCTGAGATGGTGGTACCCATCACAGCTAATGAGGTGGAGGCAGCAATTAAGGCTTTACATATAGGAAAAGCACCAGCGAGGGATGGCCTTATGGCCTACTCTACAAATTCGTAGGGCCAGAATTATATCGAGAGTTGGCTGAGATCTTTAATCACTTACTAACTACATATGGGATACCTTTTGATATGTCCATGCGAGCATTAACTCTGTTGCATAAAAAAGGGGATAAAAGGAATATTGCAAATTGGAGGCCTATCTGCCTCCTAAATTGTGATTTTAAGATTTTGACTAAAATTTTGAATTGCAGACTTCGGAAGATAGCGCCACATATAATTTCAATACTGCAGTCCTGTGCCATACCTGGCAGAGTTATAAGTGACCAGTTAGTTTTATTAAGGAAAGTATTTCAAATTGATGCTATCCCGGGTGGGGAAGGTTTAGTGGTGTCATTAGATCAACAATGGGCATTTGATGCATGAGTCATAAGTTTTTATGGTTTACATTAAGGGGATATGGGATTCCAAGTGTGATTATTACATGGTTAAAAAATATTTATCAGAATGTGATGGTCATACCACAGGTCAATGGTTTTTGTGGACCAATGGTGGCAATAAAAACAAAAAAGGTTAGGCAGAGGTGCTGTATGAGTCCACTTTTGTTTGTTTTTTGCATTTGAGCCTCTTTTAAGGGCACTAAATAGACATACTGAGATTCTTCCAATTCAAATTGAACAACATACCTTGCCATACAAGGCTTTAGTAAATGCAGATGATGTCTGTCTACTAGTTAAAGATAGTGCATCTCTTTTGGCAGCAATTCAGGTCTGTCAGCAGTATGGAGACGTGTCAGAAGCTGATTAAATAAGATAAAGTGTGTCGGAGAAGAGTTGGGGAACAAAGAACTTTATCAGTCACAGTTAGCAAGGATCACTTTTACTAGGAATAGTGTAACAATATTAGGAATAGAATATGGTACAGGTACTTTAGATTTGATAAATTGGGATAACAGAATTGATGCAGGGATGCAGCTAGTGCACAGGTGGAACAGGTGGAATTGCAGTAAAAGATAGAGAGTTTTTTTTATCAAAACATTCTTCCTACCATTATTTTTATATATCAGTAATGTATTCCCCCCTCCTTGAACTAGGGAAGCTAAGATACTTAGGCCCAGATATTCAAACTGCGCCAGTTTGTGGCACAAGCCTGTGCGCCACTCAAAATAGTTGTGCAGGGCTGTGGCCAGGGCGATATTCAACTGAGTTGTACTATGACACAACTGCTTTGAATTTCGCCCCCTGGCCACCCCCTCTGTGCATGGCGCAATGGAACTGTGCCAGCAAAAGTGGTCAGAGTGGAGCATTGAGATGCGGTGGCGAAAGTTCCATTGTGCCATGCACAGCACCTACGATATTCAAAGGGTGACATGCAAATGGGGCCATAATTTATGCAAGGTGCATTGGGGGCCATTTGCATCTGATTACGACCCCATTTGCATGCCATTAGCATGCAAGTGCACCGATCCCTGAGGACTTGCGCCTGGCACCCTGCCAGGCAGCAGCCATCGGGGACCGACGCCCCCTGCAGCCCGATCGTGGGACATCCCGTATGGGACAATGCATGTCTCCAATCCCTGGTGGTCCATTGGACCACGATTAGCCTGTTCATGGGGTACTCCCCCACCCCCAAGTTGCCCAATCACCGGCAAAACTGTATTTCCCCACCCCAAGTAGCCCGATCACAGGCAGAACTGTAACTCCCCACCCCATTAGCCCGATCGAGGGCATCAGTACCCACAAAGTCCAATATCCCTGGTGGTCCAGTGGACGAGCAGACCTGATACTTGGAGTGACATTCCCTCACCCCCAGTCCAAAATCCCTGGTGATCTAGTGGACCCCACCCAACCACCCACGGGCCCACCACCCTGCCCCCATGAGCGGCGGGCAGCAGCACCCGCCCGCCAGACTGATGGCTCGGTATGGCTGCATGCCCATTGGTTCAGAGCATGAGCCAATGGGCGTGCAGCCCATACCATACTAGTCAGTCCAGATATGTGAATGAATCTGGGCTCCGTTAAGTCCACTGGACCACCAGAGATATTGGACTTGGGGAGGTTACTGATGCCCGCAATCAGCTTAATGGGGGAGAGTTACAGTTCTGTCTACAATCGAGCTACTCAGGGGTGGGGAGTACAGCCAGCCCGTGGATCGGCCACGAAGGGGGTGGGGTGAAGGTTCTGCTGCCTAACATCAGGCTACTCGGGTGGGGAAATACAGGTATGCACACAACCGGCTACTCGGGGTGGGAAATACAGTTATGCCCGTGATCGGGCTCCATTCGATCCACGGACCACCATGGATATTGGACTTGGGGGTTACTGATGCCAGTGATCGAGGCATGGCATTGGGCGCCGCCAGGTAGCCAAGCGAAGGAACAAGTTGAGGCCACCCCACAGGTAGCAGCTGCTGTGTTGCACCATGCAATGCGTGCAGCTCACTCTGTGGGTGGCCCTCGACTGTTCCTTTTTTTCGGCTAACTTTGTGCAGGTGCAGTAGGATTGGGCGCTCGCACACCTCACACGGTCCGGCTGAATATCGGGCTGTGCAGTTTATGCATGGTTCCTCCCCCTTCAGTTGCGCATGCCTTCATTTTCATTGAGCTGTTGCTCAGCATGATTTCAGGGGCGCAACTGCCTCCTGCTGAATATCGCAGAATGTCGCAATTTCGGACTTGCGCAGGCGCAACCCTATTGCACATGGCTCAACTCTTTTTAATATCTGGGCCTTAGTGTTTCTTCTTGGCATTCTGGGGTAGCTGCCTCAATCCTATTAAAATAAATATTTTGTATCTACCAGAGAACAATGGAGGTCAGAATATGGTAAATCCGATTTTATTTTTAGACTGTCAGTTTTTGTATGTGAACTTTAGACCATTGTTATTGCATACTTAAAATTTCTGACAGGATATTTTTTCAAATATTGTATAGTTTGGTTTACAGATTGGAAAGCAGGGATGCATAGAATTATTATAAGAAATGTGTTAGCTCCTTTATATTTAAGGGATATCTTTGTGAAGTTGAGAATATAGCATATAATTAGTGCATACTTAAGAAATAAAACTAAAAAAACAAGTTTATCACCAGGTTATTGCTACTCACTTTACAGAGACTGCAATATTTCCAAAATGCCCCTCTGGATGTGTACCAGCTTTGCAACTTTTGATAAAAAATAGCGGAATTCCGGTCAAATACCAAGATGTACAATGGTGTCATGAGTGTTTAAATATTAAAGCTAATCAGAAACATAAAAAAACTTGAAGAAAGGATGTGTTCAAGGCCGTACTGTGTTCAGATTCTAGAGACAATGGAGCATGTCATTTTTCCTTGTCCTTATATTATAAATTGTTGGGCTTTAATGGCCAAAAAATGGTGTGAAGGTCTATTTTCCAAAATAAATTATGGTATCTTAATTTATGGAAAGTATGGGGTACTTTGGAATAAATGGGATGGGGCACTTTAAATGTTAATTTTGCAGTAATAAAATGGTACCTATGGAATGTCAGGTGTGTATTTACCTTGCAACAGAAAGATATTTCTTTTATAGAATTGTTAAGAAAAACAACAAAAGAAATTCAACAGATTTATTTTAATGAGGTAAAACCCCTCAATAGACAGCGATTCGTTCAGATTTGGAGGAACTTACCATGGATCATGGATAGTGATGTTCCAATAACCTGAATGAAGTTATAGTTGTCATCTTTTCTTTTTCTTTTCTTGGGTAATCTATAGTTTTGTCTTTCTTAGATTTACTCTTTTGTTTACAATTTTTCTTAAAAACTGAGATATGTGTTTATGCTTTTGGATGTTTATATTATGTATGTTTCTATTGTATGATTTTCAATAAAACAAATTCCCCTACTCTGCTCAATAGGGGGAGCTGAGAACACTATGGCTGCTGTCCCAGAGAACTTCCATTCTGCTGGTGAACCTGTAGGTGAGCAGATCTCCCTCTCTACAGGTCCAGCTCAGGAGATCGCTTCTAGGACTGTGCCTTTGGTTTCTGAAGAAATGGTAAATTGATCCTGTGGAAAATGTGCCTTCTGTATCGCATTCATTGGATGAACTATGGTTGAAAAACATGTTAAAAACAAACAGAGAACTTGTACTGACTGTAATCTCTGCAGAAGAGCTATCCACATCTACTAGTTCAAACGAGTTACCGGTTAGCATGGATTTGAGACTGGACTTTAGTGTGAGTACAGAACAGAACCTTGGATTGCCTTCCAGTATTTGCTAACAAGTGCTGCTGACCAGAATGTCACAATCAGATGGGCCGCTTGTCTGTCAGAGTGATGACGCGTTAGCATCAAAGGAATGCAATTCTGCTGACTCAGAGTCCCCCGCTTCACTGAATGCGGCTTCTACCCTTTCTATGAACCCTACAGCCAAACTTGAAGTGCCTATCACTAACCCTCCTGTACATCTGTAAGTACTGTTTCTGATTCTTTCACTATACAGGATGTAAATTTGGACACTGGGCCTTCGTAGAGGGAGGGTGGGTCCCTCTGAAATGTTGACTTGCAGATCGGGCAGAACTCCTCGATCTTTAGAACACGCCCTGCCAAATGCCGGGTGGAAAGAGGGAATGTCAGGCCACTGGACACTGGATCCTGCTTGAAGCCCTATTCCAGGGGGGCCTGTTGTGACTGCAACCCTGCAGCAAACTTTGGATTGTAATGGAGTGGGTCACTTTCAAACAAATTCTTTTGTGACTGAATCTGATTTAGACTTACATGCAGAAGATCTGCAACCTACTTTTCCAGAATCTAATTAGTTGGGAAAAGTCTCACTGGTTTCAGGTTCCTCATTGGGAGATGAAGGCCCCAGTACAGTACAATTCACATTAAACTGTTCCTCCAATGAGTTACTTTAGCATTTCTGATTGAGTAGTATAAGTGTTGCTGGATCCAGTACAAAGCCCTGCACAAACTGTTTCATAAGAGTTAAAACTTAGTTTAGCATTGCACTGTGACTGGACTGAAGATGCATTCTAATTAAGTTGCAAAATCATTTTTCAAACACTGCTCTTGAGCTGTTTAAGCACTGAAAAACAATGAAATATGAGTTGCCAATGCATTTTCAACTGTAACGATCAATGCTAAATCAACTCATTGGTGGAACAGTTTAATGTGACTTGTACTGTACTCATCCTTCCACTTGGGGGGATCAGATGTACATAGAAACAGCTCAACAGGGCCCTCAGTCTTATTCCCGGGAATAAGCTCGATCTTCATGGGAGGAATTTAGAAAGAGAGACAATTGTTCTGGACATCCTCCCCCAATGCAGAGAAGAAATGCTGTCAGATTGCAGTATTTGGGTGACTTACCTAATGCCCCTGATTGGATTTATGTGGGGAAACATCTCATTAATGAGTCATTAGGTTTTTTTACTAACTAAATATATGCCTTGATCCATGTCTCTGATGGTGGTCTTTATGACATTAGTTTTAAAACTCCTCAAAGCCTAGTCAGACTTGGGGCCAAATATGAAAAAGTATTATATTCTGCAATTTGGTTACCTTTACGGTAATACCATTGACCAAGTCTTTTTTTTTTTTCAGCAATAAAAAATGTTACTATCCTTTTTAGGAATGAAAATGTAGCAGTACATGCCATTTCTCATTGATTGCAATAAAAATGTGATATTTTAGGTACTCCCCAGCCAGTTTTTGATGAAGAACATTTATGGACAGGGGGTGGAAATATAGGGTTGCTTGTATCTTACTAACACGGGCCTAATTCACTTACCTAATAGTCTGTTTCTGGGTAGGGAGAAGGGACATTGTTTTTATGCTGGACAACCGAGGACAGGTTTTAAGTGTGGGTCATATAAGCATTTAAGTTCAGCATGTGACCACCTGAAATCTAATCTGTGTCTTTCTTATGGTCATTCCAGTGCTGAGTGTCAAAATGAGTTGAAATGCAACTTATGTGATGAAACAGGTCATGCCTTCAGGTCTTGACCATGGGCCACCCACAATAGGACTGATCATCCAAACCAGGATAAAATTCTTACTGAGGCTCAAAAGAGGGATGTTGCCACTCATAAACGTGCCCCAGATCCAATGAATGCAGCTCAGGCACCATCAACACAGTCCGACCCCTCCATTTCTGTCCCACCACAGACACCTCCCCAATGAAGTGTCAGACATTCTACTAGAACAAGATACAGTCCCTACAGGTCCGGATTTGGTGGACACAGCTCAGAAAGAAGGAGAGGAGTCCTTAGTTACATGGGTATCAGAACAGATATCTCAGGAACAACTGGTTATGCCACCCCCAGATATAGGTGCGACTACAATGAAACAGAAAAGGCTGAGGTCAAAGTTTGCTAAAGCATCCTCTCCTGCAAAAAATATCCCCCATAGCAAAAAATTTGATATCTTGTCCAGGGGTTCACAAGATTCGGAACATGGAGGAGACTCTGAAACCTCTTCATTGCTCCTTCTTTCTTCTGATTCAGAAGGGGATATCCCACAAAATATGGTGAGTGGGGACAGGCCTAAAAGACTTGGGGTTAGGCCCAGATGGAGTACTAGACTGGGGAAGTTCACCTAACCGCCTTTTCCACTAGATGTCAAGAACTCTGTTTTGCATATTGCTACTTTGAACACAAATAGTATCAAAAATGCACGACAATGATTGGTGACTTTAACTGTCCTGAAGGATTTAACATTTGACATCTGCTTTCTGCAGGACACCAGGTTAAAAACATTATCTTTGGCATAAGCTGCAAAGAAGTTTTCGTGTTGGGACCCTTTTTTCTACTCCTTTGGAGTTGATGCTTGCAATGGTGTGGGAGTCTTACTTCAAGGTGATGGTTTTAAAATAACCAAGTTAGTTAAAGTTCATTCTGGGAGGGCTCTTTTTTTTTATTTTTTTTATTTTACATCTTATTTATTCACTACCTCTTCAGAAAACTGTCTCCGGCAACCACCTTAACCCCAACTCTACCTCCTAGCTTGAAACTCCTCCTATGTCCTGGCACCAGCCCAGCTATCCCCCCGAGGTAGGGCCACCCTATCCACCAGGAAACTCTATCTACAATTCAGAACAGCTGGGCTTGGCCCAGGACAGGAGGTAGTCCAGTCTGATGGAGTGTGGCTGATGGGAGGTGGTGCCGTTGCCTATCCCTGAGGGCAGGGTTTTTTCCTTTTTTTTTCTCCCCGAAGCAAGGGCGTGCAATGACATCCAGCTCGGCAGGTGCAAGCTCCAGTGCACCCCTGAAAGACGTCTGCCACAGCTTCAATCCCCTGCATTCTATGGCCATGCACTGTGATGCCTCCAGCCTCTGCTAGAGGTCATCAGTGAAGCGGCAAGTGGATTCCCCCCCTTCCCAGAGAAGGAGAGCAGTACACAGAATGCTCGATCCTTCCCCATCCCTGACGACCCCTGACGATCCGGGATTATTCACAAACCTGGGTCGAGGACATGGTGCGAGGTGTGGCGTCCAGTGCCTCAACCCACAGTGCCACCTGGCTGGACTGGGAGGGCTCTTTAACTTGCCCTTATTTTTGAGAATTCAACATGGAGAGCTATAAATATATATGTTCCCTCTAAAAAGGAAAGGGTAGACTTATTTAATTCTATTAAACCATACCTGTTTACTACAAAACATATTATTTGGGTCGGGATTTTAACTGCTTTGTAGCTAGACAGGATAAGGGGGCACTCACTGATAAAGACTTTTGTGATACCAATTGTCTTAAGCGAATACTTTCCACATGTGGGCTGCAAGATACATATAGATCTTCTCATGCAGAGGGTGGATATACTCTTTTAAGGGTAGTCTTTCCACTAGGATTCACTTTGTTTTCACAACTATGCAGGTCCATGTCCAACAAGCTAGAACAATTCCAATTGAAACCTCAGATCACATAATCTTGACAACCATTTTAGGCCTACAGGCTCACATTCCATATGGAAAAGGATATTGGAAATGTAATATTACATTGCTGGCTGATGAATGTCTAATGCATTCTATTCAGGAGTTACTTAAGGACAATATGATATTGACTGGTCTAGTAGATAACTTGAGTACTTGGTGAGTGGACACAAAAAAATGAGATAAAACTTCTGGTCACTCAGTTTTCTTTGACACAACATATGAATCAATATAAAAAATATCTTGGCTTATGGTTACAACTGGAAAAACGTTACTCCAATATTAATAACATAGAAACATAGACTGTGATGGCAGATAAGGATTGCTTGGCCCACCTAGTCTGCCCATTTCCCTATCTACAGGATAAGCTGCAGATCTTAGTTAACCAACAGACTATTTCTTCCTACCCCCCAAAACTGACTTATGTCAGTCCCATGCATTCTTGAATTCTCCCACAGTTTTAGACCCCACAACCTTCTCAGGAAGGCTATTCCATGTGTCCACTACCCTCTCTGTGAAAAAATACTTCCTCACATTGCTCCTGAGCCATCCCCCCTCTATCTTCAAATTATGTCCCCTTGTTCTTGAACATCTTTTTTTCTGAAAGATGCTACCCTCTTGGACTTTGTTGACTCTACTGAGGTACTTAAAAGTTTGTATCATGTCCCCCATCTCCCTCCTTTCCTCAAGGGTATACACATTAAGCTCCTTTAGTCTCTCCTCGAATGGCTTCTCTTTCAGACCCCGCACCATTTTAGTTGCCCTCCTCTGGACTGCCTCCATTCTGTCTATGTCCTTGCAGAGATGGAGTCTCCAGAACTGGACGCAGTACTCCAGATGGGGTGTCACCAACTGTCTGTACAATGGGATAACAACTTCCTGTTTTCTGCTGGTCATGCCTCTCCCTGTACATCCCAGTATCCCCCCAACCCTCCCTACTGCTTTCTCACATTGCTTGATAACCTTAAGGTCATCTGATATTGTTTGTTTATTGTTTATTGAGTACAATCGGAATTACAAACCTTTGAGTCACAGACTCTTTTGCAAAGGCTCCACGTCGGTTACAGGGGGTGGAGGGTAAACAAATACAGAACATACACGAAACATGAACAGGCAGTATTTACAGACACAGTACTGACAGAGCAGTCCAGGCTTAAACTTTAGAAAACAGTGAGGTAGTTAGCAGCATTCTTGTATATGATTGATGAGGTAGTTAGCAGCATTCTTGTATATGATTACCCCCAGGGTCCTTTCCATTTTTATGTTTGCTTGCGTGCAGCGTAAGAAACATATTGCAGCAGCTTGGTGCAGAAGCAGGTTCTGGAGGTGCGGCACTGTTGAGGCCAATACTGGCATGGCATTTTGGAGGATGTGTGATGTCCACCAATAATGGGGGACACAGCCGGTGACAGTAGTTTGGAACGTTGCCAACAACTTGTGACAATTCAGTTGCTGCAATCAGGGGCCGCCTCGTCATTGCAGTGTCAGCCATCTGCTGCAATGAGGGAATTACGCATCATTGCAGGGTGGGATGTAGGAACCCTGATGTTGTTTGTGAACAAGGCGGCGGCTTGCCACCGTGTTCACAAAACAATATTCACCACCATGTTTATCTTGCCCGACGAGGGGCCCACTCCTGTCGGCATAATCTCTTCCCATTTTATTGTCTGCTGACTGGGTGCACAGCCCTGTTGGCAGAAAGGAATTCCCTTTGTTGTTTGCCAACCGGATGCCCTAATCTCCGTCCGGCAGAAAGGAATTCCTCCCTTTTGTTATGTTTGTCGATGGGGAACCTAACTTCTGTTGGCTATAGCTGCCTCCCAAAAGTAAGACTTCGGTGGCATGCTGGGAGCCCACCCCAGTGTGCCACATGCCCTGTAAATAAAATACGGTCCTGCAAAGTCTTTTTTTTTACCCCTGTAAAAAGGAAACTGTCCATCGCTGGTCTCCCCGCCCCCCACCCGCAACCCGCACCCACCCACTAAGCTTCCTGCCTCCCCACACCCCCACCTCATACTCACTTCGGAGTCCAGTCCGATGATCTTTGGTAGACTGGGAACCGTCTGCATTCTTCTATGCTGACCGCGAACTGAGGAAATGCCGGTAAGCTCTATAATGTAATAAATAGGGTTTTTTCAACTTTAATGCATATCTCAGGCATTGTTTGGAATTTTGCCACCAAATTTTCAACATGGGGTTTTAGGGACCCCTCTTCATGAATTCTATCACTGTCATGGCATTAATCAGGTCACTGTGCCGAATCATCTTTCATGACCAATTATCGAAATGACAGTGCCAGTGTTCATGAGGTAGGCTCTCAAAAAGCCTATGTTGTAAATTTGGTGGGAAAAAAAAAATTACTGTTTCACGAACGTGAGTTGCGCAGTTGCTACGTCCACTCATAACGTTGCAAATTTGAAATATTTTCACCCCAGATTTTCAACATTGGCATTTTTTCAGACCTCCTTGTGAACAGTACAGCTGTCATTTTTCACACTCTGGATGAAATGTGTTTTTGCACTTGCAGTACAGAATAAAGTGGTCGGTATGGAAAATCAGTGTTCTGCACAGATTAAGAAAGTGACAGTGGCACTGTTCATGAGCAGAGGTCCTAAAATGCCTAAGTTGAAAATTTGGTGACGATACTTTATAAAATGACTGTGTTACAAGCATGCGTTGAGCTGCTCTTATGCATGCTCATAGTTCGTGCATTTTCAATATTTTCACTCCAGATTTTCAACATTGCCATTTTACCACAACTCCTTATGAGCAGTACAGCTGTAATTTTTCACATTTTGCCCAAAATGTGTTTCCACACATGTAGCGCACAATGGCACAGTTGGTGTGTGAAATCAATGTTCAGGACACATTAAGAAAATCACAGTGACATTGTTCATGACCAGAAGTGTTAAAATGGCTATGTTAAAAATTTGATGAAAAAATTTCCCAAAATGACTGTTTTACGAGCATGCATTGCGCTGCTGCTACGCACACTCATACGTTGGTGAATGTTCACTATTTTCACTCCAGATTTTCAACATTGCCATTTTACCACACTTCCTTATGAGCAGTACAGCTGTAATTTTTCACATCTCACCCAAAACATATTTCCGTGCATGTAGCGCACAATGGCACAGTCGGTGTGTGAAATCAATGTTCGGGACAGATTAAGAAAACTGATTAAGAAACGTGACACTGGTCATCAGCAGAGGTGTTACAATGGGTATGTTAAACTTTTGGTGAAACAAGTCCATAAAATGACTGTGTTGCGAGTGACCATTGCGCAGTTTCCACACACCCTCGTACGTTCATGGATTTCTAATATTTTCAGTCCAGATTTTCACCACTGACATTTTACCACACTTCCTTATGAACAGTGCAGCTGTCATTTTTCACTCCATGGCCAAAATGTGTTTTTGCACTTCCAGCACAGAAATGCATGGTCGCTGTGGGAAATCACTGCTCAGGACAGATTAAGAAAATCACAGTGACACTGTTTATGAGCGGGGGTTCCAAAATGCCTGTGTTGACAATCTGCTGTAAAACATCCCCAAACTAATTGCATTATGGTGTGCATTGCCCAGTTTCTACACATGCTCATGTTTTCACCAGTTTTTTAATATTTTCACTGCAGATTTTCAACATAGCCATTTTTTTCACCTCCCCATGAACAGTACAGCTGTCATTTTTCACACCCTGTTCAAAATGTGTTTTCACACCTGTGGTGCCAAATGGCATAGTCACTGTGCAAAATCAACTTTCAGCCAATGAACTGATATTGCCACTGTTCATAAGGTGAGGGTGACAAAAAACCCATGTTGAAAATTTGGAGTGAAAATTCCAATGAACGCCTGAGACGTTAGGGTTTCCGACCATAACACCCCACCCTGTAGAGATTGACAGGCATCTGGGGTGTGACTTGGGATTCTCCCCTGTAATGCTCATACCATTCCACACCCTGCAGCCAGTGAGAGGTATTGAGGTGTGCCTTGGACTCTTCAGCCCCAAAGTTCACCCCATTCTCCTATATAGCACCCATCTCACCGTATTTCCTGATTGAATGGGGTGAGCATAAGGGCCACCTTGACACTTATAGATGTCTGCAGGGTAGGGTGTGGTGAAATGGCATGGCCGTTATGCCTGATGACCCAAAGGCACACCCAATGCCTGTCAGTCTCTGCAGGGTGGTGGCAGGATTGGCTCCAGTTCAATACTTCACTGCCATTCCTATTATGCAGCTCTCTAACTCCCACACTACCAATGCCAATGCCAGCAAGCAAACATTAGGCATTGGCAAATGCTTGTTGTTATTGTTACTACCTCTCCCCGCATTGTGTAATCTTCCCCTGGGTTTTTGTTTCCTAAGTGCATTATTTTCACTTCTGTGCATTGAATCCAAGTCCGCCCTCCTCAGCTCTGCTAATGACCCTAGAAGGTTCTGGAGAAACATAAAGTCCTTGGTCAGCAGTTCCTCCAACTCTGGAGTAACTGACATGTTAATAGGAGGGATCTCCTGCAACAACCCACAGACCATTGCTAATGCTCTCAACTCCCACTTCACTGACCTACCCACTCTTTCCCTACACAACTCAGCTGGCAGGAGTGCCAACTGTCCCTCACCCCCGGACTGGCGAGTCTGACCCCTCAGACCTCCCTTCGCCCTAAGGGCCATGACGGGCAGGAGATGCCTGACTCTCCTCTCTAGTCTCTCAGTACTCTAGGCTGGCCTAGACAATCTTGAGCCCAAGCTTCTGAAACTAGGAGCCCCCCATATCACCTTCCCGGTGGCTCACATTATCAACCTGTCTCTTGCCATGGGGGATATTCCGGATACCTGGAAGGTCGCCAGGGTCATCCCTGTATTAAAGCAGGGCAACCCTAAAGTCCCTGATAACTATCGGCCTATTGCCATACTGCCAGCCATCAGTAAACTACTCGAAAAGGTAGTTGCTGTACAACTCTTGAATACATTCAAGCATACCAGCTGCTGTCCCCCGCCCAGCACGGTTTTCATAAAGGGCACAGCACAGCTACGGCCCTGATCTCTGTCTCATCCAGTATTAGAACAGCCATGGACCAGGGGTTACTCTCTGGGGCAGTGTTCATCGACCTGTCTAAGGTCTTTGACCTTGTTGACCATGACCTGCTTTGCACCCAGATGAGGTCCTTTGGCTTGTCCCCATCAGTTCTGAAATGGCTAACTGACTACCTGCATGGTAGAGTACAGCTGACCAAATTCAATAAAGTCCTCTCAGATCCACTTCCCATGACCTCAGGTGTTCCCCAGGGCTTGGTTCTGGGACCCCCTTCTCTTCTCTCTCTTTATTAACCATCTTCCCTCTGTAGTAACCAAATGTCGGGTCACCCTGTATGCGGATGACCTGGTCATTCTGGCCCACTCCTGGGATACCACCACCCTTAATCTCTACCTATCTGAGGACTTCAAAAACATGCAGGCCTGGCTAACCCAACATAAGCTGGTCCTCAACCTGAAAAAAACACAGGCTATGATATTTGGCTCAACAGCCAAGATTTGTACCTCCCCCAATCCCGCTGCAAATCAATTGTGCTGATGGTACCTCAATTCTCACTGTAACCTCCCTCAAATACCTTGGGGTGACGTTCGACCCACAACTGAACATGGGGAGCCATATTCTCAATGCCTGCAGAGCCATGAACTGTAAGCTGGGACTGGCCTACAGGGCCAAATTCAACCTAACTCCTGCCGCTCGTCTGGCACTTGCTAAGGGAGTACTACTCCCTTCCCTCAACTATGGCCTCCACCTTTTTGCTCGAACCTCGAAAGCCCTCCTCACCCGATGGCACACGATGTACAACAATATTTGCCATTTCTCTTTGGCCGCTCCCCGCCTTACCCATCAGTGTGAACTCTATGACAAGCTTGGTTGGCTTTCCCCGACCAATCACCTAAACTTTGGACTAGGGTGCTTTGTAAATAAGGTAATCAGTACTGGCTCCCCCATGGAGCTGGCTCAGCTCCTAAATCCTGCTGACCGCTCCTCCTACTCCCTCAGGTCCCATGGTCCTGGAATACTAAAAGTACCCCCAACCCACACCCTTATGGGGGACAGGAACTTCACAGTATGGGCTCCCATGCTCTGGAACTCCTTTCCTGAGCTGGTTCGCTCCACCCCCTTCCACCCGTGTCTCTGGAAATCCTTGTGGAAGCACCTAAAGCTTGCTTCGCATTGCGAGTGCCCTTAGTCACCCCCGCTCCATGCCCTTGGTACTGCAACTCCTTGGCACTCTCCCACATGGAACACTTACCATACAATGTGATTGCTGACCTCGAGCCGTCTCTTCCTATGTACTTGCCTATGCTACTTATAGGCTCAATGCTACTGACTGCTTGCTCATTATGTACCTTACCCTTGTCTGTTTATATTTACTGTCACTTTTCCTGTCTGTATGCTCTGCTGACTCAATGTATTTAGTTGCAGTATTGTACTGGTTCACCTGCTACGCTGTCACAATGAGGTCTTTAACACTCATTGTACTAAGTTACGATATTGCACTTGTTCACCTGTAACGATGTGGTCTGTAATAGCTGGTGTAATGATGTTGTCTGCAATACTTGTTGTACTCTCCCGGGTCGTTCCTGAAAATAGGCATTCAACTTGTTTTTTTTTTATTTATTTAGTTTTTGTTGACCGGGTAAGTGCACTAGACAAGTTCTGCCTATTTTCAGGCACGACCCGGGGGAGGGGGATACAGATGAATGCCAACTGACCTTGAACCAGATTAAGCTGTTGGTGGTATTTTTTTTTTTTAGTGAATGAGGGAAATTTGGCCAGGACACCAGGGAAATTCCTCTACTCTTTTCGATAAGTGCCATGGGATCTTTAACATCCACCTGAACTACCACCAATCCAGGCAGATGGGACCTCGGTTTAATGTCTCATCTGAAAGACGGCACCTCAGAAGTGCATCACCCCTCTTATGCTGCACTACAGTGTCAGTACTGGGATATTAACTCAAGTGCCAGATGTGAGAACTGAACCCACAGCTCTCTGATCTCCCGGCCTCAGAGGCGAGTGTGCAACCTCCTGAGCCACTGACACTGCTAACTTGTCTAGTGTACTTGCCCGGTAAACAAAAGCTAAATAAATAAATACTTCTGACCATTGCTCCAACCTTGCCAAGTCACTTTTTATCCTTTCCACGCCTCCTTGTGTATCAATTCTGATGCAGACATTTGTGTCATCTGCAAAGAGGCATACATTTCCTTCCAGTCCCTCTGCAATGTCACTTATAAAGACACTAAAAAGGGCTGTACCCAGTACTGAACCCTGTGGTACCCCACTGGTAACCACTTTTTCTTCAGAGTGGACTCCATTTATAATTACCTTTTGTGTCCTGCTGTCCAGCCAATGTTTTACCCAGGCTACCACCCTGGGACCTACACCCAGGCTGGTTAATTTGATTATTAATCTTTTGTGTGAGACTGTGTCAAATGCCTTGCTAACATCTAGGTAGGCCATGTCCACAGCCCCTCCCTGGTCTACTACTTTGGTCACCCAGTCAAAGAAATCAATTAGATTCATCTGACATGACCTTCCTGCTGTGAATCCATGCTGCCTTGGGTCCTGTGCTTCACTGGCCTCTAGGTAGTCAACAATTCTTTCCTTCAGAAGTGATTCCATCACTTTCTCTACCACAGAGATCAAACTGACAGGTCTGTAGTTTCCTGCCTCTCTCTTACTCCCACTTTTGTGAAGGGGACTCACATCTGCCTTCCTCCAGTCCTCAGGTACCATACCATCCTCCCATGATTTGATAAACAGGGTAGTCAGCAGTGTCACTAGTTCTCCCCTTATTCCTTTTAGAAATCTGGGGTGAATTCCATCAGGCCCCATTGCTTTGTCCACCTTCAGTTTTAGGAGTTCTTTTAGAACCCTTTTTTCTATGAAAGGGCTGGGATTGACCCCTCTATCCAGAGTGCTTCTGTTAATCAGATTAGGCACCTCCCCCTCCACCTCTTTTGTGAATACTGAGCAGAGGTATTCGTTCAGTATCCCTGCTTTTTCACTGTCTCTTTCTGCCCACCCACCGTCCATTCTATTCAGTCTCACTATCCCTCCCTTTGTCTTTCTATGCTCCCTGATGTACCTACAAAAGGTTTTATCCCCCATCTTAACTGAGTTGGCTATCTTTTCCTCAGTTTGGGCCTTTGCTATTCTGACTTCCCTCCCTGCTTCCTTCTGCCTTAACTGGTATAGTTCTCTGTCCTGCTTCTTCTGAGTTTCCTTATACTTCCTAAATGCTATCTTTTTCTCCCTAACCTTCCCCGTGACCTCTTTTGAGAACCATAGTGGCATTTTCTTTCATTTTGATTTTTTATTTGCTTCACACAAAGGTTTGTTGCCTCTGTGATGGCAGTTTTGATGTTTCCCCATTGTTGCAGCACCCCTCCTTCTAGCCTGTTTGCTAGTGCTTTTCTAAGGCACTCTCCCATCTTGCCAATGTCAGCTGTCCTGAAGTTCAGTACCCTCACTTTTGTATGGCTTGACTCTGTAGCTGAGTTTATCATGAATCACACTGTTTGGTGGTCTCTTGTTCCCAGATGGCTACCTACTTCTAGATCTGAGATCCTCGCACTGTCCTGATTTGAAAGTATGAGGTCTAAGATTGCTCTCTCATGAGTGGGCTCCAAAACTAGCTGTCTGAGGCATGCCACCTGTAGGGCATCAAGAATGGCCCTGCTTTTGGATATGGCTGCTGCAAAGTTCTTCCAGTTAACATCTGGCATATTCAGGTCCCCCATCAACAGTATCTCCCCTTTCTCTGCCATCCTAAGGATGCCTTCTATGATATCCTTGTCCATTCCCTCCCCTTGACATGGGGATCTGTATACATCCCCTGTGTGGATTGTGGTGCCATTTCCAGTCTCAAAGGTGACCCACAGTGCCTCCTTTCCTCTCCTCCCTGTTTACTCTTTTGTTCTGTTGCTTTTATCCCTTCCCTTACATAGAGAGCTACTCGTCCCGCTCTTGTACCCTCCCTGTCTCTCCTGCAGGTTGTATACCCTGGTATGTTAACATCTAAGTCATGGTGTTCTGTGTACCATGTTTATGTGGCTGCTACGATATCCAGGCATCCCTCTTCCATCAAGGCCACCAGTTCAGGGAGCTTGTTGCCCAGACTATAGGCATTGCTACTCATTACCCTCCATTTCTTGATGGCCGTAGCCCTTTTTGCCCCATCCCTGTCCCTTTTCCCTTTGTCATTTTCTCAGTTTATCTCTGCCCTTCTCCCTTTCAACATCTCTAATACACAAAGAATAAACCTGACTTCTTAAGTAACTGCAGTTAAAAAAGACATGAAGGCCCTCAAGTATTCTAGAGCAGCCTCCATACTTAATGAGCATAGAATCGCTTCTCAAGGAAAACATAGTTTTGGGGATGCTTTTGACAGCTATAGTAAAAGAGCGGCAAACAGAACTATGACAGCAGTAAGATCCCTAAATGGTACTTTAGTTACTTCCACACCTGATATCCTTAGGGAAGTCTCACATTATTTCAAGGTTTTTGTAAGATGTCTAAACCTCACTTTCAGATTCTTGACGATATTGGGAATGCAAATAATCACAAACAAGTTGCATTTGAGTAATAAACAAGTTTATTACTACAAAAGGGATAAATCACAGTTACCCTAAGCAGTTCTTACCAATACGAACCGGGAGCCAGTGCTAAGCATTCCCTACACCTTGAGGTTTCTCTGTAGTCTCTTGGGATCTCTCGGGTCTCTGAGGTGTAAAGCCTGTGCATAACATTATGTACCTGTGATAATTACTATGGTTACTAAAATATAGAAACATTTCTAGCTACAGAGATGAGCCCTATTGGCTAAATTAGAGGTGGCTCCATGGTCCAAGATAATATTATATAATTCTGTAAAGTCATCAGTTTTAGAATGAAGAAGTTCTTATACAGAGTCTTACATAACAAGGTGTAGTGGTGCACATCACCAAAGGATGGCAATGTTGCCTTACATATTATAATTACTTTAAGGACAGGTGTCTTGGCATCTGACAAGTAAGAAATAGACAGAAAATACATGGTATAATATGTGTGCATTAGCAAGCAAAGTGGATTACAACAATATGCATTCATCTCCTGACATCTACTCTTATACGGTAGATGCCCTTAGCCCTATGTATTAGTATAACCTATGCCTAAGCATTAGCTGTCTATGGTGTACCTCTGAGGTATCAATTAGGGTGCAGGGACCTCATGTAACAATTCCCCCCTTGTTGCCTGCAAGGCAACACAGGTAAGTCCAGGGAATGGACAGGAGCAGTGGTCGTTTACAATCCTGACGTGCGAGCCTTGTAAAGGAACTCGAGCTGCTCACAGTGTTGGTGTAGTGTACGTCGTAGGCAGCAAAGCATAATAATCAAAGCAAATATCAAAAATGCTTGTATTATTACAAAACCTTTAAAAGTGATCTCTAACCAGGTGTTAGTTAACACATTATTCATATCTCCATCGTTAATCAGATCAAGAACAGCTTCATTGGCTTTGGTTATATTATTGCTGATGTGGATGAGGTGTGTGTCCTTTCTATCTAAAAGGGCTTTCAGTGTGAGTGTAAGTGGATCTATGTGTACGTTAAAGTATGGTAGGTATTCTGACAGTGTGAGTAAATAATCTGGGTTACCATCAACAATGTCTGCATCCAGAAGGGGGACGGGGGTTATAACAGTATGTCCAATAACAGTCTTCTGATGGGGAACAAAACAGACGTTGGGGTAATCAATAGGACAAGTAACAGAACCATATGTATAAGATTTGTAGTTCGTGACGATACAATACTCTCCGTCAGAGTTGTACTGTGAGCGTACAGTAGGCAGTCTCCACTTTTGCAACTGGACAGGGCATGTGTAGGTCATCTTTGAAATCTGTGTTGACAGGCGATGAGCTTCCTCGCGATAGGACTGGTAGAGCTGATCAGGTGACAAAGTCAAATCAAAAGAGTTGGTGCCATTCTCAGTGATGTCATCATCCATAGTGAAAGTCCAATCAATGCTGTCTGGAGAGTAGCCACAAACAGGGCATATGACATCAAACACATCACATCAGCACAAGTAGATGTATTGCTTTTTCGCACAGCAGTCCATGTGCGGTGCCACCCAGGCATCCAGGAAGGAATGGTAGACCAGTAGAGGTGGTAGATCCAGGCGTTCTCTGTAGATGTCTTCATCCAAATGCCCTATTGAGTGCACCAGTGCAAGCTTGTCGAACAAAGCTGTAGTGGGATCAAAATGTGGTAAGGAGACAGTAAAAGAGGCAAACATGGTATCTGTTATGGAACATTTCTTAGTAGAGAAACAAGGACCAGTATTAGGGTGCCTGGTCACAAACCCCAAATTTCTTGCTGTGGAGAGAGGAATAGATAAGGTCTGTTGCATACACATGGAAACACAAGTAGAGAGTTTACATTTAGGACAATACCATTTGGAAATGCGTCTACCATGTATTATGTCAGGGATTCTTCCAGTTTCTAAATCACAGAAGAGGTTGTTGATGGTAGTGAGGATGTATGAGCCATAAGCGGAACAAAGTATTTCCCTAGAAATATATTGTTTTTCAGCTTCTCTATTATTCTGTTGTATGAGTGCGTTAATCTTATCTTTTGAATCAGTGAATGCTTTTGCAATGTCATGCATGTTGTATACAGTGTATCTTTCTTCCTGACTAAGACCATCCACACCATGCAATAATGGAGGTAAAACGTTATTAACCAAACCAGTGGAGAACTTTGCAGAATGACTTTTGATAGCAGCAATGTCTGCTTTGTTCCAAATAGACATAGCAGTACCAAAAAGACCTGTGACAGTACCTGTAGCACCTGTAACATCAGAACTGTCAACTTCACGTTTATTACGTTTATTATTGAGAGTACCAGGACGGGTTTTCCTCCTAAAATTTCCTCTATGTTCAGTAGAATAAACCCCAGTAAAGAGATCCTTAGTACAAATTTGAAATGCAGCTAAACTATCAAGTAATAACGTACTATAAAATGCAGATGTATTAGTATTGTGACACATACCAAATTCTTTCATGTTCCAGTAAGTAAGATTAAACAAAACAGGTATATGCATAAACTGTAAATTATTAATCAAAGAACCTGGGAGGGTAGTGGCTGTAAGACCACTACGGGGACCAGGGTTATGTTTTGGACATTCCAAAAGTTGTTTTTCAGTGGGTGGTAAAACAGAGAAATAGAGAATTTGTCCTTGTGATGTGGTTTGCCACTCAATTTGAAGGGTAGATTTGTCAGGAGCAATGACTGAGGCAGTGAGGTAAGCATCGGAACCTTCCTGGACAGTAATCATAGTATCTGGTATTTTGATGGAAACTCCCTCTGTAGGAGGTGCTGGAGGATCCAGTTGTCGAAGGAGGTCCAGTACTGTGCCTTGGGCACAAGGGATCACTCCTGCAAGGAGGATAGATAGGAACAAGATAGCCATCTTGTCAGTGTATCTGAAAAAGAAGATCAAAGATTAGTATATTAGTACAATTCTGTCCAATGGGGTTGGGAAAAGTAAGTTTAAGTTCCTTTGTACAGTTTCAACTGGTTTGCATGTAACCATTTGTCAGTCAATTTGTTGTTGTGGAGGAGTCTAACCTGATAGATTGCTGGACTGAGCTTGTTGACAATGTGGTAAGGGCCTTCCCACTTGTTGGAGAAGGAGTGGGTGGGAGTGCAAATCAAAGTACCATTACCTGATCTCCAACCTGCCAATCCACTTCTTGTGTGTGTTTGTCAAATTGTATTTTGGATTGTTGCTGGGCTTTGCCCATGCAGTTTGCAGCATACAAGTGTGGGTGTATGAGGTCTTTTCTGAGCTTTTCCACATATTGATCCACAGACACATGGTCTGTGGTGGGGGTGTGCAGGTCAAACAGCAAATGTTCAGGTAATCTCATCTGTCTTCCAGTCATCACCTCAAAGGGTGTCAGCTGGGTAGTGGCTGAAGGTGTGCCCCTGATTGCCATAAGGAGTAAAGGCAATAGGGAATCCCAGGTTTTGGGATTGTCCTCAATGAATTTGGAAAGCATTTGCTTAATCCATCTGTTGGCTCTTTCTACTTGACCTGAGGATTGAGAGTGATAAGGTATGTGGAACTTTTGCTGAACCCCAAGGAGTTCAAGGGACTCTTTCATCAACTTACCTGTAAAACTGGTTCCTTTGTCGGAGTCTACCTTGAGAGGCAGGCCCCACCTGGAGAAAATCTGTTCTACCAGGATTTTGGCAGTTGTCCTTGCGGTGCATGTCTTAGTGTGGAAAGCCTCAACCCACTTGGAGAATAGGTCAGTTACCACAAGAGCATACTTGTTGTTTCTACTGGTATTGGTCAAAGGACCAATATAATCAATTTGGATGGCATGCCAAGGGCCAGAGTGTCTTTGTGGTAAAGGTTTGGCATTTTGTTTTGTAGGTATGGGATTGTTTTGTGCACAAACAAGGCAATTGTCAATGTATTGTTAACATCTTGGGTAATACCAGGCCACCAGGCAGTGGTCTTGAGGCGTTGGAGGGTATTTTCTGCTCCTTGGTGTCCACCAGTAGGAGTATCATGTACTTGGTGCAAAATTTCAGATCTCAGATGTCTGGGGACTACCCACAATTTGGTGGTAGTGTCCTCCGGTTGGAACCAAATGAGTTTGTTATCAGGGGATAAGTGTAACTTACCTTCATGCCTGCGATATAGATTATGTGTAGGGAGTCTTTCTTCAGTACCTTTGTCAAGGAATATGAACACCTCTCTGAGTTCAGTGTCCAAATGTTGGACTGCTGAGAGGTCCAGGGGAGAAGAAGACTCAGATTTCTTCTTGAGGGCTGCAACATGTACAGCTGCATTGGCTTCTGGATGGTCCACCATCCAGATGTTCCCCCCTTGGGCCCCTTCCTTAGCAAGGGTGTCTGCTGTGTCATTGAATGCATGATAGGGATCATGAAGAGAGTGAGCTTTGACCTTGTACACATAAAGTTTGTGTGTGTATTTCTGTGCCAATGCATGTATGTAGATTACCAATTCTTTGTATTTCACTGGACTGCCATCAGAGGAGAGGAAGGAGTTCTTCTGCCAGAAAGGGAGAAATTCTGTAAGGGAACAACAAACCCAATTAGAGTCTGTAAAAATGATGGTATCCTGAGTTCCATGTTGGATGAACTCAAGAGCACAGGCCACCGCTGCCATCTCTGCATACTGTGATGAAGCCACACTACAGCGTTTAGATATCTTGACAGTGTTCCCAATCAGGATAAACTACCAAAATACCTATCCCTGCAATCTGTTCTCCCTGATAGTATGATGCTGAACCATCAGTGAAAATACGGCACAAAGAGGTACTCTCGAGTATCTGTGGCATGGCAGGGAGGAAAGGACCTGGATGTGGGAGGTCAGGTGACTGCAGTGTACAGTCATGGGGTTCTCCCTGAAAAAGGAGACCATGAGCTAGCAGAGACAGGACTTTGGTCTGGTGGACCTGGATATCTTTATCCTGGAGGAGAAGTGACCAATGTGTCAGCCTAGTGTTGGAGACTGACCCATCCTTCACTCTATCTGAGAACAGAAAGGTAGTTGGCATGTGATTAGTATTGAGAATCAGTGTTGAGTACCCAATGATATACAGAAAGTGCTTGACAGCAAAGTAGGTGGCCAGAAGGTTCCTTTCACAAAGGCCAGACTACTGTTCCACTGGGGTCAAGAGCTGTGATGCATATGCAATGGGTCTTAAGGTGCCATGCACCTTCTGGGCCAGCACTGCTGACATGGTAATGTCAGAGGTGGCACACTCCAGATGGAATGGTAGTGCTGGATTGGGGTTGACCAGTGCTGGGGCGGATGCCAGAGCCTGCTTCAGTGACGTCACAGCCTGGGTGTGAACAGGACCCCAATTCCATGGAACATCCTTTTTGAGTAGATCATACAGAGGAGCGGCTTTCTGAGCAAAATCACAAATAAAATCTCTCGAATAGTTTACCATACCTAGAAACCTTCAAAGAGTTGCCACACTGGTGGGCAATGGCAAGTCTTGTAATCCCTGTATCTTCTTCCAAGTAGGGCTCTGGCCTTGGTCAGTTATTTTCAGACCCAGAAAGAGTACTTCTTTCAGACACAATTGTGCTTTTGCCGGGTTACATTTCAAGCCTGCGCTCTAAATGAGAGTCAATAGTTCGTCCAAGAGATCCAGATGTTGTTCCTGCATGGCTGTGGCCAGCAACAAGTCATCTATGTACTGTAAGAGACATTGGGGGGCTGAGAAACTCTGTAGGGTGTCCATCATGTGGAGATGGAAGAGGGATGGACTGTTATGGAATCCTTGTGGCAAGCAAGTCCACGTATATTGTCGTATTTCAAAGGTGAAGGCAAACTTGTATTGACTCTTGAGGGCCAATGGTAATGACCAAAAACCATTGGAAATGTCCAGGGCACTGAACCATTTCTGATCCAGTGTCAAAAGTCGAAGCACGTCTGGTGCTGATGCCACAGTTGGGGAACAACTGGGAGTGACCTGATTCAGTTTCCTGTAGTCAATAGTAAGTGTCCAGGTGCCTGTGGGTTTCTTCACGGGCCAAATGGGAGAGTTGGCAGTGGAAACACAAGTTCTGATTACTCCTTGTTGAAGGAGTGACTTGATCATTTCTCGGAGAGAGGGTAAGGCCTCAGTGGGAAAGGGATATTGCCTTTGTCTTTCATGTGCCGAGCCTGGCACCTCAATAACAGTATGCATTCTACCACAGTCATGCTTGTTAACTGCAAACACTTCCAAATGTCGTTGCAGAATAGGTAGGAGTTTTGGAAAAAGTTCATGGTTCTTGAACAAATCTATGATGTCATACTCTTTATTGTTGATAGATATTGTTGCCACAGCGTGTGAGTCAGGAATTAAGAAGGTGTGGTATTGACCCTGGATCTGTATCAGCAGCATGTTAGCTAGATTCACCACACAGCCGTGTGGTGCGAGGAAATCAATGCCTATGATACTAGGATGATCATGCAATACCATTAGTTGGAAAGCATGTGAGGCCTTTAAATGGCCTAGCTCTACCGGTAAGGGTAGATAACGGTATGCAGGAAGTCTAGTACCATCAACTTCTGACATATTGGTCTTCCATCCAGTAGACCAAGAGGACTTGTCTGGGTGTTCTTCGTGTAACACAGATACAGCTGCACCTGTATCTAGTAAGACAATTAGTTGGTGGCCCCTGACCTCGGCCTCGGTGCAGGACCTTCCGTTTGTATCCAAGACCAGCTTGTTTACAATATGGACTGGGGTCTGTAATTGTCAATCCGTATTGCCGGAGGCATGCAGAGGTTGGGCCTGACTTGCATGAGTGACTTCACAGTGCTGTACTGATGTGATGTAGGGAGGAGCTTCTGGGTTCAGGCTTGTATGGGCCTGAGGGCTCGTACTTCCGGTGTCTCCGTGGCCAGCAGTGGCATGGGTCTCCAGTTGTACTGCCGCAAGGGTCTGTGCGGGAACAGCATCTGCTATGGAGCGTACTTGCCCCAGGAGCTTTCAGAATTTTCGGTTTTCTTCAGCTATCTCCTTGTATGAGGGACCCGTTTTCTGTAATGGTTTCCCTCTGCCCTTATGCCTTCTGTTTTTGGGCCAATTCCAGTTCCCACCCCACTGTTGCTGTTGTTGTTGGCCTTGTTGGGGGTTTTGTTGGTTACTAGCTGGAGGGGCCGATGGATGTTTGGGTTGCTGTTGCTGGGCCTGCTCTTCCACGGTATAGTGTGTCGCAGTCACAGAAGCGGGTTCCACAGCAGCAACTTTCTTGGAACCGGAACCCAAATCATGGATGTATAGCTGACACACCCTCTCAGTTTTCCGAAGAATATCGTCAAACCTATCTGTATTTGGGTAAGTGGTTGGCTCTACCTTTTCTCTTATGGCTGGGATCATGTTCCTAAGGAACAGGGTCTTATATTCAATAAGATCTACATCCGCAGCTTCTTGTGCCAGGTGTTTTCCTGCTCAGTAGGCCATCCAGAGTCTCTGGTGGTATGTCGCTAGGCTTTCTTTTGCATTTTGCTTCACAGGGTATGCCAGCATCACTCCTACCACACCTGGGCAATGAGCGGAGATGAGCTCAGCTGCAACCTTGTCAAAGGTAGCGTTCCCGTCCTGGCGAACTGCTTCGGGGAGTTTGGCCCATAAACCAGGATTGATGGTCTGGCGTAGTATTTGGACCTGATATTCTGCAGTGAGGCTGAGCATCTCGCATTTAGAGCGCACCTTTTCCAAGTGACAGCTGAGATTGTCGGACGGGCTCATCCGACCGATACTGTCAGCAATTTGCTGGACAAAGTAGGCCATTTGTAGGGGATTAGTCGGCGGTCGATCAGGCAAAGGTAACACGTCTCATGCACCGTCCAATTCTGCACGAGCTGCAGCTTCAGCTGCAGTACGGACAACACCTTCCTGAGTACCAGCTTCTTGGAAAATTTGTCGGATCTGACTTTTAATGGCTTTCAGGAAGAGGAACATTACCTAATGTTCTATCAATCATGGTTTCAATCTCTTGCCTGTCTTCCACACTAATAACGGCTACCGGAGGCACCGTCGGGACCAGGGGCTTGGGCCTGCTCCCCCCCATCATGGGCGCCGCCATGATGGCATTTCCCATGATGAGCGTCACAACGTCGTCGACGTGTGACCTGGGGAGTAGTGGGCGGGGACCCGCCATACTGTGGATGGCTGGGTGGGGATTCTGGGCCATAGTAGGGACGTGACTGGGAGTTGTACTGTGAGACGTCATCATCAGATAACTCCCCTTCCGATGACGAGTGAAAGGCAGGGGCTACGCCTCCCATTGCCTTAACGTGGCCAGCCGAAACCTCTCACTGATGGCGCAGTTTATCCGCTCTACATTCATCATGATTCACACTTGCAACATCCATATCAACCTGATCCTGCTTCTGCTTTTGCAAAACACGGTACACGGTGCTCAATTTGCAATTGTCCCTATAGGCTATTTCTAAATCATTACATACCTGGTTGATCTCGTCCTGAAGCTCACCCATTTCATCACTCAACTGTGCATTCGCAGCACTCAACAAATCATTCATTTGCACAACCTGACTCTTATCCTGTCTCAAACTTTCACACTCCTGTTTCACAGTACACATTTCTTGTTCACCAGCCTGCATTGAATGATGCAATAGTGAATCCTTTTCATTTCGCTGAGATTGGAGCTCTTACTCCAAGTTCTGCTGTATTCTGACACATTCAGTTTCCTGTAAACCCATCTCTTGCTTAAGAGATGCAATCTGCAGATCAAGGGTACAAAACCTCACTTCAGAGGCTTCCAAAGCAGCGTAGAGAGCGGCGACCATCAACCCTTTAGGGCAACGCTTATTGGTTGATTGTCACATCTCTGCATACTGGGTTGAAATCCCCAGTACAGGGTTGTCGGATTGACTTGCGTCCCACGCGAAGTCAGCCCATCCTCCATGGGAGGTAAGGAAATTAGAGACATCGAGTCTCAGTTCTGCGTGGATATCTGATACTGTGGCCATTGTGTGGGAAGGAACAAAAATTCAAACTGTGAAAAAGACAGCGTGTTACGTATTGATCCACAACACGAGTACTTTAAACACAGCCGGGCTACTGTATAAGCTGTAGACTTACAATTCAAAGCTGCTATGGAGTGGGTCGAGACGGCATCGACCACATCCAAAAAGTCAGTCAGACTTTGCAAGTATCTACAAACTGGTAGGAAAAACGGGAGAGGTGATACAGGAATGTACACCTACAGTCCCCATGGGGGAAAGGAAAATTTTCAGCAACAAGTGAAAACTTGCAAACACCAAATACCGCCTGCACACGGTCACCAATTTGCAAGAGGTCTAAACCTCACTTTCAGATTCTTGACGATATTGGGAATGCAAATAATCACAAACAAGTTGCATTTCTAGTAATAAACAAGTTTTAATACAAAAAGGGATAAATCATAATTGCCCTAAGCAGTTCTTACCAATATGAACTGGGAGCCAGTGCTAAGCATTCCCTACACCTCGAGGTTTCTCTGTAGTCTCTTGGGATCTCTCGGGGTCTCCGAGGTGTAAAGCCTGTGCATAACATTATATACCTGTGATAATTACTATGGTTACTAAAAGATAGAAATGTTTCTAGTTACAGAGATGAGCCCTATTGGCTAAATTAGAGGTGGCTCCATGGTCCAAGATAACATTATATAATTCTGTAAAGTCATCAGTTTTAGAACAAAGAAGTTCTTATACAGAGTCTTACATAACAAGGTGTAGTGGTGCACATCACCAAAGGATGGCAATGTTGCCTTACATATTATAATTACTTCAAGGACAGGTGTCTTGGCATCTGACAAGTAAGAAATAGACAGAAAATACATGGTATAATATGTGTGCATTAGCAAGCAAAGTGGATTACAACAATATGCATTCATCTCCTGACATCTACTCTTATACGGTAGATGCCCTTAGCCCTATGTATTAGTATAACCTATGCCTAAGCATTAGCTGTCTATGGTGTACCTCTGAGGGTATCAATTAGGGTGCAGGGACCTTGTGTAACATTATGTATTCTGCCCCAAATATAGCAGACCAGAATATTTTGAACTTCTTGGCTACTTTACAGATACCAGAAACACCAGTGGATATTCTTCCATGACTTACTGCACCAATTCATAAACAAGAAGTAGAATTAGAAAATAATAATTAAAAGAATGATACTACACCTGGCCTAGATGATCTGCCGTAGGAATTCTATAAGAAATTTTAGTTCTGTACTTAGGGATGTTCTTGTGGAAGTTTTTAATTGGAGCTTGCAGAATCAAAAAATGGATTTTTGTATGTGTATAGCTGTTCAAATCCTTATACATAAAACAAATTATAGAAGTGATTTAAATAATTGGAGATCACTGAATCTATTAAACACTGACTTGAACATTTTAATGACAATTCTTACTACTAGATTAACAAATGGCAGCCCCATATTTGATTTCTGTGTCACAGACATGTTCATTAGCTGGTAGGTCTATAGAAGACAATCTCCTTCTTCTAGGAGATCTTATAGAACAAGGTAAAGAAAACAATATTAACGGATACATCATGTCTTTGGATCAAGAGAAGGCATTTGACAGGGTACCACGTCACTTTATCGCACAAGTGCTGCATTCATATGGTATTCTGACTGTCTTTTGTTCCTGGATTACCCTGTTATATCAGATGGCAACAGCTATACCCTTGGTAAATGGGCATCTGGGGTCTTATATATCTATTGATTGAGGGGTTCAGCAGGGGTGCCCTATGGGCCCTCTGCTCTACAAATTTTGTTTGGACCCTCTGTTGAGATTAATACTTCAGGATGAGTTGATAAGAGGTATTTGACCCAAAGGTGGGGTACTAGAAGTTAAGACTGCAGCATACGTAGATGATGTCTGTGTTTTTAATGCAGAGCCAGGCTCAGGACAAAGAGTTCTATTTCAAATAGAATACTACTCTGCAGTTGCTGGGGCATATGTAAACAAGCTTAAAAGTATTATATATCCCATTAGTGACTTTACCCCACTATTAGATTCCCTGCAGGACATACCAGTATCCAAGGAACTGTTTAAAGTACTGGGAGTGAAATTTGGGAGGGAAGGGGAGATAATGCTATCTTGAATTGAAGTCAGAAATTGGATTATGCTAAACAAAAAGTGGCTATTTGGAAAACATGGCAATAAACAAAAAAGTAAAAAGATTTAGTAGTTAAAACCTTTTTACTTCCCATATTTGTATAGCTCAGTGTGGTATATCATATCCCACAAGCCTTGGAACAACACTTTTAAGTCTAGTTTTTCAGATTATTTGGGGAAGGGACGTACTATACTTACCTATAGCTCAAGGTGGATTATATCTAGTGAACCCCATTTCCTTCTGTTATGGTATATTTTTTTCATAGAAATGAAACAGATTTTTCCAGACCTCATATAGTAATCTGGTCATTATTTGCCAAACATTGGTTGAGGCCGTTCCTTAGAATATGGGCAAGGAGGTGAAAGTGTGTCCACCATATTCTAATACTGCTATCCAAAAAATCAAAACGTGGAAAATGGCACCTGAACAGATACTATCTAGGTCAAGTAAACTAATTTGTTCTTCTATTCATACCCAAGCACATGCTATAGCCCCTGAATTTAAAAGGAATGCTGGAACAATACCATGGGAAGGTACTTATAGCTTTACAAGACAATCGGATTCCTCCTAGAATTTGGGATGTGACATGGTTAAGTAGCCATGGTAGACTTACTGTGAAGGGTAACGCTAAGCATAAAAGTCAAATTGAGAGGATGTGTCCTAGACAGTTTTTGTGGATCAGGAAGGATCTATGAAACATTTTTTATACAATGTCCTTATGTTCAAGAAGTTTGGAAGCATATAGTTATTAGATGGAGGGATTCGACATGGCAGAGTGTGACATATGAGGAAGTGGAGGGTGGATTTTCATTGACACATTTCAATTTAGATGCTGGTGTTGTGAGACTTTTGTTTGCTTTTTTTATGTTTGTCTTATGGCAATGACGATGTAAATTTGTATTGCAGCAAGTGTATCAAGATCCTACATACATTGTAGAGTGGATTGAACATGAACTGTACAATCAGTGTACATAAGAAAGACAACATTTTTTCTACCATGAATGGATTGCAAGATGGAAAACTTCCAATTTTGAAAAATAAAATAGATAAGCTTAAGCATACTGTTTACAGGACTCGCTATATTTTGGTACTGTATGATTAGTTGATCTTCTGTATGTAATTACTGTTGTGTCATTTCCTTGTAATTTTTCTCTGCTATGTATTCTTAATAAAACTTTTCCCTACTCTTTTCGAGAAGTGCCATGGAATCTTTAACATCCACCTGAACTACCACCAGAACAGGCAGATGGGACCTCAGTTTGACATCTCATCTGAAAGATGGCACACCAGCAGTGAAGCACCCCCCTCATGCTGCACTACAGTGTCAGTATTGGCATATTAACATTAATGGGCCCTGTGGTTGGATGGTGGGAGGTACCACTTGACAACAGGAAAAGTGGAAACGTTAAGAGGGTCAGCAATCATGGGTGGATATTGTTATTGGCTGGCAGTTCAAAAGTTTGTTGGTGGCTTTGCAGGTAGCACACTTGCCTCTCATGCCTGGAGATCAGAAGGCTGTGGGATCTTTCCCCATACCTGCCACTTGGGTTAATATTCCATTATTATAATGATCTCAGAAATAATGAAATCTGATTGGATGTCAGCATTCTGAGAGCCTTACATTATTCTACTTATTTAATGTACTTGTAGAGTTGAACCACAGGAGCAGTGATTTGCCTGGCACTTTTCTTTTTTCCTTAAAAATTCTATCAATAGAATTGAGATCTGCCATTACAGTAAGTGCCACGCTAAGGACTCAAGAAATCATTGACTACCAAGCAATCATTACAGTCCCCAACAAACAACTGCAGTAGTTTCCTTCAAACAGAACAGTTTAAAAAATAAAAGCACAAACAGGGTTTAAGTTTAGGCAGTCTCACTATAAATATGTAGAAATAGGATAGAAGTGTAATCTCTGTCAGTACAACTGAGATACTGCAGTATGCAATGTGACATTTCTGCTTGTTTTTTTCTTGCAACTAGTTTCACAATAAAGTGTAGCAAGAGCAGTAAGAGAGTGGAACTGGGCAAAAAATTGGGACAGGAGCATGTGGGACAAATACTGCAATGGCAACCTTCCATTTTCTGTCTTTTTTTCTTCTTAAAAATAAACAATGCAAAGAACCAAAAAGACGATCCAAAGTATGCTGGCATCTTCTTTTTAAATAGATAGCATGGTTATGCAGGGTGGGATGTTCAACTAGAGAGCGACATCTGTGACAAGGCTGAAACAGGAATAAATTTCCAGTCATTAGGCAAAGATATTTTTTGTTAAAAAAAAGTCTGCAATTGCTTTTAAAGTAAGAAGGAATATCAAACTACTTCACAGTGGATCAACTCAATGATCATCAGCTTTACAACAGCAAAAAAACAAGTAACGTCTACTTAATAAAACAGTTATAAACTGACACTGTTAGAATGTAAAAGTCTCCAGCCTGAATTTACAATGTGATGGTATAATACTACAGTGTGACGAGTCTTAGGCTATGAAAATGTGATCAAATCTGGGAATGACAACATGCCCAACATGAACAGCAGCAATAGGGACAGTCAAACTGCTGTAGCTGTGAGCTGCCTCAGCTCAGCGCTACTGTTTGGGCTGTCACCGGTGAGGGAGCCTGCTTACATACATTCAGCATGTGGTGGTGAGGAGATGGCACCAATGAATGTCAAGGTGTGCAGCCCCCTCCTGCAACGAATGATTGTGATTGGTTGGCATCCCATGGCACTCCAGACATTACCTCATGGGTTACAGCCCACCTGATAGGCTAATGATGCACATGACCCAGATCAGATTTCCAGTATATCCAGGTCCCAGGAACCCCTGCTCTCCAGTTGTGAATTGTGCATCTGAACAGGCAAGAAGCACTCCAGAGAACCCCTGTCTGCTCTTTTAAGATAGGAACCAGCGATCTACTTCTTTTAAACAAGTGGCTTGTACATTAGGTTTTGTTCCTGGGGTCAGGCTATGCCGCCCAAAGTATATCATTATTTTTATAAAGAGAAGAAATTTCTGCTTGCTATGTTAATGCTGATGTGTTAATGAAAGAAATTCCAACAGATTGCCATTTTTTCTGGCGTCTCCTGATATCCCTATTTCAGGGATTCATTTAATATTCTGGCGTTCCCTAAATGAAAATCCAGCTGATGTTTGCTGCCACAGCTTAGTACTAGCGCTTCCTAGCACCCCAACAGCCTGCTCGGCCTAGGCCCTACCCTTCCAGGCCATCCCAGGTGCGTGCTGCTTCCCCTGCATGCCACGCAGCCTCACGGGCGTTTGCTGCTCTAGGCCCACGCCTTCGCCAGCCTTCCACAAGCCGCCTCTTCTCCCCGCGACTCCGCGGCCTGGTTAGCAGCCTAGCCACCTCCCCGAGAGCCTCTCCTTCCCCCCCAGCTCTCTCCGTCGGCTCGGTGGCGTCTCTTGGGCCAACTGGCCCGACGCTCCACCGGCCATCTCCCCCCCTCACCTCTCGATCCCTGAGAGGCCCTAACATGCCGTCACGTGGAGTGGCGCTTGCTTCTGGGCCCCAGTCCGGCCCACACCTCGCGAGAGGATGCGCCCCATTGGGAAATTGAGAGGAAGGCCTCCGCCCTCACGAGTCCCCAGCTGGAACCTGACCGCGCTCCACCGTTCCTTCTTTCGTCAGAGGGACAGGACAGGCTGCCCGTGGTGTGGTCGCCTCGCTCAGTCGAGCGTCCCCAAGGTGATCCCAGCCATGCGGCATCTCCCTCTAGGGCCGAAGAGAGGCCTGGTCCCCTCGGGCCTTCTCGGCCCCAAACCCCCCCTAGGCTTTCTCGGGGCCCACTGTTAGCGTTCCGAAGGGACTGAGGTGACAGAACAGCTAGTGCAGCACTCAAGGTTCCGAGCTGCAAATCGGAGGCTGCGGTTCACCTCCCACAGCCCTCACTTCTCGGGGAATGTTCCTCAAAGCTTCCCCTACCAACAGGCATATAAAAAAAAGGGGGCAGACGCGAGGGTCCAGGGCTATGCCACACCCACCCGCGTTCTAGACGACCTCGCTGGCCATCGGTCAGCCATCTAGAGGGAAATCCCCTCCTCCTCCAAGCTGATCCCAATCTGGAGGATCAGGGGTTTGGACCACCAGCTTCGTGCTTTTTCTGGTTTCCTCTGGTACAGTCCTCAAAAAAAAAAAAAAAAACAGAGAAAAGAAGAAGAGAGAAGAGACCTTCCTGCTACTCGGGTCCCTCACATAGTGACCCCAGTAGGACCCCGTGGAGCATCCTACTCGGGTCCCTCCCATAGCGACCCCAGTAGAGCCCAGCGGTACCTTCCTCACCGATCACTGGCCCTGGCCCCCTACCACAGCGGGCCTCGGCCCCCTCGCAAAATGGAAAGAAAGGGGTGAGGAAGGTAAGGAAAACAAGGGAAAGATCCCGTCATCGCCCATGACTGTATAAGGGCCTCCCATAGTGCCCTTACCCAGTCCTACCTCCGGTCTCACCCCCACCCGCCTGCGGGCACGGCATCCTACAGGGGCAAGAGGGGTAAAACAGTTCCGGAGCTAACCACTTCGCTCAGACTTATCTCTCTCTCTTTCAGATGGTAAAGGCAAAGAAATGCACCGTGTGCAGTGCCACCCTCCTCCTCCAGACCCCGGGTCATCTCTGCGCAGCCTGCCTGATGGACGACGAACTTTCCTCGATGGAGAGAACCCCTCCTCTGGCACCTTCTAACCCCGGACTCAGCACCTCGACGTGGGTGGACCCAGGTTCGCTGTTGATCCGGAATCAACAGGCGGTGGTGGCAATGATGGAGAGTCAGCAGAACTTCATGCTGAAGATCATGGAGAAGCTAGAGGCCCTTACCCAAAACAGAACGAGACCACCCAGCTCAGAGCCCACCCCATCACAGAGACCCCCCAGAGGAATCGCCCATCCCAGAGGTTCCCCATCCCAGCGTACCCCTCGATGAACCTCCGGAGGAAGGGGGCAAGGACAACGATTATGATGAAGAGGAGGAGGAGGAGCCTGGCTTGGAGTCTGACTCGGAGGACATCGACCAGCAAGCAACCCCGTCCCTGATGTCCAAACTGTGTTCTTTCGAAACCATCCCCGGACTCATGAAGGCCATCAAGGCCACTATGGGACTGTCCACAGAGGAACCGGAAGGGGAGAAGACGGAGTCGAAGCTCGATCCCATGATCCAGCTAAGAACCACTTCCTCAGAGACCTTCCCAGTTTGCCCGGCCATAGAAGAGTTGGTTCACGCAGAATGGCAATCCACAGACCCGGGCAGAATGCCAAACCGAAGGAATCTGCACAAGATGTACCCGGTACAAGGCGACATGTCGGATGCTTGGTGCAAGGCACCCTCCATTGATCCCCAAGTGGCGGCGCTCTGAGCAAGAAGACTGTCCTACCATGTGGTACCATAGCCCTCAAGGACCCAATGGACAAAAGGATTGAGGACATGCTAAAGAAGACTTTTGAGATCGAGGGCACCACGGCCAAGGCTATGACAGCGGCTATCTACACCTTCTGGGCCCAGATCCGCTGGCTGGAAGAACTCCAGGAACAGGCGAGCCCAAAGTCCAGGGAAGCTGAACTCCTAGACTATACCCTGGATGCAGCCAAGTACCTGGCCGACATGGCAGTGGACTCCCTTTGCCTCCAGGCCAGGGCCGCCGCCATCATAAATTGGGCCCGCAGAGCACTATGGTTGAAGCTCTGGGATGCTGATTCAGAGTCCAAGACTTTACTACAGAATCTACCCCTTAAAGGGGGTCATGTATTTGGGGAGGGACTTCAGATTTACCTGAAACAGAAAGAAGAGGGTAGGGACCTCCTAAGGAACCGGTCAAGATCCTCCCATCTGCCCTCCACAAGGTGGAGGTTTTGTCCTGGTGCCAAGAGCCAAACCAGCAGGGATTCATTCGCTCAGAGCCACTCCTTTCGAGGTTGGGCTCCCCCCTCTAACTCCTGCACCCCCACCTTCCACGGTTACCAAGCCTCCTCCTTCCGACCCCGGGGACAGAAGTCCGGAGGTCACAGTAGGGGGTTCAGGGGGAAACAGTGACTCCAACTCACCCGATCACCTCCTCCAGGAACCATATCCCGCTGTCGGTCAACGGCTGGCCCTGTTCGCCCATCGCTGGGCGGCCACCACGTCGGACAGGTGGGTCCGAGACGTGGTCTCCAGGGGATACGCCATCAATTTGGCTCATCCCTCAGTCCCACAATGTTTCATCTCATCCCCAGTCTCCAGAAGAAGAGCCTCGCCTCACCAAGTACAGGGGATCCTGGCAGAGCTGATCCAGAACAGGGCCATTCAACCCATCCCGGCTCAGGAACAGGGGAAGGGCATGTACTCCATCTTCTTCCTGGTCCCCAAGAAGTCGGGGGAGCTAAGGCCCATCCTGGACCTAAAACGCCTGAACCAGTAAGTGATCCCACGTCGGTTCAAAATGGAGACTGTCCGGTCCACCCTACAGTGTATCAGAGTAGGTGACTTCCTAACGTCCTTCGACCTAAAGGACGCCTACCTACACATCCCCATCATCAGGAAGCACAGGCAGTTCCTCCACTTCCACAACATGGGGCACCACTTCCAGTACCGAGCGCTCCCATTCTGCCTGTCCTCGGCACCCAGAGTCTTCACCAAGGTCTCCATCACCCTGGCGGCCAGACTCAGGGAACAGGGGCTGGACATCGTTCCGTACTTGGATGATTGGCTCATCCGCACCCGCTCCGAGGATCAGGCACGCGCACATATGGAGCTCGCCGTACGGGCCCTCAGGGACCACGGTTGGGTGGTGAACCGAGAGAAGAGCCATCTCCGTCCCACCCAACAAATAGAGCACCTCGGGGCCATTATCAACTCGGCCGAAGGCTGGGCGAGACCGTCACCAGCCCGGATCCGCAGCCTCCGGAGTCTGGCCCGACAGTTAAGGTCACAACCCCGCACCACGGTGGCGAAGGTGGCAAGGCTTCTGGGATGCATGGCCTCCTGTATCAACCTCATGCCCTGGGCCAGGTGGCACATGCGTCCACTCCAGAATTACGTCCTGGCGCACGGGGCACCGAACGAGAACAACCTCCATTGCGTGATTCCCTTACCCGCTGAGGTAAGATCCTCCCTAGAGTGGTGGGTAACTCCGGGAAACCTGATGGGGGGGGTTCCCCTGGAGGCCCCACACCCGATCCCCATTGAGACGGATGCGAGCCTCTCCAGCTGGGGAACCTGTCTGGGGTACGAGTCAGCACATGGAACATGGTCCCCCGCTGAGTCTCAACTCTCCATCAACGTCCTGGAGATGAGAGCAGTATTCCACGCACTAAGGGCCTTCCGTCACATCATCCGGGGACAGTCAGTTCTGATCAAGTCCGACAATCGCGTGACGGTGGCCTACATCGCAAAGCAGGGAGGGACCAGAAGCAGGGCCATGTCAAGGGAAACCTCAAGGGTGATGAACTGGGCACAAATGCACCTATCACACCTGGGAGCAGTGCACTTGGCGGGGAAACTGAACGTCAGGGCAGATTGGCTCAGCAGGCAGCAGATCCACCCGTGAGAATGGCGCCTGCATCCGGATCTATTCCAGACAATACAGGCGGCCTGGGGCCCAGTGTCCCTAGACCTAATGGCATCGTGGGACAACAACCAGGTGGACCGGTACTTCTCCCATTTCAGAGACGCTCACTCCCAGGGCACGGACGCCCTGTCTCAGGTATGGTCACGGGAGTATGCATACGTGTTTCCCCCGCTTCCCCTCATCCCACAGGTTTTGGCAAAAATCCGGGAGTCTCGGGTCAACATCATCCTGGTGGCTCCTTACTGGCCATGCAGATCTTGGTTCGCGGCAATCACGGAGATGTCGCTAGCCAGCTTCCGGATCCTGGCCCGTCCGGACATGCTGTCGCAGGGACCGGTACTCCACCTGTCTCCTTGAACCCTAAAACTCATGGCCTGGCTCCTGAGAGGGAACGACTAACGGCTACCGGGTACCACGAGTTGGTTATAGGCACGCTCCTCCAGTCTCGTTGGGCATCCACCACATCCACGTATGAGAGGCAATGAGCCGTCTTCTTTCAGTGGTGCCGTCAGAGAGGGTCGATGCCAGAACAGGCCAACCTGCTGACGATCCTCCTTTCCTGCAACAAGGGGTGGACAAGGGGCTGGCACCCTCCTCTCTAAGGGTGCAACTGGCGGCCATCGGGGCGGCCAGAGGTCTCATCGAGGGACTCCCGCCGGGGGCCCATCCAGACGCCATCCACTTCTTGAGGGCGGTAGACCTCATGCGACCCAGAACCAGACCTAGCGTCGCTCCGTGGGACCTACCTCTGGTTTTGGATTCTCTAAGACTACCACCATACGAGCCGCTCACCGAGGCAGACCTATTCTGGGTCGGCTTGAAGACAGCTTTCCTTGTAGCCATCTGTTCGGCTAGAAGAATTAGGGAACTCGGCGCTCTGTCGTGCGCGGCTCCATACACCACCTTCACCCCCAAAGGGGTCCAGCTGAGGATAGTCCCGGCCTTCCAGCCGAAGGTTCCGACAAGGTTCCACAGGGAACAACTGATAGACCTGCCTACCCTGCCTCGCGTAGCCCCTCAGGCCGAGAGCGGAGCCCCCGACTCCCTGGACGTCAGGTCGGCCCTCTCGGTCTACCTGGACAGGTTCTGCCCCATCCATAAGACGGAGAGGCTATTCATTGTCTCGAAGGGCCAGAGGCAGAGGCTCACGGCATCCAAGACCACCATCGCGGGGTGGATCAGACGGGTCGTCCTGCATGCCTACACGGCAAATCGACTGACCCCGCCTCAGGGGATCAGAGCTCACTCCACCAGGGCAATATCCACCCCTTGGGCGGAGCGAGCTTCTGTGTCCTCTGAAGACATCTGCAGGGCGGCTACCTGGAGCTCCCTGCACACCTTTGCTAGACACTATAGACTAGAACAGCTTCTAGACTTCAGGCCAGCCTTCGCTACCCAGGTCCTAGCAGCTGCACCCACACCTGGACCCTCCGATCCACCCGGATCCCACCCGGAGTCCTAACTGCTTCTTATCTCCCATGAGGTAATGTCTGGAGTGCCATGGGATGCCAACCAATCACAATGGGTGTTTACTCACCTGGTAAAGGTGATTGTGTTGGTTGGCATCCATGGCACTCCAAGGCCCTCCCTCGGGGAGGATCGGAGCCGCCTCTGTCAGGGAAACAGGAGGTCCATACACCAGTGCCGTAGAACTCAGTCTCACTGCTAACACAGTCGAACCCGGTTCAAATTAGATTGTACATAATAGGAATAAACACAGGCCTCCGGCCTTGCTTCTATCCGTCGTAGAGGACCTCATTTTACTAGACTGTATTGTTTTTTTGTATTGTATTCTTGTTCTAACTAACTTCCTTTCAGCAATGGAAAATTCAAACTGGAGAGCAGGGTTCCTGGGACCTGGATATACTGGAAATCTGATCTGGGTCATGTGCATCATTAGCCTATCAGGTGGGCTGTAACCCATGAGGTAATGTCTGGAGTGCCATAGATGCCAACCAACACAATCACCTTTACCAGGTGAGTAAACACCCATTGCTCAGCTCTAGCTGTTGCTGCAGCTTTTGCTAGTCACTCATTTCCCTCCATTATAAGCGGGTTTCACTGTACCAGCTACTGGAAGGAGCAGAGCAAGACAAAAGTGCATCAGTAGTGGAGGGGAATGGAAGAGACAACCTCTGTTCAGAGGCAAGGACTGCATTGTTCTTCAATTAAAATGACAAATGCGGGAATGTCTGCTCATTATGAGAGGAATATTTTTCGATAGTTAAAAGAAACTGTGTGCCATGAAGTATTCTTTTTGCTGCACTTTACAAAGCAAACCCCAGTTAAAATGGATCATTCTAACCTATTTAATATTTTAACTGAAAGTTGAGGTTGTTTCTCTGGGCATGCACATTAGCATTGCTGCTTATATTTATTTCCAGAGTCTCAGCTTCAACTTTCAGTAAAAAAAAATAAATAAATAACTTACAGCGCATCATTGCATCTTGAGTTTGCTTTGCAAAATGCAGCGAATGGAATACTACCTGGAGCACTGTTTCTTTTGCTTATGGGAAAATATAGTCACCTCATCATGAATGAGCTTTTCTCTTACTGTAGCAATTTGCACCCTTACAGAAATATAGGTGTGCTGTGTACATGCAGAATGCAAGCCACATGCTTATTTCTGCAATGTTTGCATGCACTTTGGATACACAAAGTAATCCTAAGTGAATCAGATCTAAAAAAAAAACAAGTTTGAATGCTGTAAACTTGATACAGTATGTGTGTGGCAAGTAAGCTAGTGTGAATATCTAAAAATTACATTAGGTTCGCTTGTTGCACACTTGACATGACTGCAGCAGCTGTTACTGTGAACATCATTTTAACATCACATCCGGTTCATATGCTGCACTCTTGCCATGTGTGCAGCAGTTAAGCTGGTACAAATCTCATCTAAAAAACACATCAGTTTCTATTTCTTATACTACTGCTAGCAATTAGTCATTTGGATTTGGATTCCCATAAAATTTAGGTAAACTCATTAATTCTGATCCTTTTGCAAGTTGTTTAATGACTTTTGATTTTTGTCATTAAACCACCATTAATTTGTAAAGTATTGTTTCTTACTGCATTAAATGGCTAGGATATAGCCAGTCAACATCCCCCATTCCAGATGTATGAAGAGGGGCCTCTGTGTTGTGAAGTCTATCCTTTTTGTTTTGGATCATGAAAATCCTTATGCATATTTAGTGCTACAAATGTGTTTCCCCTTGACTCTTTTATCTCACTTACTTTCCCTTTGTCATTCTGTATTGAGCATATACACTAAGGCCATGCTCAGCACTTTTTGTTCTGAGCAGGGACTTGGAAGCATGCATACAGCCTAACATTTTGTCACTGAAATGAGGGACATGGACACTCAAAATGAAGGACAATGAGGGACACTAACCCACATGATGATTAGGACACATCATGAAACATGGAGATTTGGTACCTCAAAACACAATGGAAACCATTGCATTAGCACCTGAGAATAAATTTCTACTATTAAGCAGTAGTGCCATTTAGGTAGGGCTGGGGCAGTTGCCCCTTCCATATTTGTGCCTAGGTTGTTCTTGTGGTGTGTCAATAATGGCATTAAATTTGGATTTAATCTTTTGCACAATAAGTGCCGTGGCCTGTGTGTGTGATAATTCTGCAGGTACTGTCCAGACTCGACTGTGCCAGTATTGTGTTGTCCACACTCTCTACCTATTAGTGACATCACAATCACATATGATGTGGATGAGCTCCAGTCAACAAAGAGTGCTTGAGTCTTGCAAGTGTGACACTGCCTTTCACACCACAGAGTAGACAGATTGTATGCTATAGCTTGGAGGAGTCAGTGAGCACTAAACTCTCAGTAGCAGTGTTGTGGCAGCATATTTTTGTTGTTCTGCTCTAGTGAGTCTCCACCTCCCCTGTTGGCTGAAGGGGCAGAGGGTGAGCTATAAGCTAACTCTAGACTAGGCTACCTACTTACCTTGCTAGGCTTGCATTAGAAAAAAAACAGCACAGACCCCCATGGCAGCAAGCTAGGCTTAACAGCATTGGTGACAGTGGTGTGGCTGGCCTTCATAAGCCTTGATAAGTGTAATGTGGCAGCAGCCACAGCAACAAAGCAATAAGAAATCAACTTAGGTTAGGTGGATTTGTATGGCGAGGTGACTTGATCGTGGACCACATTGGGGACCTGTGTTGGTCGGTTCTAGCATCCTGCTTCTGGTGAAGGTGAGAGGTGGAGCAGACTAAAAACTGGGCTGGTGGCACACTGTGCCAGGCTGGAGGGTTTAGCCATATGGCTGGGTAAGTAAAAGTAAATCATTTTTTACAGTAGGATTGGAGGAGGAAGGACTGAAATATTGATGTGTTTTTCAAATTTCTTAACCTTTGGGTGGCTTCATAACCCATAGGGGATGAGTACTGCATGGAATAGCATCAGGGAGAAAAATTGGGACAAAGTTAATTTGGCGGGGGCGAACTTCAGCAAGGAAAAATATTGGTTAGTAACTGGTTTGGTTTAAGCCAAAATTTGATGCACTGCTGTGGGGCATAAACAGATGAACCCTATACGTTTGAATTTTTCCTGATTTGCATATTGTGTTTCAGTCAAACAAAATAAGTTGTACCTTTTAGAGATGTTACAGACATTCTAGAACTGTCCCTTGCATTCACAGACAGTTAAGTGGTATGGTATGCACAGACTTTTGGAGTCTCACTATAGTCAGATTTATGCCCCTCCCCCCAGTGAAACTGACCTCCACATCCCCATGCTCAGGCACATTATAACAAAGTGCAAAGGAGACTGCAGGGGTGTGCACCATTGAAATGAATGGGAGTACTTTTTTTTTTGTATTCTTTATTTATCCACCTTCCTACCTTCGGCATACACTCCTTCAAACTGCTTTTTACCTTCCGGACCAATGCTCCAGGATCTGCCCCTAGAGTGCATCTCTTTCCTCACTCCTATCCTGCACAGCGGGGTCTGTCCTGGAATTGGTGGTCTTGGGTGGAGCAGTCTTCATCTAGGACCACCGAAGGGACTTTTTCCATTTTTCTGTGTTCCTTCAACCCCACCCCCTGGGACACTGGCACAAGGACGTACGTCCAGAGAGGCGACATGCTGACGCACATCTCTCTCAAGCGCCTGACAGTGTCCCCCCTCCCCAACTCCATGAATGGAGCCGCTAGCCCCCTTGAGAGCCCGTGTTCCCACTGGCTTCCTCAGGGTTGGTAACCCACCCGTGAGAGAGGAGAGCATCCATTGGGATGCTCAATCCTCCCTCTCCCGGACGACCCCCGCTGACCCGAGTCCATTCCTGAACCCAGGTCGCTGGCATGGCACGAGGTGTGGCATCCAGCGCCTCAACCCTCAGTGTCACCGGGCCAGCTGGGAGTACTTTTTTAATTACTATTTTATACATTATTGATGGAGAGATAGAGATTAATGAAGGCCACTGCTCAATTAACAATGATAATATTAATAATGGTCTTTATTTCTATGGTGCCTTTCAAAAACCAAGGCCCCTAACAAAGTTTAAAAGCACATCAAACATCTCAGAATTTTAAAAACTATGTAAAACAACTGATACAGTTAGAAAAGAGAAATTAACCACCAAATGCTTGACACTGCAGATATGTTTTCAGGGCCTGTTCAAATCCCTCCACCATCATGCAATTCCGTAACTGACAGGGTAGACAGTTCCAGATGGTAGGGGTCACATGCATAAATGCACAGGCCCCAGATTTCAAGCACACCCTTGGGATCTCTAGCAATCCCTTGTCAGCTGAGCGGAGTGATTGCCCAGGGCAGTAAGGGACCAGGAGCTCTTTCAAGTAGTCCAGACCCTGTCCATGTAGATCTTTAAAAGTCAGAAGACTGACTTTAAAGGTGATCCACCACTGTACTGGCAGCCAGTGCAGTCCATGCAGCACTGGCAAAATATGACTGGTCCGCGAAGTTCCCATCAAAAGCCGGGCTGCTGCATTCTGCACCAGCTGTAGGTGGCAAATTTCCACCCCAGGTATCCCTAGGTAAAGGGAATTGCAATAATCCAAGTGCAAGGACACAAAGGCATGGACCAGAGTAGGAAGATTGCCAGACAAAACAAGGTGCTTAATACTGGAGGTATTCCTCAGATGGTAGAAAGAAGACTTGATGACAGCAGACACCTGCGAAAGCAGAGTCAGCCCTTCATCAAAAAGTACCCCCAGGTTTCGCACCTGTTCAGAGGTTGGAAGTGATAAGCCCCCAAGGTAAAGCCTGGAGGGCAAACCAACCCCAAGCCCCCCTATCCGGCGTGCCAGGTCCACAACAAGCACCTCAGTCTTTTCCAAGTTCAGCTTCAACCAACTTGCATCCACCCAGTCCCGGATTTCTTTGAGGCAGTTATTAAAGATTGAGAGAGCTCCATCCTGGTCAGGTGTGAAAGAAAGGCAGAGCTGGGCATCATCAGCATAGCAGTGAAACCTCAGCCAATACCTTCTTACAATGTCTCCGAGGGGCAGCATGTACACTGTGAACAACAAAGGGGGGCAACACTGAACCCTGAGGAACCCCATGAGACAGAGAAACTGGATCTGAGAAAGAAACCCCCGATACCACTCTCTGAGTTCTTCCGGTGAGGTAAGATGTAAACCACCTGAGGACTATACCACAGTAATGAAAGTGAACAGGAATGTACAGGAACGCCATTCCTGTACCTTTTTTGCAGCAGGAATGGAGTTCCTGTACTTGTTCCCACTGACACTGGAACTAAAATTCTTAAACCAATAACATAATGACAGTTTCTGTCCCTGTGACCTAAAATCAGGGGTTCCATAACAACATTTGACTTCTACAACAGTGCAGTTTTGCTAGAAATACTACAGTATCTCTAACTGAATCTACTAGTGTCTAAACAGATAGCATGGCTTCACACAGCTATCCTTCAGATTGAAGACCTTCATTCTGCATTTCATATTTGACAGTGCCTGAGTTCTTGTACTTCTTGTCTACCACTTGCACCATTGCTATACCAGATAGTCCACTAATGAACCTCAGATGATCAAGTAGGACTCCATGGTCCACAGTGTCAAACACTGATGACAGATCTAGAAGAACCCAGATGGAATGGTTCTTCCGATCCCTAGCCATCAGGAGATCATTGAGCACCCGAACCAGTGCTGTCACAGTGCTATGCCTCTTTTGAAAACTGGACTGGAGGGGTTCATAGATATCATGGATGATCAAATGGTTCTCCAGCTGTATGGCCACTACTTTCTCAATCACCTTTCCTAAAAAAGGAAGGTTTGAGATTGGTCTGTAGTTCGCATGGCAGTTGGAGTCCGAAGAAGCTTTCTTTAAGAGGGGTGTTACCACCACTTCCTTCAGGAAGCGAGGAAACTCACCTGTTTCCAAGGAGCCCCAGACTATCCATGCTAGGACTGAACTGGTGGAATCAATGCAACCCAAAATCAGGGAGATTGGTCCTGGGTTCAAACTACAGCACGTAGGGCACGCACTCTGGACAATCCACATGACATCCATGAACTTCGACTGGTCAAAAGTACTCCTGGACAGCTGAGGAGCAGTGGCCACATGCTGATCCAGAGCAACACCCTTAGAGTGTGCTGGATTGAGTGCCCTGATGTCAGCCACCTTAGTTGAAAAGAATCGAGCAAGTTTCCCACACTCTACTTGTGTAAAGGCTTTTTGAACTTTAGGCAGGCTGAGTTGCACAGTCTGTCTATAGTGCGAAAAAGCTGAGCTGGTTGATTCTGGGCAGCCACAAACTTCCTGGTGATTGCAGATTGATAGGCTTGATAATGCTCCATTAATCTAAGGTGGTCGGCATCAAGGGAGGATATCCACCAGCAACACTCTAACCTTTGTCCTAGTCACTGCATCTCCCTTGAAGTCCCATCAAACCATGGGGATTGAGGGCAAAGGGAGAGAGGATGAACAAGAACAGGAGCAATGACATCCAGGGCCACTGAAATAGCCATATTATAGGCTACCACAATGGCCTCTGGGTCACTGTTTGCCACTGGAATGGTCAATAGGTCAAGTACTGCAGTCAAGCCTTCAGAGCTAATATCTTGTAAGGGGCGATACCTTACCATCTCCACAGGGGTATGCCTACAAAGGGGGTACTAAAAGTAAACCCCATGGTGTAGTGCTCGGGCTATCCAACTGGATCCACACCCAGATCAGAGGCCTTGATCCCCTTGATCTACAAACAAGGGCCTTGTTAGTAGAAACATGGCCTTCATTATTCTCCAACTCACTGTCATAACATATAAAAGAGTGAAAGAAAATAACTCCATTTCTTCTAAGGAGGTACACCCCAACACTCTGACCCATGGATATCATCTCTTAAAGACTTCTGCTTCTGGCTCCCTAGCACTCAAGTGACAGACTTTTTACTTATATCTATACTTGGTGGATTGTCTGTAGCAGCATTGCCATACCCGCTACAGAGTGTGTGCATGGGGGTGGGGGGAACTGGCAATGTGGATGGGTGAGTGTGGCAAGCTTTTACTACATTTGTGTTTGCACCTTAAAGCCTGTTTGCATGGAAGCATCCAAAACTTTAGAGAACAAATAGTAAGAATAGAGGCCAGACAGAAGTAATTAAGTGGTTTTGTTGCTAAGTTTGTGTATTGGGGTGGGAAAAGCATGTCTTTCCATTGGTATGTGTGCTACAGTTCAACTATGAAAATGAGATGAGGGAGAGAAGAAAACTACAGTAAAAAGCATACACTGGCTAAAAGCATGCCGCATGCATGCATATGTATTCAGATACAGTACGTATTGGAGTACAAGTGAGCCACATGTATGCAGACAATATGGCTTAGTGGTTAAAAGTACTGAACTTCAAGTCAGCAGACTTTAAGACATGAAGACTTGGGTTTGAATCTCATCAACTCCCATTTGTGTATACTATGGTTCTCAGCAAGTCACTTAACTTTTACGTATGCAATTATCAGTAACCACTTGCTTTATTGCATGCATGCAACATGCATGCAGTCTTTCCCAATTTAACATATAAATCATGGTTTACACACTTGCTTGCTGCACGCATGCCATATGCATGCAATTGGTTCCAATTTAACATTTAACTCATACTTGCAGAATGCATATCACTTGGGTAGTTTTATGTGTGCAGCATGAAAACATTTCATGCAATTATTTCTGTAAAGAATGGAGCAGTCAGCAGGATAAATGCTTGCATACACGTATAACAATGGCATAAAAACTGACAGTGTCTCTTTTTAAACACGGGAGTCTTCACATACAAGTTCAGTCATATACTGTGTATGTTAATCCTATTGTGAAACTAGTAATTTCAAAAAGTAAATACAGTTTTAGGTCATTTTGCGAAATGACTGTTTCACCCATTCATTATGTGAAAAGCCTAAATGTTTTAGGCATTTTACGAAATGGCTGAAAGTAGCAGTTAGCATTACATGAAATGCCTAATCCCTGGTCATTCGGGATTAGTAACTCAAAAAGTAATATGTAAAACTATTTCCCTTTTATGTTTATTTCCAAAACAATACAGTAATACACATCACTTCACTATACTCATTGACAATAATAGTGGAGTAAGTGCTCAGTGCTTTCATAGGTTTCATAGATTCACAGAGCGAAAAGACTAAAAGTCCATATGCTCACCACTACTTCTTAGTAATTGGTACTAATATTATTACTAATCAGGAATGTATCTAGGTTAGTTTTAAATGCCTGCATATCAACACTATTAACTACTTCAGATGGAAGATCATTTCACAGGGGCACAACTCTAACACTAAACCAATGTTTTCTCCTGCTGGTCTTGAATAACCCCCTTTTTAACTGAAATTGATGTCCTCGGATCTGGTATGGCATTTCATGTATTTCTAATCCCAGAGATCTCATTAAACTGGTATCTCCTATTGCTTTATATACCATACACATACTGTATCCTCTCACAATCTTTGGTATTCTAGTGTATATAACACCAAGCAATTTAACCTTTCCTGATAGTCCTGACCCTTTAACTCTCCAATCATCCTAGTTGCCCTTCTCTGGATTGTCTCCAAGGTGATTATATCCTTTTTTATATCCTGGTGACCACACTTGTGAACAATACTCATTATATGGTCTCACCAGTGCTCCATAGAAGGGCAACAAAACCTTGCTCCTCCTACACTTCATATGCCTAAATATACAATTCAAGATGTTGCCAGCTTTTTTACTGATAGGCTAGTACGTTGTTTGAACTTGAGATCATTTAAAACCCAAATTCCCAGATCTCTTTCATCTTTGACAATTCCCAGCGTATGCCCATTTAATTTATAAATTGCACCTAAATTATTTTTGCTGAAGTGCATGACCTGACATTTTTCCACATTAAAGGTCAATTTAGAGTCCTGTGCCCACCTCTCCAATGTGGTTAGGGATTCCTGTATTATAGCGCTATCTATTTGGCTATTTATTGTGTGACCAAGTCTAATATCGTCAGCAAATTTAGCCTCCCACACATCATTTCCATCTTTCATTGAATAAATATACAGTATATATTAAAAAGGCAAGGCCCCAAAACAGATCCCTGTGGGACCCCACTCGTGACCTCCGACCAGCCTGAATTGCATCCCCTAATTGTTACTCTTTGTCTCCTGTTACTCAACTAGGAGTTAATCCAACGGATAATATTCCCTGGGATACCATGTTCAATCAGGGCATCCACTAATTTGCCATGTGGGACCCTATCAAAGGCTTTCAAAAAATCCAAAAAAACAACATCCACAGGACAACCATCGTCCAGGGACCTGCTTACATTTTGATAAAAACTCAAAAGGTTTGTCTGGCATGACCTACCATTTTTAAAACCATGCTGTGTATTATTGATTACTCCTCTGAGTTGCATATCCTGTTTTATATAGTCTTTAATAATACCCTCCAACACCTTGCCCAGAATATATGTTAAGCTTATTGGTTGATAATTACTGACTTCTTGCTTGGGGCCCTTCTTAAAAATAGGGATCACATTTGCCTCCCTCCATGCTTCCACCACTTCTCCCTGATCCAGGGAAGTTTGAAATAAATATGTCAAGTGTTCTGCCAGGGTTTCTGCTAGTTCAATGACCACCCTGGGATGAATTCCATCCGGTCCCATAGATTTATTAGGGTTAAGACTAAGCAATCTTTTTTTTTTATTTCATCCTTTGTTATTTTAATTTCGCTTTGTTTCTCGTGGTGTTGTTTATTTCTAGAAGTTTTGTTATTGCATACAGTTGTAAAATAAGTGTTACATATTTCAGCAATTTTATTTATTTTCTTTTATCAGACTTCCATTGATATCTTTAACAGGACCTATCCTTTGCTGTCTTACTTTCATACTGCTAACATAGTTATAAAATATCACATAATTATCCTTAACTTTTTATGCCAAATTAAATTCATATTCTCTTTTTGCCTTTAAAATATGTTTTTTACTATTTTTTAATAGTTGCCTATGTTTTTCCCAGTCTCTACCATGGCCACTCTTTTTAGCGTTTACATATGCTCTATTCTTTTTATTTATTTGTCTTTTCATATTTACAGTCATCCATACTGGTATTTTCCCAGAATTATTATATTTATTTTTAATAGGGACATATTTATCAATCACATGATTTATTTTTCCTGCCAGGATTACCCACATATTGGACACAGTATTATTACAAAGATCCTTTTTCCACTCCCATCTATCAAATTCTTCCCTTATTTTGTTATAATCTGCTTTATTGAAGTTTCTAATCATTGTATCTCCGGTTGTTTCAGTTCCTACATTGTTGATGACAAACTCCACTTTAGCTTGGTCACTAGAATTGAGTGGGGATGTAACCCTACATAATTGTATACTTTCCCCCATATTACTTAAAACTATGTCCAAAATATTCATATTCCTTGTTGCCTCTTGGACATATTGGTCCAGACCCATTAGATCAAAGGTCTCCAAGCATCTTTATTCCATTGCTGTCCTAGCTGTATGTTCCTTCCAGTCTATACCAGGCAAATTTAGGTCTCCTATTATTAATATATTTTCTAGCATATCACTGTTTTCCATACTTTCTATTTGCTGAATGTCAATATGGGGGGGGATTTGGGGGTGTATATATTATTCCGACAATGTTTTTTGATCTTCCTTCTGTTGTAACCTTTATCCACAACTGCTCTATTCCATCCACTGACTTAATTTGTGTTTGTTCTGCCATAATATTGTCTTTTATATAGACAGCTACCCCACCACCCTTTTTACTGATTCTACCCATACTAAACAGTTGGTATCCTGGGATCTGCCTTTCCCACTGATCTTCAGCATCCTACCATGTTTCTGCAATGGCACATATTTGTACCATATCAGAAAGTAAAGTGGATCGTAGCTCATCAAATTTCCGTACTAAACTTCTAGTATTTACATTCGTACATTTCCATATGGAAGTATTCCTATCTGTATCTATTTGGTTTCTATGTGGTCTGGTATTCCCACCCTCCTGCCCCCCATTTTCTAGTTTAAATATGGGTTAACTTTATGTAGGCATTTTTGAGCCATAACTCTGGTCCCCTGTTTGTTTATGTGCAGCCCATCATGACTAAATAATCTGGGGTTTGAGAAGTTGTTCCAGTGTTCAGTTAGAACCATCCCTTTTCTGAAACACCATCTTCTCAACCATCCATTTAGTTGTCTTATTTCTCTCAGTCTTATTGGTCCAGCTCTTGGGACTAGGAGTACCTCAGAGATAAAAAGCTTATTTCCCAGTCTTTAGTGTTTTAGCCACTTCCTCAAAATCCCTTTGAATCTCTAACATGTTTCTCTTACCTACATCATTTACCCCTGTATGTATAACAGTTATGGGTTTTTCACAATTCTGCAGGAGTCCAGGTAGTAGCTGCTTAATATCCCCTATTCCAGCCCCTGGTAATGTACTAACTGTGGTATGTTCGTTTCTATTTTTACAGACTATACTGTCTATATTTCTTATCATTGAGTTCCCCATAATTAACATATCTCTTGGCATTTGAGTTTGCTCTAAAGCTATCTCCATGGGTGAAATGGGGTTGGTCATATTTAAAGCTTTATCAGGGTCTGAATTAATTTCTTCTCCCAGTATACTGAAACTATTTTGTAACTGTAGATTAAAATGACCGCCTATATTTTGCTGACCTTTTTTTGTTTTGTTTTGAACTAAGCACCAATTCCCATCTCCTTCCTTGTTTTCCCCTCCATCCTGCTTTTCCAAACCATCCATTTTTGTGGCCATTTGAATTTCTGGATCACCTATTTCTTCAACCCTAAAGGTGTTTTTACGAAATGTTTGTTGTTCCGCAGTATCTATGTATCTTTCTAAATTTTCTATATCCTGCTGTATCTGTATTCTATTCTGTAAGGATTCTATTTCCTGCTGCTTAAGTGCACATTTGTCACATATAAACCCACGTTGTTCATCCCTTTCAGTATACATATAGCATGCGTGCAAATTATCATTCAAGCCATTCTACTAATTTTGTCTACTTCTTACAGTATGGTTTAAAAGGACTACCTCAGTCAGTGCTTTTTCTGGGTGTATTACTATTTGTGGCCCAGGTTCCCAGACATTCCCAGTGGACACAGCTGACACGTATGGACCGCACGTGTCTCTGTGCGCATCTCCGCACGTGATGACACGTGTCCTGCCCGAGCTCGCCCTGCTCACAGAAGGATGGCTGTTTATAGTCCAGGAAAACCCAGAAGTGCTGCTGAAGGGATCAAGAGTCCCAAAACAGTTAATTTAAAATAAAATTAAACTTGTTCTTGCACTGCTTCTCTGAGCGTCTACCTCTCATGCGAGGTCCAGGCACAGGATACTGGCTAGTTTTCTTGTTAAAAGGTGTACTTTAAAACATAGCCCTGTACAGCTATCAGTGTCACAATTCAGTGCCAATTTGTAGTTCTAGCCTGTTGTTTTACAGAACTACGGCGCTCCCTTCCTATGTCCTAAATAAGAATGTAGGGCTCAATTTATACAGTGCACTAACTAAAATATCTTAAAGTTTAAAATGATTAACAGGACCCTTAAACGATCCCAAGACACCTCATATGCTTTTAACTCGATTCAGTCAGGGCCTATTTTATCTGTATGGGTTGCTAACACAAAAGTGGCCTTAAATGAGTTATTGGTAGATCTGTTTAACTCCTAATCAGGCCATGCAGACATAACACCTGAAATTTCTGTAAGCCCACCTTCTTTAACAGAAAATGCCCTCCATGGAAAAAGAGCAGTGGGCCCATAGTGCCTCTTCCTCACCAGGGGCCTCATCACAGTCCTTCCACTCCTCCAAGAAGAAGCACAAGTGGGACAAGCATTGGGACCAGGAACAGTCTGCTTCCAGGCTGAAGGCTTGGGGACTCCATTTCTGCCCCACTGCCCATGTCATTCAGGCCCTTCACCACACAGGGTCCTCAGCCACGTGGCTTGACAGATATGTCAGACATTGATTCTACTGATGCTTACCCAGCCCTGGTGACTTCACCATATCCTTCTTTGGGATCTAGCATCAGTCTTCTAGACCCATGCCCACTATTGCCCACTGCAGCTGGGCCAGAGGTTATGCCTGAGGGGTTCTCTCTCAGTTACCTGAAGTCCTCCAGCTGCCACCAGTGGGCATTCTCCGGGATCCACCTGCATTGCCTGTTAGGCCTCCCTCATACCAGATGCTGGACTGCCCTATGCCGGGTCCCTCTGGGGCAACCCAGGCCCTTCTATTGCCAGAGTTTCTGGAACTGCCTTCTGCCCCACCCCTGAACATACCAGTTTCCTTGGGGCAAACACACACACACAGCCTCTACCCACCATCAGGACTCAATCCCCAATTACCCTTTGGGTGTGATGCTGGGTTACCCTTCAGACCCTCAACCAGGACCATCAGGATCAACCCCCAGTTATCAAGATCCCTACTGGTTGCCACAGGCCCCTTCAGGTCTGCCATTGGGCCCCTATCCAGGCAACTCTACAACGGTCTACTTGATTCCAGATTACCCAATGCTGAGTTATCAGACTTTAGGCTATCCTTGTCAACCAGCACCCCCCTCTGGTGCTGGTGGATTATAATGCCCTGTTTAACTTCTGGTGGTTTTTCACACAGCAGCGTCTGATGCCCACTAGAGAGTACCAAAGTTGGACCCACCTATGACACCGGTCCATGTCCAATCTGGCCCTAGGTCTCCTCCTTCAGAGAGCAGGGCAGGTAGCAAGGCTTATGCCACCTCCAACACTTGCTAGATCAGACACCCAAATCAGACTCATCAGAGTTATTTGGTTTCCAGTCCAGTTCCTCAGTAGAGGAGCCCTGGGCCATGGAACTTCCCAAATCACCACTGAAGGACTGTTCTTTCTTACTAGTGATGTGGCTCATCCAAACAGCTCAAGGCTGGTAAACAGAGGCCTTAGGACCCCCAGCGGCATAACCTAGCAGAGCACCTGCACCTCCTCAAGCTTACACCAGTAGTAGTGCCACCCCATAATGATATATCATCCTCCATATGGCAACAACTGATGTCAGTACCCCCTATGCCAAAGAAGGCAGATGGTCCAAAGTGGTCCAGTGGCCTGGACTCCTTTTCTGGAGGGAAGGCACTTCTGTGTTTAAATTTCTTGGTTCTATCATGGGTGGCATGAATGACAATGGAGTCCACCTTAGGGTGTGACTCAAAATGATCTCTACCATCAGCGGCATAGAACAGCCTATATGCCTTCTTTGGTATCACATACTTTGGGCACTTCTCATGCTTTTTATAAAGTTACTGTCTGAACTTAATTTCAAAATCCTGAGCCATCTTAAGCAGTGCTTAGTTAGCAAGTGAAGAAACATTATGTAATAACTCATTTTTGTATGGAAGTCCCTCTTGGCTTGATTACATTTCTGGCAGGCCTGGCAGGCCTCGGTGTCATGGTCTGGGCCTATGCTAAGGACATACTGTACATGGTATGACCATCCTTTTCTGGAATATGTTTGGTGCAGGCATACTTAGATTTGCAGGATTCCACTGAAGGAGATGGTGAAAACATGCAACCAATGGATGAAAATGACAAAAACTATTGTAGTAATCAAAAAAACAATAAAAGTTATACTTATAAAAAGTGGTCGACTGAAGCAACATTCTGCTAGGTTTAACAAGCACAGGTCAATGGTGGAAAAGAACTGACTGGACATGGGGAGATCACCCGCTATATACTATTGGCCAACATCAGTCACATGATGTCAGGTGGGCAGTCCCCCCTGTGGTACATTGCTAGCTGTAATTTTCATGTGGTCCTAGTTCCTGGTGGCTTAGTCCTACCAGAGCTGCCTACTGCAAGAGCCCCCTCGAAGTAAGATGACAACTCCTTATCTAAAGTCATCAACTTTTATTTGTTTACTTTCTGAAAATTTGTCATTCTTCTAATTAAGGGCACTGAGCTGCAAACCTGGAATCCTGGGTTTGAATCCCAGCAGCCACCACTTGCATACTGTGTTACCCTGAGCAAGTCACTTAACTTCCTTGTGCTTCCAGGTTGCACTTCGAAACAAGCTCTGGCTTAGTGTGCTCTTCCTTGTTAAACAATTTCCCCTTTCCCCCTATCCTTTCTGATAACGAGATAGTGTGTCTGAGTCAGTCAAAACTGTTAAGAAACCAAAAAAAAGGACTTCAGTGACATCACTGACTGCATGAGCAGATACAAATTGTGTTCCATTCTTCTCTGACCTTAATTCAACTACATTTGATAAAAAAAAAAACAGCAGAGAAAAAATTAATGTTGGCAAAAGGTGAAGGAACAGGATGTAATACCAGAGCTAGAATGAATCAGCAGGAACAAACCCTGCAAACCAAAGATATGGCTTTGATACTGTAGAAACAGACCATAGTCACAGCAACTCCCCTGCCAGTACTAGGGAGCAGGAAGATTGGTACTGAACTGGAAAATGAGAGGATTAATTAAAATAGATTTTACACCATCCTACAGGAGATTCGGGCATCTAGGAGAGAGAACCAAGAAGAATTCAGGAAAATCAACAATAGGCTCTTAAATGTTGAAACATGACAAGCAGAGATGGAACAATGTGTCTCATTCTCTGATGACACCATGAGCAGCATAGGAGCAGCAGTGGAGGCCTTGGTGCAGGTTGCAGGTTCACTTCAGGAAAAATGCACCGACTTGGAGGCAAGACACCCTAACACTGTCCGGCCACTGGAGGGATTGGAATCGGGCAGTATGTGTGAGTTCCTGCTGGCTTTGCTATGAGAAACACTGGACCACCCCCTGAGCAAAGAGATTAATGCAGAAAGAACCCTAAAGGGCTTTGATCCCAAAGCCTACTGACCTGACAGCAAGGCCATGGCAGATAATAATGACATTTGGGAGCCACAGAATAAAAGAAGATGTCCTTCATGCCTGTGACCCGGGTTCAGGAACAGACCCAGATCATGCAGAGGGTCAGTGGGGGAGGCAAGGATTAAGCATCCGGAGGACTGATGTCCTTTCTCAGGGTACGGGGTTTGTGCTGCATGCATCAACATAACAAGAGGGGTTCAGCCCATGCCCAGGGTGCTTGGCTGCCTCCGTGGAGGTGGAGACAGCTGCTGCACCCATTGCACTGGTGAGGACATGAGGAGAAAATGGAGGAAAAATACCGGGACCCGGCAGGACCCATGATGGCTGTGATGGGCCAGAGGACATACCCCTCTGGGGGGGGTTGTAGCCCCTGCCAGATCCACAGAGGTGGTACAATTTTTTTAAAAAAAGGATGTCCTTTGATGAGAATGGAGAAAAAAGAAGTCTGGTATAAATGTAAGAGGCTTTTCTTTGACCAAGACTACCCCAGTGACATTCAAAGGCAGAGGCTGAAATATATTCCCATAATTAAGGCCCTCCGAGCTAAAAATATCAAAATTCAAAAGCCATACCCATCCAGACTGAGAGTGTTCTAGGTGAATGGCAGTAAAATGTATAACAGTCCGAAGGAAACTTATAAAATGCTCCAAGCTAAGAAAATCAGAATTCTGGGCCAAACAAGCCAGGCAAAAGTGGTCATGAGTCAGGGACCACCACGAGAAGAGTGGTCTAAGGCCCGCTCCAGAAAAAATGATCAAGGGGCTGCAACTAAAACTATGGCAGACATAAAACAACTCCTCAAAGCTGTGCTGAGCCGCTTCACTCTTTTGGAGGGTATGTCCTCCTCTATTTGAACATTGTCAAGTAACTCTGAACTCCTCCAGAAATAAGAGAAAGATAGTAACACAACTGTAAATTGAAAATACACAAAGAGTTTGAATACTGCATGCAGAGTGGATAAACATATAGACAAGATAATAAATTTACTTTGAACTGTGATCCCAGTTGGGAGAAAGACAAGGGTTTCAGATCCCCTATCCACCTCGATGGGGGGGGTAGGGATAAATTCAATCTGGGCCCCCGGTTGAAGTAATCACAATGGAGACAGGACAGGGAACATGTTCATCAGAAGACTACGGGTGCAGTGACAGAACTGTGGTATAGACTGCTTCACAAGGATACATCAGTCAATTGCATGATACAGGAAAGTATGAGATGACCATTTCCCGTGGCAGTATGTTTCAATTTTCCAGGGAGCCATGGGCCAATGAGTGGAATCTTGCAAGGAAAAAGATCTTAGTGACTCCAGGTCCACCGGGGGTTGGGAGGCTGGGTCATAACCCCCACCACCACCATCATCACAAAGTAAATAACTGCATGGTTTGGAAGTGTGATATGAGGGAGGCGGGAGACCATGGAGAAATGTTGTGGCCTGCCAGGTGCAGTGGGCAACAGACATATGAAGGGTGAAGGGATGTTGTATCTGAAGTGTGGATTCCCGGTCACACCACAGAGACATATAACCAGACCGGAACCTGGGATTGGGAACATTCGCAAGAAAGGCCAGTCAGAAATTGGGCAAAAGCAGTAGTCAAGGCTGGGACTATGCTAAACTGTGTTGATTTTGCAGAATGAACTGACCATGGTGCATGTTGCCTCCTCTTCCTGCCTTTCCTCAGTGGGCCACTTTAATAGCAGAGGGGGAGTGGCATGCAAAACTGTAAATAGGTAAAGTTAGATTAATCCTGGTAGCCACTGAAGAAGGTGTCTCAATCCTTGTCTGGGACAACAATATATCAGACAAGCAGAAGCAGGGAAATGCACAAGTTAATTTGCCCATTGGGGGTTGGGGGAAGGGGATCTCAATTGCATGTAGGGTCTTGAGTGGTTCAGAAAAACTAGATATGCTGCAGTAATGAAACAGAAAAAAGAAGGGAAACAGGGGGAGTGGGAGCCACCCCCGACAGGAAAACATAATTACAAGGGAGGAGCCAGTTCTCAACATAGAAGGGCAGAAAACTGGTCAATAAAATGAGCCACCCGGGAAAAGTTTACTTTTACCCCACCCCTCTTAAAGGGGAACAATGAGGGGAGCAAGGAAAAAGAAAGATGTCTTTGTAATAACAAAGGTGAGGCAGGGTGGGGAGGCCTGTGCACCCTCCATGGTAATCATGAAGTGAAACATTGACTTTTGGAGAGGCAAAGGATTGGGGGAGATGGACCCCTCAAGGTTTCTTCTCTCATCTAACATCTTTGTGCATCACAGATACTTAGCATATTGTGTTCCTACTATATAGTAGTAGCCCTGATAGTGGCCCCACCAATGTGGGAAGAATTCGCCACTATCAACCCAGGGATGGGTGAACTGTGGTGTCCTGTCTCACCCTACCCTAGGTCAAAAGAGTGTAAATTTTCAATCTCCACAAGAGGAAGTGTTAAAATGTTTTTTTCGTATTTGGGCCTAGTTGGCATACAAGATTTTGTTTAAAAGTGTTAAGATAGCCAGAGAGGAAGGGAAAAAAGTTGCACTATTTCCCCAAGGGAGCACCAAACAAAAAGAATAGAAAAAATAATCAGAATGGAAATTTCTAAACTGCCACCATGAAGAAAGACACAACTAAAATATTGTCATATAATGTAAATGGTCTTACAAACCTGGTGAAGTGGGGCAGAATAATGGCTTACATTAAAAAGACATCAGCTGAATTGCTATTATAAGAGACCAACCTGTCGGATGCTGAACATCAAAAATTAGCTAAATTTGGATATGAGCAAATATATTACTCCTCATCTTGTTTGGGGAGAAGAAGGGGAGTGGCAATTCTTATCTACAAAAGAATTCCTTTCATAGTACATGATGCTTATAAATATAAAGAGGGAAGATGTATAATTATAACAGGGGACTATGAGGGACAAGGCATTACCCTGGCCTCAACCTATGCTCCACCTGGTGCAGATTTTGGCTTTTAGAAGAGCTTTCTGTCAATATTAATGGAGAAAGGAGTGGGACAGATAATATGTGAGGGTGACTTCAAGCTGACCTTTTCACCATAGGTTAACACTACCTCAGGAATCCCTTAAAGGGGACATAGAGTGGCACAGAAGGTCAGAACCTCTTTCCGTGACCTGGGTGTGGTAGATGCCTGGAGGCATATTCAGGGACAAGCAAGAGGATATACATTTTATTCAGCCACACATAAAATCTACTCCTGTACTGATCTTTTCTTAGTACCAAGGGAGTTTTTAGATAGGCTTAAGAACTGTGAAATAGGTCAGATTGGTCTCTCAGACCAAGCACCAATAACCCTGACATGCAAACTGGAATTAACAAGAAAACAACCTTTTGGAGGCTAAATGTTTCTTTATTACAAGACAAGGATAATCAGAAACAAATAAAATAATATAAAAAACAAGCAATACTAGACAATAATACTCCAAGGGTTAACCCAAGTGTCTCATGGGACACAATCAAGACAATGTCAAAGGGAAAATAATCAAAATTGCAATCGGATGAGAGAAAGAAAGAAAGACTACAAAAACAGAAGGACCTAGAAACAGAAATTAAAGACATACTATAGAAATCCAACAGCAGGTAAGATTAGACAGGCAAAGGGGTCTAATCCTTGGGAAACTAAAATAGGAAGTGAATCAGATCTTGGATTACAGGTTGAACAAAATCTAAAATATTGCAGACAAAGGTATTATGAAGGAGGAACAAGAGCACTGAAATTACTTCCCTATAGAATAACAGTAAGAATAAACAGGACCCATAACAGCACGGTCTTTCCTAGAGAGAGATCAGAAGGTGGTCAAGAAGACAGAGGAGGGAGCAGACACCTTCAGATCCTATTACAATAGTCTTTACTCACCCACCCCCATATCAGACCCAGAAACTAGATAACATTCTAAAAAACTAACCCTCCATCAGGTTTCCCAATAACAAACTGAAGCACTGCAGAAGCTCATAGCACAGGCAGAAATACAGCAGAAAATTATGGGAAGCAAAAATGGCAAATGCCCAAGCACAGATGGATTCCCAGCAGAATTTTACAAGCAATTCACACTAGAGATTTTGTCTATATTACAGGGGGCATGTAATGAGGTGATGTCAGAAACAGGCAAATTTCCACCCTCCTGGAACTATGCAATTATTTCGGTATTACCCAAACCAGGGAAAGACCCCACACAATGCCCCTCATATTGTTCCATCTGTATACTTAATGTTTATTACAAATATTAAACCTCAGTAATCATAAGGAGATTGCAGACTGTAATCCCTGATATAGTGGGCCTCAACAAAGTGGGGTTTAGTCTGGGCTGACAGACCCAAAATAGTATCTGCAGAACACTACATATAACAGACCACCTTAAGGCGGATGTAATCCCAGCCATAATAATCAGTATGGATGAAGAAAAAAAACCTTTGAACAAGATGACTGGACATATTTAAATCTGGTCCTTGCGGGATTTGGATTTTCCCACACTTTCTGTAATTACATATGGAACATATACAGTATATGGCCCCCATGGCAAACATCCAGGCCAATGGTCATCTTTTGTGGGATTTAGATTAGGTAGGTGTACTAGGCAGGGGTATCCCTTGTCCCCAGTATTATTTGCACTATATACAGAGCCACTGGCACAAATGATTCATGAGAACAGGGGAATAACAGGGGTTCAGTTGGCATATGATGAACACAAACTGGGGCTATATGCAGAGGATATTTTGGTTTATCACACAAACCTTGCTAACTCCCTCCCTAGAATAATGAAACTGACTAAATGATTCTCAGAAATGTCTGGTTATGCCCTTAATACAGAAAAGACAGAGATTCTAACTCTGATATTCCCCAACAGTAGAACAAAAATAAGTATTCCCAATGAAATGGGGAAACCCTAAGCTTAAATATTTGGGAATATATTTAAGGGCAACAAACAATTATATTTACGAGGATAACTTCGACACCCTAGAATTGTTGAGTACTTAAAGGCCAGAGGGGTACAGGACCCAAGACAGCATGGATTCACAGCGGGAAGGTCATGTCAGATGAATCTACTAGATTTCTTTGACTGGGTGACCAAAGTAGTAGATCAAGGAGGGGCTGTGGACATGGCCTACCTAGACTTTAGCAAGGCATTTGACACAGTCCAAAATAACAAAAAATAGCGGCTCCAAATTTAAGTCGTGCCTGTGTAGTGGAACAATATATTAAACAAGAAAAAACACGGCACCAACACTTCACACAATATAGACTGTATTATGACTTACAAAACAGAAATTGCACAACATGTCAAATGCAGTAGCGCCATGCAAGGCAAGATCAGCTCAAGACAAAAACGTCCGACCGGTTTCACGCCAAAACAGCGCCTCCTCAGGGACACATACAGAACAACAGTAAACCCATATATATATAATGTGCAAATTAAAGTAACAGTGCACCCATATAACACCCAAAATGCTACATGAAAAATATATCCAAAACTGTTAACTTCATGATCAATATAAAAAATGTAAAATGTACAAAACCTATTCACGGGTATACAGGTAAAAATATCACAATAACAAACACCATTCCAAAATATCATGTTTACAAACGAGACAATTTGTAATGACTTGCACTAAGTTACAATGACAATTTATAATGATATTAAAGATGCCAAAAACGGGACTTCTTCCTATAAAAAAAGAAAGGAGAAAAAGGAAAATAAGTTTAATAAATATGCAAACATCACTCAATCAATATAATAGGACACCAAAAGGCTCACCTACATAATTCATTTACTGTCTCAAAAACGGAGCAATATCAAAAGAGTCATTTAGTCCCGGGTATGCTAAAGCATTCAATGTATACATCCAAAAGGCTTCCCTACGTAGAATTTTATTTCCTAGATCTTTAAGGTGCTGCTGAAGGCGGTGGGTTAAAAGCGGATAAACCCTTAAAGTGTAAGAGATGTTCCTCTCGTTGTTGTGTCAGGGTCGACGTTGTTACAAAATCTGCCACTAAATTCACCGGACATTGATCACGTTGTCTATTAAAAAATGATTTGAGACTCAACTTATGAGTAAACCTCTTAATGTCCAAAAAAATATCAAACTTAGAGATGCTGCACGTCGGTACAAACTTCAAACCTTTTTCCAAAACAGAAACTTGATCCTGAGTGAGGACAACGTTGGACAAATTAATCACATTCATTATATTGGCCTCCCCTTGTTTTTCTGTATATTCCTCTGTGTTGAAAATACATGCCGTTTGATAGTATGTCTGAAATGACAGGTAGATTTTTGAAGAGGGGCTATGCTATTAGTGCATTAGAACAGACTATGAGTCAGGTACGACAGATGCCTAGAGATGATTTACTTAAATATAAGGTTAAATCTCAGAATGATGTGCAATTAGATTTTATTACAACATTTGGTCAGAATGCCACGTCGATCAGGGGCATTATTAATAAACATTGGTCCATTTTGAATACGGATGTTTCAAAAGATGTGGTCAAACTTACCCCAGATTTGTATATAAAAGGGTAGGAATGTCTCTGATCGACTGTGCATTCCCATCAATCTAATAGGAGTGTAAGGGTCAGCTGGTTACCTTCTCAGCCAGTGGGTTTCTTTCGTTGTGGACATTGTAAATTTGTAATGTCATGGGCCAAACTAAGTGTTTCTCACGGTTAACGTTGTAAAACAATTCCACGTAGATAGTTTATTAACTGTTCTTCAGTTGGGGTGATATTTGGCGACGGTACTTGTGGTGCCTTTATGTTGGCAAACCTCAAGATCACTGAAATTGAGGGTGTGTGAGCATGTTAGTGATATTCGCTGTCATAATGTGAAAATGCCTTAGTGCAACATTTACAGCGATGTTCCGATGATGCTGCACACCACGTTTTCTTTTGTGTGGCATTGAGAGGGTTACAAATGGCCCCACGAGGTGGAGATCTAGAAAAATAAAATTCTACGAGGGAAGCCTTTGGATGTATACATTGAATGCTTTAGCATACCCAGGACTAAATGACTCTTTGATATTGTTCGCTTTTGAGACAGTAAATGAATTATGTAGGTGAGCCTTTGGTGTCCTATTATATTGATTGAGTGATGTTTGCATATTTATTAAACTTATTTTCCTTTTTCTCCTTTCTTTTTTTATAGGAAGAAGTCCCGATTTTGGCATCTTTAATATCATTATGAAATTGTCATTGTAACTTAGTGCAAGTCATTACAAATTGTCTCGTTTGTAAACATGATATTTTGGAATGGTGTTTATTTATTGTGATATTTTTACCTGTATACCCGTGAATAGGATTTTGTACATTTTTACATTTTTTTATATTGATCATGAAGTTAACAGTTTTGGATATATTTTTCATGTAGCATTTTGGGTGTTATATGGGTGCACTGTTACTTTAATTTGCACATTATATATATATGGGTTTACTGTTGTTCTGTATGTGTCCCTGAGGAGGCGCTGTTTTGGCGCGAAACCGGTCGGACATTTTTTTGTCTTGAGCTGATCTTGCCTTGCATGGCGCTACTGCATTTGACATGTTGTGCAATTTCTGTTTTGTAAGTCATAATACAGTCTATATTGTGTGAAGTGTTGGTGCCGTGTTTTTTCTTGTTTAATATATTTGACACAGTCCGACACAAAATATTAATATACAAGTTAGCCAGCCTGGGAGTGGGTCCCAAGATGGTAGCCTGGGTAAGGAACTGGCTGGAGAACAGGACACAGAGGGTAATAATAAACGAAGTCAACTCTGAAGAAAGAGGAGTTACTAGAGGGGTACTGGAGGGATCAGTACTAGGACAGTCCTCTTTAATGTCTTTATAAGTGACCTTGCAGAGGGACTGGAAGGAAAAATATGTCTCTTTGCAGATGACACAAAGATCTGCAACAGAGTTGATGCATAAGGTGGGGTAGAAAGGATGAGAAAGGACTTGGCAAGGCTGGAGGAATGGTCAAATGTATGGCAGCTTAGATTTAATGTTAAGAAGTGCAAAGTAATGCACCTGGGAAACAAAAACCCTGGGGAAGAGTACGCAATGGGGGGGTGAGATACTAACAACAACAAAAATGGAAAGGGACCTGGGGTAGTCATATCAGATGACCTAAAGGTGGGCAAGCAATGTGAGAGGGCAGTAAGGAGGGCTGGTGGTATACTGGGAGGCATAGGGAGAGGCATCACCAGTAGAAAACAGGAAGTTGTTATCCCTCTGTACAAACAGCTGGTGAGACCCCATCTGGAGTACTGTGTGCAGTTCTGGAGACCCAACCTCCACAGAGACATAGACAGGATGGAGACAGTCCAGAGGAGGGCAACTAAGATGGTGCAGAGTCTGCACCAGAAGACATATGAAGAGAGACTTAAGGAGCTTAATATGTATAGCCTTGAGGAAAGGAGGGAGAGGGGAGACATAATAGAAACTTTCAAGTACCTCAAGGGAATCAACAAAGTCCAAGAAGGTAACAACTTTCAGAAAAAGAGGTGTGCCAAAACAAGAGGGCACAATTTGAAGATTGAGGGAGGACAGCTCAGAGGTAATGTGAGGAAGTATTTTTTCATGGAGAAGGTTGTGGATGCATGGAACAGACTTCCTGAGGAGGCTGTAGAGTCAAAAACAGTGGTAGATTTCAAGAATGCATGGGACAGTCATAAGGCAATTCTAGTGGGTGGAGGTAGGAAGAAGTAGGCTGTTGGTTAACCAGATCTGCAGCTTATCCATTAGGTAGGGAAATGGGCAGACTGGGTGGGCCAAGCAGTCCTTATCTGCCATCAAATTCTATGTTTCTATGTAATGCTGAAAATACAAGCAGACATTAAAAGATGGTTTCTCCTTCCCCTCCTACTACACTCAAGAAGACAAGCAATAAAAATGAATATACTCCCCAGGTTGCTTTACCTTTTCCAGTATGCCCCAGTCCAATTGAGCAAGATGTGGTTTAACTCATCGTCTCCTAGCCAATGCCTGTAGGTGTCAGTAAAATACACCGGTGTGTCCTGAAGATGCCTACAGAAGTCAGCTACTGACTTCTTTTGTGCCCTGGCAACATCTGGAGAAGTCACTTATATATTTTAATATATAGTGTAACAGAATATAATACATATTTCACTGCATAGCACTGCTGGAAAGGTAATTTTGTGCTGAACAACTTTGCCACTGATATTCTGTGAATATCATGTATACTTTAGGAGCTATTCGTATTTGTTTATGGTATGGTGTGTATGACTTATGCTGCCTTTTTTAGTGAAAAAAAATGTTTTTGCTGTTTCAACCAGCATAGAAAAAAATGAAATTACATATTATTCTTTGCATACCACCACTGGAAAGGTAATTTTGTGCTGAATAACTTTGCCACTCATACTTTGTGTCTAGCACTTACAGTTCTTGAGCTATTAGGATTTTTTTTTTAGTTGTTTAACCAGGAGTAGCACACTAAGCTGAAAGTTTTTTTACAGGAGTGACCTGGGAGCACAGGGAAGTTAAGTGACTTGCTCAGGGTCACGCAGTATGCAAGTGGAAGCTGTGGTATTCAAACCCAGGTCTGGTCTGCTGGATGTCACCAGATCTGCAGCTCAGAGCATTAAACCGCTGCACTATACTGCCTCCCGGGCTGATTTGATTTGATTGTCCATTTGATTGTGGCATGCTGACTATAGCTTGATTTTGCTTAGAAAGGCCCAGAATTTACTATTAACAGTATACAGGAGACAAGTGGTGCAACTTCAGATAGCTCCTGTGGAGACAATGAGTTAAAAGAACACAGAGGACATTATACAAATGTATCTGGGCTAATTCAAGACCCAGGGTTAAAAGCAGGGTGCTCATATCGAAGAAGGATTGTGGAGACTAGGTCTTTCCTGATCTAGAGGCTTATTGTCTTTCAGCACAGGTAAAAAATGCTCTACTATTGTTAGACAATAATCATCAGGCATACTGGAAAACAGTAAAACTGGACACAATGGAAAATACGGCCATCCAGGCCATGTTATTTGGGCTCTATAATGCCTGTTTGACAACTAAGTTGTTGACCGACATCACAGCAACAAATCATGTCGATTGCAGGTTGCAGCTGACCTATTTCAGGCAGGAGAGCTCAGTCTTTTTTCTATTGGGGGGCTCTGCCCCCCACACCCCCTGATTACTAGGATTCTGACTCTGAATTTGAGTTCGATCAAGGAGTGGGTGCAGAACTGGGAGACAGAGTGCTGGGGTCTCAGGCGAACAATTACAGTCATCTGTCGATGTTGTCATCATCGATGTGTTAGCTGTAACAGTGTTGCTGAACAGTTGGCATATCTGTTATTTGACTCCAAGGAAAATAAGGAGCAGAGGGTAAACCCATATAGGGCCATGGAAGTCTCATGGGGAGCATGGGAGAAATTTAGTGCAGTCACACACATAAAACAGGATACATGGAAATTCAGATGGTTGTGGTGGGATTCCAACTTTAGGCCAGCTACCATGGACCCATGGTACAAGAGACAGTCCACTGAAGGACTGAAATACCCAGATCAAATTATCGAAGGAGACACTATATCCACTTTTGAAAAGTGTTGCACACAGTTTGGGTGGAAAGCAATAGATCAATTTAGATACTTCCAATAAGAAACTATATAATGGCACAACTCAAGGTCCACAAAAGGAGGAGGGGGGAAAAGAAGGGGGACCCATTCTTGCCCTCTCTATTCAACAACTTTCAACAGAAAGGAGCCATAACCCATATAAATATTAACTGATTTTACTAAAGAACTTAACTCAATCTTCCTACATAGTAGATAAATGGCATTCAGAATCACAAATCCAGTTAACCTCCACACAGTGGGAGAAAATCTGGCAAAGAACATTTATCACATCCGCTTCCCTGCAGTGGCAAGAATTCACCTGGAAGGTCCACACATGATACTTCATAATGCCAGTAATGCAATTCAAGTGGAATAGTAACAAACCACTGAGCTGCTGAATGCAGTGTGGGGCCACATTAGCCACATACTCACATATATTTTGGGACTGCCTGAGGCTCCTGAGATACTGGGCGTAGGTTATACAAATGCATAATGGGATTTTTACCATAACCGAGGCACTGGGGTTTCAACTTATGGTACTAGGCCTTCCTCCCAATGACATGAAGAAAAGGCATTATATCTTTGGGATGTGTGTTTGGTGGCAGCTGCCAAAGCTATTACCAGGAGGTGGTTACAAAACACACCTCCAACAATATCAGACTGGGAGAGAATAGTTGATCAAATAGCAGAAATGGTGAGGCTATCCTTTCCAGCCCAAAACAGATCACAAGCATACCTTTCGAGGTGGACCAGATGAGAAATGGCTAAGGACACAAGTGTAACACAGACAGGGGACATCTAGCACACCGAGGTGATACCTGGGCCATACCAATCCCATCCCAAATAGGCTGGCTGAATAGACCTGAATCAGCAAAGAAAGGGTGAAGGAGAGTAAGCAGGCAGCTTACAGAGACATCTATAAAGTATACTTACTCAAGTCTCTCAGGACTTAGAGGCTAAGTTGACTTCCTGGCTACAGTTCAAAGTTCAAGGTTATTTTTCCTTACCATTTCTTTCTTTTTTGTTCTCTTTTTACATTCTTCTTCAAAGTAACTAAGTCATAGTAAACTCTCATAATGTACTTGTATATAGAGTAAGATAAAAATAAAGCAGCCAAGTTGATTATTACAAACAAATGTATGTAAATGAAACTGTATGTGAAAAATTTCAGGTGTGGTACGTTTTATGGGGGAAAGAAAAGACAAGGAAAAGAAACATTACTGCCAGAAACAAGTAAAGTCGTACAAAGTGAAGAAAGTTAATGTTGATAATGTACAAGCTTAGTAACAAAAGTTTGTTTATAAGAAGACAGATATGAAGTAACAGTTTAAACTCCAGATATGAAGTCAACAGTCCTCATTAGCTTTGTGGGGCCCATCTCCCTTAGTAGGGCACCATGGTATTCTTCTACTATATAGCAGTGTTTCATTTGCACAGAGCTGCTGTCCCTCATTCTAGGCTGGTGATGCCATGGAAAACCAGAGGAGCCTGAGGGTGAGGTAACAAAGAAGTTGCTAGGAAGGAACCCCACGGAGGTATGGCATAAACTACTGAAAACACAGAAGTGGACTGCTGACAGGCAGGATAAACATTTACTCCATATTCTTCAACAAATCCTGTGGTGGACAAACCTGTCCTGGAAAGCAAAAGGGAAACATAGAAACAGAAACATAGAATTTGATGGCAGATAAGGACCGCTTGGCCCACCCAGTCTGCCCATTTCCCTGCCTACTGGATAAGCTGCAGATCCTAGTTAACCAGCAGCCTACTTTGTCCTACCCCCATCCCCTAGAATTGCCTTATGACTGTCCCATGCATGCTTGAATTCCACCACTGTTTTTGACTCCACGACCTCCTCCGGAAGGCTGTTCCATGCATCCACAACCCTCTCTGTGAAAAAATACCTCCTTCAATTACCTCTGAGCCGCCCCCCCTCTATCTTCAAATTGTGCCCCCTTGTTTTTGCACACCTCTTTTTTTGAAAGATGCTACCCTCTTGGACTTTGTTGATTCCCTTGAGGTACTTGAAAGTTTCTATCATGTGCCCCCTCTCCCTCCCTCCTTTCCTCGAGGCTATCCATATTAAAGATAAAGATAATAAAGGTACCACAGGAGGCAGAGGGCAAGTGTGGAGAACACAATAAGCTTGTTTGTAAATGGAGAAATCATTGTAGAAGGGTTAAGCCCTGACATGTTGACGAAAGCTTTCATTTACTTTGGGTTCCTCAGGAACAAGTATGATGTATATAATTTTACCAAAAAGAAAGATCAACTAGTGAAATTCTTTTGAAAAATGTATAACTCTTTTACCATGTCTGATTTTCTCAACACTATTGTACTATACAGTTGGAAATTATGAACAATAAAAAGTAATAAAAAAAGAAACCAAAAACAAAAATTAGCCAGTCTATATTTCCTGACAATTGTCTTATATTCTCTTCAATAAATAAATACATAAATTATGAAATATTGTTAAAGTGATCAGTGAAATAGTGTAATAGAATGCCCATAACATCAGTTTTCCCTATATGACTGTAACAATAATGCCACTCGTTTCATGAAATGCCTGAAACTTTTAGGCATTCCATGCACTGACCAGGTGAAACAAGCACAGTCATATAGTGTAACAGAATGCTCATAACGTTAGTCATTGAACAAAATGCCTGAAACATTTAGGCATTTCACGAAATGACTGAATGAAACAGTCATTTTGCAAAATGACTGAAAATTGTAGTCATTTCATGAAATGACTGGTTTCACAATATGACTGTAACATATATAAGCATCTATATTGCTCTGAACTTAGGAGTGAACTGGAAGTGATTGCCGAGTTTGAAAATATTGCATATGGGAGATGGTAAAAAGTACTGTGGTGAATGGCCAGGACAACTTTACTGTGGATGGGCACAGTCCAGGTATCTGGTCACGTGCTTCCACAGTCCCTTCTCTCTCTCCAATGTCATAGCATTATGTCAGCATGAGTCCATCCATGCAGCCATAAAAAGACAGGCTCAGCAGCGATTTCTGTCTTAGCAGGCAACATTGTTGTAGTCAGGACTTTCTGTGATTTTTGTTCCTGATTTCTTTGGTTTGTTATTTCATGTCCTGCAGAACAGTTAGGTGTGTTTTACTGAATATTTTTTGTCACTGTGGTTTGAGTATCTTGATTTCAGTTTTGTTTATTAATAGAAGTTAGCTTTTCTTGCATACATGGTAATGTTGTGATAAGTACCTGGTTTGTAAAAACAAAAACAAGGTGTTGTGTCAGCATGTGGTCTGAAAGCAAGACAAAATGATAATATTAAATGCATGCTAAAAGTAAAAATTTGAGTTAAAAATCAATGTTTCAACCTTAGGTCTTTTCCAGGAAATATCTAAAAGAGAAAAAAAAGGCAAAGTTACTATTAGTACTCAATAACGTTGCTTTTTTCTATTTTGTATATTTCCCAAAGAAGACCTGATGTCAAAGCACTAATTTTTAACCGTTACCTGATTTGTTTTGTCTTGCATGTACCTCCTCAGTCCCTATATTCCCTGTTGTGTATTGTTTGTTAAAAAAAAACAAATAACTGGTAGTGATGCAGGTGCTGCTGGTGATGTTTCCGGAGAAGGTTAACACATCAACAGAGGGTGCTATCACTTTTACAGGGTATGCCCAGTACCCCACTGTTACACATGAACTTCTCCCATGTGCTCCATGAACCACTGCTGGCATGAATGGGCCACTACCTCCACCACCTCCACTTACCACTTCCTTCTTCTTCTTTTTTCTCCCACTCATCCCAGTGATCTTCAATAATATGTGTGCTCTGGCCTCAGTACCCATGTGAGTGTTCTGATTGCTCTGATGGACGTGTATATTGCATAGGTTGCAAGCGACCACACTGTGATCATTATTGTCACAGGTAAGAACAGACTAGACAAGTGTCATAGATCATATCCAACAAAAGCTGCTGCACACACATACCAAATTAATCCTTGAAGCCAAATCTTCTGTTGTAACATTTATTCACCAACACCAACACAACACCACACCTGATGCGTTTCGGACAAAAGTCCTTTATCAAAGGTTGAATAGAAAGCCCATCATGGCATCAATTTATAATGAGTAGTCTCTGACGTCATAATGATGCAATACAATTCCATTAATTATCTCCAACAATAAAGTGCCAACACCATCCTACTAAACATTTAGAAAAAACGTTTTTTTTTTTTAAATATACATCGTTTAATACATATAAGGACTAACAAAACAACTTATATATTATAACAACACTACATATAATAATAGTTAATAATCTATACTATCTACATTCCAAATACGGTTTAAGTTCTAAATGTGCATTAATGCCTGGCTGTTTATGTGATTTAATCTAAGAATCCACTCATTTTCTTTTTTCAATATTTTATTACGATAATTACCCCCACTTGGGCCATAGAAAACTTTTTCAATGCCCAAGAATTTAAACTCATGTTTTTCAGTTTTGTCTCTACTTTCAAATATATGCATTGCTGTGGCATAAGTCAAATCTTGTTTATTGATAGCTCTTATATGTTCCTGTACTCTGATTTTAAAAGTTCTCTCAGTTTTTCCAACATAGAAGGCCCCACAATTACATTGAGCCAGGTAAATAATGCCTTGAGTGTTACAGGTTATCAACTGTCTTATAGTAAAAGTTTTATTTCTTCGTCCAACCACATTAAATTCTTTTTGCTTTTGCTATAAACTTACATGCACTGCAGTTTTTACACTGTGTACAACCTAAAAGGATTTCAGCCAATTATTGGTGTGTTTCACTACAGATGTAAAATGACTTCTTACTAATGTATCCTTTAAAGTTGGTGCATGTCTGTAAGTTAAAATCGGGGTTTGAGATGAGATTTCCTTTAATCCCGGATCAACAGCCAGTACATGCCAATGTTTTTTAACGATTTGTCCCACCTGCCAACTTTGTGCACTATAAGAAGTAACGAAATGAAATCTATTCTTATTTTCCATCGTCGATATTTTATCTTTTAACAATCCGCTTCTATCGACTGCTGCAGCTGTTTGATATCCCTTCTCTATCACCTTATTTGTATAACCTCTACTTTTGAAGCGATTAGACTCTTGCCCTGTTTCAAAATCAGAGTCCCTACTACATCCTCTTAATTCTCAAGAACTGTCGCTAGGATATTTTCAACTATATGTGTAGGATGGCAGCTTGTAGCATATAATAAAGTATTGCCATCAGTGGCCTTTCTATATAAATTACTGCTAAGTTGCCCTTCTTCCCAATAATCTGTAGGCCAAGTAATTAACAGAATCTGGGCTCAGATTATATGAAAATCTCAAATTTGCATTAGTTCCATGCATAAAACTCACAAATTCTGTCAACATTTTTTCATCTCCTTTCCAAATTAACAAAATATCATCAATAAAACGTTTCCATAACAAAACATTATAAAAAAATGGATTTCTCTGGTCATTATAAATGACATCATATTCCCAATGTCCTACATATAGACTAGCCACTGACGGTGCACAGGTAGCCCCCATCGCAGTTCCTTTTATTTGTCTATAAATGTTGCCATCAAAAGTAAAGGTATTTTTTGTAAGTACATGTTCAAGTAGTTTCAAAATAAATTCCAGTTCGTCACTCATTTTATCTGTAGATCCATTTAGAAAATATGCAATAGTATCCAAGGCCCCATCATGGGGTACATTCGTGTAGAGAGATTCTATATCCAGTGTGACCAGTAAGCAATCATTTCCAATTGATGTCTCATCAATCAATTTTAGTACATCTTTGGTGTCTTTTATATATGATTTTAATTGTTTAACATAATCATTGAGAATAGAGTCCACGTATTTAGAAAGAGGTTCAGTTAGACTTCCAAGTCCATTTACTATTGGACGGCCTGGAGGATTCTGGCTATCTTTATGTACCTTCGGTAAAATGTAAAATGTAGGCTGTACCGGGAATTCAACCTTCAAATATTTACTTAGCTGAGATGTTATAACAGACCGTCTCAATGCCTCTGTCACTGTTTCATCAATACAGGTTTTGTACTCCCAAACTGGATTGTAACTTAATTTTTTGTAAAATATGGTATTGTTTAACTGTCTCAGCGCTTCTTGCGTGTATTTATAGACATCCCACAATACTATACATCCCCCTCTCTACACGAATGTACCCCATGATGGGGCCTTGGATACTATTGCATATTTTCTAAATGGATCTACAGATAAAACGAGTGACGAACTGGAATTTATTTTGAAACTACTTGAACATGTACTTACAAAAAATACCTTTACTTTTGATGGCAACATTTATAGACAAATAAAAGGAACTGCGATGGGGGCTACCTGAGCACCGTAGTGGCTAGTCTATATGTAGGACATTGGGAATATGATGTCATTTATAATGACCAGAGAAATCCATTTTTTTATAATGTTTTGTTATGGAAACGTTTTATTGATGATATTTTGTTAATTTGGAAAGGAGATGAAAAAATGTTGACAGAATTTGTGAGTTTTATGCATGGAACTAATGCAAATTTGAGATTTTCATATAATACGAGCCCAGATTCTGTTAATTACTTGGACCTGCAGATTATTCGGGGGGAAGAAGGGCAACTTAGCAGTAATTTATATAGAAAGGCCACTGATGGCAATACTTTATTATATGCTACAAGCTGCCATCCTACACATATAGTTGAAAATATCCCTAAAGGACAGTTCTTGAGAATTAAGAGGAATTGTAGTAGGGACTCTGATTTTGAAACTGAGGCAAGGAGTCTAAAAAATCGCTTCAAAAGTAGAGGTTATACAAATAAGGTGATAGAGAAGGGATATCAAACAGCTGCAGCAGTCGATAGAAGCTAATTGTTAAAAGATAAAATATCGACGATGGAAAATAAGAATATATTTCATTTCGATACTTCTTATAGTGCACAAAGCTGGCAGGTGGGACAAATTGTTAAAAAACATTGGCATGTACTGGCTGTTGATCCGGGATTAAAGGAAATCTCATCTCAAACCCCGATTTTAACTTACAGACATGCACCACCTTTAAAGGATACATTAGTAAGAAGTCATTTTACATCTGTAGTGAAACACACCAATAATTGGCTGGGAAATCCTTTAGGTTGTACACAGTGTAAAAACTGCAGTGCATGTATGTTTATAGCAAAAGCAAAAGAATTTAATGTGGTTGGACGAAGAAATAAAACTTTTACTATAAGACAATTAATAACCTGTAACACTCAAGGCATTATTTACCTGGCTCAATGTAATTGTGGGGCCTTCTATGTTGGAAAAACTGAGAGAACTTTTAAAATCAGAGTACAGGAACATATAAGAGCTATCAATAAACAAGATTTGACTTATGCCACAGCAATGCATATATTTGAAAGTAGAGACAAAACTGAAAAACATGAGTTTAAATTCTTGGGCATTGAAAAAGTTTTCTATGGCCCAAGAGGGGTAATTATCGTAATAAAATATTGAAAAAAGAAAATGAGTGGATTCTTAGATTAAATCACATAAACAGCCAGGCATTAATGCACATTTAGAACTTAAACCGTATTTGGAATGTAGATAGTATAGATTATTAACTATGAGTATTAAATAATATATAAGTTGTTTTGTTAGTCCTTTTTATATGTATTAAAATGATGTATATATTTTTTAAAAACACGTTTTTTCTAAATGTTTAGTAGGATGGTGTTGGCACTTTATTCTTGGAGATAATTAATGGAATTGTATTGCATCATTATGACGTCAGAGACTACTCATTATAAATTGATGCCATGATGGGCTTTCTATTCAACCTTTGATAAAGGACTTTTGTCCAAAACGCGTCAGGTGTGGTGTTGTGTTGGTGTTGGTGAATAAATGTTACAACAGAAGATTTGGCTCCAAGGATTAATTTGGTATGTGTGTGCAGCAGCTTTTGTTGGAAATGATTGTGTAGAGCTGCGAGCACCACAGTTACCTTGTGCATGACTCGTCTGAGAAGCTGTCATAGATCATACAAGAGACGAGTTGGGAGTATGTATAAATAACACAAGAGTAAGTCCCTGAGGAATACAAATTAAAAAATAGACATAAAAACTTACAAATTAAAACAATGAAAATTTCCCTAGGATACATTGCGGTTTTAACAAGCTGCAACTCCTTCAATCTTTGGAGTTTGGGGACAGTCTATATATCAAAACATGTTCTCAGTGAGTACTACAAGACTAAGACCCAAAGAATCATCAACTGAATATAGACTTAAAAAATGTAAACATTAACAAATTAAACATTCCTATAGGATAACATTGCAACTTTAACAAGCTGTAACTCTGTCAATCTTTGGAGTTAAGGGACAGTCTATATATAAAAAATTGTCTGAATGCTTTTTCAAAATGAAGTCACTAAGAAATATGAACTGAAAATAAATGAGTAAAAAACATGAAAAATGAAAACAAGTGAAAATTCCCATAGGATAACATTGCATCTTCAACAATCTGTAACATTGCAATCTTTGGAGTAAGGGACAATTTATCTGTCTATCTATCTATCTATCTATCTATCTATCTATCTATCTATCTATCTATCTATCTATCTATCTATGCATACACACACAGTGTATAAAAAAAAGGTTCTTCATGAGTACTACTAGACTGAGTCCCTAAGAAATACCAACTGAATATAGGCATGTAAAAAAACATAAAGATTAAAAAATGAAAATTACCATAGAATAACATTGCAACTTTGACAAGCGATAATTCTCTCAATCTTTGGAGTTAATGGACAACAAAGAAACACTGAATTTGATAGCAGATAAGGACAGCATTGCCCATCCAGTTTGCCCATTTCTCCCTACCTACACCATTAATGCTGGCTGTGCCCTATCTACAGATCTCTCCCCCCCCCCTTCCTTTGCACTATGATTCCATTGGGCCCTATGCACTATGCCTAAATGCTGTGGAAACCAGGTGTGTAGCCATAGATACATGAGTGCCATACAGTGGGGTCCCACAGACCTTTGGTGGCATTCATAAACAGCACAAATGTTATTTATGCACCCGATCCCATGGCCGCATAGACAGCAATGTGCCGGGGGCAGCAGGCAACATGTCTGAACTACATGTCATGCTCTAAGGTGCATAGGGGGCATAGGAGGTAATGGTTACAAGGGAGCACAATTTGAAAATAGAGGGGAGATGGCTCAGAGGTAATGTGAGGAAGTATTTCTTCACAGAGAGGGTTGTGGATACATGGAACAGCCTTCCTGAGGAGGTCGTAGAGTCAAAAACAGTGGGGGAATTCAAGAATGCATGGGACAGACATAAGGCAATTCTAGCGGGGGGTAGGAGGAAGTAGGCTGTTGGTTAACTAGAATCTGCAACTTATCCGTTAGGTAGGGAAATGGGCAGACTAGGTGGGCCAAGTGGTCCTTATCTGAAATCAAATTCTATGTTTCTATGTTTCTACCTGGGGGCGCCCTGCCATAAGCAATGTACACACGCTGCCCCACAAACACAGAACACACTCATGGCCCCTGTGGTGGTATGGCAGCCACCACATAAACAGCATAGGCCTGCACTGACCCTGTACACTGAAGCAGACATCCCAACAACAAAGTGAAGTCCAGGACCTGTACACCCAAAGCAGACACCCCCATGACACAGTGAGATCCTGTCCCCATACATGCCAAGCATAGATCCTCCACCACATGTTTGCCAAGGCTCCACATTACCAAGTAAAAAAAACCTGGCACTCCTGGTCTCGATTTCTGGCACTGCACAGAACCACCCACTCAATTTCCGAAGTGAGCTGATCCAAAGACCCCGACCCTGAACTCAGTACCCCAGTGGACACGTTGGTGGGAAGTTGTCCCTCCATCCACCCATGGCACCGACAAATCGCCCAAATGCTTACCTGTTATTTGGTGCCACAGGCATTGACAGGCAGCAGCACAACTTTCTGCACTCTTCCATGGCCACCGGCTGTCCAGCTGATGCTGGGAGCATGCTACACACACACACATATATATATATATATATATATATATATATATATATATATATATATCTGCACACTCCCAGCATCTGTTGGATGGCCAGTGGCCTAGGAGTGTGCAGAGGGCTGTGCTGCTGGCCCCCTGTACCTGCAGCACCAAATGACAGGTATGCACTTGGGTGGGTTGTCTGTGCCACCAGGGGAGGGATGATGTGAGTACCATACCAGGGATTGGAAATACATGTGGGTGGGAGTTATGAATGGAGCATTTGGGGTCAGGGCTGTCATGATGTTGGGGGGACTGAACTGTACATACCAGGTCAGGGCCATCTGCTATTGTAATTTTAATTGTAATCTCTATGTTGTTTTATGTTTTTACTCTACGTGCCATCTAGATGGCCCAGGCCGTGCCTGAAAATGGTCCCTGAGACCAGTGTACTTACCTGGTCATGAAATGCATAAATAAAAATAAATAAATAAATTAAGTAAATAATAGATGGGTGACAGAGGATCGTGGCTAATGGCACTCACTCTAATGAGGGGAGAATGACCAGCAGAGTACCACAGGGCTCAGTACTGAGACCAGCCCTCTTCAATGTCTTCATAAGTGACACTGCAGAAGAATTAGAAGGGAAGTTATGCCTTTTTGTAGATGACACCAAAATCTGTAATAGGATTGACACTTAGGAAGGGGTAGAGAGACTTTGGGAATCTCAAGGACTGATCAAGATCATGGCAGTTGGGGATCAATGCCGAAAAGTGAACATTTATGCAGGTACAGCATATGAATCCTAGAGCTGAGTAAAGGATGGGGACGTACTGACAATCACTAAGCAGGAAAGAGACCTTGGAGTTATCATATCTATTGATCTTTAAGTGGAAGGGCATTGTGACAAAACAGTGGGTAGGGCAGTTAGATACTGAGATGCATAGGGAGAGGTATTTCCAGCAGGAGGAGGGAGGTGGTTTTGCCACTGAGTCGCTCACTTGTGAGACCCCACCAAAAGTATTGTGTCCAGTTCTGGTGACTGCACCACACAAAGGACATAGTCAGGGTAGAGGCAGTCCCAAGGAGGGCAACTAAAATAGTGCAGAGGTTACATCAAAAGCCCTATGAGGAGAGATTAGGGATCTCAAAATGTACTGTAGAAACATAGAAACATAGAATTTGACGGCAGATAAGGACCACTTGGCTGACTCTGTCTGCCCATTTCCCTACCTAATGGATAAGCTGCAGATCCTAGTTAACCAGCAGCCTATTTCTTCCTACCCCCACCCCTTAGAATTGCTTTATGACTATCCCATGCATGCTTGAATTCCACCACTGTTTTTGACTCCACAACTTCCTCCAAAAGGTTGTTCCATGCATCTGTGAAAAAAATATTTCCTTACATTACCTCTGAGCTGCCCCCCCATCTTCAAATTGTGCCCCCTTGTTCTTGCACATCTCTTTTTCTGAAAGATGCTACCCTCTTGGACTTTGTTGATTCCCTTGAGGTACTTGAAAGTTTTTATCATGTCCTCCCTCTCCCTCCTTTCCTCGAGGCTATACATATTAAGCTCCTTAAGTCTCTCTTCATATGTCTTCCGGTGCAGACCCTGCACCATTTAGTTGCCCTTCTCTGGACAGCCTCCATCCTGTCTATGTCTTTGCAGAGATTTGGCCACCAGAACTGCACACAGTACTCCAGATGGGGTCTCACCAGCTGTCTTTACAGAGGGATAACAACTTCCTGTTTCCTACTGTTGATGCCTCTCCCTATGCATCCCAGTAACCCCCCCAGACCTCCTTACTGCCCTCTCACATTGCTTGCCCACCTTTAGGTCATCTGATATGACTACCCTCAGGTCTCTTTCCATTTTTATTGTTGCTAGTATTTCATTCCCCCATTGTGTACTCTTCCCCTTGGTATTTGTTTCCTAGGTGCAATACCTTGCACTTCTTAGCATTGAATCTAAGCTGCCATACATTTGACCATTCCTCTAACCTTGCCAAGTCCCTACTCATCCTTTCCACCCCACCTTATGCATCAACTCTGTTGCAGATCTTTGTGCCCTCTGCAAATAGACATACTTTTCCTTCCAGTCCCTCTGCGATATCACTTATAAAGACATTGAAGAGGACCAGTCCTAATACTGAACCCTGCGGTACCCCACTAGTAACCCCCATTTCTTCAGAGTGGACTCCATTTACTATTACCCTCTGTGTCTTATTCTCCAGCCAATTCTTTACCAGGCTGTCATCTTGGGACCCACTCCCAGGCTGGCTAACTTGTAAATTAATATTTTGTGTGGGACTGTGTCAAATGCCTTACTAAAGTCTAGGTAGACCATGTCCACAGCCCCTCCCTGATCTACTACTTTGGTCACCGAGTCATATAAATCTATTAGATTCATCTGACATGACCTTCCCGCTGTGAATCCATGCTGCCTTGGGTCCTGTGCCCCTCTGGCATCTAGGTACTTGACAATTCTTTCTTTCAGAAGTGATTCCATCATTTTCCCTATCACTGAGGTTAAACTAACAGGTCTGTAGTTTCCTGCCTCTACCCTGCTCCCACTTTTGTGAAGTGGGATAGCATTTGCCCTCCTCCAGTCCTCAGGTACCACCCCATCCTCCCATGATTTGTTAAAGAGGGTAGTCAGTGGTGTCACTAGTTCTACTCTTAGTTCTTTTAGAACTCTGGGATGAATCCTATCAGGCCTCATTGCTTTGTCCTCTTTCAGTTTTAAGAGTTCTTTCAGAACCCTTTCTTCTGTAAATGGGTTGGTATCAACTTCTGTATCCAGAGTGTTTCTATTGTTTGGTTTAGGTACCTCCCCCTCTTCATTTGTAAATACTGAGTAAAAATATTTGTTTAGTATCTCTGCCTTTTCACATTCATCATATTATCTGCCGACACTGTCTATGTATCTATGTATCCTCTGCCCACCCCCTTCCCTTTATTAAGCATCTCTATCCCTCCCTTGGTCTTCCTTTGCTCCCTGATGTACCTATAAAAGGTTTTATCCCCCTTCTTAACTGAGTTGGCTATCTTTTCCTCAGTTTGGGCCTTTGCTGTTCTGACTGCCTTCCCAGCTTCCTTTTTCTTTAACTGGTACAATTCTCTGTCCTGCTCCTTCTGTGATTCCTCGTACTTTCTGAATACTTTCTTTTTCTCTTGAACCTTCACTGCCACCTCCTTTGAGAACCATAGTGATTCCTTACATCGTTTTGTTTTGTTTATTTGCTTCACACAAAGGCTTGTTGCCTCTGTGATGGCAGTTTTGATTATTCCCCATTGTACTTCCACACCTCCTTCCTGCCCATTTGCTAGTGCATTCCTTAGGCACTCACCCATTTTTGGCAAAGTCAGCCCTCCTAAAGTCCAGTACTTTTTCCTTTGTATGGCATGATTCTACTGCTGTGTTTATTGTGAACCATACTGTTCGATGGTCGCTGTCATGATGGGGGGGGAACTTGCACATATCGGGTCGAGGTTGTCATGGTGTGGGTTGGGGATGAACTCTTCATACCAGGTTGGGGCTGTCATGTTGTGGGGCTCTATTGCACAGATGGGTATGGGGCTGATGTTTGTGGGGAGGGGGTTGCATTCTACTGTGCTGAGGGGGGGACATCAGTGCACTGGGTGTGTTGCTGTAGGGCAGGGAGACTGTGGGACACTGGATCATGGCTGCACAGGTCTGGGTGCAGTGGGAGCTATCCACACATCCGGACCCATGGCTACAAAAACAAGTGATCCACTCTGGGACCTGGAACGGGCATCCAATTGCCTGCCTGGGTCCACTACATTGCCACCTGCTGCCCTAAGTGGTCCTGGCACTGTAGGGCCACAGACAGGTGCCCTATGGGTGCATGCAGTAGTAAATTCTACATACCCCATGCCTGTCCAGGGATGTGCAGGCAGGGTATGTGCCAGAGACACATATTTCACACTTGTTCATGATTGGCATATTTGTGTTTATCCTATGTATTCTTGGAATGCACCACTGTACTTTCTCCCAGTACCTTCGCTGGAAGGCTGTTCAAGGAATCCTCCACCCTTTCTGTGAAGCAATACTTCCTCTCATCTCTCCTAAATCTTCCCTACCAGCTTTATAGCATGCCCCCTTGTTCTTGAGCACCTTGTCTTCAGGAAATACTCCCCCCTGTACCTTATTTACACCTGTGAGGTATTTAAAAGGTCTCTATCAAATCTCCACAGTCCCTCCTCTGTTCTGGGGTGTACATGTTGTGGTCCTTTAGTCTCTTCTCATAGGACTTTTGATGTGAACACTGCATCATTTTAGTTGCCCTCCTCTGGACAGCCTCAAGTTTGTCCATGTCCTTCCAGATAGTTGGTCTTTAGAACTGGACACAATTCTCTAAGTGGAGACTTACCAATGATCTATACAGAAGCAACAAACCTTCCTCTTTCTGCTGGTGATACCCCTTCCCGTGCACCCTAGCATCCCATTTGTCCTCCATACTGCCTTGTCACATTCTCTGGCCACCATTAGGTCATCGGGGAAGGGACCCGCAGTCCATCGAGGAGAATAACCACAATCCATAGGAAGGGGAACCACAGTCCTCAGTGGGTGGTTTAAATGTTACTTCAATAAACATTTGTACTTGGTATTTATACTTGGCATCAAACAGTAGAAGACCAATAGGTCCATATAAACTGTTCCCCACCGTAGTGGGTCCACTTTCATTGCTCCCTAAGAAAATATTTATAAATTCCTTTTTTAAATTCTTCTAATGTTTTACTTTCCACCACTTCTGACAATGTATTCCATACTGTCCCTGTCCTAATAACAAAGGAATAGTATATACCGTTTCTTAAGTTTGATTTGTTTATTATGACTTCTCAATCCCCTCAACCCTTCTTTTAGTTTTATACCCATTTCTTCTACCAATTCATGGTCATTTACTATTCGAAACATCATCAAGTCTCCTCTTGTCCTTCTTTGTTCTAACTTATATAGTCCTGTCCTTTGTAATATTTCACTATATTCATATTTATTTCACTAAAAAAAAATACCACCAACAGCTTAATCTGGTTTCAGGTCAGTTGGCATTCATCTGTATCCCCCTCTCCCAGGTCGTGCCTGAAAATAGGCAGGATTTGTCTAGTGCACTTACCCGGTCAACAAATGCTAAATACAAAAAAAAAAAATACAAAATGTAAATTCCCTATCATCCTAGCATATCTCCTCTGCACTCTCTCCACTCTCCCTATTTCTTTCCTTAAATATGGATTTCACAACTGGGAGCCATAATCCAAATATGGCCTAACTTAAGACCTATATATTGGCACCATGCATCCCAATGATTTATTTTTAAAGGTACGTTTTATGTTTCTTACCATGTTATTTGCTTTTTGTATGGCTATTGTTCTTTGTTTGTCAAATTTAAATCTCTATCAATTATTATACCACAATCCTTTTCCTCTATAACCTTTTTTATTCTTTACCATTTAATATATACCCTTTTTTTCTCTACTCTCCTTTCCTAAATACATTACTCCTGATTTCTCTAAGCTAAATTTCATTTTATTTTGACTTGCCCACTTTTCCACTTTTTCCAAATCCTTTTTCATACTTTTTTGCTGTCCTTTTATTCTTACTGGTCCCCCCAGCTTGATGTCATCTGCAAACTTCACGAGTTGATTAACAATACCTTTATGCAAATTGCTAACATACAATGAGAATAATATGGGGCCCAACACAGAACCCTGTGGTACCCCACTCCTCACTCTCACTGATTCAGAAAGCTCTCCCAATATTCTCACTCTCTGACTTCTATCCCTCAGCCAATTTTTCACCCATACAACAATTCTACTATCTATACCTATTTTATTTAATTTGTTTATCAAATTATTATGAGGCACCTTGTCAAAGGCCTTTTGAAAGTCCAAAAATATTATATCCACTGGTATATTATTATTTAAATCATCCTTTATCTTTTTGTAAAAGCACAAACGATTTGTACCACACGTTCTATTTTTTTTTAAATCCATGTTGTTCTTTCTCTGTAAATCCTATCAACTTTATACTTTCCTCTATTCTTAGTTTTAATACACTTTCAACCACTTTCCCCAGAATTGCCATCAGGCTCACTAGTCTGTAATTTTACACTATTGGGGCCAGATATTCAAAAGTTTGCCCCCAGGCTAAATTAGCACTGCCCGGCGGGCAAAATTTGCCCGGAGCAAAATCATAGCTATATTCAAAGGGAAATAGCCCGGTGCAAAACCAGCTGAATATAGCAAGCTAAGGAAGCCGGGCAAATAGGCCGAGGAGTGCAGGGCAAACATTGCCTGGGATTATGACAGCACTGAATATAGCAGATAAGACAGCACTGAATATAGCAGATAAGACAGCACTGAATATAGCAGATAAGACAGCACTGAAAATTGCAATCAAACAGAGGCAGTGCACACACCCACAGAAATAAAGTGTGAGAGGTGTAAGCAGTGAACACAGGAAAGCAAATCAGCCCTGCTAGACATAACTGCAGTACTAGTGAAAGGCATGGAATAACCTGGACCCACAAGTGAAACCAGAATACCACAGAACACTGTCAAATCCTGACTCCCCCCAAAAAAACACAGGACACAGGAATGTCAAGCATAACATAGTATAATTAAAAAAGGGAACAGGTAAGGCACAAAGGCAACAAGAACAAATACACAGTAAAACAAAGCAAAACACAGCAGAATACAGTATGCAAAAGTGGGGTACAAGAAAAAGACAATGAAAGGGAAAAGGGCAGGCCTAACAAAGGGACTGAAAATAATGGGGAAATTAGGAACAGTAGAAAAAGGTTATCGTGAAACATATGTACAATGCAATGGGGAGAGGGATGTGGACATAGGAAGGAAGGAAGGAATGGAGGGAAACAGGATGGCTGACATAGGGCTAGGGACAGTGGGCCTGGGACAGGAAGGAGGATAACAGTAGGAGGTAGGACTTGGGGGCGGGCAGGTGCTGGCAGATGTTCTTCTAGGATGGCTGCCACCCGTCTTATTTCTGCTATCATAACAGCCTGCTGTTCTATTAGTGTCCGCTGTTGGTGCACCACCCTCCTCAGCAGCTGATCCCGGCTCTCATCCTCCTCTGGACGGGTGGCCCACAGTGACACCCGACGTGGACCTACAGGAGACAGAGGGACCATATCAGGACATGATGATGACACAAAGGCACCATGTACCACCACATGGTGGACAGCATGCCCCAACAACCATGCCCATGTGCCAGTACCAGAACAAACCACAGCTTTTCACATGTGCCTGCAGGACAAGGCAGTATGTAACAGGCAGCATGCAACACCCCAATGTACATGGATATGCATAGATGGATGCTGAGAAGGCTAACACAGTGGAATCCAGCCAGCACAGCGGTGTGCAGACTGCAACAGTGCAAACAGACAGCCACCCCCTGAGATGCGAACTACAAGTGGACACTGAATTACATGCACATGGGATGACACATGGTGGGACATGCTGCCCATAGTCAAACTGCTATGATACACAACACATATTACACCCCCTGGAGAAGGTGCCACAGCCCCACCCAGCTGTGTAAACAGACATGCCCATCCCATACCCCCCAACAGTGGCCCACCCTCACTGGTGCCCCCCCAACAACTGTAGAGACCCAGCCAAAACACCACCCACAATGCTATAACACAGCAGCTGTACAAATGATGTCAGGAAGCCCTGAACAGGTGGGTGACTGACATAAGTGTGGAACAGTGGCAAGTGACACAGATAGAGACTCGACATGGACCACAGAGAGCAAATGACCAGAGGACAACGACACTGGCAACAGTACAGTAGGGACTGCAGGACAGGTAAGCAAGCAGTACATAGACAGGGAAAGTGCCAATGCCCACCCACACCCATGGCTACAACAGAAGGATGATGAGCTCACACTGGTGAAGAGCATGGCATGGGGCTGTGCCACCACCCAAAGTGGTAGCACCTTAAAGGTGCATATGCAAGAAGACACACACTTGTGAAACAGGGACACAGGCCATAGTCCACCAGTGGCAGGGCAATGGTAGGCCAATGATATGCACAGGACAGTGTCACCCTGGTGGCCAAGGCATGACGAGGCACACACCCACACTTGTGGGAGCAGCTTCTGCCATAGGGTCTGACACCCAGCGCACCATGCTACCACAGAACAACCCCTGCAGCACATCTGCATAACCTATACACAAGTACCATGCACTGCAGGGACTGAGGGACAGCACCCTGTAGGGGACAATGGCCCCCACAACAGAGCTGGAGCCAACAAGCAGGGGCGTAGCCATGGTGGTCACAGCTGCACACCATGTGGACACACTGCTATCTCACTTGCCATCATTAAGGTGAGCTACCCCACCCTGGAGTGTAGCCAGATACTATACAAATGTACATCAGGACTGTGTATGTTGCCACCAGTGGCATAAGAAATACAACCCATGAAACACATGACAATGGGCGCTGCCCTGCATGGGTAATTACAAAGCCATGCATAGCACCCCAAGACACTCACAGACCAGCCCACAACCTGTACAGTTGTATTGTCCATGGGAGACAAAGACAGTCATAGTGACCAGTACCCCTAGTGTAGACCCCAATGAATGAAACCACAGAAAGGTACAACAGTGTCTTTGTTAGGCGTCATGGAAAAAGAAAGCAGGTCAGTGCCTATTTGCTACCCCCCGGAAATAAAACAGCACACGCCACAACAGGCACACATAACATGCACAGCCACACAGGCCTGTGTGGCACCATAGGCCCAGCGGCTCCCCCCACCAACAGCCCCTATGCATGTACGCCACGGAGGTCAGACAAGGGCACACAGTAACATACCAGTGTCCACACTACAATGGCATTACACTGGTTGGGAGATACAGGCACCACATGACACTATGGCCACCTGTTCGCCATAGTGTGAATAGCCCTGGCAGGCACTAACAATATGTCCTGCATAGATACTGACACACTATACATGGTACTGCGAATGAGACATGCCATGAGAAGTGGAGAACAGTGTTGCCATGGCAGACAGGACAGCAGCAGCAGCAGAAACAGCTAGCACAACAGGCTGACCCCAGTAATCCCCCAACCCCAGGCATGATGATTGGCCTATGGCCATGCACAGACCTACTGCATCCTGCCACAATGGTGGACATGAGAGCAACATGTTGCACATGACAGTACAAGGCAGATAGCAGTGCATATGGCAGTAAAGACAACAATACATCAGACATAGAGCCAGTCATGTCACAGGCTTTGAAGCAGAAGGCAAGGCACTGGAGGCACGGAAGACAACACAAATACACACAGCCAGCATAGCAGTCCCCACTGATGTAATGGTCATGGGTGCACTGCATGGTGCCACTGGTGTCAAGCATCCAGTGCCCCCCCAGCACAAAGTTAAGTGTGAACACTGTAGCCCCAGGTGGATGTACATATTGTAGCCACAATAGCCAAGGGGTCCCTCCAAGTGAGCACCCTGGAATCCAAATGCAACACAGCTAAACCACATCAGGCCTGGATTACCCAGCCAACTGTGCCACGACACCAGACACAGCACTCCAATGCCTGCAGTGGCAATTCAGACACATAGTAGAAAAGCACAATGGCACACAGTACTCATGCAACACACTCCCGGTCCCATCATTGCTCTCCACTGCACACGCTGCGCCATTGGAGGCACCCTGCGCCTGTCTGTGGATGGCCTCTGGTCGGCCTGCGGCTCGCCTCTTGCATCTCCAGTGTGGTCCCTGTGCTCTGCAGTGGGAAGATGGTACAACAGCATTACTACAATGTCAGCCACCATGGTACGCTAAAGACCACCCTGGACCCTGGTGGTGTAGCACAACACCTGCATAACTGGCACACAGGTACAGTGCACCACCAAAGCCATGCCAAGCATGACACAGGTCAGTACAGACTGCTCAGTGCATGGGCAATGTGTGCCTGACAATGCCATCCTGTACACACAATCTGCAACAGCTCCCCCTCCATCACATGTACACAGCCCCTCTGGATGGTACACCCTCACACACAAGGCAGACTGTAAGCAGAGGAGTCCCCAACCCGTAATGGGGGAACACAAGTATTGAATCCCTCAACAAGAGATGTGGACACACAGAAACAACCCAGTGGCATACAACATCCCAAAGGCTACAGATAGAATGACAATGATGACAGGAAGGCATATGGCATGTGACATGCACACAGCATTACTGCACACAACCAAGTACAGTACGTGTGAGTCTGCAGCAGAGCAGGGCACCAATGCCAAGGACCTGTTTCCCGAGCCACTGGCCAGTGACATGGCACAGACACAGTAGTGATGGTGGAGTGAACCACACCCATACACATACCCCTCAACAGTACCACATTCTGAGGAACGCTCCTCAGTGTACGGCACAGAAGCACCCTGTACCACATTGTGCGGACTCGACACACATGCAGTGGACACATACGAAAGCACAGAGCCATAGTAAATGGTGCAAACCATATACCATACAATGGAATAACAGACCCTGGGAACATAAGTGCAAACATGGTGACAGTGTTTGGAGCAGCCTAGGTGTAGCTATGTGTCAGTGATCCACAGTTGTCCCACACCTGCCGCATAGTGAGAGCCAATGTAGCACAAGTGGGTGTGATATGGTTGGGATGTTGGCCCAGACAACACACCCAACCACACACTGTGGATGTGCAGAGTAGGCACAGCTGCACGCTGCCCCCTGGCAGCATGGCTGAACACATTGGATGTGGCAGGGGGCCAGGTGTCGTGTGTCCATGCCACCACAATAGGTGGTAAGGGGCAGTGTGCCACCACAGTGCAGGACATTGCAGACAACACTCCCAAGATGTTTTGTCCCCCTGGCCCACACAGTACACACACACACACACAACTGATTGGAGGTCCTCATGGCATAAGACCAACATATCGGAGTACTATTTAAAGTGTACTCTTGAACAGGTAGTGACTGGTAACATGGCAGTGGGATTTGAACCCATGTCCAAGAGTGATCCGAGCCACATATTATTACACAAGGTGCACAACAGCTGATGCATGGTAGATTCTAGCTGGACCCCACCAGCACAGCAACACAGTCCCCTCGATGGTATGTTAATGGGGCATGACACACACACACACAAGCACACCACGCAACACACATCCCCACCACCCATTACAGCACTGTGGTGAGAATCATCACTTACCTGGCACAGGCACAGTCCCCTCCCGAACCATCGTCCTGCATCATTCCAGCAGTGGGCGCTGCCTGCGCCTGATGTCCACATATCGGTGGCGGCACTTCTCGCCATCACGGGGTATACCCGTGATTGCTGTGAGGCGATGGGCAATTGAAGCCCAGATCTGGCTACGGGGATGGTCACCCTCCCAGACCAGTCCAAATAGGCGCCGATGGCGCTGTTCAGTTAACTGAACTAGGTTGGCCGTCTCCACCACATCCCAATGCCTGTCACGGCCCACCACTGCTCTTAGCCTACGTCTCCCAGACATGGCTAATATGAGAGGGAGGGGAGGTACTGCTCCACTGGTGACTGACTGGCCACACACCCTGTCACTCCCAAGCACTTCAGGCTAGCGCCACGCAGAAGTATGTCGTAGCGCCGTGCTAACCAGAAGTGTGAGCAATGCGCATGCGCGATCCTGCCATGCCCACGTGCAGACGTTCCAGGCATGCGCAGTGTCAGCGCGCTAACATGGTTAGCACAGCGCTAAGGCACAATAGCGTGGACCACTTAGCGCAGAATGCCCCACCCCACGCATGCGCCATATCTGCGCTAAGTCACAGTAGCGCGGCGCTATCGCTACAGCGCGGCGCTAAGCATAGCCGAGATAGCCCGGTGCTATATGGTTTGCCCTGCGCTAAACATTTTGCCCGGCGCTAGTATCTGCCATATTCAAACAGAATATGCAAATGATGGTCATTGTGTATGCATGGTGCTAACAAGGACATTAGCATATCATTTTCGGCCCATTAGCATGCTTAACAGGCTTGTTTGCCCGGCTGTGCTATATAAGGGCTAATTGAGCCCCCCCGTGTTGCTAATCGGTAATACATGTTGTTGTGTGAGTACTGCTGCAGCACAGGATGTCAATGGAACACACAGAGAGTCAGCCAGGTATGTACTGCATGTGGGAGGGAAGAGGTAATATTCAAGGGACACATCAGTAGGTTTGTGATGTGGTTTATGTTGACTGGGGTGCATACCTCTCAACCTCTTGCCTTGTGAATCAGGGACAAGGCTTTAAACAATCGGGGACAAAGACCCCAAACAGTGACACATCTTAAAAACTGGTACTATTCAGTCAGAAAGCTGACAGAGTAAAGGGATTTGTGTTAAGATGCATTTACTGAAGAAGAAGAAGAAGTTTGTTACTCTAATGTTTGACATTATTTTGTGCTTTTAATCCCCAGTGTTCTGTCACAAATATACAAATATTATACGGGACAGAGGAAAAGTTAAATCAGGGACATCCCTGACAATCAGGGACAATTGAGAGATATGACTGGGTGCCTAGTGCCAAGCACAACCTGGCCATACCTCCCAACCTTATGTCCCTCAAATGTGGAACACTGCATCTCAATATGTGAAACACATGAGCAAAATGTGGAACACATTTACAAACTACACCTCAGAGGCCCAGAACACTGTAAAACAATTTGCAATCCTAACAGGAGGTCAGCTAGTAACTGAGCAATATATGTTCTGCAGCACTCACTGTGGAATAGTGCCTTACAGTGATACCACTGAATGTGGGACTACCCCTCACAATGTTTAACAGCGTGCTGTTGTGCCATATCATGTGGGCTATTCCTCGTATTGCGGTACACTGCAGAGGTATGGACCAGGGGGAAGGGGATACAGAGGACTGCTAACTGACTGTGTCCTGGATAAGGCTGCTGTTCATGAATGTCCTGTGTAGTCACCATGCTGATAACAGTTGGGTGTCCCCATGTCATGTGTGCATAGCTTGATACCACTGGCCGATGGCAGACATCCAGGTCAGGGCTGTAACACATGTCCACTCTGTCTGTTGGATGGTCCGGACTGCTCAAGGCGTATGCACTGCCACAGAGGGGTTCTCAATCCCTGTGACCTTGGGAGCACACATGCCCCGAGGTGACAGAACACAGGTTGTGTACAACTGTGGCATCATGTATGTGATGTTTTGTATAGCTGTCGTATGTCACATGTGTGCAGTGTGTTACTCTGCACTGTGTTCCGTACTGACACCGACATGTGATGTTTCAACATCATCATGACAGCACTACTGCAGCAGCACACAGGGGATACTGGATGGGCAACTCTGCAGTACCAGTGTGTTCTGCCACAGCAGGATTCTGAGGCCCAATGACACCGAGAGCATAGCTTGTGAGGGCCATGGGAATCAGAACACAGACCCGACAGGGGACGCTGGTTGCGCATAGCGCTGCTCTGCCTGTCATGTGAATTGCTTATTGTAGTGTGTGCTGACAGGGTACGTGCTGTAGACAAATCCTGCCTCTGTAGGACACAACCCAGAGGGAAGGGGATACAGGTGAATGCCAAATGTCTTTGAAACAGATCATGCTGCTTGTGGTATTCTTGTGGATAGGGGATACATCGCTATGGCAATCGAGATCTTCACCTACACATGTTGGTATGTGCCATGGGGTCATTAACGTCCACCTGACCTACCTCCAGAGCAGGCAGAGTGGCACCGGTGTAACATCTCATCCAAATGATGGCACCTCAGGAGTGCAGCACACCCCCATGCTGCACTGCAGTGTCACTTATGGGATGTTAACCCGGAAGCCTTGGGTGGGACTAGAACCCACAGCCAGGAGATCTCCCGTCCGCATGGCATCTGTGCTACTTGCTGATCCACTGTCATCACCTGTGTATTGTACTGTGTGCGATCTGTGAGATGTGATACAGGAGACTAGCTGGTGTACAGGTGATTATCATGTTGTAAACACCTCGATTGGTTGCTAGGACATCTGTAAACCTTGAGTGCGCAGCTCGGGGAGGCTTACAATTCCCCTAGCAACAACAAGAGGTGCGTACACCATGGTTATCACCTGTACATCAGGCATTGTCAGGTATAGTGGATAGGACTAGACATGGGAATCCCCCCCTCACGTGTCAGTGGGCCTTACCCCAGCATTGACTCTGCGGTACAGCCAAACGTATGTGTAGGTACTGTACACACACTATAGGGATACATGGAACACATGACTGTGGGCCAGCATAGTACCAGTGTTAACCCCTATCAGCCATGGAGATCATTAGCCTCAGTGACAGTACACTGTGACAACTGGAATGTTATAGGACTACTGTACTGATACTTTCAAGCACATCCCAGGTGTGTATAATACCGACTAACAGTGGCAGTCTGTCTAGTTGACCCACTGCTAAGACATGGCTGAGGTGAGTTCATATGGTCCTGACATCACACCACTGGGATGCCAGGCCTGTAATCTGTTGGATATCAGTGGGTAATCAGGCCTACACATACTTTAAAGACCTGTTCTGCATGGAAAGGTTGACCCAGACGATGCTAGCCACCTGCCTGTCTGGCAGGAAAGGACCCGATTCCAGAGGTAGCAGTACCACATGTGTGGCTGTATCATCCCTGCCACACACACATTGCTCCTGTACTGTTTGTATGTGGCAGGCTATGGTATCTGTGAACCATCTTACAGTGCAGTACGGTTAATGGGCTTGGGACTGCAGCTGATGCTTGACCGGTGCAGTGTGGCTGGGCGTGTATGCGGTGGTGCTGGTGGGAGCTGGGTGGCCTTTGACCCTGTTGACTGCCCCTGTGTGGGTAGTGTTGCCCCACCAGTGCCATGCACTGTCCAACGCCCATTGCGCAGGCCGTGCTTGACTGACTGCATGCTGTGGTGATGCAGATGGCAGTGGGATGTGATCAGCAGTGTGGAGGATGCACTCTGGAGTGGATCATTAGTCCACTGTGACTGTGGGGTGCATGTACTCCAGTGTGACAACTGCCACAGGTACCCGTGCTGTCACCCATGTCACTGACTGGCATCTGCATCAAACAGCAACCCCCACCCCTGTTGCTGTGTGTGTGTGTGCATGTGCGTGCAGACAGTACTCATGCAGTTGATAGTGTTTGTACACTGTGGTCCTGGCTGCTGACTGTGCACAGCACTGTGCAGCCAGGGGCAGGGGCATTACCAACGTTGCTGTGGTCCATGGTGTCTACCCCCAAGACAGGCAGGTCCATCTACAGTGTGCACATCCAGGCCATTGTGTGACAGACGTTGACACACATGCTGGGAGTGCAGTATCCCAGTTTTATTGTTTTACAGTACACACAACTGCAACACATGGTGGATCACACACAGGCCTTGTGCACAGCTGTGCCAGGATCACCCATACACACACCATGCCTGTATGTGTGTATAATGTGGCAGCACTGATACATACTCTGGCACATGCAATGGTGCCTAGGCCGCACCCCTAATGGAACGTGTGTCCTGGTCAGCCATCTAGCCCTGTTACTGGGAGACACCCATGCTTCCACATCATGTGTTCCATGGTGCTGGGTGTGCAGAGGCCCAGCATGGCACTGGATGTGCCAGTGGTGCACCATGAGTCAGCCATTCACAGCCATGGCTGCATAGTCCCACACATGTGCACATTAGGCACCGTCTGTGGCTGTAGGCCTTGTGATTACCTTGCAGTGCACCCATGATCATGCCAACATGTTAAGCCAGGCCACCTCTCACATGCCACAGGCAGCAACATGGCCAGCACAACTGTGTGCTGCACACACACACACACACACAGCTGGCTTCCATATGTGCTGGCCTGCAGGACTCCACAGCACTGAGGTGCAACGTGCATGCCCTGTTGCCATTCCTTAGTGGGTGGGGGCATGTATAGCGACTGTGTGTTGCATCATGACCATATGTTACTGTTACAGCCATGCAATGTTTGTTCACAAGTCTGTTTAACCCTTTCCCTTATTTCTGTCCCACACAGGTGTGGCTGCAGGACAGGAGCGGCTCAGGGCCCACAAATTTTCTGGTGATGAGCTGCGTGCCCTGGTACATGCAGTGAAGGACAGGGAGATGGTCCTACGCAGGAACAAGTCGACGGACGCCACTGTTCGTCTGATGTGGGAGGAGACTGCCACAGCAGTAAACGCCATAGGTGGTCGTGGCAGTAGCACTGATGCCGTCCGGAAAAGGTGGAATGACCTGCTGCACAGGGCGAAGAAGGAGGAGGCACAGCGGATCCGGAACAGGCTGCGGACCAGTGGGGGACCACAACCACTTGAACAGTGGGACTGGGACCCATTGATGGCCATAGTAGCCTCTACTCTGCGGCCAGTGGCATTCGGTGGGGTCGAAGGTGGTGGGTGTGAGACACCACTTACACCACCCAGAGCAGGTACGTTTGTGGCATGTATCCACCACTCAGTAGACAGCAACACCTTGGGGACAGAGTCACACATTCACACATCACTACTGTCATTGTGCATGCACAGGGCCCACATGGGTATGTTCCATTGCAAGGGTGGTGTTGGGGCTGCACAGTGGTGGACATCTGCCAGCAGGCACATGTGAGTGCATGTGTGCCATGGTGCAGGGGCTCATAGGGCACAGGCTGCAATTGCATGGGATGCAAACTGGTGTCTGCATGGGCATGCTGGAGGGCACACATTGGTGGGGGTGCATGTGGCATTGTTGGGAGTGGTGCAGGGGTGGGTGAGCTGGTCACTGTAGCAGCGACTGACATATGTCTCTTCCATTTCAGCATTACATGCGCAGCAGACGATGTCCCAGGTTGGGCCAGGCACAGTTGTACAGGAGGTGGAGGATTCGTACACAGCAGAGGTGCGCCCTACCACATCAGGCATGGCAGCCACATCTAGAGCGGCAGTGGCCATGCCAGTCAGCACTATGTCCACTCACAGACATCATGAGGCACTGACATATGCTGGATCATCAGATGATGAGGATGCAGCCTTCCTGGAGTCCCTGAATCCACCTCAGTATGCCCAGGTGGAGGATCTTAGTGGGGAGCAGGTGGTGATCCTGACTGTCACAAGTGACCACGGCTAGGATGATGCAATGGAGGGGCCCGACATGCCAGTTATTTGTGCAGCTAGTGACACCAGAGTTTTGGTGCATTGGGGGATGGTACCATGCCTAACTTGGGGACAAGGGGGGTACTCAGGCACATGACACCTATTTGCCCACAGCTGCTGTTCCCCTGCCAGAACAGTCTTGCCCACTGGACATGTCCCACAGGGCACTGATCACAGGGCCAGTCCAGCAGCATGCTCAGTCACCTGTGAGGCCACATTTGCAACAGCCAATGCCCCACCAGCCACCACCACAGGTCCGTTCACATCCCCAACACACTGCCCAGTGCCATCCACAACCCCTGCCAGAGGTGCAGGATGCACCTGCACAAGATGGCCAGGGTGCACGGCCCATGCTCCAGGAGGCCTTGGCCTCACAGCATGCAGCCCAGCAGGACCTGCATGATCTCTGTAGGGAGCTGCAGTATGAGTTGTCACAGCTGCGGGAGACAGTGAGCACTGGTCTTGCCCGTGCTGAACAGAGGTCGGAGGAGAGGATGACCTGTGTTATCAGCACCATTGGGCGTGGCTTTGGTGACATAACTGCTGCTGTGCAGGCCCATGCTATGGTGCTGCAGGACACTATCACCACAGTACTGCAGGGTGCACCCAGACACCAGCGCAGCCATGCCTCACATGGGCAGCAGCGTGGTAGAGGTTTGCGCAGGGTGGGTGCAACCTCTTCAACCCCTACCTCCCATTCGTCTGCAGGGCATGCACGGCATCGTGGCCGCCCTCCCTCCACTCCTGTGTAGGCCTCAAGGTGTGGCCGTGGATGGGCTGCCCTCACAGCCTCACCGCATTCCACCCCAACAATGTCCTCAGCACGTAGCACGCCCACCAGTTTGCCCCGTCCACAGGGTGTGTGTCATGTGCGCGGTGGCAGGCTTAGCTGATGTGCTCCACCACATGCGTGCTGTGGTCCAGTCTCCCTCACCTGCATGCCTATGCACACTGCCACTTCCCATGTCCCCTGCACAGACACAGTCCTCCATGGCCCTTGTTCTGTCCCATGCCACAGCCCCTGCCATCTCATATATACAGTGCTGTTTCTTGTGCACACCTGGGTGGTGGCCATACCCTTCACCCTTGTGTCCCCCGACCATACAACAGTGCCTCTCAGGATGTGATACTACTGAACAGGATGTGGACCTCATTCTCAGTGCAGTCCCTGAGCAACTGACTGACCTGTTACATTGTTGGCTTATCTGTTCAGGCCACTTTTTCTTAATTGCCTGTTATTGTTTGCATCGTCTACAATGGGGATTTCTTTACAGTTGTGCCACTGAGTGTGGGACAGGTCCTCACACTGTGGACTAGGTAGCTGCAGTGATGTAACTGCAGTACTGTTCCTCATACCATGTTACAGTTGAGGGGTAAGGTGGTGGGGCCACACACATCACACGCACTGCACCACTGGCAACGTGTACAGCATCTATCTATCACACAGATTTCACTGTACTGTATATACACTACCATTAAATGTACTATTCACAACATTTCATTTGTCTGTGTTTTCTGTACTCACCGTACATCCTGGTTCAGTGTCTGAATGATGCAGCTCCTGTGCTCTATGGCCCGGCCGGCCATGCGTGGATCCCGCCGCTCGAGTTGCTCTACTATCCCCCTTACCCCCTGGCTCTGGCTCACTGTCAGAATGTACCTCAGGTTCAGGTGCACGTATCCCACGGTTCAGGGCCATGTTGTGTAGCATACAATAGGCCAGGAAGATACGGCATACCTTCTGAGGGCTGTACTGTAAGGCACTGCCTGACTGGTCTATGCAACGGTACCGCATCTTGAGCATCCCAAAGACCCTTTCTATGATGTTCCTTGTAGCAGCATGTGCCTCATTGTACAGGTCCTCAGCCCCTGTTGCTGGCCGAGGTACTGGTGTCAGCAGCCAGGGTAGTAGGGGATAGGCACTGTCCCCTGTGGAGATAAATCAGGTGTTACTGTTGGTGTCCTGCACAGTGCCCGCTGCTGCTCTGAACCATTGCTCCCTGCCCCCTCCCACAGCTACCCTGGCCTATCCCCTCTCCGAACTGCTATCACCCTGTTTTAGCTGCCCATACTCACCAACTAGATGCCCACATGGAATCCTGCCCTCCTCAAATGCCTGACACAGTCGGGACTGGTGCCAGATGAAGGCGTCGCGGGCACTGCCAGGGTACTGTGCAAAGACATTGCTAATGCACCCTGTCGCATCACACACCACCTGGCAATTAATAGAGTGGAAGGCCTTCCTGTTCACATACAGATCACTAACATCACCAGGTGGTGCACGGATGGGGACATGGGTGCAGTCAATGGCACCAAGTACAGAGGGTAGGTGCGCAACTCGATGGAATTGCTGCATGGTTGCTGTGCGCTCTGCTGCCGTGCTGGGGAATACAATGAACTCACCAGCATGTGGCAGAAGAGCATCAAGGAACTGGGTCAGGAGGCGCGATGTGGCAGACTGTGATATCCTAATGGTGTCCCCCATTGGGCGCTGAAATGTCCCAGTGGCTAGGATGCACATCGCTGCCGTCACCTTTTCCTCAACTGACATGGAGTGGCTGTGCCTGGTGTTCGGCTGCAGCTCCTCATGCAGGAGTTCGCATAGCTGCCTCAACATTCCCCTGTCCAACCTATACCGGCCAATGATGTGTTCATCAGGCAGGGTCTCAAAGGAAACTCTTGGCCGGTAGCATCTGTGTGCAGCATATCTCCTCCTTCGTCTCAGTAATGGGCCTTGTTGAGCCTGCTGTCTTTCATCCTCCTCCACAGCCTGCTCCATCAGGTGCAGCACTACAGCATTGCTGAAGAAAGACATTGTGATGCACTTCCTGTTCTAGCCACTCCCTCCTCATTGGATTGCCCTGTTTTTAGAGCTCCCTTTTATAGGAGGTATGTAGCGCTGCGCTATGTGCCGTGCAATGGTGCATAGCGCAGCGCTAGATCTCTGAATATCCTTTTGCGACCATATGCAGGTTCACGCCCCTCCACTTTGCCCCTTGCATACATTATATTTTAGCCCGGCACTATTGCATTTAGCGCGCGTTATCTCCCTTTTTGAATATGGCTGTCCCACGCTAATCCTGTGCTAATCCTGCGCAAACGGTTAGCGCGCTGCGCTAGGTTTTGAATATCTGGCCCTTGATCTTTTTCCCTTTTTAAATAAAGGTGCCACAATTGCTTATCTCCAATCTTCTGGCACCTCACCAGTCTTTAAGGATTTATTAATTATCCACACCAACATTTCTAAAATTAATGGTAGTACTTCCTTAAAATACCTTGGATGTAACATATCTGGTCCTGCAGATTTATATATTTTTATCTTGTTTATTATCCTTTCTACTTCCTCTTTAGTAGTAGCCATATCCAGATTTTTTTGGTTCTTATCCACTTCTACCTTACTTACGTCATTTCCATCCTCAAAAACTGACCCACAATAATCATTTAGTTTGTTTGCCATTTTACTTGGATCACTAATCTCTTTACCATTCACTTCTAATGGTCCTACTCCCTGTTTACCTTTCCTTTGTTGATTTATATATGCATAGAAGCTTTTCCCATTGTCCTTTCTATAAGCCAAATTTGTTTCTAACTTCCTTCTTTCAAAATGTATAATCTGTTTAACTTCCTTTACACAATCTCTATAATATTTTACAGAATCTATTGGTTGTAGTATTTTCATTTTTTTAAATGCCTTTTTCTTTTTTAGGCAAGCTTTTATTACTCTACCAGTACTCCATAAGGGTTTTCTACCTCTTTTATTATATAACTTTTTATCTGGTACATACTTTTTTTTCTAGATTTAATAGCTTATTTTTCAGTTCATCCCATATTTGTTTTACAGTTTTTGTTTCTGTATTCCACTTCCAATTCCATTTCTCAATATTCTTCCTAATTTTTTTAAAGTCTGCTTTATTATAATTTTTTGCTACTGTTTTCCCTTTAATACATGTAGATTTACTTTTCATTTTAAATTCCACTATAGCATGATCGCTATTTGCTAGATGTTCTCTTATCTTAATTTCTTTAACAATATCAGATCTATTCATCAATAACAAATCCAACACATTTCCTCCTCTAGTTGGTTTATTAACTAATTGTTCCAAACCCACTGTTTCCATTACTTGAACAAATTTTCCACTACTCTCATTCTTACTACTGCCATTTTCCCAACAGATATCTGGATAGTTGAAGTCTCCCACTACAACAACATCTCCCTCTGTTGCTACCTCTCCAATTTCATCATTTAATATTTTGTCTATTTCCTTATTACAATTCGGTGATCTGTAATAAACTCCAAAAATAATTTTTTTATCCACCCCTCTTATTACTTGAATCTATAACAATTCAATTTTTGCATTTTCATTTTCTTTATAAATACTGCTATTTATTTCCTCTTTCATATAAGCAGCTACTCCTCCTCCCCTCCTATTTTTCCTAGAATTTGAATATAATTTATGTCCCTCAATATTTTTATTTCAATTTATATCCAGATCCCACCAATTTTCTGTTATCATACACATATCTATAGAAACATAGAAACATAGTCTTTGATGGCAGATAAGGACCACTTGGCCCACCCAGTCTTCCCATTTCCCTACCTACTGGATAAGCTGCAGAGTCTAGCTAACCATCAGCCTACTTCCTGCCACCCCCACTATAAATGCCTTGTGTCTGTCCCATGCATGTTTGAATTCCCCCACTGTTTTAGTCCCTATATTTTCTTGTTTTAACATAACTTCCAATTCAGCATTCTTGTCACTATTTAAACTTTTTGCGTTTAACAACCATATTGTTATGTTGTCTTTCATTCTTTTAAGTTGTTGTTTCCTCTCTTCATTTCTCTTTTTTATTTCTAATATACTTTCATTCCTTCTCCCCTTCTTATTTAGTTTCAATTATTGTTCACTATCTTTTTAATATCCATCCCCAATTTTTTACTCCTTTTTACTCAGATATAACCCATCTCTACAGTAATAAGAAGGTTCACAGATATACTCCTCCCACTGTTTGATACACTCCAAATTATTATGTAAAGTCCATTGTCTCAACCAGCTGTTTAATTTCATTATTTTACTCTTTTCTCTACCCATTCCTTTCTGTACCAGCAATATTTCTGAAAAAAATTATTTTACAGTTTAAATCCTCTGCTTCTAATTTTATCTCTTCAAATTCAGTTTGTATCTCCTCCATTTTTTGAGTTTTTATATTATTCACCCCTAAATGCAGAATCAACACTGCAGTTCCATCCCTTATTCTAACAATGTTCTTTAACATTCCTTTAACATCTCCTATCTTTGCCCCTGAAAAATAACTTGTTACAATCTCCTTATTGTCTTTGGATGTATATCCATCTGTGTATTTCAATATTGAGTCTCCCAAGATATAAATGTTCTTTTTTTTTCTGTACAATCCATTAGATTATTTCCTTCAGCCATCTCAGTATTTTGTTTCTGTCTAACTTCAACATTATTTTCTCCATCTTCTCCCTGATTTTCGCTGTTATACAATACTAACTCTATATTATCTAATCCAATCTTTTTTTACGGTTCTTTCTTTCGTCAAGTATATTATTTACTACTTCATCTCCAATATTAATTAAACTCTTTGTTTCTGTAAATTCATTCTCATTTATTGTTTCATTATAGCTAGCATCTGAGTTCTCTTCCAACTGTCCTATCTGCAAATCATTCTCTAATATAATTAAAGGATCAAAACTATTTGCACTTGCTGTAGAGAAATTCATTGCCCTTCTTCTTAAAGGTTTTTTCCTTTTTGCTTTTCTTTCTACCACTACCCATTCTCCATCCTGATCTCTTTTCCATCTTCTTTTTTTGAATCTTTTTCAATTTTATCATCCTGAAATTGGTCATTGTCCCTTTCCTTATTATTGTCTTATAGTTTTTGTCTACACTTAACTAATTCTTGTCTGAGTTTCTCAATACTTTCCTGTAATACACAGATCTTACTACATTGTTCACAGGTATATAGTAAAACTTCATTTACCACTTCAGTGTTTATCATTTTACCAACTAAACATTGCAAACCCAATATACCACCTTCTATTCTTACAATATTAGCAGCCATATTATTTTCAGGCTCTTCGTCAACTACTAACTTTCTCTATCCTAATTAGTCCTCTTCAGATATGTATTTCTCAGTATTCTAATTTAGCTATTTACTTATTCTATCCTAAGTTACCTCTCCCCTTCTTCCTCCATCTGGCACATAGAAACATAGAAACATAGACTTTGATGGCAGATAAGGACCGCTAGGCCCATCTAGTCTGCCAATTTCCCTACCTACAGGATAGGCCACAGATCCTAGTTAACCAACAGACTATTTCTTCCTACCCCCCATAAGAATTGCCTTATCTCTGTCCCATGCATTCTTGAATTCTCCCACAGTTTTAGACCCAGACCTCCTCAGGAAGCTGTTCCATGCATCCACTCCCCTCTCTGTGAAATAATACTTCTCACATTGCCCTGAACCACCCTCCTTCTATCTTTAAATTTTGTCCCTTGTTCTTGCAAGTCTCTTTTTCTGAAAGATGCTACCCTCTTGGACTTTGTTGATTCCACTGAGGTACTTAAAAGTTTCTATCATGTCCCCCCTCTCCCTTCTTTCCTCAAGGGTATACATAATAAGCTCCTTTAGTCTCTCCTCATATGGCTTCTCTTGCAGACCCTGCACCATTTTAGTTGCCCTCCTCTGGACTACCTCTATCCTGTCTATGTCCTTGCAGAGATGGGGTCTCCAGAACTGGACACAATACTCCAGATGGGGTCTCACCAACTGTCTGTACAGAGGATAACAACTTCCTGTTTTCTGCTGGTGATGCCTCTCCTATACATCCCAGTATACCCCAGCCCTCCCTACTGCCTTCTCACATTGCTTGCTAACCTTAAGATCATCTGATATGATTACCAACAGGTCCCTTTCCTTTTTTGTTGTTGTTACTACCTCCCCACCCATTTTGTATTCTTCCCCTGGGTTCTTGTTTCCCAGGTGCATTATTTTGCACTTCTTTGCATTGAATCCTAGCTTCCATACTTCTGACCATTCCTCCAACCTTGCAAAGTCCCTTTTCATCCTTTCCACATCTCCTTGTGTATCAACCCTGTTGCAGATCTTTGTGTCATCTGCAAAAAGGCATACTTTTCCTTCCAGTCCCTCTGCAATGTCACTGATGAAGACATTAAAAGGACTGGACCAATAATGAACCCTGTGGTACCCCACTAGTAACTCCCCTTTCTTCAGAGTGGACTCCATTTACAATTACCCTCTGTGTCCTGTTGTCCAGCCAATGTTTTACCAGGCTACCACCCTGGGACCCACTCCCAGGCTGGTTAATTTGACTATTAATCTTTTGTGTGGGACTGTGTCAAATGCCTTGCTAAAGTCTAGGTAGGCCATGTCCACAGCCCCTCCCTGGTCTACTACTTTGGTCACCCAGTCAGTCAAAGAAATCTATTAGATTCGTCTGACATGACCTTCCCGCTGTGAACCCATGCTGCCTTGGGTCCTGTGCTCCACTGGCTTCTAGGTACTTAACTATTCTTTCCTTCAGAAGTGACTCCATCACTTTCCCTACCACAGAGGTCAGACTGACAGGTCTGTAGTTTCTTGCCTCTGTCTTGGTCCCACTTTTGTGAAGGGGAATCACATCCGCCTTCCTCCAGTCCTTGGGTACACACCATCCTCCCTGATTTATTAAAAGAGTAGCCAGTGATTTCACTAGTTCCTCCTTAATTCTTTTAGAATTCTGGGGTGAATTCCATCAGGACCCATTGCTTTGTCCACCTTCAGTTTTAGGAGTTCTTGCAGAACCCTTTCTTCTGTGAAAGGACTGGAATCAACCCCCTATCAAGAGTGCTTCTGTTAATTGGATTAGGCACTTCCCCTCTCTTTGTGAATACTGAGCAGAAATATTCATTCAGTATTCCTGCTTTTCACTGTCCCCTCTGCCCACCCACGTTCATTCTATTCAGCCTCACTATCCCTCCATTTGTCTTTCTCACGCTGATGTACCTATAAAGGTTTTATCCCCCTTCTTAACTGAGTTGGCTATCTTTCCTCAGTCTGGGCCTTTGCTATTCTGACTTCCCTCCTGCTTCCTTCTGCCTTAACTGGTACAGTTCTCTGTCCTGCTCCTTCTGTGTTTCCTTATACTTCCGGAATGCTATCTTTTCTTCCTGACTTTCACAGCCACCTCTTTTGAGAACCATAGTGGCTTTTTCTTTCATTTTGATTTATTTATTTGCTTCACACAAAGGCTTGTTGCCTCTGTGATGGCAGTTTTGATAATTCCCCATTGTTGCTCCACATCTTCTTCTAGCCTGTTTGCTAGTGCTTTTCTGAGGCACTCTCCCATCTTGCCAAAGTCAGCGCTCCTAAAGTCCAGTACCCTCACTTTTGTATCTCTTGACTCTGTAGCTGAGTTTAATGTGAACCACACTGTTTGATGGTCACTTGTCCCCAGATGGCAACCCACTTCTAGATCTGAGATCCTCTCACTGCCCCCATTTGAGAGTACGAGGTCTAAGATTGCTCCCTCATGAGTGGGTTCTGAAACTAGCTGTCTATGCCTGCCACCTCTAGGGCATCAAGAATGGCCCTGCTCTTGGATGTGGCTGCAGAAAATGTGCTCCAGTTAACATGTGGCATAGTCAGGTCTCCCATCAACAGCATCTCCCCTTTCTCTGCCATTCCAAGAATGCCTTCTATCATATCCTAGTCCATTCCTTCCCCCTGACATGGGGATCTGTACACAACCCCTGTGCGGATTGTGGTGCCCTTTCCAGTCTCCAAGGTGACCCACAGTGCCTCCTCTCCTCCCTGTTTACTCTTTTGTTCAGTTGCTTTTATCCCTTCCTTTACATAGAGAGCTACTCCTCCCCCTCTTCTCCCCTGCCTGTCTCTCCTGTAGGTTATGTACCCTGGTATGTTAACATGCCAGTCATGGTTCTCTGTGTACCATGTTTCTGTGACTGCTACAATATCCAGGCATCCCTCTTCCATCAAGGCCTCCAGCTCAGGGAGCTTGTTGCCCAGACTACGGGCATTGGTACTCATTACCCTCCATTTCCTGATGACCTTACTCCTTTTGCCCCATCCCTGTCCTTCTTGCCTTTGTCACTTTCTCCATTTACCCCTGCCCTTCTCCCTATCGACACCTCTATGTTGGTGTTTGCTGCACTTACTACCATGATTATTTGAGGGGCCTAGGATTTCCTGCTCCTTTCAGTGCCTCCCCTGGCTAGTTTAAAAGCTTGCCAATGAAGCATTTAAACCTATCACCTAGGATCCTGGTTCCCCTCCCGGACAGATGCAGCCCATCATGCCAGTATAGGCTTGCATCACTCCAGGTGGACCCCCAGTCCCCAATGAAGCCAAATCCCTGAGCTCCACACCAGTTTTTCAACCACTGATTGAATCCCATGGTGCGGAACACCCTAGCATCTCCTATGCCATAGATGGGTAGCACCTCCGAGAAGGTTACCGTGCATGCTACTTGACTAAGGCCCCTCCCCAATTTCACAAACTCTTCCTGCACTTCTCTAATCCCTTTCTTAGCCAGGTAATTTGTCCCTAGGTGGACAATGACATCCAGCTCCCTCCCCTGTGCAGCAGTTCCGGCAATCCTGAGGATTTGCTCCCTGTCCCTCCAAGCCATGGCGCCAGGCAGGCACCTTACCTCCCTCTCCCCTTCCTCCCCCAGTTCTACCTTCCTAACAATATAGTCCCCCACCAGGAGTTGTTTCCTTCCCCTGCAGGGTCCCCTGCCACCCTCCTGTGGGTCTCCTTTGTGGAGGTTCCCAGCATCCTCCTTGGTCTCCACTGCAGGTGCCTCCATAGAGGAACCACACTTTGCCAGAATGGCATAGTAATTGTGGAGAGGTACAACTGGAGGGATGTGCCTCTGTTCCACCACCCTCACCCTCCCTGAGCCCACTGTGGTCCAACCACTCCTCTTTCTTGGTAACCTCTGAGGCAACGGCAGTGGCACTGGTGGTCTCTGGATGGAAGAGGAGGTCCCACAATTCCTGGCCAACTCAGCCTGGAGATGAGCAACCTCCTCCCTCAGTCCAGAGAGGTGCTTGCAGATGGGACAACACCGCATCCTCCAGAACATCTCCCGGAAGACTGCTGCTCTACAGCCACTGCACTGCACCACTCCAATCGTGTCCTATTTCTGGCCCCTTAACTGTTTGCAATCTTTACTCTTTTTTTCTCTCTCTCCTTACTTTCTGCCTGTGTGCCCTTTAAGCTCCTGATTGTCCTGTTCTGAGACAAGAATATCCTATTTTTCTCAGTAGACCACTTACTTGCTCAGAGGCAGACCTCCAGCAGCTAGAGGGGGCTGGAGAGCTACTCTTGCCCTTCTAGGATGGTGGGTCCTTGGTGGTTCTGTGATCACTCACTTCCTGCCCCCAAACAGGACGTTCCTGTTGTTAGTCAAATCCTGTGCCTATAAAAATAGAACTAGCTTAGGGTGCGGGGGTGGAGGGGAGGGAAGAAGGGCAATATAGTCCCAGCAGAGAAGTTCAGTCACACAGCAGTCCTTTCTCCTGGTGTCTTCTGCCAAGCTACCACCCTCACCATCAGACGCCACTTGCCTCTGCCCAAGTCGCCTCTGCTCCATGCTTGACTCCACTCGCTGGAGCATCGGTATTTAATCCCTGCACAGCTGACATCACCGTTGCTATGGCAATGCTCATTATGGGCAGAAGCTCACAATTACCTCCCTGTCAAGCCAGACAATGTATATGAGCTACCTTTAAAAAGGCAGCTCAGCCAACACTTAAGAAAGCTTAAAGAGCTCTCTCAAAGCACCCAAACACTGGTGCCTGTCTGAGTTCCTATCCCTCATAACTTCAGAGGAGCAGGAATGCCTCCTCACAGGTACAGATTACCTTGCCCAAGTTTCAATTAACCCCAAGCACTGTTTGTTATTGTTGCACAAATTAAAACTCCACTTGCCTCTGACACACACTCTCACACAGAGCTCACTGGAGTGTTGGTTTTTAATCCCTGCACAGCTGAGGTCACCGTTGCTATGGCAATGCTCGTTATGGGCAGAAGCTCACAATTACCTCCCTGTCAGGCCAGACAATGTATATGAGTTGCCTTTAAAAAGGCAGCGCAGCCAACACATAAGAAAGCTTAAAAAGCCCTCTTAAAGCACCCAAACACTGGTGCCTGTCTGAGTTCCTATCCTAGTAAAAAGGTATTTCACTCCGTTCCCCTTAGGATATTGATTAGTAAGTTTAAGAACTTGGGAGTTTGGGTGAAACTGGCTTTGTGGAAAAGACATTGACAAGAAGAGAGAAATCAGAAGGTGGTAGTCAGAGGGGAATTCATAAAGGGCCATATCAATTACTATGGGTGTCCTACTGGGCTTGGTGCTTGGTCCAGTGTTATTTTACAGTACCTCTTCATCAGTGACACTGTAGAGGGAGTAAAATGCATGATATGCCTCTGTACAGACAACACAAAGCTCTGTGGTATGGTGGACACACAAAAAGAGATGCAGAACAAGAGAGAGGACTTGGCTAAACTTGAGAGATTGTCAGGTATTTGGAAGCTGGGATTCAACACCAAAAAGTGTAAGGAAATGCACCTGGGGGTGAGAAATCCAGAGACCAAATACAGGCTGAGTAGAAATACTTGGGTGTGATCATTACAAGTGACCTAAAACACTGGCCACACTGCAGGAAAGCAGTGGTCAAAGCAAATAGGAGGCTGGGATACATTGCCAGGGACATGACCATTAAAAAGGCAGAGGTCCTCCTGCCACTGTACAGGTCACTGCTGAGGCTGCTTCCGGCTGCTCTTCCTACTCACTATCTTATTACACACCTCCCTTCCTCTTCCTCTCTCACACACCTCTCAGACAAGGCTTCAACATAGTGGCTACCCTAACAAACAGGAATTATCATGTTGTTTTGTAGCAAATGAACTGTGTGTTACGTGCTAATACTGCTGTTGTAACATTGTAAATGTGAATTGGAACATTTGTAAATGAGCTCAGCTCAAATGTGTTTCTGAACTATCAATAAAAAGAAAGGTCATCATTAAGGTCGTAGGGTAAAACTGTTTTTAAAGTGCTATGTAGATCCAGAAACATTCTCATCAGCACAACCAATCAGAGATGTCCCTTCCCCTGGGTCCTCAGTCCACCTTCTCAATACCTAGAAAACAGATATCCAGAATATGGGCATGGTTCATTTCATGAAATTGTTCTGCAATTGCATACAGTAGGTCATATTAGCTGTCCTAATTGCTGTAAGGGGCTCCCAAATTCTTATTTTCAGCATTTGTCTGGTTTGACCTAAATAGGATGCAGCACATAGATGCCAAAGAAGACAAACCATGCCAGCTGCTGAGCAGAAGATAAAGCCCTTTATATCAAAAGTTCCGGCATTCACATGTGGATGTTTAATGATCCTTGTGTTAGAAGTATGCATGCAAAAAACACAGTTTCCACATTTAAATTTGCCAGCCAGCTGTCAAAGATTTGTGGGAAAAAATGGACACATGCACGGAATTGTAGAAGGCAAGGCAACAAGGCCAAGCAGCAATTTTATTGAGAAACAAAATTAACAGTTGACTTGAATTGTTAAAAAAAAAAACAATAGAAGACAAGCATACAATATTGACTCTATATCTCTAGAAAGGCAGCTAGAGCTCTGGTTAGACTGCTAGCCAGGATCAGCACTTCACTTGTCCCCAAAGCAGTCTGAGGTGGATGCTAGGGAGCACTCCTTTTATCACAGGAGCTGATCATGTGGCCTCTGAAACCCCACTGCTCGATTTCTTTAAACATAAAATTCTTCTCCCAACTAGCATTATTCTTTAATACAGCAAAACATATAGAGGGAAACTATAATAAATGCTTTTATTTGAGGTTTTGAACAAAATTAAAGCTTGCATATGTTTTTGCCCCATAGCCAGGACAAACTCCACCCCTTTTGCCTGTCCAGAGTATATACATGGGGAAGAAAGGGCCAGACAGTGCTTAGAGACACTCTGGGTAGCACCAAGAGAGAAGCCTGCAGCACTGGGGAGGGAGAAATGAGCTCAAAATAAAAGAAGACAAACTAAATCATATTTTGGGTAACACTTCAGTTTCCTCTTAGACAAAAGGCATTGCTTACAACAGACTTGAAAGTCTTTATAAATTAGCTAAAAGCATTTCCAATCTAAAAACCTTTATTAATAATTTTAAATAAACACGAATGTCACATTATTTTGTGAGAACGTAGTATGCTTCGGTTCTGTTAGCATCACAGCTACATTACTGGGGAGCGGTGTGGCAGAACAGAATAGCAGTTGGCGTCTGCACCCAAAATTTTATTTTACAAATCCCTAGTCCTGATATAGCAAGTTGTAAAACAAACAAAACTTTTAAACTTTTATACAAACTCCCTTATCTAGTGATACTAGGGCATACTGCCCACACAGTAATGATCCCGAGAGGGATTGGCCATCCTGTTGGGTAGTGAAGGGCTGGAGGGGTGCAAAAGAACACAATAGCTCACACCTTCAGGCCTCGCTATCCAACCTGTAAATGAAGAGACATTTAGCCCTGAAATAAAGCTCCTTCTAAAACTATAGGAAAGATAATGGGGAAAGAAAATGGCTTGGGGTTCCCACTTTTATCTGGACTATACTACAGGGCTGAATTAGTGCAGGATTGTCACCAAGCATCTCAGCAAGCAGTATGCAGCAGTATGATGGTATCACTACAAAGCCAGGAAAACACACAAAAAATACCATTATTATATTCAGAACCACAACAGACCATGAACAGAAATACTTTTGTGTCCTCTGTGAGACACGGGTGTTTCTTGGGGGCGGGAGGCAAGTGTGCGAATGCACTCTGCAGGACCTAGAGAAAAAACAGGTATAGAAAGATAAAAGCCTTTTCTAGGTGGCCATTCTGGAAGAGGGTGAAAGAACAGAAAAAAGAGAAAACAAAAAGTAAAAGGAAGGATGCTGCAGCAGCAGACTGCAGAGGGAGTGAAAAGGGTCCACAGAGTGGTTTTGCATACTGTAACATACTCCTCCTTACCCAAGAGGAAACCAGGAGATTAAATTGATGAGTTTCCAATGTAACACAACAAGAGACTTTTAGTACGGGCACAGGGTCAGATCTCTCTACTAGAGAACTGGAGCTTTATCCCACCCTCTCCTAAAGCTCCACCTCTGGGTCCCTACATAACAACTAAACAAGCAGTAGTTAAGAGTATAAACAGGTCTCTTTTACCCAGAGTTCTAACTGTGCCTGTGTATTAACATCTGCCCCATAGCGGGACATAAAGTCTGCATTTTTGTTGGTTAAACTTGGTCTATGTCTAATCGAAAATCTATAAGGTTGCAGTGTCAGGTTCCAATGTATTATGCATGGATTTTTATCTTTCATTACTTGAAGCCAGCATAAAGGGTTATGGTCTGTACTACTTCTAATTCTGAGCCCCAAAGATAAAACTTAAGTGACTCAATAGCCCACTTCTTGGCAAGACACTCCTTCTCAATAGTGACATATCTAGTCTCCCTTTCATGCAATTTTAAGCTAATATATATATATGACGGGATGTTCTTCCCCATCAAACACTTGAGATAATATAGCCCCCGAAGTCAGTATAAGATGCATTGGTTTGGGCTATAAATGGCAGGGTGAAATCAGTGCTCCTGAGGACTGATGATGCACATAGAAAAGCTTTTATAGTGCAAAAAGCGTCTTCGCATTCAGGTGTGCAACTAACTTTGGTGGGAGTATTCTTTTTTGTAAGATCTGTGAGAGGTGTAGCTACTGTGACAAAGTTAGGCACAAATCTATGATAATACCCCACTAGCCCTAGAAAAGACCTAACATGGTTCTTCGTAATGGGTCGAGGACTGTTAGCTACAGCATCAACTTTACATGCGTCTGGCTTGATGTGCCCATCACCAGTCATAAAACCAAGATATCTGGTCTCTTGCATGCCAAGTGAACATGTTGCAGGGTTTATTGTCATACCAGCCTGAGTTATAGTTTGTAAGACTGCATCAAGGTGTTTTAGATGTGCCTCCTAATTTGAACTAAAGACCACAACATTGTCCAAATAAGCAGTGCAGTATATGATGTATGAGGTTGTAACATAGTGTCCATAAAGTGCTGAAAGGTATCTGGAGCCCCATGTGAATCAAAGGGCATGGTTACAAACTGAAACCAGCCAAGAGTGGTACTAAATGCTGTTTTCTCTTTTGAGGTCTTATCTTGGGGGAATTGCCAGTACCCCTTTGTGAGATTGAATGTGTTGATGAATTGGGCATGCCAAGCCTGTTGATTATATCATCTATCCGAGGCATTGGATAGGGATAAAATTTGGAAATTGCATTTAACCTACAAAAATCAAGGCATAGTCTTATTCCCCCTTCCTTTTTCTAAACCACCACATTAGGGAATGCCCACTCACTGCTGAATGGTTCTACAACTCCTAAGTGCTGCATTTTCTTTACTTCTTCTATTACTTCTCCCCTGATCTTGTCTGGCAACAGAAAGGGTTTTTGCCTAATGGGGTTGTTCTGAATAACTTCTATGTGGTGTTCTATCCCTTTCAGCTTCCCAGGGATATTTGTAAATGTATTCTGATATTTACATAGGAGTTTCACTAGTTCATGCTTTTTTATGGGGTCTAAACTGGGGTTGAAGGTTAGATCCTGTAGGCCCCTTGGCTCTCTAGTCTCTGGTATGCTATTTCCAGATCACTTTCCTTTTGCTCTGGGCAAACGTAAGATCCAAGAGTGGGTGTGTCATACCATTTCTTAAGAAGGTTAACATGGAAAATCCCCTCCTTGTACCTTTTCTCAGGCAATTCGATTTCATAATTGACAGGGCCAGTTTGTCTTAAAATCATATAGGGCCCTGCCACTTCATCATTATCTTATTTTCAGTGGATGGTAACAACAGGAGTACTCGTTCTCCTGGTAGAAATACTTTGTTGGCTACTCCCTGGTCATACCACACCTTTTGGGTCACTTACTTCTCTACGTTGTGCTGATGGGCTATTTTTATGTACTGCATGAGTCACTGGCGAAGCTGCATCATGTACTCAAGAGTACTGATGGAACTTACCCCCTTTCCTTCCTCCCAATCTTCCTTAATGTCATCTAGGGGCCCACAAGGGTTTCTCCCATACAGCACCTCAAATGGAGAGAAGCCAGTGGAAGCCTGTTATACCTCCCTATAGGCAAACATCAAAAAAAGGTAATTATACATCCCAGGTCTTCTCTTCCTCTTGTACTTACTTCTTTAGCATTTTTTTCATGGTCCATTCGAAATGTTCCACCAGACCATCGATTTGTGGATGATAGGGGAAGTATGTAAGGCTTCTATCCCAAGGGTCATGTATAACCATTTTAGGAGTTTAGAACAGAAATTACTCCCTCTGTCTGTTAAGAATTCCTTGCATAGCCCAGCTCTGCTAAACAGTCTAGCCAATTCATCCATAATTCTTTCTGCAGTAATTGTTCTTAGGTGTAGGGCTTCTGGATATCTGGTAGCATAATCACAAATAACCAGGATAAATCTGTTCCCCTTTGAACTTTTCTCTAAAGGCCCCACAATATCCATTGCTATGTGTTCAAAGGGTGTAGTTATCAGAGGAAGAGGATGTAATTGCAATTTTTCCTTTTTATGTTGTCTTGCACGTACGTGCAAGCAACATATTGTGGTAGCTTGGAATAGCAAGTTTTGGAGGTGCGGTCATGTTGTGGCCAATGGCACCACTGCTTTTTAGGGATGTGCTTTGTGGCATAAATGAAATAGCATGCTGTGTATGACAACAGTGCAAAAGCGTAACACCAACTTGAAACTATTTCACCACTGCAATGAGGGAGCTACCCCTCATTGCAGGGCATGCCTTGCCTGGTGTAACATTTCAATAAACATAGCGGCAGCTGTCGCTGTTTGCCTTACAAAGTCCCCAACAAGATGTCAGGGGTGCCCAATACCCCTGTTGGCATGCCCAGTTCCCAGTTCATTTGCCGACAGGGGAGCCTAATACTTGTTGGCATAATGTGTTCCCCATATAATAGTTTGTACGCTGAGGGGGGTGCCCTGTCTCCCTCAGCATCATGTGCCCCCTCAAAACATGGACACATTTCCTCTGCTGAGGGGAGGCCCAATCTCCATTGGCTTCAGCTCCCCATCCCCAAAAAATACAGGTGACACACTGAGAGCTCACCCCAGTGCGCAAAAAGAAACCTGTAAAAAAAAAAAGTCCCTGCGATGTCTTAGTTGTTTTTCCTGTAAAAGAGAAAATGGCCCATTGTTGTGTCCAGTGCACCCCAACCCACATCCACCCTCTGTGTATCCCACCTCTCCATACCCCCTCACCTCATACTTACCTCCGGAGTCCAGTGCAAAGATCTTTGGTGGAGTGGGAACGCGTCTGCTCTCTTTAAAGCCAACTGCGAACTGAAGAAATGCTGGTATGCTGTATAATGGCATCAATGGGGGGGGGTTCAACTTAAATGGATATCGCAGACATTTTTGTGACTTTTGGCACCAAATTTTTGACATGTGGTCCTTGGGACCCCAACTCATGAATTCAGTCATTGTCATGTCATTATTCTGTCCTGAAAGGCGATTTTGCGTTCACTGTGCAGAATCACTTTTTGGGACCGATTAATGAAATGACAGTGTCACTGTTCATGAGGTGGGTCCCGAAAAGCCTATGTTGCATATTTGGCGAAAAAATTCCAAAAAATTACTGTGTTACAAGTGTGCATAGCACAGTTCCCATGCATGCTTATAAGTTTGAGAATTTTTTATATTTTTACTCCAGATTTTCAACATTGCCATATTTTCATACCTCCTTATGAACAGTACAGCTGTCATTTTTCACATCCTGCCCAAAATGAGTTTTTGCACATCCAGTGCACAATGATGCAGTTGCTGTGGGAAATCAATTTTCAGGACAGATTAAGAAAATCACAGTGACACTGTTCATGAACGGAGGTCCAAAATGCCTATATTGAAAACTTGGTGACAAAATTCCACAAAATGACTATGTTATGAGTGTGCATTGCGTAGTTTCCATGCACACTCATAACTTCGAGAATATTTTATATTTTCACTCCAGATTTTCAACATTGCCATTTTCGCACACCTCCTTATGAACAGTACAGCTGTCATTTTTCACATCCCGACCGAAATGTGGTTTCATACATCTGGCACACAATAGCATGGTCACTGTGGGAAATCAATGTTTGGGGCCGATTGAGGAAATCATAGTGACACTGTTCATGGGCAGAGGTCCCAAAATGCCTATGTGGAAAATTTGGTAAAAGAATTCCACAGAATGACTGTGTTATGAGCGTGCATTGCATAATTTCCACTCACGCTCTTAGCTTTGAGAATTTTTTAATATTTTCACTCCAGATTTTAAACATTGCCATCTCTTCACACCTCCCTAGGAATGGTACAGCTGTCATTTTTCATATCCAGCCTGAACTGTGTTTTCACACATGTGGTGCAGAATGGCATGGTCACTGTGGGAAATCAACATTCGGGACAGATTAACAAAATCACATTGCCACTGTTCATGAGCAGAGGTCCCAAAAGCTTTCATGAGGTGGGGTCACAAAAAGGCCATGTTGAAAATTTGGAGTGCAAATACCAATAAACACCTGGGGTGTTACAGTTTCTAACCATAACGTCCCACCCTGCACAGACTGAAAGCGTCAGGGGTATGTCTTTGGATTGTCAGCTGTAATGCTCATGCCATTCCACCCCCACCCCAACCCTGCAGCCACTGACAGGCATCAAGGAGTGCCTTGGACTCTTTGGCCCCACAGTTCACCCCATTCCCCTATACTGCACCCATATCAATGTACTTTCTTATGGAATGGGGTGAGTGTAAATCCCAACAACCTCAAGGCACAATGTAACACTTGTCAGAGTCTTCAGGGTATTGTGAAATGAAATGGCATAAGCATTATGGACAATGACCCAAAAAGGTAGACCTCAATGCCTGTCAGTCTCTGCAGGGTGGGGTGGGGTTGACGTCAGTTCCATTCTTCACTGCCATTCCTATTATGCATCTCCCTAACTCCTGCACTACCAATGCCAACCCCAGCAAGACAGCATTCGGCATTGACAAATGCTTGTTTGTTATAGTGACCACCTTTTGATATTCTGAGCAACTGCAGCAATATTCTGCCACCTGATCGTGGATTCCTGCTCCATAGAATCTCAAAAGGAGGTGACTTAAAGTATGGTCTCTGCCTAAATGTCTGGCTATGGGGATGGGCTGGATGTAAAAACTGGGTTCTGAATTTCCTGGTTACTAATAACTGTTCCACTATTTCCCCAGTGGTAGGATTCACACACTCCTTATACAGCAACCCTTCTATTTTAATACATTTTGGCCCCACCATCTGAAAAAAGGGCTTCAAAGTTAAGTCATTCATTTGTTCTCTATTAAACTCATTGTTCTTAACCACTTGTAACAATTTGTCATAATTTGAGTCCATATGTTTCTGTGTCCATTGTTCTCTGTCCCTTCTTTTCTCCTGTTTTGTTTTCTGGGTTTTCCCTGGAGGTCCATAAACATCTTCATCAAAAGGGAAGTGTTGTACCCATTGTTTCTCCTGTTTTGCCTTGGGTAACAACACAGGCCTCCTTAATATCAGTTATTAGGGTCTTGAAATCTGGGTGGTCATGTCCAATAAGCTCAGGAACTGGTAGATGGGGAATCAGACCAACACTAAGACATTGACTAGCTTCTTTAACTTGTAGGTCAATTTTGGTGAGAGGTTAGTGATGTGTGTCACCGTGGGTACATGTGATGCTAATCGTGGGATCATTTTGGGCTTCCCTCTCATCAAGTTGGCCAACACCAGGGTTTGTCTGCTTCATGAGTATATTAAACCATTTACATCTGTGTTCCCAACTTTCACAAGTAGCGGAAAATGTCCCCCATTGGGCAAGGCTAACTGTGTTGGTGCAGTCTTTTTCTTGGGGTAAAATCTGGCAATGTGTCCCTTTCTTTGGCAATCTCTACAAACAATATCAGGGTTATAGGGTCTCCCTTTCTGAAAAGACTTATTTACCTCAGTGTTTCCGGTATTAACATAAGAAGCTGTAGGTCTTACTGTGGGTGGCGTGGCACCAGTCCCAGGATATCTCCTCTGCCAGTTGGGTCAAGCAGCAAAATAGTCCTTGGCAAGTGTGATGGCTTTCTCTGTGGTTTCTGTGTGGTACTCCCTAACCGATATCTGAACATCAGATGGCAGGACTTTCACAAATTGTTCCAGAATAATCATCTCCAGCATCTGTTCCAGAGTTTTTAGTCCACGTTGGAGCCACTTGTGGCACAGTTCTTTCAACCTTATGAAAGCTTCATGGAGGTTATCACTAGTGTAAAACTTGAAAGTCTGGAGCCTTTGGTGATATGTCTCTGGACTAATATTGCACCAATGCAAAAATTCCCATCGAATGGCCTTGTAGTTGTTTGCCTGTTGACTGTCCAAGTGGCTATATGCCAGCTGGGCTTTCCTTGTCAGACAGGGTGCTAGCCTGATGACCCATTGGTCTCTCAGCCATCCACAAGCTTGTGCCACTCTTTCAAAAGTGGTGCGGTATGATTCAATATCATCTGACTCATCAAGCTTGGTGATTTTGATGTCCTTTGGGGAGTCAGCAGGAGGAGGATTGTGGGTTCCAATGGCCTGTATAGCTCTCAAAGTGTCTGACCATCTGGCCTCACTCCTCTAGTGATCTAATTCTCATCTCCTGTCCATGTCTACTTGCTTCATGCAGAGCCATCATAACAATCCCTGCATATCCTCAGGGGGAACATGGTTAGGGGGATCCTCCTCAGGGGGCTCCTTGAAAGCTGCCCATTCTTCCTTCTTCATCTGGGTGGTGGTCTTTCTTCGCACATCTTCGAGTCCAGCTACTGGCATTTCTCTGAATCTCTCTGCCAAGATTCAAGCAAGGACACCACTAGGCTTCACTGTGTCCACTGGCTGCATCCATTGTACATCTGGATATTGGTAGATATCCTCACTGAAGCACTCTTTGGCTCAAGTACCCCAACTTTATTCCACTTCTCACACCACGCTCAAGGATTAGTGGGAAAAGATGGACACATATGTGGAATTGTAGAAGGCAAGGCAACAAGGCCAAGTGGCAATTTTATTGAGAAACAAAATGAACAGCAGACTTGAATGATAAAAAAAAAAAATAGAAGTCAAGCATACAATATTGACTCTATAACTCTAGAAAGGCAGCTAGAGCTCTGGCTAGAGTGCTAGCCAGTATTAGCACTTCACTGATCCCCAAACCAATCTGAGGTACATGCTAGGGAGCACTCCTTTTATCCCTGGAGCTGATAATGTGACCTCTGAAACTCCACTCCTCGATTTCTTTAAACATAAAATTCTTCTCCCAACAAGCTTTATTCTTTAATACAGCGAAATATATAAAGGACAACTATAATAAATGCTTTTATATGAGGTTTTGTACAAAATTAAAGCTTACATATATTTTTGTTCAATAGCCAGGAAAAACTCCACCCCTTTTGCCTGTCCAGAGTATAAACATGGGGAAGAAAGGGCCTGCTGGTACATAAAGACATTCTGGGCAGCACCAAGAGAGAAGACTGCAGCACTGGAGAGGTAGAAAAGAGCTCAAAATAAAAGAAGACAAATTGAATCATAACCAGGGTAACACTTCTGTTTCCTCTCAGATAAAAGGCATTGCTTACAACAGACTTGAAAGTCTTTATAAATTAGCTAAAAGCATTTCCAACCTAAATGCCTTTATTGATAATTTGAAACACACATGAATGTCAGATTATTATGTGAGAACATTGTACGCTTCTGTTCTGTTAGCACTGCAGCTACATTACTGGGGAGTGGTATGGCAAAACAGAACAGTGGTTGATATCTGCACCAGAAATTTTATTTTACAAACCCCAAGTCATGATATAGCAGGTGACAAAACAAACTAAACTTTAAACTTTTATACAAACTCCTTTACCTATCAATACTAGGGTGCACTGTCCCCACAGTAATGATCCCGAGATGGATTGACTGTCCTGTCAGGTAGTGAAGGGCTGGAAGGAGTGCAAAAGAACACAATAGCTCACACCCTCAAGCCTTACTACCCGCCCTGTAAGTCAAAAGACATTTAGCCCTGAAATATTGCTCCTTCTAAAACTATAGGAATGATAAGGGGAAAGAAAACAGTTTGGGGTTCCCACTTTTATCTAGCCTATAGTACAGGACTGAATTAGGACAGAATTGCCAATGAGCATCTCGGTGAGCAAAAATAGGCACTGCCAGACATAGCAAAAACTAGTGGTATGCAACAGTATGATAGCACCGCTACGGAGCCAGGAAAATGCACAAAAGGAATACCATTATTATATTCAGAACCACAGTGGATGATGAATAGAAATACTTTTGTGTCCTCTGTGTGGCACAGGTTTTTCTTGGGGGAGTGTGCGAACTCACTCTGCAGGACCCAGAGAAACAACAGGTATAGAAAGATAAGATCCTTTTCCTGGTGGCCATTCTGGAAGAGTGTGAGAGGCAATAAAAGAGAGAAAACAAAAAGTAAAAGGAAGGATGCTGCTGCAGCAGACTGAAGAGGGAGTGAAAAGGGTCCACAGAGGGCTTCTGCAGACTGTAACACCTGCAAACTGGGCATCCAAATGGGATTCCTACTTTGTTTTAAGGTGGCATGAAACAAGGTGTATGGTAGATTTTTTCCTTTCTTGAATATGACCCTGGAGGAGGGTCCAAAGCTTTTTTTTATCTTTCATTGTCCTGAAGCAATCCCCAATTTTTTGATGATATTATCAACCTGTTTTGCAATTGGATTATATTGTATAGAAAATGAGTGCATTCTCTCAATGTTAGTTGATCTGATTTTCTCTCTTTGAAGGTCATTCTTATCCAATAGATCCACTTCAGTTCTACAGTTTTTAATAACATTTTCTGGGTACTTTCTAAATCTGAATCTGATTCCAAGATCTTCAGCATATTTTTTGTATTCACGCACATCTGTGCAATTCCATTTCGTTCTAATAAATTGACATTTAGGAAGATTTTTAAATGGTGGCACTTTGTGGCAGCATTCTCCATGCAGTATAGTGTTCTTTGTCAGAGATTTCAAAAACAATGTGCATTTCAATTTTCCCCATCTTTGTATATTGTAATGTCCCAAAAATCAACTGAAGTATTGCTTGATTCATCTGTGAAATTTTATATTTGTTGTGATGCTGCTAATATATCCTACAAATTCCTTGAAGTTTTGTAAGAGAACCAGTCTGAATTATAAGTATATTGTCTATGTAGCTTTTATATAATCTGATTGAATCACAAATGGATTACAATTTCCATTATAAATGTGTCTGCTTTACAATTCTCCCATAAATAAATTTGCTAGATTAGGTGTAAATGTGGTAACCATAGCTGTACCAGTTTTTTTTTTTATGTAACTGTTATTTTGAACAAAAAAGTACTTGGATTCTAGGACAAAACATGTAATTTAAATAATAACATAAGTGGTGGGAAGAGAGTCCAATGACCTATGTTCACTAAGTGTCTTAAAGATACCACAGGTACCTGCATACCTGAAGGGCACTGATGATGTTATACACAAGAAAGAAGGTTTTACAACCAGTGCATCTGACATTTTGGTCACTATAGAAATAGAAAGTCTATATACCAATATTCCACATGAGAGTGGCCTTACAGCTATCTCTAAGATACATAGTAAACATATATCATTGGATACTCTACCACCCATTGAATTGTTACCATGTCAATATTGTGACTGCCAAATGGTGACTATGACAACCATGAGGGAATCATGGCACTGACACCTTTGTGTGACCTACAGTTTCCCCATCCCCGAGTGGTGCCCCCCCGGAGTTGGAATGTAAACAAAGGGTGATGTGATAGAAGAATGGGTGCAGGGGGCAAAACCCCCTGAAAAAAGTAAATTCCCAAACTGGTCATGCTGCGGGTTTGGCACCCTTGTCATGATTCGCCAATCTGCAGTCATGGTTTTGACATGGAACTACTGAATTTACTGTTGAGATGGTACATTTTGTCATATATGGGTGAATGGGGTAACAGACACATTTCTGATCAAACTTGTAATCCATTTTTTGATGAGATAATATGTAAAAGGTACATAGATGATATAATTTGGACAGGTTCATTTGCAAGTCTTAAGGAATTTCTAGGATATATCAATAGCACCACAACAAATGTGAAATTAACATATGAATCAAGCAATATTTCAGTTAATTCTATCAACATTACAATGTAAAATGCTGGGGATAAATTGAAATGCTTATTGTTTAAAAATCCTCTAACAAAGAATACTATACTGCATTGAGAATGATGTCACCAATGCCCACTGGCATTGTGAGTTGCCGGAGACAGACGCGCAGAGCTGAGAACACACAGAAGCTCAGAGCTGAGCACACAGGGAGCTGCAGAAGGAACTGTTTATTTTCTGTGGATATTTATCCTTTGTTCTTCTAGTCCTAGCTTTGAACAGTGCTTGTGTTTCTAAATAGTGCAGTTTGTGCTGTTGGAGACTGAAATGGAGGATCATGAAGCAGGAGGTACCAGAAACCTTTCAAGATGTTGCTGTTGCTTTTTGAAAAGAGGAGTGGAAGATGTTAAACAAGCAGGAGTAGTAGCTTCACAGGGAGGTGATGGTGCAGAATTATGAAACCATGGTGTCAGTAGGATACAATGTCCCAAAGGATCAGCTGCAGTTGCTGTTTGTGCAGGATGAGGAATGCCAGTATGGTGATGTGGGGTCAAAGACAGGTCGGTGGTATGAACAGAAAGAGGGTGGCTTTTACCATATGTGGCCCAACCCCCACACAAAAAGTATAGACGCACAGTTTGTGATGCCTGAGGCCTATCGGTAGCAAGTAATGGAAACAGCACACTTCAGTCCCTGTGGGCACCTGAGCCATGGTGGAGCATTGGCTAGGCTCACCCCATTCTATTATTAGCCAGGTATGTATAGACGAGATGCAGTCTATCTAAACAATTGCCATGTGTGCAATCTGACAGAGGTCCCTGCAACTGCTGGGAATGGAAGGTACTAGGTTAGCAGAGATACTAATGTAGGTTCTGTAAAGAAAAAGTACCAAAGGTAAGGGAACACCATGAAGTGTCACTCATGGAGGCGAGGGAGACTACCACGTAGGCCACTCAGAGGGAGGTGGTAGACTATGTTACCTTATGGTATATTACTGATTGAGTATTTAGACCATTTTGAGAAGTACATAATACCAAAGTTTTTTTTGTAGAGGAACAAGCTGGGTATTTCACAGGTATACCTGTTGGTGTCTGTACTCACCCGGGAAGAGATTATAGGGATTCCAGGTAATGGTGGATGACTGAATATTAAAATGTATGGAATGTTTAAAAGTTAATGGTCACCACTGGGTATATATGCCCTGAAGTAAAAGTGATCAAAGTGGCTTATGTAAATGCTCAGTTAGGTATTGGAAGACAGTGGACAACATAAAAATGTTGTGGCATACTTCTTCATCGTGTTGTACTGAACTAAGGGGTACAATGTCAAAGTCTCAGGGTTTGTGTAAAGAAATAAGTGAAATTGTCTGCTTAGTAAAATGCTTGATTAAAAGTGTTTGGAATTAAAGAACCCTGAGACAGAGCTCTGGTAAGGGTTGGCCTAGCTCCATACCCTTCCAGGGAAAGGAAGGTGGAAACTTACTGTTTAATGATATGGACTATCTCTTCTACAGATCCAGTGTAGTAAGCGTCTGTCATGACAGTCTTGCTATCCTATTCTTACCTATTTTCATTTTTCTAGTTTGATAGGCTGGCCACCTACAGATGATTTTTTCTTCTCTATTGATCTTTTCTTGTAGTGCTGATCTATTTTTCTTTCTCAATGGTCCAAGGGTATGAAGATTAACAACATTACAAAGATTAAACATGGTGATGATAGCAGAATGCACAATTAGGAATAAGTGCCTGAAATCATATGAGAAAAGGCTGGATGTTAATACCCAGAGAATACTGGTTGCCAGTGTTGTTGTTTAAACATTTTATCGAATGCATAACTCAGAAATATCTTGGTCCCAGGGTAAAGTCATGTATAGCATGTTGTATTGCACAAGCTTGGAATGATAGCTAATGCTACTTTTAACAGACTTATGGGACACTGGGGTGGAGCTCCAAGGTGTAGGTGGGTCGGAGCTCCACCACACCCTCTAGGGGAAGGTGAGACATTATCAGACAACCATGGGATGGTTGCCCTCTTAGTTGGGGAGGTATGTGACAGGGTTACCCCTGTCAAAGATTCGTGCCCTGGTGAAAAGATGAGGGTCTTTAAATCCCCGCCCCCAAAATGAAGCACCAGGTATGCAGGTCCAGCATGCCACCTGGCCGAGGTAATTAAGGTGCTGTTTGCTTAAACAGAGTATATAAAATGCTCATTAAGTGTAATAAGTGCCTATAAGAAAAATAAGGTGCTTATGGTTTAAATAAAGTACTTTAAAAGTTTAAACACAGTGCATGAGAGGCATTTACAAATGTTAACTGGATTCTGAAATACATTTGTGCCTTTATTCTTTGAAGTGCTTTCTGTCTGAAAGAAAGTAAAAGGCAGCAGTGATTGCCATGTAATATTTTGCACTAGATGTTAATTATAAAATAAATAAGAATTAACACAAGTTGAATTGCTTATGCTACATTCATACAAGGATTCCATTGGAAAGGAGAGGTTGATAAAGAACTACAGGTCTTTTCTGAAATACGTAAATATAAAAGGGGCTTACCAGTGTTTGCAATTCTCCACAGCAGTGTGGCAAGTTAAATATCTTTTGAGAGAGACTGCTGCTTTGCTGCAAACCTGGAGGAGCTAAGGATTTAAAGGGACAGGAATGACTCTGTGAAACCACAAAGTATAAAATGGTGGCAGCCTTTAGTATAAGAGTGGACTACAAGTCTTAAGAATGAAAATGCACAAATTAAATAAAAAAATAAAGCTAACATGTATGAAAAAAAACAACTCCAAGTCTCTATAAAATCCCACAAACAGTTTCTCTAAGCACTGCCCTGCTGCATGAGTGTACACAAGTGAAAGGGGTTGAAAAAAATCTGTCTGAAGGAAAACTAGAGACTGCCTATTGTTTCTTTTAAAACAGATACAACAGACAGTCCTCATGTCTTCCAGGAAAGGCTAGAGAGGTTTAAGAGCTATATGGAACCACCCGGCTCACCCTTTATCCATACCCAGTCGGTGACTGGCACAGCCCACCTCTCACCACCACAGCCAGTCACCGACTGAGCTCCATATGAGTGCATACTACTGTAAATAGTATGTGCTCAATAAGCTCGTTCATTGAGTGCATACTATTTGCAGTTGCATACACTCATCTGGAGTTTGGTCAGTGGCTGGCTCTGGTGGTGAGAGGTGGGCTGTTCCTGTTGCTGGCTGTGTAAGGGTCAGGGGGAGTGGGGTACACTGGCACTACTGGTTGGGGGGCCATTAGACTATCAGAGATACCAGAATGTGGGAATTTTGCTTTTTTTTTACAGCTGTTGCCCCTAAACAGGCATTGAGGTTTGGAGGTCGGGATCAGGGCTTGGGGGTTCTGTTAGCCCCGAGAGCTTTTTAAATGTTCATAAGGAGATCGGGGATCGATAGCCCTGTGGGGCCTTTTTACTGAATTTTGGGGGATCGGGGCATGAGGGGATCAATAGCACTTCAGGGCTTTTAATACTACATTTTGGGGGATCGGGGCATGGGGGACTACATGTACTGGGGGTTGAGCTGGCAGGCACATTGGCGCACCCCCCGGTGGATGTAGTGTACACTAACACCAGCTAGTAGCTCACAAACTGTACTTTTATTCTTTGTCTACTGATGTGGAACCTTTGTAGAAGAACCATTTGCTCAAAGGTATTTATCCAAAATTCTAATAAATAAATAAATAGCTGGTGTTAGTGTACTTTGATGGATGTCCTATGGGATTGTTCCAGAATACCACTATTGGGGATTTGGCAGCAGCCCTTACAGAACAGGGCACAGCTGCTGCCATAAACCCCCTTGCACCATGTTGCAGGTTTTTTTCATTGTAACTGGTGGCATAACACTGGTTTATGTGCAAGCAGCCTTGCTTTGCAGAATCCCAGATATTGGAATTCATGGCACAAAGTGCTACCTGCGCCATTCCTGTTATCACAAGTCACTTTCCAACATGCATATCCTTTTGAGAATCCAGCCCTAAGACTTCAGCTGAAAGCTACAGTCACAGTGAAAGCTATGTGTTTGTTCTCCTTCATTTTTCTTGTTAATCACAGCTTTAGATATACCTATACCAGTTATTGTCATTTTAATAGTATGTGGTGAGGTTATGGAGGCCACACAAAAACACACTGTTTTTTGACCAAAGTGATCCTCTTACAAGGATAATTTTTATGACCAGAGCATTAAATGACAAGTCTGTAGTGCTGACTAAATGAAAGAAGTTGTACTGTTGGGCATACTTTGGCTGTAGTTAGCAATGCAGCCCATACTACATCTGCTTATAGAAACTTAGATTTTGACAGTAGAAAAGGATGGCCTGGCCCACCTAGTCTGCTCATTTCCCTACCTTCTTACTTCCTGATTCTAAATGATCAGCAGCTTACCCTCTCTTTCCTACCAGTAGGGTTGCCTTCTGTCTATCCTATGCATTCTTGAACTCACCGATCATTTTAGCTTGTACAGCCTCCACTGGGAGGCTGTTCCATGCATCCACCATCCTTTCTGTGAAAAAAAAAATACTTCCTCACATTTCCCCTGAGTCCCCCTAGCCTCATATTGTGAAACCTTGTTCTTGCACAACTCTTTTTTGGAAAGATACTGACCTCCTGAACCTTGTTGATTTCCCTGAGGTACTTCAGTGTCTCTAACATATTCCTGCTCTCCCTCCTTTCCTCCAGGGTATACATATTGAGATCTTTCTGTCTTTCCTCATATGTTTACTGGGGCAATCTTTTCACCATTTTTGTTGCCCTTCTCTGGACTGCTTGTATTCTGTCAGTCCCCTTCCAGAGGTGCAGTCTCTAGATCTGAACACAGTATTCCAGATGTGGCCTAACCAATTGTCTATACAGTGGCATCACCACCTCCTGTTTTCTACTGGTGATGCCACTCCCTATGGACTCCAGCATCCCTTCAGCCCTCCCTATTCCCTTTTCACATTGCGTGGCCGCCTTCAGCTTGTTTGTTATGGTCACCCCCAGGTCTTTTTCCAGTTTTGTTGTTAGTATCCCCACCTCTCAACCATTTTGTATTCTTCTCCAGGATTCTTGTGGCCCAAGTGCATGACTTTACACTTTTTTACATTGAATTTAAGCTTCCACTCTCTTGACCTCTCCTCCAATTTGCCTATGTCTATTCTCATTTTTTCCACCCTATCTGGAGTGTCTACTCTATTGTAGATCTTGATGTCATCCACAAAGAGGCACACCTTCCCTTCCAGCCATTCCACAATAACACTAATGAAGACATTAAAGACGGCAGGCCCAAAACTGAACCCTATGGAACCCCACTGGTCACCTCTCTCCCTATTGGGGTTGGGTTCTATGTGATAAAGATAGAAACATAGAATTTGACTGCAGATAAGGACTGCTTGGCCCACCTAGTCTGCCCATTTTCCTACCTAACAGATAAGCTGCAGATCCTAGTTAACCAACAGCTTACTTCCTCCTACCACCCACTAGGACTGCCTTATGTCTGTCCCATGCATTCTTGAATTCCTCCACTGTTCTTGACTCCACTACCTCCTCAGGGAGGCTGTTCCATGCATCCACAACCCTCTCTGTGAAAAAATACTTCCTCACATTACCTCTGAGCCGTCCCCCCTCTATTTTCAAATCTTCAAATTGTGCCCCCTTGTTCTTGCACATCTCTTTTTCTGAAAGATGCTACCCTCTTGGACTTTGTTGATTCCCTTGAGGTACTTGAAAGTTTCTATCAAGTCACCTCTCTCCCTTCTTTCCTCAAGGGTATACATATTAAACTCCTTTAGTCTTTCTTCGTATGTCTTCTGGTGCAGACTCTGCACCATTTTGGTTGCCCTCCTCTGGACAGCCTCCACTCTGTCTATGTCTTTGCGGAGATGGGGGTCTCCAGAACTGCACACAGTACTCCAGATGGGGTCTCACAACTGTCTGTACAGAGGGATAACAACTTCCTGTTTTCTACTGTTGATGCCTCTTCTTATGCATCCCAGTATCCCCCAGCCTTCCTTACTGCCTTCTCACACTGCTTGCCCACCTTTAGGTCATCTGATATAATTACCCACAGGTCCCTTTCCATTTTTACTGTTGTCAGTATCTCACCCCCCATTGCGTATGCTTCCTCTGGGTTTTTGTTTCCCATGTGCATTACCTTGCACTTCTTTGCATTGAATCTGAGCTACCATACATTTGACCATTCCTCCAACCTTGCCAAGTTCCTTCTCATCCTTTCCACTCCATCTTGTGTATCAATCCTGTTGCAGATCTTTGTGTCGTCTGCAAAGAGACATACTTTTCCTTCCAGTTCCTCTGCAATGTCACTTATAAAGACATTAAAAAGGACAGGTCCCAGTACTGAACCCTGTGATACCCCACTAGTAACCCTCCTTTCTTCACTGTGTACTCCATTTACTACTACCCTTTGCGTCCTGTTGTCTAGCCAACTTTTTATCCGGGCTACCACCTTGGGACCCACTCCCAGGCTGGCTAACTTGTGTATTAATCTTTTGTGTGGGACTGTATCAAATGCCTTGCCAAAATCTAGGTAGGCCATGTCCACAGCCCATCCCTGGTCTACTACTTTGGTCACCCAGTCAAAAGAAATCTATTAGATCTGTCTGACATGACCTTCCCATTGTGAATCCATGCTGCCTTGGGTCCTGTGCCCCACTGGCCTCTAGGTACTCAACAATTATTTCCTTCAGAAGTGATTCCATCATTTTCCCTACCACTGAGGTCAAACTAACTGGTCTGTAGTTTCCTGCCTCTGTCCTGCTCCCACTTTTGTGAAGAGGAATCACATCTGCCCTCCTCCAGTCCTCTAGTACCACCCCATCATCCCATGATTTGTTAAAGAGAGTAGTCAGCGGTGTCACTAGTTCTACCCTTAGTTCTTTTAGAATTCTTGGGTGAATCCCATCAGGCTCCATTGCTTTGTCCACCTTCAATTTTATTAGTTCTTTCAGAACCCTTTCTTCTGTAAATGAACTGGTATCGACCCCCATCCTCAGAGTGTTTCTCTTGTTTGGTTTAGTTATCTCCCCCTCCTCTTCATTTGTGAATACTGAGCAGAAGTAATAATTCAGTATCCCTGCTTTTTCACTGTCACCCTCTACCCCCGTTCCCTCCCCTTTATTAAACCTCAGTATCCCTCCTTTGGTCTTTCTTCATTCCCTAATGTACCTATAAAAGGTCTTATCCCCCTTCTTAACAGAATTGGCTATCCTTTCCTTGGTTTGGACCGTTGCTATTCTGACTGCCTTCCCAGCCTCTTTCTGCTTTAACTGATAAAGTTATCTGTCCTGCTTCTTCTGTGTTTCCTTATATTTCCTGAATGCTATCCTTTTCTCCTTAACCTTCCCTGCCACCTCTTTTGAGAACCATAGTGTTTTTTTCCCTTCGTTGTGTTTTATTGATTTGCTTTACACAAAGGCTTGTTGCCTCTGTGATGGCTGTTTTGATTACTCCCCATTCTTCCTCCACTCCTCCTTCCTGCCTGTTTGCTAGTGCTTTTCTGAGGCACTCTCTCATTTTCCCAAAGTCAGCCCTCATAAAGTCCAATACTCTTGTTTTTTTATGGCTTGATTGTATGGCTGTGTTTATCGTGAATCACACTGTTTGGTGGTCGATTGTTCCCAGATGGCTATCCACTTCTAAATCTGAGATTCTTTCTCCGTCTCCATTTGAGAGTACCAGATCTAAGATTGCTCCCTCTTGAGTGGGTTCCAATACTAGCTGTCTGAGGCATGCCCCCTGTAGGGCATCAAGAATGACACTGTTCTTGGATGTGCCTGCAGCAAAGGTGCTCCAGTTAACATCAGGCATATTCAGGTCCCCCATCAACAATATCTCCCCTTTTTCAACCATTCTAAGGAAGCCTTCTATCATTTCCTTGTCCATTCCCTCCCCCTGAGATGCGGGTCTGTATACAACCCCCATACAGATTGTGATGCCATTTCCTGTCTCCAGGGTGACCCAGAGTGCCTCATCTGCTCCCTATTTACACTTTAGTTCTGTTGCTTTGATCCCTTCCTTTACATAGAGAGCTACTCCTCCTCCTATTTTACCCTCCCTGTCCCTCCTATAGATTGTGTATCCTGGTATGTTGACATCCCAGTCATGGTTCTCTGTGTACCATATTTCTGTGACTGCCACAGTATCTAGGCAACCCTCTTAGATCAAGGCCACTAGTTCAGGGAGCTTGTTACACAGACTATGGGCATTGGTACTCATCACCCTCCACTTTTTGATGGCCTTACCCCTTTTAGCCCCATTCCTGTCCTTATTGCCTTTGCCTTTCTTTACATCTACCTCTGTTCTGCTCCTTAATAACTTCTCTACCTTGGTGTTTACCTCACTAATTACCATATTTTGTGGGGGGAGGCTGGGATTTCCCTGCTACTTTTCAGTGCCTCCCCACTTGGCTAGTTTAAATGCTTGCCAATGAAGCATTTAAACCTCTCACCTAGGATCCTGGTTCCCCCCGGACAGATGCAGACCATTGCACCAGTATAGATCTGCATCCCCCCAGGTGGCTCCCCAGTCCCCAATGAAGCCAAAACCCTGAGATACACACCAGTTTTTCAACCACTCATTGAATTCCCCGGTGAATGTGGGGGGGGACTTGTAAAATTAAAGGTTCGGGCTGTGTATAGTAAAATTGCACCAGTGCCTAGACCCAAACCCAGTACCTCACCCACCCCAACCACAGGCCAACCCCCAATGCCATGATGCAGCTTGACAACCCACTGAAGCACCACCTCCTACAGCTCCTCCGCTCCCTCACAGCCCACGCTCACCATGCTTGCTCCCCCCTTCGCATACATATAGCGACATCCTTTCACCCATTTTGTGCCCCCATCTGGTCACCCTAACTGCCCATTGCTGAGAGGGATTTCACGGGGAATGACTCACCATTATGGATGGCACCCTTCCACATGCGCCCACCTCATGGGATACCCTGGGATTGTGGCCTATTCACCACCACCCTCTGTGTCCTGTTGTTCAGTGAATTACACCTATTGTATCACCTTGGGACCTACTCCTAGACTGTGAAACATGTTTACTAGTCTCCCATGTGGAACAGTGTCAAATGCCTTTCTAAAATCTTTGAAACCACGTCCACCACCCTTTCCAGATCCACTACCTTGGTTACCAAGTCAAAGAAATTGATTAGATTTGTTTGCCAAGATCTCCCTGCTGTTAATCCATGTTGCCTCAGGTCTTCTGCCCCACTAGCCTCCAGATATACTACAAGCCTTTCCTTTAACATGGATTCCATGATTTTCCCCATCTCTGAGGTCAAGCTGACCGGCCTGCAATTTCCAGCTTCCCACATTGCTCCCACATTTGTGTATAGTACCACATTCGCCCTCTTCCAGTCCTCCGGTACCACTCCCTCCTCCAGTGATTTGTTAAATAGGGCTGTCATTGGTGCCACTAGTGGGATGCATCCCTTCTGGTCCCATTGCCTTGTCCACTTTTAGCTTCTAGAGTTCCTTTAGGACTCTGTCCTTTGAGAATGGACTGGTGTCCACCTCCTCTATGTGTGTTTCTACTCCCTAATTTTGCTCACTCCCCTTCCCATTCCATTGTAAATTCTGAGCGGAAGTACTTGTTTAGAATTTCTGCTTTTCCTCTGCACCACCCCCTTCATTCAACCTAAGGATCACTATACAACCACAGCATTTGAATATAATCTGTGAGGCATGCTGGGTCCCAGCTCAGTGGATAAAGACTTAATAAACTGTTGAGGTATTCCTTTTGTGAAACACATAGTCTGTTGCTTTTGGTGCATCGTCATTTAAGGAGCTCTTCGCTTCCATTCCTCCACAATGCCTTGCATTGAAAGACTCTAAAATACAGCTATTTGAAATTTCTAGTGATTATTTCACAGTTGAAGTAATAGCTTTATTCTACAATAGTTGCTGGGTACACCACATGTTCCTTTGTATTGTGATTCCAATCTTTTTTACAGACTTCTGTGATGCACTTTTAATTCCGCAACATATTTCATGACACTTTGTTGAAAGATTCATTTAAAAATGAACTTATGTTAAGCACTGTTTGCACTGGAGCACTTCACAGTTCCATGGCACATTTAAAAAGTTCTGATGAAAGATTTGTTTTTGGAAAACAAATCTCTATTTATAGCAGTGTATTATAAATCAAGTTTGAACTGTGTTTAAAGCCATTTTTGACTTTACATTTGAGAATTAACAAAGGGGATTTTATTACAAACATTTTTTGAAGCTATAGGCAATTTTATTGAATACAAAATATATTCAATGGTGACTTTTTTCTGTATGCTGCTTTTGTGAATCCGTTATGTAATCAATTTAATTTATAAACAGGTAACTCATCCAGGTGCTGGATTCTACCAGTTAGGGAGGAGTGGAGATATTTGATTGTCTGAATTCTCCGTCAAATTTATCTAGATGTCAAACAAATCTCAAGTTTTTGTGCTGCACTTGAATCTCCAGATTCTCTACCTTGTAATGAAGATTATAGTTTTCTCTTACCATTAGAGTGCTTGTCGCTTCCAACCCCAGAATTTTATTATTCATTGTCACAATTTGTTCGGTATTTTTCTTGAAATTCCCCCAAAATAGTGTGCACTCTTTCTTATGTTTGATTGATGTTTTTTTGAATGAAATCTGTTTTGGTTGACAGACCTTCTTTCCTATTATTTAAGCATGCTAAGTATTTTATTAGTTGCCACATTAAGTGAATGCACTGTATGTGTTTTTGGCTGTTAAACATTATAGAAGTTGTCATTAGAAAAACCTAAGGCAGTATACAGATTTGGGACCCAACTACAACTTTGAGAACTGAGGATATTATCAGTATGGTGTTGTTGCTTAAATGTGTGCTGAATTCATTTGCTACTGCTCTCTGGCTCAAGGAAGGCAAGTGGCTCCATGTGAAAAAGGGTGAGTAAAAACAGAAACCACAATAACAATGACAGCATTTCAGCAAATGTACGAATGGCGACCATCAATTTCAGGACATGTATAAATGGTGACAATTGTTTTATGTGGGGGGGAGCTTTGCCCCCCTCACCACCCTTACTAATATAATCAACTCCGAGGTCATAGCACCCTTAGGAAGGGAGGAAAGTAATTATCGCCATTAATGCATATGCCAAAATTTACTGTCATCATTCTTACGTTCGCTGGAATGCCTTCGACATTATTGTGATCATTGTTTTTTACTAGACATTATTATGTGCTACTAGGCAGGAAAGTTCATATATTTTTATAGATTTTGGCTTGTGAGCTGTATATTTCAGTTCCATGGATACAAGTTATAACACGGTGTGCAAATGAGGGTGATGAACCAAGCTAGTGTCAGTGCTACATTTTTTAGCGCTAATAGTGCTACTCACAGCAACAGAAGTCTGCTCCACTGCTTATCCAGATTGGCGTGATGTTGATGAATAGAGTGGGTGGATTTGTACAGCAGGCCACTCACTGCCCTTAGGCCTGAGCATCAGCCGCATACATTTCTCCACAGTGCAAACTAAAGACAAGATGAACTCCCTGCTAGAGGGAGAACCATATTTGTTTTTCCCTTGTCAATCATAGTTGTTCTTGCTGTCAAATCATAGATACTATCAGGATATTGTAAAAAGATTGCAACTTTGGGGAGCTCTTTTAAAGGTTACTGCTCACAGGATCCCCATCTTGTTTCTATGTGGCATACCCATACTTCCTATTATAAATTACCCCAGAATTACACCAAATAGAAACCCAGAGCCTAAGTCCGTAGTTTCATTTCTTGCATATTAGGGGGAATTCTCCAAGGGGAAGGAATACCACGCTAGAAGCACGTATCCTGCCAGCGAAATCCTGCACCCATGGAACAATCCACCGTGGCTGTATTCCCGTCCACCGGCCACCACGCAAGCCCCCAACCATGACCCCCCCAAGCATGCTAGTGCATGGTGCTCTTCCATGGACATGTGTGGCATTCAGTGGGATTCCCAGACCTGGTCCATGACTGGATCACTTACACCCATGGGGTGCCACAGCATGTAGGTGGCAGTGGAGTGGCCATAGCACCTGGGTGGACAGGTGACAGGGTTGCCATCCTCACCCTCCATGAAGGGGGCAACATGTTGGGGTGTTCTCCATGCCCCTACATCACTGCTGCAGCCAGCAGCAGCATCCCGGGGGACGCATACTGGCTATGACTGCTTGAATAATGTGTAACCTGTGCCTACCTCACATAGCATTTCTTACTTTCAAGAATAGCATGGACTGCGGGCATGCCCCCTGCATCACCCACCGGACAGCCCCCATGTGGAGATCACTGACAGGATGGGGGAATCAGCATGTTACAGCCCCACATCTCCTTGGTGAATTGGGCACAGGGGGTGCAGTGGCTGTGGAGTGTCTACACCCCTCTGTTATGTGATGCATTCCACTGTTCACCATGGAGAATAGAGACCATTGTGCACACACATTTTTAAATGCTGGTTACTCCACTGTTTTTATTTTACTACTCCCTCAAACTTGAGCCCAAGCCTAACTGACTTTATGAGGCTCTGTGGGTCGTAAAACTGTCTAGTTGCCTCTGCATAACACATCATTCAGTATGCTAGTCTGATGTCATAGATTCAAAATCTTTTGTCTGGGGCTACTGGTAGAAGAACCAACTTGTACCAGTGTGGGAGTTAATTACTATGAGCACCTTTTACAGGAATGCTTCAGATGTCAAAGCCACTTCTAGTGTTCGGCCATATTTCAGAGGTCTGACTTGGAAATCCTTGAAGTCATAAATTTACATCCAGGCCCCAGCTAGTCAGAGACACTAATAAGAACTCCGCCTCTTTCCAGCAGCAGGCACTGCATACCATATGTAACAAAAGCAATAAAAAATAAAAAAAGGAAAAAGAAAATAACATACAGCTGCCTAGCGAATTGTTACATGACATCACTTCTGTTCCATTACTGTTTAGCAAAATTACCCCATTTCCATGCACAGTCTGGGAGGCAAGTTCTCAAGATGTGGAAAGTGCTGTGAGGGTAGCTCATGTGGTTTCTGATATCCAGATGTGTTGTGTTTACAGAAAAATGTAGCCATGTATATACTTATATTTTTTGCTCTCACCTACAGCATAGTTAGTTCAGAATTTTTTCCAAATCTTTCAGGACAGAAGGCACATGTGCCAAGGTAGTGCCCTTTGAAGGTTTCATGAAAAAAACAATCAGTTCCAGAGTACAGTATAAGGATTTTTAAGGTGTTTTTTTTCTAAGCATGCACAGGATGGTTTTAGCATAACCTTCTGATACAAAACATAAATTTGCCTTTCTCAAAAATTTACTGTTTACAAAATTGGTGCTTTAAGGGTCATGGGAGGAACATTTGGGCTCTGAGAGCTGCCATCTAGTTTGTTATATTTTTTAAATAAAAAGTATTAAAATTAAATAAAATTATAAACTAATGAAACTCCTGCCCCTACGACTGCAGCTGGGGAGGTGGCATGGCTCTCCTGCCTGCTGAACAACTCTCTACCTGACTGCAGCTGACTTCTCCTGGGGGAGTCCTCTGCAAGCTCCTGCCCTGCGACTGCAGCTGGAGAGGCAGTGCAGCTTTTCTGCCTGCCACACAACGCTCTAGTCGACTGCTGCTAACTTCTCCTGGGGGAATCCTCTGAAAGGTACAGACCTCAGATGCCGAACTTTTTAACTTCTGGCACTCTCCCATCCAGCAATCCCTGATTGGCTGCTCACTGGGAAACCATTTGCTGTGATTAGACATCCTGCAAACCTGCTTCCCTTCCACTTCTACACGCTATCTCCTACCTATATTTTGTCCTGCCTGCTCTTCCAGACCCCAGCTTCTATTAAATACATCTACGTCCCTCCCACTAATTAACTCACTCTACCCAAACTGTACCCTCTCTCTTCTCTTAATGGCCACTAATATTTTATTCATGACCCGCCTCCTAGCCTAATCTATAATGCAACCAGCAAGTGTTCTTCTGAGCCTTGCCATCCTCCTGGCTCTTATCTCTCACTCTGGCAGCCATCTAGAGCCCCTAAAATGTGAACTTGCACTCAAATTAGACTCCCACCATCTGTTAGTCTATGGGACCTATACCAGCCACATTGATCTGGTTGTCAAAAGTCAACTCTTCCCTGGATAACATAGCCAATGGGTGCTGCTCCTTACTCTTAAGAAAGTCTGTAAGAACATTAGCCCCTCACTGGTATTAACTGTCTCACTACACCAGGACTACAAAACAAACTCCAAAAAGAGGGCTAGGCGTCAGTACATTAAACACAACATTGCACTCCTCAAGCACCTAATTCTCTGCTGCTACTAATCTTGGGCAACATCCACCCTAACTCAGATCCACCACAGCTGGCGAATAAGGTATCTGGTAATCCTGGGACCGTATCCTTAGCCAGCATAAACATCTGCAGCCTCCTCACAAAACTGGAGTCCCTCACAGTCTGGCTCTCACTACACAATCCCGACATCATATCAATCCAAGGAACCTGGCTGGCCCCCAAGAAACCAGATTCTGCGATTGCTATCCCTAGGTGCACTGTCTTCAGGCAAGACAAGCTCTCCAAGAAAGGGGTTGGCTGTGTTCTTTATCTAAGAGAGTCAATTATCAGACAAGTCTTGGCCTTGCCTACCCCAAGAGTGACTTTCAGATACTTGCCACAAAAGTTTTACTTCGTGCTCATAACAAGACACTGACCATTGCCTCAGTCTACATTCCACCCAAACTGAAAAATCTGTGTCTCCCCTCCCTCCTGGACTGTATCAACTTCCTAGGCTGCAGCTCGGAGGTCATTATGCTTGAGGATTTCAATGTCAACTGGTTGGCCCCCAGTGCAAACAAATACAAGGATGCCCTGGATGCAGTAAACTTCACCCAAATGGTTCAGTCCCCCACCAGAAAGAACTACAGGACTGGGACCTCTACTGTCCTTGACTGGGTCCTCACAAACAGACCTGAACACATCTCAAAGACCATTGTTCTTCCAGACACCACTGGTGACCACTCTCTGGTAATGTCCATATGGACAAATAAACTCCACACACACCCTCCCAGAACCATTTGCAGCAGAATGCTATTGCCTGGTCACCTAGGACCCCTAAACATGCAACTGCAGGTGTTAGACTGGTCACCCATTGACCCCACCATGGATGTGGACTCAGCTCTTGAATACTTTATTAACACCTTTAACATGGCATGTGATGTCCATGCACCCCTACAAAAATTCAAAGTCAAGGGAACCTCAAACCCATGGGTGTCCCTAAACCTCATAAAAGAAATGAAATACAGGGATCAGCTCTGGTACAATGCCAAACAGTCTGGTGCTTCAGCTGATACACAAGCCTACAGATCTGCCAGGAGTGCCTGCACTAGATCCATACACCTTGCGAAAGAAAATTACTACAAGAGTGCACTCACTAACTCCTGGAAAGATGGAAGGAAGTTCTGGGACAATCTCTCCCAACTAACAGTGAAAAATTCCAAAACCACTGTCACTATGCTCTGCATCAATGGATCCTGGATAAGATTAATATTGTAAATGCTTTCAATTCCACATTTATTGACCTAAGTGATGTACTCCCCCCTGACTTTTGTGACTGAACACAGGCCACTACCCCATCTGATCACCCCAGCGTAACTCAGCAGCATCCCCATTTTACTTTAAGGCTGTCTCCCAAGGGTTAGCCAAAAAGCACATTATCAAAGTAATTGGGAGATCTAGGAATAGTGCTGATTCCCTGGACATGAAACTGCTTGCCCTCACCATCGATGAAGCCCTACATCACCTCACCAAAGTCATAAACCGCTCTTTGACATACTCAGTTTCCTCTGAAGTGGAAGTCCACGTGGTGACCCCATTCACAAAAGTGGCAATATAACTATGACAAGCAACTACAGACTAATCTCTATCCTTCCGCCCCTCTCCAAAGTGCTGAAACAGATAGATGTACATCAACTCACTGAATAACTAGAAAAATATCTTCTGCTATGTTCTCAGCAACACAGCTTTCAAAAGGGGCACAGCACCAACACAGCACCCCTCAACCTTACCTCCTACATCCATCAAGCCGTGGACCAAAACCAATCAGTTGGAGCAGCCTTTATAGACTTGACAAAGGTGGTTGATACAGTTAACCACTCCCTTCCGATCAAACAATTTCCTCACCTAGAAGTCTCTCCGGATGCTACCCTCTGGTTTCAAAGTTATCTCTATGACCATTCCCATCAGGTTAGAATAGGGGAATCCTTCTCAACCTCCCTTCCAGTCTGCTCTGGAGTTCTCCAAGGTTCTATTTTAGGTCCACTGCTTTGCAGTATCTTTCTGAATAATCTCCCTGCCACAATAGAATGCTTCTATTCAAAGACGATGCCATCATCTTCACAAACCAGTTGGAACCCACCCTTCTTCAACATCAGCACCAGACAAGATTCCCTGAAGTTGAAGCCTGGTTCCATGCACACAAACTCATCCTAAACTACTCTAAAACCAAAACAGTGCTGTTTCATGGTTCCCACAGCAGGCATAAAGAACAGCCACTTCTTATTAACAACTGTGGAGGATCTGTGCTGGAACAGGTAAACCATTTCAAATACCTGGGTGTGACCCTAGACTGCACCCTCTCATACAACAATCATATCCATGACACTGCTAACTCCGTGAATGCCTGCATTGATCTACTTTACAGGCATAGGCACTGTCTGACAGCTGATGCCTTAAAACTGGCTATTCAAAGATCAGTCATCTCACTAATTGACTATGGTCTTGTGGCATATGGAGCTGCCACAGACACTGCTCTCCAGCACATAGCCCTAGCCATCAACAAGATCTGCTGGCTACTCACCTCAGCAACTCGGCTCTCACATACCTGCAATGTCTATGCACAGGATAACTGGCTCCAGCTCTTGGGCTGCCTAAATTACCAGACCTACATCCTAGCTAAGAAGACCACCCTGGACCTGCTGCCCCAGGGGTCCAGTCATTACTGTCCAAACACTGTGCCACACGCCTGACCAGAATTGCTGAAACCCTATCATTTTCTATTCCCCACTGCCAGATGTCACAAGGACAGTGCTCCTATAAAGTTAGAGCCCCTTCCTGGTTCAACTCCTTCCCTGCAGAATTCTCTGGTGATAATGGAGAGTATTGGACAAGTGCTATGCTAGTAGCATAAAACGTTCATGAATACAGTGTGTGCTTGCACTTACTGTTGCTGTTGTGTCAGTTTTTTTTTAGTTGGGGGACTTTGTCCACCAAGCCCCTTTGTTTTTTTTTTATGGGGGGGTGTTGGGACTTAAGCCCACCAACTCAAATAAACTACTAAAAATAAACCAACAACGGATTTAAGACAGTAGCGTAACATGCTCCCATGCTAATAGCGTATGTATGTTGATGGTCCGATACTCTCCACTATCTCCAACTCTGCAACAGCCGGAGTCCACCCCATTGCTAAATAGCCCACCTTCCTTCCAGTCTCTTTTAGAAACCCAGTGGTGAAGATACTGGGGTGCCCACCCCTGGTGATGCAAAACACTAACACCTGGAGTCCCTCCCCCTGCTATATCACCTGCCCACTTCCAGATTGTTTTTATAAACCCAGTAGTCCAGTCAGTTTCTATTTAATTTGATCTTCAAACAAACTTGGATAAACCACACAAAAAAAATGCACCAAGTACAGACCTCTTCTGAAACATGTGCTTAAGCGTACCATTATTTTAAACAGTACTTACAGACACCTTTTTTGAAGTACTCATTCCTTTTATTTCTTTTCAGTTGCATTGTAGAAAAATCCATAAAAACACACATTCATGAAAATCTCAGCAAGACATAAAAAAATAAAGTTCAGGAGGATGGCAACAGTCCAAGTAGCAACAGCATAGCCAGAAAAAAAATGGCAAAGTCATCTCATGTTTCTCCCCAAGTGGTGGGGATTTCACATCTCATCTTCAATGCAACTGATGGTTTATGAAAGGGGCAAAAACATTGGAGACACAGTGACCAGAAGCTTGTACACTAAAAAAGAGACAACATCCAGGCTGAAGCTACCTTGTCGAACTTTCTGCTGCGGTAAATGCTCTTTCTGTATTCACCTGAACATACTGTAGGTAACATTCTTAAGCATCCTGCTTTAGAAAGAAAATTTGAAAATAAGCACTTTATCAGCTGTTCCACAAGAAATGTGATTTATGTGGCAACAAAAAGGAAAAGTCCTTTTAAACACAGGATCGCTGAGCATTTGAATTCGATAAAAAAACAAAATAAAATGAATGCTTTAGCTATGCTTGTTTTGTGCAAAGGGATGAATCATAATTCCAGATTTAAAGGTCTGGCCAAAATATAGATACATAGATACATAGACAGTGTCATCAGATAAGGGCCTACGGTCCACCCAGTCTGCCCATTTGAGCTTGTAAGTTCACTTTACATTTTCCTAGAAGTCTGTTGCCCCTTACCCCTGACCTCCAGAATTCATTTATGTCTATCCCATGCATTCTTAAATCCTGTGATTGTTTCAGCCCCCACCACTTCCTCTGGCAGGGTGTTCCACTTGTCCACCACTTGTTCTGTGAAGAAATTCTTCCTTGTGTTTCCTCTGAATCATCCTCCCTCCAACTTCATCCCATGCCCTTTTGTCCTGGAACATCTTTTTTGCTTAAAAAATAGTGTATTCCTGCACCATATTCCTCCCTGTAAGATAGTTGTATATATCTATCATATCACCTCTCTCCCTCCTCTCCTCCAGGGAGTACATATTCAAGTCCTTCAACCTGTCCTCATGGGACTTGTGATACAATCCATATACCATCTTTGCTGCCCTCCTCTGAACCTTCTCTACCCTGTCTATTTCCTTACGTAGGTAAGGTCTCCAGAACTGTACACTGTACTCCAGGTGGGGCCTCACTAGTGTCACAGAGGGGCTGTTCAAAGTAAGGGAAGGGAGGGCCACCAGGGGCCATGATATGAGACTGGAGCAAGGAAGGTTCTGGAGGGAGATGAGGAGACACTCTTTTACAGAGAGGGTGGTGGCTGGGTGGAATGCGTTACCTGCAGAAGTGGTATGCAGTAGAACAGTGGACTGCTTCAAATGAGGATGGGACAGGACAAGGGGGAGGGTTAATGAAGGGGAAGTGTGGAAGGGAGGGGCAGCTGCAGAATAAGGGGTGCTAGCTGCACATTCGAGCAGACTTGATAGACCTCTAGGCCTTTATCTGCTGGCAAATTTTGTATGTTCGTATGTCTTGTATAGTGGAATTATGACCTCCCTTTTCCCGTTGGTGATGCCCCTGCCTATGCATCCCAGCATCCTATTTGCTTTACCTGCTGCCTTGTCGCACTGTTTCCCTACCTTGAGGTCATCAGAGATGATAATCCCAAGATCCCTTTCCTGCATGGTGTATGCAAATATCCATGAACATCCTTGGCTGTCACTTAGAAAATAGACTATTGAGTTGTGCGAGCAAGTGGCAATACTCCTTGAGGGCATATGGACACAAAGGACTGAATGCCATGTTTAGTTTGAAACCTTTTCTTAAAATATCATAAATCCTTTTTTGGTTTGCTACTTGGGCCATTAGGTTGGCTAAGGCATATATATGTTTGCTGCTTTCTACTTAGAACAATATATATTTAATTAAGATGAATGTTGATTAGGTAATGTTATGTTCTGGCATATATGAATTTATGGTTTAAGGATTTGCTTGCTGACCTGTTTATTTAGATATTTACACTATTTGGTGATGTTTTAATTAATATAATGGATCACTTGTTTTTTAAAATTATTGTGTAATTGATTGTGGACCACTTTTTCACTTTTGGGTAATTTTCACTGAGTACTTTAATATTTAGTATCTTGACTTCCAATATCTCTTTCCTTCCCTTCTTTCCTCGCCCCCCCCCCCCAGTTTTCCTTATACTTTCCTTTAGTGCTTTGATTATGTTACTGTCACTTTAAGAAGGTTCACTATACAAGTGTTTCAGTGACATAGGATCCACGCCCTGATAAAGCATCAGAGTGATGCAAAATGTTGGTCATGTGGTTGCGGGGGTGCTGCTTGTTTGTTCGGATTTTAAATGTTTGCATTAAAATGTTTGTCAACTTGACCTAGCATTCATGGTTCTTCATATTCAGTTTTGTTGAGTAGCCTGATACCTTCCCTACTTTTCCTGAAAAAGGAGTCTGGTGAATACAATACTAAAGGAGCAGACAGGCATGTCACTTGCAAAATGCACTGTGGTATTGATGAAAGTCCAAAGGATTTCTGTAGTCAGCTGAAGAATGTATACTTTGGAGCAAAGGACAGTCCTGACAGTGACTGTGATGATTTCTAAGATGTATATTATCATGGTGTGCCCTCCTCAGTTAGAGCATAGTTGGCCCTGGAGCTTAAGAGAAAATGTAGAGATGTACACTGGATTGTTGAACTAGCTCAGCATTTCTGGGATGCTGGTAGAGGTAAGTATGGCCCTGCACCACAAAAGGGAATGGGAGCTCTACTTCTCAAGCTAAAGTGTCAGAGGTCACCACCCCTGATATCCCGACTATGGAAGGAGGTGAGTTGCCTGCCCCTGAAAACAAATGACGAAAAAAAAAGCAGGGCAATAAAACTCAACAACAAAATACTGTGGAGCAGCCCATGCTTGCACCTGATCATGTTTTGGTTAGAGATGTACAATGTCCGTGAGGTAATTCATGGATGTCACAGATTTCATGGAGCAATTTTGTGAAATCTGCGATGGTGAATTTACAGGCTACGCTGCAAAATGCAAAATTTCATCCATGAATTTCAGACTTCACATACAAAATTCTTGCTTTGAGGTTGAAAACTTCGGGCCAGATATTCAAAAGGGTTGCACCATGTGCAACAGAGATGCACCAGCACAAGTCCGAAAATGCGCCATTGTGTGATATTCAGCCGGAGGCAGCAGCGTCACTCAAGCTGCAATGTGCAAGAGCGCAATGGTAATGAATGCATGCGCAACTGTAGGGGAGGAACCATGAATAAATGGCTCAGTGCAATATTCAACGACATGCACCATGCGCAATAGGGGAGGTAGCAGAAGTTGCGTGATAGTGGAGGTGAGCCACAATAAAAAGGAGCAAGAGAGAGGCACAAGAATGCTGCAGGAAGGCCTAAAGTGGGGGTGAGCTGGCAGCAAGAGGAGAGAGAGGACCAGAGAGAGGGACACAGAAGGAGGAGGACAGGGCACACCTGTGCCACGCAGGACAGGTGTGGGGAGACAGTGTCAGTGAGAAGGACAAACAGGGTAGTGCTGCAGATCGATCAGGGTAGTGGCAGGAGGCAGGACAGCAGAAGGCCAGAGGTGTACCTGGTGCAGGGGAAGCAGCACAGAGGACAGTGGGGGGAACGGTACAACATCTGCCGGGGGGGGACAACAGCCAGGGACATGGCCAGTGCCACCAAGCAGATGGAGGCAGTAATGATGAGTGTGAGAAGGCAGGCAGGCAGTAGGGGGGCGCAGCCATGGAAGCACCCATTGGCAGTATGCCCCCAACAGGCGGTAAATCACTTTCGAGCAGTATAGTGATACAGATATTGTGGGCTGATACTGCCTGAACCGGGTGATCCTGAGGTGGCTCTGTGAGCTGTGCAGTGATGAGATGCAGGCACCCACACAAAGGAGCCATGCTCTGTCAGTGGAGACTGAGGTGACAGCTGTCATATGCCTGCTCACCATGAGCACCTTCCAAAGACCAGCAGGGGACACAACAAGCATAATCCAGTCGACCGCATCACGCCTACTCGCGCAATTCCTCAGCACACTGCTACCACATGCTGCGGAGTACATCCATTTCCCCAGCTCACAGGCGGAGTGCACAGTACACATACACCAGTTCCACAGGGTAGCAAGTATGCCTGGCATGCTTGGGGCCATTGAGTGCACCCATGTGGCCATCCGCACACCACCTGACCCAAATGGCATTGCCTACAGGAACCGCAAGGGATACTCCAGCATCAACTGCCAGGTGGTGTGCGATGCCAGGGGATGCATAACCAATGTCTGTGCCAAGCACCCTGGGGGAACACATGATGCCTTCATCTGGCATGTCTGCACTGTGCCATAGGTTCAAGAGTGGGGATATCCCCACTGGCCACCTAGTGGGTGAGTATGCACAACACGCAGGATGACATGGGTAGCTGTGGGGGGGAGGCATAGTCAGAGGTGCCATGTATACCAGCCTTGACGGCTCATGGCAGAGCGATGCAGACCACCATACTAATGCACACCCTCTATACACAGGTGACAGTGGATACCCACTGTGTCCCTGGCTGCTCACACCGTACACACTCCCCTCGACCCCATCGCAGCAATGATACAATGAGGCACATGCCACCACACATGATATCATCGAGCATGTGTTTGGGATGCTGAAGTCACGGTTCCGGTGTCTGGACACGTCTGGTGGTGCCCTACAATACAGCCCCTCAAAGGCCTGTGGGCTATTCCTGGCCTGTTGCATCCTGCACAACATGGCCAATGACTGTGGGATAGCCATAGAGGTCAAAGTGGGGGACAGCGATGGGGATGATGAGGATGCCGGTCCAGACGGTGATGTGCAGCCACCCCCTGGGTGAAGGGACCCCCGCCTGTTCAGGATGGCTCAGCTGCACCGGGACACCATCACAGAGGAGCATTTCGGTCAACACAGGTTGGTCACGGGCCATGTGCAACCACCAATGGCAAGGGCACAACCCACACACAGGCATGGATGAACCCCAGGGGTGGATGGCGGCAAGTGAATGGGACTGAGTGGGGATCTGCACACGCTGACAGGGATGGGCATGGACAAACATGACATGCGCATACACACACACACACACACACACACTCACACACACACACACACATATACGCACACACACGCACACACACACCCACCCCCATCCCCACACCACAAGAGATGCACAGTGGGTAGAAGGCATGCCGACCATGACTGCAACACCTAGCCACACACAGCCCCACACACAGCAATGCCCAGTGGCTGTCATTGTGCATGTGTCAGATGCTGGGCACCATTGCACACTGGCAGACAGTGCAACGCAGGCATCACCATGCATATGCCACAGAGGCCAGCAGCTGGGATGGTGTGCACATGGACTGTGTGTGTGCAGGGCTGGGTACCCCACCCATGCATCATATGGTGCACAACACACTGCACACAGGGCAGTGGTAGACAGTGACCATGGTGGGAGACAGGTCAGTCATGTGGCACAGTGCCATGGCCACCATGGATGCGTGGGTGGCCCCAACGAGACCTGCCTGCCATGCAAGGCTGACCATTGGCCTCATGGGGTGGCACAGATGTACCACCAGTGGTGATGCTGCGGGAACATGACCATATTCACGCAGGGGTCTGCAGCTCACCGAACATGCCTGCGCCTGTTGTGATTGGTATGCCCACAGCTGAACCCGGTGTTAACATGGGAGGTGTCGCACGATGTCGGGAAAGGGGGGTGAACATGGCACTGCACGGTGTCTGCGGTGCATGGGAAAATAACTGGGTGCCCACTGTGGCCATGACAGCTGTGAATGCATGTGTCTGCCTGTCAATGACAGTGGTCACATCATCCCGCAGCTGATCCATCTCTGCCAGGAGCAGACCGGTGTCCCTGCTGCGCTGCTCCTCTGCCTGGCACAGGACTGCACCGAGTGTATCCACTGCTGTCACAAGCCACAACTGTTGATCCACTGAATCCTGGAGTATGCAGGTGTGCTCATCTAAGTGGTCATCTGCCTGATCAGCATGCTGTCCCTCACGGTGTTCATGGCCATGCTGGGCAGCACCCCTTGAAGTCGGGCGCTGCACACCAGAGCCTTGACTGGGCACGTCCACACATGGTGCACTGATGCCACCCCCTGACACTGTTCCCCCATCCCCATTTTCCAACTGCTGGCACTTCCCCTCCAGCCACCGATTGCCAGGACTTGCCATTGCGCATTGACTGCAAAAGCCCAACCGGCCTGGATGCACACCAGTGCTGCCCCACTGGGGCAGGAACATGCTGGAACTGTGATGTCACACAGGCCTCCACAGTGGCACCACCCATGGCTACGCCCATGCCATTCCCTGCTGTGGGACCATCCTGTGTCCCACACGTATCACTGTCTGGGATGTGTGATCCATCATCATCGATGCCTGATCTGGCACCAGTCTGTGTCCCAGCATGCTAGAGTCCATGGCCACTGTCATGCTGGGACACAGGCAGGGCCTTGTCCGCACCAGCACCACCATCTTCAGTCCAGGCAGACAGGCAGGTATGTGGTGGATCTGACCCTCAGGCACCTGTGGAGGTAGATGGGCACTCTTTCATGCTCAGGGCCTCACACACAGTGGCCACACCCACCACCGCTGACCCAAGTAGATGCTCAGGAGCTGTAAGGGAACACAGTAGCATTAATGTCTCTGCCCTACCCTGTGGCACTCCCCCTGCCTCCCACACAGTGACAGCACGTGTTGTGCATGAAAGCAATGAACTTGCTCCTGCTCCTGCTCTACTTTGTGGCGCAGTTTGAATATCTGGGCCTTTGAATTTTGGTGAAAATGTCACACAAATCAAAGTTTTGGAGTTTTTTCCAAACTGCAAATTCTGGGAAGCAAAAATTTTCAGCACTTTGCATGAAATTCGTGGGTGAAGTTTAACTTTGCAACATCTTTAGTCATGGTTCAACCAACCACCCCTGTCTGACAACATGCACCTGTTGTCACCCACAATCTGGCTCTGAGTCACAATTCTACCAAAGCCCTCAGCAATACCAGCAACCTCAGTTATCCAAAGACCAAGGCCCCTTCCTTTGAAGAATATGACCCTGGCAGAGGATGTGGCCGAGGATAAGAGAGAGGATAGTAATGACCATAGTGGATATAATAGAGGGTATAATAATTATAGAAGTGCAGGAGGTAACTATGGGGGGCATCAGAATTATATCAATGTTCAAAGCAGTAACAGGCCCCAAAAACAAATCTAGACATAGTTCTTCAAGTCTAGAGGAGATGATTAAGAATTCACAGGATGAAATGAGAAAGGAAATGTAGAATGAGATGAAACAGTGAATGGAGAAACAAATGGGGGCATTCCTGTCACTTTTTCAAATTAATGTGCTACATTCTCCTCAGCTGCCTACAACTTTTCATGTTGCAGTGCAAAACCCCTCTGCAACATCCATTACAGGTGCACCCAGCCTGAAAACCAACTATCTACTGGCTTCTGTTCCCCTCTATTGCTGCCCAGGTAAATGAAATTTCAATTGCTGACCAAATGCTATATCTGAGTCAGACCTTTCTCTAGAGATATCCAGAGTGACTGCTGCAAACAGTGTGCTATGCCACAGTGACCAGCCATGTTACCAGGAGTAAAGAAAAACAAATTCTACCTAGGCAACTTAATCCCAAAGGGGAGGCAGACAGATTTCACTTCGACATAAACATTGAAAACATTCTGAATCATGAAGTCCTGGTTGATTCAGGGGCAGAAGTGACCTTGATGTCCAAGAGCTTCTTTGACAAAGTTACTGATGCCGTAGGTGACTCAAATGTGCTGAAAACCCTCACTGTTGGCTTACAAGTTGTAGGTAACTGATGGGGGGAAGGCTCAACAGACCCTAGATAAACAGTGGCTAAGATTAAGATATAGAAAAATGGAAGTCACCCACCAAGAGTATATCACTAACAGAACAGGGAGTGATTTCTTAATTGGAGGTGACTCTCTGAAAAGGTTTAGGCCTGTTATCGACTACTTTCACAGAGTTTTGTGGTCACACGTAAACAGGCCCATTGCATTTGGAAAGAGTTTTAAGGTTGCTAAACAATCAGAATCATGCTATCTCAAAAAAGATGATGCACTGATTAGTTCAAGTTTAAGTTTATTGGCAGAAAAACTCCATTAAGCACACTTATTTATAAGGAGTTACTGTTAGGACAATGTGAAACAACAGTTTACAATACACAAAATTGGCATATAGTACGGTTACATAAAGGAAACAGTCAAACATTTATACAACGTAAGTAAACTGAACTAATCTGAACTTTGTACATTCTGAGATACTGTACCTGATGTATCTGTACTGAGTAATTCTGAAAATTTGGCTCCATGAAGAAGTGGGCTGATATGGTTTGTTTGTCAAAGCATGATGTGGTAAAGTCTGAGGTTAGTGCAAAAGGCCTAACTTTCTTCAGAAAGGAAGTGGACCCTGTTGTCTAAGAGTCCCATTCTGCATCTGATATAGGAACATTGGATTCTGAGTACCCAACCTCCTCTGAGGATGGTGGAAAAGAAACACAACTGAATCACTGGTCCTTCCTCTGTAACACACACAGTCAGGGGAAGGTGAATTGAAGGTGCCCGTCAAAGCAGAGAATTTTCAGACAGCCAATTGTGTGTTATGCTTAGGCTAAGATCACTGCCTACTCAGTAAACTGTTTTACAATGTGTTAAAGATGTGGCAGCCTAGTTTAACATGTGTAAAGAAACAGGACTGGTTGAAAAATGTTCCAAACCATGAAAAGAGTTTGAAAAGTATATGAATTAGTGACTTGAACCTCCAAATAAGTCAAAAGAAAATACAACACCCAGTGCAAGTAGTACAAGTCCTGAACTCCACCTTGTTCCTTGGCCTAGATGTCCTTGTATGACTGGGTGAATACATTGACCTAGCCAATGATATTCTTAAGTAATGAATAGGGGGGACCCATATCAAATTAAAGTGACCCCACAAGCCTCAAGGTCTAGGCAAACTATCTCTCATGCGTGCCAAACAGTGAGTGAGTTCACTACAAGAATTCCAGGTAATGTAAGGGAAATTTCAGTAAGGGTTAATGTAAAGAAATGCCAAGAAGTGCCAGAGCAAACTGCATTGTTTGTGCATAATTGACAGTTTAGCGATATGGGTTTAAAGGTCCATTCCACACCTTGCTTGGACATGAGCAGCAGAATAAGGCATATTTTGCTACACAACTGAATTGTGCAGCCTATCACTATAGAAGCTAATTATGAGTTAGAGATAGCGATAGGGGAATCCTTTCATGATTTGGATTTACGTGTTCCAGTTATTCAGGAACTACAAGAGGATATTGGTCAGAAGAATGAGACAGATGAAGAGTTAAGTCCTTACCCAGTGGTTTAATTGTTTTGCAAGAAATGTGCCCAGTTGATGAGAATGAAATACATACATGTAAAGTTGAAAATGATTATATTGTACTGTCTCCTAAGGTTGATGAAACAGAACAATTAATTGAAGTAAATGTAATTGATACTAAAAATGTTTCTGCGATAATTGTGAATAAGGCAGAAGTACATGAAAATGTACCTTTTCCTGATTTTAAAGAACAAATTGAACAAGCTATACAAGCATGTAGTTGTGAAACTGAAGTACAAAAAAAGAAACGGTTGATGAAATGTTCCTTCAGTTTAAGAGCATGTTCGCAAAAGATGCTCACAATTGTGGAGTAACTGACCTCCATGTTACCAGAGTGCCATAGGACCATAGTAAAGCCCCCGGTTATATATGCCAGTACAAAATACCACTAGCATCTTATGAATATATTGAAGAGATAAGAACATAAGAACATGTCGGCAAAGGGGACCATGTGATCCATCTAGTCTACCCCAATTGCCTTCCCCCTAATTTGTTCTTCTTCTGAGATTTCCCCAGCACTTGTACCATGCCAGCTTAAAAGTAGTGACTATTTTGGCTTCCACAACTTCTGGTGGTAAGATATTCCAAGGGTGCACTACCATTTCTGTGAAGTAGAACTTACGAATGTTGGTTTTAAACTTAGCCCCTGTTATTCTCAAACTGTGCCCCCTCATTGGCATGGTCTCATTTTTGTGAAAGAGGTTTTCTGCTTGTACCTTATTTATGTCCTTTATGTATCTGAAGGTTTCTATCATATCCCCCCTGTTTCTCCTTTGCTTAAGGGAGTGCATTTGCAGTTGCTGTAATCTAGATTCATACTGCTCTGGTGCAGTTCCTGAAACATTTTAGTAGCTCTTCTCTATACAGCCTCCAAGTGATCTGTCCTTTTTTAAGTGTGGCCTCCAGAACTGTATGCAGTACTCGAGATGTGGCCTCAGCAATGACATGTACAGAGGACATATGACCTCAAGCTTCCTACTTGTAATGTCCATGCCAATACATCCGAGGATGCTACTATTTTTCTACTCCTTTTCACATTGTCTACCCACCTTTAAATATTCAGAAATAAGTATGCCAATGTCCCTTTCAAGTTTTGTTTCTGTTAATCCTTCATCGTGTATGTATTTTCTTCTTTGTTTTCCTTTACCTAGGTGCATGACCTTGCACTTTTAGGTGTTGAATTTTAACTGCCAGTCCCTAGACTATGCTTCTAGGCTCTTTCAATCTGCTTCCATTGCTGCAGTTCCTTCAACTGTATCTTACCTGTTGCAGAGCTTTGTGCCATCTGTGAACAGGCTTACTTTACCCTGCAGGCCATCATCAATGTCGCTGATGAATATATTGAAGAGAATGGGGTCAAGGACAGATCCCTGAGGCACACCACTGATCACCCTTCCCTCGCTAGACAGTGTTCCATTGACTATGACCCTCTGCATTCTATTGTGGAGCCAGTATTGAACCTAACTGACTATTTTGTGCCCTAATCCTGGAGTGCTCTAGCTTATTGATCAATCTTCTATGGGGGGCAGAGTAAAAAGCCTTGCTGAAATCTAGATAGACGATGTCTACTGCCCATCCCTGGTCCACCATTTTGGACACCCAGTCAAATAATTTAAACATATTCATTTGACATGACTGTCCTGCTGTAAATCTATACTTTCAGTATCTAGTTGCCCTGTTTCTGTAAGGAACTTTTCTATTCTTTTCTTAAGTAGAAACTCCATAAGCATCCTAACTACTGGGGTTAAGCTCAATGGCCGGTAGTTTCCAGCCTCCTCCCTGCTTCCACTTTTGTGCACTGTGGTCCTTCTCCAGTCCTGAGATATTTCCCCACTCTCTAGATACTATGTGAATAATTCTTCCAGTGGGCATAACATTTTCTGTGCCAGCTCCTTCAGAGTTCTAGGGTGGATTTCATCTGGGCCCATTGCTTTATTTGCTTTAAATTTGAGTAGCACTTTTAGGACACTGTCTCTTGAAAATGGCCCAGCATCTGCTTCTATGGTGAGTCCACTTATGTTCTGAATTTGGGGTCCATTGCTGTCATCTTCTTTTGTGAAGCATGAGCAGAAGAAACTGTTTAGAATCTCCACTTTTTCATTACCATTTTCTGCCTTTTTGGCGGCCTTGGTTGCTATTCTTATAATGCCTTCTTTTGTTTTCCTTTTTTCTCTGATGTATCTATAAAAGTTTCATCACCTTTCTTCACTCCTCATGAAATTCTCTCTTCTGTCTGGGCTTTGGCTGCCTTTATAGACTTCCCTGCTTCATTTAGCTTGGTTTTGTAGACTTCTATATCTGCCTCATTGTTTGTACCCTTGAATCATTTGAACACTTTCCTTTTATCCTTTATTTTTGTTTCTACATCCTTAATACACCATAGTGGTTTCCTCCTTTCTCTTGACTTAGAGATCTGTTTCATGCACTGAGCAGTTACTGTGAGTAAGGCTTCCTTCAGGGCTTTCTACCTCTGTTCCACTGTGACCACTGTTTCTGTGCTAAGTATTTGTTTTATGGAAGCTCTCATTTGAGAAAAGTCAGACTTCTTGAAATCCAGGACCCTGAGTTTTCTGTGGCTGACTTCCCCTTTACTGGTAATGGTAATCCAGACTGCCCTATGGTCTCTGGTACCCAGATTGCTGCCCACCATTGTATCAGAGACCCTGTCACTATTTGACAGCATGAGGTTCAGGATTGCTTCCTGTTATGTTGGTGTGGTCACCAACTGTTATAGTCCTGCTCCCTTTAGTGCCAGAAGGAATTATCTGCTCCTTTCCAAAGAGGCCATGTGTGAGAACCAATCCAAGCCTGGTAGATTGAAATCACTGACCAGCAACAGTTCTTTTTTGTCTGCCATCTGTAGGATTGCCTCTAGGAGTTCCCTGTCCAAGTCTTTATCCTGTACTGGGAGTCTGTATATAACCCCAACTCAGATAGGGTACTTACTTCCTGATCCGAGGGTGACCCAGAAGACCTCTGCATTGCTGCTGTGTCCCTGGGTTTCCATAGTGTAACTCCCCTACAAATTGGAGTTTACTATAATGTCTTCCTGGGCTCTAATGCCTACTGTGAGGCTGGTGTTCTGTCTTAAGTAGTGCTATCTATTTGTGTGAGAGTGCCCTAGCGAGCCTCCTTGCATGCCTCTTTAAGAATGGCTAATCTGTGCTAGAAATTAGTCTGGGCTGGGTCCAAGTAATTTAAGGCTTGCTCCACGCCAGACAGTCAGTTATATTGCTCTATTCCGCAGTCGCTACTTGCTCAGAAGAAGCCCTCTTAGGAACTGTGATTGTTTATTGCAAAATTGCTGTTATAGTATAGATAGATATGTTTGTCTATCCTGCTTTTATTGCAGCTTGAATATTTGAATGGGAGCCACAATGTTAGGTCCTGGACTTCCAGTATTTGGACCAATTGAACCACTGAGCACCTAAAATGGAGACTGTCCTCAGGGGTCTTGTGGGAAGGAATTCTGTAGTTTTTGGTTCTTACCGAACTCTCTTCTTATCTCTCTAACTCTAATTTTTTCACTCCCTTCCAATCTGTTTTTTGGAGAAACCACTCCACAACCACCTACCTGATTAGGCTTGCTGACTCTATCCTCTCAGGGATGGACAGTGGTCCAATCACGTCTGCCATTTTTGTTGACCTAGCCAAGGCTTTCAACATGGTTTCCCACTCCCTACTACTAAACTCCCTTTCCTAAGCAAGTCTGACTGAATCAGCAACTAACTGGTTCAGAGCCAACCTTATAGGTCAGATCCAGTCAATCAGAATCATTGACTTCACATCCCTGCCATCAATGCTGGTGTCCTTCAAGAGTCCGTGTTGGGACCTACACTTTTCTCCATATTTCTTAATGACCTACCATCTGTCTGTACATCAACCTCAATACATATGTAGGCAGATGACACGGGTCCTCTGCACCGTCGGACAGTCCCCCACTGATATTGCAAACAGACCTCAGCAGGATTTAACAATGTTCAGCACTAGTTTTGCTATCATTAACTTTTTCTAAATGCCAAGAAGACAGTCTCAATGACCTTCGGCACTAGGCAGAGACTCTCTAGGTTCCCCTCCATTCCCTCCTTCCATACCCTTGATGGGACAGTCCTTGAGGACACCTCCTCATTCAGATATCTGGGTGTTTGGCTTGACCAACATCTCACCTTCTCTGCTCATGTGGACGCCATCCTAAAAAAGCTGTGCCCCAAGCTTGGCTTGCGCTATGCATAGGAACCGGAACTGCCTCCCTCTCCTGGCTTGGTGTGAACTTGACCAGAAGATGATCCTTCCTATTTTAGACTACTGTGATGAACTCTACAGTGTCACTCCCAAGATGTCTTTAGCCAGACTGGATACCCTCTTCAACTCCTTCTGTTGCTTCACTCTGGTCTCTCCTCCTCTCACCCACCACTGTCAACTCTACCATTCTCTGGCATTTCCCTCACTAGAAAATAGACGCCACCATCATTGTGCTAAATTTGTCTCTAAATTCTGGTTTGGATCACTCCCATTCTATTTCACCTCCTCTATATCAGTCCTCCCCCCATCTGCTCACTTACTTAGATACTATGACTCCTGTTCCTTGGTTGTCCCTCACCAGTCTACCACTGTAGGCCAGGCTGCTTTCTCGTATCACTTCCCAAAACTATGGAATTCACTTTCTCACCACATTCACCACTCCTCCTCCCTCTCCTCTATAACTGCAGCCCTACATAATTTCCTGTCTGTGACTTGTACCTGCAATTAACCTACCTGGTATTCCTGACCTGCTCCCCCAGCCTGTATCAATATATTCAGTAACTATTCTGAATTACAGCTCCCTTCTAGCCCCACTACTTTCTTTCACTGCTGAGATCTCTACCTGGCCATTCCTTCGAGTTATCTATAACTAACAATATTACTATGACTTTAGGTTCCTATCAGTCAACTGTCATTATAGCTATAACCTTGATTCTCATTCATCTACTTCCCTCACCTCCCAGCCTTGTTACCTTCCCACCTCTGCTGTTACTCTGTATCCACCCCTTACATTCAGGCTAAATGGTACCATCACCCATGAATTTAAGGTGTTATCCTAATGTAATGCACTTGACCTATCCATTGTTACCTTTGTAAACAATTGTACTCTTATGCTGCACTTAATGCATTCTTTCTGTTATTTGATATTCACTGCTGTCAATATTGTTGCAATGTTGTTTGCTGTTGTATGCATGTATGTATTTCCACTAACCTTTCCCCCAGGATGCCCCATGAGATGAGCAACTTGCTGTTCAGTGTGCCTTTCCTGGTGAAATGTTTCAATAACTAAATAACTAACTAAATAAATAAATAAGTGGTGGCATCAAAATGGATCTGGAGGGGGAGCCCTTACTGTGACTGACAGTTCCCACAGCCAACTGAACCTTTTGGATTACAAAGGAAATAAGTAAAACTGCCTGAAACACTAGTTCAGTTAAAGTTGGAGGTGGAGGAGTAAACAGCTTGAGCTTTCGAGCAGAGCTCCCTGAAAAAGCATAAGGGAATCAGCAGGAAGAGGCTTTGCTGGCCTTCCTGCTTTGTTCTCCAGTAATTCAAACTGCCTATTGCAGAAGTCAGATCTGGTTCTGATTTCCATGTTTAGAGTCTGCAGCAGAAAAAAATCAATAGTTTGATATTGTAATTTGTGATTTGGACCAAAGATTTGCTCGTTAAGCAATCAGCCCCGCTTGTGAGAGAGTTACCCTTGGATCAGAAGATTTGCACAGTCAAGCTGTCGATTTGCAACTGGACAGTATCCAAACTGTTGTTTAAAGAAGTTAATGCTATAAATGTGCTGAATGTGTGTTGTGGGTCATGATTTGGTTCCCCATGGTCAAATCTGTTATGCCAGATGAAGGCTTCACCAGCCAAAGGTCACAAACTTTTGCAGAACTATTCATCCTGCCTGGGCCCTGTCATCTCAGCCTAGGCCACTACTTGTGCTTCAGAGACCATCTCGATGAAAGATCTGCTTGGGGATTCAGCCCCCTGCTCAACAGCATCAAACAGGCAGTGACCACCAGGAGGTGAGTCATGTTGGTCCTGCTTCCCCCAGCTTTCCTGATCATCACCACGAGGTCTACATCTTGCTTGTTCTGCATCCTGGTCTGGGTAGTGTGAGTACAACTCAAGGTAGCTCCCTGCAACAAAAGCCAACATCATTGTGTTACCATCTAACTGTTTCTTTTCTGGGTTAAAGCAATGGACTGAGCCATCTGGCTTGGATTACAAATAATTGGATTGTGTGCATGTTTAACTGTCTTTCTTTTCCTAAGGGCCCCAACAACAGCTGCAACGCTGGCCACCCCAGGCAATGCTTCAGGTTAGCCTGTATGACATCCTGGGTACCCAGAGCTGTAGAACTGTTAATTGGGGCTCACAATGCATGCTGAACTATCCTGATTCAAATCAGATTCCTAATTATTCTGCTAGTTTCATGCCCCTTCCTTGTTCACTGCCCATAAATAAATCTGATTGCCTTTTTTCACATTTAACCTAGCTAGTGTGAATATTATTAGTTGGGTCACAGTGGTAAGATTGTATTGTTGCATTGCTGATCTTATTTTCCAGGGGGCTCCAGGGCAGTTGTAGAAGATCCAGCCCTGGTGGTAAGTAAAGCAGATGTGAGCATATTATTATTGCCATCTACTGAATGTGAATGTACCAATGTGTTATTTCTTAGGCCACTAGAAGGGTTGGTGTGTGGTATTAGGGTCCCAGTGGGCTATACCAGAGCAGTTAAACTACCCCAATACCATTCCTCTGGGTGCAGGCACCTGATCACAGAACACAGGCCCCTCAACCTGTGTATTGCCTTACAGGCGGGGTAGTAGCCCTTAGAATAGCCCCACCTAGGGATTGCAATAACATCGATGCTGTTTTTTACATACATTGCTACCCCTCCACCTTTCTTACCTTTGCAATATCTTCAGAACAGTGTGTATCCTGGGATAGCTACATCTCAGATGTGATACTGGATACATTGATGGAGCAAGAAACTATAAGACAAGTGAATTATTTATAATTCCCCCATTTGGCCTGTACTAAAGCCTACGAGCTCACTATTGACTACAGAAAGTTAAACAAACAGGTAACTTTATATAATTGGCCTATGACATATTTGGAACAAATTTTTGCCAAGGTTGAGGGTGCAAAATATTTCACTGCTGTAGATGTAGAAAATAGATTTTGTACATTGAAAGTAGATCCAAAAGATTAATACAAATTGGCTTTTACCTTTGGAAGAAGGCACTACGCATGGAACAGGTGTCCTTTTGGGTACTTAAATTCCACTGCAAATTTAAATATCTTTCTGTACAATGCCATGCCTGATGCTGAAAGTAGAGGAAATCTGGTTCACATGGATGATATACTAATCAAAAACAACACTTCTGATGAACATCTAGCAGAAGTAATCTATCGCCCAGATATTCAGAGCAGTTGCGCAAGGCGCAACCAAGTTGCACAGGCACAATCACACACTTGCGCAACGTAGCCATATTCAACCAATGCGAATGCAGTGCTCAAAATGTACTGTGCAGAAGTGCAACAGTAATGTATGTAGCACAAGTACAAGGGGGCGTTCTCATGAATGAACAGTGCAATGGCATATCCAGCCAAAAAATACGGTTCAAGTCAGGAGCAACACACAGAATGAACCAGACAGACTTAAGTATATAAAAGGAGGCTCAAACACACACACAGCAGATGTGTAACACTGAGACAGGCAATGATGCATGTAGGGCCATACCATATGGATGTGGTAATGAGGGGTGTGAGGAGGAGAGAGGAACAGCAATGAGGCCGAGGAAGGGCCCAGTGGTGGTATGCCCAATACAGATGATTCCGTGCCCGCCTCACCTTTGAGAACAATGGGGATGTTGAGATAGTGGTCCAGTACCAGCTGAACAGGGAAATTCTGAGGCAGCTCTGCAAGGTGTGCCATGATGAGTTGCAAGCACCATCCAGAAGGAGTCACACCATGTCTGTGGAGACCAGGGTGACAGCAGCAGTGTGCCTGCTCACAACAGACACCTTCCAGAAACCAATGTGGACAACCACTGTGATCATCCAGTTGGCCACATCCCACCTCTTCACACAGTTCCTCAATGCTCTGCTGCCACATGCTTCGGAGTGCATACGATTTCCAGGCACACAGGCAGAGTGTACAGCAAACATGCAGGATTTCCACAGGGTAGCATGCATGTCAGGTGTGATATGGGTCATAGACTGCACCCACATGGCCATTCACACACCACCTGGTCTGGAGGGGCACCTACATGAATAGGAGTAGGGAAGCCTCCAACACCCAAAGAGCACCAGTGCTACCACTGCTGCTTCAGAGGTTGCCAAAATGAGGAGTGAATGGACAACAGTGGGCTCTGGGAGGGTGAGGGTGGTTGAACAGAGGTGCATCCCTCCAGCTGTACCCCTTCACAAGTCATATGCCATTCTGGTAGAGCACGGTTCCTCTATGATGGCACATGCAATGGAGACCAAGGAGGATGCTGGGAACCTCCACAAGGGAGATCCACAGGAGAGTGGCAAGGGACACCACAGTGGAAGGAAAGAGCCCCTAGTGGGGGACTTACTTGCTAGGGGGGTAGAACTGGGAAGGGGAGGGGAGAGGGAGGTAAGATGCTTGCCTGGTGCCATGGCTTGGAGTGACAGGAATAGAACCCTCAGGATTGCAGGAGCAGCATCATGGGACAGGGAACTAGACATCATTGTCCACCTTGGGACAAATGACCTAGTTGGGCATGGGATCATTGCAGTGCAGAAGGATTTTGTGAAGTTTGTCAGGGGCCTCAGACAGGTAGCATGCATGGTAACCTTCTTGGAGGTGCTGCCTGTCTATAGCATGGGTGAGACTAGAGTACTCCACATCATGCAGTTCAATGAATGGTTGAATGACTGGTGCAGAGCACAGGGTTTTGCCTTCATTGGGGACTGGGACTCCACCTGGAGAGATGCGAGTCTATACTGGCACAGTAGTCTGCATCTGTCCAGGAAGGGAACCAAGCTCCTAGGTGATAGGTTTAAAAGCTTCATTGGCAAGCTTTTAAACTAGCCAGTTGGGGTGCTGATGAGAAGCAGGAAATTTCAAGCCTCCCACAACAAAACATGGTATTTAGTAAGATAAACACCAAAGTACAGAGTTCAACAGAGGGCAGGACGGGGGTAAATGGGAAAAAAAGACCAAGGCAGTAAGAGCAGGGATGGGGCAAAAAAGGGTAATGTCAACATTAAATGAAGAGCAATGAGTACCAATGCCCTAGTCTGGTTAACAAGTTCCTGAGCTAGTGGCCCTGATGGAAGAGGGATACCTGAATATTGTGGCAGTCACAGAAACATGGTACATGGAGAACCATGACTGGGATGTCAATATACCAGGATACACAGTCTACAGAAGGGACAGGGAGGGTAAAAGAAGAGGAGGAGTAGCTCTCTACATAAAGGAAGGGATTAAAGCCACAGAACTAAAGGATAAATGGGCAGGACAGGAGGCACTGTGGGTCACTTTGGAGACAGAGAGTGGCACCCCAATCTGCACAGGGGTTGTATACAAACCCCCATCTCAGGGGGAGGAAATGGACAAGGAAATGATGGAAAACATTCTCAGAATGGCTGAAAAAGGGGAAATATTGTTGCTGGGGGACCTGAATAAGCCAGATGTTAACTAGAACACTTTTACTGCAGCCACATCCAAGAGCAGGGTCATTCTCGATGCCCTACAGGGGGCATGCTTTAGACAGCCAGTGCTGGAACCCACTCGGGAGGGAGCAATCTTAGACCTGGTACTCTCAAATGGAGAGAGGATCACAGATTTAGAAGTGGGTAGCCATCTCAGAACAAATGACCACCACACAGCGTGGTTCATGATAAACACAACCGTGGAGACAAGCCATACAAAAATGAGGATATTGGACTTTAGAAGGGCTGACTTTAGCAAAATGGGTGAATACCTAAGGAATGCATTAGCATATGGCCAGAAAGGAGGGGCAGCAAACAATGGAGAAAAATCAAAACTGCCATAATAGAGGCAACAAGCCTTTGTGTGAAACACAAAGAAAACAAAACTGAGTAAAAATCCACTATGGTTCTCAAAAGAGGTGTCAGGGAAGGTTAGGGAGAAAATTATAGCATTCAGAAAGTATAAGGAATCACAGAAGGAGCAGGACAGGGAACTGTATTAGTTGAAGCAGAAGAAAATGAGGAAGGCAGTCAGAATACCACAGGCACAAACTGAGGAAAAGACAGCTAACTCGGTTAAGAAGGGGTATCAAACCTTTTATAGATACATTAGTGAGCAAAGAAAGGTCAAGGGAGGGATAGTGAAGCTTAATAAAGGGGAAGGGAGGTGGGCAGAGGGAGACAGTGAAATGGCAGAGATACTAAATGAATATTTTGCTCTGTATTCACAAAAGAATATGAAAAGGAGTTACCAAACCAAACAATAGAAGGACTCTGGGCGGGAGTCACACCAGTCCATTCACGAGAAAGTGTCCTGAAAGAACCCTAAACTCAAGGTGGACAAAGCAATAGGGCCTGATGTGATTCACCCCAGAATTCTAAAAGAACTAAGGGGAGAACTAGTAACACTGCTGACTACCCTTTTTAAGAAATCATGGGAGGAAGTGATAAGTTTAAATGCTACATTGACAAGCATTTAAACTAGCAAAGGGGGGTGGCAGGCCAGCAAGGAGGGTACCTACTTGCTCACCCCCCACAGCTAGCAGTGGAACCAGTGAACTAGAGGAGTGGCTATCTCTTCAAAGCAGTGTGCAAAAGATGGAGATTAGTCCCCAAGAGGTGGATAGGCAGAAAGGGGCAAATTCAGCAGAAGGGCAGACAGCAAGGAGAACCAGGATAAAGGACAACCAAGGAAGGGCTGGAGTAGAACAGCGAAACAGTCTAGGAGGTCAAATCATGGAAGCCATGTGTGCAAATGCCAGAGCCTTAGCAACAAAATGGAAGATCTAGAGGCTGTCATGGTGCAGTCAGATCCTGGACATTGTGGCCATCACTGAAACCCGGGTGTAATGATAACCACGACTGGAGATGGCCATACCTGGCTACAACATATTCAGAAGAGACAGAGCAGGCAGGAAGGGAGGAGGTGGCACTGTATGTGAAAAATGACATAAGGGCCACAGAGATCCAGGAGGAACAAAATGGGGAGATACTGTGGGTTAAGCTGGAAAGGAAAATGGGGACAGCCATCTCACAGGTGTGGTCTATAGACCACCAGCCCAGGAGAAACAGATAGGGAGCTGATGCTAGCCATCCAAGGATGGCAGACAAGAGTGAGTAGTACTGGTTGGAGACTTCAATATTCCAGACGTGGACTGGAGCATCCCAGCAGCAGCATCAACTAGGAGCAGATTTATCCTGGACTCCCTTCAGGGTGCCTTCCTCAAGCAACTGGTCATGGAACCAACTCAGCGGAGGCAATACTGGACCTTGTGCTCACAAACAGGGACAGTGTGATGGGGGTAACAGTGGGGAGCACCTGGGAACAGTGACCACCAGTCATTGTGGTTTGAAATCACAGAAAGAGCAGAACCAAACCACACAAAACACGTATCCTGGATTTTAGGGGGCAGACTTTGGGAAAATGGGAGATACTTGAAGAGGCATTAGGGGAATGGGACAGGAATCAGGGGTTGAGGAACAGTGGGCAGTATTTAAAATGGGGATTACAAGAACAACAGAATTATGCATTAAGCAGGTTAGCAAGAGGAAAAGGAAGAGACCATTATGGTTTTCCAAAGAGGTAGCAAAGAAAGTGAAAGCCAAAAAGATTGCATTCAGGCAATACAAAAAGACACAGGCAGAAGGGGATAGGGAGAAGTACCAGGAGAAGCAAAGGGAGGCAGGGAGGTCAGTAAGGGAAGCCAAAGCTCAGACAGAAGAACACATTGCAAAATCAGTGGGTAGAGGGGACAAAACCTTTTACAGGTACATAAGTGAAAAAGAAAGACAAAGGGAGGGATAGTGAGACTGAAGGGGGAGGATGGGGCTGCGTGGAGGATGACAACAGTAAAGCTGACATATTGAACAGGTATTTCTGCTCAGTCTTTACTGAGGAAGAGGAGGGTAATGGGTCTGAAGGGAGTACAAGGGGTGAGAATGGTGCAGAAATGGACACGAGTCCTTTACACACAAGAAAGGGCCCTGAAGGAACTGGAAGTAATAAGAGTTGATAAAGCAATGGGGCCAGATGGGTGCACCCAGGGTCCTCAAGAACTAAGAGATGGTGGCTGAACCTCTGGCTATCCTGTTTAGCTGATCACTGGAAACAGGGAGGTACCCAAAGACTGGGACAGCAGATGTAATCCCCTTATACAAAAGCGGGAACAAAGAGGAAGCAGGGAACTACAGACCAGTCAGCCTCACCTCGGTAGTGGGAAGAATCATGGAAGCACTACAGAAGGAGAGATTGGTGGAACATCTGGTTGTCAATGGACTACAGGACCCAAGGCAGCATGGTTTCACCAGGGGGAGGTCATGTCAGACCAACCTCATTGAATTTTTTGACTGGGTCACTAGGAAGGTGGATCAGGGGAGGGCAGTGGACATGGCCTATCTGGACTTCAGCAAGGCCTTTGACACTGTGCCAGATAGAAGACTACTACACAAACTGGGGAATATGGGTGTGGGCAGGACAGTAGTGTGGTGGGTATGTAACTGGCTGGGTGGCAGGACACAGAGGGTGGTGGTAAATGGCTGTCATTCCACAGAGGGAAGAGTGACCAGTGGGGTACCACAGGGATCAGTGCTGGGACTGGTCCTATTCAACATCTTCATCAGTGACATTGTGCAGGACCTAGAAGGCAGAATTTCACTGTTCGCTGATGACACAAAGCTCTGTAACAGAGTAGACACACCAGAGGGTGTAGACAGAATGAGAAGGGACCTGCAGAAACTTGAAGAATGGTCAGGGTTTGGCAGTTGAAATTCAATGCAAAGAGGCAGAGATAATGCATATGGGGCACAAAACCCTGGCACAATATATCAGTTGGGGGTGAGGATATAGCATGCACCAAACAGGAAAGGGATCTTGGGGTTATCATCTCTGATTACCTCAAGGTAGGGAAACAGTGTGACAAGGCAGGGTAAATCAAATAGGATGCTGGGATGTATAGGCAGGGGCATCACCAGCAGGAAAGGGAGGTCATAATTCCGCTATACAAGACACTAGTGAGGCCCCACCTGAGTACAGTGTACAGTTCTGGAGACCATACCTACGTAAGGACATAGACAGGGTGAGACGGTTCAGAGGAGGGCAACAAAGATGGTGCATGGATTGCATCACAAGTCCTATGAAGACAGGTTGAAGGAACTGAACTTGTACTCCCTGGAGGAGAGGAGGAGAGAGGGATATGTAGAGACATACAAGTATCTCACAGGGAGGAACAGGGTGCAGGAATACACTATTTTTAAGCGAAAAATATGTTCCAGGACTAGAGGGCATGGGATGAAGTTGGAAGGAGGACGATTCAGAGGAAACATGAGGAAGAATTTCTTCCAGAACGGGTTGGGGACAAGTGGAACACCCTGCCAGAGGAAGTGGTGGGGGCTAAAACAATCATGGGATTTAAGAATGCACGGGATAGACATAAAGGAATTCTGGAGGTCAGGGGTAAGGGGCAACAGACTTCTAGGAAAACATAAACTGAACTTACATGCTCAAATGGGCAGACTGGGTGGGCCATAGGCCCTTATCTGCCGACACTGTCTATGTATCTATGTATCTATGTAAGTGGTGGTACCTGAGGACTGGAGGAGGGTGAATGTGATTCCCCTTCACAAAAGTGTGAGCAAAGCAGAAGCAGGAAACTACAAACCTGTTAGTTTGACCTCAGTGGTAGGGAACATTATGGAATCACTTCTGAAAGAAAGAATTGTTGAGTACCTAGAGGCCAGCAGGGCACAGGACCCAAGGTAGCATGGATTCACAGCAGGAAGGTCATGTCAGACAAACCTAACAGATTTCTTTGACTGGGTGACCAAAGTTGTAGACCAGGGAGGGGCTGTGGATATGGCCTACCTAGACTTTAGCAAGGCATTTGACACAGTTCCACACAAAAGACTAATAAATAAGTTAGGTAGCCTTAGAGTAGGTCCCAAGGTGGTAGCCTGAGTAACAAATTGGCTACACAACAGGACACAGAGGGTAATGCTAAATGGATCTCACTCTGAAGAAAGGGGGGGGTTACTAGTGGGGTACCGCATGGTTCAGTACTGGGACCAGTCCTCTTTAATGTCTTTATAGGAGACATTGCAGAAGGTCTGGAAGGAAAAGTATGCCTCTTTGCAGATGACACAAAGATCTGCAACAGAGTTGATACACGGGGGAGTGGAAAGGATGAGAAGGGACTTGGCAAGATTGGAGGAATGGTCAAAAGTATGGCAGCTTAGATTCAGTGTAAAGAAGTGCATAGTATTGCACCTGGGAAACAAAATCCCAGGTGAAGAGTACGCAATGGGGGGGTACTAACAATAACAAAAATGGAAAGGGACTTGGGGGTAGTCATATCAGATGACCTTAAGGTATGCAAGCAGTGTGAGAAGGCAGTAAGGAGAGCATGGGGGTACTGGGATACATAGGGAGAGGCATCGCCAGTAGAAAACAGGAAGTTGTTATCCCTTTGTACAGACAGTTGGTGAGACCCATTCTGGAGTACTGCATGCTGTTTTGGAGACCCTATCTCTGCAAGGACATAGACAGGATAGAGGCGGTCCAGAGGAGGGCAACTAAAATGGTGCAGGGTCTGCATCAGAAGCCATATGAAGAGACACTAAGAGAGCTTAACATAAATACCTTTGAGGAAAGGAGGGAGAGGAGGGGCATAATAGAAACTTTCAAGTACCTCAATGGAATCAACAAAGCCCAAGAAGGTAGCATCTTTCAGAAAAAGAGATGTGCAAGAACAAGGGGGCACAGTTTAAAGATAGATGGGGACAGCTCAGGGGCAACATGAGGAAATATTTTTTTATGCAGAGAGTGGAGGACACTTGGAACTGCCTTCCTGAGGAGGTTGTGGGGTCAAAAACAGTGAGGGAATTGAAAAATGCATGGGACAGCCATAAGGCAATTATAGTGGGGGGTTGGAGGAAGTAGGCTGTTGGTAAACTAGAAGCTGCAGCTTATCAAATAGGTAGGGAAATGGGCTGACTGGGTGGGCCAAGCGGTCTTTATCTGCCATTAAATTCTTTGTTTCTTTGTTGACCAAAAAGATAAATTCCTGTTAAGGACTGATGGCTTGGTAAGAACTGGTAACAAGTCACATGGGCCCAAATGTGTGGTTCCTTTAGTCCATAGTAATTATTTATTTATTTATTAAACTTTCTGAATTACAACCTTTGAGTCAGCGACTCATTTGCAAAGAGTCCATGTCAGAGACACAACAACACACAACAACAAATGGAAATACAAAATATGTTTAATTTACATGAGGAATTGTACAAGAGATACATGATATAGGATGAGGCACAAGCATGCTGGATACAATAAATATGTAGATACAGGAAACAGTTCCATAAGTACAAGGTGCAATGTCAAGCACTGGAAACAATTCGACACAAAGAAATCAAAGGAGGCAATGGGGGGGTGGGAATATAGATGCAGAGTTGGAGGGAATGGGCACAATCCAGTAGACCTTGCCAGGTTTGGGGGGGGGAACCAAGGGAGGTGGAGGGATAAGCAAAGAGTAGTCAATATTCCCACCCCCCATTGACTCCTTTGATTTCTTTGTGTTGAATTGTTTCCAGTGCTTGACATTGCACCTTGTACTTATGGAACTGTTTCTTGTATCTACATATTTATTGTATACAAAGAGCAGTCAGTGATGACTTTGTCATTGGATTAGGGCGAGCACTAATGTGTGGAAAGAGCAGATTAATAGCAGGGGATGAGGGAGCTAGATACAGTCACAGTGGCCACAGGCAAGGAGACGTTGACAAAGTGAGAGCTTGAACGCACCAAGTTTATGTATAGATGAGACTTCATGGGGTAAGCTATTTAACCAGTATGGGGCCCTGTACATGAAGGCCTCTGTCCTGAGGCTGTCCTGCAAAAAGGGACATGAAAAGCAGCTTTAACGGAGCTTCTGGTAAGCCGGGGGGTTAGATGAAGGGTAAAGTAGATGGAGGATAGTGGGAGGGGAGAAACCAGAGGTAATCTTCTTGGCTAGGAAGCATGTTTTGTAGGTAAGCCTGCCTGCAAAGTTTAACCAGTTGCCTTGCTGGTATAAATCGCATGTGTGAGTGAGCCTGTCACCATTAACCACAAGGTGACAGACTTTGTTCAATGCGATTTTAATGCGAGCTAGTGCAGTATCAGAAGCCAAGCCATAAATTACTATGCCATAGTCAACCATGGACAGGACAGAGCTGCTGACGATGAGGCAGAGTGCATTGGAAGTTAGGAAATTCCTGGTGGTGATAGAGGAGGCCAGTCCTTGTGTTTACTGACTTATGAATCAGATTGATATGTTCATAGTAAGAGAGGGCAGAGTCAAGGGTGATGCCAAGATATTTGAAACTAGGAACTTGTTCTAGGGGTTGTTGATGATTATTCAGGATATATAGCTGTTGGCCTTTATGTTTGTTATGAGTGTTGGCAAATAGCATAACTTTAGTTTTTTTGTAGTTTAGAGCATGTGTTGAGAGAAACACAATTCAGTCTCAGAGAAGAACCATTGGAGACTACGGTCAAGGGGGAGAGGTCAGGGTGGCTGTAAAAGCTAACTGTATTGCCCACATAGAGTAGCAACTGCCCTGAGCAGGCAAGAGAGAAGGTGTTAAGGAAGAGGCTGAAGAAGAGGTAACCCAGGATAGAGCCTGGGGGGACACCTGAAAGAACCGGGATGGAGGAGGAGAGGGTGTCTTGTATCTTTACATGTGGGGATCTACCACAAAGATATTTAGCGAACCAGGAGGTGGGTTCAGGGGACAGGCCTCAGGATGAAAGGGAGTCTAAGATGATGGAGTCATTTATGGTGTCAAATGCTTTTGTTAGGTCTATGTACACAGATCCAACAAGATGACCCCAGTTGAGTGCTTTATGTATATAATCAGTATATTCCAGGAGGACTGTGGTGGTACTGTGGCCCTTCCAGAATCCGTGCTGCTGCTGACACAGTAAGTTGTGTTTAGAAAGGTAGTCAGAGAGTTGATCATTGACTATCCTCTCAAGGGCCTTAGAGATGGGAGGGAGGATAGAAATGTTACAATAATTACTAGGATGGGTTCTGTCACCAGCGTTGAGAATAGGGGTAACCACAGCCATCTTCCATTGCAACAGAAATTAACTTAGAGGGAGAGGTTAGAAAGTTTAGTGAGGGGGGGTACTGGATCAAGGGCAAGATGCAGTAGCTTTCAGTCGAGGAAGTCTCCACTGAATCTGGATTTGTCCAGGACCCAGGTTAGGTACCTTTTTGCTTCATGTGGAGAGACAGTCCAGAGGTGTAAAGGAGGAATGCCTGTGGGGGAGGGGTTCGGGGTAGATGTCTTATTGAAAAAGTCTATGGGGTGGACACCACTAAGGTCAGAGAATGCAGTACTGAAGGTGTCAGCAATCAGCTGAGGATCCTGGATGGTAACGCCATTGATGTTAAGTATAGAAGGGAGGGAGGAGTTAGATTTACCCATGAGCTCCTTAATTTTGTCCCAAAATGTTCTCTCTTGTCCCAAGGTGGAGAAGATACTGTCTTTGAAGTGGGCCATTTTTGCACAGTGGATTTCCCCTGTACAAATGTTTCTGGCCGTGCTACATGTTTGCATGTCAGCAGGGAGGCCAGATGCGAGTGCATTATGCCACAAATTGTCACAGTGAGATATAAGACCCAGTAGGGCAGGGAAAATCCAGAGAGTGGCCAGGCCTTTGATAATCCACTTAGTATAGGAGGTGAAGAGGTCACATGCAGAGTTAAGTGTTTATATGAAGAATGTAAGTGCACTGTCAACACTGGTGGCTGCGTCCAAAGGGGACCAGTCACAATTTAGGAAGAAGTCACTGAAATGCCTCAGGTGGCCTTTTTTGGGAGTACGATGGCATGAAAACTTGGTATGTGGTCTAGGGAAAGGGTTAGACCATCGACAGAAGATTGGAAAGTGGTCACTTAGAACATTAGGTAAAACCATGATGCTTGAGATTCTCTCTGATAGGTTATAGAAAATGAGGTTGATACATAGATACATAGATGTCAGCAGATAAGGGCCTTGTGGCCCATCCAGTCTGCCTTATCCCTCTTTCTAATGCCTAAGGTACCCTAGATGCTGCAATCCCCCCCACACTCCTAGCTTGATAATTACCATGTGCCTATCCCACGCATTCTTGAATCCCTGAACCGTGGTCACCCCCACCACTTCCTGGGGGAGACTGTTACATCTCTCCACCACCCTTTCAGTGAAGTAGAAGTTCTTCAAGTTCCCTCTACATTTTTCACCTTAGTCTCATGCTGTGCCCCCTTTTTCTGCTATTTCCCTTCATGTGAATGATTCTCCCCTCTAGTACCCTGTTGATCCCCTTTAGATATTTGAAGGTCTATATCATGTCCCCTCTCTCTCTCTCTCCTTTCCTCCATGGAGTAAATATTTAGAGCTCTGAGTCTCTCTTCATTCAACTTATGCTGCATCATTTTTGTCACCCTCCTCTGTACTGCCTCCATACTGTCTATGCCTTTTTGGAGATGGGGCCTCCAGAATTGAACACAGTACTCCAGATGAGGCCTTACTAGGGAGTTCTACAACAGTACCACCACTTCCCTCCTTCTACTTGTTCTACCTCTCCCTAGGCACCCTAACATTCTGTTAACCTTTCCAACTGCTTTCTCACACTGTTTAGCCACTTTGAGGTTGTCTTCTATGACTATCCCTTGATCCCTTTCATCTGTGGTGACCTTCAGTGTTACCCCATCTAGTTCATACTCTGACATAGGATTCCCTCTCCCTAGGTGCATAATCTTGCACTTTTTTGCATTGAAACCTAACTGCCATTCCTTGGACCAGTTTTCTAGCCTCTTCAGAGCCCTCCTTATTTTCTCTATACCTTCCTGTGTATCTACCCTATTACACAGCTTTGTATCATCCACAAACAGGCTAACCCTCCCTTCTAGACCCTGTGCAACATCTCTTATGAAGACATTGAAGTGCACTGGTCCCAGCACTGATCCCTGGGATATGTCACTTGTTACCCATACCTCCTGTGAGCTACCCCCATTTGCCATTACTCTTTGTGTTCTGTTATTCAACCAGTTTCTAACCCATGTGACCACCTTTGTCACCACCCCCAGATTTTCCAGCTTGTGGATTAGTCTCCTGTGTGGGACTGTGTTGAAAACCTTCCTGAATTCCAGATAGGCCACATCTACCACTCTTCCCTGGTCTATTTCCTTTGTCACCCACTCAAAGAAATCAATCAAGTTGGTCTGGCATGACCTCCCTGCAGTGAATCCATGTTGCCTTTGATCCAGCATCCCCTTGTCTCTAGGTAGTCCACCAGTCTTTCCTTAAATAGGGTTTCCATCATTTTACGTACTATCTAGGTCAGACTGACTGGGCAGTAGTTTTCTGCCTCCTCCTTGATACCACTTTTGTGCAAGGTTACCACTTGTGCCATCCTCTACTCCTCTGGAACCAAGCCTTTTTCTAGTGATCCACTGAACAGCTTAGCCAGAGGTTAAGCAAGTTCCTTCCTGAGCTCCCTTAGGATCCTCAGGTGTATCCCATCAGGCCTCATAGCTTTATCCACCCTAAGCTGTTCTAGTGCTCTTTTTACATTGTTTTCTGAAAAAGGTCTAATGTCCACCCCTTCTCTTTGCCATTTTCCACTAATGGGGGGTCATCTCCATTGTCTTCTTCCTTGAATATGGAGAAGTATTTGTTGAGGATGGCTGACTTGTCAATGTCTTTCTCCACTACCCTGCCTCCCTCTTCCCTAAGTCTCACAATCCTTCCCCCTGACTTCCCTCTCTCGCTAATATACCTAAAGAATGCCTTCCCTCCTTCCTTCACTGATTTAGCTAGCTTTTCCTTGGTTTCGGTCTTTGCTGCCCTTACTGCCTTGTTTGCTTCCTTTCATTTTTCCAAGTATTCTTGCCTGTCCTCCTTGCTTTGTGTTGCCTTGTACCTCAGAAATGCCATCTTTTTTCCTCTTACTAGCTCTGCTACTCTCATCAAGAACCACAGTGGTTTCCTCTTTCTCATGCTGCAGGGCCTGGCCCAATGATTTACTACCAGGTGTAGGGCTTCCCTTATCTTATCCCAATGTTCCACTACCACACTTATATCATTGTATTCCTGCATAGCCTTTCTGAATTTGTCCTTCATCTTACTGAAGTCTGTCCTTGTGTGGCTAGCCTCCTGTGATGTCCTTATGGTGAACCCCACAGCTCGATCATCACTAGTCCCTAGGGACTGCCACACTATGACTTCCTTTATCCTGTCCCCATTGCTTAGGACAAGACCCAGAATTGCATTCTCCCTTGTAGGCTCCCTCACTAGCTGTGTGAGACCTGCATCTTGCAGGGATTGCAGGAATCCCTTACTCCTGGCTGAGGCTGCCACTGGGATGCTCCAGTCCACATCTGGCAAGTTGAAGTCAACTGTTAGCAGCAATTCACCCTTTATTGCCATGTTCTCTATAGTCTCCAGCAGTTCTCTGTCTACAACCTCTGCCTGCCCTGGGTGCCTGTATATCACTCCCATTTTAAGCACTGTTCCCCTCCCCACTTCCAGGGTTACCCACAGTGCCTCTGTTTTCCCCCCTTGTCTTGTGGGACTGTCACTTTTATCTCTTCCCTGATGTACAATCATGGTACTTGTGCCAGACCGGTAGTTGGTCTTAGTGGGAGAGGATACAACCTGGACTAGGTTTAATGCAGTGTCACTATGAGTGGCAGCTGAAGGGGCAGAGCAACTGATCTTAAAATCACTCAGGATGATGACCTTGGTGTTGTTAGGCAACTGAAATACATAGTCAAGAATAGATTGAAAGTCAAGTTTGGGGTTGTGGGGCGCTATGTAAATGGAAAGGACTGTGAGGGACTTATCTTGGTTACCTAGGGGCATTTTAATACCTAGCACCTGTGCATCATTATCCAAGAAAGTGGTAGCAATAGGGTAACCTTGAAGGGAGTTAATTCACATATCTCATCCCGTGTGGTCCAGTATGATCTGTAAGCCCATTGGTCCACACTGTGGACCAATAGGTGAACAGATCATACTGTACGCTGTCATTCGGCAGGTGGCCAGGTGGTATGTGGGAAGGGTGCTGCCACTCGCCAATGACGGGGGGGGGTGCTGGTAGCTGGGATCCCTCTGTGGGGGGTGGGGAGTTGGGCACCACTAGACCACCAAGTAAATTTTTCATTTTACAACAGCCCACAACTGGGCATATGAGGAAGGGACTGCTAGACCACCAGGTACTTTTATTACATGTACAGATGCCCATGATTAGGCATACAGGGAGGGGGGGGAGCCACTAGACTACCAGGGAGGGTCTGGGTGCTTGTGGACGGTGTTCCTGCTGGGCAGGTGGCAACCCACAGCTGGTGGCTGTTGTGTTGTGCCTTGCAATACAGCTGCATACCTATGGGTGGCCAGCATTTGAGCCTGTTTTTTTCAGCTCAACTTTGAGCACCAGTGTGCGGCTCATTTAGGGGTTGTGCCAGCATATGTGCCGCACATCCCGGGCTGAATATCGGGATGTGCTGCATATACATGGGCCTGCCCCCTGCAACTGCACTGCATACATTACCAATGCACCCCGGCACATGGGGGTTGCTCCGCGCATCCTGTGCCTTTGAATATCGTACCGGGGCATATTGGGGAGTTGTCCCTGGTGCAACTGTGTTGGGCCAGGCATAACCCCTTTGAATATCCTGGCCAAGGTGTTTTATTTTAACTACAACATGGATAGAACTAAGGTTTAAAAAGTTCCTTCTAAACTGGCAAAGACCCTTTGTTATCACAGATAAAGTCTCACCTGTAGCGTATCAAATTGAACTCAAGAAGAAGAACACTGGAACGATGATACCTAAATGAGTTCATATTAATCAGTTGAGACCATTCTGTGAACACAGAAAAGCTAGGTGTAATGTTTCAAATGTAAATTTAAGTGGAAGTAATGAATAACAGTTTCACTGAAACATTTAATTGTAATGCTGATATCTGTAGATGATGAACAAAAAGTTAATCTGTTGTAAACTGTAAGATGTCTGAAAAAATGTGAATCCTTTACAACCTAGGCAGCGATCTTTCCTCTGTGCTATCTGGTTGGAGTACTTAATTGAAGGAACTTAACACATCTTAAGTCCTACGGCAAGACCAAGGTTCATTTCCCAAATTTACCCTCTATACTCAGGAGCCACTGCAAGTGACTCCTTTGTGCCAGATACAGTAATAATTTTCCCCCTTGTAATACTCACATTCACTATCTTCACTACCCCACTCTCCACCCAACCCCATCCATCTGATACACCTGATGGATCCTCTAACTGCCCCGCTAGCTGGGGTACTACCTTCTGTGACCCATCCACATGGCATCCCTTGCCCTATGGTCACTGTCCCCACTCTCAAATGCATTTCTCCCACCCAATGTATCCCCTAGTTGTGCTTACTCGCACCCTACCTATACCCATGACTGACCGAATTTCTCCCAGTTGGTCCAGGTGCCCTGCTGTTAAATCCAAATTCCTAAGACTTGCTCTATTCCATCATTTACTTATATTCCTCCTCCTAGCAGGTAACATACACCTCAACCCAGGCCCAATCCCCACCCATGTCTCTCCTCATGGGCTACCCCATGGGCTCTGTGTAGCCACTGTTAATATCTGTAGTGTGCCCAAAAAAACACACCATCCTCCAAGATTGGATGAAACATGTGTCACCTAGCATCCTTGTAGTAAGTGAGAAATGGCTCAACCCAGAGACCCCTGACTCTGCCATCCACATACCTGGGTACTCCGGCTCCAGAGCTGATCAGCTATCAACGAAGGGTGGGGGCTGTACTTTCTACTATTGTGACTCCCTGCAAGCATCTGTATACACAACCCCCACCCTTCTCTCCCACGGAGCCCAACTGCACACAGTCAAGGTGCAATTGAACTCATCAGCTAAGGTGGTCCACATAGTGACAATGTATATTCCCACTGGAACCAAAAACTGGCCTTTAACTCTGTCCTAAACTGCATATCTCAGCTGCCAAAATCCTGCCAAATCATAGCGATGGGTGACTTTGTTGTCAACTGGTTGGCCTCTTCCTCAGCCCCCTAGAAGGATGCTGTTGCAGCCCTGGACCTAACCCAGCTCATTGTAACCCCCACTAGGCTAAACACAAAACAGGAACATCAACCCTACTTAACCTTAAACTAGAGAATAGGGGGGTGAGAATATTTTGTGAATGCTCTCCTTCTGGGAGTAGCTATGTTACTAATTGTCCTGGGTCATCACAGGATCCAACTATTATAAATAATACAATGAAGGCTCAGTCCTTCAAATTTTTGCTAACTAATGCACACAGTCTTAATAATGAAATTGAGGAACTAAGTCTAATCTTGACTGACAAGAGTATAAATGTTTGTGGAATTACAGAGACTTGGTTCTCAGGACATGACTGGGGAACTAGTATTCCCTGTTATTGTCGAATAAGCAAGGAGAGAAATAATAAAGTTGGGGAGGTGTTACTTTTTATATTAAAGAAGATCTAAAACCTGTAGAAATTACATTCAATAACATTCTATATGCTCAAAATGAAATTATCTGGGTACAAATTTCAAATGCATCTAATGATTTAGTTCTTGGCCTATGCTACTGTCCACCAAATTTTTCCATTGAAGAGACCCATGTCTTTTTGGACGAAACTGAAGAACAGTCTTTTAGAAGAGATATAATGTTACTAGGTGACTTTAACTTTCCAACTATAGACTGGGTGAATGCAACAGGAGAAAATACTGTTGAAAAAATATTTCTTGAAATAATAACTCATTCAAACCTGGAACAAATAGCACAGGAAAATACTAGGAAACTAAATATTCTTGATTTAATATTAATAAATCCTGAATTTAATTACAATAGCCCCAGAATTCTTCCACCCCCTGGAAAATAGTGACCATAAAGTAATTCTTGTAGATATCGGGCTACCTACCTATAAACCCATTGTAGGTGTCACTAAATTCAAGGATTTTTATAAGGCTGACAATGATAGTATTAGAAAACATTTGAAAGATTGGAATTGGGCTATAGAATTAAAAGATTGTTCTGTTAAACAAACATGGGAGATATTATCAACTAAAATAGATACTTGTATTGAATCATGGGTCCCTGTTAGAACCAGATACTCCAAACATCTGGTGTAACAGAAAAATCAAAAATAGTATTAAAAGAAAGAAAAAGCTAAGTAGGAAACAGAAAAAATCTTCAACTGACCAAAATATTACAGCCTATAAAGAGGTCACTAGGGAACTAAAATCAAGAATAAAAAATGCAAAAAAAGACGTGCAACTAAAGTTAGTATCAACTATAGGAGATAATAAGAAGAAATTCTTTAATTATATAGGCTCATTGAAACAAAATGATAGAACACTAGGACCAATTTTAGTTGAAAATGGTGTACTAAATTCTGAAAATGAAATAGCTAATGCCTTTAATGAATACTTTCTAAGTGTTCATAAAAAGAGGGACAAAATTCCAACTTACCTGCCCTCCCCTGCAAGATGGGGTCTAAAAAAGAATTCAAGAATGCATGGGACAGACATAAGGCAATTTTGGTGGGGGGTAGGAAGAAATAGGCTGTTGGTTAAATAATATCTACAGCTTATCCTCTAAGTAGGGAAATGGGCAGACTAGATTGGCCAAGCGGTCTTTATCTGCCGTCAAAGTCTATGTTTCTATGTAAACATCCTATTTTTCAAATATCAGATATCACTGGAATAATAACACTTATAAAAAATAATAGTTCAGCAGGAACTGATGGAATCCCCAGAAAATTCTTGAAGGAAGTGAACTATCAGATAGCTGGCCCCTTAACTATGTTATTTAATGCTTCACTAAAATCAGGAGAGTGCACTGAAATATGGAATATGGCCAAAGTTACCCCTGTGCATAAAGGGGGTTAAAAAAATTATGTAAAAAATTACAGGCCAAATAGTTTAACATGTGTACTGCGGAAAATCTTAGAGAGATTGTTGCAAAAATATATTGTGGAACATCTTAAAAGCATCTCATTCTATGATTTATCACAACATGGATTTGTATCTGGAATATCCTGTCTTACTAATCTTATGAGCTTTTTTGAGCCCATTAGTGCAGCCCTGGAAAAAGGAATGCCTGTAGATGTGGTGTTTTTAGATTTCTCTAAGTCGTTTGACTCTGTATCACATAAAATTCTGCTTGAAGAATTAGTAAAACTTCATTTGCATCTGAGTGTAATTAACTAGATCAATTCTTGGTTGAAAAATTGTTCTCAATGTGTAACTATAAGGGGTCATGAATCAGAGTGGGGAGAGGTGACAAGTGGTGTTCCCAAGGTTCGGTCTTGAACCTATTTTGTTCAATATCTTACTGTCATCAATGCAAACATTGCCGGGGGGGGGGTGGTCTTGTAAATATGCTGATGAATGTAAAGTTGGTGCAATTGTCCATAATGAATCATCAGCAAAATTATTCCAAGACAATTTGAACATTTTGGCAAACTGGGCAGGTGAACATAAACTATCATTTAATGAACAAAAATGAATAGTGATGTATTTAGGTTCTAATAACCCAGGTTGTCATTATAAATTGAACAATAGTCCTTTACTAGAAGTAGTAAACCACAAGGATCTAGGTGTCTGGATATCAAATGACTTAACATTTGACTATCATGTAAGTGGGATTATAATAAAATGTAACCAGATAATCAAAAGTATCTTAAGATCTATTAAAAGTAGAGAGGCTGAAGTTATACTACCACTATGTTCAGCACTGATTCGTCCTCATATTGAATACTGTTCTCCATTTTGTGCTCCATATTCTATCTTGGGAAATAACAAGATGGAAAAGTACAGAGAAGAGTAACCCAAAAAATTAGGACAGTAAGATATTTGGGCCCAGATATTCAAAAGGGTTGCGCATGGCGCAACAGTGTTGTGCCATGTGCAAACCACTGATGCACCCCGGTGCGATATTCAAAAGGGAAAAGTGCGCGGCACAAATCCTGATGCACTGGAGCGCATCAGTAATGTATGCAGGCGCAGGTGGGGGGGTGAGCCCATGCATAGCCTGCACAGCCTGATATTCAGCCCTGGATGTGCAGAGCCATGCATGTGCAACCCCTAACTGTGCCAGCACAAAGCTGATCCAAAAAAAGGAACAACTGATGGCCACCCACAGGTGAGCTGCCACATTGCAGGGTGCAACACGGCAGCTGCCACCTATGGGTGGCCACCCGAGCTCCGGCTGTACCTGGCGGCGCCCCCATGCTCGATCGTGGGCATTTGTAAAATAAAAGCACCCCTATCATCCCTGGTGGTCCAGTGGACTGCTGTCTGCCCGATCGTGGGCATTTGTAATAAAAAAAAGTAATTCGTCCTATATCCCTGGTGGTCCAGTGGACCGCTGCCTGCCCGATCGCAGGCTCAGTAAAGAAATTATATCCCCAATATCCCTGGTGGTCCAGTGGACCTGCCCACCCAATCGCGGGCTCAGTAAAGAAATTATATCCCCAATATTCCTGGTGGTCCAGTGGACCTGCCCGCCTGATCGTGGGCTAAGTAAAAAAAGTATATCCCCAATATCTCTGGTGGTCCAGTGGACCCCCCACATCACCCGCCCACTGAATCCCACTTTCCCACTTCCCCCCAGTCAGTGGCGGGTGGCAGCACCCCACCCACCTGCTGCCCCGCCACCCGCCAACTGACACCATCGGTAGGGCTGAGCAGCCCATTGGTCCCACAGCGTAACCATACCATGTCATTTGGCAGGCAGCAGGGTGGCAGTGGTGGGGTGCTGCCGCCTGCCGCTGACGGGGGAGTGGGGCGGGATCTAGTGGGTGGGTGGGGTCACTGGACCACCAGGGATATTGGGGAGATACTTTTTTTACTTAGCCCATTGATTACTTAGGGTGATTGGACACATACATGAATAGGGCCTACTGGCAGACTGGATGGTCCTAGCAGTCCTTCTCCGCCAACAATTTCTATGTTTCTATGTTTCATGGAGTGGTTATTTATGTGAAAAATAGCAAAAAGGCCACAGAGGTCCGGGAGGAACAAAACAGGGGGAGATACTGTTGGTTAAGTGGGAAAGGAAAATGGGGTCAGTTATCCACACAGGGGTGTGTCATGGGTAAAGTAGTACAGATCACACAAAAAAACAGTATTGAAGGTACAACACACCAAGCAGATGTGTCTAGTTTTATTAAAAACAAAACAAAAAAATAATTAAAAAAATAAATCAAGAACAGTAGTTTTCAAACAATTACTTTTTCATAACAGAAAATAAGAAGCAACACAAGAATGCACAGCTTAGGGAGTAAAACAGCTAACTCCCCAACACTGGTCTGTACCTGACCTCCCCCAAGGAGATCTAACTCTGGGAGACCTTACCAGGTTCAGTCACTAACTGCATCTGCTTTAGATGTCTTTGGACTAGTCTTTTATAGCCAGCTTACTCCTCTCATAATCTAAGTCCCTCCTTTAATAAACATTTATTGACATAAAACACTCTTTTATTTAGAACATTTTCATCATTAAATTCCAGAATAATCAATAAACATGATAATATTCAGCAGCACTGGGTTTGTATTATAGGACAGCCTATGCTTTCACAGTCTATTTCTTTTATTAGTGCAAAAGGGGCTACATTAGACATAAACGCTGCCCCTAAGTTGGGTGATAGCCATCCTGGGTCTCTATAAATATGGCAGAAAAGGTGCTGCTGTCTCCCTTTAGGAGCCCAAGAACACCCAGCTAAGAAAAGGATTGGGACTGGAGAGCTATGCTGCAAAGCTGCCACTCCAAGGGTTCTCTGTTTTAGTAGGGAAGAGAACAAACACCAAAAAGGTAAATATTTATAACATATATTCATGGCAAAAAGCTCTGTTTATTGCATCAGTTAGGGTTGTTCCACAGTGACAAAAGTGAGGAAATTCAGTGTTAGGGTTGAAAACCCTAACTTCGCATTCCCCCCCCACCCCCACCACCAGCACACACACATATACATGCAAGTAGGGGAAGGACCAAGGCAAAACAACCAATCACACACAACCAGCAGCAGGTAACAGGAATAACATACAATTATATAAACCACGAAACCACACACCCATGCTCCCATCAGGCTGTGGCATGGGGTCATCACTGTTAACTCTGATCCCAGACATTCCACGCACTGCTAAACACATATCACTACAGACAGCTGGACAACTTAGACTACACACTGCCACCAACACATAACACAGACTACACAAATGGTATTTTGGTGTTTGCAAGATCGAAAACAGGATTTTGCACATTCCCTGAAATACTTTCAAAAATCACTTTCACAAATGCGAAAGTGTTGTGCTATGCCACTTTCATGTTTGTAAAAGTATTCTGTGAAACTATGCTCTTAAAGACTACACATCTTTGCCATCATCCTGCAAGCAAATGGTTGGGTCCTTTGGGCTGAAATTTGCAGGGTAGTAATACTAGGTCCCACAGATGTGCTTTTTCCTGCTACTGTGCTAAAATACTTAGGGATTGCAAAGTTACACTGTTCCAAAATTGAGCAATTTGACACAGACTAACATTGCAGTGCCCGTGATGCCTTTCGCCACCCATATGTAGAAAACGAAGCGAGGTACACCATTTTTGCTACTGCCAGTTTGGTTCACCTTTATGTGAACTAACCTCGAAGAACAACTTTGTAAATAATCTATGATATCTAAAGTTGGATTTCTCCACTTCCTACAGTAACACAGGAATACACCTCCTGCTGGATGAGTGTGATTGATTGTGTTGCCTTGGTCCTTCACTTACTTGCATATATGTGTGTGTGGTGGTGGTGGGGGTGGGGAGAATGCGCAGTTCAGGTTTTCAAACCTAACACTGAATTTTCTTGCTTTTGTCGCTGTGGAACAACCCTAACTGATGCATTAAATGGAGTTTTTGCCATGAATATATATATATATATATGTATATATATATATATATATATATATACTCTCGGCAAAAACTCCATTTAACTCATCAGAATAAGGTATTTCAATGATTTTCAAAAGAAATCCAGTGTTAATGTTACCACCAGGTGCACCCCACCTCATCCCTACCCACCTATGGGCATCGGAGTGTTTGTTGGGGTCATCAGGCCTAACTCTCACCCCATCCCATGTGCAAACAAGCAGAGGTGGTGCAGTATAGGAGAAGGGGGTGAACATTAGGACCAGCGACCTGAACGCACAACCCAATGCCTGTTGGTGGGGGCGGGGTGGGAGTGGGGTGCAAGGGGGTGGAAGTCATAACATCGAATTTTGTCACTTTTGTTGCTGTAGAACTACCCTAACTGATCCATTAAATGGAGTTTTTTGCCATGAATTTCCCTTCTTTTTGAGAATGTGCAATATAAATAGTGAATGGTAAGTGGTGGTGGGAGTGCACGGCTCTTTGGATCCCATGCTCCCACCATGCTTCCCATTTGTGCATAATAACCCTAACAGTAATGGTAACACTAACAGGAATGTAATGACAACAGTAATGATAATCCTAATGGGAACATTAACGCTAACAGTAATGCTAACACTAATGGTAACGGTAACAGTAACGAGAACAGTAACGGTAATGGTAACGCAAGTGCAAACAGTAATGGCACCAGTGAGGTAAAAGAAAATAGTAATGCTAATGGTATTGCAAATGCAAGCACAAACAGTAATGCACATGATGCTGCATTGGAAACGATAATGCAACTGGTAAGACAAACGCAAGCTCAGACACAAATGCAAACACAAACAGTAACAGAAACGCAAGTGGTAACAGTCATGCAAATGGAAATGGAAAGAGAAATGCAAACGGTAGTGGAAATGGCAATGCAGAAGGAAACATTAATGCAAGCAACAACATAAATGCAACCACAAATGCAAATGCTAACCACAAACGCAAATGCAAACGGTAATGAAAACGGCAACAAAATGCAAATGGTAATGCAAACGCAAACAGAAATGGAAACAGTAACAGCAACGGTGATGCAGAAGGGAACAGTAATGCAATTGAAAACAGAAATGTAACCAGAAATGCAAACTCTAAAGCCATCGGAAATGCAAATGCAAATGGTAACAAAAATGCAAACGGTAATGGTAACGCAATTGGAAATGCAAACAGTAATGGTAAAGTCAATGATGACACAAAAGGAAACAGTAATGCTAACAGAAATGTAGACACAAACACAAATGCCAGCACAAATGGTAACGCACACGGTGACGCAAAAGTAAACACTAGCGAAAACAGTAACATAAACACAAAGGGTAACAGTAAAGCAAACGCAAATGGAAATGCCAACAGTGATGAAAAAGGAAACAGTAATGCAAACAGTAACACAAACACAAGTGCAAATGCAAATGCAAAGGGTAACACACACAGTGACGTAAACGGAAACGCAATCAGAAATGCTAACAGTAACAGTAACGCATACACACACACACTTTTTGTTCCCAAAAAGGTGCATTCAGAAGCATGGTGAAGACAAAGAATGTGTGCATAATAAAGGTCCTCGGAGCAGAAAATGACCAACTGGAATACTAAATTGCGTATATCTCAGGAAACACATGACACAGAAAAAAAAATTAAAATCTCATATTATTTATGACTTTTTAGGCTAGTTTTGCACTAAATCCCCCAGGGCTAAGTATAAAAATCCTTATCTCGAAGCGTTTTCAAGATACGGAACCCAAAAGGCACAGTGGATGCCGTAATGTTATCCTATGGGAAAAACTGTCAACTTCAGAGTGCCGTAACTTTGCAGTCCTGTAATATTTTGCCACCAAACCACCAAAAGACACATCTGTGTGATGTTGCCTTTATTCTCTGCAAATTTCACCCCAAAAGATCACACTGTTGTTTTGCTGCAGGGTGGCAAAGATTTCCTGTTGTTTTGGCCATAGTGTCTCAAAGTACTTTCGTTAATCATGACACTTTCACCAAAAAATATCACAAACGTGTCTCATTTGTGAAAGTACTTTGCGACACTACTTTTCACAAAAATTTAAAAAACATATTTCTAGGGTGCTTTACCCCAAACAAAGACATGGCTAGCATCCTCAGGGCTCGACTAGGTGAACACAACAAGAATTATGTCCCTAGACGGTCCCAAATTTAAACAGTAAGCATTTCTCTGACCACCAACTGAAAACAAAACGGCCAATTTGCAAAAGTAAAAGGATCATTTGCGAAAGTAAAAATGGCATTTGAGACATTTTCAAATATTTTGTTAACTTTTCCCGTAGACTATAATGGGGAACAGTTTTTTTTAATAACTTTTGAACCCTTTAATATTTTTTCACGGAATCTTTAAAAGGCACATCGAGGAACCTGGCTGCATGTTCCCTGAAGGTTCCTGACCTATCATGCAAACCATGCAACCCATAGGTGCAAGCAAATAAATGTGCAAAAATGCATAATTTATGCATTATTTGGTGCACTGTAGCTCCGCAACTGTACATCTGACTGTAACACATCTTACCAGATCCTGAGATCAATGGTACTAGACCATAGATTCCAAATTTCAAGCAAATCTGTTGTATGGTTGCAAAGTTATTAAGCTGCCAAATTTCAGATTTAACCTTAAATGTGGTATGCAACCCTAACTATAGTGGCACTACCATGCTACTTTAATATATGTAATAGATAACCCACTCTTAGGTGCACGGTTGCACTCTGATATATGCACACATTGGTGTGCATCAACCACCCAAGGCATGCATATATGAGAGCATGACAGCACAACATAGAGTGGGTTATCTATCTTATAAATGGCAAAATTGTTTTGGAAGGAGGTAAAAGTGCAGGTGTGTGGTCACACTCTGATATACGCACAGTCATGTGATGTGTTTTGTACAATCAGAACACTGGATATTGAGATAGCTATAGATCTCATTTTATATATATATATATAGACACAATAGTTGTGAGTGGTAAATGAGTTAGATAAAACAGCATAACATCCACTGTAGTGTGATATTTTTACCCTCTGCTCTACTCTGATGATGTCAGACATTTACACACACAGGTCACAAAAGGTCACTGATATCATAACCCTAGGCAGCTTTCCCCTCAGCATGCAAGAAACACCTGTCCTGTTACCATAGACACAAATGCAGAACTACCTGAGAGGTCTCACTGCTGCCTACAGCTAACTCAGTGAGCATTATAAAACACACCTATCCCCCCCAACTTCCAGCTCATTACTGTGATGCTCTCAACTTGATGCAGCCAGAATTCCAAACAGCCCAGCTTCACAGAACAGTCTAAACTACTGCCTGCAGCTAACTCAACTACCACTGAAACACACTCTCTCTTGTTCCTCAAACTCTGATTCTCACCCTTTACAATTACTGTGACAATCTCAACTTCACTGCAGCCAGAAGCCTAAAGAGCACAATTTCACAGAACACTCTGCAGTCTGCCTGCAGCTAACTTAATTACCACTGAAAACAGCATCAGTTGTTCTAACACTCCACCTCTCAGCTCATTGCAATTACTGTGATGCTCTTAACTTCATTGCAGCCAGACTGTTAAACAATACAGCTTCACAAAAGTATGTTTCTCACTCCTATCTAAAACTAACTCATTTAGCATTGCAAAACACACTCATGTGTCTCTCAGAGTTTATAACACTGACAGCCCATTCATAAAAACTCACACACAGAATGAACAAACACATAAGCAGGAACAGAACACAAGACAGCATAATAAACCTTCTGAAACTCTTGGCCCTATTGTATATATCAAATATATGATGGGCAGATCATATGCTATGGCAAATATTGTCACTCCTGCATTGTGAGCTTGGATATCTCACTCGTGCCTTCGGCACTCATGAGATATCCAGAGTTCACTCTGCAGGAGTGACAATATTTGCCATATCACACTCATGCCCATCATGCATCCCATATGTATGTATATATATATATATATATATATAAATATATATTAGAGGCAAAAAACTCCGTTTAATGCATCAGTTAGGGTTGTTCCACAGCAAAAAAAGCTAAGAAATTCAGAGTTAGGGTTGAAAGGCCCCCCTTGGACCCCCTAGCCAACCCCCCATCTGGCATCAGGGTGGGCGTTGGGGTCGTCGGCCCTAACTCTCACCCCATCACATGTGTAAAGAAGCTGAGGTATAGGAAAATGGGGTGAGAGTTAGGACCAATGACCCCAGCGCACACCCCGATGCCAGTTAGGGAGGTCCAAGGAGGGTCAAGGGGGCTTTCAACTTTCAACCTAACCTGAATTTCTAGCTATTTGTTTGCTGTGGAACAACCTGACTTTGCATTAAACAAGTTTGCCTCAATCCCTTCTTTTGAGAATGAGGATGATAAATAATGAAAGGGAATGCACTGGCGGCAGCACGGGGCCCTTTGGGCCCCGTGCTCCCATCATGTGATGTCTTGTTACACAGTAACAGGAACTGCAAAGCAAATGCAAGCGGCAATGGTAATGCACATGGCAAAGCAAACGTAAATGGCAAAGCAAACATTACTAGAAACACAAGCGTAAAGTGACGCTGAAGCAAACAGTTACATAAACGGAGACATCAAACAGAAGTGCATACAGAATGCAACTAATAACACACACATTCACGGTACCACAATTGTAAACACAAATGGCAACAGTAACACCAACAATAACACTGAAGTAAACAGAAATGCAAGCACGTATGAAAATGCAAACCGTAACGCACACACTCATGGAACCACAATTGTAAATGCAAATGGTTATGGTAACAGCAACAATAAAGCCAATAAAAACAGAAACACAAGTGCATATGAAAATGCTAATGTTACACATAAGGTCATGGTACCACAATAGTAAACATAAATGGTAACAGTAATGGCAACAGTAAAGACAACAGAAACAGAGATGCAAGCACATATGAAAATGCAAACCGTTACGCACATGGTGGCATAGACGGTAACGGTGATTCGAATGGTAACAGAAGCATAACTGGAAACATTAACTGTCACAGTAACAAAAGGGCACACCCTTTTCCCCAAAAACTGCATTGAAAAAACTAATTGAAAACAAAGAATGTATGCATTATAATTGACTTTGGAGCAGAAAAGTATGACTTGGAATACTAAATTGCTTATATCTCAGAAACAGTATGATGTAGGAAAACAATTAAAATTTTGTATGAATTATTACTTTCCTGGCTAGTTGTGTGATTAGCCCCCAACTGGGGGGCTAAGCATTTTTTTGACAAAAAGTCTGTATCTCGCACTGTTTCTGAGCTATGGGCCCTGAAAAACGCGATGTTATCCTATGGGGAAAATTGTCAATTTTGGAGTGCTGTCACTTTGCCACCCTGTAAAATTTTTTCTCTAAACCACCAAAAGTCACATTTGTCAGATGTTGGCTTTCTTCCCTTCAAATTTCAGCCCAAAAGTCCAAACTGTTATTTTCCAGCAGAGTGGCAAAGAATTCCTGTAATATAGCAGACACTGTAATGTTATCCTATGGGAAAAAGTGCCAACTTCTTAATGCTGTAACTTTGACACCCTATAGTATTTTTGACCATTCTGCAGGATGTTGCCTTTCTTCCCTACAAATGTCAAATAAAAAGATCAAACCATTTCTGAGATATTCAATGTCAAAGATTGGCAACATTTCCCTATCTATTCCATTATGAAAAATCTGGCCATCTTGTCCCTATTTTGCGATCAAAGATCACAATCAAAGAATCTCACGATCAAAGAATTTGCAGACTCCTGATCAAAGAATTTGCAAGCTCATAAACAAAGAATAAAAAATTAATAAATCAGAAAATGGAAGCAATTGCAGTAAACCATTGCCATGGTTCAACAGAACAAAGCCCCCTGAGTAAAACCCACCCTCATTTGACTTCCTAGGGCACCCATGGGCTGAGAAAAATTATTTTTAAATTCGGCCATCTCGTCCCTCACTCATGATGCAAGATTGCAATCAAAGAATCTCACGATCAAAGAATTTGCAGCCTCACGATCAAAGAATTTGAAGGCTTACGATCAAAGAATAAAAAAAGGGTGAAATACAATTTATTCACTGATTTGAACCAAACCAATGGCATGGTTCAACAGAACCGACCCTCCTGAGCAAAACAAGCCATCATTTGTGTCCCTAGCCTACCCCTGAGCTGAGATGTTAGTGTTTTAGATCACGATGCAATATTGCGATCAAAGAATCTCACAGTCAAAGAATTTGCAGGCTCGCGATCAAAGATCGTTAGCGGGCCACAAATTAAGATTTTAAACTCTTATAACTCTATTTTTGGACCGATTTGGATGGAACCAAAACCATGGCTTGATAGATCAGTGTCTCCTGAGTAAAACCCATCGAAGTTTTACTTCAGAAGTGACCCCTGAGCCGAGATATTTGTCTTTGTGTGATAAGAAAACTGAAAACAAGATGGCGGACCTCGCGGTCAAAGAATTTTGAAAATTCCTCAGGAACAAAGATTCTTGAACTGTGAGGCTGCAAATTCTTTTATCACCAGGTGAGACCAGATGGCCAGAACTCTCATTCTTTGATCGCAAGATATACATATAAATGTTCCCATTGACTTATAATGGGAACTTTAAAGTGCCATAACTTTTGAATGCCTTAATATTTTTTCACCAAACAAAAAGCGGCATGTTTGGCCACCAAAGCTCTTTCAAACAAGCCATCTTGCAAAGTGGCATACCACATGATGGCTGTGCACAACCACATTAAGAATGCCAAAAGGTGCCCCCAAAAATGGATAATTTTGCATTATTCAGTGCTTTTGTACACGAAGACCAGCACCATGACACAAACACAATTTAGCAAATCAAGAGATCTAGAGTACCCCAATGCATGTACCTAATTTCAGGCGAATCCATTGAACAGGTCCAAAGTTATTAATGTCCAAACTTTTGACTTTAGTGCAACTATAACATATATATATATATATATATATATATATATATATATATATATATACTATTTAATGCATCAGTCAGGGTTGTTCCACAGTGACAAAGTGAGGAAATTCAATGTTAGGGTTGAAAACCCCTTTGCACCCCTCCAGCCCACCACCCAACTGGAATCAGGGTGCACGTTGGGGTCATCGGCCCTAACTCTCACCCCATCACATGTGGAAAGAAGCTGAGGAATAGGAGAATGGGTGCAAAGGGGGTTTCAACCCTAACATTGAATTTCCTCACTTTTGCCGCTGTGGGACAACCCTAACTGATTCATTAAATGGAGTTTTTTGCCTCTAATTTTCCTTCTTTTTGAGAATGATAATGAGAAATAGTGAATGTAATGCGGCAGCAGGAGCTGCGGGGCCCTGCAGGCCCCATGCTCCCACCACGTGGTGTCTTGTCACATAGTAACATTGTGCTCACAAACGCAAATTGTAATGTGCATGGTGACGCAAAGCAAAACAGAAAGAGAAACAGTACTGTAGACAGAAATATTAAAAACAATGCAAACGCAAATAAAAAGGTAATGCACATGGTGGCGTAGACATGAATGGTAAGTGAAACTGTTACGGAACCGCACGCGGAAATGGTAATGGTAACAGTAATGTAAGCACACAGGCTGGTTTTCCCTAAAAGCTGCATAGAGAAAGACAGTGAGTACAAGAATGTATGCAAAATAATGACTCTGGGAACAGAAAATGAGGACTTGGAATAGTAAATTGCTTATATCTCAGGAACCGTAAGACATAGAAAAAAATGTTAAAAGTCATATGAATTATCACTTTCCTGGCTAAGTATTTTTCTGAGGAAAAGTCTATATCTCGCACCGTTTCCGAGATACGGGCCCTGAAAGACACGGCGAACACCGTAATGTTATCCTATGGGAAAAAAACAGAAATTTGGAGTGCCATAACTTTGCCTCCCTGTTATATTTTTTCACCAAACTACTGAAAGGCACATCTGTAGGATGTTGGCTGTCTTCCCTGCAAATTGCAGCCCAAAAGACCAAACCGTTATTTTGCAGCAGTGCGCCAAATGATTGCTGCAACGCGTTGTACACCGTAATGTTATCCTATGGGAAAAAGCATCAACTTTGGAGTACCGTAACTTTGCCGCCGTGTAATATTTTTTCAACAAAACACTGAAAGGCACATCTGTGGGATGTCAGCTGCGTTCCTCTAAATTTCAGGCCAAAACACCAAACCGTTCTTTTGCAGCAGGGTGCCAAAGAATTACTATTATTTTCCCACAGCCTGGAAAAGTACTGTCGCAATTTGAGAAAGCTTTCGCAAATTAATTCAACAGTGTCACAAGTGCAAAAGTACTTTGTGAAAGTACTTTTTCCAGAAATGTGAAAAACATATTTCTGGGGTGTTTTACCCCAAAATAAAGACATGCCTAGCATCCTCAGGGTCCGACTAGGTGAATACAAAAAGAATTAGGTTGCTAGATGGTCCCAAATTTAAATGCCAAGCATTTTTCTGATGACCAACTGAAAACAAAATGGCGGATTTACGACAGTAAAAACTGCATTTGCGACACTGTCGAACTTTTTGTTAACTTTTCCCATTGACGTATAATGGGAAATTGTTTTTTGAATAACTTTTGAACCGTTTAATATTTTTTCACAAAATCTTCAAAAGGCACATCGGGGACTCCAGCTGCAGATTCCTTGAAGTTTTTGGACTGGTTGTGCAAACCGTGCCACCTGTGGAGACGAGCAAAGAATTCCAGAAAAGCATAAATGCGCGCACAGATCACGCTTAATAACTCCACTGTTGTATATCTGAACAGTACTAAAGTTGGCAGATCCCAAGACGTATGGTTCTTGATCATGTATTCCAAATTTCAGGCAAATCTGGTGAACAGTTGCAAAGTTATTAAGGTGCAAAATTTTAGGTTTAACATGTAAATGGCTCCTGAAACCTAACTATGGTAGCACTACCATGCTACCATTATATATATATATATATATATATATATATATATATATATATAGTTATTTATTGAAATGTTTCAACCGGAGTGGCACAATGCACAATAAGTTGTTCATCTCACAGTGCATCCGGAGGGGGGCAGGGAGAGCATGTATACATTCAAACATACTGTTTGGTCAATACCAGCCCGAGTGTCTGCCAGAACTAAACACATAGTGGATTCCCTGCAGTGGAAGGGCCTCAAACAATTGGCAAAGCAATCCACAAGAGACAGGGCTATCCTGGATCTAGTACTGACTAACTGGAAAAGGATCACAGATCTCCAGGTAGAAGGTCACCTGGGGACCAGTGACCAACACATGGTATGGTTCAGTTTGGCCACTAGAACTAAATCATCCCATTCCAAGGCAAAAATATGGGACTTCAATGAAACAGACTTTGGTAAGATGTCCAGCAGAGTTAAGTAAGCCTTGGCAAGAAAAAATACAGGTGAGGGGCTACAGGCAAAGTGGGTAAGCATTAAGGATGTAATACTTGAAGCAAAAGAAGGAGGAAACCACTTTGGTTCTCAAAAACAGTAGCAGAAAAAATCAGAGCCAAAAGGTTGGCCTTCAGGAAATATAAGAGAAAGCAGTGGAGGAAACTAGGGAGGCATATCAAACTTCCCTTAAGTAGCCAGTCTGTTGGTGCGGTGGTTGGATTTCCACTTGCAACGCCAGCTACCCAGGCTCAGGAGTGGACTCGGGTCACTGGAGGGCCAGATGTGGGAGAATGGCTTGAGCATCCCATGATAGTTCACCTTCTCTGGAGGAGGGTGGGGGCCAATGCCCACAACTTGCCTGACCCTGAGCAGAGGCTTGGGGTACAGCAAGCCCTGCTTGGAAGGGAAGGGTGACCAAAGACACACAGTGGATGTCGGTGTGCAGAGCCCTGATGTCAGAGACACACACTGTGTGAGGGGAGTACACAGAAAATGACTGCCTACTCCAGGAAAAAGGACTACCTGGAGTGTGCCTCTGATGTGCGCCAACCCACCCAGCCACCTACAGACTGACGAAAGGTAGAATTACAGGGTGTCTGCCACCCCACTTCATCCCTGCTCAGGGGGCAAGCTGCAGCTTCATGTGGTCCAGGAGGTAAGTTTGGGTAGAGCGGGAGGCAGGAGGATGACTCCTTGGTGGTTCCAAAGGCTAGGGGCCAGCAGGATGTAGGAGGATAAATATCAATTTCAAAAAAAAAACTTCTGTAAGGGAAGCAGGGAGGGCAGTAAGGCAGGCACAGGCCCAAACTGAGGAAACAGTAGCACAAACAGTAAAAGAAGGGGACAAGACTTTCTACACATACATTAGCATTAGTGAAAGGAGAAAGTATAGAGGGTGTATTGCTAAGATCAAAGGGGATACGGGGGAGTGTGTGGAGGAGGACCAAGGAAAAGCATCTATCCTAAATAGATACTTCTGCTTAGTATTTACTGAGGAGAAGGTAGGTCAGGGCCACAGCTCAGCACCATGGACACAGGGGGAGGGAAGTGCGCACTAGTCCCTTCACAAAAGAAAGGGTCCTATAAGAGCTCGCTAAGCTCAGGGTGGACAAGGCAATAGGCCCTGTAATAGGGAGTGGGATAACAGATGGACACAACAAGCAGAATTATGGTTCCATGCGCCATTGGCAAGGTGCAATGTTTATTCAAAAGGAAAAGAATAAACAAGCTCAAACTGTGAGCAAAATAAAGACTTTACAAACAAAATAATTCACATCTGTAGTAAACTTAGCAAGCAGTTTCCACTTGGTGACAGGACTCCCTCGGTCCTTCACCTGCACTGGTCCGAAGGTACTGACCCTATCTGTTATCATATAGACCAGATAAGCCTTATATACCCGCCCACACAGTCATGTGTTCACAGCATCATCAAAGTTTTTAATTTATCTTTGTAGAGCTCCTTTTAATTTATATAATGCTATGGAGCCTTTAACTAAAACATTCAAACAATATTTAACAAACAAAAACAGTCTTTAACTAAGGAGGCTTAAATTTAAATGCAAATCATTCAGTTCTGCTGTGATGGACAGGTACTGCATCATAAAAACCAACACTAAAGGCCGCAAATGCCCTACAGTGAAGGCATACAGCAACATGACTAGCAACAGAGAACACACCTTGTTTGTAGGAGTCTGCAGAATTCTGCTCTATAAGAAAAGTAAGTTTCATCATACTTTTATAGGATCTAAAATGTCCCTGTTTAATACGACCTGCAAAAGAATACTATGCATGGTACATTCAATCAGTTGCAGCCCTTTGTTGAAAGCTCAGCCGTAGGCTTGAAATACTTTAATCTCATACATTTTGGTACTGTTTTCTGTCAGCATACCTTCATACTGTTTGCCAGTTCAAAATACATTAAAAATACTTCGCTGCACCTCTGTGTAAGAAGGGGGCTTGCTAATGTGATAATTCACATGTTCAAGGAGAAAGGACATTCATATTATATTTGCCTATTTTAGGCAGTTCCAAAACTGATTATTTCAGGTAAGTTTTTCAAATAGCCACAGGCATGTACAAAGTGCCTGGTTCATTAATTTAAACAATGCTAAACTGCATATGGGTCTGCTATTGGACCAAGGAGAAAAAGTAATATACAGAGGAGACAGATAAGTTTTAAGATGGGGGGACATCCGGAGGTGGCCAACCATCTGAACTAGGATTAGTAGAATAGTGTAGAAAAAGCAGAAAAGAACTGTTGCAACAGTAGTTTAATAGAGAAAAAGTAGGTCCACTTCAAGGGACAGGTTTAATCCCTGTCACAGGCCCTGTTGGCACACATCCCATTGTACTAAAAGAGCTAAGGGTGGAACTAGCAGAGCCATTATCAGTACTCTTTAGTGAGTCGCTAAGCACGGGAAAGGTCCCAGAAGACTGGAGAAGGGCTCAAGTTATCCTTCTCCACAACAGTGGTAGGAGGGAGGAGGCAAGAAACTACAGACTAGTCAGTCTTATATCAGTATTGGGCAAGATTATGGAGGCACACCAAAAGGAAAGGATAGTGCAACACCTGAAACCCATAGGAGCACAGGATCCAAGACAGCATGGGTTTAAAACAGGAAGGTTCTGTCAAACTAATCTCATAGATTTCTTTGAATGGGTAACCAGAGTGGTGAATCAAGTGGGTTTGGTTGATGTCACCTACCTTGACTTCTGCAAAGCTTTCGATACTGTTCCACACAGAAGATTGATTAATAAGCTGGGTAAGCTCAGGGTGGGTCAGAAGTTGGTCAACTGGGTGGCAAACTGGTTGGTGGGCAAAAAACAGAGAGTGGTAGTAAATGGTACGCAGTCAGAAGAGATGAAAGTCACAAGTGGGGTACCGCAGGGATCTGTCCTGGGGCCATTTCTCTTCAACATCTTCATCAGTGACGTTGCAGATGGACTTGAGGATAAGGTTTGTCTATTTACAGATGACACCAAGATCTGCAACAGAGAAGATAATCCAGATGGGGTGGACAGAATGAGAAGAGTTCTGGATATACTGGCAAAATTGTCTGAAGAGTGGCAACTGGGGTTTAAAGCTATGCAATCAAATATATATTATATTAAATTATATTATATATTAAAATATATAAGTGACATCTCCAGACATTGCAAGGACACACAGGAAGTTAGTAGCTGACTTCTGTAGTCATCCTCGGACACACCAGTGCATTTTATTGCCAACTACGGGGGTTTGCTAGAAGACAATGAGTTAAAGCTTCCAACAGTTAGGCACTCTTATATCCAACGAGACAGAAAATTCCACAGGGTTGGGGCCAAGAATATAAAAGCCTGGTACCCAGATGTCTTTAACCGAACCCTGGGAACCTCTAGCAATCCCTTGTCAGGAGAGCATAGAGGTCAGGGGGCCGTAAGGAAACAGAAGCTCTTGCAGGTAGCCTGGTCCCTAACCATTTAACACCTTGTATGTCAGAAAATTGAGCTTGAAGGTGATCCACCACTGAACTGGCAGCCAGTACAGTTCTCACAGCACAGGAGTAATATGACTGGATCGAGATGACCCAGTCATCAACCTTGCTGCAGTGTTCTGCATCAGCTGAAGGTGGTGAATATCAACCCCTGGAAGCCCTAGGTAAAGGGCATTACAGTACTCAAGGAGGAGGTCACAAATGCATGGATGAATGTTGGAAGGTTGTCGGACAGAACAAGGTGCTTAATCTGGGCAATATTCCTCAGATGGTAAAAAGAGAACTGACAACAGCCAACACTTGTGAATGAAGAGTCAGCTCATTATCAAATATCACACCCAAATTTCATGCCTTTTTAGAGGTCAGCAGCTGGCTACTCCTGAGCCAAAGCCCAGAGGCACTGCAAGCTACCAATCCCCCAGTCCAAGGACCCAGTTCCACTAGCAACACCTCATTCTTGACAGGATTCAACTTCATCTATCTGTCATTCATCCAGTCATGAATTTTAATGAGCCAGTTGTTAAACACTGAAACCACACTATCCTGCTCAGGAACAAAGGACAGGTACAGCTGGGTATCATTTGCATAACCGTAAAAACTCAGACCATACCTCCTTACAATATCTCCCAATGGCAGCATGTAAACTGCGAACAACATGGGTGACAGCACAGAGCCCTATGGGACCCCACATGGCAGTGAGAATGAGTCAGAAGAAAAAATCCCTGACACCACCCTCTGTGATCTACCACATAGGAAAGATTGGAACCATCTGAGGACCATCCCTGACAGGCCACAGATGAACTGCAGGTGCTCCAGTAGAACCCTATCATCTACGGTGTCAAACGCTGCAGAGAGATAAGAAGAACCAAAATGGAATGGCTCTTCTGATCTCTTGCTATTAGGAGATCATTGAACACTCAAACAAGGGCAGTCTTGGTTCTATGCCTCTTCCAAAATCTGGACTGGAAAGGACCATAGATTTTCATGGATGATAAGGTGATTCTCCAGTTGCAGCACCACCGCCTTCTCAATAACCTTCTCCACAAAAGGGAGATTAAAGACTGGTCTGTAGTTGGCAGGACAGTCTGGGTCAAGAGAAGGTTTCTTAAGGAGGGGTGTCACCACCACCTCCTTCAGGGAGTCCAGAAATTCACCTGACTCTAATGAACACCAGACTATCTCTGCAAGTGCCGGGCTGATGACATCAGGACACCCCATTAAGAGGCGAGTTGGGCCAAGATCCAAACTACAGCAGGCCTGGTGCATACTCTGGACAATCCATACAATCTCCATGATCTCCAGCCATTCAAAGCAGACCCAACAAAACCAAAGAGGGGCAAACTCACACCGGCCACCACTACCCCTCACAGAGTGAGCCAGTTGAATCTTGGACCTGATATCGGCCACCTTATCAACAAAGAAGCAAGCAAACTCATCACATTTTTCCTGTGAAAACTATCTTTGAACTCATAGACAGGCTAGATGGCACAGTTTGTACACTGTTTGAAAGAGCTGAGCAGGTTTATTCTGAGCTGCATCAATCTCCCCAGATAGGAACTCTGTTGTCTTATGAGAGATAGCCTATTGAAAGTCTCTGTAGTGATCTACCAATCTCAGTTTGTCAGCATTAAGGCCCAACTTCTGCCAGCACCACTCTATCCTTTTCCCCACTCACCACAACTCCCTCAATGTCCCATCAAACCAAGGTGGGGGAGGATGAGAGGGAGAACATGGGCAGGAGCAATAGCATCCAGAGCCCCTGTCCCAGCCTTATTATAGACCATTAACAGGTTATCCAGACCCATGCTTCCACTCAGTACTCCCAATAGGTCCAGCACCTCAGATAGACTGTCTGGGGTCCCACCCCTCAAAGGGCGGTACAGGACCATCTCCACAGGGGCAGGCCTATGGGGGAACATGGAAATTGAACCTTATGATGTGATGGGGGTATTGTTAAGATCAAAAAGGGATAAGGGGGAGTGTGTGAAGGAGGACCAAGGAAAAGCATCTATCCTACCGTAAATAGATACATCTGCTCAGTATTTACTGAGGAGAAGGTAGGACAGGGCCCACAGCTCAGCACCATGGATGTATGGGGGACGGAAGTGTGCACAAGTCTCTTCACAAAAGGAAGTGTCCTACAAGAGCTCTCTAAGCTGATGGTGGACAAGGCAATGGGACCTGATGGCATAGATCACAGGGTAGTAAAGAAGCTAAGGGTGGAACTAGCAGAGCCATTATCAGAACTGTTTAGTGAGTCTCTGAGCATAGGAGAGGTCCCAGAAGAATGGAAATGGGCTCATGTGATCCTGCTTCACAAGAGTGGCAGTAGAGAGGAGGCAGCAAACTAGAGCCCAGTCACTCTTACCTTAGCAGTGGGCAGGATTATGGAGGCACTCCTTAAGGAAAGGATAGCACAACATCTGGAATCCATAGGATCACAAGATACAAGACAGCATTTGTTTACGTCAAGAAGGTCCTGTCAAACTAATCTCATAGATTTCTTTGACTGGGTAACCAGAGTGGCGGACCAAGGAGGTGCAGTTAATGTCACCTACCTTGACTTCAGCAAAGCTTTTGATACTGTTCCATGTAAAAGATTGATTAATAAGCTGGGTAAGCTCAGGGTGGGTCAGATGTTTGTCAACTGGATGGCCAACTAGTTGGCTGGCAGAAAACAGAGAGTGGTGGTAAATGGTATACAGTCAGAAGAGATGCAAGTCACAAGTGGAGTACTTCAGGCATTAGTTATGTGGCCAGTCCAGTTTGCCTGTTTGCAGATGACACCAAGGTCTGTAACAGAGTATATGATCCAGATGGGGTGGGCAGAATGAGAAGAGATCTGGAAAAACTGGAAAAAATGATCTGAAGAGTGGCTACTGGCATTTAATGCAAAGAAGTGCAAGATCATGCACATAAGGAAGAAAAATCCTGAAGATACCTATAGGTTGGGAGGGGAATTGCTAGCAATCACAAGGAAAGAAAAAGACTTGGGCATCATCATCACAGATGATCTGAAGTCACCCTAGCAGTCCACTAAGGCAATAGGTAAGGCTAGAGGGCTGTTGATGTGTATTACTAATCACAAGTTGTGTATCACAAGTCATAAGAGGGAGGTAATTATAATTCCTCTTTACAAGACACTGGTTAGGCTCAATCTGGAGTATTGTGTGCAGTACTGGAGGCCTCACCTGCACAAGGACATTAACAAAATGGAGGCAGTACAGAGAAGGGCAACCAAAATGGTGCAGGGTCTGCATCAGAAAACATATGAGAACAGATCAATGTAATTCAATATGTATACCTTTGAGAAAAGGAGGGAGAGACGTGCTATGATCAAAGCATTCAAATATCTTAAGGGCATCAACAAGGTGAAAGAGTCTAACATGTTTCACTATAAGAAAAATAGCAGGATAAGAGGACACAGCATGAGATTAGAGTGATGAAGATTAAGGGGTAGTGTGAGGAAGTTATTTTTCACAGAAAGGTTGGTGGGTGCATGAAATGGCCTACCTCAGGAAGTGGTGGATATGAATACAGTGCAGGCTTCAAACAGGTTTGGGATAGGCATATAGAAGCAATACAGATGAGTATGAATAAATAGCTCATTGATAGAGTACAGGTCTATGGCACATCTATAAAGTAAAAAATGGGCAGACTGGATGGCCTTGTGGTCCTTTTCTACAATCAACATCTATGTTTCTATATATCCAACCAGAGAAAAAAACAAGTTACAGTGAATACATGACAGTGTAATCTGTACATTATAAGTGCAGTCATGAAAATGATACAGTATCAAAATAAAAACTAAACAAATTAAAGATAAGTACAGTCGTCTGATATCCAGTTAAGTTTGCAGGAAGACAAAAAGACAAAATGCAGCCTGCAGATGACCAGTGCCTGGTATGGTAACGAGAGTGGGAAAATTAGTTACAGGTACAGTTTACTGAGATTGGTGGAACATCTTGTTGCCAACAGACTACAGGACTCAAGGAAGCATTGTGTCCCAAGTAGAGGTCATGCCAGACCAACCTCATTGAATTTTTTGACTGGGTGGCATGGGAGTTGGATTAGGGGAAGGTAGTGGATATGGCCTATCTAGACTACAGCAAGGCCTTTTACACTGCACCACATAGAAGGCTATTTAATAAACTGGGGAATATGAGAGTGGACAGAACAGTAGTTTGGTGGGTGGGTAGTTGACTGAGTGGCAGGACACAGAGGGTGGTGATAAATGGCTGTCACTCCACAGAAGGAAGAGTGACCAGTGGGGTACCTCAGGGATCAGTGCTGGGTTGATCCTAGTCAATGTCTTCATCGGTGACATTGTGCAGTATGTAGAAGGCAGAATTTTCCTGTTTGCTAATGACACAAAGCTCTGTAACAGAGTGGACACACCAGAAGGTGTAGACAGAATGAGGAGGGACCTGAAGAGTCTTGAAGAATGGTCAAGGGTTTGGTAGGTGAAATTTAGTGCAGAGAAGTGCAAGACAATGCACATGGTGCACAAAAACCCTGGAACAACATATCATTTGGGGGTGAGGATATAGCATGCACCAAGCAGGTAAGAGACCTTGGGTTTATCATCTCTGATGACCACGAGGTAGGAAAACAGTGTGACAAGGCTGCAGGCAAAACAAATAGGGTGCTTTGATGCATAAGCAGGGCCATCACCAGTAGGAAAAGGGAGGTCATAATTCTTAAGTACAGGATGCTAGTGAGACCCACCTGGAATACAATATTCAGTTTTGGAGACCTTACCTATGTAAGGACATAGGGTGGACAAGGTTCAGAGGACAGCAACAAAGATGGAACAGAGATTGCATCACAGGTCCAATGAGGACAGACTGAATGACTTGAATATGTGTTCCCTGGAGGAGTGGAGGGGGAGAGAAAGAATATGATAGAGACATACAAGTACCTTGCATGGAGGAACAGGGTGTAGGAATACACTACTTTCCAGCAAAAACGATGTTCTAAAAGGCATGGGATGAAGCTGATGGGAGGGCATTTAAGAGGAAATGTGAAGAAGTATTTCTTCAAAGAAAGGGTGTTGGACAAGTAATACACCCTACCAGAGGAAGTTGTGGGGGGATGAAACAATCATGGGGTTTTAGAATGCATGAGATAGACGTTAGGGAATCCTGGAGATCATAGGTAAGGGGCAACAGACATCTAGAAAACCTAAGCGGAACTTACAAGCTCAAATGGGCAGGCTAGGTGGGCCATAGGCCATTATCTTCTGACAGTATCTAGGTACAGTATCTATGAAGGCAGAGAGCTAGCATGAGGCATAGAATTGTGAGACCGTAGGGGTGATCAAGTCCTAGGTCTCAGAAGAAAACCTTGCCACACAACCAGGCAGACAAAAGACAGGAAAGGAGAGAATAGAACAGATCCTCACATTTAAACTTCTTCTTCATAACAACTGGGACAGGGCCATAGTCAACACTGTCACACCCTGTATTCCAACAATTAGCTGTGAAATAGCTACAAACTGACACAAGAGGTCCAAAGTGACAAAATGTCTTAGAAAACCAATGATAAAGATTTGCCTAACAGCTTCAAGCAATGAGATACCAGGAAACTAAAAGAGAAAACTGGGTCTGGATGGACTACCAGGAGAGTTTTACAAATCTTTCTTGCATACATTAACCCCTAGACTGTATACGTTAATACAATTTATAAAAAAATGCAAGGTCACTCCCTGCCACAATGCAAGATGCATTCATTACCCTCATTCCAAAGAAAGATGAAGGCTCCTTGGATTGTTTCAGTTATAGGCTCATCTCTCTTCTAAACTCAGATTACAAAATTTTGACAACCATCCTAGCTAAAAGAGTTCAAGTGATTTGAAAGGAATAGGTGCACTTTGTCAAGAACTGATCCAGGGCAGACTGTTTACGTAGGTTACTTAACAATGTGGTAGGCCAAATTCAAAAAACAACCCTACTCATTACTTTCATTAGACATTTATAAGGCATTTGACTCTCTACAATGGTGGTAACTATTTAGAGCACTTCAGGAATTTGGGTTTGAAGAAGGGTTCCTGTCATGGATCTTACTGATTTATGATAAACCATCCACACAGATAATAACAAATGGTCCCCTCACTTCCAACTATGCAATGGCACCAGACAAGAATGCCCCTTATCACCATATTATTTATATTAGCTTTTGAACCTTTAATACAGACAATAAATAGTCATTCCGCGATACTAGGGATCAAGATAGGTAAACAACATCATAAAGTGTTAGCTTTGCTGATGACCTACTATTAGCCATTACAAATCCACTGGATTCAGAATCATGAAAGCACTTACAAATTCTTTTGAACAAATGTGCATGTATATTGGGTAGAGCTGTGCAGAATGGGAAAATTCTGGATCCACAGAATTTTGGTGAAAGTTTGCAAACATCAACAAAATTCTACGTGATTTCATTGAAATTTTGTGGAATTTTAAAAACATAGTAATTTGGTTATAACTCAACAACCATTCAAGCTAGAGATCTGAAGTAAGGAATATATACTGTTTGGAACAATGGCCACAAACAGTCCCAAATATCATGTAATTTGGTTTAACAGTTTCAAAATTGTAGTGATTGAATGTAGTCATTTTATTGTTTGTGCGAAATTTCATGAACATTTTTGATCTGCATATCTCTTAACCAACTATTGGGTCATGGATCTTAAATCTAACATGATTTCTTGTTGAAAGGTATTCCAATAATGCACCAGATTTCATGACAATATGATGCTTCATCTGAAAATGTTATGTGTCCAAAATCTGTCATTTTATTTTTTTCAGGAAATTTCATGAACAAATTTCAGCTACATATAACTCAGGCACCTTTGCAACTAGACATGTAATAATTAGTATAGATAACCTCATAATACTTATAGAATGATTTAAATACAGAGTGAATTGAATAAGAGATTTTTAAGTTACAGGAGTTCACAATTTTACTATGTAAATATTTGGAAAACTTTCTGAAAAATATCAAAAATATGATTGCTTGTAACTTCTCTACTCTTGCATGCATAGAGTTAACATTTAACATGCATATCCATAGTCCATGTATCCTGGTGTCTAACACGACTGGATACATTGGTTAAGCAGTTTTAGTTTGCAGAAGAAAAAATGATTAATAACATTTTCCTCACATATTATGATAGCATATTCTGAGGATGAAGCATCCAGAGGGGTTTTGTGTGTAATTTAACGACATTAATATGCACGTATCACTACTTCATCTGATAAGCTGAGGCTGCACTTTTGAAGTCCTGTTCTTCACCAGGTGACTACCCTCCTTCTCTTTTGGCATATCCAGATTAACCCAGTAGAACTACTGATCACACTGATATCCCCTTTGTTCTTTACAGTGACAAACCTCCTTAAAACATCTAATCCCTTTCCTACTAACCTACCCTGTTGGAATAGCCAGAATTCCTTCTTCCTGCTGCCCAAGACATTGTCATCCCATACTACATGCATTTGAGTACCTCTAAGTCCTAGACTTGCATGTACACCAGGCTACCAGGAGTATACATTTACTAGATGTGATCCTTAAATATCTTGCATTCAGGTTGGAATTGTTGAACAAAAAAACAAAAAACAAACAAAAAGTTTGAGGTTGGAATTGTTGATACTCTAAAGCTTTCTGCTGCAACCTGGGGATATACACTGTTGTCCTACCCAGCTCAGACTGTCACTTCTTGAGTGAAACTGTGCATCTAACTCCTGAACCAGTGACCCCCTGAACTGCCTGCTCTTATACCACTATCTTTAATAGAACCCCCAGATAAGGTTGAGTGACATTAGAAAATTCAGTTTATGGAATTTTTAATGAAATCCTGCACAAATTTTACAAAGACTCATAGAATTTGACTTCAAGTAGAGGTGTTATTTTTCAATTTCCACAGAAACAATTAATAAAACTGGCATACACAGTCCCTTTGTAAGGTCTATGAACCTGACAAATTTAATGGCATTGCATTCTCTAGTTTTAAAGTTTCAGGGGTTTATAAATTTGTAGTTTACATTCTTGCAAAATTACATTTTTAAATCTTGTGAAAGTTTGATCACTTTTCATTTAATCCCATTTAAAGCTGAAAATAGGAACTTTTTCAGAAATGACCATGTGGTATAATAGTTTCAAATCAAATAATCAGAAAGCACCTTTCAAAGTCAAGGTGCTGTACAAACATAAACTTCGATATTTAAACAAACAGTAATATGTTGCTTAAAAATAGTCTGGAAAGGCCTGAGAGAATAAATGTTTAACATAGTTTTAAATCTACTGATGGTCACGCATTCTCTTAACCAATGTGGTAGAGAACTCCACTGGGGTGGTGCAGCAAATGAGAAGGCGTGAGCACCAGAGTTTTTCAGATGAACCCTGGGAATCTCTAGCAATCTCTCATTGGTGGATTGGTGAGGACAATGTGAAGAGTAGGGAGCCTGGAGATCTTTCAGGTAGTTGTGTCTCTGTTTGTTTAGGGCCTTAAAGGTATGCAAGCCTACCTTATAGGTGATCGGCCACTGAACTGGTGGCCAGTGCAGTTTGCGCAGCACAGGTGTAATGTGACTGGTCCTAGAAGTACCAATCATCAGCCTAGCCACAGCATTCTGTACTAGCTGCAAGCAGTGGATATCAACTCCAGATAGCCCTAAGTATAAGGCATTGCAGTAGTCAAGATGGGTAGTAATGAAGGCATGGGCTAAAGTTGGAAGGTCACCCGGATGAACCAGATGTTTCACCCGGCAATATTCCTCAGATGGTAAAATGAGGAATTAACAACAGCAACACCTGACATTTTAAGGTCAAGCCATTGTCAAAGATAATTCCCAGGTTTTGCACACAGTCTGTTGTAATGAGCTGGACACCATCAAGTCATAGCCCTGACATGTGCCCAGCCCCAAAACCCACCCCTGGGTGGCCAGAGTCCACAACCAACATCTCAGTCTTATCCAGATTTAATCTCAGACAACTCTAGCTCATCCAGTCTTTGATCTCAGAGAGGCAACTATTTAGCACTGAGATCACATCAACCTGCCCAGGCACAAAAGACAGATACAGCTAAGTATCATCTGCATAGCAGTGAAAACTCAAGCCGTATCATCTGATGATGTCTCCCAATTGCAGCATATACACTGTGAACAACATGGGCACCAATATGGAGCCCTGCAGCACCCAGCAGGACAGGGAGAGGGCATCAAAAGAATAAATTCTAGTGACCACCCTCTGAGTCCTGCCTATGAGGAAAGATTGAAACCATTCAAGGAACGTACCCAACAGTCCACAAAGGAACAACAGGGTCTCCAAAAGCACTCCATGGTTCACAGTGTCAAAGACTGCTGAGAGATCAAGAAGGACCAAGATGGTACAAACCTTTCGATCTCTCGCCATTAGGAGGTAATTTAGTACCTGAATAAGGGCAGTTTCTGTTCTATGCCTCTTCCTAAAACCAGACTGAAGAGCTTCATAGACATTGTGAGTTACAAGGTGATTGTCCAGTTGCAACACAACCACTTTCTCAATAACCTTCCCCACAAAGGGAAAGCTAGAGACAGGTCAGTGGTTAGCTGGATAGTCAGAATCTAAGGAGGGTTTTTTAAGGAGTGGTTGAATGACCACCTCCTTTAGGGGGTCAGGAAAGACTCCCCTCTCCAAGGATCTCCATACAATTTCAGCTAGGATTGGGCAGATAACATCTACACAACCCACCAATAGGGGAGTAGGGCTTGGATCCAAACTAAAACAGATTGGGTGCAAAGTCTGAACAATCTTCACAATGTCCATCAATGCTTGTCAGCTGAATTCCGTCCAGACACACCGGGTGCTCCCTACCTCCCATCAACCTCCACAACCCCCCAAAGAGGGAGCCAGACTGATTCCAGCCCTGATGTTGGCAACTTTATCTGTGAAGAACCGAGCTAGCTCATCACACTTAATTTGTGAAAGAGCTCCTCTGGACTGGAACAGACTGGATTGCACAATCTGTCAATGGTTCTGAAGAGCTGATCTTGTCGATTTTGCACAACAGAAATCTCCCTGGACAGGAACTCTGCCTTCTTATGGGTGATTTCTGATTGATGGCCCTCATAGTGTTCCATCAATCTAAGCCTGTCAGCATCAAGAATGGATTTCTGCCATGCTCTCTCCAGCCTTCGACCAACCCACCTCAACATTGGTTAAATTTGGATATGTAGTTTTAAAATTAGAGGGAACTAACCAAAAATTACATTTTGGCAACAAGTTTGGCACACTATAACACAATCTCATTTAAAGCTAGAAATCTGAAACTATGTGCATATACAAATGTAGTGCTGACCTGTATACAGTACCTGGCAATTTTTGTAATATTTCAAGGAATACTATCAACGTTATACTAAAATTTCAGAAATCTAAATTTTGGCAAAATATTTGACTACCTATAACTCAGCTCCCATTAAAGCTTGAAACTTAAAACATGGTGCATGTATGCATTGTATGTGTTTCTCTAAATCCTGATATTGTGGAGAAATTTGGAGAAGAAATGTTAAAATGACTCAAAATAACTGAAAATGTTATTTTGATTAAATGTTTGACAACCCATATCTCTGCTTCCTTTTAATTTAGAACTATGAAATTTGGCACACATTTGTAAGCCATATGGTACTGATAATGCTCAAAATGTGATGTTATTTGGATATGTACTTTTAAAATTATAGTGAAATAACTATAATTTAAAACTTTGCAAAATTCTGCAGAAGTCTTGTGAAAATTCCACAGGATTCCACAGAACCAGAATGGTCATTCCATAGGCATTCTGTGGGTGAAAATTTATATTCCACACAGCTCTAACATCGGGTTTAGTTATTAACTGGGAAAAGACATAGATGCTAAATGGATACCTCACCCCAAATACTCAGCAAGAACTAGACTTAGTTATGAATAGGTTTTCATGATCTCTATTAACCTATTTGGGGGTTAGAATATCACTAATCATCCAAGCTATATTCCAGAATTACTGTCTACCTTTACTTAACAATTGGGAATCTGACTTTAAACGCTGCTTGAAATTAAACCTCTCTCTATGGTGCAAAATTAATGCAATCAAAATGATTGAGACCTCCCTGGCATAACAATAATTAAAGATGTGATTGATTCTATAACAAATACTTTTTTTGTCATTTGCCGAACTCTGGCAGAAATTCCCAATACATAAATCTTGCTTTTATATGTATCTACAGCTAAGGAATGACTTACCAAATAGGTTTTGTCCTCTGATTATCATTTGATTAAAAAACTCCCCAATGGGCTAAAATGACCAAACCACAGATGCTAGGCTGCAAAGCAAGGGTATTTTACAAATTATTAACAGACTCTATTTCATCTATAGCACTGACTATTAGAGCTAAAGAACACTGGGAGATGGAGCTTTGCATTGTTAGTTTGGTTCCGGGTGATAATATTGCCCACAAAATAAAGCTGGACAACATATCGCAGGCAAATCATCACAGGCAATAACATCGCCCGGCAATGATATCGTGGAACAGAATAATGTGGGCCACAAGCCTGCAGTGTGTCCCAGACACCACAGTGCCCCCACAGTCACAGGAGGTGGAAGCGGACACACAGACAGACTGACAATTTGGGCACAGTGGGAACACCACAGGTACCAATTGAGCTGGTCCCTTTGCCTGCACATCCCATGTGCACGTACCTGCAGTGCTCCTGCATCCCCCCACTGCAGCCACTTCGCTGTCCCCCCAAAATGCCACACACACAGCCAACAACCAATGGTCAGCCACACGGCATGGTTTCTTGCATTTCTGCCCCCCAGCCCGCTGATCCAGCCCAGCCAGATAACCATTAGGCTACCGCCTGCCACACATATAGCATGTATGGGCTGCCACACTTACCCATTCCCCATCCATGGGCTGAGGTGAATGCATCCCCAGGTTGGTGTGGTATCCTGCAGAAGCCCCATGGCAGGTGGAATAGCAGATGTGCCTGGTGATAGGATGGGGCACCATGGACAGCGGAGCAGGTGTCACTGTGAAAGGGTATGGACAGGCACAGTGTGGCATTGTAAGGGGTGATCATTTGTTGCCCCACTGCTCCTGTAGCCTCCTCCTAGTCTGAACTGATCTGTCATGCTCTCAGTTGTGGCAACTTCAGTTTGCCAGGCATTAATATGCCTTGCTTTCATTTGCCCCACTTTCGTTTGCCCCCATTTTATTGTGCCTAGGATATTATGTGCAGTGATGTGTTCTGCGATACCAACACCCGAAACCATTATTTCTACACAAGATTGGGAAGCTGCTTGGAAACAAGCGTGCTATAACTTCAGAGACCCAAGGTAGGCTGATGCAATTCAAAATCTTACATGGCTTTTATATGTCACCCAATAAATTATTTGCATAGGGTATAGGCATATTTCTAAATGTTGGAGATGTAATCATCTGGATGCAGACTTAGCTCATATTATGTGGTATTGCCTGCTTATACAACCAGGGTGGAAAGAAATTCATATGATTTGTTGTAAAGTTAACAAGGCAAATGTTCCCTTTGACTCTGCCATCTATCATTTAGGTATAATGTCAGTATGCCAAAATTTAAGTTTCCATGAATGCATCTGGATATGCTTGGCTTCTCTTTGTTTGAAGAGAATCCTATTTAGAAACTGGCAGTCATGTGATACCCCTTCACAGAATGAATGTTACAATCAAATGACCTTACAAGCTAATAATGAGAAGATCAGTTATAATGTCTTTGATAAATACAATGTATTTCAAAAAATCTGGACTCCCTTAATGGAAATTTAGTAATGGAATATTAAGCTATGGTATACTAAACAATCTATAAGACAAACCATAGGTGTATTAATGTATCAAATATTACTTTGTAGTTAGCTTAGTGAAACACTGTTGATGTTGGTTTAGTCGAATGCATGAGTATACAATGTTAAACTCTTTTCTTTGTTTTTTTTGTGTTTTTTTAAATGTTTTTACTTATATGTTCAGGTTCATTATTAAGTATAAGTACATCCCTTAGTATTGTAGGAATATGACAAGCATGTTGTCGGACTTTATATTTAATAATAATAAAAATTATTTTATTTATAGAGCACAATCTCTAAAATCAAAGTGCTGCACAATTCATAAAAACATCAGAGCATAACTATCAAAACAGTTAAACTCAAGTAATAAAAATACTGAAACAAGCAGGAGCATATAACATAACTAGTCACCGAATGTCTGGCAGAATAAAAAAAGTCTTTAAAGCTGTTTTAAAGCTCCCCAAGATCTGACACAGTCTAGTTATAAGAGATCTATCTTTAATTTTCTTTTTATTGTTTGCACATTTATACATCAAAGTACTTAATGGTAGTAATTGTTCTCATGCTGATTTTTGTATTCTGAAATAAGGTTTAATAAAAATTAATTAAGTAATAAAAACAATGCATTGTGAATGCTGAACATGTTTTTTTTTTGCTTTTTTTTTTTTTTGCTTACTGCACCAAAACTAAAATTCCCACAGAGACAAGAGTGTCAGCATTTGGAAGCTTGTGTTGTTACCTCCTAAAGGCCTCCAGAGAAAAGGATGCTTGAAGGTTGTACTGTTCTCCGAAAACTACAAATTCTAAAAACCAAAAGGAAGTCAAAAAGGAGCAGGATATCTAAGAAAATTCTTATTATTTTATGTTTAACATTTACAGTCAAGAATGAAAGAGGATATTTAAAATACTTAACAGGATTTCAGGATGAAATGAATAGTGTAATTGTAGTGACAATCCAGTATATCAGTGAGAAAGAATTTGATCCAAAACGTATGATATCTTATTGATTTTATCTACATATATTTTAAAAACGTAAATAATATTTTTTAAACTTTACAATATTGGGATGAGTGGGCTCATATTATCCCAATCTGTTTCTGGATGTTATCTCCTAAAGACCTAAAATGTATTAATGCAGGAGTTTGGGGGAAGAAACTATTTATCAGAATGTTTTATGTCAATACTGCCAGAGATAATCTATTAATGTTGGTACTCTCCTAAGAGGGCATGACATGAGACTTTCAAAAATGTGACTTCTGTGAATCTGCTTAGTGAAAGACAGAAGTTGTGCCACTTCCAAAAATTCTTTTGTAACATCTTCTACAGAAGGATCTGTCACCAAATGAATTACAGGCTATGTGGTCAGCTCAAAAACTGTGGGACTACTTCTGCAGAAACATTTTCTGTCTTTTGAGTAACTTTCTAAAGTATTATCTGGAAGAACAATACCTAATTTTGAGCTGCAAAAAAATGTAGATTATGCAGCTATGAAAATTTTTAAGAAATCTACAAGAAAGCTGACTCTATGTGATGTTTTGAATTATGAACTTTATAATAAAGGAAAAACATGCCATTGTGTCAAAATACTCCAGATTTTACCCTGAATCTGTACATATATGTTTCAAGTCTGTATGTAATTGCCTTTGAATGCATGAAGGGAAAACAGTTTTAAACAAAAAAATGTCCAAGTAGAAAGATTTTGAAAAGAGTGGTGGTCCAAGGAGCCAAGGGATAGCCATGCATACGTCATTTGCATGATCCAATCAACATTGGTAAATCTGGCATATGTGCTTCATAATGAGGTGGACTGAAAAGTCAGTTCCTTGGAAAATGCCTCAGCATTCTCCAAATCTTGATGCTAAAATAATGCGTGTTTGTGGGAATGCTGTTTTTGTTGTTTTTCTTACTGTTTTGAAATTCCTGCCAAAACTTAAGCTTAGAGCCAAGCTTATCTGGTGATGTCTGGATCAGCAAAGAACCAAGGCTTTGTTGCTGTATTTATTCCAGAGGTTCTGAGGTCAAAAGCCTGGAGTTTGAGGCTGGATAAAGTAAAGACAGCAACTTCAGCAGAGCCAGTCTCTTTGAATATAATATCACTTTTGGACTGAATGATGAATTATCTTTTAATTCTTATTTATGATTCTTTCAATTGTTAAGACTTTAACATGAGCTTTGTCATCTATGTAGGGACTGTAGTATGTAGAAACGTTCACTGCTGCACTAGTGCTTTTGCTCTCTTGTTATAGGTTGCTATTTTATTATAGGGGTGCAGTAGCACCCCAGTAGGTAGGTTTGAGTCAGCAATTCAATGTTAAACCCAATTTTGAGCATCTTAAAAACTTTGTTATCATGCCATTATGTGAAGGAACCATAAAAGCTACTGAAATACAGGGGGAACAGGGAGGAACAGAGATATTGTGTGTCATCCTGGAGACATGGAGGAGGCCACTATTCATACTGGAATGATCTACAGAGTTCCAGCATGGGGGTGGGGATAAGGATATGTTGGAAGCAATCCAACTACTGCAGTAAAGTGTAGTACTCTCTCAGATTTCTCCTTTCCTCATTACCTCCTCCTTTTTCACCCCTTTCCAGTCTGGTTTCTGGAAGAATAACGTCACATCTACCTCCCCCCTCCTGCTCAGCAGCTCCATCTGTTCTGGCATTGATTAGGGACTAATCACCTCCCCCATATTTTTCAACCTTGCCAAGGCCTTCAACACTGTCTCCCACTTCCTCCTACTGGATGAACTGTCAAATACTGAGTTGTCTCCCTCTGCCACCAACTGGTTCAACTGCTACCTAGTGGGCAGATCACAATCAGTCAGGATTGAGAACTCTCTCTCTTCACCTCTGCCTATCCAAAGAGGAGTCCCACAAGGCTCAGTACTGGCCCCAATTCTCTTCTCCATTTTCCTTAACAATCTCCCCTTGGTCTGGCAATCTGCATCCATTCTCATGTATGCTGATGACACTGTACTGTATTTATCCAGTCCCTCCACCCATACAGTTGTGTGCACTATTCAGCTGGACTTTGATAATGTACAACAGTGGCTATGTACTAACCAGCTGTTTTTAAATGCCAAGAAGACAGTCTTCATGAAATTCGGCATTAGGCAGAGACTCTTTATGCTCCCTTCCACCCCCTCTTCCGTACACTTGATGGAACCATAATGGAAGATACCTCCTCCTTCAGATACCAGGAGGTCTGGTTTGATAAACACATTGACTTCTCTAGTCATGTGGATGCAAGTTACAAGAAACTCCACTACAAGCTTTGGGTCTTATACCAGAATCATGAATGCATCCCCTATTGGCCTGCAGAGACATTCTACGATGTACGATACTTCTAATATTTGAATATGGTGGTATAGTCTACAGTGCCTCCCCCAAATACACTTTAGCCAGATTGGACACCCTCTTCCACTCCTTCTGCCTCTTTGCTCTTGACTGCCCACCCTGCACACGCCACTGTTTCTTATAGCCATCCTTGGCACTCCCCTCTGTCATTGATCCCTGTCTGTCTCATTGCACAAATTGTACTGGTTAGTTCTGACTCAGTGCACTCCCTTCTAATTTAGCAGCCTCACTCTCCCTCCCATCTGATTCTCACTCTCTAAGAAACAGTCCTGCCCACACCCTCACGATCCCCTTCAGGACCACCTCTGCTGGTCAGGCATCCTTCTTCTACCATTTTGCCAAGCTCTGGAACTCTGTTCTATTAACATATGAAATGCTCTTTCGTCCCATGCCCTTTTCTCTCTCATGCACTCACTCATTACCCCCTCTTGCAACTGCACTTAAATTCATCTTCCTAGCCCTCCATTTTCTTCTGGTTCCCCATTTATGAACCCCTTTGCACATTACCAATTACCATATGCCAATTGTACAAGGCAGCTGAATGTTAAAATAATGTAATTCCTATGATGTAGCACTTAATGTTTGTATAATTAACTCTGCAATTCATATTGTAGAATATGTTATTGATTTTCCTATTGTACCTAAATTGTTATTATCTGCTGTATTATTCATGTCCCCTTCCTACAGGAACCATCTGGAAATGAGCAATACTGCTCAGTATGTCTACCTGGTGAAACATTTCAATACATAAATCCAAAGACTGGTAAGCAAGGGGTAGGACTTTCTGGTAGGAATTTCAATCTAATAGACATGAATTAGAGCCTCCCAACTGCAGCAACACTTAGAATATGGGGCATCCTGGACTTCCTGCAGGAGGCATTCCTTAGGCAACTAGTTAAGGAACCCACTCATGGGGGGGTCTGGATCTGGTAATGACAAAAGGAGACAGTGTTGTTTATGTCATGGTGTGTGGCCATCTGGGGATCAGTGATCATTGTATGGTGTGATTCAATATAAGAACTGGGCCAGAATCAAAACAAACTAAAATAAGGGACCTGGACTTCAGGAGAGTCAATTTAAAAAAAAAATAAGAGAGTGCCTCAGGGACACCCTAGCAGGGATAAGAAAATATGGTGGAGTCGAGGAACAGTGGGCAAAAATAAAGGAGGGCATTGAGAAGGCAAAGAACCTCTGTGTTAGGCAGGTTAACAAGGGCAAGAGGAAAGAGAGATTGCTGTGGTTCTTTTTCTAAACTCACTGGCAGAATCCTGCCCTGAACAGATCCTACTCTACGTGGATGATGCTGTCATCCTGGCATTCCACCATGATCCAGTACATCTACAAGGTAACTTTCAAAAGGCCTTCTCTGTAGTCGAAAACTGGTTCATAAAACACAGACTTATCCTTAACCAGAAAAAAACAAAGACCATGATCTTCTGCAGCTCCCAAAACAAATACAAACAATATCAGCTCTCCATTAAAACCATGCAAGGAATCACCCTCAAGCAAGTTCATACCTTCAAATACCTTGGCCTCACCCTCGACTGTAAACTCTCCTATGTCCTACACATCAATAATGTGGCAAAAGTAGCCAACACCAGGATGGGACTACTATTCCTATATAGGAAACATCTAACCCCAGAAGCTCTGTCCATCGCTGTCCAGAGCTCCATCATCAGCATCATTGACTATGGTCTAATTATCTATGGATCTGCCACAACCTCCTCTCTCAGGTATGTTTCGACTTCCCTCAGTCAAGCCTGCTGACTCATTAATTGTTCCCACCATCTCACCCACACTTGCGACCTCTACTCCACTACTCTACTCTACTCCAAAACAGGCTGGCTACAACTGAACAACCAAATCAAATACCAAACCTGCATCACTGCTAAGAAAATCACAATGGAAAAGGCACCACCAGGAGTCAGCACCTTCCTTAAATCTAAAATCACCAACTGCAACACCAGGAGCTCTAAGCCCCAAATCCTTCAAATTCCCCACTGCCGAACGTCCCAAGGCCAAAGGTCATTTGCATACAGGGCTCTGAGTTGGCTGAATGAGCTCTCTAGTGACACCTCATCTGCAGCAGTGCTTGGAGCATTCAAGAAAAAGCTCCACCACTCTATAACGTGTGCTTCCACCTGTGCTTGCACCCCATAACATCGTTATCCCCTAAGCAGATTCTGACCTTTTAGGTGTCAGTTTCTGTCCTCTCTTCTTGCACTTATCTGTCCAATAGAAACATAGAAACATAGAATTTGATGGCAAATAAGGACCACTTGGCCCACCTAGTCTGCCCATTTTCCTACCTAACAGATAAGCTGCAGATCCTAGTTAACCAACAGCTTACTTCCTCTTACCCGCCCCTAGGGCTGCCTTATGCCTGTCCCATGCATTCTTGAAGTCCCCCACTGTTCTTGACTCCACAACCTCCTCAAGGAGGCTGTTCCATGCATCCACAACCCTCTCTGTGAAAAAATACTTCCTCACATTACCTCTGAGCCGTCCCCCCTCTATCTTCAAATTGTGCCCCCTTGTTCTTGCACATCTCTTTTTCTGGAAGATGCTATCCTCTTGGACTGTTAATTCCCTTGAGGTACTTGAAAGTTTCTATCCATGTCCCTCTCTCCTTCTTTCCTCAAGATTATACATATTAAGCTCCTTTAGTCTTTCTTCATATGTCTTCTGGTGCAGACCCTGCACCATTTGGTTACCCTCCTCTGAACAGCCTCCACTCTGTCTATGTCTTTGGAGATGAGGTCTCCAGAACTGCACACAGTACTCCAGATGGGGTCTCACCAACTGTCTGTACAGAGGGATAACAACTTCCTGTTTTCTACTATTGATGCCTCTTCCTATGCATCCCAGTATCCCCCCAGCCTTCCTTACTGCCTTCTCACATTGCTTGCCCACCTTTAGGTCATCTGATATAATTACCCCCAGGTCCCTTTCTATTTTTACTGTTGTCAGTATCTCACCCACCATTGTGTACGCTTCCCCTGGGTTTTTGTTTCCCATGTGCATTACCTTGCACTTCTATGCATTGAATCTGAGCTGCCATACATTTGACCATTCCTCCAACCTTGCCAAGTCCCTTCTCATCCTTTCCACTCCATCTTGTGTATCAACCCAGTTGCAGATCTTTGTGTCATCTGCAAAGAGACATACTTTTCCTTCCAGTTCCTCTGCAATGTCACTTATAAAGACATTAAAAAGGACCGGTCCCAGTACTGAACCCTGCGGTACCCCGCTAGTTACCCTCCTTTCTTCACTGTGTACTCCATTTACTACTACCCTTTGTATCCTGTTCTCTAGCCAATTTTTTATCCAGGCTACCACCTTGGGACCCATTCCAAGGCTGGCTATCCCGTGTATTAATCATTTGTGTGGGACTGTATCAAATTCCTTACTAAAATATAGGTAGGCCATGTCCACAGCCTCTCCCTGGTCTACTACTTTGGTCACCCAGTCAAAGAAATCTATTAGATTCATCTGACATGACCTTCCCATCGTGAATCCATGCTGCCTTGGGTCCTGTGCCCCACTGGCCTCTAGGTACTCAACAATTCTTTCCTTCAAGTGATTCCATCATTTTCTCTACTACGTGAGGTCAAACTAACTGGTCTGTAGTTTCCTGCCTCTATCCTGCTCCCACTTTTGTGAAGAGGAATCACATCTGCCCTCCTCCAGTCCTTGGGTACCACCCCCATCCTCCATGATTTGTTAAGAGAGGAGTAGTCAGCATGTCACTAGTTCTACCCTTAGTTCTTTTAGAATTCTTGGGTGAGTCCCATCAGGCCCCATTGCTTTGTCCACCTTCAATTTTATTAGTTCTTTCAGAACCCTTTCTTCTGTAAATGGACTGATATTGACCCCTGTCTTCAGAGTGTTTCTCTTGTTTGGTTTAGGTAACTCCCCCTCCTCTTCCTTTGTGAATACTGAGCAGAAATATTCGTTCAGTATCCCTGCTTTTTCACTGTCACCCTCTACCCACATTCCCTCCCCTTTATTAAGCTTCGGTATCCCTCCTTTGGTCTTTCTTCACTCCCTAATGTACCTATAAAAGGTCTTATCCCCCTTCTTAACAGAATTGGCTATCCTTTCCTCGGTTTGGGCCTTTGCTATTCTGACTGCCTTCCCAGCCTCTTTCTGCTTTAACTAATAAAGTTCTCTGTCCTGCTCCTTCTGTGTTTCCTTATATTTCCTGAATGCTGTCCTTTTCTCCTTAACCTTCCCTGCCACCTCTTTTGTGAACCATAGCGGTTTTTTCCTTCATTGTGTTTTATTGATCTGCTTTACACAAAGGCTTGTTGTCTCTGTGATAGCTGTTTTGATCACTCCCCATTGTTCCTCCACCCCTCCTTCTTGCCTGTTTGCTAGTGCTTTTCTGAGGCACTCTCTCATTTTCCCAAAGTCAGCCCTCCTAAAGTCTAGTACTCTTGCTTTTGTATGGCTTAATTGTATGGCTGTGTTTATCGTGAACCACACTGTTTGGTGGTCGTTTGTTCCCAGATGGCTACCCACTTCTAAATCTGAGATTCTTTCTCCATCCCCATTTGAAAGTACCAGGTCTAAGATTGCTCCCTCCCGAGTGGGTTCCGAGACTAGCTGTCTGAGGCATGCCCCCTGTAGGGCATCAAGAATGACCCTGCTCTTGGATGTGCCTGCAGCAAGGGTGCTCCAGTTAACATCTGGCATATTCAGGTCCCCCATCAACAATATCTCCCCTTTTTCTGCCATTCTAAGAAAGCCTTCTATCATTTCCTTGTCCATTCCCTCCCCTTGAGATGGGGGTCTGTATACAACCCCCATGCGAATTGTGGTGCCATTTCCTGTCTCCAGGGTGACCCAAAGTGCCTCATCTGTTCCCTGTTAACTCTTTAGTTCTGTTGATTTGATCCCTTCCTTTACATAGAGAGCTACTCCTCCTCCTCTTTTACCCTCCCTGTACCTCCTGTAGATTGTGTATCCTGGTACGTTGACATCCCTGTCATGGTTCTCAATGGTTCTCATGGTTCTGCAACATCTAATGCACTTGCCCTGTGTCTGTCCTGACAAGACTCCTCGGCTGCCTCACCCTGCCTCTCTCTGCCTATGCCTTCCCCTACCCTCAGTCCTCTCTCCTTCTTGCCCTCTTCCTCCCATTGTTTCTTGAGTTACTCATCACTCAGTCTGATTATGTTAAAGTTACTGTCTGAAACCATGTACCTGTAACTGTTTTATGTTTTAGTGTCTGTTACCCTGCAACCAGCCTGACATGGAACCTTTGTAAAAGAGCCTTGACTCAAAGGTATTTTGTAATCCTAGACATACATACATAAAAATAAATAAATAAATAAATAAAAGAAACATAGAAATGTAGAAACATAGGCTTTGATGGCAGATAAGGACCACTTGACCCACCCAGTCTGCCCATTATCCTACTTACTGGATAAGCTGCAGATCCTAGTTAACCAACAGTCTAATTCCTTCTACCCCCCACTGTTTCTGACCCCACACCCTCCTCAGGAAGGCCGTTCCATGCATTCACCACTCTCTCCATGAAAAATGAATTCCTCATGTTGCCCCTGAGCTGACCCTACCTCTGTCTCCAAATTGTGCCCTCTTGTTCTTGCACATCTCTTTTTCAGAAAGATGCTACCCTTTTGAACTTTGCTGATTCCTCTGAGGTACTTGTCAGTTTCTATCATGTCACCCCTCTCCCTCCTTTTCTTTAGGGTATACATATTAAGCTCCATTAGTCTCTCTCTCTCTTCATATGGCTTCCGGTGCAGACCCTGCACCATTTTAGTTGAACTCCTCTGAACTGCCTCCATCCTGTCTATGTACTTGCAGAGATGGGGTCTCCAGAACTGCACACAGTACTCCAGATGGGGCTTATCAACTGTCTGTGTAGACAGATAACAATTTCTTGTTTTCTACTGGTGATACCTCTCCCAATGCATCTCAGAATCTCTCCAGCCTGCCTTACTGCCTTCTCACACTACTTGCTTACCTTTAGGTCACCTGATATGATTACCCAAGGTCCCTTTCCATGTTTGCTGTTGTTAGTATCTCCCCACCATTGTGTACTTTTCCCCTGGGTTTCTGTTTCTCAGGTGCATTTCTTTGCATTTAATCTAAGCTGCCATATGGTTTAGCATTCCTCCAACTTTGCCAAGTACATTCTCATCCTTTCCACCCCCAACCTGTGTGTATCAACCCTGATGCAGATCTTTGTGTTGTCTGTAAAGAGGCATACTTTTCCTTTCAGTCCTTCTGCAATGTCACCTATGAAGACATTAATGAGGACCGGTACCCCTTTAGTGACTCCTCTTTCTTTGGAGTGGACTCCATTTATTATTACTCTCTGTGTCCTGTTGTCCAGCAAAAGTTTTACCCAGGCTACCACCCTGGAGCGATTTTGGCAAATATACCACCAACAGCTTAATCTGGTTCAAGGTCAGTTGGCATTCATCTGTATCTCCCTCCCTCCCTCTGGGCCATGCCTGAAAATAGGCAGGATTTGTCTAGTGCACTTACCCGGTCAACAAAAACTAAATAAATAAAATGATTTGATCAAGAAAAAACAGATTTGACTCCTTTATTGGGGTATCACTCCCCTGGCTCTGGAGTGTGAGTTTCTTTTATTTGGCTGGTTGACCACCCTGGGACCCACTTTCAGGCTGACTAACTTGTTTATTAATCTTTTGTGTGGGACTATGTTAAATGCTTTGCTAAAGTCTAGGTAGGCCATGTCCACAGCCCCTCCCTGATCTATTACTTTAGCCATCCAGTCAAAGAAATCTATTAGATTTGTCTGCAATGACCTTCCCACTGTGAATGCACACTAAATTGGGTCCTGTGCCCCACCAGCATCTAGGTACTCAACAATTATTTCTTTCAGAAGTAATTCCATCATTTTCCCTACCACTGAGGTCAAATTAGCAGGTCTGTAGTTTCCTGCCTCTGCCTTGCTCCAACTTCTGTGAAGGGGTATCACACCCACCCACCTCCAGTCCTCATGCACCACACCATCCTTCAATGATTTTTTTAAAAGGGCAGTGAGTGGTGTCATTAGTTCTAACTTTAGTTCTTTTAGAATTCTGGGATGAATCCTGTCAGGCCCCATTGCATTGTCCAACTTCAGTTTTAGGAGTTCTTTCAAGATCCTTTCATCCATGAATGGACTGATAATGACCCCCCCCACCATATCCAGAGTGCATCTACTGTTTGGTTTAGGTACCTCCACCTCCTCTTCTTTTCTGAACACTGAGCAGAAGTACCGGTATACATTCAGTATCCCTGATTTTTCACTGTTGCCCTCTGCCCACCCCTCCCCTTTATTAAGCCTCACTATCCCTCCCTTGGTCATTCTTCACTCCCTAAAGTACCTAAAAAAGGTTTCATCTATCTTCTTAACTGACTTGGCTATCTTTTCTGCAGTGTGGGCCTTTGCTATTCTGACTGCTTTCCCCCTTCCTTTTCCTTAACTGGTACAGTTCTCTGTCCTGCTCCTTCTGTCATTCCTTCTACTTTCTGAATGGTGTCTTTTTCTCCCTAACCTTCCCCGCCACCTCTTTTGAGAACCACAGTGTTTTTTTCCTTCATTTTATTTTGTTTATTTGCTTCACACAAAGGTTTGTAGCCTCAGTGATGGCTGTTTTGATTTTGTCCCATTGTTCCTCCACCTGTCCTTCCTACCCATTTGCTAGTGCATTTCTTAAGCACTCTCCCATTCCGCCAAAGTCAGCCCTCTGAAAGTCCAGTACCTTTGCTTTGGTGTGGCTTGACCCTATGGCTGTGTTTATTGTGCAGGCAGTATACTGAATTGGTTTAAGGCTCTAAGCTGCAAATCTGAAAACTTGGGATTGAATCCCACAGCCCTTACTTGCATATTGTGTTACCCTAAGCAAGTCACTTAACTTTCCTGTGCTCTCAGATCACACCTGTAAACAAACTTCCAGCTTAGTGTGCCACTCCTGGTTAAACAATTGGAAAAATAAAATTTGGAAAATTATTGTGAACCACACAGTCTGGTGGTTACTTTTTCCCAGATGGCTACCCACTTCTAAGTCCAAGAACCTCTCACCGTCCCCATTTGAGAGTACCAAGTTTAAGACTGCTCCCTCTTGAGTGGGTTCCAGCACTTGCTGCCTGAGTCATGCCTCTTTTATGGCATAGAGAATGACTCTGCCCTTAGATGTGGCTGCAGAAAATGTGCTCCAGTTAACATCTGGCATATTTAGGTCCCCTATCAACAATATTGCCTCTTTTTCTGCCATTCTAAGGATGCCTCCTATCATTTCCTTGTACATGTCCTCCCCCTAAGATGGGGGTCTGTATACAACCCTGTGTGGATTATGTTGCCTTTTCCTGTCTCCAAGTTGACCAAAAGTGCCTCCTCTCCTCCCTGTTCACCCTTTAGTTCCATTGTTTTGATCCCTTCCCTTATGTAGAGAGCTACTCCTCCTCCTCTTTTACCCTCCCTGTCCCTCTTGTAGAATGTGTACTCTGGTATGTTGACAACCTAGTCATGGGTCTCTGTGTACCGTATTTCTGTGACTGCCACAATATCCAGGTGTCCCTGTTCCATCAAGTTCAGGCCACATAGTCATTCACCCTGTCTTAGCAACATTTACAATGCTCAGTGGAGTGTATCTTTTATCTTTTTCATTAACCAAGTCAACTGAGGTGTGCTCAGTAATGTTAAAAGATGGCATAAGCTTTAATGCCCTGGAAAGCCTGGGAAGAATGGAGTCCTCGAACATAAAATGGATATTTATTAAAATGCTTTGTTGGGGTTAAAAGTTGTAGAGAGACTCCATTACATGTGAATCCTTCATTGATAGTTTTAAAATAACACAATAAAGTGACTCAATTTGCTTGATTCAGCAACACAGCTTTTGAAGTTTTAGTGGAATCTTGAGGTATTCACCCATTACTTTCCATATGTCAGGTAAAAACTTTCATAACTTCATAAAAGAGCTGATTTAGAAACCTCCCTTGGAAGTACAGCAACATGGAAAGTATCATGGTCTGGGTATATTATGTTTGAGAACTTTAACTTAATCAAAACGTTCACTTTATTCATAGAAAAATGTTGTAGTATGTTTTTCGCAATTAGCTTATTAAAATAGCCCTCTCACATACAGGTGCCGTTACTAATATAAAATAACAAACTGATCTGGCTCCTCCATTGACCTCCTCCAGGTAATTCAGTAAGGCTTTGGAGAGTAATAGGCCTGATGACCTGCTCAGAACACTGAAAGTAGAATGTTGCTTTGTCTCCTGTCCTCTGAAAGGTAACCTTAGTATATATGTATTTGGTAGGTGGATACTCTTTTCTTTTTTTGAAGGCTACTAAACATACATAGAAACATAAATGATGATGGTAGATAAGGACCGCAAGGCCCATCCAGTCTGCCCATTTTATTCTACCTTATGAATGTGCCATAGGCCTGTACTCTGTCAATGGCCCATCTATTCATACTCATCTATTTTGCTTCCTTATGCCTATCAGTAGTATAGGTTCATATATCTCATCAAATGTTAAATTTTAGCCAATCAGTGCATGCCACATCATTTGGCAGGTGGGCATGGCCTAAGATGGACCAATCAGAATCGTCCCTTGTTTAATCGGAAGTCCCTCCCTAAATGCATTGTCACCGCCCACTTGAGCAGGAAATGACATGCTCTTGAACCCATGTCCCACTCACTTGCCCAGGAAATGACATGTGCTGAAACCCTGGAAATGATATAACACCACCATTTTGTAAGTGCCCTATGCCCCTCCTTCTCCTGCACCCCTCAAACCCCTGTCACACCATCCTGGCTTGAACTCAAGTCCCACATCCTAGCTTGAACTCCTTTCCCCCCTCCTTTATCCTGTGCATCCACCGTTCATAGGGCATACCAAACTGCCCTAAGGGAAGCAGGGAAGGCAGTAAGGCAGGCAAAGTCCCAAACTGAGGAAACACTAGCACGAACAGTAAAAGAAGGTGACAAGACTTTCTATAGATACATTAGTGAAAGGAGAAAATCCAGAGGGGGTATTGCTAAGCTTAATGGAGAAAAGGGAGCATGTGAGGAGGAGGACCCTGTAAAGGCATCTATCCTAAATAGATACTTTTGCTCAGTATTTACTGAAGAAGGTAGGGCAGGCCCACAGCTCAGCATCATGGACACAGGGGAGGGAGGTGAGCACTACTCCTTCACAAAAGAAAGGGTCCTACAAGAGCTTGCTAAGCTCAGGGTGGATAAGGCAATGGGACCTGATGGCATACATCCCAGGGTACTTAAGGAGCTAAAGGAGGAACTAGCAGAGCCATTAGCAGAATTGTTTAGTGAGTCTCTGAGCACAGGAGAGGTCCCAGAAGACTGGAGAAGGGCTCATGTGATCCCGCTCCACAAGAGTGGTAGCAGGGAGGAGGCGGGGAACTACAGACCGGTCAGTCTTACCTCAGTAGTGGGCAAGATTATGGAGGCACTCCTTAAGGAAAGGATAGTGCAACACCTGGAATCCATAGGGGCACAGGATCCAAGACAGCATGGGTTTACAAAGGAAGGTCCTGTCAAACTAATCATAGATTTCTTTGACTGGGTAACCAGAGTGGTGGACCAAGGGGAGCAGTGATGTTGCCTACCTTGACTTCAGCAAGCTTTTGACACTGTTCCACATAGAAGATTGATAAATAAGCTGGTAGACTCGGGTGGGTCAGAAGTTGGTCAACTGGGTGGCAAACTGGTTGACAGGGCAGAAAACAGGAGAGTGGTGGTAAATGGTATACAAGTCAGAAGAGATGCAAGTCACAAGTGGGGTACCTCAGGGATCAGTCCTGGGGCCAGTCCTCTTCAACATCTTCATTAGTGACCTTGCAGATGGACTAGAGGGTAAGGCTTGTCTGTTTGCAGATGACACCAAGATCTGCAACAGAGTAGATGATCCAGATGGGGTGGGCAGAATGAGAAGAGATCTGGATAAACTAGCAGAATGGTCAGAATAGTGGCAACTTGGATTTAATGCAAAGAAGTGCAAAATCATGCATATAGGAAGAGAACCCTGAAGCCACCTATAGGCTGGGAGGGAGTTGCTAGCAGTCACAAAGGAAGAAAGAGACTTGGGCATCATCATCACTGATGACCTAAAATCATCCAAGCAGACCTCTAAAGCAGTAGGTAAGGCTAGGGGTGTTAGGGTGTATTAGTAGGGGTATCACAAGTCGTAAAGGGAGTGTACACCTCTGTACATGACACTGGTTAGCCCCATCTGGAGTACTGCGGCAGTATTGGAGGCCATAACTTCACAAGGACATTAACCAAATTGAGGCAGTCCAGAGAAGGGCAACCAAAATGGTGCAGGGACTGCATCAGAAGACATATGAGGACAGATTAACGGAGCTCAATATGTATACCCTTGAGCAAATGAGGAGAGGGTGATATGATCGAGGCATTCAAACCCCTTAAGGGCATAAACAAGGTGAAAGAGTCTAACATGTTTAAATATAAGAAAATAGCAGGACAAGAGGACACAACATGAGATTAGAGGAGGCCGATTAAGAGGGAATGAAATTCTTTTCACAGAAAGGGTGGTGGATGCATGGGTCAACACCACAAGAAGTGGTGGCTATGAATACAGTGCAGGCTTCAAACAGGCATGGATATGCATAAGGGAGCAATACAAATGACTATGAATTGATAGGCCACTGACAGAGCAAAGGCCGATGGCACATTTATAAGGTAGAAAAAGAAATGGGCAGACTGGATGGGCCTTGCGGTCCTTATCTGCCGTCAACTTCTATGTTTCTATGTTTCTATGTTCAGGCTCAAACCACTGTCCCTCTTCACCATGCCCCCACCCCCCCAAATAAGTTAAGGTTTATGTAGTGTTATGTGCCCCATCAGCTTGGGGTATAATTGCAGGGGTGTGTGTGTGTTTTTTTGACTAGGATACTTTTGGGAATGATGTGTCTAGGAGGCAGACCCCAACATGCAGAGGTTTTGGAGATCTGTTTGGAGACCCCCACAGAGGGAAATCCATCTGCCTGTGTAAGTACCCCTTTTCTGTTTTATAACAAACAAGGTCTAAAATAATTTTGCATGCATCTGTACACCTGTGTACAACTTGTACCAAAAGGTTACCTCCATGTTTATGTATATGCATATATCAGTCATAATCTAAAACAGGGGCCTCCGTGTAAATAAGCTGGTTCAACAGTTTCTCTGGATAGCAAGGAAAATGCTAGCAATGGTGTGCTTTTGTGTGTGTGTGTCAAGATTTCTGTATTTATAGGAATCTGTAAAAAATAACAAACAAGTTCTAAAATAATTTAACATGCATCTACACCTGTGTAAAACTGGTACCAAAAGGTTACCTCAATGTTTATGTAAATGCATATATTGGTCATAAACTAAAATGTGGGCATCTGTGTAAATGAGTTTATCAGGCAAAGACTAGTGTGAAATGTGTGTGTGTGTGTGTGTGTGTGTAATTATTCTATAGCAATCACAAACTAATAATGTACAGTATATCCCATCATGAATTACAGAATAAAATACATTTGAATCAGAACAAAGGAAGACACATACCTATAGTTCTCCCCTCAGCTCTGTGTAGTATCAAAGAGAAGGCTGAATGAAATGTAGGTGATATTTATAACGTTTTTAAAAGGGAGTGGGGGCTACAATAGACCTGTCTGTGGCACATGTTACCATGTATAATATGGTGGTGATAGTTCTACCAAGGGAAAGTCCATCTTACAAAGCTATACAGAAATCCTGCAGTTGAAGCTAGAAGGCACAGCTTTTTGAGAGACTCCTCAGATTCTGTTTTATAGACTTGGAGCAGATTATCCAAAAACATCAAGAAGAAGAAGATGGCACAGAGCAACGCATCTCAAACCAACATCACAGCAACAGAACAGATTGTCAAACCACTGAATGAAAAGTCTGGAGATGAAAAGCCAAGCAAGAAGATGGCTATCGGAGCCCCATAACCCAAGCCAATGTATGTGTACTACATGAGGTGTGAAAAAGAATGTCCTACACAAGTCTTGTTGAGTGGAAACGTGTCTGACATAAAAAAGAATCTCACTGCGCAGTTCGGTGAATCATAAAAACCTAAATCTGACTGTCCTTCCAAAGAGGCACCACTGCAAGACCTTGAAGAGGTGCTGGGTTGTGAATCTGATGCAGAAAAAGATGTTACTATGAAACCCAAAACAGAGAGTGACAAGAAGGGGAGCCAGAGAAGATGGGTGGTGAGCCACTGCCAAAAAAAATCAGAGAAAGTTGTGAAAAAGGAATCCAAGACACAGCCAAAAGCCGCCTCTGCCCAAGATGTGGATGATGATGCTTCAACAGCCACAGCCAGTGAACCCCAGGCTAAGAAAGAGAAAGATAAGAAAAATGAAGAAGATAGAAAGAGTTGTCTTGATGAGGCAAATGCATTTTTAACATTCAAAAAATGTGTGAATGGTGACATGCACACATAGTGTAACTGAGGAGATGAGTTAGCAGTAGAACAAAATCTTACCTATAATGAGTCACAGGACCAATGCTGTTTTTTGTTTTACTTTAATAGACTGGTGGATTTGTGATGGAGCAGCAGTCATATTTGGACAGCATGGATTTGTGACTTTCCAGAAATCTACTGCTCGACTGTGTTTGCTGTGTGAAAGATATAAATGTAGTTATTAATGAGATGTGTGAGGACAGTATGTTAGAAATACAGAGAGCGATAGAATGTTTCAAAATGCCACAGAACAGGCTGTGATCACAACCCACCCCTCTTCTTCTTCTTCTACTGAGATTAGACAGGCCTCCTCATGTGAAAAACCAGGCCTCAGTAGTAAACCCCCCAAAACTGACCACAATATGTATTGCAAGTATGTTATGTATCATACTATCCATGGCATACTTGCTGCAGTGATAGAGAGGGTGATACATGCTGAAATGGTTGATGCCTGTCCCTGGTGTGAGATAGATTATCCTAGTCAGAAAAATCATTCCTGTATGACTGATGAATTAACAGCTAGATAATTATACAGAAATGTTTCTGAAGTCATACATATAGAGCAACTTATGCCTGTGATTTTAGTAATAGCAATTAAACAACAGGGCTTAAATTTGACCAACAAAACACTACAGAATATCGATCATGTTTTAAATGATGTGGAAAGAGCTGATGATCCCAAGTGGTGTATTAAAAATATGTACCACTAGACAGACAGAGAGATTAGAAGAGAGGCCACATGTTTGGTCAACAAAGGTCCCTTTAAAAATTTTCTAAAAAGAAATTCAGGGACCCTGTTTATATTGTAAAAAACATTAACCTCCTCCCCCAAAAACCTGTTACATGTAAACATTTCAGTACCAAAAAGTGTCATATTTTATTTAATAGATAATCATATGGGATGTAAGTACAGAGAGAATCCAAAGACTTATGAATCTGATCCTAAGCCATTACTGCCATCCATCATAGTTTGGTTCACTTCAATGTGCCTTTGTGAGATACATACAGCCTCTAAACAGATGATGTGTGCCTTTCCAGAAATTTGAGAGGATACAGATAAATATATAAATGAATCGGTGTTGCCAGTTTTAGAAAATGTTAAACTGTTTGCCAATATATCAGTGGAAAACAATGAATGTCTTTGTGGGCTTTAAATCATGATCATCATAGTCATGTGTGTGTGTACTATAAAGCAGTAAAAACATTGTGATATTGTACGTGTTGTTAACCTGGCTTCTCTGCTTGCTGAAATGATTCATTGGTCAGCAAAGGACCCTTTAAAAAATTTCTATAAAGAAATTTGGGACCCTGTTTATGTTGTAAAAACATTTACCCCATCCCCAAAAAACTGTGACTTGTTACCATTTTAATACTGTTCATGTTGTTACACTGGTTTTTCCGATTGCTAAACTGCACCATGCAGTGATGCGTAACTAAAACATAGTGCTGTATGCTTTTTTTCTAGAGTATACCAAAACGGGAAACACCCTGTCAGTGCATCCAAAGGCTTATTTACCAATTAGTAAGACACAGAGCTAAACAACCTGGTTTAAATCTACCTTCAGGACAAACACTGCTGTACTTTCAGAGACATGCCAAGAGCTTTTTGATGGTCTCCGAGAGGGACCCCAAAAGGAAACTGTGGATTATTTTAAGGATGAGTGTGCTACTCTAGAGGAACCAATGTATAAAATTGCTATAGAGTTTATGCATAATCCTTATGATGTGGTACAATTTTGTGGTTCTATCTGTACCGCTGTTGAATTTTTAGAGTTTAGTCTGCAGAACGGGGGAGGGGGTGAGTATGTCATGATATATTTTGCTTCTTTTATCACTTTAGTTGTGTTTCATAAATCTGATTTAGCATATGCTTTCCCTAAATAGTGTATTATGATGTACTTTCAGATGGAATGTACTGGCATGCTCCTGATATTCCATTCAGTCTTGATGTCTATAATGTACCGTATGATAAAGGAAATTTTAATGGACCCCATATACTTTGGAAAGCATCCTGCATTAAATGTATGCTCTAAAGGTGCAGCTACTTCACTGGTAGAAAGCACACTGACTCTGATTAAAGAGTTGCCTCCATTTTTGTTGAAAATGTATGCTGAAGTAATGGCAAAAACTAACCACAGAGCCATATGTAAGATGGACAACATTGTAGATGTAGCAGCTTTTCTTAAAAATCAGTCTGATTATTTTGAGTGATGCATGTCATATGTGTGTATGTTATGTGCCCACCTCATCACCAAGAGAAAAGTGGATGCAGCCCATGCTTGTGCAAAACATACAGCACAAAAGCTACTGTCTCTGGGTATTGTAGAATGTATAACACTGGAAGTGCACAAACAAAATATTATGTAATCATTGCATGCTTGCTATGTGTTATGCCTTTTGTAGGTAGCCACTATATGCATTAGTTTATATATTAATATGCAGCTATGTGTTATAATGCATATAAATTAAACTGTAAAATACTGTTATGACTTGTGTATGTATAAATAAAATATAATCATGCATCGCATTTTGTGGTTGTCATAGTGTTTTTAAAGAATAAAAAGAGCACCCACTTTATTTTACTGGTGACAAGAGTTTTGCTAGCTAACAGATCTATCAGGGTTGATGAAAGAAGATGAATGATCACTTGCTCAGAATATATAATTTAATACAAAAAAAGTGGGTAGTTTCACAGGGTGGCTCAGTTGTACAAGGCTGCAAAAAAATTTGATAAAGGTGTCACCAGAAAAGGTGTTGCAGAATGGCTTGTGAAGCAGGACCCATATTCATTACACAAAACAGCCAGAGTCTGATTTAAGGGAAATCCTGTCATTGTTTTGGACATAGTTAGATAATGGCAAGCTGATTTAGTGGATATGAGTCAATATGCAAAGTACAATACTGGGTTTAAGTACATACTGACGTGCATCCAAGTATACCTGGGTATTGTCTTTAAAAGACAAATCAGGCAAGGCAGTGAAGCAAGCCTTTAAAACTATTTTTAAAAGTGGATGCACACCTCAGAAGTTGCAGACTAATCAGGGTAAAGAGTTTCTAAATACCTGCTTAAAGAGCCTATTTAAACAAAATAAAATACACCAGCTTGTGACAAATAATGAAGTTAAGGCCAGCATTCCAGAAAGATTTAATAGGACACTGAAGTCACGCATGTGGCATTACTTAACAGTCCAGAATACTTAGAAATATACAGATGTGTTGTCAGACCTGGTGGACAGCTATAATCATACTTATCACAGAAGCATTAAACACAGGCCTGTGGATGTTAACCATTCCAAAGTCCTGGGCGTATGGAAGATCCTCTACGATAATACTGTTCTTGACAAAAAACAAAAAGGTACCCTTCAGAAAGATGATCATGTGAGACTATCTAAGCTAAAAGGGGTGTTTGAAAAGGGATATGAACAGACGTACACAAATGAGATATTTATTGTAATGGAGGTCTTAAAGACACAGAGACCAACCTATAAGCTAAAAGACTATCAGGTAAGACGTTAAAGGTACTTTTTATGCAGAGGAGTTGCAAAAATCAAACTGGGTGAGGACTGAGTGTATAGGGTGCAGAAAATTCTGGCAGAGAAAAAGCATGGCAGAAAAAAACTTAGTATCTGGTAAAGTAGCTAGGGTGGCCCGATAAATAATAAAAAAGCTGGGTTGAGGCAACACAGGTATGGGACATTAGAAGCAGATAAGGGTTAAAATGCTCAAAAATGTTTTTTATATCACCTTGCCGAGCAATGCCTCGCACAACATTTTCTCCAATAACACTATATCCACTTTTACAGTAAAGTTACCACAAATGCTTGAACTGTCTCATGACTGGAAAGTGGGCTTAGCAGAAATGAAGCACCCTCATACCTGGGACAATGTTCCTGCACAGAAAAACAGGTTCAGTATGCTCTATCAGCCTCTAAGCATAGCCAACAGTAAAACGCCACCAACCAGCCCCTATGTTGAGTCAGAAGCATTTAAAATTCCATCAGGCTATTATCCTTACATGGCAAGTGTTGTTAGTCAAATCAATAAAAGCATATTTGAAGCAAATAAACTGCCAGTGGTTTTGGAACAATTAGCCATTGGGAGAGAAATAAGCATTGACAGTGACATCAAATGCATTCTGTTTTGCACGGGCAGTTACAGTACCTTTTGGGTTTTAGCAGACTCGAGGTAGGTGTAGGAAAGACTATAACAAAGAACCCTACAGATATTAATGGGGGATTTTACATATTTTATATCTACACTGACATTATTACACATGAACTAGGGGGTGATAGTCTAGTGCCTTTACTGAGATGCAGACTTGTCAGGGGCCAAGACAATGAGACAGTGACCGTGACCATTGATAAACCCCATTATCAAACAGTCAGTAAACATCAGATTGATGCAGTCACTATTGAAATAAAGAATGATCAAAATGAACCTGTGCCATTTCAATTTGGAAAAGTGATCGTGAAGTTGCATTTTCACCCCCAGAGAGTACTTTAAAATTTAAACAAGGATGGTGATTGTTTGACATTATGGGGACCCTGCCTTGTACAGAAGCTATTACAAGGCACAGGCAGGATACGGCGTTCCTGGCTTTCATGGACTTCCTACTATGCATGGTTCTGGTATGGGGGGAAATTCCATCGTCTGTTTAGAAAAGCAGTTCCATTTTTAAGAAGGGTGTTTGAAATTGCCAAATCTCATCTACAACCAGCTGCTAAAAATGTTGCAAAGGATGTTGTGGGGCATGTGACTAGTGCTGTCACTCAAAAGATATCAGGGGGAGATAAGCCTGCTCAGGGTGGTTCAGGGCTGATTGTATTCAAGAGAGATAGAAAGATAAAGTGCAGAGAACACCCTTCGCTTCTCATCGGCCCCCCCCCCGGCTACTTTAAAAGAGGTGTTTCAAAATGCAAAACATCACATAAAAGAAAGAGTTCAAAGTACAAAGGACCTTCAAGGGGGCATAAAAAAGCAGAGATCTGTTTTGAAAACCAAAACATGGCTTTCGTGCACCGTGGTTCTGAAGAATGCACAAAATCAGAACTGGACTTATTTGCCATTGCTCCCACACAGACAAGCATTGAAAAAAGCATTTATGTAGAGTTACCCCTTCTGGCTGCCCTTTCAGAAAACTCACAGATTAAATTTTATATAGCAGGGAATGGTGATGACAATTTGGATCTAAACAACACTTCTTCACCTGGTTTGCAAACTCAGTGAAGCAGATGGTGGTGATATACCTGCAGCAGCCAAAGTGGGCCTTATAAACTACCCAGTGGCCACCATTTTCATTCAGCTGGATGTGACTGTCGGTGATTGGCTCATCAGTCAGAGCAATAACTTTTACCCTACAAGGCTGTCATAGAATCTGGGCTGAACTTCAGTGAAGACCCTTTCTACCCAATTCACTGCAGGGTTATTTTACAAAGACACACCAGGGAAACATAAAATCACAGACAGAGCCAGTGATAATGTAGGGTTTAATAAAGAAGCTCTTTCACACATCTCAGTAGAGTGGTACAGCTGCTGGGACACTTGCATTCGGACTTGTTTTTCCAAGAGAAACTGATGCTGAATGGTGTGGATATTAAAATTAAACTGACACATAACAGGGACAACTTTTACCTGATGAGTGGAGATGCTGAGCCTTATAAGCTAAAAATCATGTCCACCTTTCTGTTTGTCAAAAGGATAAAAGTGACCCCTGCTGTTCGTCTGGGACACTCAGAAGCCCTGCTGACCTCCAATGCTAAATACCCTATAGACAGAGTCTGAATGAAAGAGTTCATCATCCCTGCAGGCAGCAGGGTCTGTAACCAAGATAATTTGTTTTTGGGACAGTTACCAAAAATGATGGTCATGGGATTTGTTGACAATAATGCTTTTAGTGATTCCTACATTCAAAACCCCTTTAACTTTAAACATTATAGCATTCATTTTGTGGCTGTGCATCTGGACGGTAAACAAATCCCTGCTAAACCTCTGCAGCCTGAATTTAGAAATGGGAATGCTGTGAGAGAATATTTTAATCTAGTACAGGCGGTCAGAAAAAACATGAAAGAGCGACCATTAGTTGTCAACTGGCAGGAATTCACACAAGGGTACACACTATTTGCCTTTGATCTGACACCAGACCAAGAATGTGCTGATCATTACTCTTTAACTAAAACTGGGAACCTCGGAGCAGAGATTGGATTTGCAGAAGCCCTTCCACAAATAGTTAATCTCATTGTCTATGCTGTGTTTGTTATTGTCATTGAAATAAACCAGAGAAGAAATGTCATTTTTTATTATATGTGATAAACAATAAAAATGAACACAAAGCAGCTGGAAAAAATTGTAACCAGTGACTCCCATATCCGTGACTGCTTTCTGGCCATGTTTCCCTGTGATCTGCTACCCAAGAAGAGACTGAGAAACCTTCCTGCAGCACTAGTTATCAATACTGACCCCCATGACTACTCTGGACAGCACTGGTTAGCTGTATACATTTCAAAAAATGGGACTGGGGAGTTCTTCAACAGCTACAGTTTTCATCCTGACAATTATGCACAAATGATTGGGGACTTTTTAAACAGAAATGCAAAGAACATCCTGTACCAAAACACATAATTGCAAGATACCTTCTCTACCACTTGTGGATTTCACTGCATCTTTTTCTTAAATCACAGATGCAAAGGACTTCCTTATGATCAAATTCTAAAAATGTGCTCTAATGATTTGCTCAAAAATGATGCCATGGTAACTAGTTTTGTATGTGGCCCTTTTAGACATCTAAACATGTCAGGGAGGTGGCAACATGTCAGACTTGTTTGTCTTGTAATGAATTTAAAATATGCAACAGCTTGTAATTTCATTCAAAACCAATCACTTATAAAATCCAATATAAACACTCATAACTGTGTATCTTTGTCAGATTTTCTGAGGACCTGTGGTTTAAACTTGGGTGGGGGGCAACTGTGTTTACATTTTACAGATATACAATGTCTTCAGTAATGACAACAATGTATTAAATATAAAGGTATTTATTGTAAAAAACATGTCAATAAAATGTGACATATATCACTGGTAACATCATGGATAAGATATAATAAATAGAAGCATCTCCTGTTAAAAAATGCACACTATATATAACATAGCACTGAGGTAGAATTATGATAAGCACCTCTTTCTAAAAACATGTTACATAGAAACATAGATTTTGATGGCAGATAAGGACCACTTGGCCCACACAGTCTGCCCATTTCCCTACCTAATGGATAAGCTGCAGATCCTAGTTAACCAGAAGCCTACTTCTTCCTACCCCCACCCCCTAGAATTGCCTTATGACTGTCCCATGCATGCTTGAATTCCACCACTGTTTTTGACTCCACAACCTCCTCCGGAAGGCTGTTCCATGCATCCACAACCCTCTCTGTGAAAAAATACTTCCTTAAATTACCTCTGAGCCACCCCTTTCTATCTTCAAATTGTGCCCCCTTGTTCTTGCACACCTCTTTTTTTGAAAGATGCTACCCTCTTGGACTTTGTTAATTCCCTTGAGGTACTTGAAAGTTTCTATCATGTCCCCCCCTCCCTCCTTTCCTCGAGGCTATACATATTCAGCTCCTTAAGTCTCTCTTCATATGTCTTCCAGTGCAGACCCTGCACCATTTTAGTTGCCCTCCTCTGGACAGCCTCCATCCTGTCTATGTCTCTGCGGAGTTCTATGTCTTTGCTAACATGTTTATTGTTATTGAAACATGTTAACATATTTAAATATGAAGTAAGCTAATGTGCATCAATATAAACTCTTTTTAGGATTACATATTCAATATGAGGTAAATGGTTAACATATATAGTACACAGTAGTCACTGAGGTACATAACATTCATACATAGAGATGGCATTTAAGTTTACATAGTGAGCCACGTAGGCTTTTTAAAAGACTTTCGTCTTTTTTTGGGTGTCACTGACCATTGGCTAACTGGAGATAACTGTGGGTGTTTTGCATCAGCTGTTTTCAGGTGTTCCAATACCTCCTGTTTGCTGAATGAACAAACACAGAGGTGGGTATGTTAGACTCAGCCATTGCTTTGATAAAAACATCCCAGCCCTTTGGCTTTCTGTGGTCAGGGATTGCGTGAGTGGCTGTAGCCACTTTTACCAAATCGACCATCTGAGACCCAGAAACAACAGTACCTTTATACATTAATTCCCCCTTATCGTTCCAAAAAACAATATCCTTGTTCTTTTCCATATGCTTTAATGAAAGTTCAGAGTTGGTTTTAGACTGATGAGAAACACTACTTAAAATGTCTTTTTCCATAGAACTCAGGCAGAAACTGTCTTAACAGCTACAGTATCAGCAGGGGGTTCAGAAACTGATTCATTCTCAGGCATGAGTAATGTCAACATGGATTTAGTTTGTTCTTCTTGTCTTACCAAAGTCAGATATAGCTGTAACACAGCAGAGTACATGTTGGCTTTGTCATAATCTGATAAATCAGTCTGGGATAGTGTAACTCTCATTTCTGTGTACAAACTGTTAGTTGCTACATTTCTCATATTCTGATCAGGGTAATTAGTTTTAATGTGATCCATCTGATGCTGAGGCACTGGATACATTTTCTGAGCAAAATCCATTATCTGTTGGCCAGCAGTCCAGTGATCAAAGGAATGGCAATTCCTAACAGTGTCCCTATAAATCCACCTGTCTGGTTTATTATCTTTTATTTTCCTTTTTAAGGTTCTATGACTGGGTAACTAGGCAACTTGACAGGGGCCATGCAGTGGATGTCCTGTATCTGGACTTCAGTAAGGCATTTGACTCTGTGCCACATGGAAGGCTGGGAAGTAATTTAGTAGGCACGGGTAAGGTGCAAAGCTGATGAGATGGGTAGGAAACTGGCTTCAGGGAAGGCAACAGAGGGTGGTGGTGGTGGGTGGGGAGCTCTCACACCTAAAGGTAGTGATGAGTGGTGTTCCACAAGGCTTAGTGTTGGGACCAGTGTTGTTTGGGATATTCATTGCAGACATATCATGGGACATCAAGAGCAAGATCAGTCTGTTTGCTGATGATGGCAGGGGTTGCAGGATGATCTGACAAAGCTTGAAACCTGGTTAGACACCTGGCAACTGGGGTTTAATGCCAAAAAGTGCAAGGTGCTGCATTTTGGGATGAAGAACCCAAGGAGGAGTTACCAGCTGGGGGGAGTGCAGCTAGCCCAGACAGAGGAGGAGAAGGATCTGGGGGTGCTCATTACAAGGTCAGTGAACAACTTGGCACAATGTAGGAAGGCAGCTGCAAAGGCCAACAAAATGTTGGGTTGTATTGCAAGGGGTATATCCTCGAGGAGGGAGGAGGTAATTCTGCCAATGTATAGGTCATTAGTTAGACTGCACCTGGAGTACTGCATGCAGTACTGGTGCCCGTATCTGAAGAGGGACATTAAGTTATTGGAGGGGGTGCAGTGCAGGGTGACAAAGATGATCAAGGGGCTGGGGGACTTATCATACGAAAGAAGGCTGAGGGAGTTGAACATGTACTCACTGGAGGAGAGGAGGGACGGGGGGGCATGACTGAAACCTTTAAGTACATGAAAGGAATACACAAGACAGGTACAGAGGGGTTGTCCAAAGTAATGGAGGGGAGGGACCCCAGGGGCCATGATGAGACTGGAGGGAGGAAGGTTCATGAGGGAGATGAGGAGACACTTTTTTACAGAGAGGGTGGTGGCAGGGTGGAATGCATTACCTGCAGAAGTGGTATCCAGTAAAACAGAGGACTGCTTCAAAAGGGGATGGGACAGGACAAGGGAGAAGGTTAATGAAGGGGAAGGGTGGAAGGGAGGAGCAGTTGCAGAATAAGGGGTGCTAGCTGCACATTCAAGCAGACTTGATAGACCTCTAGGCCTTTATCTACTGGCAAATTTTATATGTTCATATGTTCGTAAAGCTTTAATGACTCTCCCCTTTTTTTTCAGCAAACCTAACTGCTTTGCTGACAGTGGGATATTTCCTATGAGAGTGTTTAAGGCTATCTCAGTTATAGCTGATATCAGATCATCAGATGCTGAACATAAAACAGCTTTCCTTAAACCAGAAGGTCCATTTACAAGTATCTGTAGATAGACCTCTAGGCCTTTATCTGCTGGCAAATTTCGTATGTTCGTAAGTAACTTTAGGACAGATAGATTTCTCTGGAGTCTTTTAGACATAATGACAATACAGTATCATATATTTTTAGATGCAGAATGTGTTTTTTTCATAAAATAAGCCACAGGCCAGCCAGGGGAAAACAACTCACTATGCAGTCTACATTCGTCTGGTGTACTAGATCTTAAATCAACCAGTAAATAACCATGAGGCTTTCTTGTGGCATCTTCAAAAGCTTCTAAGAAAAAATTTGTCTGACCAGAATACATCTGCCTAGCCAGAGTTATGATCTGCCACTTGTCTCTGGGATTTCTAAACAGAATCATGTATTTGGCATTTAGTGTGATGGTCCTCCTTTTTCACCTTGACAGAACACAGTCTGGACAATTAAAAATATTGTCAACTGTTTATGATGACTGTACTTGGTAAACCCATACTAGACTTCCCTATTTTGACAGGCAGAATCCATTAAATCATCTATAACAACAAAATTTACCTTCCCAGGGGGTAAGCAATCATTGTCAGCTAGTGACATTGGTAGCCCCTCCACAAATTTAATCTGTGGGAATTTTAACAACAATTCTTTATACAGAGGTTGCCAACAGCTGTAGAACCAGACTCTATTTTCAGGCTTGTGTGATAAAGGGGCATCAACATTTTCCAACAACTGTTTTATAAAGAAGCTTTTCCCACTATTAGAAGGGCCAGCCAACAGACAAGTAAAAGGATGCTACAATCTAATATCCATTTTCCCCAATTAGTATCTGTCAGGAAGTGTTTTAAAACTGGCTTGTAAAACTCACTTGTCATAAACTACTCTTTGGGTCTTGGACAGCGTTTTTATTTCAAGGGACCACTGCTTTTTATTCCTAACAATGCTGGGTTGACACACGGTAATTTCTTTAAAGATCTATGACCCCCGATAATCAAAGACCAGGTCCTTCAGACTTTCAAAATTAATGTGTTTACTGCTAGCTACATTAAGGGTAAAACATAGAAACATAGACTTTGACGGCAGATAAGGACCGCTTGGCCCACCTAGTCTGCTCATTTCCCTACCTTCAGGATAAGCTGCAGATCCTATTTAACCAAAAGCCTATTTCTTCCCACCCCCCATAAAAATTGCCTTATGTCTGTCCCATGCATTCTTGAATTCTTCCACAGTTTTAGATCCCACAACCTCCTCAGGAAGGCTGTTCCATGCATCCACCACCCTCTCTGTGAAAAATACTTCCTCACATTGCCCCTGAGCCATCCCCCCTCTATCTTCAAATTGTGTCCACTTGTTCTTGCACATCTCTTTTTCTGAAAGATGCTGCCCTAGTGGACTTTGTTGATTCCACTGAGGTACTTAAAAGTTTCTATCATGTCCCCCCTCTCCCTCCTTTCCACAAGGGTTTACATATTAAGCTCCTTTAGTCTCTCCTCATATGGCTTCTCTTGCAGACTATGCACCATTTTAGTTGCCCTCCTCTGAATTTCCTCCATCCTGTCTATGTCTTTGTGGAGATGGGGTCTCCAGAACTGGACATAGTACTCCAGATGGGGTCTCACTAACTGTCTGTACAGGGGGATAACAACTTCCTGTTTTCTGCTGCTGATGCCTCTCCCTATACATCCCAGTATCCCCCCAGCCCTCCCTACTGCCTTCTCACATTGCTTGTCAATCTTAAAGTCATCTGATATGATGACCCCCGGTCCCTTTCCATTTTTGTTGTTGTTACTACCTCCCCCCCCCCACTGTGTAATCTTCCCCTGGGCTTTTGTTTCCCAGGTGCATTATTTTGCACTTCTTTTCATTGAATCCAAGCTGCCATACTTCTGACCATTCCTCCAACCTTGCCAAGTCCTTTCTCATCCTTTCCATGACTCCTTGTATATTAACCCTGTTGCAGATCTTTGCGTCATCTGCAAAGAAGAATCTACACTAACTTGTTTTTTTTTCTCTTTTAGATATTTCCTGAAGAAGACCTAAGGTCGAAACATAGATTTTTAAATCTATTTTCAATTTTCAGCGTGCATTTAGTATAACCATTTTGTTTTGCTTTTAGGCCACATGCTGATGCAGCGCCTTGTTTTTGTTTTTTTACAATCTGCAAAGAAGCATACTTTTCCTTCCAGTCCCTCTGCAATGTCACTTATAAAGACATTAAAAAGGACTGGACTCAGTACTGAACCCTGCGGTCCCCCACTAGTAACCTCTGTTTCTTCAGAGTGGACTCTATTTATAATTACTTTCTGTGTCCTGTTGTCCAGCCAGTGTTTTACCCAGGCTACCACCCTGGGACCCACTCCCAGGAAGTTAATTTGACTATTAATCTTTTGTGTGGGACTGTGTCAAATGCCTTGCTAAAGTCTACGTAGGCCACGTCCACATCTCCTCCCTGGTCTACTACTTTTGTCACCCAGTCAAAGAAATCAATCAGATTCATCTGACATGACCTTCATTGTGAACCCATGCTACCTTTGATCCTGTGCCCCACTGGCCTCTAGATACTCAACAATTCTTTACTTAAGAAGTGATTCCATCACTTTCCCTACCACAGAGGTCAAACTGACAGGTCTGTAGTTTCCTGTCTCTGTCTTAGTCCCACTTTTGTGAAGGGGAATCACATCTGCCTTCCTCCAGTCATCAGGTACCACAGCATCCACCCACGATTTGTTAAAAAGTGTAGTCAGTGGTGTCACTATTTCTCTGCTTAATTCTTTTAGAATTCTTTGGTGAATTCCATCTGGCCCCATTGCTTTGTCCACCTTCAGTTTTAGGAGTTCTTTCAGAACCCTTTCTTCTTTGAAAGGCCTGGGATCGACCCCCCTATCCAGAGTGCTTCTGTTAATTGGATTAGGCACCTCCCCCACTTCCTCTTTTGTGAATACTGAACAGAAGTATTCATTCAGTATCCCTGCTTTTTCACTGTCCCTCTCTGCCCACTCACCGTCCATTCTATTCAGCCTCACTATCCCTCCCTTTGTCTTTCTACACTCCCTAATATACTGTACCTATAAAAGGTTTTGTCCCCCTTCTTAACTGAGTTGGCTATCTTTTCCACAGTTTGTACCTTTGCTACTCTGACTACCCTCCCTGCTTCCTTCTGCATTAACTGGTACAGTTATCTGTCCTGCTTCTTCTGTGTTTCCTTATACTTCCTAAATGATATCTTTTTCTCCCTAACCTTCACCTTTTGAGAACCATAGTTGCCTTTTTTGTTTTGATTTGTTTATTTGCTTCACACAAAGGCTTGTTGCCTCTGTGATGGCAGTTTTGATATGTCCCCATTGTTGCTCCACCCCTCCTTCTATCCTGATTGCTAGTGTTTTTCTAAGGCTCTCTTCCATCTTGCCAAAGTCAGCCCTCCTGAAGTCTAGAACCCTCATTTTTGTATGGCTTGACTCTGCAGCTGAGTTTATCATGAACCACACTGTTTGGTGGTCACTTGTTCCCAACTGGCTACCCACTTCTAGATCTGAGATCCTCTCACTGTCCTCATTTGAGAGTATAAGGTCTAAGATTGCTCCCTCATGAGTAGGTTCCAAAACTAGCTGTCTGAGGCATGCCACCTGAAGGGCATCGAGAATGGCCCTGCTTTTGGATGTGGCTGCGGCAAAGGTGCTCCAGTTGACATCCGGCATATTAAGGTCCCCATCAAGAGTATCTCCCCTTTCTCTGCCATCCTAAGTATGCCTTCTAGCATATCCTTGTCCATTCCCTCCCCCTGATGTGGGGGTCTGTATACAACCCCTGTGCAGATTGTAGTGCCATTTCCAGTCTCTAAGGTGACACACAGTGCCTCCTCTCCTCCCTGTTTACTATTTTGTTCAGTTGCTTTTATCCCTTCCCTTACATAAAGAGCTTCTCCATCCCCTCTTCTCCCCTCCCTGTCTCTCCTGTAGGTTGTGTACCCTGGTATGTTAACATGCCAGTCGTGGTTCTCTGTGTACCATGTTTCTGTGACTGCTATGATATCCAGGCATCCCTCTTCCATCAAGGCCACCAGTTCAGGGAGCTTGTTGCCCAGACTATGGGCACTGGTACTCATTACCCTCCATTTCTTGATGGCCTTACCCCTTTTTGCCCCATCCCTGTCCTTATTGCATTTGTCACTTTCTCCATTTACCCCAGTACTTCTCCATATCAACATCTCTATGTTGGTGTCTACCTTACCTAGTACCCTGATTTTTTGGGGGGGGCTAGGATTTCCCTGCTCCTCTCTAGTGCCTCCCACCTTAGATAGTTTAAATGCTTGCCAATGAAGCATTTAAACCTATCACCTAGGATCCTGGTTCCCCTCCTGGACAGATGCAGACCATCGTGACAGTATATGCCTGCATCCCTCCAGGCGGACCCCAGTCCCCTGTGAAGCCAAATCCCTGAGCTCTGCACCAGTTTTTCAACCACTGATTGAATCCTATGGTGTGGAGCACCCTAGCCTCATCTGTGCCATAGACAGGCAGCATCTCCAAGAAGGTTACTGTGCGTGCTATTTGTCTAAGGCCCTTCCCTTTCTTAGCCAGGTCATTTGTCCCTAGGTGGACAATGACATCCAGCTCCCTCCCCTGTGCAGCTGCTCCTGCAATCCTGAGGATTCACTCCCTGTCCCTCCAAATCATGGTGCCAGGCAGGCACCTTACATCCCTCTCCCCTTCCTCCCCCAGTTCTACCTTCCTAACAATGAAGTTCCCCACCAGGAGTTGTTTCCTTCCCCTGTGGGATCCCATGCTACCCTCCTGTTAGTCTCCTTTGCGGAGGGTCCCAGCATCCTCCTTCGTCTCCACTGTGGGTGCCTCCATAATGGAACCACACTTTTCCATAATGGTATAGAAATTGTGGAGAGGTACAACTGGAGGGATGCATCTCTGTTCCACCACCCTCACCCTCCCTGAGCCCACTGCAGTCCAACCACTCCTCTTTCTTGGCAACCTCTGAGGCAACGGCAGTGACCCTGGTGGTCCCCAGGTGGGAGAGGAGGTCCCACAAATCCTGGCCAACTCAGCCTGGAGATGAGCAACCTCCTCCCTCAGCCCAGAGAGGTGCCTGCAGATGGGACAACACCACATCCTCCATAATGTCTCCCGGAAGACTGCTGCGCCACAGCCACTGCACTGCACCACTCTCATGTCTTATTTCTGGCTCTTTCACTTTAAGAACACCCTCTCTTCTGAACAGCCAGTAGCCATACGTTTTTGGACCTGCAGAAACAAGCTCTATAATGTGTTCATCTGCTTAAGCTCACTGGTTAGCTCTCCTAAATAATCATCCAGAGGTGGGGTCCAGTCACCTGGTCTGGACACTAAAATGATAGTCAGTGTCGTGGTAAAGTCACCTGTCCTGTAACTTTTCTAGCAGATTGTAGAGTTCCACACTGGCATTTGCTGTTGTAAAACTAGCTATAAATATGTTAATATTATTAGAATTTGGGTAGTGGTCTTTGGTGTACTTCTAGCTTAAACAAGCTGTTTCATCATCGAGGAAACAGCATGAGGCAATATCATAGAACGGGGCAATCACATGCTGAAACAGCTTGTCAGGGTCTGTTACTAACCTTGTAATTGGCAAATTAGCTCTCTGACCAAATTTGCCCCAAATAGAATTTAAAAACAGTTTAGATATCTATCTCCTTGCAGGGTTAACAGCTATGGCAGCAGGGTTCAAATGTACATTTTCTCTTTCAGAATACTGTTGTATGTACCTGACTTTATCTGCTTCATTTTTTACCCATGAAGGGAAACCAGATGCCTCTTACTTGCCTTTCAAATGCAGCTTGATGTAGTCTGCAAAAAACTATGTGCATGACTCTTTAATATGTCAAACTTCATAAATGTTAATGATTTTGTAGCCTTTTTCCAATGCCAGGTTTAGTTCTACAGTACTAAAGTTACCTATCAGTGCCCTTTGTTCATCAGTGTGTGTGCACAATTTTGTTTGAAGTCTTTCTTCAGCGCATGCATGACTTAATGTAAACACAAGTTTTTTTCCAAACCTGGATGGCAGCACTGGAAAAAAGTCCTCTAGGGGGTAAGACTTTTACTTTTGCTAAACAAAAGTACTGAATGAGGTCATCAAAATTGTCATAAATGTTGTCAGGATGACCTACTGGATACTGTTTGGTTTTGTTAACAAAAGGGTAGAAGCTGGTAAGATTATAATAGTGTATTTTCTCATCAGGCTGCATCTTATAGTGCAGACACATGACATTTGTTCTCCCCAAAACAGCAACCTCCTAGGGTTTGAGTGGCTTTGGTAGCTTCCTGTCCCTCAAGAAATTATTCAAACCTTGATCTGTAGCAAGCATTGCTTTCCATTCATGCTCCCACAATACTCTAATGGCAAAACCTTTGCTTTTTAGAAAATGAAATTTGTGCATGGCTCTACTGAATAACTGTCCAAAACTAGTCCCTGTCATGTGGTTTCTATCTTTCTCACAGTAACAGAAGTTGCAGCCATGAAAAAAACAACCATTAAATTCAAAGGCTGTGGGCACCCCATTTATTATCGCATACTCATCCAAAAGATAGGCCCTACTTTAAATTCTTCACCACTTAGAGCGTGCTGAATAGAAATGTTTTCTTTATCAGCTATGTACATGAGCCACTGAATTGCTGGCATGGAGTATCTCCTTAGTTGTCTGTGGTAGTCATCTGGGGGGAGAACAGCAATAGTGCATTCTTTCAAGAATAAAAATCCATACATGGCCATACAGACTAAGGCTATCATGACATATTGGAAAGGATCTAAAGAGACTGTTTCATACTCTACTGGATCACCAGTTGACTGTTTTAAAAAACTTTTGGCTGTCATGCTCATCACTTCTTTCCTAAATCAGTCACAAACTTTTTGAAGAATTTCAACATCTAACTGACAATAGTAGCGAAGTTCTCTATTCAGATCAAATTCTGTATGTTGGTTAGCTAGGTACCATTGCATGAACTGTTGCTTTTCTGCAAGCAGCATATATTCAGAATCATAAAATTGAGCATCGGGCAGGGAACCTACATAATTTTCATTGGTCTTGGTGTTAAAAAAATTGGGAAGTAACCTTTAGCAATCTCATTCTCAAATCCAAGGGCTGCAGGGATTTTTGCTAGTTTAAAAGGAAGGAAACTGTGGCTGTCAATAAATCTGAAGTGCAGGAATGAGACAGTTACACAAAACAATTTTCCTCCTTGGGTGAACAATTTAATATCAATTCTTTCCTTGGTTATCTGGCTAACAATAAAATAGCTGTCATAGCCTTTGGCATTGTGGGCTGTAAATGTGTAGTGTCTAAATGGGCCATTAATAAAATGTCTGATGAAATCTTTTATAAAATCTTCCCCATCAAATTCCTAGGACCTCTCCCCATCTAATTGCTTAGCATACACAAAATTTGGTATGTGGGTCCCACTTTCTTGTCTGGCCTCAAAATCAAACACTATATATTTCTCAGAGATTTTTACTTCTGTGAGTGGTGCCATGTAACACAGATGCTTGTCTACGGTCATGAAAGACCCGCATCTGTCACACTGAATCAACTTACATGCATGAGTACCCTTGTAAAAGACAAAACATTCTTCACACAATTTCATTGATTTACAAGTCACCGTACCCACATCAGATCTAGCTAAATGCCTCTCTAGGCATGCTGAAGACCTACAAATCTCTTTACAGTGTGGGCAGGATGCAGTGTCAGTTTCCTGTTCTATACAATATGGTTCATAACACACTTCGCACAATAGTACACATGCATGATTTTGCTTGTGACTGTAGGGTATGTGACAGTATTCACAGAGGTATCTGGCTCCTATAAATTTCCTCACATCTGTTATACCATAATAGTGATTGTCATGCAGCAATACAAACAGGCCGGGACATTCAAAGGGGTTGCGCCTGGCACAACAGTGTTGTGCTGGCACAACCCCGCATTGCGCCCCAGCAGAATATTGAGAATGCTGCCTGGTGCAGTGGAAATCTCGATCCACCAGGGCACAATGCTAATGTATGCAGCACAAATGCATGGGGCATGCCTATGCATATGTGGCACATCCCAATATTCAGCCCAGGAGGTGCAGGGCATATGCTGGCACAACCCTGCATTGCCGCACATGGGGGGCTTAAAGTTGAGCTCCAGAAAAGTGGCACAACTCCTGGCCACCCACAGGTGGACTGCAGTTTTGCAGGGTGCAACACAGCAGCCCAGTCATGGGTGGCCACCCACCCACCCAGAACACTGTTGGCAAGCACACACACAACCCTGGTGGTCAAGTGGCCCCCCCAACCGTAGCCATGATCATTTCAATGTATACCAAACAAGCCCTGGTAGTCTAGTGGTCCCCCCCAATTCCCTGAATCCCTGAATACTGTAATGAAAGACCATCTCTGGTGGTCAAGTGGTCTCCCCCCCACCTGAGTCCCTGAGTAATTTAAAACAACCATCCCTGGTGGTCTAGTGTAACACCCTCTGCCCCTAGCAGTGATCACGATAATCCTCTGTTAGGAAAAGCCCTGGTGTGCCAGTGGCACCCCACCTCCCACCCACACTGAATCCCTTGCTCACCTGGTCCCCCATTATCGGCCGGTGGCTGCAACCCAACTGCATACAGCCCAGCAGCCCACTGATTGACAGGTAGTAGTGGGCTGTAAGCCCATTGTCCTCAGTGTGGACCAATAGGCTTTCAGTGCATACTGTACTAGACAGTCACAATTATGTGAATGACAGTCACATATTTGGGACTGTCTAGTACAGTATGCCCTGCAAGCCTATTGGTCCACACTGGGGACCAATGGGCTTACAGCCCATACTTTTACCTGTTAGTCAGTGGGTAGCCTGGTGGTATGTGGTTTGGTTGCAGTCACCCTCCAATGATGGGGGGTAGTGGGGTTGGCAAGGGGTTCAGTGTGGGTGGCAGGGGTGGGGGATCCACTGGATCACCAGGGCTTTTCCTTACTGAGGACTACCACAATAGCGGTTAGGGGCTGGGGGGGTTCCACTAGACCACCAGGGATGGTGTTTCATTACAATATTCAGGGATTCAGGGACTCAGGAGGGGGGACCACTTAACCACCAGGGATGGTCTTTCATCATAATATTCAGGGATGTGGGGGCTCAGGAGTGGAGGCCACTAGACTACAAGGGTTTGATCGGTATACATTGAAGCAATCGAGGCTAAGGGCAGGGGATGCCCCTGGATCTTCACTGCACACATCATGCTGTGCAGGGCACCAGTCACAAGTCACTAGGCTGCCCTGGGCAAGGCATTAAAATGGGCCATAATGACATTCAAATGGCCCCATTTGTGCCCTGTATATCTTATGGCCTAATTTGCATGCCCCCTGCTGAATATCATGGGTGATGCACCTAGCGTAACTGCACTCACGCTGGTGCATCCCCGTGATCTTTATCTGTAGCTTGCACTGGTGTAGTGCCACTGCGCCATGCACAGTTTGTGCGTTGACCTTGCCATATTCAATGGTGTTGCACCATTGTGCATCACCGTTGAATATCACCTCATCCTGGTCCTGGCCCCAGCATAGCTCAGTTGTGCTGCACTCAGGCTTGCGCCGCTGCCTGGAGCAGTCTGAATATCTGGGCCACAGAGTTTTAGGAGGTCTTTCTGGCCCCGTCAAAAGTGTTTGCCAGTTTCCTTCATCATGATATAAAATCTTAATTATGACTCCTAAAAAATGTTCAAACTGTGCCACATCACTAAAAGTAACAGGAATGTGGTCTGACAAACCTAGCTCAGCATGCAATATTTTAGCCTTATTCAGCAACTGACTGTCACTCATGTTTTGATTTAAAAGTGTGAGAATGGAGCCACCAAAACACAGAGTAGTATCTCTACTATTTAAATCGATCAAGTATAATATCTTTTTTTGTAAAATCCGGCTATACAAAATAAAGCTCAGTGTCTGTTTATCCCCCACCCCCGCCCCCTGGTGATTTCTGATAGTGTTTACTGTGAGATGTATAGTTTCATCAGCAATTACTTCTGCATTGCTCTGTAACATATCAGCTATCTGATCTAAAAAGGTGGCTGCATTTAACTCATTAGGGCGTGTTTTCCTTGAGAACAATGGGTGATTTAAAGAGTCAGCACTCATTCACAATTGTATAAAGTCTTCATGACTCATTTGTCTCAGCACCCTGTCCAGCAATTCTTGAATAGCCTGAGCACCTGTAAAAGACTTTATTTTATCTAGGTTCACAAAGTGGTATCACACATGGAATTCTTTAGCATTAATTATTTTTTAAATATGTTCATAATGCTGCACGCTTTCTAAAAAAGCAGTAGGGGGCTCCCTGTTTGCCAACTCATTATCTTGCTCATGTGCAAGCAGCTGGTTTCATAATTCACCGGCTCGTTGAACTTCAGCAACATGCTGTAATACCCTTCAATGTAAAATTTTCCTTGCACACTTTACTTTTATTTTCAAATGTTCTGTAATTGCTTTATTTTTTACCCATGTTTTTCTTTTTTGACCCCATTTGTTATTTCTTGTTTTCATTTTGTTAGTGCTGCTCCACTTTTCACTCATTCTGTGAGATTTTGTTGTCACTTTTGCTTTTTTTTTTTTGGACAGCTTTTCCTCCAATGTCCTGAACTTCTCAAACATTTGGGACACATCCATAGACTGTTTTAGTTCTGAGCATGAGTACTTGGCTGCACATAATACAAAAAATATACTACTTAGCAAAGTACCTTTACAGAAGTGAGATTTAAAAATCTGATTATTGTAATCCTGACTAGATAATCTGCTCTGAATGGTCATGCCATTGAACTAGGCATCAGTTATATCATTGAAACAGATGTTTGCTAGATGTAATGCTTTAATGTCTTTTTCTCGAAACATTGGATGTGATTACTCTTTGTCTGAAACCCTTGCACTGCTGCTTGTTGATGGCTGCACATCCTCACTCAAATTAACACAATGTTTATCTTGTTCATGGCTCACAGCAGCAAAAAATTCTGAATGTCTCTGGTTTACTTCACAGTTAACTGATGATCTTTTTTTCCCCCTCTCTCCTGAAGCATTTCTCTCAACTGTTGACAAAAGAAAAAATACACCTGTCATTAATTTTTATTTCCAGCATTATTCTGTAGGACAAATTTCAGCTCTAAAACCTGCAACCTTTTTTAACAGCCACCACCCCCATCTCTCTCTAAAAATATAAAACATTGCACAACACAACAAACAAGCTTTCCTTGAACTTTGCACAAATGGCCTTTTTTAACAGCCCCCTCATCTCCCTCTAAAAATATAAAACATTGCACAACACAACAAACAAGCTTTTGTTCAACTTTGTACAAATATTAGAAAAGCCCAATACATAACAAAATAGATTATCTTACTTATACATTTTAAACATTATAAGCAATAAGGACAGGGATGGGGCAAAAAGGGGTAAGGCCATCAAGAAATGGAGGGTAATGAGTACCAATGCCCATAGTCTGGGCAACAAGCTCCCTGAACTGGTGACCTTGATGGAAGAGGGATGCTTGGATATTGTAGTAGTCATAGAAACATGGTACACAGATAACCATGACTGGGATGTTAGCATACAAGGGTATACAACCTACAGGAGAGACAGGGAGGGCAGAAGAGGGGGAGTAGCTCATTATGTAAGGGAAGGGATAGAAGCAACTGAACAAAAGAGTAAACAGGGAGGAGAGGAGGCACATTGGGTCACCTTAGAGACCGGAAATGACACCACAATCCACACAGGGGTTGTATACAGACCCCCATGTCAGGGGGAAGGAATGGACAAGGATATGATAGAAAGCATACTTAGGATGGCCGAGAAAGGGGAGATACTGTTGATGGGGGACCTTAATATGCCAGCTGTTAACTGGAGCACCTTTGCTGCAGCCACATCCAAAAGCAGGGCCATTCTTGATGCCCTTCAGGTGGCATGCCTCAGACAGCTAGTTTTGGAACTTACTCATGAGGGAGCAATCTTAGACCTCTTACTCTCAAATGGGGACAGTGAGATGATCTCAAATCTAGAAGTGGGTAGCCATTTGGGAACAAGTGACCAGCAAACAGTGTGGTTCATGATAAACTCAGCTACAGAGTCAAGCCATACAAAAGTGAGGGTTCTGGACTTCAGAGGGGCTGACTTTGGCAAGATAGGAGAGTGCCTTAGAAAAGCACTAGCAAACAGACTAGAAGGAGGGGTGGAGCAACAATGGGGAAATATCAAAAGTGCCATCACAGAGGCAACAAGCCTTTGTGTGAAGCAAATAAACAAATCAAAATGAAAGAAAAAGCCACTATGATTCTCAAAAGAAGTGGCGGTGAAGGTTAGGGAGAAAAAGATATCATTTAGGAAGTATAAGGAAACAAGAAGGAGCTGGACAGAGAACTGTACCAGTTAAGGCAGAAGGAAGCAAGGAGGGTAGTTAGAATAGCAAAGGTGCAAACTGAGGAAAAGATAGCCAACTCAGTTAAGAAGGGGGACAAAACCTTTTATAGGTATATCAAGGAGCGTAGAAAGACAAAGGGAGGGATAGTGAGGCTGAGTAGAATGGATGGTAGGTGGGCAGAGAGTGACAGAGAAAAAGCAGGTATACTGAATGAATACTTCTGTTCAGTATTCACAAAAGAGGAAGTGGGGGAGGTGCCTAATCCAGTTAACAGAAGCACTCTAGATAGGGGAGTTGATCCCAGTCCTTTCACAGAAGAAAGGGTTCTGAAAGAACTCCTAAAACTGAAGGTGGACAAAGCAATGAGGCCAGATGGAATTCACCCCAGAATTCTAGAAGAATTAATCAGAGAACTAGTGACACCACTGACTACTCTTTATAACAAATCATGGGAGGATGGTGTGGTACCTGAGGACTGGAAGAAGGCTGATGTGATTACCCTTCTCAAAAGTGGGAGCAAGACAGAGGCAGGAAACTACACACCTGTCAGTTTGACCTCTGTGGTAGGGAAAGTGATGGAATCACTTCTGAAGGAAAGAAGTGTTGAGTACCTAGAGGCCAGTGGGGCACAGGACCCAAGACAGCATTGGTTCACAGCGGGAAGATCATGTCAGACCAATCTAATTGATTTCTTTGACTGGGTGACCAAAGTAGTAGACCAGGGAGGGGCTGTGGACATGACTTACCTAGACTTTAGCAAGGCATTTGACACAGTTCCACACAAAAGATTAGCAGCCAAATTAACCAGCCTTGGAGTGGGTCCTAGGGTGGTAGACTGGGTAAAACATTGGCTGAACAACAGGACACAGAAGGTAATTGTAAATGGAGCCCACTCTGAAGAAAGAGAGGTTACTAGTGGGGTACCGCAGGGTTCAGTACTGGGTCCAGTCCTTTTTAATGTCTTTATAAGTGACATTGCAGAGGGACTGGAGGGAAAAGTATGCCTCTTTGCAGATGACACAAAGATCTGCAACAGGGTGGATACACAAGGAGGCGTGGAAAGTATGAGAAAGGACTTGGCAAGGTTGGAGGAATGGTCAGAAGTATGGCAGCTTGGATTTAATGCAAACACGTACAAAATAATGCACCTGGGAAACAAAAACCCAGGGGAAAGATTACACAATGGGGGGAGGTAGTAACAACAACAAAAATGGAAAGGGACCTGGGGGTAATCGTATCAGATGATCTTAAGGTTGGCAAGAAATGTGAGAAGGTGGTGGGGAGGGCTGGGGGGATTATGGGATGTATAGGGAGAGGCATCACCAGCAGAAAACAAGAAGTTGTTAACCCCCAGTACAAGCAGTTGGTGAGACCCTATCTGGAGTACTGCATCCAGTTCTGGAGACCCCATCTCCTCAAGGACATACACAGGATGGAGGCAGTTCAGAGGAGGGCAACTAAAATGGTGCATGGTCTGCAAGAGAAGCCATATGAGGAGAGGTTAAAGGAGCTTAATATGTATACCCTTGAGGAAAGGAGGGGGGGGGACATGATAGAAACTTTTAAGTACCTCAGTGGAATCAACAAAGTCCAAGAGGGTAGCATCTTTCAGAAAAAGAGATGTGCAAGAACAAGGGGACACAATTTGAAGATGGAGGGGGGATGGCTCAGGGGCAATGTGAGGAAGTATTTTTTCACAGAGATGGTAGTGGATGCATGGAACAGCCTTCCTGAGGAGGTTGTGGGGTCTAAAACTGTGGGAGAATTCAAGAATGTATGGGACAGACATAAGGCAATTTTTGTGGGGGGTAGGAAGAAATAGGCTGTTGGTTAAATAGGATTTGCAGCTTATCCTCTAGGTAGGGGAATAGGCAGACTAGGTGGGCTAAGCGATCCTTATCTGCCGTCAAAGTCTATGTTTCTATATTTCTATTATATGAGTAAATATTAAGCTCTCAAAAGCTGCAATAAAAGCTATACCAAGACAAAGTTAAACAGGTAAACAAGCAACATCTTTAACACAAAGCTAAACTACTATTCTTAGTTAAAAATAAATATACACACCTTCTGTAGTGATCATAGAGTCAGTGACAGACTTTACACTATTTATCTCTGCGAGAGCTTGGAAAAAGTCTTGAGAGTTACTCACATCATCCCAGTACTCCATTCTTTTCAACTGTTTGATGCTTTTTTTTTAAATTATACAACTCAAGCTGTATTTTTTGCGGTCTGGATCTATTCTTTTGTCCTAAACACAATATGATCAGCTCCTTATATAAAATGTGTATCCACCCCAGGCACATGGCTATACTGAAAGACATCTGAACATCTGGCAATGTCAATCCAACTCCCCACCCCACCCATCTCCATGTAAAAATATATTTATAAGGCCTACAAAACTCCTTTCAGGCTTTGCTGCAACTTAGTGTGACGTCTGAAAGGTCTCGAATGACTTTTCATTCTGTTAAAGCTTTGGTCACAGTCTAATTAAAAGGTATGCAGACTGCTTTTTTAAATCCAAATAATCTTTTAGCTTAAATTATGTTTTTAAAATTCATAATTGAAATCCTATTTTTTTCTAAACAGCTGTATTTTGAAATCAATAACTCAGTGTAGCACAGAGCTTACATTTTGCTATGCAAAAGACAAATGTTACGTTGTAAGACTTTTTTCTGAAAAGTATATCATGAGACACACATTTCCACAGAAAATCAATAGCACCTTCTAAATACCATGTTGTGTAAATCAAAAAATAGATGTTTTTCTCAGTCTTAAAACACAAAGAGACACTGTTTATAATAATTGCAGTTGCATGCCAGCTTAAGTTATGTTTTTAGAATTTATAATGGCAATCCTGTCTTTTTCTAAACAACTTTATTTTTAAATCAGTAACTTAGTGTAACAGAGCTTACATTCTGCTATACAAAAGACAAATGTTATGCTGTAAGACTTTTTTCTAAACAGTATATCATGAGAATCACCTGTTTCTTCGTTTACACAAAAAATCAATAGCCCCTTTCTAGACACCCTGCTGTGTAAATGAAAAAAACAGATGTTTTTCTCAGTCTTAAAACACAAAGTGACACAGTTTATAATAACTGCAGTTCTGTGCTCTCCATAAAGGACATCAATATTTCAAGCATACATAAAAGACTTCCTTTTTTCTGATTCAATTTCATTTTATTCTGTAATTCATGACGGCCTATAAATTATTAGTTTGTGATTGCTATTGAATAATTACACACACACACACACACACACACACACACACACACACACACACTTCATTCACACTATTGTTTGCCTGAAAAACTCATTTACACAGAGGTCCCGTTTTACCTTATGACTGATATATGCATATACGTAAACATGGAGGTGACCTTTTGGTACAAGTTTTACACAGGCATACAGATGCATGTTAAATTATTTTAGTCCATGTTTATTATAAAACAGAAAAGGGGTTCTTACACAGGCAGATGGATTTCCCTCTGTGGGGGTCTCTAAACAGATCTCCAAAACCTCTGCATGATGGGGGCTGCCTTCTAGATACATCATTCCAAAAAATATCCTAGTCAAAAACACACAGACACACACACACACACACACACACGCACACACACCTGCAATTATACCCCAAGCTGACAGGGGGCACATAACACTACATAAACTCTAATAGTTTTTGGGAGGTGATGGGCATGGTGAAGAGGGACAGTGGATCAAGCCAGGATGGTGGGGGTGCAGGAGAAAGGAGGGGGGACAAGAGTTTGAGCGAAGGTGGTGGGACTCGGGTTCAAACCAGGATGGCGTGGCAGAGATTTGAGGGGTGCAGGAGAAGAAGAGGCATAGGACGCTTAAAAAATGGTGGTGTTTTGTCATTTCTGGGGCTTTCATTGCATAACATTTCCTGTGCAAGTTGGCGGGACATGGGTTCAAGAGCATGTAATTTTTTGTGCAAGTGGGTGGGGCCAATGCATTTAGGGAGGGACTTCTGGTTAAACAAGGGATGATTCTGATTGGTGCATTTTAGGCCACAGCCACCTGTCAAATTACGTGGCACACACTGATTGGTTAAAATGTAACATTTGATGAGATATATGAACTTAGACTACTTCTATCCCATGCCTGTTTGAATCCCTGCACTGTACTCAGTGCAGGGCTTGCAAAGATTATGGCCATGTGGAGCCCAAACTCAAGAACTCCTTGTGTCTTTTATGGACCTATCATCATGGGCACATGAGGCTTAAGTGACATTTTGGAAAGATAAAAGTTTTAATATCATTTGGAAACAATTTTCATGTTTGACTATGGGCACTATGGGCTTTTACATTTGCTGCAAAATGTAATATCTGAAAGCTACTATGAGCTCCCAGGATTTTCAAAACCTTAGATGCTTCTGATGTTTTTGCTTTGTACAGTTCACAGAAAAATGATTGAAACTATGATTAATACATTAGACATCGGTTCTCATTCAGCTTTGAGGAAGTTTGTATTTAAATTCTTGATTAAACAATGCCGCTGTTTTATTTGCACTGGCTAGGGTAACAGAATTGCTTTAAGTCAGCATGATTTTTACTGAACGCATTTCTAAAAGGATTTCTCAGGATTGTCCTTTTATCAGAACCCATGAGCTACTATTATCTATAATAGTGTTTGTTTATGTGTAGTCTCCATGTTTTTTTCTCATATGTTTTATTGCTGTTAAGTATATATATATATTAGACAAAGTTATTCATGGTGTACATGGATTTTGATGAGCTGCGCAACTTAATATATGATTGATGGTCCTATTAAGTTGTAAAAATTATAGTAGGTTTGATTAACTTAGAAATTCAAGAATGAGATAAGGGTACACATTTAAATGTGAGTGCTCTTATATAAGAATTTTCCTGTAGCATTCTAAGTTTTACTTAATAAGTGTTAAATATTTTATTTGAAGCAAGTTCATTTATAAGTCTTTATGACGATGCCTACTATCTGGGGATGTCCTAATACTTAAGGATACATCGTAATGATAATTTTGGAAAATGAACACATAGACATTCATGGGAGTATTGCAGAATAACATGTTTATTTTGCTTGTGATAATTACAGTGTTTAAATCTAAGCAGATTATTTTATCAGTGTTTGAGTGACTTAGCTTATATAAACACCTTAAGGATATATTTATTTGATTTTGGTTTGATAATTGTCATGTTTGTCTTATTGTATTATAGATGTCTTTTCTTTTTTGTTCCTGCAAAATTGTGATGACCTGAATGGTCAAAAACTAAAACTAAAACTAAACTAAACTATAAAGGAGTGCTCTCACCACTCTCTTTATGGTGACAGAAGCCACCAAGACAAGGTCCAAGTTCAGACCACATAGAGTCACTGAATATCAGTTATGCTGTCACAATTGCTGAACAGGGAATTATTAGTCAAAACAAGAGGAATTACATACATTTAAATTTTACTACGCTCACTCCTAAATTCAGTAATTTTAAAATATTTTAACCCCAATTTTCAACACAGCCATTCTTTATACCGCCTCATGAATACGACAGCTGTAAATTTTTAAATCCTGATCAAAGTGTCAGTGGCTCAGTAGGTAGCACACTCGTCTCTGAGGCTAGGAGATCAGAGGGCTGTGGGTTCAGTTACCGCATCTGGCACTTGGGTTAATATCCCAGTACTGACACTGTAGTGCAGTATGAGAGAGGTGCTGTCTTTCAGATGAGACGTTAAACCAAGGTCCCATCTGCCTGGATTGGTGGTAGTTCAGGTGGATGTTAAAGATCCTATGGCACTTATCGAAAAAAGAGTAGGGGAATTTCCCCGGTGTCCTTGCCAAATTTCCTCATTCACTAAAAAATACTATCAACAGCTTAATCTGGTTCAAGGTCGGTTGCCATTCATCTGTATCCCCTCCCCTGGGTCGTGCCTGAAAATAGTCAACAAAAAATAAATAAAAATATGTTTTCGCACATGTAGCACGGAATGAAGGTTTTGATGCTGCAGAATTATATTTGTGCAGTATTTATAAATTCTCAGTATAGGGTTCATGAGTTGGGGTAATAACAAAGCTATGTTGAAAATGTGGTTACTGATGTGGCAGAAATACAACTGCAGGATCCGCTAGGCCCTGTGCTTCCACCGCAACATACATGTACTGTACATTTCTATGGAAATCTGGGAGAGCAGATCCCGGAGGGCCATGCACTGCCACAGGTAAATGAGGATACACATTTACTATCTAAAGAAGTAAGGAAATTCTGTGCAAAGAACTGTGCTAATGCACCAGTTAGGGTAACTTACTGCCACAAAAGTAGGGAAATGTGACATTATGGTTTACAACCCCAAATCCCCCACCTCCCTAAGTAGCAACAGGAAAAAGCATTAAGGTTTTGGGTCTCTAGAGTCTTGACAAATTAGTGATAAGGTGTTTCTTGGTATTTTTTAAACCTAATAGTCACTCCTCCCCACTGTGGACATTGTGTAAAGATGGAAGATCATGTGTGACATTGTTTACTCATGGAACAGAGTGAGCATTAGGGTTGATAACCCCCAAGGTAGACCACATCACTGACTCACAAAGACTATGGAGACACAAAATCTTAATGTGTTTTCCTTTTGCTGCTATGGGGTTGGGAAGGAACATAGGGTTAGAAACCCTAATGCCACATTTCCTACTGCAACACACCCACCATAGTGCAAAAGGTCAGCTGTCCATGGATCATTTCAAGTGATAAAAAATTGTTTTTATTTACCAAGCAGCAGCAAAGAGGAACAAGCTCACATTCTCACATAAAGAAACACATTGTCCAAGCTAATGTTGTCCAAACAGTGGTAAATAGTTTTTTATATTTCAGTTTCCCACAGATCATCATTCACCCAAGCGATATGCCCACATGACCGTTAATGCTGGACTGGGGGTATGTGCTGGACTGTATGCATATTTTTACCCTAGCAGTAGAGATGCAGCAAAGTTTAGCTTCACTAGCATAACAGAGGTGAAGTGGCCATTCCACCTCGACATATAGCTATGCGAAGTGGCCTTTGAAATGCAGTACTTTGCCACTTCATGTCATAATGATTTCTCATTATGATGACTCTGCGTTACTTTGCTTCCATGGCACCACTATCTCCTACTTCAGGGAGGGGATCACTAGCCCAGAAGGTGTTCTTTGTCTCCTCTCAAAGAGGGGTTTATATTTTTTGCAATCTCTCTGTCTCCTCTCAAACACAGCTCTTTCTCCCTCACTAGGTAAGGTGAAAGTGAAAGTCTTTCATTCTCTTGCATGTTTAACCTCCTGCCTGACACATGTGGCCTGCAGACTGTGAGTCATGTGATCTGTGGGCTGCTCCAATGCTCACTCAGTCTGCCTTTAAAAGAAAATAAAGAGTCGTAATGCAGAGTTATCATAATGAGAAGTCATTATGACATGAAGTGGCAAAATACTGCATTTCAATGGGCACTTCATATAGTTATGTAACTCTTAATTGGTTATTCATCTGCTGTATTTTTACTGCTTCCTTCTATCTAGATAGTGAACTGCTACTGCAGCACCCACCCCAGTCGGTAAAAGATATAATTTATTTTCCACTTTTTGATTTGTGTGACCACTGGTTAAGGTGTTTTTGTGCCTGTATGGCTGCATCTCTTTATAGTGTGCAATCTGCGTCTGTGTGTTTACATCTGTTTAGAGCCCAACCAGTATCTGTAAGCCACAGTTTTTTTTTTTTGGCTTCCCATCCACCTCAAATTTCAGAAATCTCAATTTGTTGTGAATTTTTCTGTGTAATTCCCCAAAAATGCCCGCAAAGAGACGTGCATGCAAAGATGCTTCTGGCCATGGCACAGCTGCCACTGGCAAGAGTGGCCATGGGCATGGAAGTAGGACACAGCAGAAGTACCTAGTTGATACCAGTAAAGGGATTTCTCCAACTATTTTTTCACAGCTCAATCAGTAGCTTCAATCATGGTTGGAGATGCTGTTGTCATCGCTGGTGGTAGTGAAGTTGCTGATGGCATCAGTATTGCCCTAAGTTCAACTCATAACAGCAAGTTACCCAGTTTCTCAAATATTCTGGTGTCTATTTTATTTATTTTTTATTTATTGAGCATTTGGGGTTTACAACCTTTGAGTCATAGACTAATTTCCAAAGGCACCGCATTAGTCAGACGTCATGTCTAAAGCTTAATATGTGTAACCGCAAGGCAAAGGGGGCATGATAAAAACTAGGAAATACAGAAAGGGAATCAACAACATACAAGATGGTAGCATATTTCAGAAAAACAGATGTGCTCGAACAAGGTGGCAACATTTGAAGATAGAGGTGGAACAGATCAGGGGCAACATCAGGAACTTTTTTTTCATAGAGATAGTGATGGGTGCAAGGACAAACAAAAACTTATGATCAATGTTATGGTGTGAGAGCAGCAGTTGAAGCATGCCATTTATTTAGAGTTGGTGCTCCTCCATGTACTCCAACCACTGCTCCACGTTGTCAATCAGGTGGTTCACATGGTTCAACTCACTACACATCAGGCCCAAATTGGCATGTGTGGCAGGTATTCATGCAGGGTTGCCACTATCACTTGCAGATTGTGGAGCAGTCGCTTACTCCATGGCACACCCCCGCTTGACACCACATGCAGGTGGAGGCCATGCTGTCACCTGTTGCCCAGCAGGGCCAGCAGGCACATTCCTGCCCTGTTCAGCAAACTTGGCCTGCCAGTCTGCATGGTGGCGGTTGTATAGGTGGGCATGCTGACCACCTGTGGCCAGATGACTTCCCTTGGGGCCATGGCACACCACCTCACCTTACAGATTGCACTTCACTACACTGATGTCCGCAAGCAGTGTAGTGAAGAACACCCACACTAATGAGCTGTGGGAAGAACAGGACACATTCAGGCAGGTGACCCCAGATGGTGCTGCCAGCTGCTGCTGGTGCTCAGTTGGGGTAGGGAGTGGGGAAACCTGCTGCTGCAGCTGCTGCTGTGACTGTTGTGGCTCCTTCCTCACTTCCTGCTAAGCCACTGGCATAGGGACCATGGCAGGTGGTGGCTATGGTAGGGGGGTGCTGGTATTTGCCACCAGAGGTGGTCTTCCATGGGAGTGGTGACCACTTTTAGGGGTTGCTGCCATGCAGCCTTCTATATTTCTTTACTTAGCAGGTCTAGGTATGTGGAACCAACTTTGTATTTGAACTCCTGTACCTGTGATTTGACTTTTGTTTCTATAAATAGTAGGCTATTTGAATGGATCTTGTATTGACATGATAAGAAAATGAATAAAACTGAGTGCTGAATATAGGCATGCTGTTTTAAGCCTTTTTTCCTTATAATTGTATACCTGTAGTAAGTCTAAATTAATTGCACAAGGGCATATACCGGGTTTACTGTAACTCTATATTCATTGAACGGGGGTATATTGGGTTTACTGCCTGGTAATAAATAGAACATAAATATAAGTACAACCAGTTATTATGGACTTTGATCATTTAAATGTGGTATTGTACCTTTTTGAAGAGAAGGCATGTTCTGTATGCTACTGAGTAGTAGGCAGTATATAAGTACCCCCACTGTATGCCCATTTCACCTGACCACCCTCCCGTATAGCTCTGTCATTTGCCTTACTCTTCTTTCCTCCACTTGTGTCCTCACCCCACCCCTCCCTTCCCTTCCTGCCTCCTGCCACACCCCCTTCATCTTCCTATACCATTCTTCCATCCCTCCCTTCCCCCTTTTTTCCTTGATAATACTCCCAGGCTCCATCTTTTATTTTGATTCATAGGTTTTTCTTGGAACCCACTTTATGCTTGTTTTTTTTATGCAACCCTTTCATGACTGTTTTTATTGTGTTATGTGGTAACCTTATCCTATATCCATTTGTATGTATGTATGTTTCCCACCCTACTGATGTGGAGCCTTTGTAAATGAGCTGTTTTATGCTCAAAGGTTACAATCCAAGAATGAAAAAATTAAAACAAATACATAAGTATCCTCCAGACATTATGATAATGCCACCTGGTAAAGTCTGTAATGAGTTTAACACAGAAGTTAGGAGCTGACAGCCAGCTGAGGGAAATGGATATGGTATTCAAAAATGTTTTTGCTATTTTGCACTATGTTTGAAGCATTTTTCTGATGAGACATTGAACTTTTTTGATGCATTTTGTTTTGGTCTTGATGGATTGTGGGGATAGGTGTAGAATATTGGTTACACCTTGGAAGCTTCCCATAAAAGCTTCCTGAATACAGCGTTGATTTGGTCGTGTGCCTTACTTGGTGTCAGTTTATTTAAGTTGGAGGGTTTGCCCCCACAACCCCTTTGCTTTATTATAGGGTGGTGTGGGGGTGAACCCTAACCCAAAAAAAACTAATAAAAAGTAAAGGAATGGATCAAAGTTACCAGATAGCGAAACTTGAGCTCTACATTAATAGCATAGGTTCTATGTGTACCCAATATACAACACTATCACCAAATAATCAAGTTTATGATCTAGCCCCACAGCCAGGCATTTGATGTCGGTAGCACCTGCAAGAAAGACATTATGAATACACCCTCCCATGCCTGTTTTCCGAAACTCCCTCTGGGATCTCCTGGTTCTTTCCTCAGCCTGCAGCTACACTTAATGATGCCAGTGTTCCTCCAAACAATTGCCATAACTGGGTCCTCACTTGAGGGGTACCAGCCAGAATCACTGTGAGCGTTTGCTTCTCATGGACATACCTGCTCACAGTGTTCCTTGCATTAGTTACTCTTCGTTTTTCAGAATTGCCTCTCTGTTCTCTTTTTTTGAAATGTCTGTTTATTGTTTACCTGTTCCTCATGCATTCACTCTGTGTTACCCTGAATTGCATCTCTGTCTCATTTCTGAACTGCCTGCTTATTATTTACCTGTGCATTGTACTACCTAACTGTTACTTGCATCCTTATCTCCCTGTAACCTCCTGGGTTGAACCTGAAAATAGGTACCTGTTTTTGTCTAGTGTGCTTACCTGGTTATCAAAAGATCAATAAATAGTTGGGAGAAATGAGACAGGGGTCAGCTTAGAGAGAATATATTTAGTGCCAAAATTCATGGAGACAATCTTTTTTGCATTGGCATTGAGACATGGCTTTCAATAGATAGTCAGATAATCTAATTTTCTTTAATTACAAGATGACAGAATATTTTGTTATACAGATCAGCACGGTGAGAGTAGTCACTCATAATACATTCACCAATTTGCATATTATAAAAAGGCAAACAGCAATAGTATTGGTTTAGTCTTCCACATTGTTTCTTTTACTTTTGATGTAACTGCTTCTACCCATTAAATAGTCTTTAGTATTAATTTCAGGCCTTAACAGAATTATATAACACTTTGGGAAAAATATACATATTAGCAATCCGCTGCTTGAAGACAAGATAGCAAATATTTCCACAGCAACCATGTACTTTCCTCTTGTACTGAGGTAGGCTGGGACAAAGGACAGCCAGACACTGACAAAAATCAGCATGCTAAAGGTAATAAATTTGGTTTCGTTAAAGCTATCTGGCAAGTTCCTAGCTAGGAAGGCAACTATGAAGCTCACGCTGACCAGTAGGCCCATGTATCCCAGCATGCACCAAAATGCAGTAGTTGAACCTTCATTACATTCAATAATTAAGGTTCCAGTTTTGGCAGAACTGTTCACATCTTCAAGTGAGGGAGATACAATCAACCAAACAGTGCAAATTATAACCTGAAGAAGAGAACAGGTGAAGACGATGGAAGCAGGTAACTTGGATCCCACCCACTTCTTTAATTTGCTGCCAGGTTTTGTTGCATTGAAGGCAACAACCACAGTAATGGTTTTTGCAAGTACACAGGAGACACAAACAGCAAATATTATACCAAAGGCAGTCTGATGGATCATGCAGGTGGCTCTCACAGGATGACCAATAAAAACCAATGAGCAGTGGAAACACAGTACTAGGCCTGAGAGCAGAAGGTAACTGAGTTCACGATTGTTTGCTTTGACAATTGGGGTTTCTTTGTATTTAATGAAAATACCAAGGATGTAAATAGGAACAAAAGAGAAGGCAATACTGATGGTAGCCAAAGTGGTGCCTAAAGGTTCTTCATAGGACAGGAACTCCACAGGTTTTGGGATGCATGTATCTTGTCTCTCATTGGACCAATAATCTTTGTTACACTTCAAGCACTCAATGGAATCTGGAAGGCAAAGTTCAGCACTGTATCAATAAGGGTTGTATTTGTAGTTTCTTCATGTTTGATACTAATATTCAGATCCTTGCTGTGAAAAAAAAAACACAAGTGTATGCATTGGCATCCTGTGGGCAGTATATGGCTACTCAGCAGTACACACAATACTTTTCATGGAGATACAGTATATTTCTACTTATTTCAAAAAGCTAGTGACATAACAGATCTATAGCACTGTTTTGGTGTACAGCTCATAGGTTTATTCTCAGAGACTTTGGTTTAGATGGTTCCACACACCCATATTTGGAATACATTGCATAGTTCAGGAATCTCAGCCTAAGCAGGGACAAAAATAGGCTATAGATGGTGTTGCGCAGGGTAATCAAAGTGACTGAGTACTGACAGGGCAGATCCCATGAGTAATTACTTATGGCACCAAACAAGTACTTGCTGGAAGCCAGAAGGAAAAGAAGAGCTATAGAGGCCTCTACATTCCTGAAATGAATGACTAAGGTAAACTCTAAAAAATTATTCAGCACTATGGGAGAATCAGTTTCACAGGGACATGGTAGAAACTTATAGGAGGGAGATTTAGGAGGCACATGTGAATGATTAACTTAACAGAGAGGGTGGCTGAAATTGGAACAGCATACTGGATGAAGCGGTGTGCACAAAAAGTCTCAATGATTTCAAGCACAGATGGGACAGAGTTAAGAAATTTATATTGTAGCTACTCAAAGGTGTAGCAGTAAGACAGATGTGAAAAGGGAGCATGGGCATTAACCCCGTCTAGATATTAGATGCCAGGGTTGCATAGAGTATAACAGAGCAGATTAAAATGACCAAAGGTCTTTTTCTGCTGATATTGTCTCTGTTGCTACAGGATGTTTCTATCTTTAAAGTTTTTGGAAAAGATCAAACTTATTTTTAATGATATTCTGGTATTTAAAAAAAGGGGGTATGTGTTCTAAGTCATGATAAACCACGCAAGTGCCTGTGTTTGACTTGGGACAATTTTGAGTCCATGAATTCCATCCGTTGCCTTATTGCCCACAATCTGTGCTATATAGTTATACCTCTACCTATTTACAAATGCTTTTTCACTCATCTCTTCCAGTCAGACATCCATCTATCTATCTCTTAGTGCTACATCTTCAGTATTAAAACTAGAGAACTACTCCAGAAATTAAACAAGTAAGTATTTCTTGAACTCCCCAAAGAAAAAGCTCTTTATAATCATCATTTAATTTAGCTGAAAGCATGCTTTGATGTGGACTCAATACAAATGATCTAGATACTACTCAGTGGGCAAAAAAGAAACCCTTTAGCATGAATCTTTCTTATGAACACCCATGACCTAAACAGAGTACACCATATTAAAAAATCTCATAGCAGGTAGCGATATAAACTGGAAATGGCTGAAAGGTAACAATGCAAAACTTTGGAAAGAGACAAGTGACAGCTTCTAATAAGATAACAGAATTTATTTTGCATAATTGATGAAGAATATACAATTTCCACAAATTCACATGTCAATATTTATGTCTGAATTAACCAAATATATTAGAAATAATTAATTCATTAACTAAATATATTACAGTGGCATGTATTCGTCACATCTAGAAGCATATGAAGCAAGTGCAATTAACTTTGCATTCCTTCTCTTTTAGATAAGTCCTGAAAAAATCTTATGGTTGAAACACTACTTTTAACTCTGTTTTCGAGTTTCAGCATGCATATAATATTACCATTTTGTTTTGTTTTCAGAAGCAGAACTATGTTTTTTATCTTACCATTTATACTAAATGGTTTTGTTTGATTTACTTGATTTAGTTGAAGCACACAAAGACTGAGATTTATGATGGCTGGAAGTATGATGTAGGTTTTAGGGTATTCAAGCCACAATTTATGACTAGTCACAATATGACTTAGTTACAGGCAATAAGTATGATGTAGCCATAATTGCACTGATTAATAGGCAGGAAGTAGGATGTAGATTTTGGGTGACTTGAACCATGATCAAAGAGTAGCCATAACATGATTGCTTAAAATGCACAAAGTGGGATGTAGACTTTAGATTTTCAGGTATAATCTATGAGTAGCCATAACAAGATTGCATAATAGGCAATAAGTAGGATCGAGACTTAGGTCGCCCATGTTATAGTCCATGGATAGCCATAACTGGATTGATTAGTAGGCAGTAAGTAGGATGAAGACTTTAGATTGTCAGAGCCATAATTGGTAAGTGTCCAGAACAAGTTTAAATGAAAGACTTGAAGTAGGATGTAGACATTAGATCATCCATGCTGTAATCTATGGACAGCGATAACAAGACAGAGTAAAAGTCAAGAAGTAGGATGTGGGCTTTAGGATGTCCCATCCAAAATCCAACAGTACCAATAACATACATTAATAAACAGCAGGGATATGATGTGGAGTTTTGGTCATTATAGCTATAATCCATGGGTAACCACAGCAAGAATGATTGAAAGGAAGAGACTAGGAAATAAACTTTAGGATATCCAAGCCATAACCCATGAGTAACCATAACAGAATTGAGTAAAATGCATGTAGTAGGATGTAGCCTTTAGGTTGTCTGAGGCCGAATCCATGCATAGCCATAACAGAACTGAGTAACAGACAGGTAGTAAGATATAGACTTTATGATGTCTGAGCTATAATCCAAGAGTATGTATGTGTGTATGTATGTAAGTATGTGTTAATTAATTTATTTCAAGAGTTTCACCAGGAAAAACATATTGCTCTAGTAGCTCATTTCTAGATATGTGCTGGGGGGGGAGGTCTGGAGAGTACAGTAATATGTCACATCAGTAATATTACAGTCCTAAATCAATTATAATTATAAAAAGAAAAAGTATGAACTAGACAATTAAAAGGCAACACAATGTAGGTAGTGCATGTTGATAGAATATCAAAAGCAACAGTTAACTAAATTGCAACTGAGATCAAAATGAGAGAGGGAAGGGAGATTGCAAGTACAATGGGAGACTTGTTGAAGGGATAAGTCGACCAACATATCAGGGCAGTAGGAGTATTGTGTGGAAAGAAAAAAGCAGCTTGACCAGCAGAGGATTTTACGGAGGGGAGAGTGACACAGAGGGTGTCAGTGCTGCGAAGGGTGTAAGAGATGGAAGGAGGGGAGGATGTGGGAAGAAAAGGTGGATGTAAGAGAACCCAGTCAGAATTTAGTGAAAGGTGTCTCAGTGGATGAGGCACCTGGAGGCAAGGGAGAGCAAGGCAAGGGAGGAATACAGGCAGCTGTAGTGGGTTCTGGAGAGGCAGTCCAGGGCAAAGTGGCAAAAGAAATGAAGGTGGGGATCCAACCTAGAAAGGGTGGACTTGAGGAAAGCACTCTATACAATGTCACTATAATTGAGGATAGGTAAAATCATCTTTGTGACAATCTCTCTGTGAGCAGTAAATGGGATACTTGCTTTGTTCTTGTAAAAAGACCCACATTTAGGGTGCTTCTTCTTGTGGATGGTGTCCAGATAAACAGAGATGTCCAGATGACAATCCTCCCATAACACAATGAAAGCAAAGGAGGAGAAATCCTTGATCACAACATCTTCATGGGTCTGGAAGGGGTGGAGCTTGGCAATTTCTGCACGTGCCAAATGTTGAGTTTTATTTGCAATTTAAGGACAGATGTTTCACCCAAAACCTGTGCTCAATGTTGTTAAAAGTCAGTTGGAGATGGGTTGGGAGGCCAGAGGTAGAAGAACCAGAGGAATGGACAATTGTGTTGTCTTGGTAGATATGAATGGATGTGGAGGAGCAAGCTAAGGGAAGGGTATTTAGGAAAATGGAGAACAGGATTGGGCCAAGGATGGATCCCTGTGGGATGCCAGGGAAAACAGGGCAAGGAAAGGGAGATGGCATCACCTATATGGACAGCTTGGTTCCTGACCTCAAGGTATGAGTAAAACTACTCAGCAGCAGAGGAGGAGGAGGAGGAAAGTCCAGGCATTTTAGGCTTGCCCAGGAGGATGGGGTGGGCAGTAGTCTTGAAGGCCTCTGCAAGATCGACAAAGATGGTGAGTAGACCAGCCTCTACTCCATGCCAGAAAATATGGAGTCAATAAGTGAAGAAGGGAGGTGGTGGTGAAATGGGATTTCCTAAAACCAGACTTGAAGAGAGTGAAGGAGGGGTCAACAAGGAAAAATAAGAGCTGGTAAAGGATCAGGTGTTCCTGATGTTTAGCAAAGATGGGAGGGAGATGAGATGATAGTTGCCAACGAGGGAAGGAACATGCCCTTTGGTAAGGGGGATAAAAGTGGATTGCTTTCACAGATCAGGGACTGAGGCAAGTTACAAGGAGTGATGGAGGAGTTGGGTAGTGGAAAGGGCAATGGCTAAGGTGCAGAGAGACAGGACTTTGGGGTCAAGGACATTAGGACTCCTTCTTTTGTTTTGGTTGAAAGCAAGCAGGGCCTTGAATGTTGCAGTGGGGTGGAAGAGGAGAAGAAAAGGAAACAGATGATGGGGAAGAAGAGGAGTGGGTTGGAGCAGAATGAGAGAATGTGTTGGGAGGGTGGAGGGAAGTAGGAAGTGGGCATATGTGGTGGAAAAGGAGTTGAAAGATAAGGCAACTGCAATGGGATCAGAGATGGGGGAGTTGCCCACATTGAGGACAGGGACCTAGGAGGGTAGGGAGAAGAGGACATGGATGACCTTTTAGAACTTTGAGACATGGTTAAGACTGTTCTGCTATGTGAATGCAAACAGGTCTGCCTTTGTAACCCTAATAGTGATGGTAGAGGTATTACAAAGTAACATATATTTAGGAAGGTCAGATGGGGAGCCAGTGGACTTAAGGGTCTATCAGGCAAGGACACATGCATGGTGACAAGCCAGCAACTCATCCATTATCCAAGGAACGTGTAAACCTTGGACCTGAGTTTTCCATGGGGGGATGTAATGATCCCTGGCTAACATCAATTTGGAATTAAAGAACTCGAGAGCTGTGTTTATGTTTCAGGCTTTTAGTATGTGGGACTAATCTGCTGCCATCAGGTCAACAAGTAATGAGGATAGATACAGGCAGCAAAAGGATCTAGGGGAACATTGTTTAACCAGAAGAAGCACACTAAGCAAGCTTGTTTCCAGATGCAACTGGGGAGCACAAGAAAGTTAAGGGATCACACTGTATGCACCTAGGCAGCTTTGTGATTCAAACCCAGGTCTCCAGATCTGCAGCTCAGAGTCTTAACCCACTCGCTATACTGCATCTAAGCTGGATGAATTTGGGGTAAGCAACTTTATTTATTTATTTGCTTATTTATTTATTTATTTTATTCTTTGCTAACTGGGTAAGGCCCACTAGGCACAGGTGTCTCTTTTTAGGGGCATCCCAGGAGCACTGGGGAGATTAAGTAACTTGCTCAGAGTCACACAGTATGCAATTGAAGGTTTTGGGAGTCAAACCTGGTCATGCTGGATGTATCAAACTCATTCACAGCTCATTACTCTAACCTCTAGGCTATACTCTAGGCTATACTGACTTTGGGATAGTGGATCTTGCACACACAGTAGACCATATGATGGTCATGAGGGTGGCTGGGAAGGAACAAGAATCCACAATGTGGTAGTTGGGAAGGGAAGAGAAAGCCAACAGAGATTGCTTTGTTGTTTCAGGTTGAGTTCTGGATGGATCCAAGATCAGCTGGGCAACATGCAGTGATTTTAAAGTTTGGCATAATTTATATGGTGGGAGGATGAGAGCCTGTTGAAGCTAAAGTTACCTGGGATGAGTAATTCAGGATGCATGGGAGGACAAGGTATCGGAAAGGTTAATGGTTAAGTGAGGGGATATGCCAGGGCAGAAATAAATGATGAGTAGTCATAAAAAGATGAATTAAAGGTAGTACATATGATGAATGCTTAAGGTCATCAAAGCATTAATTCATGAGTTACCATAACAAGACTGAATCAATGGAAGGAAGTAGGATGTAAACTTTAGGTTTTCAGAACCATAACCCATGAGTAGCTAAAACAAGATTGAATAAAAGACAGGAAATATGATGTAGATATTAGGCAATCTGAGCAATAGTCTATGAGTCACCATAACAAGACTGAATGAAGCATGACACAATTTGCGACTCAGCTGCCATTCTGTACCCGAAATGTGACTTGTAGTAACAAGTCGGATGGTTACAACTTGATCCGAGGTTCTTACTCCAGCTGGGCATCCCTCCAAATCATTTCATTCTATTTAAAAAAAATACAAGCACTGCCCCAACCTGGTCATCTTTTAATTATCACATTTCTGATCCCAGGATGAGAACCACAACTGGCAAAAAAACACATTATTTTATAATTTGCAGCCTTTTCAATACACTGCCATCACCCATAACATGTGCTAGTAAATACTGAGACACTTTCAGGCATGCTTTGAAATGCCATCGTTTCTTTTCTAACTGTAACTGCAAATGCTTCACTGGTTGCATTTTACTGCTGATGTATATTTATTGAATGGTGCATTGAACACTGTGTATTGTTTGGATTGAATTCATGTTAATGTTCTGGTCACCCATGGAAATGGATATTTTGCAATGGACTTTTCCAGATATTAAATCAGATCAAAATGGTTCCAGGTGATCAGAGAGCTGGCATTAAATCACCGTGTTACAGTGCCAGCAAAGCAGTGATATCAAAGGGCAAGCCCACAATCACAGTGGCCTGCAAACTAACACCTGGTCGGTGGTGGACAAAGCAAATCGTAAGCAATTAGAGTGCTGGCCTGCACTGGTTTGCACATTGGGGATGTGAGCACAGCAATGCACGCCACCATGGCAATGGCAAACAAGGCCCACAGAACCAGCAGAATGCTGAAAGGATCAACAACAGAAATGCAGATGGAAAGGCATCTGAACACACCCACCAGACAGCAAACAACAGGGTGACAATGACATACCTGATCAGTCCAGGAACCTCACAGCACAATGTGGAACACATCCAAAAAGTGATGATCCAGTAAGACACACTCACTGCACCTACAACTGTGGGGGGGGCAGGTACCCATGGACATCCATGTTGTCAATGCACCCTTGGATGGCTGGGCAGGCATCGGGCATCCACATTGGGTCCTGACCACATGGGCGGTGGAACCCTTGTGCTGTTGGCACAGCTGTCATCCATGTCATGTCTGGTGGTGGTGGTGCCACTATGGACATCTGTGTAATGTTGGGCAAGCCTTTTGGCCTGCAGCACCAGATGGTTGCCAGGTGTGGGTGCCATATCCATGTTTCCATTGTGCCCTGTCACCTTTTACATTGGGTCCGCAGGGGCACTTTGGTGGGTACACTCTTTTTCATGATGTCTTACATTGTTGTTGCTCCTTCAGTAGCCCATCTAGTGTTCAATGGGGGGGGGTTGTGTGGAGTTCGGTGCTATGCACTCTTTGCCTGCACTGCCATTGGCAGGCACGCTTACTCTTCTGTGTGCTATTATTGTGGTGCATGACTAGTGGTCACGTTTTTGCCATGGCTCTAATTGCTGGCAGTATTATCATGGGCACTTTCTGAAGGTGGAATCAACCAAAAAAAAACAAAAAACAAAATGCAGGAATTAGAGTTCACTCTGCAAGAAGACCAAGCCATATCTAATGTATAGCCATAAAATGACTGAGTTGTTAAGGTTTCACCTGTGACAGGCTTGGATAACACCCTGTCCCATTTGTTATGCCGAGAGAGTTGAAAGCACAGATATGTTGTGTCCTCTTAAATTCCCCCACTTGTCTGTCTCCTGCCAGTCTGATTGTGCAATCAAACTTTCATATGACACCTAGAAATTGGTAACTCTGATGGTCCCATAGTTCCCCCCATTATCTCACTTCTTTCACTTGCTGTTCCTATTCTTTTATAGTTTAAATCATTGTAAAACACTGTTAGAGGGGATTTCAATCTGTAACTCAGGGGGCTAACCTTGAGGTATATTACGAGTTCCACAAGAGTATTTACAAAATTGTCGACAGGAGACCAACTCTGAGAAACAATTTTCTCTTTTGTTGAACCTGCTAAGAATGGATGCACTGTTCAGGCTGGTCATAGGGAAGAAATTGACAAGCTTTTATACAGTTCATGAAAAGCTGGAGATGTACCTTACAAGAACAGGATGCTGTTAACTGTCAGAAAAAATACATCATATATAAAGAGAGCATTGTTTTGTTTACAGAGACAGATTAAGATTTTAAAAATGAGGTTCATATGTAGGACTTTCTCTGTTGGTTCTGCCTGTGTGAAGAGCTATCCTATAAAATGCATTATTTTTACATTATTGCTATTTATAATAAGATGCTACTTGCGAATTTAAAAAATGTGTATTATATAGTTATATTTTATAATTATAATTATACTTTATTTCTGCTGGTCTGGTCTTCCTGTTCTTCCTGACCTATGCATTGACAACCATTGTTGTCCGACAGTGAGATTTATGCCATAAATACAATAAGGTAGTAGCTTTTGCATGCATAATAGAACTGGCACCAGGAAGCACAGAAGAAAGGTATAGCTCTGGCACCAGCAAGCCCAGGAGTGATTACTAGGAGCATGGCAGCCAAACTAGAAGCTGAAACAGAAGTCCAAACTGAGACTATACTGTTGGCACCAGTGATGAAACAAGAATAACTGACAGGGATAGAACCTGAAGCCAAGGCTGCTTTCTTCAAATGGTGGGCTATTTAACAGAGACAGGGAAATGATGACTGGATGCCTTTCAAGCTTTCAAAACTCAGGGATCTGGTTCAGGTCCAACAGATCAACAGAATACACAAAACTTAAAAGATATTAAGTTTACATAGCCATGCCCTGGGATGATATTGAAGCATACACTTGGAATTTAGGAACAGCAGAAGACACAATGGTCCATTATTGCTGCCCTTCCACGTCAGTAGTAGAAATCTTTAATCCCAACTTTTGTCATGTAATCATCCAGTCTATTTCTGAATGTACTAAAAGTATAGTTCTGTGCTACATCTGCAGGCAAGCAATTCCAAATTACACAATCCTCTGGGTGTAATATTTCCCCGTTTGTTTTACATGTACATTACTTGATTTCTTTACTAGGACCTCTTGCAGTGTTGTTCTGTTTTAGTATGATATACTGTTAGATACCTTCCAATAATTGTTTGTCAGGCCCAACCCCATATAGTACATAAATAGCAAATCTTATTCTTACTCAGTTCCATGTGATAATGGTGACCACGTAACAGTGAGTTCCATCTGGGTGAGTCTGCATTGCAAAATGAATTTTAGTGACATAGACACATGGGCCCAGATATTCAAAACAGTTGAGCCATGCACAATAGGATTGCTCCTGCGCAAGTCCAAAATTCACCATTCTGTGATATTCAGCAGGAGGCAGTTATTTCCCCAAATCATGCTGAGCAACACCTCAATGATAATGAAGGCAACAGCATAATGATAATGAAGGCTTCATACACCATTCTGGGGGAGCATAGCTCCCCTATGGATGCATCCACAGAGGAGACTAAGGAGGCTGAGGACAACTGTCACAAGGGAGGCCCACAGGAAGGAGACAGAGGACACCACAGGGAAAGGAAGCAGCTCCTGGTGGGGGAATCAATTATTAGGGGGATAGAACTGGGAGGAGCAGGGAAAACTGCCTGCCTGGTGCCATGGCTTGGAGGGACAGGAAGCACATCCTCAGGATCACGAGAACAGCTTCATGGGAGTCTGAGCTGGACATCATTGTCCACCTAGGGACAAATGACTTGGCTCATCATGCTATTAGAGCAGTACAGGAGGACTTTGTAGAGTTGGGGGCCTAAGACAAGTAGCACACACATTATCCTTCTCTGAGGTGCTGCCTGTCAATGGCATGGGTGAGGCGAGGGTACTTTGCACCATGCAGTTTAATGAATGGTTGAAAAAATGGTGTGGAGCACAGGGGTTTGGCTTCATTGGGGACTGGGGTTCTACCTGGAGAGACACCAGCCTATACTGGCAGGATGGTCTGCGTCTGTCCAGGAAGGGAACAAGTCTTTTGAGCAATTGGTTTAAATGCTTCATTGGCAAGCTTTTAAACTAGTAGAGGGGGGAGGCACTGATAAGCAGCAGGAAAATTCCATCATCTCCCTACAAAACAGGGTACTAAATGAGAAAAAGACCGAGGTAGAAAGATCAGTGGGAGATGCTGCAACAGAAGGTAAAGCCATCAAAAAATGGAGAGCAATGAGTATCAATGCCTGTAGTCTGAGTAACAAGCTTCCTGAATTAGTGGCCTTGATGGAGAAGGAACATCTGGATATTGTGGCAGTCACAGAAACATGGTATACACAAAACCATGACTGGGACGTAAACATATCAGGATTCACTATCTACAGGAGGGACAGGGAAGATAAAAGAGGAGGAGGAGGAGCTCTTTACATAAGGGAAGGAATCAAAGCAACAGAACAAAAGGGTAAACAGGGAGGAGAAGAAGCACTGTGGGTAAATTTGGAGACAGGCAATGGCACCACAATCTGCACAGGGGTTGTATACAGACCCCCTTCTCAGAGGGAGGGAATGGACAAGGAAATGATAGAAAGTATACTTAGAATGGCAGAAAAAGGGGAGACATTGCTGATGGGTGATCTGAATATGCCAGATGTTAACTGGAGTGCAGTTGCAGCAGCCACTTCAAAGAATGGGGTTATTCTAGATGCCCTACAGGGGGCATACCTTAGACAACTAGTATTGGAGCCCACTCAAGAGGGAGCAATCTGAGACCTGGTTCTCTCAAATGGAGATGGAGAGAGGATCACAGATGTAGAAGTGGGTAGCCATCTTGGAATTAGCGACCATCGAACAGCACGGTTCACAATAAACACAGCAATAGATTCAAGCCATACAAAGGCAAAAGTATTGGACTTTAGGAAGGCTGACTTTGCCAAAATGGGTGAGTGCCTAAGGAATGCACTAGCAAATGGGAAAGAAGGAGGGGTGGAAGAACAATGGGGAATAACAAAAACTGCCTTCACAGAGGTAACAAGCCTTTGTGTGAAGCAAATAAACAAAACAAAATGATGTAAGAAACCACTATGGTTCTCAAAGGAAGTGGCAGTGAAGGTTCAAAAAGCATTCAGGAAGTACAAGGAATCACAGAAGGAGCAGGACAGAGAACTGTATCAGTTAAAGCAAAAGGAAGCTAGGAAGGCAGTCATAACAGCAAAGGCCCAAACTAAGGAAAAGATAGCAAACTCAGTTAAGATGGGGGATAAAACCTTTTATAGGTACATCAGGGAGTGAAGGAAGACCAAGGGAGGGATAGTGAGGCTTAATAAAGGGGAGGGACGGTGGGCAGAGGGTGACTGTGAAAAGGCAGAGATACTAAACAAATATTTTTGCTCAGTATTTAAAAATGAAGAGGGGGAGGTACCTAAAACAAACAGTAGAAACACTCTGGATACAGAAGTTCATACCAGCCCATTTACAGAAGAAAGGGTTCTGAAAGAACTCTTAAAACTGAAGGTGGACAAAGCAATGAGGCCTGATGGGATTCATCCCAGAATTCTAAAAGAACTAAGGTACAACTAGTGACACCACTGACTACCCTCTTTAACAAATCATGGGAGGATGGGGTGGTACCCAAAGACTGGAGGAGGGCAGATGTGATTCCCTTCACAAAAGTGGAGGAAGGCAGAAGCAGGAAACTACAGACCTGTTAGTTTAACCTCAGTGATAGGAAAATGATGGAATCACTTCTGAAGGAAAGAATTGTCAAGTATCTAGAGGCCAGAGGGGCACAGGAACCAAGGCAGCATGGATTCACAGCGGGAAGGTCATGCCAGATGAATCTGATAGATTTCTTTGACTGGGTGACCAAAGTAGTAGACCAGGGAGGGGCTGTGGACATGGTCTACCTAGACTTTAGCAAGGCATTTGACACAGTCCCACACAAAAGATTAATATACAAGTTAGCCAGCCTGGGAGTGGGTCCCAAGATGACAGCCTAGGTAAAGAATTGGCTAGAGAATAGGACACAGAGAGTAATAGTAAATGGAGTCCACTCAGAAGAAAGGGGAGTTACTAGTGTGGTACTACAGGGTTCAGTATTAGGACCGGTCCTCTTCAATGTCTTTATAAGCAACATTGCAGAGGGGACTGGAAGGAAAAGTATATCTCTTTGCAGATGACACAAAGATCTGCAACAGAGTTGATGCACAAGGTGGGGTGGAAAGGATGAGAAGGGACTTGGCAAGGTTAGAGGAATGGTCAAATGTATGGCAGCTTAGATTCAATGCTAAGAAGTGCAAGGTAATGCACCTGGGAAACAAAAACCCAGGGGAAGAGTACACAATGGCGGGTGAGATACTAATAACAACAAAAATGGAAAGGGACCTGGGGTAGTCATATCAGATGACCTAAAGGTGGGCAAGCAATGTGAGAGGGCAGCAAGGAGGACTGGCGGGATACTGGGATGCATAGAGAGAGGCATCACCAGTAGAAAACAGGAAGTTGTTATCCCTCTGTACAGACAGCTGGTGAGACCCTATCTGGAGTATTGCATGCAGTTCTGGAGACCCAATCTCCACAAAGACATAGACAGGATGGAAGTTGTCCAGAGGAGGGCAACTAAAATGGTGCAGGGTCTGCACTGGAAGACATATGAAGACAGACTTAAGGCACTTAATATGTATAGCCTCGAGGAAAGGAGGGAGGCGAGAGGGGACATGATAGAAACTTTCAAGTACCTCAAGGGAATCAACAAAGTCCAAGAGGGTAGCATCTTTCAAAAAAAGAGGCATGCAAGAACAAGGGGGCACAATTTGAAGATGGGTGGTGGCTCAGATGTAATGTAAGTAAGTATTTTTTCACAGAGAGGGTTATGGATGAGTGGAACAGCCTTCCAGAGGAGGTTGTGGAGTCAAAAACAGTAGCGGAATTCAAGCATGCATGGGACAGTCATAAGGCAATTCTAGGGGGTGGAGGTAGGAAGAAGTAGGCTGCTGGTTAACTAGGATCTGCAGCTTATCCAGTAGGTAGGGGAAATGGGCAGACTAGGTGGGCCAAGCTGTTCTTATCTGCTGACAAATTCCATGTTTCAATGTTAAGGCATGCACAACTGAAGGGGGAGGAATCATGCATAAATGGCACAGTGCAATATTCAACAACTTGAGCCATGCGCAATAGAGGACAAGCGGAAGTTGTGCCATAGTGAAATGAGCCAAAATAAAAGTGAGCAAGAGAGGCACAAGAATGCTACAGGAAGCCATATGAGAACAAAACATAGCAGGACACACTGGGCAGCAGGGACACACAGGGCCATGCAGGAAAGGGCACCTGGAAGCAATAGCCACAGGGAAGGTGTGGGGAGACATTGCACAAGGGGAAGTACACCACACAGCAGTGAGGCAAGCATAGGCAGGTGTTCCCATTGCAGAAGTAGCAGTGAGGACAGTGGAGGGAATACAGTAACAGCTGCGGGGAGGTGAACACAAGCCAGGGACATGGCCAGTGCCACCTTCCAGATGGAGGCCGTTATGAGGGGTGAGAAGGTGGGCAGCAGGGGGGCATGGCCATGGAAGGGTCCGTCGGTGGTATGACCCCAACAGGCAGTACCAAGCCCACACCAGCTTCGATCTGTACAGTGATACCGAGATTGTGGTTCAGTACCACCTGAATCGGGCAATTCTGAGGTGGCTCTGTGAGCTGTGCAATGATGTGATGCTGGCACCCACATGACAGAGCCATGCCCTGTCAGTGGAGACCAAAGTGACAGCTTGCATGTGCTTGCTCACCAATGGTACCTTCCAGAGACCAACTGGGGACACCACAGGCATAACCCAGTTGGCCACATCATGCCACCTCACCCAATTCCTCAGCCCACTGCTGCCACATGCTGCGGAGTACATCCATTTCCCCAGCACACTGGCGGAGCATACAGCAAACATACAAGAGTTCCACAGGGTAGCACGTATGGCTGGCATGCTAGGGACAATAGACTGCACCCATGTAACCATCCGCACACCACCTGGCCCCGAGGAGGATGCATACATCAATCGCAAGGGCTATGCCAGCATCAACTGCCTGGTGGTGTGCGATGCCAGGGGACACATAATCAATGTCTGTGCCACGCGCCCTGGGGGAGCACATGATGTCTTCATCTGGCACCAGTCGGCACTGTGCCATAGATTAGAGAGTGGGGATATCCTCACTGGACACCTAGTGGGTGAGTATGCAAACCACATGGACAATCATAGGGCCTGGGGGACATGGTCAGAGGTGACATGGGTAGTGGCCTACATGGCCCGGAGCAGGCTGATGCTGATCACCAAAAAAACCTCCACCCTCTACACACAGGTGACAGTAGATACCCACTCTGTCCCTGGCTGCTCACACCCTACCGGCGGCCCATGACCCCATCGCAGCAACGCTACAATGAGGCAAACGCCACCACACGTAATGTCATCGAGCAGGCGTTCGGGATGCTGAAGGCACATTTCCGTTGCCTGGACACCAGTGGCAGTGCCCTACAGTACAGCCCCTCAAAGGCCTGCAGGCTATTCCTGGCCTCTTGCATCCTGCACAACATGGCCAACGAATGTGGGATAGCTGTACAGGTCAAAGAGGGGGACAGCGATGGGGATGATGAGGACACCAGTGATGATGGTGATGGGCAGTCCCCCCTTGGCTGACAGGACCCCCGACTGCTCTGGCTGGCACAGCTGCACCGGGACACTATCACGGAGGAGCACTTCAGCCAAACCCGGTATGTCATGGAGCCATGTGCAACCACCAGTGGCTAAGACACAACCCACAACCACTCATGGACACACCCCAGGGGTGCATGCCATCAAGGGAAGTGGCAGGGCATGGAACCACACACTCAACCAAGGATGGGTGAGGTCTAACATGCCATGCAGATGGACACACACACACGCACACACACACAATGTACCAAACTTGCACAATGGGTAGGAGGCACACTGACCCAGAACGCCACCCCAAGCCACACACATGTCCACAGACCACCACGCCCACTGTCTGTCCATGTGCATGTGTCAGATGCTCAGCACCATTGCACACTGGTGTACAGCGCAATGCAGGCATGCACACACAACTGTGGACAGCAGCTGGCAGGGTGTGCAGATGGACTGTGTGTCTGCGTGCAGGGCTGGGTACCCACCAGTGCATTGCCCACTGCAAGACACAATGCACACAGGGAAGCACCAGACAGTAGCTGCATTGGGAGACAGGTCAGTCATGCAACACTGTGCCCCGGCCACCATGGATGCATGGGCGGCCCCGCTGAGACCTGCCATCACTGACAGGCTGACCACTGGCCTCATGGGGTAGCACCGATGGTCCCCCAAGGGTTCCATTGCTTGAACATGACCATGCTCACGCAGGGGTCTGCAGCACACCGAACATGCCTGCGCCAGGTGTGCTGGATGCCCACAGCTGAACCCGGTGTCGACAGGAGGGTGTCACACGATGCCGGAATGGAGGGTGGACAGTGCACTGCATGGTGTCTGCGACTGTGTGCCCATTGTGACCATGACAGCAGTGAATGCCTGTGCATGTCTGTCAATGGCAGCGTCACATCATCCTGCAACCAGTCCATCCCAGCCAGGATCAGAGCGGTGTCTCTGCTGCGACGCTCCTCTGCATGCTCCACAGCCGCATGCAGTGCATCCACTGATCTTGCAAGCCGCATCTGCTGCTGGACTGATGCTTGCAGTAGGTGGGTGTGCTCATCAAAGAGGTCATCTGCCTCCTTGGAATCCTGTCCTTCAGGGTTGCACGGCCCTGATGCTCAGCACCCCTTGAGGGTGGGTGCTGCACACCAGGACCAGGTCTGGGCATGTCCACAGGTGGTGCACAGATGCTGCAGCTGGACTCTGTACCCCCAAGCCCATTGACCGACCGCTGATGCTGCTCCTCTGGCTGCCACTCCCCAGGGCTCAGTGGTGCCTCCGCAGTGGCCACAACAGTCCCACTGTCCTGAACAAACACCAGTGCTGCCCCACTGGCGCTGACAGGCACAGTCTGGGACAGTGCTGACACACAGATCTCCACAGCAGCACCACCCACAGCCATGGCCACAACGTTACCTGATGTGTGGCCATCCTGTGGCACACACTTGTCACTGCCCTTGTTGTTAGTGACATCATCTTCGGTGATCGAATCAGCACCAGCCCGTGTCACAGCATGCTGGCATCCGTGGATGCTGTCATGCTGGGAGACAGGCAGGGCTTCTTCTGCATCTGTTACAACAACATCAGTGCGGACTGCCAGGTGGGCCCACTGTCGCACTGAGCTATGTATACCTGTGAAGGTAGATGGGCCCTCCTCCATCTCCAGCTGACTGTCCTCAGTGGACAGGCCCACCACCACCACTGACCCATGCAGATGCTCAGGATCTGTAAGGGAAGACAAAGTTGCGTTACTGCATGTGACCTACCTTGCCCCCCCATAGACAGATCATGACTTACCATGCAGTGATGGGCCACTACCCATCTGGAAGCCACCACCCGGAACACCCTCAATGGCACAACGTTGCATGCTTCCAGCAATCCTCTCCTCAGTGGGGTCATGTGTACCACCTCTGGCTGTCCCCCACCTGTCGCAGCTCATGCTGCCCTGATGGCAGCCACCTTCTCCTTTATTCTCCTCCTGTTTGTGCCCATCTTCTTGCACTCCTGCACAGAGTGCTGGTGGCTGCCATGCAGGTTCACAGCACATGCCACCTCCTCCCATACAGCAGCATGGGCTTGATGTGTTCCTTGCTGTCCGCTGAGAAGTGACTCTTGATCCAGGTAGGCCTCATACTGGGCTTCGGTCTCAGCCTTGGTAAAATTAGGGCTCCTCCTCCTCCCACCACTGTGTTCCTCCTCTCCCACAACTTGCTCAGTCATTATCTAGCCTATAAGAATAGAAATTGTTACCTGTGACTGTGCAGTCCCATGCATGTCCCTAAATCCACAGTCAACACTCCCAAACAGCATGCAACTCACCAAAAGACTGCAGTAACCGACTATGGCCACTGCAGCCCAATATCGTACTTTTATAGTGCAACCCATGCAAATGAAGTGAGGCGCAACTTTAAGTGGATGCAAATTGCAGTGCTGTGCCATTGCATGGCTGATTTGCTGTTTTGCATATGATGACTGAATATCGTGCTGTTGCACTTTGCGCAATTGTGTTGAACATGCTGAGCCAATGGTGCAGTTCTGTGACATGCATAGTACACACCTCACTGCGCATGCCCGGGTTGCTGACGCAGGCGTCTGCCACACTGCTGACATGCTGTGCATGGGAAGCAATGCAAGGCATGGCCACCATTGTGCCAGTGGTGCTACAGTGATGTTCACCAGCATGACGCTGTGGCACTGGGCCATCATAGGCACACTGGGACAACAGTGTGGTAGGCCGCTACTGGCGGTCACACACAGGCAGCCAATTGCACTACATGCATTGGGTTCCAGTGGCGCTGTGCGTGTCCGTGCACCAGAGACCCTTAACCCTGTGCTCGACCTTTGCCCCTAGGCGCCATGTGTCAGGTATGGGTGCACCACTATTGTGCTATTTGGTGACAGCGTGATAGGGAATGGCAGCGCTGTATTGTGCAGCATCTGCACATGGGGTGCCATGCTGCAGAGAACCATATTTGTAGACTGAGCAGAGAGAATGGCGCACAGGAGGGCTGCTCAGTGGACGCAGTTGGAACTGGCCAACCTAGTGGCCATAGTGGAGCCCCACCATGGACCACTGTTCAGGGAGGCACCCCTGGACAGGTCCAGGAGCCAGGTGTGGGAGGAGGTGGCTACTGCACTGGAGGAGGCCACTGGATGGGGGAGAGGTGCTGAGAAGTGCCGCCATAGGTATGGGGACCTGTGGCAGAGGGAACCACAGCCAGGTAGGTGTTACATCAACACACTTTTATCTTCCATATGGGTATCACAGTTGTATGTGTCCAGCACATGGGGGTGGGACTGTCCGGTGTTAGCTGTGGTGGTGTTATTAGGGTGCAGGGTGTGTGGGTCTGGTTGGGTGGGAGGGCATACACCTGGGGGCAGGGGGGCTTTGCTATGGGATTGTACTGATGTTCCTCTCTCCATGTTTGCACCACAGGCTTGGAGGAACAGTCCCTGGCCCGTGAACTGTGGCACAATGAGGAGGAGAGGGAGGCCAGGTGGGACGAGGGTCCACAGCATCCAAGGGACCGGCCTGATGATGGTGAGTGCCATAACTCCATGATTACTATTGCATGCTGTGTAACAGGGTGGGCAGCGGGGCATGGCCACCATCCATCAACACCACTGCCATGCACGCAACTTATTACAGTCAGCACTGTCCAATGGCAATGCATGTCTGGGAGTGCATCGATGGTGGTCCATGCGTGCACCGAGTACATGACTGTGCCACTGCCTTTGCACCACATAGCCATGTCACTAAATGGCCATGGTGGTGCTGTGCGTGACTTGGCCGGTGGGTGTGTGCAGCATTCCACATGGCTGTATGCACCTGGATGGGCAGGTCATGTGGACGTAATCAATGTGGGTGGTCACACACCATCACAGAGATATGTCCCATGGCCGTATGCCATGCACAGTGGGTGGGCTGTATGGGGCTGTGCATTCACACCTATTAACTGTGCTCCCTTGTCCTAGGTGTTCACCAGCTGAATGACAACAGGGAGGCATTGTGGGAGATTCTGCACGTGGCGAGGGCGTCACTAGATATCCTTTGCCAGATAGACGAGACTGGTGTCCTGAGGAGGCACAGGCAGCAAAGGAACCAGAGCAGGGAGCGGCAGTCCTGTTAAAAGTCTCTCTGCCCCTGATATCCCCTACCCTGCTGGACCCACCCTCACACCCCTCCTTTCCTGTCCCATTTGTCCACCCCTGCCCATTACCCACCCCCACCTTGTTTGTGGCCGTCCCCCCACGTTGTATATATTGTTGTAAATAGTTACCTTTTATATGTTGTTTTAATACAATTATTTTGATATGAATACTGTGGTGGTCTCTGATTTGCAGAAGGCTGTGGGTGCTCAGCTGCAGTGGTGTGCATGGCATCAGGGGTGGTGCAGTCATGGGTATGTGTGTGTGTGTCCATGAGAAGGTGACTATGGTGTGGGGGTAGCAATCAGTCAGTGTCTGTGGTGTGTGTGTGTTATGCCCTGTGCACTGGATGATTGTGTGCTGTGGTCCGTGGTGCATGCTCTGTGTCCATGGTGCTCCTATCAGCCCATCCATGGCCTGTGCAGCTGACACCCATGCATGTCTGTGACCTGCATGGTCTCCTGGCATGTTAGTGGTGGCAGTCCATGCAGGGAAGCCACTTTACCCGTCACACTGCTGGGTTGCCTCCTGTCACTGGTGTGGTGCGTGTCTGCCTCGGGTGACACTTTGGCCTCCACAGTTGTTGACCCACCTCCATGCTGTGGCATGTGTGTGTTGCAGGGGATGTGCACCACTATCTGTGACTTGTGCTCTGGGAAAATGCTGGTGGTGTACAGGTCCACAGTGCCTGTGCAGGGTGGCTGACACTCCAGTGTCATGGAGGACTGTGGGTTGTGTGTACACTGTTTACATGGGCCCACGCTGGGGGCTTGGTTGCCCCGCCACTGCATCCCTGTGTTGTTGTGCCCTTGGGTATGGGTGGGTGTCTGTCCATGCACTGTGTGGCATCTGGTGTGGTGCATGCTTCCATGCACCACTGTGGGTGTCTGTGATGGCTGTTGTGGCCAGTGCTGGGTTAGGGTGTGTCATTGGGAGACTGCAGGGTGCTGTACCACTGGTGGTGGTGTCCGGGGCATGCCCTGTCCCGTGTGGGGTACCTCATGTGCCGTTGCATGGTTGGTCTCTCAGCAGTACCTCGGGGGGGCTGTGCATGGTGGCACTGTGTATGCTGTAGATGCATCACTGTGTGCTGCCACCCACTGATGGGTGCTTGTGGTGGGGCTGCCTTGCATGGTTCTGTGGTGCACAAGGTTGCAGTGTCACAGTAGGGGTGGTGGCATTCATGGGGTTTCCTGCAGTGGTGGACGCTTCTCCTGGGCAGGTTGTCTAGGGGTCACGGTGCAGGGTGTGCTCTGCATTGGGGGGATGGTGTGGCATGGGATGGTCATCCCTCCTTGTGTGCCAGTCACAGCTTGCCACGGGGTGTGATGAGGCAACATGGCCCAGCTGTGGGTTGGTTGCTGGTCTCCATGGGCTGGTGGTTAGTCCAGCCCTTCCCCAGTTGTGCAGTGCATGGGGTGTGGGGGGAAGATGTCTGTTCTGCTGTGTGTTCCTGTGTCCATCGGTGACATGGGTGGTGGGCCGCTACCTCCCTGGTTATGCAGTTGCATTGCCTTGCTACTGGGGGGCATTCCTGGTTGCACTATGGTGCATCTGATCTGCTTAGCTTCCCCTCCCTAGTTGTGCTATGATGCAGGTGGTGTGATATTCAGTCATCGGCTGTAGGTGCAGTTTGGCCGGCTCACTTTTTGAATATCGCGCCTCTTACACATGGGCGCAATGGACTTGCACTTGCTCCTGCTATTGCCCACTTTTTGGGTGCAGTTTAAATATCTGGGCCATGGTGTACAGTAAAAGGGCACCAGACACTTGTATTTTTGTTTTTATGTGGGGCTGTGCCCCCCCCGCACTTCCCCACTAGAGGATTCTTAACTCCAGGGGGGTGCATGTTGGGGACTGCAAAATGATGGAAAAAATATAAATACCCAACTAATGCAAAAAATGAACGGGTGCTCAGAACTGAACCCGACACCCAGCCAACCCTAGCCTACCACCAAACCACCATGCCACACAGCCATCTCAGCAACCCAATGCCGCACTAAGCCCCACAAACTCTTCCTCCCCTTCAACCTGTTGCATGGTGTGGTCCCTCCCCCACACGTGTGTGTACATATAGTGACATCCCATCATTTTATTCCCTGACCCCCCCCATCTGGTTGGCCTTCCTTCCCAGTAGCCCTGTGTGAAAGCATCATGACTGAGTCACCCTTTTTGAAAGCACTCGGTCGAGGTTGCTTAATATACAGGCTACTTTCTTATTCTATGCAATGTGCATAAATGTAATGCATTCAGATGTTTATCATAATTATTACATTCCATTCCCTTTATTGATTTTATCTGTCTTTGTATTTTTTATAGTTTATTGTTCTCCCTTATTTAGTCCACCTTAAAAAGGTGAGCAATAATCAATATGTTACCTTAAATAGTTCCTACATAATGAAATTATTACATCACTTGATGTGTGGGTGAAATGTCTATTTAAGGAATTTAGTAAATAGTTTTATTAAATATGTTGACACAATGTTGTTTCGATTTTAAGTAACCTCTCATTAATGTACCTAAACCTTTTTTGTTTTGATCTTAGGTTAGTTTATATCCCTGTGTATACTACTAATAGTTGCAGTTTGTTTTTCCAAAATGGACACTCTTACATTTGGCTAAGCTAAAAGACATTCCACACTTGTTTAACCATGATGCCAATTAATTAAAATCTCTGTAATCCTTTATTTCTCAGTTGTATCTACATCATCGTCTAGTTTCGTATAATCATGGACCCAGAATTGACACTTGCAGCACACCACTAGTAAAGTTTGTTATGATTGATGTATGTCCGTTTATTATCATGCTCTGTGTCCTACAGTCCATTTATTTATTTATCTAAATAATGATTTTGTAGTTCAATCCCATTGAGAAAAGTTTGCTGATAATTATTTTGTGTAGTAATACATCAGATGTCTTGCTAAAGTCAAGATACATGGGGTTGGATATTCAAAAGTTTTGCGCCATGCACAACAGGGTTGCGCATGCGCAAGTCCGAAATTGCGCCATTCTGCGATATTCAGCAGGAGACAGTTGCACCACTGAAAACAGGCTGAGCAACAGTGCAATGCAAATGAATGCATGCTCAACTGGAGGGGGAGGAACCATGCATAAACTGCACAGCCCGATATTCAGCTGGGCTGTGCAGAGTTGTGCAGGCGCAACCCCAACCTGCGCCTGCACAACTTTGAACAAAAAAAAGGCCTAAGTCGAGGGCCACCCACAGGTGAGCTGCTGCTTTGCAGGGCACAACACAGCAGCTACCACCTGTGGCTGGCCCAACCCAGTTCCTGTGCCCCTCGCAGCCCAATTGCAGGCAGCCAATTGTAAATCCCCACCACCACCCCCACTGGCCCTATCAGCGGGCAGAGTACCCCCCACCAGCCCGCTGACAGCAATGTGGCTCCTCTCTGAATGTATCCAAATGCCTGATCGCAGGCAGTATGTTTAAGAACCCCCACTATCCCTGGTGGTCCAGTGGACCGAAATGCCGATCGCAGGTAGTAAGTTTCAGAACCCCTGATGTATCCCTGGTGGTCCAGTGGACCGAAATGCCCAATCACGGGCAGTAAGTGTCAGAACCCCCTGAATGTATCCCGGTGGCTAGTGTCCCCACCCCACCCACCCACGAAGCCCCCACCCGCTCCCCCACAGAATTCATTCACAAATCTGGACTGTCACGTCACGGTATGGGCTGCTGCGCCCGTGGCTCTTGCTCTGCACCAATGGGCACAGCCCTCTGTGAAACAGTCAGTTGGTGGGCAGCAGGGCGGTAGATGGGTGGGATGCTGGGGGGGAGCGGGGTGGTGCTCCACTCTGTCAACTTGCGGTGGTGCAAGTTCCACTGCGTCATGCACAGTGGCTGTGGCTGGGGGGTGATATTCAAAGGAGTTGCTCAATAGCACAACTCCTTTGAATATCGCCCTTGAAACAGCCCAGCGCAACTATTTTGCGCAGCGCAAGGGCTTGCGCCTATGAATGGTGCAGTTTGAATATCCCACCCATGATGTCTTATGGAATGTTGTTATCCATACATGGCTTATTGGTTTATAGGAACTTAATAAATTTGTTGTGCAGGACCATTCTTTTGTAAACTCATGCTGTTTATTTTGTGCTATACTTAGCTTATCTACTTGTTTGTTTATCTAATATTTGGTATAGCTTTCCAGAATATTACCCAGTGTACTTATAAGACTTATTGGCCTGTGATTTGTAAAGTCCCTCCTTGATCCATTTTTATGGATCAGAATCACATAAGCGGTTTGCCACTCATGAGACAATTGTGTGTGAAAGAGATTTATTAAAGAGATAAGTTACTGGATATTTCCTTGGCAATTTCCTTTAATAGTCTGGGGGCTATGAACTCAGGGCCTGCTGTTTTTGTTCAATCTAGGTCTAAACATTTTTTTGAGTACTTCATCATAGTTCATATTAAACTTTCATAGTTACCCTCTATCAATGTAATCTTTATTTTAGAATACACACATTGAACCACGTGTTCATAGTGCCTCACTGCTGTACCACCCAAGGGCAGCACTCATTTGCACACAGAGCACCATTGTGGTATAATTCACTCTACTATGATGTTACCAAAGACAAAACACTGGGCTCCTTCAAAAAAAAAACTTCATCAGACACTAGTCACCAATGCCTCTTGTGACTGCTGTGCATAAAACAACTTGGGCCTGTTTTGTCTCCTTCACCCACACCCTACTCCACCCTTCCTCCACCCTACCATCCTACCCTTGCTACTACTCTATAACTTACCTGACTTCCTGAGGTCCCCATTAACCAATCCCAGTATCAAACTATGCTTGCTTCTCCATAGAAGGCATCATCAGTTCCTGCACTCATTGCCCCACTGGAGTGCACTCTTCAACTGAATGACACACCCTATATTTGTCTGCTGATATTCCCCTCTTGGCAAAGCACCCCTCCAGAAAATGCCTTTGGCTGTATTCCTACTCTAGAACAATGTTAGGCCCTAGTCCTTAGCGTCTGTCTATACTGTAAAACAAAGTCCCTAGTTGTTGTCTTTCCCTCATTTTGTTTCTGACAATACCACTTGGCTTAATCTTTTTCCTCCTGTAGCTGGATCCCAACCCTAAGGCCTTTCCTTGCTAGTTAAGTTTACTCCTAACCGCTGTATGTCTGCAAAATACCTGTTTTTGTAACTTAAATCCATATGTGCTTATTTTATTGTTACTATTACTCCTAGGATCACTATGTATTTTCTCACTATACTGTTTGTTCTCTTCTTTGATATGAAGTGGAGCCTATGTAAAAAAGCCTTTGGCTAAAAGGTATTAATTCCAAGACTGAAATAAATAAATAAAATAAATACATAAAACAGCTGAAATATGTATTAAACAACTCTGCCATTATTGTTTTGTCAGCTATGATATTACTGTCTGATACTAATGGTCCTATTGCTTCTTGGTTATGTTTAACCAAATTTATGTAACTGTAAAATAATTCCATATTTCATTTACTTGGTGCCAATTTTATTGCAAATTTTTTTTCCATGTTTTATTTCATGCTTGCATTTTCTGTCCACTTATTTATATCTTGCTTAATTTCCTATGCTGGAGTGGTGTGTCATGATTTTATATAATTCCTTTTTTTCTCAAAATAGGCTTTCTAATTTTAGGGCTAAACCATTGTGGAACCCTGATCCTTTATTATGAGTATTCCTTTTATTTATGTATTTTTCATGCAATTCCAGTAGTTTATTCCTAAACAATGTCCTTACTTGCTCCATATCCCTGCTGTGTAATTCATTATGCCAATTACAGTTTTTCAAAGCCACCCTAATTAATTTATAGTCCCCTGACAACTTTTAAAAGGGCTGCTAGACTCTCCCAATAGCTAAAACAGCAATGGGCACTCAGGCCGGTACCCTTATTTAACAGTTAAAGCCCAACTTGCCTACAACAATATGGGCACTGCCCAGTCAGAAAATTATAAATTTGCGAAAGGAGAAATCCATAAAAGGTATGACATGTTAGGAGAGACCTACAGATAGAGATTCCACTCTTACCACATGGTTGACAATCCTCAAGAAGCCTTCACCTGACTCAGAGAACTCTTCATAAAATGGCTCCAACCAGAGGGCAAAACAGTCCCACAAATCACTGATATATTTGCAAAAGAGCAATTCATCATCATTGTCCCTACAGATACGTGCAGTTTTAGATAAAAAGAGATTGACAAAAGTGGGAGTCATTTTAACTTGTTTGGCTCAGGACTATCAGATGGCCAAACAGACACTGCAGCAGTGAAGTAACAGACACAGAATAGTAAGACCCTATTTTTCCCCAATTTAACTCCAGATCAGATAAGAACCTTGATGGGGGTAACAAATTGGCAACAACTAAAATAATTTACTTGCCATAGCTGTAGTAAGCCTTGCCATATTGTAAGAAACTGACATAAAAATAAGTAGGGCAACACTGGAGAAAATTTGACCTTAGAAAAAATTGGGGTAGATATTTAATAAATGTCAAGGTTGAAGATTAGACTGTAAAAGGTCTTATAGATTTGGGAAGCAGACAGACCCTGGTGTATGTTGACGTTAAGGGAGAAGAACATACAAAAGAACCAGGTACAGGGGTCATCTACATCCACAGGAGCACTCGATACTGTCCATCAACCAAGTGACCCTGAACCATAAGGGGATGTCACACCAAATGGAAGTGGGGGAAGTATCAAATTTACCTGCATCTGTGACTATTGTAAAGTACTTTCTACCCTTACAGAAATATAGGTGTGCTGCGTACCTGCAGAATGCATGCTACAAGCTTAATTGTGCAATGTTTGCATGCGGTTCACATACACAAAGTGAACCTATGAGAAGCAGGTCTGAAAAGCAAATTAGGTTTGCATGCTGGAAGCTTGACATGTGTGCAGCAGGTAACCTAATGTGAACATCTTCTAAAAATTACATCAGGTTTGAATGTTGCACGCTTGACATGAGTGCAGCAGTTAAGCTGATGTGAACATCTTTTAAATATCACATAAGGTTCACATGCTGCACACTTGCCATATGCACAACAGCTAAGCTGGTGCAAATCTCATCTAAAAAACACATCTGTTTCTATTTCTTATACTGCTGCTAGCAATTAGTCATTAAAATACATTGCCATTTGAATTCCCATAAAAATTAGGTAACTATTAATTCTGATCCCTTTGCAAGCTGATTAATGGCTTTTGATTTTTGTCATTAAATCACCATTAATTTGTAAAAATATTGCTTGCTTACTCCATTAAATGCCTAGGATATAGCCAGTCAACATCTCCACTCCAGATATATGAAGAGGGGCCTCTGTGTTGTTAAGCCTATCTTTTTTGTTCTGGATCATGCAATTCCCTTATGCATATTTAGTGTTACAAATGTGCTTCTCCATGACTGTTTTATATCACTTACTTTCCATTTGTCATTCTGTATTGAGCATATACACTGTGGCTATGCTAAGCACTCTTTGTGCTGAGTAGGGTCTTGGAAGCATGCACCATACCTCATATTTTGTCACTGAAATAAGAGACATGGACACTCAGAATGAGAGATAACGAGAGACACTAAGCTAAATGATGATCAGGACACATATGAAACATGGAGATGCAGTACCTCAGAACACAATGGAAACCATTGCATTAACACCCGAGAATGAATTTCTACCATTACGCAGGGATGCCATTTAAGTAGGGCAGAGGGGAGGTTGCCACCCCGGCCATATTTTTGCTACCTAGGTTGTTCTTATGGAGTGCCAATAATGGCATTAAATTTAGATTTAGTCTTTTGCACAATAAGTGCCCACCTGGCCTGTGTGTGCTCATGCTGCAGGTACTCTCCAGACACAAATGTGTCTGTATTGTGTTGTCCACTTTCTCCACCTATTAGTGGCAGCACAATTACATGTGATGCAGATGAGCTCCAGCCAAAAAAAAAGTGCATGAGGCTTGCAAGTGCAACACTGTCTTTCCTGCCACAGAGTAGACAGACTGCACACTACAGCTTGGAGAAGTCAATGAGCACTGAACTCTCAAGAGCAGTGTTGTGGCAGCATATTTTTCGTTGTTCTACTCAAAGTGAGTCTCTATGTCCCCTAGTGGCTAAAGGGGCAGAGGGTGAGCTAGAAGCTAAAATCAAGACTTGGCTACCTACTTACTCTACTGGGCTTGCATTGCAAAAAAAAAAACAGCACAGACCCCCATGGAAGCAAGCTAGGCTTAGCAGTGGTGGTGACAGCAGTGTGGCCGGCCTTCATAGGCCTTGATCAGTGCAGTATGGCAGCAGTCACAGCAGCAACCAAGCAAGAAGCAAGAAATCCTGGGTGGGTACAGATGGCAAGGTGACTTAGTCGCAGACCAAGCTGGGGACCTGTGATGGTCGATTCTAGCATCCAGCTTCAGTTAAAGGAGAGAGGGGGAGTGTACTGAAAACTGGGCTGGTGGCACACTATGCCAGGCTTCATGTTCTGGCCATAAGGCTGGGTAAGTAAAAGTAAATAATTATTTTACAGGGGGATTGAGGAAGGAGGAAGGACTAAAATATTGATGTGTTTTTCATGCTTCTTCACCTTTGGATGGTTTCATGACCCAAAGGGGATGGGTATTGAATAGAATGGAATCAGGGAGAAAAAATGGGACAAAAAGTTCTTTTTTGTGGAGGGGGGTCAGAACTTCAGTCAGGAAAGAAATCGTTTAGTAACTGGGTGGGTTTAAGCCAAAATCTGATGCACTGCTCTGGGGTATAAAGAAATGAATCTCATATATTTAAATTTTTGTGATTTGCGTATCACGTTTCAGTCAAACCAAAAAAAGTTACACCTTTTAGAGATGTTACAGACATTTTAGAGCTGCCCCTTACATTCACAGACAGTTGAGCAGTATGATATGCACAGATTACTGGAGCCCTACAATAGTTAGGCTTATGCCCCCCCCAGTGAAGCTGACCTCCACATATTCACTCTATGGCACATTATGACAAAGGGAAAAGCGACTGCAGGGATGTGCACCATTGAAATGAATTGAGGATGTTTTTATTACTATTTTATACATTATTAATGCAGAGTTGGAGATTAATTAAGGTGACTGTTCAACTAAGAAGGGCATTGTTAATAGAACAGTGACCTTTATTATTCTCCAACTCACCAACATAACATACAAACTTGCAATAACAAATAACTTCAATAATTTCAAGGGGGTACACCCCAGAAATTTGTCCCATGGACATCATCTCTTAAAGACTTCTGCCTCTGGTTCCCTAGTACTCAAGTTAGAGATGTTTTACTTATATCTATACTTGGTGAGTTTTCTGTAGCAGCATGGCTGTACCTGCTACAGTGTGTGTGTGTGTGTGTGTGTGTGTGTGTGTTCATGAGGGGGGGATTGGCCAAGTGGGTGTGTGTCCAGTTATTGCTACTTTTATGTTTGCACCTTAAAGTCTGTTTGTGTGGAAACATTCAAAACTATGGAGAGAAAATAACAGGAGTGCAGGCCAGACAGAAGTAATTAAGTAGTTTTGTGGGTAAGTTTGTGTATTAGGGGTATGATAAACCACATGTGTTTCCATTGGTATGTGTGCTTCAGTTCAACTGTGAAACTGAGATGAGTAAGAGAAGAAAACTAAAAAGCATAACAGTGGCTACAAACATGCCTCATGGCTGCAGATGTTGTCAGATACTGTGTGTATTGAAGTACAAGTAAGCCAAATGTGTGCAGACAGTATGGCTTAGTGGTTAAAGGCACTAAACTGCAAGTCAGGAGACTGGGAAGCATTAAGACCTGTTTCATCAACCCCCACATGTGTATGGTGTGATCCTGAACAAGTCACTTAACATTTTCTTGTGCAGTTATCAGTGACCACTTACTTTTTGCATGCATGCCACATGCATGCAGTCTTTCCCAATTTAACATAAAAATCATGGTTTCCACACTTGCTTGCTGCACACATGCCATATACATGCAATCGGTTCCAATTTAACATTTAAATCATTCTTGCAGCATGCATATCATTTGGATAGTTTTATGTGTGCAGCATGAAAACATTTCATGTAATTAAGATCCAGAAGCCCAGGAAAGAAAGAGAATGCCAGAAAAAACAGCGGCAACAAAAGACTGATTGACATACAGGGCTGATATATGAAAATGTTGAAACTAAACTAACTGATAATTTAATCTGATTGTGTTTCTGAGAAAACTCATGATGTTTCTCTCCAAGGTAATTTTAAACAGTTGGGGATTTTTTTGTCTCTTGCTTGTCTGACCGTGTAATCAAATTTTATCATGGCACCTAGGAATTTTCCACTTGATGATCCCACAATTTCCACCTTCTGTCTACCTTCCTTCATTTGCTGTTCCTATTCATCCTTCCACTCATGCTTCTCTGTAGTTACAAAGATAAATATGAATCTTATGCGAAACTGAGATTGCTTGTTTACAAATCCATATAATTAAATTGTTATTTAAATTGTTAAATTGTTGAAATTATGGCAGAAGGCTATTTCAGGAGAAGTCAGTGTAGAACACAAAAGAATTAATCTTGAGATAGCACAAAAAAGAAAGATGTAGATGGTGGTAGAGATGGGCCAAAGTTATGAATTCCGCTTTCATGGAACCATTGTGAAAATTAAGAAAGTTCACAGAATATTCTGAACTTCCACCATTTGAGAGATTGTAATTTTCTAAATATGTTTAGTAAATTTGTTCCCTGTTCTGCAGAATTTTTAGCTGAACTGCAGAATAATACACATGAACTGCAGAATAACAGTTCTAAGGAATTTTCTTTTCCCACAGTTTAATCAAGTACTCCTCAGCACATGTAATTATTCCATAGTTCAGTGAGCAGTTCTGCACATTTTTTTCTCCCCAGTTTAATACAATAATCCCCAGTTTATACATTAATTCCATCTTTCTAACTTGGAATTTCCACAAAAGTTACTAAACAGATTTCCAAATTTTCACAGAAGCAAAAATGTGATTTTTGCAGAAATTCCGACCAGCGGACTTTTATTTTCACACACTTCTCACTGGTGGTGATCACGAAACAAAAAACTAGTATGCACAACAATTGAGGCATTCACACCTATTAAAAATGGACACCATGATGCTGTAGAAAAGTGTTCCATTATCTTTATTATAAAATGATAATCAGAATAAATTGCACACACCCATCTTGTGCTTGCCTGACATGTTTCGTATGGAAGGCATTTATTAAAAGCCAGTGCAGTCATATTTACACATGCAATAAATAGACACTTTTGATGACATCACCATGATGTCATCAGACAGCATTTAACATTATTCGATCAGACAACATATGCAAGTACTATTACTAATAGATCCATGTTTAAGCTAGTTGTCAATTAAAACATCTTGCTGTGAAGACACAGTGGAAAGGATTGGGTGGGGGGGTAAAAGAAATGCAAAACAATCACTCAAATATATTATACAACATTCTACACTAGTCTTTAAAAAATACTTGTTGCTAAAAATGGACCCAAACAACATTCCAAAAGCATCACATGTCTGATACCTGTGTGCACTTCAAGACAGTCAGAATACACAGAAAAATCAGTACTATCTATTAGTTTAAAAAAAAAGGTCTAATATGATAATATCATAATCTGTATTTAAACCTGGTTGCTTTGTCATGTGTAACTGAATAATCCAAAAAGCTTCCATCTAGACTATCACATTATTAAAATTCTCTCCCCCCAGTTTGGGGTTTACTTTGTTAATGGCTCTGAATGAAAAGGTATGTTCATGCTTATTGATAGCATCTGCTACATGTCTCGCCATAGTATATGTAATATTGCCAAAATAGCACAAGCCAAGGAATGTGCTATCTCCCAACAAATACACAATGATACCAATAAGGAGGAAGCTGACTTATGAACATACAAACATATGAATCTGCCAGGAGAAGCAGGCAACATGGTCTATCAAGTCTGCTCAAATGCGTAGCTTGCACCCTTACCTTGCAGCTGCCCCAGCCCCTCCTCCCCTCTCATAATTACCCCTCCACCTTGTCCCATTCCCTTTTGAAACTACTCACTGTCTTACAGGATACCATCTCCTCTGGCAGAGTGTTCCATTTCACCACAACCTTCTCTGTGAAAAAGTACCTCCTCTTTTCCTGCAAAATCTTACATGCTCCAGTCTAATCCAATGACCTCTCATGTCCTCACCCCAAAGTGGCCTAGCAGGCCCCTTCACACTTCGAGCAAAATAGTACTTGAACTGCTCATTCCCAGATCCACAGCCAGCAGTTAATCATTTGCCCATATAGCCCACACACTGTGGAACAAGTTCACCTGTCAACTACAAGAAGCCCCCTCCCCAGCAATTTTTCAGACGTGTTTACATGCTCACCTCCTGAAGCTCAGCTCCTGTGTCTGTCCTGTTGGCTAGCTAAATCACACCCCTGGCATCTAGCTGCCACTGTTGATCTGGGGTACTTGTCCTGTAATTAGTTGCCCTCTTCTATGTAAAGCTGTCATTCTCAATGTAACCCTGTACCTTTTAGACCTATACTGCATTTATTGTATATTTTAATGTACTACCTGCCCTAAGTCTAACAGCTGCCACTGTTGTTGCATTGTAAGTCCAATGATTGTTGTACAATGGAATCGTATACCTGCACGTAATGTACTACTCTGTATCTCTTGACTGTACTTGTTCAACTCTATGTAACTTACTCTAGGTCACCCCTGAAAAAGGAAACTTTGGGGCCAAGTGGTCTTACCCAGTTAACAAAATGTAATAAATAAATGTACCCCCTCCTTAGCTTAACTATCTCTTTAATACCTGTCTTGTTTATCCCCTTTAAGTACTTAAATGTCTCAATCATATCTCTCTGATCCCACCTCTCCTCCAGGGAGTACATATTCAGCTGTCTCAGCCTTTCCTCATATTGTTTGTTATCCAATCCCTGGATCATCTTTTTCACTCTGAACTGTTCCCCTTCTAGTAGTCTAACATCTTTCTTTAGATATGGGTACCAGTGCTGCACACAGTATTCCAGGTGTGGCTTGACTAGTGACCTGAAGAGTGGCAGGATCATCTTTCTGCTCCTGGAGGAGATTTCTCTCACAATACATCCCCTCATCATATTGGCTTTTTCTGCTGCCTTTCTGCACTACTTGAGTTGTTCATTTTCCCAGTTACAATGATCCTTATATCTTTTTTCTCCTCAGTGGTACCTAGCTGCACTCTTCCCAGCTGATAACTCCTCCCTGGGTTCTTTGCTCCAAAGTGCAGTAGTCTGCACTTTTCAGCATTGTTGCCACATTTTCAATCACTCCTCCAGTTTGGTCAGGTCATCCTGCAGCCCCTAGCATTCTGCTATGTTTTCCACTACCACCTCCAACTTAGTATCATCAGCAAACAGGCTGATCTTATTCCTGATGCCATATGAGAGGTCTGCTATGAATATCCCAAATAGCTCTTGCCCCAGTACTGATCCCTGTGGCACCCTGCTAATCACAGCCCTCAAAGATGAGGGTTCCCCACCAACACCACCCTCTGCTGTCTCCCCTGCATCCAGTTATCAATTCAGTTCACTATCTTAGTCCCCACCCCATGTAACTGAACTTCCTCCCGACCTCCCATGCCACACTCAATCAAAGACATTGATAAAGTCCAAATATGGGATTTCCACTGCATGGACCTTGTCCAGTTCCCTCATTACCCCAGATTTAATTTTGTGCTAATTTTCTTGGTGTATGCCTAATTCTTAGAGATTCATAGACTCTGTCAGCAGATAAGGACTGCCTGGCCCACCAAATCTCCATGTCCATGTCGCAGTGTCAGTGGCTCAGTAAGTAGCACACTCGCCTCTGAGGCCGGGACATAAGATGGCTGTGGGTTCAGTTCCCCCATCTGGCACGTAGGTTAATATCCCAGTACTGACACTGTAGTGCAGCATGAAGGGGTGCTGCACTTCTGAGGTGCCGTCTTTCAGATGAGACGTTAAACTGAGGTCCCATCTGTCTGGATTGGTGGTAGTTCAGGTGGATGTTAAAGATCCCCTTGCACTTATCGAAAAGAGTAAGGGAATTTTCCCGGTGTCCTGGCCAAATTTCCCTCATTCACTAAAAATACCACCAACAGCTTAATCTGATTCACGGTCAGTTGGAATTCATCTGTATCCCCCTTCCCCGGGTCATACCTGAAAATAGGCAGGATTTGTCTAGTGCACTTACCCGGTCAACAAAAAAAACTAAATAAACAAAATCTCCCTAATGGTGCTACCCAAACCACTACTGGGGGGCCTCTGCCCACCTCCCTCCATAATACAGCTATGTTTTTATTTATTTATTTAAATTTCAGATTACAAATACCTTTGAGCTACAGGCAGCTCATTTACAAAGGTTCCACATCAAAGGAAAGGGTTACAATAAGGTTGGGAGTTATAGACCACATTCATGGTATCAATGGAGGTACAGACAACATTCATGGTATCATCGGAGCACAGCAAATCAACTGGTAACTAAGTGGGAACAGTGCTACACACTCAAGATTACATGCAAGCATAGAAAACCATAAGGTACATTTGAAACAACATTGCTAATCAGAGGTAGGGGGAAGGGGAAGAGTAAGGAAGGGGTAGGGGAGATGAGAGGGCAGAGTCCAGATAGAGAAGGAAAAGAAAATATGGCAGCCGGAGGCCTTGTTGTAAGGTGAGAGGGAGGGGAGGCTAAGGTGGGAGAAGGGATAAAAGAGGGGAAAAGGAGGGTGGATGAAGGGGAAGAAGATAAGGGAGAGTGGGGACCAGAGGCAGTGGACAGGTCCAGGAAGAGGGGGGGTCAGTGGGATAAGAGCAAAGAGGGCATAAGGTAAGGGAGGAGATAGCAGGGAGAAAGGGGAAATTGTTCTGTCAGGAGAGGTGAAACAAAATAGGAAGCCAAGTAAGAGCCTCAGAGAGTGAAAAAAGTGGTATAAGGGTGTCTGCAGAAGAGGGAAACTGGGTGTAACAGTCACAAGTGCTTTCAGTTAGGAGATGCTGATGAAGCATAAGTTTAAATTGGGACAGAGTAGAAAAACTGCTCAGTTGGTTGCTTAGATTATTAAACCACAAGAGGGCTCTGTATTGAAAGGATCACTGGTATTGAGCAGTCTGACAGTGGGGTACTAGAAGGAGGTCAGAAACTGAGGTACTTGTGTGTTGGCTCTTAGGGTATTTGTTTAGCAGGCAACCAATGCTCAGGAGTTGTAATCCAAGTAGAGCTTTTTTGGACAGGAGGCAAGTTTGATATTTGATTCTGTTATTTAGTTGGAGCCAGCCAGATTGAGCATATAACTCACAGGTATGAGTGTTTCTATCCCATGCACACTTAAAACCTCTGACTGTATTTTCCCCCATGACCTCCTCTGGCAGGCTATTCCAGTCATCCATCACCCTTTCTGTGAAGAACTTCCTCAAATTACCCTTTATCTTACTCCCCTCCAAGTTCATATTGTGACTTCTAGTCATTGAACGTCCTTTTCTCTGGAATATACTTTCCTCCTGTACCCTGTTTATTCCCTTGAGATATTTGAAAGTCTCCATCATATCCACCCACCTCCTTCTGTCCTTCAGGAAGTGCAAGTTTAATTGCTTTTGCCTGTCCTCATAGGTCTTACAATGCAGACCCTGCACCATTTTGGTTGCTCTCCTCTGGACCATCTCTGTCCTGTCCTTATCCTTATGAAGATGGGGCCTCCAGAACTGCACACAGTACTCAAGGTGTGGCCTCACAAATGGTGTTTACAGGGGAAGTGTTACCTCCCCCTTTCTGCTGGTGATACCACTCCCTGTGCAGTGAAGCATTTGGTTTGCCTTTCCCACTGCATTTCCATAATGTTTTGCCACCTTCATGAAATTCATGACTCAAAAGAAGCTACTCACTTGCCGCATCGGCAGCCAAGGGTCCGGGGAGGAGCCACAATCGGCAGCAGCAGGGAGGATAGCCACATCAGCAGCAACAGCAGCAGGAGTAATGGGGCCACATTGGCAGCTGCAAGGAAGGGAACTGACACATGGGGTTAGGTGGTATTGGGAAGGGGGCCACCAGAAGGGGGAGGAATGCATACAGGGATGGAAGAAGGCAGACTAGATGACTTGAGGGTCTTTTTCTGCCATCAAGATTCAATGATTATATGATTGGTAATAATAACACCCAAATCTCTCTCTCTCTCTCTCTCGCCTTGTGACCTCTAGTACCTCTCCCCCAAGTGTGTACTCTGCCCACAGGTTCTTGTCCACCAAGTGCATAAACTTGCACTTCTTTACACTGAATCACAGTTTCCACCTTCTTGACCAGTCCTCTAACTTGTCTATGTCCTCCCTCATCATTTCCTCATACACAACCATGTCTCCACCCTGTTGAAAATCTTTGCGTCACCTGCAAACAGGCATACACTTCCTCCCAGACCCTTCACCATGTCACTAACATAGATATTGAAGAGCACAGGGCTAATCACAGATTGCTGTGGTAGCCCACTATCCACTCTTCCCCTTACTGGTGTGTACACGATTTACAACACTAATTGGCTACTATCCCTAAGCCAGTTTTCCACCCATTTTACAATTTTAGGCATCACCCCCAAGTTGCTCCATTTCATTATCAACCTATAATGCTGGACGGTGTTGATTGCCTTGCTGAAATCAAGATAGATCACATCCACTGCCCCTCCCTGGTCCAATACCTTGGTTACCCCATCAAATAACTCTTATCAGGTTAGTCTGACAGGACCTACCCCTGTGAACCCTTGCTGTCTCTGGTCCTGCAGTCCACTGATCTCAAGGTATTCTGCAATTCTTTATTTTAGAAATGATTCCATTACCCTGCCAACTACTGATGTCAGGATGACCAGATTGTAATTTCCTGATTCCTTCCTCCTTTCTCTCTTGTGGAGCAGGATGATGTCAGGCCTCCTTCAGCCTTCTGGCTCCTCTCCAGTTTCCATACCTCAGTTGGACAGGCAGCCAGGTGCTCAGCTAGTGCCTCTCTGAGCTCCCTCAGCAGCCTGGGGTGCACTGCATCTGGGCCTATGGCTTTGTCCGCTCTTCATGTGGACAATTCACTTAGAACCCTGTCCACCCTGAAGGGCTAGTGTCAGTTTCCCCTTCCCTTCATGCCCTTAGTCTGAAATTCAGGCCCATTTTCTACCCCACACTCCATGAAAAAAATAAGAAAGTCTTTTAGTTCAATATAACAGCCTTTTGGCCATCCTCCTCCACTGAGGCCTTTCCTACCCCCCAGCAGCCTGATTACCACTATCCCAGCCATCCTCCAAACCTCAATGTATCTGTAAAATGTTTTATCCCCACTCTTGACAGAATTAACTACCCTTTGCCTGGTTACCATTTTTGCCCTCCTTCCTTCATTCTTTGCCTCCCTTTGCCTCTCCTGGTAAGTTCTCCTATCCTCCTTCTTCTGTGTTTTAGGGCTACAGTGGGCAAAGCCCTGCAGTTCTCTCACTATCAAAAAAGGACTCTGCAGTCCTTCCAACTGAACAAAATGTTGGAGTTGCACCACAGTCCTCTCTGTGTCCATTGAACTTCCCACTTGCACTGCACTATTATTTACTTAAAAAAATCATTGCCATCCTGATCATGGCACTGGGGGACTGGGCACTCCAGTGTCACTCTTATGTTTCTTGGGGGTGTGGTGGTGTGGTGGATGCTGACTGGGAAGTTCAGATGGGAGGTTATCTCTAATGTTAATGGAAAAAAACGGCAGTCACGGCAGAACATGGCACACTCTGCCATGTCCAAGATGGCCACCACACTCTAACGTGCATGTACTTGTAGTTGCCCTGCCTGTCTGCTCTTCCTCCCCTCCTGGACACATTAATCCTTCACTTAAATGTATCTTACCCATTTGAACCAACCATGGAATTCCTACTTACCACCTCTTCTGGTATCCTGTTCCACCCCTTCACCACCCTCCGCATAAATTGGTCTCTCCGGGGCCTCCATTGGGAATCTGCCTCGAGCCAGTTTGCAAATGTTTCCTCTCATGCTTTTGGTATCTCTTGTCCTGAATAGTTCACCGGAGTCTACCTTATTGATGCCCTTAAGATGCTTAATGGTCTTTATCATGTACCCCATTTCCATCAGTCCTCTAGTAGGTACAGTATATATTCAGGTTCTCCAGCCTGTTGGCATGACAGCCTCAGAATCCCCTGAATTATTTGTGTGTCCCTTCTTTCTATCACTGCTATCTGTTTTATATTCTTTTTTGTGGCAGGTGTTCCAGAATTGGATAGAGTTCTCCAGGTATGGCATCATCATGGATCTGTATAATGGCAGTATGATGCCCTTTCTTAGGCTTGTAAAATCTCTATTTATGCCACCCATCATCATGTCAGCCCCTGCAGCTGCTTCACAGCATTGCATAGAGGGCTTCAGGCACTAGTAATTGCGATCTCCAGGTCTTTCATCTCCTTTTGACACACTGTGATAGTTATCAACCACTGGGTTCTACCTCCCCAGATGCATTGCAATTATAGACATTGAACCTCAGCTTCCAGATTTCAGATAATTTCTAAAGCCATTCTAGCTGTTTCCTCATGTCCCCTCATGTCCATGATCCCTTTGTTTGTGTTCATCCTCTCACAGAGCTTGGTGTCATCAACAAAAAGGCAATTTATGCCCTTAATACTGTCTCAGTGTCACTTTCACATGCATTGAACAGCAATGGTCAAAGCACTGACCCCTGTGGTACCCAACTGGTAACTTCTCTAATCCTGGAGTGTTCCTCCAAAGCATTTCTCTCTGGGTTCTCCCTCACAGCCAGTTTGCCACCAACCCTCCCCCTTTCCAACTAAGTCGTCTAACTTTTTCATCAGTCTTTTGTCTTGGACTGAGTAAAAGAAGGCCTTACTAATATTCAGATGTACAGTAGTATGCTACTGTTAGCCACCCTCATTGTTACTCAGTCTAAAATGTATTTATTTATTTAGTTTTGGTAACCAGGTAGACCCACTGAATCCAGTAATGGCCCTTTTTCTTGGGCGATCTGGAATTAATTATAGGTACAACAAAAATAAAACAGTTGCAGAGATACAGAAACAGTATTTTATATAATCATAGCGTAATACACGACAGTTTGCAACACTTGTTAATACACCTGAGTACATTTATGAATACAACCAATCACTGTTTATACACTTAAATACATTTTACATTTGTGAATTACAAACAATCCCTAAATGATTTACAGTATTTGAGTTAAGAGGTACAGGGATGAGGTATCAGTGATGACAAGTGGATTGGTTTAGCTCAAGCAGGTGGGCCTTAAGTTCCCTTTTAAAACTCCCTATAGAGTTGCACTCCTGTAGATTTGTTGGAAGCATTTTCTAGATGGGATGGATGAAGGCCGAGAAGGCCCTGGACCCTTGAGCAGACTTCACTCTGGGCATCATAAGGAGCTGTCTACTTGAGAATATTAGTGTTCTGCGATTCTGTCTTGTTATCAGAAACTCTGCAAACCTTGGGGAGTTGGGGCACTGGCCAGCCTGAGCTTGTAGACTAGGCAGAGAGATAGGTATTTTAGTCTTCCTTCCAAGGCAGACCAGGCGAGGGTTTGAAGGACCTGACAATGATGCACTCTGGAGGGGTTTCCTGCTGTGAACCTGCAGATTCTATGGTACAGGGTTCTAAGCTTATGCATCTTAGTGTTTTTAACTGTGAGCAGTACAGGGGAACCATAGAATAGGGTGGGTAGAAGGGTACCTTGTGCAACCTTGAGTGGGAGTCATGTGTAAGATATGGACTAAGGTGATATATAGTCATAACTTCTGATTCAGTGACTTAGTGAGCAGGTCAATACAAGCCTTGTTGGTACAATCCTGGTCAAAGGTAATTCCTAAGTACCTTAGGTACTCAACTACCTCGACCCTCAACTCTTTAGAAAGTGAGAGCACCACTTTTTTTCAGACTGTCAGGTCAGAGATTTCTAGGGCCAAATACCATATCATTAGTTTTTTTTTTTGGTATTTAGGGCCAGTTTGTTATTGTACAACCATCCCTCCAGCTGCTAGAGGTCTCTGGTCAGCAATTTATTAAGGGCACCTGCGTCATTGTTGGACCTGTACAGTACCACATCATCTTCGTACAAGGTGAGCTTTGCCTCACTACAGAAAGACAGCAATTCATTTATAAATAACAAAAACAGCAGAGGCTCCAGGATTGATCTATGGGAGATCCCATTTTGAATAGGGCACATATCCAATATGGCGCCCTGCCATTTAACTAGTTGTGACCTTCCCTGGACATAATCGGTAAAACATTGTGCCACCAGACTATTTAGGTGGATATGTTTTAGTTTTGCAAGAAGTAGTTGATGATCTCCCAGGTTGAATGCTTTGGTGAGATCAAAAAGGACCGCACCAGTAAGCATTCCCATATCCAGAGTGAAAAATATATCCATGGTGTGATTTACTAAGGCTGTGTTTATTCCATGTTTTTTTCTTAAACCATATTGTATGGCTGTAAATAGGTTATGTCGCTCCACGTATTCATTCCCTGATTAAATACAGCCCTCTCCATCACTTTACTAAGTATGGACGGACAGATATTGGATGGTAGTTTTAAGCCAGTTCCCGTGAACTACCTTGGTGGATAGGCAAGACCAGGGACACTTTCCAGAGTGAGAAAAAATTCCCTTCAAGGAGGGAATCAGTTGAATAATCATGAGAAAGGTGTGACAATGACTGGGGCTGCAATATTTAGCGGCTTGGGTTCTAATTTATCAAGCCCTGCTGTTCCATGAGTTTTGATTGCCTTAAGTAATTTTAGGGCTTCAATTCTGGAGACTAATTTGAAGTGAAAGTCCAGGACATTGGGATTACCTTTATTGGTGACTTGGGGGGATTGAGGTGGCCCAGGGAGGTATGTCTTGAACTTATCTAGTTCTGTGAAATACATATTAAATGCTTTGGAGACATCAGCAGGGTTTCTGTGACAAATGCCAGTTGCTACAATTTCTATAATTTGACATGATCTCCATCCCATGAAACTATGTTGTCTGCCATCTCGAAGCCTGTTTGTCTCAAGGAACTCCACTGCACTTTCCTTAAGGTTGGTTTTCAGCAGCTTGCCAATGATTGTTATCAAGTTGACTGTCCTGAAGTTCCCAGTTTGTCCTGTGTCCTACTGTTAGGACACATTTGTGGTTCTCCACTCTCATGACATCACATCTGAGTCCATGGAGCTACTAAACAGGTCAGCCTATGGGGCAGCCTAGATCTGTATGGTCTGTCAAGGATATGCATCAACTTTAAGCCAATTAGCTGTTAAAGAGTCTGTCAACCATGATTGGCTCCTTACACATCTCAAAGCAGCAGTATTTGTTAGCAACAATTTTCATCAAAATACATTTTCAGCAAAAATGCATTTCTGACATCCTTAAATTCATCCTCAGCGTATTTTGAATTTTGTCAGGTATTTTTAAAACCTGTTTTATAGCTAGATTTGTATTAAAATGGGCACCACTGACAATTTTTAAAAATCTCTTCCAGTGAGGTTACCTGTTAAATGTGCATACTAATTCCTTATTGTGGAAGTATTAGAATCATCTTACCACATGTTTCTGAAGCAGCACAGCACTGCACTGTGTCAAGATATTGACTTTTTTCATGGTGGGCATGTCACAGGAGCAGGAATGTTTTTAAAGAGGGACTCCCGACAAAAATATTACATTGCAGAATTAGCATAAGCACACCCTCAATAAACGTTGTACCAAAAATTAGATTTCTACATTACTTTGTTTTAAAGCTATGAGCTGTTTTGTAACCCTGATTTCACTACCTGTTCAAAAATGCCAGGTTCAGTGAAGATAGGCCGATGATGTCATCTCCTGAACTCACATCCGGTCCTCACATTTAACAAATTAATAGGACCTGCTTCTCCAACATTTAAGAAACTAGCAACAGTAGTCTCTAAAAAAAATGGACAACTGGTTGGCTGCAGTGCTTGCATTTCTAGAACATTCAGATGCATGGCACTGTACTTTAGAGCACGTCAGGAGGTGATTTTTGAATGCAGCTTTGAATCAAGTCATAGAATGTTAAGATGTACAATTTTAAAATGTTGGTGGGAACATGCAATCTCAGAATGTGGCAGGGATGTGCCACCTCAAAATGTGGTGGGACAATCAGTCTCAGAATGTGACGGGGACACACGTTGAGGAATTTGGTGGGGACTGGCAATTTTGGAATATATTGGGAATGCATGCTGTCAGACTATGACAGGACATACCATATTATTCTGAAATTGCTTGCCCCTGCCACATTCCAGAATTGTACGCACCCACCATGTTTCAAAATTGTGCTGTGTCCGGGAGATCCTGCCACTCTTGAGGACTGACCTTTTCTTAAATCTGTTGCAACAGTTCTTCTATTTCTTAGCCTAATCTGTACTTTACAATTTCTAGTCCATATGGTCCCCTTTATTGACTAAGCTATAGTGTCCTTTTTAGTTTTCCTTTTCCCTCTCAGGTCCTCATACAGGGAGGTTTTGGGGGTGATCTCTGAGATGATGCAAAACAACAGGCTGTGTTCCTCATTGTTGAATTTAGTATGCAAAGGCACTATGTTGTAAAATACCTTGATGTACTGTATATGCCTTATGTGTACGAAACCTGTAAATCTTGAAAATACCATGGTACTAGGTGTTTTTGATACAGGTAAAAAGTTACTGTAATTATATATGTATTATAAAAATAAAGTTATTTGTGTTATTTAACCCTTAGGCTGCTGACAGAATTAGAACGTATAGGAATTTTGGACTGATGTATCAGTCCACGGCCATGCAAAGGTTAAAATGCATGTAAATTGCAGATTGTTTGAAAGGCCCTTTGGCACCAAGCATTCCTACTTTAAGCTGAACAAGCCCAAAATGTCATGGTGATTTGAAACAGGAGAGAGGGACTCTAGCTGTTGAGTTTATGTAACTGTATTTGATGTATTTTCTTAACTGCAATTTCTGTGTGCTTTTTGATTTAGTTTGGGCAGGATTGAGCAATTCTAGTTGACAAGTTAGTGACTGTGTGTTTGAAAGTGGCTGTGTCTGGACCATGGTGAGTGGAGTGAGGAGTCACTGCCAGAGGACTCCTTGGCAGATTGTTTTTGGACAGAGACTGTGGTGGAGTCCCACTTTCCCATCCACTACCCACACACCCCAGGGATCACCCTACCTTTATTGGGTGGGTCCCATAGGGCTGTGTAACATCCTGCATCCATACAGGAAGTAGAGAAGAGAGGAATCATAACAAAACACAACAGAAATAAAACAAATATTTGGGAGATAACAAATAGCCATCTTAAGCAGACAGTTGATTGGGGAGGGAAACAGACTTGATGGGAGTGGTGCAGTGCAGTGGTTGTTGAGCAGCTGTCTTCAGGGAGACATTCTGGAGGCTGCAATGCTGCCTATCTGCAGACACCTCTCTGGGCTAAGGGAGGAGGTTGTCTGTCTCTAAGTAGAGTTGGCCAAGCTGAAGGAAGCATTCACCTCCACCCAGAGACCACCGGGTCCACAACCTGTACCTCAAGGGATGCCATGAAAGAGGAGTGATTTCACTACGGTGGGCAATGGAGGGGAGTCAAAAGCACATCCCCCAACTGGTCCTGCTTAGTAACTCCTGCGCTGTTTTGAAAGAACATGAAAACCCCACTCAGGAACCCAAGGCTGGCACCAAGGAGGATGGGATGGTTCTCCAGGATGAAGCCCCAGGGAAGGGAAGCAGAGAAACCCAGAGGAGGGGGAAGCTTCTCCTAGAGGGGGACTCTACAGTCTGGAGAGTGGAGTTAGGGTCACCTAGCAGGGCAGAGAGGGAAGTTAAGTGCCTCCCAGGAAGTGCTGCATGGAGAGATGGAAGCAGATCTATAGGATTGCTACAGCAATAACTGGGAAGGAGCATCTGGATGTCATTGTCCACCTAGGGACAAATGACCTGGAAGGAGAAAGGTGAAGTTAGCCAGAATCCAGGAAGATCTCAGGAAGGTGGGGTGAAACCTCAAAAACAGAGGGCATGCTCCATCTCATTTTCAGAGGTTCTACCTGTCCAGGGCACAAGGGAAGATAGGGCACTCCACACCCATACCTTCAACTCCTGGTTGAAGGACTGGTGTGGAAGGGAGAGTTAAGGCTTCATATGGGACTGGGGCCTGGGGCCTGACCTGGGCAGATGCAAGCTTATATAAGGAGGATGGTCTGCATCTGTCAGAAAAGGGGACCTTGATCCTTTGTGATAAGATTAAATGCTTCAGCTGTGAGCATTTACACTGGCCAAGGGAGGGGGGCAGGAGTGTCAAGAAGCTTTGGAACACCCCCCATGGGAACATGCAGGAACATAAGTGGACTACAGGAACAGCTATAGAAGGCAGAAAGGGGCTGGCAGGTGAAGAATGCATAATGAGTGATACGGTGGGGCAAGAGCACATAGGAAACAAAACAGTGGTTGAGGGAAGATGCTGGAGAGGGAGAACAAGAGCAGAGGGAGGGCAGACTATAAAACATGGAAGGTCATGGTAACAAATGCCTTAGCCTAGGAAATAAATTTGCAGACCTGAAGGCCTTGTCGGCAGATGCAGACCTTGACATAGCAGCAATGACAGATACATGGTACTGTGCTAATCATGACTGGGAAGTCAATGTCCAGTTGTTTAATTTCCAATTATTTAACCATGAGTGGCACACTAAGCTGAAAGCTTGTTTACAGATGCGACTTTGGGAGCAGAGGGAAGTTAAGTGACTTGCTCGGGGTCACACAGTATGCAAGTGGGGCTGTAGGATTCAAAAGCAGGTCTCCAGATTTGCAACTCAGAGCCTTAAACCACTGTGCTATACTGGCTCCCTGATGTACCAGGCTATACACTGTTCAGGAGGGACAGGGAGGGTAAAAAGGGTGAGGGAGTGGCCCTGTACATCAGAGATGGTATAAAGGCTACAAAAGTTCTGGGAAGACATGGGGGAGGCCGAGGTACTGTGGGTCACCATGGAGTCAGGGACTAGAAAAACAATATGCACATGGGTGATCTACAGACCTCTGGCACAAAGGGAGGAAGTAGACAGGAAAGTAGTGAAGAACATACATGACATGGCAACTAAAGGTGAAATCCTGCTACTGGGGGATTTCAATATGCCGGGCGTGGATTGGGCCACCCAAATGGCTGCTTCAGGCAGAAGCACAGCCATCACTGAATCTATGCAGGGGGTTGGACTCACAAAATTGGTGCATGAGCCAACCAGGGATAAGTCAGTTCTTGTCCTGGTATGGACCAATAGGAACAGAGTTGAAGAAATAGAGGTTGAGGGGCAGCTGGGATCCAGTGACCACCACATGGTGTGATTTAGTATGGAGACATGAACCCAGTTAAGCCACACAAGGGCAGGAGTATTAGATTTCAGGAGAGCTGATTGCACTGAAATGGGTAGTTGTATACAAGCAGTCCTGGGTAAGGAAGAGGTAATAGAGTGGGTGGAAGAACGATGGGAAAAACTGAAAGGAGCCATAGTGGAGATAACAAACCAATGCATTAGGATAGGGGCCAAGGGGAAAAGAAGAAGGAAACCACTATAGTTCTCCAAAGAGGTGGGGTAGAAAGTCAGGGCTAAAAGGCTGAGTTTCAGGAAATAAAAGGTGAGCCAAAGGGAGGAGGACAGGGAGATGCACCTTGAATGTCTAAATAAAGCAGGGAAGGCTGTTAGGAGGGTGAAGGCACAAACAGAAGAGGGCTTAGCACAGTTTGTAAGCAAAGAGGATAAGACATTTTACAGATACATCAGTGAAAGAAGAAAAAACAGGGGGGTATTATGAGGCTCAAAGGGGAGAAAGGAGAGTGTAAAGAGAGGGATCTGGACAAGGCAGAAATACTGAACAAATGTTTCTGCTCAGTAGTCACTAAGGAGGTGGAGGGTTAAAGACCACAGTTGGGATGAAGAGGCAATGGGGGGAGAGGTGGACACCAGTCCATGCACAGTGGAGAGAGTTCTGGAAGAACTCACAAAGCTGAAGGTGGAAAAGGACATGGGGCCAGATGGCATCCACCTGAGGATATTAAAGGAGCTGCTAAGGGAACCAGCAGCACCTCTGGTGGATCTGTTCACAGAGTTATTAAACATGGGTGTCATTCCAGAGGACTGGAGGAAGGCACATGTAGTCCCACTGCACATAAGCGGCAGTAGGGAGGAGGTAGAGAACTACAAGCCAGTGAGCCTCACCTCAATGGTGGGAAAGATCATGGAGACACTGCTGAAAGAAAGGATAGTGGCACATATGGAATCCAGCAGTGCTCAGAATCTGAGGCAAGATGAATTCACAGCAGGGAGGTCATGTCAAATGAATCTAATAGATTTTTTTAATTGGGTGACTAGGGAACTAAATCAGGGCAGGGCAGTAGACGTTGCCTATCTAGATTTCAGCAAAGCTTTCAACACATTCCACATAGAAGGCTGATTAACAAGATGGGTAGTCTGGGCATGGGAGACAAGGTGGTGAACTGGGTTAGGAACTGGTTAACAGACAGGAGACAGAGGGTGGTGGTAAATGGGGTACAATCTGGGGAGAGGGGGGTGGCCAGTGGGGTACCACAGGGATCAGTACTAGGACCAGTCCTGTTCAATGCCTTCATTAGTGACATTGCAAAGGGGCTAGCATGAAAGGTTTGCCTGTTTGTAGATGACACCAAGGTCTGCAACAAGGTGGATACTCCAGAAGGGGTGCAGAAAATGAAGAGGGACCTGGAGAAGCTTGAGAGATGGTTGGAGATGTGGCAACTGAGGTTTGATGCAAAGAAGTGTAAAATAATGAACCTGGGTAGAGGGAACCCTGGGGAGAAATACAGGTTGGGGGGGGCTGACTGTCACCAAAGTGGAAAGAGAACTAGAGGTTATCATCTCTGATGACCTTAAGGTATCAAATCAGTGCAGAAAAGTGGCAGGGAGGCCAGTGGCATGCTGGGGTGCAAAGGCAGGGGTATCACTAGCATGAGGCGGAGGTGGTAATGCCATTACATAAAACATTGTTAAGGCTTCACCTGGAGTACTGCATGCAGTTCTGGAGGCCACACCCATGCAAGGACATAGATAAGGTGGAGACTATCCAGAGAAAGGCAACAAAGATGGTGTAGGGCTTGTACCACAAAACATATGAGAAGAGACTAAGGGACCTCAATATGTACTCAATGGAGAAAAGAAGACAGCGGGGGAGCATGATTGAAACTTTCAAGTACCTCAAGGGCATAAACAAGGTGCAGGTGGGAGACCTTTTCCAATGTAGGCAAAGTACTAGAACAAGGAGGCACACCATGAAATTGAAAGGGGGTACATTAAGAGGTAATGTGAGGAAGTGTTTCTACACAGAAAGGGTAGTCGATGCTTGGAATAGTCTGCCACAGGAGGTAGTTGGGGCAAGCACAGTGGAGGGGTTTAAGCATGTCTGGAACAGGCACAAAGGAAGCCTGAGAGAGGAGGAAGTGATGAAAAGTCGTTGATCACATAGGGTCAGTGGCCACATACAATGTATTGGGTCTACGGGCAGACTAAATGGGCCTAGCGGTCCTTATCTGCCGACAATTTCTATGTCTCTATGTTTCTATATATCCCATTGCTTTATGGGAGTATGTGTGATATTGTGTTTCTTTGAAACTTGGCTTTGTTGCCAATGTCCTTTGTGGTAACCCTTGCTTCAGTGCTTCTGCACTGAGGTTCTTAGACTTTAGCTTGTTTTTGAGCTTTTCTTTTTTGAGCTCTCCATCACCAAAACACACATGACAAGCACAGGGAATAAAATAATTTTCTTTAAAGCGGTAGATCAGTGGATCAGTAGGTGTTGACTAAGTGCAGAGGAAGGACATGCATTGTCTGTTGCTGCAAACTGATGTATTGAAGAAGGTACTGTATATGCCATTGCTTAAGGTTATCCTACATAGATACATAGATACATAGACAGTGTCAGCAGATAAGGGCCTATAGCCTACCCAGTCTGCCCATTTGAGCTTGTAAGTTCACTTTATGTTTTCCCAGAAATCTGTTGCCCCTTAACCTTGACCTCCAGAATTCCTTTATGTCTATCTCATGCATTCTTAAATCCCATGATTATTTCAGCCCCCACCACTTCCTCTGGCAGGGTGTTCCACTTGTCCACCACCCGGTCTGTGAAGAAATTCTTCCTCATGTTACCTCTGAATCACCCTCTCTCCAACTTCATCCCATGCAGGGATGGATTCACAGCGGGAAGGTCATGCCAGACAAATCTGATAGATTTCTTTGACTGGGTGACCAAAGTAGTAGATCAGGGAGGGGCTGTGGACATGGCCTACCTAGACTTTAGCACGGCATTTGACACAGTCCCACACAAAAGATTAATATACAAGCTAGCCAGCCTGGGACTGGGTCCCAAGATAACAGCCTGGGTAAAGAATTGGCTGGAGAATAGGACACAGAGAGTAATAGTAAATGGAGTCCACTCAAGAAAGGAGGGTTACTAGTGGGGTACCGCAGGGTTCAGTATTAGGACCAGTCCTCTTCAATGTCTTTATAAGCGACATTGCGGAAGGACTGGAAGGAAAAATATGTCTCTTTGCAGATGACACTAAGATCTGCAACAGAGTTGATGCACAGGGTGGAGTGGAAAGGATGAGAAGGGACTTGGCAAGGTTAGAGGAATGGTCAAATGTATGGCAGCTTAGATTCAATGCTAATAAGCGCAAGGTAATGCACCTGGGAAACAAAAACCCAGGGGAAGAGTACACAATGGGGGGTGAGATACTAACAACATCAAAAATGGAAAGGGACCTGGGGGTAGTCATATCAGATGACCTAAAGGTGGGCAAGCAATGTGAGAGGGCAGCAAGGAGGGCTGGGGGGTTACTGGGATGCATAGGGAGAGAAATCACCAGTAGAAAGCAGGAAGTTATTATCCCTCTGTACAGACAGCTGGTGAGACCCCATCTGGAGTACAGTGTGCAGTTCTGGAGACCCAATCTCCGCAAAGACAGACAGGATGGAAGCTGTCCAGAGGAGGGCAACTTAAATGGTGCAGGGTCTGCACCGGAAGACATATGAAGAGAGACTTAAGGAGCTTAATATGTATAGCCTCGAGGAAAGGAGGGAGAGGGGGGACATGATAGAAACTTTCAAGTACCTCAAGGGAATCAACAAAGTCCAAGAGGGTAGCATCTTTCAAAAAAAGAGGTGTGCAAGAACAAGAGGGCACAATTTGAAGATAGAGGGGGGGGCAGCTCAGAGGTAATTTAAGGAAGTATTTTTTCACAGAGAGGGTTGTGGATGCATGGAATGGCCTTCCAGAGGAGGTTGTGGAGTCAAAATCAGTGGTGGAATTCAAGCATGCATGGGACAGTCATAAGGCAATTCTAGGGTGGGGGTAGGAAGAAGTAGGCTGCTGGTTAACTAGGATCTGCAGCTTATCCAGTAGGTAGGGAAATGGGCAGACTGGGGGCCCAGCGGTCCTTATCTGCCGTCAAATTCTATGTTTCTATGCCCTCTAGTCCTGGAACATATATTTGGCTTATAAATAGTGTATTCCTGCACCCTGTTCCTCCCTGTAAGATACTTGTATGACTCTAACATGTCCCCTCTCTCCCTCCTCTCCTCCAGGGAGTACATATTAATTTCCTTCAACCTGTCCCCATAGGACCTGTGATGCAATCCATTTACCATCTTTGTTGTCCTCCTCTGAACCTTCTCTACCCTGTCCATGTCCTTACATATGTAAGGTCTCCAGAACTGTACACTGTACTCCAGGTGGGGCCTCACTAGTGTCTTGTATAGTGGAATTATGACCTTCCTTTTCCTGCTGGTGATGCCCCTGCCTATTCATCCCAGCATCCTATTTGCTTTACCTGCTGCCTTGTCACACTGTTTCCGTACCTTGAGGTCATCAGAGATGATAACCCCGATATCCCTTTCCTGCTTGGTGCATGCTATATCCTCACCCAGAACTGATATATTGTGCCAGAGTTTTTGTGCCCCCTATGCATTATCTTGAACTTCTTTGCATTGAATTTTAACTGCCAAACCCCTGACCATTCTTCAAGTTTCTGCAGGTCCCTTCTCATTCTGTCTACACCCTCTGGTGTGTCTACTCTGTTACAGAGCTTTGTGTCATCAGTGAACAGGGACATTCTGCCTTCTAGGTCCTGCACAATGTCACTGATCAATCAATCAATTAATCAATCAATCAATCAACTTTATTTATATAGCGCTTTTCAGAGCCAAGGCGCTGTACATAAAAACATATACATAATATAAATTAAAACAACATTAAAATATGTCAACCATAATTAAATAAAAGCTAGACTAAATAAATATGTTTTTAAACCATTTTTAAAACTATCGATGGTTGGGCATACTCTCAACCAACGAGGTAGAGAATTCCACAGGGTTGGTGCTGAAAAGGTAAAAGCACGTGAACCTGATGTCTTCAATCAAACCCTGGGAATCTCTAGCAATCCTTCATTGGCAGAACAGAGAGGACAGAGGGGGCAATAGGGAATCAGGAGATCTTTCAGGTAACCGGGTCCCTGGTCATGTAGGGCTTTAAAGGTTAGTGAACCAACCTTAAAGATGATCCGCCACCTAACAGGCAGCCAATGCAGTTCGTGGAGCACTGGTGTAATATGACTGGTTCTAGATGTCCCAGTCAAAAGCCTGGCCACCATGTTCTGCACCAGCTGCAGGCAGCAGATATCAACCCCAGGTAGCCCTAGGTAAAGGGAATTGCAGTAATCAAGATGGGTAGAGACAAAGGCATTTACCAATGTTGGAAGATCACCCGACGGAACCAGGTGTTTCACCTGGGCGATATTCCTCAGATGGTAAAAAGAGGATTTGACGACAGCTGATACCTGAGATTTTAAGGTCAGTCCGTCATCAAAAATAATGCCCAGATTATGCACCTGATCAGAGGTAGGGAGCGGCATACCACTAAGTAACAAACCTGAGGGTTGTCCAGCTCCCAAACCCGCCCTTGGACGACCTGATTCCACTACCAGTACCTCAGTCTTATCCGGATTCAGTCTCAGCCAGCTGGAACTCATCCAAAATCTGATCTCAGCAAGGCAGTTATTTCGAATGGAGAATGCATCATCCTTGCCGGGGAGAAAGGACAGATACAGCTGGGTATCATCTGCATAGCAGTGAAAACCCAACTGTCTGAGACCTGTCTGTGAGGTAAGAATGAAACCACTTGAGGACTGTACCAGACAGCCCACAATAAACCTGCAGGCGTTCCAGCAGCACGCCATGGTCTACAGTGTCAAATGCAGCAGAGAGGTCGAGAAGGACCAGAATGGTACATGCCTTTCGATCTCTAGCCATTAGGAGATCACTCAGTACCCAGACAAGGGCAGTCTCCGTGCTATGCTTCATCCTAAAACCAGACTGGAGAGTATCATAGACATTGTGAGTCACAAGATGATCATCCAGTTGCAGCGCAACCGCCTTTACAATAACCTTACCATCAAATGGCAGGTTAGAGATAGGCCGGTAGTTAGCTAGACAATCCGGAACCAAGGAGGGTTTTTTAAGGAGTGGTCGAACGACTGCCTCCTTCAGGGTGTCGGGAAAGACCCCCCCCCAAGGACTTCCAGACAATGTCAACAAGGATTGGGCAGATAACTTCTACACATCCTACTAAGAGGGGTGTAGGGACTGGATCCAAACTACAACTAGTTAGTCGCAATATCTGGATGGTCTTTACAATGTCACTGAACTCCAGCCGACGAAAGTCTGACCAGACAGACTGAGTGCATGCCACTTCCGGTCAATCACCGCAATCCCCTATAGGAGAGGTCAGACCAATGCTAGACCTGATGCTGGCAATCTTATCTGCAAAAAACTGAGTGAACTTCTCGCATCCTAACTGAGAAAAAGCTTCTCTGGGCTTGAGACAGATTGGATTGCACAATCTGTCCACAGTCCGAAAAAGCTGATCCGGTCAGTTATGTGCAGCAAAAATCTCCCTGGACAGGAATTCTGCCTTCTTACGGGTGATTTCTGATTAATAGCCATCTGATGAAGATGTTGAATAGGACCAGTCACATCACTGATCCCTGTGGTACCCCACTGGTCACTCTTCCCTCTGTGGAGTGACAGCCATTTACCACCACCCTCTGTGTCCTGCCGCCCAGCCAGTAACCTACCCACCACACTACTGCCTTGTCCACACCCATATTCCCCAGTCTGTGTAATAATCTTCTATGTGGCATCATGTCAAAGGCCTTGCTGAAGTCCAGATAGGCCATGTCCACTGCCCTCCCCTGATCCACCTCCCTAGTCACCAAGTTGAAAAATTCAATTAGTCTGACATGACCTCCCCCTGGTGAAACCATGCTGCCTTGGGTCCTGTAGTCCATTGACAACCAAATGTTCCACCAAACTGTCCTTCAGTAGTGCTTCCATGATCTTCCCCACTACCGAAGTGAGGCTGACTGGTCTGTAGTTCCCCGCTTCCTCTTTGTTCCCACTTTTGCATAAGAGGACTACATCTCCTGTCCTCCAGTCTTTGGGTGCCTCCACTGTTTCCAGTGATCAGCTAAACAGGATTGCCAGAGGTTCAGCCACCACCTCTCTTAGTTCTTTAAGGACCCTGGGGTGCACCCCATCTGGCCCCATTGCTTTATCAACTCTTATTACTTCCAGTTCCTTCACGACCTTTTCTTGTGTAAAGGGACTTGTGTCCATTTCTGCACCATTCTCACCCCTTGTACTCCCTTTAGACCCATTACCCTCCTCTTCCTCAGTAAAGACTGAGCAGAAATACCTGTTCAATATGTCAGCTTTACTGTTGTCATTCTCCATGTGGCCTCCATCCTACCCCTTCAGTCTTACTATCCCTCCCTTTACCTTTCTCTTTTCATTTATGTGCCTGTAAAAGGTTTTGTCCCCTCTACCCACTGATTTTGCAATGTGTTCTTCTGTCTGAGATTTGGCTTCCCTTACTGACCTCCCTGCCTCCCTTTGCTTCTCCTGGTACTTCTCTCTATCCCCTTCTGCCTGTGTCTTTTTTTATTGCCTGAATGCAATCTTTTTGGCTTTCACTTTCTCCACTACCTCCTTGGAAAACCATAATGGCCTCCTCTTCCTTTTCCCTTTGCTAACCTGCTTAATGCATAATTCTGTTGCTCTTGTAATCCCCGTAGTAAATACTGCCCACTGTTCCTCAACCCCCGATTCCTGACCCATTCCCCTTAATACCTCTTTCAAGCATCTCCGCATCTCCTGTGTGTTTTAAATAAACATCACACAGAGATTGTGTGTTGAACCTGAAGTTCTGTGTCCAGTCCATCTGTTATCCCACAACCCCTCCACATGTGCATCACATCCTCTCCACTTTCCAACATTACGTGTCCCAGGCAAATTCTAAAATTATGCATCCCTGCCACATTCTGAAATTGCACATCTCTCCCCATTGCCAAATTGCACATCCCTGCCACATTTGGAAATGCAGCATCCTCACCAAATTCCAAAATTGCACATCCCCACCAAGTTGTGTTTTATTGTCTCATTCCAAAATTGTCATTGCAATGTTCCCAAATTGTGTGTTACTGATACATTCTGAAACTGAGCATCACAGACACAATCTGAAATTGAGCATCACTGGCGCATTCCAAAATTGTGCCTCACTGCCGCATTCTGAACCTGTGCCTCACCACCAAATTTTGATCCTGTGCATCACCACTGCATCCAAACCTGTGCATCACCACCAGATTCTGAACCTATGCAACACCACTGATTCCAAGATAGTATGTCACCACTGTGCATTCTGAAACTGCTTGTCATCACCGCTTTCTGAACCTCTGCGGCACTGCTGCATTCTGAAATTGTACATCACCACCGCATTCTGAAATTGCGTGTCACCACAGTATTCCAAAAATGTGCCTCTCTGCCTCATTCCTAACCTGTGTGTCACCACTGCATTCTGAACCTGTGCATCACCACCACATTCTGAACCTGTGCATCATGGATACATTCCGACGTTGGGCATCACCACCACACTCTAATCTGTGCATAACCACCATATTCTGAAATGGCACATCACAACCACATTCTGAAACTGTGTGTCACTACCATATTCTGAAATTAGGTGTTCCAGCTACTTTCTGAGACTGTGGCAATGCTGCATTCAAAAGTTGAAACCTGGTGACATTCCAAAATCCCTTATCTGCAATATTCTAATAATTGCACACAACTTTGTCATTCTAAAGCCCTGTTTGCCATTTTTTCCACCACCCTCATCACATTCTGAAGTAATGTACCTTGCTTCTACACATTATGGAAGTGCATGTGCTGACCCACCCAGTGTGAGTTTAACTTTTCAGGTGTTTGTTACACTTGCAGTTTTAAGTAACATTGTAGAAATAAGTCATATAAGGTAGCTTGCAGGGAGTCCTACTAGGTTATGAGTTCAGAAGATGGCATCATCAGCGTCTCTTCACTGAAACAGGCTTTTTTGGACAGGCAGTGAATTAAGGGTTACAACATGACTTGTAACTTTTCAACAAAGTAATTTATAAATCTGATTTGGGACATTAGGATGGTTGAGGATGTGATTATCCAAATTCTGAATTTATTAATGCCACACATTTTGGCTAAGTCCCTCTTTAAAACTTCAAAGTATCTAAGACCAAGAGTGAAAAAAACATTATGTGTATTGATGTTTTTGCCGGACTATCAGTTTTGAAAAAAAATATATGGTGACTAACAAATGCTGCTTTAACACCCCCTCCATCCCTTTGAATATTAACATTCTGTGGTATTAGCCCATCCTTTAATATAGTGAATACTAAGCAGAAGTACTTCCACCTTTCCTCTACTCTTCTCCAAAAAATGATGTTCCTTGCCTCAGAGACCTTCTGTCATGTTTTTTTCCCTGAATGTACTGAAGAAGGTCATACCACCTTCCTTAATTCAATCTGCTAATCTATAAAAATATGAACATATGAAAACAGCCAGCTGAAAAAACGCTTATTGGTCTATTTAGTCTGCTTGACTTTGCAACTACCAGTCCTATTCTGCAGCTGCACCTCCCACCTCATGCCCTCCCTTGATCCTTCCTCAAGCCCTGTCCCAGCCCCTCTTGAAGCAGCCCACTGTTCTACAGGCTTCCAGCTCTGTTGGTAGCATGTTCCACTCTGCCATCATCCTCTCTATAAAAAAACTGTCTTCTCATTTCCCTTTTGAACCTTCCACCCTTAAGTCTCATATCATGGCCTTGGTCATCCCTACCCACCCTTACCTTCAATAGTTCTTCCATACCAGTCCTGTTTATTCCTCTCAAGTATATGAAAGTCTCAGTCATATCCCCACTGTCCCTCCTTTCTTCCAGCAAGTATATGTTCAACTCTCTCAGCCTTCTTTTGTATGGTAAGCCCCCCAGACACTGCAACATCTTTGTTGCTCTGCTGTGCACTCCCTCCAGCAATTTAATGTCCCTCTTCAGGTACAGGAGCCAGTACTAAATGATGTACTCCAGGAAAGGTCTAACCAGTGAACTATACAACAGCAAAATCAACTCCCCTCTCCTTGAGGTTATACCCCTTGTGATACAACCCACCCTTCCTAACACTGTGCTGAATTGTTCATTGATCCCATAATGAGCACCTCCAGATATTTCTCCTGCTCTCCTTTCTCCTGCAGTCTCAGCTAGCTGAACTCACCCCAGTTGGTAGCTTCACATTACTCCACGTGGTCAATGGCTAGTCATAACAATTTGGTTATTGTGCACCTCTTCTATGGGAAATGGCACAGATTAAAAGGATAAACCAGTCTTAGAATGTTGGGCACATGAGAGTTACAGATAGAAGCAACTCTTCAGTCTCAGCTGTGCAATCAAAGGGGAAACAGCTCTCAAGCTTCTCTGAAGAATCTTTCAGCTTTTAAGCCTTGGGGCAGCCATTCTACACAGCAGGTTGGAGATATCTGGTGACAGGGAGCACTCCTAAATTAAAATTATACCTCTTAATCTGCAGCATTCAGATCATCTAACCTGCTCTTCCCATTTTCACTACCTGGGCTTGGATTTGGTGCCATGTCTGGCACTTATTTCATGGTGTTTTGATTTTGACTGTTTTGAATTTCTTAAAAAAAAAAGATGAGAAAAAGCAGGTTTCACACATAAATATCGTAGTAGCCACAGACATTGCCAGCTATTTCCAGACATTTCACTAAATTTCTAAAGAGTTTCTCTCTGCTGCCCCTACTGTGGAACTGCAAAAAGCAAGCGATTTCTCTAGAAATTTCAGAGAAATTTCAGGAAATAGCTGTCAATGTCTGTGGTTACTATTGTATCTGTCTATTAATTTGGAGAATCCTTTAGGCTAGGGCATTCCAGGGGGTCTTTCTCTGCCTCTCAGCATCAGTTCCCCTCCTCAGTTTTTAGGGTAGGATGTATTTTATTGTCTATTTATGTATGTGTGTCTTGCCCCTTTAAGTTGCCCTGCCTGTTTTTGTGAAGACATTGCCTTTTTATGGATGCAGTGAGCAGAGCCCAGCAGACATCTTGCTATTACAGTAGAAAAAGACAGCCATCCAGATTCCAATGGACTAGATAAAATTGGAGGTTTTGTGTAATCACTCTACTAATTGCTCATAAACATGCCAACTTAGTCTGCTGTGTTCATTTAGCTGAGCAGTGTTGCACCAGATTATTTTGTGGTTACTAACTTCAATGTGGGATTCATAGCTTATAAACATGTCACATAGTCAGCCTTTCCCAGCTATAAACTAGCTGATTTTTATCTTTTATTGGACCAACAGAGATTTACAGAACATCCTAATCTTTCAAACTAACACAGAGTTCTTCTTCAGAGGAATAACAGCTTGCTTACAAGAGCTGTTTTTTAAAGAAACCAGAGCAATAGTAGTTAGAAACAAATTTTACACATCAGTGTGACAAATTAGAGGAGAAATTAATTAAGAAATACAACTAAAAAGATAAAGAAACATCCCTGAAAACCATTGGAGGTAGTGGGTCAAATGTCACAGAATGCAATGTTCATGCAGTAAATTATCTGATGTTAAATGTCTTACTAAAACTAAGTTGGTGTGTGTGTGTGTGTGTCTGTGTGTGTACTAGAAATAGCAAGTCTACTGCATGAAAATGAACTCATCACCAACCAGTTAAAATCAAACCTCTAGCACACACAGTTTACATACATATGAATATATGAATGTGCCAGCAGAAACAGACCTCCTGGTCTATCAACATCTGCTCATGTGTGCAGCTAGCTCCCCTAAGTTGCAACTGCCCAACCCACTTGCCTTTCTTTCCTTGGCTGTTTTCAGCCTTACCCACCCATATTCTCCCCTTTTCTCTGTCCCATGCCCATTAAAGCTACCCAGAGTTTTGCATATCACCCTCTCTGGTAGGGTGTTCCACTTTGACACCACTTTCTCTGTAAAGTAATGCCTCCTCATCTCCCTCCTAAATCTTCCACCATCTATTCTTAGCCCATGCCCTCCAATGTCCCTTCCCTTCCTCAGTTTAAAAACTCAGTTGGCTCCATCCTTGCTGATTCCCCTTCAATACTTGAAAGTTCCAATCATGTCCCCATCCCTCCTCTCCTTCAGGGTGTATATATTTAGTTCCCCCAGCCTGTTCTCATAGTCGAACCCCTCCATTCCCTGTATCATCTTTATTGCCCTCCTCTGCACTCCCTCCAGTAGCTTGATAGCCCACCTCAGGTATGGCCTCCAGTATTGCACATAGTAATCTAAGTGCATCCTAAGCAGTAATCTGTAGAGGTGCAAGATCACCTCCCTCCACCTGGTTGAGAACCCTCTCACTATACACCCTAGCATCTTGTTCACCTTCACTGCTGCTTTCCTACATTGGCAGAATTGTTCATGATCCCTGTTATCAGTAGAGTAGAAGGGCAAGGGGGGATGTATTGGTATTATATAAGTCCCTGAAAGATGAGGATCTTAGATCTGAGTTGGGATTGGTGTTTAAGGAAAAAACATATCAATTGAGAAGGCATGATAGGCAACTGAGAGAGGAATTGAGTAGGACCGAACAAAGAAGGAAGGGCTTTAAGTGTAGAACAATAAGGATGTGGAATGGACTACCTCGAGAGGTGGTAGAAGTGGAAAGTTTAAGTCTTTTTAAAAAAAGATTGGATAAGTTCCTTGACGAAGTTGGCGAGTGTCACTACCACTGAATTGTGGAGAAAGACTATACGGGTTATGCCTTTTGACGTTCTTATTCTTCCAGTATTAATTCCAGTATGAAAGGTGCTCATAGTCTTGGTGGCTGAACATTGACAGCAGAAACATCATGTTTCTCCCTACCTGGATGTTTTGCTCATTTAAGCACCATCTGCAATGTTAGCAAGAAAGTTAGTGTCCAGGACAATGGAGGTTATGGAGCCGCATGGCTAGGTAATGAATCAAGAGAAAAACTCTCTCGAGCTATCACAGATGCTGGAACACCTGGGATCGGTGTACAAAATGGACCTGGGGAAGGTTTTCCTCAGATCAGCCATGAATAAGACCTTATCAAGACAACCCAATCATCGACTTCACCTCTTTACCTGCCACAGATTCTGGATCTCATGGTGGCAGTGATAGAGTTAGTCCCATGGGCTTGCCTTCACATGCAGCCCCAACAGAAAGAGTTACTGTCACCCTGGGATCTCACCTTGACCGATTATCAGCCCAGGATCACTCTCTCACCACAACCGCAAAAGTCTCTGAGTTGGTGGGTAAGTGTGCAGAATCTCATCAAAGGGTTCTCCCTGGAAGTACCTCCAGACTTGATTATGACAATCAATACCAGCCTGTTGAGTTTTGGGCAATCCTGGACCACATTCCCATTTTGTGGACTTGATCAGTGCAGGAGCAGCACTTACACACAAATGTTCTGTGGATGAGGGTGGTGTGCCTCGCTCTTTTTCCCTTTCAGTGTCAGATGCAGTCAAAAGCCATGAAAGTAAGGTCAGACAATGCTGTCACAGTGGCATACATAAACAATCAAGTGGGCACAAAGAGCAGGGAAATGCTAAAGGAAGCCACCGATCTTCTGCTGTGGGCAGAGAAGAAACTTCTCTCACTGTCAGCAGTTCACTTGCTCGGGTAGTTAAACATTCAAGCTGACTGGCTAAACTGCACACATGTTTATCCAGAGGAGTGGATATTGAATCCAGAGGTGTTCAACCTTTTGTGTCAAACTTTATTTGTCCTCAGATTGACCTGTTTCCATCCAGCTAGAATGCTCAGGTTCAACAGTTCTTCTGCCATTACCAATCCACAGGTGGAAGCAGTGGACACCCTGTCACAAGTGTGGAGCTTTGGCAGGGTATATACCCTCCATTCTGTTCCTTTCTTCCACAATGTCATCAAATATAGCACATCAGATGAAGCTTCCTTCTAATAACTCCAGAGTGGCTCACAAGATTGTGTTTTCTCTAGACATAGTGAACATAGATCAATGAGTTCCGTTGTGCTTTCCAGTGCGGGGGGATCTTCTCTCACTGGGCCCTATTCTGTACCCAGATCAAGGAGCAATGCAACTCATGGCCTAGGTCTTGAATGGGAAAGACTCCTGAAGCAGGGATTCTCTAAGAAGGTGGTGGACACCCTGATGGCTGCCAGAAAGATCTCCACATTGGTAGCTTATGCACATATATGGACCATCTTATCAGCTTGTGCCAGGAAAAGAAAAATTCAGCCTTCCAAAAACACTCTTCAACATATTTTGCATTATCTGCAAGAATAGGTGGAACAATGTTTGGCCTTAAGCACCCTGAAATATCAGGTGTTAGGCCTTGGAGCCTCCTTGGGTTTATCTCTAGGGACTAACTGAGAGGTCACTCATTTTCTGCAGGCTGCCAGCTGGCCTTGACCTCTGTTCTGATCCCCATACTTCCATCACATCTGAGTCTGGTTCTGATTGCTTTCTGCAAGTAGTCTTTTGATCTGCTCTCATCAGTTCCATTGGATATGTTGTCTTACAAGGTATGTTTTTTAGTTGCTATGTGTTCAGCAAGGAGGATTGGTGAGATCCATGCTTTGCCTCACAAAGAACCATACCTTGTCATGCATGAAGACTCTCCACTCTCCATCTTCCCTTCTGCTACTTCTCTCCCTGTCCTTCTACTTTGGATATTGCCAGGCTGTGTCTCGGCCTCCCCTTACCTTGCCTACCTGCTTGCCCTTATCTTATATACTCCTTATTTCCACCTGGTTGTATGCTTGTACATAGTATGCTGTTAAATAATTGCCTCTACTTTTACCCACATGAATGTACTCTTTTTACTGTACCTTGTTCTCAGTACTGTGCATTCCTGTCAGTTGCTACTCTGATGTAACCTTGATTATTGCTTAAATTATATTGTTTCAAATATGCCTTGTGGCCCAGGTCATGCCTGTAAATGGTCCTCTGGACCGGTGCACCTACCCAGTTAGCAAAGTCAAAATAGATAGATAAATAATTAGGGCAATCTGGCACTCAGAACAGTTTCAGCTTTCATTCTGAAGGTTCCCACTCTGTCTCCCATCCTTCTGACTGCAACCCACTTACCCAATGAAGAAAGAGTGGCACAGGTTAGATTTGTGATGGGCTGTTAGCATATATCTTAAATGAATCAGTGAGTTCTGAAAATCAGACAGGTTATTTCTACTTTTTGTACCAGCCAAGCAGGGTCAAAAAGACCCAAGGCCACCCTAACTAGGTGGGTGAGGGCTTGCATTGCCAAAGCTTATGTCACAGTAAAGAAGAAGCCTCTCGCTCTCATCAAGGATCAATCCACCAGGACTATGGCCACTTCCTGGGTAGAGAAAGGTGAGGCTTCTCTTTTAGGGTTGTGTAAGGCAGCTATGTGGTCCTCTATTCACACTTTTGCCAAGCACTACAACTTGGATGTTCAAAGCTCTGTTAATTCTGCTTTTGGCCATAGAGTTTGCAGGCAGCAGTCAGCAGGTAAATTCTTCCTGCCAATGTTTGACATATGGGGCAATATTCAAATATTCTCCCTCAACCCAGTTTCTGGTCTGGTACTGCTTCTTAGAACCCAATTGTTATGACTACCCATTGATAATATGAAGTGTTGCAGAAAAAATAACTTTCTTCATACTTACCATAATTTCCTTTTTTGTTAGCTCCTACATTGTTAATGGGACCCACCAGGGAGCCACACTCCTGCAGAAGAGTATTGGACAGCATGCTAGTGCAGGGATTTTTTTCTCTATTATAATTTCTGATTGCAAGTATGTCTGGACATCCCTTATACAGTAGTTTGCCTGCTATGCCTATGTTTATATACATATACAACAAAACAAATCAAAAAGTCAGTTTTCAATTTAGAATGCAGGTTGTTTTCATGCAGATTTAACAGGTTCAAATTTTGATGAGTATCAAAGGGTGTCTTGCTTGTTGCAGGTGAGAGACTACAACACACCCAGTTCTTCTCTTGGCAATAACTATTTTCTCTCAAGTTGTTTTGTAGCCACTGGAAGACAAACCTTTGATTCTTCTTCTTCTTCCGACAGCTGTCAAGGTAAGCCACTCTTTATTGTGTTTCATTCTGTCTTGAGTCACATCTGTGTAGACAGTTCTTTTGTGCCATGTATGTCTGGTCTACTGATATGCCATTTATTCCCACATTTAGAGGCACTGCATGGACGACAGTGAGGAGGAAGTTGCTGATGTCAGGAGTCCTCATGTGCCAAACATTCTCAGACTGATTCAGCCTTTTAGTAGAGGGTGTGCAATAATCCAGTTGTTATTGCTACCCATCAACAATCTAGAAGATAACAGAAAATGAAATTAAGGTAAGTATGAAGAAATGTATTTTGTTTAATTTAGGTCCCACTTTGCCCTCTCTCACTTACTTACTAGTTGACTTGAGTTTGTACATGTAGTCCACTCTGTCCTCCTCTTGCTGAATCTTCTTCCTACTACACCATCAAAACCATATTCTAGAGAGATCTGGTCACGTGATGGCAGCCTAAGAGAGCAGCAGCAACCTCCATTAGCACTGTACCTGCTAGAGGAAGACTCCGTAAAACAATAAAAGCATTAAAAATGGAAGTTTTCATATGGAAAGCACCTCCGAGGCACTCACCACCGCCATCCCCTGAGAAGGACAAGGCCCCAAAGTGGCCTAAAGTGCAGACATCGAAAACTCTGGCAGATTCATCGCCGCTAACAGAAGGCAAATTTCTAGAAATTATGAAACCCATGCAGGAATCAATCGACAATGTGGTGGAAGAAATCCGGCAAATTAAAGCAGCTACTGACTCTTTAAATACCAGGGTGACAGACTCAGAAACCCGCCTCACCTCGGCAGAGAAAAAACTAGATAAAATTATGCTAGACCAAACTTTAACCAACCGAAGAATTAAAAAACTAGAAGATAAGCTAACCGACCTTGAAGGGAGGAGCCGTAGGAACAATCTACTAATAATGGGCATACCAGAGAAAGAAGAAGGTGAAAATCCCATACTTTTCATCCATAAATTCTGTGAAAAAATCTCAGGGCCCTCCCCTAATGGCTTGACCTATGTTGTGGAGAGAGCACACAGGGCACTTCGGCCACCCCCACTCCCTGGCACAGCACCCAGGCCCATCATTTTTAAATTGCTTAACTTTCAAGACTAATAACATATAATAGCAAAGATCAAAACACTACAAGAAGTTTTCTGGGAAGGGAAGGGAAGAGAGTCAGAGTGGCCCAAGATCTCCCGTATGCACTTTGTGTTAAAAGACAGCAGTTTCATCCACTTATTACAAAGTTAATAGCCGCCAGCAAGCCTTTCAGAGTTAAATACCCAGCGACACTGCAAGTAAAACTCGGTGATCAGTAGCAGTCTTTTGAATCTCTGCAGCAGGCTAAGAGCGAATTAAAAGCAGCACTTCCAGATTTATTCAAGTGAAAGGGTGATGTTAACGCACGGCATTTAAGCTCAGAAGTAGTGGCAGCTTTCTGTGCCTATGCTACTAAACTCGTATTTGACGCTCTAATACCTCACAAATTAATGATGATTCACCTAATAATGGGAAAAGCTGGACTCTACCTATAATAACATTCTTCCATGCCAGCGATCCTTGGGCAAAGACCTTGCATACATATAAACAACATGGGTTTACATGTAGTGGCAGCCTTTTCATGCCAAAACTACTGAGATTACAGCTCATGGAACCCGAGGATAATTCAGAACAACTTCTACCCCCAGTCAGCTGATATTCATGGAAGTCTGATCCTACCTATATGCTGGTCCCTCTTATGATACCATTACCTGGGGCATAACTCCCGATGTGGTCAGACTGTTGCAGTCTCCGGGCAGAGAGATGTTGTCATCACCTTTGCAGACAGTGAGTGATCACTCCAAATCCACCCTGGAGGACATGTGAGGTTCCTGTCTATGAGTTAACATAAAGGGAAATACATTTTCACCTCTACAAAAGAAAAAACCCTAAATCAGCCTTGTAAAATGTACTTGATGTGAAGGGAGTGTCACGAACTATGATCCGAGAATCCATTCATGTAGTTAAGCTCCCATGAGTTAAAAACCTGGATTTTATGCTGAATAAAGGAAAAAGTATATTGACTGTGAGGAGACCTAATTTAGTGCTTGTTAAAAGGCCAAATGTGGCGCTAGTTCCTTAACACTGACATGTATATAATCAAACTTATAGGCTTTTTGGCTATCCTAAAGGTTCTCATCTTGCCTCCTTTCTCTAGCCCAATATTTGTTAATTGAACCCACGTACTTTCCTCCTCTTTTGTTATCTTTAGTAATAATTAGCCAAAGCTGATACTGTAATAAATGCGCCAGAAAAAGTTGGCAAGTTGGGACGGAGGCTCACGGCGGGGGGGGGTAATAGCCTCTGGGTTGTTTGATGGTTTAGAATCACCTGATATAGCAGATAGTAGTTAGTTCGCTGGAACTCAGAGTAGTTTTAGGGTGTGTGTGGGATAATGTGGGGAAGGGGATGGGGAGCCACTTGAAGAAATCATCTTCTCTCTACTTATATATACCGAGAATTAATAAAAGCATTAAGCACACATGCCAAAGTTTTGACGCCCCACCCCCCCGGAAACTGAAAACCTAATTTTGTCATTTAACAATGGCAGGTCCTCTCATAATCATTAGCTGGAATATAAAAGGCGCCAAAGACAGAACTAAATGGCAAGTAATACTAAGGCATTTGAAATCCCTCAGAGCTGATATCGTCTGTTTGCAAGAAACCCATCTTAGGAGGGAGGACACTGCACTGTGGTGCAGAGGATGGATAGGGCAATCCTATAGGGCAGGAATTTTTACAAATAGAGGTGGTGTTGCCATTCTCTTTCACAAAAATGTCCCCTTTAGGCTAGAACATGAGATATGGGATAACCAGGGATGATATATAATATTACATGGTACCCTGGGTACACATCATCTGACAGTAGGATTGGTCTATGGACTGAATGGAACTCCCCAGCCTTCTTCACTGAATTAATGGAAATTGTGCCCACTACACCCCCTAGAACCATAGTTCTGGAAGGCAATTGGAACATTACACCCCGGTTATTACTAGACAAATCTGACCCCAAGAAAGTTGGCCTCTCCCCGGCTCAGAGACCCTTGCAAGACTTAATGAATGGATTGGGCATCCTGGATATTTGGAGGATACTAAACCCTACTGAGCAACAATATACCTTTTTTTCTCACCCCCATCACACTTGCTCATGCATAGATAATTTCTTGGCTAGCTCCCATATTTTACCCGAAATTGTAGAAGCTGTAATTCACCCACGAGTATTATCAGACCACTCCCCTGTCTCATTAGTTGGAGTATTTGGACGTGAGATCAAAAGAGATTTCATGTGGAGAATGAACACACAATTACTCCAGCCCCCCTATATGCAGACCCATCTTAAAAGTTTTATTATCTCATTTCTGAACACCAGTGAAGGGACCGTCTCTAAAATTGATGTAGTCTGGTCAGCCCTGAAGTGTGCCCTACGTGGGGAATACATACGAATAGCATCAGTTAAAAAGGAAAAACACATTAGCCAAACCAAATCCCTACTTCAAGAGATAAAAATGTTAGAATCTAATATAAATAAACAATCCCCAGAGTATGATTGGGAACTATACCACTGCAAAAATGAGGAGTCCCCAAATGAACAGATACAAGCCTACTTTGACCAATTAGTGCTTCAAACACTGCCCGAAGATAAGCACCCGTCCCTCAACTCCCCCATTATGGACTGGGAAGTGGTACTAGCAATTAAGCAACTAGCACCAGATAAATAACCTGGTCCAGATGGCCTTCCTGCTAATCTATATAAATTATTCACTGCAGAGCTTGCTCCCTTGCTAGCCAGAGTTTTTAACTCATGGTATGAACTAGGCCTATCAGAATGCGCATACCTTGAAGCTCTGATTACTATTATCCCCAAGCCAGGCCGAGATCTACACTATGTGGAAAACTACCACCCTACCTCGTTCCTTAATACTGACATTAAGATACTAGCTAAAATACTTGCCAATTGTTTGGGACCCTTTATGGACACACTAATTAACAGTGAACAAGTGGGATTCATGCCAGGAAGGTCTTCAAGTGATCATATGCGATGATTATTCCACCTTATCTCCATAGCTAGTGAACTGCCCATACCTGCTGCCTTAGTAGCCTTGGATGCAGAAAAGACCTTTGACTGGGTCTCCTGGCATTTTTTATTCACTGCACTTTCCCGGTATGGTATCCCACAAATATTTATTAATTGGATCAAACTGCTTTATTCGTCCCCTACAGCCTGGATTTGGTGCAATGGCTATCTCTCAGAACCCTTCCCACTAAGTCGGGGCACTAGGCAAGGATGCCCCTCTCACCACTTCTTTTTAATTTCTACTTAGATCTGTTTATCCTCATAACTCAAGGTTTACAAGGCATTCTTGTAGGGAACAGACAGCACCTTATATCTGCTTATGCAGATGACCTTTTAATACATATAACGAACCCAAGTGTAAGTGTTCCTATTCTACCTCAAGAAATTGAAATATTTTCCAGGATCTCCTATCATAAACTGAACCTGACTAAATCCATTATTTTCCCCTTAAACCTAAAGTTATTTAAAAGTGATATACAGCAGTTTGGATTACAGTGGGAAAACAAAAGCATAACCTACCTGGGTATAAAAATCTTTAAATCTTTCTCCACTATAGTTAAGGAGAATCTCACTAAATTAATAAAAGTAATCAAAGCAGACCTGGAAAAATGGAACACTCGGAAGATATCATTATGGGGAAGAATTAACATCATCAAGATGAATACCCTACCTAGAGTTCTTTACCCTCTTAATATGTTAGCCCCCTACCTTCCTAAAAGGTGGTTTACTAAACTAAGGAATATAATTAATAAATTTATCTGGAAAGGTAAGCCAGTGAGGCGAGCATACCACAAGCTGACAGCTCCAAAACCCCAAGGAGGACTTTCCCTCCCATCATTCTTTAATTATTATGGAGCAGTCCACATTACAAAGCTTGCTGCCTGGAGGTATGACCTATGCAATAGAAAGTCAGAGTCCTATACCCCAGCATGGTTAAATATAGAAGAGACCCTTGTATCTCATACCTCATGCTCACTACAGTCGCTACTATACTCACCCTTGAAAAATATTCCCACTCATGTCAAAAATTCTCCAATAGGGTGGTCATTAAGAGCTTTAAACCAACTATAGAGTCATCTGAAAATAAACTGGCATGTGGATTGAGAACAACCACTTTTATATAACCCTCATTTCATGATCCAGTGAAAACCTATCCCACTAAACTTCTGGCCTGCCCTAAAAGATGTTAAACTTAAGGATGTCATTGATAATAATAATTTGCTACCATATTCCCAATTTCTGCGAAACTTCCCTGAACTAAGTGGGCACGCTTTTAAATACTGGCAAATTGCGCATGCAATCTCCTCATTTATAAATAACGGTCACACTCTTGAGCCCCCCAGGATTGCCTTACCATCCCTGCTAAACACTGCCACCCAACCACACCCAATTTCTGCAGTATACAAAGAACTGCAGTCCTTCAATATGAGATTATCATCGGGCATAAGCCAATATTGGGTAAAACCCCTGTCTCTTCCACCCATACCTGACTTTTGGCAATGACTTTGGAACAACCTATATAGGTTTGTCAAACAAGACCATCTGCAACTCATACAATTTAATGTGATACAGGACATATACCATACCCCTCAAAGGCTTTATAAAATGGGCAGGATATCTACTCCCTGTTGCCCTTGATGCTCCTATAGGAATGGGGACCTCTACCATATGTTATGAGCATGCCCCAAAATCCAAGCATTCTGGAGAGATATACAAAACTCCCTGAGCCCAACCCTGCCTTTAAACCCACTGTTTTCCCCAGGCACATGCCTACTTAATGTTTCCCAATAGGAACTTTGAAACAAAGGAAGTATTACATAGCTCTTATCTCTACACTGGCCAAACATATAATTATGAGACACTGGATCTCAAACACCTTGCCTACTACATTGGAATGGCATAGAGAAATGTTACTTGCCCTACAATTAGAAAAACATATTGCTAATATGAGCAATCAATTAAGAAATTATATTGATAAATGGGGTGCCTTGGACACACTACTAGCTATATGGAACCCTAAAAATAAATAACTAAATGAACATAGATCCCTGCTTAATAGCAGGTTATGACCTGGAGGAGAAAATGTCCTGAACCAAAGCAGAAGAAAACGAGCAGTGCTTAATGTTGCTTTAATAGAGAGAATGTGTGAATAAAGATAGAGATAAACTAGTTTAGACGTGGGGGATCTAGGGGGTGAGGAGGGATAGGGATTTTGGGGGTGGGGTTGTTTGGGGGTTGTTGAGAGGGTTGTGAGTTGTTTTTTTTTCATTTCCTACACACTTTCTGGATGTTACCATTTCTCTGTTAACCAAAGGTAAAAAAACATACCAATAAGATAACAATGCACTATTATTTTAAAACTAAATGCAACCACCAGAATATAAGCAAGCATTCTACAATTTGTCTATGTATAGATTTTCTGACCTAATATATGGTAATGAGGGTAACTGCATTTCTAAAGTATATTAAGTAACTGGCTTTGATATTAATTTCTTTTTATTTGCTTTAATGTTTTAATGTCTTAATATATTAAAAACTAATAAAGCTTGTTGAATTATAAAAAAAACTTATTCTAGAGCATCTTACTAGTTAGCCCCAAAACTGCATAAGTTAAATGATGTTAAACAGCCACAAGTTTCAAAATCCTGCTCACTGTTTACACTCAAGCAGAGATACACAAACATATTTTAAAACATTACAATCTTACTTATAATCAGTGGTTAAGCTTGTTGAAATATCATGTAGTTAATTGGTTATTCTGATGAAATGACATACCAGTTTGATTGGTTATCTCCCCTTTAGAACACTGGATACAGTCAAAACAGCAGACTGGCTCTCTCTGACGAACTGCTTTACGGTATCCAGGGAGGCAGCTGTCACTACAGACAGAATGAGGGGTCTGGAAAGTAAAAGTATATTATATTACAGCTATACCTGGTGCAACAGAAAGAGAACTGTGTGGTTTTATAAGCATGTGTACTAGTACATCTATTCACAATTTCCAAATTGTCCAATAAGCATTATTATAATGTTCTCCTAGCTAATGAGCTATTCACAAAGTGATGCATGAGACAATGAATGCTAATGCAATGTAACAACTATTAAGGTGTTCTGATTGACCTCGCAGAAGATACAGATGTACTCAATCAGCATGAAAACTGAAACATCGATCTGGGTGCTTATGCATATTGCCTATGTTGATTCAATGAACATGTGCTGATCTACTTAAATAAGATAGGCACCAAGGTCTTGGAGCACCCCAAGAGCCACAGCAGAAGAACATCCAACTGTAATATCTCTGGTAATCCAACAAGGTTTATCATGCTACACATAAAGCAAGACATTTGATTAAAGAATCTTTGAGGTCCAGAAATAATGCATACTATACAATCTATATACAGTATATTAAAAAATGCTTTCTTGAGCAAATTAGATTTATTACACTATCCAAAAAGTAAATCACTAGATAAAGGGGCCTGTGAGGTCCTGAAATCATGTCTATTGTATCACCCATGTAAAATGCATGCATTGATCTGATTAAATTTATTACACTATCCATAAATCAAGGCAAGTTTGGAGTCCTGAAATCATGTGTACTACATACATCATCTATATACTGTAAAATATATATGTTGATCATATTAGATATACCACACAATCCACAATTCAAAGAACCCAATTAAGGGATCTGTGAGACCCTGAAATCCTGAGTAGTATACAAATGTTAAACCCAAACTTTGCTATTTAATAGTTTTGCAACTGTTCAACAACTTTGTACAACATTTTGCAAGCACAGTTTTGGGGGCAAGGTCTCTTGATGTGTCAAGTTTAGTTCCAGTAGGATGTGTGGCTTCCGAGATCCAGATAGTTAAAAAAGTGGATTTGTTTTAGGATGGGAGGGTTGGTCATCACTTAGCACTGAAACAGTTTGGAATTTTTGCTCTGAAAATGTCAGGGTATAAAGGGCTTGGGCCATAGTGGCGCCTTCCGCTGATTGGGTGAAAAAATATGAATCCATTCCAAAGTTATAAGAATTTGAAATGTTGGTTCTGATCATGCTCTTTGTGTTTCTTTTGCATAGCTGCTTGGAATGAAAAAAATATTTGGTCCATACAATAAAGATTCTTTTTCATAAGAAGGTAATACTTGTTTGTCAGAAAAAAATATTTTTTCATATGACCGCCATCTTTTTTCTATTTTTTTTATAATTTTTTTTAAAAACCCAAAGAAATTAGATCATGCAGAGATAAAAACACATGTATCTTGCTAAACAGGACCCCATTTAGGTGCGTGCTGGAGTTACTTTTTGGAAAAATTACCCAGAAATATGTTTCTTATACATTTTCAAATCTTTTTATGGCTTGATTTTCTTTTTTCATGTGGATATATGAAAAATAAATTGGCACATATGAAAAAGGATCCCTTCAAACAAAAAAAAAGAATCTGGACTTGGTTTTGTTTCAGATTACTTTTTCTTAAGAAGGCATCTTTTTTTTTTCTATGAACAAAACAACCTCACAAAAAAAAGATCCCTTCATATGAAAAAGAATCTGAAACAAAACTAAGTCAAAGTTATTTTTCAAATGAAGGGGTCCTTTTTATGTTTTTTTTTTCACTTATATGAGAAAGGGAGCCTTCATACAAAAAATAATTTGGAATTAATTTTTTTTTACATTCTGTTCTGGCATGAAGGATGGCTTTTTCGTGAGGTTGTCTCATTCATATGAAAACAGATCCACTCATATGAAAAAAGGATTTGGACTTAGTTTTGTTTCACACTTCAGCTTCAACAAGTCATAACTCCCTCCACATTTGCAGTTAAGGTACAATCTCTGTATCAAAAGATAGGTCTTAATTACTACAAACAAGAATAACATATAATACCCCACAAAAGTTTAGTGGTCATATAAAAACATAAAAATCAAACTTCCTATTGGGTAACATTGGAAGTTTAAGAGGCCATGCATCCAAGCAAATAACAGAAATACACAAATGTAGAAACTGATGACAGATAAGGACCACTTGGCCAACCTAGTCTGCCCATTGTACCTGCCTACTGTAATACCACAGACCCTACTTGATCTCCAGCTACCCCCCCTCCTTACCACTAAGGTTCCCTTTTGCCTGTCCCATGCCTTGGTGAATACCACTATAGTTTTTGCTGCCACCACCTCTGCCGGAAGTACTTCTTTACATCTCCCCTGACCTTACCCCATCCAACCTCATAGCATGACCTTTGTGTTCTTGAGCATCTTTTTAGCTGAAAAAATGCCCCTCTTTTGAACATTATTTATATCTGAGAGGTTTTTGAATATCTCTTTCATACCCCCCCTTTACTTATACACTTCCTATACCTGGGACTTCTGAGGGTTTATATCCACCGCCTGCAGCTGGTGCAGAATGCAATGGACAGGCTACTGGTAGGGGTTTCCTGGACCAGTCATATCACTCCTGTGCTGCGTGAACTACACTGGCTCCCGGTTCAGTGGTGGATTACCTTTAAGGTTGGTTTACTGACCTTTAAGGCCCTACATGGTCTGGGTCCTGCCTACCTACCAGAGCTCCGGGTTCATTACTGCCACCTCTGACCCCTCCACTTAGCCAACGAGGGATTGCTAGAGGTTCCCAGGGTTCAATTGAAAACATCTGGTGTGAGAGCATTAAGTTACACAGCTCCAACCCTGTGGAACTCTACCTTGTCGGATTAGATAGTGCCTGACCTTGGAGAGCTTTAAGGTGGCCTTAAAAATGTATTTATTCAGCCATGCTTTTGGTGATTATTGAATCTGAACCGCTAATTTTATTTTATTGATTTATTTCAGATATTTTATTGTTCTGTGTCTTTTAACTTTGTACAGTGCTTTGACACCTGACTAAATTGTGCGTTATAAATACATTTTATTATTATTACTTTTTTCCTCCACTGTGTACATAATGACATCATTCAGTCTCTTTTCATAGGGCTTTTGATGCAGACTCCAAACCATTTTAGTTGACCTGCTATGGATTGCCTCGACTCTGTCTATGTCCTTCAGGAGATTTTTTTTCTCCAGAACTGATCACAGTACTCTAGGTGTGGTCTCTTCGGTGATCTATGCAGCAGCATCAGAACTTCCTTCTTCTTGCTGGTGATATCCATCCCTATGCATCCTAGCATGCCACTGGCTCTTCACTCTGCCTTGTCACACTGTTTTGTCACCTTTAGGTCATTAGATAGGATTACTCCCAGGTCTGTTTCTTATTTTGTGGTCACCAGTAGCACTCTCCTCATTGTGTACTTTGCCCCTGGGTTTCTGTGCACCAAGTGCATGCTGTTGCTTTTCTTTGCATTGAAACCTTAGTTGCCTCACTCTTGACCGCTCCTCAAGCTTTCCTGAACTCCTTTTCATTTTTCCACCCCACCCCTAGAGTGTCTACCCTATTGCTGATCTTTATGTGATCTGCAAAAAGGCATACCTTCCCTTCTAGCCCCTCTGCAATGTTGCTAATAAACACAATAAAGAGGGTCGGTCCTAATACTGATCCTTGTGGCACGCTGCTGGGCACTCTTCCTTCCTGTGAGAGAACTCCGTTTATACCACCTTCTGTCACATATCCCCCAATCAATTTCTTTCCCAGTTTACTACCTTTGGTCTCAATCCCAAGATGCCCAGCTGGCTCATGAGTTTCCTGTGAGGTACGATGTTGAAATCCTTACTAAAATCTAGTTAGGCCACATCCAATGCTTCACCCTGAGATCTTTTCTGGTTCACTCAGTCACAGAAATCTATCAGATGTGTATAACATGACCACCTCCCAGTGAATCCATATTGTCTCAGGTCTTGGAAGTCCCTGGATTTAAGATATTCCACTATCTGTTCCTTCAGTAGTGATTCCATTAGTTTCCCCACCACTGAAATCAGGCTGACTGATCTGTAATTTTCAGCCTCCTTATTGCTCCCTCTTTTGTGAAATGGGAGTACATCTGCCATCCTGCAGTCCTCTGGCACCACCCCATCTCCATTGAGTGGTTTAATAGGACTGTCAGAGGTGCAGCCAGCTCCTCTCAGAGCTCTCTCAATATCATTAGGTGTATCCCATCAGCCCAATTGCTTTGTCCACTTTCAGATTTGTGAGTGCCTTCATGACTCTCTCTTCTGTACCTGGGCTAGTTTCCACCTCTCTTCCTATGATGCTCCTGACACTTATCTGTGGCCCTTCTCCTTCCCTTTCCTCCACTAACATTAAATGGAAGTATTCATTCAGGATGCCTGCTTTTTACCTGTCCCCTTCCATATACTCCCTCCTTCCCTTATTAGCATTACAGTCAGTTCCCTGGTCTTTCTTCTTTTGCTTATGTGGAAAATGTCTTGTCTCCTTCCTTTACTGCTTGAGCTATTTTCTCCCCAGTTTGTGCCTTTGCATTTCTGACTAATTTGCCTGCCTTCCTTTGCTTTTCCTGTTATACCTCCTTATCCTCCTCATTCTGAGTCTCTTCATACCTCCTGAATGCTATCGTTTTTGCCCTTAGCTTCCCAGTCACCTCTTTTGAGAAACATAGCAGTCTCTTTTTCTTCTTGTTTTTACTTACTTGCCTGATTCTGAGGTTTGTTGCCCTCACTATCCCCACTTTTAGTTTTCCACACTGTTTCTCCACTTCACTCAAATCCTCTCCCCTTACCAGGGCATCTCTGAGGCAGTTCCCCATCTTCAGAAATGTCTTTTTAGGAGAAATGGAAGTACAGGGCCCCTCTGGTACCTGTACTTCCACACCAACATTGTTGTAATCATCTATGGAGAATGGAACAGCAGTGTCCTCTGAGACCAGCGCTTCCACAGGCAAATGGATATTTTCATGCAGATCCCAAAGGGACCTGGGTGAAAAAGGATATGATTATACTATCTCAGAAAGTAACACAATTCTTTGCAAAAATTTTTATTAATACACCAGTTCAAGTTAATATTAAACCGACAAAAGTAGAGAAAGTACCCCAACTCTGTAGGCAGCAAAAATAAAAACCATTACAGTTTCACCTTTCCTGAATCTTTGTAAATCAGGCCTAGGATGCTCCTTGGGGTTGTCATCCTCATTCTCATATAGTCTGCACATCTCATCTTCTTTTTTTCTATATACAATTGTTCCTCCTGGGACACATCACAATTGGCTGCCGAGCCCTGTCCTTGCCTCCCCAGCCAGTCAACTGCCTATCCTGTCTACCAAGCCCCATATCTCCCACAGATTATCCCCATGGCTTGGCCTGGAAGGGGAGGGCCATTCTCCTGCCACCCAAAGACCCTATGTCCAGATTTTATAGACGGGCAAACCAGCAAGAGTGTAGGGTGAGGACAGGGACAGCATCATATAGCCTGCAACTGCCATTTTCCACTCTTTTTCCACATCCCTTTGCCATGGCAGGATGTAAGCATGTGCACATGGTGGTGCACACACACTGTGTAATTGTAGACCTTTCCTAACTTCCACACCCCTCTAGCTCTGATGCTGCCACCTGGCTTGCATCAAGTGGGAGCAAAGGAGTGAGACAACATCCCTCCCAACCCTGAGAGGGGAGAGCAGTCCATAAGACACTTGATCTTTAGCCCCTCTAGCTAACTCTGGTGACCCAAGCTTGTTCTTGTACTCGGGTCACCATTACTGCCAGAGGAAAGACTCATAACACCTTAGCCCTCAGCGCCACTGTTTTGACATGTATCTCTGCTTTTTTACTGATGGAATAGGGTGAGTGTTAGGGTTGACAACCCTAAGGAACACCCCAGGCCTGATTTGTGAAGACTCAGGAGAGGTGAAGCCATAATGTTTTTTGTTTTGCTGCTTGCAGGGTGGGAGGTTCCCTTCCTTCTCTACTTTTGTTGGTTTAATCTAAACCCTAACTGGTGCATTAACAAAGTGTTTTGCAAAGAATATATCATTTATAAGCTGATCCAGTAAAATACTTCACATGATCTGAGAACATCTTCTCAAGGGAGCTGTGTAGCAGTAACAGTCTGAGTATTATAGTACGTCATTACTGAAACCTTCTCTTCTACACTTTCTGTGTCCAATATTGGTCCAAGAAAATATCATATTTGCCAAGTGGCATATTCTTTTTCAATTTAGTTTTCTAGGAAACCTCATCAAATGTTAAACTTCAAATTTTAATTAAATAGGCATTTTTTTCTTCTGAAACATTACATGATAAAACAAAATTCTTAGTGCACCTTTTTTCCAGATGGAAGCATTCAGATCTTGTACGGGGTTAGTCCTTCTTATAAAATGTGTAGTATCAGTATTGAATACAGATTAGCTGAGAGGACATTCCAATCACATCTTTTTTCCCCTAAAGACCCCCACCAAAAAAAGGTACAGTAATAGTGGCCAGTTTAATAACTAGAATTCAGGAGCCACAATCCATTTAGAAAAGCCTGTTGTGACAGTCATATTTTTCTCCACTACCTGGTCCCTCACTCACTGGAAATCCCCAGAAACCAGAAACACAGCAAAGTTTTCTCTACAAAACCTTTTTTTTTCAAATTTGAAATCCCTGCTGCGGTTCCTCACCACCCACTCGCTCTAATTCCTGGCATGCAGAGTGCTCATGAGTGTACTGCACTCTATGAAGCTCCCTCCTGACCCAAAGCAGTATGTAAATGGTCGTGCTTTCTCAAAAAAAATCACTACTGCAGTTGACATCATGCTGTCAGTAAGACCAAAAGAAACTCTTGGTCTTGCCAGTGGCCAAGCAACCCACCTCAATTGCTTTGAAAGGCAATCAGCTTCACACCCTTTTGACTCCACACACTTGAATATATACTGCAGCCACCACTTTCATGTACCATAGCGGCACAGCACCATCTAGTGACTAAAGCGGAGGAACTATTCTGCACCACAAAATAGACATTCTTTATATATATTATTACATTTTTGTAACAATTATAATATTTCTCAACCTGTACTCACTTTGTATGAACAATAACACACTTCAAGGTCTTGGTTAAGATCAGGTCAACCCGCTTCAAAGGGAAGTAAGACACTTGGCCTGTGGGCTCATGCCTCACTACATCCTTAGATGTATGTTTATCAGAACATAACCCACACTCCGTTGTTAGTTACTGTTTACCTCTAAAGCAGTGAGGCCCTATTCATTCCCTGCACCTATTCCTTTCAGAAGGGACATTATATTGTAGGTCACATGTCAGAAACTGTTATCAAAGACTTCACATTAGGAGCAGTGGGAACACCAGAAGGGAGCCATAGAAGAGGTGACTAACCAATGCATTAGGATGCTAAATAAAGTCAAGAAAAATAGGAAACCACTATGGTTCTCAAGAGAGATGGCAGACAGGTAAGGGTAAAAAGTATGAGTTTTAGAAAATATAAAGAGTCTCAAAGGGAGGAAGACAGGGAGGTGTACCTAAAGAATTTAAAGAAAGTGGGGAAGGCTATTAGGAGAACAAAGGTGCAACCCAGGAAAGACTGGCACAGATGATGAAAAAGGGGACAAGACATTCTTTAGGTACATCAGAGAAAGAAGAAAAACCAGGAGGAGATTGTAAGGGGGACAATAAGGAGGGAGACCTGGAAAAGGCAGAAATATTAAACAAATACTTCTGTCCAGCATTCACTGAGAAGGGGGAAGGTCAGAGACCACAGCTGGGTAATAGAAATAAAGGGAAGGGAAAGGTAAATACAAGTCCTTTCATGGAGGGAAGCATCATGGAGGAGTTCACAAAACTAAAGGTGGAAAAGGTAATGGGTCCAGATGGCATACACCCAAGAATTTTAAAGGAGCTGCAAAGGGAGCTAGCAGCACCTCAGGCAGCCATGTTTACCGAGTCACGCAACACAGGGGTGGTACTAGAGGAGTGGAAGCAGGCACATGTGGGGCCCCTGCACAAATGTGGTAGTAGGGAAGAGGCAGGGATCTCTATACCAGTCTGTCTCACCTCAGTAGTAGGTAAGATCATGGAGACAGTGCTTAAAGAAAGAATACTGGCACAATTAGAATCCATCAGTGCCCAGGATCCAAGACAGCATGGATTCACAGCAGGAAGGTCAAGTCAGATGAATCTGAAAGATAGTTTTGACTAGGTGACCAAGGAAGTAAAAGGGGGTGGGGGGTCATCGACATCACTTACCTTGATTTCAGCAAGGCCTTCATCACCATCCAACATAAAAGGCTGGCTAACAAGATGGATATTCAGCGTATGTGTCAAAACATGGCAAACTGAGTTAAAAAATGGCTAACTAACAGGAGACAGAGGGTGGTGGTAAATGGGATCCAATCCTTGCAGAGAGGGGTGATCAGTTGGGTTCCTCAGGGATCAGTCCTGGGGATGGTCTTGTTTAATGTCTTCATTTGTGACATTGTGGAAGGGCTGATGGGTAAGGTCTGCCTGTTCGCAGATGGCACCAAGAATGGCAACAGGGTGGAAATACCAGACTGGGTGAAGAAAATGAGGAGGGACCTATGGAAGTTTGAAAGATGGTCAGGGGTGTGGCAACTGAAGTTCAATTCAATACAGTGCTTTTGCACAGTTTCACAATATATACAAAATAAGCTCCCCTGCTGATTATTGTACAGTGTGTTGATCATGGCTGTACAACCCACACCTGTACAGTATGCTGATGTGCTTGATTGACACACCTGTCTGTGTTGCACATCTGTGATACCAGATGCATGTGCCACATGGCACACAGGTCACAGTACCACAAAAGCTTAATTCTGGCATTCTGAGCCAATAGAAAAGGAACACATGCGAAAGGTGTACATACCTTTGTGGGGCACATTTCCATCATGGACCATATTTATCAGGCACTGCAGACAGTCCATGGCTCTCCTTTGGAGGGCCCCATATCTGTGGTGGCACTGTTCACTGGTGCACACCATCCCTGTCCTCCTTGTTAGGTTGTGGGCAATTGTGGCCACACCTGACACCTAGTCCTGTCCAGGACTTCAGTCCCAGACAGACAGGAATCCCTGGTGACCAGTAGGTCTACCAGGTTGGCAAGCTCTTTTCAATACATCTCTGGTCCCTCTGGGCACATGCCTGCATCCTCCTGGTCTGTCACATGTTGAACATACTGAGGCCCTCTCAAACACATTGTCATGTTTTTCCAGTTGTGGTATTAGCATATTTAGCACGATTGTGTCATATGTGTTTTGTTCCCACTACATGCCTCTCTGCCACACAAATGCATAATAGGGTATTGAAAGCTTGACACTGGGCAAGTGCAATAGCTTGAACAAGCACATTAATGCAGGGGATCACGCTCCATTTTACTGCGCATGCATTGCACTCACATAGCACCACATTGGGATGGTGCAAGTGGCCATGAATCATGCCACCCATACTGTGCTATGCAATGGCCATGCACAGCATGCCTCTATCACACAAGGCTAAAGGTGGCAGCATATGTGTGATTGCAAACTGCTTGAAGTTATGGCATGGTGCTGTGTATGTCCTGTGTGTGCTATGATGTGTGACATCTATTGCACTGATGTCTGTGACTGTGTGACGCTGCATTTTGTAGAGCAACCAGAATAGCATGAAGGGATGCCAATTGTGCTGCATGCAGTTTAGCAATATTCAGTTGGCTTATGCAAATAACCTTGTTGCATAGTCTGTGTCCTAACTGCAGATTAGCATCTTCTTACTGGAATGTATTCAGCTTATTTGCATGCACAGGACCATAAATGCACAACATCACCACCACTTCTCAGAGGTCACCAAGAGGAAATACTGCCTTAAAGGAAGGTGGTGTGTGTGTGCATGTGTGTATGTATACATATATATGTGTGTGTGTGTGTGTGTGTGTGTGTGTTTCATTTTGGTTTTATCATGGTATCTATTAAGATTCCTGTCAATGTAACAGGCTCTGTGTCTATCTGTCTGTCCACAAGCACCAGACATGTCTTCAGAGAGTTGGAGATGGCTGAAGTTTTCCCAGGAGGAGCTAAAGGCCATTACTCAGGCCTGTATCACAAGGGAGGCTTTCCTATGCAGTTGGAGGGGTACACCCCAAAAGCAGGAGCAGGCCTGGAAGGAGGAAGCTGAGGCATTGCATTCCCAGGGTCAGAGGTGCTGCACTCCCCAGGAGTGCAAGAAGCAGGCCAGTGGCCTCTGCATCAGAACTAAAAAAACTGATGCCACAGGCATGTGTCAAATGCCAGGCCACAGGTGGAGGCCCATACAGAACACAGCAGATGATGCCACAGGAGGTGCTGATGGCCACAACATTCAGACAGGTGGCAGTGCAGAGTGTACCAGGAGGGGGGTTATGAGACACAGGTTGGCATGTCCCAGCACTATAAGTAGACATGTTGCACTTCATGTGTTGTCATGCAGGTTGTGTCCTGTGTATGTAGTGTAGGGCTAACAATCACACTGATGTATGGAAATGTGTGGAGAACATCGTTCTGCTGCTGTATGTGTGAGTGTGCTACCAGTGCTGGGTAAGTTACTTTTTGTATTACTTTCTATTACTTTTGGAAACTTATTCCAGAAAGCTCTGTGCAGTCATTAGCAAAGATGGAGAAGTACTGTAAAAAGTAATACACCTTACAGTTACAATTACTTATGTCTTTTTGTACAAAATAAATAAGTAGCTGTAACTGATTACATTTATTTGGAAAGTAACTAGTAACTAATCTATTACTTTCAAAACATTTAATCTATTACCATTATTTATTTTTTTTGTATTGTTTTTGTATAAAAAGAAACAAGTAACTACAATTGATGGTTTATTACTTTTTCTAGTACTTCTCCATCCTTGCTAGTGACTGCACAGAGCTTCCTGGGACAAGTTTCCAAACATAATAGAAAGTAATAGAAAAAGTAACTTGCCCAACACGGTGTGCTACAGCATGTTTTGTCCATCTAGCATGCCTGGCCTGTAACCCTGTTGCTATATCTTGCCTGGGTGCTGTGTCCCATGCATGGACGGTACAAGGGTGGGCACCTAACTGTGTATGTGACAGTATTGTGTCAATTTTCAACTTCTGCCCAAAAGGTGATTTCATACAGTGTCTAGGAAATTTCCTTTCAGGGTACAAAAACACATTTTACCCAGGATTTGAAAAATGACAATTGTCACATTCACAAGGTGCTGTAACGAAATGTCTATGTTGAAAATTTGGGATCAAAATATTGAAAATTACCAATGTTACGAGCCTGCATTTGCAATTTCAATGTAGGCTCCTAACATTGTTGTTTTTTAATATTTTTACACCAAAGTTTCAACATAAACTTTTTATGATCCCATCCCGTGAGCAAGGGCAGAGAAGATTTTCAACTTCTGCTTGAAAGGTGATTTTCTGCAGTGACTGGAAAATCACCTTTCAGAACAGATTTACCTAATGTCATTTGCACTGTTCATGAGATGGTGTCCCAAAAAATGTATGTTGAAAATCTGGCACAAAAATATTGAAAAATGGTCAAGTTATGCCACTAAGTTCAAACCCCATTGAAACACATTGACCCGCATACCTGATTTCCTCAGTTCACAGTCCAGATTCGAACAGTGAAGACGTGTCTGTGGTGAAGAAAATATTATGGTGTTGGGCCTCCAGTGGGAGAATTAGGGCTTGGGGGGTGGGATGGTGGGTGCTGAGTGGGAGGTTCAGTTGAGGGGGGGAGAACTAATGGCTCAACAGACTTCAATGGATGTTTTTCTTTTTTTAGGCTTTAAAACAGACTCAGTGAGATTGGCTTGTCTCCCCTTTCAGTGAAATGGTTTTCTTCTTATTTGTTAGGATGTAATCAGTTTAGGGAAGTTGGATCCTTTAAATTGGGAGTTTTGGAATAAAGAAATAGAGTTCCCCAAGGATCAATTTTGGGGCCGTTACTTTTTAATATTTACATAAATGAACTTAAGTTTCAGTCTATGGACATTCGGTATCATCTGTATGCAGATGATACCATATTATATGTAGAAGGAGTAACATTAGACATAATGATTTCCAAGCTGCAAGTAGCCTTTGATGAGGTTCAGGATTTTTTTAAGAAACTTCATCTAGTCCTAAATTCAAGTAAAACACAGACAATTCTGTTTAGAAACAAACGCCATAACATACTCAATCCCAAATTGGAGATTATCTCTCCAGATGGAACAGTATTCCAACAGGTTGAACACAATAAATATCTAGGCTTATGGCTTGATTCCCACTTAACTTGGGCCTTCCATTTAGATTGCCTCATTGGAGGTTTGAATAAAATGATAGGTGCCCCTTTATCGATATAAAAGGCATATGTCCTGAGAGGTCCGTGGGAATGTTGTTATTTCCTTATTAATGCCAGTTCTTGATTATGGGGATATACTCTATGGAGGGGCTACTGGAACCCTTCTATTGAAGGTGGATCAGGTTTTTCATAGACTGGCCCATTTTATTTTGAATGCTGCCTACAGCACCCATTGGTGCATACTATTTAATGAATTAAAGTGGGCGAAACCACCTGCTAGAAGAAATTTACATTTACTCCATTTTATGATTAAGGTCTGGAGACATAAGGTTCCAGACTATTTTGTTTAGTCTGTCTGATTTCTGGGCTCCCAAAAGGACCCTGAAAATTTCCCAGGGTGTTTAATTTGTGATTCATAACTGTAACTTAACTACTAGAAGATTGTCTATCCCCTTTAGGGGACCCACCTTGTGGAACCATTCTCCCTTGAACTTACATTGCTCAGGGACTGGAATTAATATACTGGAATTTGACACTTGGTGTATAAATTGGTCCAGCAAAGCTACTATTTGCAATCATTGTAAAGCACTTTAAACATAGTAGTGTGATTCTGATACTGTTACTTGTTATAATAATTTAAGATGATTGTTATTTGTTTGTTATATTGTCAATTTGAGTTTTTGATTATCAAAAGGTGTTTATGTGTACATGTGTATATGTGTAACTTGCACTTTACTTGGCCTGGAACCTCATTGTAAATGAGTTTTTACTCAATTGAATGCATTCCATTATTTTTATGAATAAAAAATGACTTACTACTACTACTAAAAAAAGAACAACTGAGGGACAGTTTTCTTTAATTCAGGTTTTGACACTGGGGATTGGGCACCCCATTATCAGTGTTATGCTTTAGGGGGGTGGGTGGTGGGCACATTTAACAACTTCCTGAAGAGGTCATGGGGGCTCACAAATAGTGAGAGAATTCAAGAATATATGGAACAGACAAAGGTAATTCTAGTGTGGGGTAAGAAGAAGTAGGTTGTTGGTTAACTAGGATATGCTGCTTATTAAAATAGGTAGAGGAAATGGGCAGACTGGGTGGGCCAAGTGGCCCTTATCTGCCATCCCCCCCCCCACCAGAGGCAGAGAATATCCCAGAAAAAAAAAACATACAGGGTGGGCACTAGCTATCTCACTTTTTTATTTTTCAGTCACAATTTACCCAATAGAGCCCAGCTAAGATGCAACATCTCATTTCCAGTGGGGTTCTGCTTCTACTCCACTGCAGTAGCTGGATGTATGGGACAGAGCACTGTGGGAGATTATGTGAGCTGTCCAAGGCCAAAATGCAAGTCTCTTGCTCTAGTGAGGTTTGAATCTCAACCTGCTATTCCATGGTTACCATGTCCAACCATTAGACCCCACAGAAAATGCTACAAAAGTAATCACCTGTTAGGCACACAACCAGACTGCCTACTGCTATGGGAGTGCTCAGATAGAAGACAACTGCAAACAGGCTGTTGCTCAAAGGGTCAGTGATGTTCTGCAGCAAACCTTAGTACAATAAGGCTGCAAACTGCAGTGCCCCCCAACTATCTTTTCTTACAAAGTTTTAGGTCTATATTTCTTTTTTTTATTACAAAAACAATTTTGCCTGTATTTGTTTTTTTAAATTTCTCTGCTGTCTTATGTTCCATGCAAGCAATGAAGAGGTCAAGGATTTCTGATGGTAGATCCTCTCAAGCAAACAATGTTTTTACAATGCCACATTCAATTTGTCATGTTTACCTGTGTAATATACAGTACATCTTTTTTGGATCTTGATCCTATTCTTTAAACTGAAACATCATCACTTGTGATGGGAGTCTACACCCCACTATCCCCTGTTTATATAGATCACAGAGCGCAAACCACAGATTATAAGTTATATATGTTTCCAGATTACAGGATTCTACTATCAGATAAAATGTGCCACAAATATCACTTTTATGTATCTAAGTTTGTAAGTTCAAACAGTTCCACAATCATCAAAATATGGACCAATCACACTCCTCATTTAGTCCTATGTCTGGATCCAAGCAGGCTAAGCAAGCAGCAGTACTGTATGTTTCTTTATTTATCCAACATGCTTCCCAATTCCTGAATTCCATTTCAATAGTATAGTGTCCCACTTCTCACCTCTCCTTGGCTCCATGCCAACTAGATAAGCCTGTATAATCAGGAGACCAAATGTTTTTCCACTATATTAAAACATGTATTGTTATCCCGGGTCACCCCTGAAAAAGGGACTTTCGGGACTCAGTGGGCCTACCCGGTCACCAAAATGTAATAAATAAATAAATCTCTTTATTACACCACATGATTGTTATTGAGCACCAGAACAGGAGGCACTGTGTGTGGAGTGAAAGCATTTTCAAAGGAGTGAGTGTGGGGCTTGGAGTAAAACAGCAGAATCTGACCCATCTAAACACTCAGACAACAAGACAAACAATATTGCGTTGTTGTTCCTTCCACTCACTGCCACCTGGCTTCCAGATTGCTGTACCAAGCTGCTGCAGACAATCGGACACTTCTGGCTGAACATTGATGTGTGGCACAACACACATGCAGTCCCAATGACCCACATCACAAACAGAGTCAGACACAAAAAAACCAACATGGAGCCACCATGCTTCTTGCCGGCATGCACGATCCAACAACTATTGCCACTCAGGCGTGAGTTTGACCCACCACCATTGGCCACTTGCGCTTCAATTGGTTAATGAACTGAGGAACAGTGACTGCAGCCAATCAAGGGAAATTTCTGGGCTGGAAATTTTCTCTTGATTGGCTGCAATCACTGTGTTAATGTATCCAGGAACATTTAAAAACTGCAGTACAAAGGAGGGGATGGCAGACTCAGTGAACACAGGCATGTCCTTATCGTGTCCCCCCCAAAACTCATGCTGTGAGTCCAGATTCCCACACCCAATACAATCAAAATACAAAAACTCAGTGCTACAAAAGTCCTGCTCTGATTGCTCTGCACATCGGGGGGGGGGGGCAGCTTGCTCTCCTGCCCCCCATAATCTATGCCACTGAAACATATAACAAGCAGACATGAAGATGTTCCTATGACATTGTACACATATTTGTGTGTCCCAACTTACAATGTGGAATATAGTTGTAGTTCCCATATCATAACTGGCAGAGACTCAGAATTGAGAAGGTACACAGAAAGTTCAAAAAGATGACTACAGGTGTGGAGGGATTAAACTACGAGCAAAGAATGAAATACATGGGTCAGTTTACTGGGGAATGTAGGAGGGCTGGGGTGATGTGATCCTTAATATGGATTTGTGAAGAATACTAGAACTATGGAAACATGGAATTTATCAGCAGAAGATGACTGCTTGAGGCCAGTTGGCTGGTGCAGCTTACAATGCTGATGACATGGGTTTAGGTGTGACCCCCTTAGGAAGCCAGTGAGTTGAAGAGCAGGGGTTAGTGGTGGCTGGTGCAGTGGACCGGGTAGGTTGTTTTGTGATTAAAAATCTGTAAACTATATTGCATATGTATGGTAGCAAAGTTTGGGCACTTTATTCAGAGCACTTTAATAAGCATCTTAAAAGCACTATTTGTAACCAATGGAATATATATGTGAAAAAATAAATTGAAAGGTTGCAGTGCATTACAATACCTATGTTGCTTTTGTTTTGAAAACTCTTAAATAGCTGCCAACAAACCTATCCATTTGCATTTGCTCACCATTTCTTTTATGGACATATAGTTATTATTCATAGAGTCGATATGCTATGGATCTATTTTTTGGTTTGAGCAAACCTATAATTTAAGCATAGCGCAGGTTAATTTTTTTGTTTTTGTATGTCTGGGTTTAGGTACGAGTCTGTATCATCAGAGTGCCAGTCAGGGAAAGGACAGCTGAGTATCCAAGCAACACTCACATCCACTTACACTTGAAAAGAAGCAAGAAAATCCTAGCCTCTCCCCCACAAAACAGGGTAGTTATCAAGGTAAACTCCAAGGTAGAGAAGTTAATAGGGAGCAGGACAGGGGTAAATGGAGAAAAAGGCAGTAAGGACAGGGAAGGGACTAAAAGGGGTAAGGCAATCAAAAAATGGAGGGTGATGAGTACCAATGCCCATAGTCTGGGTAACAAGCTCCCTCAGCTAGTAGCCTTGATGGAAAAGGGATGCTTGGATATCATGGCAGTCATAGAAATATGGTACACAGAGAACCATGACTGAGATGTCAACATACCAGGGTACACAATCTATAGGATGGATAGGGAGGGTAAAAGAGGAGGAGGAGGAGGAGGAGTAGCTCTCTATGTAAGGGAAGGGATCAAAGCAACAGAACTAAAGGGTAAACAGGGAGGAGAGGAGGCACTGTGGGTCACCTTGGAGACAGGAAATGGCACCACAAACCGTTTGGGGATTATATACAGATCCCTGTCTTAGGTTAAGAACTGGACAAGGAAATGATAGAAAACATCCTTAGAATGACAGAAAAAGGGGAGATATTGTTGATGGGGGCCTGATGTTAACTGGAGCATATTTGCTGCAGCCACATCCAAGAGCAGGGTAATTCTTGATGCACTACAGGGGGCATGCCTCAGACAACTAGTGTTGTAACCAACTCAGGAGGGAGCAATCTTAAACCTGGTACTCACAAATGGGGATGGAGAAACAATCTCAGATTTAGAAGTGGGTAGCCATCTGGGAACAAGCAACCATTAAACAGTGTGGTTCATGATAAACACAGCCATAGAGTCAAGCCATACAAAAGTGAGGGTATTGGACTTCATGACAGCTGACTTTGGAAAAATGGGAGAGTATCTTAGAAAAGAATTAGTAAACAGGCAAGGAGAAGGGGTGGAGGAACAAAGGGGAAATATCAAAACTGCCGTCACAAAGGTAACAAGCCTTTGTATGAAGCAAATAAACAAAATTAAATGAAGGAAAAAAACTGCGGTTCTCAAAAAGGTGGCAGGGATGGTTTGGGAGAAAAAGATAGCATCCAGGAAGTATAAGGACACACAGAAGAAGCAGGACAGAGAACTGTTCCAGTTAATGCAGAAGGAAGTGGGGAAGGCAGTCAGAATAGCAAAGGCCCAAACTGAGGAAAAGATAGCCAACTCAGTTAAGAAGGGGGATAAAACCATTTTATAGGTATGATAGGGAGTGAAGGAAGGCCAAGGGAGGGATAGTGAGGCTTAATAAAGGGGAAGAGGAGTGGGCAGAGGGTGATAGTGAAAAAGCAGGGATACTGAGCAAATTCTTCTGCTCAGTATTCAGTAAAGAAAATGAGGGGGAGGTAGCTAAACCAAACAATAGAAGCACTCTAGAAAGGGGGTTCAATGCCAATCCATTCACAGAAGAAAGGGTCCTGAAAGAACTCCTAAAACTCAAGGTGGACAAAGCAATGGGGCCTGACAGGGTTCACCCCAAAATTCTAAAAGAACTAACGGGAGAACTAGTGACACCACTGACTACCATTTTTAACAAATCATGGAAGGATGGTGTGGTTCCTGAGGACTGGAGGAGGGCAGATGTGATTGCCCTTCACAAAAGTGGGAGCAAGGCAGAGGCAGGAAACTACAGATCTGTTAATTTGACCTCAGTGTTAGGGAAGATGATGGAATCACTTCTGAAAGAAAGAATTGTTGAGTATCTAGAGGCCAGCTGGTCACAGGTCCCAAGGCAACATGGATTCACAGTGGGAAGGTCATGTCAGACTGGGTGACCAAAGTAGTAGACCAGAGAGGGGCTGTGGATGTGGCCTACCTAGACTTTAGCAAGACATTTGACACAGTCCCACAAAAAGAGATTAGTAAACAAATTAGATAACCTGGGAGTGGGTCCCAGGGTGGTAACCTGGGTAAAACATTGGCTGGACAACAGGATGCAGAGGGTAATAGTAAATGGAGTCCATTCCAAAGAAAGGGAGGGTTACTAGTGGGGTACTGCAGGATTCAGTACTGGGACCAGTCCTCTTTATTGTCTTTATAGGTGACATTGCAGAGGGACTGGAAAGAAAAGTATGCCTCTTTGCAGATGACTCAAAGATCTGCAACAGGGTTGATACACAAGGTGAGGTGGAAAGGATGAGAAGGCAATTGACAAGGTGTGAGGACTGGTCAAGAGTATGGCAGCTTAGATTCAATGCACATAAGTGCAAAGTAATGCACCTGGGAACCAAAAACCCAGGGACAGAGTAAACAATGGGAGGGGGGTAGTAACAACAACAACAAGTTCTAGCTAGTGCTGGTACGGCTGTGAAGAGCTACCAAATAAGAAATGTTACACTTGTGTGTAGGAATTATTCAATGCCCAGGTGTAACTTTGCCATTTTTTGGAGGTGTTATACCAAAATTTTCAACATGGCCTTTTTAGGACACTTCCTCATGAAGAGTGCCAGTATCATTTTGTTCACTTGTCCTGAAAGGTGATTTTGCAGAGTGAATGCACTATTCTGTGCCATAGGTGCAAAAACACGTTTGGGCAGGTTGTGCAAAATGACAGCTGTATTGTTCTGAAGGGGGTGTACAAAAATGGCAATGCTGAACATGTGGAGTGAAAATATTAAAAATTTGTGAACTTATGAGAGTGTGTGTAGAAACTGCACAATGCATGTTCATAACACAGTCATTTTTCGGAACTTTTTCACCAAATTTGCAATCTGGGCTTTTTGTGAGCCTGCCTCATGAACAATGGCTCTGCCATTTCATGACTCAGTCATAAAAGGTGATTCTGTGCAGCAACCATGAAATCACCTTTCAGGACTGAATAACAAAATGACAGTGACAGTTTTCATGAAGTGGGGTCCCAAGAACACCATGTTGAAAACTTAGGGGCAAAAATTTCAAAAAATGGCTGATTTAATAGTATAAATTGAAAACCCCATTGAATGGCTTTATAGCACACATATTTGATTCTTTAGTTCGTAGTTTGGCTTTGAAGAGTGCAGACCTGTCCTGGTGCAGAGAAGAAGGCAGTGCCAACCTCCGGAGGTAAGTATGGGGTAAATGGGTGTGGGGAGGTGGGTGCTCAGTGTGAGGTGGGGATGGGGGAGGAGGACTGCAGTGATGATGAGGGATCATTTTCTGTTTTACCGGGAAAATATTCAGATGATGAGGGACCGTTTTCTTTTTTACAGAAAAAGAGGAAAAAACATTTGGGCACACTGGGGTGGGTTCCCAGTGTGCCACATGATTGAGGGGGGTACATGATGCTGACTCGGGGATTGGGCACTCTGTTATCAGTGGGGGAAAGAAAAAGAAGGAAAACAAAACAGGCACAATGGGGTGAGCTCCCAGTGTGCCACATGAGTGGCGGGGGTGCGCATAATGCTGACACAGGGATTGGGCACCCCGATGTTGTGAGTATAGTGCTTGTGCTTTGGAATCACTGGGGTTGGTTCTCGGTGTGCCACACAAGTTTGAGGGGCACAGAATGCCATGGAGGGTAAAATAATTTTCCTTTGGGCACACTGGGGTGGGCTCTCAATGTGCCACATGAGTTGGGGGAGTGACAGAATGCCATGGAGCTGGTGGTGGTGACGCTACTCCATTTGCGCATTACTCACACATATGCAGTTGTGGAGAATGGCATTTTGCCATTGACAACATGATGGTGCCAGCAGAACTGCGCGTGCGCATGAGGTGTGCATGTGCAATCCATGCCACAGAATGCAGAAGTAGCAGCCGAAATAGTGCGGCTGTTATTCCGTAGCAGTCAATTGTGGTGGAGGGTGTTAAGCTCTGTTGGGCTCTCAGAAAGATACTTCCAAAAGTCCAATGGAAGGTTCCACGATCAGCTGTTTTTAGAGCTACAGAGCAATCCCAAAACAGCTGTTGGCTCTACCCACAGCCATAAAAATGGAAAGGGACCAGTGGGTAGCCATATCAGATGACCTAGAGGTAGGCAAGTAATGTGAGAAAGCAGTAAGGAGGGCTTGAGGGATACCGGGATGCATAGGGAGAGGCATCACAAGTAGAAAACAGGAAGTTGCTATCCCTCTGTACAGACAGTTGATGAGATCCCATCTGGAGTATTGTGTGCAGTTCTGGAGACCCCATTTCCACAAGGACATAGGCAGGATGGCGGCAGTCCAGAGGAGGTTAACTAAAATGGTGCAGGGTCTGCAACAGAACCCATATGAAGGGAGATTTAAGGAACTTAATATGTATACCCTCAAGGAAAGGAGGGAGAAGGGGACATGATAGAAACTTTCAAATACCTCAAGGGAATCAACAAAGTCCAGGAGGATAGCATTTTTTTGGAAAAAGAGATGTGCAAGAACAAGGTGGCACAATTTGAAGATAGAGGTAGGACAGGTCAGGGGCAATGTGAGAAAGTATTTTTTTCATGGAGAGGGTGATGAACACATGGAACAGCCTTCCAGAGGGGGTTCTGGGGTCAAAAACAGTGTGGGAATTCAAGAATGCATGGGACTTGGGTTCAGGATGACCTCGGGTGTCGGAGGGCTGACCGGGGGGAGGAGGATTGAGCATCCCTGGACTGCTCTCCTACTCCTCCGTGGAAGGTGATTTGGGGAAACCATGGCTGTACTGGCTTGTGGTGGTGGATGGGGGTCAGTGCATGCAACTGTCTACAGTGGGAAATGGCACAGACAGTATCAGGTGTGCTGTGCATGGAAACATGCACAGCAGGATCCTTGGATTTCATTGCATACCCATGCCATGGGGCAGGGACAACAGAATTCTCTGGCGTGCTTGAAGGTTGGCCCTGATGGCTCCACCATGTACACACACAAGTTAGCTCCTCCTAAGCCCAGCCACCAGGGTCTCCACAGTGGTGGGGTAGGTACCCACTGTGATGTGACCCAAAGGGGCTGGGGAGTGTGGGGGTTCAAGCTCTAGTTGTGACTGGGGCAGGGGCTGTGAGGGATGACTGGAAGGAGGGAAGCCAGAGTGGAAAAATACCCAGCCAAGGAGGTAGATATACCAGAAAGAGATATAGTAAAAGAAAAAAAAAGAATGCATGGGACAGACATAAGGCAATTTTAGAGGGGGTAGGAAGAAGTAGGCTGTTGGTTAATTAGGATCTGCAGCTTTTCCACTAGGTAGGGAAATGGGCAGACTAGGTGGGCCAAGCTGTCCTTTTCTGCCGTTAAAGCCTATGTTTCTCTTTCCACTATAGAGGGAGGGTATGGCCTCTGCTGCAACACCTCCACCTGGTGACAACAGGTGGAGGTGCAACTGGTGCTATGAATCTAGGGAGGGGATGTTGATGGCATGACAATTTGGCATCAGCAAGGCCTCAGGATGTCAGGGGGAAGGACAGAAAAACTAGAAAGAAGTTCCTTGATCAGCTCAGAATGCTGACTGCTGCTCATTGCAGGCTCTGTATCACTGACTGGGCTCTCCACCTCACTCATCAATGTTTCAACACTGCTGGGGGTTTACAGGGCCTGGCCCATGGCAGTCTTTCCCACAGAGGGTTATGTGTGGGCAAATATGTGAGGCAAAGGTAAGTCCTGGGGATTGCGAATGACCAGGCTGGGCAGATGATCGGAGTGATGTATGCTGGTTGAGTAAGGAGTGAAAAATCATATAAATTAATAAAAAATACATACAGTGCCTTCAGAAAGTATTCGCCCCCTTGGATTTTGTCACATTTTGTGATGTTGCAAACTCAAATTAAAATACATTTATATGGGATTTTTTTGTCACGTATCTACACAAATCACTCTATAATGTCAAAGTGGAATGAAACCTCGGGAATTTTTTGTACATGTAATTTAAAATAAAAACCTGAAATGTCTTGATTTCATAAACATTCACCCCGTTTGCTATGACACTCCAAATTGAGCTCAGGTGCATCCAATTTCCTTGTGAGATCACTCTAAAACTTGAATGGAGTCCATCTGTGGTCAGTTCAAATGGTTGACATGATTTCAGAGGAAATACACCTCTCTATATAAGGTCCCACTGTTGACAGTGCATGTCAGAGCAGAAACTCTACCATGAAGACCAAGGAGCTGTCCGTAGTACTCTGTGATAGAATTGTGAGGAGGCATAGATCTGGGGAAGGGTATAAAAACATTTCTAGGGTGTTGAAAGTTCCCAGGAGCACAGTCAAGTTCATTGTTAGGAAATGGAAAGATTACGGAACCACCCAGACTCTTCCTAGAGCAGACCGTCCTCCCAAACTGAGCAACTGGGCAAGAAGGACCTTGGTCAGGAAAGTGACCAAAAACCCAATGACCACCCTGACAGAACTACAGAGTTCCATGGCAGAGATGGGAGAACCTGTCCAGAGGACAACAATCTTTGTAGCACTTCACATATGTAGCCTCTATGGGAGAGTGGCTAGACGGAAGCCACCCCTAAGAAAAGGCCACATAATAGCATGCCTGGAGTCTGCAAGAAGGCATGTGGCAGACTCTGAGACCATGTGGCAAAAGATTCTCTGGTCTGATGAAACAAAAATTGAACTCTTTGGCCTGAATGCAAAGCGCTGTGCCTGGCGCAAACCAAACACAGCTCATCACCCATGTAACACCATCCCTACCATGAAGCAAGTGGTGGCAGCATCATATTATGGGGATGCTTTTCAGCAGCAGAGACTGGGGCACTTGTCATGATAGAGGGAACAATGAATGGAGCCAAATACAGGTACATCCTTGAGGAGAACCTGCATCAGTCTGCAATAGACCTTGGACTGGGGTGAAGATTTACGTTCCAACAGGACAACGACCCCAAGCATACAGCCAAAGCAACACTGGAGTGGCTTTAGAACAAGAAGGTGAATGTCCTTGAGTGGCCCAGCCAAAGCCCAGACTTGAATCCATTGAGAATCTGTGGAAAGACTTAAAGATTGCAGTTCACCGATGTTCCTCATCCAACTTGACAGAGCTTGAGCAAATCTGCAAGGAAGAATGGGCAAAAATTCCCAAATCCAGATGTGCAAAGCTGATACAGACATACCCAAGAAGACTCAAAGCTGTAATTGCTGCCAAAGGTGCTTCTACAAAGTACTGACTCAGGGGGCTGAATACTTAAGTAAACAAGATATTTCAGTTTTTAATGTTTCAGAAATTTTTGTTGCACAATATAAATATTTATGCCCCTTTAAATTGTTGAGTATGCTGTGTGAATCAAGGGGGGAAAAATCATTTCAATGCATTAAAAATTCTAGTAGTAACAACAAAATGTGACAAAATGCAGGGGGGGTGAATACTTTCTGAAGGCACTGTATATCTATATATATATATATATATATATATATATATATATATATAGAGGATACATGATGGGCATGAGTGTGATATGGCAAATATTGTCACTCCTGCAGAGTGAGATATCCAGCTCACGATGCAAGAGTGACAATATTTGCCACACACATCTGCCCATCATGTATTCGATATATATAATAGGGCCAAGAGTTTCAGAAGTTTTGATATGCTGTCTTGTGTTCTGTTCCTGTTAATGTGTTTGCTCATTCTGTGTGTGAGCTTTCTGAATGGGCTGGCAGTTTTATAAACCTGAGAGACACATGAGTGTGTTTTGCAATGCTAAATGAGTTAGTTTCAGATAGGAATGAGAAACATACTTTTGTGAAGCTGTATTGTTTAGCAGTTTCGCTGCAGTGAAGTTAAAAGCACAGTACTTGTAATGAACTGAGAGGCAGAGTGTCAGAACAGCTGATACTGTTTTCATTGGTAATTAAGTTAGCTGCAGGCAGAGTGCAGAGTGTTCTGTGAAATTGTGCTCTTTAGGATTCTGGCTGCAGTCAAGCTCAGAGTATCACAGTAATTGTAATGGGTGAGAATCAGAGTTTGAGGAACAAGCGAGAGTGTGTTTCAGTGGTAGTTGAGTTAGCTGCAGGCAGTAGTTTAGACTGTTCTGTGAAGCTGTGCTGTTTGGAATTCTGGCTGAATCAAGTTGAGAGCATCACAGTAATGAGCTGGAAGTTGGGGGGGGGATAGATGTGTTTTGTAAAGCTCATTGAGTTAGCTGTAGGCAGCAGTGAGACCTCTCAAGTAGTTCTGCATTTGTGTCTATGGTAACAGCACAGGTGTTTCTTTCATGCTGAGGGGAAAGCTGCCTAGGGTGATGATATCAGTGACCTTTTGTGACCTGTGTGTGTAAATATCTCATATCATCACAGTAGAGCAGAGGGTAAAAATATCACACTGCAGTGGCTGATACGCTGTTTTATCTCACTCATTTACCACTCACCCCTATTGTATATATATATATGTATATATATATATATATATATATATATATATAAATAATGGTAGCACGGTAGTGCTACCATAGTTAGAGTTGAGTAGCCCTTTTAAGGTTAAATGGTGAAATTTGCTCCTTATCAACTTTGAAACATAGAAACATAGAATTTGACGGCAGATAAGGACCGCTTGGCCCACCCAGTCTGCCCATTTCCTACCTAATGGATAAGCTGCAGATCCTAGTTAACCAGCAGCCTACTTCTTTCTGCCCCCACCCCTAGAATTGCCTTATGACTGTCCCATGCATGCTTGAATTCCACCGTTTTTGACTCTACAACTTCCTCGGAAGGCCGTTCCATGCATCCACAACCCTCTCTGTGAAAAATATATTCCTAACTTACCTCTGAGCCGACCCCCTCTATCTTCAAATTGTGCCCCTTGTTCTTGCACACCTCTTGTTTTGAAAGATGCTACCCTCTTGGACTTTGTTGATTCCTTGAGGTACTTGAAAGTTTCTATCATGTCCCCCCCTCCTCCTTTCCTCGGGGCTATACATATTAAGCTCCTTAAGTCTCTCTTCATATGTCTTCCAGTGCAGACCCTGCACCATTTTAGTTGCCCTCCTCTGGACAGCTTCCATCCTGTCTATGTCTTCTTGGAGATTGGGTCTCCAGGAACTTGCATAATACTCCAGATGGGGTCTGACCAGCTGTCTGTACAGAGGATAATAACTTCTGTTTTCTACTGGTGATGCCTCTCCCATGCATCCCAGTATCCCTGCCTCCTTGCTGCCTCTCACATTGCTTGCCCACCTTTAGGTCATCTGATATGACTACCCTAAGGTCCCTTTCCATTTTTGTTGTTGTTAGTATCTTACCCCCATTGTACTCTTCCCTGGGTTTTGTTTCCCAGGTGCATTACCTGCACTTCTTAGCATTGAATCTAAGCTGCCATACATTTGACCATTCCTCTAACCTTGCCAAGTCCCTTCTCATCTTTCCACCCCACCTTGTGCATCAACTCTGTTGCAGATCTTTGTGTCATCTGCAAAGACATCTTTTCCTTCCAGTCCCTCTGCAATGTCAGCTATAAAGACATTGAAGAAGACTGGTCTAATACTGAACCTCATTGTACCCACTAGTAACCCCCTTTCTTCAGAGTGGACTCCATTTACTATTACTCTCTGTGTCCTATACTCCAGCCAGTTCTTTATCCAGGCTGTCATCTGGGACCCACTCCCAGGCTGGCTAACTGTATATTAATCTTTTGTGTGGACTGTGTCAAATGCCTTGTTAAAGTCTAGGTAGCCATGTCCACAGCCCTCCCTGATCTACTACTTTGGTCACCCAGTCAAAGAAATCTATCAGATTTGTCTGGCATGACCTTCCCGCTGTGAATCCATGCTGCCTTGGGTCCTGTGCCCCTCTGGCCTCTAGATAATCGACAATTTTTTTCCTTCAGAAGGGATTCCATCATTTTCCCTACCACTGAGGTTAAACTAACAGGTCTGTAGCTTCCTGCTTCTGCCTTGCTCCCACTTTTGTGAAGGGGAATCACATCTGCCCTCCTCCAGTCCTTGGGTACCACCCTATCCTCCCATGATTTGTTAAAGAGGGTAGTCAGTGGTGTCACTAGTTCTACCCTTAGTTCTTTTAGAATTCTGGGATGAATCCCATCAGGCTCCATTGCTTTGTCCACCTTCAGTTTTAAGAGTTCTTTCAGAACCCTTTCTTCTGTAAATGGGCTGGTATCAACTTCTGTATCCAGAGTGTTTCTACTGTTTGTTTTAGGTACCTCCCCCTCTTCCTTTGTAAATACTGGGCAAAAATATTTGTTTAGTATCTCTGCCTTTTCACAGTCACCCTCTGCCCACCCTCCCTCCTCTTTATTAAGCCTCACTATCCCTCCCTTGGTCTTCCTTTGCTCCCTGATGTACCTATAAAAGGTTTTATCCCCCTTCTTAACCGAGTTGGCTATCTTTTCCTCGGTTTGGGCCTTTTCTGTTCTGACTGCCTTCCCAGCTTCCTTTTGCTTTAACTGATACAGTTCTCTGTCCTGCTCCTTCTGTGATTCCTTGTGCTTCCTGAATGCTTTCTTTTCTCTTGAACCTTCACTGCCACTTCCTTTGTGAACCATAGTGGTTTCTTACATCATTTCGTTTTGTTTATTTGCTTCACACAAAGGCTTGTTACCTCTGTGATGGCAGTTTTTATTATTCCCAATTGTTCTTCCACCCCTCCTTCCTGCCCATTTACTAGTGCATTCCTTAGGCACTCACCCATTTTGGCAAAGTCAGCCCTCCTAAAGTCCAGTACTTTTGCCTTTGTATGACTTGATTCTGTTGCTGTGTTTATTGTGAACCATACTGTTCGATGGTCGCTAGTTCCCAGATGGCTACCCACTTCTACATCTGTGATCCTCTCTTCATCTCCATTTGAGAGAACCAGGTCTAAGATTGCTCCCTCTCAGTGGGCTCCAATACTAGTTGTCTAAGGCATGCCCCCTGTAGGGCATCTAGAATAACCCCACTCTTCGAAGTGGCTGCTGCAACTGCACTCCAGTTAACATCTGGCATATTCAGATCACTCATCAGCAATATCTCCCCTTTTTCTGCCATTCTAAGTATACTTTCTATCATTTCCTTGTCCATTTCCTCCCCCTGAGAAGGGGGTCTGTATACAACCCCTGTGCGGATTGTGGTTCCATTACCGGTCTCCAAATTTACCCACAGTGCTTCTTCTCCTCCCTGTTTTCCCTTTTGTTCTGTTGCTTTGATTCCTTCCCTTATGTAAAGAGCTACTCCTCCTCCTCTTTTACCCTCCCTGTCCCTCCTGTAGATAGTGCATCCTGGTATGTTTACGTCCCAGTCATGATTTTGTGTGTACCATGTTTCTGTGACTGCCATGATATCCAGATGTTCCTCCTCCATCAAGGCCACTAATTCAAGAAGCTTGTTACTCAAACTATGGGCATTGGTACTCATTGCTGTCCATTTTTTGATGGCTTTACCTTCTGTTGCAGCATCCACCTCTGACCTTTCTACTTCGGTCTTTTTCTCATTTAGTACCCTGTTTTGTAGGGAGACGCTGGGATTTTCCTGCTGCTTATCAGTGCCTCCCCCCTTGACTAGTTTAAAAGCTTGCCAATGAAGCATTTAAACCTATTGCTCAAAAGACTTGTTCCCTTCCTGGACAGATGCAGACCATCCTGCCAGTATAGGCTGGTGTCCCTCAGGTGGAACCCCAGTCTCCAATGAAGCCAAACCCTGTTCTCCACATGATTTTTCAACCATTCATTAAACTGCATGGTGCAAAGTACCCTCGCCTCACTCATGCCATTGACAGGCAGCACCTCTGAGAAGGATACTGTGTGTGCTACTTGTCTTAGGCCCCTCCCAATTCTACAAAGTCCTTCTGCACTGCTCTAATCTCATGTTGAGCCAAGTCATTTGTCCCTAGGTGGACAATGACATCCAGCTCAGACTCCTGTACAGCTGTTCTCGTGATCCTGAGGATATGCTTCCTGTCCCTCCAAGCCATGGCACCAGGCAGGCACCTTACTTCAGTTTTCCCTGCTCCCCCCAGTTCTATCCCCCTAATAACTGAGTCCCCAACCAGGAGCTGCTTCCTTTCCTTATGGTGTCCTCTGCCTCCTTCCTGTGGGCCTCCCTTGTGATCGTTGTCCTCAGCCTCCTTAGTCTCCTCTGTGGGTGCATCCAGAATGGTGTATGGATTGTGGAGTGGAACAACTGACTGGGTGTGCTTCTGTTCTACCATCCTCACCCTCCCCTTTGCCACCATTCAACAGATTTGCCGGAAATTTGGCAGGCACGGGACATAACCATAGATCTTGGGGTCTGCCAGCCTTCGTAGTGGTCAGATATATTGCTGCAGAGTTATTAAGCGACATCCATGTGCACAATTACGTTTGTTTGTGCATTCTTTGCTCACGCCTACAGGTCGCATGGTTTGTGCAACCAGTCCAAAACCTTCAGGGAACGTGCGGCCGAGGTCCCCAATGTGCCTTTTCAAGATTTTATGAAAAATATTGAACAGTTCAAAAGTTCTTCAAAAAACAAGTTCCCATTGTAAGTCAAAAGGAAAAGTTAACAAAAAGTTAGATACTTTCGCAAATGCAGTTTTTAGTGTTGCAAATCCCCCCAGTAGTGTCGCAAATCTGCCATTTTGTTTTCAGTTACTGATCACAGAAATGCTTGGCATTTAAAATTGGGACCATCTAGGGACACAATTCTTTTTGTGTTTACCTATTCAAGCCCTGGGGATGCTAGCCATGTCTTTATTCTGGGGTTAAACACCCCAGAAATATGTTTTCAAATTTCTGACAACAGTAGTGTCACACCTGCGACACTTTCACAAATTTTGACAAAGCTTTCGCAAATCATGACACTACTTTTCTAGGCTATGGCCAAAATGACAGGCATTCTTTGCCACCCTGCTGTAAAAAAATGGTTTGGTCTTTTGGGCTGAAATTTGAAAGGAAGGCAGCCAACATCTCACAGATGTGCCTCTTCATGGTTTGGTGACAAAATGTTGCATGGATGCAAAGTTACGGTACTCTGAAGTCGATGTTTTCTTTTCCCATAGACTAACATGGTGGCATCCTCCATCCCTTTTAGGGCTCGTATCTTGGAAACAGTGTGAGATACGGAATTTTTGTTATGATAATGCATAGCCCAGGGCTACACATTCAGTGAAAACCTAGCCAGAAAACTAATGAATCCTGTGAAATTAAATTTTTTTCCCTACATCAAGCAATTTAGTATTCCAACAGCTCATTTTCTGCTCCGAGGCCCATTATTATGCATTCATTCTTTGTACACACAGGGTGGGATATTCAGACTGTGCCAAAAAGATTTTCAATAGAGGGAGCAGGTGCAAGAGCAGTGCGCCATTGTGCATCGGGCGCGATATTCAAACCAAGCACAGGACAAGGTGCACCTGCACAAGACAGCTGAATATCATGCCCGATGCACCATGGAGCAACCAGGGATGTGCAGTGGAGCAGGGCTGATGCGCAGTAGCACATCCAGGAATACGCAGGGACAAGGACAGGAAGCAGGAGTAAACTAGCCATGGATGCGCCATGAATGAAGGAGCATGCAGCAGGCCAGACAGACCAACCCCGCAAGACCCCCCATGTGCTGCACAACCATTGCTGAGCTGAACAGACCACCAGCCCATGTACTGCAGCACCAATCCAACAGCAAACATGGGCCAGCAGTCCACACCTGCAGGGCAAGGTGCCCCAGCACTCTCTCCTGGCAAACAGTGACCACAACAGAAAGAGGGCCAGGACCCTCCCATGCCACAGCATCACACCAGTGCTGACCACCCCCTGTACAGTGATCCCAAGATACCCAGCCCAGAAGCATGACCAAACAGTGCATGGCACCAAAGGTATGCCACCATCACCACCATGACAGTGCAACCCGGTGCACCATGGCGCCGTGCATGACAGCCCCACCATAATCCCCCACAGCAGGTGACACCGGCCACTGATGCCACCAAAGCATACACAAGGGCCCCCTGCATGGCCCCCACAGTCGCATAGCAGAGAGGTCAACCTTGCGTCAATACCTGAGGGACCCGGCATGTGACAAGGACTGCTCTGGATGCCACCACCAGCAAGACGGCACCCCACACACCCATCTATGCACACACCCTGTCCCAGCACTTGCCCCACCAGACACCACAGCAGCCCACTATGGTGCATGGAGGCATGCGCCACACAGGAAGCAATGCAGGGCATGAACAAATCCCCCACCCAGTCCCAAGCGTATCCTGTCACATAGCCACACATAGCGGTGCAACAGATGCTGCTGTCATGAGTTCAATTGTACCATGTACCCACAGCCTGCACACCACCATGGCGCTGGTGAGCCAGCCATGTGGTGTGTGCACCACAAACCTGTCTGCCACCAGCATGCAGCTGGTGCACATGTGACAGACAGCAGACCACAGGCACCGCCCCAGACACCATAGACAGCATGGAGAGGGACAACAACAGCACCGCCCACAGTGCCATCAGAGGCAGATGTGCAATAGACCGGTAGTCAGGACACCAGCTGCCAGGGCGCTGTGCCCAGAGGGTGGCTGGCATGGACCGCCACTAATGTCATGTCAGCAGACATGCATGCGGTAGTGGGGTCATCTTGACCATGTGTACCACAGACATGTAAGGGGCACAGCCACATGGGCCAGGTACACACTGCCAGGGGTGACTGGGACATAGCGCATGCACCAGAGACCACTGCACACAGGCATACAGTGCAAAGGGCACACCACACATACCACAGACAGGGACCTTGGCCCCCACCCACACCAGTGGAGGAGCCCTGGCAGACACACCCATGGCCAGGCAGGCACCACCCCTCAGACACCATGCACACCACTGCAGCAAGGCACCAGACACCAGCTGCAAATTAGAGACCACCTCAGTTATAGTATGAAAAGCATCCATATTGCCACAGGTAACAGGATCAACATGAACTATATACATTGCTATATACAAAGTGGGGAAGGGGAAGTACAAGTCTACAACTTGGGGTGGATGGGCAGGGGGCAAAGGGGAATACCAAGGAGGGGGACAAAGAGGTGTGAAGGACAGTCCAAGGAGGGAAAGGAACAGTGTGGGTGCCACAGGCCCTACTGGCTGCCCCTCTCATCCCTGCACTCCCTGTGATACCTTCTGCGCTGCCGCCATGCACTCCACTCCATACCCTGCAGCAGCTCCAGTGTGGCCCGAGTGATCTGCAGGATCTCCTGAATGTGATGTTCCAGGGTCGTCCAGCATTATCCACCTAGGACAAGGGAGCAGAGTCAGTATGCGTGACTAGCCAGACCACTGCAGCCCACCCAATGTGCATGGCATACAGCTGTGGCCTGCTCTCCTGTGATGGCATGCGACCACCCACAGTGGGTGTGCCAACATGACCCGCCTACTCAGGCACCCAAAGCCATGCAAACCATTGCACACCCCCACCGCCCATGTAGTGCACAGCACCATTGTGGCCGTACAGTGACATGGCTATGCAGTGTGATGGCAGTGGCACAGCCAGGCACCCAGTGCATGCATGGCCCACCTGCAACACCCACCCACACATGCAGACCCACAGGATGGTGCAGAGGGCACCATGAGATGTGCACGGCAGTAGGGGCCATGTGCAGGGGGCCATGCCCCACCACCACTTCTGCAACCCACCATGCACAGATGTAAGGGGAAACACGGCACTCATCTCTGTCCTGGTCAGCAGGGTGCTGCTGACTCTGGCACTGCCACTGTGCCCTACCTGTAAGGCCACTCCTCCAGTGCCAGTCTGCCGTCCTTGCTCATGGGCCAACTGGGCCCTACGGCAATCCTCCAGGCCTAGAATGCAAATATGGAGAGTGAAACATCAGTACAGGTCAGTAACATAGCCCCCTCTTGCTGTGTGTGTGCCTGCACAGCCCAGCCATGACGCGGTGGTGCAGGGTGTACATGAAGCACCCCCAACACCGGCAATAGAGGTACAGGTCCCCCTGTGGCATGGCCTGATGATCACCGTGATTCCAGGACAGACAGATACTACCAGTGTTGTGAAGGAGCACCTACCTGGCAGTGGCATGGCACCAGGCATGTGCCTGCAGTCACCCTAGGCAGTCAGGGTCCCACTGCTGGAGGTCCCCATAGCAATGACGACACTGCTCGGTGGTCCTGCTGCTCCCTGTGGCCTCCTCAAGGCCCTCTCCCACCTCCTGCCACACCTCTGTCCGTGGCCACAGGAAGGGTACTTGGCCAAAGAGGGCAACTACATGGGGCACCACTAATGCCACCAGGTTGACCAGCTCAATCGCTGTTCACATTAGCGCTGTGGTGCGCAGCATAGTGCTGTAACTGGCGGGCACAAAATGATGCCCTGTAGCGCACATGCCCCATGTGCAGAGGCAATGCAGTACTGCACTGCCAGTCACTATCGTGCTGGCACCGGACTGTGCAATAGGGGTGCAGCCATGCATACGCATGGTGCCTAGAGGGCAAAGGTCAACAGCAGGATCAAGTGTCTGTCCGAGCAAGGAGCGCTACAGTGCTATTGGGAAGCCCTATGTGTAGAGAGGTAGGGTGCATGTGTGTGTCACCATGTAGTGGCCTACCACGCTGTGGCACCATGGCGCCCATGATGCACCATGGCACGAACACCCCTCTGAGCATATAATGCACTTGTGCCACAGGCACAGTAGTGGCCATGCCCTGTACTGCCTCCCATGCACAGCACATCAGTAGCACCGCTAGCATCAGCGTCAGCACTGTGGGCATGCATGGTGCAATGCCGATTGCGCACATCACAGTGGTGTGCCATAGACTGAGCACACTCAGCACCATTGTGCAAGGCACAACAGTGCGATATTCAGCCAGGATATGCAAATCAGCTCATGAGCCATTCCACAGTGCTTCCACTGCATTTGCATCCTATTACAGTTGCACCTGCCCTCATTTGCTTGCGTTGCACTATAAAAATGCATCTCAAGGCTGCTTGGGCCATGGATCAATATTGCAGTCCTTTGTGGTAGGTGGCATGCTGTTGGGATGTGGGGACAGTGGTCAGGGAGGGCTGTATAGGACTGCACAGTCCATGGTAACACCTGTCCATCCCCCAGGCACGAGCATGACAGAGCGTGAGGATGAAGATGAGCAGGGAAGGGTGCAAAGGAGGAGGCCCAACTTTACCAGGGCAGAATCTGTTGCCCTGTTTGAAAGATAAGGTGGCCGCCATCAGGGCAGCATGTGCTTCCACCAGTGGGGGCCAGCTGAACATACCCCACCTGATGCCACGGGAGGAGCAGGTGGCCAGCAGCATGCAGTGTAGTGCCATTGAGGGTGTTCCTGGTGGTGGTTTTCAGATGAGCGGCAGCCCATCACTACATGGTAGGTCCAGCACTGGCAGTTTGTGGGTGGTGGGGGGGCAGCCTCCAGGGCCAGGTGGAGCCACTAACGGCACTGTGTTCCTTTACAGCTCCTGAGAATCTGTATGGGGCAGCGGTGGTGGGTGTGTCCACCGAGGGGAAGGCTCTGGACATGGTGGATCACCCATCCACCTCCACAGGTGTCCGAGGGACAGACCGTCTGTAGCCCTGCACATCTGTCTAGACTGATGCTGGTGGTGCGGGTGTGGACATAGCCCTGCCTGTGTCCCAGTGTGACACCACCCTCGGTGTCCAATGTTCTGAGACACGGATCAGGGCCAGCTCCAGCACTGATGATGATGTGATGCACATCCAGGACAGTGATGTATGTGGGACACAGGATGGTCCCATAGATGGCATCTGCCCAGGTGGTTCTGCAGGTAGTGCTGGCATGGCTGCCTGCACAACAGCCCATTCCCAGACTGCATCTACATGCTCCAGTGGAGCAGCACTGGTGTGCAGCCAGGGTGGTGGGGCTGTTGTTGCCACTGCAGCTGTGCCAGTGTTGTCTGGTGATCGGCAGCCAGAGGGGCAGCAGCAGCAGATGGCCATTGTCAATGTGGGGTGGGGTGGGGAGTGATGGCAGTGCACCGTGTGTGAACATACCCGAGAATGGCTTCACTGTATGGCTCCCACGATTGAGGGGTGCTGTGCAACAGGGCCAGGAACACCACAGGGAACAGTATGCTGGACATGCAAACAACCCCTTGGACGACCACAGCCATCTTCTCCAGGCCTCAGTGGATCAGCAGATGTGGCTCATGGTGGCGGTGGATGTGCTCAGTGAGGTGCTGCACCAGGCAGAGGGGTGGTGCAGCAGGGACAGTGCCTTGCTCCTGGCAGAGTTGGCTTAGCAGTGGGCAGATGTGACCGCTGCCATTGACAGGCATACCACTGCAATGGTGACTGTCATGGCTACACTGGCCAACCGGTTGGGTGCCCAGCTGCCACACACCCCCCAGAGTGCTATGTCCACCTCCGTTCCTGGCATCGTGTGATCCCTGCTATGTCGACAATGACCGGGTTCAGCTGTGGGCATACCTAGCACACTTGGTGCGGGCATTTTTGGTGGTCTGCAGACCCCTGCGCGGACATGGTCGTGTTCACGCAGCGTCACCCCTGGGGGCCCTTCTGTACCACCCCATGAGGCCACTGGTCAGATGGGCACAGCTGGCAGGTCTCAGTGGGGCTTCCCACGCATCCGTGGTGGCTGTGGTACTGTGCTGCATGACTGACCCATCCCACTCCATGGCCACTGTCTGCCGCTGCCCTGTGTGCACTGTGGTGTTCTTTGTGCAATGCATGGGTGAGGTGCCCAGCCCTGCACACACATGGTCCCCATGCACTCCCTCCCAGCTGCTGGCCACTGTGGCATGTGAATGATGATGCCTGCGTAGCACTGTCCACCACTGTGCAATGGTGCTCAGTATCTGAGGCATGCACACTGCTAGCCACTGGACATGGTTGTGTGTGGTCCTGTGTGGGTGCCTGTTGGGGTGGGCATGCTTGTTGCCCTTTAGGCATGTGTTGTGGTGTGTGTGCATGCCATATGCAGCCCTGCCTGTCCCTGCCTTTGTGTGTGGTCTCCCACCCATTCCCTTGCCCCTGACGCTGTCCTCCCCTGATGTCCACCCCTCCCTGTCTGTGGGCTGTGCCCTTGCCCTTGGTGGTTGCACATGGCCCCATTGCCTACCTGTGTTGTCCAAAGTGCTCCGCTGCAATGGTGTCCCGGTGCTGCTGTGCGATCCGGGCCAGCCAGGGATCCCTTCACCTAGGGGGTGGCTGCCCAACACCAGCTGGACCGGCATCCTTTTCATCCTCACTGCTGTCCCCCTCTTCGACCTCAATGGCTATCCCACAGTTGGTGGCCAAGCTCTGCAGGATACAGCAGGCCAGGAATAACCCGCAGACCTTTGAGGGGCTGTACTGTAAGGCACTGCCTGACATGTGCAGACAACGGAACCCTGCCTTCAGCAGCCCAAACACCCACTCAATGACATTCCTTGTTGAGGCGTGTGCCTCATTGTACTGTTGCTGCGCTGCATCTCATCACTGCACAGCTCACAGAGTTGCCTCAGAATAACCCAGTTCAGGTGGTACCAGCCCACAATCTCATTGTAACTGTACTGTTTGAAGGTGGTGTGGGCTCCGTACAGACTGTTCTGGGGGGTACCGCCAATGGGGCCTTCGACAGCTGTGCCTCCCTGCTGCCTGCCTTCTCACAACCCTCATTACTGCCTCCCTCTGGAAGGTGGCACTGGCCATGTCCCTGGCTGGTGTTCCCCCCCGGGCGGCTGTCTACCTGGTCCCCCCCGCTGTGTGTTGCTGGTGCTGCCCCCTGCACCAGGTTCACCTCTGGCTGTTCACCTCTGTGTGCCCTGCCTCTTACCACTGCCCTCCATCCTCTGTGGCACTCTCAGGCTCTCTCGCACACACACACACACACACAGGCACACACACACACACACACACACACACACACTCCTTCTCTCACTCATCCACACTTCTGGTGGGCCCTGTCCACCTCCTGGCCAAACCTGCCCTCTGCTTCCTGTCTTGCCTCCCTGCCACTCTGTCTCCGCTCTCCACCTATGGCTCCTCTGTGGTGCATTCATCCTCCCCTCTCTTGCTCCCTTTTAATTTGGCTCATTTCTGATGTTGCTCAACTTCTACTTGCTCTGCTACTGTGCACATCACCTAGTGATGAATATCGCAGTGCGCACATTATTCCTGGTTCTTCCCCCTGCAGTTGTGTATACATTCATTTCAGTTACACTGCAGCGCATTGCATGTTGTGCTGCGCTGCCGCTTCCACTGAATATCACACTATGGCGCATTTCCACTCTTGTGCGGGTGCATCCCTATTGCGCATGGCGCAACTGCTCTGAATATCCCACCCACTGTGTTTCTCTATGCAGATATTGGGCAAAAACAGGGTGTGCACCTCCGTTACTGTTACAGTTAGCATTTCCACTTGCATTTCCAAACACATTTGCATTAGCATTCCAGTGTACGCCACCATGCGTGTTATCCTTTGCGTTTCTGTTTGTGCTTGCATTTGCCTTACTCTTACCATTTGTGTCTACACTACTGTTTCTGTTTGTGTTTCACTTTGCGTCACCATGCACATTACCATTTGCATTTGCGGCCGCCCTTCCATTTGCGTTTGTCTTTCATTTTGTGTCATCGTTGTTCTTACCATTACCATTTACATTTCTGATTGCATTTCAGTGCCCATGCTCATTATGCATTGCATTTCCATATGCACTTGCATTTGCATTTCTGTTTCCTTTGGTGTTATTGTTGCTGTTACCATCACCATTTGCGTTTCCACTGTAGTGCACTTTGACCGCAAGTATCGTTATTGCCTATGCTTTCCATACACGGTTCCTTTTGCATTTCTGTTTCTGTTTCTGGCATTATTGTTGCTGTTATCATTACCATTTGCATTTACAATTGCTGTACCGTGATCTTGCATGTAACGGTTTGCGTTTCTGTACGCGCTTGCGTTCGCGTTTCCATTTCTGTTTCCTTTGGAGTTATTTTAGCTGTTACCATTATCATTTGCATTTACAATAGTGGTACTGTGACTGTGCATGTTATCAGTTGCATTTCCATATGCACTTGCATTTCCATTTGTGTCACTGTTTGCTTTGGCGTCACTTTGTGCTTGCGTTTCTATTAATGTTTGCGTTATCATTTACATTTGTGTCACCATGTGCATAACTGTTAACACATGCATTTGCATTGCAGTTACAGTTACTATGTCACAAGGCATCATGTGGTGGGAATACGGGGCCCGAAGGGCCCACGGTCCCACCACTGCCTTCTATTCACTATTTATAGTCCTCATTCTCAAAAAATTCATGGCAAAAAAATCCATTTACTGCATCAATTATGGTTGTTCCACAGTGACAAAAGTAAGGAAATTCTGTGTTAGGGTTGAAAGCCCCCCTTGCACCCCCCAGCCCACACCCCCAACTGGCACGAGGTGTGTGTTGAAGTCATCGGTCCTAACTCTCACCCCATTCTCCTATACATCAGCTTCTTTACACATGTGATGGGGTCAGAGTTTGGACTGACGACCCCAACACACACCGTGATGCTGGTTGTGAGGTGGGCTGAAGGGGTGCAAGGGGGGGCTTTCAACCTTAACACCAAATTTCCTCACTTTTGTCACTGTGGAACAACCCTAACTGATGCATTAAATGGAGTTTTTGCCATTAATTTATTAATATATATATTATGGTAGGACGGTAGTGTTACCATAGTTAGGGTTGAATACTCCTTTTAAGGTTAAATGGTGAAATTTTGCACCTTAATAACTTTGTGGGTCCACAGAGTGAGGGTAGGGGTGAGGGAGGGAGAAATGGGGAGATGACGAGGGACCATTTTCTTTTTTACAGGGAAAAAAATGACTTTGAGGGTGGGTTCTGGGAGGGTGTGGGTGGTGGAACAGAGGCGAAGCCCCCTAGTTGTACCTCTACACAAATCATATGCCAGTCTGGCAGAGCAAGGTTCCTCTATGATGGGATCCTCAATGTAGACCAAGAAAAATGCTGAGGACATCCACAAGGGAGACCCACAAAAGGGTGGCAAGAGACACCACAGGGGAAGGAAACAGCTTCTGATAGGGAGAGAAGAGGGAAGTAAGGTGCCTGCCTGGTGCCATGGCTTGGAGAGACAAGAAGTGAATCCTCACAATTGCAGAAGCAGCATCACAGGAGAGGGAACTAGATATCATTGTCCACCTTGGGACAAATGACCTAGCTAGGCATGGAATCAGTGAGGTGCAGGATGAATTTGTGGAGTTGGGGAGGGGCCTCAGACAGGTAGCAAGCATGGTTACCTTCTCAGAGGTGCTGCCAGTCCATGGCAGGGGTGAGGCTAGGGTACTGCACACCATGCAGTTTAATGAATGGTTGCAAAACTGGTGCAGAGCATGGGGTTTTGGCTTCATTGGGGACTGGGGGTACACCTGGAGAAATGAAGGTCTGTACTGGCACAATGGTCTGCATCTGTCCACGAAGGGAACCAAGCTCCTAAGTGACAGGTTTAAATGCTTCCTTGGCAAGCTTTTAAACTAGCCAAGGGGGGAGGTGCTGATAAGAGGCAGGACATTTCAAGCCTCCCCCCACAAAACATGGCAGGTAGTAAGGTAAACACTGAGGTACAGAGCTCAAGAGAGGGCAGGACAGAGGTAAATGGAAAAATAGACAAGGGCAAGAAGAGCAGGGATGGGGAAAAAAGGATAAAGCCAACATTAAATGGAGGGTGAATGAGTACCATTGCCCATAGTCTGGGAAACAAGCTTCCTGAGCTAATAGCCCTGATGGAAGATGAAAAATTGGATATTGTGGCAGTCACAGAAATATGGTACATGGAGAACCATGACTGGGGTGTCAACATACCAGGGTACACAGTCTACAGAAGGGACAGGGAGGGTAAAAGAGTATTTGGAGTAGCTCTACACATAAGGGAAGGGATCAAAGCTACAGAACTAAAAAGTAAAGGGGGAGGACAAGAGGCACTCTGGGTCACCTTGGAGACAGGGAATGGCATCACAATCCGCACAGGGGTTGTATACAGACCCCCGTCTCAAGGGAGGAAACGGACAAGAAAATGATAGAGGACATTCTCAAAATGGCTAAAAAAGGGGAGATACTGTTGATGGGGGACCTGAATATGCCAGATGTTAACTGGATGACATGTACTGCAGCCACATCCAAGAGCAGGGTCATTCTCGATGCCCTGCAGGGGGCAGGCCTTAGACAGCTAGTGTTGGAACCCACTTGGGAGGGAGCAATACTAGACCTGGTACTCTCAAATGGAGAGAGGATCACACATTTAGTAGTAAGTAGACATCTGGGAACAAGTGATCACTGCACATTGTGCTTCACAATACTCACAACCATGGAGACAAGCCATACAAAAACAAGGATACTGGACTTTAGAAGGGTCGACTTTGGCAAAATGGGTGAATACCTGAGGAATGCACTAGCAAATGGGCAAAAAGGAGGGGTGGAAGGACAATGGAGAAAAATCAGAACTGATATCATAGAGGCAACAAGCTTTGTGTGAAACAAATAAAGAACATAAAGCGGAGTAAAAAACCACTATGGTTCTTAATAGAGATGGAAGGGAAGGTTGAGGAGAAAAGGGCTGCATTCAAAATGTATAAGAAATCACAGAAGGACCATGACAGGGAATTGTATCAATTAAAGCAGAAAGAAGTGGGGAAGGCAGTCAGAAAAGCAAAGGCCCAAACTGAGGAAAAGATAGCCAACTCAGTTAAGAAGGGAGATAAAACCTTTTATAGGTACATTAGGGAGCATAGAAAGGTTAAGGGAGGAATAGTGAAGATTAATAAAGGAGAGGGGAGGTGGGCAGAGGGAGACAGTGAAAAGGCAGTGATACTGAATGAATACTTTTGCTCAGTAGTCACAAAAGAAGATGAGGAGGAGTTACCTAAACCAGACAATAGAAGCACTCTGGGTATGGGGGTTGACACCAGTCCATTTACAGAAGAAAGAGTCCTGAAAGAACTCCCTAAAACTCAAGGTAGACAAAGCAATGGGGCCCAACGGGATTCACCCCAGAATCCTAAAAGAACTAAGGAGGACCTAGTGACACCACTGACCACACTTTTAACAAATCATGGGAGGATGGGTGGTACCTGAGGACTAGAGGAGGACAGATGTAATTCCTTCACAAAAGTGGAGCAAGGCAGAAGCAGGACACTACAGACCTGTAAGTTTGACCTCAGTGGTAGGGAAAATGATGGAATCATTTCTGAAAGAAAGAATTATTGAGTACCTAGAGGCCAGCGGGGCACATGACCTAAAGCAGCATGGATTTACAGCAGGAAGGTCATGTCAGATGAATCTAATTGATTTCTTTGACTGGGTGACCAAAGTAATAGACCAGGGAGGTGCTGTGGATATGGCCTACATAGACTTTGGCACAGCATTTGACACAGTCCCACACAAAAGACTAATAATCAAGTTAGCCAGCCTGGGAGTGGGTTCCAGGGTGGTAGCCTGGGTAGCAAACTGGTTGCACAACAGGACACAGAAGGTAATAGTGAATGGAACACATTCCGAAGAAAGGGGAGTTACTAGTGGAGTACCTCAGGGCTCAGTACTGGGTCTAGTCCTCTTTAACATCTTTATAGGTGACATTGCAGAGAGTGTGGAGGGAAAGGTATGCCTCTTTTAAGATGACACAAAGATCTGTAACAGAGTTGATACACAAGGGGGTAGAAAGGATGAGAAGGGACTTGGCAAGGTAGGTCAGACATATGGCAACTTAGATTCAATGCAAAGAAGTGCAAGTAATGCACCTGGGAAACAAAAACCCAGGAGAAGAGTACACAATAGCAGGGGAGGTACTAAACAACAACAAAAATGGAAAGGGATTTGGGGTAGTCATATCAGATGACCTAAAGGTGGGTAAGCAATGTGAGAAGTCAGTAAGGAGAGCCAGCGGAAACTGGGATGCATAGGAAGGGGCATCACAAGTGGAACAAGCATTTGTCAATGCCGAATGTTTGCTTGCTGGCATTGGCAGTGGTAGGTAGAAGTTACAGAGCTGCCTAATAGGAATGGCAGTGAAGTATTGAACTGAAGCCAACCCCACCACCACCCTGCAGAGAGTGACAGCATTAAAAGTGCTTGGTCGCCAGGCATAACGGCCACGCCTATTTATTCACACCCCACCCTGCAGAGACTGACAAGTGTCACGGTGTTCCTTGTGGTCTTTGGCCCTTATGCGCACCCCATTTCATTAGGAAATATGGTGAGATGGGTGCTATATAGGAGAATGGGGTGAAGTTTGGGGCCGAAGAGTCCAAGGTATACCTCGATGCCTATCACTGACTGCAGGGTGTGGAATGGTATGAGCATCACAGGCAAGAATCCCAAGTCACACCCCTGATGCCTGTCCTTCTCTATAGGGTTGGGCATTATAGTTGAAAACCCTAATACCTCAGGCATTCGTTGGTATTTTCACTCCAAATTTTCAACATGTTTGTTTTGTGACCCCACCTCATGAACAGGGGGAATATCAGTTTGTTAGCCGAAAGCTGCTTCTGCACAGTGACAATGGCATTTAGCTCCACAGGTGCAAAAACATTCCAAACAGGATGTAAAAAATGACAGCTGTACTCTTTCATGGGGAGGTGTAAAAAATGGCTATGTTGCAAATCTGTAGTAAAAATATTTAAAAAAATGGTGAAGTCATGAGCGTACATAGAAACTGTGCAACGCACACCTGTAATATAATTAGGTTGGGGATTTTTACAGCAGATTGTCAACTCAGGCATTTTGGTGCCTCTGATCATGAACAGTGTCACTGTGATTTTCTTTATCTGTATGAACAATGATTTCCCAGCTGACCGATCAAGATTTCTGCACTGAGAAGTGTAAAACACACTTCAGCCATGTTGTGAAAAATGACAGCTGTACTGTTCATAAGGAAGTGTGGAAAAATGTCACTGGTGAAAATCTGGACTGAAAATATTACAAAGTCATGAACTAACGAGGGTGCATGGAAACTGCACAATGCTCACTTGTAACACAGTCATTTTATGGACTTTTGTCACCAAATTTTCAACATAGCCATTTTAAGACCTCTGCTCATGAACAGTGTAACTGTGATTTTCTTAAACTGTCCTAAACATTGCTTTCACACACCAACAGCACCATTGTGCGCTACATGTGCGAAAACACATTTTGGGCGACATATGAAAAATTGCAGCTGTACTGTTCATAAGTTTAATAAAATGGCAATGTTGAAAATCTGGAGTGAAAATATTAAATTTGCAAACTTACGAGCATGCATAGGAACTGTGCAACGGACGCTCGTAAAAGTCATTTTTAGGAATTTTTTCACCAAATTTTCAACATAGCCATTTTAAGACCTCTGCTCATGAACGGTGTCACTGTGATTTTCTTGATTTGTCCTGTACATTGATTTCGCACACCGACTGCGCCATTGTGCGCTACATGGGCGGAAACACATTTTGGGTGAGATGTGAAAAATGACAGCTGTACTACTCATAAGAAGGTGTGGTAAATGGCAATGTTGAAAATCTGGAGTGAAAATATTGAAAATTTGCGAACTAACGAGCATGCATAGGAACTGTACAACGCACGCTCGAAAAACAGTCATTTTTGGAATTTTTTCACCAAATTTTCAGCATAGCCATTTTAAGACCTTTGCTCATGAACAGTGTCACTGTGCTTTTCTTAATTTATCCCATACATTGATTTTGCACACCGACTGCGCCATTGTGCGCTACATGGGCGGAAACACATTTTGGGTGAGATGTGAAAAATGACAGCTATACTACTAATAAGAAGGTGTGTTAAAATGGCAATGTTGAAAATCTGGAGTGAAAATATTGAAAATTTGTGAACTTACGTGCCTGTGTAGGAACTGTGCAACGCACGCTCGCAAAACAGTCATTTTTTGGTTTTTGGCACCAAACCTTCAACATGTTGGACCTTTCATGAATGATGTCATTGTCATGGGTTATTCAGGCCAAAGGGTGATTTCACATAGTGACCGCGCAGTGACTGTAAATCACCCTTCGGGCCTGAATAATGCCATGACAGTGACATCATTCATGAGAAGGGGTCCCAAACCTCATGTTGAAAATTTGCGTCAAAATCCAAAAATGACTGAGATATCAGTAAAGTTGAACCCCCTATCTAGCCCATTATAGCAGCTACTGCACTTCCTCAGTTCTGTGGTCGGCTTTTGAAGAGTGCAGACGTGTTCCAGTCCATCAAGATTGTCGCGCCGAGCTCTGGAGGTAAGTATGGGGTGAGGGGGGTGTGGGGAGGCTGGGTGCACAGTGGGTGGGTGCGGGTTGTGGGAGGGGGCCGGGAGACAACGTTGGACCATTTTTTCTTTACAGGTAAAAAAAGGAAAAAAACGATGATGTGGGACATTTGCCATGCTGGGGTGGGCTCCCAGCGTGGCACAAGAACGGTTGTGCAGGGGGGGCGTTCAGCTGATGGGGGATTGGGCACCCCCATCGGCCTAAGGATACATTGCCACGCTAGGGTGGGCTTCCAGTGTGGCACTTATTACTTGGGGGGAGGAGGACTGTGGAGCCAATGGGGGATTGGGCACCCCTGTCGGCTATATTATTCATTGGCTACGCTGGCGAGCACCCAGTGTGGCATTTTGGAAGCACTTTGGGGGGGCGCAGACAGCCGATGGGGACTGGGCACCCCATCTGCTACACAGTGCGTAGGGCTGCGACACCATGCGTGGGCGCATGTGTGTGGGGTGGGGAGCTGTGCGCATGAGCAGGCGATCTCTTATCACTGCTTACTCAAGCGTAGCTCCCCCTTTCAACTGTATGCCACTGCATTTTGGAGCGTGTCATAGACAGCTCCAGAATGCATTGGCTTACAGGGGCCGCGCATGCCAGCACACTGACTGAATTGAAGGAGGAGGTGACACACCTCCGAAATCTCCGATGATGGCACTATGTTTCTTGCACATGCATGCAAGCAAACATAAAAAGGGAAGTGGTTATCTCTCTGTACAGACAGTTGGTGAGACCCCATCTGGAATACTGTGAGCAGTTTTCGAGACCCCATCTATGCAAGGACATAGACAGGATGGAAGCAGTCCAGAGGAGGGCAACTAAAATGGTGCAGGGTCTGCATCAGATAACATATGAAGAGAGACTGAGAGAGTTTAATATGTATACCCTTGATGAAAGGAGGGACAGGGGGGACATGATAGAAACTTTTAAGTACCTCAAGGGAATCAACAAAGTCCAGGAGGGTAGCATCTTTCAGAAAAAGAGATGTGTAAGAACAAGGAGGCACAATTTAAAGATAGATGGGGAATGGCTCAGGGGTAATGTGAGGAAATATTTTTTCACAGAGATAGTGCTGGATGCATGGAACCACCTTCCTGGGAAGGTTCTTGGGTCTAAAACAGTGGGGGAATTCAAACTTGCAAGGGACAGACATAAGGTAATTGTAGTGGGGGGTTGCAGGAAGTAGGCTGTTGGTTAACTAGAATCTGCAGCTTATCCAACAGGAAGGGAAATGGGCAGACTGAGTGGGCCAAGTGGTCCTTATCTGCCGTCAAAGTCTATGTTTCCATGTTTCTATGGTATAACTGTCATTTTTCACATCCTGCCCGAAATGTGTTTTCTCACCTGTGGCACCGAATGGCGTGGTAGCTGTGGGAAATCAACTTACGGGACAGATTGACAAAATCACAGTGGCACTGTTACTGAGTGGAGGTCCCAAAATGCCCATGTTGAAAATTTGGTGAAAAATGCCAAAAAAAATGATTGCGTTACAGGTGTGCGTTGAGCAGTTTCTACGCATGAGCGTAACTTCACCAATTTTTCATATTTTCTCGCCAGATGTTCAGCATTGTCATTTTTTCACATCTCCTCATGAACAGTACAGCTGTCACTGTTCACATCCTGCCCCAAATTTGTTTTTATGCCTGTGGCACTGAAGGGGGCAGTCGCTGTGTGAAATCACATTTTGGGATTAAGTAACAAAATAATAGTGCCACTGTTCATGAGGTGGAGTCCCAAAAAGTCCATGTTGAAAATTTGGAGCAAATATACCAACAAACAACTAGGGTGTTAGGGTTTCTAACTGTAATGCCTCACCATGTAGAGACTGACAGACATTGGAGGTGTGCCTTGGGGTCTTCATAGAAACATAAAACATAGAAGTTGACAGCAGATAAGGACCCCAAGGCCCATCCAGTCTGCCCATTTTTTCTACCTTATGAATGTGCCATAGGCCTGTACTCCGTCAATGGCCTAGCTATTCATACTCATCTTTATTGCTCCCTTATGCCTGTCCCATGCCTGTTTGAATCCCTGCACTATATTCATATCCACCACTTTCTGAGGTAGGCCGTTCCATGCATCCACCACCCTTTCTGTGAAAAAGAACTTCCTCACATTCCCACTGAATTGGCCTCCCTCTAATCTCATGCTGTGTCCTCTTGTCCTGCTATTTTTCTTATATTGAAACATGTTAGACTCTTCCACCTTGTTAATGCCCATAAGATGTTTGAATGTTTTGATCATATCATCCCTTTCCCTCCTTTACTCAAGGATATATGTATTGAGCTACATTAATCTGTCCTCATATGTTTTCTGATGGAGTTCCTGCACCAATTTGGTTGCCCTTCTCTGGACTCCCTCAATTTGGGTAATGTCCTTGTGCAGGTGCAGCCTCTGGTACTGCACGCAGTACTCCAGATGGGGTCTAACCAGTGTCTTGTCAAGAGGGGTTATCATCTCCCTCTTATGACTTGTGATACCCTTACTAATAGACCTCAACGTCCCTCTAGCCTTACCTACAGCTTTAGTGGACTGCTGGGATGATTTCAGGTCATCTGAGGTGATGATGCCCAAGCCTCTTTCTTCCTTTATGATTGCCAGCAACTCCCTTCCTAACCTACAGGTGGCTTCAGGGTTTCTCTTCCCTATGTGCATGATATTGCACTTCTTTGCATTAAACCCCAGTTGCCACTCTTCTGACCATTTTGCCAGTTTATCCAGATCTCTTCTTATTCTGCCCACACCATCTGGATCATCTACTCTGTTGCAGATCTTGGTGACATCTGCAAACAGACAAACCTTACCCTCTAGTCCATCTGCAATGTCACTGATGAAGATATTGAAGAGGAAGGGCCCCAGGACTGATCCCTGAGGTACCCCACTTGTGACTTGCATTTCTTCTGACTGTATAACATTTACCACCACTCTCTGTTTTCTGCCCACCAATGAGTTTGTCACCCAATTGACTAGTGTCTGACTCAGCCTGAGTCTACCCAGCTTGTTAATCAATCTTCTATGTGGAACAGTATCAAAAGCTTTGCTGAAGTCAAGGTAGGTGACATCAATTGCTCTCCCTTGGTCCACCACTCTGGTTACCCAGTCAAATAAATCTATGAGAGTAGTTTGACAGGACCTTCTGTTGTAAACCCATGCTATTTTGGATCCCGTGCTCCTATGGATTCCTTAAGGAGTGCCTCCATAATCTTGCCTTCTACTGAGGTAAGACTGACTGGTTTGTAGTTCTCTGCCTCCTCCCTGCTACCACGCTTGTGGAGTGGGATTTCATGAGCCCTTCTCCAGTCTTCTGGGACCTCTCCTGTGCTCAGGGTCTCATTAAACTAGTTATAATAATCTCTCTGCTAGTTTTACCCTTAACTCCTTTAGTACTCTGGGATGTATGCCATCAGGTCCCATTGCCTTGTCCACCATCAGCTTAGCGAGCTCTTGTAAGACCCTTTCTTTTGTGAAGGGACTAGTGCACACCTCCCTCCCCCCTGTGTCCATGGTGCTGAGCTGTGGGCCCTGCCCTACCTTTTCCTCAGTAAATACTGAGCAGAAGTATCTATTTAGGATAGACGCTTTCCCTTGGTCCTTCTCCTCACGCTCCCTCTTATCCCCTTTAATCCTAGCAATGCCCCCTCTGGACGTTTCTCCTTTCACTAATGTATCTATTGAAAGTCTGTTCATCATTTACTGTTCATGCTAGTGTTTTCTCTGTTTGGGCCTTTGCATGCCTTACTGCCTTCCTGCCTGCCCTGCTTCCCTTAGTGAAGTGCGGTATGCCTCCCTATCTTTGTTCCGCTGCATTTCCTTATATTTCCTGAAGGCCAGCCTTTTGGCTCTAACATTTTCTGCTACTGTTCTTGAGAATCAAAGTGATTTCCTTCTTCTTTTGCTGTTGCTTTTCTCTTTAACATAATGGGATGTAGTGTCAAATATTGCATCCTTAACGCATGTCCACTTTGCCTGTACTCCCTCACCTGTATTTCTTCTTGCCAGGGCTAGCTTAACTCTGTTGGCCATCTTATCAAAGTCAGCTTTTCTGAAGTCCCATAGTTTTGCCTTGGAATGGGATGATTTAGTTCTAGTGGCCAAATTGAACCATACCATGTGATGGTCACTAGCTCCCAGGTGACCTTCTACCTGGAGATCTGTGATCCTTTCCCTATTAGTCAGTACTAGAGCTAGGATAGCCCTGTCTCTTGTGGGTTGTTCTACCAATTGTTTGAGGCTCTCCCCCTACAGGGAATCCACTCTCTGTCTAGTTCTGGCAGATGTTCCTGCTGGTATTGACTAATCTGTATCTGGCATGTTGAAGTCTCCCATTATCAGAACCTCCCCTTTAGCAGTCATGTTTTGTATATCTTCTAACAGTAATGTGTCTATGTTCTCTCCCTGGTCTGGAGGCCTGTAAACAACCCCAGTTTGTATGGCTGTCCCATTTCCTATTTCCAGGGTGACCCACAGTTCTTCTGGCTCCTTTTGTGTATTCTGAATTTCTGTAGCTTTGATATGTTCATTGACATAAAGGGCCACTCTACCCCCTTTTTGCACCTCGGTATCTTCTGAACAGTACATATCTGGGTACTGAAGTATCCCTAGTGTGGTTACTGGTGAACCATGTCATGCTAATGGCTACCATGTCTTTGGCCCTAACGTTTATTCCATTCTCCTCCACTGCATCCATCTCAGCTTATTTCCTTATGTAATGGGGTAAGCATAAGGGCCGGTGTCTGCATGGTGGAGTGATGAGAAATGGCAGCATGAGCATTATTGTTGATGACCTAGCACATCCCCAAATGCCTGTCAGTCTCTGCAGGGTGGGGGGTGGGGGTTGGAGTTAGTTTAATACTTCACTGCCATTCATATTATGCATCTCTCAAACTCCTGCACTACCAATGCCAATACCAGCAAGCAAACATTCACCATTGACAAATACGAACATATGAACTTGCCAGCAGATACAGGCCATTTGGTCTATCTAGTCTGCCCAAGTGTGCAGCACTTTACTGCATTGGACTGCAGCTGCCACCCTCCCTCATATGCCCCCCCATCTCCCTCCCCCTCCTGGTTTGTACTTGTCTGTGCTTGTTTTTTATTAAACCTTCCCTCCTAAAGTCCAGGATCCTCACTGTTGTGTGGTTTGTCTGTGCTCCTGTCTTAATGTTAAACCATACTGTGTGATGATCATGTGTACCTAGGAGACTGACTACTGCAACTTCTGCAATGCTGCTGTTTGTAAGCACCAAGTCCAACACTGTTCAATCCGTATTGGGTTTGTTGACTAGCTCTCTGAGAAAAGCTCCTTTTATGGCCTTTCCCCTTGCCAAAGTTGTATCTGGAAGGCTCCAATCAACATCTGGCAGACTGAAATCCCCAACTGGTAACACTTCCCCTTTGCTTGTCACACTGATAATGATGATGTCTTCCCCATATTCCTTATCCAACTCCTCACCCTGTGCTGGAGTTCAGTATACAACCACTGTACAGATACTGGCCCCAGCTCCTGTCATCAGGAGGACCCACAGCACTTCCATCCCTTTCTTTTCTTCTTGGTGCCCCTCCAGGAGGAATTTAACCAGCTCCAGAACTAGCTCCTCCATAAAAAAAACTTCTTCTAAATGCTAAAAAATAAAAGCAATGATGTTCTCACCGTATAACAATGTGATGAATCTGGCCAGCTCTGGAGCACTACCTCAGATTACCACCATTCTTGGAGAGAAACTGGAGTTTGTCTCAAAGTTTAAATACCTAGGTGTGTGGTTAGACCATAATCTATCATTCACTGAGAATATCGAGGACCTTGTAAAGAAGTTAAGGCAGAGGCTGGGGCTATTCTTTAGAATTAATCAGTTTCTTACTAGAGATGCAAAAGTGTGCCTTGTCCAAACTACTTTTCTTTTGCTGATCGATTAGGCAGATTTCCTTTACAGTCAATGTCCCAAAGCCTCTCTTGCAAAGTTGGATACTCTTTACCACTTGGTCATACGGTTTATTACTGGTCTCCCCATCTCTACCTATCATTGTTCCTTGTACAAAGCCATAGGGTGTCCTCTCTTATGCTTAGGCATAATAGAAATGCAGTCCTTTGGACTTATACAGTCTTCTTGAAGTGGCTTCAACAATATATAACAGACTGTCTCCCAATAAATGAGCCAGGAACGTATGCCCTAAGAAGCGTATCCTTCATCACATTATGTATCCCCAAGGCTTCCTCTCACTATGGCAGAGTGTCCATTAGTTTCCTTTTGCCAACATTGTGGAAAAAAGTACAAAAATTATTGAAATTAAGCTGCCTCTACAGTATGAATGCTTTTAAATCTCTATATGCTCGGTATGTGTGTGAGCCATGCAATTGCTACCCCAGCCCCTAATTTTAGTCTGAAGCATCAGGCTACTGCCCTCTGAGTGTAGTTGAATTTATGATCATTTGTAACCTTTGGTAATCTTAACTCTGTGAGTGTCTTCTGCCTGAAATGTTTTTCACCTCTAGATATCCCTGTAGGCTTATTTCTTCATGGTTCTCGTGACCACTACACCTTACTCACCCTGCTGTCTTTTACATATTGCTTATTCAACATAGACTATCAGTCCCTTTTTAAAGTAAGTAGGATTATTATTTACATACAGAACATTGCCAATTTTGACATGTGATTATTTATTATATTGTGAGATGATATTTTTAAACTTTTGTGTGTTTGTGCGGTGCTAAGAGCCTCTGGGATTGGGTGCCAGAAAAGTAAAATTTGCCTTGCCTTGCCTTACTCTGTGGCTGTTATTCCTCTACCCTGTACCATTTAACTACCCTATTTCATATTCATATTCCCTTTCCACTGCATTTGACTCTTACTATCTCTTTCCTCTGTCCCCTAACTCTCTTCCCTGCCGTAGACTAGCCCTTCAGGGGCTCCCTGCCCCTCAGGTGGGAGAAATGTGGATACCGGGAAGTTGTTGCTTCCATAGCCACTGCCTGAGATACCTAGACTGGACCCCTTACTAGCAAGGTATGGCATTGCTGATACTCAATCAGAATGCAAATGTTTTTCTGCTCTGGCATCTGATTGGCTCCTGCAGTTTGCTTCTGTGTCTCCCTCAATACTAAGCTAAAGTCTGATTTTCTGTCTAAAACTTGCACAAAAAATGAGCTGTAGCTGCTTAACAGTAATGATCTCTATTTTTCCTGTTTAGAGTGTCAAGAGTTGGGACTCTGTTTGATTACACTCCTTCTGAATTTCTGTGGTTGGGCCAGTCTTTAGGCATCAAGGAATACCCAATTCTGTTGTCCTGCTGTTTTGGTCCTCCTGCTGGTTCAGATGTTGCATTGTCCGTGGCCCAGTACTTAATACCGACCCCTTCTTCCACCCCCTGCCAAGGATATGCTCTCCATGGGCTCCCTGCCCATAGGCATGGGAAACCCGGGCACCGGGCAGTCAGTACTGCCTCTACCACCACCTGAGAACCCAAGCTCGAACTCTCCATTATCAAAGCACTGCATTAGCAGCCATCCAATCAGAATATGAGCGCTGTTCGGTGTTGGCTTCCGATTGGTTCCTGCAGTCTGCTTCTGTGTCCCTTCTAAACCAAGCATAAATCTGATTTCCATGCCATAATTTGCCAAAAAAGAGCTGTAATTACTTTTCTCCTTGACTGTTAAGACCCTTATCCTTCTGTTTAGAGTGTTACATTTATGGATACTGTGTGATTACACTACTTTTGAAATTCTGTACTTGCGTCAGCTCCCTACACAAGCAGCCGATCACTTCTCCCTACTGAAGTACCTACTAAGCCGCATCTTATGCCCTCCTTAAATATTACAGAAGAACTCTGAACTGATATGACTGATGTAACATTGAGTACTTACTTACTTGCATTAATTGTATTAATTGTTTTTTACTTGTGTTATTTCACTCTATTGTAAATATCTCTGTATGCATTGTACCATTTGACCCGGAGCTAACAAGGTCCATCTTGTAAATGAGCTTGCACATCGTTTGCCTGGATAAATACAGATTTTGATTGATTGATTGACTGAATTTCCATAGCCTTGATTCCCTTCCTCGAATATAGTACAACCCCTCTTCCCCTCCTCCATTTTCTGTCTCTCCTGAACAGAGAGTTGCCTGGAATGGCCATACTCAGTCATGACTGTCAGTTCACAGTGACTGTTATATTCTCCAAATTCAGGCAAACCTGATCTAGTTTTCCAGGTCCTGAACTATAGTCCAAGGATCCTTGAACATGCCTTTCCATAACTTATCTCCTCAGCCTGCCTCCTTACTTATATAAACAAGTTCTAGCCAGAGCTGATAGGCTGTGATGTGACTACCAAGAGACAAAAGTTACATGTGCATAGAAATTGTTCAATGTTCAGGTGTAACTTGGCCTTTTTGGAGGTGTTGCACCAATTTTTCAACATGGCCTTTTTGGACCCTCCTCATGTACAATGCCAGTGTGATTTTGTTTAATTGTCCTGAAAGGTGATTGTGCAGAGCAAATGTGCTTTTCTCACCACAGGTGTAAAACACATTTTGAGCAGGTTGTGGAAATGAAAGCTGTACTGTTTTGAAGGAGGTGTGCAAAAATGGCAATGTTAAAATGTGGAGGAAAATATTAAATTGGCAAACTTAGGGTGTGCATAGAAACTACGCAATGTACACCATAACACATTAATGTTTTAGAATTTTTCACCAAATTTTGCAACATGGGCTTTTTGGAGCCCACCTCATGGACAGTAGTACTGTCATTTCATGAATCAGTACAGAAAGGTGATTCTGTACAGTGACCTCGAAATCTCCTTTTGGGACCGAGTAACAAAATGACAGTGACAGTGTCATGAGGTGGGATATCCTGAGAACCCCATGTTGAAAATTTGGAGCAAACATTCCAAAAAATGGCTGAGATATCAGCATAAGTTGAAAACCCTATTGAATTTCTTAATAGCACGCTTACCGTTAATTCTTCAGTTTGCGGGTGGGCTTTTGAAGAGTGCAGATGTGTCCTGGTCCAGAGAAGATGACAGTGCCGATCTCCAGAGGTAAGTATGGGGTAGGGGGTGTGAGAAGGTGGGTGCTCAGTGGGATGGTGTGGAGGGGCAGGGGACTGCAGGATGATGAGGGACCATTTTCAGTTTCACAGGGGAAAAAACCTACAGCGAGGGACCGTTTTCTAAATTACAGCAAAAAAAAAAATGTCAGCACACCGGGGTGGGCTCCCAGTGTGCCACATGAATGCTGACATGGGGATTGGGCACCCTGATGTCAGGCAGGACTTAGACAGGGGAGCACCAGGGAAAAAAGAAACTCAAAGAGGAACCATTTTCTAATTTACAGGGGAAAAAAATTCTGCACACTGGAGTGGGCTCCCAGTGTGCCACGTGAGATGTCAGGCATGACTTGGGAGGGGCACAGAAAAAACTGAATGGCATTTGGCCATTGGCAACATGGCGGCACCTGCAGAACTGTGCTTTCGCAAGACTGCTCATGCGCACAAGTCGTGTGCATGCGTAGTTCATGCATTGGAATGTGGAAGTAACAGCTAAAATAGTGTGGCTGTTATTCCGTAGGCTGATCATGGTGGAGGGGTTTAAGCTCCACTGAGCTTTTGGAATGATACTTCCAAAAGTCCAATGGAAGGGGTTCTGCGATCAGCCATTTTTTAGAGCTACAGCACTCTCACAAAATGGCTATAGGCTCCACCCTCAGCCCTAAAAAAATAGCCAATGGCTGCAGGAAAAGACCAAAATTCCCTGTAGTCTGCCCAGAGTTCATATATACCCTGGGACCTAGTGTTTGTTTCAGGTATTAGCCCTCCTGCCCCCTATGCTCCACTTCTTACTGCTGTACTGCTGATCTGAGCAATCACCTTCACTCTGTCCCAGCAATGCTTGAAACCAATTGCAATCATGGCTTCCTTCAGCAACACTGGCAGACTCTTCCACAGTTCCACCTCTCTTTCTATAAAATAGAACCTTCTTAAATCTCCCCCTTCCTCACCCAGTTTCCACTCATGACCTCAACTATTTAACTCTGTACTCCTGCTAAACAATTCCCAGCAGTTTACTTTGTTTATTCCCTTCAGGAATTAGAAGGTGTCTAGCATATTTCCCAGCTCTCTTACTTTATCTTCAGTGAGTACACTTTCAGTGTCATCAGACGATCTTCATATGATCTGCCCTCTTGGCTCTGGATCGTCTTGGTCACCCTGCATTACACCATGTCCAGCCTGTCCCTCTCTTTCCTTAGGTGGGGACCATAGAACCGAGCACAGCATTCCAGGTATGGCCTCACCAGCGACCCATATTGAGGTAGTAGTACATACTTTTTCCTGCTGTCATTACCTCTTCAGATACACCCCAGCATTCTATTAGACTTACTATAGGCCTTGTTAGACTGACTTGATTGTTTGAGGGTTAATAATGCCTTTGTGGTAGTGCTCAGTTTAACCCATCCCATTCAGTTCTCAGTCCTGTTTTGTTTTCCCCTATGTTCATTTTTTAGCAGTGACTTACCTGCCAAACCATGACCTTTATCTCTAGAACTGCTAAACCATAGACCACATCTCTATCCTTTTTAGATCCATCTGGATCTCACTGATTCCTTAGTTGATATCTACCATACCACAGAGCTTTGTGTCATCTGTGAAGATATACAGCTTTCCTTTGATGTCCTCTCCAATGTCATTGCTGAACATACAGAAGAGGACAGGACTTGGGGAAATATCCCTGTGGCACCCCACTCGTGACTTTCTTCTCTTCCAACTTGACTTTTTTACCACCACCCTGTGCTGTCTCTTTCAACCAGTTTTCTTTCCATCTAACTATGTCCCAAATCACACCCAGGTTCTCCAGCTTATTCAGCAATCTTCTGTGTGGCAGTGAGTTGAAAGCCTTGCTGAAATCACAGTAGAGTAATTCCACAGCATGGCTGTTATCTACTGTATGTTACCCCATCGAAGAAAGCTATCATGTTGGTCTGACAAGACCTCCCAGACACAAACCCATGCTGTTTACTATCTTGTAGGCCTTTGCTCTCTATGTAGTCACCAAGGGCCACTAAGATCAGGGACTTCATCAGTTTACCCATTTCAGAGGTAAGGCTGACAGATCTATAACTCCCTGGGTGCTCCATGTCACCCTTGTGTAGCAAGACTACATCCACTACCCTACAATCTTCTGAAACTACCCCTGTCTGAAATGAACTATTTGAATAGCCCTGCTAGTAGTTCAGCTGGTTCCATAGTCAATTCATTGAGCATTCTTGGGTGCATCCCATATGGTCCTTGGGATTTATATACCATTAGGATTTCAAGCCCTTTCTTTATCCTTTCTCTGATCAATACTGGTGACTCATTTCACCACTGCTCCTTGATGCCACTTTCAGACAGGGCCCAGTGTCTTCTCTCGTGAAGAGAGCAGATGTAATTGTTTAAGATGGCTGCTTTATGTACATCTTTCTCCAGTGCTCTCCCCCTTCTAGGCTAACAATGCTCCCTCCATGCTTCCTTTCTGAGTTTGCGCATGCACTATGAACTCCTTGGAATGGTGACTTTTGAGGGGTGTGACACTGTCTGTCCAATGCAGAGTGCTCTGCAAGGGGCTCAACAGTATCAGACCAAACTTCAGCCAGGCTGGTCCTGATGCTGTTTTGCCTGAAGTGGTCTACACTTGAAAAGAAAAAGCTGCACCAATCATGTGGTGGCTTTTTCCTTTCATCTGCAGGTCACCACAGAGCAAACAGCTGTTTGTGTCATGGCGTTGGTGCCAATCCCCCCTCGACACCTCACTGGTCCCTTCCTAAAAGATGTGAGGAGGTGCTTTCTTCACCTGCCTCCTCCACATCCCACTGTTTCAATTCCGTTATTTTCTCCCAGCCATGCTGAGCAGGCCAGAGCCTAAGCCTCGTACAGGCTGGGAGTATGCAGTACCCAAAGGCACTTTTACTGTAAGTGAGATAGATTGTGCTAGTGGATCCCCCCCACCTGCCGACATCAGGGTGCTCAATCCTCATGTTATCCCACTTCCCCTTTAATGTGGCACACTGTGAGCCCACCCCAATGTGCCAAAAACTAACTGTGGTGTTTTTGACACCGGGATGCCTTCGCCCAGTGTTGGATGCGCACCCCCCATGACCCTATATTCTTTGAGCTCAGGGTTCCCAATCTCTGGGTCGGAATTGATCACCCCAGTACTCTGGCACACTGGGAGCCCACCCCAGTGTGTTGAAATTCATAAATAGTTTACCTGTAAAACAGAAAACAGACCCACAACATCCTTTTTTTAACCTGAAAAAATAGAAAACAGTCCCTCATCATTCCCACAAGACCCCTCCCCCAATCTGCACCCTCCCTCTGTGCACCCCACCTCCCTGCATCCTCCCAACCCATACTTAGCTCCAGAGATCAGGAGCAGTGATCATCTGTTTACCGGGAACACATCAGCCCTCTTCCAAAGCCGATTGCAAACTGATGAAAATCATGGTAGTAAGCCCTATAATGGCAATTAATGGGGAGTTTCAATTTAGGTTGATATCACAGCCGCTTTTTGGAGTTTTGAACCCAAAGTTTCTACATGGGTTTTTTGGGACCCCACCTCATTGACACAGTCATAGTCATTTTGTTTCTCGGTTCCGAAAGGTGATTTCATGGTCTCTGAGCAGAATCACCTTTTGGGACCAATTAACGAAATGACAGTGCCACTGTTGATGAGGTGGGGTCACAAAAAGGCCTTGTTGCAAATTTGGTGAAAAAACACCCACATATGACTGTGTTGTGAGCATCCATTGTGAAGTTCCTACACACACTCATAACATCATGAATTTTTAAGATTTTCACTCCAGATTTCCAACATTGCTGTTTTTTTCACATCCCCTTATGAACAGTACAGCTGCCATGTTTTGCATCCTTCCCGAAATGTGTTTTTGCACCTGTGTTGCAGAATGGCATGGTCGCTATGTGAAATCAAATTTTGGGACAGATTAATAAAATTCCAGTGCCACTGTTCATGAGGGGCGGTCCCAAAAAGGCCATGTTGAAAATTTGGAGCAAAAATATCAGCAAACGCCCAGGGCGTTAGTGTTTCCAGCGATAACGCTCACCCTGTACAGACTGACAGGCATCTAATGAAGTAAACCAGTGCTGGAAGAACATAAGAAATTTGTGTTGAGAGTGATGCCTTAAAATGCAAGGCAGAGGAATATACACAGCAAAATATGGGAGGCATGTACAACAACAATACCAACAGTGAACTTTCAGCATTGACAAATGCTTGTTTCCATAATAATTCTGAAGAATTGTTTTTCCTCACCTTTTACCCCTCCACAATACGTAGCTCCATATTTGCTTTTGCCTCCCTGACTATCCTTTTTACTTCTCTACCGTTTTCTTGGTACACTCCCCATTCCTCCTCTTCCTGCATTTCCTTGAACCTGGCAAAAGCCTTTTTCTTGCCCATCACTGCTTCTCTGACCCATTCCAAGAAACATGTTGATCTCTTGTACATGTCTTATTTTGTAACATTTTTCATGCATGACTTTGTTTCGAGAATGGTTACTTAATTGCTCCCATCTTTCCTCTACACCTTCAGTGCTATCCACCTTGGTCAATTTATCTTGGACCAGCTCCCTCATCTGGTTGAAGTGTGCTCTGCTGAAATTGAGGCATTCATTTTTTTTGATAGAGGCATTCTGATCTTGAGGATCAGCCTGAACCAAATGAAGTCATTGTCACTGGACTCCAGTGCCCCCCACCCCCATCACTTCACTCATGACCTCTGAGTGGGTGAGCACCAAATCGAAAATGGCTTCCTGTTTAGTGGCTTCATTAACCAGCTGCACCAGCAGGCAGTTATGTAATGCATATAACAGGGTGTGACTTCCAGTGCACCTTGCTGCTGGAATGCCCTAGTCAATATCTGGCAGGTTAAGCTCATCTACCACCAGTACCACTTCCCCCTTCTTCACTCCCTTTGCCATCTCTTCCCTGATCTCTCTAGCTCTATCTTCCCCTTGTTCTAGTGGTCTAAAGGTCACCCCACCCTAAATTTATTTATTTATTTTATTTATTTATTCCACAATTCGGATTTACAAACTTTGAGTCAAAGACTCATTTACAAAGGCACCTCATCACAGGGAGGGTAGACAACAATTGATGGAGTACAACAATGGAGAACATTACAGGTGAGATACAATAAAAGAACACACAAAGCAATTCCAGTGATACGGGATGTACAAAGGCTTCAATTAGTAACAATTAGTCTAACATACATATAAATAATAAGGTATCCCTAGAGGTTCTGGGGGGGAAGGGGTGGTTGCTGGGGGAGAAAGGCAGCCCGGGAGGACTTTGTCTGTAAATTGGGCCAGGCAGAGCTCTAGATATGGCCCAGTCATGGGTATTTACAGCTCCGAGTGTCAGTGAGGTGATTTAAGAGGGCGATATTAAAGGGGCCAATTTTGGGGATATTTGTGATATGAGCGGGGAGGGAGTTGTACCAGAAGGGGGCTCTGGAGTGGAATGATCTTTAGGCAAGCGAAGTCCTGGCTCTCGGGACCTGGAAGGTGGCTTTGGTTGCATTTCGGTGGTGACCGAGTGGGGAGCCAGTTTTAGGGATGCAGCAACCCCTTGGGAGGAGAGCCCAAGTAGTGTTTTTTTGGCCAGTATACAGGCGTGGTAGCGCAGGTGCTCATCAAAGGTGAGTAGGTTCGAGGAAGAATAGAGCTGGCATGTGTGCATTCTGCTGGAGGCACCAGTCAGGAGCCTGTAAGCCTTGTTGATCAAGATCTGGACTTTGGTAAGGGCAGTGGGGTCAGCAGCAGCATAGATAGGGAGCCCATAATCGACCAATGACAGGATGGAGGAGGTGACAGCCAGCCGGAGGGCATTCTGAGGGAGGTAGTCTTTGTGGCAGTAGAGGAGTCTAATCTGGGTGTTTACGGCAGAGGACAGGGAGTTAAGATGAGTGTGGAAAGAGAGAGCCAAGTCGAAGGTGATGACCAGATATTTGTATGCAGATACCTGTTAAAGAGGGCGTAAGGTGCTGTGGAGGATGAGAAGGGGGGCATTTCTGGAGTTACTCTGGTGGTGGCAAAAAGCATAGATTTCATCTTCTTGTGGTACAGAACCAGACAATGGTCAAGAAGCCATTTTTCAGCTTGGCTGAAGGTGGGTTGGAGAGAGTTCGGCAGGATGATGGGGTTGGTGTGGGAGGAGACAAGGACCATGTTGTCGGCATATAGGAGCATTCTGCCCAGGCAGGAGCTAGGAAGGGTGTTGAAAAGAGACTGAACAATGTGGGGCCCAAGATGGAACCCTGAAGAACACATGAGGGTACAGGTAGGGCACTTGATAGGGTACCATTTATCTTGATCCGTTGGGATCTGGCATGGAGGTAACTAGAGAACCAGACCAGGGGGCCAGATGATAAACCTAGTTGATGGAGGGAGTCAAGCAATAGGGGGTGATACACAGTGTCAAAGGCCTTAGATAGGTCAATGATCACTGCCCCGGTGATGTCCCCAGAGTCAAGTGCAGAGTGTATTTGCTGTGAGAACTCTAAGAGGGCTGAAGTGGTGCTGTGTCAAGAGCAGAAGCCATGCTGTTCTGGACATAGTATGCTGTATTTGGTTAGATAATCCATGAGTTGGGTGGAAACTATTTTTTCCAGGCCTTTAGAGAGTGGGGGGGGGAGATGGGAATTGGTCTGTAGTTATTTGGTAATGTGTGATCTCCATTGTTATGAATTGGGATAATTTCAGCTGATTTCCATGCGCTAGGGAATTGATCAAGGCACAGTGACCGGTTTAACAGGTCAGTGAGAGGGGGTAGCATGACATCTAGAGTTAGACAGAGAATCCTGGTGTCAACGGGGTCACAACTGGGGTTGTGGCTCGAGAGGGCATTTAGTAGGAGTGGTTTGGCATCATGGGGAGATATGGTGTGGAGGAGAAATGGGGATGATTCAGGGTTGGGGGTTTGAGGCAGGGATATGGTTGAAAAAGTTGACAGGAAGGACTGCACATAGGTCAGAAAAAGCCATGTTGAGGCAGTCGGCAATATGTGGGGGGTCAGTGGTAATAGTGCCGTTGACAAGTATCTGAGAAGGGGGAGAGAGTGAGTTTTTCCATTAAGCTCCTTAATATTATCCCAGAATGCTTGTGCAGAGCCCCAGGAGGAGGCCAGGGTGGTTTGGTAGTATTTGACCTTGGCTTGCCTTATGGCCCAGGTGCATTGGTTATGAGCGGCATTATAGGCTTGTCTGTCCACTGTCCTGTCTGACTCGACAGCGACCTGCCATAGGTTGTCTCGCTGCCTCAGTTGCTGGATAAGGGAAGGAGAAATCCAGGCAGCATTGTGTCTTTTTGAGTGAGTGCTGGTAAAGGGGGCAAAGATGTCACAGGCCTTGCAAAAGGCTCTGGTGAGGTAGGTTAGTGCAGTGTCTATATCAGTCACGAGTGAGATCAGGGACCAGTCAAGCTGGGCTAGGTACTGTTTCAGTTTATTAAGGTTCCCTGGGCAAAAGTGGTGGCAGGAGGTGACTTTGCACATGGGTTTTTGTGTGGGGGAGGACCAGAAACAGAGGATAGGGGAGTGGTCACTGAGGGAGTTAGCTAGGATGCTAACAGACTTGATTTTGCCGGGGAGATTGGAAAGTATTATGTCAAGGAGGGAGCTGGTGCCACTTCACTGGTTAAATCTGGTAGGAAGAGTGACTAATTGAGCTAAGTCAAGGGAAGTGAAGTAGTCCTTCAGGTGTGCAGCAGTGGAGCCAAGCCAGTTGATATTGAGGTCACCTAGGATGAACTGTTCAGCTTTGTGGGGCAGGGTGGAGAGATAGTCAGTAAGGGAGTGGATTGCAGGTCCTTGGGCCTGTGGGGGTATGTATGTAGTTGTAAGATAGAGAGGGCTCCTGCCTGGGTCAGGGGAGATTTTTAAGGTGATGGCTTGGGCTCCATGACCGAGCCTGGGGGCAGGGAGGGCGTCGCTAAGGAGGGAGTCACGCAAGTAGACTGCACATCTACCACCACGCTTACCAACTCAATCCTCTCGGGTCAGTGTGAAACCAGGGAGGGTGACAGCAGAGTCAGGGGTTGATGCCGAGAGCCAGGTCTCCACTATGGCAAGGATGTTGGACCTGTGTTGGGTGACCCAGCACTGGAGTGCAGCAGTTTTCTTTGGGAGACTGCAGATGTTCATTGAGGCAATGTGGAGACCACACCCAGCAAGGTGCGAGTGGGGTAGAAGCTGCAGGACCAGGGTTGGGGTGAACTTTCCCGAAGAGCAGAAGTAAGGTGATAAGTTGGAGGAGTGGGCTACGGCGGTAGGGGTTGATATGCTTGAGCTGATGTGAGGATCTGGAGGTGGAGGTGCAGAGGATGGGCAGGGAGCTAAGGGTAGGTACAGCTAGGATGGGGTAAGACCATCCTGCTATGAGCGGGGTGGGAGTGGGTGTTGGCAGAGGTGCGGAGTTGGGGGTGAGAAAGGGGGAGAGTGGGATACAGGGTGGGGTAGATGTGATATCAGGTTGATGCTGCTGGACACATCCCTGGTAGGAGTCCTATGTTTTTAGGAGGCTGCAAATGTTGAAATTGGCTATATGTAACCAATGTGCAGGAGGTTGTGTAGCAATGGATCCTTGGTTTGAGTGTAAATTACCAGACATGAGCAGGAGGAGGGGAAGGAACCTGATGATGGGATTCAAGGTCATCTTTTTAGGGCAGTACGATTTGTATGCATGTGACCCTCTGTCACTTGATAGGGTATGGATGAGGAGGGTAAGTATATGTGTGGAACCCAGGATAAGGAATTGCATAGCTGTTGGGCTTTGCAGGATCGGAGGGGTAGGGTGGTAGGGAGTTGAGGGGAGTCTGGCGCCCACTATACGTAGTGAAGAGGTTTCCAGTGCAGCACAGCACAAGTGGTAGACAGATGGTCATATTAGGTGTATTGGGTTGATTGGTGGGTGGAGGCTGACAATCAGGCAGATGGATGTCTTTAACACAGTTGGGGAGATCTGCTGGAAAGATAGTGGGGGGAGGATTCAGCACAGGGAAGAGCAGAGCAAGTATAGGGATCACTACCCGAGACATGCTGGAATATGAGATGGGAGGAGGAGGACAAAAGGAGGGCCAATGAGAGAAAAAGGATGGCAGACTGTAATCCCCCTAGTGGCTAACGTGTATAATCTGCAGGTGGAGAAGTAGGCTTGATTCTCTAAGGGTGCCGTGAGTTGAACACACAGTGACTCTGTTTCCCCTTTGATTCCCCTGATGTGGCCATCCTCCACAGCCTCTATGTCCTCCCTGAAATACAGAGCTACACCCCCCTTTTGACTTTTCCTCTTTCCTGTGTAAACATTGTGTAACCTAGGGCTGACAAGTCTCAGTCATTATAGTCTGTGGCCCATGTTTCTGTGATAGCTGCAAGGTATGTCTTAGTGTCTGCCACCAGTGCCTGGAGCTTACTGATTTTATTACCCTGCCTCCTGGCATTAAGGCAAACCACCTTCAAACTAGTTTCAGATCTTCTTTTACTTTTTTGAGAGACTATGCCTGTATTTCTTCCCATTCTCCTTACTTTCTAATTTTTAGGGCTGTGGGTGGAGCCTACAGCCCTTCTGTCATTGATCAGACTGCAGCTCTAAAATGGCTTTTTGTGGAACTCCCATTTTAGACATTTGAAAGTATTCTTCCAAAGCTGCAAAGTAGTGCATTCCCCCTCTTATTTTTATTTGCTGCTCTATGTTAAAGGCATCGGAGGGGAGGGAGGAGCTACTGTATTGTGCCTCAGAACTTCTCAGGATATTAACAAAAAAGCTTTTTAAACTACTGTTTCTATCATCTGTCCAGCTCAGCCTAACAGATGTATTCTGTTTCTTTTTTTTTTTTTGCAGTGTGACTTGCTATCTTTGGAGACTAATAATTGACTGACATGGCAATCAACAGATAACAGCATCTAACTGCAGAGTAGTGTCAAATTACAGTCTTAGTCAACTCTCCCAGTGTGTGTGTGTGTGTGTTTGTGTGTGTCAAAGATTTACAGCATTTCCTCTGAATAGTTGGTTGATGTTAACCCTTTCTGAACCTAATTAGTGGCATTGGACATGGAATGGTTTTAAATGAGAGGCAGCTAATGTTTTAAGGAGGGAATTACAAAGAATGATAATGGTGTCAACTGCAGTGTTCCCAGACTGAACAGTAATAATAATAATAATTATCTTTATTTATAAGAAGTGCAATACAATAAATACCAAAGTGCTTTTACATACATTTAAAAAGCTAAAATTAGAATTATATAGATAACAATTCTAACTTAATTAACAGTAACAGCAAGAGCGAATAAATAAGTTTTCAGGGCAGTTTTAAAACTCTCCATAGTCAAGCACCCCCTTATCCAACGAGGTAGAGAATTCTACAGAGTAGGAGCTGCAAAAGCAAATGCATGGGCTCTGGAGGTTTTCAAACAAACCCTGGGAATCTCTAGCAATACCTCATCGGCAGAGCGGAGCAGTCAGAGGGGGCAGTAGGGACAGAGGAGCTCTTGCAGATAATCCAATCCCTGTCCATGTAGGACCAAAGCATTTCACTTTAGGGCACCCTCATTTTCCCTGTATTTTCCATGTAAAACTGGGACAAAACTCCTGTACAATATCTGTATGATCAAATCAATACATGTACACAACTGACTTCATTATGCCTGTCAGTAAAATCACTGAAACAAATGTTAAGGCTCTTGTTATTTATTTGAAATGGTAAAAGTTACCAGCAACATATCACAGAGGCTCTGGAAAAATGTTGAACTTTCTGAAGCTTTGCTCTCAAAGTTCACATGTCTCTAGAACCTCTTGATGGTATTATAACATTGTTACAATGTACTGACACAGCCAGATAGCCTGGCTGAGATGTAATATGTCATATTCAGTGGGGTCACACTTCTATCCATTTTGTTAATATACTGACACAGGATAGTTTTAATGAGATGCATGATCTCATTTTCAGAGGGATCCTGATTTTGCCCAATTCTACAATGTACTGATACATGTTAGCCTGGATAAGATGCAGTATCTCATTTTCAGTGGGGTCTTACTTTTACCGGTGCTGACTTAAACTATGCATGTGTGAGTATGGTGCATATGTAGTCATGTCAGTGCTACATAGATACATAGACATTTGAGCTTGTAAGTTCAGTTTATGTTTTCCTAGAAGTCTGTTGCCCCTTACCCCTGACCTCCAGAATTCCTTTATGTCTATCCCATGCATTCTTAAATCCCTTGATTGTTTCAGCCCCCACCACTTCCTCTGGCAGGGTGTTCCACTTGTCCACCACCCGTTCTGTGAAGAAATTCTTCCTCACATTTCCTCTGAATCATCCTCCTCCAACTTCATCCCATGTCCTCTAGTCCTAGAACATCTTTTCGCTTAAAAATAGTGTATTCCTGCACCCTGTTCCTCCCTGTAAGATACTTGTATGTCTCTATCATATCCCCTCTCTCCCTCCTCTCCTCCAGGGAAGGAACATGTTCAGTTCCTTCAACCTGTCCTCATAGGACTTGTGATGCAATCCATGCACCATCTTTGTTGCCCTTCTCTGAACCTTCTCTACCCTGTCTATGTCCTTACGTAGGTAAGGTCTCCAGAACTGCACACTGTACTCCAGGTGGGGCCTCACTAGTGTCTTGTATAGTGGAATTATGTCATCCCTTTTCTTGCTGGTTATGCCCCTGCCTATGCATCCCAGCATCCTATTTGCTTTACCTCCTGCCTTGTCACACTGTTTACCTACCTTGAGGTCATCAGATATGATAACACCAAGATCCCTTTCCTGCTTGGTGCATGCTGTATCCTCACCCCCCAACTGATATATTGTGCCAGGGTTTTTGTGCCCCATATGCATTATCTTGCACTTCTTTGCATTGAATTTCAACTGCCAAATCCCTGACCATTCTTTGAGTTTCTGCAGGTCCCTTCTCATTCTGTCTACACCCTCTGGTGTGTCTACTCTGTTACAGAGCTTTGTGTCATCAGCGAACAGTGAAATATTGCCTTCTAGGTCCTGCGCAATGTCACTGATGAAGATGTTGAATAGGACCAGTCCCAGCACTGATCCCTGTGGTACCCCACTGGTCACTCTTCTCTCTGTGGAGTGACAGCCATTTACCACCACCCTCTGTGTCCTGCCACCCAGCCAGTTACCTACCCACCACACTACTGTCCTGCCCACAACCATATTCCCCAGTTTGTGTAATAGTCTTCTATGTGGCACAGTGTCAAAGGTCTTGCTGAAGTCTTGATAGGCCATGTCCACAGCCCTCCCCTGATCCACCTCCCTAGTCACCCAGTCAAAAAATTCAATGAGGTTGGTCTGACATGACCTCCCCCTGTTGAAACCATGCTGCCTTGGGTCCTGTAGTCCATTGACAACCAGATGTTCCACCAATCTCTCTTTCAATAGTGCTTCCATGATTTTCCCCACTACTGAGGTGAGGCTGACTGGTCTGTAGTTCCCCGCTTCCTCTTTGTTCCCACTTTTGTATAAGAGGATTACATCTGCTGTCCTCCAGTCTTTGGGTACCTCCCCTGTTTCCAGTGATTGGCTAAACAGGATAGCCAGAGGTTCAGCCACCACCTCTCTTAGTTCTTTAAGGACCCTGGGGTGCACCCCATCTGGCCCCATTGCTTTATCAACTCTTATTACTTCCAGTTAAGAGTTGATCCACTAGAGTGCTGCCATGATATGGCTGACTATAAGGCAATTGGAACTCTCATGGTTTTTTACTTATAAGAAGGATAAATAAATGCTAGGCAGCTAATCTTTTGGGGTTTTCAGAAGTTGCAAGGGGCATCCTAGGGAATTACCAAGAATGATAGTGGCGTCAACTGCAGTGTTCCCAGACTGAACAAAGCATTTCCCTGTAGGGCACCCTCCTTTTCTCTGCATTTTTCATGTAAAACTGGGACAAAACTTCTGTATATTTTCCTGTATGCTCAAATCAATACATGTATGCAACTGACTTCATTATGCCTGTCAGTAGCATCAATATAGCAAATGCTAAGGCTCTTGTTATTTATTTGAAATGGTAAAACTCACCTGCAGCATATCACAGAGTCTCTGGAAAAATGTTGAAATTTCTCAAGCTTTGCTCTCAATGTTCACATGTCTCCAGAACTTCTTGTATTATAGCATTGTTACAATGTACTGATACAGCCCTATAGCCTGGCTGAGATGCAATATGTCCTGTTCAGTGGGTCATACTTTTGTCCATTTTGGTAATGTACTGACACAGGACAGCTTTGATGAGATGCAGGATCTCATTTTCAGAGGGGTCCTAATTTTACCCACTTCTACAATGTACTGATACACATTAGACTGGCTAAGTTGCAGTGTCTCACTTTCAGTGGGGTCTTACTTTTACTGGTGCTGACTTAAACTATGCATATATTAGTATGGCACATCTGTAGTCATGTCAGTGCTGCCATGTTTCAGAAGACCATGAGGCAAACTGCACATGCGTGAGTATCACACATGCAAGCAAGCAAGCAAACTTTATTTATATAGTGCCTTTCACAATCAAGGCACTGTACACAATTTAAATTATAATAAAACAGTGTTAATAAAATTTTAAAATTTTAAAATCAGTTGATAGAGCACCACTTAGTTAGGAAAAGTCTAAGAGAATAAATATGTTTTCAGCATCGATTTAAAGCTGCTGATGGGTAGGCATTCTCTTAATCGATGAGGTAGAGAATTCCACAAGGTTGGTGCTACAAATAAAAAGCACAAGCTCCAGATGTTTTAAGATGAACCCTGGGAATCTCCAGCAATCCCTCATCAGCAGATTGGAGAGGGAAATTAGGGGAGTAGGGAGTCAGGAGATATTTCAGGTAGTCGGGTCTCTGTTTGTGTAGGGCTTTAAAGGTAAGCAAGCCTACCTTATAGGTGATCTGCCACTGAACTGGCAGTCAGTGCAATTCACGCAGCACAGGCATAATATGACTGGTCTAAGAGGTACTAGTCATCAGCCTGGCCACAGCATTCTGCACTAGCTGCAGGCAATGGATATCAACTCCACATAGCCATAGGTAGAGGGCATTGCAGTAGTCTAGACAGATGGTAATGAAGTCATGGATCAATGTTGGAAGGTCTCCCAGAGGAATCAAGTGTTTCACTCGAGCGATATTCCTCAGATAGTAAAATGAGGGTTTGACCACCGCTGACACCTGAGACTTCAGGGTCAGGCCATCATCAAAAATAATGCCCAGGTTACGTACCCGATCTGAGGTAATGAGCTGAACACTATTAAGCCATAGGCCCGATATGAGCCCAGCTCCAAAACCCACCCCTGGGCGACCCGGATCCATCACCAACACCTCAGTCTTATCTGGATTCAATCTCAACCAAGTCAAGCTCATTCAGTCTTTGATCTCTGAGAGGCAGTTGTTTAGTACAGGGATCGCATCATCCTGTCAAGGCACAAAGGACATATATAGCTGAGTATCATGTGCATAGCAGTGAAAACTCAAGCCATATCACCTGATGATATCTCCTAATGGCAGCATATACACTGCAAACAGCATTGGTAAAAATATGGAACCCTGCAGTACCCCGCAGGACAGGGGGAGGAGGTCAGAGGAATAAATTCTGGTGACCACCCTCTGGGACCTGCCTATGAGGAAAGATAGAAACCATTCAAGGACTGTACCCAACAGTCCACAAAGGACCCACAGGGTTTCCAGAAGCACCTCATGGTCCATAGTGTCAAAGGCTGCAGAGAGATCAAGAAGGACCAAGATGGTACGAGCCTAATGATCTACAGCTATTAAGAAGTCATTTAATACCTGACCAAGGACCGTCTTGGTGCTATGCCTCTTCCTAAAACCCGACTGGAAAGCTTCATAGACATTGTGAGTTTCCAAGTGATCATCCAATTGCAGCGCAACTACCTTTTCAATAACCTTCCCCACAAAGGGAAGGTTAGAGACAGTTCAGTAGTTAGCTGGATCGATGGGGTCCAAGGAGGTTTTTTTAAGGAGTGGTTGAATGACCGCATCCTTTAGGGGATCTGGAAAGATTTCCCTCTCCAAGGATCTCCATACAATTTCAGCTAGGATCAGGCAGATGACATCTGCACAACCTACTAAAAGGGTGGTGGGGCCCGGATTCAAACTACAACAGGTTGGTTGCAAAGTCTGGACAATCTTCACAATGTCCATGAATTCCGGTCAGCTGAAATCCATCCAGACAGTGCTCACCACCTCCCATCGACCTCCACAACCCCTCGTAGAAGGAGCTGGGCCGATTCCAGACCTGATGTTGGCAACCTTATCTGCGAAGAACCGAGCAAGGCCGTCATACTCAATTTGTGTAATAGCAGCAGTATCAGTTACATCTGTCTCTGGTGCAGTGAGAGCTCCTCATATTCTTTTCAATGCTCTTGCCACTCCTAAAAGCACTCCATATCCATATCGACTCAGTGCTGGCAAAAACTAAGGGATGGGCAACATTGGGGCCTGCTCTGTTGTCTTCATGTTCACAGTCTACAGTATATTGGCAGGTTAGTTTAGAAGGCCATCACCTTCCAGCCCTGTGGGGCAGAGGTTTGAGGCATCTAGCCTTATCTCATGACATGCCTGTGACCCAGGTTCGGGAATGACCTCGGGTCATTGGGGATCTAGCCGGGGGGGGGGGTAAGGCAGGTTCATCACAAGGCTGTGTTGAAAAGTAGGTGTACAAATATAAAAAGGAAAATAATTTTCAATATTTTTAACCCAGATGCCACTCCTGCAGCCCTATCGGCACTGGCCAGAGTTTGTTTACATAGTCATGAATGCACTCTTAGGACAGCAGTTTACAAAAGTATGCTAGCCTTCTCTTTCTCCTATACCAGCTTTTACATACCCCACCTCAGAGGTAGTGACCCATTTTCATTCCATGTAATTTTGAATACAAGGAAAACTAAGTAATGTTGTCAATGAGTCAAAGGAAAAAAAGTTGTATTCTTTCTTATAGTTTTTGTTGACTGGGAAGGAGAACTAGATAATGTTTTGCCTATTTTCAGCCTCGTCCTGGGGGAGGGGATACAGATGGATGACAACTGAAACTGAACCAGATTTTATGCTGTTGGTGGTATGTTTAGTGACATTTAATGCTTTTCCCCTGCATAGCAGAACATTGGATTAATCTATTGCAGAAAGAGAAAGGGGAGAGTGGAAATTGTTGAACCAGAAAAGGCACACTAAGGTGGATCTTGTTTCCAGGTGTGGCCAGGAAGTGCAAGAAGGTTAAGTGATTGATCAGGGTCACACAGTATGCAAGTGGGGGATGATGGGATTCAAGTCCAGGTTTGCAGTACAGTCCCTTTGACCACAATGCCACACTGCCTCCAAAGGGTTTCAGGTTTTAAATTCTTAGGATTTATACTGGACAATTGCCTACCATTTAGTGATCATGTTGCAATTTTTAATTAAAACTGCATACAGCAATTTGGATATATTATATAGAGTATGTTGCTGTTTAACTATGGAGTCCAGAAAAATAACTGCTAAGTGATTTGTGATCTTCCTGGTTGGCTATGGCATCATTTACAGTGTTGCTACTCATACTGTATTGAGAAGGTCTCATGCTCTTCAAAATAATATTTGTAGGTTTGTCCTGGGTACAGATCATAGGACACATCACTGTGACCTATACTGTTGGTTACGGTGGTTGCCATTTGAAAATCTTAGTAAATTAGGTTATGTTGGAAAACCTATGGCACATTCTTTATGATGATAATTCTGTGCCTTTAAGAATTTTTAGGGCTGTGGGTGGAGCCTACAGACACTTTTGGATCGACTGTAGCTCTAAAAATGGCCATAGAACCTGCCATTGGACTTTTGGCAGTACCCTTCCGAAAGTCCAATGGAGCTTGAAACCTTCTGCCATGATCGGCCGCTACAGAATAACAGTGGCACTATTTTGGCTGTTATTTCCACATTCCGGGGCATGAACTGTGCATGCGCAACTCATGTTCATGTGCAGTTTTACTAGTGCTGTCATGTTGTAAATGTAAAAACTGCCATTCACGGCAACTATGCATCATGTGCAGTTGCATTACCACTGACAGCACCAGCAGCAAAAAAAATGCCTCACACCCTTCCACTGCTGCTATCCTCCCCGATCCCTCTGTTCCCATCTCTGCACAGACAGTGGGGTCCCGAATCCTTGTGTCAGCATTATGTAGCCCCTCACTTATGTGGCACACTGAGAGCCCACCCCAGTGTACCCAAATGTATTTTTTCCCCACACTCCTGCCGATATCAGGGTGCCCAATTCCCGTGTCGGCATCATGTACCCCCCACCCCACTCATGTGGAACACTGGAAGCATACCCCAGTGCACCCAAATGTCTGTCTTTTTTGTTTTGTTTGTTTCCTGTAAATCCAGGTAATTTCTGAAAATGGACATCAGCTCAGTATATTTACCTGGTAAATAAAGTAAATGAATGAATAAATAAAGAAAACCATCTCCCGACATGTTTTTTTTATCTGTAAAAAAGAAAATGGTCCATCATCATTGTCCCAGTCTCCCTGCCCCATCCCCACCCACCCAATGAGCACCCACCTCCCCCACCCCACCTTATTCCATACTTACCTCTGGAGGTTGGCACTGTCATCTTCTCTGGAGTGGGATATGTCTGCACTCTTCAAAGCTGAACCGCAAACTGAAGAATCAAAGGTAAGCATGCTATAATGCCATTAAGTGGGGTTTTCAACTTATATTGATAAATCAGCCATTCTTTGGAATTTTGGTCTAAACTTTTCAGCATGGGGTTCTTGGGACTCCATCTCATGAACACTCATTTCATTACTTGGTCCCGAAAGGTGATTTTGTGGTCGCTGCATGGAATCACCTTTCATGACTCATGAAATGAGGTGAGGTCATAAAAAGCCCATTTTGAAAATTTGGTGAAAAAAAATCCAACACATTACTGTGTTACGACCATGTGTTGCACAGTTTCTATGCACACTTCTAACGTTGGCAAGTTTTAATATTTTTAAGCCACATTTTTAACATTGTCATTGTTGCACTCCTCCATTTTACCAGTATAGCTGTCATTTAGCATATATACTGCCCAAAATGTGTTTTCACACCTGTGGCCCAGAATGGCACAGTTGCTCTGCAAAATCACCTTTCAGGACACTTAAACAAAATGACACTGGCACTCTTCATGAGGAGGGGTCCCAAAAAGGCCATGTTGAATATTTGGTGCAACACCTCCAAAAAAATGACAAAGTTACTCCCATGCATTCAATAATTTCTATGCACATGTGTAGCTTTGCTCATTTGGCAGCTCGTCAAAGCCCTATCAGCTCTGGCCAGAGTTTGTTCCTATTGCTTTCCCTCACCCTTCTGCCTATGCTGCTCTCTGAAGCTTCCTCTGACCCATTTCTCCTCTTGATACCCTTTCCATTTCCAGTCTCTTTTACTTCTTTCTTCTTGCATTCTTGATTTATATCCCCATAAAATACATAGAAACATAGAAACAAAGCATTTAATGGCAGATAAAACTTTGAACCAACTTTATTTAAATACTTGAGTATTTTACTGTATTTTAATTAAGCCCTGATTTTAAAGAGCTAGTGTTATAATCAGAAATTTGCAAGGAAAAAATTGTCATAACGTGCTGCATATTTTGTACAGATTTTATACATTTTTCACATTTCTTATATAAGTCATGCGGTTCACATATTTTGCAATGGTTGTTTATACCTTTCATCTTATCCTTATATGATAATGAACAAAGTGTAAAGCTGTAGTTTGTGTTGGTGTATTGAGAATACCTAGGCCATTCTCCTGTGCTATACTGGCATAAGAGGAAATGATTTTTTGACCTTTATCAAAGCAAACATCCAAATATTTCAATGTACTGTAGCGTTGAAGTGGGGAGCTTATGATGCTCATTCATTTTGTGTGTTTTCTATCTTTATTTTGCATTAGCTGACTGTCCATAGAAGTCCTAAAATCACCTGTCAGATTCACGTAATTGAGGTACTGTTTAAGGTTTAAGGTTCCGAGAGATTAAAAGGGTTAAATTTAAGGTTAAGCCTTTCTCTCCTTGACACTTATTGATCTGATCTTCTATACACTATGCAATTCTCATTACCAATCTATCCCACCTCCCACCTTACTTTCACTCTCATCCCTCTTTTCCTGGTTCTTACTTCTATCGCTTACTAGTATTCCTCCCCTAGTTCTATATCCATTTCCTTATTAGCACTAAAATGTTCAATCTGTTCATGTTTGTCTTCATTAAAGCAAACTGTAGTGTAGTTTTTGGTTTTGTACTGCTCCTGTATTATTTTTATTTTTTCTCTACACTGATTTTACATTTGAAAATTGCTCTGTATACTATTGTCAACTTTTTTTTTATTTATACTGGAATGTGTTCCCTGTATTGTTGCAATATACCCTTCCATGTCATGCCTGAAAATAGTCATTGCTATGGCTAGTGCACTTACCCGGTAAACAAAAACTAAATAAAAAATAAAATAAATAAATAAAACCCTAGGTTTGATAAACTCTTTAACAGGCTTCTAGAATGAAGCCTCAGTACTAATGAGCTGACATTGTAGGAATATAGAAACATAGGAATGTGATGGCAGAAAAGGACCGTCAGGCCCACCCCGGTCTGCCCAGTGTGCCTAGGTTTCTAATAGGCCAGTGCTATAGCCCCCCTATCCCAACAACCCCTTGTGTTTATCCCATGCCCTTTGAACCCCCTACTGTATTCTCCCCACCACCTCCCTCAGCAGCCCATTCTAGTTGTCCACCACCTTCTCAGTGATAAAATACTTCCTGAAGATACCCCTAAATCCCCTTCCTCTTGATTTGAGATTCATGTACCCTCACCCTAAGTCAAGTCACTCCTTCAGCTGGAAAAGGCTCTCTACTGGCACTTTATTGATATCCTTGACTTATATAAATGTCTCAGTCATGTCACCCCCTCCCTCCTCTGCTCCAGAGAGTACTTGCCCATGTCATTCAGTCTTCTCTCATTTGGTAAGTGCTCTAGCCCCCTCATCATCATTGCCACTCTTCTTTTGAACACGTTCTACCCTCTACACATCTTCCCTGAGGTATGGCCTCCAGAACTGAATGCCATACTCCAGGTGTGGCCTGACCAGCTTGGTGTACAGTGGTACTATGACCTCTCTCCTTCTGCTGGAGATCCCTCTCCCTATGCAACTTAATATTCTGCTGGCTCTAACCACTGAAACATAGAAATACAAAAACATAGACTTTGACGGCAGATAAGGACCACTTGGCCCACCTAGTCTGCCCATTTCCCTACCTACAGAATAGGCTGCAGATCCTAGTTAACCAACAGCCTAGTTCTTCCTACCCCCACAAGAATTGCCTTATATCTGTCCCATGCATTCTTGTATTCTCCGCAGTTTTAGACCCCACAACCTCCTCAGAAAGGCTGTTCCATATGTCCACCACCCTCTTTGTGAAAAAATACTTCCTCACGTAGCCCCTGAGCCGTCTCCCCTCTATCTTCAAATTGTGTCCCCTTGTTCTTGCATATCTCTTTTTCTGAAAGATGCTACCCTCTTGGACTTTGTTGATTCCACTGAGGTACTTAAAATTTTCTATCATGTCCCCCCTCTCCCTCCTCTCCTCAAGGGTGTACATATTAAGCTGCTTTAGTCTATTCTCATATGGCTTCTCTTGCAGACTCTGCACCATTTTATTTGCCCTGCACTGGACAGCCTCCACTCTGTCTATGTCCTTGTGGAGATGGGATCTCCAGAACTGGACACAGCACTCCAGATGGTGTCTCACCAACTATCTGTACAGAGGAATAACAACTTCCTGTTTTCTGCTGGTGAAGCCTCTCCCTACACATCCCAGTATCCCCCCAGCCCTCCCTACTGCCTTCTCACATTGCTTGCTAACCTTTAGGTCATCTGATGTGATTGCCCAGGTCCCTTTCCATTTTTTGTTGTTGTTACTACCCCCCCCATTGTGTAATCTTCCCCTGGGTTTTTGTTTCCCAGGTGCATTATTTTGCACTTCTTTGCATTGAATCCAAGCTGCCATACTTCTGACCATTCCTCCAACATTGCCAAGTCCCTTCTCATCCTTTCCACACCTCCTTGTGTATCATCCCTGCTGCAGATATTTGTATAATCTGCAAAGAGGCATACTTTCCTTCCAGTCCCCTCTGCAATGTCACTTATAAAGACATTAAAAAGGACTGGACCCAGTACTGAACCCTGTGGTACCCCACTAGTAACCCCTCTTTCTTCAGAGTGGACTCCATTTACAATTACCTTCTGTGTCCTGTTGTTCAGCCAATGTTTTACCCAGGCTACCACCCTGGGACCCACTCCCAGGCTGGTTAATTTGATTATTAATCTTTTGTGTGGCACTGTGTTAAATGCCTTGCTAAAGTCTAGGTAGACCAAGTCCATAGCCCCTTCCTGGTCTACACTTTGGTCACCAAATCAAAGAAATCAATTAGATTAATCTGACATGAACTTCTTGCTGTGAATCCATGCTGCCTTGGGTAATGTGCTCCACTGGCCTCTAGATACTCACAATTCTTTCTTCGGAAGTGATACCATCACTTTCCCTACCACAGAGGTCAAACTGACAGGTCTGTAGTTTCCTGCCTCTGTCTTGGTCCCACTTTTGTGAAGAAGAATCACATCTGCCTTCCTCCAGTCTTCAGGTACCACACCATCCTCCCATAATTTGTTAAAAAGAGTAGTCAGTGGTGTCACTAGTTCTCCCCTTAATTCTTATAAAATTCTGAGGTGAATTCCATCAGGCCCCATTGCTTTGCCCACCTTCAGTTTTAGGAGTTCTTTCAGAACCCTTTCTTATGTGAAAGGACTGGGATCGACCCCCCCCATCCAAAGTGCTTCTGTTAATTGGATTAGGCACTTCCCCCTCCTCCTCTTTTGTGAATACTGAGCAGAAGTATTCATTCAGTATCCCTGCTTTTTCACTGTCCATCTCTGCCTATCCACCGTCCTTTCTATTCAGCCTCACTATCCCTCCCTTTGTCTTTCTACGCTCCCTGATGTACCTATAAAAGGTTTTATCCCCCTTCTTAACTGAGTTGGCTATCTTTTCTTCAGTTTGGGCCTTTGCTATTCTGACTTCCCTCCCTGCTTCCTTCTGCCTTAACTGATACAGCTCTCTGTCCTGCTCCTTCTGTGTTTTCTTATAATTCCTAAATGCTATCTTTTTCTCCCTAACCTTCCTTGCCACCTATTTTGAGAACCACAGTGGCTTTTTCTTGTGTTTTGATTTGTTTATTTGCTTCACACAAAGGCTTGTTGCCTCTGTGATGGTAGTTTTGATGTTTCCCCATTGTTGCTCCACCCCTCCTTCTAGCCTGTTTGCTAGTGCTTTTCTAAGGCACTTTACCATCTTGCCAAAGTCAGCCTTCCTGAAGTCCAGTACCCTCACTTCTGTATGGCTTGAATCTGTAGCTGAGTATATTGTGAACCACACTATTTGGTGGTCACTCATTCCCAGATGGCTACCCATTTCTAGATCTGATATTCTCTCACTGTCCCCATTTGACAGTACAAGGTCTAAGATTGCTCCCTCATGAGTAGGGTCCAAAACTAGCTCTCTGATGCATGCCACCAGTAGGGCATTGAGAATGGCCCTGCTCTTGGATGATGCTGCAGCAAAAGTGTTGCAGTTAACATCTGGCATATTCAGGTCCCCTATCAACAGCATCTCCCCTTTCTCTGCCATCCTAAGGATGCCTTATATCATATCATTGTCCATTCCCTCTCCCTGACATGGGGGTCTGTATGCACCCCCTGTGCAGATTGTGATGCCATTTCCAGTCTCTAAGGGGTCCCACAGTGCTTTCTCTGCTCCCTGTTTTCTCTTTTATTTCTGTTGCTTTTATCCTTTCCCTTATATAGAGAGCTACTCCTCCCCTCTTCTGCCCTCCCTGTCTCTCCTGTAGATTGTGTACCCTGGTATGTTAACATCCCAGTCATGGTTCTTTGTGTTCCATGTTTCTGTGACTGCTATGATATCCAGGCATCCCTCTTCCATCAAGGCCACAAGCTCAGAGAGCTTGTTGCCCAGACTACGGGCATTGGTGCTCATTGCCCTCCATTTCTTGATTGCCTTACCCTTTTTTGCCCTATCCCTGTCCTTATTGCCTTTGTTATTTTCTCCATTTACTGCTGCCCTTCTCTCTATCAACATCTCTATCTTGGTGTTTACCTCACTTAATACCCTGATTTTTTTTGGGGGGGGAGATAGGACTTCCCTGCTCCTTTCCAGTGCCTCCCACCATGACTAGTTTAAATGCTTGCCAATGAAGCATTTAAACCTATCACCTAGGATTCTCATTCCCCTCCTGGACAGATGCAGACCATCATGCAATTATAGGCCTGCATCACCCCACATGGATCCCCAGTCCCCAATGAAGCCAAATCCCTGATCTCTGCACCAGTTTTTCAACCACTGATTGAATTTCATGGTGTGGAGCACCCTAGCCTCACCTATGCCATAAACAGGCAGCACCTCCAAGAAGGTTACCGTGCATGCTACTTGTCTAAGGCCCCTCCCCAACTCCACAAACTCTTCCTACACTGCTCTGATCCCTTTCTCAGCCAGGTCATTTGTCCCTAGGTGAACAATGACATGCAGCTCCCTCCCCTGTGCAGCTGCTCCAGTGATCCTGAAGATTTGCTCCCTGTCCCTTCAAGCCATGGTGACAGGCAGGCACCTTACCTCCCTCTCCCCTTCCTCCCCCAGTTCTACCCACCTAACAGTGGAGTCCCCCACCAGGAGTTGTTTTCTTCCCCTGTGGGGTCCCATGCCACCCTTTTGTGGGTCTTCTTTGTGGAGGGAGCCAGCATCCTCCTTGGTTTCCACTGCAGGTGCCTCCATAGAGGATTGACACTTTGCCAGAATGGCATATGAATTGTGGAGAGGTACAACTGGAGGGATACACCTCTGTTCCACCACCATCTCCCTCCCTTTTCCCACTGTGGTCCAACAGCTCCTCTTTCTTAGCAACCTCTGTGGCAGCAGTGGTGGCCCTGGTGGTCCCTTGGGTGGGAGAGGAGGTCCCCTGAATGCTGGCCAACTCAGCCTGAAGATGAGCACCCTTTTGCCTCAGCTCAGAGAGGTGGCTGCAGTTGGGACAACACCGCATCCTCCCAAACATCCCCAGGAGGACTGTTGCTCCACAGCCACTGCACCACTCCCTTCATGTCTTATTTGTCTCCCTTTAACTGTTGTTTTGTATACTTAATCTTTCCTCTCTTTTTTTGTATCTATTTTTCATATAACTTTTTTCTCCTTTCTTTCCTACTGCCTCCGTGCCCTTAAAGCTCCTGATCTTTCTGCTCTGAAACAGGAAGCTCATATATTCCTCAGTAGTCTCCTTTTTACTTGCTCAAAGCTAGACCTCCAGCAGCTAGGGAAGATGGATAGCTACTCTTTTCCTTCTAGGATAGTGAGTCTTTTGTACCTCTGTGATCACTCCTTTACTGCTCCCAAACAGGAAGTTCCTGTTGTCAGTCAAATCCTGTGCCCATAAAAGTAGAACTTGCTATGGGTGGGGAGGGTTCAGGGGAGGGAAGGAGGGCAATGTAGTCCCAGTAGAGAAGTATAGTTCTAACAGTACCTCCTTCCTCTGTGCCAGAAGCTATCTAGGGCGGTTTTTAAATTCAAGACACCTGGCTTCCTTCTGGCTAAGCCACTCCCCCAATTCACAGTTCCCTTCACCACCTAGATAACTGCACAGATAATAGTTCACTTTGCCCAACTCAGACAAACACACTAACAGAAGGTACTTAAAGTATAGAAGGGCTTTTTTATAGTACCTATCCTCCTGTACAGTACACATAACCATGTTTTCTTGTGTGCTTGCTTTCTGCTGTTATATACTGTAGCTGCTTACTTTAAAGCCACTTAGCTTTAAAAGCCTTTTATCTCCATTTAATTTTGCTTTAACTCTGTGCCTGGAAGATTAGCTAAAAGCATTACTCTTTTTTCATTCTCACTGCTGCATAAAAAACATTAAAATTCAGTTACATTCTATCAATTTCTCATTACTGTATTATCATGCAAACCCATTAAATTTCATCATTAAATTTTGTATTATCATTTTTAATCATTGAAGCATATTCCCATTGTATTGCATACATTATTGATGGATCATGGTTGCAAATCATTCATTTATTTATCTATGCCATTAATTAACCATGACAGGTACCATTAAATATTTAATAGGTATAGTACACTCCTTTAACTCTTGTCACAGGCCCTTTTAATGATGTGTTTAAGTGCCAAAAAAATCTCCAATGAGCTATTCAGTGCCATGAAAATTATGGTCATATTGAGCAAATACATTAATGGACATTAAAAAAAAATGTTCACCCATTAATTACTGTAACCATGGCCACATGTAGAAATTAATGGTCTATAATGCCATTCATTGATTTATTTGTGAAGTTTGATGCTCATACCTGAGTGGTCATTAACGAACACATACAGTGAAGCCCATCAGGATGAAGTAAAAGTAGTAAAAAACGTGTTCTGAAAATTCAGAAAAGGACAGCCCAATTGAGCTTAGGCTCATTTTCAATGGAGTTTGAAGTTCATTATCGCAGGTTTACTGCATAATAAAAGGGATTAACTCTCATTGAAAATGCCTTGTTTGCTGCAGTATTTCTTCTGTAGAATTCTGCAGTGCTGCACTTCATCCTGGTGGGCTTTACATATGTGCAATGAATGTGTCAGCTTAGTGAAACCGTTAATGGTCCAGACTTTAAACAGTATCCCAACATCCATTCATAAAGGACTTGTAAGCATAACCGTACTATACACACATAATATATAGCCATATAGCACAGTGCTTTAAGGTTCTGAGCTGCAAACGTGGAAACCAGAGTATGGCTCCTACAGTCCTCACTTGCATACCATGTAACCCTGAGCAAGTCACTTAACTCCCTTGTGCTCCTAGGTTGCACCTGGAGTTAAGCTTTAGCTTAATGTGCCTCTCCTGGTTAAACAATTTCCACTTTCCCTTTCCCCTTACTGAGGTGTGTTAAATATAGGAGGAAGACTAAGCCAGAAGAGAGAAAACTGTTTGCAGTGGATAAGAGAAACATGTTTGGATCGTGGGGAGGAAAAATAAAGTGTCATGGGTGGGTGGAGATACAGAACAGTGCATGGAGAGGTAGTGTGTGCAACCCCAGTCAAATCAGTAGATCATGAGTCATTATCTTTGGTTGGTTGACATGAACAACCACTTCCCTTCACCTGTCATCATCATCATCTAATCATCAAGCAAGCAAGTTTATGATTTTTGATTATCTGCTTATATGGTGATCTGATCATCAAAAATATTAAACTTTCCTAATTCTTAATTGTGATTTTTCATGATTTGGTTAACTTTCAAATGATGATTATTAATGATCACATAAAGGCATTTTTTTTTTGCTGATTTTTAATTATCATATGAATGTACAAATGATTATTTTTGTTGATTACATCAAGCCACAGCTGGTCAGCAAATTGGTGGGCCACATATTCAGAACCAGCTACTACTGCCACACAGACAGGAGTGCTGCATGGCACATAACTTCCTCTAAATCTGGCGCACTTATTGACTGGATCCTATCAAATGGCATTGATAGGATCTTGGCATCTGGAACATTGGCTGATTACTTAGCTGATCACTCACCTATATACTGCATCTGAGTTTTTACTTCACTATTGGCTTCCCCTCATAAATACATTGCCTTTAGGAACTTGGCTAACTTAGAACAAGAAAAATTCCTAAACAACATCTCCCAACTTGACGGGTCACCCGTACACCACGCTAGTGATCCTGGGACTGCACTCAGCTACTTTATTGCTCAGTTTCATGCACTACAGGACAAACACACCCCCTCTTGCAAGAGCAGAGTGCAAGAAACTCACACTAGGTGGCTACGCAAAGATCTTCTCTCTTAGATTGGAGAGCAGGATAAAAGCTGTTAGTGTTTTAATATGTCTAGTCTCCCCTCTGACTATAACACCTATAGGGCCCAAAGAAATGCCTGTAAAAAAATATTTGAATTGCCATAAACTCCTACTGTAAAGGGCTTATGACAGATGCCACTGTAGACTCACGCAAATTCTGGGCTCACATAAAAACTTTCCTTGGGTCAAGTATATCACACTCTGCCAATGATATGGTTATTAATGGAAACCACAGCAGTAACCCTATTACTACTGCTAATTCTTTTAACCTCCTGTTTTCAGATTTGTCTAAATATACATCTTCCTTCAACTCCACTCAGTCCACAACCCTTCCTAGGGTGCCCGACTCCACCTCTCTGCATCCATCTTTCTATTTTAAAACCATATCCAGAGCTGATGTCCTCAAATTTTTAAACACTATCTCTGATAGTACCAGAGTGGCCTGTGATGGGCTTGAGCCTAGACTGCTGAAACTTGCCTCTCCCTTCATTGCATCTCCCCTAGCAAAGATCTTTAACCTATAACTATACCAAAGTGTAGTCCCTGGTATTTGGAAAATTGTCAGAATCACTTTGGTCTTCAAAAAAGGTAACCCAAAGGACACCTTCAACTATCACCCTATAACTATTCTCTCCATTCTGAGCAAAATTCTTGAAAAACTGGTAGCGACACAAACCATCTCTTTTCTCCAAAACAACAACTTTCTCTCAGATAGTCAACATGACTTCCGTAAAGGACATAGTATTACAACAGCACTTCTCAAATTTACAAATGATGTCTTCACTGCCATAGACAAGGGTTCTCTCACTGGTACAATCTTCATAGATCTAACAAAAGCATTTGAGCTTGTTGACCACCCCATTCTCTGAGCTAATTTGCTATCTCTGGGTTTCTCTACACAAGTCGTGCACTGGTTTGACAGTTACCTATCTGATCATCAGCAAGTTCTGACATTTAATTCTGCCCTGTCCAATCTTGCTGTTGTAAACATAGGTGTTCCCCAAGTGTCCATTCTTGGCCCCCCCATTCACCATCTTTATCAATAACATCTCTCTGCATACCCACATGTGCTCGTCCATACTGTACATGGATGACCTGGTTCTATACAACAGCTCTAGGAATATAGCAGATATCAACCAAACCCTCTCATCCAACTTTATGAATATTCAGTCCTGGGTCTCAAAGAACAAGCTTGTCTTAAATGCTACTAAAACTCAAAGCATGCTTTTTGTTTCTGATGTCAGACTCAGACATAACACTGACAAGCTACAAATCCCCAATGCACACCCTGGTGCCGGTTGGGGGGGTGGAGTGGGGGGTGCAAGAGGGGGCTTTCAACCCTAACATCGAATTTCCTCACTTTTGTCACAGTGGAACAACCCTAACTGATGCATTAAACAGAGTTTTTGAATATACTGTATATATATATATATATATATATATATATATATATATCTATATATATATATGTGTGTGTGTGTATTAGAGGCAAAAACTCAGTTTAATGCATTAGTGCAGTTATTCCACACTGACAAAACGGGGAAATTGTAGGGTTGAAAGCCCTTATGGCCCCTGCCCACACCCCAACCAGCATCGGGGTGCACATTACGGTTGTCGGCCATAACTCTAACCCCATCACATGTGTAAAGAAGCAGAGGTGTGGGAGAATGGGATAGAGAGTTAGGACCAACAACCCTAATGCACACATGGGAACTTGTTTTTTGAATAACTTTTGAACCGTTTAATATTTTTTCATGAAATCTTCAAAAGGCACATTGAGGACCCTGGCCACACATTCCCTGAAGATTTCAGAGTGGTGATGCAAACCATGCAACCTGTAGGCATGAGCAAAGAATTCACCAAAAACTGTAAATGTGCATGCAGATCTCACTTATTAATGCTGCAGCCATATATCCAACCACTATGAAAGTTGGCAGACCAGAAGACATATGATTCTTGATCATGCATTCCAAATTTCAGCCAAATCCGTTGAACAGTGGCAAAGTTTTTAAGGTGCAAAGTTTGACCCTTTAACCTTAAAGGGCTACTCAACCCTAACTATGGTAGCACTACTGTGCTACCATAATATATATATATATATATATATATACTATATATATATATATATATATATATATATATATATATATATATATATTATAGGGACATGGTCCTGTCCCTATATTTAGGGTTATGAAGGCACTTCTATGTTAAACTCAAAATTTTGCACATTAATAACTTTGGACCTGCTCAACGGATTTGCATGAAAGTTGCTATGCATGGTGGAGCATGGTAGATCTCTTGGTTTGCCAAATATTTCATTTTGTATGGACTTATGGTGTTTGCACACCAAAATGCTGAAAAATGCACTTTTCGACAGTTATATGGGCCGTTTTTCGAAATTTGTCCATGGCGCTGTGTGCTGTTGTGTGCCATGCTGCTCTGCGACTTGGCTCATCTGAAAAAACTTGAGTCAAGGAACATGCCGCTTTTCATTTGGTGAAAAAATATTAATCCATTCAAATGTTATTAAACTTTTAAGTTCCCATTGTAAGTCAAGGGGAAAATTTATATGGTTATTCTGCAAACGAAGAATGGGGTTTAGGCCATCTGGTCCCTCCACACGATCAAAGAATTTGGAGGCTCACAATCAAAGAATCTTTGACCCCAAGAAATTTTTTGATCACAACGGCTGCCATCTTGTTTTCATTTTCCGGCCAGAAAAATGTAAATTTCTCAGCTCAGGGGGGACTTCTGAAATAAAACTATGGTGGGTTTTACTCAGGGGTCTTCCCTCTATCATGCCATGCCTGTGGTTTTCTTCAAAATGGTCAAAAAATAGAGTTTTACATTTTTTATTCTTTGATCGTGGCTCGCTAAGAATCTTTGATTGTGAGCCTGCAAATTCTTTGATTGCGAGATTCTTTGACCACAATCTTTGATTGCGAGGTGACGACCAGATGGCCAGATTAAAAAATTACATTTCTCATCTCAGGGGTGACCTAGAAAAACAAACTATGATGGGTTTGCTCAGGGGGGCTTTGTTTTATTGAACCATGCTGGTGGTTTCATGTATTTATGTATAAAATGTGAATTTCACCATTTTTTATTCTTTGATCATGATCCTACAAATTCTTTGATCACGAGATTCTTTGACCACGATCTTTGACCATGAGGTGATGACCAGATGGCCAGAGAAAAAATGACATTTCTCAGCCCAGGGGTGACCTAGAAACACAAACTTGGATGGGTTTTGCTCAAGGGGCTTTGTTTTATTGAACATACCAGTGGTTTCATGTATTTATGTGTAAAATTTGACTTTCACCATTTTTTATTCTTTGATCACGAGCCTGCAAATTCTTTGATCGCAAGATTCTTTGATCTTGATCTTTGATCATGAGGGAGGGACTAGAGGGCCATATTTCAATGCAACAGATTGGCCTATTTTAACAATCTTTAACAATAAATATCTCAGAAATGATTTGGTCTTTTTACTTGAAATTTGGAGGGTGTTCACAGGATGTCCTGTACATTGGAATCATGATGTTTATGTGTCAGACAATACATTTTTTGCAGAGATATTGTGTGGTGAGACTGGTCCTTTTTAATGTCTTTATAAGTGACATTGCAGAGGAACTGGAAGGAAAAGTATGTCTCTTTGCAGACGACTCAAAGGTCTGCAACAGGGTTGATACACAAGATGGAGTAGAAAGGATGAGAAGGGAATTGGCAAGGTTGGAGGAATGGTCAAATGTATGGAAGCTTAGATTCAATGCAAAAAAATGCAAGGTAATGCACCTGAGAAACAAAAACCCAAGGGAAGAGTACACAATGGGGGGTGAGATACTTACAACAGTAAAAATGCAAAGGGACCTGGGGGTAATTATATTAGATGACCTAAAGGTGGAAAAGCAATGTGAGATGGCAGTAAGGACAGCTGAGGGGATACTGGGATGCATAGTGAGAGACATCAATAGTAGAAAACAGGAAGTTGTTATCCCTCTGTACAGACAGTAGGTGAGACCCCATCTGGAGTACTGTGTGCCGTTCTGGAGATCCCATCTCTGCAAACACATAGACACTGTGGAGCAACCCTAACTAATGCATTAAATGGAGTGTTTTGCCTCTAATATATATATATATATATATAAATATATACTGTGCTACCATAGTTAGGGTTGAGAAGCCATTTCTATGTTAAACCCCAAAACTTTGCACCTTAATAACTTTGCAACTGTTTGACAGATTTTGCTGAAATTTGGAATACATGATCAAGAACTACAGTCCTTGGTATCTGCTAAGTTTTGTACCAGTTGGATACACAGCTGCGGAGGTATTAAGCGTGATTTGAGAGCGCGTTTACGCTTTTTCTGGAATACTACGGTCACACGTACAGGTCGCATGGTTTGTGCGACCAGCCCAAAATCTTCAGGGAACGTGCGGCCGGGGTCCCCGATGTGCCTTTTGAAGATTTCGTGAAAAAAAATTAAACAGTTCAAAAGTTATTCAAAAAACAATTTCCCATCATAAGTCAGTGGGAAAAGTTAACAAAAAGTTCGACAGTGTCCCAAATGCAGTTTTTACTTTCGCAAATGACCCTTTTACTGTCACAAATCTGCCATTTTGTTTTCAGTTGGTGATCAGAAAAATGCTTGACATTTAAATTTGGGACCCTCTAGCAACCTAATTCTTTTTGTATTCACCTAGTCGGACCCTGAGGATGCTAGCCATGTCTTTATTTTGGGGAAAAATACCCCAGAAATATGTTTTTCAGATTTCTGGGAAAAGTACTTTTGTGAAGTGTTTTCGCACTTGCGACACTGTCGAATGAATTTGTAAAAGTTTTTGCAAACTGCGACAGTACTTTTCTAGGCTGTGGGAAAATGACAGCAATTATTTGGCATCCCGCTGCAAAAGAACGGTTTGGGGTTTGGAGCTGAAATTTGGAGGGAACGCAGCTGACATCCAACAGATGTCCCTTTCAGTGTTTGTTGAAAAAAGATTACATGGCGGCAAAGTTATAGTACTCCAAAGTTGATATTTTTTCCCATAGGATAACATTACGGTGTATGACGCATTGCAGCAATCGTTTGGTGCCCAGCTGCAAAATAATGGTTCAGTATTTTGGGCTGAAATTTGCAGGGAAGACAGCCAACATCATACAGCTGTACCTTACAGTAGTTTGGTGAAAAAATATTACAGTGAGGCAAAGGTATGGCACTCCGAACTTCTGTTTTTCCCCATAGGATAACATTACGGCATTCTCCTATTCCTCAGCTTCTTTCCACATGTGATGGGGTGAGAGTTAGGGCCGATGACCCCAAAGCGCGCACTGATTCCGGTTGGGGGGGGTGGGCTGAGGGTGCAAAGGGGTTTCAACCCTAACATCGAATTTCCTCACTTTTGTCACTGTGGAACAACCCTAACTGATGCATTAAACAGAGTTTTTGCCTCTAAGATATATACAGTATATATATATATATATATATACATACACACACACACACACACACACACATATATACAGTGGCATTCCCCAGGATGAAACACACTTTTAAAGCACTCTGCAGTATACTGCAGCAGACCTACTGAATAAAGCAATGTAATTCCAATGGCAATTAGTCCCATTTGTCATACAAGAAACTGTGGCATTCACTTCATCCTGGTAGTGTCACATTTTCCTGAGCAACAAAGGGGACCAATTCCCATTGAAATTAGATTGCTTTATTCAGTAAGTCTTCTGCAGCATTCTGCAGAGAGCTGCAAAAGTTATTTCCACTGGATTGTGATATCTGATGATGACATCGCCGGAGTTAAAATATCTGACAAATATACATACTCTGCTGATGTTACCACTCACTCACTAACTCACTCACTCACTCACTCCAGCCTGCATACTAAATTGAACTTCTTTACAAATCTGTTTCTCACTACTACTTGCAAGTAACTCAATTAACATTCAAAGAAAATTCAGCTGTTTTCCACAGTGTTGTAAAACTCCCAACCAATTAGTACATTTTCAAAAAATCCTACATTCTGAATAACAGTGCCTCACACTTTTTGGTTTTCACTGCTGCTTGCAAGTAGCTCACTTAACATTGCAGAGAGCATTTAGCTGTTTACCACACGGTTTGTAAAACTCCCAGCCCATTACTATGTTATTTTAAGTTCAAGAAAACCTGCAATTGAAATCACAGTGCCTCACATTTGCTGTTCCTCACTGCTTGCTGAAACTAACTTAATTAGCATTGCCAAACACATTCACTTGTTTCTCATACTGTGTGTAACACTCCCAGCCCATTCAGAAACACTTAAACACACTCATAACACAATCAAACAGTGCTCTCATTAAAGCCTAGAGGTTAGAATAATGAGCTTTGAACAAGCTTGGTACATCCAGCACACCAGACTTGGGTTGGATTCTCACAACCTCCACATCCACACTGTGTGACTCTGAACAAGTCACCTCTAAAAACTTACCCAGTTGCCAAACAATAAAAGAACACACAGTGCACAGGAAAACATAACTATAATTTGGAAGCTCTCACCCCCCATTGTATAAATATCACACAAAATAGGCAGATTTTGTGCTACGGATAATATTCTCACTCCTGCATCATGAGCTCTGGATACTTTCACTCATGCCTTCGGCACTCATGAGTATCCAGATCTCACTCTGCAGCAGTGAAAATATTATCCATATCACACTCCTGCCCATTACTTATCATATATATATCATTTGCAAAAACTTCATTAATGCATCAGTTAGGGTTGCTTCCACACTGACAAAAGTGGAAATTCCATGTTAGAGAAACCACTTCCCCACCACCCACCCCCATCCTCCACATACCACCAGTCATCAAGGTGTGCGGTGAGGTGGTCGTGCCTAACTGTCTCTCCGTTCTCCTATACTGCACCACCACAGCTTGTTTACACATGGAATGGGGTGAAGTTAGGCTGACTACCCCACCACACACCTCAACAGTACCAATGTTATAAACACATTAGAAACTAATGTAAGTAAAGAGAGGAACTAGAACAGACAATTTTGGTAGCATGGGATGTTAAAGACTTATATACTGTACACCATCCTGCATGACCTGGGATGCAATAGACTTAGAAGGAAACTTCAGGAAATGTGAACCAATCGCAACTGCCCAAATTAATTCCTAATTAGACTAGATGAATTGGTCCAAACCCAAATTATTTCAGGTTTGAGAAGGAATATTATGTTTAAATTTGGGGTACAGTGATGGCTCCATCCTATGCTAACCTACACAAGGACTTTGAAAATACACACATTTTCATAAATAATCTGCTCTCTGACAGATGTTTACTGTGGCGACACTTTATTGATGATATTTTTGCCATCTGGAAAGGGAATGAAAAAGATTTAATGGATTTCCAAGAATATATAAATTCAAGAACAGATCTTTTAAAATTCACAAAAATTATGACTCAGAAATGATTTACTTCATGGACTCATTGATCTTTAGAAATGAAGAACAACTTTGTTCATGACTGCTTAGGAAAGATATTGACAGAAATACTATTTTGGAGGCAGTAAGTTATCATCCAAAACCACTAGTAATCTATAGTCCATTCATCAAATGTCAAGAGCCAAAAAGAATTGCCATCTGAAGAAAGACTGTGAGGAAACAACACAAGAAATGGAAGCTTGGTTTTTGAGTAGGGGTTACACACAGGAGATTTTAGATTGAGCTAAAGCAAAAATGGAAATAAAGGATAGTCAAGAACCATTAACAGTGTCAGGAACCTATGTTAAAACTGAACATGATAGAATTTTCCTCACTTTAAGATACAATGATGATTTTTATAGCATCAAGAATACATAGATATATAGATACCTAGACACTGTCAGCAGATAAGGGCCTATGGCTGACCCAGTCTGCCCATTTAAGCTTGTAAGTTCACTTTATATTTTTCTAAAAGTCTGTTGACCCTTATCCCTGACCTCCAGAATTCACATATCTATCCCATGCATTCTAAAATCCCATAATTGGTTCAGCCACCACCATTTCCTCAGTGGTAAAAAAAAAACACTGGATGGAAAATACTTCAGGCATTAGAAATGGGAGAACAGAGTGTTGCCAACATACCAGTAATAGTGGCTAAGATGGTGAAATCCCTTCAGGATAGAATAGTCCATTCAGACCATCGTCTACCAGCCCAGTTTATGGTGAACTTGTTTACAAGTGCAGACTTATTGAGAAATTTTTCCTGCGGTCGCTGCACACATTGTAATAATTCACAGAAACTTAAAAAGGTGAGAAATATGGCAAAAGACAGAGATATCACTATAAGGTAATTTATTACTTATCAGACAGCAGGAGTAGTGTATGGCATCAAATTCCCTTGAGATGTTTTATACATAGATAAAACTGAAAGACACTTGAAAACTAGAATTGGGAAACACAAAGGAAATATTAGAAGGGGAGCCAAAATCTCCCCAATCGCAAGACACTTTGGAGGGGAAGGAGTCAGCAGGAGTAAGTGGAGCTTCATGAGCTGGAAGTGGGCATATTGCTGAGGCTGGGGCTATAGCTGGGGACACACAGCTACAACTGGAATCGCAACATTTAAAGGTATTGTATCAGCTTCAACACTGAATAAGTAGTATAGCCACATTAAGTGTAACTGCAGCATTTGCAGGGGCTGCAAATGGGGGGGTAGGCTTAAGCAACTGAAGTCATTTGTACTGTCTTCTGGCTAACTTGTGGAACCTGTGGGGTGGGTTGGAGAGTGGCATGAGGCAATTAGGGAGGGGGGTTCTTAGGATTGTATCACTATAGCAAGGACATTATAAAACAGAAATGGGACCCATTGAAGAGGTGGAAGGGGTACATTTGAAGACTAAGGGAATAGAGGAAGGCAAGGGGTAGTTTCTACCATTGAGGGTATAATGTGGGTTAGTGAGACAGTGGAGGAGACAAATGGAGAGTTCTAGGGAAGGGCACACTAGGGAGTGGAGGGGCACTAATGGGGTGTGAATGGACTGCACAGCTGTAGGTGGCCCAGGGGTCAGCAGAATGACGGAAGGGCCAACATGGGTAGAATAGTGGGCTGCAATGAATGTGGGGAGGTGATCTGGATGAATATACTGTGGAAGCTGGGGGGGGGTGTCCAGTCTGTCACAGGTTAAGGAGTCTGGAGGAAAAAGTGCTAAGGCTTGGTAGAGTGTTGGAGTGGATGGGGGAAAAGGGGAGCCTGGTGAAGGAGGACCTTTTCCAGGGAGCAACATGAAGATGCAGCATGGGTGGAAAAGTGGTTCAAGTGAAGGGATGGGGAGGGGGTGAAGGAGCAAAGTGAACAAGCGGCCTAGCATGGGAGGGAAGGCTCAAGTCAGGAGGAAGGAAACAACGCATAGCAAGGCAGAGGGGGCAAGTAATAGATTTGTGGTGCTGGCAACACTGGAGGAGGAGGAGGAGGAGGAGGGGGTGTGGAATCATCAGAAGGGGGCAGGAGAGGGGAAGGGAGGGGAATGCACAAGAGACAGCAGTCCACCAGAGGTATGTGGCAGGAGAAAAGGGGGAGGGGCACAGCTGCTCTCACTCCATAACATTATCAATTAGTTTTTGTCTGTCCTTTCTCCCACCACCCTCTCCATGAAAAACAAATTACTGACATTGTCCCTGATCTGCCCCCCTCTGTCTTTAAATTTTGCCCCATTGCTCATGCACATCTCTTTTTCTGAAAAATGCTACCCTCTTGTAGGTTGTTGATTCCCTTTCAATATTTGATAGCTTCTATCATGCCCCCTCTTTTCCTTGCGGTTATACGTATTAAGCTTTAGACTCCACAATATTTGGGAAACTGGTTAACTTGTTGTCACAGGTTGAAAACGGGGCAATACTCATGCCATCAGCAACTTCACTACTACCAGTTGGAATAACAGCATCTCCAACCATGATTGAAGCTAGTGATTTCACTGTGAAAAACCTAGTCAGAGAAATCCCTTTTCTGGCATCAACTATGCACTTCTGCTGCATACTACCACATCCATGGCCACTCTTGCCACTGGCAGCAGTGCCATGGCCAGAAACATATTTGCATGCAAGTCTTTTTGCAGTAATATTTTGGGATTACATAGAAAATTTACAACAAATTGAGATTTCTGAAATTTGGAGTGGATGGGAAGCCAAAAAACAACTATTGTGGCCTACAGATGCAGACTGAGCACTAAACAGATGCAAACACACAGACGCAGATTGCACACTATAAAAAGATGCAGCCACACAATCACAAAAACACCTCAACCAGTGGTCATACAAATCCAAAACTGGAAAAATAAATTATACCTTTTGCGGGTTGGGGGGGGTGCTGCAGTAGCAGTTCACTAGCTAGATAGAAAGAAGCAGTAAAAAGATGGATAACTGATTCAGAGTGTCATGATTACTGTATGGCACAATAAAATGTGTCTGACTTGATGGCACACACACTCACACATCACAGGTAATGCGTAGAAAATGTAACAGTGCAGTACACTATGGCCCAGATATTCAGAGCAGTTGCACATGGTGCAACTGAGTTGTGCCGGCGCAAGTGCAGTATTGCGTTTAGGAGCCATATTCAGTGGGACCCAGTGCGCAGCACAAAATCTACTGTGCCAGTGTGCAACTATAATGAATGCAGGCACATCCCATGAATGAATGCAAAATTTGCCTCAAATAGCAATAAACAGATGAAGCAAAGTGAAGCCCATTAATATCAATGGCATTTGACGTTAAAATTAAGGAGAAGGCTGTAATACAAGGTGAAGTAATGTGAAGTCCATTGGAAACAATGCATTTTGCATTCAAATTTATAGGCGGAGTAATTCGCTTTGCATTGTGGAGCACTATGTGGATTTGGGGATAATTCACGAAGTGCTTCTCGTAGTGAAGTGGAAGCACTTTGCCCACCTCTACCTATGATGATAGCCTGAGCGAGCTCATCGTGTATACCCTGGAGGAGAGGAGGGATATGGATGACATGACTGAAACCTTTAAATACTTAAAGGGGAGAAACAAGACTGATACTGAAGGGATTTTTCCAAATTAGAAGCTGGAGGTACACGAAATGTGCCTACTCGTGTCAATCCCATCTCACAGAATCATTCTCTGTTGGATTGGGTACTGACTAATAGAGTGGGGAGGGTGGAGGCATCTGGTGTCTTGGAAGATTCTGTACGTGACCACATGACTACCTTTTGTGTCCTAAATTTTCACTGTCTTAAACCCCCTCCTTCTGTGTTTCAGGCTAGATCATTTAAAAAGATAGATTATTCCCTGTTATATTCTTCTTTGAGGTTAATTGATTGGTCATTTCTTGAATGTATTAAAGACGTGGACACAGCACTAGATTTTTTTTTGCAGCCAACTTCTTCCCATTCAGGAATCCCTTTTCCCTTTGCTGACCATTCGGTGTAGAAGTTCTCCTACTGGATGGTTTGGTCCCAGCATTAAGAAATTAATTAAAGAGCGGGATAGTGCTTGGACTAAATTGAAATTATCTCCCAGTAGAGTTTAAATGGAGCTCTACTGGGACATTGGAATTTAGTCTCTCAAACTGTTAGAAATGCTAAACAAGCTTATTTCAGGGATCACTTTGAAGATAGCTGGGCAGATCCATAGAAGTTTTGGAATAACATAAATTCTTTACTTTCTCCTAAATCAAAATCTGACATCCAGAAATTAAGTGTTGGCAACAAAGAAATTGGTGACTTGCCTGTAATTGTTAAATTGTTGAATTCTAAATTTTCAGATGTTTCTTAGTTTAGATCTTTTTTCCCTCAGGCTGGTAATACTAAATCCTTTTCTTCTGTTCCTTTGGTAGATGGATCAGGTTTTTGTTTAAGGAAGTAACATCAAATGAAGTTTTTCATCTGCTGCAGTCTCTCCTGAATAAAGGGACTGACAGTGGGGAAGGGTTGGATGCCCACTTCTTAATATGGGCTATCCCCTTTATTACAGATCCCCTTTGTTATATTTTTAATATGTCATTGACTACGGTGTTTTTCCCCTGTCCTGGAAGAAAGTTAAGGTGGTACCAATTCCAAAAAAGAGCTGTGCTACTTCCATGGATGATTATAGGCCAATATCAATACTGAACCCTCTTAGCAAACTACTTGTGCGTTTAGTGGCTAAGCAAATTGAAGCCTATTTGGTTACCCATGATTTGTTGTCAAGGCAACAACATGAGTTCCGTAAGCACTTTGGTATGGGCTCGGCCTTGGTTGGGTTCACGAACACCATCCTACATGGGTTTGAGAAGGGTTTGATGACTGGGGCTGTATTTGTAGACCTAACCAAGGCTTTTGATTTGATTGATCACGGTTTGTCCTGCACAAAATTGAAAGATCTGGGGTTTTCTGATGTCTCTGTTTCTTGGTTCTATGATTATCTGAGTAACAGGTGTAAATTTGTTCAAGTAGGTTCTGTAGTTTCTGATGTCTTGCCAGTTAGTTCAGGTGTGCCTCAGGGATCCATTTTGGAACCCCTGTTATTTTCTATTTTTTATTAATCAGCTTCCTGGAGTTTGTACATTTATTGAATCACTGCTTTATGCAGATGATCTTATAATTTGTGCTCAGTCAAATTCTGTGTCTGAACTTTCTTGTTCCCTTGAAAAGGATTTTGGTGCCGTCTGTTCTTGTCTTACTTTAAATGCTATGGTTTTGAACGCAGCTAAAACAAAAGTTATGTTATTTGGCACACAATTTATGTTGCTGAAAACCCCGAAACTGAGAATATCTGATTTTCGGCATGGTCTGCTTGAACAAGTGTCTCAATTTAAGTATTTGGGCACACTATTGGATCCCAGGTTGATCTTTTCACCTCAGATTCAGTCAATGGTTAAGAAAGTAAATCAAAGAATAGGGGTGTTATACAAATTCAAGTCATTCTTCTCATAAATAACTAGATTAGCAATTGCTATTGGTTCTCTTCTTCCATATTTTGATTACAGTTCCTGTTTATATTATAACTTTGGCACAAAAGAAATGCAAGCACTAACTGTGGCCTATAATAACATTTGTAGATTTATTTTAGGAGCCCCCCAATAGGATACATCGGTGAAATCTTTATTCTCTGTTGGGGTGGTTTTCCCCTAGTTGCAGAATACAATATTTTGATATATAAATGTTTTTACTTTGGCTCCCTTTTTCCACTTTCTGATCTTGTTGTAATGAGAGAATTGCCTCCCAGCCTGAGGTCGACTGATGGCCCCCTATATTTTGCCCCCAGGTCTCTGCTTAGATTAAGCTCTAGATCTTTTTCAATAGCAGCACCGCAGCACCATTGTATTGGAATTCACTCCCACTCGATGTTAGGATTGCTCCCTCTCTTTTAACTTTTAAACAAAGGTTAAAAAGTTATTTATTACATAAATCTGTTTGTAAATGAAATTTGTAATTTGTATGCTTGGTTGTGTATTGCTGTTGATTGTATTTGTGTTTTTTTTGTATGTTTTTTTGTCCGGGTCAGGCCTGAAGAGGGACCTTTAGTCCAGTGCCTTTACCCAGTTACCAAAGAATAAATGAAAATGAAATGAAAAGGGAATCAGCTGAGATTGAAGGGGGGGGATTCAGGAGGGAAATCAGGAAGCAGTCTTTCACAGAATGGGTGGTAGACAAGTGGAATACCCTGCCCCATGAGGTGGTATCCAGTAAGATGGTGGGAGGTTTTAAGAGGGGTTGGGACAGAGTGGGGTGTGTAATTATGAAGTGGGTAGGGGAGGATGGGGCAACTGCCAGTTGAGGGGCTAGCTGCACAATTAAGAAGACTAGATAGACCATGAGGCCTGTTTCTGCTGGCATTTCATATGTTCATATGTTCGTATGTAAGACTCATCACAACAACTGCCGTCTCTGAGATTTTTCAGCATAGAAAAGATATTGCTGGACAAAAGAGCGGGGAATTTTAGACAAAAATTGTTACTGAGAGAGGCTTTTTACGAAGATCTGTTCCAAACTACAGTTCCAAAATATGGTCTGAATGACAGGATAGATTGGTTACTCTTATTATAACTGAGGATCACGTAGTAATCAGCCTGAGACTCCTCACTGACTTTAGTGGACACCAGGATTTCCGCAGTGAGATTCTAATGAATGATGGTACTTGTAAAACAGTTGAGAGCCCTGATCAACACTCCCCCCTTTTCCCAAACTCAGAATGTTTTATATTAAAATGATCCAATCATTGCCATCTTAGTATAAAAATGAAAATAAGCAAAAAGAGTCTATGAGGCATAATCACAGACTGAGTAACTGGGCACAATCCCAATAACATCATCAGATTATGTGAAGTTTTATGTGAACTTAAATACATTGTTGTACAAGCAAAGGTAATACCAGATGCCTAACATTAGGTGCTGCTATTCTCAGTGGGTCGGGCACCCAGGCGGGTGGTCACGTGTCTGAACATCGATGTGCTCCACTTTGTAAAGGAGCGTGCATCAGAGAGCTGGATTCTGGCCAAAATCACCACTATATAAGAGGCTGCTTTGGGGCAGAACCCTTGCTTACTCCATAGATGGCCACAGGAAAATGCCAAACAGAACATAAATAAAAGGTATGAACCATTGCAGCTTTGAACTTTCAAGAATAGCTGTGACATTGTAACACTTAGAAAGGAATGCTGTTTGTGTTTATTTTGATAACTGAAATGATAACAGAGGAACATTGGTTTTCCTGTTTAACCACTGTCAGTGTATAGAAAATAAATATTCACTCACGTAAGACTGAATTAGATACAACTTTTTAATGAAGGAATAATGCCCAACAGGGTGGGTGTTGTGCTGTGAGGCCACAGACCGAGGGTGTCTAACACCCAAGAAGATGTCATTCCAGCATAACACCCACCCTGGAGGGCTTGTTTATAAGAAGAAAAAGAAAAGTTATTTTTTTTTTACATTTTTAAAGTATTTTTGTTTGTGGAGGAAGACAGTTTGAAAAAAGAGTCCATAAATTTACCCAGAGGGTGGTGCGGCTGTTCCACATATTGTTTATGTGAGCCCCCCATGCTGCCACTATAACGCCTGCATGTCCAGCACCATCGTGGCTTTAACCAATGGTGGAGATTTGTTCTGGACTCTTCCCCCCGTTTATTCATGTGGTGTGTTAGTGGTTGTCTTGGGACTGGGGGGGGGGATGTGTCTGCTTTCCAAATGGGAAATTTGAATTCAGGAAGCTGAGAGAGCTGGGGAGACTTCAAGTTTTCCATTATTGAATATACCAGCAAGGCACTGTATGTTATGGACTTTTGTTTTCCGGGAAGAAAAGTAGAGTTAATTATTTTAATTTTCACTCTGTGAAATGGGAGGTTCTCCTGGTTTGGTCCTGAGGGTTGTGGAAGCCGCAGTTGGAATTGAGGAAGGTAAGGGAGGTGGGGAGATTTCAGGTTTTGCTTTTCGTAATGGAGCAGCAAGCCACAATATCTTTGAGGTACACTTTTGTTTGGGGGGAAACAAGTCGATTGAATTATTTAATTTTTGGGAGTGGGAAACGGGAGATTCTTTAGCTTTTATTCTGTGTGTTGTTGGGCGGGGAGCACTGATGGCAAGCAGCTCGGGGGTCACCGATCCCAAGCAGAGCAGTGAATGCTGATGCTGCTGCTTGGGACAGCAGTTAAGTGATCTTTTTTATGTTTTATGCAATTGTTACTGTGGTGGGACTAGATGCGGGATGTTATGCTCGGTTAACATCTCAGGTCTAGTCTCACTCTGACCAGTCAGGGAACAGGATCTGTTCTTGCCATTTTATAATTATATATTCTTTGAAAACTTACAGAGCAGTAAGCCACAGAAACAGGATAAAGTCCAAAGAAAAGTTTAATGGAGCACCAATTTCAGTGCACAACTGAGTATGAGCAGCATCTGAATTTAAAGGGTTCAGTGAACAGTGACATAAAGGGAATGATACAAGTACAATGTTTTTTATGAATTATACTTAGATATCATTAAACCAGACTCCCTAAGGAAGGGGTTAGAGCATTCCCTGAAATGTAGGATTATAAGGGCTGGATGTAAAAAATAAAAGAATATTTTGAAAACATTTAATTAAGTGGTGATTGGACCTGTTATTCCAATCTGCATTTTTATGTTGAAAATTTGAAGTGAAAATATTAAAAATTCACAAAGTTACACACGTGCGCATGAAAATTTCAACCAGTGTAACTTGGGTGTTTGTTGGTATTTTTGCTCCAAATTTTTAACATGAGCTTTTTGTGACCCCCATCTCATGAACAGTGGCAATAATATTTCATTCTGAAAGGTGATTTTGCACACTGACTGTGCCATTCCGTACCACAGGAGCAAAAACATGTTTCAGACAAAATGTAAAAAATCACAGCTTTACTGCTCATGAGGTGGTGTGAAACAAGGCTATGTTGAAAAATGTGAGTCAAAATATTAACATGCATTTGTCAATGCCAAATGTTGGCTTGCTGGCATTGGCATTGGTAGTGCAGGAGTTAGAGAGGTGCATAATAGGAATGGCAGTGAAGTATTAAACTAATGCCATGCCCCACCCCCCACCTCCCCTACAGAGACCGAAAGACATTGGAGGTGTGCATTTGGGTTGTCAGCCATAATGCTTAAGCCATTCAACCTCACCCCACCCTGCAGAAAGCAACAGGTGTCACAGTGTGCCTTGAGGTTTTTGGCCATTACACTCACCCCATTCCATAAGGCAGTAAGCTTAGATGGGTGTAGTGTAGGAGAATGGGGTGAATGTTAGGACTTAAGAAAGGCACACCTTGATGCCTGTCAGTAGCTGTAGGTTGGGGGTAGAATGCTGTGAACATTACGACCAACAAGCCCAAGTCACCCCCATGACGCCTGTCAGTCTCTAAAGGGTGGGTGTTATGATTGGAAACCTTAATGCCCCAGGTGTTTATTGGCATTTTCATTCCAAATTTTCAGAATGTGCTTTTTGGGACCCCAGCTTGTGAACAGTGGCACTATCATTTCATTACTCTATCCTGAAAGGTGATTTCGCACAGCCACTACGCCATTCGGCCCACAGGTGTGGAAACACATTTTGGGCAGGATGTGAAAAATTACATCTGTAGCATTCATAAGGAGGTGTGAAAAAATGGCAGTGTTAAAAATCTGGAGTGAAAATATGAAAAATTTGCCAAGTTACAAGCTTATGTAGAAACTGCGAAAAGCACAGCCATAACATGGTCATTTCTTGGAATTGTTTCGCCAAATATTTAACTTGGGCTTTTTGGGACCTCCTCTCATAGAAAGTGGCACTGAGATTTTGTTAATCTATCCCAAAAGTTGATTTCACACGGCGATTGCATCATTCTGGGCAAGTGGTGCGAAAATACATTTTGGGAAGGATGTGAAAAATGACAGCTGTACTGTTTATAAGGAGATGTTAAAAAATGGCAATGTTGAAAATCTGGAGTGAAAATATAAAAAATTGGAGAAGTTATGAGCTGCATAGAAAATGCGCAACACACGCCCATAATGCAGTAATTTTTTGGAATTTTTTCACCAGATTTTCAACACGAGTTTTCTGGGCTAAAATTTCTAAAAATGGCTGAGATATCAACCTAGGTTGAAACTCCCTATTGACTTGCATTACACAGGGGTTACCTGATTCCTCAGTTCATTGTTCGGCTTTGAAGAGTGCAGATGCATCCTGGTCCACAGAAGATCACTGCTCTCAACCTCCAGAGGGTAAGCACGGTGAGTGGGGGTGGGGGAAGTGGGCACGCAGAGGGAGGATTGGGGAGACGACAGTGGACGGTTTTCTTTTCTACAGTTTAAAAAAAGACTGGTGGACCATTTTAGAACTTTATTTATAGGTTAAAACAAAATAACTTTGGGGCACACTGGGGTGGGCTCCCAGTGTGTCACATGAGTTTGGGCAGCATGATGCTGACAGTGATTGTGCACTTCGTCAGCAAGCTTGGGGGAGGGGAAACATGATGCCGACAAGGATTTGGTACCCCCGTCGGCAAAGAAATTGAGCTTGGGGTGGGAGGCATCTGACATAAGGAGTGGGTATTCCAATGTCAGTAAAATAAAATAAAATGCCTGGGCACACTGGGTTGGGCTCCCAGTGTGCCGCAATGTGGCTGCGGTGGGGGGATACATGCCAACATGGGGATTAGGCACCCCCGATGTCGGCTTTGTGGGATTGTGTGGCCATTGTAGAAAGTCACGCTGGTGACTGTTTTATTTATTGAAATATTTCACCAGGAATGGTACACCAAGCAACTGCTCATAACTCTGGCCATGTGCATTACTGTGCATTGTAATGCGAATGGCCAGAGCCTTGTCATCTGGTGCTGCAATGGTGAAATTGCACCTGATTGCAGAGGCAGATTTCTTTCAACTCTGTGGTTCTCTCTCTGAAACTGCTGTCTTCACCAGCATGCTTACTGATTGATGGCTGAGGGATGCACCAGCTAAAGTGTCCCCTGCATTGGCCACAACACTGACACACCTCTGAAATGCACTACTGCCAGAAGATGTTGCTTGCATGTGTGCACAAAGCCAACATAAAAATTACCAAAGTTGTACTTGTGCATAGAAAAACTTTAACAAGTGCAGGTAACTCAGTCATTTTTCAGTATTTTTGCATCACATTTTCAACATGAGCTTTTTGGGACACTACCTCATGAACACTGGTACTGTCAGTTCATTAATCGGTCCCAAAAAGTGTTTATATTAGGTGACCATGAAATCCCCTTTCAGGACTGAGTAATGAAACAACAATGCCAGTGTTCATGAGGTGGGGTACCAAAAATGCCAATGTTGAAAATTTGGTGCACAAATTCAAAACAATGGTTGAGATATTAACATAAGTTGAAAACCTGATTGACAGCTATTATACAGCACTTACCTTGATTCTTCAGTATGCCATTCAGCTTTGAAGAGTGCAGATGTCTTCTGCTCTACAGAAGATCACAGCCGCTGACCTCCATATGTGAGTATGGGGTAAAGGAGATGCAGGATGGTGGGTGAGCAGAGGGAGAGTCGGGATGGGGAGGGGGATGGGGAGATGACGAGGTATGGTGTTCTTCTTCACAGGGCTTAAAAAAACAAAGATGATGGGGGACTGTTTTCTTTTTTTCAGGGAGATAAGAAATATTTGGGGACACTGGGGTGGGCTACCCAGTGTCCCACTTTACTGGGGGATTGCCAACATGGGGTTGGGCCCACCGATTTTGGCAAAATTAATAACTGAAGGGATGGGGCAGGGACATCTGACACAGGGAGAAAGCATCATGACGGCAGGTTATATTCATAAATAAATATAATTTGGGGTACACTGGGAGTGGGCTCCCCAGTGTCCCACACTGGTGAGATGGTGGTCTTGAGTGCCAACACTGGGATTCAGCCCCCTGATGCCAGCAAATAAATAAATAAACAGGGGGACTGTGGGTAGGGGGGTATCTGACAAAGAAATAAACAGGGCAGGGCACTGAAACATGAGGGAGTCAAGGCAGTGGACTGTTATGGCCAAGTGGGGGTTCACTAGACACCAGGAAAACAGCAGGAGAAACACATGAGAAAGATGGCGAACATAGCAGAGCTCTGCAATAACACAGCAGGCTCTCTGTGTTCATCAGTATGCACATTCTCCAGCCTGTAATCACAGACATGGCATATCTAACTTTGTCCCATAGGAAATAATGGGAAAATTAAAAAAAATTAAATCTTTTGAACTGATTATCATATTTTCGCCAAACCTTCAAAAGGCAAATCTGTGGGGCAAAGGATTTATACAGTGAAAATTTCAGGGCAATATATTTTGCCATATGTGAGATACACATGACAAAAAAATGCTAAAAGTTGGTAAATTTAGGGTTTTTTAAACTATAATATCTTTTGAACTGTTCATTGGATTCACACAACAATTGGCACATCGAAAACTAATCCAAGAGATTATGCATGCCAGATTTTATATAAATTCACTGAACATTTTGAAAGTTATTAAACTTCAATAATTCAGCTTTAATATATTTAAATTATGCTCTCACCCTAACTATATTGGCGCTACCACACCAGTATATGTGTGTGTGTATGTGTGTGTATATATACATATATATATATATATATATATATATATATATATATATATATATTATAGGGGTGCTTGCTTAAGGCTGAGTGTGCACTTCAATATTAAACTCAAAATTCTGCACTTTAATAACTTTGCAACCCTTAAATGGATCTTCACGAAATTTGGCATGCCCCTTCTGGTAGTATAGGTCTCTCGATCTGGCAAGTTTAGTTACACTCAGATATATGGTCTCTGAGTTACGGAGAGGTGAACAAATTTTTTTTACCCATTGACTTTGCTGGGATTTTTCTTTGAACTTGCCTACAGCACAGAGGGTTTGCTTGTTTGGTACAAAATTTTCAGGACAGAAAGTGACTTCCGCACAGATTTACCTTTTGCTAGTCTGGTGAAAAATAAAAAAAACAATAAGCCATTTTTAAGTTATTGCAATTTAAAAATTAAAGAAAATATTTTCTGGGCATGCTCAGTAAGCACTTCAGTGTTGCTGTATGATATGGAAAAGGAATCCTGCATTGTATGTCAAAATTCCTCTTTCTTTTGGCCACCATCTTATTTTCAGTCTGCCCAAAATATTCAAATTTGGAGACCTCCAGAACTGATGACCTGTGGAGGAACCAACACATGTAGCTTGTTTATTGGGATCCCTAAGGTGCATTTTGCACTTTACTGCTTGAAAAATGTCCCTAAAATGGCTATATCTTGTCACAAAACCTATGTCTTGGTAAATTGCACCCAAATCTTGCTTTCTATTTTTCTGAACAATTGTTTAATTTCTTGACATGCCTTCCACTTCAGTCACAGCTATAGCAGTGGTCTATCTATTACAGTTCTCATGTGGATATTTCTATATAGGACAAACCATTAGAGAATGTTATATTAGAATGGGAGAACACATTAGAGTATTGGAGAAAAAAGACATATCATATGCTATTGTACAACATGTTACCAGTTACACGGATCCAACTGTGAAACATAGCATTAAATTTACTGGAATTAAAAAGGCTGTCATGGGACCAAGGGGAGGTAATTTGAAACAATTGATAGGCCACAGAGAGAGAGAGAGAGAGAAAGAGAGAGTTTTTGGATTTTTGTTTTGAAGGCAAGAGAAGGTAAAGGCCTAAATGACAACTTTGATCTGTCTGCATTCTTATAAACTAGGGTTGTAAATACTTGTAGTGTTAAACATTTAAATATCTTTGTGGATTTAAGGGTCTGTCCACACTAAATGGATACATTTATGCCATACCCTCTTTACGTGCCATTAATTCACATAATCTAGCAATTCCAGTCTGAAAAACTGCATTGCACTGTGTCATATAAAAAGCTTAGATAGGATTTATGACTTTGAAGTGGCAACACTAGCCAATCTGTTTTATTTAAAAAAAATTCATAAATGTCCCCACCTTTTTTATGCTCTGAGTGAGACATTTAAATGCAGTGTGTCTTGGGCACACTATTTCTGTCATTCAGCCTTGACTGCCAAACACTAAAGACTATGGGCTGGATATTCAAGAGGTTTGCGCCATGCGTAATAGGGTTGCACCTGCGCAAGTCCAAAATTGCACCATTCTGCCATATTCAGCAGGAGGCAGTTGCGCCCCCCAAGTCAAGCTGAGCAACAGCGCAATGCTAATGAATGCATGCTCAACCGGAGGGGGAGGAACCATGCATAAACTGCACAGCCCGATATTCAGCGGGCTGTGCAGAGTTGTGCAGGCACAACCCCCAACCTGCGCCTGCACAACTTTGAGCCAAAAAAAAAAGGAGTAAGTCGAGGGCCACCCACAGGTGAGCTGCCGCATTGCGAGGCACAACAGCAGCTGCCACCTGTGGGTGGCCCTGACTTCTCCTTGTGCCCTGCAGCGCCAATCGCGGGCATAATAGTAACCCCTCCCCGATGACCCAATGGTGGGCATAAGTGAAAATATCCCCACCCCTGACTGATCATGGGCATAAGAAAACATCCCACCCCAATCTAGCCTGATCGCTGGCATAAGTGAAAAAAAAAAACACCCCACTAGCCCGATCGCTGGCAGAAAAGAGTTCAAACCCCAAGAACATATCCTTGGTGGTCAGTGGACCATGAAGCCCGTCAGCGGGCATTAGGTCCACCCCAGGACCACCTACCCTGGTGATCTAGTGGCCCCCCACCCACCCACCCACCCAGGGGCACCACCCCACTCCCCTGTCAGCTGGTGGGCGGCAGCATCCCACCCACCTCCTGCTTCCCGCTGTCACCTAGCTGACTGCCGGTAGGGCTGCATGCCAGTGGTTCAGAGCAGAGCCAATGGGCATGCAGCGTACTCCTCTAAGGCAGTCAGATGATATAGTGAATTCATTCACATATCTGGACTACCTATGCAACTATGGGCTGCACACCCATTGGCTCTTGCTCTGAACCAATGAGGTGCAGCCCTGCCGGCAGTCACTCAGCAGGCGGCGGGGTGGCGGGTGGGTGAGATGCTGCCGCCCAGAACAGACCAGAATGGTGGAAGTGAGGTGAAACATCGCCAGGTCAAATGATCCTGGGAGTGAACTCTAATACCCGCGATCAGCTCCCGCGATCCTCACTGAGATACCTGTTCTTGAGTTCGATCTGCCACGATCGAGGCTAGTGAAAGGTACTTCACTTACGATCCGGGCCAGTCGAGGGGTGGGGATATTTATGCCAGCGATCGAGCTGAGTGGGGGGTGAGAGAATGTTTTCACTTATGCTGAATGCGAAGCCAGTCGAAAGTGGAGATTTCACAGTTATGCCCACGATCGGACTGCGAAGTGTCGGTCCCCGATGGCTGCTGCCTGGCAGGGCACCAGGCGCAAGTCCTCGGGGATCGACACACCTGCATGCTAATGGCATGCAAATGGGGCCATAAATAGATGCAAATGCCCCCCCTGCACCTTGCATGAATTATGGCCCCATTTGCATGTCACCTTTTGAATATCGGAAATTTGCGCATGGCGCAATGGAACTTGCGCCACTGCATCTTGAATGCTCCACTTTGAACACTTGCAGTGGTGCAAGTTCCACTGCTCCATGCACAGTGGCTGTGGCTGGGGGGTGATATTCAAAGGAGTTGCTCAATAGCGCAACTCCGTTGAATATCACCCCAGCCCCACCCCTGCACAACTATTTTGTGCAGTGCAAGGGCTTGTGCCACAGAATGATGCAGTTTGAATATCCAGCCCCATGTGTAGACTGACAAGACCCACACTTCCAAACATAGTGTGTGTTTGTCTGTTTGCTGCCTTTCATTTTTATGGCTGTGGGTGGAGCCTAGAGCCATTTTGCGAGAGCTATGCAGCTCTGAAAATGGCCGATCTCACAACAACTTCTGTTGGACATTTGTAAGTATCCTTCCAAAAGCCCAATGGAGATTAAAGCCCACTGCCACGATTGACCTATGGAATAACAGCCTCACTATTTCAGCTGTTAATTCCTCATTCCAATGCGTGCACTGCACATGCGCACGAGTCAAGTGCATGTGCAGTCATGCAGTGCTGGCATGTTGCGAATGGCACAATGCCATTCACTATTTTGTGCCCCCTCCTCGAGTCATCCACAATATGTTATATCGCAACACTGGGAGCCCACTCCAGTGTGCTAAATGTGCTTTTCTCTGTAAATCAGAAAACAGTCCCTCATCAGGTTTCTTTGTTCCTGGTGCCCACTGCCCAAGCCATGCCCAACTTCGGGGTGCCCAATCCCCATGTTGCCATTCAAGTGGCACACTGGGAGCCCACCCCAGTTTGCCTATATGTTAGTTTTGCTGTAAATTATAAAACAGTCCCTCGTTGTTGGTTTGTTTTCCCTGCAAAACTGAAAATGGTCCCTCGTCATCACTGCGGTCCCCGTCCCTCCTCCCCCTTCCCCACCCTCCCATTGAGCACCCACCTCCCCACACACCCCTTTACCCCATACTTCCCTCCCGAGGTCAATGCTGTTATTGTCTCTAAACTGGGATACGTCTGCACTCTTCAAAGCCCAACCATGAACTGAAGAATTAAAGGTAAGTGTGCTATACAGGCTTTCAGTGGGATTTGCAACTTATGCTCATATCTCAGCCATTTTTTCAAATTTTTGCCCCAAATTTTCAACATGGGGTTCTTGGGACCCTACCTTATGAAAACTGTCACTTTCATTTTGTTACTCATCCCAAAAGGTGATTTTGAAGTCACTGCACAGAATCACCTTTTGGGACTGACTCATGAAATGACACTGCCAATGTTCCATGAGGGGGTCCCAAAAGCACGTTACCAGGTGGTGAAAAAACCTCAAAAAGTAACATTATATGTGCATGCATTGCACAGTTTCTACCACGCTCCTAACATCGCTAATTTTTTATATTTTCACTCCACATTTTTAACATTGTCATTTTTGCACATGTCCTTCACAACAGTACAGTTGTCATTTTCCACAACCTGCCCAAAATGTGTTTTCGCACATGTGGTGCAGAATAGCACGTTTGCTCTGAGCAATCACCTTCTGGGACAATTGAACAAAATGACACTGGCACTATTCATGAGGAGGGGTCCAAAAAAGGTCATGTTGAAAATTTGGTGAAAAAATTCCAAACAATGACTGCATTACGTGCGTGTGTTGCTCAGTTTCTACACAAGAGCCTAACGTTGCTAATTTTTTAATTTTTCATTTCACATTTTTAACATTGCTATTTTTGTACACCTCCTTCACAACAGTACAGCTGTCATTTTCCACAACCTGCCTGAAACATGTTTTTGCACCTGTGGCACAGAATAGCACATTTGGTCTGCTCAATCACCTTTCAGGACAATTGAATAAAATGTCACTGGCACTGTTCATGAGGAGGGGTCCAAAAAAGGCTATGTTGAAAATCTGGTGCAACACCTCCAATATATGGCCAAGTTACACATGGGCTCAGATTAATTTCTATGCACATGTATAACTTTCATCATTTGGTAGCGCTTCACAGCCCTATCGGCTCTGGCCAAAGATTGTTAATTTAAATGCCATCACAAATGGCAATCAGAAACATAGAAACATAGAAACATAGAATTTGACGGCAGATAAGGACCGCCTGGCCCACCCAGTCTGCCCATTTCCCTACCTACTGGATAAGCTGCAGATCCTAGTTAACCAGCAGCCTACTTCTTCCTACCCCACCCCCCAGAATTGCCTTATGACTATCCCATGCATGCTTGAATTCCACCACTGATTTTGACTCCACGCCTCCTCCGGAGGCCATTCCATGCATCCACAACCCTCTCTGTGAAAAATACTTCCTTAAATTACCTCTGAGCCGCCTCTATCTTCAAATTGTGCCCTCTTGTTCTTGCACACCTCTTTTTTGAAAGATGCTACTCTCTTGGACTTTGTTGATTCCTTGAAGGTACTTGAAAGTTTCTATCATGTCCCCCCTCTCCGTCCTTTCCTCGAGGCTATACATATTAAGCTCCTTAAGTCTCTCTTCATATGTGCTCGGTGCAGACCCTGCACCATTTTAGTTGCCCTCCTCTGGACAGCTTCCATCCTGTCTATGTCTTTGCAGAGATTGGGTCTCCAGAACTGCACACAGTACTCAGATGGGGTCTCACCAGCTGTCTGTACAGAGGGATAATAACTTCCTGTTTTCTACTGATGCCTCTCCTATGCATCCCAGTATCCCCAACCCTCCTTGCTGCCTTCTCACATTGCTTGCCCACCTTTAGGTCATCTGATATGACTACCCCCAGGTCCCTTTCCATTTTGTTGTTGTTAGTATCTCACCCCATTGTGTACTCTTCCCTGGGTTTTTGTTTCCCAGGTGCATTATGCACTTCTTAGCATTGAATCTAAGCTGCCATACATTTGACCATTCCTCTAACCTTGACAAGTCCCTTCTCATCCTTTCCACCCCACCCTGTGCATCAACTCTTTGCAGATCTTAGTGTCATCTGCAAAGAGACATACTTTCCTTCCAGTCCTTCTGCAATGTCGCTTATAAAGACATTGAAGAGACTAGTCCTAATACTGAACCCTGCTGTACCTCGCTAGTAACCCTCCTTTCTTCTGAGTGGACTCCATTTACTATTACTCTCTGTGTCCTATTCTCCAGCCAATTCTTTACAGGCTGTCATCTTGGGACCCACTCCCAGGCTGGCTAACTTATATATTAATCTTTTGTGGGACTGTGTCAAATGCCTTGCTAAAGTCTAGGTAGGCCATGTCCACAGCCCTCCTGATCTACTACTTTGGTCACCCAGTCAAAGAAATCTATCAGATTCATCTGGCATGACCTTCCCGCTGTGAATCCATGCTGCCTAGGGTCCTGTGCCCTTCTGGCCTCTAGATACACGACAATTCTTTCCTTTAGAAGTGATTCCATCATTTTCCCTATCACTGAGGTTAAACTAACAGGTCTATAGTTTCCTGCTTCTGCCTTGCTCCCACTTTTGTGAAGGGGAATTGCATCTGCCCTCCTCCAGTCCTCGGGTACCACCCCATCCTCCCATGATTTGTTAAAGAGGGTAGTCAGTGGTGTCACTAGTTCTACCCTTAGTTCTTTAAATTCTGGGATGAATCCATCAGGCCCCATTGCTTTGTCCACCTTCAGTTTTAAGAGTTCTTTAGAACCCTTTTTCTGTAAATGGGCTGGTATCAATTTCTGTATCCAGAGTGTTACTACTGTTTGTTTTATGTACCTCCTCTTCCTTTGTAAATACTGAGCACAAATATTTGTTTAGTATCTCTGCCTTTTCACATTCTCCTCTGCCCACCCTCCTCCTCCCTCCCTCAATCACATCATATGTAACATACTCTGTCCACCTTGGTTACATATGTGACTGCAATGTAAATCCCTCCTGGTCGGCTATATTTCAGTGTTCCAATGCCCACTTACAAAAACCCAAGGGCTTACTGGAAGATTGCTGCTGTTCGTTTCCCCCAGAGCTCCAATCTTCCTGAGCAGTCCCATTTTCAAATTGGACATCTCTGATTCCATCCCTTCCCCATTCCTGTATGTCATGGTCCCCTTTCATGCCCTGGGAGCATAATAAGTGCAGGAGAAAGGATTGGCTTATCTGTAGCCAATCATCCGAGGACCCTGAAGCTTTTCAAGTGTGTTTGTCCATGAACCCAGGCCATTTTGTCCTCGGTAGTGACAGTGAAAAGTTCTCTGTCTCCTGCACTCCAGAGTCATTGCATACAGGATCGTTTACATCGGGGTGCTCTTTTTATTTAAATTGCAGCACATTCTTGGGTAGTATAGTTATTTTTACAGAGCAAGGTTGCTTAGAGTTCTATTCTTGAACCAGGGAAATTCATGTTCAGCCCATTCAGCTGATTCAGCTGATGTTAGCATGCTTGAATGCAAGGATCTGAATTTAAAGTGCAATCCTATTTGTAACAGGGACAGCAGTGGCAGTACAGTATCTGCCCCTGTTACATCAGGATATAAATATTGGACAATGTTTTTTTAGCACAACTCAGCATTATATTACTTATTTCACTGTAATTAATAACTGCCATTGAAATAAATATTATCAAGTCATAAAATTGCATCTTATGATAAAAATGGCAAAAGTGGCAATACTTGTCCTGGGCAAAGTGTGGAAAACTAATGTTAAGTGGTGTAAGCACTGTAAAGATGTGGTGCTGCTGTGATCTGGCAGTGAGTTTAAAGTCAGTTAATCTATTAAACCTTGCTTTAATGTCCAAAAGTTGTTTTAAAAGCTCCCTCCCCAGTGGAATCCTATTTGTAACAGGGATGGATTTTTCTTATTAAAGTTTGTAACTGGGGACTTGTTATCAATATCTGTCCCTGTTACAAACCATATTTTTAGTGTTTCCACTTTTTTTGTCCAATTATTACAGTATTTGGGGCTCATTTTAGGAGCATTTTTTTCAGTGGTTGTAACAAACACCCTTGGTTTCAAAATGGCCACCAGCTTGCTGGGAGGGGAAGGGTTGTCTGGTGCTGTAAAAAAATATAAAATGTAATGTATACTGCAAAAAAACTCAAGACATACAGTATACACTGCTACAACAATTTCCTAACATGTTTAAGCTGCAGAAAGCTATTTATGTCTTGCTTGCTTTTGAAAAGTTAGCTTAAAAGCCCCCTTCCCTGTTCAATCCTGTTGAACTGGAGTTTTCATATTAAGGTTTGTAACTGGAGACATGTTGTCAATTTCCGTACCAGTTAAAAACCAGACTTTTAGTGCTTTCCTTTTGTGTGTGTGATTATTACAGTATTTGGTATTCATTTTAGTATGAATTTATTTCAATGGTGTAACAAACTGCCTTTGGTTTTAAAATGGCTGCTGGCTTACTCTGGTGTTGGGGGGGCTGGCTGGTACTGCAAAGAAAAGTATAAAATGTACTTTTGACTGCAAAAATGTTATTAAACTCTAGAAATATATTCTGCTTCAACAATTTCCTAACATGTTTAAGCTGCAGAAAGCTATTTACTGTATGTCTTTTTTGCTTTTGAAAAGTTAGCTTAAGAGCCCCCTCCTCAGTTCATTCCTGTTTGTAACAGGGACAGAATTGTAAATATCTGTACCTATTAAAAACAAGAAAATAAAAATGAAAATGTCATTGGGGTGGTTTTTGAGTTGGAGGTGGGTGCCACATGGGGACATAAAAGGCTGACTGTTTGGGAAGAGGGAGAAAGTGTGCCACCTGGCCTCAGAAAAGGCAGCCCTGATAGGGAGAGGTAAGAAGGTGCCACCAGGTTCCCATGGACAGCTGGCAGGGTGAGGGGTGGGATATGAGAGGCACCAGACCCTGGAAATGGCTGAAAGGGTTAAGGAGAGGGAATTTGGTGCCAACAGGTTCCCAGAGATAGCCAGCAGGGTGAGGGGTGGGAGATGGAAGACACCAGGCACAGGAAAAGGATGAAAGGGTTAGGAACAGGGAAGCCAGTGCCAATAGGTTACCAGGGACAGCATGGCAGGGTGTGGGGTGGGAGACGGGAACCATCATGCATAGAGACCAGTGAAATTCTTTCTATTTTTTATAATTTCTATTTTATTTTTCTGGAATTTCTTGATATTTCTTTTTATTCATTGAAAATGTAGTTTTATTTCTTGTTATCACATTTACATTCATAAACTACCTCAAAATGACATTATACACACTAGAAATCATATTCTTAGTATACTATATTGTAATAAGCAGCATTATGCTATGGTTGTGTAAGGTTTTGTGACTGAAACAATTTTGCTGTTGCTTTCTTGTGGACTGTCTCTGTGGTAACAAAGGAGCCTAAACAACAACTGCTGTGAGCATTTATTTAGATTGTACCCCCCAAATTAGTTTTTTTCAGTTTATTCATATATTTTTTTCATTTTATTCCTTTTATATGTTGGATTTCTTGTTATTTCTTTTCATATCTTGATTTCTTGTTATTTCTTATTTAAGAAATACATGGCTCTCTAATCATGCCCCAGGAAAGGCTAGTAGGGTTACGTAGAGGGAAGCAGGTACCACCAGGTCCTCAGAGATAGGTGGCAGGGTATGGGATGGGAGACAGATGACACCAGGCCCTGGGAAAGGCTTTCAGGGTTAGGGAGAGGGAAATAGGTGCCACCAGGTACCCAGGGACAGCTGGTATGGTGTGGGGTGGGGGGATGGGAGCCTCAAGCCTGATAGGGTTGGGGAGAGGGAAGCCAGTGCCAAAAGGTCACCAGGGACAGCTTGGCAGGGTGTGGGGTGGGGGATAGGAGACACCAGGCCCCATGAAAGGCAGAAAGGGTTAGGGAGAAGGAAGCAGGTGCCACCAGGTGCCCTGAGATGCAGGCAACGTGTGAAGGGGAGAGAGGTGCCACCAGGCCCCAGTAAAGGTGGACAGGGTTGGGGAGAGGGAAACAGGTGCCAGCAGGTCCCCTTGGACAGCAAGCAGGGTGTGGAGGGGCAGACAGGTGCCACCAGGCCTCAGAAAAGGCTGACAGGGTTGAAGAGAGGGACATAGGTGCCTCCATGTCCCCTGGGACATCAGGCAGGGTGTGGGATGGGAGATGGGAGACACCAGGCCCCAGGACAGGCAGAAAGGGTTAGTTAGGTGGAAGTATGTGCCACTAGGTCCCCTTGGACAGCAGGCATTGTTTGGAGGGGAGTCAGGTACCACCAGGCCTCAAGAAAGGCTGTCAGGGTTGGGGAGAGGGAAGCAGGCACCACTATGTCCCCTGGGACAGCATGCAGGGTGTGGAGGGGCAGACAGGTGCCACCAGGCCTCAGGAAAGGCTGAAAGGGTTAAGGAGAGGGAAGCCAGTGCCAACAGGTCACCCAGAACAGTTTGGCATGGTGTGGGGTGGAAGACAAGAGACACCAGGTCCCAGGAAAGGCAGAAAGGGTTAGTGAGATGGAATTAGGTGCCACCAGGTCCCCTGGGACAGCAGGCATGATGTGGAATGGAGACAGGTACCACCAGGCCTCAAGAAAGGCTGACAGGGTTGGGGAGAGGGAAGCAGGCACCACTATGCCCCCTGGGACAGCAGGCAGGGTGTAGCGGGGGAGACGGGTGCCACCACAGCTCAAGAAAGGCTGACAGGATTGGAAAAGGAAAGCATCATCACCAGGTAATCTGGGATGGCAAACAGGGTGTGGAGGGGCAGACAGGTGCCACCAGGCCTCAGGAAAGGCTGACATAGTCGGGGAGAGGGAAGCAGGTGTCTCTAGGTCACTAGGGACTGCAGGCAGGGTGTGGAGGCATAGACGGGTGCCACCAGGCCTCAGAAAAGGCTGACAGGAATTAGGATAGGGAAGCAGGCACCACCAGATCCCCTGGGACAGCAAGAAGAGTAGGGAGGGGAAGACAGCTGCCACCTGGCCTCAGGAAAGGCTGACAGGGTTGGGGAGAGGGAAGCAGGCACCACCAGGTCCTCCAGGACAGCTAGCAGGGTGTGGAGTGGCAGGCAGATGCCACCAGGCCTCAGGAAAGGCTGACAGAGTTGGGGAGAGGGAAGCAGGCACCACCAGGTCCTCCAGGACAGCAAGCAGGGTGTGGAGTGGCAGGCAGATGCCACCAGGCTTGAGGAAATGCTGGAAGGGTCAAGGAGAGGGAAGCAGGTGCCAACAGGTCCCCAGTAATAACTGTCAGGGTATGAGGTTTGAGACAGGAGACACCAGGCCTTGGGAAAGTATTGAAAGGTTAAGGAGAGGACAGCAGGTGCCACTAGGTGCCCAGGGACAACTGGAAGGGTGTGGGTTGGGAGATGGGAGCCTCTATGCCCTGGGAAAGGCTGATAGGGTTAGGGAGAGAGAAGCCAGTGCCCACTGGTCACCAGGGACAGCTTGGCAGGGTGTGTGGTGGGAGATGAGAGACACCAGGTCCCAGGAAAGGCAAAATTAGTTAGGGAGAGAGAAGCAGGCACCACCAGGTCCCCTTGGACAACAAGCAGGGTGTGATGGGGCATATGGGTGCCACTAGGCCTCAGGGAAGGTTGACAGGGTTGGGGAGAGAGAAGCAGGCACCATCAGGTCCTCTGGGACTGCAAGAAGGGTGTGGCAGGTTAGACAGGTGCTAGTAGGCCTCAGGAAAGACTGACAGGTTTGTGACGAGGGAAGCAGGTACCATCAGGTCATCTGGGATGGCAAGCAAGATGTGGAGGTGCAGAAAGGTGCCATCAGGCCTCAGGAAATGCTGAAAGGGTTGGAGAGAGGGAAGGAGGTGCACCATGTCCTCTGTGACAGCAGGAAGGGTGTGGGGTGGAAGACGGGAGTCTACAGTCCTGGGAAATGCTGGAAGGGTTAAGGAAAGTGAAGCAGGTGCCACCAGGTCCCCAGGGACAGCTGGAAGTGTGTGCAGTGGGAGATGGGAGCCTCCAGGCCCTGGGAAAGGCTGTCAGGGTTAGGAAGAGGGAAGCAGGTGTCAATAGGTCACCAGGGATAGCTTGCCAGGATTTGGGGTGGGAGATGGGAGACACCAGGCCCCTGGAAAGGCATGAAGAGTTAAGGAGAGGGAAGCAGGCACCACCAGGTCCCATGGGATAGCAAGCAGAGTGTGGAGGGGCAGACCAGTGCCACCAGGCCTCAGGAAAGGTTGACAGGGTTGGGGAAAGGGAAGCAGACACCACCAGGTCCTCTGGGACAGCAAGGAAAAAGATTAAGGCTTCTTGTGGCTAGGCAGATTTACTGTGTTATTTTCTTTTGTACTTACAGGGATTGTTACTGTTTGTTGCTAACATTTCATTGCTTTATTTTTCTCTGATTCAAATTGTTGGCGCTGGGTATACCTCCTGCTGCATTATTACTGGGTGTGCCTACAGGTGTGTGCTTACAGATTACTGCTGTAATCTTCTGATTCAAATTGTCTTTTGCAAGGTATATCTTCTGTTAATGCTTTATTTTTCTCTGTAGCAAAGTATTTCTTACAGTGTATATCTTCTGTGAAATTATTACAAGTGGTGCTTTACAGGTTTTGCAGTTTCAGCTCTCATTAGGATAAGCTTTCAGGGATACTGCATTTGTTGCTGACTAATTGTTTCTGCTCTTACCTCCTTGTTTCTTTCATTCGTGGTTCTTCTTTTTAGGCAAGGGTAGGGATGAATCAGAGGGGTATCCACACAGTGACCTCATTTGCATGGGCACAAGTAATTTAACTTGTTATAACAAGTTATACACAAAGAAATAAAACACACAATCAAGCTTTTGCTTTCAATTTCCTCCTTCTAATTACCTGACCAGGTTATAAACCCAGAGAATTATCTGGAATGGATATTATTAACTGCAGGTACTGTGGGACTCTTTTCAGAAGTGCAGTTTTACTGGATTTAGGACACTGTCTTACATGCTGAGCCATTGAAGATCTAAGGGCTCAGCTCCAGGCAGCATGGGCAGAGATTGCGTACCTCAAATCCCGTATTCAGGAGGAAGTATATTAAAAGAACCACCCACCATTTCCCCAACATCCAACAGAAGCACCTCGACCACAGAGGGTAGTTGGTCCAGGAGGTTGGTAGATGGTTAGGAGGGGCAAATCGGGTGCCCCATCACTCGGTGCTCTCCAGCATATCACCTCCACAAACCATATAAAAACTACAAACAGGTATCTGCTACTATCTCTGAAATCAAACAATGGGGCAGAGGACACTGTAGTACAGGAGCTAGCACAACAAAACTCACCCAAAACAGGGAAAAAAAAAAAAACAGGAAATCCCAAAAACCTCTGATCTTAGGAGACTCCATGATTCGGGGAGTTGATACCTATCTCCAGCCAGGGGTAATGGTCAGATGTCTCCCAGGTACATTAGCGTGGAGAGATACTGACCACATTGCTAAAACTGTACAGGAAGCAGGAGAAAACATTGACTTCCTGGTATACATAGGGACTAATGATCTCACCAGCTGGTCAGTTGTGGAGACCAAGGAACACCTGACTTGGCTGGGTGACAAACTATTATCCATTTCATCTGGCATCTCTTTCTCTGAGATCCTGCCAGTCTGGGAGAGGGGGGCAGATGGATGGAAGGTCAGAGAAGGGGAGCTATGTGGCTCAAGGGCTGGTGCCAGGAAAAAGGACACAAATTTGTAGGAAACTGGCAACAGTTTTGGGAGCGAAATTTCTTTAAATTTGATAGACTGCATCTGACTAAGAAGGGAGTCAGTGCATTGGGGCAGAAGTTTGATGTCTTTGTAGAATATTTAAACTAGCAAATGGGGAGAGGGGTGCAGTACCCAATAAGTCAAATGAGAAGAACACCCCTCCCCCCTCAGCTAGTGATCAAACAGGAGTTCAGCATGTTTGTAGTTCATCTGCATCACCAGGTAAGGGAACAGGTCTGGCTCCCCCATACGACGCACAGGGGAAACACCAAACCTCGCCCAACAACTAACACACTGAAATCTATCTAATGGAAATCATGTACACAAATGCTCGCAGTCTGGAAAACAAGATACCAGACCTGCAGGCAATAATGACAGAGGCTAAACTGGATATTGTAGCCATTAGCGAGACATGGTTTACCTGTAACCACACTTGGGAGACTTCAGTACCTGACTATGTACTGTTCAGAAGAGACCGAGGTGCAAAAAGAGGAGGGTGGAGTAGACCTTTATGTCAATGAAAACATCAAAGCTTCAGAATTTCAGAGTACACATAAGGAGCCAGAAGAACTGTGGGTCACCCTGGAAACAGGAAATGGGACAACCATACAATCTGGGGTTGTCTACAGGCCTGCAGACCAAAGGGAAGACATAGACACATTACTGTTAGAAGTTATACAAAACATTACAGCTAAAGGGGAGGTTCTGATAATGGGAGACTTCAACATGCCAGATACAGATTAGTCGGACGCACCAAATTTGGTTGACAGCGACAATGTCGACCTCCCCCACAGTGATGGCACAATACCAACGCAGGTATTGTGCCTCTTGTTTTAAGGGTGTTTTCCATGGGGCCCTGTGCCCCCACACCCCCCAGACTTTAGGATTCCAACTCCGGGCTGGAGTTGGTCCAGTGAGGGGTGGAATATGGAGAAGAGCAACACGGAAAAAGGACCATTACAATGAATGTCGACATAATGGTCTTTTTCCCTGTTTCACCATCGGGGTGTCGATGAAAAGGAGTGCACCGAGATTGGTCAATACCAGCAGGAACATCTGCCAGAACTAGACAAATAGTGGATTCTCCGCAGGAAGGGGGGGGCTCAAACAACTGGTAGAACAACCCACAAGAGACAGGGCTATCCTAGATCTAGTACTGACTAACAGGGAAAGGATCACAGATCTCCAGGTAGAAGGTCACCTGGTGGCCAGTGACAGTCACATGGTATGGTTCAATTTGGCCACTAGAACTAAAGCTTCCCATTCCAAGGCAAAAATATATGACTTCAGAGAAGCTTACTTTGATAAGATGGCCAACAGAGGTAAGCTAGCCCTGGCAAAAAGAAATACAGGTGAGGGGGCACAGGCAAAGTGGGTAGGCATTAAGGATGCAATACTTGAAGCAACATCCCATTGTGTTAGAGAGAAAAGGAAGTGCAAAGGAAGAAGGAAACCACTTTGGTTCTCAAAAACAGTAGCAGAACAGGTCATAGCCAAAAGGCTGGCCTTCAAGAAATATAAGGGAACACAGCAGGATGAAGATAGGGAGGCATACCACACTTCCCTAAGGGAAGCAAGGAAGGCAGTAAGGCAGGGAAAGGCCCAAACCAGGGAAAAACTAGCACAAACAGTAAAATAAGGTGACAAGAATTTCTATAGATACATTAGTGAAAGGAGAAAGTCCAGAGGGGGTATTGCTAAGATCAAAGGGGATAAGGTGGCGTGCGAGGAGGAGGAGGAGGACCACGTAAAAGCATCTATCCTAAATAGATACTTCTGCTCAGTATTTACTGAAGAGAAGTTAGGACAGGGCCCACAGCTCAGCACTATGGTCCCGGGGGGGGATGGAAGTGTGTACTAGTTCCTTCACAAAGGAAAAGGTCCTACGAGAGCTTGATAAGCTCAGGGTGGACAAGACAATAGGACCTGAAGGCATACATCCCAGGGTACAAAAGCAGCTAAGGGTGGAACTAGCAGAGCCATTATCAGAACTGTTTAGTGAGTCTCTGAGCACAGGAGAGGTCCTAGAAGACTGGAGAAGGGCTCATGTGATCCCGCTCCACAAGAGTGGTAGCAGGGAGGAGGCACGGAACTACAGACCAGTCAGTCTTACCTCAGTAGTGGGCAAGATTATGGAAGTACTCCTTAAGGAAAGGATAGTGCAACACCTGGAATCCATAGGATCACAGGATCCAAGACAGCATGGGTTTACAACAGGAATGTTCTGTCAAACTAATCTCATAGATTTCTTTGACTGGGTAAACAGAGTGGTGGACCAAGGGGGAGCAATTGATGTCACCTACCTTGACTTTGATGTCAGCAAAGCTTTCGATACTGTTCTACATAGAAGATTGATTAATAAGCTGGGTAGGCTCGGGGAAGGTCAGAAGTTGGTCAACTGGGCGGCAAACTGGTTGACGGGCAGAAAACAGAGAGTGGTGGTTAATGGTATACAGTCAGAAGAGATGCAAGTCACAAGTGGGGCACCTCACGGATCAGTCCTGGGGCCAGTCTTCTTCAATATCTTCATCAGTGACATTGCAGATGGACTGGTGGGTAAGGTTTGTCTGTTTGCAGATGACACCAAGATCTGAAACAGAGTAGATGATCCAGATGGGGTGGTCAGATGAGAAGAAATCTGGATACAGTGGCAAAATGGTTGAAAGAGTGGCAACTGGGGTTTAATGCAAAGAAGTTCAAGGTCATGCACATAGGGACGAGAAACCCTGAAGCCACATATAGGCTGGGAGGGGAGTTGCTGGCAGTCACAAGGGAAGAAACAGAGTTGGGCAACATCATCACAGATGACCTGAAATCATTCAAGCAGACCACTAAAGCAGTAGGTAAAGCTAGGGGGATGTTGGGGTGTATTAGTAGGGGTATCACAAGTCATAAGAGGGAGATAATAATCCCTCTTTACAAGACACTGGTTTGGCCCCATCTGGAGTACTGCGTGCAATACTGGAGGCCACATCTTCACAAGGACATTAACCAAATTGAGGCAGTCCAGAGAAGGGCAACTAAAATGGTGCAGGGACTGCATCAGAACATATATATGAGGACAAATTAATGGAGCTCAATATGTATACCCTAGGGCAGAGGAGGGAGAGAGAGGTGATATGATCAAAACATTCAAACACCTTAAGGGCAGTAACAAGGCGAAAGAGTCTAACATGTTTCAATATAATAAAAATAGCAGAACAAGAGGACACAGCATGAAATTAGAGGGAGGCCAATTAAGGGGTAATGTGAGGACATTCTTTTTCACAGAAAGGTTGGTGGATGCATGGAACAGCCTACCTCAGGAAGTGGTGGATATGAATACAGTGCAGGGCTTCAAACAGGCATGGAATAGGCATAAGGGAGCAATACAGATGAGTATGAATATATAGGCCATTGACAGAGCCAAGGCCAATGGCACATTCATAAGGTAGAAAAGAAATAGGCAGACTGGATGGGTCGTGCAGTTCTTATCTGCCATCAACTTCAATGGTTCTATGTATATTAATACATCACCAGCAAGGAACAGCACACCCTTTTAGTGCTTATGTGTTTCCTCCCTGCACAAGATTAGACCCTAGTATCTTTTAATTTGAAGTCAGCACCACTACCTCTTTACTGTGTGATCTGTCCATCTGTCTCTCTTGCATTAAGTATCTTAACCCATCCCTCTGGCCTTCCATCACGATGCCTCACCTTTGGAGCCTACTATTATGTATCTGGGGCCTACCTCCCCTCCTCCATCCTTCAAACGTTTTCTTCCCAAAATATCCATTCACTCCTATTATTCCCCCCCTCCATACACCTTGTGGTACCTGCAGCCTCATGGAACAATAGTGGCTCTCTCCCCAAGTAGTCTCATCCACTCTCTTCACCCGCCCTTCACCCACCTCCTTCCATATACATTTCATCCTCCCCATTCCCAGCCCCTGTTCTGACACAATACCCTTCCCCTTCAGAAGTGCAACACCTCTGAAATACAAACTTGCTGAAGCAGCCTTTCTATGGAACACCCTCCTCCTCCTATCAGGAAACATTCACCCTAATCCTGGGCTGACTCTACCACACTCCCCAGCTAACATGACGCATGGGCTCCAGCTCACTACAATTAACATATGTAGCCTGCAAAAAAAGTTCACCTTACTCCAAGGGTGGTTAGCCCAGCATTCCCCAGATACACTGGCCCTATCCAAGACATGTCTCTCCCATGACACCCCAGACTCGGCCGTGAGCCTACCTGTCTACTCCCTTTTCCCTGCCAGTAGATTGGGTAAGTGAGGCAGCGGCTGAGCCCTCTACATCAAGAACACTCTCCAATCGTTGTCAGTTCACCTCGCCCCCCACCGAGCACAGCACCCAAACACTCACAGCCAAGATACTCCTTGGTGACCCTAGCAAAACACTGTATGTCATGGCTGTCTACATCCCACTGTGAAATCAGAGACTTGCCTTCCCCTCAGTCATGTCATGTGTCTCTCAGTTTCCCTTCAACAGCAAAGTTACCACAGTTGGGTACTTTAATGTCAATTGACTTTCCCTAGCCTCTTTTCCCTATAAGAACTCGGCTGCTGCTCTCTTAGAAACATAGAATTTGACAGCAGATAAGGACCACTTGGCCCACCCAGTCTGCCCATTTCCCTACCTAATGGATAAGCTGCAGATCCTAGTTAACCAGCAGCCTACTTCTTTCTACCCCCACCCCTAGAATTGCCATATGGCTGTCCCATGCATGCTTGAATTCAATCACTGTTTTTGACTCCACAACCTCCTCCGGAAGGCAGTTCCATGCATCCACAACCCTCTCTGTGAAGAAATACTTCCTTACATTACCTCTGAGCCACCCCCCCTCTATCTCAACCTCACTCAGGTTACACAGTTTTCTACCAGGCCAAATGACAAATTGGTCACCTCCTTGTTGCTGGACCTTATCCTCACCAATCGCCCCAACAATATCACTAATGTCTCAGTACTCCCTGATGCCTTTAGTGACCATTGCCCAGTAACCTGCGTATGGTCCAATAAAACTCCCACTGCTCCCCCTACTGTCTCCTACCATAGATGCCTAAAAAAGGGTATGCTTCACCAGTTCAAAAACCTACCTAACTCTGACTGGTCCCCCAAGTATAGCACTCAATCAATTGATACCGCCCTCTTCCACTTTATAAATACCTTCAACGTTGCTTGTGACTTCTTTGCCCCTTTCTGAAAGCAAATCTCTAAAAACCGTAACCTCCCTCCGAATATTGCAACAGTTGATTGACCAAATGAAACACTGTGATAATCTCTGGCATAAGACCTTAGACTCACAACTCCCACTGGTTAAACAATGATATCGTGAGGCCAGAAACAAATGTACATGGGCTACTCACCATGCCAAGGCAACCCATAATCAACAGGCACTCTCCTCCACCTGGAGCTGAGGAAGACATTTCTGGAATAACATAAAGGAATGTAACGGGAAATCTGCCATCACCCCCACCTGCCCAGCTCTTCATTAATGCTAACCTTACACAGGACCCCAGTCCATTGCAGACACCCTAAACTCCACATTCTCAGATATCAATGGTGTCCTACCCCCTAACTTCTTCGCTCCACTAGACCACATCCCTAGTTGCAGCCCACCATCGAACATCATGCACTTTCACCTCCAAATTATCTCAATGGGGGAGGCTAGGAGATACCTATCCAAAGCCCTTGCCAAGTCCTTCATGAGCAGTGACTCCATTGAACTGAAGCTCCTCCGTCTAACTCTCTAGGAGGTCCTACAACCCCTCACCAAACTTTTGAACCTGTCCATCAGCCTAGGGCAATCCCCTACCCTCTGGAAACAAGCTATCATCACCCTATTTTTAACAGTGGCTAGTGACTGTCCCCCAATAACTATCATCCCATCTCCATTCTACTTCCCCTCTCCAAGGCCCTCAAAAAAATAGTGGCTGATCAGCTGATTGACCATCTGTCTAAATATAAACTTCTATGCCCTGAACAGCATGGTTTCCACCACGGCCACAGCACCACCACTGCCCTCTTGGAGTATCCCTCCTACATACATGGTGCCCTCAGACATGGTCAGCTAGTGGGGGTCAGTGTACATTGACCTCACAAAGGCGTTCAATGCCATTAATCATGCTATGCTTCTAGCCTCCCTGCCCTCCCTGGGGCTCTCAGTCGAAACAATAACTTGATTCAAAGGTTACCTCCCTGACAAATCCCAGCAGGTGAAAATTAACTCCACTCTATCAACCGCCTCCAGGTCCATTCGGGAGTACCCTAAGGCTCCATCTTGGAACACCTCATCTTCAGTTTTTTCCTAAAATCCCTCCCCAACCCATGCCCTGGAAACATTCTGCTCTATGCAGATGATGCGGCAATTTTCTGGAGCCACCCCAGCACTGATTCTCTCCAGCATGCCCTGCAGGGTTTTTCACTGAAGTTGAGACATGGTTCAGTTCCCACCACTTAGTTCTAAACTATAAGAAAAGAAAATCAGTGCTCTTTGCCCACTGTCAGAGTCCTCCTTATGACTTCCCACTGATCATCACCAACTCACTAGGATCCCCACCTGATTTGGTTGATTCGATCAAATATCTAGGTGTCACCCTTGACACATCTCTTACCTACCATGCACATATCCAGCAACTGTCCTCCACTATCAACTCCAGACTTAGGCTTCTGTACTGCCATAAACACTGCCTTCCCCCAGTGGCCATCCACCAGGCCATTACCTCATCACTCGTCTCCCTGGTAGATTATGGCATTGTCATCTATGGCACTGCTGACCCCACTGCATTGTGATACATCAAAGACACCCTAAACAAAGCATGCAGACTGGTCTTGGCTTGTGACAAATGGACACACTCCTGTGATCTCTACAAGTCTGCCTAATGGTTGCCATTTGATGTCCATCTTAGGTACCATACTTGCCCCCTGGCCAAAAAAAATCACCTTTGTCAAGCCCTGCCTGGTCTGCATAGCATCATCCACCCATCCCAGTTGGTCAGAACCTTCTATAGCTCTACTGGGACCTACCTACTAGTCCCCCACTGCCAGACATCCCTTGGACAAAGAGCCTTCTTCTACAGACCCCCCCTTTGGCTCAACAACCTCCCCCCATCTCCCTGGAGCTCAGGATCGGTCCCTTGAAGACCAGTCTCAAAACTCGTATGCTAGAATCTTCAACCTGTGACTGTCCCTAACTCTCTTCCTCCTGCTCCCCCCTATTAGCAGGGCTCTGTAGTATAAATCGACCTCATAAATATTACGATATACATGGAAAACAAAATGTGTGTTCATGCACTACTTAAATATTATGCATATTATGGATAATACCTGGTCCTCCTCTCCCAAAGACTATTGTTTCAGTATCCCTTGTCTGTGTGTTTTTGTGTATTGTCTTTCTTTTGTGATAACCGTACTTATAATATTGTATAATTTTTTGTATGCGTAACTTCCTTTACTTGTTTTCTCTCTTGTTTCTATTACCTGTACACTGTACTGTTTAATACTATATGTAGGTCCTTATTGTTGTTTGATATGGAGCCTTTGTAAAGGAGTCTTTGACTCAAAGGACTCAATTCCGAATGTTATTAAATAAATAAATAAATAAATAAAAATACAGTTCTTACCTTGATTCTTTGGTTCACGATTTGGCTTTGAAAAACACAGACATGTCTCATTGTCCACAGAAGATGACAACACCTGACCTCCAGAGATAAGTATGAGGTAAGGGGAGTTGGGTGTGCATAGGGAGGGTTGGGAATGGATGGATGGAGGGAGATGATAAGGAAGAGTTTTCTTTTTTCACAGGATAAAAAAAGACTTTGGAGGACTGTTTTCTTTGTTGCAGGTATACAACAACAAAAAAAAATTGTAACACTGTGTGGGAGGGCTCCCCAGTGCTACTCATTACTGGTCGTTGGGGGGCATAATATCACTAGGGACATGGAGTGGGCTACCAAGTATCCCATACTGGTGTGCTGGGCATCTAGTGCCGACATGGAGGTTGGGCACCCCATGTTGGAATAAACAGATCATTTCACATTTTTGTGACATGAAGTAGGATATTACTTCATATTACGTCATACAAAATAAGATGCTACTTGGTATTACATGGATATGAAAGAAGAACTGCAATATAAATTTAAAACATTAATAGTACATTTTTCCAAGCAGTAAACTGCAGAATGCAAATGGGGGTCACAATAAGCAAGCTGCATGTGCTGGTTCCTCCAGAGAATATTTTGTGAGGTTTCCAAATTTGAAGTGCAGGCAAAACTGTAAACAAAAAGGTGACCATACGATATATGAATTTTATTTATAAAGTGCATTTCAAGCACCAAGGCACTGAACAATAAATAAAAATATAAAAGTGATAACATACATAACAATATAACCAGATAACAAGATGAATAATAAAGCTAAACTGAACATTCTGGGTAGGCATTCCACCATAGATGTGTCTTCAGGGTCTTCTAAAAGCCCTCCACGGTCATGCACTCACGTATCTGATGAAGTGGAGAAATCCACAGGGCTGGTGCCATATACATAAATGCATGGGCTCCTGATGACTTAAGGCTCACACTGGAACTCTCTAGCAACCCCTCATCAGCTGAGCAGAGTAGTCACTTAGGGCAGTAGGGGCACAGGAGCTCTTGCAGATAGTCTTGGCCCAGTCTGGGCAGTGTCTCATAGGTCAGAAGCCTGACCTTGAAGGTGATCCACCACTGAATAGGCAGCTAGTGCAGTTTGTGCAGCACCAGTGTGATGTGACTCATATGAGGAGTCCCCATCAACAACTGGGCAGCATCATACTGCACTAGCTGCAAGTGGCAGATATCAACCACTGGAAGCCCTAGATAAAGGGAGTTGCAGTAGTCAAGGCACAAGCTCACAAAGGCGTGCATCAACATTGGAAGGTCGCCAGATGGAACAAGGTGCTTAACCATGGTGATGTTCCTCAGATGGTAAAAAAGAGGACTTGATAACTGCCGACACCTGCAATCGCAGTGTAGCCCATCATCAAGAATCACCCCCAGATCTCACACCCATTCAGAGGAATGAAGCTGGATACCCCCTAGACAAAATCCGGTGGGTTGACCCGCCTTCAACCTCTCTGTCAGGTGGCTAGTATCCACTACAATCACCTCAGTCTTTTCAAAGTTCAACTTCAACCAGCTGGAAGATGTGGTGGTACCTGAGGACTGGAGGAGGGCAGATGTGATTCCCCTTCACAAAAGTGGGAGCAAGGCAGAGGCAGGAAACTATAGACCTGTAAGTTTGACCTCTGTGGGGGGGGGGGGGGGGGAAATAATGGAATCACTTCTGAAAGAAAGAATTGTTGTGTACCTAGAGGCCAGCGGAGCACAGGACCAAAAGGAGCATGGATTCACAGCAGGAAGGTTATGTCAGATGAATCTAATCGATTTCTTTGACTGGGTGACCAAAGTAATAGACCAGGGAGGGGCTGTGGATATGGCCTACCTAGACTTTAGCAAGGCATTTGACACAGTCCTGCACAAAAGATTAATAATCAAGTTAGCCAGCCAGGGAGTGGGTCCCAGGGTGGTAGCCTGGGTAGCAAACTGGCTGCACAACAGGACACAGAAGGTAAGTGAATGGAACACATTCTGAAGAAAGGGGGTTACTAGTGGAATACCTCAGGGCTCAGTACTGGGTCCAGTTCTCTTTAATGTCTTTATAGGTGACATTGCAGTGGGTCTGGAGGGAAAGGTATGCCTCTTTGCAGATGACACAAAGATCTGTAATAGAGTTGATACACAAGGGGGGGTAGAAAGGATGATAAGGGACTTGGCAAGGTTGGAGGAATGGTCAGACATATGGCAACTTAGATTCAATGCAAAGAAGTGTAAAGTAATGCACCTGGGAAAGAAAAATCCAGGAGAAGAGTACACAATAGCAGGGGAGGTACTAACAACAACAATAATGGAAAGGGACCTGGGGGTAGTCATATCAGATGACCTAAAGGTGGGTAAACAATGTGAGAAGTCAGTAAGGAGTGCCAGGGGGATACTGGGATGCATAGGGAGGGGCATCACAAGTAGAAAAAGGGAAGTGGTTATCCCTCTGTACAGATAGTTGGTGAGACCCCATCTGGAGTACTGCATGCAGTTTTGGAGACCTCATCTATGCAAGGACATAGACAGGCTGGAAGCAGTCCAGAAGAGAGCAACTAAAATGATAAAGGGTCTATATCAGAAACCATATGAAGAGAGACTGAGAGAGCTTAATATGCATACCCTTGATTAAAGGAGGGACAGGGGGGACATGGTAGAAACTTTTAAGTAGCTCAGGGGAATCAACAAAGTCCAGAAGGGTACTGTAGCATCTTTCAGAAAAAGAGTTCTGTAAGAACAAGGGGGCACAATTTAAAGATAGAGGGGGGATGGCTCATGGGTAGTGTGAGGAATTTTTTTTCATGGAGAGAGTGGTGGACTCATGGAGAGGTTGTGGGGTCTAAAACAGTGGGGGAATTCAAACATGCATGGGACAGACATAAGGCAATTATAGTGGGGGGTTGCAGAAAGTAGGCTGTTGGTTAACTAGAATCTGCAGCTTATCCAATAGGTAGGGAAATGGGCCAAGTGGTCCTTATCTGCCATCAAAGTCTATGTTTCCATGTTTCTATCCAGTCCTGGGTTTCAGCGAGGCAGATGTTAAATACCAAACATGCACTATCCTGGTCGGGTGCAAAAGACAGGTAGAGCTGGGTATCACCAGCACACAGTGAATCCTCATCCCATACCATCTTACAAGGTCTCTGAGGTGCAGCATGTACACCGCGAACAACATGTAGGACAACACCGAGCCCTGAGATATCCTACATGGCAGAGAGAATGAGTCAGAGGAAAAAATCCCAGACACCACTCTGTGAGTTCTGCCAGGGAGGAAGGACTTAAACCATCTGAGACCTGTACCAGACAGGCCACAGATGAACCTCAGGTGCTCGAGAAGCACCCCATGATCCACAGTGTCAAAAGCCGAAGAGAGATCAAGAAGTATCAAGATAGAATTGCGCTTCTGATCTCTCGCCATCAGGAGATCATTGAGCTCCCAAACCAGAGCAGTTTCAGTACTATGCCTCTTACGAAAACCAGACTGGAGAGGTCCGTAGATGTAATGGATGGTCAGGTTTGAATGCCACAACTTTCTCAATTATCTTCCCAACAAAGGAAAGGTTTGCGATTGGTCTGTAGTTTGCAAGGCAGCTTGGGTCCAGAGTAGCTTTCTTCAGGACAGGTGTCACCAGCGCCTCCTTCAGGGAGCTAGGAAACTCACTGGAATCTAAGGAGCACCAAATTATCCTTGCAAGGACCGGATCAGAGATGTCACAACAACCCATTATCAGGGAAGTTGGGCCCAGATCCAAACTACAGCATGTTGGGCATATACCTTGGGCAATCTGTACAACATCCACAGTTTCCAGCCAGTTGAATGAAATCCAGGTAAACCAAAGGGAAGTGACCATACACCAACCACTGTCAGTTCCCACAGAGTGTGCAGATTGGATCTCTGCCCTGATGCTGGCCACCTTATCTGCGAAGAACCGAGCAATCTCATTACACTCAATCTGTGAAAAGGCTCTTTGAACCTGAAGACGGGTTGGGTTGCACAACCTGTCAACAGTTTGAAATATCTGAGCCAGTCGATTGTGAGCCACAGCAATCTCTGCAGACAGGAACTCTGCCTTCTTATGGGTGATTGCTGATTGATAGACTTGATAATGTTCCATCAAACTAATGTGGTAGGCAACCAGGGCAGATTTCCACCAGTGATGCTCTAACCTTTGTCCAAGTTGCCACAACTCCATCAAGGTCCCATCAAACCATGGGCACTGAGGGCAAAGGGAGAGAGGATGAGCATGAACTGGAGTGATAGAGTCTAGAGCCATAGTAACAGGCTTGTTATAGGCCTGAACCAGACTCTCTGGACTCCCACGCCTCCAGAATTACCGATAGGTCTATCACCACCAGAAGACCATTGGGGCTCAAATCCCATAAAGGGCAGTATCTGACCATCTCCGCAGGAGCAGGCTTATATAGGGGGGAGCATGAAAACTGAACCCCACACTGTAAAGATCTGACCATCTGACCGGTTCCACCACGAAGTCGAAAGTTTCAATCCCCAAGAGGAAAACCAAGTCAAGAGACAACTTATGGGTAGCAAAGGCAACACCTGTGTAAAGCCCTGTGATATCATCAGCTGAAGGAAGTCCTGTCCAAATCACAAGAGTTCATCTTTGAGCCAGGGGTTAAAGTCACCCAGGATCATCAACCTGGATGACTCAAATGTCATGTCATCAATGAAGTCTGCTACTTTCTGAAGGAACTGCTTCTCATCCCTAGATGGATGGTAGATGAGAACAATCCCACAGCCTCCACCTGCAACCATGGTACACTCAAATGAGTTGGACTCCTCAACTGGGACACTTGTCAGATCCAGTTCCATCTTGAAATAGATAGCTAGCCCCCCCCCGTGGTCTGCTCTCGAGCAGTGTATCACTGAGTACCCGGCCAGAAAAGCAGCCTCCAATATGGAGCAAGCATTAGTATCCAGCCAGGTCTCAGTGATGCAAACCAGATCTGCTGTCCAAACAAAATCTGCAATTATTGCAGTCTTGTTCTTAATAGATCTGGCATTGCATAACACCACTTGAGTCAAACAGGATTCCAGGGCCACTCGGGCTATCTGCCCACTGACAGTGGAAGCCTTGGGTATGGAGACCAGGCATGGAGGACCACGTTCCAGAATCCATTTCACCCCAGGGTGTCTCCTGTATCTCACTACCCTGATACGAGAGCCCTGCTCATTCACCCTTTAACATTCGCAACCTCCCACTGAACCCGCCCCCCCCCCAAGCAATTCTCAATGCTCTACAACATTGGTAAACTGTAAACTGTAAAGGGGCAGTAAACGGGTGAAGGTCACAAAGTTCAGAGGGTGAATAGTGCACGATGGGGAGAGCAGACCACTGACACATCTAGGCACCAAAAATCTCACAATATACACCCCAAAACCCAGAGCTTTCAAAATAACAAAAGCAGAAGATAACAGTAAAATAAAACAAATTCTCCACTCTCTCTCTCTCACAGAGTGGGGGAACAAACTAAAACAAAACAAACTCAAAAGTTTAAATAAATTAAATTCCACCCCACATAAACAGCCAAAAAATACAATCCTCCACCCTCTCTCACAAGGTGGTGGACAAAAAAATAAAAATAAAAAAGTAAAACAAAATAAGATACTCAGCACAATAACATAAACAAAACTAGTAAAATTGTACAAAATTATTAAATGCTATAACTACGTAAAATAAAGATGATAGAGGAGATAAACCAGTCACAGAATACCAGTACAACTTGTGTTCTTAAACTCCGCTCTTCAGATTGAATAATCCAAAAGTAGTACAACCCCAACATCACCTCTCACTTAGTGGGGGAAGAAACAGCAATAACTCAGAAAAAAGTGCAAGGCAATAAGCCACTCTCACTTTGTTAATGTACAGCAATCCATCTTGAATTCTAAAAGACCAGAGATCTCACACCTCTCAGGTTGAAGGTCCAGAATAAATTCAGCCTCTACACCACTTCTCACATGGTGGTGGAGGAATCCACAGTAAATTAAAAGTAATAAAATTTGTGTGCTGAGCACTGTCACTGCCCATAGAACCAGATGATACGAGTAAATAAAAAAACAAGGTTGGCTTTCCAAGGAATGCAGTTAGCAGGCAAGGTAATCCACCAATCATTCCACAAATAATCCAAAGGAAGAATAGGGATTTAGGAGCCTCTGTCATAGCCTTCAAGTTTCTCCTTGCAGTTATAACAGTCAGCAATCACAAGCTCCACTCTAAGCCATTCAAAACAAACCAATATTAGGTGGCACTAACCACTCAAGACGGGGGGGGGAGAAACCAACAACAGGGCCCCAGAGAGTGTAATAGCTGGGAAACAAAAGAAACTCCCAGGTTACACTCCGAGGAGCTAGCTGCAATCCAGCCTCTCAACCGCAACCGTGGCTACAGATGCCTTGGCTAGTTGACTTTTTCGCTGACCCTGAAAGCAGCTTAGGAGATGACCCAGTCACCCTCTGGCTCTCCAGAGGCCAAACACAGTCACTCTTATCTGGTCACTAATAGAGCAATGGGGTGACTGCCCCCAGAGAGTACAGGGAATCCCCTCACCCAACACAAATCTCCCGCAATCAACAGTACTCCTAATGTTGAAGCATCGTCTCACAGTTCTCCTGGTTCAAATCCTCCAAAGAGTTCTGGTGTAGCTCATCCCAGCTGCACCAGCAAACTTCCCAGCCAAATCCTCCACGAAGCAGAAGTCAATGAAACAGCTAACTGTCAGTTCAGTATCCAAACACATAACCAATAGTGTCCTGACTCATCAGTTTAACCAGAGCGGCAGAGCAATATTCTTCAAAGAAGAATGAAACAATAAAAACTGGAACAACGGAAATAAATAAAATATCAAAATGTGCAAAATTTACTTAGCCAAACAAACTTAAAATATACTTAAAATAAGAATGAAAAATAAAACCAACAGTGACTTAACTACTGTTCACTAACAGATGGCTCAGCATAGCTGCCATCTTGACACCTTCACATATATGACAAAGAACCTCAATACACAAGCACTGAGGCAATGGTTACCCCAAAGGGCATTGGCTGGGAAGCCAACTTTCAAAGAAATACAAAATCACACATACCCCCATAATGCAGAGCATCATGGGCTGTATATGCAAATCACTGCAGAATATTAGGCTGGTTCAACATTAAGCAGAAATGCATGGTGCTGAAGGGCCTCTCACACAGTCTGCAAAGGGTGCCTATGGATGACACATACACGTGTTTCATCCTACTAGGACTTATCACAACACAACCCAGATAGACCATCTTAGGGTAGCTGGTTCATTCCACTGGGGTATGACACAGACGAGGCACCCTGATGAGTCCTGATAGGATAAAACATGTGTATGTGTCTTCTGTTGGCACCCTTTGCAGACTGTGAGTGAAGCCTTTGCATCATGCACCATGCATTTCAGCTTAAAGTTGAACCAGAATAATATTCTGTGGTGATTTCTATATGGGGGTATGTGTGATTTGTATTTATATATATATATATATATATATAGGCATAGAAGGGGTGGGGGGTCCAGGCCTGGGTGGGGGAATGGAGTGATGGATTGAGGTTGTGAGGTGAAGGAGATATCCTGGAGCAAAATGGGCCCAGGAGAGGGATCCTTCCTGCTTGGCTCTCATACCAAAGTGATCCACCTTTTGTGGGCAAATAGCACAGCTGACCTCGACAGCCCATCTTACTTGGGCAGTGTTATGTAATGTCATTTGATTTAAAACAATACAACAGTAATTGCTGAACTTGTTGGAACATTGGACCTGGCATGCATCACCAAGGCCTGGCTGGATGAGAATGCTGGTCCCATACTGGAGTCAGCAGTTCTAGCCAGGTACTCAGTGATACAATGCCCAAGGTTGGATAATAGGAATGGGGTGTAGCCATCTGTTTTAAGATGGAACTGGGCCTTGTAGATGTGCCAGTTGGGGTCACTAGATCTTTGAGTGTATCGTGCGTGTAGGTGTGGTTTGCAGGATTCTTCTCATCTACCATCCACCTGGGGGTGAGAAGGATTTCCTACTGGAAGTCGCAGACTTCATTGTCAGTATGGTGTTGGAATCCCCCAGATGGTTGGTGTTGGAGGATTTCAGTGCCTGGGTCAATGATGAACTCTTGCATTTGGTCAAGACTTCCTCCAATGGATGATTTCTTTGGACTTTACACAGTGTGGTTACCTCTCTAACCCACAGGCAAGGTCACTCGCTGGACCTAGTGTTCCTACTTAGCATAGAGGTCTCTGACATGGTGGTGGAACCTGTTGGGTGGTCTGATCACCACACTATAGGGTTTAGTTTCATGGCTCCCCCAATAGACCTGCCTCTTCAGGGATGGTCCTGTGCTACCCTTTATGGAGTTTGACCCCTGATGGTTTTAATGCGGTACTAGACATATTGGGTATTTCAACTGTATGATTTGATCCATTGAGGCTGCTACTGGCCTATAACAATATGTTGGTGGCTGCCCAGGATTCCATAGTTCCTGCCCGCATTCACCCCCTCACTCTTTGCTCTCAGTTCCATTGGTTTGATGGGACTCTGAGGGAGCTGAAAAGAGTGGGGAAAAAGTTGGAGCGATGCTGGAGGAAATCTGGTCTGGCTGATGACATGCTTAGATTAATGTCTCATTACTAGGATTATCTATTGGCCATCTCCCATAAGAAGAGTTCCTATCCAGGGGGAGATTGCCATTGTGAGAAATTGACCTACTCAGCTCTTCCATACTCTGGATATATTGTGCAATCCAGCCTGCCTCCAGAATCAGGGAGCCCTTTCACAGAATAAGTGTGAGGACTTTGTTTAAATTTTTGCAGATAAGGTTGGCACCAGCAGATCATAGATCTGTGTTGCTCACTTAAATGGGCGATGCAGTGATCAGTGGGAGATTACTAACACCCATTTTGTCTTGTCTGACTTTGACCAGGAGGCAAGCACGGACATCCAGGGTTTGCAACCAGCTTACTGTAGTTTGGATCTAGGTCCAATGCACTTTCAGGTAGGGTGTGTGAAGGTTATCGGACCGGTCCTGGCTAAGATAGTTAGGTACTCTTTGGAGATGGGGGTGTTCTTGGACACTCTGAAGGAGACAGTGGTACATCTCCTTCTGAAGAAATCTTCTCTGGACCATGACTGTCTTGCTAACCACAGGCATGTCTCTAATATGCCTTTTGTGGGCAAGGTTATTGAGAAGGCAGTCGCATTGCAACTGGAGGATCATCTTACCAACCATGATGTCTATGATCCTTTCCAGTCCAGTTTCAGAAAGAAGAATAGTATCAAGACAGTGCAGGTTCAGGTACTTAATGATCTCCTAATAGCAAGAGATCAGAGAAACTGTTCATTCTTGGTCCTCCTTGATCTCTGTGCAGCATTTGACACAGTGGACCATGGTGTGTTGTTGAAGTGCCTGTGTCTGGTCTGTGGCTGTCTGGGATAGACATCAGATGGTTTAATTATTTTCTTACAGGCAGGAGTCAGAGAGTGGAGTCAGGTATTTTTTCCTCTGCCCCTCTAACCCATCCTGTGGGGTTCCCCAGGGCTCTATACTTTCACCCATGTTGTTCACTGTGTACATGCTGCCATTAGCAGGCATCATAAGGTGGTATGGGTTGAGTTTTCACTGCTATACAGATGATACTCAACTGTACATGTTCTTTGTGCCCAAGCAGGGTGATGCTGTCACGGTCTTAAACAACTGCCTCTCAGAGATTCAGAATTAGATGAGTGCCAACTGGTTAAGGTTGAATCTGGATAAGACTGAGGTGTTGGTTGTGGACCTAGGTCATCGGGAAGAGGTGTTGTCTGCTGGTAAGCCACCAGGTTATGCCTGGGAGGCAGCCAGCTGATGACCTCTGATCAAGTGCAAAATCTGGACATTATACTTCATGCTGGGATGATACGTAAGTCTCAGGTGTTGGCCATTGTCAAGACTTCTTTTTATCATCTGAGGAATATCAGCCAAATAAAACACCTAGTCCCCCCTGACTATCTTCCAACATTGGTCCATGGCTTTGTGAACTCCTGCCTAGATTACTGTAATGCCCTATATCTTGGGCCATTGGAGGCGGACCTTCACTGCCTGCAGTTGGTGCAGAATGCGGCTGCCAGGTTGTTGATTGGCTTACCGAGATCTTGCCATGTCACACCTGTGCTCCATGGACTGCACTGGCTGACAGTTCAGTGGAGGATCTCCTTCAAGGTCATGTTATTGACCTATAAGGCCCTACACAGACAAGGAATGCAATATTTACAAGATCTCCTTTGTCCATACTGCCCTCTGTGTTCTGCTGATGAGGGATTGCTAGATGGTAACAGCATCTGTTTAAAAGATTTGGGAGCCAGATCATTTGTCTTTGTGACTCTAACCCTGTGGAACTCTTTACCTCATCAGATTAGAGAGTGCTTGACCTTGGAGACTTTTAAATCTGCCTTAAAAATGTATCTATTCGCTGGCCCAGTGGCACTGAGGGTTGAGGCGCTGGATGCCACACCTCATGTCTAACTGGTGACCTGGGTTCAGGAGTGAGCTCAGGTGCCATGGGTTGGCAGGGGAGGGGCTGGATTGAGCACCAGTTAGGCTGCACTCCTTTCCTGGGGTGGGTACTGGGGACATCCAGTGCACAAGCAGCCCCTTGTGGGGACTAGGGTTACTGCAGAGCAGTGGACTGCATGTTCTCAGTATGGTCTAACACTGGCAGGGTTGCCATGTGTCGAGAAGTCAGGGGTGTGCACCACACATGGGGGAGGGGGAAAGAGGACACAAAAAGGGGAAAAAGGTCCATCTGCCAGATAGGTGACAGCTTCTCCAGTGCCGCCATCACACTCCCAATGCTGGTTCCCTGTCACTGCCCCTTCAATCTCACCGGGGGTTGTAGGGCCCTGTAACCAGGGAGTCATAACATTCTTGAAGATGATGGGGGACACAGCAGGTGGTAGAGAGGTTAGGTAAGTGGGGTAGCCAGAGAGAGTTTCGGACAGGAGGGAGAGAAAAAGAATCTACCAAAAAATAAAATGTATCTATTCAGTTTGGCATTTGTTTGAAATCTGAAATTGGACTGCCTAATTTTAATTGTGCTAGAACTGTTTTATAATTTTACATATGCTTTTTAGAGTTTTTATGTACAATGCAATAATCTTGATTTGGGAATAACGTTTAAAAAATAAAGATTGCTTTCCATTGATTTGCTTGCTCCGATGTAAACAGAGTGATAATATCAGCTGCTGATGTAGGCACTGTGTGTATAAATGTCAGATATTATCACAGTGCCTATGTCAGCAGGATTTATTCCACTGGGGTGAGAATAAATGTTTTTATCAGAGGAGACATAAGCTCACCCCTGTTGTGTGTGTGTGTGTGTGTGTGTGTGTGTGTGTGTGTGTGTATATATATATACATATATATACAGACTGTTAACCTCCAGCAATCCCTCATCAGCAGAATGGAGAGGTAAGGGCAAAGGAGATCTTGGAAATATCATGGTCCCTGTCCATTGACAAGGTCCCCAAAGACTGGAGGACAGCAGATGTAGTCCCCTTATACAAAAGTGGGAACAAGGAGGAAGCAGGGAACTACAGACCAGTCAGCCTCACCTCAGTAGTGGGGAAGATCATGGAAGCACTACTGAAGGAGAGATTGGTGGAACATCTGGTTGTCAATGGACTACAGGATCCAAGGCAGCATGGTTTCACCAGGGGGAGGTCATGTCAGACCAACCTCATTGAATTTTTTGACTGGGTGACTAGGGAGGTGGATCAGGAGAGGGCAGTGGACATGGCCTATCTGGACTTCAGCAAGGCCTTTGACACTGTGCCACATAGAAGACTATTACACAAACTGGGGAATATGGGTGGGAAGGACAGTAGTGTGGTGGGTAGGTAACTGGCTGGGTGGCAAGACACAGAGGGTGGTGGTAAATGGCTGTCACTCCACAGAAGAAGACTGACCAGTGGGGTACCACAGGGATCAGTGCTGGGACCGTCCTATTCAACATCTTCATCAGTGACATTGCGGGGACTTAGAAGGCAGAATTTCACTGTTCGCTGATGACACAAAGCTCTGTAACAGAGTAGACACACCAGAGGGTGTAGACAGAATGAGAAGAGACCTGCAGAAACTTGAAGAATGGTCAGGGTTTGGCAGTTGAACTTCAATGCAAAGAAGTGCAAGATAATGCATATGGAGCACAAAAATCCTGGCACAATATATCAGTTGGGGGTGAGGATATAGCATGCACCAAGCAGGAAAGGGATCTTGGGGTTATCATCTCTGATGACCTCAAGGCAGGAAACAGTGTGACAAAATAGGATGCTGGGATGTATAGGCAGGGCATCACCAGCAGGGAAAAGGGAGGTCATAATTCTGCTATACAAGACACTAGTGAGGCCCCACCTGGAGTACAGTGTACAGTTCTGGAGACCATACCTATGTAAGGACATGAGCAGGCTAGAGAAGGTTCAGAGGAGGGCAACAAAGATGGTGCATGGATTGCATCACAAGTCCTATGAAGACAGGTTGAAGGAACTGAACATGTACTCCCTGGAGGAGAGGAGGGAGAGAAGGGATATGATAGAGACATACAAGTATCTTACAGGGAGGAACAGGGTGCAGGAATACACTATTTTTAAGCTAAAAAGATGTTCCAGGACTAGAGGGCATGGGATGAAGTTGGAGGAAGGACGATTCAGAGGAAACATGATGAAGAATTTCTTCAAAGAATGGGTGGTGGACAAGTGGAGCACCCTGCCAGAGGAAGTGGTGGGGTCTGAAACAATCACGGGATTTAAGAATGCATGGGATAGACATAAAGGAATTCTAGAGGTCAGGGGTAAGGGGCAACAAACTTCTAGGAAAACATAAACTGAACTTACAAGCTCAAATGGGCTGACTGGGTGGGCCATAGGCCCTTATCTGCCGACACATGTAGGGCTTTATAGATCAATAACCCGAACTTAAAGGTGATCCTTTCTCTCTCTATATATATATATATATATATATATATATATATATATATATACATATAGATAGATATATATATATGATATATATATATATATATATATATATATATATATATATGTAGTCATGGCAAAAACTCAGTTTAATGCATCAGTTAGGGTTGTTCCACAGTGGCAAAGTGAGGAATTGATGTTAGGGTTCTCACTGCCCTTGCACCCTGACCCCTGCCCCACCAACAGGCAACGAGGTGTGTGTTGGGGTCGTTAGTCCTCACTCTCACTGCCAGTTGGGGGGTGGGCTGGTGGGTCCAAGGGGTGTTTTCAACCCTAACACCAAATTTCCTCACTTTTGACACTGTGGAACAACCCTAACTGATGCATTAAACAGTTTTTTGCCTCTAATACGTATATATATATATATATATATATATATATATATATATAGGCCCTTTAAATGTTTTAGTCCCAAATCACCAAAAGGCACATTTGTGGGATCAGGGTTTGCCACCCTGCAAATTTCAGCCCAAAAGCCCAATCCACCTTGGCACAATGAAGTGACAAAGAAAATACAACATGGGACAATATTTTTGAGCATTGTTTTCGTGACATCTTTAATGTTTTCAAGGAGTCCCTATTCCTTGAATTGAAATATTTTTGTGCACAAAACTATGTAGTTGAACCACCATTAATTTTGTGTGTAGTCATTATCAGGCACACAATTTTTTTTTTCTCAAAAACAAAATGCCAAAATGGAAACATTTTGAAATGCATATTTCCAGACTACCTGCACAAACGCTGATGCCAGGAACAAGTTCCTCAAGGCCCGAATAGGTAAACACAAGTGTTGGTATTTAACAAGAGGCACTATTTTTCGATTTATATTTTTTTGTCTCTCACTAACTGAAAACAAGATGGCAGCAGCACAAAAACAAAAATCCAGAGCATGAAAACAAAAAGTTTTCATGAAAGTGTTCATGTCGCCCATATAAGTGTTCCCATAGGCTAAAATGGGACATGAAAAACTTCCATAACTTTTGAACAGATTAGTATAAATTTTCACCAAATCTTCAAAAGGCCAACTGAGCGAAACTGGTAGAGGTTGCCTTTGTTTCACACACCTGTAGTGCTGTAGCATTTATTGTGGTGTTATTTAGATCTCCTGAGTGGTGTGGCTTATTGTTGTGGCATTACATGATTTATTATGCCCACACACTCTATTCACTGCTGAGCTGTTTTGTTTATCTTGACCACCCTGCCCAGACCACTTATACTGTACAAATGCACATTTGAAGCCAGACACACACACCATTCATTCTCTGGAGCCTGGCAAAGAATTGGACTAAAGTTGTGGATTTTTCACATTTGTGACACTCTGCAGCTACCCAACTGTACATTCAACCAGAATGAAACTTTCAAGATCCATAGATCTATAGTTGGACACCACACATGCATAATTTCAGGCAAATCAGACAGACAGCTGCAATGTTATTAAAGTGCAAACATTGGGGTTTAACATAGACGTGGTCTGCCAACCCTAACTATAGCTGCACTACCATACAGCTATAATATATATATATATATATATATATATATATATATATACATACACACTATGCAAAAAAAACTTCATTAATGCATCAGTTAAGCATTTCTACAGTGAAAAAGTGAGAATTCGATTTTGGGTTTCCCGCATACAACCCACCCCAGTCTGCCCCACCAACAGGCATTGGGTGTCCATTGGGGTCATCGGCCTAACTCTCACCCCATCCCATGTGCAAACAAGCTGAGATGGTGCAGTGTAAGATAATGGGGTGAGGTTACATCAACAACCCAATAATGCACCCTGATGCCTGTTGGTGGGGTGGGCTGGGGTGGGTGCAAGGATGGAACCCTAAAATCAAATTTCTCACTTTTTCACTGTAGAAGAACCATAAATGATACATTAACAAAGTTTTTTGCGTAGAATTTCCTTACTTTTTAAGAAAGAATAGAAAAGTAGAAAGTTGTGCAAGTTGGTGGGAGCGCAGGGCTCTTCAGACCCCGAGCTCCCACTAACTTGTAAGTGTCGGGCCAGATTACATACCCAATGACTAAAAAGTACATTGACAACAGCAAGACCAGCCTCCAAACAAATGTTAATCCAGTAGATCAATAGAAAACGCTGTCCACAAAATGTAAAGTGTGCCATACAATATCTCCACAAACAATACATTGTCTGACACAAAAACACTGCTATTGACATCTACAGGACGTGTTGTCAACACCCTCCAAATTTCAAGTAAAAATATGAAACCGTGTCTGAGATATAACATGTCAAAATTTGAAACTTTCGTTCATCAGAGTGGCACAATTCTGCACCTGTTGATATGTAACACACACACAACAACTAAAAACTACATCCATGACACTAAGGCAAGGCAGCCTATCAATTTCAGGCCACCAAAACAATCCAAAACACTGTCCACAACACGTAAAGTGCATCACACAATATCTTCCCCAAAAAATTTTTCTCCAACATGTAAACACCATAATTCACAGCAACAGGACATGCCATAAACACCTTCCAAATTTCAAGTAAAAAGACCAAACCATTTCTGAGATATTCAGTCTTAAAGATTGGTAAAATTTCCTTATCTATTCCATTATAAAAAATCTTGCCATCTTGTCCTGCCCTCACGATCAAAGATGGCGATCAAAGAATCTCACGATCAAAGAATTTGCAGGCTCGCGATTAAAGAATTTGCAGTGTCATGACCAAAGAATAAAAACAGTTGTAATTTAAAGAATTGTGGTAAACCACTGCCATAGTTCAATAAAATGAAGCTCCCTAAGTAAAACCCATCCTCATTTGTCTTCCTAGGACATCTCTGGGCAGAGAAAATCAATTTTTTTTCTGTTCATCTTGTCCCTCACTCACGATGCGTGATCAAAGAATCTTGTGATCAAAGAATTTGAGGGCTCGCGATCAAAGAAATTTCTCGCTCGCTAACAAAGAGCAAGGGATGAGATGGGCAGATTTAAAAATTGATTTTATCAGCCCAGGGATGCCCTAGAAAGTTAAATGAAGGTGGGTTTTGCTCAGGGGGCTTTGTTCTGCCCAATCTGAATACAAAAAATAATATTTTCAATATCCCTGGTAGTCTAGTGCCCCCAATCATGAATTAATAGATAACTATCTCTAATTCCCTGGTAGTCTAGTGGCCCCCCAATGTATATTTCATACATATTGCTTTTTTATATCCCTGGTAGTCTAATGGCCCCTCGATCTGTATTAAATTATTATAGTTGTTCATATCCCTGGTAGTCTAGTGGCCCCCCCATCATAATAAGATAATTAACAATCTTGAATTTCCTGCCTGGTAGTCTAGCGGCTCCCCAATGTGTATTTCATACATATTGATTTGTTATATCCCTGGTAGTCTAGTGGCCCCCTCGATCTGTATTAAATTATCATACTTGTTCATATCCCTGGTAGTCTAGGTGCCCTCCCATCATAATAAGATACATAAACCTGTACTTTTCTGTAGTCAGGGTTTCATCTTCTCCAGCCACAGATTACCAGCACCTCTGCTCCCTTCCTCAGTTGGCTTCTGGCAGTCACTCTTCCGATGGTTTTCTGGTGGCTGGTGTCCGTTTAGGGCTTGCTACTGCAAGAGACACCTGTAGTCATTTCTGAGCACCTCTTGCATTAGCACTGTATAATACTCACAGTCAGCAGCTGGCCATGGAGGTGAGAGGTGGCTGTGCCAGTCACTGGCTGGGGAAGGATGGGGGGTGCTGGGTGGACTGGCACAGCTGGGTGGGGGTTCACTAGACTACCAGAAAATTGCACATCATTATGTATCTTATTATGATTGGGGAGCCGCAAGACTACCAGGGATATGAACAAGCATGATAATGTAATACAGATCGGGGGGGCCACTAGATTACCAGGGATATAAAAAATCAATATGTATGAAATACACATTGGGGGGGCCACTACATTAGCAGGGCAGGAAATTCCAGATCATTATGTATCTTATAATGATGGGGGGCCTCTAGACTACCAGGGATATGAGCAACTATAATAATTTAATACAGATCGGGGAGCCACTAGACTATAAAAAAGCAATATGTATGAAATATACATAGGGGTGGCCTCTAGACTACCAGGGAATTAGAGATAGTTATCTATTTAATCATGATCGGGGGCTGCTAGACTGCCAGGGATATTGGAAACATTATGTTTTGTATTCAAATGGGGCAGAACGAAGTCCCCTGAGCAAAACACACCCTCATTTAACTTTCTAGGGCACCCCTGGGCTGAAGAAATAGATTTTTAAATCTGTCCATCTCGTCCCTCACTTGCGATGCATGATCGCAAACAAAGAATCTCGCGATCAAAGAATTTGCAGGCTCGCTATCAAAGATCGTTAGCGAGCCGCAAGCCAAGATTTTAAATGCTCAGAACTCTATTTTTAGACCAATTTTGATCAAACCAAAGGCATGGCTTGATAGATCGGAATCCCCTGAGTAATACCAATCCAAGTTTTACTTCAGAAGTGACCCCTGAGCCAAGATATTTGTGTTTTTCCGATCGGAAAATTAAAAACAAGATGGTGGACCTCGCGATCAAAGAATTTTTTTAATTCTCGGGGACAAAGATTCTTGAACTGCGAGGCTGCAAATTCTTTGATCACCAGGTGGGACGAGATGGCCAGAACCCCATTCTTTGTTCACAAAACATATATATACATTTTCCCCTTGTCTTATGATGGGAACTTAAAAGTGGAATAACTTTTGAATGCCTTAATATTTTCTCCCCAGACAAAAAGTGGCATGTTCGGCCACCAAAGTTCTTTCACGCAAGCCATCTTGCAGAGCAGTACACCACACAATGGCTGTGCAGGGCCATGCCCAAAATCCCAAAAGCTGCCTCTAAAAATGGATAATTTCCCATTTTTCAGCTTTTTCGTACGCAAAGACCGTAAATCCAACTGAAACGGAATTTGAAAAATCAAGAGTACTACCATGCACCACTATACATACCAAATTTCAGACAAATCTATGAAGCGGGTCCAAAGTTATTAACACCCAAATATTTGACTTTAGTATGTAAGTGACAACTCAACCTAACTATAGTGGCGCAACCGCGCCGCTATTTTATATATGTATATATTGTATAAATATATATATATATATATATATATATATATATATATATATATATACACACACATATATCCTTTGAACCAGAGGTTCTTTTACAAAGGTTCTACATTGAGATATGGGTAAAACAAACATGAGTACAAACAAGTTACAAGTACATTAACATATTGTTATAATCATGAGACAAATTTGCAGTATTAGTAAAGCAGTCAGAGCAAGACTTAATCAATTAATTGCTGAGAGTGGAGGTGCAAGTGCAGGTAAGTAGGAGTGAGGAAGAAAGAGAGGGGGAAGGAGAGTAGAGAAGAGGGTGTGGTGAAACTATAGACTATTGGTAGACACAAGAAGAGAGGGAGGAGAGAGACTGAGGAGGAAGGGACAAGAGAGAAAGAGGTGCTGGGAGAGGACGGGCAGAAATGGAGAGGGTGTGCTAGACATAGGATGATCAGCAAGAAGGAATTTACAGAGTGGTAGTGTGCTATGAGGGGGAGTGGTCGGTGGAAGGAGGAGTTATGGTAGATGTGGGAAGGGGTGAGAGAGGAGCTGGAAGAAAAAAGAAGTGGGAGGGCAGTGCAAGGAAGCTGAGAACTAGGCAGAGCAATCACAGTAACTGTGAGAAGCTGTTGACAAAACTTGAATTTGAAAGCACTTAACTTAGTTTCATAAGTGACATTGGGGTGGATACAATTAAGTAGCTAGGGTGCTCTATAAGCAAAAGTTACCCTGAGCTTGGGAGGTCTTGAAGAAGGGGAAGAGGTAAGATGGCTTAGAGGCACTCTGTGTAAGCCTGTTTTTTTGTGCCAGTATGATTAATGTTTCAGTGCATGTGGGTGTAAGAACTAGACTAATCTTTTTTGTGAATAGGCACATGTGATATGACACTCAAGCCATTAGAGGAAGCCAGTTGGTTCTTAAATAAAGTTCACAATTATGGGTCATCTTATCATACCCAGAGGCTAGTCTGCAGGACTTGTTAAGAGCAAGTGTAATTCACTTTAGAGAGGTGTCTGTAGCAGCACTATAGATAACTAGGTCATAGTCGATGAGTAAACATGGAAACATAGACTTTGATGGCAGGTAGGGATTGCTTAGCACACCCAGTCTGCCCATTTCCCTACCTATTGGATGAGCTGCAGATTCTAGTTAACCAACAGCCTACTTCTTCCTATCCTCCACACGGAACTGCCTTATGTCTGTCCCATCCATTCTTGAATTCCCCACTGTTTTTGACCCATGAGCCACCTCAGGAAGGCTGTTCCATGCATCCATCACCCTCTCCTAGAAAAATACTTCCTCACATTGCCCTGAGTCATCTCCCCTCTATCTTCAAATTGTGCCCCCTTGTTCTTGCACATCTCTTTTTCAAGAAAGATGCTACACTCTTGGACTTCGTGGATTCCCTTGAGGTACTTGAACGTTTCTATAATGTGCCCCCTCTCCTTCCTTTCCTTGAGGGTATACATATTAAGCTCTTTTAGTCTGTCTTCATATAGCTTCTGGTGCAGACCCTGCACCATTTTAGTTGCCCTCCACTGGACTGGAGTGAAAGGACTGAGCTGGTTAGCACCAGTCTCAGAGCCTCAGTTGTCATGTAATGGTGATGATATAGGATCCCAATCCTGGAGCTGATGACCTTACCAATTTGTTTAATATGGACATTGAATGAGTGAGCAGTGTCGGGTGTTATACCAAGTTATTTAAACATTTGAACTTGCTCAAGGGGCTGGCTTATGTTGTTGCAACTAGTCAGGCTGGCAGTTTTGTGCATATTGGAGCCTATTCACGAAGGGTGAGGAAAGGCAACATGCCACGTAACCCAAGTGCATAGCCCACATGCACCCGTGCATGCCGACTGTGGTATTCATGACACAGTAACACCCCCCCACAGCAGATCCCTGGCAGAGTGCAGAGCTGGGGTCTCTGTGGAGGGCATTCTGGCACTTCGCACCATTCGCAAATGTGTGGAGTGCCGTACATGGGTATCGGTGGCTGTGCATCTGAAGGGCAGCTGTACCGGCTACAGACCCCCTCCAGCTGCAGCCACCAGTCCCTCTGGTGCAGGCAGGGGGGTCATCAGATGCCCACAAGATGGTGCCCCTTATGTTGGGGGATGGTGATCAGGCCAGGGGCAGGCAGACTGCACATGCCCCCCACCCTGCTGCTGCACCAGTGCTCTATGCACCCCCACCAAGATGGCACTGGACTGGCGCAAGGGATCCACTGCATACCCAAGTAGGGCAGCTGATTGGCCACCAACCTGGATCCACATTCTGGCTCCCACGTACCTGCACACCGGGGGGGTGGGCACATGGAAGGGATTTGGGTGGGGGCCGCTGCTTCATGAATGTGGTCCCTGTGAGGATCTCCCACTGGGTACAGAGCTGTGCGGGCCTTTATACGCCAGATCCTCACCATTTTGTGAATAGGGACCATTGTTAGGCTTAGAAAACAACATGACTTGGTCTTTTTATAATTTATGAGCAGTTTGTGTTGCTCAAACCAGGTCTCCACTAATTTGAAGTTGGACTGTATATCAGCTGATAATGACAGTGGGTTGGGGCTGTGAGTAAAGAGGACTATATTATCCACATAAAGGACCATGTTGCTGTTACAGGTAGAGGGGAGATTATTGATGAATAATCTAAAGAGTAGGGGTTCGAGGATGGCACCTTGTGGGACTCCAGACCCTACAGGAATACTGTTTGAGAGAGTGCTGCAGATCCTAACTTGCTGGGCACAACCACCAAGGCAGCTTTTGAACCAGTTAGTAACCTCTGAGGAGAGCCTGAAGAAGGCTGACTGTGGAGCAGGAGGGAGTGGTTATCTATGTCAAAGGCCTTTACTTTATCTGTGCTTCATATATATATCTATCTACATATATATATATATATATATATATATCATAGTGGCACGGTAGTGCCCCTATAGTTAGGGTTCAGTACCCCATTTAAGATTAAAGTGTGCAATTTGTCAGGTTAATAACTTTGCCACCATATGATGGATTTGCCTTTGATTTGGCAGGAATGGAGCAGTACCATAGATATCTGGACATGCCAAGTTTTGTACTGGTTGGATATACAGTTGCAGAGTTATAAAGCATCATTCTGTGTCGCATTTACATTTTTTTGTGTATTTTTTGCTTGTGCCTGCAGGTCATATGGTCTGTGTGACTGGTTTGAAACCTTCAGGGAACATGCAGCCGGGCTCCCAGTTGTGCCTTTTGAAGATTTCATGAAAACATATTAAGTGGTGCAAAAGTTATTCACAAAACAAGTTTCCCATTATAGTCAATGGAAAAAGTTAACAAAAAATTCGAGTGTCACAAATGCGGTTTTTAGTGTCGCAAATGACGCCTGAAGTGTCATGAGTCAGCCATTTTTTTTTTCAGTTAGTAGTCACAGAAATGCTTGCCATTTAAATTTGGGACCCTCTAGGGACACAAATCTTTTTGTGTTCACCTAGTTGGACCCTGAGGATGCTAGCCATGTTTTTCTGGGGGGGTTAAACACACCAGAAATATGTTTTTCACATTTTTGTAAACTGTAGTGTTGCAAAGTAGTGTCAGGCTTACGACACTTTCATGATTTTTTTTTTTTGCAAAAGTGTCGCAAATCTCCACACTTCTTTGCAACACTATGGCCAAATATCAGAAGTTCTTTGCCGTCCTGCTGCAAAAGAACAGGTTGGTCTTTTGGGCTGAACATTGGAGAAATGAAAGTCAACATCCCACAGATGTGCCTTTAGGTGGTTTGGTGACAAAATGTTGCAGAGATGCAAAGTTACAGTACTCCAAATTTGATGATTTTTCCCATAGACTAACATTGCAGAGTCTGCCTCGCCTTTCGGGGCCCATATCTTGGAAATGCTTCAAGATATGGACTTTTCGTCAGGAAAGTGCTTAGCCCCCTGCCAGTGGGCTTAGTTCAAAACTAGCCAGGGAAGTCATAAATCATATGAAATTGTATTTTTTTTCTACATTGTACGGTTCCTGAGATATAAGCAATTTAGTATTCCAAGCACTCATTTTCTGCTCTGAGGCCCATTATTATGCATACATTCTTTGTACTCACTGTGTTTAAACATAGAAACATGGAAACATAGAAACATAGAATGTGACAGCAGATAAGGACCACTTGGCCCACCCAGTCTGCCCATTTTCCTACCCAACAGATACGCTGCAGATCCTAGTTAACCAACAGCTTACTTCCTCCTACCCCTCAATAGGACTGCCTTATGTCTGTCCCATGCATTCTTGAATTCTCCCACTGTTCTTGACTCCACAACCTCCTCAGGGAGGCTGTTCCATGCATCCACAACCCTCTCTGTGAAAAAATACTTCCTCACATTACCTCTGAGCCATCCCCCTCTATCTTCAGATTGTGCCCCCTTGTTCTTGCACATCTCTTTTTCTGAAAGATGCTACCCTCTTGGACTTTGTTGATTCCCTTGAGGTACTTGAAAGTTTCTATCATGCCCCCTCTCTCCCTTCTTTCCTCAAGAGTATACATATTAAGCTCCTTTAGTCTTTATTCGTCTGTCTTCTGGTGCAGACCCTGCATCATTTTGGTTGCCCTCCTCTGGACAGCCTCTACTCTGTCTGTGTCTTTGCAGAGATGGGGTCTCCAGAATTGCACATAGTATGCCAGATGGGGTCTCACCAACTGTCTGTACATAGGACAGAGGGTTTCTCTATGCAGCTGTTGGGGAAAAAAGGGTGTGCACTTCCATTACTGTTACAGTTAGTATTCCCACTTGAGTTTCCATACCCATTTGCATTAATGTTCCAGTGTACACCACTGTGTGCGTTACCCTTTGCATTTTCATTTGCTCTTGCTTTTGTGTTACTGTTACCATTTGCATTTCCACTACTGTTTCTATTTGTATTTCATTTTGCGTCACTGTGTGCATTACCATTTGCATTTGCATATGCGCTTCTGTTTGTGTTTGTGTCTGAGTTTGTCTTTCCCTTGGTGTCATCGTTGCTGTTGCCATTACCATTTGTGTTTCCAATTGCGTTACCATAATTCTGTGCAAAAAACTGCTTTAATGCATCATTTAGGGTTAAAACACAAGAAGTCAGGAAATGAAAAATCTTTAGATTTGCACCTCCCCCCTCGGACTCAGTCATCCCAAGATTGACAGATGATGGGGTGTGTCATTGGGATTGTGAGGCCTAAATGTTGCCCTATTCCTTGTGTAACCATATTGAGAAGCAACAGTGAGCAAGAATGGGGCAACATTTAGTCCTCCCAACCCCAATGACACACTCTGTCATCTGTCAATCTTGGGATGACTGGTGGGTCCACAGGGGAGGGGCAACCTTAAAGATTTTTCATTTTCTGATTTTTAGTGTTTTTTTTTTGAATATTCTGTTTATTAAGAATTTTCTTTTACAAACGGTACATGTATGACATACAGCAATGAACAACCACACAAACAGACATACTGACATCCCACGTAAAACTAATAATACATAACAAATAATAACAAATAACAAGTAGATGCAATCGAGTGTGTGTTTCAATCCATACCTTTGGACATATTCAAGTACTGACAGTTAGACACATAAGACCCAAGATATCCATTTCATTCTAATTCTGTGCAAGATAATAGTATCATGAACACATATTAGACAGTGGCTACTCAGTGAGAGGAGCCCATCCCCCATGTATTGACATTTATACTGGTGTTTATATATTCAACCCTGTGCACAGTATTATGTTTTCAGATATACTCAGGGATGCCAGAAAGGGAGCCCAGTCCCTCAAGAATGCCTCCTCCCTATCCCTCATCAGCAATGTAAGCCTTTCCAAGATTTTTTGTGTTTTAACCCTAAATGATGCATTAGCACACTTTTTTGCATAGAATTTCTTTACTTTTTGAGAAAGAATAGAAAACTAAGAACTAGCAGACGTTGGTGGGAGTGCCAGCCCTTCAGGCCCTGCGCTCCCACCAACTTGTAAACGTGTCTCTACCATCAACACCTCCAAATTTCAATGCAAAACACCAAGCCATGTCTGAGATATAATATATTAAAGTTTGAGATTTTCATTCATTGGAGTTGCAGAATTCCACACCTGTTGACATTTTATAGACACAACGACTGAAAACTACATCCATGACACTTAGGCTGGGTACATAATCAATTTCAAGGCACCACCACAATGCAAAACACTGTCCACAAAATGTAAATTGCATCATGCAATATCTCTGCAAAAAGTATTTTCTCTGACACATAAACACTGTAATTCACATGTACAGGACATGCCGCCAACACCCTCCAAATTTCAAGTAAAAAGACTTAACCATTTCTGAGATATTTAAACTTAAAAGTTGTGAAAACTGGCCTATCTATTCTATTATAAAATCTGGCCAACTTGTCCCTTCTTTGCGATCAAAGAATCTCGTGATCAAAGAATTTGCAGGCTCATGATCAAAGAATAGAAAATGGTGAAATTCGAGTTTTAGGCAGAATTACATGAAACCACTGCAATGCTTCGATAGAACGAAGCCCCCTGAGCAAAACCCACCCTCACTTGTGTTCCTAGGCCACTCCTGAGCTGAGAAAATAGTATGTTTACCTTGCGATGCAAGATCACGATCGAAGAATCTTGTGAACAAAGAATTTGCAGGCTCAAGATCAAAGATCATTAGCGATTCATAATCAAAGAATATAAAATGTTATAACTCTATTTTTTTACCATTTTAAGTGAAGCCAAAGGCATGGGTCAATAGATTGAAGCCCCCTGAGTAAATCTCATTCAGGTTTTACTTCAGGAATGACCCTGAGCTATGATATTTGATTTTGTCTGATGGAATTTAAAAAACAAGATGGTGAACCTCGCGATCAATGAATTCTCAGGGTCAAAGATTCTTTCACCATGAGGCTGAAAATTCTATGACTGCCAGGCAGGACGAGATGACTCAAACTCCATTCTTTGTTTGCAAAACAACCATATAAATGTTCCTATTGACTTATAATGGGAGCTTAAAAGTGCCATAACTTTTGAATGCCTTAATATTTTTTCACCAAACAAAAAGAAGCATGTTCGGCCACTGAAGCTCTTTCAGATGAGCCATCACACTGACTGGCACACCACACAATAGCCGCTCAGGGCCACAGGCAAAATCCCCAACACTGCCTCCAAACCTTGCGAAAAGTGCATTTTCAGTGTTTTGGTCCACAAAGACCGTCAGTCTGACTGAAACTAAATTTTTGCAGGTGAAGAGACCCAGCATGCCCCACCACACATAGCAAAGTTTATGCAAATCCTTTTTAACAGATCCACTGTTATTAATGTGCAAAAGTTTGACTTTAACACAGAAGTGCCTTCGTAACCCTAAATATAGTGGTGCGACTGCACCACTATGAGATATATATGTATATATATATATATATATATATATGTATATATATATATATATATACACACACACACATATATACATATTATATTCATGGCAAAAAACTCTGTTTAATGCATCAGTTAGGGTTGTTCCACAGCTACAAAAGTAAGGAAATTTGATGTTAGGGTTGAACCCCCCACACCCCGCATCCCCCAAGAGGCATTGGGGTGTGTATTGGGGTCCTTGGTCTTAACTCTCACCTCATCCCATCTGTAAACAAGCTGAGGTGGTGAAGTATAAGAGAATGGGGTGAGAGTTTGGGCTGATGACCCCAACTCACACCCTGATGCCAGTTGGGGGGTGCAGGGGGGGTTTCAACCCTAACATAAAATTTATTTGCTTTGTTGCTGTGGAACAACCATAACTGATGCATTAAATTGATATTTTTGCCATGAATTTCCCTTCTTTTTGAGAATGAGGACTATAAATAGTGAGTGGAATGTGGTGGTGGGAGCATGGGGCATTCGAGCCCCATGCTCCCACCACGTGATTTTTTTGTCACATAATAATGGTAACTGCAATACAAACGCAAGTGCAAATGGTAACGCACATGGTGATGCAAACATAAATGGTAACACAAATGGAAATAGAAACGTAAGCTCAAAGTGATGCCAAAGTGAACTGTAACACAAATGGAGATGCTAACGCAAGTGCGTTCTGAAACGCAACTGGTAACATGCACGGTGACAGTACCACAATTGGAAACACAAATGGTAACAGTAACAGCAACAATAACATGGAGGGTGGGAGGGCATCTGTGCATTGCACAGTTTATACGCAGGCTTGCAACTTCACCAATTTTTAATATTTTCGCTCCAGACTTTCAGCATTGTCATTGTTTCACATATCCTTGTGAACAGTATAACTGTCATCTTTCACTTCCTGCCCAAAATGTGTTTTCACAAGTGTGGCATGGTCAATGTGCCAAAATAACTTTCAGGATAGATGAACAAAATCATGGTACCAATGTTCATTAGGGGAGGTCCCAAAAAGCCCATGTTGAAAATTTGGTGAAAAAAATTCCAAAAAATGACCACGATACAAGCGTGAATTGTACAGTTTCTACATACGCATGTAACTTTGCCAAGTTTTCACATTTTCCCTCCAGATTTTCAACATTATCATTTTTCCATACCACCTCAAGAACAGTAAAGCTGTAATTTTTAAACTCCGGCCAAAAATGTTTTTCCACACGTGTGGCATGAAACATTGTTATAGTAGCACAGAATTACATTTCAACAGGTATTTGAAAGTTTTCTGTTCTGGGTACATGTGTTGAGGTTATAAGAAAGTTATGTTGACATTTTGGAACAAAGTATTTAAGGTGGCACAGTTATTACTATTTGTCGCAATTTCGCTACACCTGCTCATAAAATAATGTGCAGAAGCACATGGGCCAGAGAATCCTGTGTTTCCATAGCAAGATACATATGTGCACTGTGGAGGGATGGAAGTGCAGGGTCTGAAGGACCTTGCTATCTCACAGTAAAATAAAGATACTATTAGACTATCTCAAAAAGTAAGGAAATAAATTGCAAAATATTTTGTTAATACACCAGTTAGGGTTGAAGCAATAAAAGTATGGAAATGAGATGTTAGGGTTGTGCCACTAACACCCCCTCTACAACCCCACACCACCAGCCCACCCCATATCCACCCTCCACAGACCAACATGCGTCAGCATGTGCCTTGGTGTCATTGGGCCTACCTTTCACCCCATTCCATGTTTAAGAAAGTTGACATGCTACAGTATTGATGAATGGAGTGAGAGTTAGGGCCGATGATCCCAAGGCACACCCCAATGTGTACTGGTCTTGGCGGGTGAGTGTGGGCTGGACTGGGAGGGGTGTGTGTTAGGGGCTGAACTCTAACATCTCATTTCCCTACATTTGTCACTTCAACCTTAACTGATGCATTAACAAAGTTTTTTTTGAGATGTGTGTGTATATACACATACATTTTGATAGCACGGAAGCGCTACCATAGTTAGGGTTGAGTACCCCTTTAATGTTAAATGGTGAAACTTTGGACCTTAATAACTTTTTCACTGTTCAATGGATATGCCTGAAATGTGGCAGGCATGGGGTCTAGCCACAAATCTTGGGACCTGCCAAGTTTTGTACCGATTGGACATACAGATGTGGAGTTATTAAGAGACATTCTTGGTCACATTTATTTTTTTTTGCATTCTTTGCTCACACTTACAGGTCGTACAGTTTGTGCGACTGGTCCAAAAACATCAGGGGACATGCAACTGGGGTCCCTGATGTGTCTTTCTAAGATTTTGTGAAAAAATATTAAACAGTTCAAAAATTATTCAAAAAACTATTTTCCCAATATAGTCAATGGGAAAAGTTAACAAAAAGTTCGACAGTGTCACAAATGCAGTTTTTAGTGTCACAAATGACCCCTGTAGAGTTGTGAATGAGCCATTTTTTTTCAGTTAGTGATCACAGAAGTGCTTGGCATTTAAAATTGGGACCCTCTAGGAACACAATTATTTTTTTGTTCACCTAGGAGGATACTGAGGATGCTAGCCATGTCTTTATTTTGGGGTTAAATACCCCAGAAATATGTTTTTCAAATTTTTGGAAAAGGTAGTCTCACAAAGTAGTGTCGCACCTGGGACACTTTCGTGGTTTTTTTTGCCAAAGTGTCGTGATTTGCGACACTAAAATGCGACATCATGGGTAAAATAACAGCACTTCTTTATCACACTGCTGCAAAATAATGGTTAGGTCTTTTGGACTGAACTTTGGAGGGAAGAAAGCCAACATCTCACAGATGTGCTTTTTTGTGGTTTGGTAGAAAAATATTACAGGGCAGAAAAGTGATGGCACTCTGAAATTGATGCTTTTTCCCATAGGATAACATTACTGTGTCCATCACGCCTTTCAGGGCCCATATCTCAGAAACGGTGAGAGATACAGACTTTTCATCACAAAAATGCTTAGACCCCCCACACAGGGGCTAAGTACAAAACTAGCCAGGAAAGTCATAATTCATATGAAATTTTAATTTTTTTTCTACGTCGTACAGTACTGAGATATAAGCAATTTAATATTCCAAGTCCTAATTTTCTGCTCTGAGGCCCTTTATTGTGCATACATTCTTTCTTTTCACTGTGTTTTTAATGCAGTTTTTTGGGGAAAAGAATGGTGTGCCTTTTCGTTACTCTGCCAGTTAGCATTTCCAGTTGTGTTTCCGTTACTGTTCGCGTCACCATTCCAGTCTACTCTACCATGTGCGTTACGGTTTGCGTTTTCATTTACACTTGCGTTTGCATTTCTGTTTCTGTTTCATTTGGCATTATTGTTGCTGTTACCATTACCATTTGCAATTACAATTGTAGTACCATGCCCGCGCATGTTTACAGTTTCTGTTTTCGGACTCGCTTACATTTCTGTTTGCACCCCCTCAGCCCACTCCCCCCAACTGGCATTGGGGTGTGCATTGGGTTCATCGGTCCTAACTCTCACCCCATTCTTCTATGCCTCAGCTTATTCACACATGTTATGGGGTGAGAGTTAGGGTCGACGACCCCAATGTACACCCTGATGCCAATTGGGGAAGTGGGCTGATGGGGGTGCAATTTTTTAACCCTAACACTGAATTTACCTACTTTTGCCACACTGTGGAACAACCCTAACTGATTCATTAAATGGAGTTTTATGCCTCTAACACACACACATATATATATATATATATATATATATATATATATATATATATATATATGTATATATATATATATATATATATATATATATATGTAATAGGTAAACCACTCTGAAGGTGAAGGTGATCTAGTTCTGATATATGCATGGCGTATGTATATAAGAGCATGACCGCAGCACCTCAGAGTGGTTTATCTATCTTATAAAATGTCAAAATAGTTCTGAGGATAAAGGGCAGGTATGGTCACGCTCTGATATATGCACAGTCATGTGATGTGTTCCAACAAATCAACAGACATAATTTTTCCTACCTAGTCTATAAAAAAAAAGATGAGTGTATATATATATATATATATTTTTTTATATATAAAATGGGTAGGAAAAATTATGTCTGCTCATTTGCTGGCTGCCATCACATGACTGTGCGTATATCAGAGCACAACCACACGCCTGCACTTTTACCCCCCTTAAAAACAATTTTGCCATTTTATAAGATAGATAACCCACTCTACAGTGTGCGGTCTTGCTCTGATATATGTACACCTTGGGTCATTGACACACTTGACCTGTGGCCTCGTGCATACAATGCACACCAATGTGTGCGTATATCAGAGCACTACTACACACCTATTAGTGGGTTATCTATTACATATATATATATATATATATATATATATATATATATATATATTAGAGGCATAAACTCCATTTATCGCATCAGTTAAGCACTCAGTGAAAGCAAGGAAATTCAGGGTTACGGCTGAAAGCCCCTTGGACCCCCAGCCCACCCTCAACTGGCATCAGGGTGCACGTTGAGTCATCAGCCCTAACTCTCACCCCATCACATGTGTAAAGAAGCTGAGGTATAGGAGAATGGGGTGAGAGTTAGGACCAGCGACCCCAATGCACACCCCGATGCTGGTTGGGGGGTGAACTGGGGGGGCCCTGGGGGGGCTTTCAACCCTAACTCTGAATTTCCTCACTTTTTTCTCTGTGGAACAACCCTAACTGATGCATTAAACAGAGTTTTTTGCCTCTATACCTTACAAAAAACTATTTTACTGCATCAGTTAGGTTTAATAGTACAGCAACAAAAGTTTGGAATGTGATGTTAAGGTTCAAAACCCTAACTCCACTTTCCCCCACATTACCCCACCCCCACACACATGTGAGCAGGGGAAGGGCCGAGGCAACACAATCCATCAGAGACAACCAGCATCAGGTAACAGAAGTAACATACAACTCTCTAAATGTACGGCATGACACATCCATCATCATGAGTCACCAACTGTATGAGTTCTGCCACCATCATAGTGCCTTGCGAGTACACATGCATGCTGGGCAACCGTGGGTGATGCTCCACAGTAACCATTTTTGTGTTACAAACAGCAATAACAATGTTTAAGCAGATTCATATATTTCAATAGTGAAGAAGGGATGTAACACACAGTATGTTATCCACTGATAGTTTCTTCAAAATGAGAGTTAGTATAAGCCTACCAACAGACATTGGATGTTTGCATTTATTTTTCTGATAGAGTGAGTCAGTTCTAATAACAAACGGTAGTAATAATAAAAGTAATTATTTCTAGTATAGTTTACAAGTAACATGTGAAAGCAACAATTATAACATGCAAAGCTAACAATAACATACTGCTAATGAGTATTTCCAGGTAATGCAGCAGTATAATAACATGAGATGGTGCTAGTTTCATACCTGAACAGTATCTTAAAAGTAGTATGTCTCATTTCTATCTTTCCTGCTACCACATGCCCATGTGGTAGCAGCGGTATCTGCAGCAACCCAATTGTGAATAGTGGCACATAAAAGTCAAGTCAATATTCTGAAAATGTGTACAGACTAAGTCTCATTCTATGAAGAAGATATGCCAGCACTAATGTGTCATCATACTGTGCTGGCAGTATAGAGTAGATGATACTATATTTGATTTTTCATTACATAGTGTTATGTGAAATAAGCACAGTGTTGTGAGTAATGTGGTTACAGATGTGATGGAGTGGTATACGTGTCTTACAGTCTTGCATGTGTCTTGCATGTGTGTATGAGAGTGTGGGGGGAGGGTTGGGGGGAATGCGCAGTTAGGGTTTTGAACCCTAACATCACATTTCCAGACTTTTGTCGCTGTGCTATTAACCCTAACTGATGCATTAACTGAGTTTTTGCAATGAATTTCCCTTCTTTTCAAGAAAGTGTAATGTAAGTGGTATGTGTTAGTGGGAGTGCAGGCCCTCTGGGCCCTGCACTCCATTTACATTCTCCATTTTTTTGCGTAATGGTATGTGCATGTGGGAGCGTGAGTGCTCCGGGTCCTGTGCTCCCATTTATTCATAACTACAGAGTCATACAGCAGCTCTATATGGCAACGAAGCCTTGTAACACTAATTTTGCTAATATCTTGGCAACAGTAGAGGCTAGAAAAAAAGCCCAGTGCTGGTGTAATCATGACAGTGAATACTTTACGCAATATAAGTCAACCAAATCCGTGTCTCATATCATTTCTGAGATACAGACTCCAAAATGCAGTGAAAAGGCACCCTTCTAACCCTCGGAACATGTTTTTGCCAATATCTCTCTAACCATAGCAAGTAGAAAAAAAATCCACTCCAGGTGTTATCTACAGTTTCGAAACTTGTTTCTGTAGCTTACAGAGGCAAAAACTGCGTATCTCACTTCATTTTCGAGATACAGGTGCAGAAAGGTGTAATGGTCACCACAATGTTTTCCTATGGGAAATTTCTCAATTTCAGAATGCTGCAACTTTGGGACTCTTGAATGTTTTGACAAAAAAACACCAAAAGACATATCTGTGGCACTAGGGCATGCCACCCTGCAAATGTCAGCACCAAAGACTCAACCAACCATTTTATTGCAGGAGGATGACAAAGATTTGCAGTAATTTTTAAAAATGGTTCTGCAAATCATGAAAGTTTAGCAAAAAGTAGCACAAAACCTTTGCATTTGCAAAAGTATTTCTGCACTTACTTGCATGGTTTGCCAAAGTATTTTTTCCTTGAAGTTTAAAAAGGCATTTCTGGAGGGTTTTAGTACCCCAAAACAATAGGTCTGGCATCCTCAGGATCATACTAGGTACACCCAAAAGTAAGTGTTTACCTAGCGGGTCCCAAATTTAAATGCAAGGTATTTTTCTCTCTCACTAATTGAAGACAAGATGGCAGAATCATGAAAGTAAACCATTTGTGAAAGTAAAAGTGCATTTGCAAAACTTTCATGATGCACATGTATTTTCCCCCATTGTCTATAGTAGGAAATTAGTTTTTTGAATAACTTTTAAATGGTTTAATATTTTTACACCAAGTCTTCGAAAGACACATTAGTGAACCAGAATGCATCTTACCTGAAGATTTTGGACTGAACGGACAAATCATGTGGGCTGTGGGCATGAGCAAAGAAACTCACAAAAAGTAATTTTTTTTGCATTGTCTGGCATTCTGTGCCTCCACCCACCATATATCTGACCATAACACAACTTGCCAGATCCAGAGATCTATGGCACCAGACTGTGCATGCTTAGTTTCAGGCAAATCTGTTTTATGGTGGCAAAGTTATTAAGGTGCAAAATTTGAGGTTTAACAGTAACATGCTAACTCAACCCTAACTATAGTGGCACTACCATGCAGTGATGCCAGTATAGTTAGTTTTGAGAAGGAACTTTAATGTTAAACCTCAATATTTGCATGTTAGTAACTTTACAACTGTTCAACGGGTTTGCATAACATTTTGAATGTACTGTCTGGTATAGTAGATCTCTTGATTTACCAAGTTGCATCTCATTCAGACTTACAGTTTCTGCACTGCAAGGAAATGAAAAATGCATTTTTCACCATTTTTGACATGATTTTTGCTCATGGTGCTGTGACCACACCATGTGGTCTTTTGGTCTGAAATGTGGAATGTTGAAAGAGTTTGAGTCCAAGAACAATCCAGCACTGGTTTGATTAAAAATATTAATACATTCTAAAGTTATTTGATTTTTAATTGTTGGACTCTGAGCACATTCAGTTCATGCTCAGTTCACTACAAGATTTATATGTATGTTTTGTGAAAGAAGACTAGCCTCACAGTCAAGGAATTTGTCTGCTCACGAATGAGGATTTAAAAAAATCCTGGTCCACCAGAAAAATTCCTTGTCTGCGAGCCACCATCTTGTTTTCAGTTTTTCCCTCAAATTAAATGTTATAGCTTCTTACACGGGTGACTTTTTCTTGTAATAAAGCATGGATTTTGTTCAGGGTGATGCCCTGTACAAACCCATACCTTTGGTTTGCTTGGTTTTTGGTTTTGTCCAAAATAATAGTCTTTTGAAATTTAAAAATTATTTGACCGTGACTTGCTAATTATCCTCTTTCATAAACTGACAAAATCCTAGTCCACAAACCAATCCTCTTTTGCAAGGCTTCAAAATCCTTGTCCGTGGCTTTGTGACCAGAAGGGCATTTTTATGGTCAAGAATTAAGCTGACGGTTAAGGATTTTGCTACCTCATGAAAGAGGAATGTTTTGCAGACTGGGATTCTGTCAGCTCATGAAAGGGGAAACGGGATTGGGTTTTTGAATTCTCTTTAATGAGGTGACACAATCGCAGTCCACAAGCTGTCAAAATCCTAATCCATAAGCCAATCCACTTTTTTGTGAGGTATCAAAATCATTGACCAATACTTTGTGACCAGATGACCCTTCTTGCTGACAAGGATTGACTCACAGTCAAGGATTTTGCTACCCCATGAAAGAAGATCAAGTAATGGACTAGGATTATGACAACTCATGAAAGGAGATTCATTTTTTGAATCCTCTTTCGTGAGGTGACATAATCGTAGTCCGCGAGCTGTCAAAATTGTAGTCTGCCACCTGATCCTGTTTTGTGAGGTAACAAAATCCTTTACCTATGGGACCAGATGGTCAAAATCTGATGGTCGAGGATTTCTCATGGATGGTGATTTTGATAGCTCGCAAATGGGGATTTATCTGATGATCGGGACTTTGCTACCTCACGAACTAGGAATTTTTCAAGTTTTAAAAATCTTCTCACTGCATTGTTTATTAACGGTTTGGTATTGTCACTTGACATTTACAGGGTATTAAGGGGATGTCCTAGAGATGTGAATTGTGCTATTTAGGTGTTGGAACCTTAAGTGGTTCCATAGATATGTCATCACAAAATTGAGATTTTTCCCATAGGATAACACTGTGGCATCCATAGTGAATTTTGGCACCCGTATCTCAGAAACAAAGCGAGATATGGAATTTTTGCTACTTATGGCATAGATCACCATAAGGTGATCTATGCCATATACATACATTTGGAAATCATAGATGACACCTGCAGTGGAATTTTTTTCCAAAGTTGTATGGTTCCTGAAATATTGCTAAATTACTGTCACAAGGGTTCTAAAGGACCCTTTCAGCACTTTTCTGTGCCCATATCTTGGAAAAGATGCAAGATAGGGATTCAGTTGACTTATCTTGTGTGGACATCTTGCTGTCCTGATTACAATGGCACTTAAATTTTTTTTCTAGCTGCTATGGTTCCCAAAATATTGGCAGATTAGTGTTATAAGGGTTCCTTGCCCTAAAGGACTGCTCTATGGCTCTGTAGTTATATGTAAGTGGCATGGCCTGCACTCCCAGAGATGCATATTGTTATACTCAAATGGGTGGCTTGGTGGGAGCATGGGGTCCAAAGAGTTGGGCCTGATGACCCCATGGCACACCCTGGCATCTGTTGGTCTGTGGAGGATGGGGTGGTGAGGTGGTGGGAAGGTTAGGGGCTCAATCTTAACATCTCATTCCCCCATTAGTGTTGCATTAACCCTAACTGATGCAGATGTATTAAACAAGTTTTGTGCAAAAAATATATATATATACATGTATATATATATATATATATATATATATATATATATATACAGTATATACACACACACACATAAACACATATGTATTGCCAATAACTTCATTAATGCATAAATTAGGGTTGAAGCAACACACACAAGTAAGGAAATGAGACATTAGGGGTTGACGCCCTAATATCTCCCCCACCTGACCACGCCACCACCACCGTCCAGAGACCAACAAGTAATGTGGTGTGTCTTGGGGTCCTCAACCTTAACTTTTAACACATTCCATTTGTAAGAAAGCTGACATGGTACAGTATAGGTGAATGGGGCAAGACTTAGGCCCAATGGCCCCAAGGCACACCCCATCACTTGTTGGTTTGTGGATGGTGGGGGTGGGTGGAGTGGTCAGTTGGGGGGGAGGTGTTAGGGTGTCAATCCTAAAGTCTAATTTCTTTACTTCTGTTGCTTCAGCCATAACTGATGCATTAATGATGTTTTTTTGCAATGAATTTCCTTATTTTTAAAGAAAGTGTAATCTTAGCCTTATATGTTTTGGGGAGTGCAGGGCTTCTGGGCTCTGCATTCCCATTACTGCATAAAAGAGGACACTAAAGCAACAGATCTGCATAATAGTTTACATCTCCCTGTAGAAACACAAGGCACTCTAGGACCTGTGCTCCCACTACTGCATTTCCCTCTGGGACCTGCAATCCCGTCACACTTCCATCACTCTATAATGGGAAATTTCCAAACTTCAAAATTGTATGACTATGGTGGCAATGTAAATTTTACCACCAAACCAGCAAAAGTCATATCTTTAGTAAAAGTCCATTCTATCCTGAAAATTTCAGCCTGGAATATCAATACGTTTGCTTGCAGTACCTTTTTAAGATCCTTTTTTGCAAACCCTTTTTATGAGCTCATCCCTTTTCACAATCCCTTTTCGTAAGCTGATCCCTGTTCGTGAGGCAGGGTCATGTGACCCTCCCTTTCACAAAAAGGGATTTTGACAGCTCATGAACAGATTGCAAAATGGGATCAGCTTGAGAAATGGGATCATGAAAAGGAATTTTAAAGTCCCTTAACTGTGAACTTTGAATTCTTTCTCCAAATCAGCAAAGGTCACATCCTCAATGCAAGCCCTTTCTACCCTGCAAATTTCAGCCTGAAATTCCAAACCCATTTGTTTTCAGTGCCTTTTTGAAATCCCTTTTTTCAATCCCATTTTAAAAGCTGATCCCCTTTCACAAGCCTATCCTTTTTGGGAGATGGGGACATATGATCCTACCCCTCACAGAAAGGGATTTTCACAGCTCATTAACAGGGATTGCAAAAAGAGATCAGCTTATGAAAAGGGATCATGTAAAGGGATTATAAAGTCCCATAACTATGGAACCAATGTAAATTGTCTCACCAAAACCAGCAATTCTCACATCCTTAGGGCAAGCCCTTTCTACCCTGAAAATGTCAGCCTCAAATTCCAAACTGTTACTTTGCAGTGATGCCACACCTCACGCTATGCGGTGTCATGGGTTTAGGAATGGACTTGGGTTGTCGGGGTCGGCGGGGCAAGGGAGGATTGAGCATCCCAATGGATGCTCTCCTCCCTCTGGGAAGGGATACCAGGGGTGCCCTATGCACCCAATGTCCCTAGAGAGCTGGTGGAAGCATGGGCTCCCAAGGGCTTGATGGCTTTGTTCAGTGGAGTAGGGTGGGGGGAAGCTGTCAGGTGCTTGGCAGTAGGTGTGCGTCAGCACATCACCTGTCTCGATGTACGTCCTTGCGCAGGTGTCCCAGGGGGATGGGGAAAAACTACAAATACCCTGCCCCATGAGCAAAATGAAACCTAGGGGCAGGGTTGCCTTGGGGATTGCCTTGGTGGAGAGAGGAGGAGGAGGCACAAGGCCTCCTCTGAAGGCCACAGGAGCTGGGCAAGTTAAAAAAAAATCCCTCTTTGTGCTCTCTTTTTGTGAGCTGATCCCTTTTCATAAGGTTTAAAACTGCCCTTTTTTTATGTAACTACAAAAAATCAAAGGCATTGGCGGGTAGAAGATGTCACCCTTACCAAAACCCGTGCCTTGGTTTTTACAAAAGACCTCCCTGGGGCATGTTATCAGGTTTTGCTTTCTCTCCTCACTAAGCAAGAAAACAAAATGGCAGCTGATGAACAAAGATTTTCTCACCCACGGGATCCCTTTTCACAATCCCTTTTCATGAACCATTTGTGACCAGGAATCCTTGATCAAAATTGTGCAACTATCCTAAAGACTGAACAATGAATGCTCAGAACTCAAATATTTGAAATTTAATAACATTGGAACAAATTAATATTTTTTTCACCTAACCAGTGGTGGATTATTCTTTTGGATAGCCTCCTCTTATTCTGAAAATGTAAGGCCAATATTCCAAATGGTGTGCATGCAGCATAACATCACAAAATGACCATGAGGTTTGCCCAAAAAAACACAAAATGTGTTTTTTGGTGCTTTGCTGTGCAAAATCCACATATCCAATCAAAACACAACTTGGCAAGTTCCTAAACTGCAAACTTTGAGGTTTAACATTAAACTATCTACTCAATCCTAACTGTAAGGTATGACCATATCCTTATACTATATATATATATATATATATATATATATATATATATATATATATATATATATATATATATATATAGGTTGAGAAGGCAGTTTAATGTTAAATCCAAAATTATGTCCTTTAATAACTTTGTAACCATTCAACAGATTTGCATGAAATTTGGAATACATGGTCTCAGGTGATAGCTTGTTTGATCTGCCAAGTTGCAATTCAATTTGATATGCAGGTTTTGTGCAGCAAAGCATCAAAAATGCATTTTTCACTTTTTTGGGCAAATGAAAGGGTCATTTTTGACATTCTGCTGTGTGTATACTGTTTGAAATTTTGGCCTAAAATATTTGGGGCAGAAAGAGGCTGTCCAGCAGAACAATCCAGTCTTGGTTTGATGAAACAATATTTATCTGTTTTTTTAAAGTTATTAAATTGTTAAATGTTGGGTTCTAAGCAATCTCAGTTCAGGCTTTGGGATAGATGCACAATTTTGATCAAGAATCCCTCGACATGGATGACTGGCAAAGAGGGATTAGGGTGAGGGATTCAGAAATCTCACAAATCCTTCTTCATGAGAAAAATCTGTCTTTGTCAACTGCTAGATTATTTTTCATTTACCAAGGGGAGAAAACAAAATGTGTAGTGGCCACCCACCCTCTGGTGCCTTCCCTGTTTTGTTATTGTCAATATAGCTGAAAAAAAGAAAACAGTCCCCCAACATATTTTTTCCATGCAAAATCCTGCATTAAAATTTTTGATGCAGAATCCTGCATTGAACTAGTCTGCTCCCCTCTTTTTCTTTTTTTTTGCTGACATCAGGGTGCCCAATTCTTGTGTCAGCATGTATCCCCAGATACTAATGTGGCACACTGGAAGCCTACCCCAGTGTGCTGAAATAATTTTTATATTTTAAATTGTTTCCAACAAAAGGATGCCCACTCCCAGTGTCGGATGCCCCCTAGCTCCTATACTTATATTGTCAACATCAGGTTACCCAATCATCATGTCAGCATGTATCCCTCCCACACTTCTATGGCACATTGGGAGTGCACCCCAGTGTGGCCAAATGTATTATTTTAAAATAAAACCTGTAAAATAAAGAAAACTTTCCACAGACATCTTTTATTCTTTTTAGCTGAAAAAAAATAGAATGGTCCGTCGTCATTCCTGCCACCTCCCTCCCCCATCCTCACCCTCTCTCTGCACATCCACCTCCCTTCACCCTATACCCTATACGTACCTCAGAAAGTCCGGCGCTGTCTTCTTCCTTGGATGGGACACGTCTGCACTCTTCAAAGGTGAATTATGGACTGAAGGAATGAAGGTAAGCTGTATAAGGTATGTAAAAGGGGTTTTCAACTTATGTTGATATCTCAGCCATTTCTAGGAATTTTGGCCCACATATTTAACATGGAGCTCTCAGGACCCCACTTCATGAACTCTTGCACTGTCATTTCATTACTCAGTCCCAAACAATGATTTCACAGTAGCTGTGTAGAATCACCTTTCAGGACCAATTCACAAAATGACAGTGCCACTGTTCATGAGGTGGGGTCCCAAAAAGTCCTTGTATAAAATTACTGTTATGAAGGTGTAGTGCATAGTTAATATGCACAATCAAAACTGCACCAATTTTAGATATTTTCACTCCAGATTTTCAACATTGCTATTTTTTCACATCTCCTTATGAACTGTATAGCAATCATTTTTTATGTCCTGACTGAAACATGTTTTCACACCAGTGGCACAGAATGGCATGGTTGCTGTGCAAAATCAACTTTCAGGATGGATGAAGAAAATGACAGTGCCACTGTTCATGAGGGGAGGTCCCAAAAAGCTCAAGTTGAAAATCTGGTAAATGAATTCCAAAAAATGATTGTGTTACAAGCATGCATTGTGAAGTTTCTATGCACGCTCGTAAATTTTCCAATTTTTCATATTTATACTCCAAATGTTCAACGTTGCCATTTTGTCACACCACCTCATGAATATCACAGCTGTAGTTTTTGAAATCCTGCCAAAAGATTTTTCCACATCTGTGGCACAAAACAGTGTTAAAGTTGTACAGACTTACATTTCAACAGGGATTTGAATGTTTTCTGTCCTGGGTACATGTGGTGAGATGATAAGAAAGTTATGTTAAACATTTGGGGTGAATATTATTTAAAATGTCACAGTTATGACTATTTGTTACAATTTTATTATGCCTACTTGTAATTTTATGAGTTGAAGTGCAGGGACCAGAGACCCATATGTTTCCATAGCTAGATATATGTGTATCTGTGGAGGGATGGGAGTACATGGTCTTAAGGATCCTGTACTCCCACAGTGAAATAAACATGCTATTAAATGATCTCAAAAAGTGAGGAAATAAAATTGAAAAAAATATGTTGTAATGCATCATATAGGGTGGAAGTGATAAAGTAGGGACATGAGACATTTGAGTTAAGCCCCTAACACCCCCCATCCAACCCCACCATACCACCACTTACCCACCCTCCACAGACCAACAAACATTAGGGTGTGGCTTGGGGTTGTTGGGTCTAACTTTCACCCCATTCTCCCATACTGTACCATGTCAAATTTCATATATATGGAATGGGGTGAGAGTTAAGCCAGACAACCACAAGGCATACTCCAACACATACTTCAACATCTGTTGCTTTGCGTAGGGTGGGTGAGGCGTGGGCTGATGGGGTTGGATGAGGGGGTGTTAGGGACTTAACCCTAACATCTCATTTTCTACTTTTGTCACTTCATCCCTAACTGATGCATTAATGAAATTGTTTGTATTTGTGTGTGTGTGTGTGTGTGTATATATATATATATATATATATATATATATAATATAAAATCACATGCTCACACAATCAAAGCATCAAGGACTGCATATGCAAATCACCACAAAATGTTATGCTGGTTCAACTTTAAGCAGATGCATGGTGCCGAAGGCCTCTCACACAGTTGCAAAGGGTGCTAACAGATGACATAGACATGTGTTTCATCCTACCAGGACTCTTCAGTATGCCTCGTCTTTTTGACACCCAGTGCAATGAACCGGCTACCCTAAGACGGTCTGTCTGGGTTATGTTGTGGTGAACCCATTAAAATAAAAAAAACTATTTAAAAGACAAAGAACCTCTGTGCTCTAACACTGAAGCAAGGGTTACCCCAAAGGGGCACCATGCAATTCTGCTTAAAGTTGAACCAGCATAACATTCTGTGGTGATTTGCATTTGCAGCCTATGATACTTTGCATTGTGTGGGCATGTGTGATTTTGTATTTTCTTGAAACTGGGCTTCCCAGTCAAATGCCCTTTGAGGTAACCCTTGGTTCAGTGTTTGCGCACAGAGGTTCTTTGTCTTTTAATTTTTTTTTTTTTTTTTACTTTTGTTTTTATCCTCCTGTCTACCTCTGGTGCCCATTCCTTCTGTCTACTCATGTCCCCCGAGTCACCTACCTTGGGATCTGCCCCTATAGTGCCTCCTCCTCTTTTCCTCGCACAGTGGGGTCTGTCCCTTGTTGGTGGCCCGGGTGGTACTGGAGCGGCCTTCATCCAGGGCTGCCGGAGGGGTTTTTCTGTTTTCTCCCCTTAGGTCCCTCACCGCCTGAGACATCGGTGCTTGGGATGTACGTCCCGAGTGGAGGCATGCTGACTCACACCAGCCTCTCATGTGCAGCAACGTCCCTCCTCCCCGGCTCCGGTGATCAGAGCCGCCTCCATCCCTTCCTGATGCCGGTGCTTCTACTGGCTATGGAAGGGATGCAGAATGCGAATTCGTTCTTGGTTTCCCACCCCTGAGGGAGGATAGCATCCATTGGGACACTCAATCCTCCCTCTCCCCACCAACCATTGGCCGCCTGAGTCCGTTCCTGAACCCGGGCCGCCAGCGTAGCGCAAGGTGTGGCGCCCAGCGCCTCAACCCTCAGCGCCACCGGGCTGGTCACTCTTTGTCTTTTAAATAGTTTTTATTTTAATGGGTTCACTTCAACATAACCCAGACAGACCATCTTAGAGTAGCTGGTTCATTCCACTGGGTGTCAAAAAGGTGAGGCATACTGATGAGTCCTGGTAGGACGAAACACGTGTCTATGTCATCTGTTAGCACCCTTTGCAAACTGTGTGAGAGGCCTTTCGGCACCATGCAATTCTGTTTAAAGTTGAACCAGCATAACATTCTGTGGTGATTTGTATATGCAGCCCATGATGCTTTGCAGTGTGTGGGTATGTGTGATTTTGCATTTGCTTGAAACTTGGCTTCCCAGCCAAATGCCCTGTGGGGTAACCATTGCTTGAGTGTTTGCGCACAGAGGTTCTTTGTCCTATATGTGTGTGTGTGTGTATATATATATATATATTGCAAAAAACTCTGTTAATGCATCAGTTAGTGTTCCTAGTGCAGTGATACAAGTATGGAAATTCAGCGTTAGTGTTTCCAACCCTACCACCACACCCTCCACGCACCAACAACCATTGGGTGTGCCTTGGGGTCGCCAGCCCTAATTCTCACCTCATTCCATGTTTAAACAAGGAGACATGGTACAGTACAGGAGAATGGGGTGAGAGTTAGGCCTGATAACACAAAGGCACACCCAATGGCTGTTGGTGTGAGGAGCTCATTCATTGAGTGAGTGCTAACTACAGTAGTACACGCTTAGAGGCTGAGGGGTGCTAGTTTTACAGGGCATCTGCACTTGAGGGGGCACTTTCACCCTTCTTCAGTGATGTACCACAGGCTTGCAGCAATCTGTGCAGATGTGACCTCTGGAGCAGTGCTCCAATTGATGCAAGTCACAGGACTAAGCCATGGAGATCCTGTCCAATACAGAATCAGACACAGAATTCCTGCCACAATGGTGATTGGCAAAAGTCACCCTTGGTGAGACTTGAGCTATCCCTTACAGAATTGGCCCCATAATTCTGCAGCTTTACATACTAACTGCAAACATAATGTTACATCGAATACACTAATTGCGTACATAATGCTGCACCTAATAAACTAACTGTAAACATAAACCTGCATCTAATGCAATAATTGTAAACATAGTCCTGCATCTATTACACTAACTTAAACATAAAGTTGCATTTAATATAATAACTGCAATTATAAAGCTGCATCTAATATCCTAACTAGAAACATAATGGTGCATCTTATATATTAACTAGAAACATAGTGCTGCATCTAGTACACTAACTGCAAACAGAAAGCTACATCTAATACATTAATTGCAAACATAATGTTGAATCTAGTATAATTGAAAATGAAAAGATGCAGCTAGTTCACTAATTGCAAACATAAAGCTGCATCCAATACAGCAATTGCAACAAAAGTGCTGCACCTAATGCACTAATTGCAAACATAAAGCTGCATCTAATACAATAATTGCAAATATAAACCTGCATCTAATACATTAACTGCCATTAACAAGTTGCATCTAATACACACATTACAAACATACAGATGCATTCAATACACTAATTGCAAACATCATGCTGCATATACAGTAACACACTAAGTGAAAGTGAAAACACAGAGCTACATATAATACACCAATTGCAAACATAATGATGCATCTAATAAACTAATAACAAACATAATGAGGCATCTAATACATTAACTGCAAACAGAAAGCAGCTTCTACTACAATAATTGCAAACACAAAGCTGCATCTTATACACTAATTGCAAACTTAAAGTTGCATGTAATGCACAAACTGCAAACATAATGCTACATCTATTACACTAGTTGTAAACATAAAGCTGCATCTAATACACTACTTGCAATTAAAGCTTCATCTAATACACTGATTGGAAACATGAAGCTGCCTGTAATACATTAGCTACAAACATAACTCTGCCTCTAATACATTAGTTGTAAACATAAAGATGCATCTAATACACTAATTGCAAACATAAATCTACATCTAATACACTTATTGTAAACATGAACCTGCATTTAATACCATCAACTGCAAACATTGTGATGCATGTAATCCTCTACCTGTAAACATTGGGCTGAATCTAAGACACTAACTGTAAGCATATAGCTGTATCTAATACACTAATTGCAAACATAAAGCTGCATCTAATACATTAATTGCAAACGTAACGCTGCATCGAATACACTAACTGTAAACATGGTACTGCATCTAATACACTAACTGTAAACATGGTACTGCATCTAATACACTAACTGTAAACATGATGCTGCATCTAATACACTAACTGCAAGTAAAAAGCTACATCTAATACATTACCTGCAAACATATGTGAATCCAGTACTCTAACTGAAGACACACAGTTGCACCTAATAGACCAATTCTAAACATAGAGCTGCATCTAATACACTAATTGAAAACAGTGCTGCATCTAACACACTAACTGCAAACATAAAGGGGGCTCTAATACACTAACTGCAACCATAAATCTGTTTCTAATATGTTAACTGCGAGCATACAGTGAAGCTATATCTAATGCACTAACTGCAAACATACAGCTGCATCTCGTACACTAACTGTAAACATAGTGCTGCATCAAATACACTAACTGCAAATGTAAAGCTCCATCTAATACATTAACTGGCAACATAAATTGTATCTTATACAATAATTGGAAATATAAAGATGCATTCACAGTAACCCACTAACTGCAAACATAAAGCTGCATCTCATACACTAACTGCAAACATAGTGCTGCATCTAATTATTTAATTACATATTTGAAGCTCCATCTAATACGCTAATTGCAAACATAAAGCTTCATCTAATACACTACTTGCAAACATAGCGCTGCATCTAATACAATAACTGGAAATGTAGTAGTGTATCTAATACACAATCTGCATACTTAGTGATGCATCTAATTCATGAGAAAATCAATAAAACTGGAAGTCAGTTTATAATCATCAGGATTGACTGTGAAGACTTACAGATGAGAAGGATGTTTCACGCAGTGGGTTGTTTAATTATGGAAATAGCTCTCGAATACTGTAGTCTATCCATCAATAACTGAAGTGTTTTAAAAACAGACTTGATGATTACATGCATTCTGTAGGTCAAAATGGGTTATAGCTGCTGGAAGCATCTCTTTCCATTGGATTTTTTAATCTGTTCAGTGTATGGCTATTGGAATATATTCAGTACTACGTAAGTTTTGATCTTACAGTAGTTTGTCAGATTTGGAGCTTTAGTCACATATCTAATAAAATGTCTGCCATTACAAAGTAAGTACTCTTAGACTGCTTTATAACAGCATTTAATTAGGTATATGCATTGGATGTATACAGTATGAAAAATTGACTTATATTCTCTGAGGGCATACCCAGTTACCAAAATTCAATAAATAAATTAATAATGAGCAAAATAAACAGTATATAAAATTATACAGGGCAAGGACTGCTGCAAAGGTGGCGAGAAGAAATAAGCTAGCCAAAAACACATGGTGATAGTGTATAATATCAGGTACACCTAGGAAATGTGCCGTAGAAGCTTCCTGAATATTGCTCTGCGTTGGTTATGTGCCTTCCTTGGTCCTCAGTTTATTTAAGTTGGGGGGCTCCACCACATACTCCCTTGTTTTTTTTTTTGTTTTGTTTTTTACAGGGTGGTGTAGGAGTGAACCCTAACCCTAATAAACTTAAAAAAAGAGAAGGAATGGGTGACTGTGTCAAACAGCGTAATGTAAGCTCTACACTAATATCATAAGTCCAATGCATACTCCATATTTTACACTATTACCCAACAGACAATACACCTTATATTATGTAATACTGAAAGTAGAAGTGTGACTGAGTAGACAGAAGTAAAGCTCTTCTGTTAGTGTCTTGGGACTATTCTTGAGATTTCATCAACATTCATAAGTCAGCATGGAGAAACAAGCTGTGGTGTTAGTTACAACTTGTAAAACAGGTGTGTGGTTTCTGGAGGAGCATCAGCAGGCTTAAAGGAGATGGGCAACTTATGCCCTGAGTCTGCAAGAGATCCCATGCATAAGGGTTGCAGAGTGCAATTACCACAGTGCAGGAGTGCAGCACCAGTATCTGCAGGGCATATGCAATTGGGCTGCAGAACTACAGCAAACTAATCCCAAGGAGAGAGAGAGACAGAGAGAAAGAGAGAGAAAGAGAAAGAGAGAGAGAGAAAGAAAGAGAGAAAGAAAATGAGTGAGAATTGGCATTTACAGTATATACCACTTTTCATGCAAACTATATCTCAAAGTACTTCACAACCAATAAAGGATAGGAGGCAAACTGACTGTAAATGTACAGTAACAGCCATTGTGCACTTCAGTACCCATTCACAGCCTTGGATAATTACCGTACATGAATCAGTTTTATGGGAAGTGGGATTTTGGCCTGTAAATTGTCCGAACCCCCTGTTCTTGCAGAAAGTGTCTTGGTACTTTTATTTCCAGCTGGATCCCCACCAGGACAGCACTATACATTGCCCCTGAACTGCCCCCTCTATCTTTAAATTGTGTCCCCTTGTTCTTGCAAGTATCTTTTTCTGAAAGATGCTATCCTCTTGGACTTTGTTGAGTCCACTGAGGTACTTAAAAGTTTCTATCATGTGCCCCTCTCCTTTCTTTCCTCAAGGGTATACATATTAAGCTCCTATAGTCTCTCTTCATAAGGCTTCTTTTGCAGTCCCTGCACCATTTTAGTTGCCCTCCTCTGGACTGCCTCTATCCTGTCTATGTCCTTGTGGAGATGGGGTCTCCAGATCTGGATGCAGTACTCCAGATGGGGTCTTACCAACTGCCTGTACAGAGGGATAACAACTTCCTGTTTTCTGCTGCTGATACCTCTCCCTATGCATCACAGTGTACCCCCAGCCCTTCTTACTGCCATCTCATGTTGCTTGCTAACCTTATGGTCATCTGATATGACTACCCCCAGGTCTCTTTCCTTTTTTGTTGTTGTTACTACCCCCCCCCCCATTGTGTATTCTTCCCCTGGGTTCTTGTTTCCCAGGTGCATTATTTTGCACTTCTTTGTATTGAATCCTAGATGCCATACTTCTGACCATTCCTCCAACCTTGCCAAGTCCACCTTTATCTGTTCTCTGTGGCCATGGAATCCTAACTGTATCTATTCTTAGTGACCAAGGACCCATACCTGTATCTGTCTTCAGGGTTTCATGTCATAACAGTGATCTCAAAACAGAAATCGTTATTATGGCGAGTGTATATCACCGAAAAGCAAATCAGCGACATACATCTTAAGGTGACCCGACTTCTGAACGTAAATAAAAAGTGTTTTTACAGGGGCATCCTCCAACCCCGCTGCCCTCCTTATGGGGGGATTTTCTCCCTGCACCTCCCTAAATTAGGATTCTCAACTCCAGGTGGGATGCATGTTGTAGAGGGGAAAAATCCACATCTCACAAAAAATGTAGTGCCTCAAATTGTAGCTGCAGCAAAATCTAACCCACTCCCGAACTTAGTACCTGCCCTGCCAGAACTAGCCTCCAACAACACAATGCCATATGGCTAGCTTGGGGTGGCTGCAGGTACACCAGTGCTTGAGAGCATATTCTCTGAACCCTCCTCTTCCCCTAGCTATTCCTCCCTTCCATTCACCCTTCCCCCAGGTCACTATCCCATACCCTCACTATTCTGCAGGGTAGCCTACAATAAAAGAACCCAAAATAAGTCACTATATTTCTAGTCCCTCATTTTCAGTCAGTCTTATCATGTGATACCATCCTGAGTGGCCATGGATGCATGCATGTGTCTGTTCTAAGTGACTATGGTCCCCACCTGTATTTATGTGTAGTGGCAATGAAACCTCATCTGCATGTACCCTTAGTAGAGACCACAGTGAGTTTAAATTTCACCAGCAAAGTGAACATGAAGTGGGCAGTTTGCGTTGTCGCTCCACTTTGCGGAGTGGCCAGCATGAAATGCCCACTTCGCCTTGTTATTTTTACTTCACGTTGTCATTCTGCCTTAAGGTGAAGTAAGACAGAGTGACAACAATATTGTCAGCCCCCACACACTCAGTCACTAGAATTAGTGTGCATCCCCAAAATGCTACTGTTGTCTTGTCTCCAGAAAATTCTCCATTGTTGATGAAGTGAAATGAGAGAGTAACAAGAAATGCAAATTCATCCAGAATTAATGGCACACTTAGTCATTAGGGCAGTTGTCAGACAAAGTCACCAGAATTTATGTTCATCTCCGAAATGCTACTGCCTTTTGTCCAGAAAATTCCCCACTGCTGACTAAGTGAAATGGGAGTGTAACAAGACATGCAAAGTCTCCCATCTTAGAGATGCAGCAAATTAAAATTCCACCAGTGAAGTGCCCATGAAATGGTCACTTTGCATTGTCTCTCCGCTATGCAGAGTGGCCAGCATGAAATGCCCACTTTGCCTTGTTATTGTGATTGTGACTTCTCATTTCATTCCGCCTTAACCTGAAGTAAGGAGGAGTGACAACAATATTGGCAGTCCCGGGTCCCCACACTTCACATGGCTTACAGTACTGTAACTCACATGCTGTACAGGAATGCGAATGCCTACGCTGTAGTTCCCCAATGAAAATGACCTGTATCACAAAACTCCCCAATTTAAAAACTCATATCAATGAGTACAGTGGTGAAGTCTGTAGAGATGCTACAAAACAGGTTACATGATGCAAGTAACTAGTAAAAAAATGTATTTTGTGATTTGTGATGTGATCGGGAATCATGACTGCATTCGTGACCATGAAACATGAATTTATTGTTCTTGGACTTGGAGCTGACGAGCGTATTGGGAATGTGAATGCCTATGGCTGCAATTCCATGATAACCTGGCTGTTCACAAAACTCACCAACTTGAAAACTCATATCAGTGGGCACAGAGGTGAAGCCTGGAGAGATACTACCAAAACATTAATTTTGTGATTCGTGATGTGATCGTGAATTGTGTGCACCACACCAGTATTCCGAAGGGAAGCCGAAGAAACAACTGTGACTTAAGTAACAGATGGAGACTGGGCCCTAAAGAGATGCAAATGCACAGACAGATTAAGATTGTACTGCGCACTAAAGAGATGCAGACACAAAGGCACAACAACGCCACCTAACCAGTGCTCTCCATCAGAAATCCAAATTTTGAAAATAATACCTTTTGCTATGTGGGGGGGGGGGGTAGTGCATGGCAGCAACAGTCCACTACTACCAGTAAAGATACCACAAGCAGTACAAAAACATTCATGCAGGTGCAGCTGATAGCAGGTTCACACTGCTGCAATTACTCTGTGGCTCAATAAATGTTATCTAATTAAATGGCACACATGCATAGCACACACACTCACACACACACACTACAAGTAACACATAGTAAATTGAAAACATTTAGTAATACAACCAAATGTTTTAAACAAACTTAAATTATACACTGTTGCACCACAACAACCAGCAAAAAAAATGTCAAGAATTACTAAAAATATTACTGTGTGTACATCAACACAGTTATACAAGAATATAACCAAAACAGAAGACTGCATTTTTCTCCCAGTTAATCTACCTACACCACAGACACACCCCACCCCTAAAGAACACTTTACAGTACACAGACTGACTGTTCTAAATTAACATTAAAAATCCACACACAGACAATAAACACTCGATGATAGCAGCACAGGAGGGTTTCCTACAATCGATATACTAAATTTGGAGCAAAGAAATGACTCAGAAAGGCTTTTTCAACAGCTTTTAGAGGATTTGAATGGCAGAGCTCTAAGAGGAAACTGTCTCCATCTTCCACTACACACATACAAAACAGAACTGAGACTGTGCAGAACAATGTAGAGCCCATGTGACCTGCAATCCTATGAAGCACTGCAAATTTGCTTTGGAACTCAATAACAAGGTGAAGTGATGTGAAGTACATTGCTTTCAGTGTTACTTCACCTTAAATTGGTGGAGAAGTGGTTCGAGGAAGGCAGGTAATGGAAAATCATTGTTTCAATGGACGCTTTCCCCCATTGTAGCAAGCCCTCCCACCTGCATTACAGACACTCTGTGATTCGTATTACCTCACGTATCACTTTGCGGAGCGAATTTAGCCCACTTCGACCACCACTTACCCTTAGTGCCCATGGACTTCTATCTGTGTCCACCATTGGTGGTCATGAAACCCCATTTGTAGCTGCACTATTTATAGTAGCCATGGATCCATGCCTGTATCTATCATTAGTGTACATGGAACCCTATCTGTATCTATAGTTAATGTGCATGAAATCTCAACTGAATCTATACTTAGTGGTCATGGATCCCCACCTGTATCTATCCTTACTATCCATGGAACCTCACCTGTACTTATCCTTACTGTCCATGGAACCCAACCTGTATCTATAGTTAATGTGCATGAAATCTCAACTAAATCTATACTTAGTGGTTAAGGATCCCCACCTGTATCTATCCTTACTGTCCATGGAACCCCACTTTTATCTGTCCTTACTTTCCATGGAACCTCACCTGTACTTATCCTTACTGTCCATGAAACCCCACCCCACCTGTATGTATCCTTACTGTCCATGGAATCCAACCTGTATCTATAGTTAATGTGCATGAAATCTCAACTGAATCTATACTTTGTTGTTATGGATCCCCACCTGTATTTATCCTTACTGTCGATGGAACCTCACCTGTACTTATCCTTAATGGCTTTGGAACCCCACCTATCTCTATCCTTAGTGTCAGTGGAAAGCCAACTACTTTGAGGCCTCCTTCCCCACAAATTTTAATCACCCTGCAAAATTCTGAAAACAATCAAATCACTCTTCTCCCCTCCTGCCTAGCCCCCTACACCTGCACTGAATGTAGCAGGTTCCATCATCACTGAACCATGTGCAGTGGCCTCAGTTTATAACACTTTTTTCACTAGCTGCACAAGTTGTTGACCTTGCAAAGGCCTTTGACACTGTCTCTGATAGCCTTCCACTATCCAAACTCTCTCATGCTGTACTCTCAGGAGCTGCTACTAGCTGATTCCATGCCTACCTAGCAGGCAGGTCACAATATGTCAGAATTGGCTGTCACACTTCAGCCCCCCTCCCTGTCACTACAGGGGTCCCCCAAGCCTCGGTCCTTAGCCCGATACTGTTCTCCATTTTCTAAAATGACCTGCCCTCAGTCTGCTCTCACGCATCTATTCACATGTACGCTGATGAAACTGCACTGTTTGCAACAGGTCACTCTGTAGTCTGTAGTGGCCTCTAGACTTCAGTGCTGTCCAGCTCTGGTTTCGCTGTAACCAGCTTTTTCTTAATCCCAAGAAAATTGTCTCCCTAACCTTCAGCATGAAGCAAAAACACTCCTGAATCCTGTCCACCTCCGCATTCCACACCATCAATGGGACTCCCTTGGTGGCTTGAACCTTTTTCAGATACCTCAGGATTTTTCTAGACCAGCACCTGGACTTTTCTTCCCATATCGACTCAATCCACAAGGAATTGCACCCTAATCTGGATGCCTTTTTTCACAACAGTGGCTGCATCCCTCTGGCTATCCGCAAGGAAATAGTATTGAAAATGATTGATTTCGATACTTGACTATGGTGACATAGTCTACAGTACTGCTCGTAAGTCCTTGATAGCCAGACTAGATCCTCTCTTCCATTCTTTCTGCCACTTTACCCTGGACTACCCTTCCACAACTCATCACTGTGACCTCTACAGGTCCTTAAACCTTCCTTCATAGAAACATAGAAACATAGACTTTGATGGCAGATAAGGACTGCTTGGCCCACCTAGTCTGCCCATTTCCCTATCTACAGGATAGGCCACAGATCCTAATTAACCAGCAGCCTATTTCTTCCTACCCCCCCATAAGAATTGCCTTATGTCTGTCCCATGCATTCTTGAATTCTCCCAAAGTTTTAGACCCCACAACCTCCTCAGGAAGGCAGTTCCATGCATCCACTACCCTCTCTGTGAAAAAATACTTCCTCACATTGTCCCTGAAATGCTCCCCCTCTATCTTTAAATTGTGTCCCCTTGTTCTTGCACATCTCTTTTTCTGAAAGATGCTACCCTCTTGGACTTTGTTGATTCCACTGAGGTACTTAAAAGTTTCTATCTTGTCCCTCCTCTCCCTTCTTTCCTCAAGGGTATACACATTGAGCACCTTTAGTCTCTCCTCACACGGCATCTCTTGCAGACCCTGTACCATTTTAGTTGCCCTCCTGTGGACTGCCTCTATCCTGTCTATGTCCTTGCAGAGATGGGGTCTCCTGAACTGGATGCAGTACTCCAGATGGGGTCTCACCAACTGACTGTACAGAGGGATAACAACTTCCTGTTTTCTGCTGCTGATGCCTCTCCCTATGCATCCCAGTATACCCCCCAGCCCTCCCTACTGCCTTCTCACATTGCTTGCTAACCTTAAGGTCATCTGATATGATTACCCCAGGTCTCTTTCCTTTTTTGTTATTGTTACTACCCCCTCCATTGTTTATTCTTCCCCAGGGTTCTTGTTTCCCAGGTGCATTATTTTGCACTTCTTTGCATTGAATCCAAGCTGACATAAATCTGACCATTCCTCCAACCTTGCCAAGTCCCTTCTCATCCTTTCCATGCCTCCTTGTGTATCAACCGTGTTGTAGATCTTCGTGTTATCTGCAAAGAGGCATACTTTTCCTTCTAGTCCCTCTGCAGTGTCACTTAGGAAGACATTAAAAGGGACTGGACCCAAAACTGAACCCTGTGGTACTCTAGTAACCCCTCTTTCTTCAGAGTGGACTCCATTTACAATTACCTTCTGTGTCCTGTTGTCCTGCCAGTGTTTTACCCAGGCTACCACTCTGGGACCCACTCACAGGCTGGTTAATCTGACTATTAATCTTTTGTGTGGGACTGTGTCAAATACCTTGCTAAAGTCTAGGTAGGCCATGTCCACAGCCCCTCCCTGGTCTACTACTTTGGTCACCCAATCAAAGAAATCTATTAGATTAGATTAGTCTGACATGACTTTCCCACCATGAACCCATGCTGCCCTGGGTCCTGTGCCCCACTGGCTTCTAGGTACTCAACTATTCTTTCCTTCAGAAGCGACTCCAACACTTTCCCTACCACAGAGGTCAAACTGACAGGTCTGTAGTTTTCTGCCTCTGTCTAGGTCCCACTTTTATGAAGGGGAATCACATCCGCCTTCCTTCAGTCCTCTGGTACCACTCCATCCTCCCACGATTTATTAAAAATAGTAGCCAGTGGTTTCACTAGTCCCCCCCCCCTTAATTATTTTAGAATTTTGGGGTGAATTCCATCAGGCTCCATTGCTTTGTCCACCTTCAGTTTTAGAAATTCTTGCAGAACCCTTTCTTCTGTGAAAGGACTGGGATCGACCCCCCCTATCAAGAGTGCTTCTGTTAATTGGATTAGGCACTTCCTCCTCCTCTTTTGTGAATAATCTTTTGTGAATCCCTCACTCCAGGATCAGAAACAGGCCCACTGTGCTAGGACAACAGTGAAATTCTGGGCTCAGTCCCTTCCCCCCTACCTTGAAGCTGCCCTTACTGCTCTACCACCATCTGCGTACTCACTCAAGAACTCAGACTCACGGCTTTTTTATGTCCCACATATGACCGCATCTAAAGGCCATGCTGCCTTCAACTTCCACATGCCTAATTTATGGAACTCCTTGCCATCAGACTTTTGCCACACTGCCAACACACAGCATCTCAGCTATCTCCTCAAGATGCAGTTTCCTTCCACATGCACATGCACCAAGCACCATTGGGGGGTCTAGTGTCTCCCACGTCTTCATATATCAGACCACTTATTGTGTTGTACTCTGGTTCCTTCCAAACAGCCTCATAACTCTATTTTTAGCTTTAGTACTGTGTTTATGATTGCCCACTGCTTGCTACCCATAGCTTTCTGTAACTTTTGTGCTCCCAGTCTGTAATTCTTATGTATTTGCTATGTGTGCTAAGTATACCATGCATTCCTATTCCTCTGTGTAAGGGTATATTGCACTATTCCTCTGCTTGCTTGCTTATAGTTTCTGTATCCAGACACTCTCAGTTTGCCATTTTTTTGTACTTTCTATTTATTTTTATTATATTGTATATCCTTTACTCCCCCCTTCCCCAGGACACATCTGGAATTGTGCGTTACTGCGCTCAGTATGCCTTGCTGATAAAACGTTTAAATAAATAAATAAATAAACACACCTGTATTGATCCTTAGTATCCATTGATCTCACCTGTACCTAACCTTTGTGGCCATGGAATACACCTGCATTTATCCTTAGCGTCGATGGAATCAAAGCTGCATCTATCCTTCATGGCTCTGGAACTGCACCAGTATCTATCCTTAGTGTTAATGGAGCTCCACCTGTAACTAACCATCATGTCCATGGAGCTTCACCTGTATCTATTCATAGTGTCCATTGAGCTCCACCAACAACTAGTGACCCTAAATCCAACCTTAATCTACCTTTTGTGACCATGGATCCAAACCTGTATCTATCATTAGTGTACATTGTACTTCATCTTTATCTACATTATATTGGCTATGTAACCCTACCTGTATACCCTTAGTGACTATGGAACTTCACTTGTGCATATCCTTAGAATCCATGGATCCCCACCTGTATCTATCTTTATTGTCCATGGATACCCACCTTTAACTAGCCTTAGTGTCCATGGATCCTCACCCATATCTCACCTCAGAGGCCATTGAACCCTACCTGTATCTATCAATAGTAGTCATGAAACATCACTAGGGTTACTACCTTTTAAGAAGCCGAAAGTGGGACATTTCTTACTGAAACATGATTTTTCACAGGACAATATGTAATCTCAACTAATGCAACAGACTTGTTTTCTCTAAATAATCAGAATTATGACTAAGTGTTCTAGTTTTTTAACTGTTTCTAGTGTTGCTTATCATTTTATGGTATTTCAGTTACAGTATTATATTGTTTTGCTCTATTTAAAGAAAAGTCAGAAAATGTTTTTTTCTACTGTAATGTCTGGACTTCTGGCATTTTTCATGTTTTTTTGCAGGACACCACTGTCCAAATCAGGACTGTTGTGCACAAATGGGAACAGGTGGTAACCCCAAACATCACTTGTCGCTGTCCTTAGTGGTCATGGACTTTTACCTGTATCTATCCTTAGTGGCAATGAAGTCCCAACTGTATCCATCCATAGCAGCCATGGATCCCTACCTTATCTATACTTAGCAGCCATGGAACCTTACCTATACCTATCTTTACTGTGAATGAATCCCCACCTGTAACTGCCCTTAGTAGCCATGGATTCACACCTGTATCTATCCTTAGCATATATTTAGCCCCAACTGTATCGATCCTTAGTGTCTTTTGAGCCACACTAGTATCTATCCTTAGTGGCCATGGAACCCCACCTGTATCTATCTCTTATGTCCATGGATCCTCACCTGTACAATGGAGCCCACCAGAATGAAGTGCAGTGGCCATGGAACCTCACCTTTATCTTACCTTAGTGGCCATGGATCTTCAACTGAAACTATCCTTAGTATCCATGGAACCACACCTGTGTCTATCCTTATCTCCATGGAGACCCGGCAGTAGTTATCCTTTGTGTTCATGGAACCCCACCTCTGTCTATCATTAGTTGCCATAAACACCATCTGTATTGGTCTTTAGTGGCCATGGATCCCCACCTGTATCTATCCTTAGCGGCCATGGATCCACACCTGTACCTATCCTTAGCATATATTGAGCCCCACCTGTGTTGATCCTTAGTATCTATTGAGCCACACCAGTATCTACCCTTAGTGGCCATGGAACCCCACCTGTATCTATCTCTTATGTCCATGGATCCCCACCTGTACAATGGAGCCCACCAGAATGAAGTGCAATGGCCATAGAACCTCACCTTTATCTTACCTTAGTGGCCATGGATCTTCAACTAAATCTATCCTTAGTGTCCATGGAACCACACCTGTGTCTATCCTTATCTCCATGGAGATCCAACCGTATCTATCCTTTGTGTTCATGGAACCCCACCTCTGTCTATCATTAGTTGCCATAAACTCCATCTGTATTGGTCTTTAGTGGCCATGGATTCCCACATGTATCTATCCTTAGTGGCCATGGAATCTAGCTGCATCTAACCTTAGTGTCCTTGGAACTCCACCAATATGGGCTGGCTGGACCTCAAACTCCGAACTTGTTATCAAATCTTCCTCCTAGCTAAAAAGACATCCCTGGGCCTGACTCCTGATGGGGTTCTAGCCATGCTCTGCCTTACAGTTCCATCTATACTGGCCAGAGACACACAACAGAACCATGTTAAGGTGCCCTTCCAGTGTACAGCACAAGGCTAGCAATCATTTTGCATTCTGTACCACAAATCTGCTCAAATCCCTTCCTCCATCCCTCATAAACTTCTTGCTGAAATGAAATTAGGATCATCAAGCTCCTCCTCCTGGGGCTGTGTGGGTGACTGTTTGTGCTTGTCTTTGTCTGTAGGTTAGTTTTTGTTCATTTACATGTTTTTCTGCTGGGAATACCTGTGCCATTCTTGCACACAACATTGGTGAAAGTCTCCTGAACTGCATTTCTGCAAATCGCCATCATCAGGTATCAGCTTTTTAATTTTAAATCAACTTTCTTGAAGCCTCCCCAAGGAAGCATATGCCTTACAACTAGTCTTACAAACATGGTGATGCTGGGTCCTGCAACTGAATCAACATTTTCAACATTCTCATCTGACCACTCTTAAAGCAACTGCACTTGTGGACTTTAAAGAACAAAGGAATTTTAACACATTTTGTGACTGAATCAGCATTTTTGTCTGACCTTTCCAAAGGTATTGTACTTGTCTCTGAGGACTTTGAAGATCAAAGGAAACATACAGACAAAAGGATTTCACACATTGCATATGCCTACTGTCTGACCTACTCCCAAGGTATTGTACTTATCTCTGAGGACTTTGAAGAACAAAGGAAACATATAGACAAAGATTTTACATTGCATATGCCCAGGACACAGTTTATCACCTTTCAGGAACTTTAACATATTATGTGATCCTGGATCTCAACAGTACTATAGTACTTCTCTTAAACCCTCTGGCACCAAACCCTCCAGTCTTTTTTTTTAATTTTTCTCTGTGCCATAGCCATAGTGCTTAGCTATCCACCTTAGCCCACTAAATCCGTACCCACCACCCTCCTATTGCTCACCACCACCCCCGACTGCCTAGCCCACACTACTTCTCGGCTCTCTCCTGCCTCGCTAAAAAAATGCTTTGGCTTAGTCCCCACCACCTGTTCCTGCTCACCCTCACCCTCCTTTTCCCTTTATGCCAACTCCCCCCACCCTACCCCTCCACCTACTCTCACCTTTCTATACTACTACCTGAAACATTGTACCATGGCTTTTACTCTGGAAGTCTTAAACAAACATCACCCAATTAAAACCTGGGTGCAAAGAGCCATATTTCCTAATTGAAACTGCCACATCATTATAACTCACTAACGATCACCCTCTACTGGGACTCGAAGACAATCCAAGCATCTTAAAAAACAAGCAGAAACTCACTCCAACCTATTATGAACTACGAATGGCATCGCTGAAACTCCTGCTCCTCCTACTTTTAATATCTGGTGGGATACACCCAAACCCTGGTCCTGTTGCACTGAAGCTGACAAAAACAGGGAAAGTTGGTAGTGGTCCTCCATTATCACTCTAAATATCTGCAGCCTCCTTCCCAAATTGGCATCTCTTCAAACTCTCGCTGGGCAAAAAACCCTGATATACTAGCCATTGTGGAAACCTGGCTATCTCCCAGCACTCCGGATCATGCAATCTCGCTTGAAGGCTACAATCTTTTCAGACTCAACCGGGCAAAGCAAGAAAGGTGGGGCTATACTATCCACATAAAGGACAACCTCTCCTGTCAACGCGGCAGCTTCACCCCCACAAATACGCAGCTGCAACTCCTCCCTATCAAACTGCTTCTTGGTGCACAAAACAAAGTTCTCACAGTGGCCGCAGTCTATATCCCTCCAAAAGACCACCTTGCCAGTATTAAGTCTGTACTTGATTTTGTTAGTCTGCAGCCCTCTGAAAATGAGCTCCTCCTCGGGGATTTCAACATAAACTGGCTCGCCTCTGACACTGGCGCTTACAAAGATGACATCCTAGCAGCAAACCTGACTCAGATGGTAACCTCCCCCACCCGGAAAAATTACAAAACTGGTACAAGCACCCTTATTGACTGGGTTCTCACAAATCACCCTGACCGGATAAAAAACATTAAAGTCCTCCCTGACTTCCTCAGTGACCACTCCCCAGTGTTCTGTACCTGGTCTAATAAATTTCTCAAGCCACCCCCCAAAGTTATAACGAGCAGAGTATTGCCTTATGGGAATCTTATCAAGTTGAAAACCCATCTCCTACAACAGGACTGGACGCCAATCCTTGAATCAACTGATATTAATAAAGCACTAGAATACTTCATTAAATCTTTCAACTCTGCATGCGACTTATACGCCCCAGTAAAAAAACGTAAAATCAAAGCGCTATCAAATCCATGGATTACTGCCAAACTACTTGCCGAGCTCAAGGTTCGGGACCACCTCTAGGCAGTTGCCAGAGACACAGGCTCACCTCATGATATCCTAAAATACAAGCAGGCCTGAAATAGATGTACCTCACAAATTAGGCAAATGAAGGCGCCTATTTCAAAAATGCCCTTGAATCCACCTGAGGTGATGGAAGAGCTTTTGGGACAACATCCGAAACATAATGGTAAACAATCAAAATCGCCACCTACCATTATGAAAGTTGATGGATCCACCACTCTTGACCTAGAGTCTATTGCAGATGCGCTTAATAAGACATTCACAGACCTTAGTGGGGTCTCTCCCCAGATTTCTTTCTCGGACTTACCTGTGCCTAGCCTAGTATCACAAAACACTCCTCATGACAAACCACAGTTTTACTTCAAGAAAATCAAAGTGCACTGAACACAAGTACATAAGAAAGGCCTGCTCAAATCCAGAACAAGTAGTGACACGCTAGATCTAAAATCCTGTCTCTCACCCTGATGAAGTAATTCATCCCTTGCAAAATTCTTAATCTGTCACTTTGCCAAAGTCAATTTCCCAACAATGAAATCTGCCATAGTTACGCAGTGCACAAAGGGGGGACAAAACCTCAACAGGAAACTATCGACTAATATCACTCCCTCCCTCCAAAGCACTTGAATGAATAGTGGCAGACCAACTCTCTGATTACCTGGACAAATACAATCTACTCTGTAATCAACAGCATGGCTTTAGGAAAGGACATAGTACAACAACAGACTTACTTGATTTCTCTGGAGAAGTCCACTCAGCCCTGGACAAAGGGTGCCAAACAGGTGCAGTCTTTATCGATCTTACAAAAGCTTTGACACAGTCCATCATGGCCTACTTACCTCCCTACTTTCTAGCCTAGGCCTGGCTGAAGGTCCTTGTGCATGGGTAAAAGTTACCTGTCCAATCGGTCACAGGCTGTAAAATCTCTAATGAACTCTCTGACTTCAAACCAGTTCTCTCGGGTGTACCACAGGATCAATTCTTGGACCTCCTCTTTAGCCTGTTCCTTAACTCCCTCCCAGATATCTGCCAGGAGAAAATAATCTTATACGCTGATGATGCTGTAATTCTCTCTTCCCACAAGGATCCAAACTCCCTACGAAAAAGCCTGCAACTTGCTTTCTCTAGTGTTGAAAGGTGGTTCCTGGATAGTAAACTTGTGCTAAACCACAATAAAACAAAAGCCATGCTCTTCTCCAATCACCAAAACAAAAATAGGCATACTCCACTCACCATACAAACCTCTATGGGAATTACACTGGACCAAGTAAATACTTTCAAATACCTTGGCATCACTTTTGACCAAGGGCTCACCTTTGCAACCCACATTGACAACACTGCAAAAACAGTGAACTAACGCCTTGGAATACTATTCTGTAACCGTCAATTTCTAAATCAAGCAGCATTGAGAATAGCTATACAGAGTTCCATAATCTCAATCATTGACTATGGCCTTATTATTTATGGCTCAACTACCTCCACTGCTCTAAGGCGTATCTCAATCACTCTAAATAAGGCTGCCCGGCTCCTCACGGGGCTCAAAGACTGACTCATCCAATGCGATCTGTACTATAAATCAGGCTGGTTGAACCTATCAAATCGCTTATTTATCTCACCTGCACAATGGCAAAAATCTATCTTGGGACTGACTCCATTATGTATTCAAAACCTACTCCGACTGAAACCTGGCTCATGACCCTCCACCAGATCTGAACGCCAACCTTTCCTGGTTCCGAGATGCCGGACTGCACAGGGACAAAGATCTTTCGCATACAGGGCCCCGACATGGTTCAATGCGCTTAGTCCACCTACTCTATCCTCAACCTCGCTTGAAGATTTCAAATCCATGCTCTATGCCCACCTCACCACCACTAGCAACTGTGATTGCGCTAGATAAAGACTACTACTCCTCATGTCCATCCTCACATCTGAGGCCTCTTCCTCCCTGACTAATGAACCCTCTGGTACCTCTACTACTTCCTGTCTCCCACCCAAACTCACTCACCCCCTTTTCCTGTCCGCCTCACTTACTCTCCCGCCACCACCTTTCCTCTCCTCTCTAGCCTCCTTGGCACCTAATGATCACCCTCTCCTGGAAGTTTCCTTAACCTCGAAATTGTCTACTCGCTTGAACCTGTTATAGCTTGTTTTTCTATGAAACTTAAAAACATTACTGCCTTAAACTGTTAATAGCAAATTTATGATGTAACTTTCCTGTCTGGTTTTACCTGTAATGTGTATCGTGCTTTGATAAATGTTCTTTGTGACGTGGAACCTTTGTAAAAGAGCCCTGGCTCAAAGGTATTAATTCCTAGACTAATAAACTAAACTAACCTAAACTAAAAAGGAACATTCAAGACCATCCTATGCTCCCACCTCACTGACCTAAAGAAGCCTAATGAAGGATACCACCTGACTATAATAATCTCTAATGACCAATGTCTGCAGGCTCCTACTCGCTATATGGTTACACTACCCTTATAGCACTAACTGCCCCTAGACATCTTCTCCACCCCATCTCTCATCACATCTATTCATCATCCCCTCTCTTGATCCCTCCTCTACCATACTCCCTCCTCCCTCCTCCCTCTTAACCTCTTCTCCCTGTTCTTAACCTTCCTCTACCAACCTAACCTCCCTACTCCCTATTTCCTTCCAACCATCTCCCTTCTCTACCTACTCCCTTCCTAAGGACAATGGGTACCAAACTCTGCCTCTGTGATCTGTTCCAAATCTAAAGCTCTGACTGTCTCCTCCTAATGTGTATAATATTTCTGTCAGACCTCACAAAAAGTTTTGAAAATTATGTGTATTTTCAGTTGTTTAGCTACGAAATGTTGGTATCTATTTATATTATTAGTTGCTTATATATATATTCTGTATACTCTGACATGGTACATTTTTAAATGAGCTCCCAGTTCAAAGGTTTTAAATCCAAGATTGTATAAATTTAAAAAACAAAGATAAATGAAAATATCTATCTTTAGTGGCCATGGATACCCACATGTATCTAATCTGAATAACCAAGATCCCCATCTGTATCCTTCCTTAGTGGACATGGAACCCTACCTGTATCTTTCATAGTGGCAATAAAACCCTACCTGTATCTATCCTTAGTGGCCATGGATGCACACATGTATCTTTTCTTAATGACCATAGCCTCCATGTCTGTTTTTCCTTATTGACTATCTAATCAGACATATATATATATATAACCTTAGTGGCCATGTAAATCTAATTGTATCTAGTAGCAATTGGACCCTAGATTGTACCTATAACGTGTGACCATACCTCCTCCGTGCTGTTCATTTCCCTGTAATGTATTGTACTTAGTAATTTGTAACAATAGTCTTAACATCTTCAAAATTCCCTTGTCACTGATTTTGATGCTACAGTCTTTATTTCTACATCCACTGTACTAACAATTTTTATTTGTATTATTTTTTCTGGTCATCCATGATGGCTTCATTGTACACTACCCACCATTTTGCTTTCTTTTTTTTCAGTTCAAAGTTTATTCACCACATTTTCCACATTACAGGAGGCAGTGATGAACACTTTGACTTAGGATTCATAAGACAAATCGTACTGCCCCCAACCCTTCCCTTCCCTCATCCCTGGCACAGCAGTTCATTCTAGCACTGTTATCACCCACTAACTACCTTTACCAAAAATAATTAAGGTGGTAACCTCGACTACACATTACTTCATAGCCACCATTATTAAAGTGTGAAGGGGATCCCAGATAACCTTATACTACTGTAGTCTGTTTTGAAGGCTAGCAATAGCCTTCTCTGTACGTATATTTGCTAAAATCTCATTGAGCCACTCCTGATATGTTGGACCAGTCCTTTCTTTTCAATGCCTAAGAATGATTTTTTTTGGTCAAGAGCGCAACCATGGATATGTGAAATCTCTGGATTTTAACTTTTATGGAGGACAAATCCACCAACAGGCAAATATCCGGTGTAACATATTCATGTAAACCCAATAAAGGATCCAGATTGATTTTTATATGCTCCCTAATGATGCTATCAGGGGACGTGACCAAAATAGATGAAAAAGTGACCCTGTGTCCAATGAACACTTATTACACCTATCGGTATTAAGAAGGGCCCCATTTCACCAGTTTAGTTGGGGTATAGTATAAGTTATGCAGGATGTGAAACTGCATGAGATGTAATCTATCTTGGGATACATATTTATGACAGTATATCCAGAGGATGGACCATTTAAAAGTATAATGGGGAAAAAATGAAACCCAGAAGTTGGTGGGGCCACCATCACATCCAACCCTTCATCGGAACAACATTTGATAAATCTTAGAAATCACACCAGAGGAGACGAGAAAAGGAGAATGTTCAGATACCAATGCAAAGGCCGCTGGATGGGGTGGAGTGGCCCCAAGAACCATGGTTAACAAGTGCCTCAATTGAAACACTTTAAAAACCTGAGACTCCAGAATTTTGAACTTGTATATGAACTGAGAGAATGAGAGACACTCTCCAACTTCATCCAAAAATGAGGATACTATCCCCTCTCCTAAATGTGGCAACCATGAATGGGAAATTTTCTGTTTGTTTATAGTAAAAGCTGGGGAATTCCAAATGGATTGAGTGAGATCTTTACTTTGCTTGTAACACAGAAAGGAGCGTAATTGCAAATGTACTCTTAGTGAAGTCATGATGGTGGTACATTTATTAATACCTTGCAACTGAGAAATTTTTGGATACAGCATAGTCTGGGGGTCCATGTTCATAGATTGGAAAAAATCTAATTCAATCTTAAGCCAAACCGGGTTTATGTTATCTGGCCCTGGTCTTACCCATCTCAGGTATTTAGCCAAATGACTAGCCCAGAAGTAGATGGGCAAGTAAGGAATCCGCAGCCCCCCCCCTCATTTTTGGGTGCGGCTAGTTTGTGGTATGCCAGCCTAGAGGTCTTACTCGACCATATAAACTTGGCAAAGAGTTTATGCATTTTCTGAAATCAACTTAAGGAGAAAAATGAGTTAAGATGTGACAGAGGGTAAAATAAATGAGGAAACACATTCATCTTGATTATATTAATATGACCCCATAAAGATAACGGGAGTTTATTGCATCTGTCTGGATTTTGAGTAATACTCTATAAAAGAGGGTCTAGGTTTTCCTTAAACACCAAGAAGGGATTATGTACTAATTTTATACCTAAATATTTAATAGCCCAGGGTGACCAGCATAGTCCCAGAGAAATAGTATTGATCTTAAAGACTTTGGGCAGGATATTCAAACTGTACCATTCTGAGGTGCAAGCCCTTGCGCTGCACAAAATAGTTGCACAGGGGTGTGGCGGGGGTGATATTCAAAGGAGTTGCACTATTGAGCAACTCCTTTGTATATCACCCCCCAGCCACAGCCACTGTGCATGGCGCAGTGGAACTTGCACCACCGCAAGTTGTCAGAGTGGAGCATTCAACTTGCGGTGGCACAAGTACCATTGCGCCATGCGCAAAATCACGATATTCAAGAGGTGACATGCAAATGGGGCCATAATTCATGCAAGGCACAGAGGGGGCCATTTGCATCTGATTATGAGCTCCATTGCATGCCATTGGCATGTGAGTGCGCCGATCCTGAGGACTTGCGCCTGGCACCCTGCTGAGCGGCAGCCGTCGGGGACCGGCGCCCCTGCAACAATCATGGGCATAGTGTACTCCCTCCCCACCAGCCCAATCACGGGTAGCGATGTGGCCCCAAACATCTCCCTGGTGTCCTGTGGACCAAAATGCCGTCATGACAGGAAAAGTAAACTGAAACCCCCAAACATCTCCTGGTGGTAGTGGACCAAAATGCTAATCAGCAGCAGTAAGTAAGTGAAACCCCCAAACATCTCCCTGGTGGCTAGTGTCCCCACCCCACCCACCACGAAGCCCACCACCCGCTCCCCGGCAGCTGGCGGGCGGCAGCATCCACCACCTGCCACCCGCGCGTGCCGACGGCTTCCGGTAGGGCTGCATGCCATTGGTGCAGAGCAGAGCTCAATGGGCGTGCAGCCCATACCGTATGTGACAGTCCAGATTTGGCGAATGAACATTCATTCACAAATACAGACTTTAACTCTATGCAGTATGGGCTGCATGCCCGATGACTCTTGCTCAGGCGAGCTTACCGGCAGTCAGTCGGTGGGGCGGTGGGGCGTGCAGGTGGTGGGATGCTGCCCCCGCCAGCTGCCGGGGAGCGGGGTGGTGGGCTTGGTGGGTGTGGGTGGGGGACACTAGCCACCAGGGATATGTTTGGGGGGTGTCAATTACCTGCCCGTGATCGGGCATTTAGATCACTGGACCACCAGGAGATGTTCGGGGAAGCCACATGCTGCCGTGATCGAACTGGTGGGGAGGAGGGAGGGTACACTATGCCCTCGACGAGCTGCAGGGGGCACAGGGACTGGTTAGGCCAGCCACAAGTGGCAGCTGCTGTGTTGCACCTGCAATACAGTAGCTCACCTGTGGGTGGCCTCGACGTAGCCTTTTTTTTGGCTCAAAGTTGTGCAGGCGCAGGTTGGAGGTTGCGCTCAGACATCCTGCACAGCTCGCTGAATATCGGGCTGTGCAGTTTATGCATGGTTCCTCCCCTCCAGTTGAGCATGCATTCATTTGCATTGCGCTGTTGCTCAGCCTGTTTTCAGTGGCGCAACTGCCTCCTGCTGAATATCGCAGAATGGCGCAATTTCCGACTTGCGCATGGAGCAACCCTTTGAATATCTGGCCCTTTATGTTTAAGAGGGAAAAAAGATTTCTTGTTAGGATTTAACTTGTAATTCTAGAAACTACTAAATCTATTAACCTCCCTTAGCATATTCAAAATAGATATTATCGGATTAGCCAAATGTAAGAGGAGGTCATCCGCATACGCTGTTATTTTCACTACCTCATTCCTAATGGGAATGCCTTGTATTCCTTCATTATTGAGAATATGTTGAATAAGGGGTTCCAGATAAAGACTGAAAAGTAATGGAGAGAAAGGGCATCCCCACCTCATGCCTGACTGCAGCATAAAAGACTTTGAGAAGGTCCAATTCCCCGAAATCCTCACTGTAGGAGATCAGTAAATTACCCTGATCCAATCTATGAACATGGATGGGAATCCAAATGCCTTGAGGGCTTGAAATATAAATGTCCAATTAACCCAACCAAATGCCTTCTCGGTGTACAGGGAGACCAACCCCGCAGGACATATGTCATCCCTGGACTCCAAGAAGACATGCGAGAGGGTACGCAGATGATCAGAAGATGCACGTCCTCTCATAAATCCCACTTGATACATACCCACAAGATCTGGAAGAACCAGGATTAGTCTATCTGCCAGTATCTTCAACAGAATTTTGATATCTTGATTCAGCAAGTATATTGGCCTATAGCACTTAACCAGTTCTGGGTCTTTGTCTGTTTTAGGTAACAAAACTATCAATACTTCGAACAAATGTGCATCTGCCGACTCCCCAGAAAAAATGTGCAAATAGAGATGATGCAACACGGATAGTAATTGCTCCCTGAAAACTTTATAAAATAAGGCCAAAAACCTGTCTGGACCTGGGACTTTGCCCAGAGGCAAGTCCTTTGTAACAGCAGCTATTTCTTTCTGTGATAAAGGGGAAGATATGAATTTCTTTTGAGAGTCAGATAGTAATGGAAGATGTGCTTCTCTGAGATACTGCTCCAGTTTTTGAATGGCGGGAGGACTATCCATGTCCCTGTATAATTGCTTATAAAAAGTAGCAAACTCCTGGACTATCTCAGAGGGGGATACCTTCAGGGTCCCATCTGACTGTGGCCTTATTGGGGGTATAAATCTTGCTGGTTTTTGTTGTTTTAAACATAGAGCCAATAGACATACTAACATACTATTTGCCAGCAGATTAGGCCTTACGGTCTATCAAGTCTGCTCGAACTTTAGATCCTTAGTTGGGTGCCGAGACCCTCCCATCCCTTGTGCTCCAGAAACCCGTATCATCCACCCCCACCCCCCTGGGACAGGACATCATCTGATACATCCCCTTTCTGTGTCTGTCCCATCCTCTCTTGAAGCCCTCCACTGTGGATCTCTGAACTAGCTCACCAGGCAGTGCATTCCAAGGGTCCACCACCAGCTCAGTGAAAACCTCCTCTTTTCCCCTTACCCTTCCACCTTCCAACTTCAAACCATGCCCTCTGATGATGCCTCCCTGCTTTAGTCTAAAGATCCCCTCCATGTTTACCCTATGTATTCCCTTGAGGTACTTGAAGACCTCAATCATGTCCCCCCTGTCTCTCCTCTCCTCCAGTGAAAACAGGCAGAGCTCCTTAAGTCTGTCCTCATACGTCAAATCCCCTAGCCCTCATATCATCTTTGTTGCCCTCCTCTGTACCTCTCTAGGAGCTGTATGTCCCTCTTTAAGTGGGTCTCCAGTACTGCACACAGTACTCAAGGTGTGGTCTAACCAGTCCATTGTACAGTGGCAGAATCACTTCCTTGCTCCTAGAGGTGATCCCCTCACGATGCATCCCAACATCCTGTTTGCCTTGCTAGCCGCCTCCTGCACTGCTCAGAGTTATTCATACATGCATCCACCATGACCCCTAGGTCTTTTTCTCTATTGAGGCCTCCAGCGCCTCCTCCCAGGGTGTACCTGTGTTTAGGGTTTCGACCAAGATGCAACACCTTGCACTTGGTGATATTGAAATTAATTTCCATGTGTGAGCCCAGCTTCCAGGGTGTCCAGGTCCTTGCGGGCCAACCTCCCCTCTTCTCCCTCAACTACTGCTCCCATCTTAGAGTCATCCGTGAAGAGACTCATTTCACACCCTATACCTCCTGATGTCCGATATGTATGCATTAAACAGGATCGGACCCAGGACCGAGCCCTGCGGTACCCCACTACCAACCTCTCTAGGGTTCGAGAGCTCCCACAGACACTCTACCCACACTCTCTGAGTGCATCCAGCTAGCCAGTTTTCAATCCATCTGACCATCAAAGGCCTACTCCTAACCCCATCAGTTTCTCCACCAGACCATTGTGGGGACAGAGTCAAACGCCTTGCTGAAGTCCAAGATAATACATCCACAGGCTTACCCTGTCCAGTTCTGATGTTACCCATTCATAGAACTCACAAGGTTGGTTTGACATGATCTACCTGGCACAAACCCATGTTGCCGACTATCCAGACCTCCCACCTCCCAAGTACACCCCCAATCGTTACTTTAGTATACTCTCCATTAATTTTCCCACCACCGAGGTCAAACTGATGGGTCTATAGTTACCTGTTGCTTCCCGACCCCTTTATGGCTTGGTACCACATGTGCCCTCGCCAATCCCTAGGTACCTCCCTGTCTCAAGTGACCTGCTGAAAGCTCCGCCAGGGTGCAGCCAGTATGTCCGCCAATTCCTATAGTACTCTCGGATGAATGCCATCCGGCCCAGGAGATTTGTCTTTCTTTAGGGCCTTGAGGGCTAACCACACTCTTTGGCGGAGATAGCATCATCCGTCCCTCCACCTTACTGGCTTTTTATCTTTACCCAGATGTGACACCCTGGAGTACCTCTCTCTCTCTCTCTGCTCCATTTTTGTTGCTCCTGATCCCACTTACTGATGTTTCTATCCTCTCGGCCTTGCTTGTAGATATCCCATCCCCTCCCTAGTGAACACAAAGGCAAAGTACTTGTTAAATACCTCTGCCTGGTCCCTCGCCTCTCCACCCACCCTCCTTCTGATCTCAATCTACTGAGATGGCTCTTAGTTTTTCTCCGCCTCCCTAATGTACCGAAGAACCCCTTTTCCCTCCATGTATCCCCTTGCAGCTCGTTGCTCTTTACTGGACTTTGCCTCTACCATAATACGGGTGACTTTTCTAGATGCAAGCTGGTACATTTCCTTATCCCTATCCTCTTGTTGTTTTATATTTTTGTAGGCCGCCTTCTTTTCTCTGACTGCTACCTGTACCTCACTGGACCACCAGCATGGTTTATGTGACCTTGCTCCCTTACGTTTCAACTTAGTGCAGATCCTGACTGCCTCATGAAGTCCCCATTTTATGACCTCCCATCTCCTTTCCACACTTGTCATTGAGGTAATCCCCATCAAGTGATCCTTGAGAATATTTCCCATGCCCATGAAGTCTGCTCCCCTGAAGTCCACTGCCAGTGTCCTAGATCTCACCCCCCCTCTCCCCATGCTTAGTTGAAACCAGACAGTATTGTGGTCACTCCCAGTCAGGGGGTCTTGTACAACCATGTCCCTTACCAGATCCCCATCTGCCAGAACCACATCCAGGACATGCCCCTGCCTTGTGGGCTACATCACATGCTGTGTTAAGAAAACATCCTGGAAGCCATCCAGCAGCCTCTGCTCCTTGGCCACCTTAGAGGACATGGTTCCCCAGTTTGTACCTGGCATATTGGTCCCCATCAACACCACTCCTTCCCCTTTGGTCCACACTGGGCAATGATGTTGTCCAGCAAACCATCCTCTAGAACCCACTCATCCCGGGGGCCTATATGCTACACCCATTGACCTCATTTCCTGCTGTTGATCGTAAAGTGACCCATAAGGCCTCCATGTTTCCCTCTGCCTCTTCTACCCTAGCAATTTCTATGTCATCTCTAATGAACATAGCCACTCCACCCCCTCTGCCCTCCTTTCTATCCTTCCTGAGCATAGTGTACCCCCATTTGTTTAGGTCCCAGTCATGGTTTTTGTTGGCCCACGTTTCTGTGACCGCCGCCACATCCACCCCCCCCTCGAACAGCATGTTCTGGAACTCTGGCAATTTGTTTCCCAAGCTCCTGGCATTTACTAACACCAACCCCCAACCCTTATCCCTGATTCTCTTTGTCGAACCCCACCCAGATTCCTTATACTTCCATCCTCCCTCTGCTCCTCCTGAAACCTCCATCCCCAATCTGTTTACCCCTTTCCCCCTTGGGCGTGAAGGCTACTCCCCTCATCTGGAGGAGAGGGCTTCTGGTCAGCCCTCCCTTATCCCTTCCCCTCACAAGTTTAAACCCCACCTTTCTTGTATGTAGTCAGCCATCCCCTGTTTAAGGACTTCCTTCCCTAATGGGGCAAGATGAAACCTGTCCTTGGCATATAGTCCCTTATCCTCCCAAACTCCATTCCAGTTCCTAACACCCCAACCCACTCCCTTCACTCCCACTTCCTGAGCCAGTCATTAACCTCTGTGAGCTTCATTTTTTCTCCACTGAGGCCTTTGGTACTGGCAATATCTCCGAAAGGAAATGTTGCATCCATTATCCCGACAGACTCTGGCAAGTTCTTGAACCTTGTTGATTTCCAAAATGCTATTTCCTCTAGATCATTAGTTCCCAAATGCACCAGGAATCCGGTTTCCCTCCACAATCCCTAACCATTTCATACACCATGAACTTTGCTCTGTGCAGTGTCAGCCCAGGGATACACACTACCTTCACCTGGCTATGGCATCCACCCCCCTGTCCCTCCCACTGGATACCCCTAATCATCGAGTCTCCAAATAACAGAACCTTAACACCGCCATCATCCTTATGGTTACCTCCACTATGCCCTCTCAGCTCCCCTTCCCCCCCCTTTATTCATGATCTCAATTTTGTGGGAGTCTTCCTGCCTTACTAGAGACCCCCTTGTCACCCTCCCCTTTCTGCCTCCCTTGCTATTTTGCCCACTTAACTCAAACTGTCTCTGAATAGGTGTCCCCTTTAACCCTCTCTTATCTGAACCATTTATCCTGGCCCTGATGGTTTCTCCTTCCCCACACCGCCATCCTCCCCCTTGTAATAGTACCCTGCCTCCAGAGGTTTCTGTGGGTCCCTTAGCTAGGGTCCCATCCTTGGTACTGGACCCCTACTGAAAGGGGCTCCTCCCACCTCCTTGTCTCCCAGTTTCTCCAATCATGCTCTCTCTCTCATGTCTGGAATATGTTGCATCTCCCCCATTTGCTTAACATATATGTTTCCCCTTCTCCCTCTGGGACTATTTCTATCCTTTCCATTGCCGGTCTGTGATGTCCTATGGGTATCAGACTCCCTCCCCCCGGCCTCTGTATAAGTTTTCTCATTTCCACCAACCCCTTCCTCCCCCTCTAGGTTGCTTAGTAGTTCAAATTTATTGTGACACTCTATGCCAGCCTCCATCAAGTAACCCAAGATTCCCCTGACTGCACCTCTAAACTGCTCCTCTTCTTCCCCTCTTGCTCTGTTCACCTTAGGAGCTCCCTTCCCACAGTCTGCTGCTTTAGGCTTCCGCACAACAGCCCCTCCTGACTCTTCCCCCTCCACTATCTTTGTATTCAGAATGTTCACCCCGTACGCTTTCCCCTTAGCATCAACTTCCCTATCTAAGGGTCCTCTGTCCCTAATATCCCCCCTCCTGCTTGCTGTAACATAACGTCCTGTAATTTCAGAGCGTTGCCCCAGCCTCCCCTCAGCCCCACCCTTCTGCTGCCCATATCCACACCCTTATCCTTGGACACCCCCTCCAGCTCCCCCAGCTTACTCCTTAACCAATAGATGCCCCGCTTTTTCTCCTTGATCTGTAAAACAGACCTTTGTATGAATTATAGCCAGCTCAGCCTTTTCTCTTAACATTCCCAAATATTATCTTTATATGTTAATAGCTTCTGAGACTCCTCTTGAGAATTTTTATCTGGGTGTATATTTTATAATGCCAGTATCTGAGACAATAAGAACAGTAACTCCATTTCCAGTGCCCTCTTCCTCTTTGCAGCTAGACTAATGATAATGCCCTTTATATAAGCCTTAAAGGCTCCCCATAAAATATCCAGTCTCGCATTATCTATTGGGTTGGTGGAAAAGAAAAACTCTATCTGCTCTTTCACCATTCCTTGGTACTTTTCATCTTTTAGTAATTGTTCATTTAGTTTCCATCTAGTTTGTCTTTTGGGAATGTTAAGGAAAGTCAGATTTCCCAGGACTAAGGAATGATCCTATATTGGATCCAGTTGGATCGAGGTGGACAATACCCCTGACAAGAGCTCGTGAGAAACTAATAGGAAGTCAATGCGAGATTGTGTGCCATGCACTGGCAAGCTATAGGTATATTCCCTAATATTAGGATGTTTGACCCTCCAGACATTGTACAATCCACACTGATCCATCATTTCCTTGAAGGACCTGTGCCCAGGTGACAGTCCCCTTGACCCATTGCTCAATCTATCCAAATTCAGATCCGAGACCAAATTAAAATCTCCCCCTAATATAATTGGAATAGGAAGTATAGGAAGGATAATAGAAATCAGTTTCATGAAAAAAGAGGGATTATCTGTGTTTGGTCCATAAATACTACCTAGAACCAATGGCATGGTCCAAATAGTACCCTGAACTAAGACTTATCTGCCATCCTTGTCCTTAAATATCTGAGAAGGGACAAATGGGATGTCTCTGTCAGTATCATGACCTCACAACTATTGGTTTCCCCTGAAGCATGGAAAACCTGACCTATCTGTTGTCTCCGAAGTTGTAATAATTCGGAATCCACTAAGTAAGATTCTTGTAAGAATGATATCTGGGCTCGCAACAGGCTTAGATATTTAAGTACCTGATATTGTTTCAGTTTTTTTTCTGATCCCCTTCATGTTCCACGTAGCAGTATTAATATTCTGAGACATCTAGTATGTCAGGTATAAATCCAGATAAGATATCTAACATATATTCTGCAACCATGTAACAAGCGATTCTATTTCCCTGAATCTGCTGTGCCAGTCTCCCACCCCCCCTTAAGCCCCTGTCCCTCCGCCCCCATTACCATTTTGCTTTCTTCCGTACTCAGGTAATTTTCAACAGTACAAATCCTACTTACCTGCCATGGCTGAACGTCATGGGCATTTGCACATGTGTAATTGGGAAATGGCCCATCACCAGGTTTGCAAGACAGAAGATCATGCAGAGCGTGTACAACGAATAAACCACATTATATATGTGATATGTGCTTCTTATGTTATGTTCATCAAAGAAAAGCTGAGGGGCATCTTCTACTTTTTCATCACCTGAGAAAAGTGTATCATTTTTCCCCAATGTTTTTATTTTACTTGAATCAAAACCGGGCCACTTACAGCCAAAAGTTTCTTCCCAGAAGACTTTAATAAACTTATTATTTGGTGATTTGGAAGGATGACTATCAAGGAAGTACTTTTGAAACCCAGGGATCCATCTACTATGAAAATGAGTACCAATAGTGCCCATAAATGATCTGACTAACTCCTTCTTGGAAACACTTGGTGTATCAGACCAGCTGTGACAAGCAATCCAGACCTTTCCAATTATATTTTGCTTAGCGATTTCCTCCCTTAATGGAATAAGGCTGGTTTCAGTGGAAATGATAATGATAACATTCGCTGATGATTTCTTTATTACTTCAATAATCTGGAGAGTTTTCCATTTGGAGTAGATCACAGGGATTGTTTCTGAGAATGCAATGCACATGGCAACTTTCATCATCTCCTTTTTCAGAAGTTGACCCCCTTGCTGTCCAAAGTCATTGTCCTGAAGTAAAATCCCAACCCAGGTCCAGCCAAAGTGCAGCATTAACTGGGTGATTGCCAACAATTCAATGTTTTGATTTGGTATGGTCCAGAAAAAGGAAGGAAACTTTGTTTTATCACTGAAATCAGGAATTGTAGCACCATGGCTGATCTGAAAAATAATTAATCTTAGTGAATTGAGCTGATGTGAAAAATCAAAAATATATTTCAGACATGACATCTGTAACATTTTAATATTTATCCACTGAATTAGAATTGCTTTTAGGTCATATTATTTCTAGTTATCACAGTTTTGCCTGGCACTTACATAGATTTTATCAGCAGGGTTCACACAACTGGCCATAAATCTGAGGCTCACATAGTTAGCACAGGGTTCCATTTTTGTAATTTGCTAATTAGTCTTTATATATCAGATATGGTACAGGAACTAAATAAACTGTAAATGAAATTTGTAGATAACAACAAAGAAAGAGACTATGTGGGGTTCTGCCATTGTAACTTGCCTGCAAATACAGCGCTGTCAATTAGAGCGCCAACACCAAGTCACCCACCAACTCAGCGCTACACCAAAAACATGCAATGGACCAAGTGCAATCGCTGAAGTCAGCGCTTGCAAGCAGTGCACCACACCCCACCACCCCACCTGCCAAATGCTAACAGGTACACCAGAGGTGCAGCAATGACAGACGGCATGGTGAACAACAGGGCGCCTGGTGAAATGCCACAATGGACCCAATGCATGCAAAAACAGGATGCCATGGAAAAGTCAACATGGCACACATACCGTGAATCAGGCCCAGTGCCTGTGCAAAAGGACAACAAACACTGACAGCTGCCAACAGTTGACCCATCCCCACCCCACAAGCAGAGCCCACATGGACAACAGACAGGCGTCCAATGTGAGTGCCATCAGCATAACTAACGTGTGTGTGAAGGTGTGGTAGGGCAGGTGCAACACAGCTACCGCTGAACGGAGACCACACCAGTGCAATGGGTCATGAAGCCCAGGGACGTTCACGCTTAACAAGTTGTGGTGGTGGAATCATAGCGGCTGCGACAAGCACCCTGGCCGACAGGATCACTGTCCAGCATAACTGATGGGATGGTACTGGCAAAGGCAGAATGCAGCCAACAACACGATGATCCTGACACGTGGATGGCTGCCCATTGGCAATGAAGGCAGCAAGGGCCTCCCCCACTGGTTGTCCACCACAGAAATGCAGCACAGACATGCCCCTGAGTCAGGGGCATAGGCCATGAAGGAGGCATCATGAGGCATGCCCCATGGCATGATGCTTTGCCAGTACGATGTGACAGGCCATGCTGTGCTGAAACAGTGGCTGCACAGTCATGGGTCGGGGGAAGGTGTCCATGTTCAGAGGCAGTGAATGGATGCTGATGTGCACAGGGGGACTGCAGGTGCATGTGCAATGGTAACCATGTCCCCAGGTGGAGAGGTCACTAGACAAAGTGTCCCACAGGAAAGTCAATGAAGCCAGTGCTGTGGGGCATGGCCCTAAGTATGAAGTGCTTCATAGCTGTAACAGCATACGACGATGGACAACACTGCACCCCCACCTGCAGGATACCGGGGTGGAACATCCGCTGGCTACAGTGCTGCCATGCACAGGCCACATCATTGGTGGGGAGGACTGCGTGAAATGGAGCACTAGGGCAGCAACTGATCCACAGTCCACTGACCCATCCATGCCCCTACATGCCTGACCAGAATAGACAAAGCACCCCCTCCCGCCCCTGTCCCGGGCCATCCCCAACCCACAGCATGCAGCTGTCTGCTGGCCACACCGGCTGTCCACAACAAAACCCAACATACAACAGGTCTGTCCAACAGTCATACACATGGTACATTGTACTATCCCAGCAAAGTATAGTCATCCAGGTCTGTGATCCTGTCCACCCTTCACACCTGACACCTGTCCCAGCCATTGCCCTGCACCATGGGGTCCCATGTGACAACAACAGCAGGTAGCACATCAGGACATTAACGATAACTCAGTGAAGTTCAACACAGTGACAAATCTTGCCAGGTCAAGGTTTATCACTGTGGTGGTCCATTGCATGCTGACACTGGAACTCCCAGTGTTTCACCCAGCCCCAAACCAATGCTGACTCAGAGTTGGTTATTTAGAGATGGAGTGGGGGGCACAGTCCCCCCTCATCTGGGGGCGCAGGGGGCAAAGCCCCCAACAGAAAAAACTTTATTCCAACAGGAACAATGCTGACTGTTGCATTGTTACTGCCACTGTGCAGGATGTAGAAAATGTTGTTTATGTCCTGCCATGGAACCGCAACTGCACTGGACAAATGTGCCAACACACAACATAAGGGGGCCAGGGGCATGACATGTGCCCTGGGAAAAACAGCATGGGGAGAGTGGGTGGACCCCTGATGCCACTGACCACAGTATCTGGAATGGGGTGAACATGCAACTGCCATGGGATGTGAGGGTGGACAGGGAAATGGTCATGGGCAGGCATCACTGCAACAGGGTGCTGGTGTGAGCCATGGTGGACCTGGGACAGGGAGGGCAGCAGTACCTCACACTGCTGTCACAGAAAGGGACGGGGACAGCACGAGCACACAGGTGCACACCAGTGGATGTGTAGAATGGCACAGTGGAGGACTGCCATGGGACAGCACGGCATGCACACACCCCAGCACCGATGCCCCAAGCTGTGAAGCAAGGCTGGTGTGGACCACAACAGGCACCCATGGTACCATGCATTCCATGACTGTGACACCTATTGCAGACATGCACACCACTTAAGGGCAGGGCAACAGAACAAGCCCATGCAGCATAGCACCCCTGTGCCAGTGAACACATCCACAGCAGTGGCCCATGAATCAGAGCCCCCCCCAAAGCAACACTGGCAACCCGCATGGCAAAGCCAAATGGCGGATGGCCACCAACAAGGCACTCTGCCAGCCATGTCCCACAGTCATTCACACACTGCATGTGGCTAGAACAGTGTATGGCACTGCAAGTGGTGTATCATTCATTTTGCATTTGACCTTTGGGTGGCAGTCAGCAAATGAACACTGTGTTATGTCCATGCAGATGATGCACAAACATGGGGTGGGCTGCAGTGCTAGCTGCTGGCTGTTGTACATACACGCTATGAAGCAGGCCACTATTGGAAGGGGAGCACACATACATAGTGCACCACCATGCATGGGACCAATGATGGAAGGGAGTGGGTGGCTATGCTACAGTGTACAGCAATGACAGAAGGACCGTGCTGTGCAGTGTAGTAGGTGGCTGTGTGGGCCATGTGTGCCAGCTGCCGCATGATGCCCAGGCACCCATTGTTGTGTGACCTGACTGTCCACTGCAGGAGGCAGTGAAAATGGCACAGGGAACACAGTGCTGTTGCCAGTGTACAGCCAGGCCAAACACAACACATGTCCTGCGATTGTATGGCTGATGGTTCGGGGTGATGGAAGTGGCACTGTCCAACCAGTTGCCAGCTGCTAATAGGTGCCCATGGGGTGTTGAAACTATGCCACCAGCAGGAGTATGTGGGGAGCATGCAGGACATGTTCCCTGTTCGTACTTTGTAGCGCTGTAAATTCCAGGGTGGGAAGGCTGGCCCACTGTCTCTGGGCTGCAGGTGTTTGAAGTGCTGCAGGCTGGGAAACAGTGCACAACAGCTGTAGACAGGGTGGCAACATGGGCACCCTGAATTATTGGTAGTGTGCCTCACATGTCGTACAGCGACATGCAGCTGAATGGACTGAGTGCACACAGCTGGACACCAAACACAGCAGCAAGGGCACTGTCCACTGCATTGTGTGTTTGTGCCTTCCCTTTCACCATTGGTTCACCAGGCTGCCCACGTGCCCCATGTCCATGGCTGCATCCCCATGCATAGACATTGCATACTACACATGGCCTATGACGTTGGGCAGGGCACCATGCACATCACCATGCATCCCCACATATGGGACATGCAGGGGAGGACTGCACAGGGGATGGTTGTGATGAGGGCATGTGCAAGGGTGGGAATGTGGATTGGCTGGTGGCATGGGCACTGCAGTGACATGTGCCCTCTGCCACCACCACTGATTAACAGCTGAGCAGCACAGCAACATGTGAGGGCTGCATGGTGGAGGGGTCAATGCTGTGCATGGTGCAAGTCAACAGTGCATGCACAGGTGGGGATCAATCCTGCAGTATGGCATGGCTCTGTGCACTGCCTGCTGCATTGTCCAGGACATGGCACCAAGGCAGGGTGACACACTGCTGTGCCAACACCTGGCAAAAGCGAATGCACACACACTGCCCACACACAAACACATAAACATACACACAGTACACATTGATAAGCAACGCACATGGAACACACATGCACCCACAGGGGGCAGGCCACAGCACATGCACCCACAGGGAGCAGGCCACAGCGTCTAGACCTGCAGCTGGAAATGCTTCACTAGCCCCCTTAGGAAGTCCTGGATACTTCATTCCACCATACTGCTCCACAAGATCTATGATCATTTGTCTCTGGTCCTTGAATCTCTTATGTGGTGTCACAACAGGTAACCATGCCATTTACTGCTGTACCTTTATTTCACTGAGCTGTTGTTTGGATTATAGACAGTCTACAAATGTCCATATGCCAGGGTGGGAGACACCCAGCAGGGAGTCAAAGTCCCAGTGCCACCCTTCCACTGCATTGATGGTCCTTGGGAAACTGTACTGCACGGCATCAAAGCAGATCCACACCTCTACAGGGAATGCTGGCTTCCAGCATAGGCCACTCTAGATGGGCTACCCCAGCCACCTGTCCTCGAAGTAATCCTATAACAGTCTGGGGAGTTCTTTCTGTTTTGCAAAGAACTCCCAGGTGCTCATTCTCTCAAAGATCATCACAACCTCATTGAGTGGTGCATATGCCATGGCTGGGAGGAGAAGGATGTACGTAGCGAAATCCACATCAGTGGTGTACACCTGCAGGATGTCTGGCAGCTGCTGGACTTTCCACTACACCACCTGACACAGGTGGAAAAAACATCCCTACAAGACAACCCTGGGAACACAGTGTGGAATGCTTTGTAAGCAGCCAGTTCATAGTCCACCATGATAGTCTGTGGATTCAGGGCAGGGTGTAGCTCCTTCAGCTTCCTGGAGACAGACGTATGCTGCCGTGGTGCAGTTTGCCATAAGCACGTACACTGTTGGTATGATGTTGCTGTATTCCACATCATGTATCATGTACAACTGCCTGAACAGAGGTGGGCAGCATTTGAAGGTCTCATCTGCATACCAGTTGGCACATTGTTCCATATACTGCATGTTCTTGGAGGCTGAAAACAGTAGGCATCAGTCCAGGACAGTCCCAGAGTCCCATAAGAGAAACTGATCCCCCTTCTGTGTCAGCCTGTAGGCATCTGGCACATTAAGCTCTGCTGTTGTTGCTGGCAGCAGAGGCACTGTGCTTGCACTCCTCCTAGTGCGCTGCACAGATCTGCAGAGGTACTCCATTCACTGCAGCTGACCTCCCACCACCTTGGACATGGAGCTGCAGCATACTGACAATCCACCTGTTGTGATGTCTCCAGTGTTGCCAGTGCCCTCTTTTTTATATCAGCACGCACACTGCACACCATCACATCTGCACAATCAGGCACATGATTGTGCATTCCAAGTGCTGTAGCCACCTCGTCCTAGGTTGTGTGGGCTCATGCCTTACAGTGGCCACCCTGATATTTCACACACTTCAAATATGTTTTTTTTCTCCATGTGTATATTCCTGTGGGCAGAGATAGCCATCAAGCAGCAACAGTTTGTTGTCCTGCGGACTGTCCACAAACCCCAGTGGCACGGTGTATGCACCTTCAGTATCTGTGTTTGTTGTGCAGTACTGCTCAGCACCAGATGTAAAGACCATGGTGACTGCTGGCCATGATGCAGTGCACTTGTTTACCCTGATGACCTGCATACTAGTGTCATGCCTTAATTGGACTGTGCACATTCCAGGGTGCCATAGTCTGCAGGGTGGAGGGCTCTCTACCTGGCTTTGCACATCCCCAATGTCTCTGTATGCAGCCAATAGTCATCCTCATTCACATTCTGATAGTACCTGCATTAGCCCTCCTATACAGCACACACATACACCCTGCAGGACTGTTTTCCACATCTTGTGTGCATCCCTATGTGTGCTTCTTCACTAGTTTCCCTGTTTCTCCCTTTCTGCAGTTCCAGTGTTTGCTTGTGTGTTGTGTTTGTGTAGCCATGGCAACACATGTGCCACAGGTCTCAGGCAATTGTCAGGCTGCTCACTTTCTGGCCTGCCTATCTGTGGTTGCCATGACAACTTTGCTAAGCAAATTTGCACTTTATTCACAATGCCTCTGTTCAACTGTGCACTCACTTACATTGACATGGCAACAGCAATTTCAGCTGCATTCTACCTTCCCCTTTCTTGTTCTGTTGGCATGCCCTCTTCCATTGGTGCCCTCCTCTGACCAGTCCTGCCTTGTGCTGTGTCTCTGCCTGCATGTGCTGTGCTGCTCTTCATTGTACAGACCCTTCTCCTTTCAGTAGTGCACTTCATGTTTCATGTGGATGTCCTGGTCAGTTGCTATCTGTGCCTATCTCCATTCCTTCCAGTAGTGTGTGCTGCTTGTCTACTTAATGACTCTGCATTGCTGCAGACATTCCTCTGGGTAGCACTGTGCATCCATGTAGTGTTTATGGTCACCATGATGATGGCCGTTTCCATGTGCACACCCTCAGTGTGCACGCCTCTCCACCCTGGTGCTGTAAATGACTGCTGTGTCTTTTCCTGTGGAGAACATAGCTCCCTGTTTCAGTGGCTCCTTGCTTGCATGAGTGCCCCTCCCTCCAGAGCTGCAGTTGCAGCGCCATGATGCTGGTGCCCTGAATGACCAGAACCCTATGTAGACTATTGTGTAGCATCTGAATTACAGAAGGATATGAATATACTCAACAAGTGATTAAGGGAATTTGTTTTTATATTTATTTATTCAATGTAAATGTTTCACCAGAAAAGGCATACTGAGCTGAATAACAGCTTGTTTTGAGATGTATCCTGTAGAAATGTTGCAAAGTTATATTTCTCCAGTAAAATTCCTGTAAAATCGGCAATTTCGCCATGCGAAATATTTTGCAAAATTCTCCCATTACGCAAAATATTTTGCCGGGTGTGAAATGCTGAATTTTGCCTGTGAAATGTGAAATTTTGCCTTCCACTGGAGACATTTTGCCTTCTTCAGGCAAATCTTTGCCTTTCATAGGTGAAATTTCATCTTCCACAGGCAAAATTTCACATTACACATGCAAACTCCAAATTTTGGTTCCACAAGAAATTTCGTGAAACAGGCAAATTTTGCAAAATATTTCACTAAATGAAATTTTCCAATTTCACACATCTCTAGCATCCTGTGGGAAGGGGAAGAGGAGACTAATGCTATAGCAGTCATAAGCAAAAGATGCCATGGCAGGTAGAGGACTAGTAACAAACACTAAGAACAATCATATAAGCAAATTATGCAATAAGTGTATAGTTTATGCAAGGATGAAGAGTACAGTAAATGTCAACCCAGAGGTATCTGAGGGGGGACAAGTAAAGTGCAAAGTGCAATAAGGAGAATGAGCCAGAGAAAGCTATCCTTTGGGATGCCAGGAAGAACAGGTGCGGTAGTGGGGTATACAGAAGAGGAGATCAAGAGAAGGTCAGAAGGAGATGGGGTAGCAGGAAGAAAGTAGAGGAAACAGGGGCAGCTATCAGGTACAATTGCAGATGTGAGTTGAGAAGTCATGGAGTAGACAGAAGAGTGAATGTTGGGATGAGGCAGATGTTTAGAGGAGAGAAAATCCATAGTGTGCAAAAATGGTAAGAGAAAGCAGCCTGGGCAGCTAATGATTTTTTGATGGGAGTGAAAGCAAGCAATAGCCATAGTTATGAAAGTTGTGAGAGAAGTGTGGTGGGGTGGAGATGTGTGAGGTAAGGTAGGAGAAGGCACAGTGAATGGATCTACGATGCCAGTTTCACAACTATGTTGTCGACTGACATCACAGATTCAGATTTGTGTTGATCAGAAGTTGTGGTTGACATAAATCTGACAGTAGACTTCGGTTGCTTTTCTATTGGTGGCTTCACCGCCCGAACCCCCCATATGGGGGAATCTGCCCTCCGCTTTCCCCAAACTTAAGGATTATCAACCCTCAGTCAGATTAAATTCAGCGAGGGAGTGCAGGACCGGGGGACAGAGTGATGGGGTCTTGAGCGAACCATTACAGTGAACTGTTTATGTTGTTGGCATCAACATGTTTGCTGTTTTGGTGTCACCATACAGAGGACATACATAGTGAACAAGGTGTCTTTTTTCAAGGGAGGGAAGGGAGGGGAAGAAACAGAGGGAGCAGTGGTGGATGCAGGGCGGGGAATCTAAAGCAAACCAGCAGATGGAATGAAAAAGGAGGTCCAGTCTGGAAAGGGTAGACTTAAGACCAGCCCTGTAGACAATGTTACTAAAATTAAAGATGGGGAGAATCATTTTCTGGACAATAGCTCAGCAAGCAGGAAGTGGAATGCAACCTCTTCTCCTGTATACTGCACCACATTTAAGGGTGGAGGTTTATTTTTGGAATGCTTTGGCCAAATCCACAACAATGAGTGAGTTGATAAGGATCTGATGCATGCCTGAGAGAATGGAGTCAGTAAGCTGGAGGAGAGAGGAAGGGATGGAATCAAATTTTCAGAAACCAGACTGGAAGGGGTGAAGAAGAAGGGTAAGTCAAGAAAGGGGAAAAGTCGAGTCATCACAAGGTGTTCTTGTAGTTTACCTAAAGTGGGGAGCAGAAGGACAGGGAAGTAGCTGCCAGGAACAGTAGGGTCTCCACCTTTGGGAAAGGGTATGATGGTGGCCTGTTTCCTGGTGTTGGGGACAGAGTCAAGTGAAAATGAGAGGTCAAGATATGAGGTGATACTGAACAAAATAGCAGGGACAGAGAGATGAAGAAGTTTGGTATTGAGTCCATCATGGCTCTTGCCCTTAAGAGGGTTAATAGCCAGGAGGCCATTGAGGGTGTCAGCCAAAGTGATAGGAGAGAAAGAGAAGAGGGGAGACTGAGTATAAGGATGGGGATGGGGAACAGGAGGGATGATGGGAAGGGAGAAGAGAATAGGCACAGGAGGGGAAGAAAGAGTTGAACTGAGAAGCAACAGAAGGGGGGTCAGAAACTGGGGTGTTACCAACCTTGATAACCATGGTGAAGAGGACTGGGTAAGGGAAGAGAAGAGGGCATTGATGACTTTCCTGAACTTTAAGGGGTGGTTAATGTTGATCTGGAAGGTGGGGGAAAAGTATTCAGCCTTAGCAAGCCTAGTGGCTCTGGTACAGGCATTGCAAAAGGCTCGGTAGTAAGGTAAGTCAGCATGGGAACCAGACGACTTATGAGTCTTCCATGCAAAATCACGTACACATAGGCAGGCCAGTAACTCGGCAGAAATGCAAGGGAAGTGGGAACCTTGGGCCCTGTTTTTCCTAAAATGGGCATGCACAACCCAAGTTTGAGGAACTGGGCATTGAAATAGTTATGGGCAGAGTTAACAGAGCTGGCAGAAGAGATGGGCTACCAGCTGGTAGCTACGAAATCTACATGTAGGGAGAAAAAGTCTAGTGACTAGAAGGACTGGATCTGAAGAAGTTTGGGAGGGGCTATGAGACAGTATATTTTGCACATGCAGTAATAAATATGTTGGTCATTAATGGCATCAGGGAAGGTGCTGGCATCAATGTGCGGTGGGAGTGAGAGATAAGAGCCCAGTCCAGCAAGGAGTGACTGAGGAACTGGGTTTTTTTGATAGGTAGGGTCAGAGACACACTGAGTCAAATTAAGGTACTTAATATTTGGCAGAATTTAGATTGTGAGGGGGAGAGTCAGTTAACATTAATGTCCCCAAAGATGAGTAATTCACCAGATGAGGCATGAGTGGAGACAGTGCTGTAGAGTTCAGTGACAGATTATGTAGATAGGCCAGAGCAGCAAAAGACACCAGCTACAAAGACAGGGACAGGGAATGGGAGAGAGAGTTTGAGAAGGAGAAGTTCATATGCAGAGGGGAGGTGACAGAGAGTACAGGGATGAACTGGATGGAAGAGGAGAGGTAGATGGCAACACCACTTCCCCTCAAAGCTTGATCCTGCTGAACCAGGGTGTACCCAAGGATGGCACTGTGGAATCAGGGATCTTGAGGGACTGCCAAGATCCTGAGATAATTAGTACATCTGGTTGAAGATTAACCATGAGTGGTTGCAGCTGGTCAATTTTAAGGAGGAGGCCTGGATTGGGCTAACATCACTGGTCACTTACAGCAGCCGTGACATAAGTAGTTTAACAGAGTCAGATGTGCATTGATGTGGATGGACTGGGAAAGAGAGGGGTGATGAGGTGAAAGGTGAGGGAATGGAGGAAAGTTTTAATAGTTTCAAGGTGGAGCAAGAAGAGGGGAGAGGACAGCAACCAGGGAACCAGAGGTACTGTGAGAGCGAGGGAAGGCTGGATGAGGGGAGGGTAGAAGCAGAGGAGGGAGGAGGAAGGGGAAGGAGAAGGAAATGCAGTAGGAGGGAGGACCATTATGGAAAGTAGGAGGGGAAAACAGAGAAAGAGAGAAAGAGGGACATAAGCAACATATTAGAATGCCTGGAAGAAAGTGGCAGAATAGCTTGCTAAAGGAGGGGAAGGGGCTAAAACCGGAAAAGGCTGCAGGAGCTAAAGTGGAAATGTGATAAGGTCGGAGGTACACTATGTGAGGAGGTGGGAGGAAGAGAAGAGTTGGGTAGGTAGGAGGGAAAAAGGAGAGGGGCCAGGTAGGGGATGTGAGCAGCTCTTTGATGTGGTATAGGTTGACCATTACAGAAAATGTGTTCAAATGCTGGAAAAGTAAAGGAAGGAGGGAGGGAAAAAGCAGCCAGAAGAGAGTGAGAAGGCAGTCGTCTGGGGGGGGGAAGGTAGAGGAGGGATCTGCTGGACATGGATGGAACAGTGCAGAGGGGGAAGATAGGGGTTCCTAGAATAGGGAATTAGTGTAGTAGCCAACATGTGAGGTAGGATGGAAGAGTAAGAAGAGCAGAAGAGATGCAGCACAGGGGAGGGAGGGATTGAGGAGGGAGAAGCAGGCAAGGTTGCATATCATGTTTAGAGCAGGGCAATGAGGTATATTGAAATACTGAAAGATGCTATGCTATGTATCTTGGTAAATCAATCAGAAAAGCTAGCGCATTATTTGTTTCAGTTCATTATGTTTATTAACATTTTTACACACAACAAAACCAACAAAGTGACTGTATTCCATACACAGAGTACAGAGTTGCAATACAGTCTGGTCAATGCATCAGTTATAGAGGGTAATAAAGATTCATCTGCACAGTAATTTTTCCACATGACATAGGCAAATCAATAGCAGGCCAGGACCCAGGTGTTCATGGGGATCAAAGCAGATCTTCCCCCTCCCTGAAGGGAAAACTGTCCATTGAGCAGAGAGTTGAGGAACTATAGCTGACAAGATCTTGTTATAGGACACAAGGTGGCCAGTTATGATATCTGAGTAGGACTGCTAGGGTGTTCCCTGTGGCCAGCCACTCCTACAGTTTGGGTACTTCACTAAGTGCTGTAATAGCCAAGATGGCGGCTGTTATGAGCCAGTCAGAGTATTAGCCTGTGTTATTAGCGAGTTATTTCATTTTTAAACTATTTCGTTTTTCTGCTCCATTTAAGTTATTTAGTTTTATTTTATTTTTGTATGTTATTTCTGTTACCTGTATTATTTGTTTGTTCTTGAAAGGTGGCAACCCTAACTTAGATAGGGTTGAATGAGTGAGTCAGACCAGGATCCTAGCATTACTTGGTTGCTTGTCTTTTTTTTTGTGTACCGGTCCTTTCCACCCGAGTGTCAGCTAGCATCTAAATTTCATTTTGTTGTGTCTCAGTGCAGTGTGGTAGACTGCACTGTTGACCCTATTATCTCAGTAGTTTCAGCTTCTGGCCATCCCGGAGCTTGGAATTGGCAATTCTTGGTTACTGGAGATGGTTGCTTTCAGCACCCTCCTGTGTGTGTAGATGCATGGCGTTTGGTTCTGGGGAAAGCCTGTGCTGCTTGGATTATACCCTGGTTTTGGGATGATTCTGTGATGGGACTTGTTGATGGGAGGACAGAGGAAGAGGACAGAAGAAGAAGCACTCTGTGCAGTCTGCTTGACTGTTGCTGATGATTACTGCATGGGTCGTGAGCACTCTGCGGTAAGCTTCTAATTAGTTCCCTTGTATTGGGAGGAGGGAGATGGGGCCGTTCACAGACCTGGAGTTCCTCCAGATCCTGCTACTGGCCCCCTGTTGGAGGACTGGGGTCTGGTGGTGAAGAAGCATAGACCGCCAAGCAGTCAGTGGATGGCAGGGTGTTCTTTGCTATTTCCTGGAGTACTCTGTGGGCTGTATTGCCTCCTCCCCCCCCCCCCAGACTAGAGGGTTGCATTTGGAAATTACTGTTCTCAGTGGAGTTTTCGGGCAGTTACAGCTGGACCCTGTTCATCTTGTTAAAAATCTGCATTGAATTGTGGTAATCAAAGAAAGGACCCTTCCCTGGGGTGGGGGTCGAACTGGGGCTTGACTTTACTGATTGGGGGCTCCCCCCTCCCACTTTTGTTTCATTTTATATTGGTATCCAAGAATTAGAGAATATTTTTGTAACTCGGTGCCTTGGTCTCTCTATATTTAACTCTCTTTTTCACCTGGAGGAGGGTTGTGAGAGGACCCTCCTAGATTTATGTTTATTACTTTAAAAAGTTTGTGGATCATATTTTGACTGTTAGCCAATGGACATGCTTTTGTTTTTGTTGACTGGGGGTGAGAGGCCCAGAAAAGCTGCTGCATTTCCTTAGGTTTTTTTTATTTATTTTGTGTTAGTTTGATGCTTTTGTTTTCTAATTTCTGATTTACTTTATTTTTTAATTTTCTAGCATTTCTTCTTTTTGGGGTGGAGTATTGTTTGGGGTTTTGTGAAAGTGTTAGGGTTATTGAAAAGTATTTATTTATTTTGGGTTAGTGTTTTTTTTTCATATTTACTGGTTGGCTTTTTCATGAGACATAGTGAATCTCAGGATGTGTTGGATGAAGCCTCTCCCTGTCAGGAGCTACTCCCCCTCTGAACTCCGGGACCTCTGCCCTTTTAACTGCCCCCCCATCTGTGGCAGTTTATGGCCACTGCAGGACCCTTGGAATAGTGGGGAGGAGTAGGAGGAAGGGTGGTGGTCTGGCAGGTGAGCTGGGCAGCCTGATTGGGTAGTAGAAGACACCCTGGGGCAATATGGAGCACTGAACGAGGTTCTCCCTGTTTAGTACCCATACCCATGGGCTTCACAGTTAGTGGGTCGGTATCTCGAACTGCTCTGGACTCTCGCCTGACATGCAGTGTGTTATGCAATGCCAGATCTATCAAAAACAAGTCAGCCATCATAGCTGATCTTGTTCGGTCTTCCAATCTGGCTTGCATCACCAAGACCTGGCTGGATGAAAATGCTGGTCCCATTTTGGAGTCAGCAATTTCAGCCAGTTTCTCAGTGATACACGGTGTTAGGTCAGGTTGCAGGGGCAGGGGTTCAGCACTTTGTTTTATATCAGAATTAGGCCTTGTCAATGTGCCAGTTGAGGACACCAGATCCTTTGAGTGTACCATGGCCACAGCTGTGGGGTGCAAAATTATTCTCTTCTACCATCCACAAGGAGGCAATAATTAATTAATGCTTGTGAGTTTTTTCCCCTAACTGAAGGTCCAAATCTACCTTGCAGACTTTAAATTTTTAATAAAGAATATGTATGCTTAACCCTAGTCAGAAGTGTTCTAGTTGCAAAGTTCTAGCTCCTTACTCAGCTACCTCTTAGACCTTGCTTTGATATCAAGATCACTTTCTGCCAAAATCTAACTACAGGGAAGTATAAATGTAGACATCTGGTTTACTTCTGCCTCAGCCACACATCCCAATTTACAGCTCTTTGTCTGATACTGTAATATGTCTTTCCTAGTCCATTTGTAATTTGTACTGTAATATAGATAGCTGGTGAATGACCCTCAGAAAGGTCCTTCTCTATCCTAAGCTATAATATGGGATGAGGAGCCACCTCCAAAAATCATTCTGTGGTATGGGCACCTAGAAAGACCAGATGATACACATAGAATCAGGACAGATCACATCATTCTCCAGTTGGAGGACAGTTTGTCACAGCTTTATTGGAGGGGAGGTACATTCCTACAAAAAGTTCCGAATCATTAAATCTATCTAGGAAAACAAGAGCTGAGTTATGTTAACTGGGAGGTGAGATAAATGGTGTAGCAGTATAGGGGCAAACATAATTTTTTTAAGCAGCACCCTGCCAGCGAGTGAGAGAGTTAGTTTCCTCCAGTGATAACATTCTTCTTGTAGAAGACGCAGTACAGGAGAAAGGTTAACTGTACCTAATTTCAACAAATCCAGTGTAATCCAGAGGACAATATAATATAATGGAAACAGTAATCCAGGATGGGTCTCATCAATAATGTATACTAGGGGTGGGCAGACTTAACCCTTATTATCAGGATCGGGGTCCAGGTCAAAATCCTAATAGACTCTGATTAGTTCTGATTAAAATTAGAAATTTTAGGAAAAGAATGCTAATATGGGAAAATAATCACAAAATAAACCGAATGCTGAATTCTGAAACAGATTAAGACCCAGATGTCCATCCAGCAAATAGAAAATGTAGTAGTAGTAAAAATGTTTATTCATTAAAATGAATTGGCAGCTCAAATGAGTTTAAAAAACTCATCTCCAGTGAGATCCGTAAAGGTGCAATGATTACATTAGTTACATAATATATAAGGACAACCAAAAACATCACAGTCACTTTAACAATTCATAATTATAGATATATGTCATAAATACACTATAGATAATAAATACTCCACAGTCCTTGTAATTTCATCAAGTCAGATATTCCATTCAGTCATTTTCCTTAACTCATTTAATCCTTCCTTTATTAAACCAATTTTTTATCTGCTCTACATGTTTTCTTCCATCCTGGATCCTAATTTCAACAGGCAAAAATAAAATGAAAATAGAATTACGCACTAAAATAAATTAAACATAAGGGGCAGGATTCACAAAGAAGATACACTCAGTGCATCTCGGTTGCCCCGGCGCAGGGGAGATGCACTGAGTGCAAATTGGGTGATTCACAGAGGAGGCACAGGGAGATGCCCCCAGCATATCCTCTCTGTGATTAGCACAGGTGTGCCCCACCCAGGATGTGCCAGGGCATCACAGGTTGTGCCAGCGCATCCCCCATGTCAGGCTGTGAACCCTTTGCCCTGTGCCCAAAAATGCAATCCACAGCCAGGGGCATGCAAATGAGGCCATTAGGCATGCATGGAGCAATGGGGCCATTAGCATGCCATTATGGCCCCATTTGCAGTGTGCCTGCAGGGATGCCCCAGCAAAATGTGCTTACCTGTAAATACCCCCAACCTTCCCTGGCCTGACCCCACCCCTATGAAATGCCACTCAGTGCAGCTATCGCAAAAGCATGCCCCCCACCCCAAGCTCCTGGTGAATGCCGCATCTTTTGGCAGTAACACAGATAACAGACAACCCCCCCAAGCCCCCGGTAAACTCCGCTCCTTGCAACAGTATCAGAGAGGTCTAAAGAACTGCCTCCTCCACCCAAGATCCCGGTACATGCAGCATCCTGTGGTGGTAGTATGGATGTCGGAACCCCCCTCTCCCCAGAAAACTTACAACTGCCAACCCTTGCAGCAGTATCAGAGAGTCTGAAAATACCCCAACCCCTGTGAAAGCTGCCCTCTATGGCAGCTGGATGTATGAATAGACCCATCCCCATCCACATATCTCAGCCCACCCCTCTCCCCCACTCTGTACAGTCTCACCATTGGCGGGCGACTCAGCCCACTGACATGCCACCACGCTGCTTTCTGACAAAGCTGTCTGAGACCGACAGCTACAGTACTACAGGGCTTTGGGTAGTATGGTAGCTGTCAGTCTCAGACAGCTCCTGTTGGTGGGCGGCCATGGCAGTATGCGGGTGGGTTGAGCTGCCTGCCGATGGTGGGACCATGCTGGGGTTGGGGGAGAGGGGTAGGCTGGGGGTACCTGGGAGGGGGAGTGGGTCTTTTCTTAACATCCAGCTGCCATGGATGGTGGCTTCATGGGGGCTTGGGGCATTTTTTTTTCCAGACCTCTCTGATACGACCACAAGGGGCAGCAGTTACTGGAGGCTGGGGAGTTCACGGATGACTCTGATACCATTGCAAGGAACAACAGTTACCGGGGGCTTGGGGGAGAGGGGAGTTCTGACATCCATACTACGCCACAGGGTGCGGCATTTACCGGGGGCTTGGAGCGGGTAGGGGTTTTTCTTTATAGTTAAAACAACTATGGAGGGTGGTGTCAATGGAGGCTTAGGGGGGTTGTCCATTACATGTACTGCCACCAGGTGCAGCAGTCTATGGGGACTTGGGGCAAGGGAGTACACTGGACTGACAGGTTGGACAGGCTGCTTGCTGCTGCCTGCAGTATGGCAGCCTGTCTGTGGGTGGCCACCCAATTAAGTCTAGTTTTTCTAGACTTATCTTTCTGTGGCACAACCCCAGACCTGCCCCGGGATGCACCACAGAATAGGGCTGTGAATGGGGTTGTGCCCAGCATGCATGGGCATGCCCTAATCACAGCCCCTCCAGATGCATCACATAGCATTACTGGTGGTCTGTGGTGCATCTGGGATGCGCCGGTGCATCAGGGTTGTGCCGGATCATCAGCACCCTGCCAGAATCACCTTTGAGCGCATGTTGGGGATGCCCCGGTGCATCTCGCATGCCCTGGGCACATCCCTTTTGTGAATCCAGCAAGTAGTATTTTTCTAAACTGAGTAGAAATATAGAATTTGTCAGCAGAAAAGGACTCTGTGGCCCTGCCAGTCTGCCCAGATGTTCCTTGCCTAATCTGTTTCTGCAGACCCTAGCAGGTCTCCAGAAACCTCCCACTTCCTGTCTGTTTACTAATATTCCCCTATGCATATCCCACACATGCTTGAAGCCCCCCTAACCCTACTGTTTTCACCTACACCACTTCTACTGGAAGTCTTATCCAGGTGTCAATCACCCTTTCAGTGAAGCAGTACTTCCTCAAATTCCTCTTACACTACCCCCCCAGGGTTGCCACATTTGGATGAGGCAAGAAACAGATCCTAAGCTCCGTCCCTGCCCAACCCCTTTTCATAACTCATCATGCATTTGCTCCGCCTAGAAAGCCATTTCTTATATCAATAAAAGCCAACACTTTAAGCAGCAGTTTAACAAAAATGTTAAGATACTGAACTGTACCTGTTTAAGTTACTTTCCTAGATTCTTCCTAGTTATTAGGGACGTGGGCAGAGTCTACAGCCCTATTGGAATCAGATTGTAGCTCTAAAAATGGCTGATCATGGAACTCCCTTTTTGGACATTTGGAAGAATTCCTTCACAGCTGCAAAATAGTGCACTCCCCTCTGATTTTTACTATTTACTGCTCTATGTTAAAGGCATCTGTAGGGAGGGGGAGGGGATGATACTGCATTGTACCACTGAACTTCTCAAGATATTAACAAAAATAACTTTTGAAACTGCTGTTTCTAGCCCCTCAATTGAGCATTTGTAGGGCTGCAGACTTTCAGCAACCTAGGGGTTAACTCATTATCTGTTGTACTGGCATTTATTGAAGCTTTGAAAGAGCTAGGCAGACTACAGTGTCACATTACAGGCAGTCCAGCTGCAGCTATTTTGTTCTGTTTTTTTTTATATATATTTTTCTATTCAACCTTTGTACATTTGCTAGCCAGTGCTAGTGAAAGGTGAGGACTTACACCACTGTTTATCCACTGAATCACTCTGATTTCCTTATATACCACAAAAGATGTAGAAATGTAAGGTAACATACTCCAAAGTTTTCTTCCAAACGGAAACTGAGCTGGACTCACTCCTGTAGCAGCACTGACCACAATGCCAATAGAAACTGCAGCATTCCTTTTGCCAGTCATTCCACTCCATTTGTCAGCTCTGAGGGAGGAGATTGCTCACCTCCAGGCTGAACTGGCAAGGACTAAGGAGGCCTCCCCCCCAAAGAGCACCACTGCCACAACCACTGCCTCAGAGGTTGCCAAGTATGAAAAGCAGTTGGACCACAGAGGGTTCTGGGAGGGTGCAGGTGGTGGAATAGAGGAGAAGCCCCCTAGTTGTACCTCTACACAATTCATATGCCAGTCTGGCAGAGCAAGGTTCCTCTATGATGGTACCCTCAGTGGAGACCAAGAAGAATGCTGAGGACATCCACAAGGGAGACCCACAAAAGGGTGGCAAGGGACACCACTGGGGAAGGAAACAGCTTCTGATAGGGGACTCAATTATTAGGGGGTAGAACTGGGGAAGGGAGAGGAGAGGGAAGTAAGGTGCCTGTCTGGTGCCATGGCTTGGAGGGACAAGAAGCAAATCCTCATGATTGCAGAAGCAGCATCACAGGAGAGGGAACTAGATATCATTGTCCAGCTTGGGACAAATGACCTAGCTAGGCATAGAATCAGGGCAGTGCAGGATGAATTTGTGGAGTTGGGGATGGGACTCAGACAGGTAGCAAGCATAGTTACCTTCTCAGAGGTGCTGCTAGTCCATGGCAGGGGTGAGGCTAGGGTACTGCACACCATGCAGTTTAATGAATGGTTGCAAAACTGGTGCAGAGCACAGGGCTTTGGCTTCACTGGGGACTGGGGGTACACCTGGAGAGATGAAAGTCTATACTGGCATGATGGTCTGCATCTGTCCATGAAGGAAACCAAGCTCCTAAGTGACAGGTTTAAATGCTTCCTTAGCAAACTTTTAAACTAGCCAAGGGGGGAGGTGCTGATAAGAGGCAGGAAAAGTCAAGCCTCCCCCCCAACAAAACATGGCAGGTAGTAAGGTAAACACTGAGGTCCAGAGCTCAACAGAGGGCAGGACAGGGGTAAATGGAAAAATAGACAAGGGCAATAAGCAGGGATGGGGGAAAAAAGGATAACGCCAACATTAAATGGAGGGCAATGAGTACCAATGCCTGTAGTCTGGGAAACAAGCTTCCTGAGCTAGTAGCCCTGATGGAAGATGAAAAATTGGATATTGTGGCAGTCACAGAAACATGGTACATGGAGAACCATGACTGGGATGTCAATATACCGGGTACACAGTCTACAGAAGGGACAGGGAGGGTAAAAGAGGAGGTGGAGTAGCTCTTTACATAAGGGAAGTGATCAAAGCTACAGAACTAAAAAGTAAAGGGGGAGGACAAGAGGCACTCTGGGTCACCTTTGAGACAGGGAATGGCATCACAATCCGCACAGGGGTTATATACAGACCCCCGTCTCAAGGGGAGGAAACGGACAAGAAAATGATAGAGAACATTCTCAAAATGGCTGAAAAAGGGAGATACTGCTGATGGGGACCTGAATATGCTAGATGTTAACTGGATGACATGTACTGCAGCCACATCCAAGAGCAGGGTCCTTCTCGATGCCCTGTAGGGGGCAGACCTTAGACAGCTAGTGTTGGAACCCACTCGGGAGGGAGCAATACTAGACCTGGTACTCTCAAATGGAGACAGGATCACAAATTTAGAAGTCAGTAGACATCTGGGAACAAGTGACCACTGCACAGTGTGCTTCACAATAAGCACAACCATGGAGACAAGCCATTCAAAAACAAGGATACTGGACTTTAGAAGGGCCGACTTTGGCAAAATGGGTGAATACCTGAGGAATGCACTAGCAAATGGCCAAAAAGGAGCGGTGGAAGAACAATGGAGAAAAATCAAAACTGCTATCATAGAGGCAACAAGCCTTTGTGTGAAACAAATAAAGAAAACAAAGCAGAGTAAAAAACCACTATGGTTCTCAAAAGATGTGGCAGGGAAGGTTAAGGAGAAAAAGGCTGCCTTCAAAAAGTATAAGGAATCACAGAAGGAGCACGACAGGGAACTGTATCACTTAAAGCAGAAAGAAGTGGTGAAGGCAGTCAGAATAGCAAAGGCTCAAACCAAGGAAAAAATTGCCAACTTGGTTAAGAAGGGGGATAAAACCTTTTATAGGTACATTAGGGAGCAAAGACAGACTAATGGAGGAATAGTGAGGCTTAATAAAGGAGACGGGAGGTGGGCAGAGGGAGACAGTGAAAAGGCAGAGATACTGAATGAATACTTTTGCTCAGTATTCACAAAAGAAGATGAGGAGGAGGAGTTACCTAAACCAGACAATAGAAGCACTCTGGGTAGGGGGGGTTGACACCAGTCCATTTACAGAAGAAAGAGTCCTGAAAGAACTCCAAAACTCCAAAACTCAAGGTGGACAAAGCAATGGGGCCTGATGGGATTCACCCCAGAATCCTAAAAGAACTAAGGGAGGACCTAGTGACACCACTGACCACACTTTTTAACAAATCATGGGAGGATGGGGTGGTACCTGAGGACTGGAGGAGAGCAGATGTGATTCCCCTTCACAAAAGTAGGAGCAAGGCAGAAGCAAGAAACTACAGACCTGTCAGTTTGACCTCAGTGGTAGGGAAAATGATGGAATCACTTCTGAAAGAAAGAATTGTTGAATACCTAGAGGCCAGCGGGGCACAGGACCCAAAGCAGCAGGGATTTACAGCAGGAAGGTCATGTCAGACTAATCTAATTGATGTCTTTGACTGAGTGACCAAAGTAATAGACCAGGGAGGGGCTGTGGATATGGCCTACCTAGACTTTAGCAAGGCATTTGACACAGTCCCGCACAAAAGACTAATAGTCAAGTTAGCCAGCCTGGGAGTGGGTTCCAGGGTGGTAGCCTGGGTAGCAAACTGGCTGCACAACAGGACTCAGAAGGTAATAGTGAATGGAACACATTCTGAAGAAAGGGGGGGTTATTAGTGGAGTACCACAAGGCTCAGTACTGGGTCCAGTCCTCTGTAACATTTTTATAGGTGACATTGCAGAGGGTCTTGAGGGAAAGGTATGCCGCTTTGCAGATGACACAAAGATCTGCAACAGAGTTGATACACAAGGGGGGTAGAAAGGATGAGGAGGGACTTGGCAAGGTTGGAGGAATGGACAGACATATGGCAACTTAGACTCAATACAAAGAAGTGCAAAGTAATGCACTTGGGAAACAAAAACCCAAGAGAAGAGTACACAATAGCAGGGGAGGTACTAACAACAACAAAAATGGAAAGGGACTTGGGGTTAGTCATATCAGATGACCTAAAGGTTGGTAAGCAATGTGAGAGTCAGTAAGGTAGCCAGGGGGATACTGGGATGCATAGGAAGGGGCATCACAAGTAGCAAAAGGGAAGTGGTTATCCCTCTGTACAGACAGTTGGTAAGACCCCATCTGGAATACTGTGTGCTGTTTTGGAGACCCCATCTACGCAAGGACATAGACAGGATGGAAGCAGTCCGGAGGAGGGTGATTAAAATGGTGCAGGGTCTGCATCAGAAACCATATTAAGAAAGAGACTGAGAGAGCTTAATATGTATACCCTTGATGAAAGGAGCAACAGAGGGGACATGATAGAAACTTTTAAGTACCTCAAGAGAATCAACAAAGTCCAGGAGGGTAGCATCTTTCAGAAAAAGAGATATGTAAGAACAAGGAGGCACAATTAAAAAATAGAGGAGGGACGGCTCAGGGGTAATGTGAGGACATTTTTTGTCATGGAGAGAGTGGTGGATGCATGGAACTGCCTTCCTGGGGAGGTTGCTGGGTCTAAAACAGTGGGGGAATTCAAACATGCATGGGACAGACATAAGGCAATTGTAGTGCGGGGTTGTAGGAAGTAGGCTGTTGGTTAACTAGAATCTGCAGCTTATCCAATAGGAAGGGAAATGAGCAGACTGGGTGGGCCAAGTGGTCCTTATCTGCCATCAAAGTCTATATTTCTCTGTTTCTATATGTGTACTCTGGATAGATTTAAGCAGTGTTTAATTTTGGCTTACTATTTCTACTCTTGGCTTGTGAAAAATAGGGTGTTATCCAGCAGTGAGCATTGCCATTGAGCCGTAATAAGTCTTGAAATTCCTTGGATATAAACTGGCATCCATTGTCACTTACACTTAGTTTAGGAAACATATAAACTTAGAAACTGTCAGAAGATAAGGGCCTTTGGCCCACCTCATCTAGCCCATTACCTCTAACAACTGCACTCTCTCGTGATCTATTGGAATTAGGTTATACCCCTTCCCCCACTACCAGCAATCCTCTATGTCTATCTCAAACATTTTTAAAACCTGTAATCTCTTTCAAAATAAAAATTCACAAAAAGAGAATGTGTTTGTATTGGAGATAGAGATATTGTAAATTTAACCCTGTACCCAATCTCCCCCAGGTCACATCTGGAAACGAGTGGTTATTCCGCTCAGCATGCCTGCCTGGTTACACTCTTAAATAAATAAATAAATAGTTTGCCATTGATGTTGGTAAAAATCTGTGAATGTCACACTTCCTGAAGCTTTGCAAAGTTCCCCAACCTCATATGAAGTTCACTACCAATTTCTGAATATTAAAAAATAGTGCTTTCACTCTGCGAAATCGCCTTTCAGGACAAGTGAACAAATGACACTGGCACTATTCATGAGAAGGGGTCCCAAAAATACCATGTTGAAAATTTGATGCAATGCCTTCAAAAAATAATCAAGTTACATAGAATTTGATGGCAGATAAGGACCGCTAGGCCCACCTAGTCTGCCCATTTTCCTACCTAACAGATAAGCTGCAGATCCTAGTTAACCAACAGCTTACTTCCTCCTACCCCCACTAGGACTGCCTTATGTCTGTCCCATGCATTCTTAAATTTCCCCACTGTTCTTGACTCCACGACCTCCTCAGAAAGGCTGTTCCATGCATCCACAACCCTCTCCATGAAAAAATACTTCCTCATATTACCTCTGAGTCATCCCCCCTCTAGCTTCAGATTGTGCCCCCTTGTTCTTGCACACCTGTTTTTCTGAAAGATGCTACCCTCTTGGACTTTGTTGATTCCCTAGAGGTATTTGAAAGTTTCAATCATGTCGTCCTCTCCCTCCTCTCCTTGAGGCTATACATATTAAGATCCTTAAGTCTCTCTTGATATGTCTTCTGGCGCAGACTCTGCACCATTTTAGTTGCCCTCCTCTGGACATCTTCCATCCTGTCTATGTCTTTGCGGAGACTGGGTCTCCAGAACTGCATGCAGTACTCCAGATGGGGTCTCACCAGCTGTCTTTACAGAGGGATGACAACTTCCTGTGTTCTACTGGTGATGCCTCTCCCTATGCATCCCAGTATCTAATCAGTCCTGCTTACTGCCCTCTCACATTGCTTGCTCACCTTTAAGTCATCTGATATGACTACCCCCATGTCCCTTTCCACTTTTGTTGTTGTTAGTATCCCACCCACCATTGTGTACTCTTCCCTTGGGTTTTTGCTTCCCAGGTGCATTACTTTGCACTTCTTAGCATTGAATCTAAGCTGCCATACATTTGACCATTCCTCTAACCTTGTCAAGTCCTTCTCATCCATTCCACCCCACCTTGTGTATCAACTCTGTTGCAGATATTTGTGTCATCTGCAAAGAGACAACATTTTCCTTCCAGTCCCTCTGCAATGTCGCTGATGAAGACATTAAAGAGGACCGGTTCTAGTACCGATCCCTGCAGTACTCCACTAGTAACCCCCTTTCTTCAGAGTGTACTCCGTTTACTATTACCCTCTGTATCCTGTTCTCCAGCCAATTTTTTACCCAGGGTACCATCTTGGAACCCACTCCCAGGCTGGCCAACTTGTATATTAATCTTTTGTGTGGGACTGTGTCAAATGCCCTGCTAAAGTCTAGGTAGGCCATGTCAACAGCCCGTCCCTGATCTACTACTTTGGCCACCCAGTCAAAGAAATCTATTAGATTCATCTGACATGACCTTCCCGCTGTGAATCCATGCTGGCTTTGGTCCTGCGCTCCTCTGGCCTCTAGGTACTCAACAATTCTTTCCTTCAGAAAGGAGCCCATCATTTTCCCAATCACTGAGGTTAAACTAACAGGTCTGTAGTTTCCTGCTTCTACTCTTAATTCTTTTAGAATTCTGGGATGAATCCCATCAGGCCCCATTGCTTTGTCCACCTTCAGTTTTAAGAGTTCTTTCAGAACCCTTTCTTCTGTGAAAGGGCTTGTATCAACCCCCGTATCCAGCGTGTTTCTATTGTTTGGTTTAGGTACCTCCTCCTCTTCATTAGTGAATACTGAGCAAAAGTATTTGTTTAGTATCTCTGCCTTTTCACAGTCACCCTCTGCCCACCCCCTTCCCTTTATTAAGCCTCACTATCCATCCCTTTGTCTTCCTTCTTTCCCTGATGTACCTATAAATGGTTTTATCCCCCTCCTTAACTGAGTTAGTTATCTTTTCCTTGGTTTGGGCCTTTGCTGTTCTGACTGCCTCTCCTGCTTCCTTTTGCTTTAACTGATACAATTATCTTCTCCTGCTCCTTCTGTGATTCCTTATACTTCCTGAATGCTCTCTTTTTCTCCCTAACATTCTCTGCCACCTCCTTTGAGAACCACAGTGGTTTCTTACATCATTTAGTTTTGTTTATTTGCTTCACACAAAGGCTTGTTGCCTCTGTGATGGCAGTTTTGATTATTCCCAATTGTTCTTCCACTCCTCCTTCCTGCCCATTTGCTAGAGTATTCCTTAGGCACTCACCCATTTTGGCAAAGTCTGCCCTCCTGAAGTCCAATACCTTTGCCTTTGTATGGCTTGACTCTACTTCTGCATTTGTCATGAACCATACTGTTAGATGGTCACTAGTTCCCAGATGGCTACCCACCTCTAACTCTGTGATCCTCTTGCCTTCTCCATTTGAAAGTACCAGGTCTAAGATTGCTCCCTCTTGAGTGGGTTCCAATACTAGTTGTCTAACACATGCCCCCTGTAGGGCATCTAAAATGACCCCACTCCTAGAAGTGGCTGCTGCAAATGCACTCCAGTTAACATCTGGCATATTCAGATCCCCCATTAGCAGTATCTCTCCTTTTTCTGCCATTCTAGGGATACTTTCTATCATTTCCTTGTCCATTTCCTCCCCCTGAGATGGGGGTCTGTACACAACCCCTGTGCGGATTGTGGTGCCATTGCCTGTCTCCAAGTTGACCCACAGTGCTTCCTCTCCTCCATGTTTACCCTTTTGTTCTGTTGCTTTGATGCCATCCCGTATGTAGAGAGCTACTCCATCTCCTCTTTTAACCTCCCTGTCCCTCCTGTAGATGGTGTGTCCTTGTATGTTTACGTCCCAGTCATGGTTCTGGGTGTACCATGTTTCTGTGTCTGCCACAATCTAGATATCCAGATGTTCCTCCTCCATCAAGGCCACTAATTCAGGAAGCTTGTTACCCAGACTACGGCCATTGATACTCATTGCTCTCCTTTTTATGATGGCTTTACCTCTTGTAGCACCATCCCTGTCCTCATTGACTTTGCCTTTTCCAGTTACCCCTGTCTTGTTCCTTACTGACATTTTTACCTTGGTCTTTACCTCATTTAGTACCTGGTTTTGTAGGGGGAAGCTGGGAATCTCCTGCTGCTTATCAGTGCCTCCCCTCTTGACTAGTTTAAAAGCTTGCCAATGAAGCATTTAAACTGATTGCTTAGTAGGCTTGTTCCCTTCCTGGACAGATGCAGACAACCCTGCCAGTAAAGGCTGGTATCCCTCCATGTGGAACCCCAGTCCCCAATGAAGCCAAACCCCTGTGCTCTGCACCATCCTATCAAGCATTCATTGAATTGCATGGTGTGAAGTACACTCGCCTCACCCTTGCCATAGACAGGCAGCACCTCTGAGAAGGATACTGTGTGTGCTACTTGCCTTAGGCCCCTGCCCAATTCAACAAACACCTCCTGCACTGCTCTTATCTCATGTTGAGCCAAGTCATTCATCCCTAGGTGGACAATGACATCAACTTCATTTTCCAGTGCAGCTGTTCTCATGATCCTGAGGATGCATTTCCTGTCCCTCCAAGCCATGTTGCCAGGCAGGCACCTTACGTCAGTTTTCCTGATCACCCAGTTCTATCCCCCTAACAATTGAGTCCCCCACCAGAAGCTGTTTCCCTTTCCTGTGGTGTCCTCTGACTCCTTCCTGTGGGGCTCCCTTGTGACAGTTGTCCACAACCTCCTTAGTCTCCTCTGCGGGTGCATCCATAGAGTAACTATGCTCCATCAGAATGGTGTATGGATTGTGTGGTGGTACAACTGACTGGGTGTGTCTCTATTCCACCACCATCAACCTCTCTGAGCCGACTGTGGTCCAACTGCTGTGCTTTCTTGGCAGTCTCTGAGGTAGTGATGGTGGCCCTGGTGCTCCCTGGGTGGAGGAGGTTCTCTTACTACTCTCCAGTCTGGCCTGAAGATGGACAACCTCCACCCTCAGGGCAGAGAGTTGCCTGCAAACAGGGCAGCATCTCAGCCTCCAGAAAGACTCCTGGAAGACTGCTGCCCCACAGCCAGTACATTGCACTATTCCTCACATGTTAGTCTACCTTCCTGTTTATCCTGTGTAATTTTTTTGTGTGTCCCTTAGTTATTGTTTTGTATGTATGAGCTGTATATAATATGTAGGCTTATATTGTCAGTGCAGTATGCAGAAAGGGATATGACAGTGGTATGCACCTTGCACTCTTGAGGAAATGATGTCAGAACCCCTGGTATAAAGGAAATGGTATCGGGGTGGGTGGGGTGAGGGGTAGGGGAGGATTAGAGCCCCAACTGTGCCCTTTCGAAACAATCAGCTAAAAGCTGTGACACACTAATATGATGAGTGTTGACCTTAAACAAACAGAAACACAAACAGTTGAGTCAAACACAGGTAAATCTCCCCAGCCCGGTGATTTGTGCACTGAAAGCAATCAGCCCCAAAACAAGTCAGCTGTGCACAAGGAAATGTCCTTTCTGAGGTGTAGCCACCAAAACTGGACACAGTACTCCAGCTGAGGTCTCACCAGTGAACAATCCAGTGGCAACAATTACACAACCTTCCTCCTTCTGCTGGAGATCCCCCTCCCTGTGCACCCCAGTATCTCACTAACCCTAACCACTGCTTTGTCACACTTCTCTGCCACTCTATCTTCTGGTACCCATCCTGTTTCAGAAGAAACATCTTTAAATACCCACCTTTTTAATCAGGCCTTTTCTGGTCTGTAATAGGAAAGGCCTTTTATTGGGTAGTTGTTTGATAAGAAGTGCTATTTGTACTGTTTTTGAAACTTAACTTCTGCCCATGCCCTTTGGGGTGATCCTTGCCTCAATGCTTATGCAGTAGTGTCCTTTGTCTTTTGATTTCTTTTCTATTGGGTTCATATTTTATTAATATTTTAATTGTGTATGATGTTGTGAATTTATGTCTATGTGTATATGTTATTGGATGTTTGATTTGTAAGGGCGCCTTGAGCTCTGGAAGTGCACCTCTTGAAAAATAAAGTGACGACGATGATGATGACTTTGAAGTTGTCAGTTATGATAACCCTAAGATTCCATTCCTGCTTAGTGACTGTCAGTACCTGTATGTGTTGGTCTGGGTTTCTGACTTTACAGGTTTCATCTTTGTCTCACAGTTTTTCCTGAGCTATAGAGAATCAGTTTTATACTCCATTGCAATCTGTTTGGGGGCATTTTATCATTTATGAATATATCCACATCCTCCCTGCCCCAGAATACATCACCAGCTCCTCCTAGATGGTAACAGACTCCCCACTTCTGTATACAGATCATTGATCCCCATACCATCTGTTTGTACCAGCTTTGCCCCAGCAGTATTCACATTCCTGCCCCATGACACCCAGCCTGCCACAGTACAGATTACACATACAGACAGCAACCACTACCACCACCACCATTACGAATCCTCTTATCTCCTGACCCCATGTCTGTCCCAAAATTCTTACCCTTGCCACCTCACTTCAGTTGACATCCACCCAGTCCCTGTACATAACCCCTATCTACCATCTCTATCTTCTGATACCCACCCTGTTTCAGAAAAATAACCCTGTCACAGAATGCATACCATTATCCCCATCCATCTGCTAGCCCTCATCTTACCCCATTTGAACACCCTTGCTCCAGTATTTCATTCCTACCCCTAGTCATATTTACTGGCAACCACCTTGCACCAATATGAACACCCTTCCCCTACCCAAGTGCTGACACCCACCCTCCCCAGTATAAACACCCCTGCCTCATCCCATCTACTGCACCCACCTTCTCCAGTATGAACCCCCTGTCCCAGTATACACAAGGAAGAATGATCATTCCACATACAGTAGTGCACAGTACACCCAATCAAGCCTAAAACCAAGAGAGTTACAATGTATTTTGATGGGACTGTAAAACTCTCACTCTTTGCTTAACTTTCTCTCTCTGTTTTCACCTCTGTCCTAACCCTCTCAGATCAGCCGCCCTCCTGAATGACAGTATGTGACACATATAGCTAGTTCTTCCTACCTCCTTGTGAGACCTCTGTGTGGTCTGTGACCATCTTGGGCAGGCCACTCTTTCAAAGCTGCTGCTCCCATTTCAGTCAGTCTGTTCATACTACCCCCAAACTCCTCACTGAGTGAGCACTGCTGCAGGACCATTAGGAAATCCTGACCATTCACGCTCAAATTACAACAGTGGCCCATGATGACCTTCCCATTGCACTGACAACCTGATTATTTGTCACAGGCTATTGCGGCATCACATGCATACTGACAAAAGGGCACCAAAGCTAAGCACAACTATGCAGCTGCAGGCTTACTCAGTTGGGCTTTGAAATGCATCGTCTCTACTGTTGGTGAATCGGTGCTCTTCATCTGTGGTGGGTGGGTCTTCATTCACACAATGGGTTTGAGGGAGCAGTGGTAGTGCTGAATAGTTTTTTTTTCGCAGTTTCCATAGGATTGGCTACTTTTTTAAATATGAGGAGTGATTTTTTGTCATAAAAAAAAAAATCAGCAAGGTGGACCCGGTACACTCAAAAGTAGGGTCCTGAGCTATTTGTGTCTATAGGATCCTGTGAGGTCCAAGGAGGTTCTGATTTCAAGTAGACTGACCCTCCCAACCCTAATCTATACAGTGACAACACCATCTCACACCTTCTACTGGTGATTCCCTTCCCTATGCACTCCAGCATCCAGCTGGCCCAGCCAGCTGCCTTGTTGCACTTGCTTTCCACATTGACGTGATTAGATATAATAACCCCAGGGTCCCTTTCAGCTTAGTTCATTTTGGACAACTTTTCTCCCCCCACTTCCTCCTTCTCAGGATGTATTTTGCTCTCATTAAGGTTTTTTTAGCTAGAGTTTGGTTAGGAGAACTAGCGCTAGGCAGGCCATGCATAGTGAGGTAGCATATTAGTTTCAGGTTTTATTTTTTAGTTAGGGGAAAGCGCTCAGTAAAGTGTGCTGCAGTATATCAATACTGTTTGTGGAGGAGCAAATTAAAGACTCAGGTAATCACCCTAGGGCAGGAGGAAGAGAAGTGGTGCTGTCAGAGCACTGGAGGATTGGTCATCTTGTAGTTGTAGGGGACTACTGGACGACTGTTGTGGCAGGATTTTTGGCAGACATCTTGTGCAATTGTGGATCTCTGTAGTGCTGTTGGAGGCTGCCTAGTGTCTTAGGGGATCTGCAGTGCTGGGGCGGTGATTGAGTGGTGGGGGTAACTGATGAGGTAGGAGGTGGGAGCTCTTCTGCCTCCCAGGAGAACTCCACCTGTTTCCCACTGCCCAAAAGCAATCTGTGGTGTGGATCCTGGGCTGGAGAGAGGCACCCCTCCTTTGTGCTTCCTTCTGGTTCGGGGGTAATGAATGCCCTCTTGAGGGCTCCTTCTGGTAGACAGGAAAACTGTTTTTTTCTGTGTTTTTGGCCTGCTTGCCCTGCTGGGACAAAGTGGGCATGAAGTGAGAAGCCAAGTCTGGAGTTGAGGACTTGGGAGATTTGTTTGCCTTTTCCATCTTTAGATTTTCCTGTTTGTGAGGTGAGTTAATTATTGAATCTGCTGTGGTTAGAGGAGAGTGGTCTGAGAGATTTTCATGAGGGGCTCTTTTTGACTAAACCTTTAACTGTTTGGATGTGCAGCTTATTTAAGATCTAGGAACTATGGTGGTATTAGTAACTTGCTCACTCTGTACAAAATATATTATGAACCTGGGGAAGGCTTTGACTTTTGGACTGGGCAGTTAGTTTTTTCTGCTCTGGACATTCTGAATTTCTTGTTTTACTTTCTGAATTTCTGCAGCACACTTGTTTACCTGTGTGTTTCCCCATGTGATAATTTTATTATTGTTTTCTTTCTCTTTGTTTAGGGTGATTGGGAGGGGTTGGTAGTTAGTGGTTGTGTATGTGGTGTGTGTGGTTTAGGTTTGATTGTTTTAGTTTCTGACTGGTGTGTGTGTGTGTGTGTTATTTATTTAGTGAAGTTTGTTTTTGTTGTTTCAGGGACCTTAGTCAACTGGCATGTATTTGGGGGTTTCCAGGGAGCGGGGCGGGAAAGAATTGTGTATGGGGTATCCCAGCTTTTTGACTTGCAGCCCTTCACTGTCCTCCTAGTTTCTAACAACACAGTGCATCAATGTCAAGAGGTCAGGATTAGGAGGTGCCGCACTGGCCAGAGTTAGCGGGGCACCTTGTGCACATAAGAAGGTGGTAGGTCAGAGGTGGTGAGGTGCAAAAGGCATCCTGGGTTTCAATGGGACCTAGAGAGAGGCCAGACATATTTGGTTCCCAACCCCAAGGTTCCCACAAGACTGAGTGGGCAGGCAGCCGGAAGGGCTGCACTGTCCACCACTCCATTGAGGGCAGTGCTGTGCAATGTCAGCTCAATCAGAAATAAGACTGCAATTATTGAAGATTGAGTTTTATCAGTCAATCTGGCCTGCTTTACGGATACCTGGGTAGGGGATGATGCAGGCCCTGTTGTAGAGGCTGCACCCCCTCCAGGTACTTTGTTGTGCACTGCCCCAGAGTGGAATGCAGGGGTGGGGGTGTGGCCATCTGTTTTAGTTCTGAGCTAGGCTTCACTGTGCACCCAGTGAGAAAACCAAGTTCATTTGAATGTGTGGCCAACCGTGGTGGTCCGGGTGCGAGTTGCAGGATTATCCTGATTTACCACCACCCCCAGGGTAGCAGGAGAGTTCCTGCAGGAAGAAGCCAACTTTGTCATCTGCAAAACATTGGAGGCCCCCAGGTGTTTGGTCCTGGGGGACGTCAATGTTTGGGCTGATGATGAATCATCTAGTCTGAGTTATCACTTCCTCCAGATGATGGCATCTCTGGGGCTGCTGCAAGAGGTTTAAATCATGATTCACCAGGGTGATCACATGTTGCACTTGGTCTTCTTGTTGGGGCTTGAGATTGATAATCTTAAGCCCGATTGGGTCATTTGGCCTGATCATTGCCCAGTGGAGGTCTTGCTTCTTGCCCCCCACCGTGAACCCTCCACCTGCAGAGATGGTAAGCTACTGCCCTATTAGGGGTTTGACCCAAGAGGTTTTTCTGGTGGTGGTTGACCTATCTAGCATGGGCAGTGCATGCATAGGGGGTGTGGGTGAAGCAGTCACCGCTTATAATGAGTTGATGTCTGGGGCACTCAGCTCCCTTGGACCAGTCCTTGTATGATCCAGATCTTCTTAATTGAGGTCACCTTGGTTTGATGGGGAGCTCAAGGTGATGAGGATCAAGGGTCAAAGGTTAGAGTGCTGCTGTCAGAGGACCTGTCTGGAGATGGACATACTGGCTCTGTGTGCACACTATGTGGTATACCAGGGAGAAATCAACCATAAGAAGGCAGTGTTCCTGTCCAGGGAGATTGCCACAGGGAAGAACTGACCAGCTATGATTTTTTGGACTGTGGACAGGCTATTACATCCAGCTTGTCTACAGCCCAAAAAAAGTATTTTCTGATGATGTATGCAATGATTTTGCTTGGTTCTTCTCCGACAGACTGTCTGCCATCAGGCAGGGAATCCTGCCAGTGAGCCACAGTGTGGCTGATAGTGGTTGTCTGGATTGTCTGAGGTGCACTCCACCCAGTTGTGGAGAGTTTAAACCAGTGGAGGTGGAAGAGGACATTGAGGTGTTTTGAGGCTGAAGCACACATATTGTGGACCAGACCCAGTGCCAACTCATTTCTTAATGGGATGTGTTGATGCTGTAGACCCAGTGTTTGCCTTTATTGTCTGGTGTTCTTTGTCAGAGGGGGTCTTCCCAGATGCCTTGAAGGAGGCACTGGTGAGACCCTTTCTGAAGAAACCATCTTTAGACCTTAATGTTAAGGTGAATTACTGTTCTGCCTCCAATCTTCCATTTTTGGGAATGGCTGTAGAGAAGATTGCAGCACAGCAGCTTGGTGAACACCTCATGGCCTTTGGTATCTATGAGCCGCTGCAATCTGGGTTTTGTGCTGGGATCTGTAAGGAAACTGCATTAGTTCAGGTGGATAATGATCTCTTCAGGGTGAGAGATAGAGGAGAGGGGACAATTCTCGATCTCCTTGATCTCTCCTCAGCTTTCAACACGGTGGACCATTGTGTGTTACTCAACCACCTGAAGGAATTTTGTGGACTCACCAACACTGCCATCCACTGGTTTGAGTCCTATATCACAAACAAGAGGCAAAGGGTTATGATGGGGAATTTCACCTCCACCCCAGCCTTCTGTCTTGTGGAGTACCTCAGGGTTCGTTCTTGCCACCAATGTTGGCCGGGGTACCGCAGCTACCAGAGCTCAAAGAACTCTAGGGAGGCGGGGCGGATACAGGACATCATTGCATGTCCCCACCTCCTCCACACACAGGGGAGAAAACTACCCTGCTCCCAATGCCTCGATGATGCCCACTTCGGCCACAGATTGGCTCCTCTCAGGCCGATTCCTGCCTTTCCTATGTTCACGGCACCCTTGGCCTGAGGCGCCATTCCCCACCTTGAAGGGCAAGCCAGGGGGTTCAGGAAGTATGGCTACAATATGAGAGAAGCCACAGCTGCCAGTTTCTTGATGGGACAGCCTAAATACTGTTATGTCACCCAAGAGCTGCATGAACTGCAGTGGCTGACTGTTCAATGGAGGGTTATCTTTAAGGTGGGCTTGCTCACCTTTAAGGCCCTACATGGACTAGGCCATGGCTACATGTCAGACCTTCTAACACCTGCTGCCCCAGTCCACTCCCTCCAATCCTCCTCTAAGGGCCTCCCTGTGATTCGCAGGACAAGGTTAAAAACTGCTGGTGACAGAGTTTTTAATATTGGTGACCGCATCTTGTGCAGTTCACTTCCTCCATCAGTAAGTTTTTTTTTTTTTTGGCTAGTTTTCCTTTAGCAGGTTATACAGACCTGCCACTAGAGGGATTCTTCTTCTTTCTACACAAATCACTGTACCAATCCTAACCCCACTTGTACTGCTTGGTTGTTGGCTGTCTAAACCCTGTCCTCGTATAACTGTCGACAGGTGGTAAGTGTGATTACAAAGGGCGAGGGCAGGAACTCCTTCCCAGAAATAAACCTCAGCCCCTGCATCCATAGCTGGTAGCCTTGAATTGCACTGTGCAGGCCTTATTTTATTTACTTGGCACACACATTAATAGCAAATCTCACTAACTTCCTTCCAGCCTTTCTACATCCATCTCTCCTTCCTTCACAGCAGTTCTTGTTAGCTGACTGATAATTATCTCACACGCTGGTGCTATGCCTCCAGCCAAGATGTGGACGTGGTTCCCCTCCCATCCATCTAGTAAGGATAGGGATACTCAAATATTAAAGGCAGAGAGGGTGCTGGCTGTCATCCGCAGGGATATAGGCCTTGTAGGTCTTATAGTGGGACTCTCCTTGTTGCATATGGTCACCTCCACCCCCAGTAACACTGGGTGACAGCTGGAGATGGTTGTCCACCTATGAGGTCCCCGACTACACCTTCTCCAATATCCTTGTGATCTCCGAAGTGCACTGCAGTGTTACTTGCTGTCAAGATCTTCGGTGCCTTATGTATATAAGCAGGGTAAAGCGTACCCATGCTAAAAAACTCCCAGGTTGTCAAGCACATAGGAGGTGGTATCTCCTCTGGCTCCTCCTACTTGCAGTACTACTGGACGGTGATATTGAAACCAACCCTGGCCCATTAAATCTGACCCACAAAATCCCTCTCATATGGAGCATGGGTAAGGGGCTAAAAATAGTTCATCTTAACATTAGGAGCCTGCTACCTAATCATGATGAGCTATTAGCATGGGTTGCACTCTACAAACCCGACATCCTAGGAGTGACGGAGACCTGGCTGAAACCCTCTGTCCCTGTCTCTGCCTGTGAACTCACTGGGTATGAATTCACTTGACTGGACAGAGCTGGTGGCAAGAGGGTGGGTGGCATACTAATCTACCATAAGAGTCACTTAAAAATCTCCCAAATTGCTCACCAGGATTCAAACGTGTCCCCCTGTGAGTTGCTACATGTGCTACTGCTACTTGGGGATGCAAATAAACTGCACCTGGTGTGCAACTATAATCCTCCAAGAGGTGGGCTACCTGGATTAACTTACCTTATGGACAAAATTGGTCCCAGAGTCGGGGTTAATGAGCTCATAATCCTGAGGGATGTAAACCTTAACTGGGATAGTGGTAATGTTAAGCAGTTTGAGCCTCTGCTTGCTAACCTTGCCCTGACCCAGCTCATCCAGGAACTAACTAGGCAGACAGCAAATGGATCCTCCAGCACCTTACTGGACTGGATCATGTCTAACCATCCTGACAGGATCTCATCAGTGGGTACATTATCTGACTCCATCTCTGACCACTCACCAGTTTTCTGTGTATGGAAAATTCCCACCCCCAAAATTCCACACAAAATTATGCATGTCAGAAACTACTCTAGATTTGATACTGAGGAGTTCTTGGAAGACCTAAGAGTTACTGACTGGTCTGGGGTGTATGGTTCCACTGATCCCTCGGAAGCAACCTCTTACTTCCTCTCCACCTTTGGGGCCTTGCAAGACAAGCATGCTTCCAAGGTCGCCCGTAGGGTGAGATGGATCCGCTACCCTCTGGTTAAATGGGAATCTCCTAGCCCAGATGCGGGAGAGAGATAAGTGTTGGGCTCGTTCCAAAGGTACCAGTGATCCCATGATTATTCAAAGGTACAGACACCTCAGGAACAAATGCAAAAAGGCCATCAGGGCAGCAAAGAGTGACTTTTGCAAGTCCATCCTACTAAGCTCTGCCAGTAATCCCAGGAGGTTCTGGAGAGATATTAAATCCCTTGTCAGCGGATCCTCCCATCCGGGGGTTACAAACATGGTCATAAATGGAGTCTTCAGCAGTAATCCCCATACTATTGCCAACTCCCTAAATAATCACTTCTCTGACCTCTCTGCCTTCACAACCCTCTTCTCACCTGATGAGGCTCTGTCCCACCCCCTTCCCTCCACTCTGCTGGAGGGTCACCCTCCTCGTCAAATGTTCCACCTCAGGGCTGTATAAGTTCAGAACTTGCAGAAACACCTAGCTGGCCTCTCCCAGTACTCCAGTCCTGGCCTAGACAACCTGGAACCTAAACTACTTAAACTTGGTGCTGCACACATTGCCTCACCGGTAGCCTTTATCTTCAACCTATCCCTTGGTCTGCGGACCATCCAAGACATCTGGAAAGAGGCGAGGATTGTTCCTGTACTGAAGCAAGGAAATCCCAAACTGCCTGACAATTATCGACCGATTGCCATTCTCCCAACCCTTAACAAGCTCCTTGAAAAGGTAGTGGCTGAGCAGCTTTTGGAATATATCCACTCTCATGAACTTCTGTCCCCAGCCCAGCACAGCTTTTGTAAGGGACACAGCACCACTACAGCCTTAATCTCGGTTACATCAAGTATGCGGACAGCCATGGGCCAAGGCAAACTCTCTGGTGCAATATTTTTTGACCTGTCCAAAGCCTTTGACCTCGTTGACCACAAACTGCTTGGTGAACAGTTGTAGTCACTTGGCATCTCCCCCCATGCCATGAAATGAGTTATCTACATGGCAGAAAGCAGCGTACCTACTTTAATAAAGTCCTCTCTGAGCCCCTACCGGTGACCTCCAGAGTGCCTCAAGGCTCGGTACTGGGTCCCCTCCTCTTCTCCCTCTTCATCAATCAACTACCCATGGTTACTAGCAGCTGTAGTTCCACCATGTATGCAGATGATCTGGTAATCCTGGCTCACTCCCAGAATGCCACTACCCTAAACCAGAACCTGACCGATGACTTTAACAGGGTATTGTCATGGGTTACTAGTCATAAGCTGGTCCTGAACCTGAAAAAGACACAGACTATGCTCTTTGGCTCAATGGCTAAAATCAACGCCTCATCGGCCTGCTTACACGTCACCAGCGCAGATGGATCCTCACTACCCATAGTGAGCTCCATCAAATTTCTGGGGGTAACACTTGATCCCCAACTTGACATGGGTAATCATATCTTTAACATCTGCAGGACGGCAAACTGCAAACTAGGTTTGGCCTATAGGGCCAAGTATAACCTTACACCGGCAGCCAGGCTTGCCCTAGCTAAGGATGTGCTTCTTCCCTCCCTCAGCAATGGGCTGCACCTATTTGCTCACTCTCCAAAGACACATCTCACCTGGTGGTACACTGCTTACAATAACATTTGTCATTTTGCCTTGGCTGCCTCTGACTCACCCACCATTGTGAGCTACAGTATATGAGAAACTCTGCTGGCTCTCACCAGCTAGATGCCTTGATTTTGGTTTGGGATGCCTCTCTGGGAAAGTGATCAGAACTAGCAACCCCCAGGGCTGGCCCGGCTTCTGCCTAAACTGAATCCCACCCTCATGGGGGATCGGGATTTTGCCATAAGTGCGTCCAGACTCTGGAATTCACTGCCTGTGGATATCCGAGCTGCCCCCTCCTATCTGAGTTTTTGAAATTCCCTGTGGGGTTTCCTAAAACTAGCATCAGATTGTGACTGCCCCAAACCTCCCTAGAGTAAAGTGTCAAATTGTTTTGTCTGAACCTCCCCAGGGTGTCTCCATTGAATTCCTGGAGATATTTTCCCCACTGTATCTATGACTTCTGACTACTCCTGCCTAAAAAGCCTTGGGCATTTTTACACCCATTATTGCTCCACGGTCATAGGCTAACCATGACATATTGCACCTTGGTCACTTGGTAGAAACTTATACTACCAAGTGTTTCTGTTTCTGTCTAACATGTGCATATTTAGAAAAATGTGATGAGCTGTATATACCTGTCCACGATCCAACTAGCCTAGGGGGTGTATATGACAATGTTATAAGTTATATTATGACCAATCCAGTCCTTGAGCTATGCTCCACTCCTATGTATGATGGCCTGTATATATCTGCCAGTTGAACTAGCTAGCCTAGAGTGTATAATCGAAAATGCGCTTACTACTATATGTTTCCCCTAGCGTCAAATGATGTATTTCCCAGGTTTGTTTACTGTGACAAAAAATGTACTCTCTTTGCCATGTCTCCTTGACTGTTGTTCCTCATGTTGTATTATCCCGGGTCATTCCTGAAAAAAGGCATAATACTTGTCTAGTGTACTTACCCAGTAAACAAAAGCTAAATAAATAAATAAATAAAGGGGGGCCTCTTCATTTGAAGCATTCAAAGCCCTCCTCACGACTTTTTTATTCAGCTGGGCATTCACAGACACTGTTCTGTAAATAATGTCTCTGAGATATTTTATGATGGAACATTAGAATTCTGCTGGTAAATTAGACTCCCATTTTAATGTTCTGATTTTAAGTATTTTAATGGAAAGTTAAAATTGTATTTATAGAGTTTTAATTGTTTCTTATGTATTTATTGTACAGCGCCCAGAGCTTCTGGAATTGGGTGCCCGAAAAATAAAATTTGCCTTGCTTTGCCTTTCCAGTTTGGTGACTATCAGTACCACTTCCTGATGTTATACAGTACTCTTGGGTTTCTGTACCCTAGGTGCATGGTTTTGTACTTTTTTGCATTAATACCTAGCTGTCATACCATTGACCACTCCTAGAGTATTTTCAAGTCTCTACTCATTCTCTCCACCCCACTGGATGATCTACCCTATTGGAGATTTTGGTGTCCGAAGAGAGGCATACCCTCCCTTTCAGCTCTTCTTCAATATCCCTTCTAAAGACATTTAAGAGGACTGGTCCTGGTACTGAACCAGAGGTACCTTGCTGGTCATTTTTGGCTCATTAGAGTGCTATTCACCACCACACTCTGTCACCTATCTATCAACCAGATCTACATCCTGATTTCTACATTGGGTCCCACCCCTATGCCTCCTAGTTTCCTTATTAGGCCCCTATGTAGTAGCGTGTTGAAGGCCCTGAATGGATTAATAAGCCAAGTCTCCTACTACCTAGGTTTGCCAAATATTATCAGTTTTAAAATGTGTTCCTAAATACATGGAACTCCTTAGGGTAACTAGTTAGTTGAAATAAGCACATTGTAACTAGCCATGTGCCCATTCATTTTAAGCTATACCTCTTGGTTTTTGGTAAGGCTTTTGAGGAGGGTACTCTCCCTGCCTCCTGCTATCAAGAGATGATCAGCATGCTTTCCAAGCCAATCAAGGATTCCATGAGATGTTCAACATAACATTCCATATCCCTACTAAATTGTGATATGAACATTCTAGCAACATTTTGACCCACATGCTGGAGGATGTCCTTCCTTCTATGGCTCACCAGGACCAGATAAGCTTTGTACAAGGTCAAGTCTCATAAAATGTGAGATGCTTGCTCAATTTGGTTCAGTGGGGGTCTTGGCATGTGGTAGAAGAATTCATGCTCTCCTTCGATGCCAAGAAGATCTTTGATAGAGTAAAGTGGCAACATTTGTGTTTAGTGGTGGAACAGATTGAATTGAGTGATTAGTTTTTGGCATTGGTCATGCTTCTGTATTGAGCTCCAAAGCCTAGGATACTGGTTAAAGGGGGCCATTAAGAGGAAATCACAACTCATAGTCATAGAATGAGGCAGGGATGGACACTGTTGCCCTGTCTCTTTGCCCTGCCTATAAAATCTCTGACAGAATGTATCTGTAGATGTCTGCATATTGTGGGGGTGTAAGGGAAATGGTCACCATGCACAAGATATAATTGTATACAGAGGTTATCCTTTTGTTACTCATGAGCCATTAGCATAAAGTTCCTGAGGGCATAAATACATATAGTGCATCTGTGCCTTTAAATATAGTTATCTGAATAAATAATAATAAAGCGCCTTTAAATATATCATGTCTGGGATGCACAGTAAATACATTTATAAAATCCTTGCTGTCTTTAATAAATTGAGTACTTTATGCTGTTGTGAATGCGCTGCAGTGTTTGTAGTATGTAGTAGAAAATAAGGTGATTAAAAAGCAAGCTGCTGAGCTGCAGGAAATGTTGAGGTAAATAAAGGGGCAACACGGTGCGGCATGTGCATACTTAAATAGTGTTATGGTTCTTTTCATTTAGCTGCTACTCTGTAGCATTTGAAAGTAATCTTGCATCAAAGCAGGAATCTCCCACAAACTGAGTGGCATTTTTTTAATTTGCAGCCACCGCTTGGGTGAGTTGAGAAAACCCCTTCTTCCCTGATTCCCACTCAAGAGAAAAGACCCTGAGGTGCCTCTAAGGAGAGCAGCAGCAGCAGCATTAAGAATGAAAAAGTGGAGTATGAGTGAGCTCCTCGCTCACTCACTGTCTCTCTCTCTCTCTCTCTTAACTGCTATCTTGCAGCTCAAGTGGGGTGACATAACTTTCACTGTAGAGCCACACCCACTTGCAAGAATAGTGCAGTGCACTCTGAAGTGAGAACTTGAATGTTAAGCGCTGAGCTAGCACTTCACACTGCCACATAAATAAAGAACATAAATAAAATAAGGGGCTTAGCAGTAGCCTTCACAGCCCAACAGCAGAAGCAGCCAGATTATGAGTATTTTCATAGAGTGCTGCTCTCCTGTAACCCGGGGAATTGAGTATTTAAAGGGACAGGAACATCCCTATTTATAGCAAAATAGTTTAAAGTGTGGCAGCCCCCAGGAGAAAAAGAGAGGACTGAAATAGTAATAAAAGAAACTGAGAATACAGACTAAAGAGACCAGTTAAATCTCTAAAGGTGCCACAGAATGTTCCTCTTGTCCAAAGGCCCTATAAGCTACATAATGGGATAGCTGCAATAACAGTGTACACTTCCTGAATGAACTGTATAATGTGTACATTACAGAGCTGATAAAGAAAGGTACTGACCTGTTGTAGGGATTTCCAGACTGAGCTTTTCTATAGGAGAACACTGGCCCATACAGTGCTATACTTATACCCCTTGTGTTTTTAGCTTATTAGCTTAAAAGGGGGCGGAGTTGATTAATGAGGAATAATTAACGTTTCTCCAGGAATAACTCCATATATATAGTGCCTTTTTTCTGGGTAATCTGGGGCTTGCCCACAATGTCCAGTCAGGAGTGTGAAGCCCCTCGGCAGCCCTGCTCAGATGGGTAAGCCTGGACATGGGGCAGCGGGTGGATGGAGAAAGAGGAACAGGGGGATATGGCCCCAAAAATAGAAAAATAATTAAAAAATCTCTTTGGCCATAAAATAAGATGGAAGGACAGCTGTGGAACTTCATTCTTCAGAGCACCAAGGAAATCAGGCAGTCAAGATTATCAACATCTTGCAGCTGCAAAACTCCTCCATGCAGACCCAAACCTGGCACAGGTTCACCCCACAGACTTTTGTTTTTCTAACTAAAAAATGATAAAACTAGACTTCTAGCTCTATCTCACTAGTAACTCTTAATTACTGTCCCAAACCTAGGCTCACTGACTAACTAACACATTATATTAAAATTTAAAATAAATATGACTAAAATTACTGGCAATGCTCTCCCTTATTCCTAGAAGCTCAGAGTGGTTGCCATGTTGGACAGCTCTACGGAAAACATAAGGACAAAGACCACTGAAGGGAGCATTTTAAACTACTTAACCAGCACTGTGGTAAGGGTTGTCAAAACAGTATTAAGGCTGATGATGGCTTGGGGAATAACTGTTGTGACTGGGGGCAATGTCAAAGGGAAGAAGCCCACTGTCAACAGCCTCAAGTGCCCAGAGGGAAATGGAACTGTAGAAAGTCCAGACATCGATGGTTCTGCAGGAGCAGGGTGCTACAGGGCTAAAGGAACGCCAGCCATTGATGGTCCACTTCCCTGAGTGGGAACAGTGGTGCCCAGTGCCTGAGTAAGCTAAAGAGAGGCTGATAAGGCTGGTGGGGCAAAAATCAATGTCCCAGAAGTGAATGTCTGATTTTCCAGTGAAGCCAAAGAAAAATCCTCCATCCAGATTGGCCTGGAAGGGGCTGAGGCAGTGGAAAGGGTCAGTCTTGGAAGTGCCGACAAGGCAATTCCAGAATAATAGGAGGAACACCCAGAGGCTGTGGTTGGTAGCCTGTACAATGATAATTTCATTGGTTCTTCTTGTTATGTTTCCTCTAAGAAATGTCTTGGCCTCAGTGGCATGGAACCTTTAAGAACATGCCAGAGAAGCAGAGGTAGAAGCCCCTGGGTCCCACTTTTCCAGACTGGCAAGTCACTGCTGCATGAGGAAAATGTTGACTCTTATGGTACAAAAAAGTTGCGAGGTTAAACTTCTGGCAGAGGGTGCAGGCCTTGGATTATGAGAAGGACTCAGACAGCAAACACAAAAATAGTGGTTGTCCTCATGAAAAATCTTCTTTTTGCAGTGGCAGCAATAGAAAAGAGAGGACAGACTGATGGTTCTAGATGGCTCTAAAATGCTGGTTCGACAAGAAACACTTTGACTGGCATCACTGCACCAGGCTCCATGTTGACCATGATTTTCAGTCGGCATGGAGATGCACACATTGGTGTGTGTGTTTGTATTGAGGCTACACCCCAACCTAATAATGGGGGCTCTGCCCCCGCACCTCACCCATTACTATTAGATTCTAACTCCAGGTCAGAGTTAGTTCAGGGAAGGGGTGCAGGTTGGGGAAAGGGGTTTCCCATTCCCAGCAGCACTTGTAAGGTGGCATGGCACTGTTATCGATATCAATGCGTGTCGCTGTAGAAATGTTGTTGTTTAGGGGGCATACTGTTTCAGACATATGAAGTAGAGAAAAGAAATATATGAAGTTTTGATGTTTGACAGAATGATGAGGCTTCTGAAGGAAGTCGTGGTGAAGTCGACTGTGGGGAAAAAACTGAGGAGGGAGAAGGGTCAACTATATCTATATAGAGATGATGACATCAACAGGCAACCTCGGCATGGGGGGGCCTTAATAGACTGCTACAGAAAAAGGCTTCCATGGAATTCAAGTGTCTGACAGCTAAGTTCCATAGGTGTGTGACCTGATGAAAAGATATGTCCCTGATGAAGATCTATGGATTTATAAATCACCCTACCTACAGTAACATAACTATGGCTTTCTATATTGCCCAACCCAAGATAACTATGGATTTCTAATTTACCCAGCCTATTACAGCTATGGATTTCTACATCACTCAATCCATAATAACTATGCATTTCTGTATCACCCATGTTACCATTACCAAGGATTTCACTATCACCCAACCAGCAGAGGAGCCCACCAAGGCAAAAAGGAGTGTCACAGTTTCCTACATGACAGAAAGAGATTAATTGCTATTGAAATGTCTTTGTTTCCTGCAGAAGCTGCTGCAGAAGTCTGCAGAATTGGATTGCATCCTTGTGTGCTTCTCCGTATCATAAATATGGATTTCTGTAACACCCGACAAAACACAACTATGGATTTCTATATCACACAGTCAGCTATAACTATAGATTTTCCTGACCCAGCATAACTTTGGATTTAAACAACCCAGAACATACCATAACTATGCATTTCCACATTACTTGACATAGCATAACTATGGAATTCTGCATTACCCAACCACCAAGAATAGGGATTTCGATACTATCCAACCTAACATATTTGTGAATTTCTGTATTGCCAAACCTATCATAACTACTATATATATTTCTGCATTACCCTAACTATGCTAACAAATGGATTACTGCATCACCCACTGTACCATAACTAATGATTTTTATATCACCCAACTTAACATAACTATCGATTTATACATTTCCTTTCCTACCACAACTAGTAATTTCTCCATTCAGGCAAGGGCGTAGACAGGCATACTCACTGTACACATTTGTGTTCAGTTTTGCTGAGTGCCTATCACAAACCATATGCTTTTCTGTTAACATTTTCATTCTAATCTGTAGTATTTGGATTAGTGTACACCACTGAGGGGTGACTGTTTAACCTTCAGTTGTTTAGGAGATAGATACATGTATAATCTTTTTAGAGATTAGAGGAATCATCTGACAACAATCTGACTTGTTTGGAAGGGGGTGCCATTTGGAAAGTATGTGTACATATTTTAATTGGGGGGTGTAACTGTTGGAGATTGTGTACAAAACGGAAATATCTGGCTACACTCCTACATTCAGGAACCTATCATTACTAAGGACTTCTACATAACCCAGCTTACCATAACTATGGATTTCTGCATCACCCAACCTGCCATAATGGTAGCACATCAATAAGGTGAATCAATAAGGGTGACTCCATAGCAGCGAATCCTTAATAGCGAAAGCAATAACAGCGATTGGCACTAACATGTAACTGGTATTAAATAGTAACTCCAAGGTGCACACCTACCCCAGTGTCCAGGTGCACCTCAGAGTTAGAATATTTGAAATAGCTGGGGGCTCGGGGGTGCAGCCCCCCCGTGGGGGGTGTGGGTGACAGAGCCCCCCACTCACACAGATAGCTGCTGAATGTCTCAGGGAAGACGAGCTTTCTTGGAGGTTAGGTTCAAGCAAATAGTATCAGGTGCTGCAACTTCTCCAGAGCACCGCAGGTACCAGGATCTCAATCAGAGATTGCTTCAAGGGGTGCAGGAATATGGTGTAAGGGAGAGCTATGCTTACCTACATGAAGAAGTGTATCATATTAAATTGCAGGTATAAACTGCTACAAAATCGCCATAAAATACCCGTCTCTTTTGTTTCCAGCCACTGTTATTGCATTAGCTTTTTGGATTCACCATTTTGATGTTTGCCATTTTGGAATCACCATTATCATGTGGATCCACCATAACTATGGGGTTCTACATTACCCAACATACCGTAAGTATGAATTTTTACAGTACTCAGCTTACATTACCCAACCTACCATTACTAAGGATTTATACATGACCCAGATACTGTAACTGTGGAATATTTACTGGTTAGTGATATTTATCAACTGCTGGAAGTGACTGGCAAATTCTGTTATTCACACATGTGAATAACTAACCGTGAGTAACAGAGTTTGAATAATCACCTGGTTTAAACTTTCTGCCAACACATACCTTTGTAAGGTGAGCAGCTGCATTACTGCCTTCCCTCGTGCTGCCAAGTCACTTGTGCAGCACCTGGAAATTGCCAGCACATAAACTGCTTCCTCCTCAGGTACCACATATGAAAACCATTTACCAGTATACTGAGCCAGAACCGATCGTCGAGTGCAGATACCACAGCTCTACTGAGAAACATAGAAGTTTACAGCAGATAAGGACCGCAAGACCCATCCAGTCTGCCCATTTCTTTTTCTGCCTAATGAATGTGCCATTGGCCTTTGCTCTGTCTATGACCTATCTATTCATACTCATCTTTCACCTTGTTAATGCCCTTTAGGTGTTTGAATGTTTCATTAATATCAGCTCTCTCCCTCCTTTGCTCTAGGGTACACATATTGAGGTCCATTAATCTGTCCTCATATGTTTTCTGATACTGTCCCTGCACCATTTTGGTTGCCCTTCTCTGGACTGCCTCAATTTGGTTAATGTCCTTGTGAAGATGTAGCCTCTAGTACTGCACACAGTACTCCAGATGGGGCCTAACCAGTGTCTTGTAAAGAGGGATTATTACCTCCCTCTTCCCCTACTAATACACCCCAACATCCCCCTAGCCTTACCTACTGCTATAGTGGTCTGCTTGGATTATTTCAGGTCATCAGTGATGATGATGCCCAAGTCTTTTTCTTCCCTTGTGACTGCCAGCAACTCCACTCCAAACCTATAGGTGGCTTCAGGGTTTCTCTTCTAGATACCTGATCTTGCATTTCTTTGCATTAAACTCCAGTTGCCACTCTTTCAACCATTTTGCTAGTTTATCCAGATCCTGTCTCATTCTGTCCACCCCATCTGGATCGTCTACTCTGTTGCAGATCTTGGTGTCATCTGAAAACAGACAAACCTTACCCTCCAGTCCATCTGCAATGTCACTGATGAAGATATTGAAGAGGACTGGCCCCAGAACTGATCCCAGAGGTACACAACTTGTGACTTGCATCTCTTCTGACTGTATATCATTTATCATTACTCTCTGTTTTCTGCCTACCAACCAGTTTGCCACCCAGTTGACCAATTTCTGACCCACCCGGAGCCTACACAGTTTATTAATCAATCTTCTATGTGGAATAGTATCGAAAGCTTTGCTGAAGTGAAGGTAGGTGAGATCAACTGCTCCCCCTTGGTCCACCACTTTGGTTACCCAGTCAAAGAAATCTATGAGATTAGTTTGAAAGGACCTAATTTTGTAAACCCAAGCTGTCTTGGATCCTGTGCTCCTATGGATTCCAGGTGTTGCACTTTCCTTTCCTTAAGGTGTGCCTCCATAATCTTGCCCACTACTGAGGTAAGACTGACTGGTCTGTAGTTCCCTGCCTCCTCCCTGCTACCAGTCGTCTGGAGTGGGATCACATGAGCCCTTCTCCAGTCTTCTGGGACCTCTCCTGTGCTCAGAGACTCACTAAACAGTTCTGATAAAGGCTCTGCTAATTCCATCCTTAGGTCCTTTAGTACCCTGGAATGTATGCCATCAGATCACAATACCTTGTCCACCCTGAGCTTATTGAGCTCTTGTAAGACCCTTTGTTTTGTGAAGGGACTAGTGCACACCTCCCTTCCCCTTGTGTCCATGGTGCTGAGCTGTGGGCCCTGCCCTACTTTCTCTTCAGTAAATACTGAGCAGAAGTATCTATTTAGGACAGATGCTTTTACATGGTTCTCCTCCTCACATGCCCCCTCATCCCCTTTGATGTAAGCAATAACCGCTCTGGGCTTTCTCCTTTCACTAATGTACCTATAGAAAGTCTTGTCACCTTCTTTTATGGTTTGTGCTAGTGTTTCCTTGGTTCAGGCCTTTGCCTGCCTTACATCCTTCCCTGCTACCCTTAGAGAAGTTTGGTATGCCTCCCTATCTTCATCCCGCTGCGTTCCCTTATATTTCCTGGAAGCCATCCTTTTAGCTCTGACCTTTTCTGCTACTGTTTTTGGAACCAAAGTGATTTCCTTCTTCTTTTGCACTTCCTTTTCTCTCTAACACAATGGGATGTTGCATCACATATTGCATCCTTAATGCTTGCCCACTCTGTATTTCTTTTTGCCAGGGCTAGCTTAATGGTGCTGGCCATCTTATCAATGTCAGCTCCTCTGAAGTCCCATATTTTTGCCTTGAAATGAGATTATCTAGTTCTAGTGGCCAAATTGAACCATACCATGTGATGGTCACTGGCCCCCAGGTGGCCTACCTGGAGATCTGTGATCTTTTCCCTGTTAGTCAGTACTAGATTTAGGATAGCCCTGTCTCTTGTAGGTTGCTGCACAAGTTGTTTGAGGCCCTCCCCCTGCAGGGAATCCACCATGTGTCTAGTTCTGGCAGAGGTTCCTGCTGGTATTGGCCAATCTGTATCTGGCATGTTGAAGTCTCCCATTACCAGAACCTCCCTTTTAGCTGTCATATTTTGTCTATCTTCTAACAATAATGTGTCTGTGTCCTCCCCCTGTCTGAAGGCCTGTAGAAAAGCCCAGTTCATATGGCTGTCCCGTTTTCTGTTTCCAGGGTGACCCACAGTTCTTCTGGCTCCTTATGTGTATTTTGAATATCTGTAGCTTGGATGTTTTCATTGACATACAGGGCCACACCACACACACCCCTTTTGCACCTCGGTCTCTTCTGAACAGTACATGGCCAGGTACTGAAGTCTCCCAAGTGTGGTTACTGGTAAACCATGTCTTGTTAATTGCTACTATGTCCAGTTTAGCCTCTGTCATTATTGCCTGCAGGTCTGGGATCTTGGTGCCCAGACTGCGAACGTTTGTGTACATGATTTTCCATTGGCCAGATTTCGGTGTGTTAGTCACTGGGCGAGGTCTGGCATTTCCCCTATGCATCGTATGGGGAGCCAGATATTTTTCCTTACCTGGTGATGCAAATGAACTGCAAACATGCTGAACTCCTATTTGACCACTAGCTGGGGGGGTGTTCTTCCCATTCGATGTATGGGGTGCTGCACCCCTCTCCTCATTTGCTAGTTTAAATTTTCTGCAAATATGAAAAACTTCTGCCCCAATGCACTGACTCCCTCCTTAGTCAGATGTAGTCCATGAAATTTAAAGAGCTTCACTCCCAAAACTGTTGCCAGTTCCCTACAAATTTGTATCTTTTTTCCTGGCACCAGCCCTTGAGCCACATAGCTCCCCTATCTCCCCTTCTCTGACCTTCCATCCATCTGCCCCCCTCTCCCAGACTGGCAGGATCTCAGTGGAGATGCCAGATGAAATGGATGATAGTTTGTCACCCAGCCTGGTCAGGTGTTCCTTGGTCTCCACATATGACCAGCTGACAAGATCATTAGTCTCTTTGTGTACCAGGACATCAATGTTTTCTCCTTCTCCCTGAACAATTTTAGCAATGTGGTCAGTGTCTCTCCATGCTGATGTACCTGGGAGACATCTGATCATTACCCCTGACTGGAGATAGGTATTAACTCCCCGAATCATGGAGTCTCCTTTGCTCAGAAGTTTTTCGGATTTCCTTTATCCTTTTTTGTATTTTGGTTCCTGTTTTAGGCAAGTTTAGTTGTGCTAGCTCCTGTGCTGCAGTGTCCTGTTCTGCAGTGTCCTCTGCCCCTTTGTTTGATTTTGGAGATAGAAGCAGATACCTGTTTGTAGTTTCTATATGGTTTGTGGAGGTAATATGTTGGTGAGCACCGAGTGATGGGTCACCTGATTTGCCCTTCCTAATCACATGCCAATCTCCTGGAGCAACTACCCTCTGCGGTTGAGGTGCTTCTGTTGGATGTTGGGAAAATGGAAGGCAGTTCTTATCATATATTTCATCTTGAATATGAAATTTGAGGAGTGCAATCTCTGCCCATGCTGCCTGGATCTGAGCCCTTAGATCTCCAATGGCCCAGCATGTAGGACAGAGTCCTAAATCCAGTAAAACTGCCCTTCTGAAAAGTTTTCCGCAGTACCTACAGTTAATGATATCCATTCCAGATAAGTTGCTGGGTTTATAACCTGGTCAGAGTAATTAGAAGGAAGAAAATGAAAGCAAAAATTTGATTTTGTGTTTTGCCTGTCTGTTTTTATATAACTTGTTATAACAAGTTAAATTACTAGTGCCCCTGTAAATGAGGTCACTGTGTGGATACCTCTCTCATCCACCCCTTCCTGCTTTGCTGCAGGAAATGTTACAACTGTGCTACCCCATAAAAGGAGTGTAGTGTGGGGTGGTTGGGGATGGGGTTGGAAGCTGGTCCCTTCCCCTGGCGAAAAAGAAGAACCACGGATGAAAGAAACAAGGATGTAAGAGCAGAAACATTCAGCCAGCAACAAATGCAGTAGCCCTGAAAGCTTATCCTAATGATAGATAAAACTGTAAAACCTGTAGAGCACCACCTGTAATAATTTCACAGATGATACACCCTGTAAGAAACACTTTGCTGTAAAGAAAAATAAAACTGTAACAGAAGATATGTCTTGCAAAAGACAATTTGAATCAGAAGATTACAGCAGTAATCTGTAAGCACACACCTGTAGGCACACCCTGTAATAATGCAGCAGAAGGTATACCCAGCAACAACTATTTGAATCAGAGAAAAATAAAGCAACACAATGTTAGCAACAAACAGTAACAATCCCTGTGAGTACAAAATAAAAATTAAAACACACAGTACATCTGCCTAGCTAAAAAAAGCTTTAATGCTTTTCCTTGCTCTGGTAAGGTTTTTTCTCTGTCCTTTCAAGCAACCTAGAAGAAAAGAGCTCAGGTGAAGCTAGGTGGCCTAGGCCAGCAAATGTAGTCTTCCACTGTTGAGGAGGAGAAAGCTGATTATAGGTGCAGCTTGATTTCATGTTTTTTGTATTTTGTTTCTCTTTGTATGCTGATGAAGGCTTTGGTGCATGGTGACTTACCGGTGAAGAGAGCGAGGCAATGTGGTGCCACACATAACAATGGCCACTCCTTCATTTTAGTGCGGTGGTTCAGCTTCACTATTTAAAAAAAAAAGACAGGTTTTGTGTTTCGGGGGTCAGTGTGATCACTGTTGACAAAAAAAGCAGGTTTTGTGTTTTGGGGGAAGTGTTGTGTTGGATTGGAGGTTGTACATTATTTTGGTAGGGATACTACGGTTGTTTACAACCCTGGACTGGAGAGACAGTAACTTGTGTTGCAGAGACATGATTTCAAGACCCAGTAAATATAAAAAAAATAAAACATAAGGAAGTATTTAAATGAGGCTTCTGTGCAGACCTTTGCTGTGATGCCCTAATAAACCGGAGGGTGAGGGCATCGCGCACCTGGGATGTGCATAAAATTCTCATTTTAAACACTTCATCAAGCATTATGCTATACTTTCTGCATCACACAACCTACAATACTTATGGATTTCTACATTAACCAGCTTACCGTAACTAAGGATTTCTAAATTACCCAACCTACTATAACTATAGATTTCTACATTACCGAGTTTACCATAACTATGGATTTTTAAATCACCCAGCCTATCATAACTATGGACTGCTAGCAACTCCCCTCCCAGCCTATAGGTGGCTTCAGGGTTTCTCTTCCCTATGTGCATGATATTGCACTTCTTTGCATTAAATCCCAGTTGCCACTCTTCTGACCATTTTGCTAGTTTATCCAGATCTCTTCTCATTCTGCCCACCCTATCTGGATCATCTACTCTGTTGCAGATCTTGGTGTCATCTGCAAACAGACAAGCCTTACCCTCTAGTCCATCTGCGAGGTCACTAATGAAGATGTTGAAGAGGACTGGCCCCAGGACTGATCCCTGAGGTACCCCACTTGTGACTTGCATCTCTTCTGACTGTATACCATTTACCACCACTCTCTGTTTTCTGCCCGTCAACCAATTTGCCACCCAGTTGACCAACGTCTGACCCACTCCGAGCCTACCCAGCTTATTAATTAATCTTCTATGTGGAACAGTATTGAAAACTTTGTTGAAGTCAATGTAGGCAACATCAACTGCTACCCCTTGGTCCACCACTCTGGTTTCCCAGTCAACGAAATCTATGCAATTAGTTTGACAGGACCTTCCTTTTGTAAACCCATGCTGTCTTGGATCCTGTGCTTCTATGGATTCCAGGTGTTGTACTGTCCTTCCATAATCTTGCCCACTGCTAAAGTAAGACTGACTGGTCTGTGGTTTCCTGCCTCCTGCCTGCTACCACTCTTGTGGAGCAGGATCATCACTCAACGTACCAAAAACTAATGATTTCTACATTACCCAGCCTGCAATAAATATGGATTTCTACATTTCCCAGCTTACCATATCTATGGTTTTCAGTATCACCCAACTTACCTTAACTATGAATTTCAGCATCACCCAACCTACCATAACTCTGGATTTCAGCATCACCCCAATCTACCATAACTATGAACATCTACATTACCCAGCTTAATATAACTGTTGATTTCTGTATTACCCAGCCTATCATAACTATGGATTTCTGCATCAATCAGTGCATCATGACTGAGAATTTGTATATCACTCAGCCTAATCTACATCACCCAGCCTAAATAACTGTGACTTTCTACATCACCCAACCAATCATAACTATGGCTTTCTATATCGTCTTTCCTACCATAACTATGGGTTTCTACTACACACAAACAACCATAATTATGGATTTCTACATCATTATATCTATATAAATATGGATTTCCACATCACCCAACCTACCATAGCTATGGATTTCTACATTACCCAGCTTACCATAACTATGGATTTCTTCATTACCCAGCCTGCAATAACTATGGATTTCTACACTGAATTGTTTACCATAACTATGGATTTCTTCATCACCCAAGTTATAAAAACTAAGGATTTCTGCATTTCCTAACCTACAACAGCTATGAATTTCTACATGACCCAGCATACCATAACTATGGATTTCTGCATTACCCAACCTACCACTACCAAAACAAAGGATTTCTACATTACCTGATGTACTATTGGGAGGTAGTATAGCATAGTGGTTAAGGTACTGAGATGCAAACCTGGAGACCTGGGTTTGAATCTCCCAGTCCTCATATGCATGCTGTGCGACCCTGAGCAATCGCTTAACTTCCATGTGTTCCTAGGTTGTACCTGGAAGCAAGCTCTGAATTAGTGTTCCTTTCCTGGTTAAACTATAACCATGGATTTCTACATTACATGACCTACCATAACTATGGATTTCTATATTACCCATCCTAATATTACTATGGACTTCTGTATAACTCAGCTTGCAATAACTATGGATTTCTACATTATTCAGCATTCAATAACTACAGATTTCTATACTACCTACCATAATTATGGATTTCAAAATCATTTAGCATACCACAATTAGAATTTCTATATCACCCAACCTAATTTACATCACCCAGACTTAACTACTGTGGCTTTCTGTATCTCCCAATCTGCCATTGCTATGGGTTTCTATATCACCTTACCTACATAACTATGGCTTTCTACATCACCCAAGCTGCCATAACTAAGGATTTCTACATCAACCAATCCACTGTAAGTATGTATTTTTTACATGATCCAACCTACCATAACAATGGATGTCTACTACACTCAAACAACCGTAACTATGGGTTTCTACGTGACCCAGCCTTCCATAACTATGGGTTTCTACATGACCCAACCTGTCATGACTATGGATTCATACATTGTCCAGCTTATCATAATTATTGATTTTTACATCACCCATGCAACAATAACTATAGGTTTCTGCATTATCCAACCTACCATAAATTGCAATTTCTACATCACCCAACCTACTGTAACTATGGAATTTTACAACACCCAAGCAGCCATAACTATGGATTACTACTGTACATCACTTTACCTATATAACTATGGATTTTCTATGGCAACCAATGTATCATAACCAGAGGGAGAAGGATAGGGAGGTGTATCAGGGAAACAGAGAGAAGCAAAGAAATCAGTAATGAGTGCATGGGTGAATACTGGACAGAGAGTAGCACAAGATGTAATGAAAGGGAAGAAGACATTGTTTAGGTATGGGTGTAAAAATGGGAAGACCAAATAGGGATTGTAAGGTTAAAAAAGAAGGGGGGACTGTGCAAAGGTTTACCATTAAAAGGCAGTCATCCTGAACAAATAATTTTGTTTAGTGTTTAATGAGGAATCAGAATGGCAGGGGCCACAAAAAGGTAACAAACTATTTGGGGGGGAGAGACACTTATCCTTTTCTGGAAGTGAGAATCCTGATATGATCTGCTAATGTGAACGTGGAAAAAGCAACTGGGACAGATGGGGTGCATCTAAGGGTATTGTGGGACCTCATGAAAATACTAGATGCATGTCTGACAGTTAAGTTTAGCTGCTCACTGGAAATAGGAGTGATTCTAGAAGACTGGAGCAGAGTGGATGTAGTTCCACTTCAAAAAAGTGGTATCAGGGGGAAGGCTGCCAATTTCTTTCACTGTGTGGACAAGGCAGGGACTAGATCATGGTGGACTGGTGGACATGTTTTACCTAGATTTCAGTAAGGCATTCAACACCGTTCCTCATAGATAACTAATAAGCAAACTGGTTAGTGGAGGAGTGGATCCAAAGGGGGTAACCTGGATAAGAAAATCAGTTAGGAGATAGAGACAGAGGGTGTTGGTACACAGAATTCACTCCAAGGAGGAGAACCTAACCAGTGGCATACATAAAGAATCAGTCCTATGATCAGTCCTCTTTAATGTCTTTATAAGCGTCATTACAGAGGAGCGGGAAGGAAAGTTCTGCTTCTTTGAAAATTACATCAAAATCTGCAATGGGAGGGACACTGTCGGAGGGTGGAAAGGATGAGCAGACACTGAAAAAACTAGAGTACTGAGTTTTAATGTGAAGAAAATGCAAAATAATGCATTTAAAGCACAGAAACCCAGAGCAGAGTACCAAATTGGGGGGGGGGGTTATTGGCAACCGCCAAGCAAAAAAGAGACCTTGAGATAATCATACCGGATGACCTAAAGGTGGTCAGGTAGTGTAACAAGGTACTGTAGTAGGGAGTGCGAATGGGATAATGGGAGGGGGTGTATAGGGAGGTTATCACCATCTGAGAGAGGGATTTGGTGTTGCTTCTGTAAAGATCACTGGTAAGACCCCGCCTAGAGTACTCCATGTCCAGTTCTGGAGACCACATTTCTGGAACAGACAGAGTGGAGGAGGGCCAATGAAGGGCTTCTTAAATGGTGCAGAGTCTGCATCAAAAGCTCTATGAGAAGAGGTTAAAGTATCTCAATATGTATACCCTGAAACAGAAGAGGGAGATATGATTGAAAGGTTTACATGCCTCTCATTTGTACATGAGTTACAGGAGAGGAGTTTTTGCCAGACGGAAAGGTATGCAAGAATGGCAGCACAACAATTTTCTCCCAACAATTCAGTCCCAGAAAATATGCTCCCAATAATGTGCTCCTGTCTATTGCGATCCCTCCTCTCCACACTCCACATCAATTCACTCCCACTCCTGGCAAACCAGTTCTGACAGAACATTTAAAGCAGGCATTTATATAACAAACCAGCTCTGACATTACAAACATTAAACCAGCTATAATAGGCCATTCCAACCTGCCCCACAACCACAGAGTGACACCAGAATAATCACACCAAGGCTGCTCTGCACCCATTCTGACCTGCTCAATGTCTACAGAGCATCTCCAGCAGCACCACACCAAGGCTGCTCTTCACTGTTGTAGCTTGCTTTTAACTTGCATTTTGTTCTACTTGCCATGTTGCACCAGAAGTGGTTGCATTACAGTTCTTTCAAGGTTTTTGATAGTAGTGGGAGTGGGAGCAGATTCTCAAGGAGTAAGAATGGCCAGAGTGAATTGCCATGAGAGCAGGTCATCAGAAGCAAGGTGTCTGGGAGCTAATTGGCCTAGACCCCTCAAGAACGAGGGGAAATGTTATGATGCTTTGGAGGAGTAGATTCAGGAGAGATGTGAGGAAGCGCATCTTCACAGAAAGAGATATGGATTCCTTGGAAAAGCCATCCAGTGGAGGCGGTTGGGGCAAAAACAGTGGTGGCATTCAAGAGTGCATGGGATATGCATAAAGGAATCATTATAGAATGGAAGGGAGGGAGGAAGAAAGAGCTGCATATTAGTTATGGTATGTCCTTCTGTAGGTAGGAAGAAATGGGCAGATTGCATGAGTCAATGGGTCCTTATCTGTTATCAAATTCTGTTTCTGTGTTAACCAGTACAGATTTATACATCACTCTGCCTACCATAACAATGAATTTCTACATTCCCTGACCATGTAGCCAACAACTCAATACTTCAACAGTAAGAGAACTGACTGTGAGGAGCAGGAGCAGTGCAGCGATTGCATGAACAGGTGAGCCATTCTATTTGTGAGATACAGCAGATAGTGAGTCTTAAAGGAATTTTACATAACATATTGTAAAGAGAGCAGTAACACCTCAACATCTATGAAATTATGTGACTTGTTTCATAACCAGGAAAAAAGCGCTATTCAAGAAGTAAGCCGATCGTTTGATGGAATGATTTTTGGAACAATATGCTGAATTGGAAAGGGTCCTCAGAGGTCTCAAAGTTTATAAAGTGCCAGTAATAGGTGCACTAGATGAAGATCTTAAGGAGAGATGGGAGAAAGTGCTAACGATTTATACAAATGAACTTGTTAACATTTTAACTGAACAAGATAAATAACTTTATTAGCAAACTAAAACTATCCTAAACATGTTAAGAACATGACTGTTGCAATCATCAGTGCCCCTGGTTTTTAAAGCCTGGATAACATACTTACAATAAGCACAAAACCCAAGAACATGAGAAAGAAGTGGATGATAAAAAAAATGAAAGTGACTGCAGAGATTAGGAGAAAGGGGGAGTTATTTCTAGAGAGAAAAAAAACATGTCTTGGAGTAGAGGCAGGTCTTCTAAACACAGGATTATTCAAAATAAGGCAACAATTGGAAGAAGTCCATCTAATGATGTGAAAAAAGTGAATTTTGCATTTCTAGAGCATCAGGAAATTTAGAAATAATGAATGACCACTACAAAAGGAAAAAGCAAAGGAGGAGGTCAAGGAGGAGCCGAAGGACAAGGCAGGGTTCAACAAGCATCGCAAAGGTCAAATAACAAGAATTTGAACCAAAACAGTGGAAAATCATGCAAATAAAGAATTAACATTTGATCAAATCAGTGTTCAGTCTAAAGGGCTCTCATTTACCTCTATAGCATTTTTTTTGTTGTTCTTGTTACAAATTCAAGTAGAATTATTCCATTTACTATGAAAAATGTATCTCAAGTATTATTTCAGAGACATACTTGAAGATGTGGACTGTGGAATATGGAATGTGTTCTTATTCATGATTTGATTATTCCAGATTTGGAACCTGAGTTAAATCTGGACATACTGTAGCACTGCAAATTTTGCAATCAGAAAATGTTGTAGTGGGTAATTTTGCTGGCGTGATGGATAATTATTTAGTATAGAGATTTAAATCTGCTTATGTCTTTGTCAGATTATTATGTCAGAAATTTGATTTTTGGGGGGAGAGCTGGATGCCAGTCCTACTGATAGAATGAGTACATATTTGTTAACAAAAGGCCAAACTGCTGGATTAAGAGGCATACTACTGGTTAAGGGTAAAAAGTAAATATTGCTCAAATCAATTAAAGTATCCCACAGTTCAGGTTTTTGAATATATGATAAAGGAGTACAGTAAGAAGCTGAAAGAGGGTCCATGTCAAATACCATTCCAAAATATGTCAGTGGGGGAAAGGAGAGCTCTGAGAGAATTGGAGCAAAAGAAAAATGTAGTAATTAAACTGACGGACAAGGGTGGAATGGTGGTTGTTCAAAATACAGAACAGAATGTCTCAGAAATGAAAAGGCAGTTAAATGATGAACAATATTATAAGAAATGAACATATAACGCTACTTCAACCTTTAACAATATTCTAGATGACAACATTGACAGAGCATTCGCAGGGAAGTAAATTGATCAAAATGAAATGACATTTTTAAAACTGACCATCCCATAATCCCAATGTTCTATACCCTTCCTAAGATCTTCCAGCCAGTGAAGGACCCTACCCACAGTTTTTCTCATTAGATCCCTTAGTGAGGGTCCCATTGGATGTGTAGATCTCCTTCTCAAAATGTTGGATACACAGGCTTCTAGTTACACCTGGGACACAAACCTCATTAGCAAGACTGAAACCTTCAGAGGCGACCCAGTTTCTGCTGGCTAGCCAATGATTTAGTCAGCCTATACACTAGTACTGCTCACAGACAAGGTATTATGGTGGCACAAGAAACCATTAATTTGAGTGACCAGTTTTCTAACTTCCCTAGTTCATGTATTTTAACACTCCTGTCTTTTGTATTACACCACAATTTGATGGAACATTTTCTTTACAGATTGGATGTACTGCTGTGAATGCTTCATTGGCATCCTGTTATGCTAACATTTTTTTACCTACATGGGAAATAAATGTGGTGTTCCAAGATGCTAACTCAACCTCAGATACTGTACATAGTCAAATGGAATTGTTTTATGAATGATATTGTGCGTGTCTGGGATGGTGGTTTGGACCAGATTCCAGTATTCATAGACTGGCTTTATAAGAACAATATAAAATTGAAATGCACTTACAGTCCTAACCAAAAAGAGATTGAATACATGGGCATTTGATTGGTGGTTGATACTAACAAAAGTTTATTGCCTCCCTTACAGGAAGCTAACAGTTGGCAATGCATTATTTTTTTATTATTTATGTATTTCTAGGAATTACAAATACCTTTGAACCAACGGTTCACTTACAAAGGTTTCATCTCAATCCATATACACAGATACTGAGAAGTAAAACCAAACAATACATGTCCACAGCAAAAAAAAAAAAAAAATGGAACAAATTTAGACATGGTTACACTGGAGACAAATTGAGATTATCTAGGAAAGCTGTCACTGTGGTGACATTGTGGAGAACAATTATGCAAGGCAGAGTACTTCCATCATAGGGATCTGGTCAGCAGCAACCCTTATGGTTAGTTTTTGAGAATAATACATAACTCTATAGAGCTACACACAGAAGGGAGGTTAGGCAGCAGTTGACTAGGTTTTGTGAAATGGATTATTCAACAGCTGTAGTTAACAGACTATATGATCAGGCAGGGAAGGTGGACTAAAGTGAACTGTTGAAAAGAAAAACTATGAACGAGTGGAGGGACGAGAACAGATCACTGCATGTTTGGATTTAATAGGGTATCCTGCAACCTAAGGAAAATCCTTAGGGATAGGTGGTCCATTTCATCAAGGGAACCAGTATATGGAGCCTTAGTGGGTAGAAGGCACAGAGTTACCTTTTCATGGGGACATAATCTGAAGAATGTTTGTCTCAAGCCACATTATGATAAATCCTAAAGTTAAATGTAGCACATGTGGTTGTTTTCCATGCAGACAGTGTAATGTATTGTTACACGAGGTCCCTGCACCTTAATTGGTACCCTCAGAGGTGCATCGTAGACAGCTAGTGTTTAGACATATGTTATACTAACATATAAGGCTAAGGGCATCTGCTGTACAAGAGTTCTATCGTGCATGACCTGGTCATGCTAACCAACTCCTGGGACATTGGGGTAATAAACCACCAGTTGAGAGAGGACTTTAGGAGTATCAATCTTAGATAATATCCCACAAGTTGGTTCTCAACCTCAATAAAATTTATACCATGCTCTTTTGGTCCCTGGCCAAGATAAAGGCCTCCCCTGTACCCTTGTATATCACTGGTCTTGACTGAGCCCCAGTACACATCACCAACTCAATCAAATACCTTGGGGTTACACTTGACCCTCAGCTTGACCTTGAACTCCATATCCTTAATGTTTGCAGAACTGTTAACTGCAAGCTGGGTCTGGCCTATCATGCAAGAGCAATCTTACTCCCGCTGCTTGCCTTGCATTGGCTAGAGGTGTGTTTCTCCCCTCCTTCAGCTATGTGCCTCTCCTATTTGCTTTTATGTCCAAAGTCCACCTCGCCAGATGGACCGCCACCTACAACAATATCTGCTGCTTTGTGCTGGCTGCCCCTAGACTCATCCACCATTGTGAACTGTATAGTAAGCTCAACTGGCTGTCCATATCCAATCACTTAAACTTTGTCCTGGGCTGCTTCATGGGCAAGGTCCTTGGTACTGGCACCCTTCCTGGGTTAGTGGAGCTCCTCATTCCTGCAGCCATCCCCTCATATTCCCTAAGATCCTTGGGCCCTGCTGTTCTAAGGATCCCAGCCACGTGCACTAAAATGGGTGACAGAGACTTTGTCTTGTCTGCTCCCAGACTGTGGAAATCCCTTCCTGCCCAGGTTCACTCCTCCCCCGGCTAGCCTCTGAACCTCCCTGTGGAGACACTTAAAGCTCTCCTCAATGTGTGGATGTCTCAAGCATCTGAAATCTCACTTGGCCCCCTGCACTGAAAATTTCTCCTAATGTTCTACCTGTCTGCAGGGATTCTGTCCCACACTCAATCTCAACACCCTAGGTACTGCGTATTGCTCTGATTGTACCCTCCCTTGCTGGGCATGTATATTGTATATAATCTTGTATATAATGGACTCACACTGTATAACAAATTGTATATAATGTGCTGTTCACAGCTTTGACGTTCAGATGTATGTTATGACCATTGTACCTGCTGACTATTGTGTGGCTTCTGTTTCCTGTGACTCTGTGTAACTGCCCAAAATGTATCTTGTTGTACCATGTCGTATTTCCTGTACTCTCCCGGGTCATACCTGAAAATAGGCAATTGACTTGTCTAGTGTACCTACCTGGTTAACAAAAGCTAAATAAATGTTTACAAAGGTACAGGATGAGGTTGCTGGAGTCAAGGCCACTATGTATTCCCTCCAACAGAAGATGGATCAGCTGAATATCAGAGTATCTGATAATGAAAGCATCCTCCAATCAGATCACTACTAATCAGACTGACCATCGCTACACAGATTTCACTAGAAATATTCCTCAGTCTGCCTCAATGGTCACCAACTTGCATTCTCTGATTCCATCCACTAAAGCCGCTCCAGCAGAATAGTGGCAGAGAAGAAGGTCTAAGAAAAAAATAACTGTGAGCCCTGGGTCTCAACTGACCCCACAATCACAGCAGACCCACATAAGTAGGACCAGGGATTTGAGGCCATATGCAGTCAAAATCTATATGATCTGAAATCACTAAAAAATGCTTGAATTATGATGTAGCCAGTTTTAGATTATAGTACTGTCCTGTATGTCTGTTTGTGAACCTGCATGGTAGTCTAGCACCACCCCACCAAATCAATTCTATTTTGGGGAAAAATGCTTTGGTAGTGTATGGGTCCCCCCTTCCTTACCCCTTTATAGTGCACTTGGACCTGCTGCCCAAAGATATATTGTACTATAAATCTAAATCTAAGGTATGCTTGCACCTGCCACACACAAAAATACTGCTGCCCAAAAAAATATTGGACTGTAGTTATTCAAACGTTGAAAAATCTTCCAGGAATGTTATTTGATGGCTAATGATAGATGCAAAAACCACTCATCCCCTTTTTCATACTGTCTTACAACTAACTACTGGATCCAGTAACAACAATTAGTGTATCAATGTTGCATACACACTAGGTAGATATACTGTAGTACATTAAAAATGCCAAAATAATAAATTACTATGCTGTCGCATGCACACACACACACACACACACACACACTGGTCTATTGGCAGCATGTACTCTAGCCACAAAGCTACTAGAGTTACTAGTTTAAAAGACAAACTTTGGGTTTGAATGAAAAGGAAAACTTAATTATGTACCAAAATTAATGTATTCTTTTAAAACAAATGTAATTCTAAATCTGTGGTGTGCTTGGACCTACCGCCTGGACAAATACTGTAAATGTAAATGAGAGTGTCTAGTGATAGAACCTTATTCTACTGCTCTGTCTCAAATACCCTGATATAATAAAAATGTGGTATGTGGCAGCATAAATCCAATCAAACATATCATGGTTAGAAATTGATTGGCATTCTTGAGGGACAGATAATTATCTGTTTTATGCTGCAGCATCCCACATTTTTATTATATTAGATGCATTATGACAAAACTAAAAAATCAGGGGGCTACAGACAGTAAAGCAGAATAAGGATTGCACAGTTAGAAAGGGTCAGTTGGGGGATTGAAACCATGTCTCAGTGTTCACAGCTCAAAAATAATCAACAGTGAATGTAGTGGTTTGCAGACTGGTGATAAAATTACAGTAGCATGAAATGTGTCCTAATTGCTTAGCCCTACTTGAAGTCAATTAGGTGCTAATTGTTTAGCAGGAATTCAGAAGGGAACTTATTGCCTGAAAAGGTGTTTTGCATCCCCATCATTAAAATAATGTGACATTAAAGTAATTTACAGTATAACAGCTGAGTCACTCTGTATGTTTACCTGGTGAAACTCGCTTAATGACAATAAGTAAATAAATAAATAAATGCAAGCATAGGGATCAGCTGTGGAGGCAGAATAAGTAAGCAAATAAACAAAACCAGCATAGGGATCAGCTGTGAAGGCAGACACTTGTTATGGTGTGAGATGGAGAATAAAATGGGCAACACACACACAAAAAAGAATCAAATGCACAGCTACAGTACATTATACACATTTTCATGTCCCACAGTCTGACATCAAGCAGAGCATCTGAATGAAGCTGATACTGTTTTCCAAACTGCTAACTTTTGGAAATAAATCTAATGCAACTACCAGCAGAGTGCTGACCTCTCCACTTTCGTGGCTGTGCAGTGACTTCAGTTTATTATGTTATAGTATAACAGCTACAGGAAGTCCAGAAAGAAGAGTCAAACAGGGAATATAAATGGGGAGAATCACTTCAAAGCACAACCACAAAGGTGAAGCAGTCAGCATTCTACTAGTAGTTGCAGTATATCTGACCAGAATACTATTAATTTCATGGCATTTCATTATTTCCTTTTAGTATCTGAGGGATATGGACAACATCAACCTCCCCAATTGCTGCCCCCAGTAAACACAGTGGCTTTGTCTAAGAAGTAAAATATGAATCAGTCTCGTTCTGACAGAACGACATCTTCTCCAACCAGCCAAATCATTTGACCTATAAGTTTCTCCTTGATTGAAGTCATGTGGAGACTCAAATGGAGCTGAATCAGAAAAAAGATAACTGCCAGCTTATGATGGAAGTCACTAATTAATTATTAAAATGAATACAAACTGGAGCAAAAACACAGAAGACATACTTTTCTGATCCCAGGATAGGGATCACAGATTTATCACTGAGATGAATACTAATTGGAAAGAAAAAAAAAGTCACATAGTTTTCTGAACACAAAGGGCAATTTTTAGGCTGACATAAAGTAAAATGGAAAGGAAGAGAAATTATTTAAAACACTTGACTTTGATCTTTAATGTTCAGAGGAGGGCTCTGCTCTGGCTATCTTCACCAATCATGTGCTGAGGAATATGGACCATGGTAAACCCACGGGTGCATCTTCATTGATCTGTCAAAAGCATTTGACCTGGTTGACCACCAGCTCCTCCACTCAACCCTGCTACATGTTGGCTGCTCCCTGGACCTGCTGCCTGGCTTTGCAGCTACCTATCAAACAGGTCTCAGTAACTTATCACTGAAAAAACATCCTCGTCTCTCCTCCAAGTATTCACTGGGGTCTCCCAGGGCTCCATACTTGGGCCTCTGCTATTCTCCATGTTCATAAACACACTCCCCACAGACAACCTTAGCTGTAAAGCTCTTCTCTATGCCAACGATCTAGTCATATATCACAACGACAAATCAGTTGACTCCATCTCCTCTGCCCTCACACATAACTACAACTTCACCCACCAGTGGTTCTTCTCCAAGAAACTCCTAGTCAATGAAAAGAAGACTAAGTCCATGATCTTCAGTTCTAAACCCTTCCTAGCCAAGGCCACCAAAACTAATTCTTCCCTTCTGGTGCTCACCCTGGCTGGCCCTCCCCTTGAAAATGTCACATCTTTTAAATATTTAGGTGTCTCAAACCCTCCATCTCATTCTCTGAACATGTCAATCATACCATACTAAGGATCCACCAAAAGCAGGGCTTTCCGTACTGACACAAACATTACCTATCTGCTGAAGCATGCCTTGTGATCGCATGTGGAAACCTACTGCTCCTCCTTGACTACTGCTCCCCGTCTACTCACTTCTATCCTCTACCCTGCTTTCATGGCCAAACATGACCTACAACTCTATATGTTGTTTTGCCCTCCTAGCCCCTTTCTGCTACCATCACTGTTCTCTCTACCAGACCATAGGTTGGCTCCTCCTACAAGGTTGCATTAACTATGCTAAGGGCTGCCTAGCAGACAATAAATTCAGAAACCAGTATCTGTCCCTGTATTCATCCCTACTGACAGATAAAGTGGTCTAAAGAAATGTCAGGGCTTCCTCAATCACCCGCGTGAAGTAACCCACATCACCACTATGATGGGAAATCAAGCTTTCTCAATCACTGCTCCCTTCCTATGGAACAAGGTCCCTTTGTCAGTTCACTCATCTGCCTCCCACCTAGCTTTTAAACAAAATCTAAAAGCCTGAGTCCTTATGGCTGCAAACGGTCACTGCAACATGCAGATATGCTACAGCCTACATAACACATGCTCTTCCATGAATAAACAGCTCTTACTTCCACTCCTTGTCTGACCCTCTTTCCTCACCTCTGTCCCACTTTCACATCTCTCAAGACTATGAATGTGTTGCCCCATCTAAATATGCATTGTATATTGTTCCTTTCCCCACCTGCCCCATTCATTACCTTTCTCTTGCCTAGCCCTACCCCCCCCCCAGTCTTTTAGTTTTTCTACCATTTGTCTCCATTGAAAATGTTTACTGTCTGATATTGCATAGCGGAATTGTTGCCTCTACTGCATGGAACCCTTAACCTTGTAATTGTATACTGGTAATGGCTGTAACCTGTATTGCTGTTCATATGAAGAACTGTATGGATACTGAACTACTGAGATTGTATACTGTTATTGTATGTTATTTTATGTAACCTGTACCTCAAGCTGGATATGTATTGTACTGTGTCGTGCATGTACTGTATGCATAGGTGCTCCTTACGCCACTGTGTGATTGAAAATGGTCCTCTCAATCAGCGCACCTACCTGGTTACCAAAGACATAAATAAATTAAATAAATACATACTGTACATACATACGTACATAAATAAGATGTGGCTAAGTGTATGTTGGACAAACCAAGCAGGATCTGAAACTCCAGATCAGTGAACATAAATCAGCAACTAGTACTGGTAATACTCATATGTAATGGCTAGGCATTTTTCAGAAAATACACATGGTTCATCAGCTTGCATAAAGTTTGTGGATTTTGAAAAAGTCAAACTTGGATGAAGTGAAGGTGATATAGTAGACAGACTTTTGCAGCATACAGCTTTTTTGATCTCCACTTTGAACACAGTATCACCCTTTGGACTGAATGATGAATTATCTTTGAAGTCTCATTTATGATTCTTTCATTTATTAATATTTTAACAGGAGTTTTTTCTGAATATGTGGTGACTATCCTATGTATAAATGTTTAATGCTGCACCAATGTTTTTTCTCCTTTTTGTAGGTTATTTTATATAATATGTAACAGGTTACTGATGATAATTTTAAAACTTCATCTCTCTCTCTCTCTCTCTCTCTCTCTCTCTCCCTCCGTAGGTTGTTATTTCATACAATTAATTGATTGCTCCTGACTTTTTCAGTGTTTTTGTCTTTTTCGTCCTTTGTATATTTGTCTGTCTTTGTGTTACACTGCATGTTTAACATACTTGCACTTTTCTTACATTTTGACACTATATTGAAGATCATCCTTAATTCATACGTGTGTTTCATATGTCTCTGTCTCTTTAACTATGTCACTATTTATGTATGGACTCCTTCACTGCCATGCTACCTCTAATGAAGACGCCATGATGTCAAAATGTTAGGCCATGTCCAGCTTGAGGTGATTGTTTTGGAGCAAGAATTTGGAAGGGAGTTCAGGAACAAGCTCAATAGTAAGGGGCCCTGAATGGATCCCTGGGAGACACCTGGGTGAACAGGCCTGGTATCAGAGAGGACATCTGCAATTTTTACTCTTTGAGACTGGTTCTCCAAGTAGCTTTTGAACCAGGCAGTGGAGCTGGGAGAGAGACCAGCTTTCAGAAGTTGAACAAGCAGTAAGCGGTGATGGGCAGTGTTGAATGCCTTAGTCAGATCAATAAAGACAGACCCAATTAACTGACCATTGTCCAGGGAGCTGTGAAGAATGCCACATAATTCCAGTAGGGAAGATGAGGTGCTATGTCCTTTTCTGAAGCCATGTTGTTGTGAGCACCACTTTTATGGACAGGGGTAACAGTGGCAGATTTCCATTTGTCAGGGAACTGGCTGAGCCTAAGTGAGAGGTTGAAAATATTTGTCAGTGGCTGTAACACCTCATCAAGGGTGAGGGGCAGCAGTTTAAGGTCAAGTGTATCACTGCTGGATTTGGATTTGGTGATGGCTTTGGTAATGTATTTGTGGGCATCACGCATCTTGACTGCTTTGAAATAAAAAAGGAGGGTGGCTAGATGAGGAGGAGGCTTTTGGGGAGGAGAGGGAAAGTCATAATTCTTGAAAAAGTCAGAAGGGAGAACACTACTGAGATTGGAGAATGCAGTGTTGAAGGTATTTGCTATGATTTTAGGGTCAAGTGTAGTAGACCCATTTATTTTAAACAAGGTAGGGGAGGTTTTTGGCTGCTTCCCAGTGACCTCTTTAATATTGTTCCAAAATGCCCTCCCGTTCCCCCAGGTATCCATGAGAGTGTTATTGAAGTACATACATTTCTTTTGCCAGATAGATTTGGTACAGTCATTCCATGCATGTTTATAGTTTTGGATGTCAGTTTCTTTACCAGTGGTTCTGGCCATATCCCAGAGGCGACCTCTAGGTTTTAGTTGATGTAACAGATTGGCTGAGAGTAAGGGATTACAAAGGGCTTTGACTTTGCTCTTTTTGAAAGGAGCATAGGAGTCACAGGCTGCATTGAAAGTGTTGATGAAGTAATCCAGTGCAGTATTTACATCTGTTGCTTTGTAGATAGGGGACCAGTCTTGGAAGTTGAGGCATGTTTTGAGGTGTGACGACTGAACATGTGATATTACTCTACTAGTGATGATATTAGGATGGGGCTTGAGGAATTTGTCTGACCATTCACAGATGACAGGGGAATGGTCGCTAAGTGAGTCAGGGAAGACTGAGGTATTTGTGATACAAGTTGGGTGGCTGGTAAGAATCCAATCCAGGAGGGTGCTGGTGCTGGATTTGTAGATTTTTCTGGTCAGAAAGATGACCATCTGGGTGAGATTGGCCAATGAGATGGCATCCTTATGGACCCCCTGCATCAGACTTGACTTTTGTTTTTATAAAGAGTAGGTTATTTGAACGAACCCTGTATTGAAATGATAGGAACATCAATGAAACTGGGTTTTGAATATAGGCATGCTATTTTAAACTTCTTTGTTTTTACAATTACATATGTAAGTCTATATTCTTTCCACAGCATGTTATATTTGGTTTACTACTTGTCAATCAGTCAAACATAAATATAAATACAACCAGTGATTATGCACGTTGATCATTTAAATGTGGTATTGTACCTCTGAGAAGAGACAGAATGCGTTGCTTGCTACTGACTACCGGGCAGTATGTAAGTGCCCTGTAGACTTTACTATAATGTCCCTTGATGAAGTTTGGGATGAGTTTAATACTGGGATTAGGAGCTGGCAGACAGCTGAGAGACTAGGATATGGTCTGCAAAAACTGTTTTGCTATAGTGCACTATGCATTTTTCTGATGAGACTGTGAACTTTTTGTTGTATTTTGCTTTGGCCTCAGTGGATTGTGGAGATAGGTAATTGCTCCAAATAAATATACACACAGCATGATCTCAGGCTTGTATGCTTCATGTTTTATCACAAGAACCAAGTAAGTCCTGAGTGCAACAATCATAGTTGGTGCTACTGGCTCATTGATAATATCTGTGAGGTGCACATCCTTTAAACCCTTGATGATTTTTTGGGGAGGAAGGGTCTGAGTTCTTTGCATTCAGGTCATCCATAAGAATGGCTTTCCCAGTGGCAGTCAGTGAGAAAGAGGTTGGGGTGCTCTCCAGAAAGGTATCTGTGCCAGTGGGTCAGATAATGATGCTGATAAAGACTGGTAGAGGGCGGATAGAAGAAGATCTTACCAATAATGAATTTGTAGGATTAATGTATAAATATTAATTGTTTGGTGCAAAGCATGTCAAATATAAACTGGAATATCATCTCATATGGCTTAAACACAAGAGGAAAAGACAGGAAGAGAAAGGGATTGAATATGTGTGAAGTTGCAATACTGGAAAAAGAAGGAAGCATAGAAACACAGAAGAAAAACAGAGATAAGATATGGAAGCTAAGCTGAGGGTGACTAGGTGTAAGCATAAGAAAATGAAAAATGACTATTGAGGAGAATTTCAAGAGGAGGTGAAATAGTGAACTAGGGAAACATTCCAGTGGCTAGGAACCAGGCTGAGAAGGTAGTGTGTCCAGTACTTTTTTTGTAAGTGGAGATAGATATAAAAAGGCATCTGATAAACAGAAGGTGCAGAAGAAGGAAGAGACTTGCAGAGAGGTTAAAAAAAGACAAAGAAAATGGATTTGGTGAGGAAAGGGGAGCAGTAAGAGAGCAACAACAGAAGGTTTTAGGAATAAGGTAATGGTAGCAATGGAGAGTGAGGGTGGAAACTGAAGGAGATATGTGAGACCCAAACAGCCACAGAATGAGAATTGAGGACCAGCCTGCTGAAAAAAACATTTTATGGGAGTGCATTCCATCCTATCTGCATATTCAAATCCCAGCAAAATCATTCTAAAGGTGATCTTACTGCAGACAGGGACAGAAAGTCAGGATTTACTCTGAAACACACATCAAACTTCCATTGAAGCATGTGATATGGGGCATCAATGTGGGTAGAGAAATCAAGTTAATGATCTAGCCATACAGCTAAGCATTTAATGTTGGGAGCAGCTACAAGGGAGGCATGATCAATAATTGGGAGAACCATGACAGCGGACATCATAGAGGGACCTTGCTTAGTGCCAGAACTCATGGAGAAAATCGTTTTGGCAGTGGCATTGAATGATGGCTTACAACAGACTGTTAAATAATCTATTTTTTTTAATTACATGATGACAGAATATTTTGTTATACAGATCAGCATGATGAGTGTATTCACTCATATTACATTCATACATTACTATGTATTATGTGTTTATCCTTGTAACTGTTTTGTATTTGTATGTTTTTTATGTTATTCTGGTCATCCATGAAAATGGGTCTTTGTCCCATGGACCTACTAGATTAAATAAACAGAACCAAAAAAAAACAAAACAAGTTTGCAGATTATAAAAAGGCAAACAGCAATAATATCGGTTTAATCTTTTACATGGTTTCTTTAACTTTTGCTATAACTGCTTTTACCCATTAAATATTCTTTAGTATTAATGTCAGGCCTCAACAAAACTATATAACACTTTGGGAAAAATATACATGTTAGCAACCCACTGCTTGAAGACAAGATAGCAAATATTTCCACAGCAACCATGTACTTTCCTCTTGTACTGAGGTAGGCTGGGACAAAGGACAGCCAGACACTAACAAAAACCAGCATGCTAAAGGTAATAAATTTGGTTTCATTAAAGCTATCTGGCAAGTTCCTGGCAAGGAAGGCAACTACAAAGCTCACGCTGGCCAGTAGGCCCATGTATCCCAGCATGCACCAGAATGCAATGGTTGAACCTTCATTACATTCGATGATTAGGGTTCCAGTCTTGGCAAAACTGTTCACGTCTGGATAGGGGGTAGATACAGTCAACCAAACAGTGCAAATTATAACCTGAAGAAGAGAACAGGTGAAGACAATGGAAGCAGGTAACTTGGATCCCACCCACTTCCTTAATTTGCTGCCAGGCTTTGTAGCATTGAAGGCAACAACCACAGTAATGGTTTTGGCTAGAACACAGGAGACACAAACAGCAAATATTATACCAAAGGCAGTCTGACGGAGTATGCAGGTGACTCTCATTGGACGACCAATAAATACCAAGGAGCAGAGGAAGCACAATACCAGGCCAGAGAGGAGAAGGTAGCTGAGCTCACGATTGTTTGCTTTGACAATTGGAGTTTCTTGATATTTAAGGAAAATCCCAAGGATGTAAACAGGGATAAAAGAGAATGCAACACTGATTGCAGCCAAAGTAATGCTTAAAGGTTCTTCATAGGACAGGAACTCCACAGGTTTTGGGAGGCATGCATCTTGTTTCTCATTTGACCAATGATCTTTGTTACACTTGAAGCACTCAATGGAATCTGGAAGGCAATGTACAGAAAGTGTATAAACATGGGCCATATTTCTAGTTTCTGCATAACTGATATTAGCATTCAGGGCCATACTACAAAAAATGTATTATTTTGCATCCTTTGGGCAATTTATGGCTACACAGGAGGATACAAAGTACCTTTCCTGGGCATATATTTCTACTTTTTTCCATAAACCATCGAAATAACAAATCTATAGTACTGTTTTGGTTTGCCACAAATAGGGTGTGCTCACAGACATTGGTTTATATGGTTCCAATGGGAACATTTGTAATACTGTGCACAGTTCAGGAATACCAACCTAGGCAAGGACAAAAATAGGATGGAGATGGTGTAGTGTAGGGTAATCAAAGTGACTGACTACAAACAGGGTAGATTCAATGAGTAACAACTTATGGCACTGAACATGTACTTGCTGGAGGCCAGAAGGAAAATAAGAGATATAGAGAACTCCACATTCCTGAAATGAATGACTAAGGTAAACTCTGATACACTATTCAGCAGTATGGGAGAGTCAATTTCACATGAGTGGAAGCTGACATGAGGGAGATTCAGGAGGAACATGTGAATGCTTTACTTAACAGGGAGGGTGGTTGAGCTTTGGAACAGTATACCAGCTGAAGAGGTGGGCAATAAAATCCTCAATTGTTTCAAGCACAGATCGGACAACGTTAAGGAATTAATACTATAGCTACTCAAAGGGGTACAGGTAAGGCAGGCGGGGAGGGGGGGAGTGCATTGATCCCATTCAGCCATTAGTTACCAGGGTAGCATATGGTATAACAGAGCAGATTAGATGGACCAAAGGTGTTTTTTTGCTGATATTGTCAGTGATGCTATGCTTCTATGTTTAAAGGTTTTAAAAACAAAATCTAATTTTTTTAATTATATTCTATCATTTTAACAGTGTTATTGAGTTCTAAGCTAGTGTATGATAAAGCAAGTGTCTTTGTTGGATGACTTGGGGTAATTTTGTGTTCATGAATTCAATCATTTGCCTTACTTCCCACAATCTGTGCTACATAGTTATATGTCTACTTATTCACAAATGCTTTTTTACTTGCCAGATCCTGTCAAACGTCCATCTGCCCATCTCTCAGTGCTATATCTTCAGAATTAAGACCAGTGAACTACCCCAGAAATTAAACAAGTAACTATTTGTTGAACTCCCCAAAGCAAAACCTCCTCTATAATCATCATCCAATACAGTTAAAAGCATGCTGTGATGTGGACCCGGTATACATGGTCTAAATACTACTCAGTGGGCAAAGACAAACTCATTTAGCATGTATCTTTATCATAAACACCCATGAAATGTATACCCAGGACCTAAGTAGACTACACCATATTTATTTATTCATTCTCAGATTACAATACCTTTGAGCGCAGAACAACTAATTTACAAAGGTTCCACATCATTTTGGGAGGGGTAGTATAATAACAAGGGGACGATAGCAAATTATTTACAATGAGACATAATTGTAGTCAATTAACAGTGCAAATTAATTAAAAAGTACAATATGAAGTCAATTACAAAGCACAAAAGAAGTCATTAATAGAGATTAGTCAGACAGAAGTGAGGTGAGGTGGAACAGATAGCTGGGTGAAACTGGAAAGATTGCTGCCAGATGGCATTTTCTAGTGAGAGACGGGGAAGAAGAAGAAGAAAGATGGGAGAGGAAGGAGAAAAAGAGGGTGAGTGAGAGGTGGTAGAGGAAATGGAGGGATGGGGGTAGGGGAGCTAGTGAGAAGTGAGGAGGAGTACAGGGGCAGGGGGAAGTCAGTAGCCAACAAAATTCAGTGTAAGTGGAGGCTAGGAAATCAGTAGACTACCAGTGAAGAATAGTTGGTGGCCAGGAAAGGCAAAGTGCTGTTAGGCAGGGGTGGTGCTGGCGTAGTGGGGAGGGGGAGGTGGCAGCCAGAGGCCTTGTTGATGAGACAGTTCCTTCATGGAATACACAGGGGAAGAAGTTGGACAATTATACAGGGCAGTCACAGGTGTTTTTAATCATAATACTTGGTAGAAGAGACGTTTGAACTGGGTAGGATGAAGAGTATCAGTAAGATCTCAACCAAGACTGTTTAGCCACATAGGGGCTCTGTAAAGGAAGGATCACTGGCACTGTGAAGTTCTGAACCTGGGTATGAGTAGGAGGTCCATGTCTGAGGTTCTAGTCTGGGGGAGCCTTTCAGGATCTTGGGAGAAGATTGGAGAGACCCATTGGCAGGGTTCCCTGAAGTACCTTATTTGCAAGTATACATGTATGGTACATGATTTTCCTTTGTAGATTGAACCAGCCTGTTTGTGCATAGAGATCTCAAGTGTGGGTGCAGGGCTCAGCACTAGTGAGAAGACAACAAGCTTTGTTCAGTGTAGTTTTTAGTCTATTTAGAGTTGTGGCAGAAGCAGCGCCATAAACAATGAGACCATAATCGATAATTGATAGACCCGAGATATTTATAGCCAGCTTAAGCCCTTCAGGGGTCAGGCTTTTTTGATCCCTGAATAGCAGACCTAGCTTAGTGTTAGCTGTTTCAGCAACAATCTCAATGTGTGGTACATAGAAGAGGTGATTGTACAAGGTGACACCAGGTATGTGAACTGTTGTACTTGTTCCAGCCAGACTCCAAGATTATTTTTGACTATCAAGGAAAAGGCCCTGTGCTTATGACAGGAGGTAAAGACCAGGAGAAGTTTAGTTTTTTTTTTTATAGTTGAGCACAAGTTTGTGTGATTGAAACCATTATTCAATTTCACAGAAGCCAAGTTGGAGGTTGTGTTCCAAAAATGAAGGATCAGGGTGGCTTGTAAAGATGATGGCATCATGGGCATAGAGAAGTGTCCTTTGTTGACATGCATTTGGTTAAATATATTATGAAGATGCTGAACAGTAGTGGGCCTAGAATGAATCCTTGAGGGACTCCTGACTGGACGACTTGTATTTCTGAGACATATTGAGACCTATCCGACAGGTAGTTCCCGAACCATTTTTGCATGTCAGATGAGAGACCAATTTTCATGAGTTGATCAAGGAGCAGTTGATGATTTATGGCATCAAAGGCTTTTGTGAGGTCAATGAAGGCCGCTCTAACAAGGCTGTTATTGTCGAAGGATGAAGCTAGTGAATTCTAGAAGGACTGTGGTCATGCTGTGATTTTTTCTGAAGCCGTGCTGTTGTGGGCATTGAATAAAGTACTTCTCTAGGTAGTCAGTAAGTTGGTTTGCTACAATACGTTCCAGCACTTTCGATATAGGGGGGAGAATTGATATTGGTCTGCTACTGCTGCTAGTTTTTGACTGAGGAGAATCTTGTTTTCAGAGCAAGTAACAGCTAACTAAAACTACAGCTTTTATAACTGATAAATCACTTCTTTCTCAGCAGGAGTCAGTGCCTGTCAGGATTAAGCAAAGAGATACTTTATTAGCAGAAGGGGGTCTCATTTAAGTAAAAAAAGTCACTGTGTGTTTCTCTGTTTGAGGAAGTGGGCTGTATCAACTTAGTTGGTAAATCAGGAGTAGAGAAATTAATTGGGGGTGTGGCTTGAGCAGTAGAAAAGCAGCTGTCTCCAATTACAGCTTCCTGCTGCTAGTTTTTGACAGAGGAGAATCTTGCTTTCAGAGCAAGTAACTGCTGACTAAAACTCCAACTTTTCTTACTAATTGCACTACCTCCCACCCTAAGCCAGTTTTACTTTCATAGCCACTGGATTTGACTGACAACAGGAACTTTCTGTTTGGCAGTATGAAGGGAAGGATCACTGAGACACATTGGTTTTATCAACCTTGAAGAAAACAAAAAAATAGCTCTTTCTCCACTCCCCCACCTGCTGGGGGTCTGAATCTGAGCAAGGAAGGAGGAGACTACTGAAGACTAGATCAATCAATCAATCAATCAAAATCTTAATTTAATCAGGCTAACATCATTGAGCGTAGCTCATTTACAAGATGGACCTGAGTGGTCAAGAAGTGCAAGTATTATTACATAGACAAGAAAAAACATAAACAGTAGTACAATGACATAAAGTGCTAATATATAACAATTTACATATATACAAGGCACATTAAAACCATTTAACCTGTAAGAAAAGGAGGCAATGGGTATAGCAGGCATAATATATAAATTATAGGTCCTAATTGGCTTTTATGAGAGTATATCAGGTGACTGGAAAAAAGAAGTAGAGCTAGCATAATGGAACACGGAAAAGGGGGTGGGGGTAGGTAGGGTCGGGGATTAGGCCTTGTTAAAGCAATTGCAGAGTTCTGGGAATACGGTGGAGAATAATCTTTTGAAGGATGTTAAAGGTAAAAGGCTATTTAGCTTCATGGTTTTTTGGAGTGAGTTCCATGCAACTGCTAGTGAGTAGCTGATAGTGGCCCTCCCAAACCAGGTGCAGGCATTGGGGACCTTTAGAATGATAAGTTTGCTGATCCTTAAGTTGTATGGCCTAGAAGTAATTTGGGTAAAACAGTCTGTGATATAGGTGGGTAGTTTGCCTGATAAAGCTTTGAATATCCAAATTGCAGCATTCCTATTTCTTCTGTGTTGTAATGATGTCCAGTTAACTGCCTTATAAAGGGAGCAGTGATGGGTGCTGGAGGGAAGGTCAGTAGTAAATCTGATGGACCTGTGATATAGGGTGTCCAGCTTATTTAAGAGGGGGAGTGAACAATGGCAATAGAGAAAGTCAGCATAGTCAATGAGGGATAGGAATGATGCCTGGATTAATCTTTTTTGGAGTCTCTGTTGAGGTAGTGCTTTATTCTAAAAATAGACCAAGCCTTTGTCTCAGTTTTTTAGTAGCTCCTCAATATGGACAGAATAGTCAAGCTTGTTATCAATCCAGACTCCAAGGTATTTGAAGTTATCCAGCAATTCCAGCTTCTCTCAAGTAAGGTGGATAGTTGTAGGGTAGTGGGTGATGGGGTAGTGGCAGAGCAACTCTTTGCAAGCAAAGAACATAGCTTTTGTTTTTTGGCATTTAGAAGTAGCTTTTTATCCAGTAGATTGTGTTGCAGAATGGAGAATTCAGATTGTAGCAGTTCACAGGCTTTTGGTAATGAAGGATTGCTGACATATAATACAGTATCATCAGCAAACAGATGAATGTTGGATTGAGTGAGGTTGGCATCAATATTATTAATATAAATGGCAAAGAGGATGGGGCCAAGAATAGAGCCTTGCAGTACACCTCTTAGCAGTGGTTTTAAGGTGGATAGGTAATTTCCATTTTTTACCAGTTGTGACCTATCCGATAGGTAGCACTTGAACCAGTTGAGTGAGGGAGAATCCAGCCCTATTGATCCAAGGGAGGTGATTAATGATTCATGATCCACTGTGTCAAATGCTTTACTCAAATCCAGGAACACAGCACAGGTACTGTTCTTCTTATCCATGGCAATCTGCCAAACGTTGGTTACTTTGGCTAGGGCCGAAATGGTGCTATGCCTTGATCTAAATCCTGATTGTGCTGAATTTAGGAGGTTATTATCCAGGTAGTCCCTTAATTGTGAGTTTACTAACTTTTCGAGCATCTTGGATAGTACTGATAGGATGGAAATGGGCCTGTAATTATTGAGGTCCATGGGATCACCAGATTTAAGTAATGGAACTACTTGAGCTGTTTTCCAAGTGAGGAATGGATCCAGTGGTGAGGGAAAGATTGAAGAGATGAGTGAGGGGCAGATAAGACGTGTGATGCAATTTTAAGGAAGTAGGGATCCAGGGAGTCTGTACCTGCACTCTTAGAAGTATCTAAATTAGAGAGGAGGTCTTCCACTTCTTTCAAGGATATTGGGTTGAAGGAAAAAGTTGATGTAGCCTTTGTCCCACAGTGGATTGAAGGTTCAAGGAAGATCTCAGGAGATTTGCAGGTGATGAGTCAAATGCTAGGCCAGCTGTGGTGAAGTGGTCATTGAGGTATTTAGGATTTCTTGTTTGCCCGTAATTTCTGTATCATTGAGTAGCAGTTTGGAGGTTAAGGCAGGAGTAGAGTTTTGGCCCAGAATTCCTTTTATAGTTCCCGAGAGTCTGGTTGGGTTATTATAGGAGGCATCCAATTCAGCTCTATAATAGGCAGCTTTTGCAGTTCTTATTTGTTTGTACATGAATTTCTTGCTTGTCTGAAATTTAGCCAGTCTCTGGTATCCTTTGTTTTCTTGCCTTTTTCCACAGTTTGTCTCTGGTTAACAAGGCTGCTTTAAGATCAGTGGTGAACCAAGGGCAGGATCTTGCTTTAGTTCTGATACTGGTGATTGGTGCATGAATATTGAGAGCATTAGTGATAATGTCCTTTAAGGTCTGGAGAGCTGTTTCAACTGAGGTTGTAAGGTAGAAATCTTGCCAGTATATTGTATTACTCAAGTCATGGAGGTATCCGGGATGTTGAACTTTTTTGACCTTTGAGGACAAATTCTGCAGGGTTGGGTGGTTTGAGTGTAGATCTTATGCCAGCTATAGGACAATGATCACTTACATCATTTGGTAGTACTCCTGCATGCGAATATAAGTGAGGCTTGTTTACCAACATAATATCCAGGAGTGAGCTGTTGCTAGGGTTTTTTTAGGTTAACCCTGGTTGGGTCTTTAATTAGTTGTGTAAAGCCATAGGTGTCACAAAAGGTTACCAATGGTGCAGATACATTAGATAGCCAGTTTAAATTCAAATCACCAAGGATGATGGTATCTTCATGGCCTTGATTGATTATTGACCCCAGGTGAGATAGTAGTTTGAGGCCTGCAGAGGGGGGCCTACAGCAGCCAATCAATTTAAATGAAGACAAGTTAGGAAGGGATATTTTGATTGACAAACATTCAAATTCCTTTGGTTCGGATGTGTTGATGAGGCAGGTAGCAGAGATGGTGTCCTTAATATATATGGCCACCCCACCACCCCTGGAAGGGCGATCTGCTCTGAAGAGCTGATAGTTGGGAAGGTTTACAACACTGTCTTTTGTTGAAGGTCTGAGCCAAGATTCAGAGATGACCAGAAAGTCAGGCAGAGTATGTGCCACCCACGCCTGTATTAAGGAGAATTTTTTTAAGAGGCTGCAGGCATTGAAATGTAGGAAGCTTAGGCCATTTATGGAGGATAGATCAGCAGGGGAAAAGAAACTTTCAATGGGGCCAGGATTTATTTCAATAGTACCAATGCAGATCAGAAGGAAGAAGATTAATTTGAGGAGGGCACCAAGGGACAGGGATAGTGAGTGGTCAGAGCGTTTCCTCTTATTCCTGGGTGCCTGCTGTGTGATGGGAGATGGTCCTGATACATAGGTGCGAATTTTATCTTAGCATAATAATCTGATGGACAGGCATAGTGGGTTAATATAAAGCCAGGATACATGTAAGGTACTAGGGGAGTGTTGAATTGTTAGAGAGGCTTTATGTGGGATACCCCAGGGGTTGCAGTGTAAAAGTGGTTCGAAGTGAATAAGGAATCCGTGGTTGTCCATTCTGGATGGCAGGAGTGGGCAGATCGTATTCACTAACTTATTCATCATGACAAGGGGTATATCATAAATATCATAAAGGATTGGGGGACATGAAAGGCTCAGGAGCAAAAGGAAGTAAAGTAGCATTGTGGAGGTTAGGTATGGGTTAAGGGAGGAAGGGAAATAGATGTGGGCGTGGATTAAGAAATGGCGGGAGAAAGTGTATCAAAAGAATCAACCAAGAGGGGGGAGGGGGGCGGGCAAAAATTTTGCGGCTTTGCCCGTACCTTTCTGCCTGCTTCTCCCGGCCTCCTGGAACCCCGGTCGGCTATGCAAGCGCCGCTGACCCGCTGGCAGCTCAGAGCCCCTCTGCTCCCTGGAACTCGAGGGCTGCACCTGCTACAAGGTGGAGGACAGAGGAGAAGGCAGTCAGCAAGGTACCTTTATTGCAGTAATCTGCAATAAGGTGCTAAAACTTAGGATTTACACAACAATAGACTGGGAGAGTATGGGGGTCAGGCGCCTAGGCGTCTAGCCCACACAAAATTTCAAAAAGACTGTAAACACTTAATTTAAGTACAGCAAAACAACCCTTAAGTCGGGCACAATACAAGAGAAAACAGCTCTTTTTAGGTGGAATTAAAAGAAATTAAAAAAATAGCAGAAATCCCAGCCAGAATAGTGTAGCGAAGCCCAGTTTAAGTCTATGGGGAAGGCGCACCAATCGGAAGCAAGGCACAGACTGCGGTCACTTTCCAATTGGTTTGTGGCTTTGCCCGTACCTTTCTGCCTGCTTCTCCCGGCCTCCTGGAACCCTGGTCGGCTATGCAGGTGCCGCCGACCTGCTGGCGGCTCGGAGCCCCTCCGCTCCCTGGAACTCGAGGGCTGCGCCTGCTACAAGGTGGAGGACAGAGGAGAAGGCAGTCAGCAAGGTACCTTTATTGCAGTAATCTGCAATAAGGTGCTAAAACTTAGGATTTACACAACAATAGACTGGGAGGGTATGGGGGGGGTTAGGCGCCTAAGCGTCTAGCCCACACAAAATTTAAAAATGACTGTAAACACTTAATTTAAGTACAGCAAAACAACCCTTAAGTCGGGCACAATACAAGAGAAAACAGCTCTTTTTAGGTGGAATTAAATGAAATTAAAAAAATAGCAGAAATCCCAGCCAGAATAGTGTAGCGAAGCCCAGTTTAAGTCTATGGGGAAGTTCCTGTCCAAGAACAGGAAGGGTGAGAGTTGTAAGGGCACATAGGCAGTAGGAAAGTAGGTGTAAAAATACATAGAGGGAGGAGAGAGTAAGCATACAAAGCAACAGGAGAGGGGACACAAAATAAGTCATTATGGGAGTGATGCAGTGCAATGGCTGTGGGGCGTCAGTGTTCCAGGAGACATTCTAGAGGCTGCGATGCTGCCCTATTTGTAGGCACTTCTCTGGTCTGAGGGAGGAGGTTGCCCATCTCCAGGCTGACCTGGCTAGGATTTGTGAAACCTCTTCCCCCTCCCTGGTACCACCAGGGCCACCACCGCTACCTCAGAGGTTGCCAAGAAAGAGGAGTGGTTGGACAAAGGTGGGCTCAGGGAGGGAGAGGGTGGTGGAACATGGGTGCATCCCTCCAGTTATACCTCTCCACAATTCATATGCTGTTCTAGTGAAGAGTGGTTCCTCTATGGAGGCACCTGCAGTGGAGACCAAGGAGGATCTTGGGAACCTCAACAAAGGAGACTCACAGGAGGGTGGCAAGAGACCCCACAGGGGAAGGAAACAACTCCTTGTGGGGGACTCAATCATTAGGGGGATAGAAGTGGGGGAGGGTGGGGAAAGGGAGGTAAGGTACCTGCCTGGTGCCACGGCTCAGAGGGACAGGAAGCAAATCCTAAGGATCGCGGCAGTAGCTGCATGATGGAGGGAGCTGAATGTCATTGTCCACCTAGGGACAAATGACCTGGCTGTGAATGGGATCAGAGTAGTGCAAGAGGAGTTTGTAGAGCTTGGGAGAGTCCTTAGACAAGTAGCATGTACGGTAACCTTCTTGGAGGTGCTGCCTGTCTATGGCAAGGATGATGCTAGGGTACACTGCAGCATGGGATTCAATGAATGGTTGAAAAACTGGTGTGGAGCTCAGGGATTTTTGGCTTCATTGGGGACTGGGGAGCCACCTAGAGGGATGCAGACCTATACTGGCATGATGGTCTGCATCTGTCCAGGGGTGGAACCAGAATCCTAAGTGAAAGGTTTAAATGCTTCTTTGGTAAGCATTTAAACTAGCCAAGGGGGGAGGCACTGAAAAGGAGCAGGGAAATCCCAGCCTCCCCCCATAAAACACAGTAGTTAGAGAGGTAAACACCATGGTAGAGAAGTCAGTAGGGAGCAGAACAGGGGTAAATGCAGAAAAAGACAATAAGGACAAGGATGGGGCTAAAAGGGGTAAGGCCATCAAAAAATGGAGGGTGATGAGTACCAATGCCCACAGTATGTGAAACAAGCTCCCTGAACTAGTGGCCTTGATGAAAAGAGAGATGCCTGGATATTGTGTCAGTCACTGAAACATGGTACACAGAGAACCATGACTGGGTTGTTAACATACCAGATTACACAATCTACAGAAGGGGCAGGGTTGGTAAAAGAGGAGGAGGAGTAGCTCTCTATATAAGGGAAGGGATTAAAGCAACATAACTAAAGAGCAAACAGGAAGTTGATGAGTCACTATGGGTCACCCTGGAGACAGGAAATGGCACCACAATCTGCATGGGGGTTGTGTACAGGCCCCCATCTCAGGGAGAGGGAATGGACAAAGAAATGACAGAAGGCATCCTAAAAATGGCAGAAAAAGGGAGATTCTGTTGATGGGGAACCTGAATATGCCAGAGGTTAACTAAAGCACCTTTGCTGCAGTCATATCCAAGAGCAGGGTCATTCTTGATGCCCTACAGGGGGCATGCCTCAGAAAGCTAGTTTTGGAACCCAGTTGGGAGGAAGCAATCTTAGACCTGGTATTCTCAAATGGGGATGGAGAATGGATCTCAGATTTAGAAATGGGTAGCCATCTGGGAACACGGTGACCACTAAACAGTGTGGTTCACAATAAACAGAGTCATAGAGTCAAGTCATACAAAAACAAGAGTACTGGACTTTAGGAGGGCTGACTTTGGGAAAATGAGAGAGTGCCTTAGAAAAGCACTAGCAAAGGGGCAAGAAGGAGGGGTGGAGGAACAATGGGGAATAATCAAAACAGCCATCAAAGTGGCAACAAGCCTTTGTGTGAAGCAAATCAACAAAATAAAATGAAGGAAAAAATCACTATGGTTTTCAAAAGAGGTGGAAGGGAATGTTAAGGAGAACAGGATAGCACTCAGAAAATATAAGGAAACACAGAAGGAGTAGGACAGATAAATTTATCAGTTCAAAAAGAAGAAGGCAGGGAAGGCAGTCAGAATAGCAAAGGCCCAAACTGAAAAAAAGATAGCCAACTCTGTTAAGAAGGGGGATAAAACCTTTTATAGGTGCATTAGGGAGCAAAGAAAGTCCACGGGAGGGCTACCGAGACTTGATAAAGGGGAAGGAATGTGGGCAGTGGGTGACAGTGAAAAAGCTGGGATACTGAATGAATATTTCTCTCAGTATTCACAACAGAAGAGGAGGGGAGGTACCTAAACCAAACAAGAGAAACACTCTGGATGGGGGGCAATACCAGTCCATTCACAGAAGAAAGGGTTTTGAAAGAACTCTCGAAACTGAGGGTGGACAAAGCAGTGGGGCCTGATGGGATTCACTTCAGAATTCTAAAAGAACTAAGGGTAGAACTAGTAACACCACTGACTACTCTCTCTAACAAATCATGGGAGGATGGGGTGGTACCTGAGGACTTGAGGAGGGCAGATGTGATTCCACTTCACTAAAGTGGGAGCAGGGCAGAGGCAAGAAACTATAGGCCAGTTAGTTTGACCTCAGTGGTAGGGAAAATGATGGAATCACTTCTGAAGGAAATAACTGCTGAGTATCTAGAGGCCAGTGGGGCACAGGACCCAAGGCAGCATGGTTTCACAGCAGGAAGGTCATGTCAGATGAACCTAATAGATTTCTTTGACTGGGTGACCAAAGTAGCAGACCAGGGAGGAACTGTGGATATGGCCTACCTAGATTTTAGCAAGGCATTTGACACAGTCTCACATAGAAGATTAATATACAAGTTAGCCAGCCTTGGAGTGGGTCCAAAGGTGGTAGCCTGGATAAAAAAACAGCTGGACAACAGGATGCAAAGGGTAATAATAAACGGAGTTCACAGTGAAGAAAGAAGGGTAACTAGTGGGGTACCACAGGGTTTGGTACTGGAACTGGTCCTCTTTGATATCTTTAAAAGTGACATTGGAGAGCACTTGGAAAAGTATGTCTCTTTGCAGACGACACAAAGATCTGCAACAGGGTTGATACACAAGGTGGGGTGGAAGGATGAAAAGGGACTTGGCAAGGTTGGAGGAATGGTCAAATATGTGACAGCTCAGATTCAATGCAAAGAAGTGCAAGGTAATGCACATGGGAAACAAAAACCCAGGGGAAGAGTACACAATGGGGGGCTGAGATAATAACAATGACAAAAATCAAAAGAGACCTAGGAGTAATTATATCAGATGACCTAAAGGTGGGCAAGCAATGTGAGAAGGCAGTAAGGAGGGCTGGGGGGATACTGGGATGCATAGGGAGAGGCATCACCAGTAGAAAATAGGAAGTTGTTATCCCTCTGTACAGCCAGTTGGGGAGACCCCCATCTGGAATACTGCATGCAGTTCTGGAGACCCCATCTCCATAAGGACATAGACTGAGTGGAGGCTGTTCAGATGAGGGCAATCAAAATGGTGCAGGTTCTGCACCAGAAGTCATAAGAGGACAGACTAAAGCAGCTTAATATCTATACCCTTGAGGAAAGAAGTGAGAGGGGGGACATAATAGAAACTTTCAAGTATCTCAAGGGAATTAATAAAGTACAAGAGGGTAGCATCTTACAGAAAAAGAGATGTGCAATAACAAGGGGGCACAATTTGAAGATAGAGGAGGATGGCTCAGAGGTAAGGTTAGAAAGTACTTTTTCACAGAGAGGGTTGTGGATGCATTGAACATCCTTCCTGAGGAGGTTGTGGAGTCAAGAACAGTGGGAGAATTCAAGAATGCATGGGACAGAGATAAGGCAATTCTAGTGGGGGATAGGAGGAAGTAAGCTTTTTATTAACTAGAATCTGTAGCTTATCCATCAAGAAGGGAAATGGGCAGACTGGGTTGGCCAAGTGGTCCTTAGCTGCCGGCAAATTCTATGTGTCTATGTTTCTATGTCTGTAGTTTGACGGTTGAGTGCTTTGTGCACTGGGGTGACCAGTGCTGTCTTACAGATGGCAGGGAACTGGGATCAAGAGAGAGAGAGAGATAGATTAAGAATTTTGGTAATAGGCAGGAGAACTTCTTCAAGGGTGAGTGAGATGAGCTTAAGGTCAAGAGAGTCCCCACTGTGCCTGGATTTCCCCAGGACTTTAGCTAGGAGTTTTCTGACCTGGGCTGTGGAAACCCACTTGAAATGTAGAGGTGGGTGGTCAGGGTTTATGTTTTCTGCAACCCCAGTTGTTGTGATAGGACTATCATCAAAGAAGTCTTTTGGAAGGACCTCAGATAAGTTGGTGAAAGCTGTGTTAAAAGTATTGGCAATGGTGACCAGGTCTGTGATGGTATTACTAATGTGGTTTAGCATTGTTGGAAAGATCCTAACTTCTTTGTCAGTTACAGTATGTCTTTTATATTAGATTAGAATTTCCTACTGTCACCCCAGGAATCTGATAGTAGTTCCCTGTGATGCTTCCTTCTTGCTTGCCAGATTGACCTTGTGCAGGCTTTCCTAGCTGTTTTGTATGCCTGTAGATCACTCTGCTTCTTAGAGGCTTTGGCTAGTTGCCAGAGATGAACCCAAAGTTTCAAGTTGTTTATTAGATCCAGAGTGATCCAGGAGTTAACCATCCCAAGAACCTTCATTTCTCTTAGTGGTGCATGGGTATTGCAGGCCTAGTTAGAAATGCTTATAAAGTGTTCCATGGCAACATTGATGTAATCAATAGAATCTAGAAAAGTCCAGTCTTGCACTTTGAGTTGGTTCTTTAGTAGATCAAGCTGACCACACTTTACTATTTGATTATAGATTGTAATGGGTTATGGGGTGGGGAATTTATTTGACCAATCACAAGTGATGGGGGAGTGGTCACTGATGGAGTCTGAGTGTACAATAACATTGGAGATGTGGCTTGGGCAGTTTGATAAGATCTAATCAATAGTGGTGCTGGTCCCAGTTTTGTAGTTTATTGTTGATGGCTTGTTGACAAGTTGGGAGAAGTGCAGTGATGCTAAGTAGTCCTTTGATATCCCATTTGTTGGGGAGTGCCAGTTTATGTTGAAATCCCTCATTATAATGGTTTCAGAAAGTTGTTTTTGAGCCAGAAGATGATTCAAGATGCTGTGGAGGCCAGGTGTCAGGTCCTTAGGTGGTATGTAGACCGAGAGAATGATAAGGGTTTTGTTGTGTGCACCTAGTAGGACTTTTAAGGCTAGTATTTGGGCAGGGCCTACCAGGTCAACGAGTGGTAGGGCTAGCCCTCTGATGGAGTTTCTCAAGTATATGTCACACCCGTCCCCCCCTTTGGTTCTATCCAGCCTGAAAATTGTGTAATCTGGTATGGCAACAGCTGAGTCAGGAATTTTTGGTGTTAGCCATGTTTCCACAATTGTTAATATATCCGGGTTTTGCATAGACACCCATGCTTTAAGGAGGTCCATTTTGTGCAGGAGGCTACAGACATTAATGGTGGCAAACTTAATAGACCCTTGCTTTTGGTGATCATCATTTGGGGTAGATCCATTTGGACCTTGATTGGGGTGAACGTTTCCTGACAGCAAAAGTAACATGAGGACTGCTCTTCTGAGGTGCAGTCTCAGCAGTCTGCTAGTCTGCCTAATTTGCCTTCTATTGATTTGTTGGTCAGGATAAAATCTAGCTGAACAATGCACCCTGTATACTTGCTGCAGTAGTACCCATTGGAGGGCATAGGCTGAGTGTCGAGAGGAGACCGTGGTCCATTGTTGAGGGTAAAAAAGTTTCCAGTATAGCAGCTAGCAGTATAGTGAGGGCTGTAGTTGATGTCTCTGGCTACAATATGCATATTACTGAAGATCTCTGGTTGGCTGGTAAGCAAGGAGAGTAGAATAATAACATATGCAGAGGTCATATTTCTGGTATAGTGCAGGGCTGACACACTACATCAAGCCATAATTGGGGAAGTGGGCAGATAAGATCTGGGAAGTTTGTGGGAGGAGAACAAGAGAGGGGGGAGGAGAGAGAAAGCAGAGTGGCCAACAAGGGAGTGCTGGGCAGGGCCTATCTGTATTTAATAGCAGTCGGGGTTAGGGTGGAGGGCGGAGAAAACCCAGGAGGTTCCCAGGAATGCAGTTTCAAAAAATAGCAGAGTGCCATTGGCAAAGTCCAGAAAAGCACAGAGTGGTCCAGCAGCCAGTCACTGCAGTGCTTTAATCAGAACTGTCCAATCACGAGCAGTTGAAGGGAGAAATCCACCAATCGGGGTGGCCCAGAGAGTCAAGACTAGCCAGTGGTTCAATGTACCTGGTCTATCCATACAAAACATATTATAGCATATAGCACTATAAAATGGAAATGGTTGAATGGTAGCAATGCAAAAAACATTGGAAAGAGGCAAGTGAAGACTTCTTCTAAAAAGATAACAAAATTTATTTTGTAGAATAGGCGGAGAGTACACTGTTTTCCATAAATTCAAGAGTCAATATTTATGTCTGAATTAACCAAATATATTACAATTAATTAATTTGTTAACCAAGTATATTACACAGGCATATACATGCTATATCTAGGAAAATATGAAGCATGTTGCAAATAACTTGGCTTTTTGTTGTCTTAGATAAATCCTGAAGAAGACTTATGGTCAAAACATGACTTTTAACTCTGTTTTCTATTTTCAGCATGCATTCAATATTTCCATTTTATTTTGTTTTCAGATCACACACTGATGCAGCACCTTGTTTTTTTTTTATTTTCCCATTGATACAAACTGTTTTTGTTTGAGTTATTTTGGTTCAGTTGAAGCACACAAAGACTGAGATTCGTGACTGCAGGAAGTAGGATGTAGACTTTAGGGCATTCAAGCCACAATCCATGAGTAGCCATAAAAGGACAGAGTAAAAGGCAGTAACTAGGTTGTAAACGTTATGTCATCTGTGCCGTAATCAGTCAGCAGCCAACACCGGACTGATTAAAAGACAGGAAGTAGGATGTAGACTTTAGATTGTCAGAGCCATAGTCCATCAGTAACTACAACTGGATTAATTAAAAGGCAAGACATAGGATGAAGACTTTATGTCATCTGAGTCATAATCCATGAGTAGCCAAAACTGGATTGATTAAAAGACAGGAAGTGGGATGTAGACTTTAAATTCACAGAGCCATATTCTATGAGTAGTCATAGCCGGACTGATTAAAAGATCGGAAGCAGGATGTAGACTTCAGATTGACCAAGCCATATTCCATGATTAGCCATAACCAGATTAAATAAAAGGCAGGAAGCAAGATGCAGACTTTAGATTTTCTGAGCCATCTTCCATGATTAGCCATAACCAGATTAAATAAAAGGTTGGAAGTAGGATGTAGACTTTAGTTCATCCTTTCTGTAATCAATAGATAGCCATAACAGGACTGAGTAAAAGGCCAGAAGTAGGATGTTGACTTTAGGATGTCTCAGCCGCTATCCATGAGTACCAATAACATAATTTAATAGATGGCAGGAATATGATGTGGACTTTTTTGTCATCATAGCCACAATCCATGATTAACCGCAACACCGCAACTAAACTGATTAAAAGGCACAAAGTAGGATATAAAGTTCAGGATGTCCCAGCCATAACCCATGACTAGCTAAAACAGAACTGAGTAAAAGGCAGGAAGTGGAATGTAGACTTTAGGATGTCCCAGACATAATACTTGAGTAGCTGTAACAGAACTAAGTAAAAGGAATATAGTTGGATGTAGCCTTTCGGTTATCAGAGCCCTGATACATGTGTATCTCAGGGGAAAGGAGGGAGGGGTGAGAGGAGAGTAGAGATAACAGAGGGGGTCATCCAGGAAGATAGGGTTCTAAAAGGCCTTAAAGCTTTGCAGATGGGCAAGGCATCAGGACTAGACGGTGTACATCCTAGAGTCCTGAAGGAATGAACAGAGCTTTTGGCAGGCCCTCTGGCAGACTTGTTTAACACCTATTTAGATATGGGGAATGTGCCCAGGGACTTGAGGATGACTCATGTGGTGCCCGTCCACAAGAATAGCCCAAGGACAAACTGGGCGATTACAGACCAGTAAGCTTGACTTGTATAGTGAGGAAGATGATGTAAACCATTTAGAAGGAGAGGTTGGTAACCTTTCTGGATAGGAATGGACTACAGAACAAGAGATAGCATGGGTTTGTCTTGGGTTGATCTTGCCAGACAAACCTGATCGATTTCTTTGACTGGGTTACTAGGGTGGTTGACAAGGGACATACTGTGGACATCCTGTATCTAGACTTCAGCAAAGCTTTAGACTCTCTGCAACATGAGAGGTTACTGGACAAGTTGAGGGACCTGCAGGCAGGGGAGAAACTGGTGGCATGGATTGGGAGCTGGCTGCAGGGCAGACCACAGAAGGTAGTTGTAAGGGGGACACATCCAAGCCAAGGCCTGTGCACAGTAGGGTACCGCAGGGTTTATTTTTGGGCCCTGTGTTATTCAATGTCTTTAGTTCTATTCAATCCAATGTTTATTTTACCAGGATAACATCACTGGGACAACTCATTTGTGAGGAGGTCCTGGGGGGACATAAGTACAATACAAAATACAGAACAGTTACAGTGGTTCAATATAAATACAGCTGAGATACCATATACAAGAAAAGCAGACAAAAGAAAGTTAAATAAGTATATTACTGAATAGCAAAATGTTTCCAAGTCTACTACAGGTACCTATACAGGTAACGCTACTTGAGTATAACAATTATGACAAATGATAGGTGCAAAAAAGTAAATTGGAACAATAGAAAAGGACATAGAGTGCAAGGCTGAGGGATTTTACAGCAATAGAGGATAGTCAAAGGCGGAAAAAGTAATACAGGTTACAGAATATAACAGGAGGGGGAGAGAAGAGCAGGTGTGGAGGAAGGGAAGGGATGAAGAAAGCAGAAAACTAAGAAGCATCGAAGGGGGGAGACATGGGGGGTGGATGATATACAAGTGCTTAGTACTAGTGCTGGATGAGGGGAATAGAGGGGTTGGAAGCAAACTGGGCCAAAGGGGAAGTGGGGGAGAAGGGAGGATTAAGTGTCATTTTTGTCTTTTTAGCACCGAGGAGTAGTTTGAGATTTATTAAGTTGTGTTGAAGTAGGTCAAAGCCAAAATCACGTTGTAACTCGAGGCAGGTGAGTGTCATAGGGGACATTGCAGAGGGGGTCAAGAGTAAGAACACCCTGTTCACTGATGACAGAAAGATGTGCACAAAAGTGGACAGTGAGGAAGGGAGGCAGGCACTCAGGGAGGGTCTAGCTAGACTCAAGCTATGGCCAGTGGAGCGGCAGTTGGGGTTTAATGCTAAGAAGTGCGAAGTCCTGCATCTCAGAGCCAGAAACCCCAGAACCAGCTACTGGCTAGGGGGAGTGCAGGTAGCAGTCTCAGAGGAGGAGATGGATCTGGGGATACTAGTCACAGGGGACATGAAGGTATCTGTGCAGTGTAGGAGGGCAGCAGCAAGGGCAAATCAGATGTTGGGGTGCATTGCCAGAGGCATCATCTCCAGGAAAGAGGAAGTAATCCTGCTCTTGTATAGATCACTGGTGAGGCTGCACTTGGAATACTGTGTGCAGTACTGTTGCTGTTACCTGAAGAAGGATGTGAAATTGCTGCAAGGGGTGCAGCGTTGGGCAACGAAGAAGATTATGGGGCTAGGGGAGATGCTGAATGAGGAAAGACTGAAGGAGCTCAACATGTACTCACTGGAGGATAGAAGAGAGAGAGAGAGAGAGAGGGATATTTATTTATTTATTTATTTGTTTGTTTATTTATTTATTAAGTAATTGGAATTACAACCTTTGAGCTAAAAGCTCATTTACAAAGGATACTTGTTAAAGTATGGGCAGGGAAGCATAAACAAGAATAAGTAAGAAAGTGGCAGCCAGAAGGCATTTTCAGGTATTAACAAATAATAACATACAGTAATCGCTAAAAGGAAATATAAGGCAAGTCATAGCATAAGATATTCATAGGTAAGTATAAAATAATCATTGCACCAGTGCAGAGTAAAGGGGATACAGTTCCCATAGCAGCATCGGTAATAAAGTGCATGAGTCAACAAAAGTACAACATGAGTAATTAAGATGGTAGCAATACATCTGTGTCAATATCCTAAACAGCAGAGTCATATGAAGAGTCCGTAAGGAGACACGACTAGCGGGAGAAAGGGGTGGAAGGATGGTATAGTGGAGGCAGTGTAGGGCACCTCAGGGGAGGAGAATGGGAGCAGAGGATATACAGGAAGGTAAACGGGCAGATGGGGCATGGGATATGAAAGAGACATTTAAATACTCAAAGTGCATAAACAAAGTCCAGGAGGGAGGATTGTTCCACTTAAAGGGTGGAAGGGTCATGAGGGGACACTGCCTGAAGTTGGAAGGCAGAAGGTTCAGGAGGGAGATGAGGAGTCACTACTTCACAGAGAGAGTGGTGGCTGGATGGAATGCACTGCCAGAAGAGGTAATCGACCTGAAGGCAGTGGACAGCTTTAAGCCAGGATGGGATACAGTCAGGGGCAGTACAGGCAAGAACAAGATGGGGTATAGGACTGGGAGTGGGGATGAAGGGAAGGGAGTGGGTGGGGGAGCAATGCAGTAGTATTACACTGTGAGCTGCACACTTGGGCAGACTTGATAGACCTATGGGCCTTTTCTGATGATAATTTTGTATGTTTGTATTTATAACAGGATTGAGAAAAAGGCAGGCAGTATGCTGTAGACTTTAGGATATCTGCACTATAATCCAGGAATACTTATTTGTTTGTTTGTTTCAAGAGTTTCACCAGGAAAACATCATTTCTAGATGTGTGCTGGGGGGAAGGAGATGTGGAGAGTGCAGTAATAAGTCATGTCAGCAAAATTACAATTATAAAACAATAATAATTATAACAAGTAAAAAGTATGCAATAGACAATTGAGAGAACGCACAATGTAAGTAATGCAAAACACAGCATATTGATAGGATAAGTAGTGCAAAATGTGTCATATTAATAATATATCAATGGAAACATGTCCCCAGATTGCAACTGACAGCAAAATGAGGGAGGAATGGGAGATTGCAAGTAGAATGGAGGACTAGTCGAAGGGATAAGTGGACCAAAATAAACCAGTGCAGTAGGGGCAGATGTATGGAGGGAGGAAGGAGCCAGAGGAATTTGCCTAGGATCAGCAGCAACTCCAGGAGTGAGTAGTGAAGTCACAGAGGAGGGACTGTAGTGATATGGAAGAGGTAGCATTGCAAACAGCAACAAAAAGTGTCCTCCAAAGTTTGGGAAAGTGGAAGGAAAAGGCAAGATGACCAGCAGAGGGTTTTATAGAGGGGAGAGTGAGACAGAGGGTGTCAAAGGTGCAAAGGGAATAGAAGGTGGGAGGAAGGGAGGAGAATAGAGAGGAAAGGCAGGTGTCGGAGAACCCAGATAGAATTTGGAAATGAAGATGGTTCAATGAGTGAGGCACCTGGCATCAAAGGAGGGTAAGGTGAGGGAAGAATACAGAGAACAGTGATTGGTTTTATGGAGGAAATCTATGACAAAGTGGTAAAAAAAGTAAAGATGGGGATCCAGCCTAGCAAGGTTGGGCATGGGGCAGCACTATATACAATGTCACAGTAATTGAGGAAAGGTAAAATCATCTTCATGACAATCACTCCACGAGGAGGAAGCGAGAGACTTGTGTTGTTCCTGTAAAGTGTCCCACGTTTAGGGTGCAGCATCTTGTGAATGGTATCCAGATAAATAGAGAAGACCAGATGACAATCCACCCATACCCCAAGGAATATAAAGGAAGATAAATCCCCAATCACAACACATTCAATGGGTCTGTAAGGGGGAAGGCTTGGCAAGTCTCTGCCTAGTGCCAAAGATAATTGAGACAGTTTTTTGGCATTGATGGATAGCTGACCCAAAACCTGTGCTGGTAATTGTTAAAAACCAGTTGGAGATGGATCAGGAGGTCAGAGACAGAGGAACCAGAGATGGACAGAATCATGTTGTCTGTGTACATATGAAAGGATGCAGAGGAGCAGGATAGGGAAAGGTTGTTAAGCAAAATGGAGAATAGGATGGGGCCAATGATGGAACCTTGGGAGAACTCCACAGCAGATAGGGCAAGGAGGGGAGATGGCATCACCTATATGGACAGCTTGAATCCTACCTTTAAGGTATGAGTGAAACTACTCAGCAGCAGAGGAGAAGAAAGACAGCCCAGCCATTTTAAGTTTGACCAGAAAGATAGGGCGAGCAACAGTATCAAAGGCGTTGACCAGATGGATTATTTCATTTCATTTCATGCCATTTTTTAATTTTATACTGAATAATCTGTGGGCAAAAGCCCATTTTCACAGATGAGCAGTGTTACAAACACAAACAGTATACATAATATACTTTATCCCCTGGTCTATGCCAGAAAGGATGGTGACAGTGAGCCAAAATGGGAGGTGGTGGTGGAAGGGGATTTCTTGAAATCAGACAGAAAGAAAGTGAAGAAGGAGTCATCAAGGACAGAGAAGAGTTGGAAAGGATCAGGTGTTCCTGATCCTTAGCAAAGCAGGGAAGGAGGGAGAAGGGATGACAGTTGCCAGTGAGGGAGGGGTATTCTCCTTTGGGAAGGGGGATAAAAGTGGCCTGCTTTCACAGATCAGGAACTGAGGCAACTGACAATGAGTGATTGAGGTGGTTGATGGTAGGAAGGGCAATGGCCGAGGTGTAGAGAAACAAGAGTTTGGGGTCAAGTCCATTGGGGCTCCTTACTTTAGAGAAAGTAGAGGCTTGAGGGTTGTAGAAGGGATGGTAGAGGAGGAGGAAAGGGATGGTGTGGAAGAAGAGGAGTGGGTTAGAGTAGAAAGGGAGAAGGTGTCGGGGAGGTGGCGAGAAGGAGGGAGAGGGTACAGTTGGTGAAAAATGCACTGAATGATGAGGCAACTGCAGTGGGATTTGAGATGGGGGAAATTACCCACCTTGAGGATGCTGGGAGGGTAAGGAGAAGAAGGCATGGATGACTTTCCAGAACTTTGAGACATGATTAAGATTGTTCTGGTGTATGAATGCAAACAATTCGGACATTGCAAGCCTAATAGTTCTGGCACAGGCATTATCAAGTGACTTAAACTTAAGAATTTCAGATGGGGAGCCAGTGGACTTGAGGGGCCATCAGGCACAGACATGTGCTTTGTGACAGGCCAGCAACTCAGCCACTATCCAAGGGAAGCGTGAACCGTGGACCTGTGTTTTCATAAGGGTGGATGTGATGATCCCAGGCTGACCAGAATTTTGAATTAAAGAATTCAAGTGTTGTGTTAGTGTTCATGGCTATAAGTATGGGGAATCAGTCAGTTGCCATTACGTCAGCAAGCAATGAGGATAGATCCAGGCAGCAAAATGATCTAAAGTGAATGAATGGGGGTTGGGGAGACTTTAATAATGTTGGATCTTACACACACAGTAGACCATATGACAGTCACTGAGGGTGTCTGGGAGGGTACCAGCCTCTACAGTGTGTTGGGGTGGAAGAAGAGGATAAAGTCCAAAACATAGTGGTTTTGGATTTTGGGGTTGAGCCTGGTTTGATCCAAGATCAACTGCATAAGCTGGAGCAGTGTCATGTTTCTGAATAACTTATGATTGGAGGATGAGAGCCAACTGAAGTAAAAGTTACCTAGGATGAACAACTCAGCAGAGGATGCATGGGAGAACAAGGTGATGAGGGACTTAATGACAAAGGGAGGGGATATGCCAGGGCAGAAATAAATGATTTGTAGACATAACAAGATGAATAAAAAGCAGTACAGGTACGTATGATGTAGGCATTTGGTCATCCAAGCCATAATCAGTAAGTTACCATAATAAGACTGAATAAAAGGAAAGAAGGATATAGACTTTCGGTTATCAAAGCCATAACCCATGAGTAACCATGACAAGACTGAATAAGAAACAGGAAATATAATTTAGAGGTTAGGCAATCTGAGCCATAATCTTTGAGTAGCCATCACACGTTTGAATAAATTGCAGGAAGTAGGATGCAGACTTTAGGATGACCAAGCTATATTCCATGTATAGCCATAGGAGAACTGAGTTACTAAGGTCCCACCTGTGATGAGGTTGGGTAAGAAACAGAGACAGTTGAAAGCAAGGATCTATTTTTTTCCTCTTCTGTTCTGCCACTTGTCTGTCTCTTGCCTGTCTGATTAGGCATTTTCTTGTGGCACCTAGGAACTGGTCACTTCAATTGTTCCATGATTTCCCCCATTATCTCCCTTCCTTCACTTGCTGTTTCTATTCTTTTATAGTAAAAATGATTGCAGACAGCTGTTAAAGGAGATGCCAATCTGGAACCCAGGTGTTCAGCCTTGAGATGTAGTTTGACCTTCTTAAGTTTCTTTATAGAACTGTCAACAGGAAACCAACTCTGGGGCAGAATGTTTTATTTTGTTGTACCTGTTAAGATTGTACGTATTCTTCACACTAGTCACAGGAAAGACTGGCAAAGCGATAATACATTTTTGAGCAGACTATTTAGATCTGGTTCTCCTTTTCTGCTGACATCTTGTACTGTATGTACAGTACATATGTATGTATCTTGTGAAAGACAGGAGATGTAACTTACAAGGACATGATGTGGAGTTTAAACTGCCAGGAAAAGATATGCAAAGTTTTGTTTAGAGAGATGGGGGAAGGGGAACATTGTTTAACCAGGAGTAGCACATTAAGTCAAAGCGTGTTTCCAGATGTGACCTGGGAGCACAAGGAAGTTAAGTGACTTGCTCAGGATCACACAGTATGCACCTAGGTGGCTGTGGGATTTAAACCCAGGTTTCCTGATCTGCAGCTCAGAGCCTTAACCCACTGTGCTATACTGCCTCTGAGGCAATAGAGAGATGAGATTTTAAAGAGAGCCTCAGATGTAGGCCTTTTTTTTGTTTGTACTGTCTGTTTGAAGAGCTATCTTGTACAACTTATTCTTTTTATGCTATTGTTATTGATAATAATAGAACACCACTTGTGAGTTTTATATTTTATCCTGGTCAGCTTCTGCTTCCTGACCTTTGCCTTAAAGACACCACCTCTGATACATGAAAACTAGTTATACATAGCAATGTTGCAGTTTTACTTCACCTGCAAAGATGGTTTGGGCAGGGACCATTTGGGCAGACCTGGTAAACAAAGTAATCCTTTTCTGCCAAGAGATGCTATATTTCCAAATTCAGGTATGTTGTTTTTTTATTCACTCAAAAAAGCTGACATCACATACTCCCACATGCCTCCACAGGACCGTTGTTTCTCAATGACTACACAGAAACATAGAATTTGATGGCAGATAAGGACCGCTTGGCCCACCTAGTCTGCCCATTTCCCTACCTAACTTGATAAGCTGCAGATCCTAGTTAAACCTACAGCCCACTTCCTCCTACCCCCCACCTAGAATTTTCCTATGTCTGTCCCATGCATTCTTGAATTCACCCACAAAGGGAGGGATATGCCAGGGCAGAAATCAATGATGAGTAGTCATAACAAGATGAATAAAAAGCAGTATGTATGATCTAGGCATTAGGTCATCCAAGCCATAATCAGTGAGTTACCATACTAAGACTAATGCCTAATTCTCAAAGTGGAAATTACACAGACTACTGCACTCTGCGTAATAGGATGCTACAGACCACCGTCTGCTAGCCTACAGCTTGTGTCATATCTAAGTGACAAGTTGGGACAGGGGCTGCCAGAAACTATTATTTTAGGAGACCTCAACTTTGACTGGCTGTCTAACACAGCTGCACCCCCTTGCATCCTTCTGTGATGAACATGGGCTGATGCAACTTATTACTGAACCAACATGCCCAAACGTGAAGAACCCCAGTAAAAGTACACTTTTGGATGTGCTAATGGTGAGCAAACCTCATCTCTTCTCCCATGCTGTCTTCTTCTCAGACGCCAGCGACCATTGTTTTATTGTGGGAGTAAGATCCACCAACAACCCAGCACCCATCAGCAAGTTCTCTATGAAGAGATCCAGGCGCAACTTCAATGAACATGCCTGGCCCCAAAGCTTAAGTACTCCTTGAGTGGCAAGATTTTCACTCTGGCCAAACCCATTACGTCAGCTTACAATATCTTCCACAACATTCTATCAAGGGCCCTTAATAAGTATGCTCCCCTTATTAAAGTTCGAACTAGGACCAAAACCTGTAAATGGTTCACCCCTCAGATCAAGTCCTTGCTTCTAGAAAGAGATAAGCTCTGGAAAAAAGCACGCAGACTGAACACTGCAGAGGACTGGAACCAGTTCAGGAGACTACGAAATTTGTGTACCAAAACAATCAGAGAATCGAAGGCCACCTTCTTCAAATCCGAACTCGACTCTGCCACAAAGAGCCCAATCAAGCTCTGGAACACAATCAGTGATCTGCTAGGCCACTCCCCAGGAAATTCACTCCCGACCAAGATTACCTCTGGCAACTTGACTATAACCGAAAAAGATGGATATACTTGATGCATTCAATTACCACTTTGCTACTGCAGGCATGGCATTTGATAACTCCCCTGCAAACATACTTCGCTCCCAGACTGCCAGCCAACTGCCTGAAACTCTGATAGCTTCGCCGCCTTTCTCACTTCAACCTGCCACATTGAAAGAGGTAGAGGACCTCTTGCTTCAGTTGGATACTAGAAAAAGTGCTGGGGCCGACTCCCTTGACCCTTACTTCCTAAAAATTGCCTACCACATACTAGCAATACCCGTCACCCACCTTTTTAACTTATCCCTGTCTCAGGGCACCTTACCACCTATATGGAAGACAGCACATGTCATACCACTGTTCAAATCAGGTGACCGTGGTGATCTCAATAACTACAGGCCAATTTCCCTCCTTCGGTCCTGTCCAAGCTCCTAGAAAATTGTAATGCACAGCTGAGGACTCACCTTAGGTCTAGGAACTGCTAAATCCTATGCAGTCCGTTCGGAGCTAAACATAGCACTATCTCAGCCCTCGCCAAAGTTACTAACGACTGACAAGCGTAATCTTGAGAGCAAAAACTTTATTTGTGCTGTTTTCCTTGATCTAAGCAAGGCTTTCGACACCGTCGACCATAGTCTGCTCCTCTCCGCCCTTCAAACCATAGGTGTGGACCCTCCTCTCTGCGTTGGTTCACTGACTATCTTACAGGGTGCCTTCAACAAGTTAAAGCGAAGGAGCCTGTCCCCCATAAACTCTGCAAAGAGGGGTACCTCAGGTTCTATATTAGGGCCCTTACTTTTTGCAATCTACATTAATAACATCGACTACTGTATAAAAGAAGCCAACATCCATCTGTTTGCAGATGATACAGTTCTCTACGTGAGTTGCCCAATACCTGAAGCTGCCTGCAATGACCTACAGTCAGAATTCAACCTTTTGCAAAGCCAGCTCCTCCAAAAAAAGCTACTCCTTAATGCCAAAAAAACTAAAGCGATGGTCCTCTCTCCTTTTATCCGTACAGCTAACCCTGTGTCCAGTGGGACAGTTCCCCAAATTACCACAGTTCTAGGTGAAAACTAGAATTTGTTACAAAATTCAAGTATCTGGGAGTTTGGATAGACCAAAGACTCTCCTTCGTTGAACATATCGAGGACTTGCTAAAACGACTTCGGCAAAGGCTTGGACTGTTTTTTAGAATCAGCCAATTTCTCACCAGAGATGCCAAGAAACAACTGGTCCAATCCATTTTCCTATCATTGGTTGATTACACTGACTTCCTCTACAGCCAATGTCCCAACTCTTACATGGCTAAACTGGACACACTCTACCATCGAGCACTGAGGTTTATAACGGGAATCCCTTCGACACATCACTGCACCCTATATCGGCAGTGGGATGGACATCACTAAAGTTCAGGCGCCACAGAAGCGCGGCTCTCTGGACCTATAGAGCCATCTCTAATAAGCTGCCTTTCTTATATCTCTCCTGCTGTCTTCCCGGTATAATTGGGAAATACGATTAAGAAGTTACTCAGCTATTACACTTAAAGTACCCAAAGCAAAATCCGCTTTAGGCAGCTATAAGTTTCGTATACCTACCTTATGGAACGATCTACAAAAAACCCTCAAATTAAGCACTCTAATCGGTATAAATGCTTTCAAGATGCTTTATTTCCATACAATCAGAGAAGTATGTAACTGCTTCACCCACTCAGACCCAGTACCGGTGTCTGCACTGGTATATAGCCATGCCTAGACCCAATTTTAAGTACTGACCCCCCCCAGCTTGCTCCTCACCAGCCTAATTGTTCTCTCTCTTATCCCCCTGTCTTATCAACACTATGCCCATCCATCCCCTTATTCTTCCTTTCCCAACCTCGGATAGGAGCTCACTACCCTGGGTTGTGACATCCTACCATGCCCTGTACTTTATAGCATTCAATCTCGGGGCTCACACATACTCCTTTTCTCCATCCACCTTCTCTACATCCAGCTTTACCAACTCCTTTCTGTGCAACGTGCTCTCCTAGCCTTTCTCCCCCTACTTCCCTCCCTCTCTTCCCCCCTACCTTCACCTCTACCTGGTGTATATTTTTATTTTTATTTTTTTCTTCCGTTACTTCCTCCTGCAACCTTAGATAAGCTGCTTTATCTTCCTATAGACACTTCTATGTATGTAAATACCGTGTAATCTGTACAATATCTGTATAATTCTATGTACATATGAACTTCTTTTTCTTCCTCTCTGTAAAGAGTATTATCTGTATTACCTTGTAAATACCTGTGTTGACCTGTATATACAATTGTTCATGCTCCACCCAGGTCCATCTTGCAAATGAGCTTCTGCTCAACGATGAACGCCTGGTTAAATAAAGACTTGATTGATTGATTGATTGATTGATTGAAGACTGAATAAAAGGAAAGATGAGGGGTATAGAATTTAGGTTATTGAAGCCATAACCCATGAGTAACCATGTGCAAGAACAAGGGGGCACAATTTGAAGATAGAGGGGGGAACGGCTCCGAATTAATGTGAGGAATTATTTCTTCACAGAGAGGGTTGTAGATGCATGCAGCAGCCTTCCTGAGGAGGTCATAGAGTCAAAAACAGTGGTGGAATTCAAGAATGCATGGGACAGACATAAGGCAATTCTAGTGGGGGGGTAGGAGGAAGTATGCTATTGGTTAACTAGGATCTGCAGGTTATCCGTTAGGTAGGGAAATGGGCAGACTAGTTGGGCCAAGCTGTCCTTATCTGCCATCAAATTCTATGTTTCTATGTTTCTTCTGACAAGATTGAATAAGAAACAGGAAATAGAATTTAGACTAAATCTAGTAATCCTATAATGCTTCCTTTGCTTTCTAGATAAGAGCATAAGAAGAATGACAGCAGAAGAAGACCTTGCCATCTATCAAGGCTGCCAGTGCTGAGCTCTTGTATCCCATTGTAGGCTACATGCTGCTCTGCCCACTCTCCCAGACACCTTGATCCTCCACTTAAATTTATCCCACATCCTTTGAACCAACCATGGACTTCCTGCTTACCACCTCTTCTGGTATCCAATGCCACACCTTCATCACCCTGCACATGAACAAGTCCGTTCTGACCTCCTTTGGGAAATTGGCCTTGAGACTGTTTGCAAATGTTTTCCTTTGTGGTTTTGGTATCCCTGGGCCTCAGATGTTCACTAGAGTCGACCTCATTTATGCTCTTGAGGTTCTTAAAGGTCTTTATCATGTTTTCTTATGTCACGGGGTCATAATGTTGTATGTTAAAACAGCACAGCACTATACCACACTGTCTAAACAGTGCCCACCAAAAAAAAACAAATATCTTTGTTTCCTGTGGTGGGCTGTGCCCCATGCACCCCCTGAACCTGCCCCCACTAAAATAACCTGGTCAACTCGGGGAGAGGGCAAAACTTGGGTGGGGGGGCACCACAGGACAATAAAAAAAATAAAAGTGTTTACCTGGTCTGGGACCAGAAATAGAACCCTGGTCCACAGCTGCTCCATTGCCCTCCAGTGCCAATGGCTGTACTCCCTGAGCCATGGCAGCTGCTTGATGGACCACCTTCTGGTAGGCCTCTTACACTTTTTCCAGGAAACAGCTATAGGGTCAAACACTTTATCTGTCATGCAGCATTGTGTACCCAGTAGGTGTTTCGGCTCCCACTGTTCCTGTTGCGTGGTTTTGCCCTGCAACATTCTCCTTGCAAGAATGTCTCCTGGTAGGTTCCCTTATTCCCTTGTATCCTCTAGTGACTACCTTTTCAGGTTTTCCAGCCTCTGTTTCTATGACAGCTCCTGCTGCCCTGATTATGCTTTGTGGCCACTCTTTGTATCACCTTTAGCTGTTTATATCATTTGAGTCCTCTGTAATATCTAACACTCCTTTTCTGTATCCCTTGCCCTTGTCATTATTCTGATGCAATGTAAAATCTTTTTATTGTATCAATAGTTATTTTTTTCACCTATGTAATTTGCCCAGGCCCATCTTGTGAATAAGATTGCCTCTCAATGATGTTTCACCTGGTAAAATAAAGATTGATTGATTGATTTTTGTGGTAGGTGTTAGGTGAATTGTATGCAGTTCTCCAGGTGTGGTCTCATCATGGATCTGTACAGAGGTAGTGTATTGCCCTTACTTAGGCTTGTAAATCTGTTTTTGCAACCTTTATCCTGTCAGCCCTGGCAGCTGCTTTACTGCATTACATAGAGGGCTCCGAGGTCCTAGTAATTGTACTTGCCAGCTCTTTCTACTCTTTAAAAACTGTGACAGTTCTCCACAGCTGAGTTCTTGCTCCCCACATGCATGACGTTGCATTTATTGGCATTTCACCTCAGTTTCCAGATTCCAGGCAATGCACCCAGCCTTTCTAGCTCCTCCCTCTTGTCCCTGATCCCTTGTTTGTGTCCACCATCCCACAGAGTCTGGTGTCATCCACAAAAAGGCAAGTTTTGCCCTTAATGCTGTCTCAGTGTCACTAGCAAACAAATTGAACAGCACAGTCAACGCAATGACTCCAGTGGTATTCCACTGATAACTTCCCTACTATCTGAGTTTTTCCACAACCACTTTTATCAAGGTTTTCCCTGTCGACCAGTTTACTAGCCACCTAGACATTTTGCCTCCTCTACTAGGTCATCTAACATTTTCATTAATGTTTTATGTGGGACTGAGTCAAAGGCCATGCTGAAAACCAAGTATAGCATGCCTTTTGTTATCCACCCTCATTTGTGACCAAAAAATATTTATAACTTGACACGATCTCCCTCCCATGAACCCATACTGTCTGTCATCACTGAGCCTATTTGTCTTAATGAACTACAAAAGGCTTTCCTTGAGGTTGGTTTCCATCAGCTTGCCAAAGATCAATGTCAAGCTGATGGTCCTATAGTTCCTAGATTGTCCTGAGTCCTGCCCTTATGCTGGGGTACTACTGTGGTTTTCTGCTCATGTGACACCACATCTGAGTCTATGGAGCTACTAAACAGGTCAAGCAATGGGGCAGCCTGGTGTATACAATGTGGCCAGGATACATATCAACTTTATGGCTATTAGTGGAAATTGTTTAACCAGAAAAGACACACTAAGCTGAAGCTTGTTCCCAGGTGCAACCTGAGAGCACAAGAAAGTTACATGACTTGCTCAGGGCCTCACAGTATGCATGTGGGGGCTTTGGGATTGAAATCTAGGTCTCCAGATTTGTAGCTCAGAGCCTCAATCCACTTCACTATACTGTCTCCTAGCTATATTAGCTCCTAATGAGCCTGTCGGCTATGGTTGGCTCCTCACACATCTTAAAGCGGCATTATTTGTTAGTCGGCAAACATTTTCAACATACAGTATAGTTTTTCAGTACAAATGCATTTTTGACATCCTTAGATTCATCCTCAGTGCATTTTGATATGCATTTTGTATATTGCTAAATTTGTATTTAATGGCTCACATCATTAAATGTGGCCACCGCTCGCAATTTTTAAAACTCTCTTCCATTGAGGTTACCTGTTAAATGTACATACTAGAATCTTACTGTGGATATAAAAGGACCATGCTACCACATGTTTCCTCTTTGCCATCTATATTAATAATATTGATGCTAACCTCACTCAATCAAACATCCATCTGTTTGCTGATGATACTGTGCTATATGTTAGCAATCCTTCATTGTCTAAAGCCTGTGAACTGCTACAATCTGAATTCTCCATCCTACAACACAACTTACTGGATAAAAAACTACTTCTAAATGCCAAAAAAACAAAAGCTATGCTCTTTTCCTCACAAAGTTGCTCTGCCACTACCCCATCATCTACCACCCTACAACTAACCACTTACTTGAGAGAAGCTGGAATACGTTGATAACGCCAAATATCTTGGTGTCTGGATTGATAACAAACTTGACTTTTCTGTACATATTGAGGAGCTACTAAAGAAACTGAGACAAAGGCTTGGTTTATTTTTTAGAATAAAGCACTACCTCAACAGAGACTCCAAAAAAAGATTAATCCAGGCTTCATTCCTATCCCTCATTGACTATGCTGACTTTCTGTATGGACACTGTTCACTCCCCCTGTTAAATAAACTGGACACCCTATACCACAGGTCCATCAGATTCATTACTGACCTTCCCTTCAATACCCACCATTGTTCCCTTTATAAGGCAGTTAACTGGTCATCATTACAACACAGAAGAAACAGGAATGCTGCAATTTGGATATTCAAAGCCTTATCAGGCAAGCTACCTACCTACATCTCGGACTGTTTTACTCAAATCACTTCTAGGCCATACAACCTAAGGATCAGCAAAATTATCATTCTTAAGGTCCCCAATGCCTGCACCCAGCTTGGGAGGCTGCTATCAGCTACTCACTAGCAATTGTTTGAACTCACTCCAAAAACCATGAAGCTAAATAACCTCCCACCCTTAATATCCTTCAAAGATTATTCACCACCCTATTCCCAGAACTCTGCAACTGCTTCCATAAGGCCTAATTCATGGCCTATCCACCCCCTTTTCTGCTCTTCGTGTTTCTATATGCTGAAAAACTCCATTTCCCAGTCCCAAGATTCACCCTCAAAATGCCTGCTAGGTCCTATAATCTACATATTAACTCTGATGTCCAACTGCCTACTGTCTCCCAGATTAAAAGTGTTAATGCCTTGTACATATGTATATTGTTATATACTAGCACTTATGTCATTGTATTACTGTTTTTTGTTACCCCTGTCATTGTATTACTGTTTATGATACCCTTGTCAATGTAATAACACTTGCACTTCTTGACCACTCAGGTCCATCTTGTAAATGAGCTATGCTCAATGATGTTCACCTGATTAAATAAAGATTTTGATTGATTGATTGATTGATTGATTGATGGTGCATTGCACAGCATTGTACCAGGATATTTATGTTTTTCATAGTGGGTGTGTCACAGGAGCAGGAATGTTTATAAAACATCCAAGTCGTGCATTTAAGTTCAAGTATGAAAGGAAAAATATATAATTTATGGTGACTAAGATATACTACTGCTTTAACACCCTTCCCTCCCTTTGAATATCCTATTTTGTGGTTTTGGTCCCTCCTTCCTAAAGTGAATACTGAGCAGAAGTACTTGTACCTTTCCTCTATTGTTTTCCCCAAACCTTGTCCCTTGTGTCAGAAAAGACCTTCTTTCATGTTTTTTTTTCTTGAATGTACTGAAAAGCGTAATAGCACCTTCCTTGACACCATCTGCTATTTTCAATTAAGCTCCTGCCTCTCCTCTCTCACTTACCTACTAGTTGAATGGAGATTGTCCAGGTAGTCCACTCTGCCCTCCTCATATTGAATTTTCTTTCTACTACACCATCAAAACCATATTTTATTTTTTTTATATTATTATTATTTATAGTCCTTCCCCTAAACAGCCCCCATCTGACTGGCTCCCCCAGCTCCGTATCCCAGAATTACCAGGGCTTACCTTACACCCGGTCAGGGAGTGGTGCCTGCAGAGAGTTGGTTGCCATCCTGCCACCAGTTTGTTTCCATCATTTTTCTCCCCATTTTACCCAAGGGCCCCAGGAGAAGGTTGCATGCGTGTGGAGGCACGCATGCACCTTACAGCCCCAGTAGTGACCCTCCTCCACCTGCCCCATTGGCCTAGCACTAGCACCCTGCTTGTGCAGCCCCTTGGCCTCCACCAGAGGGCAGCCATGAGCGAGGGATGCCATTCCACCTTCCCCAGAGAGGAGAGCTGCCTCTCGGCTGCTCCATCCAGCCCCCCCCCCGTGCCAATCTCCAATGACCCAAGCTCGCTCCCAAACCCAGGACACCAGCATGCAGCGAGGTGAGACGTTCAGCACCTCAGCCCTCTGTGCCACCAGGTCAGTTCTCAAAACCATATTTTAAAGCATCTTACTAGTCAGCCCAAGCTGCAAAATTTAAATATTGTTAAACTACCAACAGTTTCAAAGTCATCTCCATTGTTTCCCACTCTAGCAAAGATACACAATCATATTTTAAAACATTAAACGCTTTCTTATAACAAAGGATTATAAACGTTGGAATAACAAAGTGCATTTATTTGGTTATTTTTAAGAAATCACATACCAGTTTGATTGGTTATTTCCCCTTTAGAACATGGAATACAGTCAAAACAGCAGACTGGCTCCCCCTGACGAACTGCTTTACGGTATCCAGGTAGGCAGCTGTCACTACAGAGAGAACGAGGGGTCTGGGAAATAAAAGTATGTTGTATTACTGGTATAACTGGGGCACTTATAAAGAGAACTGTGTGGCTTTATAAGCATGCGTACTATGACATCTATTCACAATTTCAGAGTTGTCCAATAAGTATCAGTACTGAACTCTCAAAGATGAAGAGATATTCACAAAATGGCACGTGAGACAATGAATGCTAATGCACTGTAACATCTATTTAGAAACAAAACCAGAGAAACTGATGGCAGATAAGGACTCCTTGGCCCAAATAGTCTGCCTTGTGTCCCTACCTACTGAAATACTGCAGGCCCTACTTGCTCTCTGGCATAGCCCTCCCTTCACTAACCATTAAGGTTCCCTGTTGCCTATTCCATGCTTTCTTGAATCCCATCACAATTGTTGCCCCTACCACCTCTGCTGGGAGGCTATTCCAAGCATCCACTACTCCTTCTGTGAAGAAGTACTTCCTCCCATTTCCCCTGAGTCTTACCCCTTCCAGTTTCATAGCGTGCCCCCTTATTCTTGAGCATCTTTTTTTCTGAATATTCTCCCCTCCTATAACTTATTTATAACTGTGAGGTATTTGAAAATCTCTATCATATCAGGCACTGGCATGGTTTCTGCAGACAGCACAGTACCACCACAGCCCTGGCACATTTCTCAGACCATGTCATCAGAAATAGGGACCAGGGGCTAGCCACTGGTGCCGTATTTGTGGACCTGACTAAGGCCTTTGACCTGGTTGCCACTCCCTACTACACCACAACCTCCAGCAACTTGGTTGCTCAGAGGAAACCTCTGAATAGTTTTGAAGCTACCTCTGAGGCTGCTCCCAATCCATGTGCATCAGTACTGTCATCTCCCCCTCCCTACCCATCTCTACCAGTGTTCCCCAGGGATCTATCCTATGTCCCCTTCTTTTCTCTATATTTATTAACTCCCTCCCCCCCAATAGCCTGAACTGTTATGCCCTCTTATACGCTGATGACCTCGTCTTATTCCATAGCAATAAATCCCTCTCAAGTATATCTTCTGTTCATTCCCTAAACTACTGCTGTGCCCACAAATGGTTCTTGTCTACTCTTCTTCTGGTAAATGAGAAGAAAACCAAAGCTATGCTCTTTGCATCTAAACCTTTCATCACTAACACCTCCAAATCTAAATCCTACCTCACTTTGAGCTCCCTGGATGACCCTGTCCTAAGGAACAATACCTCCTTTAAGTACTTGGGTGTCACCTTAACCAGCCCCTCTCCTTCAATGGGCACATCAAGCTGATAGTTTGCAGAGTCAACCAAAAGCTGGGGGCTGCCCACCATCAAAAAATGTATCTCACATCTGAGGCCCACCGCGAGATCACTATTGGAAATCAGCTTCTCATTCTGGACTACTGCTCATCCATCTTCTCATGTGTGTCCTCTCTCCTGCTTGCCAGACTGACAACCATCTACAACAGCAACTGTCATTTCACCCTTCTGACTCCGTCCACTACCCACCACTATGACCTGTGTAAGTTACTTGGCTGGCTTTCTCTTCAGGGCTGTTTTGACTGTGCCCTAGGATGTATTATTGATAATTCTCTCAAAGGCAGAAGTTTATCCATGTACTCATCCCTGTTCAAGGTCAGAGATGTGCCAAGGAGTCTCAGATAATCCACTGCCCCCCCAAGGTACCTAGAGTCTCCACAAGTATGAGTGGTAAAGCTCTGTCTGTAGCTGCTCCATCCCTGTGGATTAAACTTCCCACCTCCATTCGATCATCTGTCACTCACCCCATTTTCAAATCACTCCTAAAAACCTGGATCCTAGCAAAATCCCACTGCTCCTGCTCTCCTGGGCAGTGCCCCTTTCCTACACCTCCTTTCTCTCTGCCCTGCCTCATCCTCTCCTTAGCGACCTCTGACCAGGTAGGAGCATCATTTCCCATGTTAGCCCACACCGAGGGATGCAAGTAACCTGGTTGGCCAGACCCCTTGTCGCCTGCCCTCTGGTGGTTATGCTCTGATCTTTGTGTCTACTTTTCTCTTGTCAATTTCCTTTAATTCTATAATTTGTTTTTTCCACACTCCTGGTAGTTTCTGGATATACTTTGTTAAGTTTGTTTCCTTCCCTTCTTATCCCTGACTCTCCTCACTTGTTGCCATTTGTTCTAAGCTGTACCCTATACCTTTTTTACATTCTTTTTCCCTCCTTATCCTTGCTGTGTAAACATTTTGCTGTTTTGTTTTATTTTCACTATTGTGATATATACTGTATCATTATTGCCATTTGTTATACATTTTTGTTTTATTGACAGTTTGTCATTTCTATGGTCTGGGTCATGCCCAAAAGCAATCCTCAGGATCAGTGTACTTACACATTCACCAAATAAATATCTTCTCTTCCCTCCTTTCTTCCAAGGTGTACATATTGAGGTCCTTTAGTCTCTCCTCATAAATGTCTCTGTGGCAGACTCTGCACCATTTTAGTTGCCCTTCTCTGGACCGCCTTTACTCTGTCTATATCCTTCCAGAGATGTGGTCTCCAGAACTGGACATAGTACTGTAGATGAGGTCTCACCAGTGATTTACACACCAGTATCACCACTTCTTCTTTCTGCTTGTGATACCCCTTCCCATGCATTGTAGCATTCCACTGGCAATTCCCACTGCCTTGTCACACTGTTTGGCCACTTGTAGGTCATCAAGATTATTACTTCAAGGTCTCTTACCTGTTTGGGGGTCATCAGTACCACTCCCTCCATCTTGTATTCCACCCCTGGGTTTCTGTGCCCCAAGTGCTTGATTTTACACTTCTTCGCAATGAAACTTAATTGCCAGTCTTGACCATTCTTTAAGCCTTCTTAGATCCTTATTAATTTTTTCCACACCCACCAAGTGTCTACCATCTTGCAGATGTAAGTGTCATCTGGGAAAAAGGCATGCCTTCCCTTCTAGCCCCTATGCAATGTGGCTTATAAAGACATTAAAGAGTACTGATCCCAGTGCTGATCCTTGTGGCACCCCGCTGGTGACTCTTCCTTCCTCTGAGTGAACTCCATTTAATACCACATTCTGTTGCCTATTCCCCAACTGATTTTCTACCCAGTTTACCACTTTTGGAGCCACTCCCAGCCTGCAAACTTGTTTAGGGGTCCCCTGTGTTGAACAGTGTCAAAGGCCTCACTCAAATCTAGTTAGGTCTGTGTGTATACCCTACAGCAAAGGAGGGAGAGAGGTGATATGATTGAAACATTCAAAAACCTTAAGGGCATTAACAAGGTGAAAGAGTCTGACATGTTTCAATGTAAGAAAAATAGCAGGACAAGAGGACACAGCATGAGATTAGAGGGAGGCCGATTAAGGGGGGATGTGAGGAAGTTCTTTTTCACAGAAAGAGTGGTGGATGCATGGTACGGCCTACCTCAGGAAGTGGTGGATATGAATACAGTGCAGGGCTTCTAACAGGCATTAGATATGCATAAGGGAGCAATACAGATGAGTATGAATAGATAGGCCATTGACAGAGCAAAGGCTGATGCACATTTATAAGGTAGAAAAAGAAATGGGCAGACTGGATGGGCCTTGCTCTCCTTATCTCCCATTAACTTCTATGTTTCTGTGTTTCTATGTTAGGTCAAATCCACCACTCCATCCCGATCTACCTCTCTGGTTATCCAGCCAAAGAAATCTATCAGATTCGTTTGACATTACCTCCTCATTGAATCTATGCTGCCTCAGATCATGTAGGCCACTGGCTACAAGATATTCCAAAATCCTTTCCCAAAGCAGTGATTCCATTATTTCCCCCCCACCTAAGTGAAGCTGGCTGGTCTGTAATTGCCAGTTTCCTCCCTGTTAGAACTTTTGTGAAGTGGGACTACATCTGCTCTCATCCTGTAGTCATGGACTACTCCTGTCTCCAGTGATTCATTGAGCATGACTGTCAGAGATTCAGCCAGAACCTCTCTGAGCTCCTTCAGTATCCTTGGATGTATCCCATCTGGCCCCATTGCCTTGTCCACTTTCAGATTTGCGAGTTCTTTTAGGACACTTTTCTCTTTAAATGGACTAGTGTCCGCATCCCTTCCTTCAATTCTCCTGACTCTTATCTATAGCCCATTGCCTACCCCTTCCTCCACAAACACCAAACAAAAATATTAATTTAGGATGTCTGCTTCTCCTTTGCCTCTCCTTGGCACACACACCCCCCTTTCCCTCCTTAGCTATACAATCCATCCCCTGGTCTTTCTCCTTTTACTTACATACCTGTAAAAAGTCTTGTTCCATTGAGCTATTTACTCCTCCATTTGTGCCTTTATGCTCCTAACTGCATTCCCTCCTCCCTCTGCGTCTCGATGTGCACCTCCATCTCCTCCTCCTCCCTCTGCGTCTCGATGTGCACCTCCACCTCCTCCTCCTCCCTCTGCGTCTCGATGTGCACCTCCACCTCCTCCTCCTCCCTCTGCGTCTCGATGTGCACCTCCACCTCCTCCTCCTCCCTCTGCGTCTCGATGTGCACCTCCACCTCCTCCTCCTCCCTCTGCGTCTCGATGTGCACCTCCACCTCCTCCTCCTCCCTCTGCATCTCGATGTGCACCTCCATCTCCTCCTCCTCCCTCTGCGTCTCGATGTGCACCTCCACCTCCTCCCTCTGCGTCTCGATGTGCACCTCCATCTCCTCCTCCTCCCTCTGCACCTCCTTTTAACTCCTGAATGCAAATTGTTTGCTCTTACCTTCCCTGTCACCTCTTTTGAGAACTATAACTGTCCCTTTTTCCTCTTGGTTTTGCTTATTTGCCTGTTACAGATGTTTGTTGTTTCCCCTATGGCCCCTTCTAGTTTTTAGCAGATAGAATGGAGACAATGAAACCCTCTCACTGGATATAGAGTTAGTCTTTTTAATGTATAAAACTGAAAATTATATCAACGTTTCATAGCATACCCACTACTTCTTTAGGATCTAGAGATTAATTACATCATAAAAGTTTTTGTTTATTCATTTTTTCATCATTATATGTATAAAACTTTATGGACTATAAGGCTATTTATCAGATTTTAAACATTTTTATAATAATAAACTGTTTTTATACTGTTAGTTTATACAGCTTCCATTTTATACTGAAAACAACAAAATATATCAATCCCGACTTCTTACTACTGTATGTATTAACATAAATCCAGTGCATTCTCTATTCATTTTTTAATCTGTAAAATATGTTGTTTTTGATTTCTTTTAAAAAAGCTTTATGCTGAAAATAATCGCACCTTATTTTTGTGGTACGTATCATGTATTCAGACTCTGTTATTTTCTCCTATTTTGCTGTAATTAAATAATAGAGATATTCAATGTTATATTTTTCACACTACATAAAACAATTATCATTTATACATTTTTAGCCCAGATTACAACTTTATTGCTGATCACCTCTTTTGAGTTCAGAAGTATTCTTTGTGTCTTTCTTTTCCTTATAAACAATGCTCCATTGGTTTTCCAATGAGGTAAAAGGTTTCAATAAAGTAATTCATCTAGTAGCATTTATATATAGCATTGATATATTTTAAATATGTGGTATTTGCCATTTTACCTGTGTGATGTTTACAATTTCTTTTAGTTTTGTTTTAGGGAAGCAACCTTGCTTCTGCCTTGGCCACACCTAATAGGAGTTTTAATTCCATGTTTATTTTGTTATATGTTCTATTTTTCTTTACATTTTGCATTAGAGCCACTGTTATGTTATGTTGTACTATTTAGTATTACTTCATAACATTTCCCTGTGTATCTTGCAAATGTGCAACATTGTCTTTTCTCTTTTTTGTGATATGCTACCTTGTAGTGTAGCATGTGTATTCTTTATATATCTGCTGTTCATTAGGGATTTCTAGCAGCTGTTGCATTCCCTTTCCCAGTTTAAAATCTAACAGGGTTAGATCTTAAAGGGGGCATCATAGAAAGGGTTAATACATTCAAATATCTTGTTGTTTATCTTAATTCACATTTATCTTATTGACGTACTGCTGTGTTTTTCCTTGAGTCGTCTGCTGACTGTGGTGAGAGTACAGTTGGCTGATGGTTTGATCTTTCAGGAGAAGGTGCGGCTCCGGTTTTTTGGTGGGAGCATAGTTGGAGAAAAAGAAAGGAAGAAAACTGCTGAAGGAACTTCTACTGTTTCGGCAGTAGGGACCTTTGTTGTTTGGCAGAACTGAACGTTGGTTTTGGAGACTGGACGGAGATTGGACGGAGCATTTGGGGAACCCACATTGGACTGCTTGGGAGGTGCCTGCTGTGCATTGGGGCTGTGACAAGAGGTGCCGGTGCAGGTATGTTGGAGAATGGACTTTTGATTGGTGGCTTCTAGGTTTCTTGGTGGGTCAACCGGTGAGTGGCCCCTTAGCTGGGGGTCATAGTCTATGGGTCCATTAGTGTGGGGTAATTACTTCCTGAGTTGAGTGGTGAGGGATCCCCTCTCTGCTCCTTGGACTGGTGTCTCCAATTTTCGATAATGCTGTGAAAAAGGAGAACTGCAAGCTCTAATTCCCAGGAGTTTATGGAAGGATTCCTTGCTCTGCTGGCTTGGTTTATTTATTTTGTTCCACATTAGTTCATCACCAGGTACTATACTTATTTTATTTTTGAGGTAGTCGAAGAACCTTGGTGGTGAAAATTTAACTGTAGTGGCAGTGGGAGGGCCACTTTTGAACATTTCTACAAGGGTCAGGTGAGAGCTACCCTTGTTCAAACTTTAAAGGACATTTAAAGGATAGTTTAATATATTTTATTGTACACTAATAATTAAGTTTTTTAGAACTGTACTTGTGCTTTGTTTGTTTGAGTTAATTGCTTTTGGGTTGGGTTGAATTTGTGGGTGGGTTGTTGTGGGTGTGTGGTTAATTGAGAAATTTTAATTATTACTGAGTGGATTGTTTTGTTCTAGAAATGTGTTGGGGTTTGGGGCCTGTAAGGTGCAGCTTCTCGGGTGATGACCTCCAGGGACTTTGTCTCTTTGAGCTCCCAGTACTGTTGTCACAAGCCTATTTTAGATGTAGGGCTTTAGGGATAGCTCGGGGTGGGGGCACAGCACTGTGTCCCCTGAGTGGCTGCCTGTGTGTCCGGAATTCGGGTGGTGAAGTCAAGGAGATGCCCTGGGGTGAAATCAGGACTTGAACGGGGTGTGCCCTGTCTGGTCCCCATACCCAAGAGCTCCACCATAATGGGTGGGCAGATGACTGGACCAGCTGCTTCACCTCATCCTACTCAGGTTGTGATGTGCAATGCCAGATCGATAAGGAACAGGATGGCTATAATGGTGGACTTGCTATCCTCTGTCGATCTGGCTTGCATCACAGAGACCTGGCTGGATGAAAATGCTGCTCCAATTTTGGAGGCAGCAGTGCCAGCCAGATACTCCATGATACACAGCCCAAGGAAGGATCGTGGGGGGGGGGGTGGCTATTTGCTTTAAATCTAGCCTGAACCTCATGGTGCTGCCTGTGGGTCCTATGGGGTCCTTTGAATGTGTGGCTGCATGAGGAGGTATGGGTGTGGGCTTCAGTGTCCTTCTGCTCTATGGCCCACCTGGGTAACATTAGGAATTTTTTGCGGGAGGTTGAGGAGCTCATCGCGGGCCTGGTATTGGAGTCCCCCAGGTGGTTGATCCTGGGGGATTTCAATGCCTGGGTCAATGGGGGGCTGTCAAAATTTGGTAAAGATCTTTTTGGGAGCATGGGGGCACTGGGCCTGACACAAAAGGTAATGAAAGTGATGCACTCGGGCAGCCACACACTGGATTTGTTTTTTTCTTCCGTGTTGGTTATTATGGACCTTCATGTAGATCCAATGGTTTGGTAGAATCATAGCACCATGGGGTTCACAATTAGGGTCCCCCAGATGGTTCTAGGTTAGATTACTGCAATGCCCTGTACCTAGGGATATCTGGAGGCAACCTCCGCAGACTGCAGCTGGTGCAGAACGTGGCAGCAAGATTATTGTTGGGAGTGAAAAGATGCGAACATATCACCCCAGCACACTGTGAACTGCACTGGCTGCCAGTTTGGTGGAGGGTTGCTTTCAAGATAGGGCTGTTAACCTATGAATCCCTACACAAGAGGGGCCCAGTCTATCTGCAAGAGCTCCTAGTGTCGTACCGCCTGGCCCAGGCTCTCCGTTCTGCCGGTGGTGGCCTCCTTGGAGTTCCCAGTGTTAGGCTGAGGCATTGTGGTGATCAGGCATTTGCAGCGCCTGCACCTACCCTGTGGAACTCCTTTTCTGGTTATCTTAGGGAGGCTCCCATGGTGGAAGCCTTTAAGAAGGACCTCAAATCATATTTATTTAATCAAGCTTCTAAATGAAGGGATTTTATATAAATAGTAAATTGTGTGATGTTTAGTTAAGCTGTTGTTTTTAGATATATTTTGTATATTGTTGTAGTTAGTTTTAGATTTGTATTATTGTATGGTATACGTTATATGTGTCATATTGTACAGCACCCAGAGTCTCTGGAGATGGGTGCTATATAAATAAAATATCTATCTATCTATCTGTCTGTCTGTCTGTCTGTCTGTCTGTCTGTCTATCTATCTAGCTATCTTTTGAATTTCATTTTGATTATCTTCACAAATTCTTATACCAATGATTAGGGATGTTACATAGGATATATCTGTTTTTAACAAGGGCTCTGGAAAGTTACTTACTCATGGCTTCTTATTTAGTCTGTTGTATTATGGCATTAATATTTACATGGCCACTATAAATACATTACTTACTAGACTATGAGTTACTTATAATGCAATTTTGAGATTTCTTACTGGACCCCCTTTCAATGCCCACTCTTGTGATTTGTACAAGAACTATGGTTGTCTTTCATTATCTAAGAGGATTTTTCTTAAATCTTCACTATGTACAGTATGTATAAGCAAGTGTTGAATCTTTTACTTTCATCTATATCAGTCTTTTTTCCCCAGAGTGTTAAATTTTCATGGTACACAATCTCAAAATAAATTAAAATTTGTAATACCTTTATTCAGGAATTCTGTAGGCCAGATGTCACTCTTATATACTGCTCCTACGTGTTTCAATTCTCTCCCTTCTTATACAACAAAGTGCACACCATTGAACAGTTTTTAAAAAATTTTAAGGATATGGCTTTTGGATAATGATAAATGCAATTGTTTCTGTGAATGAAATTGTGTCTTGTCATTTTATGATGGTGTTTGTATTTGTAATATAACTTTATGACTGTTTTGTATCTGTAATAAGTATGTAATGTTTTCAATTTTTTGTATATATGTTAACTTGTCGCATATGAAAATGGGCAGATATGCTCATCATGCTAACAAGTATAAAATAAATTAAACAAAAAGTGTTATGCTATTGTTTGCTGGTGCACAGTACTTTTTACTTGCCAAGCTACATTTTCTACTTCTGTTCTCACTGTTTACATCCTTAATGTGCCCTTTTCTTTTCGACCTAAACTCCAGCATTACATTTCATAATTAAGAGTACTACTTTTGCTTATGCTGGCAAGCCAATATTTTTTAGAAACTTTTGTTTTGGTGCCTTGTCCCATATCCTCCCTACAGAGATCCACTCATGCTCCATCCTTGTCCTCCCCTTGCCCAGACTTACCCCTCTGAGCGGGGCTGTTGGGGGGCTCCCCTTCCCAATGGTAAGTGTAGGCTGAGCCCCAGCTTGCCCCTCAGGTCAGGGCCATGGGAACAGGAGCTCCCTGGTGGACATGTAAGGCAGTGGAGGACAGCAGTAGGGCAGAGGCATCATGCCAGGAGTTGGTGATTTTTTTGCTGCTGCCCCAGGAGCAGGGACAGGCAATGATGACCAGCATCTGCCCCCCAATGTTCTGGTGCCAGCAACATGATACCCCCAGCCTCTACCAGGGGACAATGAAGTGGCAAACCCTCTATCCCCTCCCTCCCAGAGCAGGAGAGCAGTCCCATGGACACTCGATCCTTCTCCCACTGACTGGCCCTCCAACTCCCGGGTCCATTCCCAAACCTGGGTCATTGGCATCACAATTGGAAATCCAACCACTGCATGGGCAGGCTGGCTATTTTTTTAGAAACTTTCTTTTGCTTACCCTGGTTCAGGGGTTCAGTATTTCTTTCAGTGTGGCCACCATTACTTGCTTTTCATTGGCTTTTATACATCTGAGTTACCATAGTGATCTGAGGTCTAGTGTTCGTATCTGTTGTCATGTGCAGTATCTCTTTTTTAACACTTAGTCTTTTTGGTCACTTTGTTTTTTACAAAAAGGTATTGTGTATACCTTCATATATATGTTTTCAGTAGTTACTGGGGGGTTACAGACCTTAGAATCATGGTGATGAAATAGACTAGGTTCAGAATGGCAATTATTTTGTGATTGTCTGTTTAATCTATATTTTTATCTTTGTGATTCAGTAGACAGAATCAGAACTGAGGAGCTGCAGTCCACTAGTGGGGTCCCACGTCCTGATCCACCATGTCAAAAAATGGACAGTTATGGTGGCCACTACAATTAGGATGCCCATACTGGGCAAATGCATGTCAGTGGTCAGTTTGTAGACCCTGACTTGAAAGAACTAGTGCTGCAAAGAATATTTGTCTATACATGTTCACACAAGCTCATTAATGAATTGTGGCCAAACTCTGTAATGTGGTTATGGCCAGTCATACTACTCTAGGAATTCTGTCTTTGGAGGGATTGTGGGATAACAGATGGACCAGACACTAAACTTCAAGTTCAACACACAATCTCTGTGTGGTGTTTATTCAAAATGCAGGGGATAACCTCCAGCAATGACATATCCCTTCTTCAGTACATTAGTTTGTAGAAACAGACTGTTCAAGTCCTTCCTCTACACTTAGCCAGTTGAGATTCAGTCTCCCCTATGTGGGCATAGTTTGATTGGTTGGTGGGGGCTCAAATAGATAAAAACAAAACAAGCTAAAGACAAAGAACCTCAGTGCAGAAACACTGAAACAAGGGTTACCCCAAAAGAGCATTGACAATAAACCAAGTTTCAAAGAAACACAACATCACACATACTTCCATAATGCAGAGCATCATGGGATATATGCAGATCACCATGAAATTTCATACCTGTTCAGATTAGAGGAATTTACATTCATTTTAAATAGCACAGCTAATTTAATTTTTTATCATACAGTCCCCTAGTAATGTTTTACCTTTATCAAAAACACCTAGTGCCATAGTATTTTCAACAGTTACAGGTTTTATACACATAAGGTATATACATTAAAGTATTTTATGACATAGTGCCATGGCATACTAAATCAAACAACAAGGAACACAACCTGTTGTTTTACATCAGCTCAGAGGTTATCATAATAATCTCCCTGTACTAGAACCTGAGAGGGAAAAGGACAATTTAAAGAGGACACTATAGTATAGTCAAGAAAGGGAAGGGAGTGCCCATAGGTGGCCAACCTTATCGATTAGAAGTTGTAAAGAATAGATTAGGCTAAGAAATAGAAGAACTGTTGCAACAGACATAAGAAAAGCTTCGCCCTCAAGAGTGGCAGGAGCTCCCTGTCACACTGTCTATACAATTTCTTCATTAATGCCATATCTATTATCTAGTGTTCCAAATCTGTCTATCCAATAGGCTTCTTTTCTCAGTAATAATCATTCAAAGTTGCCTCCTCTGTCCTGAGTCATTCTGCTGAATCACAAAGACAAAAGTATAGATTAAACAGACTAGCACAAAATAATTTCCTTTCTGAAACCAGGCTATTGCATAGCCATGATTCTCAGATCGGTAACCCCCGGCAACTACAGGAAACATATATGAAGGTATACGTGTTACCTTTTTAGAACAAAAAAACAAGTGACAATAAAACTAACTGTTAAAATAGAGATTTTGTGCATGACGAACAGATAGGAACATGAGACCTTAGGGCACTATGGTAACCAAAATGTATAAAAGCCAATTAAAAACAAGTAATGGTGGCCACACTGAAAGAAACACTGAATGCCTGAACCAGGATAAGCAAAAGACAATTTCTAAAAAATATTGACTTGACGACATAAGCAGCAGTTGTATTCATATTTGTGAAATGTAATGCCAGAGTTTTGATTGAAAAGAAAAAAAGGCACATTAAGGATGTAAACAGTGAGAACAGAAGAACAACATATAGCTTTGCATGTACTGTAACAGGTATTGAGCAACAGCAAAGAAGAGCATAGCACTTTAAACTGTGAAAGGGAACTCATACACTACTAGAAAGTCTTAAGAAATAGCAGATATATAAAGAATAAGCATGCTAGACTACAAGGAAGTGTATTATAAAAATGAGAAAAGACAATGCTGCCCATTTAAAAGATACACTGGGAAATGTTACCATGAAGTAATACTAAAAATTACAACATAACATAAATGTGGCTCTAATGCAAAATGCAAAGAAAAATAGAGCATATACCGAAGTAAACATAAACTGTAATTTGAATTCCCATTAGGTGTGGCTGAGGCAGAAGTGAGGTCACTTCCCTAAAACAAAACTAAAAGAAATGGAAAACATCACATATGTAAAATGGCAAATACCACACATTTATAATATATCAATGCTATAAATAAATGCTACTAGATAAATTACTTTACTAAAACCTTTTACCTCATGAGAAAACCAATGGAACATTGTTTACAAGGAAAAGAAAGATAAAAAGAGGTAATCAGCAAGAAAGTTGCAATCTGGGCTAAAAATGTAAAAATGATAATTGTTTCATGAAGTGTGAAAAATATAACATAGAACTGTCTATTATGTAATTACAGCAAATATGGGAATATAACAGGGAGTTTGAATACATGATCAGTACCACAAACACAAGCTGGGATTATTTTCAGCATAAAGCTTTTCTAAAAGAAATAAAAAAAAAAAACAAAGCAAGTTTTACAGATTGCATGCCAAATAGAGAATGCATTGGATTTGTGTTAGTACTTGGTAAGACATCTGGAATGATATATTTTGTTGTTTTAAATCTGAAACAGTAGCTGCATAAACTAACGGCATGAAAACAGTTTATTATTACAATTTTTTTTTAAATCCGATAAATAACTTCATAGTCCATAAAGCTGTATTGGAATAATGATGAAAAAATGAATGAACAAAAACTTTAATGATTTAATCACTAGATCCTGATGAAGTAGATAGATACATTACAAAACATTGATTTAATTTTCAGTGGAATAAATTATAAAGACTAAAACCTTATTTGGTGAGCGGATCTCATTGTCTCCACTCTGTCTGCTAGTTTCTTGTGATATTTGTTGGAGCTTGATCCCTCCTGGAGTCTTTCTTTATATTATAGGTACTAGGTGGGCCACACTGCCACCTGATGGTTTCCCTTTTAGTTTTTCCCACATTTCCTCCACTCCACCCATATCCTCCCCACTGCCAGGATGTCCATGAGGCATTCCCCCATCTTTGTAAAGTTGACACTCCTAATGTCCAGGACCCTTGTCTTAGGGTGTTTCAATTCTGACTCAGTAGTTATTTTGAACCGCATTGTGTGGTGATAACTGACCCCCAAGTGGTCACCCACCATGACGTCTGCAATACTGTTCATATTGATGAGTACCAAGTCCAGCATTGCTCCTTCATGAGTGAGTTCTCTTACTAGTAGCCTTAGAAATGCCCCCAGCAGGAAGTTCAGGAAGTCCTTCCTCCTAGTTGAAGCTGCAGCTGGGATGCTACAATCCACATCTGGTAGCCTTACATCCCGAACCAGCAGTACCTCCCCCTTAGATGCCATATTCTGGATGGCTTCCACCAGTACCTTATCTGTCACCTCACCACCACCCTGTGCTTTTGGTCTTTAGATCACACCAGTGCAAACAGTGGTTCCATTCCCCGTCTCTAAAGTGATCCACAGTGCCTCCCACCCCCCCCCCGTATTTCAAGTGCTTCTGTTGCTATTATGATATCTCTTACCCAACCAGCAAAACTGTTCCCTTTCTTACTCTCCCTTTCCTTCCTGAACAGAGTATAGCTTGGTACGGCTATATCCCAGACACAGTGCTCATTGCACCATGATTCAGTAATGGCAACAATGTTCAGGTCAGCCTTTGCCATAATGGCCACACAGTCGGGGATTTTATTTCCCAGACTATGAGCATTTGTGCTAGTGGCCTTCAAAATTATTTTACCACCCTTGTTGTTATCCCCTCCCTTTTTCCCTTTTGCCTATTTTTCTTATCCCCTCTGCTTTCATTCCCATCCCCCTCCATTTCTTCCATACTGCTTTATCTACCATAGGCACCCTTGTGGATTTCCCTCCCTTTGGGTGTTCCCTATTGATTACTTCAACTTGTGGGGGTGGATACTTTATGTCTCCATGGTTCCTTCTGCTACACCTCTCAGCTAGTTTAAATGCTTGTCAAAGTACAGTAGAATTTAGACTGCTCACTGAAGACCATGGTTCCCCTCCTGGGCAGATGTAGGCCATCCCCCTGTATAGGCCTCCATCACTCCTAGTATAGCCAAAACCCTCCTCATTACACCACTCCTCCAATTCAATTCAATTTATTGGAAAGAAAATTGAGAGTGTGCTCTCTTTTACAATTGTATCCAACAGATAATTACAGTACAAAACATGGTAAAGACATGCAATATGACAAATAACATTATAAAATAAGCATATACATACAGTTATTAAAAAAATTAATTTTTTTTAATGAAAAAATCAGATAAATTCAAAACAGTACATTCAGGAAGAACAGGCCGATTCATGTCATCATTTTTGAAAGAATTCACTTAATGAGCTGGTAACATGTTCAGGTGAACTTTAACAAAATGTAATATTTAGACACAGTCGAGCTTGTGCTGTATTTCCCATTAGTTATGTATTTCTCATCCCAATCATTTATTATTGAGGTCATTTGTGCAAAAACAGGATTTTTGCTCCTGAAGAGTTTGTCTATTCCTGCTGCTTTCTTCCTAGATGAAATCACAAAGCACTACTTGTGACCTCACATTTACTCCCATGGCAACAGACTGTGATGTCACAGCAGAGAATTATGACTTAGAATAGGAAGTAAGCTATAGACTCAGATGAACTAAAAATAAACTTTAAGGGATAACAATCATAGTCATACACATTTCCTTACTAATAAATTATGGGGAGGAGAAATACTTGAAATATAAATGGAATGCAAGCAGAATTGTACCTGATTTTTATGTTTTTTAAAGTTTTCTGTGAGGCATCAGTAACTCTTTAAAGTGTGATCAATGGAGTCAATTTAAGCTTACTGTGTAAAGCCACCCAGGAAGAATGCATTGCAACAGCAAGCCTGTAGCCACCATATCTACTTTTATATTTGGATAAGACAAACTGGGAAAGATTAAAGGAATGTAAATAATAATTACTTGTTTCTTTTTAAGTGCCAGTTCTACACAAATTTATAGACAAGTAATAACCAATGCATCTGTCTATGAGCAGAAAATGACTGCAGACCTACAGCAGAATATAGATGGTAATGATGAATAAACCATGGCAGCCCAGTAGCAAATCTCAGGGCACTATGATATATTGTGTCAAGAGATCTCAATACAGTATCGTAGTCCATATATAAATATATATATATATATATATATATATATATATATATATATATATATATATATATATACAAAATTTGCCAGCAGATAAAGGCCTAGAGGTCTATCAAGTCTGCTCAAATGTGCAGCTAGCATCCCTTATTCTGCAGCTGCCCCTCCCTTCCTCTCTTCCCCTTCATTAACCCTCCCCCTTGTCCTGTCCCATCCCCTTTTGAAGCAGTCCACTGTTCTACTGGATACCACTTCTGCAGATAACGCATTCCACCCAGCCACCATCCTCTCTGTAAAAAAGTGTCTCCTCATCTCACTCCTGAACCATCCTCCCTCCAGTCTCATATCATGGCCCCTGGTGGCCTTCCCCTTCCTTACTTTGAACAGCCCCTCTGTACCCATCTTGTTTATTCCTTTTATGTATTTGAAGGTTTCAATCATGTCACTCCTGTCCCTCCTCTCCTCCAGTGAGGACATGTTCAACTCCTTCAACCTCCTCTCGTATGATAAGTCCCCCAGCCCCTTGATCATCTTTGTCGCCCTGCGCTGCACCCCCTCCAGTAACTTAATATCCCTCTTCAGATATGGGCGCCAGTACTGCTACTCCAGGTGTGGTCTAACTGATGACCTATACAGTGGCAAAATCACCTCCTCCCTCCTAGAGGATATACCCCTTGCAATACAACCCAGCATTTTGTTGGCCTTTGCAGCTGCCTTCCTACATTGTGCTGAGTTGTTCATTGACCCTGAAATGAGCACCCCCAGATCCTTCTTCTCCTCTGTCTGGGCTAGCTGCACTCCCCCCAGCTGGTAACTCCTCCTTGGGTTCTTCATCCCAAAATGCAGCACCTTGCACTTTTTGGCATTAAACCCCAGTTGCCAGGTGTCTGACCAGGTTTCAAGCTTTACCAGATCATCCTGCAACCCCTGCAATCCCCCTAGGTCATCCACCACCGGACCTACCTTGGTATCATCAGCAAACAGACTGATCTTGCTCTTGATGTCCCATGATATGTCTGCAATGAATATCCCAAACAACACTGGTCCAAACACCAAGCCCTGTGGAGCACCGCTCATCACTGTCCTTGGGTGTGAGAGCTATATATATATATATATATATATATATATATATATATATGCAGTCTCCATTATCAATCAGGGACAAAAACAATGAGTTAACAAGTTGTTTACGAATGACCAGGCTAAAATACAGCCTATTTCTATAAAAAAAAAGACAGAAGTTTTTTCAGTTTAATAGAAAGCATTTGAATATGTAGATCAAATTTCATAGTTTCATCAAACATTATACCAAGACACTTGTAGGATGACACCTTACTTAATTCAGTTCCACCCAAGGCCTTTAAGCTACTGCTCTGGTTCACCTCCCTAAACCTTCCAGAAAACAAAACCTTCTGTTTTTACCGACGTTTAACAATAAACATAATTTAAATAGGAAGTGTTGAATGATATCAAAATCTTTCTGCAAGATATTTAACGTTATCAGTGGGTCTTTATTTTGAGTATAAATAATAGTATCATCAGCATACAACACAATCATGTGTTGAAGATCCTGGTACAAAGTACCCTATCCCACTCCCCCTGTCTTAGACAGGCAAACCCCCAGAAAAGGCCACTAAGTTTGCTACCTACCTATGACCCCTCCACAACTCCATGAACTCCTCCTGCACTCTCCTAACCTAATCTATTGGCAGGTCATTCATCCATAGGTGGAAAATGATATCCAGATCTCCCTCCTGACCTGCTACCCTAGCAATACTCAGGGTCCACTCCCCATGCTTATGAGCCGTGGCTCTGGGTAGGCACTTAACCTCCCTCTTCCCCTCCCTCTCTGCCCCCAAATCAATACCTCTAACAATGGAGTCCCCCTCCAGGAGTTGATTCCTCATCCTCTGCCACCTTCCTTGGGGCCTGCCCTATGTAGGACCCCCAAGTCCTGCCTGATCACTACTGCAGGTGCCTCCACAGGACAGTCATGCCTTGCCACAGTGACAAATGACTAGCATAATGGTCGCATCTGGGGGATGTGCCTCTGACACACCACTCTTACTCTTCTCAAGCCCACAGTAGTCAAGCTACTCCTCTTTCCTGGCAACCTTTGAGTCAGCCGTGGCAGACTTGGCAGTTCCTGGGTGAGACACAAGGCCTCCTGAAACCTAGCCAATTTGTCCTGGTGTTGAGCACCCTCCTCCCTCACCTCAGAGAGGTGCACATATATGGGGAAGCACCACAGATTCTAAAAGTGTCCCTGAAGGCTGCTGCCCCACAACCACTGCACAGCACATCTCACAGCATATCTACTGTTTACATTGCCTGTTTCTGGTTTGCTTACTCTAGTCCCTTTTATACTCTATTCCCACCTTTTTCCTAATTTAAACCCATGTTTTACCCTTACTTTAGATAGGGTGCTTCTCTTATTTCCAACTTTTTCTTGATTTATGCCCTTTTTCACACCTACCCCTGCCTCCTCCTGCCCTGTCACTTAGATTTACTCCTTTATTGCTTACCCTGCCTACTTAGTGAGTAGCAGAGTCTCTGGCTGCCGGCTGCCGGCTACCGGCTGCTGGCTACCGGCTGCCTCATTGTGCTGACTCCAGTAGGCAGACTTCTCTGTGCTCTCCTCGTCACGGGGTTCTTAGCATAGGGGGCAGCAGCAGCACAAGGTCCACTTGGAGGCCTAGTCCTTATGTAGCTAGTAGTGTTTGAGGGACACTAGGATAATATCACCTAATTGGTTGAGGTCAGGGGCATATCTGTAGGCATGATTGGTTCTCTCACTACCCTGCTGCAGAGCTCCAGTGCCATTCTCCATAGTCCTCAGGTTCTGCTGTTTTAGTGTGCTGCTTGGAAGGTGGGCACAAAATAGAGTCAGAGCCCCATCCTATGTCTACGATATGATGCAGTGGCAGAGTTTAGGTTTTCTGATTGACTCCCTAAAGATACAGATATACCCCAAAAAGCACAACACCTGAAACATTGATTTGGGTGCCTATGCATGTTGACTTTTTTGATCCAATGAAAATGTGCTGATCTACTCGATAAGCTAAGCATCAAGGACATGAAGTTACCAAACAGCCAAGGGACTACTGCAGAACATCTAAGTGCAATATCTGTTGACCCAAGATGATTTAGCAGGCTACACATAAAGTAAGGCATCAGCTTGAGAAAAATGTGTGGCCCTGAAATAATATGCACTATACTGTACCATCTATATAAAAAGAGGTTTGTTAATCAAGTGAGATTTATACCACTATCCACAAAGTAAGGAACCAGATTAAGTGGCTGTGAGGGCTTGAAATCATGTGTACCATACCATTCATATCAAATAACATATGTAGATCCAATGAAATTTATTGCACTATCCATAAATCAAGGCACTTGTCAGGCCCTGAAATCATGGGTACTATACCATCTTCTGTATATACTGTGAAGTATCTATGTTGATCCAGTGAGATTTATCACTCAGTCCATGAAGCAAGGTCCCTGATTAAGGAGACCTGTGTGGCCCTAAAATGATGTGTACTTGTCGTCAAAGCACAGGTCAGGAAGCATAGAGAAAACCCAGTAGCAGTTGTAAAATTCTGCAAAACTGTTTATTTGTAGTTGCAGTAATATCAAATAAAGTAAACCTGTTCAGAATAACTACAGTATATACAGAAGCAAAACTAAAACGTTTCTTGTAAAATAAATCTCTCTTGCAGCTCAGATTAGCTGTTTTTTAAGTCTTTTTCAACCCCCATCCTTTGCAAGCATCCTGTTCTTTGTAAATTTCAGGAGCTGCTAGAACATTGAAAACTTCCTGAGGTCCCCACAACAACTGCAAAAGGCTCAAGCATTTGCACCCAAGTAACCTCTAGCTTTCCACAGTCATCTCAAATCATAAATGTATACTGTATATAGATATATTTCAACATTAACACCATTTTCTAAACAAAAGTGATCCCTTTATCCTTATCAGTATCTTTTCCATATATTGATTTGCACATATTCTTATATTACCAGATCTAGATATGCAAGGGAGAAAAACAGCAAGAGAAAACAGAGAGGCAGTGAGAGGCAAGGATTGCAAGACTGTTCGGGTTGATCAAGTCTGAAGTCTCACAGGAAAATTTGGTTGCAAAACCAGACAGAGGAGAGAGAGAAAAGGAAAGAATATAGAGCCTTGCATTTACACACTCACCATGTTTACATGCAGGTAGATATCTGATTCAAACTGGATTATTGAATTATCTGATAACTGAATCAGATTATTCAGATCCATGTAAATGGGAAAATTCTTATTATAATCAGATTATGTAAACTTTTAGAAACCTGATTCAAATAAGTAGATTTTTCCAATTTGAATCTGGTAACTGGCTCATGTAAACAGATCTGGTAATGTTTTCAGATTATTATTATGTTTGCATATGCCTGGTTGCATGAACTGTGTCTGCTCACAGTGCAGAAATCATCACCCTGACTGATGGGGCATAATGATTAACAAAACTACAAGACCTTTCAAACAGTATTACTTTTATCAGTAATATCTTCTAAGGTTTTTTTAAAGGGACAGGGTTCTATTCTGCCCTGTCACATATACCTCATCTTTAAGAGGGAACCTGTTTTATGAAACAGGTTTCCAAAACTTTCTATTCTCTACAAACATTTTCTACTTTCAGAAATTAAGCACATTTGCATCTATTTTTTTAACAGAACAGCAGAAAGTACAATTCAAACCAATATACTATAGTTATTTTTTCAACCTTCAGAACCCTCAATTCCTAATCCATATCTTGACAGAAAATCAGCATTACTATTCCCTTTACCAGATTTGTGAATCACAGTGAATTTAAATGGTTGCAGTGCCAGGTACCACCGTGTGATACTGGGATTTTTATCTTTCATCTGGTTAAGCCAACAGAGTGGATTGTGATCAGTTACAAGAACAAATTCAGTTCCTAGTAAACAAAATTTGAGGGACTACATGGACCACTTTGCTGCTAAACACTCCTTTTCGATAGTGGAGCACCTTTTCTCTCTGTCATGCAATTTTCTACTTATATACAGAATAGGATGTTCGTTCCTATCTATATTTTGACTTAGGACAGCACCTAGGCCTACCTCAGATGCATCTGTCTGTAACAGAAATGGTTTCTCAAAGTCTGGGCTTCCTAAAACAGGTGCTGAACATAATGCAGCCTTTATGACTTGAAAAGCTTCATCACACTCGGGGGTCCATTTCACATTATTTGGGTACTGTTTCTTTGTGAGTTCAGTGAGGAGAGCAGCTAATTCAGCAAAGTTGGGAACAAATCTCCGATAATAACCAGCCAGATCTAAAAATGACCTGACATGTTTATTTGTTTTTGGTATAGGGCTGTTAGCTACAGCTTCTATTTTAGAAATCTCTGGTTTGACTTCTCCATTTCCCAGCACATAGCCCAAATATCTAGTTTCCTGCATGCCCAATGCACATTTAGTAGGATTAATAGTCAGATCTGTATTTTTGATAGCCTGGATAACTGCTCGTAGGTGTTCTAGGTGGCTTTTCCAGTTGGGCCTGTATACCACGACATCATCCAGGTACACAGCACAAAAACCAGTGTGAGGGGATAAAAATTACATCCATGTACTGCTGGAATGTAGCTGGTGCACCATGTAAACCAAACGGCATGGTGGTGAACTGATAGAATCCTACAGAGATGGCAAATGCAGTTTTATCTCTGGATTCTTTAGCTAAAGGTATTTGCCAGTAATCCTTGGTGAGATCAAGAGTACTGATATACTTTGCACTCCCCAGTCTGTCCACCAAATCATCTATTCTGGGCATAGGATAACTGCTGAATTCTGACACTTGATTAAGTTTCCTGAAATCAAGGCAGATTCTAACACCCCCTTCTTTTTTGTTTATAATTACCTTGGGAGATGATCAAGCACTCCTCGACTCCTCAATGATACCCAATTCTATAATTTTTTGTATTTCCTTAACCACATCAGCTCTTAACCACTCTGGCAACCTCTATCACTTTTGCCTAATAGGATGAGCATTCTTTGTCACTATTACATGCTCAACCCCTTTTGCTTGGCCTGGTACCGTGGTAAAAGTACTGTTAAATGTCTTCCGTACATTACAAATTTCTGCAGTTTGTTCTGAGGTTAAGGAATTATTCACCTTTACAGCATCAGCATTTACAGTTTGTTCCATTCTATCATAAGCTACATCAATATCTTCCTTATCAGTTTCTAGTAAAACCAGCAAGGCAGCTTTTGCCATTTTTTCAACCCATTTCTTGAGGAGGTAAGTATGGTATATCGTAAAAGGATTTTTCTTGTCTGGGGTCTCAATCTCATAGTTAACAGTGCCAGTACATCTAAGAACCTTATATGGCCTTTGCCACTTCATTAACAACTTATTTTCTGTTGTGGGTAACAGTAACAAAACCTTTTCACCTTGCTCAAAAACTTTTTCCTTTTTCTTTTACCTTATGGTCATAATATACCATCTGCTGGTTTTGAGCTTCTTCCTGATTACTCTGGGCAATTTCAACATATTTTGCCAGTTTCTTGTTTAGAGCACATATATAAGAAGATATAGATTGTTTCTGAGTGGGGTTATCTTCCCATTGTTTCTGAGTGGGGTTATCTTCCCGTATTTATTTTATCACATCCAGTGTCCCTCTTAGTTGCCTACCATACTGCATTTCATATGGCGAAAACCCTGTTGATGCCTGTGGCACTTTTCTGTAAGCAAAATGTAGGTAAGGCAAGTAATGGTTCCAATCTTTCCAAATCTTTTTAACATGCATTTTAGGGTTTGGTTAAAACACTCAACAAGACCGTCTGTCTGAGGGTGATGGGGGAGGTTCTTATGGCAGTGATAACTAGCAGTCTGTACATCCCCTTAAGCAGTGCAGCATCAAAATTGTGACCCTGATCAGTAATAATTTCTTTAGGTATGTCCACTCTGCTAAAAATTTTGGCAAGCTCTGCTGCAACTTTTGGGGCTGTAACAGTATGCATTGGAACTGCTACTGGGTATTGGGGAGCATAGTCACATACTACCAGGATAAAGCTATTACCCTTTTTACTTTTGTATAAAGAACCAACCACATTCATTGCAATTCTCTCAAAAGACACATCTATTAAGGGTAGGGGAACCAGAGGCACCTTGTCTTTTCTATTGACTGGTGCTACTTTCTGACACTCAGCACAGGAATTACAGCAGGTAGCAACATCTTCATGAATTCCCTGCCAGTAAAATTTATACAGCAATCTGGCAAGGGTGCGATCTCTCCCTAAGTGAGCAGCCATAGGTTTATCATGTGCTATCTGTAACAGTTCTGTTCTATACTTCTGTGGTATAACCAGTTGTTCAGTCTGTTCCTCTGTCTGAGGTTTAACCCAAACTCTGTGCAATAGTCCATTAAATTTTTTAAACATTGGTCCACCCTGTTTAGGTTTTACCCCTAGCTGCTTGAAATAACACCAGAGAGAAACATTGTTAGCTTGCTCTGAAAGAAAATCACAATCAGTTATCAATTTAGTTTCAGCATTTTCTTATTTTAACCCTTCATGTCCATCAGTCATTTGTTGCCACAGTTTCTTCAGGCTTTATCTATCTCTCCTGGCTTTCCGGATCTTGGAGCTGTGCTCAAACAAGTCTGAATCAAAATCACTGAAAGGAAATGTGTCCCCACCATCTGAAATTGTATTTGCCTGAGCTCTTGTCACCACTGCTGTTGAAACATCAGGACTTACTCTCTCTTTGATCAATTCGGTAAATCCTGGAAAGTCATTTCCAATAATCACAGGTACAGGTAACTTTGATACTACCCCCACTTTCATTTGGTGTGATGCACCCTTAACAGTCAGAGTCACTTGGGTGGTGGAATAGTATCGAGTGCCCCCGTGGATGCAGATGACACCAGTGCCTGGGCCCTTTGCATGGTGTTTCCTCAGCACTTTAACATGCACTAGGGTCTGTCTGCTTCTGAATCAATGAGTCCCTTTACAGTTTTATTACCCACATTCACATTTGTTAGGTACTTGCCTCAGTTTGCCAAGGACAAATCTACTCCAGTGCCACTCTCTTTATTACGGCAGTTTCTTACAAAATGGCCTGGCTTATTACAGTTATAGCAGACAACGTCTTTTGGCACAGATTTGTTACCCACACCAGACTTCTTAGCAGGCTTGAAATTTAATTGGGTAAAATAGTTTCTTACCAGAGCTTGGCTATTACCTCGCTGCTGTGGTGCCTGTCTGGCTAGTTGGTAGCCCTCAGCTAAAGAAACAGCTTTTTCCCCATTCTCTGGTTGGTGTTCCTTTACCCACAGCTGCACATCTGTAGGCAAGATGTTGATGAATTGCTCCATGGCAAATGTGTCGATGATCTGTGGGACTGTTTTGCTCTCTGGTTGGATCCACTTCATCAGGAGTTCTCTGAGTCAGGTGACGGCTTCTCAAGGATTGTCAACTGAGTTGTACCTCAGAGATCAAAATCTCTGCCTGTAGGTCTCTCTGGAGATGTAACTTTACAGGATTTCATTTTCCACCAGGTCATAGCTTTCTGACTGTGCAGTGTAGGCAAGCTGTAGGCAAGCCGGGCTTTTCCTGTCAGGTAGGGTACCAGTCTGATTGGTCATTGCTGCTTTGGCCACTGGCAGGCTGTAACAACTCTTTCAAAGGTTGTCAAGTATGCCTCAATATTATCTGAGGGACACCACTTTGTAAGTTTAATGGCCTTTAAGTTGCTTGCATTTTGTTGCTCCTCAGGATCTGTGCTGGATCCTCTGCCAGTGATAGCTTGCAAGGCATCCAGTCATCACTGCTTCCATCGCTGCATCTCTTCTGTCATCTGCTGCTCCTGTCACCACATCTCTTCTCTCTTCTGTGCTTTTAAATGTTGAATCTCTTTTTCTCGCTGCATCTCAGTCTCTTTTTGTTGTATGGCCCACCATTTGAAAAAGTCGATCAGGCTTTCAGGTTCTGCCACTGCCTGTTCTTTTTCCATAACTTGTGCTGGCTGTACAATCTCAGACTGGACTTCTGTTGCTGCTAGTTTGGCTGCCATTCTCCCGGTAACCACTCTTGGGCTTGCTGCTGCAGAATCCATACCATCCTCTGTGCTTCCCTGGTACTAGGTCCAGTACTCATGCACAAATCTCATGTCTTAGGGTATGCACAGCTTAAATCCAACTTCTGATACCATCTGTCATTGAGGCACAGGTCAGGAAGCATAGAGAAAATCCAGGAGCATTGTAAAATTCCACAAAACTTTATTTACAGTTGCAGTAGCATAAAATAAAATAAACCTGTTCAGAATAACTATATACTGAAGCAAAACTAAAAACTTTCTTGTAAAAAAATCTCCTTTGCAGCTCAGCTTAGCTGTTTTTATGTCTTTTTCAACCCCCATCCTTTGCAAGCATCCTGTTCTTTGTAAACTTCAGGAGCTGCTAGAACACTGAGAACTTCCAGAGGTTCACACAGCAACTGCAAAAGGCTTATGCATTTGCAACCAAGTAACCTCTAGCTTTTTACAGTCATCTCAAATCATAAATATATACAGTATATATATTTCAACAGCAACACTGTTTTCTAAACAAAAGTGATCCCATTATCAGTATCTTTTCCATACATTGATTTGCACATATTCTTATATTTCCAGATCTAGATATGCAAGGGAGGAAAACAGCAAGAGAAAACAGGGAGACAGTGAGAGGAAAAGGACTGCAAGACTGTTCGGGTTGATCAAGTCTGAAGTCTCACAGTAAAATTTGGTTGCACAACCAGACAGAGGAGAGAGAGAAAAGGAAAGAATACAGATCCTTGCATTTACACACTTTCTCCAACAAATGGGGCAGGGATCTATTCTACCCTGTCACAGTACTACACAATCTATGTATATATATATATATATATATATATATATATATATATATATATATATATATATATATACACATATATATATATATGGGATATGACATGGCCTGACTGAAGATATCATATTTATCTTCACGAGAGGCCAATGATATCATGATGTCAGTGGCCTCGAGTGAAGATAAATATGATATCTTCAGTCGGGCCATGTCACATTCTGTTTATACAATGTATGTTTTGGGCCCCAGTCAACACAACCTCAAATGTGTCCTTGACATAATCCCCTCATATAGAAGTAATGGATTTTCTATCTGAACTGTGCATATCTGTTGTAACACAACAGATGGCATATGTTATTTGAAAAAATATGATTGGTTGATTCTGTCACTTTAAAATTCAAAACAAAAGTGTCTTCTGGATTGTGGTTAACACCACTGTGACTATCCCAACACAAATCGTCATACCCCCACAACAGAACAAATTAGATATATTACATGTAAAAACAATGCTTGTTCTTGCCACTTGAAATTATTTAATAAACCATATCTGGTTGATTATACCTGTATCTTTAATGACATAATTAGTAAAAAAAATATCTGGTTGATCCTGCGACTTCTGTTTACCTACTTCGTCCTAGAATGTAGCGTGACTGAGCAGCTAGCCCCAGAAATGCAGCATGGCATGGCCCAGTGAATATTGGAACGTGAGGCACTGTGTCATATTTAGGATGAGGGAGTCATTATATCTACACTTGGAAAAGTGTATTTGTTTTCCTTTTAGCGCTATTTTGTCAAAAGAAGCTGCCGACAAGATTGAGAGGAGAGCGAGCAAGTCGGCAGCTTCAGAAGACCAGACGGAATTGGGAGCGTATTTCACATAGCAACACATGCTCAAGGCTTATCTGGTGTTGTGAAGCTGCCGACTTGCCTGCTCTCCTCTCAGTCTTGTCGGCAGCTTCTTTTTGAGAAAATAGCTAAAATGAAAACAAATACAAATTTCTAAGTGTGGAAATGATGGCTCCTTCATCCTAAATATGACACAGTGCCTCAGATTCTGATATTTATACCGCTAGGCCATGCTACATTTCTAGGGATAGCTGCTCGGTCACGCTACATTCTAGGAGGAAGTAGATAAAAGAAAATTGCAGGATCAACTAGATATTTTTAAATATTTATTTAAAATAAAAGTAGACAGAAGAGATGCATGAGGGGGTTCCTGTTTGTCAAGAGAAAGTCACCAGGGGCTGCTCAGTACAGAGAAAGCGGCTAGATAGAAAGTGAAAACTTTCACTTCACTATGAAGGACGCATGGAACGTGAGATATCAATGATATCTTTCATATGTGAAGATATCACTGATATCTTCATGACCTAGCTGAAATACTACATTTTATCCTGACATTTATCCCAAAACATACGTTGTATAAATATATATATATACATATATATATCTATATATATATAAATATCATGGTAGCACTATAGTTAGGGTTGAGAAGCCATTTACATGTTAAACCCAACATTTTTGCACCTTAATAACTTTACAGCCGTTTGACAGATTTGCCTGAAATTTGGAATACATGATCAAGACCCATACACCTTGGGATATGCCAAGTTTTGTACTGGTTGGATACACAGCTGCGGAGTTATTAAGCATGATCTGTGCATGCGTTTACACTTTTTCTGGAATTCTACGGTCGCACCTACAGGTCGCACGGTTTGCTCGATCGTGTCCGAAATCTTTAGAGAATGTGGCCAGGGTCCCCAATGTGCCTTTTGAAGATTTTGTGAAAAAATATTAAACGATTCAAAAGTTATTCAAAAAACAATTTCCCATTGTAAGTCAATGGGAAAAGGTAACAACAAGTTTGACAGTGTCACAAATGCACTTTTTACTGTCACAAATGGCCCTTTTACTGTCGCAAATCCACCATTTTGTTTTTGGTTAGTGATCAGAAAAATGCTTGGCATTTAAAATTGGGACCCTCTAGCAACCTAATTCTTTTTGTACTCACCTAGTCGGGACCTGAGCATGCTAGCCATGTCTTTATTTTGGGGTAAAACACACCAGAAATATGTTTTTCAAATTTGTGGGAAAAGTACTTTCGCAAAGTACTGTCACACTTGCGACACTGTTAAATGCATTTATGAAAGCTTTCGCAAATTGCGACAGTACATTTCTAGGCTGTGGGAAAATGACAGCAATTCTTTGGCACCTTGCTGCAAAAGAACGGTTTGGTGCTTTGGGCTAAAATTTTGAGGGAATGCAGCCAACATCTCACAGATGTGCCTTTCAGTGTTGTGTTGAAAAAATATTACATGGCAGCAAAGTTATGGCACTCCAAAGTTGACGCTTTTTCCCATATGATAACATTTTACAGCATCCAACGCATTGCAGCAATCCTTTGGCGCCCTGCTGCAAAATAACGGCTCAGTCTTTTGGGCTGAAATTTGGAAGGAAGACAGACAACATCCCACAGATGTGCCTTTTAGTGGATTGGTGAAGAAATATTATAGGGAGCCAAAGTTATGGCACTCTGAACTTCTCTTTTTTTCCCATAGGATAACATTACGGCATTCGCCGCTCCTTTCAGGGCTCGTATCTCGGAAACGGTGCGAGATACGGACTTTTCAACTAAAAAATGCTTAGCCCCCTAACAGGAGCTAAGTACAAAACCAGCCAGGAAAGTCATAAATCATATGACTTTAAAATTTTTTTACTATGTTGTACGGTTCCTGAGATATAAGCAATTTAGTATTCCAACTCCTCATTTTCTGCTCCGAGACCCATTATCATGCATACATTCTTTGTACTCACTGTCTTTCTCTATGCAGCTTTTGGGGAACACCAGTCTGTGCGCTTACATTACTGTTGCTGTTGCCCTTTCCACTTGCGGTTCCATACCCGTTTCACTTACCATTCACATCTACACCACCATGTGAGTTATCCTTTGCGTTTTCATTTGCGCTTGTGTTTCCGTTATTTTTTGCCATTTGTGTCTACAGTACTGTTTCTCTTTCTGTGTCGCTTTGTGTCACCATGCCCATTGCCATTTCTGTTTGTGGGCACCATGTTTCTATGTGACAAGACATCACATGGCGGACCGTTCCCATCTATGCCACCGTGTGCGTTACCCTTTCTGTTCTCATTCGCACTTGGGTTACCATGTGTGCCACTGTTACCAGTTCTGTTTGCATTGCTGTTCTTGTTACTATGTCACAAGACATCGTGTGGTGGGCCCCGCGCTCCCACCACCGCATTACATTTATTATTTCTTGTTATCATTCTCAAAAAGAAGGGAAATTAGAGGCAAAAAAATCCATTTAATGCATCAGTTAGGGTTGTTCCACAGTGACAAAAGTGAGAAATTCAGTGTTAGGGTTGAATACCCCCCTTGGACTATTACTACCCCAAGGCATTGGGGTGCTCATTGGGGTGTTTGGTCCTAACTCTCACCCCATTCTCCTATACCTCTGCTGCTTTCTATACATGTGGATGGGGTAGAGGGCCATGACCCTAATGCGCACCCCAATGCCAGTTGGGGGTGGGCTGGGGTCCAAGGGGGTTTTCAACCCTAAAACCGAATTTCCTCACTTTTGTCTGTGTGGAACAACCCTAACTGATGCATTAAACAGAGTTTTTTGCCTCCAATATATATATATAAATATATATATATATATATATATATATACACACATATATGTTGATCCTCTTAGATGTATCACACAATCCACAAATCAAAGCTTCTGACTGTGTGGCTACCTGTGCTGCCCTGAAAACCTGAGTACCATACCTTCTATATAATAAATATATATTCCAATAAAATGTTTTACAGTAAATGACCTGGGAAGGGAATCTTCTCAAGATAGCTATGTAAGTGAAGGTTTGAGTATTATAGTATGACATTACAGTACAGAAACCTCCTGTACTACACATTCTGTGTACAATTTCTCGGGGGGGGGACTCAGGGCAAATATTTTTTCATGGAAAGGGTGGTAGATGCATGGAACAGCCTCTCTGTGAAGGTAATGGAAGCAAAAATAATAAGTGAATTCAAGAGTACATGGGATAGACAGAAGGCAACCCTAGTGATATGAAAGAGAAGGTAAGCTACAGATCAGTTAGGATGTGGTGTTCATGCAGTAGGGTTGGAAAATTGGGAAACTTGGAGGGCCAAGCAGTCCTTATCAGCTTTCATGTTTATATGTTCCTGCTGGTCCAAGAAAAGAAGTCATATTATCCAAGTGACATTTTGTTTTAATTCAGTTTTCTATGAAACATCATCAAATGTGCAACTTCACATATTAATTGAATCAGGGAAGGGTTTCTTTCATCTAAAACATTACATGATAAAGCAAAACTTATACTGCTCCATTTTTTCCAGAATGGAAGAATTTACCACTCAGATCTTGTGTGATGTTAGTTCTTCTTATTAAATGGGTAGTGACAGTCTTGAAACCTGATTGGTTGACAGGACATTACTGCCATGTCTTTTTTTTTCATGAACAACCCTATCCAAAAAAGGTCCATTACTAGTAGCCAGCTTGCTAACCAGAATCCAGGAGCCACCAATCCAGTTCCAAAATCATGAGGTGATAGTCATCTTTTTCTCTGCTACTTGGTCCTTCCCTCATAAACAACCCCCAGAAACTACAAACATACCACAGTTTACACTACAAAACTGTTTCTTGCTATTTGAAATCCTCATCACTGTCTCTCCTGACTGACTCACTCTCCTTGACTTGCAGAGAACCCTGAGGCGACTGTGCTCTATCTTGCCCCCTCCTAACTCACTGCAGCATGACAATGGTGGAACTTTCACAACAACCACTACTGCAGATAGTAGCATGCTGTCTATAAGACCACAAGAAACTTGTGGTCTTGCCAGTGCCCTAGCAACCCACCACAGTTGCTTTGAAAGATAATTGGCTTCACTCTTTCCTGACTCCACACACCTGAGTATTTACAGCAAAGGAAAAAATATCTTGACAAAACAAATAAAAAAAAGGCACTCAGTATATATACAAAAAATGTAGCGGGTGATAATGTTGCACGCTTAATAGCGTATGGCATTATGGCGAACTTGGACCTGTGCACTCCCCAAGTTGCCCCCCCTAGAGTTGAGAACCTTTAGTGGGGGGGGGTGTTGGGGTAGAGCCCCCCACAGAAAAATGAGATAATGCCTCATGGCATTAATCCCATATCATGATTATGCCATGCAGCATTATGTCTTGTGACATAATGACCCCATGCCTAAAAAAAGTTATCTTTTCAGGAGACTGAAACTCAGAATCCTGACACTCATGGGACCAAGTTCAGTCTCCTGAAATACACATACCTGAGAAGAGGAAATGCGATGCTGACAGCAGTAAGGTAGCGGATGTGATGAACTTCTACCCTATCCCTTATCAGGCATCACAACACACCCCTGAATGCAGGAGCTGGCTGAGCTGCTGCTGTGGTGTGGAGGCCTCGGTTACTAGCAGTTCGGCCATGCTTGTTGCATGGACTTGGGTTCTGTTCCTGGTTATGGCAACATTTGCTCCACACCATTCCGCCCCCTGTTACTTTTGTTTTTTTATGCCAGGGTCCACTCCCCTTCACAGTTGGTTATTTAAGTTACAGGGGGTGCAGGGTGTGTGGTTGGCAAAGCCTTCTGCATTACACTTAAGACCCTTTCAGTCTTCCAAAATTTGGTCTCCCAGACTTGGGCTTATAGAGTTTGGGAGACCAAGTTTTGGGATTCCATAGATAGTCCCAAAAAAATATTTTGGGGAAGCCACCTCTTTCATGTACCAAAGTGGCACAGTACACCAAAAAGAAAATTCTTTATATGTATTACAGCATTTGGAACTTTTATAACATTTCTCAAACTATTCCCATTTTCTAAGCACAATAACACCCTCCAGGGTGCGGTTAATGCTCTGATAAATCCATTTCTAAGGGTAGTATGGCATTCAGCCTATGGGCACATGCCTCACTATGCTCTTAGGCACATGTTTGGCAGAGCATAACCCACACCCCGTTATGTGTTACTGCTTTCTTCTCTGTGGTGGTGAGGCCCTACTCAATCCCTGTACCCATTCCTTTCAGATGGGATGCCTTCTGGGAGGTCACACATCAGGAACTATGCAATGAAGTCCCTCACATGAGAAGAATATGAACACTTACTGTAACATGTTCACCATCTGCAGACATTTGTCCTAGCTTAATATTTGTACAGAATATGTACTCAGTGTCAAGGTCAAACTGACTGCACTGATCATGGATTGTACAGTGGTTATTAGTAATAGAGTGTGCCGCATCATGTCAGCCAGTAATTCTGTGTAAAGCCTGTTAGTAATGTTACAATTTTGTGTAGAGATAGTATGTGCCATGTCATGACAAGTTAATCAGTAACTCTCTGAAACTCCAGTTAGCAATACTACAGTGGTCCTCAGTGATAGATTATGACATCTCCTAATGACATGTCAGTCAGTAACAGGTTAACAATACAACGGTTAACAGTGCTATAGTGGTGTTCTACGTCTAGCTGTGTCATGTCAAGACTTATCAGTCAGTACCTCTCAATAATTCCAATTAACAATGTTACAGTGATTTGTAGTAAAGGGTTATATGGGATATCCGCATGGCATGTCAATCAGTAACTCTCAGTAACACCAGTTAATATCACAGTGGTAGGTTATGCCATGTCATGTTATGTCAATCAGAAACTGTAATGGTGATCGGGGATAGGTTGTACCATGGCATGACTTGTCAGTCAGTAACTAACTCTCAACAACTCCAGTTAACGATGCTCCAGTTGTGCTTAGTGATATGCTATGCCTTGTCACATGTTAATTAGTAATGTTTTGTTCTCCACTTAAAGAGCAAGTATTTTCTTCTAATAAAGAGAAAACTGACTGTTTTATTTATTGTATTTTGATGTGTTAGTAATTACTTAATACTTTTATAATATAATGTTTGTTAGTGCGGTGAAACAGGCAGAGTATCACCTTTACTTTTCAGACTGCTAGTAAAAAAGAATCCGGCAGAATTCTGGTAGTGTGATGCCAAAATCTGCCAGCTACTTAAGAGCCCAGTGTATTTCAATGAGAAACCAAATATATTTTTTCTGTCTTTTTCAAAAGATATTGATACTTGTTTCTTTAACAAACTTTGCCTTTTGTTTGCACTATTGTGACCCATTTATATGATGTTATGTTTTTAAAAACAAGAATGTTCCCTTTTCTTCTTTCCAACTAAAATCTGGTTATGAAAAAAATGTCACCTGCTAAACTATAACAAATAGTCGTATGTTATCACAAATCACATATTTCTATTGAATATGTAATATTTGGTGGCAGGAAGTGTTATTTCTCCATAACACATCTGAAAACAGATTTGCAGTTACCCACTGAAATACACTGGCAGTCTTGCCAGAAAAGAGTCTGACACCATAATACAAGAATTCCAATGGATTCGTTTTTCACTACTAGTTGGCAAAATACAAATAAAATTATGACAAAGTAAATAATGAAACAAATAAAAGCAAACTGAATGATTTCAGAGGCATTTAAAGGCCCCACATATTCATTCTTTGAGAAATACCCCTTAATAAGCACTTGTTGTTTAGATCATTGGTTCATAGGTAAATTACAAGTCTAAAGAGCAGAAGATCCATGGTGACTGGTCACTAGTTACTGGTATTGTTTATATTTGGAGGCAGTATAGCGTAGAGGTTTAAGGCTCTGCGCTGTAAATCTGGTGACATTCAACAAACCAGACCTGGATTTGAATCCCACAGCTTCTACTTGCATATTGTGTGTCCCTAAGCTACTCACTTAACTTCACTGTGCTCCCCGGTCACACCTGTAAAAAAAGCTTTTAGTTTAGTGTGCTACTCCTGGTTAAACAACTAAAAAACAAACAAACATTTTTTTCTTCTCCCAAATGTGGATCCAAACTATGTTTGAAGGATGTCAAAGAACTACAGAACACAACCTTTTCTGGCAATGCATTCCAGACTTTGACTACTCCACGAATAAACCACTTGCCCCTCGTACTAGTCCTTTACCAATCCCCTTTTAACTGCTATGTGATCTTGTAGTCATTAAGTTCTGACTTTTCTGTAGTCCTATAGATTCCCATAAGAATGTATTTTTACTGGCATTATATACGTAGCAGAGATCTCCCCTTATATAGAAACACAGAAACATAGAAGTTGATGGCAGATAAGGACCGCAAGGCCCATCCAGTCTGCCAATTTCTTTTTCTACCTTATAAATGTGCCATCAGCCTTTGCTCTGTCAGTGGCGTATCTATTCATACTCGTCTGTATTGCTCCCTTATGCCTATTCCATGCCTGTTTGAAGCCCTGCACTGTATTCATAGCCACCACTTCCTAAGGTAGGCTGTTCCATGCATCCACCACCCTTTCTGTGAAAAAGAGTTTCCTCACATTCCCCCTTAATCAGCCTCCTTCTAATCTCATGCTGTGTCCTTTTGTCCTGCTATTTTTCTTATATTTAAACATGTTAGACTCTTTTACCTTGCTAATGCCCTAAAGGTGTTTGAATGTTTTGATCATATCACCTCCCTCCCTCCTTTGCTCAAAGGTATACATATTGAGCTCCATTAATCTGTCCTCATATGTCATCTGATGCAGTCCCTGCACCATTTTGGTTGCCCTTCTCTGGACTGCCTCAGTTTGGTTAATGTCCTTGTGAAGATGTGGCCTCCGGTACTCCATGCAGTACTCGAGAAGGGGCCTAACCAATATCCTGTAAAGAGGGATTATTACCTCCCTCTTACAACTTGTGATAACCCTACTAATACACCCTAACATCCCCCTAGCCTTACATACTGCTTTAGAGGTCTGCTTGGATGATTTCAGGTCATCAGTGATGATGATGCCCAAGTCTCTTTCTTCCTTTGTGACTGCCAGCAACTCCCCTCCCAGTCTATAGTTGGCTTCAGGGTTTCTCTTCCCGATGTGCATGATCTTGCACTTCTTTGCATCAAATCCCAGTTGCCACTCTTCCGACCATTTTGCTAGTTTATCCAGATCTCTTCTCATTCTGCTTACCCCATCTGGATCATCTACTCTGTTGCAGATCTTGGTGTCATCTGCAAACAGACAAGCCTTACCCTCTAGTCCATTGTGAAAGTGTGCTGTTAAACCTCCAAATACCTGTCTAATTCTGTTTCACAAGTCTACTGCAGTAGCACTCTCTGAATAGCTTTACTGTCCTTTCCCTTACTTTTCCCCCTTTTAATTCCCTTTTTCCAGGCAGGCCACCTGGATAAGAGGCCCTTTCTATCACTTTCATTTTATTAAAAAGACAGGTATGGAGCTTCAGTACCCCCATGATAGGCTACAGTGTATAGGCTTAGAGTTTAGCATATTTGGGCTAGTAGTTCTTCTTTTCATGTTTAAACAATGCCCAGGAGACAAATGTGTATGCCAAATATAGAGGAATTCTCCTCACAGTGCAAGCACTTAGTTTATTTAGGCAGACAAGAAAAATAAAGATAGTAAAGAGATTCAGAGTCTGCCTGCTGGTCACCCAATCCCTTAGTGTGTTGTTGTAAGGTTCCCTAGATATGCCTTAGCAACACTATTTTGACCCAAAAACAGGTTACTTTTCCTTACTTTTTAACTTTATTATTTTTGGTTTTGTACTGTAAGGTGACATGGCAAAGTCAATATGCCAGCAGCACAAATGGTTTTAAACATAAGCAGATATGAAATTAAAGGGACTGCTTGTGTTTGCTTGTGCTGCAATGTGTTTAGCACTCCCAAAAGAAACTTCTAAACAAAAATGTGCAGTATTTCAGACACTGTAAGATAAACGATGGGCTCTTTTCAGTTTTACTTCTTTTCTTAGCAGTCTGGCTCCTGTTAATTTTAAAGAGTAAAGCTTACCAGATAATGGGTATTCGGGCCTTTAGCCAGAGGTATTCCTTACAGCTGTTTGCACTGGTTGCTCTTGCTGTTTCCCTAGGAGTCAGCCAGCCCATTTCTCACTATAGTTATACTGTGGATAGGTTGAGGGAGGCGCTAGGGATGGCAGTGTTTTGTAATAAAGATATATTGAATGCCCCTTTAATTAGAATGAAATAAAAGTGTTTTATAGATGAAAATCTGTATTGAAGAGTATAGGGGCGGAGTCTGAAGTAATCACCTGATAATTCCCTAGGATAAAAGGAGACTCATTCTTGTGATACCTTCAGATTCATTTTGGGATCAGCCGGTACTGGTCCACTTGGAAGTCTGCGTCTACAGACTAAGATAATTGAAATCCCAGGCAGCCTTTTCACTTGCTGATATTGTTTGTGGAAGCATTCATTTATTTTTGTACCTTTTATGTTTCTTTCTGTATTCCTGCAAAGTTAATAGTTTATTATTTTCTTTTTGCTGTTACTTTGATAAAGCTTTAGGCCTGGTAATTTTTTTTAGCCTTGCCACACTACCTTTTTGTGTCAGTGTGCACCATTACACCCACAGCCTATGACATCTATCTACAATGTCACTAATAAAGATTTTGAAAAGGACTGGCCCCAGGACTGATCCCTGAGGAACCCCACTTGTGACTTGCATCTCTTCTGACTGTATACCATTTACCACCACTCTCTGTTTTCTGCCTGTCAACCAGTTTGCCACCCAGTTGACCAACTTCTGACCCACCCCAAGCCTACCCAGCTTATTTATCAATCTTCTATGTGGAACAGTGTCGAAAGCTTTGCTGAAGTCAAGGTAGGCGACATCAACTGCTCCCCTTTGTTCCACCACTCTGGTTACCCAGTCAAAGAAATCTATGAGATTAGTTTGACAGGACCTTCCTTTTGTAAACCCATGCTGTCTTGGTTCCTGTGCCCCTATGGATTCCAGGTGTTGCACTATCCTTTCCTTAAGGAGTGCCTCCATAATCTTGCCCACTACTGAGGTAAGACTGACTGGTCTGTAGTTCCCTGCCTCCTCCCTGCTACCACTCTTGTGGAGCGGGATCACATGAGCCCTTCTCCAGTCTTCTGGGACCTCTCCTGTGCTCAGAGACTTACTAAACAGTTCTGCTAATCACTCTGCTAGTTCCACCCTTAGCTCCTTAAGTACCCTTGGATGTATGCCATCAGGTCCCATTGCCTTGTCCACCCTGAGCTTAGTGAGCTCTTGTAGGACCCTTTCTTTTGTGAAGGGAGTAGTGCTCACTTCCCTCCCCACTGTGTCCTTGGTGCTGAGCTGTAAGCCCTGCCCTACCTTCTCTTCATTAAATACTGAGAAAAAGTATCTATTTATGATAGATGCTTTTACAGGGTCCTCCTCCTCACACGCCCCGTTTTCTCCTCTGAGCTTAGCAATACCACCTCTGGACTTTCTCCTTTCACTAATGTTTCTATAGAAAGTCTTGTCACCTTCTTTTACTGTTCATGCTAGTGTTTCCTCAGTTTAGGACCTTGCCTGCCTTACTGCCTTCCCTGCTTCCCTTAGAGCAGTTTGGTATGCCTCCCTATCTTCATCTTGCTGTGTTTCCTTATATTTCCTGAAGGCCAGCCTTTTGGCTCTGACCTTTTCTGCTACTGTATTTGAGAACCGAAGTGGTTTCCTTCTTCCTTTGCACTCAGCAGAATATAGATTCTGCTCAGTCAGCCTATCATAATATGACTTATTAGCCATGTTATGTATTCTTTTAGTCATTTTGCTCTGCATCTTCTCCATTGACTTTTTATCTTTTGTTTGAGGGGGCGCAGAAGGGGGAGCAATATTGCAGGCATTGTCTAACCAGTGATGAATATATGGAATGATCACCTCTTTATTTTCTAGTTCTGGACCTTACAAGTGTGCCAGTTGAGAAGGTCGATTCATTTGAGTGTACCGTGGTTGCAGGTGTAGGCTGTAGGATCGCTGTCATCTACCATCCACCAGGGGATAAGAAGTAGTTCCTTCAAGAAGTAGCACACTTCATGGTTGACATGGCATTTGAGTCATCCAGGTTGATGGTCCTGGGTGACTTTAACACCTGGGTCAACAATGAACTCTTGCAATTTGGACAGACCTTCCTCCAGTTGAAGACATCACTGGGCTTTACACAGGTGGTTGCCTCTGCTACCCATAAGTTCGGTTACTCCCTTGACTTGGTCTTCCTTTTGGGGATCGAAACCTCCAGTCTGGTGGTAGAACCAGTTGGATGGTCAGATCATCACACTGTGGGGTTCAGTTTTTATGCCTTCCGCATAGGCTTGCCCCTGTGGAGATGGTCAGATACCGCCATTTGCAGGATGTGAATCCCAATGGCCTATCAGCAGTGTTGGACCTACCAGGAATTCCAGAGGCATGTGGGAGTCCAGAGAGCTTGGTTCATGCCTATAATAAGGCTGTTACTGTGGTCCTGGACTCCATCAATCCAGTCCATGTTTGTCGTCTCTTCCTTTGCCCTCAGTCCCCATGGTTTGACGGGACTGTGAGGGAGCTGTGAAAACTTGGATGAAGATTAGAGTTTTGCTGGTGGAAATCCACCCTGGAGGCTGACTGCCTCAGATTGATGGAACATTATCAAGTCTATCAATCAGCAATCTCCTGTAAGAAGGCAGAGTTCCTGTCCAGGGAGATTGCTGCTGCTCAGAATCAACTGGCTCAGCTCTTTCAAACTGTGGACAGGTTGTGCAACCCAACCTGTATCCAGGTCTGAAGAGCCTTTTCACAGGTTAAGTGTGAGGAGCTTGCTTGGTTCTTTGCAGATAAGGTGGCCAGCAACAGGGAGGAGATCCAACCAGCACACTGTATGGAAGTTGATAGTGGTTATAGTCACTTCACCTCGATTTGCCTGGAGTTCCTTCAACTGTCTGGAATTCATGGATGTTGTGTAGATTGCCCAAGGTATGTGCCCAACGTGCTGCAGTTTGGGCCCGAGCCCAACTTCCCTGATTATGGGTTGTTGTGATATAATTGGTCCGGTCCTAGCAAGGATAGTTTGGTGCTCCTTAGAGTCCAGTGAGTTTCCTTGCTCCCTGAAGGAGGCGGTGGTGACACCTTTCCTGAAGAAAGCTGCTCTGGACCAAAACTGCGTTGCAAACTACAGACCGATCTCTAACCTTCTCTTTATTGGGAAGGTAATTGAGAAAGTTGTGGTGCTGCAACTGGAGAACCATTTGACAATCCATGACATCTGTGAACCTCTCCAGTCCGTTTTTCGTAAGAGGCATAGTACTGAAACTGCTCTGGTGTGGGTGCTTAATGATCTCTTGATGGAAAGAGATCAGAAGCACCACTCCATCTTGGTACTTCTTGATCTCTCTTCAGCTTTTGACACCATGGAACATGGGTACTTCTCGAGTGCCTGACATTCATCTGTGGCCTGCCTGGTACAGTTCTCAAGTGGTTTAAGTCCTACCTCATTGGCTTAACTCAGAGGGTGGTTTCTGGGATTTTCTGCTCTGAGCCATTCTCTCTGCCATGTGAGGTCCCTCAGGGCTCGGTGTTGTCCCCCATGTTGTTTGCAGTGTATATGCTGCTCCTCGGAGACATTGTAAGATGGTATGGGCTGAGGTTTCACTGCTATGCTAATGATACCCACCTCTACTTGTCTTTTGCACCTGACAAGGATAGTGAGTGCTTGGTATTAACAACTGCCTCACTGAAATCCAGGATTGTATGAGCTCCAGCAGGTTGAAGTTAAATTCTGGTAAGACTGAGGTGATGGTGGTGGATCCTGGTCACCAGACATAGGGGATGGGGCTGTTCAACCCTCCAGACTTTCTCTGGGAGGCAACCAGCTTCTTACCTCTAAATGGGTGCGAAACCTGGTGGTAATTCTTGATGACGGGCTGACTCCGCGCTCGCAAATGTCAGCAGTCTTCAAATCCTCTTTTTATCATCTGAGGAACATCGCCAGGGTTAAGCACTTTGTTCCATCCGGTGATCTTCCTACACTGGTCCATGCCTTTGTAACTTCATGCCTTGACTACTACAACTCCCTTTATCTAGGGTGTCTGGGGGTTGATATTGACTGCTTGCAGCTAGTGCAGAATGCTGCAGCCTGGTTGTTGATGGGGACCTCAAGTGTGAGTCACATCACACCACTGCTGTGCAAACTGCACTGGCTGCCTTCTCAGTGGTGGATCACCTTCAAGATTGGCTTTTGACCTACAAGGCCCTACATGGACTGGGCCTGGACCATCTGAAAGAGCTCCTCATTCCTTACTCCCCTGGATGACCGCTCCACTCAGCTGATAAGGGGTTGCTAGAGATTCCCAAGGTGAGTCTTCAGTCATCTGGGCCCGTGTGTTTATGTTCATGGCCCTTGCCCTGTGGAATTCTCTACCCCATCTGATACATGAGTGCATGACCATAGAGGGCTTTAAGAAGGCTCTGAAAACACACATTTGGCACAAAGCGTACCCTGATTAATTGTTCTGTCTATGCAATTATTCTGAATGTTGGGTATTTTATTGATCTATTTATTTCATTGTTTTATCTCTGTTTACTGTTCAGCACCTTGACATTGGAATGGCGCTATATAATTAAAGATTATTATTATTATTATTGTATTATTATTCTGATATTTCTAAAAATACAACCCAGAATTTTATGACATTTCTGAACCATATACTTTGAGTGTGTATTTAAAGATAGCTTATTAGTCATAAACATCCCCAGATCCTTTTCATTATTAATCTCAAGGAGTAAGGTGTTACCTAGCAGATGAATGATTTGAGGGTTCTTGTGTCCAAAGTGCATGACCCGGCACTTGTCAATGTTAAATCTCAGTTTATTAATTTCTGCCCATTTGTATATTTGATTCAAGTCTTTACAATGGGCTCTATTTCAGTACTGTCTGCATGTTTAGCCATCCATGATTTATTTGATGTCTGCATTCCTGAGATAAAAACGTTGAAAAGTGCCGGGTCAAGCACCGATCCCCAAAGAACCCTGCCTGTCACAGAGCCCCATTCTGAGCAATAACTTCTTATTTTCACCATGTGTCTCCTATCATTAAACCATGAATTTACCCTTGATATAAGACTGTAATTCAGCTGGAGTTCAATCAGTCTTTCAATTAATTTTTTATGTGGAACAATGTCAAATGCTCTAGGGAAATCCAGATAAACCACATCAACAGAGAGGCCTGAGTCTAGTGTAGCACTTACTGGTTCGAAAAATGACAGCATGTTTGAAAGACACGACTTCTCTGAACTAAACCCATGTTGTGATATGTTCATTTTTCCACATTCATTGATGTGCTTGTTAATTCTATCTTGTATAATACCTTCCATTAATTTTCATAAATGGATGTCACATTAATTGGTCAGTAATTTGCCACCATGTGCTTCTTCCCTTTCTTCTGTATCGGGACAACTACTGCTTCTCTCCACTCTTTAATAGTTTTCCCCTCCTGGATAGATTTATTAAACAGTACAGTTAATGGTCCAGTAAGGTTGTCTGATAATGTTTTAATAACCTTTGGGGTATCCCATCTTGACCTATGGATTTATCAAGCTTAAGTTTTTAAATTTTATTATCCACTTCTTGTTCTGTAATATATATTTCATTTTGTGGAAGAATTTGATTATTATTAGATTTTGAGACCCTTTCCTTCCCTTAAAATATGCTTAGAAAGTAATTGTTAAATTATCTTGCCATCTAAGATTCTTCAGTAATTAACTTATCAACTTTTAATAGTGGTCCTGTACTAGTCTGGTTTCCCAGTAAAGCCCCTATATAACTTTTTGATATTATTCTTTACTGTTGCTGCTAAGTTAAGTTCCATATCTTTTTTCCCTTTTATAGTAGCCCTTTTACAGATCTTTATCTTATTTTTACAGTCAGTCCAGGTATCATTAGTTTGTCTTTTCTCGTATTTCTTACATGCTTTCTTTTTTTGTTTTATAAGTTTTTTAATCTTTTTATTAAACTATGGGGGCACCCTACCAGAACTATTATATTTGTCCACCTCGGGTACATGTTTTTTTATACAATAATTGATTTTTTCATTAATTTTTTCCCAGATTGTTTCTAAATCTAGATTTCTTAAGTTTGTTTCCCATTTCCAGGAGAAGAAATAGCTATTCATTCCATTCAAATCTGCCCTGTTGTAACATCTTAGTTTGGTTAAACCTTTTATACTGTCCCAGGTAGTTTTAATTTGAAATCCAACAGTGTAATGATCATTACAGCCTAGTGGTTCAAGTGTCTTGATGTTATTGATATGGTCTGCAAAGTTACAGAAAACTAAATCTGGAATATTATTACCTCTGATATTACTTGTAATTACTTGTAAATTTTTGGGTATTGTTATTCCTATCAATCTGTCCCCAGTAATACTCTTTCCTTCTAACTCTAACCAATTTATACATGGTAAATTAAAATCATCCATTGGGATGTAATCACCTTTGGGTTCTACCTTTTCAATTGAGTTTAAAAATATTGTATTTTGTTCTATATTATACCCTGGAGGTCTATATGCAAGACCAATTGTTAATTTCTTATTTAACAGAAGTTCTTCTGTCCAGAGAATTTCACTGTCTTGCTGTACTTCTGTATTTTTAATTTCTATTGCGTTGAGACTATTTGACACATATAGTGCTATCCCTCTCCAGCTTTATTGGGTATTTCCTTATGAATAACATTATATCTTGGCTGACAGTATAGCTTAATGGTTAGAGTAACAAGCTATGAATGACCTTGGTACATCCAGCAGACATGGTTTTAATTCCCAGAACCTCTACATACGTACTGTGTGACTCTGAGCAGGTCACTTAACCATCTAGTGCTCACAGGCCACCCCTGAAAACAGGCACTTGTGCCTAGTGAGCCTGACCTGGTTACCAAAGAATAAAATAAATAAATATCCTGGGATTTGCATTCCCCGGTCACCTTCTTTACACCAGGTCTCAGTGACTTCGCAAATAGATATGTTATTCCTTTTGAGGATATATTGCAGTTCTTACAGTTTATTTTTTAGACTTCATGGATTAATAAGTACACAATAAAGGATTTTGTTGTTATAACCCCCTTTATTCTTTTTAGGTTGTGACAGATTACATATGTAATGACAATCAAGAGTTTGCCTCATTGAGTTCACCCCTCTCCCCTGCCTATTTAGTTTAAACATGTCAGTGTGGTCTCCGCAAAGTATTGTCCCAATTTTTTACTCCTTGATTCACTTAGATGTAACTCATCTCTACTAAATAACCTTTCATTGTTTAAAAAATGTTCCCATGCCCTTAAACACTGCACTTCTTTGGTCAAACACCAATAACGAAGCCAGTTATTTGGCCTTATTATCTTATGAGTGATGTAATATTTAGCTCTTGGTACAACAAGTATCTCTGAAAAGATCACTTTGCAGTTTAACTCTACCAGTGTGTGATATATATCAATTAGTCCATTATAAATCTCCTCCAATGATGATCTTTTAATATAATTTATACCCACATGGATAATAACTGGAGGCCTGTCTTCTGATTGTCTTATAACTCTGGGGATCTCTGTTAAAATATCCTTAAATCCTGCCACTGAATAACAACTACTACTGATCAATTCCTTATTTAAGATTGTGATGTAGTGATCGGTATATTTAATAATTGTATCTCCTAATATATATACTGGTCTTTGTCTATGTTTTTCCCTCTTGCTATATGACTCGTTCCTCACTGTATTTCCTAACTCTTCAGAAACTTGCATGTCCGTGTGCACTACTTGTGTGTTTTCAGCACTATTTGTCCTTTCCCCAATTTTTTTTGTGCCCATTGTTCTGATCTGGAATTACTGTATATCTGTCACTACCTGGAGTATCTCATTTGCCTCGTCATTAATTTTATCCATCACATGTCCCAGTGGTGTATACTTGTTGTGCAAAGGTATTGTGAATTCTATAGCTCTTCACCCTTTTTTGGCCTGACTGCCTATGGTTGTGTTCAGTGTTTCCCCTCCCTCATCCAGCTATCTTTGTTGTTTACCTCCCAGTTCTGTACTGCTAAATATATCTCTACTGCTTGTAGCGTTTTCACTGATCTCTGTTGGTTCTGATGACATTCCTCCTAAACATTTGATCTCTAATTCTAAACTTACAATAATTGTCTTCAAACTCTTTATTTCAATACACTGATTGCAGATATACAGATTGTACTCAGTTACCTCTTGCAGGGTGATCATATTACAACTTGTACACCTTACCCCTACTCCCCTACTGACCAAGGTAGCCTCATTCTGTTCCATGTTTGCTTTATTTGCCAATTATCTTGCCAGATACCTTGCTATTATCCTTGTAGGGCTATAATGTCCTGGCCCACTTCCCACCTGTCCAACTGACACCAACAGACACTGCTGGCCTCTGCCCACATCGCCTCCACTATGCACTTGACTCTGCTTGCATGAGCACCGCTCTTGTAAGGAGCCAAGCGGAAATTGCACACAGCACCATTGGGTGGTTGCCTAGCAACCCTCGAGAAGTTATTGACCTGTTTCTGGCTGTGTCTCCTAGACTGCCTTTAAAAAGGCAACCTATTCAACCTCTAGGGAGCTCTAAAGGGCTCCTCCAACTGTCTCCTACAAGACAGCAGCCTGCAGACCACTGCTCCTTGCAAACAGGAGGCAGAGGTCACGTGACAACTCCTAGGTCTGTCTACTGCACAGTATTCCCTTTTGTGCTGTTTAAGTACAGAAAGGTTTTACACTCTTGCTTTAAAAGATCTAATAACAAACAGCAGAGTCACCCTCGTAGTGACCCCTTCCTCTCCCAGGATTTACTGCACTGCTCCGCTCACTCAATAGGTACCAGCTATATTGTTATCCTCCAGCATAGAAACATAGAAACATAGACTTTGATGGCAGATAAGGACCGCTAGGCCCATCTAGTCTGCCCATTTCCCTACCTACAGGATAGGCCGCAGATCCTAGTTAACCAACAGCCTATATCTTCCTGCCCCCCACAAGAATTGCCTTATGTCTGTCCCATGCATTCTTGAATTCTCCCACAGTTTTAGACCCCACAACTTCCTCAGGAAGGCTGTTCCATGCAATCCACTACCTCTCTGTGAAATAATACTTCCTCACATTGCCCTGAACCGCCCTCCTTCTATCTTTAAATTGTGCCCCTTGTTCTTGCAAGTCTTTTTCTGAAAGATGCTACCCTCTTGGACTTTGTTGATTCCCTTGAGGTACTTGAAAGTTTCTATCATGTCCCTCCTCTCCCTTCTTTCCTCAAGGGTATACATATTAAGCTCCTTTAGTCTCTCCTCATATGGCTTCTCTTGCAGACCCTGCACCATTTTAGTTGCCCTCCTCTGGACTGCCTCTATCCTGTCTATGTCCTTGTGGAGATGGGGTCTCCAGAACTGGACACAGTATTCCAGATGGGGTCTCACCAACTGTCTGTACAGAGGGATAACAACTTCCTGTTTTCTGCTGCTGATGCCTCTCCCTATACATCCCAGTATACCCCCGGCCCTCCCTACTGCCTTCTCACATTGCTTGCTAACCTTAAGGTCATCTGATATGATTACCCCCAGGTCCCTTTCCTGTTTTGTTGTTGTTACTACCTCCCCACCCATTGTGTATTCTTCCCCTGGGTTCTTGTTTCCCAGGTGCATTATTTAATGTATTGTTGTGTATTTTACATCATGCAGTCCTTGCCTTTGCACAATTGTTATGTATGATGTTTATTTACCTATTATTGTTTTATTGTCTCTTATAGTCCTCATTTCCTTCCCTTAACCTTCCCCCAGGACACATCTGAAAATGAGCAGTTGCAGCTATGTATGTCTTTACTGGTGAAATGTTTGAAATCAATCCATCAATAACATAATAAATGATTACATTTTCTTTCTTAATGTACAACTATGTTGTGTTGCTTTAGTCAAAGCTTATAACCAACAATTCAAAAATGCCTTTTCATAGCTTTCACTGTAAAAATGCAAATGATGTTTTAGGGTTTAATAAACTGTGTTCTGTCAAGCAACAAATATATTACACCAAAACATGGAGAACATGCGTGTTCAGTATATCAGTTCTACGGGAAGTGGAATATAATTGACATGGATTTTGTATAAGGATCAGCTTGGCTTGGATCCATGAGGAGGTTTTTTTGCTTGATCTAGATTCTAAAGGAGGTGGATTTGCCAAATAGAATATGCACATTTTGGAAGTTGCTTGACAGAGTAAGCAATAGCCTTTCAAGGAGCAGATTGGCTTGTTTGTTATGGATTCTGGTAGATATTGTGTTTTCTTTATATGGATTTCAAAATGAAGTTGTTTTGGTTGATATGAATTATGTAGGAGATTGTTTTGTTTCACTTGTAGAGATGTTGTAAAATCAAATTTTGCAGGTGAAATTGCTGTGAAATTTACAATTTTGCCTCGTGAAACATTTAACGAAAGTGCTACATTTCATCCGCAGAACATGGAATCTCACTGTGAAATGTACAATTTTGCCTGAAACAGCAACATTTTTTGCCCAAATTTTGCTGTTTCATAGGCAAAATTTTGCATTTCTCACCTGCAAAATATTTTGCGAAATGCATGAATTTCATGAAATATTTCACATAATGAAATTTTTTAATTTCGCAAATCTCTATTCACGTGTATTCAGTAGGAGATGATGTGTTCTTTGCATGGATTCTGAGGAGGCTGGTTTGCTTGCTGTGGATCCTGGAGGAGAGTGGTTTGCTTGACATGGATTTTGGAACAGGTTGCTTTGCTGGATATGAATTCTGGAGGAGGTTGGTTTGCTGACATAGATTATACAGTCGGCACCACTTTTAGCATTTATTCTTAACACAGGCAATTGGTTTTACTGGGTAGATTTCATTTGCCATTTACCAACTGCATAGGTACTAATGTTAAACATGCTGGTTATAGCATTCCATGCCCACCTTCTATTTCAGGCAGATTGGATGCTAATTAGTGTCCATTCACACTTTGGCATGCAGTTTGCAGAGCTTGCCAAAGTGTGAACTGCACTAATTAGCAGCTAATCTTCTCACATAGAAAGGGCACAGAATGCTATAGCCTGCTTCAGTACTGTAAAGTGTCATGTTCCATGTCCTGGAGATCGAGGTAGGGGCTCTGTGGTCTGGATGGATGGAAACACACACAGAAGAAAACAGCACTTAGAAAAAAATAAGTTGCATGCACTTTTGTTTAAAGATGCTGTGGCTCGTTGTCCTCACAGCAGCCATGTTTTAGGAGGTACGTCATATTTAAACTCTGTGATCTACCATCTTACTGGTGCAATCGGGTAAGGAAGGAGGGAATCAGGGGAGGTTTAGGTTTATTTAACATGCGCTTGGAACCAGTAAAAAAAAAATCATGTTGCAATTCCATAAGGAATGAAGGAATCAGGAGAGAACTGGCACTCCAGTACAGTACTGTACTGTAACGTTTATGTACTAGCATGTCATTCTACAAATACAAAATTGTTTTTGGTTACAGAGTCCACTCCCTATAACAGGCAAAATCTGCTCACACAGAAGTGCCCGTTATAAGCGTCTTGCACTGTATTGGAGGTTGGTATGCATGACAGAGTCTGAAGGAGTTAGGGTTTTCTGGCAAAGCTGGGCTTACTTAATGTGGAATCTGGAGTAGGTATTTTTGCTTGACATGGATTCAGACATATGTTACTTTGCTTGATATGGATTATCAGGGAGGTTGACAATGACTACATTGGAGGTTGGTACGTAAGACAACAATTTTGAAAGAGATAGGATTTTCTTAACATGGATTATGGCTACACAGGTGTTTTTTATACGTAAACTGGAGCTGGTTAGTTTGATTGACATGGATTCTGGAGAAGATGAAGTCAAGAAAAAGTTGATTGCCTTGATATGGAATGTATGAGAGTTTGGTTTGCTTGATGGGAATTGTAGAGAAGATAGGGTTGTTCTTGACAAAGAATGTGGGTGTGTTTATTTGTTTAATGTGGAGTTCATAGTATCTGTACACAAACTGTGTAATATATGTTGCATTGTATCACATTATATTGCATAGCATTGCTATCCCAGGTCAGACCTGAAGATAGGCTTTAACTGTCTATTTCACTTTTTCAGTAACCAAAATGTGTTGGTGGGGAGTAAACCTCTTTAGCAAATAACATTCTAGTTGTATATTTGAAATGCCAAGTACCTGATATGGACAACCTTCCAATGTAATTCTTGAATCAATACTTTTTTAAATATTAAGTTTGAAAATACGGTTTCAGCCAATGCCACGGTCAGATATTTTTCAAAATTTATTTTATGTCTTTAGAAAAATTCCAGCCTGCATGCTGCACTGCCTAAGAGCCATCAGACAGAATCTCTTTAGAAGTATTGCAAAATGTCTGGAAATACTAACCTTATCAATGACTGCAACAGTATATTTTGACACTGTAGGTTTCAGTAGGTGTACCATTTGTATGCTTTGGATTAACTATGACAATATCATGGCCACATTGGTGCTTCACTGTAAATTCTCAGAAATTTGATTGTCTTATAACTGAGGGTTGAATAGCCTGCTGGTGGAGGAGATATGACTGGAGAAGTCAATGGTCTTACTATAGTTTCTCACCTCCTGTAATACCTCGTTCCATACAATGACACTTTCATTGAGTTTGAACCTTTGACCCAGCAGAGCGCTGTAGTTAAAGATACCAATGTTGACATACTGGAGGTTGCCATCAGCTGATAACTGCCAGTTGATGATATCAAATACAGCTGGTGGGTCCCCATTCACATCAAAAAAGATTTCCTCCTCAGTAGTTGTTTTAAATCGTACATTCTTCACATAATGGAACACCTGAGAAAAGAGTAAAACGCTAGCTGAGTATTGCAGGTATTTGTGAGGAGGCAGTGAAGTACAAATATAAACATTAATGAGTTTTAGTATTGTTATGCATTTTGGAAAGAAGAACACTAAGGCACATTATAGGATGTATAGTAATATCATACAGGAACTTGAAAATGACCTGGACCTGGGTACATAGAAACATAAAAGATGACAGCAGATAAGGACCGCAAGGCCCATCCAGTCTGCCCATTTTTTGTACCTAATGTGCCATAGGCCTGTACTCTGTCAATGGCCTATCTATTCATACTCATCTGTATTGTTCCCTTATGCCTATCCCATCTCTGTCTGAAGCCCTGCACTGTATTCAGGTCCACCATTTCCTGAGATAGGCCATTCCATACATCCACTACCCTTTCTGTGAAAAGGAACTTTCTCACATCACCCCTTAAGCAGCGTTCCTCTAATCTCGTGCTGTGTTCTCTTATCCTGCTAATTTTCTTATATTGAAACATTTTAGACTCTTTCACCCTGTTAATGCCCTTAAGATGTTTGAATGTTTAGATCATGTCATGGCTCTCCCTCCTTTGCTCTAAGTTATGCAATTGAGCTCCGTTAATCTGTCCTCATATGTTTTCTGATGCAGTCTCTACACCATTTTGGTTGCCCTTCTCTGGACTGTCTCCATTTTGTTAATGTCCTTGTGCAGGAACGACCTCCAGTACTGCACACAGTACTCCAGATGGGGCCTAAACAGTGTCTTGTAAAGAGGGATTATTACCTCCTTCTTCTGACTTGTGATACCCCTACTAATACACCCCAACATCCCCCTAGCCTTACCTACTGCTTTAGTGGTCTGCTTGGATCATTTCAGGTCATCTGTGATGACAATGCCTAAGTCTCTTTCTTCCCTTCTGATTGCTAGCAACTCCTCTCCCAACCTATAGGTGGCTTCAGGGTTTCTCTTTCCTATGTCCATGATCTTGCACTTCTTTGTGTTAAACCCCATTTGCCACTCTTCCGATCATTTTGCTAGTTTATCCAGATTTCTTCTCATTCTTCTCACCCCACCTGGATTATCTACTCTGTTGCAGATCTTGGTGTCATCTGCAAACAGACAAACCTTACCCTCCAGTCCATCTGCAAGGTCACTGATGATGATATTGAAGACGACTGGCCCCAGAACTGATCCCTGAGGTACCTCACTTGTGACTTGCATCTCTTCTGACCATATACCATTCACCACCACTCTGTGTTTTCTGCCCGCCAACCAGTTTGTCATCCAGTTGACCAACTTCTGACACACCCCAAGCCTACTCAACTTAATAATCAATCTTCTATGTGGAACAGTATTAAAAGCTTTGCTGAAGTCAAGATAGGTGACATCAACTGCTTCACCTTGGCTCACCACTCTGGTTACCCAGTCAAAGAAATCTATGAGATTAGTTTGACAGGAGCTTCCTGTTGTAAACCCACGCTCTCTTGGATTCTGTGCTGCTATGGATTCCAGGTGTTGCACTGTCCTTTCCTTAAGGAGTGCCTCCATAATCTTTCCCACTTCTGAAGTAAGACTGATTGGTCTGTAGTTCCCTCCCTCCCCCCTCCCTGCTACCACTCTTGCAGAGCGGGATCACGTGAGCCCTTCTTTAGTCGTCTTGGACCTCTCCTGTGCTCAGAGACTCACTGAACAGTTCTTATAATGGCTTTGCTAGCTACTTTAGTACCCTGGGATGTCAGATCCCATTGCCTTGTCCACCCTGAGCTTAGCAAGCTCTTGTGGGACCCTTTCTTTTGTGAAGGGACTAGTGCACACCTTCCTTCCCCCTGTGTCCATGGTGCTAAGATGTGAGCCCTGCCCTACCTTCTCCTCAGTAAATACTGTGCAGAAGTATCTATTTAGCATGACTGCTTGTCCTTGGTCATCCTCCTCACACTCCCCCTTATCCACTTTGATCTTAGCAATACCACCCCCTCTGGACTTTCTCCTTTTACTAATGTATCTATAGAAAGTCTTGTCACACTAGTGTTTCCTCAGTTTGGGCCTTTGCCTGCCTTATTGCCTTCCTTGCTTCCCTTAGGGAAGTTTGGTATACCTCCCTATCTTCATCCCACTCCGTTCCATTATATTTCCTGAAGGCCAGCCTTTTGACTCTGACCTTTTCTGCTACTGTTTTTGAGAACCAAAGTGGTTTCCTTCTTCTGTTGCTCTTGCCTTTCTCTCTAACACAATGGGATGTTTCTTTAAGTATTGCATCCTTTATACTTGCCCACTTTGCCTGTACCCCCTCACCTGTATTTCTTCGTGCCAGGGATAGCTTAACTCTGTTGGCTTTCTTATCAAAATTAACATACTGTAGATGATGCACACATTTTTACTACCATGTGGATGCAGTATGAAAAATGTAATATGAAATATAAAAACATAAAAATTAATGGCAGGTAAGGACCACTTTGCCCATTCAGTCAGCCCATTTTCCCTACCTACTGCAAAAATTGCAGACCCTCTTTGATCTCTGACTTTACCTTCTGATTCCTATCACTAAAGTTCCCCTGTGCCTTTCCCATGCAGTTTTGAATTCCCTCACTGTGTTTGCCCCCACCACCTCGGCTGTGAGTCTATTCTATGCATCCACAACCCTTTCCATGAATAAATACTTCCGCACATTACCCCTTAGTCTACCTCCTTCCAACCTCATGCCCCCTCATTCCTGAACATCTTTTCTGAAAGATGCGTCCCTCTGGTACCCTATTTATATCCATTAGATATTTGTAGGTTTCTACTGCATCTCCGCTGTCTCTCCTCTCATCCAGGGCATACATATTGTGGTCTCCCAGTCTCTCCAGATATGACTTTTGTTGCAGGTCTTGCACCATCTTTGCTGTCTTTCTTTGACCTACCTCCACCCTGTCTATGTCTTTATGGAGATTCAGCCTCCAAAATTGGACACAGTACTACAAATGAGGCCTCACCCATGATATGTACAATGGCCATCATCACATCTTTTCTTCTGCTGGTAAAACCTCTCCCTATACACCCCAGCATCCTACAGACTCTTCCCATAGCCTTGGTACATTATGTGGCCACCTTTAGATCGTCAGACATGATTGCCTCCAAATTCCTTTCTTGTTTGGTGACAGTCAGTATCTCACCCCATCATGTAATCCTCCCCTTGGTACTTGTGCCCCAAATTCCTGCTATGCAATTTTTGCATCGAATCTCAGCTGCCACAGTCTAGCCCATTCCTCCAAAGTACCTAAGTCCCTCCTCATTTTGTTCAACCACTCCCACAGTGTCCACCCTTTTGTAGATCTAAGCATCATCTGCAGAGGCACACCTTTCCTTCCAGTCCCTACCCAGTGTCATTTATGAAGACATTGAACAGGACTGTGCCAGAACTGAATCCTGAGTCACCCTGCTGGTCACCCTCCTTTCCTCAGATTGAGCAACATTTATCACCACCCTCTGTCTTCTATCATGCAACCAATTCCTAACCCAGTTTACCACCTTGTGACTCACACCCAGGCTGGTCAGCTTGTTCACATTTCTTCTATGTGGAGCAGTATCAAAGGCCTTAGTGAACTCCAAGCAGGCCACATCCTCCACTCCTCCAGATCTACCGCCTACAATACCACACCTGTATACTGGCAAAAAAGGCTCTACTTGGACTCTGCCCCCCAAGAGTCACTACACCCCTTCAATGGGCCTCCCATTTGGTCATCACCCGCAATACTACCAAAGCCACCTTCCAGATGCCTAGAGCTAGGACCTTGCTCACCCAAAGGTCTTTTCCCTACAGAGCACCTTCATAGTATAACTCCCTCCCACGCACATTACAAACATCTCCAAAATTGGCCCCTTCAAAATCGCCCTACGCAAACACCTCACTGACACTCGGAGCTGTAAATGCCAATTATAGGGCTTTCCGAGAGCGCCGTTCTGAACCAATCTGTCTCTTATAGTATTACGTATGTACTAGTTTACTTAGAATAGCTTGTTGTAGTCTGTACACCATGCACTGTATCCTTCGTGCTCCAATAGGACACTAAATGGCTTAGTTTTGTATGCTCTTCGGTATCTCGCCTATTTTGCTCTCTGAAATGCCGTGCTTTGTATGCTCTTTTTTATTTTTTTTCTTTTTCTTTTTATTTAGTTGTTTAACCAGGTATAGCACACTAAGCTGAAAGCTTTTTTACATGAGTGACCTGGGAGCACAAGGAGGTTAAGTGACTTGCTCAGGGTCACACAGTATGCAAGTGGAAGCTATGGGATTCAAACCCAGGTCTAGTCTGCTGGATGTCACCAAATGTGCAGCTCAGAGCCTTAGACCACTGCGTTATACTGCCTCCTGTATCTCACCTGTATTGCTCTCCACTGTCTTGCTTCACAAATATGTTGTCTCCCTCCCTGTGACGAGGTGCCTTTGTAGATGAGTTTTTGACTCAAAGGTTTGTAAATCTGATTTGTGAATTAAATAAATTAAATAAATAAATACTTTCCCAGTCACCCTGTCAAAGAAATCAATTAGATTTGTTTGACATGACTTTCCCACTATGAATTCATAAGGTAGAAAAAATGGGCAGACTGGTTGGGCCTTGCGGTCCCTGTCTTCCATCAACTTCTGCATTAGATTGCTGCAGAGACTGCATCAGAAAACATATGAGGACAGATTAACAGAGCTCAATATGTATACCCTAGAACAAAGGAGGGAGAAAGGTGATATTGTCGAAACATTCAAACATCCTGAGGGCATTAACAAGGTGAAAGAGTATAACATGTTTCAGTATAAGAAAAATATCAGGACAACAGGACACAGCATGAGATTAGAGGGAGGCCAATTAAGGAGGAATGTGAGGAAGTTCTTTTTCATAGAAAGGTTGGTGGATGCATGGAACGGCCTACCTCAGGAAGTGATGGCTATGAATACAGTGCAGGGCTTCAAACAGGCATGGGATAGGCATAGGGGAGCAATACAGATGAGAATGAATAGATAGGCCATTGACAGAGTACAGGCCTATGGCACATTCATAAGGTAGAAAAAATTGGCAGACTGGATGGGCCTTGTGGTCATTATCTGCTGTCAACTTCTATGTTTCTATGTTTCTTTGCATCCATGCTGTCTCAAATACCGTACTCTGTTGGATTCAAGGTGTTCCATAATCCTTTCTTTAAGTAGTGATTCCATAATTTTCCCCAATGTTGAGGTGAGGCTCACTGCTCTATAGATTGCAGCCTCCACCCTGTTTCTACTTTTGTGAAGAGGGACTGCATCTCCCCTCCTCCAGTCCTCTGGAACCACTCCTGTATCGAGTGACTCATTGAACAGAGCTGCCAGTGCTGCTGTCAGCACCTCCCGTAGTTCCCGTTATAGTCTAGGAGGTATCCCATCTGGTCCCATTGCCTTTTTCACTGTCAATTTTGTGAGTTCTTTTATGACTTTCTCTTCCATAAATGGGCCAGTGTACACCTTCCTCCCATATTTGCTCATGTTGCCTAACTGTGGCCCCTCACCGTCTAATTCTTCTGTGAATTATTTGTTAAGTATTGGGTGCTTTTTCCAGATCCTCTTCCACACACACCCCTTCTTCCCTTTTAAGCCATACAATTCCACCCTGTTTTTTCTCCTTTCACTAATGTTCCTATAAAAAGTTGTGTCACCCTTTTTAACTTCCTGTGTTATTTTTTCTCTGTTTGTGCCTTTGCGCTCCTGATTGCTTTCCCTGCCTCCCTCTGTTTATCCAGGTACACTACCTTGTCCTTCTTCTTCTGTGTTTCTTTGTACAGTATTTTAAGAAAACCATATTTTTTGCCCTTACCTTATTGGCCTCTTCCTTTGAGAACCTTAGTACTTTTCTCTTTCTCTTTCCCCCTTTTTACTTGCCTAATGCAGAGGCCTTTCAGATGGGCCCACTGCTCCTCAACCCCCCCCCCGCCATTTGTCCCTCCCTGCCAGAGCATTTTTTGAGACATACCCTTGTCTTAGTAAATTCTGCCCTCCTGAAATCCAGGACCCTTGTCTTTGAGTGGCTTGACTCTACCACTGTACTCATACTGAACCACAGTGTGCGATAATCACTGGACCCCAGATGTCTACCCACCCTGACTTCCACAATTCTGTCCCCATTGGTGAGGACCAGATCCAAAACTGTACCCTTCTGGGAGGCTCTAGCACTAGCTTCCTAAGGCCTGCCCAGTGAAAGGATGTCCCTGCTTGTTGTGAGGCAGGGCTGGGATGCTCCAATCTACTTCTGATGATTGAAATCCCCTACAAGCAGCACCTCTCATTTAGCTGCCATCATATTAATGGACTGCACAAGAACCCTGTCCACCTCCTCCCCCTATGCTGGAGGTCTGTATATTATGCTCATGTGAACAACTGTGCCATTGCCCATCTCAAGGGTGACCCACAGCACCTCCACCCCCCGCATTCCCTGCATCTTAGTTACTCTAATACCCTCCCTGATGTAAAGAGACACCCCCTCACTTTTTACCCTCCCTGCCTCTCCTAAATAGGATAAAACCTGGTATTACTACATCACAGTCATGCTTTTCAGTATACCACATCTCAGTGAGAACTACAATGTCCAGGTCAGCCTCTGTCATCAAGGTCACCAGGTTTGGCAATATATTTCCTAGGCTGTGGGCATTAGTATACATGGTCCTCCGTGTTTTGTCATTTCTCCTTTTATCATCTTCCCCTTTTGCCATTTTTGTCTGCTCTGTTAGTCCTTCTTGTTTTTACTCCCCTTCCTCCTCTCCCCTGCTGCCCCCCCCCCTTTATGAGTTTAGTTACCTTTGGTGATATCATAACATTATGGTCATCCATGTTGACTGCACTATCTTGTGGGGATGTGCAGTTTAATTTGCTCTGCTTTATTTGCCCCCCCCCCAGCTAGTTTCAGTGCTTGCCAATGAATAACGGAGCACATTATGTATACCTTTGAGCAAAGAAGGGAGAAAGAGGTGATTTGATTGAAACTTTCAAACATCTTAAGGGCACTAACAAGGTGAAAGAGTCTAACATGTTTCATTTTAAGAAAAAATAGCAAGACAAGATGACACAGCATGAGATTAGAGGGAGACCGCTTAAGTGTCAATGTGGGGAAGTTCTTTTTCACAGAGAGTGTGGTGGATGCATGAAATAGCCTACCTCAGGAAATAGTGGACCTAAATATAGTGCAGGTCTTCAAGCAGGCATGGGATAGGCATAAGGGATCAATACAGACGAGTATGAATAGATAGGCCATTTACAGAGTAAAGGCCTATGGCACATTTCTAAGGTAGAAAAAATGGGCAGACTGGATGGGCCTTGTGGTCATTATCTGCCATCAACTTCTATGTTTCTATGCTTCTATGCTTCTATGAACCATTTAAACCATTCACTGAGAGCAATGATCCCCTTCCTGGATGGATGTTGGCCGTCACCCTTGTACAGGTCTACATTCCTCCAGGTGGGTCCCCAGTCCTTAATGAAGTTGAAATCCTTCTCTCTGCACCAGGTCTTGAGCCAAGCAGTGAAGTCCCAGATGTGGATGTTCCTAGCCTCCCTTTTCTATGGACAGGCAACACTTCTGAGAAGGTAACAGAGATTGCTACCTGCTCAAGGCCCTTCCCCAACTCCCTGAAATCCTCCTGCAACCTTTCTATCCCTGACTCATCCACAGCCAGGCCATTTTATGACATCAAGCTCCCCTTCCTAGCTATTGCTGTAGTGATTCTCTGGACCCTCTCCCCATCCCTCCAAGCTGTGCTTGCCGATAGACACTTTACCTCCCTTTCCTCCACTGTACCGGTCTCCAAATCCACTCCCCAGACTATGGAGTCCCCAAAAAGGAGAAGCTTCCTCATCCTTTGAGGTCCTCTTCTACCCACCTGCAGGGCTGTCTTGTGAAGACTTTGGTGAAAGCATTTTCTCTTACTACATTTGGAGTTTTCTTTGATTCCATGGGGGTGAGTGCCCGTTATGATACTCTTGGTGGTGGCACTAGTGAGAGGAGTGCTGCACCCATTTTGCTCACTTCACTGGCTCCTTAAAAACTTGAACATTTTCAAAATCCTGCCTTGAATGCGTAGTAATTCATTCTATATCTGTGTTGGTGTGTGCACCACTGTCTGCTGACTTTCAAGTGTGAGCTGCTAGCCTTTGGGAGGCTTTGCTGCTGGACTTGGGGGTCTGTCTTCTGTCATGTTGGATTCCTTCATTGCACTTGAATTGGCTGTTCCTGTTTAGCATTAAATGTGGAACTTCTACTGCAGCTCATGTAGCTATCTCAGATTTCTCCCTTATGTTTATTTTTTTTAATACTATAATTACTGGCTAGCAATTTTTTCAACTGGCTGATCAGGTTGAGATTTGCCATAATAACTCGCGGGTTATTACAGCATTCATGCACCATGCCCATCAACACTGATTGCTCCCTCATTGGCTTTTAACTATAGGAGAGGGCGGGCTGAACAGTTCCACAAATATGGCAGTTCCTTATGTCCGTTACCGAGGAATTGCCACAAAGGCACCGCTGCAACAACAGTCTTCACCACCGAATAATCGTTTGTTTGTTTTTTCCAATATGGTTGATCCTACCCTTGAATATAACAAAAAAAATCTCATATCTGGTTGATCCTGCTGTTTGCCAGCCTGAAGACAAACCCACTGCCTGCAGGAATGGCTCCGTGTCTGACTGAGGTAAGTGTGTCCCCGATTGTGACTTCACTCTACAACTGTGTGGAAAAAAAGTAAAAATAAACAAAAAAATACAAAAAAAATAACCTGTTGAAAAAGTTGGAGGGACAGAAAGAGAATATGTGTGTGTGTGTGTGTGTGTGTTTGTGTGTGTGTGTGTGTATGTGTGTGTGTCTGTGTGTGTGTATGTTTCTGTGTGTGTGTGTATGTGCGTGTGTGTGTGTGTGTCTGCCTTCCTCACATCACTCCAGCTGTATAAAAATTGCTGATCAGCAATTATAAAAAATAAAAGTTGGGAAAGTGTGCATCTGAGAATTTAATGCACAGCCTCAGTGAGGGATGCTTTTAATTAACCCCTCAGGCTTCACCCTCGGGGTTTATGTGGCACACCACACCTGCCCAAGGAAGGTATGCAGGGGTGGAGGAGTGGCCATCGCTTTTGGATCCAGCCTGGGCTTCATTGTTCATCTGGTAGGTAATGCCAGATCTTTTGAATGTGTCATCATGTGTGGGGGTCCAGGTGCAGGTTGCAGGATTCTCCTCTGGGTCAGGGGAGAATTTCTGCAGGAAGTTGCAGACTTCATCATCTATCAGGTATGTTTAAATCCTGGGGAATGTCAATGGCTGCTTTGATTACAAATCCTCACATTTTGATTAGAAACTCCTCCAGATGACGTCATCACTGGACCTGGCACAAATGGTTGCTTCTGCAACCCACCAACACAGTCACACACTTGATCTGGTGTTACACCTGGGTCTTGAGGTTGCCAGCCTCATGACTGATCAGGTCTCATGGTCTGACCACTGCACCGTGAGGTTTACGCTTAGGGCCCTCCCTGAAAATCCCTCCCCCACAGAGATGGTCAGCCACTGCCCCATAAGGGGCTTGTGCCCAGAGGGACTACTGTCATTAGCTGACCTATCTAGAGTAGATGTAGCTTATGCGATAGAAGCCAGTGAGGCAGTGATCACTTATAACTGGGTGGTATCCGAAGCACTGGATGTGATCGCTCCAGTTCATATATGACCCAGATCCTCTTATTTGAGATCCCCTTAGTTTGATGGGGATCTCAAGATGATTAAGATCAAGGGTCAGAAGTTGGAGCATTGCTGGCTGAAGACCCAGCTGGAGGACAACAAACTGACCCTGCGGGCTCTCTACGGTGAGTACCAAGAGGTAATTTACTGTAAGAAGGCAGAATTTCTGTCCAGGGAAATTGCAGTAGGGAAAAAGAGACCCTCTCAGCTGCTTGAACTCTGGACAGGCTACTCCATCCTGCCTTTCTACAGCTGAAAAATACTTTTTAATCCACTTTATGTGAAGAGTTTGCTCTGTTTTTCTGTGGCAGAGTGTCATCTATCCGGTTGGGAATTCCATCAGTGAGGCAGTCTATGCCTCACAGTAGTCAGACTGGGAGGAACAGAGTCATTCTGTCAATCTGGAAGGAGAGGAAACCAGTGAAGGTGGCAGTGGTCATTGAGGTAATCTCAGAGCTGAAGCACATCTTTTGTGAATTGGACCCAGCCCCAATGTGTTTCTTAATGAGATGCACTAGGACAGTTAGCCCGGTGTTTGCCAGGATTACTAGGTGCTCAGTGACGGGGTTCCTGGTTGCTTTGAAAGAAGTGCTGGTGAGACCACTCCTGAAGAAACAATCTCTCAATCCTGACATCCTGGCAAACTATTGTCCTAACTCCAACCTGCCATTTCTGAGCAAGTTTGTGGAGAAACTCCAGGCACAACAGCTCGAGGATCACCTTGTGTCCTTTGATATCTACTAGCCATTTTAGTCGGGTTCATGGGCCAGACATAGTTCAGAAATAGCTTTAGTTATGAACATACAAAACTGCCAGCAGATACAGGCCATATGGTCTATCAAGTCTGTTCAAGTATGCAGCTAGCAATTATTACACTGTAGCCTCCCCTCCCTCCTCTACCTCCATAATGATGACCCTCCTCCTCACTTTATCCCATCCCCTTTTAAAATTTCCCACTGACCTACAGGATGCCACCTCTTTAGGTAGTACATTCCACATAGTCACCACCCTTTCTGTGAAGAAATGCATCCTCATTTCCCTCTTGAACCTTTCACCTTCCATTCTCAGACCATGTCCCTTTGTGTCCCTCCCACCCCTTAAGTTAAAAATCCTCTCTGTACCAGTCTTGTTTATTCCCTTCATATATTTAAAGGTCTGTACCATGTCCCACCTATCCCTCCTCCCCTCCAAGGAATACATGTTAAGCTCCCTAAACATTTCCATGTAGGGTTTGTCCTCCAATCCCAGGATCATCCTTGTTTCTCTACACTGGACCCCCTCCAATAACTCAACATCCTTCTTTAAGTATGGACGCCAGTACTGCATGCACAACTCCCAGTGCATTCTCACCAATGACCTGTACAGTGGCATGACCCCCTTCCCTCTCCTGGAGATGATTCTTCTAGCAATACATCCCAGCATCTTATTGGCTTTAGCTACTGCTTTCTTGCACTGTGCTGAGTGGTTCATTTGCCCTATTATCATCACCCCAAGATATTTCTCCTTCTCTGTAGTGGCTATCTGTACTCCTCTCAACTGAGAACACCTTCTTGAGTTCCTTGCTCCCAAATGCATGACTTTTGCACTTCTTAGCATTGAACCCCAGCTGTCAAGTGTCTAACCAGTACTCAAGTCTAGCCAGATCATCTTGCAACCCCTGCCATCCTACTGTGTCATCCACCAAGTCATCTGCAAAAAGAATAATCTTGTTCTCAATGCCATGCAAGATATTGGCAATAAAATGCTAAACAACACTGGGCCCAGTACCAAGCTCTGTGGTACCCCTGCATGCTACTGCCTTTAGAGAAGAGAGTTCCCGCCCAACCACTACACTGTGTTGTCTCCTGTGCAGTTAGTTCTTGATCCAATTTGCCATCTTTGTCCCTACTCCCTGGTGTCCCAATTTGATAACCAGCCTTCCATGTGGCACTGAATCGAATGCCTTGCTGAAATCCAGATACAGGATATCCACTGCATGGCCCTTGTCCAGTGCTCTAGTGACCCAGTCATAATAGCCAACCAGGTTGGTCTGGCAGCATCTGCCAGAGACAAGCCCATGTTGCTTTCACTTCAGGAGACCATTACCTTCTCTAAAGGTGGCCAACCTCTTTTTGTGGATTGTATCCATTAATTTTCCCACAATGGATGTAAGACTCACTGGTCTATAGTTGCCCAGTTCATCCTTGGGTCTGCTTCTATGGAGGAGCACCACGTGAGCCATCCTTCAGTCCTGGGGTATGCACCCTGCTCTCAAAGAAGTATTGAAGTTAGCGTACATAATGATCTACTCAGGGCTACATAAGAGACAGCACAGAGCTTCTGAATATTTTGAAAGATTTGAAATGGGAGGATGACAATACATGGATAGGGATAGACTCAGAGTCATTATATACATCTATACAACATCATCTAGGCATAGAATCCATTAAATTCTGGTTTGGTAAACTACGAGAGAATAGTGCCATACCAACAGAACTGATTTTAGAGTTGATAGAATTTACTCTCGCACATAATTATTTTGAATTTAAGGGAATGTTCTATAAACAAAATTATGGTACAGCTAAGGGGCCAGCTATGGCCCCTAGTTATGTTAACTTGTTTCTGGGTCACTGGGGAGAGGAAATCATATTCGACAAAGAGAAGAACCCATTCCATATGCACATTAGTGGCTGGTATCGCTTTATTGATGATATTTTGTGCGTATGGAAAGGAGATAGGGATCAAATTCCAGATTTCATTCAATGGCTCAGTAACAATAATTTGAACCTTAGATTCACACACACAACATCTAAAGAGTCACTTTATTTTCTGGACATGACAGTTAGTGGTAATATTTCTCAACAAATGGTGGAAACTAAAGGGTATAGAAAACCGATGGCCACAAATTCCCTGTTTTTATCCACAAGTGCCCACCCCCAAGTTGAAAAATTCGATACCCTATGGGCAGTTTCTAAGTATAAGCAGAAACAGTAGTAGTGATTCTGATTTCAACAGTCAAGCAGATGAATTGATGAAAAGGTTTAAGGCTAGGGGTTATGCTAACAATCTTCTGGAAGAAACTAGAAAGAAAGTGAACAAGATTTCCAGAGAGACACTTCTAGTTGAAAGAGAAAAGGACATGTCAGAACACATTCCTTGTACTTTTATAATTGAGTACAATCTCCTAGCTGGATGCATTGGCAACATAATATATCAGAACTGGCTGATCATACAAGGGACCCCAGAAGTGAATGTAGTGATGGGAGTCAAACCAAGGGTTACTTTCACTAGAGTAAGGAATCTTAAGGATAGATTGGTCCATAGTAGAATGAAAAAAATACAGTCAAAAGAGAGAGATGTACTTGGTTGCCAGTGTGTCCAGTAGGTTTCTACAAATACATGAGATTTGTAAATATAGCACTAACACTAAGTTTTTCAAACATTCACTAACTGGGACCATGATAATTAACATTCAGGAGCTCATCACATGTTATATTATGTATGTAGTTTATGTGGTCTGGTGTGATTGTAATTTTGTTTATGTTGGAAAGACTGTTAGACCTCTTAAACAAAGAAAACAGGAACATGTCTGTGCCATTTTACATGGAAAAAGGGACACCCCATTTGGGACATACTTTGCTGATATGCACAACTCAGGAACAAGATGTTTACAATTTGTGGGACTTGAAATGGCACCTCCACCTAGCAATGGTGGAAATAGAGTGAACTTGTTGCTCCAACAAGAAAGCCACTGTATTTTTAAGCTGGACAGTGTTAAACCCAAAGGACTAAATGAAAAATGGGACTTAAAGCCCTTTCTGACTAAAAAGTGATTTTGTAATTAGTGAAATGAGAATAATTGTTCTGTGAAATGCTGTGATTGTCTTAAAGTATATTGCATTTGTATAAATTTTTTCCTTCTTCTCTTTCTCCTTCTTTTAGTTCTCACAACTTTATGGTGTCCGAACCCTCTCTTTTTTCCTGTTTGTTTTGGTCTCAGTTCCTAGGAGGTCCCAGAATATGGGCATATCCCTCAAAATAAGAGAGTTGCCTTGTAAATGTGCAGAAGATGCCTTGGCAAACTAAATGGTTTGGTCACCATTTTCTTTCTTTTTTCTATCTAACCATTAGATTAGATTGCATATTTCAGAACATGAAGTTAATGTTATGTAACATGACAAGGTATCCATAGGTTTGAGTTTTGCATTACTGTGACCATTAAGTTTTGCATTAAGCATGCAGTTTATAACTTAAGCAGTGTTTATTTTGTATGAATTAAAAATTAACTATAGGTCTACACATACTTCCTAGTGATTATGTCATTGAATGTATTACTTTATGTTTAAATCTCACTTTGGTGCTTTCTAGTGGCTGGAGAAAGTATTACAGTCAAACTTTAGTTTTAATTAATCACTTTTTGTAATTGATTCCACTTGTTTAATTATAAGTCTCGTCCTCATTATGAGCTCCACCCACTGAGGAAGATTCTTTTGAATCGAAGCGCTGGGGAACCAGATTGAATTTACTTTTATCGTGGCTGTTTAACCAGGTTGTGGAATAAATATCCACTGAAACAGATTTTCCTTTTTTGTATCATTTATTTCATTGACCCAAGTGCAGTCATTGACTCTGTTGTTTTTTCCATGTTTAGGGCAGGTCGCCTTTGTATAACTGCACCAGACAATAAAGTGGGAACATTCAATTGCAGCACCATCCTTCCTTTGCATAGAGACAAAGGAAACAAAGTCAATTCTTGTTCTCCTCGATCTCTCCTCAGCATTTGACACTGTGGATCACTTCATGCTTCTCAATCAGCTCTGTGAGTATTGTGGACTCGTCAGTGTTGTCATCAGATGGTTTAAGTCCTATCTCTCTGATAGGTTGCAGAGTGTGGTGATGAGGATTTTTCTTCCTCACCAATGCCCCTGTAATGTAGAATGCCCCAGGGCTTGATCTTGTCACCAATGTTCTTCACAGTGTACATGCTGCCCGTTGTTGAGATCATTCGGCAGTTCAGCATGGAGTTCCACTGCTATGCAGATGATAACCAGTTGTATCTGTCATTTGGGCCTGCAACATCCAATGGCATTGACATGTTTAACACCTGTCTGGCTAAAATAAATGACTGGATGTCCTCCAGTTGATTGTGACTGAACCTGGATAAGACTGAGATACTGGCGATCGAGCCGTGTTGTGGGAGTGATGGGTTGCCACCTGGAGTCAACGCAGGCCTTTTCTTCATGTTTGCTCTCCTGGTGGCTTCCCCGAGGGCATGCGATCTAGGAGTGATTCTGGACAGCAGACTGACACTCGAAGATCAGATATCATCTGTTGTCAAAAGTGTTTTTTACTACTTAAAGAACATGGCCAGGATCAAGCCCCTCATTCTGCCCAAAGACCTACCAACTGTAGTGCACACCTTTGTCACCTCTTGGCTTGACTACTGTAACTCCCTATACTTTGAGGTCATGGGAGGGACCCTCCACAGACTGCAGCTGGTGCAGAATGCAGCAGCCTGGTTGCTGATGGGTCTGTCCAGGTCCAGTCATGTGACCCCAATTCTGCATGCTCTGCATTGGCTGCTATCTGGTGGAGGGTTCTTTTCAAAGTGGGCTTCCTCATTTTTAAGGCCCTATATGGACTGGGTCATGGCTACCTAATTGTGCTCCTGACACCTGCAACTTCTGTCCACTCCCTTCACTCCTCTTCGATTGACCTCCTGGGCATTCTCAGGGTCTGGCTCAAAACATCGGGTGATAGTGCCTTTAGTGTCACCAGGCCAACCCTGTGGAACTCGCTACCATCTGCAGTCTGGGAGGTACCCTTGATCGGGGTGTTCAACAGAGGCTAAAGGCCCAACTCTTACTCCTGGCCTACCATGACTAACTTCCTGCACAACCGTATGAGTTACCCTGATATTTATATTTTAAAGTTGAGATTATTTATATTTTCTTCTCTTAAAGTTCTGAGTATGAATTGTGGCCATTATTTAGTTTTTGTCACTATTATCCGTATTGTCTTATGTTAGTTACCTAGAGCCTCTGGGAATGGGTGCCATATAAACACAGCTTTCTTGCCTTGCCTGAAGAACCTATTCATTCCCCTTGGCCACAACTTTGGGTGACACTGTGGGATCCTCCCACTCCTCCAAAACTGCACTAAAGTTCTTGAGTTGCTCCCGGTGAAGGATGCACTTCTGTTCCACCCTCCTCTCCATCCCTGATCCCACAGTAGTCCACCCACTCCTTTTGCTGGTCCCCCATTGAGCTAGTAGGTGTAAACTTGGTGGCCCATGGGTGGGGAAGGAGATCCCCTGAAATCTAGGCAACTCAGCCCAGATGCTGGCAATCTCCACCCTCAGCACACAGAGGTGCCAGCAGATGGACCAGCACTGCAGTTCCCAGAATACCCTTCTGAAGACTGGTGCCCCACATTCACTGTAATGCACCACTCCCAACATGATCTCTTTCTGCTCTGCTTCTGTTTACCCTGACTGATGTTAGGGAACCTCCCTTCTCTCTAATACCATAACCCTTTTCCCAGTGACTGTTTACCAGGAACCCCTAATGTAGCATGCAAAATATTTATTTTTATTACTTTGATAACATGGCATCCTCAAGAAGCTATCCACACAGATTATGCAGTGCTGCCTGGCTGTCAACTGTGGTTCTCCCCGCCCTTGCCCTGTTTCTGAGCAGGAAGTTGCCACACCTTGTGGTTTAATGTCTATAAAGGTAGTTGAGCCTGGGTGGGTGGGATGGGGAGGAATAGTGGATAACCCAACTTGTCCTGTGTTATAGAACTCATCAGAGCAACTAGCCAGAAGTGGCCTGAGCCTCCACTATGTCTAATACACAAACACCCCCCACTGAACAGCAAGTCTGAAACAAAACAAAACAACCCCCAAGAACTCAGATAATACTGAATTCTTAGCTGCACCAAAATAGTCTGATACTAAATGTCACCAAAAACAAAGGCAATTTAGAAAATCAACTAGCAAACTAACAAATAAATATGCAGTATTTCAACCCCTTTTGAATTCAAAAAACAAATGGAAATCAGTAAATTTAGCCCCTTCCCCAGCAGACTAGCACAAGGAAATCAGTAATCTCACTTCCTTCCTCTGCAGACCAGCACAAATGAATTTAGTATTTCAGCCTCCGATAACTTAGCAGCAGAACTGATCAAAATATAGCAGTAACACAAAAAAACTCCACTCCTTCAGTCCAATGCCAAAACTTGAATAAGACAAACTCTGGTCAGCGCTGATATGGCTATGGAGAGCTTTTGGAATGCTTCTTCTTAATTGTTCTAATAAATTTCCACAATGCAGATCTGCTGAGAGGCAATTTCAATGGGGTCTTTCTTTTACATATTTTTACGAAGTGTTTTCCTAGAATATGCCTGCTGATTGCTATATGTTTAGCCTGGATAGTTCACAGAAGATGTGGCATCTTTATTTTCAGTGGGGCTCTACATCTACACAATATTATACAGAATTGCATAAAATCAGAACACACTGACAATATTTTACATCTGGACTAGGCTACGCTGAATAAACACATTATAAAAAGGGTAAAATCATGACCCCACTGAAAACAAGTTATTGCAACTAATCTGGGATACCCTGAGCAAACAGAGTGCAAAAATGTGTAAAATGAAGATCCCTATGACAATGAGATGTAGCATCTCCCCTGTGTAATCCAGGATACAAAATATAGGATATGTAATATTTAAAGGAAACCTGCTGTAAACTGATAACTGAACTTCACTTTGTTCACTGATATAAATACAGTTTCTTTATTGTTTTATAACATATTAGATTGCAGTATTTATTTTGAATGTTGTGGCTATGAGGATTGTGTGTATAGTGTATGTATATATGTGTGTGTGTGTGTGTGTGCGTGTGTGCATGTGTTTGCTGAAGCTCAATATATTTTTCCCCAAAAGCATAGTAAAAAAATGCCTGCTGATTGCTATATGTTATAGAAACATAGAAACATAGAATTTGACGGCAGATAAGGACCGCTTGGCCCACCCAGTCTGCCCATTTCCCTACCTAATGGATAAGCTGCAGATCCTGGTTAACTAGCAGCCTACTTCTTCCTACCCCCAACCCATAGAATTGCCTTATGACTGTCCCATGCATGCTTGAATTCCACCACTGTTTTTCACTCTACAACCTCCTCCGGAAGGCTGTTCCATGCATCCACAACCCTCTCTGTGAAAAAATACTTCCTTAAGTTACCTCTGAGCCGCCCCCCTCTATCTTCAAATTGTGCCCCCTTGTTCTTGCACACCTCTTTTTTTAAAAGATGCTACCCTCTTGGACTTTGTTGATTCCCTTGAGGTACTTGAAAGTTTCTGTCATGTCCCCACTCTCCCTCCTTTCCTCGAGGCTATACATATTAAGCTCCTTAAGTCTCTCTTCATATGTCTTCCGTGCAGGCCCTGCACCATTTTAGTTGCCCTCCTCTGGACAGTTTCCATCCTGTCTATGTCTTTGTGGAGATCGGGTTTCCAGAACTGCACGCAGTACTCCAGATGGGGTCTCACCAGCTGTCTGTACAGATGGATAATAACCTCTTGTTTTCTACTGGTGATGCCTCTCCCTATGCATCCCAGTATCCCCCCAGTCCTCCTTGCTGCCCTATCACATTGCTTGCCCACCTTTAGGTCATCTGATATGACTACCCCCAGGTCCCTTTCCATTTTTGTTGTTGTTAGTATCTCACCCCCATTGTACTCTTCCCTGGGTTTTTGTTTTCCAGGTGCATTTTGCACTTATTTGCATTGAATCTAAGCTGCCATACATTTGACAATTCTTCTAACCTTGCAAGTCCCTTCTCATCCTTTCTACCCCACCTGTGTATATCAACTCTGTTGCAGATCTTTGTGTCATCTGCAAAGAGACATACTTTTCCTTCCAGTCCCTCTGCAATGTAAACATAAAGACATTTAGAGAGAGGACGATCTAACATTGAACCTCATGTGTACCCCACTAGTAACCCCCTTCTTTAGAGTGACTCCTATTTTATTACTTCTGTGTCCTATTCTCCAGCCAATTCCTTTACCCAGGCTGTCATCTTGGGACCCACGCCTAGGCTGGCTAACTTGTATATTAATCTTTTGTGTGGGACTGCGTCAAATGCCTTGCTAAAGTCTAGGTAGGCCATGTCCACAGCCCCTCCCTGATCTACTACTTTGGTCACCCAGTCAAAGAAATCTATCAGATTTGTCTGGCATGACCTTCCTGCTGAGAATCCATGCTGCCTTGGGTCCTGTGCCCTCTGGCCTCTAGATACTCGACAATTCTTTCCTTCAGAAGTGATTCCATCATTTCCCTACCACTGAGGTTAAACTAACAGGTCTGTAGTTTCTGCTTTGCCTTGCTCCCACTTTGTGAAGGGGAATCACATCTGCCCTCCTCCAGTCCTCGGGTACCACCCCATCCTCCCATGATTTGTTAAACAGGGCAGCAGTAGTGTCACTAGTTCTACCCTTAGTTCTTTTAGAATTCTGGGATGAATCCCAGCAGGCCCTATTTGTCCTACCTTCAGTTTTAGAGTTCTTTCAGACCCTTTCTTCTGTAAATTGGCTGGTATCAACTTCTGTATCCAGAGTGTTTCTACTGTTTGTTTTAGGTACCTCCCTCTTCCTTTGTAAATACTGAGCAAAATATTTGTTTAGTATCTCTGCCTTTTCACAGTCACCCTCTGCCCACCCTCCCTCCCCCTTTATTAAGCCTCACTATCCCTCCTTGGTCTTCCTTGCTCCCTGATGTACCTATAAAAGATTTTATCCCCCTTCTTAACTGAGTTGGCTATCTTTTTCTCGGTTTGGGCCTTTGCTGTTCTGACTGCCTTCCCAGCTTCCTTTTGCTTTAATTGATACAGTTCTCTGTCCTGCTCCTTCTGTGATTCCTTGTACTTCCTGAATGCTTTCTTTTTCTCTTGAACCTTCACTGCAACTTCCTTTGAGAACCACAGTGGTTTCTCACATCGTTTCATTTTGTTTATTTGCTTCACACAAAGGCTTGTTACCTCTGTGATGGCAGTTTTTATTATTCCGCATTGTTCTTCCACCACTCCTTCCTGCCCATTTGCTAGTGCATTCCTTAGACACTCACCCATTTTGTCAAAGTCAGCCCTTCTAAAGTCCAGTACTTTTGCCTTTATTTTATTTATTTATTTAGTTGTTTTAACCAGGTATAGCACACTAAGCTGAAAGCTTTTTTACAGGAGCGACCTGGGAGCACAAGGAGGTTAAGTGACTTGCTCAGGGTCACACAGTATGCAAGTGGAAGCTGTGGGATTCAAACCCAGGTCTGGTCTGCTGGATGTCACCAGATTTGCAGCTCAGAGCCTTAGACCACTATGCTATACTGCCTCTGTATACTGTATGGCTTGACTCTAGTGCTGTGTTTATTGTGAACCATACTGTTCAATGGTCGCTAGTTCCCAGATGGCTACCCGCTTCTACATCTGTGATCCTCTCTTCATCTCCATTTGAGAGAACTAGGTCTAAGATTTCTCCCTCTCGAGTGGGCTCCAATACTAGTTGTCTAAGGCATGCCCCCTGTAGGGCATCTAGAATAACCCCACTCTTCGGAGTGGCTGCTGCAACTGCACTCCAGTTAACATCTGGCATATTCAGATCACCCATCAGCAATATCTCCCTTTTCTGCCATTCTAAGTATACTTTCTGCCATTTCCTTGTCCACTTCCTCCCCTTGAGAAGGGGGTCTGTATACAACCCCTGTGCAGATTGTGGTGCCATTGCCAGTCTCCAAATTTACCCACAGTGCTTCTTCTCCTCCCTGTTTACCCTTTTGTTCTGTTGCTTTGATTCCTTCCCTTATGTAAAGAGCTACTCCTCCTCCTCTTTTACCCTCCCTGTCCCTCCTGTAGATAGTATATCCTGGTGTGTTTACATCCCAGTCATGGTTTTGTGTGTACCATGTTTCTGTGACTGCCACGATATCCAGATGTTCCTTCTCCATCAAGGCCACTGATTCAGGAATCTTGTTACTCAGACTACGGGCATTGGTACTCATTGCTCTCCAATTTTTGATGGCTTTACCTTTTGTTGCAGCATCCCCCACTGACCTTTCTACCTCAGTCTTTTTCCTATCTAGTACCCTGTTTTGTAGGGAGAGGCCGGGATTTTCCTGCTGCTTATCAGTGCCTCCCCCCTTGACTAGTTTAAAAGCTTGCCAATGAAGCATTTAAACCGATTGCTCAAAAGACTTGTTCCCTTCCTGGACAGATGCAGACCATCCTGCCAGTATAGGCTTGTGTCCCTCCAGGTGGAACCCCAGTCCCCAATGAAGCCAAACCCTGTGCTCCACACCATTTTTCAACCATTCATTAAACTGCATGGTGCAAATACCCTCGCCTCACTCATGCCATTGACAGGCAGCACCTCTGAGAAGGATACTGTGTGTGCTACTTGTCTTAGGCCCTTCCCCAATTCTACAAAGTCCTTCTGCACTGCTCTACTCTCATGATGAGCCAAGTCACTTGTCCCTAGGTGGACAATGATGTCCAGCTCAGACTCCCGTGCAGCTGTTCTCATGATCCTGAGGATGCACTTCCTGTCCCTCCAAGCCATGGCTCCAGGCAGGCACCTTACTTCAGTTTTCCCTGGTCCCCCCAGTTCTATCCCCCTAATAACTGAGTCCCCCACCAGGAGCTGCTTCCTTTCCTTGTGGTGTCCTCTGCCTCCTTCCTGTGGGTCGCCTTGTGACAGTTGTCCTCAGCCTCCTTAGTCTCCTCTGCGGTGATCCATGGGGAGCTATGCTCTCCAGAATGGTGTATGGATTGTGGAGTGGAACAACTGACTGGGTGTGCCTCTGTTCCACCATCCTCACCGTCCCTGAGCCCACTGTGGTCCAACTGCTGTGCTTTCTTCGAAACCTCTGAGGTAGTGGTGGTGGCTCTGGTGCTCCCTGGATGGGGGAGGTTCCCTTCCTACTGTCCAGTGTGGCCTGGGGGAAGGTTCCCTTACTACTGTCCAGTGTGGCCTGATTATCTTGAATAGTTCACAGAAGACCTGGCATATGTTTGAGACAGTACTTATCAGATAGTGTCTTAAGAGGTTAAAAACAGTGTAAATATTTTTAGATTTGTTTGCTGGGAAAGGGTGACATTTATGAGGTATGAATCTTTTTTGAAAGACAATACCTTCCCAACTGAAGCTATTATCAAGAAAATGTTTAAATGCCAAGTATTTAAATGTACAAGTCATTGCATTTCGAAGGGGGTAAACAAATCCCCCGTTTATTAGGCAACCCATATTTAACAAGCAGCTTAGAGTGCTGTCACCAACATTCTTCCCTATTTATGCCAGGACCTCAGCTACTGCCATGGCTAAACTCTCCGCTGCCTACAATAGTGCCTGTCGCTTTGCTTTATTGGCCCCATTCTCCATCCACCACTCTACCCTCTATAATACCCTTGGATGGCTATTGCTACAAGGTCGCTTTGACCTAGCCCTCTGCTGCATGGTAGACAGTGTAATCCGCACGGTTCCAGAATCCCCCCTAACTGTCCTTCTGAAAACCAGAATGCTCCTCCGCAACCTCTGCTCAAATGGTTCTCCCCCTCTAGCTGTTCCTAGGGTATTCACCAACATGGGTAGCAGAGCTTGGTCTGAAGCTGCCCCTTTGCAGTAGAACAAACTACCAGCTGAACTCCATTCCATTGATACATACTTCAGTTTCAAGTCCCACCTTAAAGTCTGGTTCCTTGCAAACTCATCCTGCTGCTGCTCCCTGGGGTCTGACACCAACCCACACTAGTTAACTCCCCAGCCCAGGGGTTACCCACCTAACCACACTAGTCAACTCCCCTGCCTACAACTGTTATATTGTATTTTTCAATCTATCTATAAATCAATCAATCAATCAAATTCTTTATTTATCTAGGCGAACACCATTAAGCAAGCTCATTTGCAAGGTGGACCTGCATTACACATGTCAAGTAACAATGCATTTATATACAGACAAATAGACAGTAGATGCAAGAGTACAACAGTACAGGTAGACCTGCAATAGACAGGATATGTAAAAATACATTTGTGTTCAGGTAAAAGACAGTCGGTAAGGGTATACATAACAGTAGGGTAGCAAGTCCCCCCTCACCCACCTCTTCAATCTATCACTTGCCACTGGTTCTATCCCCCTCAATATGGAAAACAGCTCAAGTGTTTCCATTACTTAAGGCAGGTGATCCCATGGACCTCAATAATTATAGGCCCATCTCCATCTTACCAATACTATCCAAGATGCTTGAGAAGCTGGTAAACTCTCAGTTAACTGCCTACCTTGATACCAACAATCTCCTAAATCCAGCTCAATCTGGGTTTAGATCTATGCATAGCACCATCTCTGCACTAGCAAAAGTCACAAATGACTGGCAAACTGCCCTAGACAAAAAGAATAATACCTGTGCTGTGTTTCTGGATCTAAGCAAAGCCTTTGACACTGTGGATCATGATCTTCTAATCACCTCACTGAACTCCATAGGTCTTGACTCACTCTCTCTTAAATGGTTCAGATGCTATCTCTCTGGAAGACTACAATTGGTAAAGAATGATGGTGATCTATCTACCTCTAAGCCACTCCTAAGAGGTGTACCGCAAGGCTCCATCCTGGGTCCCATCCTTTTTGCCATTTACATCAACAATATTGACTCCAATCTCTCTCTTTCTAATATCCACCTTTTTGCTGATGATACTGTACTTTATGTGAGCGATCCGTCACCATCAAAAGCCTGTGAGCTCCTACAGTCTCAATTCTCCTCCTCCAGCATAACCTATTAAGAAAGAATATTACTAAATGCTAAGAAAACCAAAGCTATGTTCTTTGCCACCAAGTACTGTTCTTCCACTATCCCATCATTCACCCTTCCACAACTCTCTACCATCCTTGGTGAAAATCTGGAATATGTTGACAAATTCAAATACCTAGGAGTATGGATAGACAATAACTAGACTATACTACCCACGTTGAAGAGCTCCTGAAAAGCTAAGACAAAGACTTGGTCTATTCTATAGGATCAAACACTACCTGACCAAGATTCCAAACAAAGATTAATCCTTGCATCATTCATGTCCCTCATTGATTATGCTGACTTCCTCTATGGTCATTGCTCCTCTCCCATCTAAACAAACTAGACACCCTGTATCATAGAGCTATTAGATTCATTACTGACCTTCCCTCTAGCACCCATCACTGCTCTCTCTACAATGCAGTCAGCTGGACATCCCTGCAACATAGAAGAAGAAAAATGCTGCTACCTGGATCTACAAAGCTCTGACAAACAAACTCCTTCCTACATCTCAGACTGCTTCAACCAGATCACATCCAGGCCTTACACCTTGAGGATCAACAAACTGATCCTGCTGAAGATTCCTATCACCTGCACCGGTATGGAAGAGCTGCAATCAGTTATTCCTGGCATTTATCTGGAATTCTATCCAAAAGACATTGAAAATGGAAACACTGATTCACCTTACGTCCTTCAAAAGCTGTACTCCAGCCTAATCCCAGATTCGTGCAATTGCTTCCACAAAGCCTAGTCCTCCCACACCCCACCCTCCCACACCCCTCTCTCCCCACCCTCTTTTAAAGCTCCTCCCTATTCTTCTATCATTCCTCTGGTCCTTTCCACATCAAACCTCAAACATATATGCCCACCCATGTACCATTATCCAAGCCTTATCCCTACTAGACTGTTTGTTTCTCTCCTTTATTAGGTTTTTTGGTTTACTGTCCTTTGCCTTGTATATATGTAAATATTTGTACATCTATCCCACTCATAAATGATTGTATTTGTGCTTATTCAATATCATGTTTTTGTATACACTCTGTAACCTTTTTTTTGTTATGACCACTCAGGTCCATCTTGTAAATGAGCTATGCTCAATGATGTTTGCCTGAATAAATAAAGATTTTGATTGATTGATTGAAGTCAATAAACATTTATACCAGATACAACAACATACATGGTTTAGTATTCCTGTAAGGTAAAGGCATTATAGTCCAGTGAAGAGATTAGTTGAAGTGGATGCTACAAGCGAAGAGACATACATAGTCAGTTTAAAAAGATCCAGGCATATCAAGGGGAAGACATGTGTCGGGAGAAGTGGGCAGCCAATGGGGGGGTCTAGAACTGGGATAATACTAGGAGCAAAGGAATGAGATGCTGTGGGTATACATGGAATAGGTGGGTGAGGGAGGGTGAGATTTAGGGTGGTAGATAAGTAGGTGGCTCAGGGACAAGTTATGCACTGATATAAGAAGTAAGGAGAATGGGAAAAGCAGGGAGGATGTGGAAGGGGTGTAAGTTAGGATCATTGGAGGCAGTTGCGGCTTCTGTAATGTATTTTGAGTATAAGGTCATAAACACAGTGACACTAACAGGAGTCCTCAGTTTCAGTGATTTCTGTAGCACATTCCAGAGTCACGGTAGAATGAATCCTATGGAAGCTCTCCCAAACTGTGTTAGGGCTTTGGGCACTTTCAGAGAAATCAGTGAACAGCTTCTTAGGGCATAGATTCCAGGCATATTGAGAGTCAGGCAATCAACAATGTACTGAGGAAGTTTGCCAGTGATAGCTCTGTATGTCCAGAGAGCTGCATTTTTATTTTGTCTGTAGTGTAGGGAGGTCCAACCTTCGGCCACATCTAAAGAGTAGTGATGGGTGAAGAAGGGGAGACCAGTGATGAAGCACAGGGCTCTGTGGTAAAGTATGTCCAATTTACTGAGGTATGAAGTAGCACATTGACTGTATATAAAGTCGGTGTAATCAATTAGGGAAAGGAACGTAGACTGAACTAGCTGTCTCTTGGCCTCTGTAAGTAGTAAGTGGTTTAACCTGAAGAAGAGACCCAGTCTCTGCCTCAGTTTTTTTAACAAATCCTCCAGGTGGTCTTCAAGGGAGAGTTTGAAGTCTAGCTAGACCCCCAGGTATTTGAATTTTGGCACAAATTCCAAGATTTCTCCTAGGAGAGTGGTGATGGGGGGTAGAGCAGGGTAGGCTGCATGGTTAATAGATGAAAATAGCATTGCCTTTGTCCTTTTGGCATTAAGTAGCAATTTTTTACTAAGCAGCTGGTATTGAAGTATGTTGAAGTCAGCTTGCAGGTCGCTACAGGCAGTTTCATGAGTTATATGTCTTAGGTAGATCACTGTATCATCTGCGAGCAGATGAATTTTCACCTCATAGATGCCTCAGTCTATATTGTTGATGTAGATGGCAAATAGGAGTGGCCCCAGGATGGATCCCTGCAAGATGCCTCTTTTTAACAGATTTGAGGGGGAGAGTTCACCTTCAGCCTTGACCTGTTGGTGCCTATCAGAAAGGTAGTTGAGGAACCAATGCAAGGAGTTAGAATCTAGACCAATAGCTTTTAATGAAGAAAGAAGGAGGCTGTGGTCGACAGTGTCGAAGGCCTTACTTAGGTCTAGAAAAATGGCGCAGACAAATTTTTTGTTCTCTAGCTCACGCTGCCAGTCATTTGTCACTTTGGCCAGGACCGTGATTGTACTATGTTCAGTTCTGAAACCAGACTGCATTGGGTTTAGCAGGTTAGTATCATCTATGAAAGATTTCAGCTGGGCATTCACAATTTTTTCCAGAAGTTTTGATAGTACCGGGAGAAGGGAGAAGGGCCTATAGTTGTTTAGATCACAGGGGACTCTGGATTTAAACAACGGAATAACATGTGTAGTCTTCCACAGTTTGAGGAGGGTCCATTGAGAAAGGGACAAGTTAAATAGAAGCATAATAGGTACGGCCAAGACATGATAGGCAATCTTTAGGTAGTATGGATTGAAGATGTCAGCAACAGCACTTTTTCTGGTGTCCAGCTGGAGGAGGAGATCTTTCACCTCTTTTAGTGAGGCAGGAGAGAATGAAAAGACTGCATCTGAGGGACTAGATTCTAAAGGTCGCGTGGTAAGCTGGGAGCTTAGGTTGCATGCAGGTGAGTTATCAAAAGCTAGCCCTGCAGTAGCAAAGTGATTGTTGAAGGCTTGTAGTATCTCTTTATTGTTGTTGATAGTTACATTGTCAGAAATAATTTTTGAGGGGAGAGTGTTTCCTGTGGTATTACCATAAAGTTCTTTTATTGTGGACCAGAACTTGATAGGGCAGTTGGAGGCAGTGTCGAGTTCAGAGCGATAGAAGTTGCACTTGGATTCCCAAATTAGCTTTGTACAGTGGTTTCTCGCTGTTCTGAAAAGATGCCAGTCTTTGGCTTTGTGGGATTTGTGTGTTAGCTTCCAGAGCTTGTCTCTTTTTAATAGTGCTGCCTTGATGTCTGTTGTAAACCAACGGCAGTTTCTAGTCTTTATGTGGGTTTTGACTAAGGGTGCGTGGGTGTTAAGAGTGCTGGATACAATTTAGTGGAAAATGGCATATGCTGTTTCTACTGATTTGGCTAAATAAAAGGTCTGACAAAGCAGGGAGGCTTTCAGGTCATTGATATATGCAAGTGGGTCAAAATTCCATTTTGATCTTTTGGTAGAGAACTTTGCTGAGGCTGTTAGTTTAGGGACTGCTCTTATGCCAGCAATAAAGCAATGGTCACTAACATCAGCAGAAAAGATCCCAGCATGGGAGAAGAAATGGGATTTGCTTACTAGAAGTACATCTAATAGTGTACTTTCGTAGGGTTTTTCTTACTGATATGAGTAGGTTCATTAATAAGTAGAGTGAGCCCATGAGAGTCACAGAAGGATTTAAGTGGAAGAGATGTGCTTGACAGCCAGTCGTAGTTAAGGTCCCCTAGTATAATTGTTTCCATTGTGTCAGTAGTCATAGTAGATGATAGGTGGGACAGGAGCTGTGACCCCAAGGATGGGGGTCTGTAACATCCTATGACACAGAAGGCCATTGATGTAGATATTTTGATTAATAAGGACAGGCATTCAAAGGCATTGGCAATTGATGTAGTGTCGGGGGCAGTGACCATAAACTTGTCCTTAACATAGATGGCTGCACCACCACCTCTGGTTGGTCTATTTGCTCTGAATAACAGATAGTTGGGGATATTGATCTCTTTGTCTGGCGTGGATGGACGAAACCAGGATTCAGATATGACAAGTACATCTGGCTCCGTGTGGATAGCCCAAGCCTGTATTGAGGTGAGTTTCTTTAAGAGACTACATACATTAACATGCATAAAGCTGATACCTTTATACTTCGTGACTTCAAACAGTGAAGAAATTGCTTGTATAGGGCCTGGGTTAAGTTTAACATTACCTGAGCACAGCAAGAGGAGGAGTACAACTTTCCTCAGGGCAATAAGTGGTAATTTGGAAAAACTAAACCTTCTTTGGCTAGTGGAAGTATTGGCGTAGGAATGCAAGGACCTATTCTTTGTACTGTTCAGTCCTAGTGATACTCATGCAAAGACCCTAGCCATATGACACCAGTAGATGCAGGTATTGGGCTGAGTAGGTAACATTCCTTGGGTAGGTAACAAGATGCTGGTGGCTGTCTGAGAGGGAGACTCAGCTGAAAGTGGGTACGACAACTTGGGGTCATAGTACGAGTTGTATAAGGACTCCATAAGTAGACATTTTTGTGGTAAGGGATACGAGTCCTCTTTGGGGTAAATTCCATCTGGCATGTACCCTAATAAGGGTAGGGTGCATAACGCTGTAAACAGGTAGAGCCAGATTGCAAGTTTCATGGTTAAAGTCTGGGGTCAGAAAGAGAAACTGTTGTAAGGGCTTAATCTGGGCAAGGTATCACCAGGTAAGGCTACGTGCCATGGGGTCTGAAAAGGGATATAGGTGCCGATACCACTTGAAGGGAGCAAGGAGATGTTTCTATGGCACAGCGACTAGAGATAGTTATAAGAAGTTGTAAACCTGATCCAAAAAGTATCACCAACTAAGGCTACACACCACAGAGTCAACAAAGGGATGTAGGCACTGAAACCACTTGTAGGGAGCAAGGAGAATTTACTATGACACAGCGACTAGGAACAGTAATAAGAAGTCACAAATCTGATCTAAGATGAGTGGTAGGGGAGACTACGATGGGTTAGTTAGGATGGGACACTTGAACATGAAGTGGCAGCCCAAAATTTATGTCTGTAGATGTCCTAGGGAGTCAGAGAGGATAGATTTGTATGAAAGCCAATGGCAGGGGAGGGTGGGGCAAGGAGGTCTATATAATAATAGTTAGGAAGGGGGATGGTGGGTGGGCATAAAATTTGTGGCTTTGCAGTACCTCTCTGGGTCTGGAGTCCGGCAAGTGGTCTCGGGTGGTGGCTTCAGAAGTGCCAACCGCCTGGTGGCCATGGTTCTTGCGGCGGATGAGCTGGGAGTCTCAAAGGGTTCTCGGCTGAAGGGGAAGAGAAAGTAAAGCCAATTAGTACTGGTCCCAGACAATGGTCAATCTACCCAGTGACAAAACTAATTTACAAATGAAAGGGTTCTATTTCCTTGGCACCCTGAAGTCTGGGTGGCAGTTACAGAGGCAAAGGAAGTGGCTGTTTCACTTAATCTAGCAAGAGCAGTTTTCAAGCATTACAGCTTTTTTTAGGCAGTTTACAGGCTGATTCTAACAAAATCAACATACATTAGCAATCATAAGTAAAAAAAACACCTTTTTAGCTCAGGAAACAGAGAAAAAATAAGAAGAGGTGAAGGATCAATCAGAGTAAGCCTGGAGAAGGCACTCGCACTCTGATTGGTTTGCAGCTTTGCCGTAACTCTCTGGGTCTGGAGTCCGAGCTAGTGGTCTCTGATGGTGGCTTTGGGAGTGCTGACCGCCCCATGGCCACGGTTCTTGTGGTGGATGAGCTGGGAGCCCTGGAGGGTTTTTGGAGGAAGTAGTAGGAGAGAATTAGCATGGTCAGCCTTATGAAGGGGGAGAGGAGGGAGTGGTGAGGCAAGGGCCTGTTAGAAATGTAGGTCTGTGGGGCAGGACCACACTCTAGGAGGTGTTCTGCAGCTTTAAATTTGTGCAGGGCAAGATGGCCAATGGGAGGAGGTGCACAGAAGGGGGAGTGGTTTAGGTGTATTTAAGAACTTGTGGAAGAGGGGGTTGGGGAGGGTGAAAAAATCAAACAAAGAGACACACAAAGGAAAGAATGGAAAGATTAAGGGGCCTAGCTAGGCAAAAACAAAGCAAACAAACAGTATTTTACTATCTTTTTTTTTCTACCAGAATGAGCAAATACAGGCTAGTAACAGTCCTTAAACAAACAAAAAATCAACAGTAGGAATCCTGGTTTTCAGTTTAGCTGTAATTGGTATTATGTGCACACACTAGTAGCGAGGGCCAGGCAACACAGACTACAAAATTTGTGCATGGGCATGCAATTAGTCCTGGGAAATCAGTGACGCTGGATTCCAGAGCTAGCCACTCAGGGAGTTCACCAAGATGGTGGGCAGCCAATGGGGGCACTACAGTCAGATGGCACCAGGAATTTGGGAAAACAATCCAGGATCTTTGCTGCAACAGCCACTAAGGGCTTAAGATCTGGCTTCGGCAATTACCTGTGCTTGGAGAGCAGTGGACGGGTGGCAGCAAGCAGGCTCCCGTCTCACCGCTGTAGTCGGCGGGCAGCTCAAGCTTAAAAGCAGCTACGAGGATGAGGTGCTTGCCTGAAGTGGGCAGCAAGCTAGTAATTTTCACAGTAATATTTGACTTCCTTGCCTGTACATATTGTATATGTATGTTTTACTGAGCATTCTGTGTATTACTTGTTCACTGGACGATGCAGTCACACATTGTACACTGTGACTGCAATTTGTTTGTTTTGTACCAAATCTCATCATGTCTGATATTGAAACCTTGTATTCTCTGTTCCCAAATAGACCTATGCATCAAACCTGTATATTGTGCTTACTATTGTTGCTTGTATCAAATCTTTTTCATGTGTTTTACTGTTAACTTGTACTCCACTGTCACCCTGTGCCATGCGTTATGGCCCGGGTCGTGCCTGAAAATGGTCCCTGGGATTAGTGCACTCACCTGGTTATCAAAGTCATAAACAAATAAATAAAAATTCTAGACAGAAAGAAAGGAGTATTTTATTTCATTCACAGAAGACCTGGCATATGTCTGAAACAGTGCTTATCAGATATTGTCTTAAGACGTTAAATAACAGTGTACATCTTTTAGATTCATTTGCTGGGAAAGGGTGACATTTTTGAGGTATGAATACTTCTTGAAAGACAATACCTGCCCAGCTGAAGCTATTAGCAAGAAAATGTTTAAATGCTAAGTATTTAAATGTACAAGTTGTTGCAGTTTGAAGGGGTAAACAAATCTCCAGTTTAATAGGCAACAAATATTTAACAAGCTGTTTCAGTTTCCTAATCGCCATCTGATAAGCAGCTTGGAGTGCTTCTCCAACATTCTAGACAGAAGGAAGGGAGTATTTTATTTCAACTGGCATAGTGATTTATAGTTGTGAAAGGATACATTGAAAATTCCAAAAATGTGTTCTATGATCCTCCATTTTTCCAGCTAAAGAGAGCAAGATGACTGTAGGCTCCACCCACAGCCATAATTAAGGTAGACTTCCCGCAGCACTCAACCAAGATTGGACTGCTCTCTCTGTTTGGGGTCATGGACGCGATCTGGGCTCCTAGTTCAGTGTGTTTCAATGCAGCCTTCTTCTTGTCCAGTTAGACTCTAGATAGCTAGAAGCATCAGGAAACATGTAACAAGTAGACATAAGGAACTTAAAATGTGGAGTATAGTTCTGGTTCACATACTATAATGGGGGGGTCTTAGACAAAATAGTAACAGGAATGGGGGGATTAAACTATGAGCAAAAAATGGAAGACATGGGTCTATTTACTCTGGAACATAGGAGGCCAGGGAGCATGTGATCCTAATATATGAATCTGTGAGGAATAATAGAAAGCAAAACATGGAATTTGTTGGCAAAAAAGGAACACTTGGCCCACCCAGTCAGCCCAGATGGTCCCTGCCTAGTCTTTCTCAACAGACTCTAACCAGTTTCTCATGACCCTCCCACCTTCCTGCTTATTTAGTAACATTACTTCGTGTCTAATCCACATGTGCTTGAAGCTAGCTAAAGCCACCTACTGTCTTCACCTCTTCCACCTTCATTGGCTGTCTGGTTCAAGCATCTACCACTCATTCAGAGAGATAGTGCATTCTTACATCCCTCCTATCTCCCCCACTCCAGCTCCATCACATTGCTTCTGGTGCCGCTGCTCTTCAACCATTGAAAGAGATTTCCCTCCTGCACCCTGTTCACCCCCATGAGGTACATCTTCAGTGGTTTATATGTTGTGATACTGCAAGCTGTAGCAAGCCTTTAGTGTCCAAACTACTTCACCTAAATCTACCCTCTGTGCTCATGAAACTCCACCTCTACCTATCCTTAGCAGACATGTCCCCCCACCTGTACAGAATCTAGTTTATGTAGCCATGGAACCCCACCTGTATCCATTTTCAGTGGCCATGAGGCCCCACCTGCATAGTATCTATTCAATGTAGCCATGGAATGCAACCCATATGGTATGCATTCTATGTAGCCATGGTACCCCACCTGTATCTATCCTTAGTGGCCATAGATCCCCACCTTAACAGTATCTATTCTATTTAGTCATTGAACCCCACATGGACAGTATCTATTATATGTATCCATGGACCCCCACCTGTACAGTGTCTACTCCATGTAGGTATGGAATCCCACGAATATCTAACCTTAGTGGCCATGGAATCCCACCTTTACGGTATCTATTCTATGTAGGCATGGACCTCAAGCCGTACAGTATCTATTCTATGTAGCCATGGAATCCCACCTTTATCTATCCTTTGAGGCCATGAAACAACACATATACAGTATCTATTCTAGGTAGCCATGGAATCCCATTTGTATCTATCTTTAGTAGCCATGGACCCAACATAGAAACAGAAACATAGAAGAATGAATTTTTTTTTCCGTAAGCGCTTTTTAGCCACCAGAGCCCTGTCAGGCAGTTATGGACCTCCGAACAGAGGGACTGTCTCTCAAGTCCCTGCTGCTCCCATGCTAGGCAGCCTCAGTACTTTCTCTGTCACTTGCCCCCCCATGGTGGTGCCAGGAGGAGGTTGCCAGCTTTGCCTCCTCCTGGAGACCCAATCCAGAATCCTGGGACTACTCCTGGGAGTGACAGACCATCATTGAGCCTGCCAGGCTCTTTTTTCATCTTTTGCCCACCCCTTCTCAAGGAAGGATGTCAGCTCGAGCATCCAGACCTATACTGCCCTCCAGCCACCACCAGAGGGCAGTCAGAGAGCAGTACAATTAATCCCCCTCTCCCAAGAAAGGAGAGCAGTCCTCCAGATGCTCAATCCTCTCTCCCCCCGCCAACCCCTGGCAACCCATTCATTCCCAAACCCAGGTTGCCGGCATGGTGCAATGTGTGGCCTCCAATGCCTAAACCCTCAGCGCCACTGGGCCAGCTAGAAGAATGAAATTTAATGGCAGATAAGGACTGTTTGTCCCATCTAGTATGCCCATTTCTCCCAACATACACTATTACAGCAAACAGTGCCCAATCTATATGCAGGCTACCTAGACATGTAAACGTTTTCACATAGGGAAAACCACCATGAAATTGAAGCAAAGAGTAGGGAAGAACCTATGAGCAGTAGGAAAACAAGTTGAGAAAAATTAAATAACCCAGCAAGTTACCAGAATGGGTGGACAGCACAGTTTTTGGTTGCAGAGCATTGATAAATTGGGTCCACTTGAAAGGGGATGAGACCTGGACAATGCCCTGTTGCAAAAAGAAACTTTTTGGCAACACACATGTAAAGATAAGTGAGGTCTGAATGAGAAATTTCAGAACACAGCATGTTTGAAAAAATGCTGACTTTCTGAATTGAATTAATTGATTACCAGGAGCTTTCATGACTAATCAATGTAAACATATAGTTATGATATATTGATGATATTTATGTCTTTTGATCACTACGTGATCCCTTTCCTGGTCCCCCAGCTCCCCCTTCACTAATACTATAACTATGCATATATGTAGATATGTAGTGTGCTTACATTTGTTTGTTTTTTACACTGGATTTTATATTTGTTAATAATCTTGAAAGTTTGGCAACTAAGATATTTTACTTTGAATATTTAGCAATCCATGCTTTGTTAATTGCTACTATGGATAATATCTACTGTCCCTTTAACATAACGAGTATTTAAGAAATGATTTGTTCAGTGCCTGACATGCCTTGAGAAAGAGCTTAGTGGAGCTCAAAAACATTCAATGAGGCAGTTGGTGTTGCAGCTCCATTTTAACCTGTAATAAATGCAATTTTGGAATCAGACACCTCAGTATCTGGAGTATTTTCTGCTCTATGTGTGGCCTAAGCTCTGCTGATATTTTTGGAATTGAGTTTTTCACATATTCTGAGCTCTGCCTTCTAGTCAAGTAGTCATCTTCTTTTTTGCCTGTGTAAAGTGTTACTGTGCTTGGCATGGACTTGCACTAGAGAAGGCTCAAATACAACATGTCACAGACAGTATTTAATATCCATATGGAAGCTATCACGCCAAATGAAAGCACATCACAGATGGATCCTAAAAGGTTGGTGGACTCCTTATTTTTAAAGAGGGAGAGATGAATCCACTTCTCAACATGAATGAAGTAATTATACAAGCACAGCATCATATGTTGGAAGTGCCATGGATAGCAAACTTACAGACATTAAAAGAGCATTTGCTACCATAAAGAAGGTTGTGCTTAAAGCCAGGAAACCTTAGTAGCACAGAATAGCGTTGTCTGCATACCTTGCAGTAAAAAAGAGCATCTTGGGGGCTGCACTTCACAAAACAGCTCAACTTTGGAACTGAACATAAACATTTTCTAAAAGGGTGGCAACAATTTATGTTAGACTCATCAGCAGGTCTAATTGAATATATTCTGAAGGATGGAGAGGAGGTTGAAAGAGACATTAAGAAACAAGTAATGGAAGCCAAACAGGTTGTTTTAAAATATTCTACACACTGTATATGATGGGTACAGTGAACAATTAAATGAAACGATTAAAAGAATTGACTTCAGGAAAAGAAAGCAGAACAAAAGTTCAAAATAGACACCGATGATTATTTACAAGGATTAATTTTTGATTACTCAAAGAAAAACAATAACAATCAATTAAAGCAAGTCTTGAAGAAATCAGTGTCAACACCTGAAGGATCAGAAAATGAGAAACACATGTCCAGCACAGAGGAGAGTGTTTTTTTTTTTAGAATTGAGCATGGAGTTCTCCATACCTCTGAATCAGGTGGCAGTGGCAGCACTAGTCAGAACCCACAATCATCCCCAAGTGAAAAAAATAGTACCAGCACTACCACAGCGAATCCTGTGAAGGAGCCCCAGAAACACCAAGTTCACCATTCCAAGATGAGATGAGGAACAAGAGGAAAGAGGAGGAGAATATTACAGCAATTACAGATATCAACAAATGGGGAGAGGCTCGAGCAGACTCCATGGGAGTTTTTTCACCAAATGCCTAAATACGGGCAGACACTGGAAGAACTTTTTGTGATGTATATCTCAAGTTATGTTCCAACTGAAATTGAATTGCAGGTCCTACAGAAATGCTTAAGCTTTATACCAACAAATCTGATATGTGAATTTGAAACCATGATTGATATACACAAATTCGCAAGAAAGTTAAACTTGAAAGTGATGTACAATGTGAATGACAAAAATGAACAAATGGTAAGCAGTATGTTAGATGAAAATTCACCACAGAATATGGCTATCGTACAAACAGCTAGAGTAACAGAAGTCTTCACCTCCTCCAATCTAAGGAAAAAATATACAGTGCACATGCCTATATGCAGCCTATGTGTTAAAATGTTTGAAGAGCTCTTTGTTTGTGACCTACAGCCATTAGCAGTCAATCGTCCCAAGCCTAGGTACTAAAATTGTACTAGACATGAAAAAAATGCACTCGGATCCTTTGCAAAAAATGACTCAGCTGTAATCAAGAAAGCAGGCAAGGGTGGGTCGTAGTAATCTCGGGATCAAAAGAATATGAAAATGAAATGCAAAGGCACCTTTCATGCATTAAGTTTTATCATGAACTTCCATCTGACCCCATGATAAAATAAAAAAAAGTTACAGATGCATATCTAGAAGATTTCTTAATGATGGGGTTAATCACAAGTGAACTGCATAATTACTTAATGGTAACACACTTTATCCATGTGGATGTGTGGCAGTCTATGGATTACCAATGGTCCACAAAATTGTGGAACACCACCAGAATGACCAGTTATGGCATCTATAGATTATCTTACAGAACCATTAGCAAGATTTGTCAAGCAACAAATTAAAGATCTTGTGCAGATGGCTATCAGCTATATACGGGACAGTATACATATACTACAAACCCTCAGAGATGTTAGTGTGGAACCAGAATGGCGGCTGGTCACATTAGATGTGACAGCCTTATATACAAATATTCTCCACACTGATGGCCTGGAAACAATGAGGGAAGAACTGGTACAACATTTTACATTTGAAGGATATATTGAATTTATAGTATCTTTGGCTGAATACGCACTAAAGTGTAAAGCATTCATGTTTGGAAATAAATTTTATTTACAAACCAAAGGAACAGCTATGGGTGCAGTGTTGGTACCCTTGGTATCCTCCTATTCAAATGTGTTCTTGTTCAGATGAGAAAAGAAATTTGTTAGAAATCAAGAAAAAAAAATAGTTTTGAACACATCAATCTATACAGGTGTTATTTGGATGCCCTGTTACTATTCTAGGGTGAAAGACAAGAGTAAGACCAGTTTGTTGAATACCTGGAAACTATTAATAATATTTTAAAATTCTCTGTTACAGCCCACCAACAAAATATTGATTTTCTTGATTTAAGAATTATCAAGGATGGGAACACAGATATGAGCTGGTCCACAAAATAATGATAGGAGCATTGCTTTGCACTATACGAGCTGCCACCCAAGACACGTGATAGAAAATATCCCCTTTTGCCAATACACCAGCCTTACATTGTTTCACAGCATCTGCATTTAATGAAGGGGTGAAAGCAATGACTGTACATTTAAAAAGTGGGGTTATAATGAACACACACTCTCAATAACACCACAAACATAGTCTGTGGCATCCCAAAGGAGTCCTTGCTACGTGCACAGGAGAGACAACTGAAGGAGCAAATGAAACAGATTAATTTCTTTACAACATTCACATCACAGTCATATGCAGTAGACAAAGAGTGTGAATAAACACTGCCATGTTTTACAGATGGAACCCAAGTTGCAAGAGTGGACAAAAAAGCTTACCAGAACTATTTACAAAAGAGGGAGAAACATAAGAGATAGAGTGGCAAAAAGATTTTACAATCCAGCAAAACATACTGTACCATCAGAAATCTGTAAGCATATGGGACTTTGAAGTGTAACAATTGTTTCTTTTATAAATGTATGTAAACAGGCAGGAAAGGGGGCATTGTTTAATCAGAAAAGGCACACTAAGCCGGAACTTGTTTTCAGGTGCAAGTTAGGAGCACAAGGAAGTTAAGTGACTTGCTCAGGGTCACACAGTATGCAGCTGAGGGCTGGGGGATTCAAACCCAGGTCTCCAGGTTTGCAACGCAGAGTCCTAAACCTCTGTGCTGTATTGCCTCTGGACCTTTAACAATCACCTTAATAGAAAAAAGTTTTGACAGTAAGTGTTTTATTAATTGCAATACTGAAATAGGAAACATGCATTTGATTTACACACTCTGGCTGTCCTTGTTTACTCTTTTACTATATACACCCCTAGATTCACTTCAAGACAAATGTCATCCTTGCTTACCTCACTACTCTATTGCCTGCTTTCTGATTGCTGGGTTAACTTACTATTCTCTCCTTGTTGTTTAATCATTCTTCTCATTAGTTGTTTTGTATATATTGTAAATAGTTTTTTCTGGAAGAAAGTCCAGAGTGTTGTATATTTTGTTATTATCCCTTAACACTCTTGTATTATATGTGTTATATGTGTTAGTATGAGGTTATATGATCACTGTATATACAGTGCACTGTAACTGTCATTGTGTCTTGCCCAGGTCCACTTTGTAAAACATGAATTATCCTTAGTGGTGTTTCACCTGGTAAATTAAAGATTGATTGACTGACTGATTGATTGATTATTTGTTATTTATAAGGTTGCCTGTACATGTAATGGTTTTTATATGAGAAAACAACCAGAAAATTGAAGCAGAGAGTAGGGGAGCATCTACAAGGAGTGGAAAAAACAAGATGAGAAAAGTGCAATAGCACGGTATGTTGCCAGAACGGAAGCACAACAGTTTTAGGTTTCAGGGCAATCATAAAATAGGATCACTTAAAAGGGGAGAAAACCTGGACAATGCCCTGTTGCTTAAAGAAATTTTTTGGAAATATTTGTTAGGTGCAATATGTAAAGATAAGTTACATCTGAATGAGACATTTCCGTTTATCCCATTTAAAAAAAATTGCTGACTTTCTGAATGGGATTAACTTATTTTACAGGCACTTTCATAAATTATAAATGTAAATACACGGTTATGATATATTGGTGATATTTATGCCTTTTGATCATAGTATGATCCCTTTCCAGACCCTCCTTCACTATAACTATGGATATATTAGCCGAAACAAGTCATTTTAGCCTGGAATAGACGTACGCTGGTGTGTGCACCATTAAAACTATACGGTAGAGGAACCTGTGTGTGTTGTTCTAAACCCCCGTTTTCGCGGGAGAAGGACTGAGGGTAGGCACTGCGATGCTTTGAACAGGGCATTTTAGTCCGTCTTGTGTTGATTAGCCTGCCGTTTTAAAGGCAGTCTGTAAACATTACTCTAACAACTCAGGGAGGTATTTAGTGGGCAAGAGTCACCTAGGAAACAGGTGGCATCATTCATTGGTGCACTATAAAATGCTTGGCTCTAGCGAGCAGAGCCGAGCGTGGAGCGGAGATGATGCGGGCAGAGGCCAGTGGCGTCTGACTACGTCAGATGGGGAACAAAGGTAAGGGGCTAGTAACCTGTATCTTTTCCAGTCCATGCTACTATGTTAAGTACCATTAAATAAAAATAGTCTGCTGCCCTATAGGAAGAATAAACTGTGTGAAGTTAGCAGGTATATTGAGGAACAGCCAGATAGTATTAGCGATTAATTGGAACAGCGATTAACTGATCTTGTGTGCTACATAATAGATTTATAAGTACTTGTATTGTATGTCAAAGGCTATTCTAGATCTTGTTTTGGATAATAAATCTTCCAGCTAGGTTGTAGCTGAAGTGTAATATACATATTTAGACATAACATAACTGATTATAAACTGCCTATCTTAGGAATTATATAGTGTGAAATAGTGTTAAAATTATGGAAAATAAAAGTGCAACTAAAGATAAGACTATGGAAATCAGGTGCATCTCATGCTGCATGTACAACCTGGATCCCTCGGTGTTCCTATTTGACCAAAACACATGCAAAAAATGCAGGGATAATGCTGAGCTAACCCAAATGGTTACTGAGTTTAATATAAGATTAAGTGAATTAGAGAAAAGTCAGCTGGATATTTCACATAGATTTCAAGAACGAGATATAGGCAATGATAGTTCTGGCTCTAGGGGAACAGTTTCATCGAAGCCTCAAAGAGAGAATAAAGTTAAAACATCGAATCAAAAAACTAATACAAAAAACAGACAAGGGATGATGAAACATTCACTAATTCTGAGGAAGATTGGTCCCATATTCAAAGTACAAAAGTTACCAAAAGAAAGCAAAGGAAAAATACAAGCACCTTTAATATTTCCCTTCAAAATACTTTTGATCCACTAGCCCTATTATCAGAAACCAATGAAAGTACTCATGATATAGAGGATGAACTAAATACAGATCAACTAACAGAAACTGGCAATTCTGCTCATCTGGTACCTTTAGAACCAGTTTGGGATAGCAATATTGAAGAAGCTTGTGACTTAAATTCCCACATTGAAACTACACCCGGGTCTAATTGTGATATAAATATGGAAATAGAAAGTATGCGATCTGCTAAAAAAAAAAACAAAAAAAAAAACATATTTGTCTTGGGAGATTCCCAAGTTAAATGGTTGGTTAGAACTATTTGCAATAAGGATAAGGCCTCAAGAACTTTATCGTGTTTTAGAAGGGTAAGGGTTAAGGATATAAATCAAATGCTACATGATATTGTCAAAAAAGATTCACCAAATTCCCTAGTTATAATACATGCTGGAGCTGACAATATATTTATACAAAATGAACAACAGATTAAATAGAAGTTTGTAGATATAACATATAAATTAGCACTTCTTGGATGCGATTTTGCATTTTCGGAAGTATTACCGATACCCAGGGCTACATATGAACAGACTTCAAAATTACAAAGAGCGAATAATTGGTTGTGTTCGTGGACTGTTAAGCAAGGGATAGGACATATATTCCACTGGGAAGAGTTTTGTATAAACAATGAATACTACTGTAAAGATGGGCTATATCTAAATAATAAAGACAAATATGAATTTGGCTCTCACATGGTAAACTATATAAAGAATTATTTAAACTGCTAAGGGGATGGGAGAAAAAACATAGAGCGAAAAAAATGTCAGAATAAAAACATTGACAAACACAATACATGAAACAAACACAAAACAAAAAATATATAGCTATTCAATTAATCAACGCATGCAGTCTGCAAAATAAAATGGATGAGTTGAGACATATATTATACAACAACAAAGTGAATGTGTGTGCAGTGTGTGAAACTTGGTTCACTAGTGATGACTGGGACACAGATATTATTGGGTATATTAAATTCATCAAAAGTAGGAAACAAAAAAGGTGGAGGTATTGCCCTATATATTAATGACTGTATAAAATCTGAAATTAAAAAGCTTCCAGATGATAACATTGAAGCATTTTGGGTAGACCTGTATTTGAACAACAGGAAAATAACTATTGCTTTAGTATACAGATCCTCTAATTTGGACTCTGATAGTGATTCAGCACTTTTTAGTGCTATAGAAAGTATTGAAGTAACAAATGATTATATCATTATGGGTGATTTTAATATGCCAAACATCAATTGGAATAAACCTAAAGCAAGAGGAGTCATGGAAAAAAGATTCCTGAAATTTACTCTACAGAATAATCTCAAACAACTTGTCTAGCTACCCACTAGGGAATTGAATATACTTGATCTTATCCTAACTAATATCAATAATAATGATTCTAAACCAGAAGTCCTGCCATCTCTGATGGGTAGTGATCATAACATAATACAAATTAATTTAAATATAATGATTACTGGAAGAAATAAGGGAATAACAAAAATCAGGGATTTTAACAAAGCTGACTATGAAAGTATGAGAAACTATCTAAGAGGCTGGAACTGGGATTTGGAATTAACAGACAAATTTAACCTGCAGGATCAATGGGACTTAATTCCAAAATTATGCATTGCATCAACACTTGGGTACCATGGAGGATCAAATATGGTAAAAATTCAAAAAGAATCCCACTATGGTGGACAAATGAAATAAATAAAGCCATCAAAAACAAAAATAGGGCATATCAAAAATACAAGAAGTCCCAAAGCACATCTCATTTGTTAAAATATAAAATGTTAATTAAAAAAAAAACTAAACATTTAATTAAAAAAGAAAGCAGGATTTAGAACTCAGTTTAGCAACTCATTCAAAACATAAAAATAATAAAAAAGGTTTCTATAACTATATCGGATCTTTAAGGGGAAACCAAAATACTGTAGGACCTTTAAAAATACAGGAATCAGTAGTAACCAATGATTCGGATATGGCTTATGAGTTAAACACCTACTTTCTAAGTATTTTTGCCCTTAAAGAAAATACTGAACTTAACCAATTAGATAATGCAGAAATAATGGAAAGCATTCTTGTTAGAGAAGTAGAGGAATATAATGTGCTTGAAGGAAGAATCAGCACCAGGTCCAGAAGGTATAGCCCCAAAATGTTTAAAGAAATTGTTTAAAGAACTAGCAGATCTCCTAGCTGAGCTATATAATACATCAATAATTAGTGGGACCACATTAAAGGACTAGAGATGTGCTAATGTTGCTCCAGTACATAAGAAAGGCAGCAGACAACTGGTTGAAAATTATAGGTCCATTAGTTTGACCCCTGTGATTGATAAAATGCTGGAAAGAATAGTACAAAAAAGAATGATTGAGCATAAGTGTAAAATTGAATATGTGATATCACACAACATGGTCTTACACCTGGAAGATCATTCTTAACCAATCTGATCAGCTTTTTTGAGCCAGTTAGTAAAGCTCTTGATGGAGGTCTACCAGTGAATGTAATCTTTTTAAATTGTGCTAAGGCTTTTGACACAGTGTCACATGCACTTTTAGTTAAAAAAACCTATGTAAACTAAATTTGATGGTAATATTGTAAGATGGATAAGTGCATGGTTAAATGAAAGAGTACAACGAGTAGTGGTAAGGGGACAAGAATCTGACTGGGGTCCTGTTACCAGTGGAGTCCCACAGGAATCTATACTGGGCCCATTATTGTTTAATGTTCTCATATCTACAATGAGTGTGATTGATGGTGTCTGGTTAGAGAAGTATGCAGATGATTGCAAAATTACAAGTATAGTCAATAACTCAGACTCAATAACTAGATTCCAGAAATGTATAGATAATATTTGTAACTGGGCAGATGAGAACAAAATCACCTTTAATGAGTTAACAGTGTAGGCTGATGCACTTTGGAACCAATAATAGGAGGGCAAACTACAATATGAAAGGAAAAATAATTAAATCAACAACAGAGGAAAGAGGTCTAGGTATAACCATCACAAATTATCTAAAATTTGATGCCCATGCAAAAAGAATAGCTAAAAAATGCTGTTCTATTTTGGGATGTATTCACAAGCATACAAAGAGTAGAAGGGCAGAGGTCTTGATGCCGCTTTATACAAGTTTAGTGAGGCCACACATGGAGTACTGTGCCCCCTTTTGTACACCTACTACTATAGGTTCATTAAGGATGATGGAGAAAGTCCAAAGAAGAGCAACTAAGAAAGTTAAACAGCTTAAACATCTCCCATATGAGCATAGATTAAAATCGTTAAACTTATATTCACGAGTACAGGTTTTTAAGGGGGTGATTGTATATACGTATATAATGCCTTACGCAATAGACAGACTTGATGACATATGTTTAGAAAAACAAGCTGGTGGAAATAAAACAAGATAACATAATAATAAAATTAAATGCCCAGTAAACAGAACTCAACGAAGACAGAGATTTTTTACACAGAGAGTACCGCCTATATGGAATTCATTACCAAAGAATGTAGTTAATAGTGATGCAGTGTATAGTTTTAAAACATCCTTGGATGATTACATGAAGGCTATGAAGTATAAATACCACCATTATGTCGGTGGCAAGTTTGTTATGGGTATCGGCTTTCTGAACTTGTAAAACAGCTATGAAACTATGAAACTATGTGGCATGCTTGTGTTTTGTTTTCTTTTTTACACTGGATTTTATATTTGTTAATAATCATGAAAGTCTGGTAACTAAGATATGTTACTTTGAATATTTAGCAATCCATGCTTTGTTAATTGTTACCATGGATAATATGTACTGTCCCTTTAACCCAATGAATATTTAAGAAATCATGTGTCCAGTGCCTGACATGCCTTGAGAAAGAGCTCAGCGGAGCATAAAAATGTTTGGCAAGGTAGTTGGTGTTGCAGTTCCATTTTAACCTGTAATAAATGCAGTTCTGGAATTAGATACCCTAATGTCTGTGTACTTTTTGCTCTATGTAAGGCATGAACTCTTCTGCTTGTTTTGGAACTATCTACACGTCTTTCTCCCTCCCCACTTTATTTCCAGTAAGATTCCCTTATGTTTATGCTATGCACTTTTGAACTCCACAACTGTTATCTCCCCCACCCCCTCCACTGGAAGGCAGCTCCAGGAAAACACCATTCTTTCTGTTAAGGATTACTTCCTCACATCTTTCTTGAGTCTGCCCCCCCCCTTCTTGCTTCATGGTATGCCCCTTGTTCTTGATCACCTTTTCTTCTGAAACAATACTCTCTCCTGTACCTTACATACCCCTGTCATTTTTTTACTGTCTCTATCATAACTCCCCTCTCCCTCCTCTGTTCCACGGTGTACAACCTGAGGTCCATTAGTCTCTCCTCATAAAGCTTTTGATGCAGACCCTCTACCATTTTAGTTGCCCTCCTCTGGACAGCTTCCACTCTGTCTATGTCCTTCTGGAGACATGGTCTCCAGAACCGGACACAATACTCTAGGCGGGGGTCTTAGGTACTTAGGTAGCAAACGGTGTATGTACACTAGATGTGCTACTAGTCCACCCCATCACATTATGCAGTGGAAATCCTCTTGTATTCCCATTTGTCCATCATTGCATCAAGCTGCTTTTTAAAACTGTATGGTTGGTGAATGCACGATAGACTGGGGCAGACTGTTTCAAAACTTCACAACTTTTTGTGTGAAAAAGAATCCTCTTTTGTTGATCCTGTAATCCAGAGAAAATTATATGCCAGTGAAAATATATACTGCAATTGACAAGTTAGCTTGCCCTTACACTTCAGTTAAATTGTGCTCCCAGGTCGCTCCTGTAAAAAAGCTTTCAGCTTAGTGTGCTATACCTGGTTAAACAACTAAATAAAAAAATAAATAAATAAATAACCTGCTGTGAAAATGTCAGAGCAGACAAAACAGTGAAATTTAAGGGCAGTGAATTAATTGTCTTATACAGTATATAATCCGGTATTGAAACTCAGTAAACTTTAGATCAGACCGGAGATCTGACATTAATTCCTCATTTTTAATCAGATTGTATATAAAAATTAGGTCTCCCTGTAAAAGTCTTCTTTCCAGACTGTGCAAACCCAATTGTGTCACTCTTGCTTTATAGTCCAAAGTGTCACAACCATGAATGATTCTTGTAAATCACCTCTGCACTTTTGCTGTACTCTGTATGTCCACCCTTAGATATGGTGACAAAAACTGGGAACAATAATCCAGATGGGGTCTGGTCAGGGATTTATACAGGGGCAATATGACTTCACTCCATCTGCTGACAAAGTTTTGTATAATATAATCCTAAATTATGTTCTGCCTTTGCCACCATTGTGGAACAATTCAACTTAAATGAGAAATTGGGTTGGATTACAACACCTAGGTCTTCTCATTAGTGACAGAATGCAATTCTACACTTCCAAGTCTATAAATAGCCCTAACATTTTTTTTGTTATGGTCTATTTTAGCATCAACCCACGAGGAACTCACTTGGGCATTCTCCAGTGCCCCCAGCTCTACTTCCGTGCCTGAGAGGCCTCCATCTCCTGGCACCAGCCTGGCTATCCCCCTGGATCTGACCCCCTGAGGTGGGCCGCTTTACCTGCCCAGGGTGCTCTATCTTGAATTCAGGCTGGGCTGGGCTCAGCCCAGGAGAGGAGGGTGACTGGTGGTGGAGTGTGGCTGAGTGGATGGAGGTGCCATCGCCTATCCCTGAGGTCAGGGATTTTCTATATGTAGGTTTCCCATGGGAGTGCAACATGCAATGATGTCCATGCATGGCTGCCTGCTGACGTCTGCCACACTCCCACCCCAACATTCTGGCTGGTGTTCCTGCAATACCCCTGATCTCCATCGGGGGTCGCGAGGATACCGAGCAGCCCCAGGATCCCTTCCAGGGAGAGGAGAGCTGTCCTCCAGATGCTCAATCTTCTCCCTCCCTCCTTCCCCTGCTGATCCCTGGCTTTCTGTCTCTGTCTCCGAACTCGGGTCACTGGCATGGCGCGAGGCATGGTGTCCAGCACCTCAACCCTCAGCGTCACCTGGCCAGTGGTCCTAACATTTTTACTGTTCATGTGAATAACCACACATTTATCAGGATTAAGATTCATGTCCCAGGATGGGTCCCAGTTGGCAAGGCTGTCTAGATCAGCATGAACCTTGGCAGTTGCATCAAGATTATTAACTCTGCCCTCCATTTTAGTGTTGTCAGCAAATTTATTAACTATGCTATTTCAGCAGTGATGTAAGTCGCTGATATGTATATATATATACAGTATATATGTTTATATAAACAGGGGGCTAACACCGAGTCCTGCAGAGCGTCACTCATCAGACTCACATCATTGGATACTGTGCCTTCAACCATTACTGTTTGTTTTCTTCCCACCAGTAAATTACAAACCCAATGAACCACATTTCTATCAATATTCAGATTGCTTAATTTCAAAATCGGTTTGTTATAAAATGCCCTATCAAAAACCTTGCTGAGATCTAGAAAGACCACATGACAGGGATCAATACTCGTGAGCTATACAGAGGCAACATCATCTTCTTTTTTTCTGCGGGTGATGTCCCTCCCTATGCACCCTAGCACCCCACATGCCATCCCTACTGCTTTGTCACACTGCCTGCCTTGTCACCTTGAAGTCACTCAATATGATTAACCCTAGGTTTGTTCCCTGCTAGCTGGTCAGTACTACTCCACCCATTTTTTTACTCCACCACTGGGTTTCTGTGCCCTAAGTGCATTATTTTGTATACTTTTGCATTGAAATCCAGCTGCCATACCCTTGACCATTAATTTAGTTTTCTCAGGTCTCTGTGTATCATTTCCACCTTTCCTGGCATGTCCATCTTCTTGCAGACTCTTGCATCATCTGCAAAGAGACAGATTTTCCCTTCCAGCTCCTCTGCAATGTCACTTATAAAGACATTAAAGAGGACCATTCCCAGCACTGATCCCGGAGGCACCCTGCTGGCCACCCTCACTGTCTTGGAGTGAACTCTGTTTACCACCACCCTCTGTCACCCATCACCTAACCCAATTTCTTATCCAGTTTACCAAGTTTGGACCTACTCCTAATCGACCCAATTTGCTTGCTAACCTCCTGCAGTATGTGGAATGGTGCTGAATGCATTACTGAAATCTAGGTAGGCCATGTCCATCACTTTACTCTGATCTGGAGCCTTGATCAACCAGTAAACGAAGTCTATCAGATTCATTTAACATGATCTCACCTATGTGAATCCATGCCGCTTTGGGTCTTGTAACTCACTGGATTCCAGATGTGCAGCAGTGATTCCATCAACTTTCCCAACACCGATGTCAGGCTGACTGGCCTATAATTGCCAACTTCCTCATTACTACCACTTTTATGTAGTGGGATTTTATTCACCCTCCTCCAGTCCTTTGAAACCATTCCTGTTTCCAGTGAGCTGTTAACAGAACTGTCAGAGGTACAGCCAGAATTTCCCTGAGCTCCCTAAGTACATTTGGATGCACACCATCTGGTCCCATTGAAACACAGAAACATAGAATTTGATGGCAGATAAGGACCGCTTGGCCCACCTAGTCTGCCCATTTCCCTACCTAATGGATAAGCTGCAGATCCTAGTTAACCAACAGCCTACTTCCTCCTACCCCCCACTAGAATTGCCTTATATCTGTCCCACACATTCTTGAATTCCCTCACTGTTTTTGACTCCAGAACCTTGTCCACCTTCAGATTAGTAAATCCCTTCAGGACTCTGACCTCCCAAAAAGGACTGGTGTCCACCTCCCTTGCTTCAAAGCTTTCTACTTGTTTGTGGCCCCTCCCTTTCTTCTTTCTTCCAGGAGCAACTGGAACATAACTGGGGCAATGGGAAGCAAATCTAGGATAACATTAAGGAGCTGCTGGGCAGGGAAGACAGGAGACACCCCTCCATGCTCTACTTAAATTGCACCCCCACCCTAGATCTACACAAAATTGCAGAAGCCTTCAATGTGGCCATTTCTGACCTTAGTTCTGTTCTCCTGCCCAGCTACCTTGACCCCACCCACAACACCCACTCAAAGCCCGAGATAATTTGACCCATCCAAATTTTTACTTCAAGCATGTCACAACAAAGGAAACCAGGACCTACATTACTAAGGTGCTTGGTAAAACCAGACTTGGTAGTGATTCAATCAACATGAAATTGGTGGACGTTGTCTTGGACAAGTTGGTGGTTCCCATCACTAAGATCTTTAACAAGTCTCTCACCCTTGCAAAATTCCCTGCAGCCTGGACGGTAGCTCTAGTCACCCCTGTCATAAAAAATGGGGGCCGGTCTTGCACTGCTTACTGTAGACCAATATCTATCCTCTCCCCCCTGTTGATGGCACTTGAAAGGATCATGGTTGATCAGGTCATGGAGTACCATCAAAAGTATGGTCTACTGTGCCCACAAGAGCATGGATTATGTCAGTGCCATAGCGCAGCTACGGCCTTAGTTGAATTCACAGACTATGTTCGCAAGGCCTTGCATGGGGGCAGCATGGCGGGATATATCTTCATAGGTTTCACTAAAGCCTTTGATACTGTCAACCATCACATCTTGCTTGACCAGCTTCAGCACCTCTGGCTAGCCTCTGAAGCCATCTTCTGGTTCCAGGATTACCTATACAGCAGAGTACAGAGTGTAAAAACCATGACAGCTATCTCTTCATCTAGGGATATGGTACTGGGTGTGCCACAAGGGTCTAAACTGGGCCCCCTCCTCATTAGCCTGTTCATCAACAGGCTTCCAGTGGCCTGCAATAGCAAGACTATTCTGTATGCAGATGATGCGGTCATCCTTAGTAGTAGTGCCCAGTTTCAGCACTTACAGGATGATTTGCAGTACTCATTTCGCAGCTTGGAGGACTGGTTCAACTCTCAGAAATTGTGATCTCTTCTGTCTCTTACTATTACTAACAGCAAGCCTGCTCCACTTGAGCAGGTCAAATCTTTAAAATACCTGGGCGTGATCATTGATGACTCCCTATCTCATGTGCAGCACATTAATCAGGTTGTCAAAACAGTGAACACCAAACGTGGAGTTCTCTACAGGAACAGGCAGTATCTAACTCCTGAGGCCCTTAGGTTGGCAGTCTCCTCTTCCATCTTGTCTGTTATTGGCTACGGACTCATGGTCTATGGGTCAGCATCTGACACTGCTCTAAAATGAGTAAGCATGGCCTCAACGAGGCCTGCATGCTGGTTCTATGGGATGATAATCTCCTACCCACCTTCTCCCTCTACGAGCACACTAACTGGCTCAGTCTTGCCAGAAGCATCAAATACCAAATGTGCATGCTTGGCATGAAATCTCTCCTAGGTAAAGCTCCATTGGCCTTCGAAGAACTGCTCTAGCAAGGTAGATCTGGGTACCGCTCTACAGGACAGACTAGCTGCCCACTTGCCATCCTCTTCAGAAAAACCTGTCTTGGCCAATGGTCCTTCACCTACAGGGCTCCTTCTAAGCTAAATGAGATTCCAACATGTCTTTTACTCATTAAAAGCCTCCCCATCTTAAAGGTGGAACTAAGCCATCACCTGGCCAAGGCTGAGGTCTTTAGCTGCAGGTAACCTGTAGCACTATCACCCAGTAGCTTGGACACAGCCTGCTCCTGGGCTGCATTCTCCAAGTTGTTAGCCTGCTGCCCAGTAACCCTGACTTTAAACTCCTACATCCTCCTACCACTTGTCAGCCCTTGAAATTGAGCCTTCCATAGCCACAGTCTGTTGACAAACCTACTATCTACTGTCCTTAACTCAGCACTCTGTTTTAAGTCCCTCCCCTGCCACTGCCCCTGCACAAATATGATTGTCTCAAAGCACCTGTTTCCCCAGCTTATTCTGTGTATGGTCCTCCCTCACATTACTTTCTAGTATGTTTCTACTAGGTCAGTCCTGCACACAAAATCCACCCCCCCCCCCTCCATTTTGACTAGAATTAACAACAAAGCCTCCTGTTGGCTGCTTTACCTCCTGCTAAATTTGTTTCTTAAACCCACAACACTCACCATGTACCTTGGGCTGTACTAACTGCAATATGCTGTACCTCTATATGAGATAGCTTACAATTATAAATAGTCAGACCAAGTGCTGTTATTTCTTGTATTTTTTGTCTCTGTACTTGTGCACCCATACTCTGTAACTACCTTTCCATGTTGTCCTCCTGTCAAGATGTGGAACCTATGAAAAATACCATTTTGCTCAAAAGTTTTGTCCAAATGACAAAATAAATAAAAAATAAATAAAATGTCTCTCTGAACATTGAACAAACGTATTTGCCCAGGATGTGTGACTTTTCTTGACCCCCCCTCTGAACAGTCACCCTTAGCATTTTAAAGGGACACTGTCAACCCCCTTAGGCCTTGGAATGTCCCAAGTTTAAAACATACATTTTATAACTGTTCACATTCTGTAGTGACTGCTGATGTAGCTGGTTGTTTGAGTATGATTCTTTTTTTCTTTTAAACAATGAAAAACCAGCTGCCCACCATACTGGTGTTACCACACCAAAATATGTTTGTTTATATTCCTTGATCAAGTCCCACTCTTGTTGCTGGACCTAGGAACACCCCCAACATGATCCAACCACTCATTATGCAGTGGGAGTAGAGGAGAATATTGTATCATGAGCGACTGGACTGTTTGGGGGTGTTTCTATTGTTCAGGAAGTATATAATAAAAATAGATCCAGGATTCAAAACAAAGTTGTTCATTTCTATACATTAGCATGCATCTCACTCCTACTAAGCAAAAAGGCAGGTACAAAGAACAGCAACATCAATGGATTTTAGAGTAGGTAAGCACTCATGAAATGTGGGGTTTTAACTAGAAATAATATAATGCAAAAAAGGTTGACAGTGTCCCTTTAATCTTGTAATATCAACCCTGGTCTTCCTCTCTTCACTTTCATGCCTAAAATATGACTTGTCCCCTTTCATTACCTCCAGCACTATTCTTCTCTCAGTTTGCTCCTTTTTGGTTTTTACTGTTTTCCTTGCTTTCCTCTGTTTCCCGCAATACACATTCTTTTCCTCCTCCTTTGGCATCTCTTTGTGCTTTCTGAATGCTACCCTTCTAACATTTACTTTTCAAGCCTCCTCTTTCAAGAACAATAGTGGGCTTTTTTCCTCTTGCTTTTGCTCACTTGTTTGACACAGAGGTGTGTTGCTTTTACTATGATCCCTTCAGTCTTTACCCACTGTTCCTCCAGCCCACCCAGCTTATTCCACCCCCCCAGGTCATCCCTGAGGCCTCGTCCATCTTTTTCAAACAGCCCTCCAGAAATCCAGGACCCTAACCCTTGTGCGGTTTGATTCTGTGGCCATAGTAATATTGGTGATTGCTGGTCCCCAATTGGCCTCCCAACTTACCATCTACAACAGTGTACCTGTTAGTGAGTTCCAGGTCTTGTTTTGCCCCATCAGAAGTGGGTTTACCCACATGTACACTGTCTAGTCTATGTAGCCATGGAACTCCACTTAAATCTATCCTTGGTGGCAATGGAACCCTCACATATACAGTATCTATTCAATTTAGTCATGGAATCATACCTTTATAGTATCTCTTCTATGTAGCCATGGAATCCTACCTGCATCTATCCTTAGTGTCCATGGAACACAACCTGTACAGTATTTATTCTATGCAGCCATGGAACACTCCTGTACACAAGCTGTTCTTTGTAGTCATGAAATCCCACCTGTATCTATCTTTAGTGTCCAATGACCCCTACCTGTACAATATCTATTTTAGGTAGCAGTGGGACCCCACTTGTATCTATTTATTAAAATCAATTTTGTTGCCCAGGTAGGTTAACTGGGACTGGAAGACCCTTTTTCAGGGGTGACCAGGGAAGGATACAGATGGTAACCAACTGAACTTGAATCAGATTAAGCTTTTGGTGGTATTTGTAGCGAATGGGGGAAGTTTGGCCAGAACAATGGGAAAATTCCACTACTCTTTATGATGGGGTGCTGGTGGCCCCAAATCCAAGATGGGAGATGCAGGAGGAACAGTGAAAGAGGTTGTGGAGAGGACTGAGGTGTTGTTCTCCCTCCCAGCTGGTCAATCGAAGGTGAACATCCTGAATACAGCAACTGTACTATCTATCTATAGCTAAGGCTGAGATTGGAACAACGAACGCGGACATAAAGCACCAAATTGATAATGAGTCAACTGGAGATTTGTATATGGATCTGACCCCAGAGGTATTTCATTAACTAGAGGAGGACGTAAGAGCTACACAGGACGGCACACTGCTGGAAGCGCCACATAAACCTATAGAAAACTGAAACAGGACTTAAAATTGCAAGAGGGCAGAAAACACTGACGGGAGAAACTGTTGAAGCTTAAGAAAAGAGCATTGGCAAGTGGTAGCAAGAATGTACAATTTATTTATTTATTTTATTTAAATTTTGGTAACTGGGTAAAATTTCCTAGCAGACAAACTGCAAGGGATGGATTGAAGGTAGCTTTCAGAGTGCATACTCAGATGGTGCAGGATACTGACTGGACTCCACAGCAGGCACTTCAACAGACATTCTGAAATCAAGATACAATTGGTAAGTGGAACCCTGACCCTTTTTTTGAGGGGTTTTCTCCAAATACTGCAGGTAAATCTTAACAGTTGCTTGTGGTTCCTTCGGAAAAGCAACTGTTGGAAGCAGGTGATAAGGATACGAGCGCTAAAGCACAGGAAAGTGCAAGAGAGTTGGAAACTCAGCAGCTTGGAGTGCATGAACAAACTGTAGACTGTTTCACACCTCCAGCAAATATTCCAACTCATTTGCCAGTAATGGGACACCAGCTGAACAGAATGGAGGGGAGCCAGACAAGAGTGCATCTTTACAGATGCCAGATGACAGTATCTCAGGTGGATCACATGGAGAATGAACACAGAGCAATATGGAGGATCATACAGACTGGTATTCAAGGAATGCAAGTGAAATAACAGGTACAGAGACAGCATCTGAAGGTATACAGGGACAGCAGAACTTTGATGAAGAGGAGATGCATAGTGGCACTGAAGAAACGAAGGGACAGATGGGGGAACAGACTGGGCGTAATGAGTCTGCAGAGTAGCACCAAGACATGGGGGCACAGAATGAGTCAAATGGGAGACAGGAAGGGGCACATGCTACATGCTCAGATGGCATGGAACAGAGCCACCCATGGCAATATCTTAGATATTTTGATCTGTTTGACAGATCCACGCCAGTCTCCAAATGTCATGTGGTCCACATACTCTGCAAAGGGAGGTCTGGATGTGCAGCCAGACAGAAAGTTTATTGGAAGGATGTTAATAATGAAACTTTGAACTTGCTACTAGCTGAAATTCATGTTTAATTCATATATCCGGTAAGTATAATTTTGATATTAGTTTTAATACAGTTAATGGACTAGAACATTTCTGGCTGAAGTTTAATCAGAAGAAATTGTCCACCATTATGGTCTCCCTCCTTAGTTAGCCCACTGACAAAACCAGTAGTGAAATGGATTACTATCATGTTTGGACAGAAGGAATTCATGTGAGAGACATTCATCACTGGCTCCAGAAGCAGTGTGATGTCTTAAGTGCACCAGACCTTATCATTGACTCTGAGACCTTTTGGACAGGAGGTTGGAATTTTAAAATCAAACTGCAGCAGTCTGAGGCTGGCATTGTTCATCTTCTGAACAGTTTCTTTATAGACAAGGATAGAGGTGTGTGCTTTTGTGTGGGTCAGCTGAAGGCATGTCACAAATGTGGTGACCAGACTCTTCTAGCCCATTCATGTGACAAACCTCACTGTATTATCTGCAGGGAACATAATCATGTCAGAATACCATGCAGGAATGTAGCCAGTTGCAACCTCTGTGATGGACATGGTGACATTGTTCAAAAATGTCCTTGGACAGCTCATAATCGACATGATGGGGTGGATCAAGATGATCTCATCTGGATGGCATAACACAAAGCAGAGAGAGACAATACACATGCCGTGGCCCCTAAGGAACTGGCACAGGCACCTGGAGTTTTGCATCCCGTACTTCCAGATCGGACAAACCTGCTCAATCAGCAGCATCAAGTGCCCCACAAGCCAGGACGACCTCTGTGCCCACCCTGAGTTTCAGACAGGGTCACTGGAAGGACATGGTACAGATGACACAGTTTTAGACATATTGAACCCCCATCCCCTCTCCACCCCTCAGGAAGGAGAAATGAAGACCATGGGAGCAGAATATGGTCAACCAGTCCAGCAAATACCCTCTTCCTCCCAGGAATGGAAGACATCACTCCTGAGTAGAAGTGCTTGATTGAAAGTGCACCAGAAAATGGAAGTGATTTTGGAAAACTGATTTGATGCTCTCACTAATAAGCAAGTCTGGGGAGAGACCGACTCCTAAAGAACAGACTCTGATGGGTCATCTAAATCCTTATGAGTAGAAAAAAAGAAGGATGGAAAAAAGAAAAAGCAGAAGTGAAAACATTTGGAGGATGATGATGGTTGATGTGGTTTTGCTTGTTGACTCTGGACTTCCCAACATCTATTCATGAGCAGACTAAGTTTTGCTTCTGTCAATGTGTATAGTATTCACGCAAGGGCAAAAAGAAAAACTTTACTTCTCTGTTGGACCAATTAGATTTAGAGTTTGTGTTTGTGCTGGAAACTTGGATGTTAGATGCTACTGCAGTTACATAGTGCAAGAATTCATGGATCTGGGGATCATCCTATTGGTCATTTGGGCTGGACAGAGCAGACAAGGTGGGTATTTTATTTAAAGAGACAAGCTTTTCATTGCAGAAGTTAATAGATGTTATACCTGGGCACTTACTTATCTTAGATGGAGTGTTACCAGGACTACAATGTCACTCAATTTAAATCAGAATGTGTAGACTTATTTAAAAAATTCCAACCCTTTTTAGCTATGACAAAACATTTTTTGGGGGGGGGGGATTTTATTTGTCCTGTAGATCTAGATCAACAGGTTCTGAACTGGAAAAAAGTGTATTGTGATTCAAATGCCTTACTTAACTGCCTGAATGTGGCACAAATGAAAGAAGTGTATACATCGCTGAATAAAGTGCCAATCCCTACCTATATTAGAGTAAGGTTAGCTACTAGTATAGATTTCTGGTTCCTCTCTGCCAATGTATCAGCACATACTGTGGAGACAGTCCCATTTGAATTTTTGTACCATGCTCTACTCAAGTTAGTGATAGATTGGACCCCTAAGACACAGCGGAAAAATTTCACTGGAGATTAAACATTGCTCTCCTGACAGGAAAGTAAAAAGAGTGGTATCTTAGAACTATTATGAGCTCGAAAATAGGTGTTCTGCCTATATGATGTGGCAAGTGAATGGTGGGATGACACAAACAAATAATTCAGACTTGGTTTAGTAGATATGGGTAAAACAACAGAATGTAGCTTTCCTGAAATACTTAGACTTAAGAAAACATTTACAATGGGCCTTATTCACAAAAGAGTTTCTCCCATTCTCTGTCTATGGCAAAAATATTTTGTGAATAGGACCCATATATTTGTATTCACTGGTTAATACGCAAAAGGGAGATTATACAGACCAGATATCAATGATGAAATATCAAATGAAAAAATGTAATTATGACAGAGCAGCTATGTTGCTGGCGGAATTGACCTATGGCACAGTACAGACACTGGCAGGTGAACCATGTGCGACTTGTAAAGAAAGGGGGGAAAACAACACCATGTCTGCCTTAATAGATACAGATGGGCTGATTAAACATACATCTTGAGGGCATGGAAACATTATTAAATGGTATATGGAATCTTTGAATACTTCTGGAACCAGTTGGAGGGAAGAAGTTATGAGATATGTAGCTTCCATCACAATTACCTTACCGGACTTAGAGAAACAGTACATGAGCAGGAAGGTTACACAAGATGAGATAGCTGAAGTTCTTAAAGGACTCAAGAGGAAGGTGTCACCTGGTTGGGATGGGCTGTCTGTTGAATTTTATATTGCTTTTCAAGATGAATTATTGGATTTGCTAGTGACAGTGTTCCAGGAAATCATAGAACAACAGATAGTCATGAACAGGTTTTCACATGGGTTTTTAAGATTTTTATATAAATCAAGAGAGAGACACCTAATATAAAATTGTCAGCCTATCTGCCTGTTAAATGCAGACTGAAAACTTTTAACAAAGCTTATATGTAAAAGAATACAGTGGAATTTGGGAACACTTTTACACCCAAAGCAAACTTGTGGAGTTCCCGGTAATAATAATAATAATAATCATTATTTATATTGCGCCTTTCAAATACCAAGGTGCATTCCAAAAAGATTGAGTACAAAGTATACAAACAATAATATAAAAACTGTTAAAAAACAAATACAGACATCAGTCAGAGACACTGTAGGCCCTATTCCATAAAAAGGATTTGAGAGCGTGTTTAAAGCTCCCCACAGTCATACACTCCCTTATCCGATGGGGTAGAGAATTCCAAAGGGATGGGGCCACAAACATAAAAGCCCGGGCCCCAGCTGATTTCAATATAACCGTAGGAATCTCTAGCAACCTCTCATCGGCTGAGTGGAGTGACCTCATAGGGAGGTAAGGAATCAGGAGATCTTTCAGGTAATCAGGGTTCAGATCATGCAGGTCTTTAAAAGTCAGTAATCCAACGTTGAAGGTGATCCGCCACTGAACTGCTAGCCAGTGCAGACCCCGTAAGACCCCTGGTAAGAGAATACAAGGCAATTTGATTCTTCTTAGGGACTGTTACGAGTATTATGCCACACATAATTTGACAGGATTTTTGATATCTCTAGACCAAAGCAAGGAATTCAATATGGTCACACATGGTTATTTATTTCAGGTGTTACAACACTATACTATGCCATTGGAAGTAATCTTACGGATAAAGGCATTATATAAACAAGCAACAGTAGTACCCATGATAGGAAGACAGCATATCCCCCTGATAGCAATTCAGATAGGGGTCAGACACAGATGCCCTTTAAGCCCCTATTGTATGCCCTATCTTAGACCCATGTATTTGGCACATTATGCAGAATGCAGCTATTAGGGGTTTCCAGAATATGGGGAGTCAGAATATGCTAAAAATTACCGCTTATGTGAATGGTTTAGTCGTATTTTTAAAAGATAAAGTTAGTCTACCCACATGATGAAAGAACTAAATACCTTTACTTATATGGCCGGAGACAAATTAAATATTGATAAAAGTATTGAGCTGACAGTTGGGATACCGACATTGGTGAGTAATATTGCAGGGTTACATTTTACAAAGGGACCTGTAAAGATTTTAGGAATACATTTTGTGGAGAGGGGTATGGTGCAAGAAAATTGGCTGACTGCCATACAAAAATGTGAATGGAAAGTAGTGAAATGGAAACATTGGATTTTATCCACGCAGAAAAGGGTATCCCTGATTAAACAATTTCTACTACCAATCTTCTTATAGTTGGGATCAGTATGCCCTTTATCTTGACATTTAGAGACTAGAGTTTATAGTATGTGCTTTCAGTTTTTATGGGGAGCTGGTTAAACCCCATTAAGTGAGAGTTCACCTATCTCTTGAAACAAATAGGGGGAGTGGGAATGATCAACCCAGTGATTTTTTTACATACTTTGATTTGCGCAAGAACACTTAAATGGGTACTGCAGGTAGGAGTGCGTGGGATGGACTGGACACAGGGCATCCTACAGACCTACTTAACAGCTTGGCAGGAAGAATCACTGAAAATTGTCCCTAGACTATAAGTACCTGAATATTTTAGACCTACTTTAAAAAAGTTGTTTTTTTTGGAAGATAATTAAGCCACAGATAATTATGAACCATAGAAAACAATTATATGACATGATTTGGGCTCATGTAGGCCCTTCAGAATGTGAAATATATAGTAGGTTTTGTGTCCCTGGGAAATAGAAATGGGCACTACCACAGTTAACGAATTTGAGGATTCTTGATAGGATGAGGGAGGATTTATGGATAAGTACCTATTGCCAGATCAATGTGAAAAGTAACTTAAAACAAAAGGCGGCTGAGGAGAGATCTGTCCTTATTTGGAATGCCTAGCCCCAGAGGAATCTATTACTCAGTTTATGTTAGATTGTGTTTGCATAAAACATTTTTGGCATTTCCTGACCACTAGATGGCAGCTACCATGGATTGAAAGTCTGACATATCAGCAATTGGTCCTGTGAGAATATGTAGGAAGTCTAGCAAAGTATATCGCAAAGACATTTGGTGTTTTGTTAACTAGTAAGAAACTGTATTTATGGCAGGCCTGGAGAAAATACTACATATCCTACAACAACAGAGAATAACTTACCAGGCAGTGGGTATTTTATGCAAATCTGCTTGTACAGAGATTTATCATAAAGATGTGGGTAATTTTTCAACAGCTAAAGTGAATAAGATCTGAAAAGGGCTTACCAGAGTGTTGTCATGAAGATTAGGTAAGATTATTTGCTAAAGTAGAGATAGGAACTGGGATATTATGGGACGTAGCAAGAGAATCAAGTGAATGGATGTAGATGTTCAGTGATAGATGACCAAACCTGTTTCCTTGGGTTTAGTCAAGTGTGGGTTGAATGTTGAGGGGGGGAGTGGAGGGGGAGGAAAGGATGGATAGTATAAATGACAAACTTCTACTGCTTGATTGTTTTCTCAGTATTTTGATTGTTTTCTCTGCATTTTGATTGTTTTCTCCATATTTTTTGTTAGCAAGGTTATTCTCTTTTGATTCTGTTTGCAGGTGTGGCACTTCAAAAACAAACAAACATAGAAACAGGGTGAAGGAGGATTTTTTTTCCATGTGTATTCATATATGAAGTGGTGCATTACTCAGATTTGAAGAGAAAGGGAGTGGGGAGGGGAAGTTGGGAAGGATATGGGGATTGGGTCTTTTTTGGTGGTGGTGGTGGTGGAGTTCTGACTTCATTTTAGGCATAGCATATGAGTATGGGAAAAAGATTTTATGCATGCTAGGGAGTGGAGGGATTTTTGTAATGTGGGGCTTATGTTGTATTAGGTTTTCTTTGATTTCAGAATTGTTTTGGTTCTGGATTTATGTCTGTATTGAATTTCTTTTAATAAAGATGCCCCAACTCTTTTTAAGAAATGCCATGGGATCTTTAACTTCCACCTGAACAGACAGGCAGGACCTTGATTTAATGTCTTATCTGAAAGACAGCACCTCAGGAGTGCAGCATCCCTCTCATGATGCACTACAGTGTCAGTACTGGGATTTACCCTAAGTGCCTGATGTGGGGCTAGAACCTTTTGATCTTGCAGCTTCAGAGGGAGTGTGCAACCTGCTGAGCCACTGACACTGATATCTATCTGTAGTGTTCATTAAACCCCACATATACAGTATTTGTTCTGTATTGTAATGGACCCTCAACTGTACAGTATCTATTCTATGTAGCTATGGCATCCCTAATGTATCTCTCCTTAGTGGATGTGGAACCCCACCTGTACATTAGCTATTCTATGTGGCCCTGAAACCCCACCTTTATAGTAACTATACTGTGTAGCCATGTAACCCCACCTCTATCTAGCCTTAGTAGCCATGGAACCCCACATTCACAGTATATGGTCTCTGTAGCCACAGAATCCCACCAGCAACTATCTTAAGTGTCAGTGCACCCCCACCTGTATGGTATCTATTCTATGTAGTCACAGAACCCAGCCTATACATTATCTATTCATGGAGCCATGGAACTCCACCAGTACAGTATCTATTCCATGTATTCAGCAAACACTAGCTATATCTACCCTTAGTGGCCATGGAACCCCACCTGTACACTATCTATTCCATGAAGCCATGGAACCCCACATCTATCTATCTTCAGTGGCCATGCAACCCCACCAGTACAATATCTATTCTGTGTAGTCAGGGATTCACACCTATATCTATCCTTAGTGGCCATGCAATACCACCTCTACAGTATCTATTCTATGTAGTCATGGATTCCCACTTATGTCCATCCTTAGTGCCTATGAAACCCCACTCATACAGTATCTATGCTATGCAGCCATGGCATTCCACCTATATCAATCCTTAATGGCCACAAACCCCACTCATACAGTATCTGTTCTAACTGTATGTAGCCATGACATCCCAACTGTAGCCATCATAAGTGACCAATGGAACCCCACCTTTAAAATATCTGCTCCATGTAGCCATGGAAACCCACATGTATCTTTCTTCAGTGGTGATGGAACCCCAGCTATACAGCATATATCCCATGTAATCATGGAACCCCACCTATATATATCTTTAGTGGCTATGGAACCCCACCTGTACAATACCTATTCTATGCAGTTATGGAACTCCACCTATATCTATCCTTAGTGGCTATGGAACCCAGCTCATACACAGTATCTATTCTATGTAACCATGGAATCCCAGCTATACAGTATGTATCATTAGTGGCCATGAACCCCACCTATACAGAATCAATTATATGTATTCATGGATTCCCACCTATGTATATCCTTAATGGCCATGCAACTCCACCTGTACACTATCTATTCTACTTAGTCATGGATTCCCACCTATGCCTATACTTAGTGTCTATGGAACCCCACTCATACAGTATGTATACTATGTAGTCATGACATTCCATCTGTATCTATCCTTAGTGGCCATGGAACTCCACTCATACAATATCTGTTCTATGTAGCCATGGCACCCCACCTGTACAATATCTATTTTTAGTGACCATGGAACCCCACCTGTACACTATCTACTCTATGTAGTAATGGAAACCCACATGTATCTATCTTCAGTTGCCATAGAACACCACAAATACAGCATATATTCCATGTAATCATGCAACCCCAATTGTACAGCATATATTCCATGTAATCATGGAACCCCACCTATATCTATCCTTAGTGCAAAGGAACCCCACCTGTACAGTATCTATTCTATGTAATCATGGAACTCCACCTACAATATATCTATCCTTAGTGGCTATGGAACCCTACTCATACAGTATCTATTCTATATAGCAATGGAATCCCACCTGTATCTATCTTAAGTGTCTGTGGACCCCAACCTGTATGGTATCTATTCTATGAAGTTATGGAAACATACCTATACACAATCTATTATATGTAGCCATGGAACTCCTCCTGTACAATATCTATTTAATATAGCCATGGAGCTCCACCTGTACTGTATCTATTCCTTGTAGCCTTGGACACCACCCCACTTTACAGTATCTATTTCATGCAGCCATGGAACCCCCATGTATCTAATAAATAAATGAATAAATAAATAAATCTTCAGTGGCCATGTAACCCCTCAGTATAGTATGTATTCTATTTATTCATAAAACACTACCTGTATCTACCCTTAGTAGCCCTTTGACCCCTCCTGTATCTATCCATAGTGGCCATGCAACCTGACCTGTACAGTATCTATTCCATGTTGTCATCAAATACTACCTACACGTACTCTTAGTGGCCATGGAACCCCACCTGTACACTATCTAGTCAATGCAGCCATGGAACCCCACATGTATATATCTTCAGTGGCCTTGCAACCAACCTGTACAGTATCTATTCTATGTAGTCATGGATTCCCACCTACATCTATCCTTAGTGCCTATGGAACCCCATTCATACAGTATCTATGTTATGTAGACATGACATTACACCAGTAACTATCCTTAGTGGCCATGGAATCCCACCTGTACAGTGTCTACTTTATGGAGCCATGGAAACCCACATGTATCTATCTTCAGTGGCCATGGAACCCCACCTATACAGCATGTATTCCACGTAATCCTAGAACCCTATCTATATCTCTCCTTAGTGGCCATGGAACCCCACCTGTACAGTATTTATTCAATATGGCCATGGAACTCCACCTATATCTATCCTACATGGATATGGAACCCCACTCATTCAGTATCTATTCTATGTAGCAATGGAATCCCACCTGTATATATCATTAATGGCCATGGACCCCACCAGTACAGTATATATTCTATGTATTCATGGATTCCCACCTATATCTATCCTTAGTGGCTATGGCACCCCACTCATACAGTATCCATGCTATGCAGCCATGGAATCCCACATGTATGTATCATTATTGGCCATCGACACCACCTATGCAATATGTATGCTATGTAGTCATGGAATCCTGCCTGTACCGTGTCTATTCTATGTAGTCATGTAACCCTGACCTAAAAATTGTGACATTTGAGAAAATTACTGTACAGTAAGTCAAATGCTATAAAATGTTTAGGAGTTTTGTTAGGTGAAAATCTGAAATGGAACATACAGTACATATAGACAAAATTATTTGTAATATTGAATGGTGGTTGGATGTTATTTCAACTGAAACATGCTTTTCCAAGGGAATTCAGAGGTACATTTTAAATGTAATGTTATTACCAGCTCAGGATTATAGCAATGTTTTATCTGCTGTGGTAATAGGGAGTGAGCTGGCAAGGCTGGAAATTGTATACAACAGGCTTGCCTGCTTTATACTCAAAATCACCCATAATGCACTGTGCTGTAACTAATATACATATTTGTGCCAGTTAGAACTGAAAGATCATTGAGATAATCATATATTGACATTTATGTTTAGGTGTCATAAAGGAAAATTCCCACAGTATATCTTGGAAAATATTTATCTATGTATTTATTTATTCAATTCTTGGATTAAATACCTTTGAGCTGGAAGCTCATTTACAAAGATTCCACATCAGAGATACACAGTAGAACATACCTTTTTGAAATTAACTAAATGGAGCAATATACATAAAAGACAATCTTTAACATTTCAGTCAGTGTACACGTGGACAATTATTTCAATAAGGATGACAAGCAATTCAAATGAGTAGATAAATAAGTTCATTAGTCATAGTAGATATTTCAAGGTAGTCTAAAGTTGACCTTGTCAGGAGGTGGGGTTGGTAGGGAAGGGAGGCTAGGAATGTGGGCTAGTGGTGTGGAGGCAAAAAAGGGGGTGCGGTGGAGCACATGGGCAAGGGGAGAGGACAGGTGGGGGAAGTAACTGCCATTAGTGCATGGGGGGGTTGGCAGAGCTTAACGACCAGTGGAACCCGGTTTGGGGCTAACAGTTGCAGCTACTAAGTGAGGTAAGGTAATGGCATAACATACTCTTGAAAGGACCCAGCTTGGGTTCATTCAAGATATCCCAGGGAAGGGCATTTATCCAATAATATGCAAAGGATCACTGTCCTTGTGTTGTCCGGCAGAAAGGGACCTGGTAATACTGTCCGGTTGAGATACGAATCCATTGTGGGTTAGACCTGTGTTGAGGAGGTCCTGGATGGCTGTTGGGGTTAGGCCAAGGCAGGTTTTCTTGGCTAGGAGACAGGTCTGATATTTTGTTCTGCCCTACTGGTTCAGTCAGTTTGTCACTGAGTACAAGTCACACATGTGGGTGACTTGGCGGGCTCCAGTTATTAGTCTGCAGGCTTTGTTCAGTGTTGTGCTTAACATTTTTAGTGTGGCATCAGACACAGCATGCTCCCATCACTCTATAATGATATCCATTTGTAGGACAGCAGGGCCCTGCGCTCCCATCAATCTATAGCTATAGAGACATTGCAATGAATTCTCATCTTCCTGTACTGCATCTTACTTTATGAGTGCAGGGCCCTCCATGCCCTGAACACCCATCATGCTTCCATCACTCCATAATGGTATCCTTTTGTGGGAGCAAGGGACCCTATGGGCCCCTGCACTCCCATCTATCCATAGCTGCAGATACATTGTAATGAACTGTCATCTCCCTGATGTTCCCACCACTCCATAAAGAAGGGTCCTGCAGCCACACAACAGTATCCATCTCCCTGTGGGAGTGCAGGGACCTCCAGACCTTGCACTCCCATCATGCTTCCATCAGTCTGTAATGGTATCCACTTGTGGGAGGGCCCTGCACTCCCACCACTACACAATGAATGGCCCTGCAGCCACATAACTCCATAATAGCACCCATCTACTAATAAGTATAGAGGCACTATGGAAATAATGTAAATGTTATCACCAAGCCAGCAAAAGTCACATTTGTAGGGTAAGCCCTTTCTACCCTGAAAATTTCAGCCCAAAACTTCAAACCATTTCTTTGCAGTGACCTTTTAAAATCAATTTTCACAATCCCTTTTTGCGATCTGATCCTTGTTTAGCAATCCCTGTTAGTGAGTTGTTAAAATCCCTTTTTGTGAGGGGAGGGTCACGTGACTCTCCCTCACAAAAAGGGACTGTGAAAAGGGATTGGCTTGTGAAAAGGGATTGTGAAAAGGGATTTTTACATTTTAAAACTGCCATTTTTTTAAATAACCAAGCAAAACCAAAGGCATGGGCATGTAGAAGATGTCCCCTAACCAAAACCCATGCTTTAGTTTCTACACAAGAAATCGTTGATTCAAGTTATAAGGTTTTGTTTTCACCCTCGCTAACTGAAAAAACAAGATGGTCGCTCGCAAATAGGCATTTTCCGGAATTTGACAATCCCTTTTCACAATCCCTGTTTGCATGCTGAAAATCCTTGATCAAAATGGTGCATCTATCCCAAAGACTGATCTGCACATGATCAGAACCTGAAAATTCAAAATTTAATAACTTTGGAATGGATTATTATTTTTTCATCAAACCAATGCTTTATTGTTCCTTGGGACAACCTCTTTCTGCCTGAAAATCCCAGATCAAAATTCCAAATGGTGTGTATGCAGCATGATGTCAAAAAATGACCCTGATATTTACCGAAAAAGGCAAAAAATGCATCTTTTGACGCTTCGCTGCAAAAAAAACTGCAAATCTGATCGAAACACAACCTGACAAACCAAATCTACCCACCAAAACCACATATTCAGAATTTCATGTCAATTCATTGAACAGTTGCAAAGTTATTAAAGTGCAAAATTTGGGGTTTAACATTAAACTGCCTACTCGACCATAAATATAGTGGCGTAACCGCACTTCTATAAGAATTGCTGTTACCATCTTGCAGTATGTATAAAGGGACCACATTGTAAATGAGCCTATAGCTCAGTTGAGTCTGTTTATTCCTGTTTATTATTAAAAGAATTAAAGCTACTACTACTACTACTACTTCTATTACTACTATCACCCCCTGTTCAGTATCTGTTCTATAAATCCATGGAATTACATCTGCATCTGTCCTCTCTGGTCATGAAACCCCACCTTCATCTATCCTTAGTGCACGTGTAACATGTGAATATATGAACATATGAAATTGGCAGCAGATACAGGCCTATCAGTTGATCTAGTCTGCTCAAGTGTACAGCACTTCAGTTTTTCAGACCACGGCTGCCCCCCTTCCCTTGCCTCCTCCCCTACTGATTGTGCCTGTGTATCCTTCACTCCCATCTCCTTCCCCCATGGTTGGAATCTTCCCTCTGAACCTGTTCCAGCATTTTGAACATGCCCACTGTCTGCAGTGATATCACCTTCTCTGGCAACACATTTCACCCTGTCACTACTCTTTCAGTGAAATAGTGCCTCCTCTTTTCCCTCCTGAATCTGCCTCCTTCCAGCTTCAGGCTATGCCCCATGGTTTCCCTTCCATCTTTTAATTTGAAAATACTTGAAAATACTTCCAGTGCTTACTCTGTTTATACCCTTCAGGTACTTTAAGGTCTTAATCATATTCCCTCTCTCCCTTCTATCCTCCAGGGACTAAATAGTGATCTCTCTCAGTCTCTCCTCAAAAGGTTTATCTCCCAATCCCAGGATCATTTTCATTGCCCAGTGCTGTACCCCTCCAATAGCTTGATGTCCTTTTTGAAGAAGGAGCATGAGTACTCCATGCAGCACTCCAAGTGTGGCCTACCGGGCTCCTGTACAGGGGCAGGATGACTTTCCCTCTCCTAGTGGTAATTCCCCTTGTGATGCACCCCAGCATTCTGCTGGCTTTTGCCACTGCCTTCCTACAATGGGCTGAGTTGTTCATATCCCCTGTCACTAGTACACACAGATCCTTCTCCTCCTTTGACTTGGATAACTGCACTTCCCCCAACCAGTAACTATTTCCGGGGTTCCTGGCACCCAGGTGCATGACTTTGCACTTCTTGGCATTGAATTCAAGTTGCCATGTGTTAGACCATTCCTCCAGTTTTGCAAAATTCTCGTGGAATACTGTATCACCATCCCTTCTTCAACCTCTGCACAAATCTTGGTGTCATCGGTGCAGAGACTGATCTAACTCTTTATCCCTTCTGTGATATTGGCAATGAAAATGTTAAACAGCACTGGTCCCAGCACTGAGCCCTGTGGGACCACACAAGTCAATGTCTTGGGCTTATATATCTTACCCCCCCCACTACTACTGTCTTCTGTCTATCCTACAACCAGCTCCTGTCCCATCTAACCAGTTTCCTCCCCTACCCTACCTGTGTCTATCCTTTTTGGCCATGGAATGACACATGTATATAACCTTAATGGCCATGAAAATCTGTCAGTACCTAGTGGACATGGACCTTTAATTATACCTATAATTTGTCACCATAGCTCCTCCTTGTCTTCTTTTTTCTGTAATATATACCACTTAGACATTTGTAATAGTATTCCCACATCATTCATTTCCATGCCCCCTCCTTTATTTCCAGTCTCACTGTGCAACCACTTACAAGTTCCTGTTTCTGACATGGTTGCCTGCTGTTTAAAACCTAAGATCCATTTATTTTGCCATAATTTATTTTAATTCATCTTTCCACTCATCCATGACGACTTCATTTTACACTCTCCACCATTTTGTCTGCTTGGTATTCAGGTAATTTCAACAGTACAAATTCTACTTACTTGCCATGGCTGAATATCATGGTTGTTTGCACATGTGCGATTAGGAAATGGTCCATCTCCAGTTTTGCAAGACAAAAGATCATGAAGAGCATATGCAACTGAATAAACCGCAGTATATGCATTATAGGTAATTCTTAAATTATGTTCGTCAAAGGAAAGCTGAGGGGCATCTTCTAATTTCTCATCACCTGAGCAAAGTGTTGCTCCTTTTCCCAGTGTTTTTGTTTCATTTGGATTGAAACTGGGCCATTTACAACCAAAAGCTTCTTCCCAGAAGGTTTTAATAAAATTATTATCTGGTGACATGGAAGGATGAGTATCAAGGAAGAACTTTTGAAACCCAGGAATCCACCCACTATGGAAACCAATACCGATAGTGCCCATAAATGATCTGAAGAACTCCTTCTTGGAAACACTTGGTGCATCAGACCAGCTGTGATAAGCAATCCAGACTTTTCCAACGATATTCTGCTTAGAAACTTCCTCCATTAATGGAAGAAGGCTGGGTTCAGTGGAAATGACAATGATCACATTTGCTGATGATGTCTTTATTACTTCAACAATCTGGAGAGTTTTCCATTTGGAGTAGTGCAGGGGGATTATTTCTGAGAAAGCAATGCACACACCGGTTTTTATAATTTCCTTTTTCAAACTTTGCCCCCCTAGCTGTCCAAAGTCATTGTCCTGAAGTAAAATCCCAACCCAGTTCCAGCCAAAGTAAACCATCAACTGGGCAATTGCCAATGATTCAAAGTCTTGATTTGGTGTTGTCCGGAAAAATGATGGAAACTTCGTTTTATCACTGAGAACAGGAACTGAAGCAGCATAGCTGATCTAAAACATGATGCAGCTTAGTGAACTGAGTGGACATGCAAGATCAGAAATATATTGGAGACATGTCTTGCTGTAACATGTTAATATTTACCTTCTGAATTAGAATTGTTTTTAGTTGATTTTAATTCTAGTTAACATATAATTACCTTGCACTAACATACATTTTACCTAAAGGGTTTGCATAACTGGCCATTAATCTGAGTATTGCAAAGTTAACACATGATTCCATGCTGGTGCTTTACTATTTAGTCTTTATCAGAAGATCAATAATTTCTGTATGAAATGTGCACGTGTCAACAAGGTGAAAGATTGCTTAGACACTTTTGAGTAGCATTTTGAATTACAGAAGGATATGACCATACTGATCAAGTTGATAATGAGGTTTGATGTTTAATATTGCAAGATGCTGCACTGTGTATCTTGCTGTATATCCTGGCAAATCAGTCAAAAACTCCAGTACATTATAGGGTGCAATTCATAATTGTTATTAAAAAAAATTAGATACAACAAAACCAATAAATTGACTGTATTCTATACACTGAGAACATAGTTCAGATACAGTCTGGTTAAAACATCAATTACAGACAGTAATAAGTATTCATCATCAAAATATGTTTTTCCCCATGACATAGCCAGACCTAAGCAGGCCAGGCCCCCAGATGTCCACAGGGATCAAAGCAGATGCTTCCCCTCCCTGAAGGTGAGACAGGAGTCCAGAGAGTAAAGAGGAGAGGAGGTATATGCTGACCAGGTCTAACAATAGGACACAAGGGTCCCAGTTGTTACATTGTAAGTAGAACTACTAGGGTGTTCACTGTGCCCAGCCACACAAGTAGTTTGGATATTTCTTGCATACTCCACTTGCAAAGGATCAGCCTTTTGGTCTCTACCTCAAATGCTTTAGAACCACTGGATCTGAACACAGTCTACATGGTGGAGGAAGACACAGCAGTATTAACTGTGGGAAAAGGAGAATAATCAGGGTCCATACCTTGGTACACTCATGTTGAACGAAGGTCAGACATGTTGTAACAAGGGACAGGCACATAAGATGTAGTAGAAGTCAGCTATCAGGGGACCCACAACACCAGCACTGATCATGAGGAAAGAGACACAACATTCAAAGTTTTTCTGGGGAGTGTTTTGTTTTTAATTAAGGGGTTATGGCCATAGGTCATGTGCCATGCATCATCCACCAACAGGCTTTCCAACCTGGATCAGAGATCGGTATACTAAGTGATCATTCTCACTCTTAGCAGGTGTTCAATATTTGGTCGGTGTCATTGAGGCACAGGTAAAAAGAATAGGAAATCCAGGAGTAGTTGTAACATTTTCAATGAGCATTTTATTATTAATAACAGTCAAATAAAAAAATAAAAAGTATTCCGTATAACTATTTACAATGGCAGTTTAAACAGAAAAAACAGTCCTTCATCTGAGTTTCTTCTCAATTTGAAGTCTCAGTCTCCCTCAGTCTATCTCTCTCTCTCTCTCTCTTGCAAAGCATTGCAGCTCTTTTTATAGGACGTTGCCTGGGAAACATCTTAAGAAGAACACTGTTTTTCACAGAATGTTCTTGACAGTTTCCAGTGTTCTTGTCAATTTCCTTCCTTGCAGGTGCAGCAAAAGGAACATGATTGAGAACTGATACCTGATTTATAGCTCTGAACAGTTTGCACACCAGAAACTTAGTTTAACTCCTTCAGTTCCAAATAGTTATTAACAATCATTTCAACAGTATAACTGTGTACATTTTTAAACAAAGGGATCTCAGTATTACTTACAGTGTCACATAAAGATTCACATATACTGTATTTTTATACCAGCAGACATGTAAGTGGAAAGAAAAGACAGCATCAGCAAGTAAAGTGAGAAAAATGCCAAGAGGCAAAGAATTGTGAGACCATTGGGGTGATCAAGTCCTAGGTCTCACGAGAAGATTTGGTTGCTTAACCAGAGAGACAAGAGACTGGAAAGGAGAGAATAGAATAGATCCTTATATTTAAACTCTTTCTCCATGTTACCTCCCAACTAATTTGGGGTTTACCTAAATGTCTTCCTGGGCTCCTTCCATGTCCATTACCTGGCTGACATCCTGCAGCGGTAATAGATCCAAGGTTATCTGTTTGCTTCTGCTGATTCATGTGAGAGTGCCATGTCATGCCCTTACACCTGTCCCTTTATGAATTCAGCAAGTATGTGTGTAGTAAATGGTCTGGGCTGTGTCAGCGTACTTTTGGGCTTGCAACCAGCCAGACATCGCTTTGATTTGCTCTACTCTGCAATCAATAGTAGAGCAGAGGGAGCTTGAACTAGTACTGTAATTATTTGTTTCTAACTGGCTGTTATATCTAAATTAGAGAGTTTGTTTAACCTTCTTTCCTTGAAGTGTTGCCCTTCTGAATGGGGGCCACCACGTTTGGTCCAGGACATTCAGTAGGTGGACCAATAGGACTTAAAGGGTCCTTGGTCCACGTGCCTCAGTGGAAGGAAAAACTGTAGATTTTTTAGTTTTTAGGTTGATGCCTAAACTTAACTGAAGGGCGCACCCCAACTGTGTCTGACAGCTCCCCCAGCCAACCAGAATTCAGCAACCCAAGGGAAATCTCCAGAACTGTTAGAGATAGTGGGTCAGCTGGAGTTAAAGAGTTAAAAGTGACCAGCTCTACCCTTGAGTAGCTGATCCCATAAAGAGCTTAGTGGAATCAGTGGGAAAAGGCCTGACTTTTCTCCCTGCCACTATTCTCCTGCTGTGGACTGCCTGATTGCAGTGATCGAACTAACCCAAATTATGACTGAAACTGCTGCAGAAGCCACAGAGATGTTTAAAAGTACTGCTTGAGATTTGGACCCAAGTTAGACTCCTGTGAAGCTATCGGACCAGAGGTTGTGAAGAGATTGATATTAGATTGAGAGGTTACCTCAGTAAATCATGGCAGCTGTGTCCGATCTGTGAGAAGATGTTAATGCTGTTCTGGTTAAATGTGCTGAATGTTCATCATGGGTTAAGGCTGACTGCCCATGACCAGATCATTACGCCAGCTGAAGGCTTCACCAGCAAAGCAAACTGAACTTTGCCAAGATGTTCATCATGCCTGGGCCTTTGCTAACCTGGCCTAGACCAACCGCATTGCACCAGAGACTGTTCTCGGTGGGGATCCAGCCCCTGCACAGAGACAACATGCAGGTTGCAGCCACCTGGAGGGAAATGCTATGAAGAGAAGGTGTGTCATGATGGCCCCACTTCCCCATGCTCATCAGTGATCTACACAAGAACTCAGAAGCCCTCCCCCACAGCATTGCCACAGATACAGACAATCCAAGACACAGACAATCCGTGGCTTCCACGAGGGTTGCAAGGGCTGGAGGATAAAGCTCTCCCCCACAGTATTGCCACAGACACAGACAGTCCTCCAGCACAGACAATCTGTGGCTCCCCTGAGGGTCACGAGGACTGGAGGATGAAGCCATCCCCCATAGCATTGCCACAGGTACGCATCCAATGGATCCCAGTGTTCTCCATGCTCAGCAGAGGATTCTTGGTGCCATTCTGTTTTTCAGACCTATTACACAGTGTGCAGTGAAGCTCATGCTAGGTTCTTTTCTGTCACCATACATGTTAAGATAGAAATTTATGCTGTTTAAAATCAGCCAGAATCCAGTACTTTTAAACCTTTATGCTCTGTATATTTCAGCTGGAAAGCAGTGCTATTTTATCCTTGTTTAAAGACAGTGTTAACCCAGTGCTCTTACTCCCTCGGATTCCCTCTCAGTTTCAGCCTGAATCTAGTGCTGCTTTAATTAAGAACTACTGTATAATTTATGTGGTCTACTAGTCAACTTTAAAAGCTAGTGCAACCAAGTGCTTAATTCACACTGCTGGGCTTAATCAAAGTGTTTACCGAGTGCTTAAACTGTTATTACATAGATACATAGATACATAGACAGTGTCAGCAGATAAGGGTCTATGGCCCACCCAGTCTGCCCATTTAAGTTTGTAAGTTCAGTTTATGTTTTCCAGGAAGTCTGTTGCCCCTTACCCCTGACCTCCAGAATTCCTTTATGTCTATCCCATGCATTCTTAAATCCCGTGATTGTTTCAGCCCCCACCACTTCCTCTGGCAGGGTGTTCCACTTGTCCACCACCCGTTCTGTGAAGAAATTCTTCCTCACATTTCCTCTGAATCGTCCTCCTCCAACTTCATCCCATGCCCTCTAGTCCTGGAACATCTTTTCACTTAAAAATAGTGCATTCTGCACCCTGTTCCTCCTGTAAGATACTTGTATGTCTCTATCATATCCTCTCTCCTCCTCTCCTCCAGGGAGTACATGTTCAGTGCCTTCAACCTGTCCTCATAGGACTTGTGATGCAATCCATGCACCATCTTTGTTGCCCTCCTCTGAACCTTCTCTACCCTGTCTATGTCCTTACGTAGGTAAGGTCTCCAGAACTGCACAGTGTACTCCAGGTGCGGCCTCACTAGTGTCTTGTATGGTGGAATTATGACCTCCCTTTTCCTGCTGGTGATGCCCTGCCTATGCATCCCAGCATCCTATTTTTTACCTGCTGCCTTGTCACACTGTTTCCTGCCTTGAGGTCATCAGAGATGATAACTCAAGATCCCTTTCCTGCTTGGTGCATGCTATATCCTCACCCCCAACTGATATATTGTGCCAGGTTTTTGTGCCCCATATGCATTATCTTGCACTTCCTTGCATTGAATTTCAACTGCCAAACCCCTGACCATTCTTCAAGTTTCTGCAGGTCCCTTCTCATTCTGTCTACACCCTCTGGTGTGTCTACTCTGTTACAGAGCTTTGTGTCATCAGCGAACAGTGAAATTCTGCCTTCTAGGTCCTGTGCAATGTCACTGATGAAGATATTGAATAGTACGGTCCCAGCACTGATCCCTGTGGTACCCCACTGGTCACTCTTCCCTCTGTGGAGTGACAGCCATTTACCAACCCTCTGTGTCCTGCTGCCCAGCCAGTTACCTACCCACTGCACTACTGTCCTGCCCCACCCATATTCCCCAGTTTGTGCAATAGTGTTCTATGTGGCACAGTGTCAAAGGCCTTGCTGAAGTCCAGATAGGCCATGTCCACTGCCCTCCCTGATCCACCTCCCTAGTCACCCAGTCAAAAATTCAATGAGGTTGGTCTGACATGACCTTCCCTGGTGAAATCATGCTGCCTTGGGTCTTGTAGTCCATTGACAACCAGATGTTCCACCAATCTCTCCTTCAGTAGTGCTTCCATGATCTTCCCCACTACCGAGGTGAGGCTGACTGGTCTGTAGTTCCCCGCTTCCTCTTTGTTCCCACTTTTGTATAAGGGGACTACATCTGCTATCCTCCAGTCTTTGGGCACCTCCCCTGTTTCTAGTGATCGGCTAAACAGGATAGCAAGTTATTTCTGGGCTAAATGCTAGTGAAACCAAATGCTTCATTTCTCAATGCTGGAATTAGTCAGAGTGTATAGCGAGTGCTTTAACTCTTATTTCTTGATTAAAAGTCAGTGTAACCTTTAACTCCTAGTTCTGGACTAGGCTGCAAAGTGCCTGCATCTGATAATTAGATATTACAGCCCAGCTAAATTAAATTAATTTACTTTGTACAGCCTATCATAACCAAACCCGATGCAAACCAAACTCCTGCAGGGTCCCACATAGTTTAGCACATTTGATAATCGGGCCCACTTTGCCACCCATGCTGATCTGCAGAGTTTCTGGTAATCCAAGCCTTTTAAGCAATTTAACCACAGGCCCCATTGCTTCTGTAGCCCATCCTGTTACCCTACCTTTTATTAACTCTCTTTCTTTCTCCTCCACCTCCACAGACACAGACAGTCAGCTGAAACAGATAATACATGGCTCCCCTGAGGATCACGTAGGCCAGAGGATGAAGCCGTCCCACACAGCATTGCCACAGGTATGCTCTCCACGCTCAGCAGAGGCGGAACCCGCTGACGTTGTGTGTCGGCTCCCAACATCCCCACCACTACCTTTGGTCAATGTTGCTCTCTATAGCTGCAGACACGTGACAGCCTAAACTAATCAACCTTGTTTCCCGTTAGCAAACTATCTTGTCTTGCCAATAGTAGCTGCTACTGCTATTAACTCAGTTCTTTTGGCTGCTACTGTATTAAAGCAGTTTCCACCCCTGCCTCTTTGAGCTACTATGCTACAATCTTTACTACTGTGCCTTCTCCTACAATTTCAACTCTTCCATCCTCCACTTCCTCCTCTCTCTAGTCCCCATTTTAGTGATCCCTGCTCCACTCCTTTATCACCTCCATTCAACCTCAAGAGTTATTCCTTCACACCCCTTCTTGGTCCAACCCTACATTACCACCTCCACTCTCTCTCCTCCAATCCCATCCCTTATCGATCCCCCTTATCCATCCTCTCCTACCTTCCCCAACCATACACCCTTCATCACTCCTTTCACATCTACTAAATCTTGAGGCTCTCCTCTGGTGCTTAAACCTCCGAGTTCCACCCTCCAGGTGCAGGTCAGACAGAGGGAAGCAATCCTCTTTCCTCTGCATATCTCTACTACTTTTGCTCCTGGCAGGTGATGTACCTCCCAACCCTTGCCCTTTAGCAACCAAACAAACCACATCCACACCCCCACCCACATCAAGGCTACCCTCAGACTATCTCCCCAAGGGCCTCCATATATTTCACCTCAATGCCAGGAGCCTCCTCCCCAAACTAGATGCCCTTACCATCTGAGCCACCCAGTACCAACCAGACATTCTCTGCACCATGGAATCCTGACTATCTGCCAAAATATCCAACCCTTCTCTAGTCATCCCAAACTACAGCCTGTTCCGCCAGGACCGTGGTAAGCGAGACGGGGGGGTAGCACTGTACATCAGGGATTCCATAACATGCTCCATTATTTTCAAGGAATCCTGCCCTTCCTCCTATTAATCCATTGTTGCTCACCCATCCTTTCCCTTGTCCAACCCCCTCTATATTGGGGTTCTATATGCCCCACCAAAGACTTTGCCTGACTCCCTTGTCAAGGCCATCTCAACAATTTCCTCGAGCATTCAAATGGTGAACTCATATTACTAGGTGATTTCAATCTCGACTGGCTCTCCTCCTCCACCAAATCCACTGCCTAAAGGATAGAAGCCCTAAACCTCTCCTAGCAAATCCAGGAACCATCCTGTCTAAACCACAGATCCCAGAATCACACCCACCTGAACTGGATTTTATCCACCCATCCCCACAGGATCTCAGAATCTGGCTTCTTCTCTGATGCCCTTAATGACCATTGTATAACTTACTGCATCTGCAAAATCCGCTCCCTGCACTGTCATCCCAAATTCATCTGGTCTTTTCCCATACAACTCCTCAACAAATCTTCCCTGTAGCATGACCTAACAAACATTGACTGGCTACTGGTCTTTTCCATGCCAGACGTTGACATCACCCTATCCAATTGCTGTGACATTTTTCAAAGCACCTGGGACCACCACTTTCCCCTCAAGAAAGCTAGGGTTAAACATCACCATCACCCTTGGATCACAACTAACCTCATCACCTTGTGTCACTCCAGGGACAAGGCAAGGAGGCTATACAAAGCCTCCTATGCCACATGCAACCTCCAGTCTGACAAACACCTCAAAAACAAATGCACCAAAGCAACTCGGCAATCTGAATCTTCCTACTTCAAAGCACAACTCACTCAGCACCAAAACTCCCCTATTTCCTTCTGGAAGGTGATTAACTCCGTTATCAACCCCCACTTCTAAGCAGACTTATCCTGTTATTAACATCGATAGCAGACCTGTCTCTGATCCTGCTTCTGTAGCTGAACTTTTCAACTCATTTTTCATTTCTTGTGCCCTGTCCAAATCCCCCCCCCACCTGACTCCTGTGAATTGTCCCCCACTTCCCAGGCTTCCTCTTTCCTCCATTCACACCCCTGGAAGTTTATAAAGCACTCACCTCCCTAAACCAGTCCAAAACCAGCCTGGACAGCATGCACCCCAGACTGCTCTACATCTCTGCCTCGGCCATTGCTGCACCCTTGACAAACATACGTAACCTATCCCTCACTATGGCCACAGTTCCTTCTGCCTGGAAACTGGCCAAGATCCTCCCCATGCACAAAGGTAGTGACCTTTCCCTGCCAGAAAACTACAGGCCCATCTCGCGCCTCCCCTCTCTCATCAAAATCAAAGAATCCCTCACGCTGTCAAAGTTGTCAGATTTTCGCTCCTCCTAAAGCTCCATCTCTTTCATTTAGGATTTACTCCACCATTACCACCTTGCTGCGAGTAACTGACTAAATCCTCCCTGCCATGGACAACAGCCAAACCACCACCGCCATTTTTATCGACTTGGCAAAAGGCTTCGACTCAGTCTCCCGCCCTCTGCTGCTCCACAAACTTAGCTCCTTTGGCTTTGCCCAACCTGCCATTAACTGGATCCATTCACCCCTCCAGAATAAGCAGTAGTCCGTACAAATAGGTGACGCCCTCTCCCTTCCTTGTCCCATCCTCTCAGGTGTCCCCCATGACTCTATCCTTGGCCCCATTCTCTTCTCCCTTTTATAAATGACCTCTCCTCTGCCTGTCTCTCCCCTAATGTGCATCTGTATGCTGACAATGCAATCATTTATGTCTTGGGCCCCTCCCACGACAGTGTCCTCCCAGATCTTCAAACCAACTTCAACAGTATCCAATCCTGGTGCCTGAAAAATCAGCTCAAACTTAATGCCAAAAAAACTGTAACCATGATCTTCAGATCAGACAAAAGATTGCCACCCCACCTGCCCCCCCATCAGTCTTCACCCTGGACAGCTCTCCCCTTGAGTTGGTCCCTGATTTCTAATACCTGGGAGTCTGTCTGCTCCAAACTCTGGCCCAAACTTGCCATCCTCTATCACCACAAATGCAGTCTTCCTCTTCCCACCCGTAGTGAACTCGTATGCAAAACACTCCTGCCAGTTCTGAACTATGTGGACATCATCTACAGAATGGCCCCAATCTCATCCCTCTCCAAACCTGACATCGTACTCAACTCATTCTGTTGTTTCGCCACTGCCTACCCCCAACTTACTCATCATTGCCTCCTCTACACAACTCTCTCCCTCACCCCACTCTCCAACAGGAGAACCGTCCACAGTGCATCCTTCATAGCTAAACACTGGGTAGGCTCCCTGCCCCCATCTCACTTCCCACCTTGCTCCAGCCAATTTTCTCGGCTACTCCCTCTGCCACAGGGACACTTGCACTTTCCACCTCCCGCACTGCTACTGGTTAGGCTGTCCTTTAATATTGTCTCCTCCTCCTATGGAACAACCTTCTGCCCAACCTTCGCCAGGCCTCCTTCCTTTCAGCCATTAAACAACTCCTCAGGCACTTCCACTGCCTTCTCTGCCAAAGATGCTTCATGGGAACCACCCCGATGTGGGCCTAACTTACTTCAGGAGGGCTCATATGGTCAATCTTGTAAATGCTAGCCCCAAACTGTATTGAATTCCTGCTTTTCTACCACACTTTTCCTGTGCTTGTTTATACTATACTGTAAAGAATAATGTTTGTACTGTAGTTTCGAGATGTTGTTCATACTGTCTATAACAAAAAAATTGTTGTATTTTCTCTGCATACCTTTGTGTACAATCTGTACCCGTGTCACACCTGGAAATGAGGCTCAGCTCAGTGTGTCTTTCCTGGTCAACAATTTTTAAATAAAATAAAATATCGCCAGAACCATCACAGGCAACTGGTAGCATGAGTAAACCCAGGGTAGCTCCCTGCAACAAGTCACTTAATTACCTTTGGAACTAACTGTTTGACTTAGAAATTATCTGGGTTACAAGAGACCTGGCCTACCAGTCAGGATTACAAATAATCAGATCTTTGTTGCCCATGCTAATGGCCTTTTCTTTCCATCAAAGACCCCAACAACAACTGCAATGTCAGCCACCCACAGGCAATGCATCTGGCTAGCCAGTATTTCATCATGGGTACCCTGTGATGTAGGACTAATTGTTTAGGACAAAAAAGAGCATGCCAAGAACCTGAATTCGATCAGTATAGTAATCATTCACCTAAATTCCCTCCCCTTCCTTGTTCACTACCCCTCGGTAAATCGGATTGTTGTTTCCCGTGTAACCTGGCTCATGAGCATATTATTAGTTGGGTTTCAGTACGGAAAGTGTGTATTTGCAGTGCTAACTTTGCTTTCACAGGGGTTTCCATGGCATTTGCTGATGGCCAGACCCTGGGGGTAAGGGTGAAGGGTATGTGCATATTATTAATGTTACTTGCTGACTGTGTGTTAACTGTTGTTTAAAGCACAAAGCCACTAGGAGGGTTGGTGGGTGGTTATAGCTTCCCAGAGGGCTATAATAGGTTAGACAGATACCCCCACTATTGTTATTCTGGGTGGAGGCACCTTAATACCAAATCCAGGCCCCTCAATGTGTGGTTATAAATACAGGCAGGGGTAGCGTAGTAACCTTAGGGATAGCGCAGCCTAGGGGTTACATTCATAAGAATTGAGACAGGGCCGTATTCAACCCCTGTCACATACCCTCCTCTTAAGAGAAACCTGTTTCACAAAAACAGGTTTCCAAATCCTTTAAGTACTTTGTTTCTAACATTAGCATATCATCTTTACAGTTCTGTGCATATGCAGTATAATAAACAGAAAAGTTTAAACTCACAGTTATTTTTTTTCAATCTTCAGAATTCTCAATTCCTGATCCATATTTTGAGAGAAAATCAGTATTGACCTTCTCTTTTCAGATTTGTGCATCACTGTAAATTTAAATGGCTGCAGTGCCAGGTACCACGTGTGATTCTGGAATTTTTATCCTTCATTTGGTTTAGCTAAAGAGTGGATTGTGAACTGTTACAAGTACAAAGTCAGATCCTAGTAAATAAAACTTAAGGGAATCCATAGCCCACTTTGCTGCATGATATTCCTTTTCAATGGTGGAGTACATTTGCTCTATGCCATGCAACTTCCTACTTATGCGCAGAATAGGATGTTCTGTCCATCTATATTTTGATTCAGGACTGCACCTAGGCCTGCCTCTGATGCATCAGTCTATAACAGAAATAGTTTCTCAAAGTCTGGGCTTATTAAAACAGGCTGAACAAAATGCAGCCTTAATGGCATGAAAAGCCTCATTACACTCTGGGATCCATTTCACAATATTTGGGTACCATTTTTTCATGAGTGGGGGGTAGCTAACTCAGCAAAGCTGTGAATAAATCTCAAATAATAACCAGTCAGCCCTAAAAATGACCTGACACGTTTCTTTGTTTTAGGGATAGGACTGTTAACTACAGTTTCTATCTTACAAATCTCTGGGTTTACTTCTCCATTTCCAAGACAAGAAACATAGACTTTGACAGCAGATAAGGACCACTTGGCCCTCCCAGCCTGCCCATTCCCCTTCCCCTTCCAACTCCCCTTCCCAGCATCTCTCCCGGTGATGTCTGACAATGCCTCTGGCTGCTATTACTCCCATCTTGCCATCCCGATCCTCCTCCATTGTTCATTATCCCTCTCCTAGTTGATGCTGCTCTGGGCCATTCTATGTACTGAGCTCTCTAATGTGTTGCCCCCCTCCCTTAATTAATAACTGTATAACGTACTGTTTACCTGCAATGTTGTTATTTCTGTTGTATCCCCAGTATTGTACTTCAACTGATGTGGAACCCTTGGAAAAGAGCCTTGGTTCAAATGTATTTGTAATCCTAGAACCAAATAAAATAAAATAAAAAAAATAAATATTGGATAAGCTGCAGATTCAAGTTTACCAACAGCCTACTTCCTCATACACCCCCACACTATAATTGCCTTATTTCTGTCCTATGCATTCTTGAACTCCCGCGCTGTTTTTGACCCCACAACCTCCTTTGGAAGGCAGTTCCTTGTGTCCACCACTCTCTCTGTGAAAAAATATTTCCTCACGTTGCCCTTGAGCTATCCCCCCTCTATCTTTGAATTGTGCCACCTTGTTCTTGCACATCTCTTTTTCTGAAAAATGCTACCTTTCTGGACTTTGTTGATTCCCTTGAGGTACTTGAAAGTTTCTATCATGTCTCACCTTTCCCTCCTTTACTTAAGGGTATACATATTAAGCTCTCTTAGTCTCTCTTCATATGGTTTCTGATGCAGACTGTGCATCATTTTTGTTGCCCTCCTCTGGACCACCTCCATCCTGTCTATGTCCTTGTGGAGATGGGGTTTCCAGAACTACACGCAGTACTCCAGATGGGGGCTCACCAACTGTCTATACAGAGGGATAATCACTTCCCATTTTCTACTTGTGATGCCTCTCCCTATGCATTCCAGTATCCCCCCAGCTCTCCTTACTGCCTTCTCACATTGCTTACCTACCTTAAGGTCATCTGATATGATTATCCCCAGGTCCTTTTCTATTTTTGTTGTTGTTAGTACCTCCCCCCATTGTGCACAATTCCCCTGGGTATTTGTTTCCCAGGTGCTTTACTTTGCACTTCTCTGCACCGAATCTAAGCTGCCATATGACTGACCATTCCTTCAACCTTGTCAAGTCCCTTCTCTTCTTTTCCACCCCCTCTGTGTATCAACTCTGTTGCAGATCTTTTCTGTCATCTGCAAGGAGGCATACTGTTCCTTCCAGACTCTATGCAATGTCTCCTATAAAGACATTAAAGAGGACTGGACCCAGTACTGAACTCTGCGGTAGCCCACTAGTAACCCTGCTTTCTTCAGAGTGAGTTCCATTTACTATTACCCTTTGTGTCCTGCTGTGCAGCCAATTTGTTACCCAGGCTACCACCCTGGGACCCACTCCCAGGCTGGCTAACTTTAGTATTAATCTTTTGTGTGGGACTGTGTAAAATGCATTGATAAAGAATAGGTAGGCCATATCCATAGCCTCTCCCTGGTCTACTACTTTGGTCACCCAGTCAAGGAAATCTATTATATTCATCTAACATGACCTTCCTGTTGTGAATCCATGCTGCCTTGGATCCTGTGCCCCACTTGGCTCTAGGTACTCAACAATTCTTTCTTTCAGAAGTGATTCCATCATTTTCTCTACCACTGAAGTCAAACTAACAGGTCTGTAGTTTCCTGCTTCTGCCTTGCTCCCACTTTTGTGAAGGGGAATCACACCTGCCCTCATCCAGTACTCAGGTATCACCTCATCCTCCCATAATTTGTTAAAAAGGGTGGTTAGTGGTGTGACTAAGTCCCCATTAAGTTATTTTAGAATTCTGGGGTGAATTCTGTCAGGTCCAATTGCTTTGTCCACCTTAAGTTTTAGGAGTTCTTTCAGAACTCTTTCTTCTGTGAATGGACTGGTGTCAACCCCCCGCCTAGAGTGCTTCTATTGTTTGGTTTAGGTAACTCCTCTTCATCTTCCTTTGTGAATATTGTGCAAATGTATTCATTCAGTGTCTCTGCCTTTTCACTATCTCCCTCTGCCTACCTCCCCTCTCCTTTATTAAGCTTCAGGATCCCTCCCTTAACATTTCTTTGCTCCCTAATGTACCTAAAAAAGGTTTTATCCCCCTTCTTAACTGAGTTGGCTATCTTTTCCTTGGTTTGGGCTTTTGCTATTCTGACTGCCTTCCCCACTTCCTTCTGCTTTAACTGATACAGTTCCCTGTCCTGCTCTCTTCTGTGATTTCTTATACTTCCTGAATGCTATCTCTTTCTCCCTAACCTTCCCAGCCACCTCTTTTGAGAACCATAGTGTTTTTTTTGCTCCATTTTGTTTTCTTTGTTTCACACAAAGGCTTGTTGCCTCCATGATGGCAGTTTTGGATTTTTCTCCATTGTTCTTCCACTCCTTCTTTCTGGCCATTTGCTAGTGCATTCCTTAAGTATTCATCAATTTTACCAAAGTCTATATCCTTGTTTTTGTATGGCTTGTCTCCATGGTTGTGCTTATTGTGAACCACACTGTGTGGTGGTCACTTGATTCCAAATGCTACCCACTTCTAAATCTGTGATCCTCTCTCCATTTGAGAGTACCAGGTCTAAGATTGCTCCCTCCTGAGTGGGTTCCAGCACTAGCTGTCTAAGGCATACCTGCTGTAGGGCATCGAGAATGTTACTGTTGGAGGTGGTTGCAGTAAATGTGTTCCAGTTAACAGCTGGCATATTCAAGGTCCCCATCAACAGAATGGGGGATCAGACAGGAAAGGAGAGAATAGAACAGATCCTCTTATTTAAACTCTTTCTCCATAACAACTGGGACAGGGCTGTATTCAACCCTATCGCACTCAGGCATGGCTTCCCTAATGTACCCATGTATCTTAATAGCTTGCCCTGTTCTTCCCTGACACCAGTGTTGCAATGGGGAAGGTGTAGAGGAAAGATGTAATGCAGGAGTCATCTCCAGTCTAGGAGACAATAAGCTGCAGATTTGAAGCTATTTCCACAAATCTCTGTGAGGATGAGGAGAGTGTAAGCATATTCCCTTGAAGGATTACAGAAAATCCTGAATGAATCCAATGCCAGCCACTTTCCACAAGGGACAGATGATTGGTTTACAATCTGTACACAAGGAGGGGCTGACAATAGTGAGTACCAAGTGAAAGGGATGAGAGTGACCCTGGTTAATGTGGCTAGCTGATGAGAAGACACCATCGAGGTCTAGAAAGCTGGCCAAGGTTTCAAGATGGAGGTTAGTGGTGGATAAAGATAGTTAGCTGGGGAATGACCATCACAGAGGTCCTTTTCCATCATAAGCCATGGTGAGGGATAGGGAACTACCTCCAAAAAAACATTTGGTTGTATGAACACCAAGATATGCCGGATGATGCATATAAAGCCAGGAATGATGTTGCCTTTCTTCGGTTGGAGAGTAGTTTGGCAAAACTATATCTGTGAGGTTTCATTTCCCACAGAAATTCCCAAATCATCACATCTAGCTTTTGTTGGTAACTAGAGGTGAAGTATGTTAACTGGGAGGTGAGATACATGGTATAAAAGTTTAAGGGGCCAAGATAATTTTTTTAAGCAGACACCTTGCCAGCTATTGAGAAGCTTAGCACCTTCTATTAGTAAATTTGATAACATTCATCTTGTAGGAGGAGAAGAAAAGGAGAAGTTTTAACTGTATATAATTATGAGAGATCTGGTGTAATACAGATTTAATATGGATGCCAAGATACATATGGGAATGTGGTGACCATCTGAGTCTCACTGTGAAGAAAGGCAGAGGGGGGCAGTGGCCATTTATGAGGCAATCTCCACTTTAGAGGAGTTTATCATCGTACCCAAAATAATCTTGGAGGGATGGAGTTGAAGTAAGGACTGAATGATGGTCAGAACCACAGAAATTAGAACCAAGTCTTTCACATACTTTCACATACACTTTGGTCTTACATTCTGAAGAGACAACCCAGAAGCCTACAGTACTTCATGTTCCAGATCACAACCAGTATGGGCTTGCTTGTCAGAATAAACAGAACTGGGGAGAGTTGGCAACCCTGCTGCTGCCCTTATGGATGGCAAAAGGGGAATGAGAGCAGATTATCTGTGATAACCATAAAAGTTAGCTGAGTGTTGATGCAGGCTGAAAGAAAGGACCAAACTCAATCCAACCCAGGACATGGAGGAGATTCCCCTATTCTGCAAAGCTGAATGCTCTTTATGGCTGTGGATGGAGCCTACAGCCATTTTGTGATCTGTTGCTTAAAGCGGACGATAGTGGCACCTTCCTTTGGACTTTTGGAAGTATACTTCCGAAAGTCCAACAGAGCTTGTAACACTCCGCCATGGTTAGCCACTACAGAGTAACAGCCACACTATTTTGGCTGTTACTTCTTCATTCTGGGACAAGAACAGTGCATGTGCAGTTCTGCTGGCACCACCATCTTGTGAATGGCATAATGCCATTCACCGCAACTATGCATGAGCAAATGCCGTGCATGCATTGTTGCATTGCCGCCTCCATCTTGCAGATGGCACTTGGCGGCACTCACTCTTTGGAGCTCTGCAAGCTCACTACAGCCATATCAGCTTGCTAGAACCTGTTTGAAATTGATATCATTAACTGCTGAAGGAGGGGGAAGAGCTTACCACATGGATAATGTTAAAATATGGAGCACATGTGGTCCAAACTGAGTCAGTCTTTATAAACACAACCTGGGACAGGTGGACAAGAGTTGAGCAAAGCTGTTCTATCCATGAGACTAGTACCTTTACTGGGAATTTGGCGCTGGCATTTATAAGTGAAATACATTCCTTATTAAACAGTGGAAGGTACATTATATATGTTGGTTAATGCTCCTTTGGCCCCCTACAGCCTGTGCTGTAGGAAGCTGGGAATGACTATATAAGGGTGGGTTACAACTGCCTGTATAGTGTATGTAGGGCCTGAAGTTAATCAGAAGAAGGTCAAACTAGCAGAGCTATAGCATGCTATTAAAGACCTTGAATAGAAATTCTTCATGGAACAACCCATGGATGCCTCTGGCAGCTCTGTGCAGCTTGAGAGGCCATAAAAATGTGACTTATGAGTGGTGCTCATATTTCCTTGTTTTTTTGCTAAACAGCATTTTTATAGAAACTTATAATTTCTTAACTGATAAGGACTGTTTGGTCCACCCAGTTGGACCGTTGTAACCCTGCTTAAACTATCACTGTGAGTCACTATCTAATCTCTGTCCCCTCTTTTCTTACTAAGATTCCTTTGTGCCTATCCAAGAATGTAAACTTGAAGCACAGAACTGTTATTGATCCCGCCAACTCTACTGGAAGACTTTTCCAGGTGTCCACCTATCATTCCCCTCTTCCATCTTCTTTGCATACCCCTTCTTTCTCGTGCAACTTTTCTTCTGAAAATACTTCCCTCCTGTACTGTATTCATCCTTTGAGGTACTTACAGTTCTCTTTCATGTCCTCCTCTCTTCCACGGTTTATATATTGAGATCCCTCAGTCTCTCATCATAGGGTTACAGTACAGCCTCTACACAATTTTAATTGCCCTTCTTTGTACAACCTCTACCCCATCCTTTCTGAGATGTGGTCTTAGAACTGGACACAGTATTCCAGGTGGGGTCTCACAGACAACTGAAACAGTGATATCACTGCCTCTCTCCTTCTGCTGGTGATTCCCCTCCATATGCACCCCAGCATCCTGCTGGACCTGCGTATTGCCTTGTTGCACTGCCCTGCCACCTTGAGATCCTTATACATGATAACCCCAGGTCCCTTTCCTGTCTGGTGATCATCAATACCTCTTCTCCCATTTTATACACCAACCCTGAGTTTCAGTGCCCTAGGTGCATGATTTTGTACTTTTTCACATTGAAAGTCGGCTGTGATATCATTGACCACTTCTCAAGTATCCTGAGGTCTCTACACATGTTCTCCACCCCCCAATGAGTATCTACTATATTGCATATTTTTCTGTCATCTGCAAACAAGCATAACTTCCCTTCAGGCTCTTTCGTAATGTCACTTATTAAAACACTTTAGAGGACTGGTCTCAGTACTAAGCCCTGAGGTACCCTGCAGGTCACTTTCCCTTAATTAGAGTGCCATTTACCACCACCCTCTGTCACCTATCCATCAACAAGTTCTGTTTACGGTTTTCAACCTGGAGTCTCCCCTTCCCAAACTGCCAAGTTTCTGTATAAACTGTCTATGTAGTACGGTGTTCAAGGCCTTGAATGTATTAATAAGCCAAGTCTCCTACTACCTGGGATGGGCAAAGATAATTGATGGTCCAATGTGTGCAGTTATCTAGGTGTTTGTGTCAGGTGGCTGAAGGAGATTGTTATCTGTACAGTTAACTAAGTGTAGAAAGATCTGTTAACTAGGGGGAGTGGCTTAGCTAGAAGCAAGCCATGTTAAAGCCAGATTTAAACACTGCCACAGATAAATTATGCCAGAGAACAGGCAGAGAACACCAGGAGGAAGGAGCTGCTGTTGAAACTGGACTTCTCTCCTGGGACTGTATTGCCCTCCTTCCCTCCCTTCCACCCCCACCCTAAGCCAGTTCTACTTTTATAGGCACAGGATATGACTGACAACAGGAACTTCCTGTTTGGGAGTAGGAAGTGAGTGATCACAGAGCCACCAAAAACTCACCATCCTAGAAGGAAAAGAGTAGCTCTCCATCCCCCTTAGCTGCTGGTGGTCTGCCTCTGAGCAAGTATGGAGACTACTGAGAAATACAGGATCTTCTTGTCTCAAAACAAGAAGATCAGGAGCTTAAAGTGCATAGATGCAGTAAATAAGTAGGGAGAAAAAAAAATAAACAGAGGAAAGAGTAAGTATTTCAAACAACAGTGAAGGCACCAGAAATAAGACATGATGGGAGTGGTGAAGTACAGCGGCTGTGGAGTAGTAGTCTTCCATGAGACTTTCTGAAGGATGTGGTGTTGTCCCATCTGTAGGCCCCTCTCTGGGCTGAGGGAGGTGGTTGCTCATCTCCAGGCTGAGTTGGCCAGGATTTGTGGGACCTCCTTTCCCACCCAGGGACCACCAGGGCCACTGCTGTTGCCTCAGAGGTTGCCAAGAAAGAGGAGCGGTTGGACCACAGTGGGCTCAGGGAAGGAGAAGGTGGTGGAAGAGAGATGCATCCCTCCAGTTGTACCTCTCCACAATTCATATGCCATTCTGGCAAAGTGTTGTTCCTTTATAGAGGCACCCGCAGTGGAGACCAAGGAGGATGCTGGGAACCTCCACAATGGAGACCCACAGGAGGGTGGCATGGGACCCCACAAGGGAAGGAAACCACTCTTGGTGGGGGACTCCACTGTTAGGAAGATAGAACTGAGGGAGGAAGAGGAGAGGGATGTAAGGTGCCTGCCTGGCCCCATGGCTTGGAGGGACAGGGAGCGAATACTCAGGATTGCTGGAGCAGCTGCACAGGTGAGAGAGCTGGATGTCATTGTCCACTTAGGGACAAATAGCCTGGCTAAGAAAGGGATCAGAGTAGTGAAGGAAGAGTTTGTGGAGTTGGGGAGGGACCTTAGACTTGCAGCATGCACAGTGACCTTCTCAGAGGTGCTGTCTGTTTATGGCATAGGTGAGGCTAGGGTGCTCCACATCATGGGATTCAATCAGTGATAGAAAAACTGGTGCAGAGCTCATGGATTTGGCTTCATTGGGGACTGCAGTGATGCAGGTCTAAGCTGGTGTGATGGTCTGCATCTGTCCAGGAGGGGAACCAGGATCCTAGATGATAGGTTTAAATGCTTCATTGGCAAGCATTTAAACTAGCCAAGGGGGGAGGCACTGGAAAGGAAGAGGGAAATCCTAGCCCCCCGGAAAATCACGGTAGTAAGTGAAGTAAACACCAAGATAGAGATGTCAACAGGGAGAATGGCAGGGGTAAATGGAGAAAGTGACAAAGGCAATAAGGACAAGGATGGGGCAAAAAGGGGCAATGCCATCAGGAAATGGAGGGTAATGAGTACCAATGTACGTAGTCTGGGTAACAAGCTCCCTGAACTTGTGGCCTTGATGAAAGAGGGATGCCTGGATATCATAGCAGTCACAGAAACATGGTACACAGAGAACCACGACTGGGATGTTAACATACCAGGGTACACAACCTACAAGAGAGACAGGGAGGGGAGAAGAGGGGGAGGAGTAGCTCTCTATGTAATGGAAGGGATAAAAGCAATTGAATAAGAGTAAACAGGGATGAGAGTCACCTTAGAGACTGGAAATGGCACCACAGTCCACACAGGGGTTGTATACAGAACCCCATCTCAGGGATATTGAATGAACAAGGATATAATAGAAGGTTGCCTTGGGATGGCAGAGAAAGGGGAGCTATTGTTGATGGGAGACCTGAATATGCCAGATGTTAACTGGAGCACATTTGCTGCAGCCACATCCAAGAGCAGGGCCATTCTCAATGTCCTACAGGTGGCATGCCTCAGACAGCTAGTTTGGGAACCCACTCGTGAGGGAGCAATCTTTGACCTTGTACTCTCAAATGGGGACAGTGAGAGGATCTCAGATTTAGAAGTGGGAAGCTATCTGGGAACAAGAGACCACCAAACAGTGTGGTTCATGATAAACTCAGCTACAGAGTCAAGCCATTCAAAAGAGAGGGTACTGGACTTCAAGAGGGCTGACTTTGGCAAGATGGGAAATAACCTTAGAAAGGCACTAGCAAACAGGCTAGAAGGAGGGGTGGAGCAACAATAGGGTGACATCAAAACTGCCATCACACATTTACCAAGTAAGACACTTGCATACCACTCAGTTTGGTCCTGGTCTGTGGGATATTAACTATGGTGATATTTTCTGGGAATTCCAAGCCCTTGCAGATCTACCACATGCAGTATCCAGTTTAGTGGTGACCCTGTATGGGAAAATGTACCCTAATGCAACTGACTATTCACAATATTGGATATACACTCTTCCAAACAGTTGTGCTAACTGGGAACACTTATGGAAAGGAATCTACACATATAATGCCAATGATAAGCTTAGATTGACACAATATTATATATTACACAATATGCACCTGACCCCGTTGAAGCTGTGTAAGATGGGTAAATTGCCAAAAGATGAGTGCTTCAGATGTGGTCTGGTGCAGGGCTCCCTGATTCATATATTTAGGGAGTGTCCTTTAGTTGCTCCATTATGGATTGAAATTAAGACTAAAGTGGACCCCTTGTTGGGGTTACACGACCTCTTTACCCATGCGATTTGTCTGATAGGAGATTATACAAAGATTGATGTAAGGGAAAGGAGATATTTTATTAATTTAATTTCACTCACTGTGAAAACCTTGGTTTTAAGGCACTGGAAAGATCAGACTGCCATTACCTACCAGGAATGGCTGGTCGGGGTACTATATAACTTAAGGATTGAGAAAACTATCGTCAGTTTTAGAAATACAATTCCTAGGTTCAATGCCAAATGGGAGAAACTTCATGACCTATGCTCAGTTGTTAAGTCATAGATTTAATTTATATCAGATGTAGGTTAATAGTGCCTTAAGGGATAATGCTCTCATCCCTTTTTCTTTTTCTTAGGTTGTACTGGCAGGGGATGGAAGGCAAATGGGGAGGTGGGAGGTTCTCTAGGAGGGGTAAGAATGGGGAGGGGTAAGGGGGTAGGTGGGAGGGGGTGAATTGGTTGATGTATGGGTCAGTATCTAATGAAATGTATACACAAGTATTTTTCTCCAATTTCCTGGAACATGTACTGTATTGTTGGTGAATGTGCTATTAAATAAATAAAGCATATTTAATAAAAAAAAAACTGCCATCACAGAGGCAACAAGCCTTTGTGTGAAGCAAATAAATCAAAATGAAAGAAAAAGCCACTATGGTTCACAAAAGAGGTGTCGGGGAAGTCAGGAAGAAAAAGATAGCATTCAGAAAGTATAAGGAAACACAGAAGGAGTAGGACAGAGAGCTGTACTAGTTAAGGAAAAAGGAAGCAGGGAATGAACTCAGAATAGCAAACACCAAAACTGATGAAAAGATAGCCAACATGCTTAAGAAGGGGGATAAAACCTTTTATAGGTACATTAGGGAGAGTAGAAAGACAAAGGGAGGGATAGTGAGGCTGAATAGAATGGACAGTGGGTAGGCAGAGAGGGACAGTGAAAAAGTAGGGATACTGAATGCATATTTCTGCTCAGTATTCACAAAAGAGGAGGAGGGGGAGTGACCTAATCCAATTAACAGAAGCACTCTGGATGGGGGGGTTGATCCCAGTCCTTTCACAGAAGAAAGGGTTCTGAAAGAACTCCTAAAACTGAAGGTGGACAAAGCAATGGGGCCTGACAGAATTCACCCCAGAATTCTAAAAGAATTAAGGGGAGAACTAGTGAAACCACTGACTACCCTTTTTAACAAATCATGGGAGGATGGTGTGTTACCTGAGGACTGGAGGAAGGCAGATGTGATTCCCCTTCACAAAATTGAGAGCAAGACAGAGGCAGGAATCTACAGACCTGTCAGTTTGACCTCTGTGGTAGGGTAAATGATGGAATTACTTCTGAAGGAAAGAACTGTTGAGTACCCAGAGGCCAGTGGGGCCCAGGACCCACGACAGCATGGGTTCACAGCAGGAAGGTCATGTCAGATGAAACTAATTGATTTCTTTGACTGGGTGACCAAGTAGTAGACCAGGAAGGGGCTGTGGACATGGCCTATCTAGACTTTAGCAAGGCATTTCACACAGTCCCACACAAAAGATTAATAGTCAAATTAACCAGCCTGGTAGTGGGTCCCAGGGTGGTAGCCTGGGTAAAACATTGGCTGGACAACAGAACACAGAAGATAATTGTGAATGGATTCCACTCTGAAGAAAGAGGGGTTACTAGTGGGGTATTGCAGGGTTCACTACTGCGTCCAGTCCTTTTTAATGTCTTCATAAGTGACATTACAGATGGACTGGATGGAAAAGTATGCCTCTTTGCAGATTACACAAATATCTGCAACAGGGCTGATACACAAGGAGGCTTTGAAATGATGAGAAGGGACTAGGCAAGGTTGGAAGAATGGTCAGAAGTATGGCAGCTTGGATTCAGTGCAAAGAAGTGCAAAATAATGCACCTGGGAAACAAAAACCAAGGGGAAGATTACACAATGGGTGGGGGGGGGTAGTAACAACAACAAAAATGGAAAGTGACCTGGGGGTAATCATATCAGATGACCTTAAGGATAGCAAGCAATGTGAGAAGGCAGTAGGGAAGGCTGGGGAGACACTGGAATGTATAGGGAGAGGCATCACCAGCAGAAAACAAAAAGTTGTTATCCCTCTGTTCAGACAATTGGTGATACCCCATCTGGAGTACTGCTTCCAGTTCTGGAGACCCCATCTCCGCAAGGACATAGACAGGATAGAGGCAGTCGAGAGGAGGGCAACTAAAATGGTGCAGGGTCTGCAAGAGAGGCCATACAACAAGAGACTAAAGGAGCTTAATATGTATACCCTTGAGGAAAGGAGAGAGAGCGGGACATGATAGAAACTTTTAAGTACATCAATGGAATCAACAAAGTCCAAGAGGGTAGCATCTTTCATAAAAAGAGATGTGCAATAACAAGGGGACATAATTTGAAGACAGAGGTGGGGCATTTCAGGGGCAATGTGAGGAAGTATTTTTTCATGGACAGGGTGGTGGACACATGGAACAGCCTTCCTGAGGAGGTTGTGGGGTCTAAAACTGTAGGAGAATTCAAGAATGCATGGTACAGTCATAAGGCAATTTTTGTGGGGGTTAGGAAGAAATAGGCTGGTGGTTAACTAGGATCTGCAGCTTATCCTGTAGGTAGGGAAATTGGCAGACTAGGTGGGCCAAGCAGTCCTTATCTGCCATCTAAGTCTATGTTTCTATGTTCAGACTATCTGGGAGTCGTCAGTGCAACTGTTTGGCCGAAATGAGCAGATTGGGACTGCCATTGCACCCAATTATTGTAGACTATCTCGCTTTGTGTTTGGTAAGGCTTTTGAGGATGATTTTCTCCCTACCACCTGCGACTGTACCAAGCCACGATCGGTGTGGTTACTAAGCAGGCAACCATTACAAGATATGTTTGATCTAACATCCCATATCCCTGCTGTATTATAATATGGAAAGCTGGGAACATTTTGGTACAGAGGCTGAAGAGGGTCATTCCTTTTTTGATTTACTGAGACCAGACAGGCTTTGTACGGGGTCAGTTCTTATACAACAAGGAGAGACATTTGTTTAGTGTGATTCAGTGGGATTCTCAGCATCCAGTAGAAGCTTTCATTCCCTCCTTGGAAACCAGGAAGTGCTTTGACAGAGTGGAGTGGCAGCATCTAGTTTCAGTGCTGGAACAGTCTGGACTGAGTGATTAATTTTTGCAAATTTTATCATGTTCCTGTACCAAGCACCAAAGGCTAGAATACTGGTTAATGGAGGCCATTTAGAGGAATTAACACTCCATAGGAGAATGAGGAAGGGATGGCCTCTATTGCCCCATTATTTTGCCCTGGCCATAAAGATTCTGAATGTATTCATAAATGTCTGGAGATTGTGAGGGTGTAGGGGAATAGGCAACATACACTAGATATCATTATATACAAATGTTATCATTTTGTTACCCATGAAGACTAAGCCATGTCTGCTAGCAATAATAAAACTGATGGAGAGACTTGCGTGTGTCTCTGAACACAAAATAAATTCTGGAAAAATCTGACCTGATAGCAGTTTTTTTATTTTTTATTTATTTCAAAAAATGTTACTAGCAAAGACATGTTCAGCTGGTAACAACTTATTTCTAGAAATGTCCTGGGGGAATGGGAGGGGGAACATCATATAAAGCATTTACAATAGATGAATGGAAAATGCAGTAATGTAAATAATAAAACTTTACCTACAAATCAGAAAAAAAAACAGATGCATTAAGTGAGGGCAAAGCAGATAGCCAGGGCAAAGCTAGAGAGATGGAGAAAGAAGAAGGTCAAAGAGAGGTGCAGGAGGGAGAAACAAGGTAATGAAGGAGAGACTTAGAGAAGAAACCTGAAGAGGCAGAGTAAATAGATAGGGAAAGGATGGGCCAAAGTTTAGGAATGCAATAAGAGAAGGCAGATCGAACAGCTGTAGACTTCCTAGAAGGAATAGTGAAGGACTGAGAAGCAATATTACATAAAGGATAGCAGAAGTTGAGGGTGAGGATAAGAGGGATAGAAGGCAGAAAGGAAGTGAAGCAAACCAGAATATAGAAAAAAAGGAGGCACAACGGTAAGGCACCTGGCACAAAGAGAGGGAAGTGAAAGAGCAGAATAGAGTGAACAGCGGTGAGTATGTGGGGAACAATCTAAAGCAAAATAAAAAAAAAATAGAATTGAAAAGAGGGTCCAGTCTAGTAAGGATGGATTTGGAAGCTGCACTGTAGACTATATCACTGTGACATAGTGACCCCATCATAGTGAGCACCCCTAGAATAAATTGAAACCCCTTCCCCAAGCAGTGTATATGTTTTGTAAAAAGTCGAACATGCTGGTTAGCTGGTTATAAATGAAGTCCTGAAGTGCTTATAATGCTTTCTTTGCATATTAACCTAAAACAAAAGTAAGAGTACAGTTACAAAATGAGGGGGCAGTTTTCATATAAGAATAACACAAGTTTGTGTCTTCTTTTTCTAGATGTTAGCAGCCTTCTTCTAAAATATATTTTGCAGCAGACAGCATGAGGTGATATGACCCTGCAAGAGAGCTTAGGATAATACAGAATGTTCTGACCACAGCACTGACCTTTAACAATGTTGTAAATAAGCTATGTAATGTGCTTCCAGTGACAAATAACTGTTCTCTGTGGTGCAACAGTGGCCCCTAGTGACAAGTTTTATGCAATGTTCGTTTTTAATCAAAGGGCAGTAGAACATTTTTCCAGCTTCTAGTAAGCTTATAAAAAAGCCCTACCTCAGTATTGAAAGAGGATAGATAGGGTGGAAGGAAGATGAAAGACCTCCTGGTAGTGTGTGCTTTCACACTGTTAGGTTGAAGAAAAAGCCTTGGAAACTGTTGAAACTAAGCAGTTGTCTGACTTATCATTTTTCTTTCTGTATATTTCACTTAATGAAAATAAAATGATAAATGCAACCTTGCATTTTCTATGCACCTGACTTGTGGTGTGCCTGAAACTGTGTTATTTTAAACCCACTCCCAGTGACATATGGTGTCAGCAGAAGTGGGATCTGACTGGATGTCCGACGGAATGGGCAGTCCAGATAGTTGGTACCAGGCCTGGTACCTACGATACACGGCAGAGGCGCATGGCATCAGAAATGAGGAGAACAGTACCTGATGTAGTTGGTGATGGTAACCTGGGAGAGGTACCATGGATGGGATGAGATGGACTCGATGGCGAAACAGAGACCCTGATACAGCCTCTTCACTGGATGAGTGGGAGATGACTGGAGGCTGATTGTCGCTGTAGAGAGGCGAAGCACAGATGCCAGGAGCTACTTAAGAGGTCCCACTCAGAGGATGTCAAGGAAAAATCAGTAGAGCAGGATCCTTGGGCCCTGGAGGAGGTCCCATTGTTGCCCATTAGTACGGGCTGCTACTTGGTGGAGGACGGCAAACAAGAGGAGGAGATCCCAGGTAAGAGTTTGACTGGCAATGTATTACTGGGGGAGAAGACTTCAAGCAAGATGGAAGACGCCATTTTGGCTGAAGGGACTTCTGCATGTTTTAAACCTCCTCCTATGAAAAATGATTGTTCTCCTGATGTTGACTGGGGAAAGTTGCAGGTGGGGGATCCTGAAGTAACCCAGTTAAGGGAGTATGTAAAAATGAAGGATGGGAGACAGGTTAATGGTGGTTTCAGGGACAGGCTATGGTGTTAAAAACTTAGGAAGCAAGTTCTATATCATATGAGGCCCAACACCTGGATGAAGCAATGGATGCACAGGTAGTGGTGCCCATGGCATATAGGAAAAAAACTGATGGAGTATGCACACTTCAGTCACTAGGGGCTGAGCCATGGAAAGGTATTGGCTAGACTCACACCATATTTCTATTGGCTACCATGTACAGGCCGGTGGCAGTGTACTGTAAGACCTGTTATAGGGGTAGACAGATAGTGACCCCAGATAGTGATGTGGGAGGAGTAACCCAGAGGGTGAAGGGCAAGAGATGGCACCATTGGAGGAGGAAAGACTCCAACATAGAAAAGGAGGGACAAGGTGGTGGCCAACACCACTAGAAGTGTATAAGATCTGATATGTAAACCCAGAGGTTAGGGACAGGCTGTTAGGCATACAGTGTGATATGTTACTAGCCTACCTTTAAATGTTTAAGTGAGGATGGAGTGAGGTAGTTCTCCCCCAAAGGCAGTTATAATAGGTGCTGGATGGTCCAGCTGGTCAAATGTATCTGGTCAGAGAAAGTCAGTAGATGGCATAAAACTGCCTTTAGTGGTTCTTTCTTCTAAATGTATGTGATGATGTTGTAGTCTGCTAAGGGAGATACTAATTTCAGAATAATTTAAGATGTCTTAGGGTATTTGTATTGTTATGAATAGGATACTTTACAGGTGTTTTGTTTTTATAAAGGAACCCTGAAATGGAGCTTCCGGTAAGGGTTGTCTGAAGCTCAACACTCTTCCAGGATGTTAGTTGAGATTTGGACAACCGTATGACGATTGCCCTCTTATGCAGAGGGATGTGTGACAGGGTGACCCCTGTCATAGTGGACACCCCTGGGATAAACTGAAACCCCTTCCCTAAGTAGTTTGTATGTTTTGTATAATGTGCAACATGCCGGTTAGCTGATTATAAATTAAGTGCTAAAGTGCTTATAATGCTTTCTGTGCGTATTGACCTAAAACAAAACTAAGAGTACAGTTTCAAAATGAGAAACCAATTTTCACATAAGAAAAACAAAAGTTTTCCTTTTTTTTCTAGATGTTAGCAGCCTTCTTCTAATATATATTTTGCAGCAGACAGCATGAGGTAATATACGAACAAGTAAAGAAGCCAGCAGAAGAAGGCCATTTGGTTTATCAAGTTTGGTATTTTTTTTATTTATTTATTTAGTTTTTGTTTACCGGGTAGGTACACTAGTCATAACAATGATTATTTTCCGGCATGATTTGGATACTATGTATCAGTATTATGATAAAACTATCGTTCTCGCTCATTGGGGTCAGCATGATAAGTGAAGTGAAACCTCCTGAGACACATATTTCACGGTGAGGTAACAGTACATCAGCTGGATTTTACAGATGTACTGTTACCTCATTCATGAAATGTATGTCTTCAGGGGGTTTCCTTCACTTGACATGTAATTAAGTGAACAGAGAATCTTAAGGTGTTTTTTTTATCCATTAGACTGATACATGGTATAATACATGTGGATTGAACTCTCTGCCTATTATCTGTGGACAACCTTTGACCTTTAAGCTTGGTTCAGCTGAAATCGCACTTTAGATATTTAAGCTCTCCAATGTCACTTTAATTATTTCTGAAAGCCTGTTTTAAAGCAATGAGAATTATTTCTGTTTTTTTCTGCATGTTCTAAGTGTTAATAATATGGGATTTTCTAAATAACTCTAATTAGGCTTCCGAAGAAGGACTTGGTCCAAAAGCTAAAGCTCTTTGTTCTTTTTGTAACATCCTTATTGGTCCAATAAAAGGTATCAAACCACTTGTTCTGGATTTTTTCCATTGCTTCTTATGGTCTTTGCGTTACTGTGCCTTTTTGTTTTTGCTTTTTAAGGCAAATGTTGCTGTGATTCGAGGGATGGCAGATCACATGGGCTCTATATTGGCATGCACAGCCTCAATTCAGTGTAGTATGTTAAGTGGAACACTGGAGACATTTTGCTCTCAGTGGTCTGAGAATCAAACACTCAAAAAACGTTACAAAAATAATTTTTTTGTTTGGACTTTTGAGTCCAAATTTAGTCCATCAAGTGTAGTAAACCCTTGTGTATTTATATCATTCAACATTTACTAATTTGGTGTGAACATTGCATCTTAAATTAGTATATTCGGTGTCTGTACTGACTGACACTGCAGAAGTGTGCTTCGGGGGATGGGCGGATCTGTGGAGTAGAAGGAGACTCACAGACCACAGTGTGAAAGGCAATCTGTCCAATTATTGTTGGCAAGTGTTTTAGTATTTGTGTGTTCAGGTACACATAGAAACATAGAAACATAGAATTTGACGGCAGATAAGGACCACTTGGCCCACCCAGTCTGCCCATTTCCCTACCTACTGGATAAGCTGCAGATCCTAGTTAACCAGCAGCATACTTCTTCCTACCCCCACCCCCTAGAATGGCCTTATGACTGTCCCATGCATGCTTGAATTCCACCACTGATTTTGACTCCACAGCCTCCTCCGGAAGGCCGCTCCATGCATCCACAACCCTCTGTGAAAAAATACTTCTTAAATTACCTCTGAGCGCCTTCTATCTTCAAATTGTGCCTCTCTAGTTCTTGCACACCTTTTTTTTTGAAAGATGCTACCTCTTGGACTTTGTTGATTCCTTGAGGTACTTGAACGCTTCTATCATGTCACCCTCCCTCCTTTCCTCGAGGCTATACATATTAAGCTCCTTAAGTCTCTCTTCATATGTCTTCTGGTGCAGACCCTGCACCATTTTAGTTGCCCTCCTCTGGACAGCTTCCATCCTGTCTATGTCTTTGCAGAGATTGGGTCTCCAGAACTGCACACAGTACTCCAGATGGGGTCTCACCAGCTGTCTGTACAGAGGGATAATAACTTCCTGTTTTCTACTGGTGATGCCTCTCCCTATGCATCCCAGTATCCCCCCAGCCCTCCTTGCTGCCCTCTTACATTGCTTGCCCACCTACATAGTTTTACTTTGAGTAAGTTTTTATGTGTTTGCAGTTTGCTGTGCATTTTTTCAGTCTGTTTAAAAGACTGTGTTGTAGTTTACTGAACTGTTAAAGTTTCTGTGCATTATGTTTAGTCTGTGTGCTGCCTTCAAGTCATATGCATTTCATTGCACCACTGTAATAGCGGTACTCTTAATTTTTCAGCCCTTTTATGCAGGCCTAGCTTTACATTTTTGGGGGCCCCAGCGAGACATTGTAAGTCATGGGATCCAACCACCCAACTGACTTCGGCCATATCCTTTACTCTGTGGTACAGGGTTACTCTTTACTCCATATCATATGCATATGCAGTGCAACTTGTGACATCTTTAGATTTTTCTCAGGGGGCAGGCATTTTTGGGGGCCCTCCATCAACTCACTTCAGCCATGGCTGTTACTCTGTATGCTTTGTACCACAGACAAATATTTTATTTGCAATACAACCTATGACATCTGTAGTTTCTTTGGGGGAGCTAGCAACTGTAACCATCCAATGCATGTCTGTTCATCTCCTTCAGATTGGCTGCACCATGTTGCAGGAAGTCATTCAAGGCAAGTTAATGTCAGTTTCATGTGATAAGGATTGAATTTGGAATGTTGAATGCCCTTATATAGGATGCATATGGCGGGGTGAATTTGACAGTATCAACTCCGCACATGGAAAGCTGCACAAAAACATGTGTTAGTTCATTTCATGTGGGGATGTGCCTCATGGGGGCTTCTCTCCCACACTCCATAAATTTAGATTATCAACTCTGGGGGGAGTGCATGTCAGGGGGGTGCATCCACATAAAAAAATAAAACAAAAAACCTGTCTCAGGCCGAGCACAACAAAAACTACTGAGGCCCTGTCCCAAACTCTGCATCCCCGCCACCCTAGACCAGCACCCATCCCACCATGCCATGACACCAGCCTGGTGGCAACCCACAGCACCATCCCTCAGATACCCTCCTGCCCCTCGCTCAGCATGCTCTCTCCCCACCTGTGCATGTATACACTCGTGATATCCCATTGTCTTTTTGTGAACCCCTCCAATCCAGTAGCTAACCCCATGCCCTTGTCACCGGGGCAGTCACCGCAAGTCGATCACCATTTCTGCTTGTGCCCACTTGTGGTTTGTCTATATCACAGGATACCATTAATGTCACATCAGAAGACTCTACTCAGCTCATTAATGCACTTTGTATTTTTTCCTGCAGTTCTATAACAAAGCAATAATAATGAATAAAAAAAATAATGTAAATCTAAAATGACACATTGGCTCTGACTGGGGGGCCCCTCGGGAGTAGGGAGCCCCCAGAGCCTGCAGGTTTTGGTGGTGCCTATAACTGGCTATGCTTCTATGATATTTTTTCATGCTTCTGTATAGCTACTATTGTAAATACCACCCCCCACACACACACAAAATAAGGTATTGTTGTTCCACTTTTGGATTTGTGAAAACTGGTTAAGGGCTTGTTGTGCCTGTGCAGCTACATCTCTTTGATGCCCTATTTCTGTCTGGAAGTCACTATTGTTGTTTTGGCTTCTCATCCACTAAAAACTAAAGAAATATGACATTGCTGTTAATTGTCTGTGTTCTGTCTGTTTAAAATGTTGTCGCTGTACCACTATTATGCATTTCCCCGTAGTACTGTGAACACTGTCTCTCACTCTCATGGCATATTATAGCATTTAAATGACAGAAAACAGATATAATAAAAAAGTACCTATTGCAGTATGTTTGTCATTTTACTGTTTTGTAGATTCACTTGAATTTGTTACAGCAATACACAAGACCTGAAAAATTACTGTTTGCAGTGCATGTATTTCTTTTCTTAACAGAGAAACATAGAATTTGATGTCAGATAAGTACCGCTTGGCCCACCCAGTCTGCCCATTTCCCTACCTAATGGATAAGCTGCAGATCCTAGTTAACCAGCAGCCTACTTCTTCCTACCCCCACCCCCTAGAATTGCCTTATGACTGTCCCATACATGCTTGAATTCCACCACTGTTTTTCACTCCACAACCTCCTCCAGAGTAATCTTAAAATATGTCTGCAAAGACATGGTCATGCAAAGCTGTTTCTGGCTGTGGGGCTGCTGCCAAGAAGACTATTGCTTGAGTGCCTCCAAATGCTAACAGTGGAAGTTGTGATGAAGAGGCAGGTTCATCAGGGGCAAGCAAGAAGTTTGGTCAAGGATGTGGATGTGGAAGTATGCAGCACAAGGGAAAAGTAATAGTTGCTACAAGTAAAGGGATTTCTGTGACTCAGTTTTTCACACCAAAATCAGTCATTTCAATGCTGATTGGAGATGCTGGTATCCCTGCTGGTAGTATTTGTCTCACCTCCGAAGGAACCACTACCACCAAGCCAAGCAAAATATCGTCCCTTTTTAATAACTACTTTGGTGACCTCGATCAGTACAAGCCCAGTTCCCCTCCTACCCCATCTACCCCCACACACCCCCACCAAGCCTCCCACCCCAAGTTCCATTTTAGATACCTATCCCCTGCTGAAGTGGTCCAGAACAAATGACCCAAGACCTTCCAAGGTCACCGACAGCATTGACTTCAGAGTTCTCTCTTTTGTCTGTGACTCTCTGTCCATCTCTCTTATTAACATCCTCAACCACTCCCTCAGAACACAGGGTCCTTCCCTAAAGCATGGAAGTGCACCATTATTAAACCTCTTCACAAATTCTGTCCTGAGGATCTAGTATCCATCTAAGGCCCCATCTTCCTCCTTGTCCCACTCTCTAAAATTTTAGAGACAGTGGTCCACAGGCAAACCACATAATTTCTTTCCAACTACAACCTGCTCAAGAAGGCCCAGCATGGGTTCCATGCTTGCCACAATACCAAGACTGCCCTCATCAAATTCACCCACTCCATTGACAAAACCAACAATGAAGGCCTCTACACTGATGCTGTGTTCGTAAACCTCACCAAAGTCTTCAACCTCATTGACCATGAAGTCCTCCTCCAAACCCTGGCTGGCTTCCATTTCTCACCAGAGATCTGCCTCTGGTTCAAGGACGATCACACCATTATTGTCGGTGCCTCAATCTCTGAATCCTGCCCCATCAAATACGGAATTCCCCAAGGGTCCATCCCGGGTTCTCTGCTCTTCTCTCCGGTTGTTAACTCCCTACCTGACATCTGCATCTCCTCTGAACTCATACTCTTTGCTGATGATGCAGCCCTTTTATGTCAGGACAAAAACCCCACCAATTTCATTAACAAACTCAAGATCGATTTCTGCAGACTTTACACCTGGTTCACGTCCAAAGGTCTAGTACTCAACTTGAAAAGAACTAAGTTCATGGTTTTCTCCAGTCCCTGCAAACCCCTTGGCTTTGACCTTTCCCTCTATGACAACCTTGGTAACTCCATTGAAAGAGTCAGTGAATTCAAGTACCTTGGTTTACTCCTAGATTGCCACCTCAATTTTGATGCTCACACTAGCCTCACAATCAAAAAAGCTTACTAACACCTCAGTATCCTCTATAGAACTAAGCATTACCTTAACACGGAATCCAAATCACTCCTAGTTTCCAGCTTCCTGCTTCCAATCTTTTACTATGGTTCTCTTGTCTTCCTACCCCTCCTCTCCATCAAAACTTTCTCTAGATTCCAAAGCTCCTAGCACAATGCAATCCATTTTGCCTATGTTCTCCCTAAACTCATACACCACAGGTGACCTTTATCAGCTCACCGATTGGCCCTCGCTTGAGGCCTGCCTCAAATTCAAGATGGCCATCTTTTTTTTTTTTTTCAGTTGTTTAACCAGGAGTAGCACACTAAGCTGAAAGCTTTTTTACAGGTGCAACCTGGGAGCACAGGGAAGTTAAGTGACTTGCTCAGGGTCACACAGTATGCAAGTGGAAGCCGTGGGATTCAAACCGAGGTCTGGTCTGCTGGATGTTACCAGATTTGCAACTCAGAGCCTTAAACCACTACGCTATACTGCCTTCTTCTTCAAACTCTCCCATAGGCTGCTCCCTGATTGCCTTACCTCTCTCTTCCAGACAGCTGCCACCACCATTACCACTAGACTGTCCTCCTCTCTCTCTTTCACAGTTCCTTTCTTCCAGACCACTCAAGGCCAGAAAGCACTCTCCTTTATGGGACCCAAGCTCTTCAACTCTCTCCCCCTGGAACTAATACTCTGTCTGTCTACAAATGCCTTCAAACAAAATATCAGGAGACATTTCTCCGTCAGACATTCTTGCACCTGCTCACAGCCCTAATCTGGCTTGACTACTGCACTATTTTCCCCACACTCTCTGGTTATCCACCTTTGGCACTTACCCTCTCATTCTTGTACTTGTAGTACTGTTATTCCACCTCGGCTAGTTTTTTGATTGCAATTAAATGTTTGTTTCCCACTGTTTATTATGTTTTTGTGAAACCCTCACAGAAAGTTAATGTCATATGAACATATGAAATGCCAGCAGAAACAGGCATCATAGTCTATCAAGTCTGCTCGATTGTGCTGCTAGCCCTCAACTGCAACTGTCCCACCCTCCTCCCTTCTCATAACCACACAACTCTTTCACACCCTCTCTTAAATCCTCCCTCCATTCTACATGATACCATCTCCTCAGGCAGAGTTTTCCACTTATCTACCACCCTTTCTGTGAAAAAGTGTGTCCTGATTTCCCTCCTGAATCTCCCTTCTCCAGTCTTAGCTGATGCCTTCTCGTGTCCCTCCCCCTTCTGATCTGAAGAATCCCTTCTGTATTAATCCTATTAATACCCTTTAGGTACTTAAAGGTTTCAGTCATATCCCCCATCCCTCCTCTCCTCCAGAGAATACATTTGCAGCTCTCCCAATCTCTTCTCACAGGATTTTCCCTCTAGTCCCTGTATCATCTTTGTTGCATATGCTGCACCATCTCCAGCAGTCTGATGTCCCTCTTCAGGAATGGATGCCAATACTGCAGGCAATATGCCAAGTGTGGCCTGACCAGTGACCAGTATAGGAGCAGGATCACTTCTCTGTGTCTGGAGGAGATTCCCCTCACTCTGCACCCTAGCATCTTGTTTGCCTTTACAGCCACCTTCCTACACTGAGCTGAGTGGTTCATACTCCCCATTACTAGTACCCCAGAACCATTACCTCCACTGTGCTTTGCAACTCTACACCTCACAACTGATAGTTTCTCCCCTGGTTCCTTACTCCGAAGTGCAGTACCTTGTGCTTCTTGGCATTGAACCCCCATGTCACCTCTATATTTGTTAAAGGGACACTAAACATTGCAGGGATCACCCAAACAGTGAAAGCCTATGCAAATATCTTTCAAATGAGGTATTGGATTTACCTGTAGGGACAGGAGTCTTGAGATATGAATAGCTAAGTAATGTGTAAATAAACTTATAGCAACAGCCATTTCATGCAGTCTTTAAAACAGGAAGTGATGTCACTGAGGGGCTAGCTCTATGTGATTAATTACAGCTTGCCCCTCAGTGACATCATTTTCTGTTGTAAGATTGCATGAAATGGCTGCTGCCTTGTTTTGGTTTTCAGGTGATTTAAATATCCATATCTTGGAACATTTGACCCCTACAAAGAAGCCAAATACCTCGTTCAGCATAACTTTTCATGGGCTTTCACAGTTTGAGCAATCTCTGCAATGTTTACTGTCCCTTTAAATCACCCAGGTTACTTGGTTTCCCTTTTATCTATACTGTCCGGATTGGATATGTACCTTGGTGTTAACCTTAGCTGTAAGTTAAATGATTCAGCCTATATCATGTCACATGATTGTTGTATGTAACTGGACGCTTGTGTAAATGGACAGCAATGTTCATGTGCCTTTCCAGTATAACCAATAAAAATGTAATGAAAAGTCAGTGATGGCATGGTTAATAACAGCATGAGTATTGCTACGACCCATGCAAAGTTATCAGATGGCAAAAATGTTGTGGAGTCAGAAAGCTTTAGTGTAGCAGATGTCCCACTCCCCACAGTAGTTGAACATGATTCTGTTCATCATGATTCACAGTCTCACGTTTTCACATTTCCTCAGGTTAGGCATTCCAAAGAATCAGATGGTAACACAAAAAAAGTGTGGATGATCATAGTGAGGCCACAGTTGTAACATCTGCACAAGAAAGCATCCCAGGGGAGTTTGTGGAGGATTTGGGTGCTGATGCTATTGACACCTTATTGGAACCAGATATAAATAAAGTTAAGATGGCTGTAGGTAAACAGTTTGCTAGAAAATCCCCCTCCACCCTTCAAAGTTCTTCTGATGTAGCTGTGTCTGTGGATGACACTGAAGTCATACTCATAGATTGTGATGTTCAGTCAAAGTCCAAGTTTGCAACACCCCTCGCAGTTCTCTTCCACAAAAATTGGAGTCTAATATGCAGCAGCAGCGTCATGTGAAATGTAGGGCACCAAAATTACTAGTTTGGGATTTTCCATACAATACGAAAAAGATGAAACAGTGCCAATCTTCCATCTTTGCAAAGTGCATGTGATGCATGGTAAAAAGAGTAGCCACCTTGGCACTGGGGACCAGCATACTCATCTCATGAGCAGGTACGTGGCACTGTGGACTCGGCACCAGAGGGGAGCTGATGCTGTAGTGGGGCAGTCACCCTCATCCACCTTAGTGAGCATGGTATCTCCTTCCCAAGTCAGTATAAGTAGCTCTGTAGGTAAAAGATGTGAATTAACATGGGAGAATTACTACAGGCATGAAGTGGAGGATGACTTTGAATGTTTCAGTAGTGGTCAGAGTAGCAATAGCAGTGGTCCATGTAGTAATTCTACTACATCAACCCCTGTGCTTAAAGCAGGCAGAATAACAGCATTTATTAGCTTGTCACCCATGCACCCACGTCCCCATGTCAAAGGCATCCAATACAAGTCAGTTTGCAGAGCAGAGATATTTGGCACACCACGTGCAAAACATAGAACAATGCAGTCTATGATGCACAGCCTTTTTTATGCATTACAGTGAATACCTGCCAAATCATGTGGCTGTGCATGAACTCAATGCTGCCATAGCAGAAATACTTGCAGCTAACCTATTGCCATTCTCCTTTGTGGAGAATGCAGGATTCTGATGCTTTGTGGAGCATGCATGAAATGGAATATCCTATTCAGAACATACTTTGCCACCTGTGCTGTCCCTGAGTTATATCTAGGGTTTCCTGTTTTCGATCACAGTCCCAGATTTCTACTAAAGGAAGATGTCAAATTTTGGGGGCAAAGCAGGCAAACAACATTCTACATTCTACCTGTCAGAACATCCAGGAGGGTGCTGGATGAGGAGCGAAGAGATCTCTGCTGCATCTTACGCTTTAGGATGTCCTGCAGACTCGGGGGAGGGCAATACCATTTCCTAAAAAAAATAAATAAATACTCTTCTTAGAACCTTTCTTCAAGTCTTAAGAATTTGCACAAACTTATTTTTGAGATCAGTGCTTACTCAGGTAGAAGGAGTAGTTCAAGGTGCAGTGACTTTGTGTGTCACCCGCCCCCGGTTGACAACATATGTGATCATGAGTTGGGCAGGTTAAGAGCAAAGTGTGGCATTTGTATTGTTTAAATTAAAAGTGAAACACCTGAGGGAAGTGATCGGGAGTTGGGCAGGTTAAGTGTGGCATTTGTGTTATTTAAATTTAAATTGATCAGCGACTTTGTGTGCCCCCCCCGGTTCTCTCGATCAGCTACAAACCCTTTAAATTAAAAGTGAAACACCAGAGGGAAGTGATTGGGAGTTGGGCAGGTTAAGAGCTAAGTGTGGCATTTGTATTATTTAAATTAAAAGTGCTTTGAACATTTTGATCTGTTGCTGCCACCGATCTCAGCAATGCTGGTGTGTTGATTGTGTTCAGATTTAATTAATTTGTGCTTGATGGCTTACATAGAGATGATTGATTGTAAATGGTAATTGCTTATCTTCAGTTGCTTAACTTAACATCTCTCAAAAACCTTTCACAATCATCTTCTCTCTGTTTAACTCTAGCTGCCATTAAGCACAAATTAATTAAATCCTAACGTGATCAATTAGATCAATTAAATCTTATTGACTTAATCAAAGTGCACATTGTCAGTACTATTATTTAGCTCAGTTTTTTAGTTTGGCATTTAGCATTACCTGTTCGCTCGCCCCTGGTGCTTGAGATCGTTTTCTGATTCCAAATGCCACGAAGATCTAAAATGGCTGAGCAGTATGCAGCAGAACACAAATATTTTATTGTCGAGCTTCTGCATGGCAAGAGAACACTAATATGCAAGTACTGCAGAGTTACAGTGCCGCTTGTGCCCGGTAAAACTGCGAGTCGGCTCACTGAGCATGTCCTGTCCAAAACTCACATTAAGCAGAAGCAGCCACTAGAGAATGAGGATCACTGCCTAAGCCAGATTTCTCTTACTGAAGCCATCACTCATTTTAAACAAAAAAGAGGATGAGCGGGACATCGCTCATGAGTTTGCTAGAGCAATGATATAGTCGGGTGTCAGCCTGCATCAAACAGATGGTCGTCTTGGTGATCTTTTTCGTAAGCGGGCACCTGCTGCACAAACTATGCCTAAATCTGGCCAAATGTATGATAAGTATCTACCTGAGGTATTCGATGCAGACATGGAGCACATTCTTGGTATGCTAGATGGCACACAGATTTCCGTAACAATTGATGAAACCCCGGAGTTGCATGGTGACCCAGCTGTTGCTGTTATGTTTACTTTTGCAGACAGATTAAAGGGTTGGAGTCGGCGTACCTTTATGGCAGACCTAGAGGTAATTGAGTGTTGCAATGCAGTGTCAATTGGTGCACTAACACAAAAGGTGCTGGATACTTATGGAAAGATCTGGGAAGATGTTGTATGCATATGCAGTGACAGTGCCAGCTATATGGAAAAATTGTGTGATGATTTAAGGAGAGCTCACCTGCAGTTCAAGGCATTCCCTGTTCGAGATCCATGTCACCTGCTGGATGGTGTACTGAAGGCTGCAATATCATCATCCAACGTCATGGAAAAGGTAGTCAACTTTATTTTGCACTCTGGAGCACTATTTAAATATGCACGAGAGCTTAAGAGAAAGTACTTTGCAGTGTGCTCACGCCTAGGGGTGAAACAAAAGGTGATACCCAGCGTTACACATAGCCATTGGTATTCTTTGATAGAGGCTGTGGAAAGCTTGCTTGCAGTGTGGAGACCATTTACAATCTTCTTGTTAAGTGCAGATGCAGAAGGGAAGAAATGTGATGAAATTAGAAAGCATGTAGACATGGACATCAAAAAGAACACTGTGTATTGCGTTTTAAACTTTCTTACAGAGAATATGAGACCACTGATTGATGTAATGAAAAAAACTGAGTCTGAACACACACACAAGTCCATCAAGTATTCAACATAGTTGGAGTAAGCATTAAAATTCTGTTAGAGAGCAAAGTTGATGGAGGCAGCTCTGAGTATGGACCGGCTGCAAGTGCACTTCTTGGGAGTCTGCCACTGGAAAGCCAGCAAATACTGGAAGAGAGCTTTACAATTTTTTACACAGCTATGTATGACAAATGGCAGGCTGTAATGGCAAGAAATACACCAAATCCAAAAATAGGATTTCAATTAAATGAATCCTCTCTCTGGTACTCTGTTCAAGTGTTTGACCCATTTAGAAAAAACAAATTTTCTTCTAACTTTGAAAATTATGTATTTATTTTTGATACTTTTAACAAACATGATGCTGAATTATTATGTGTACAGTTTGATGAGTACTTTGCAGAACCATTGCCAGCTAACAGTGAATTAGAAGTGCACACATTTTGGAGTAGTAAAATGAAGCAGTGCAGTGGTCAGAACTGAGTGAATGTGTTCTGTCATTTCTTGCACTGCCTGTCTCAAGTGTCAATGTAGAGAGGGCCTTTTCAGAGATAAGGGCATTTACTGCCAGGAAAGAGAGAGGGAAAATGTCAAAACAAGCACTAAAAATGCATTGCATGATTTATTAAAACAAATTCAGAATTTAAAGTTGTTGCTGTATGACAGTATGTGCTAATAATAGGGTTATGTGAAATTTTAATTACTTTGGATATTTATTCAACATAAACATCAGTGCACACAGTGCCTTTAAAAAAAAAAATAAACACTGAAATATACTGAAATTGTCTATTGCTTTTTTTATTTGCACTGAAATACACAGAATTTTGCTACTATAAAAGGGAGCGAGAAAAGTTGAAAAATAAACACCTTTATTCCTGATTCATAAACACCTAAAACCAGAAACCCTAGTTATATCGTACTGTGACAGAGTCTGTAAGACATGCCATTCAGCATTCTGCATCACCTTAGATTCACCTATGTATGGATATGTGGACAAGTGGCAAAATGGTGGGTAGTTCCTATCTGTGTATTACTGCACGGTGGGCACAATTACTTGGGGTTGTGCGTGATGGTGGGATGGGAAAGCACTATAGTAACTCAGACTGTAGTGGTAGCAACCTTCATGGCATTAGACAGCATGCCATATGTGTAATGCACAGTGTAAAAGGGTTGCATACAGGTCAAAACATGCTAGACTTGCTACTGTCAGAAACTCATGAGTGGCTGCACCCTGTCCCAAAAAACTGGCATCATAGCTAGTGATGATGGGTCTATTGTTGTTAAATGTATCAGAAATGGTGGCTTTGTGAGGGTTACCTTCATGGCTCACAGTTTAAATCTTGTGGTAGAGGAGTTTCTGCAGTTTCAAGAAATCAAGCAAATGCTTACTGTTGCTTGCCTCATCTGTGCCCACTTTGCACATTCTGGAAAGGCACGTGACCAATGTAGGCAGCTACAGATCCAAAATAGCCTCCCTCTTCACCACCTCAAGCTTGAAGTTGTCATGAGATGGAACTGGCCTAGGCAGAGGGAGCAATTCAGGAGACCGGTGAGCAGGGCAAGCAGGGTGTCCAGGGCCAGATAGAGGAGTTTGACATCAATTGGATCATTCAGGGTGTTGGTTCCATTTAAGGCCTTGATAGATAGGGCTTAGCTTCATTAGTGGAGATGGTTCAGAGATGGTTCGGAGGCCGTGGTGGTTTGAGGGGGTTATTGGTGGGTACGGGGTCAAAAAAGTTGGGAGGAAGAACTGAACTAAGGTTTTTAAAGCTATTAATGAGTATATTGGAAATTTCCTTTGGGTCTATGGTGACTGATCCCTCATTTGCAATCTGGAGAGGGTGGCACATGTGATTTGTCACTTAAGGTTTTATATTGTCCCAGAAATTCCATGATGAACCCCAGGAGGCAGTTTGGGTGGTTCTGTGGTGCTCAGCTTTTGCCCTGCGAAATGCCCATGTGCAACTATTCTGAGCAGCTCTGTATGCCTGCCTTTCAGCAGGTTTAACTGAGTCAATGGCCTTGTGCCACAGGTTATCTCAGCTTTTGATCTGCTGGAGGAGGGCTGATGTTATGCATGGGGTATTCTGTTTCCTAGTTTGTGTCCTTCTTTGAGGGGAAAAGCTGTCACAGGCCCAGATGAAAGAGTCATGAAGGTATGTGAGTGCTACATCTACACTTTTGGTGCGGTATATTAAGGACCAATCCCACTGGGACAGGTGCTACAGAAAGTTGGAGAGTTTGCCTGGATGCAGGCGATGCCAGAGTGTAGCGGCAGGGGGTGGAGCAGGTAGCTGACCTGACCATAAGCAGATCATTGTGGAGTGGTCACTGAGACAGTTTGGAAGAACCGCAATGTCTGTTATTTTATGGGAACTTTTTGTGAGAATAATGTCCAGGAGGGTGTGTTTGCCAGTGGATAGGTTGCACCTAGCTGGCTTTGTTACCAGCTGATGCATGTCAAGGGCTGTGAGTGCATCAACGGGAGAGGTGGCCAATTTGCTCAGCCAATTTAGGTTGAGGTCACCGAGGATTATCCATTCAGACTTGTGGGGGAGGCTGACAAGGTACTCCATTAGTGAGTTGAGGGCTTGGGTTTGCTTGCGAGGTGGTATGTAGGCTGCTGTGATTATAAGGGGGGCCTTGAATGGGTCTGGGGTGATTTTCAGTGATAGCACTTGAGCTCCATGATCTAATGTGGGTTGAGGGAGAGCATGGGCCAGCAGGGTGTGTTTAATGTAAAAAGTGCAGCCAACCCCCTCACTTTCCTACTCTGTCCAGCTTAAACAGTGAGTATTCAGGGAAGGAGATGGCAGAGTAAGGGGTGGACTTGAACAACCACGTTTCAACTAAGGCTAGTACATCTGGTTGGTACCTGGTGATCCAGCATTGGAGGGCAGCTGTCTTTTCCAGAATACTGCAAATGTTCATAGACCCAATGCATAGGACAGTGGTCGGCAGCCATTGCTGCGTGCAAGTGGTCCTAGGGCTTGGGTTGGGGTGGATGTTTCCAGACAGAAGTACGAGAAGTGAGATAATTCTGAGGAGGGGCCTGTGCCTGTTTAATTGACTGGAGGTGATGTGAGAGTGTCTGCATATACACACTCTACATGGAATTGTGAGGGACTTCAGAGCTGGGATAGCAGGGCTCATCGTGGACAATGCCGTATTAGGATTAATCATCAGAACCGGTAGATGCACAGAAGGTAGGCGGGGGGCTTCAAGCAGGGTTGTCAGTGTGGGTGATTCACGATAGTGTGGGATGGCTTGGCTTAGTTGTGGGACAGGAGTCAGAGTGTGAGTGGGGGTATAGGTCATGGGGAGGGATAAGACCAGTAACAGAAGTGCATACACAACAGTAAGGTGCACAGTATTGGCCATGGTGAGTGGCCAAGACTTTGTTAACCAGGTAAAGTGCTCTGATCCAAACAACCATGTTCAGGCACAACTCAGACCAAAAGGCATGAGCAGATAAGATAAACAAATGATAAAATATGAAACAACAATTGGTAACAAGCAAAGTACAATGCATTTGGCATAAGCAGTCAAATCAGAGTAGAACTGTACAAATCAGCTTCCCTTGGGAAACGGCACGATAAAATACAAATAGCAGAGTGACCTAAGTATAAAGTATGACAACTGGCAACAAGTAACATACAATGCAATAGACATTCAAACAGTAGTAGTAGCACAAATCAACTTACAAAAACAAGTCATTGACAAGCAGACTGTGGTAACAGAATCATATACAAATATAGGTAACACTGGGCAAAAAGGAGTTACCCCCCCCCCCAAATCTAGGTTCGGTCTAACAAAGTCTAAGCAAGATTGTGAAAGGAGGTTTTGGATCAGGCCTGAGGAGAGCTGGGGGAATGGATGTTACCTGAGTGGACAGGTGCATGTGTCCCTAGTGAGAAGCCAGAATTTAAAGTCGAGTTTAAAGGTGTGATGTTTGTTGGTTGATCTGAGGGGAGACAGGCTGTCCACTCCAATGCTGGGGGGCTGCAACCAATAGTGTTTTACCACGCGTGGTAATGGCTTGTTGTGGAGTCTCCAGGGGAGAGACAAGGCAAGAACCGAAAGTTCTTGGCAAGGTTCAGGGCTGGAAGAAGATGGATGGGAGGAAACAGGACTGCTCCGCATGCAAGTATCAGTGAGGCAGCCAACAGTAACGTCAAAGTCACCTTGCAAGGAGAGACAGTTTAGTGAGCAGTAAAGGTCACAGTGATGGGTAGAGAAAGGGGCAGACAGGGTAAAGCGGCAAACACTGTTGCATATATCACAAGACTTGTTCGAAGAGTGGAGAACACATGAGTGTAGACTAGGGAACAGTAGTCCAGAATGGGGAGAAGGTTTCCTCTGGCAATAGCCAGGCGAGCTTCTGCAGTCAGGAAGTGTTTGATGCTGTATGCCTCACAGAGTTTCTGATTTATCCTATGAAGTACTGAGTTAACTGGTTAGTGAAGGAAATGGTGAGGTCTGGGGTGACCCCCTGATATCTGAACGAGTGGATGATTTTAAGAGCACGGCAGGGCCATGGGAGAGGGGGGATCAGGAGAGAAAATGTGGTTTTGTGTGCTCTGACAAGTAAGGTTTAGACCCAAACAGCAATGCCTTGGTTTTTTTGGCATTAGCCAGCATCAAGTTGCCAGTGAACCAACTGTGGGTGGTGCTGTTGTCCTGATGTAGGGCAGAGGATAAGTGGGGAAGGGTTTCATTGCTGTGGTAGATAACCAGGTCATCAGCGTAGAGTAGGGAGTCAAGGGAGAGGCAATCTGAGGCGAGGGTATTGACAAAAATTATAAAGAGCAGGGGGTCCAGTATATAGCCCTGGGGAATCCTGGTGAAGACAGACAGGGTGGGAGAGGTAGCTGGCAAATACAAATGAAGTGATATCGATTGGTAGGGTAACTATGAAACCAGTGCGTGGTATCCTCAGAGGAACTGTTCTGGTTCAGTTTGAAGAGCAGGAGACTATAATTTACTAGATTATACGCATTTGACTTATTACATAAGGATCAGCTGCTGAGATTAGAAGGAAAACTACAGTTGTGAGAAAATACTCCAAATAAAACTAAGTCTAATGAAGTATTTAAAGCAGAAATACAATGAAAATGGTTTAAAATGTTACCGCACCTTTATTTCTTCCTAATCAATGCTGGATGTCTTCCAGTTTATTTTGGTGGTGACATTTTCAGTTTCTGTTAGTATTTAAGAATTTCATGAACATTTTAAAATAATTATTTCTCAAGAAAAAAAGATGGGCGCCTCATTTTTGCATTGAAATAATATTGAGGTCCTGAGGAGGGTATGAATTCAGACAAAGGTGCAAATGTACTATACACAGCATGGGAAGCATCCAGAAAACCTAAATTAACAGTTCTGGCAATATTTTTCATAACCATAGCAGAAAATTAGCTTTTTAGAAAAACATTTTTTGTTGCACTGCTGCTTTAAACAGAAAAAGGGGACTAGAGGGATGAATTGAAACTGAACTGACATAATACTAAAATGAACTGAATAAAACTAAATAGATGAAAGGAAAACAATGAACAAGAAAGGGGATACCCTACTAGTTATCCTAAAGACTTACTAGTTAAATACTCCAGCATTTAACAAACCAGTGCATGGAAAATAAGTAAAAGGCTCACTCTAAAACACAGAATGAAATAAAGAAATCAAATGAGGGAAAGGAAGGAATCAAGACTAGGGAACAAAACAGAAGTTTTTTATAAAATGTTCTGCATGGCACCCTGCTAATTTAAATAAGCACATTTTCTTTTTAACTTGATCTCTTGATGTGCAGGAGTTTTCTGCTTTTACTCATATATAAAATTAACTGCAGTTCAAAAACATCTACAAACTGTAACAAATAAAATATACTTAGATAAACAACAGATTTAACAATCACAAGGTTAAATACAAACTGTGAGTATTTTCTGGTGGAATTGCAGCACCAGCAAATGTAGCAAGCAACAGACAGATACAGAGGGGTACTTAGTGGAAACCTCCATGGAGCATCACTGCTGACCACGTGGCTTCCACAAGGCAGACTCCATGCAGACTCCTTGATGCCCTTGTGTTACAGCCCTTAAGTGATCAGACCACAGAGGATGACTGCTAGGAAATGGAAAAGATAAAGGGTGAGTGGTCTCCGTTCCCACTACTGACAAGCCGCACAAGTGGAGGGGATGCAACTGAATGGCTACTCCACAAGTCCTGGTTTTACATAAAGTCTACATGCAGAATCCAAACAGGTTGAAGTCTGACTGACTTCCTAGTCCTGAAAATATGGCACACAGCTAAGTGGCTGCCAAAGATTGTAGCAGAGTTTTAAAAGCCACTCTGAATCTTCTCCATTGATAATTCCACCCCTGTGACTGACAAGCAGTACAAGTGGAAAGGAAGCAGCTGAGGGGCAAGTCCACAAGTCCTGTTAAACAGCAAGAAAACCAGGAGGCTGACAAAAACAGCACAAGCAAAATCCACAAAGGTGGGAAGTCTGATTGACTAACTAGTCCAGAAGACATGGCACACAGCTGAGTGGCTGCCAAGGATTGTAGCAGAGTTTTAAAAGCCACTCCAAATCTTCTCCACTGATAACTCCACCCCCATGACTACCAAGCAGCACAACTGGAGGGAAGATTCATAGAGTCTTACGAGTTAGAGAGACAGGATGCCTTTTGTGAACTCGCCACCATGTATCAGGGGTGGTAGGAGAATTTATGCATTCCCATGTGTTTATCTAATCTTTGTTTAAGGCTCAACATTGTATCACTCTCTACTATGACCACAGGTAAACTGTTCCATAGGTTGACTATCCTCTGAATAAACCAGTAGTTAGGCTTATTTGTTTTGTTTCATTTGTGTACCCTTTTATTTTGTATTTGTGTAACCTTGTGTTTCTGTAATTTTGTTGCTTGACTTTATCAATAGTTTCAAAGATTGCTTTATCGTGCATTGCCCAATATGTCAGACTTAATCTCCCCTTAAACGTCTATAATTCAGGGAAAATAGATTTAGCTTCTGTAATCTAGCTGCATAACCCAGATCAGACATATTTGTGATTTTCTCTGTCACCTTTCTCTGCACTCCTTCAACAAAGTTGTGGCCTCCAATCATATGTGGGGTGCAAAATGTGGAGCAGTATTCCAGTTGAGGTCTAATCAGGCTGGTGAAAAGGGGAATTATCTCCTCAGGTTCTCTACTCTTGGTGTTTCTGAGTATAGAGCCAAAAATGCTGTGACATTTCTTGACAATGTTCTGTGTGTGTAGTTCAAATGTTAGGTTATGTGATAAAGTTACCTCTAAGCCTTTTTTGTTAGTTGTTGATTGTAAAAGTATATCATTCAGTTTGTATTCATAACCAGGATTGTTGCGTCCTAGGTGCATCACCCTACATTTTCCTTCATTAAAAGTCATTTTCTTTTTGGTAGCCCAATTCTCTAATAACAGTAGTGATTTTTGAAATTTATGAGCTGATTCCAAATGATTTACTATTCCCCCAACTTTACAGTTGTCAGCATACTTGCTGAGCTATGCATTTTTGGGAAACTCCATGGATACTATTAAAATGTTTGACTAGCGTGGGTCCCAAGACTGATCCCTGGGGGACTCCACTTGTTAGCAGCACTGGGCTAGACATAAAGCCTTGAATTAATACACTTTATTGCATGTTTTCTAACCATGATATTACCCAGTTGATTAAGTTCAGATGTAGTTTTGTATTTATTAACTGATCTTATGGGACACAGTGTCGAAAGCTTTGGCGTAATCCAGGAAAAGTACAGTATACCAATCGATAAGCCTTTATCTAAGGCTGCACTTAAAGGTTCAAAAAAATTGAAGCTGATTTGTTAAGCATGATCTTCCTTGGAAGAAACAATGTTGCATAACATCCAAGTGTCCGTGATCTAACAGATAAGTTGCTATTTGCTGCTGTGTTAATTTTTCTAATAATTTCCCTATCACAGAGGTCAGGTTTATAAACCTATAATTTTGAGCCTCACCCTTACTTCCACCTTTATGTATTGGGGTTACAGTTGCTATTTTCCATTCAGTCAAAGATTTACCTTCTTTTAATGACGCGTTAAATAACAATGACAGTGGTCCAGATAGTTCTGTTGATAATTCTTTTAAGAATATTGGAGGTATACCATCAGGGCTTGGCGCCCCATTTGGTTTTGTAGCTTTTATCACTGCTTCAGTCTCTGCGGGTGTATGAATATCCAAATCAGTGTTTATATTTGTCTTTACCTGACTTATGATATCCTCATTCTTATAAATGCTGTGAAAATATTTAATTATGTAGCTATTTTGGTTTCATCTGTGACAATACCATCATCTGTCAGAAGGGGTCCGACTCCTGTTTTGTTTATTGTCATATTGCCCACATAATTATAGAACTGTTTCTTGTTGTTCTTCACTGATGTTGCCAGCTTCAATTCCAAGTTTTGTTTAGCTTTTTTTATTTGCTGTTTAGCTTTACCTGCCATTATTTTATATTGTCTTGCTTTTTCTTCTGTTGGTTTATTTTTTAATTTGTTGTATATTTTTTTTCCTTTTATTTATACACTTTTTGATTTTATTGTTCCACCAAGGTGAAAGTCTATGACTACTGCTGTATTTGATACGTTCTGGTACCCAATGACTGATGCAGTAGTTCATTTTGTGTTCTAACCTGTTCCAGATTTTCTCCATTTTTGGTCTCTTAGCTCAAGTTCCCAATTCCATAGCTGAAGGTGTCTTTTAATGTCCTTATATCTTGCTTTATGGAAATTTCTAAATTTTGTTTTTCCCTTTATGTGATCGAAATGAGGAACTTTTAGAGTTAATAATATGCAGTCATAGTCGTTGTTGCCTAGAGGGTTTAAGATTTTTGGTGTTGACGTGCCTTCATCAAAGTTAGTAAATATTAAATCTAAGGTGTTGTTCCCTCTCGTGGCTTCCTTTATTAGTTGGGCTAAATCATTTTGAATAATTAATTCAATAGATTTCTTTTCAATGGTTCCAGAACCTTCCATAGTATCCTAGTTAATTTCAGGAAGTTAAAGTCTCCTATAAGTATATAGCTACTGTATCTTTTATTTCCATATTTTCTAGGTCTCATAAATTTGTTGTTCTGATCTATGGCAAGACTTGGAGATCTATACCCAAGACAGAGTGTTATATTTTTGTGTTGTGTATGGATTTTAGCCCATATGATTTCACTATCTGTTGTTGTATTATCTTTGTTAATAATTTCATGTGCCATTAGGTGTTCTGCACAGTACAAGGTAATTCCACCTCCTCTTTTGTTCCTGCAATGCTTGGCGATATTAGTATAACCAGGAACATCTGTACACCAATCCCCTTCTTAGTGTCATGTTTCCATAAGACCACATATATCTACTGCATTTTTGGACATTATATGCTGCAGTTCTTTCATTTTATTATTTAAACCATGAGCATTCACTAATAACAGTGCAAGATTATTATTTTTGTTAGAGTTAAGTTTGGGTTGTTGATTGTTGGTTCCTGCATCATTTGGTTTATTGGCTGGAATAGTATTTTTGTTTCTAAATTGCCTTTCACCATCTACGGACTTTAGTGAAGCTGAGGATTCAATGTCCTTCCCCGCTGTTTTCAGTTAAAAAAATATTTATTGCTGTCAGTAGATATTTGCCAAGTAAGGCACTACCCCTTCTGCTAGGATGTAGTCCGTCCCAGCAAAATAATTTGTTTTGGTTAACAAACTCCTCCCAGTGCATTATGCATTTAATATCTTACTTCAGGCACCACTTTCGAAGCCATTCATGTATGTTTTTTATTTTAGCATTCATAAACTCTGTTGCTTTTGGGATTGGTAATATCTCTGAGAATGAAATATTACATCCCTTCTCAACTAGTTTATTTGTAAGGTTGACAAAATCTTTCTTTATTTTTGAGACAGAGTAGTGTAGTACATTATTGGCTCCAGCATGCACTGTAACCAGAGGAGAGGGACCAGAGTTCTATAAGATAGGGTTTATCATTTGTGTTATCTGAGACTCTTGCTTCACTAAAACAGGATACTGTCCTATGAGCTTTGTAAGGATTGCATACTGCATGGTCTAGGGGTTTTATTATAGCATCTCCAAGAACATACGTTACTTCAGTGCTTTAAGCATTAGAATTAGTGGTTACCAGAGAAGTAACTTCCTCTCTTTCATTAGTAACATTGTAGGGTTCATTGGCAGGGGATCGCATCTCAATTATTGTTGTAAGTGTATTTCCCTTGTGCTCTGATTGTTTAGACTTGGTGCCAGCTTTTGTTTGAACTGACACTGGTTTAGAGGGTATTATGTGATGTGTGTCTATGGTACCTGGATTTCAGATCAGTACAAGTGGTTCTAGTGGTATGGTGGGTTTACCAATATTTTGTTCAGACTCTGGACTAATTGGGTCACACCTATTATGGGTTGTTATGTAGAAAGCATCTGCTCTACTCCCACTTCTGGATGATTTGGAGGCTTGAACTGAGTACCATTCTTCACCTGGATTGCTTAATATTTCTTCCTCTCTTTTCCTTTTTGTATTAGTCGTATTTGTTGTGGCTTTAGAGTGTATTAGTAGAACTGGTAATGATGGGTGCTCTTTCTCAGTATTGCTGGCTATTTCATGATTGATTTGTTCAGAGTTATTTGTTCATATAATTGACACAGTCGGATCTGAAACTGAGTTTATTTGTTGCATTTTCATATTCTTTCATTGTTTTATGTATCTCATTTTGGCTGAGTTCTAAGCCCCTTAGTCTTGTGTTAAATAGTGTGATTTCTTGAATCCACAAGTCCTGTTAAATAGCAGAGACACGAACAGGCTCACAAAAAGACTACAAACCGAATCCGCAAAGGTGGAAAGTCTGATTGACTTCCTAGTCCTGAAGATGTGTCACACAGTTCAGCGGCTAACAAAGAATGTAGAAGATTTTAAAAGTCGCTCAAAATATTCTCTACTAATGAATCTGCCACCACAACTGACAAGCATTAAAATAGAAGGGAGAACAACTGAGGGGCAAGTATACAAGTCCTGCTAAATAGCAGAGAAGTGATTGAAAGACTGAGGGAGGAGATGTTGGTACTGAGTGTGGATAAATCCCAGGGGTCAGAGGATGTGCACCCCAGGGTACTAAAGGAGCTGGCCAGCTCGCTGACAATTCTCTTCAATAGATCTCCTGATTTGGTAGTAATACCAATGGAATGTAGAACAGTGCATGTAGTTCAACACCATAAGAGTGGACCCAAGGAGGACCTGGGCAACTACAGGACAGTCAGCCTGACCTCGATAGTATGTAAGCTTATGGAGAACAAACTGAAGGCAAGGCACGTTTTATTTCTATGTCACCTATTCTTTGTGGCTCTGGGCACCTAACAATAAGGCAATACAAGTAATAAAAAGAGCATTAAATAATGACTAAAACTCATATTCAAAGCATTATCATAAAAATTAGAAATTACTCAAATGGTTGGGTAGCAAAAGTTATTCCAGATAGGCCAGGTATTAGAGGTGGGCTTTTAGCCTCTGTTTGAACTTCCCAGTTGAGGGGGCCTCCCTGACTGCAAGTGGTAGCAAGTTCCACAGGGTCGGCCCAACAACAATAAAGGCAAGGTCACCTTGAGCTGAACCCTGGGAACATCCAGGAGGCCCCTTCATGAGGAGCGGAGGGAGAGGACAGAGTTTCCAGGTGTCAGGAGCTCACTCAAGTAGCCAGGGCCTAGTCCATATAGGGCCTTAAAAGTGAGCAAGCCCACCTTGAAAAGGATCCTCCACCTGACAGGCAGCCAGTAGAGAGCATGCAGGACTGGGGTCATATGACTGGTCCTGAACAGGAGCAACAGTGACTGAGCCACCCATTCTGCACCAGATGCAGTCTGTGGAGGGTCCTTACCATGACCCTGAAGTATAGAGAATTACAGTAGTCAAGCCTAGAGGTAACAAATAAACTATTAAAAAAATTAAAACATGAGGGGGGCGTGGTCTGGCCACTGAGGAAATGGCTGCCTAACTGTTCAGCTCCTCCAACTCTGGAAACAATCAGTGACTGTATGTCTTGACCTTGGGGGAACCTCAGTACACTATGGAAAGCAGTAGTCCTTCTCCAGTTGCCCATAATCAGCTGGCAACAGTTTCCCCACCTGGATCAGTGGGAGAGTCCTTGAGCTATATAACTCACATGCTAGAAATGGTGTTGATCAGGGTAGACGATATTAACACTACTCAAACGGGCACCACAACAGATGTCAGATCCCTGCTAGACCAGCTTAATGTGGTGGAACAAAGAGCTGAGGCTTTAGAACTTCAGCAGGCCAAACTCCAACACACAGTCATGAACCAGGCAGAAAAGTTGGAGATTTTAACAGTGAGGGTGGAGGACCAGGAGAACAAAGGGCGCCAAAATAATCTTCGAATACTCGGAATACCAGAAGGAGTGGAGGGCACCTCCATGGAATTATTCCTTAATGAGGAGCTCCCTGTTATGCTTGGTAATCAATGGAGGTGCCCAGTGGAGGTTGAGAGAGCTCACTGAGTCACGGGAAGAAGAGACAGACCCAATGCTCCTCCAAGACCAATAGCGGCTTACCTCCTGAGATACTCCACTAAAGAGCATATACTTAGAGCTGCTCAAGACCTGAGAGAAATTAAATGGAATAGGGCATCTATTTTGATATACAGGAACTTTGCCCAGGAGACTGCCAGCAAACGGAAGGCCTTAGAAACATAGAAACATAGACTTTGATGGCAGATAAGGACCACTAGGCCCATCTAGTCTGCCCATTTCCCTACCTACAGGATAGGCCGCAGATCCTAGTTAACCAACAGCCTATATCTTCCTGCCCCCCCCAAGAATTGCCTTATGTCTGTCCCATGCATTCTTGAATTCTCCCACAGTTTTAGACCCCACAACTTCCTCAGGAAGGCTGTTCCATACATCCACTACCCTCTCTGTGAAATAATACTTCCTCACATTGCCCCTGAACCGCCCTCCTTCTATCTTTAAATTGTGTCCCCTTGTTCTTGCAAGTCTCTTTTTCTGAAAGATGCTACCCTCTTGGATTTTGTTGATTCCTTTGAGGTACTTGAAAGTTTCTATCATGTCCCCTCTCCCTTCTTTCCTCAAGGGTATACATATTAAGCTCCTTTAGTCTCTCCTCATACGGCTTCTCTTGCAGACCCTGCACCATTTTAGTTGCCCTCCTCTGGACTGCCTCTATCCTGTCTATGTCCTTGCGGAGATGGGGTCTCCAGAACTGGACACAGTATTCCAGATGAGGGTCTAACCAACTGTCTGTACAGAGGGATAACAACTTCCTGTTTTCTGCTGCTGATGCCTCTCCCTATACATCCCAGTATACCCCCGGCCCTCCCTACTGCCTTCTCACATTGCTTGCCAACCTTAAGGTCATCTGATATGATTACCCCCAGGTCCCTTTCCTGTTTTGTTGTTGTTACTACCTCCCCACCCATTGTGTATTCTTCCCCTGGGTTCTTGTTTCCCAGGTGCATTATTTTGCACTTTTTTGCATTGAATCCTAGCTGCCCTACGTCTGACCATTTCTCCAACCTTGCCAAGTCCCTTTTCATCCTTTCCACGCCACCTTGTGTATCAACCCTGTTGCAGATCTTTGTGTCATCTGCAAAAAGGCATACTTTTCCTTCCAGTCCCTCTGCAATGTCACTGATGAAGACATTAAAAAGGACTGGACCCAATACTGAACCCTGCGGTACCCCACTAGTAACCGCTCTTTCTTCAGAGTGGACTCCATTTACAATTACCTTCTGTGTCCTGTTGTCCAGCCAATGTTTTACCAGGCTACCTCCTGGGACCCACTCCCAGGCTGGTTAATTGGACTAATAATCTTTTGTGGGACCTTGTCAAATGCCTTACAAAGTTCAGGTAGGCCATGTCCACACCCTCCCTGTCTACTACTTTGGTCACCCAGTCAAAGAAAATCTATTAGATCTGTCTGACATGACCTTCCCACTGTGAACCCATGCTGCCTTGGATCCTGTGCTCCACTGACCTCTAGGTACTCAACTATTCTTTCCTTCAGAAGTGACTCCATCACTTTCCCTACCACAGAGGTCAGACTGACAGGTCTGTAGTTTCCTGCCTCTGTCTTGGTCCCACTTTTGTGAAGGGAATCACATCCGCCTTCCTCCAGTCCTCGGGTACCACACCATCCTCCCATGATTTATTAAAAAGAGTAGCCAGTGGTTTCACTAGTTCCTTCCTTAATTCTTTTAGAATTCTGGGGTGAATTCCATCAGGACCATTGCTTTGTCCACCTTCAGTTTTAGGAGTTCTTGCAGAACCCTTTCTTCTGTGAAAGGACTGGGATCGACCCCCCTATCAAGAGTGCTTCTGTTAATTGGATTAGGCACTTCCCCTTCCTCTTTTGTGAATACTGAGCTGAACTATTCATTCAGTATTCCTGCTTTTTCACTGTCCCCCTCTGCCCACCCACCGTTGATTCTATTCAGCCTCACTATACCTCCCTTTGTCTTTCTACGCTCGCTGATGTACCTATAAAAGGTTTTATCCCCCTTCTTAACTGAGTTGGCTATCTTTTCCTCAGTTTGGGCTTCTTTATTCTGATTTCCCTCCCTGCTTCTTTCTGCCTTAACTGGTACAGCTATCTGTCCTGCTCCTTCTGTGTTTCCTTATACTTCTGGAATGCTATATTTTCTTCCTGACTTTCACAGCCACCTCTCTTGAGAACCATAGTGGCTTTTCTTTCATTTTGATTTGTTTATTTGCTTCACACAAAGGCTTGTTGCCTCTGTGATGGCAGTTTGATAATTCCCCATTGTTGCTCCACACCTCCTTCTAGCCTGTCTGCTAGTGCTTTTCTGAGGCACTCTCCCATCTTGCCAAAGTCAGCCTCCTAAAGTCCAGTACCCTCACTTTTGTATGGCTTGACTCTGTAGCTGAGTTTAACGTGAACCACACTGTCTGATGGTCACTTGTCCCAGATGGCAACCCACTTCTAGATCTGAGATCCTCTCACTGCCCCGTTTGAGAGCACGAGGTCTAAGATTGCTCCCTCACAGTGGGTTCCAAAACTAGCTGTCTAATGCCTGCCACCTGTAGGGCATCAAGAATGGCCCTGCTCTTGGATGTGGCTGCAGCAAATGTGCTCAGTTAACATCCGGCATATTCAGGTCTCCCATCAACAGTATCTCCCATTCTCTGCCATTCTAAGAATGCCTTCCATCATATCCTTGTCCATTCCTTCCCCTGACATGGGGGTCTGTACCTAACCCCTGTGCTGATTGTGGTGCCTTTCCAGTCTCAAGGTGACACACAGTGCCTCCTCTCCTCCTGTTTACTCTTTTGTTCAGTTGCTTTTATCCCTTCCTTTACATAGAGAGCTACTCCTCCCCCTCTTCTCCCTGCCTGTCTCTCCTGTAAGTTATGTACCCTGGTATGTTAACATCCCAGTCATGGTTCTCTGTGTACCATGTTTCTGTGACTGCTACGATATCCAGGCATCCCTCTTCCATTAAGGCCACCAGTTCAGGGAGCTTGTTGCCCAGACTACAGGCATTGGTACTCAGTACCCTCCATTTCCTGATGGTCTTACCCCCTTTTGCCCCATCCCTGTCCTTCTTGCCTTTGTCACTTTCTCCATTTACCCCTGCCCTTCTCCCTATCGACACCTCCATGTTGGTGTTTGCCACACTTACTACCGTGATTTTTTTGGGGGCTAGGATTTTCCTGCTCCTTTCCAGTGCCTCCCCCCTTGGCTAGTTTAAAAGCTTGCCAATGAAGCATTTAAACCTATCACCTAGGATCCTGGTTCCCCTCCTGGACAGATGCAGCCCATCATGCCAGTATAGGATTGCATCACTCCAGGTGGACCCCAGTCCCCAATGAAGCCAAATCCCTGAGCTCCACACCAGTTTTCAACCACTGATTGAATCCCATAGTATGGAACACCCTAGCCTCTCCTATGCCATAGATGGGTAGCACCTCCAGAGGTTACCTTGCGTGCTACTTGACTAAGGCCCCTCCCCAATTCCACAAACTCTTCCTGCACTTCTCTAATCCCTTTCTTAGCCAGGTCATTTGTCCCTAGGTGGACAATGACATCCAGCTCCCTCCCCTGTGCAGCTACTCCAGCAATCCTAAGGATTCGCTCCCTGTCCCTCCAAGCCATGGCGCCAGTCAGGCACCTTACCTCTCTCTCCCCTTCCTTGCCCAGTTCTACCTTCCTAACAATGGGAGTCCCCACCAGGGTTGTTTCCTTCCCTGCAGGGTCCCCTGCCACCCTCCTGTGGGTCTCCTTTGTGGAGGTTCCCAACATCCTCCTTGGCCTCCTGGAGTGCCTCCATAGAGGAACCACACTTTGCCAGAATGGCATAGGAATTGTGGAGAGGTACAACTGGAGGGATGTGCCTCTGTTCCACCACCTCTCACCTCCCTGAGCCCACTGTGGTCCAACGCTCCTCTTTCTTGGCAACCTCTGAGGCAGCGGCAGTGGCACTGGTGGTCTCTGGATGGAAGAGGAGGTCCCACAAATCCTGGCCAACTCAGCCTGGAGATGAGCAACCTCCTCCCTCAGCCCAGAGAGGTGCCTGCAGATGGGACAACACCGCATCCTCCAGAACATCTCCCAGAAGACTGCTGCTCCACAGCCACTGCACCACCACTCCAATCATGTCTTATTTCTGGCCCCTTAACTGTTTGCAATCCTTACTCTTTCCTCTGTTTTTTTCTCTCTCTCCTTACTTTCTGCCTGTGTGCCTTTAAGCTCCTGATTGTCCTGTTCTGAGACAAGAATATCCTATATTTCTCAGTAGACCACTTACTTGTTCAGAGGCAGACCTCCAGCAGCTAGAGGGGCCAGAGCTACTCTTGCCCTTCTAGGATGGTGGGTCCTTGGTGGTTCTGTGATCACTCACTTCCTGCCCCTAAACAGGAAGTTCATGTTGTCAGTCAAATCCTGTGCCTATAAAAATAGAACTAGCTTTGGGTGGGGGGGTGGAGGGGAGGGAAGGAGGGCAATATAGTCCCAGCAGAGAAGTTCAGTCACACAGCAGTCCTTTCTCTTGGTATCTTCTGCCAAGCTATTCTTTGGTCCCATAAAAAAATTTATGCCAACGCACAACTTTCAATATCATTTTAAAGGACTCACCAAACTGCTGGTACATAGAGAAGGTAGAGAGAGATGGTAGCTGAAGGCCCTGCTGATGTGGAGCGCGGGTTGCAAGGTTTTGGCCCAATCTGACTCATATGTCTACGAATCCCAGAAGGCTTTGAAAGCCTGATGATACCTCATCCACTAGGAACCTTGTTACCACCAAGTCACCCTCCAGGGAACACTTTGCAGCTGCTCCTGGTCCCTCCCATAAGCCTTCCCCCATAGCCAGGAATCCTGTCCACACAGCCTCACTGGCCACATATAACCCACTTTCTCTTTCTGAGCAATAGGTCCTCTCCCCTAGACCTACAGCGGCCCATGTGCGTTCAAGGCAGTGATCAAGAAGCGGCCAGTTAGCTCCAGCAGACCAGGTTGAAATCGCTTCTCCAGCTAAAATGCCAAGGGATAAATCTCCCCTCTCAATTCAGACCGAACATCTACTTGGCACAGAACCACTTCAGGAGGCCTCCATGGACTAGGCAGATATTCCAGATTCTTCTCTCATGGAAGCGGTGGACCTATCCAGCAAAACCAAGCCCGGAGATAAAACATTTGCCGCCGTGGTCCTAACTGCCCAAGATGCAACCTCACCCCATCTGATGCTCCAATGAGAGGATGGCACCCCGTTGCAAGCCGCAAGAGCTTGCCTGCCTGAACATTGCAGTATGATATTGTAGAACTTGTCTATGGCTATCTTATTTTGTAACAAATTGCTACATGATGAAGATGTGGTTAACACTTTTTCAAGAGTTTCCCAGGCAAGATGTGGAGGGTTGGCTGACTTTTAAAGCCCCTCCACAGCATATGAAATGGTGCTCACCTCAGCAGCACCCTCCTCCTCTTCCTCCCTCCCCTACATATGCACGTCTGACTGGTAGTCCCTAACATAAGGCAATACCATGGTTTGATCGACATCAGATCTCCAGGATAACTTTGGCCAGATAATCCCCACTCCTGCCCGTGCTGGGCCACGGCTTAAAGGTCCTTGCAGTAAATGATAGGGGTGAGGTACCTAACTCCCCCTTCCCCTTCTTCTCTTTCCACACCCTCTCTGCCAACCTTCCCCCTGCCCTACCCCCTCCCTCATTGATCCCCCACAGTCGACCCGACTCTCCTGGTTTGAATGTCAGACGCAGAGAGGTATTTTTGGTTGGCTGCCTCTTCTCCTCGTTCTCCCTTGAGTGCTCGCGTAGGCGAGGATACTCAGTTCTGTGGTATCCTCTTGTGCAATAGCATCCATTGCTTCTAGCGTAAATCACCTATTGTAATCACTGTTAGGTTTTTAGATTTGCAACTGTTTTCACTTGAATTTAATTATAGTCCTAGATTAGCATTTGTTATAGTTAAACTGTTTACTGGTAGTTTACAGTGAGTTCTGACTGAGTGTTGTTGGACTTGTCAAGCTCCCGATTTAATTACTAGGATACTATTGTTTGTTCACCTGTATGCATCCTTGCAACTTGCCACTATCTTTACCTCGAGGGATAATACCCATATACTCTTCACCGCCCACAGGTTTCAGCTCCTCCCCACCTTTTCTCTCCCATCTCTACTCCCTCCCACCCATCAAGCAGCTAATACGGATGGAACTAAAATACCGAATCTGAAGTTGGTGTCATGGAATGTAAAGGGGCTTAACCATTCCGTTAAGCGCACCAAGGTTATACAGTACCTTCACTCCATGCATATGGACATAGCTCCTTATGAAGACACCCACCTTCTTACTAATCCCACTCAGTGGCTTAAAAAATTGTGGGTGGGTGAAGTATATGGCAGCTCTGCTAAGTCCAAAACAAAAGGGGTGGCCATTCTCATAAGACGCTCCAGTACCTGGACAGTGGAAGAGACCAGAACCGATAAGCAGGGGCATTGGATTTTAGACAGATTGGCCTCCCCTATGGGCAAACTGATACTGGGCAACATATATGCCCCTAATGCAGATCAGGCTGACTTCTTCCACAAAGTAAGTCAAGCTATCTCTTCGATTGAACAGTCTAACGGTTCTACCCCACTACTATTGGGAGGGGATTTTAATCTGGTGTCCGATATATTTCTAGACAAATCCACACCCACCCCACAGACACACCCCAAATCCTATGTAGCCCTTCAAGCACTACAGGAGCAATGGGGCCTTGTAGACACTTGGAGACTTTCCCACCCCTCTGGTTGAGATTATTCATTCTTCTTGGCACCACACGGGGTTCACAGCCAGATTGACTACTGGCTAGCCAATAAGGCTGATTCCGGTGATGTTTCAGATGTTGCCATTGTCAGGATCATCATCTCGACCATGCACCTGTGTCAATGACGTATACCCTCATGGGTTCTCTCCCTGAGGGTACGAGGTGGAGGTGTAGCCCCCTCTTGATTAAGGACCCAGATTTTCAAAGGGTAATCCATAAAGGGGATCACGACTATTTCACTCTAAATATGGACTGCGGAGTGTCTGTCACAATCGTGTGGGATGCCTTTAAAGCCAACATTAGAGGACACATCATCGCTTTTGCCGCCCACAGAAATAAAGCCAGGAACAGATCTGTGGCCAGACTTAAAACAGAACTAGCCAGTCTAGAAACCCACTTTAAGGCCTCCCACACTGCTTGCAAAGACACCACACTCCTAGGCAACATAAGTGGGTTCAAATATAGAATCAGTTCCCTCCTTTCCAACAGGGTGGAATGAATGCTACTGCACTCTTGGCACTCGTACTGGGAAGGGAGGGACAAGGGTGGGAAACTATTGGCATATCAGCTTCCCAAGCAGCATGCTTCAACCAAAATTCATGCTCTGCACTCGGCCTCTGGCACGACCATTATGGACTCAGCAGGCATTAATAAAAATATGCAGGCCTTGTATCAGTCCTTGTATGAATCCCGCTCCACCAAGACGGCAGCTCAGCTAGCACTTAGTAACCTAGTTCTATCAAAATCTTACCACTCCCACCCTATCAGGGGAGCAGTTCAACCTTCTGGAGGCAGCCATTACAGGCCCTGAATTGCACCAAGCAATATCCAGTCTACCCAAAGGTAAAGCTCCAGGCCCAGACGGGATGATGATGGAGCTTTACCAAGTCCTGGAAAAGGAAATTTCATCCCCCCTTCTACAGGTGCTGCAGGTGGCCCACTTTTCTGGGGCACTACCACCCTCAATGAATGAGGCCTTGATTACCCTGCTACCTAAGTGGTCTAATGACCCTCTAAACTGTGCCAATTTCTGCACTATTTCTCTGATCCCTGTTGACACCAAAATTCTGGCCAAAATATTTGCTACTAGGTTTCAAACTATCCTTCCCACTATGATACACCCCTCCCAGGCAGGATTCATGTCCAGCAAAATGGGCTCTGATAATACTAGAGTTCTCTTAAATTTAAAGTGGATAGCAGCCAGATCCAAAATTCCTATGGCGGCCTTGGCTGTCGACTTCACCAAAGCATTCAATTCCCTGGAATGGAAATATTTGTATGAACTTCTCCAAATATAAGGGTTTGGGCCCCAATTCTGCCAATGGGTATTGACGCTGTACAACTCCCACAAAGCTCATATACTAACAAATTCAGATATTTCCCCTCTCTTCCCGTTACATATAGGGACACAGCAGGGATGTACTTTATCCCCTCTCCTCTTCCTGCTTGCCCTAGATCTGCTGATATGGGTCGTACATAGCACAGATGGCATCTCTGGCATCTCTGCATATAGCAAATACCATGTCATGGCAGCATAAGCTGACGATCTGCTGCTAACCCTGTCTCACCCCCACCAGTCCCTATCTAAGGCAATAGACATCCTACAGAAGTTTGCCCCATTGTCTGGTTTGCAGGTACACCAGAGGAAAACTACTCTGGCCCCACCTTAACCCACTATGTGGGATAACAGGACTGTGTCTTTGGCATTGAGCTAAGCTGGGCTGCCCAGGGCTTCACCTATCTTGGGAACTTTATATCCACTAAATGGACAGACCTTGAGTCCTCCAGCTTTGCCCCCTTGCTAAAACAGCTGAGCACCGAAATAGAACGTTGGCACAGATTGCACCTGTCGATGCCTGGAAGGATAGCTGCTGTACGAATGCTCCTTCTTCCTAAGGTCATATATCTGTTTAACAACCTCCCAATACCTCTCTCAGATAAACTTTTCTCAAAGCTTGACAAGACTGTGGCCTCCTTTGTCTGGGAGGGTAAACCACACAGATGGGGAAAGCACAAACTACGGGCACATTGGACAAAGGGTGAGCTTGGGGTTCCTTGGTTTCAAGGTTACCATCTGGCAAGTATAACTGCACATACCCTCATGTGGTTTGCCCCTTCCACTCTACCTTCTCTGCAATGGTTGGAACTAGAATCTAGCATAGCCTTGTCCACCCCACTTTGAGTGCTACTGAACAAGGGACCCCTAGGGGATACCAACCTTTCTCTCATAATGAACAAATCCCGGTATGCCTGACGTAGATGCAAGACCATCTATCAAACCCCCAAGATCTCCTGGAGCCCCACTTGAGGTATGCGACCCTATGGCATTGTCCCCTACACACCATAGGCGGCCAACCTATCAGCTGGCCTTCATGGGAAGTCAAAGGAATCTGTCAGGTGCAGGACCTTCTGATCCCGGACTCAGATACCATGTTATCCTTCTCTCAGATTCAGCAAAAATACCAACTCCCCAGCGCTGACTTTTGGAGGTTTCTTCCAAATTCATAGCACCATCACTGCTCTCCTTTCCCAGCACAAACCAGATAAGCAATGGCACTGGCTGGCTACCCTACACATATCCACATCAGTGAAAGGCTGTATTAGCAATATCTATGCTATTATCCAGGGTGCTCATGATGACCGTACGACATCCTGTCGGGCTAAATGGGAGGCCGAACTTGGGGAAAACATCCCAGCAGCAGTATTGGCCAAATGTCTCAAAGATGCCCACAAGGTGTATAAGGACGCCAAGAGCAGTTTTTTGCAACTCAAAATACTGCTAAGAAGATATAGGACACCAGCCTTACTCCACGCTGCAGAAATTCTCTCCCATTCCAAATGGTGGCGGTGCAACCAACCAGATGCAAATATCTTACACATTGTGTGGAACTGCCTCGCATCTATGCCTTTTGGGTAGTCATCGCACATGACTATACTAAGATATTGGGGACTGCCCTAAGTCCTCTGGAACCAAAATGGCTCTTGGGTGACACAACCAGCCTGATAAAAATAATAATAATAATAAAATATTATTCCTCACAAGCACCTTTCAACCATCAAGGCGCTGTACAAAAAGATAAGTGATCATAATAAAACTCAGAAAGACAGTAAAATAGTCAGAAGGTCCAAGATTTAAATGTGCCACCAAAAGCATGGCACTACAAATATGTTTTCATTGCCTGCTTAAACCCTCCCACAGTCATGCACTCCCGAAGCTGACGTGATAGAGAATTCCAGAGGGCCAGGGCCACGTGCATGAATGCATGGGTCCCTGAAGATTTCAAAAACACCCTCGGAATCTCTAGCAACCCCTCATCAGCCATGCACAACTGTTGCAATGAGTGGTAAGGCACAAGGAGCTCTTTCAAGTAATCAGGGCCCAGTCCATGTAGAGCTTTATAAGTCAGCAAACTGACTTTAAAGGTGATCCGCCACCTAATCGGTAGCCAGTGCAGATCACACAGCACAAGTGTAATATGAGAGGACCGAAGGGCTCCCTTCAGCAATCTTGCTGCCGCATTCTGCATGAGCTGCAGGTGGTGGATATCAACCCCAGACAACCCTAAGTACAGGGAGTTGCAATAATCTTGGCCTGAGGTCACAAAAGCATGGACCAAAGTAGGTAAGTCCCCGGACGGAACAAGGTGCTTAATCCTGGAGATACTCCTAAGATGATAAAAGGAAGGCTTGATGACGGCTGACACCTGAGCTCGTAAAGTCAATCCATCGTCAAACACTACCCCCAGGTTTTGCACCCATTCAGAGAAAAGGATCTGCAAGCCCCCAAGAAGAAGTCCAGAGGGTTGATCAGCCCTTGACCATTCTATCCGGTGACCCGGGTCCACTACCATCACCTCCGTCTTTCCGGAGTTCAACTTTAACCAGCTCAAAGTTATCCAGTCCTGGATTTCAATGAGGCAGGAGTTAAATACAGAGACAGCTCTATCCTGGTCAGGGGCAAGAGACAGGTAGAGCTGGGTATCATCAGCATAACAGTGAAACCTCAGCCCATACCATCTTACAATGTCTCCGAGGGGCAGCATATACACTGCAAACAACATGGGGGACAGCACTGAACCCTGAAGAACTCCAGATAGCAGGGAGAATGGGTCCAAGAAAAAATCCCAGACACCATTCTCTGACTCCTGCCAGTGAGGAAAGACATAAACCATCTGAGGACTGTAACTGTCAATCCACAAATAGACCCCAGACATCCAAGCAGCACCCCATGGTCTACAGTGTTGAAGGCTGAGAAGAGATCAAGGACCACCAAGATACAGTGGTTTCTCTGATCTCTCACCATCAGGAGATCACTGAGCACCCGAACCTGCGCCATCTCAGTACTGTGCCTTTTTCAAAAACCAGACTGGAGAAGTTTGTAGATGTTATAGATGGCCAGGTGGTCATCCAGTTGTACCGCAACTACTTTCTCAATCACCTTCCCTATAAAGGGAAGGTTTAAGATTGGTCTGTAGTTGGCAGAAATATTTGTATCCAAAGGAGCTTTCTCTAGGAGGGGGGTTACTACCGCCTCCTTCAGGGAGCTTGGAAACTCACCAGATTCCAAGGATCACCAGACTATCTGCAACAGGATCAGGTCGATCAAATCCCAAAAACCCATAATCAAGGAAGCTGGGCCTGGATCCAACTGGATCCATCTACAGCACATAGGGTGCATACTCCGGACAATCCTCATGACATCCACAGATTCAGGCAATTCAATGGAACTCCAGGAAGGTGAGGTGACCAAGCACTGATCATCCACAACCCCCATAGAGTGGGTCAAAAGAATTTCTGACCTGATGTCAGCCACCTCATCTGGACATAACCGAGCAAGTTCGTTGCACTCTAATTGTGAAAACAGTCTTTTGAGACTCAGACAGGCTGGGTTGCACAGTCTGTCCACAGTTCAGAAGAGCTTAGCTGGTCGGTTCTGAGCAGCAGCAATCTCCCCGGACAGGAATACTGCCTTTTTACGGGAGATCGCTGATTAGTAGATCTTATAGTGTTCAACCAGTCTAAGGTGGTCAGCCTCCAGGGCGGATTTCCACCAAAGCCACTCTAACCTATGTCCTACTCACCACAACTCCCTCAGGGACCCATCAAACCATGGGGCCTGAGTGTGAAGGGGAGAGGACAAACATGGACAGGAGCAATCAAGTCTAGGGCCACAGAAATGGCCTTAGTATAAGCCACCACTAGAGTCTCTGGACTCGAGCTGGCCACAGGAAACTCCGAGAGATCAATCACCACCATCATTATGTTACCTCAAATCCATAAAGACTTGGTTATGCTAATATTCCTTGAAGCCAAAAGGCTTATACTGATGCACTGGCATCAAGACAAAACTCTCAGCCTGGATCAATGGCATGCTACTGTTGCTAGGTTGGCATTGATGGAGAGATTGATCTATTCTTACTGTGGCCAATTGGCATGCTTTCACAGAAAATGGGGTGCCTACCTCCAGTCCCATCTGTGTAAACCCCCTTCCCCAAGGAAACCCTCCCAGTTAGTGGGTTTAGAATCTAAGACTTGGAATGTGAGTACTTTATGGATAATGATGGGATTATTACTTTGGTGTATCTCTACTGTTTGTAACTTTGTGCAGTGACATTAATCTAATATGTATGGTATGAGCCTTTGGGCTTGTTGAGACCTAACATGTTATGACAGCATACATGTGCTTGTCTTAATGTAACACCTTAAAAAACTCTAATAAAATCTTCTATGATAAAAAAAAAATAAAAAAATTTAAAACACAAGGGAAATGTAAATGGATGGACAAATTACAGAACCTTAACAAAAAGGGTTAAAATAGAAATCCAACAGGCCAGATCAGATTATGAATTAAAACTGGCATCACTAACAAAAGCTAACTATAAGGCTTTCAATGCCCACATAAATAAAGTAAAAGGATCAAATAACATAGTAGGTCTCTTGAAAACCTTAACTGGGGAAATTATATCTAATACAAGTGACTGCTGATATTCAAAATCAATATTTCTCATCAGTATTTAATTCAAAGCCTAGTAAAATGTTACCTACAAATAAACTGGATTTGAATGAACGAATGCCCTTCTATATCACTGCAAAAGATCTGGAAATTAGGCTAAGAAATCTTAAACCAAATAAGTCTCCTGGGCTAGATGGGTTACATCCCAGAAAAATAAAGGAATTAAATACCGAGCTAGCACCACCATTGGTATACTTATTCCAAACTTCCCTGATAAGAGGTGAAACGGTAGAAGCATGGAAATTAGCTACAGTCATTCCATTGTTTAAAAAAGGATCTAGGTCTGATCCTGCAAATTACAGACCTGTTAGTTTAACTGCCATTCTGTTGAAGGTACTTGAAGGCATAATAAAAGATTATATTATTGATTTCCAGAATGAAACAAATACTAGGGACCTGACACAGCATGATTTCATTAAAGGGAGAAAATGCCAAACAAACTTTATTCATTTTTATGGCAGAGTAAATTCAGCTTTGGATATAGAGAAATCTGTTGACGTGATCTTTTTGGATTTTTCCAAAGCTTTCAACAAGATCCCACATTCTGAATTAATAGATTCGTAATATATGGATCGCTAAAATAATAGCATAGAAAACTATGTAAAAAAAACTTGTAATCCACACCAGCTTTCCAATAATAGTACCGTCCACTCCCAATAACCTACTGCTAATAATACCATAGTCACTGATTTTTTCCTCAGGATATATAGAATAGTGGATGGATGAACATCCACAACAAGGTTGTGTTTCCATTAAGGGAGTTGATGACATCATAGAGACCATGAGAGCCACCTTCTCTAATCCATATATTACAAAAAATTAAAAATAGGTTACAGTGACTTACTCAGCTGCAATTCCATCTTGGGGTTCTGGGAACATAGAATCCTCTTGAGCTTCATTCTTGAGGTTATCTATGTCCCCAGAACCACTCGATGGAATTACTGCTTTGTAATTCACTGTAACCTATCTATTATTTTATTTATTATATAAATTAAAGGTACTCAATAATTAGTACACTGGAGTCAGTCATGGTTGAAGAATAGGAGACAGCGTATATGTACTAAGGGAACATACTCCGAATGGGCAGAGGTTTCAAGTGGGTTGACCAAGGGTTCCGTGTCGGGACCCTGTTTATTCAATATCTATATTTTATCAATCAAATACATACATGGCAAAATCTGATTAACCAAATTTGCGAATGATTGCAGACTAGGGGCTATTATTGAAAATCACGATGATGCTGTAGCTTTTCAACAAGCTTTGGATAACATTTAAACTTGGACACTGGATCACAAACTACAATTAAATTATGATAAGTGCATGGTCATGCATATGGACAAGAGAAACCAAGAACATATGTATCTAATAAATACATTTGCACTAAAAAAAACAGAACAAAAGAAAGATGTGGGTATTACTATTAAACACGACCTATCATTTGGAGATAATTGCAAAAATATAGTTCACAGAGGAACTCAAATCCTAAATTGTAATCTTAGACATATTTCCAGTAGAAAACAGGAGGTCTTAGTTTCCCTTTATTCATCCTTGGTTAAAACTCCATGCTGAAATGCCAAATGGTCTCACCCAAGGGAAGCATATACACTGCAAACAACATCAGTGACATGATTGAGCCCTAGGGCACTCCACATTACAGTGGCATTGAGGAGGAGGAGAAATTCCCCATCACTATCTGCTGCTCCCTATCACAGAGATAAGACCAAAACCATTTAATAACAACGTCTGTGAGACCATAATACTAACAGAGCCAATCAGGAAGCACAGCATGATCCACAGTGTCAAACAGTGAGGAGAAATCGAGGAGAACAAGAATTGACTTGTCTCCTCTGTCTCTAGCCCTTAGCAGATCATTATGCACCTTGACTAATGCTGTTTCCATGCTGAGACTGGCCCTACAACCCAACTGGAATGGCTCATAGATATCAAAGGACACAAGCTGATCCTCGAGCTGTTGTGCCATACGTTTCTCAACAACTTTACTTAAAAATGACAGATTGGAGATAGGATGGTAATTTGCCAGGATGTCACGGTTGAGAGATTGTTTCTTCAGGAGAGGTCTCACCAGTGCTTCTTGCAAAGCCCCAGGAAGATCCCCTCTGCCATCGAACACCTGGCAATCCTGGTGAACACCAGGCCAACAGTCCCAGCACATTTCATTAAGAAACATGTCAGGGCTGGGTCCACTTCACAATAAGTGTGCTTCAGCTCTGAGATCACCCCAATGACCTCCACCACTTCCACTGGTTTGAACTCCTACCAGATCAACAGAGTGACTTTGTTCCTCTCACTCTGACCACTGTGAGGCAATGATTGCTTCACTGATTGAATCCCAGACCAGCTAGATGACACTGTCAAAGAAAAACAGAGCAAACTATTCACATAAAGTGGATGATAAAGTCTTTCTTGGCTGTAGACAGGCAGGATGGAGTAGCCTATCCACAGTCCAAAAAAGTTGAGAAGGTCTGTTTTTCCCCTGCTGCAATTTCCCCGGACAAGAATTCTGCCTTCTTATGGGAAATTGCTTCCTGGTACTCACCATAGTGCAACCACAGACCAGTTTGTCAGCCTCTGACTGGGTCTTCAGCCAGCAAGGCTCCAACGTCCTAACCTTGATCTTCATCACCTTGAAATCCTCATCAAACCAGGGGACTCTCAAGTGAGAAAATCTGGGTCATATACAAACTGGAGCGATGAAATCCATTGCTTCAGATACCACCCTATGATAGGTAGCCACTGCAGCATTGATGCCAATTCCACATGCTGTATCTACTCTAGATAGGTCAGCCAACAACAGTAGTCCCTTTGGGGACAAACCCCTTAAAGGGTGATAGCTGACCCTCTCCACAAAGGAAGGACTTTCAGGGTGAGTCCCAAGCATGAACCTCATGGTAAAGGAAGGGCTGGTGTGGTACTTGGAAGAAAATGGTCTGCAGGACAGTAAGCTGCACAGGTTTGTGTCATGGAGATCGTGTCAGATGAACTTGATTGAGTTCTTTCATTGGGTCACCAAGGCAGTGGACAAGGGCCAGGCAATGGATATTATCTACTTGGACTTTATCAAGGCCTTTAATTCAGTGCCACACAGGAAGCTGATAGCAAAACTGAGGGGACTTGGGGTAGGGGAGAAATTAGTAAGATGAGTTGAAAACTTGTTAAGTGGCAGGACACAGAGGGTAGTGGTAGAGGGGAATCCTCCAGTACCAAAGAGGTCACCAGCGGAGTTCCACTGGGGTCGAGGTTGGGCCTGCTATTGTTTAATATCTTTATTAGCAACCTTGGTGAAGGCATTCAGTCAAAATGTGCCTGTTCACTGATGGCATCAAGCTCTGTGGGAGGGTAAACACCCAGGAAGGATACACACATTGAAGGAGGTTGATGAGGATGTATCCAGACTACAGAGATGGTCAGGGACATGGCAGCTTGGGATCAATGTCAAAAAGTGTAAGGTGATGCACATCGGGGCCAAGAACCCAAGGGCAGAGTACTGCTAATTAAAAGTTCAGGTAACTGCTTCAGAAGAGGAAGGGACCTAGGGGTGGTAATTACTAGTGATCTGAAACAGTCCACTCAATGCAATAAAGCAGTGACAAAAGCAAACAGAATACTAGGATGTATTGCAATGGGATATAGTAATAGGTATAGCAAGGTTATTTTATCATTATATAGGTCATTGGTAAGACCACATTTGGAATATGGAGGAAGGCATTGGCACCCATACCTAAAGAAGGTTATTACAATTCTGGAAGGGGTCAAGAGGACAGCAATTAAAATGATCAGGGGATAGCAGGATAAGATGTATGAGGAAAAGCTTAGAGCCCTAAGGATGTACTCCATAAAAGAAAGGAGGCTGATGGGGGTATGATAGAGACCTTCAAGCACCTAAAGGGAGTAAACAAAGTGAATTGTGGGGATCTCTTCAGTAAGAGGGAAAACACCATCACCAGAGAACATAGCCTAAGGCTGGTGGGGGTAGATTCTAGAAGGCTGCAAGGAGGCATTTCTTTACAGAAAGGGTGGTGGTGGCCTGGAACAACTTGCCAGTGGAGGTGGTGGCTGCTAAAACAATGTGATCTTTCAAAAGATCATGTGACAAACACAGAGGGAAATCATGGGATCAAGGAAGGGGATGGGAGAGGGGGACGAGGGTGGCAAGTGTCACTGGTGTAAAGATAAAGCTAGGACCCTGCATCAATTCTAGTAGACATGTTATTTATTTGTTTAGTTGAAAAGTTTCACCAGAAAGGATATACAGAGCTGCAACAGTTTGTTTACAGATGCGTCCAGGAGGGAGTGGGATACATAGGAGATAAGAACCCAAGAAACATGAAATTTCAGAGTGATATACAAATAAACAGTATACACCATACAGTTGGAAACATGTAAGAAAATAAAGTTACATAACAGAAACTTAAGCTTAAACATATGCAATTACTTTGCAGAGAACCAAGTCACATGTATATGCACAGAGCTAAGCTAGACATTTCCAGATATACAGTTACATAACAAAACTTAAGTTTAACAAATACACTTACTTTACAGAGAACAAAATCACAATACATGCTCAGTGCTGAGCTATACATTGCCAAGATGGCAGCTAAGCAGGGAAAGAGCTAAAACCAACCAGTTATTAGGTAATCTGAAAAGTCCAAGGGTAGAGTGTTTTCGAGTGTCAAGGGGTAGAGCTAGCCAAGTCCTTCACCCTTTGGAATGCAAAAACCCCACAAGAGGTAGACAGGGAATTGGCATGTGGGAATTAGATAACCAAAATTTGCAGGACAATGTTGAAAGGCAGAGAGTAGACCTACAGGAGAAACGGAGTCAGGTGCAAGTACAAGGAGATATGTAATGATGGAGATGGAGGGGTAGGGGGCAAGATGATTGAGCAGAGTGGATGTCTAATGTGAGGGAGTTCCAGATATTTGGGAAGCTTTAAGAGAAGCCAACTTGCCCTGGAGTGGTATGCCCGGGGAGAGCAAGAATCCTGTGGGATGAGTTACAGAGGGAGTAGAGAGCGGGTGGGTGGTACAGAGATGAGAGAGTGCAAGGAGGGAGGCAGAGAGCCAAGCCAGTACTTCCCCAATTAAAGAAGTGCGATGGGCAAGGCATCTGGCACTAAGAGGTGGGAGGGAGAGAGTGGTGTAAAGGTCACTGTGGTGAGTACAAGGCAGACAACTGAGAGCGAAGAGGAAGAAGTTGTTGAGAAGTGTCCAGTCTGGCTAGTGTGGATTTGTGGGCAGAATTGTAGACTATGTCTGTAAAGTCAAAGTTCAGGAGACTTATCTTCTGGATAATCTTCTTCTGGGCTTGCGGGGAAGGCAGCTGCAGTGTCTGTATAGAGCACTGGGTTTGGGGAGTAGCTTTTTGTTAATGGCATCCATGTGTACCTCAAAGTCAAGGTTCATATCCAGCCATAGCCTGAAGTATTTGACACAGGAGACACCTTCCAGTACGGACCCATAAAAGGTATGGAAGGAGTGTTGGCATTGAGCCTGGTGAGCTTTTGCCTGGTGCCAATGGTAATAGAGAATTTTTTTTTGGCATTTAGGGAGAGTTGATTTTTGTGAAACCATCGCTGGACATTGTTGAAGTCTAGCTGAAGGCTGTTCACCATCTCCGAGTGGGAAGTACCGGAGGTAACTAAAACAGTGTCCTCTGTATACATGTACTGTAAATGCTAAGAGATGAGAAGGTAACAGGTAGGTCAAGTCCCGAGCCTCGAAGTATGCCAGTGTTGATTGAGATAGGGGGGAGAAGGAATTTATTTATTTTATTAAAATGTTTCACCAGGAAGGCATGCTGTGCAACAAGTTGTTCATCACCCGGTGTGACCTGGAGGATCGGGAAACATGAGGATAGTATACAGAGATTTGGTACACAATATAGATATACAATGTGATTACATTAAAATAAAGTGAGTGGACTATACAGAAGTACTGAAAAGGAGGAATGCTTACAGGTTTGAAATAGATGGATACAATGCTAACAGCTTTGAACTAGATAGATACAACAGCACAGATAACATTTGGCAAACACTTGGTGGGACATAGCTGTGTACTTAGAAAATGGCTAATAGGATTCAAGGAGGTTGCACTAGGGCAAGATAGAGAGGAGAGACACAGACAGAACAAAAATGAGTTAAGGTGTAACAGAAGTGCAAGACTGACTACAAGTGCAATAGAGATTAGGGTCAGCCAACAACGAGGGCTAGGTAAGGGTGGGGAATAGGGTGGGTGGGTGGGAGGAATATATGTGTATAGACAGAGAGCAGGGTGGATGGAAGGAGTGTGGTTAGGAGGAGGGGAAGAAAGAGGGAGGAGGAGAAGGGTCTTTTGGGCCTGGCCCCTCCAGTATGCTGAGGACCCTGCCTGCACAAGGCAGAGGTAGAGCACAACAGAAAGGAAGCAGGTTGTAGGCAGCAGAGGTAGAGCACATCAGGAAGGAAGTAGACGGTGAGAGGGAGTAGGCTTCAGAAAGACCAGGAGAGAGGGTAAGGTGAGAGAGAAAAGCCAAGACCCATCCCTTCAGGATGCAGAGAATTGGGTGGGGGGGGCTGAGGTCTGGGTGAAGGAGAGAGTAGGGACAAGCCCTTGATACAGCTTTGGAATGATTGAGAATAATAGAAGAGAACAAGGGAAGGCCTGTAGGTAAGGAAATAGGGGGAAGGGGAGGAAGGCTGGAAGATTAGATGGGAGGGAGGTGAAGTTAGAACATGAGCATTGCGTAGGTAGTGAAAATAAAATGGGGTGGGGTTTGTCAAGGGTTTGTAGGGGCTTAGAGGGGGGGAGTTAGGGAGGGTCATAGCAGGCACAGTGAGGTGCAAGGATGTTTTTGACGGTAGAGCTGATGGAATAGTAGGAGGATGAGTGATGAATTTGAGGGGCGAGGGAATTCCGCATTTTTGGGAGGTGGTGAGAGTAAGAAGATTTTCCGATGAGGGTAGCTCGGCAGGGGATCACCATCATTCGGGAGTGAGTTGATCTAAGGCAGCGTGGGGGGAGTTATAAATGAGTGGGAGAGGTAGGATGGGAGTTCACCAAGCCAATGCTTGGAACTGAATTTAGCGCAGTGGGAGAGTAGTCTATTTGTAAGGGAAGGGAAGGATAGATCATAATAGAGATCTCAGTGATGGGTGCAGAAGGGAGCATCAAGGGCAAAACGGCAGAAGGAATTGAAAAGGGTATCCAATCTGGCAAGGGAGGACTTGGGAGCAGCACCATAGACTATGTAACAGTGATCGAAAATGGGCAGGATCATCTTCTGAACAAATTCATGCATAGTCGTAGGAGGGATGCAAGTTAGGTTCCTGAACAGGGCACCAAGCTTGGGGAGCAGTTTTTCCTAGATGGCATCAATATGCCCGGAGAAATTTATGTGTTGGTCTAGCCAAACACCTACTGTAAGTACCTGAAAGAGGATTTGTCCTTAAGTAAAGTCCCATCAAGGGTGTGGAAAGTGGGCAGGGAGGGAATCCTAGAGAGTCCTTGCCTTGTGCCAGAGGTCATGGAGACAGTCTTCTTGGCATTCAGAAACAGTTGATGGTTAGCAAACCAGAGCTGAACTTTGTTGAAGTCTTGCCGCAACTTGAATGTAACCTCAGTTGGGCTTGAGTCAGATGCATACAGGACAATATCATCGGCATACATGTGTATGGCGGAAAAGTGTGAGCAGGTGGATGATAGGTCATTTAGGAAGATGGAGAAGAATAGAGGCCCTAGCACTGAGCCTTGAGGGACTCCAGTACTAATTGGGAGGGGAGGGGAAGGGAAATGACATCACAGAGCTTAACTCACTGGGTTCTACCAGTGAGGTAGGCCTTGAAACAGCAAGTGGCTGAGGGAGATAGACCAGCTATTGAGAGAGAGCCAAGGAGAATGGAGTGGGGAAACAGTGTTGAAGGCCTTGGCCAGGTTGACAAAAATGGCAGACATGATTTGGTCATTGTCCATCCTAGTAAGGACAGAGTCAGTGAGCCGAAGTAGGGAGATGATGGTGGAGTGATTTTTCCTGAAACGAGATTGGAAAGGGGTGAATTAGGAGGTGTCAGTTAGAAATGAGGTAAGCCTGGAGAGGACTAGGTGTTCTTGAATTTTAGCTAGGATAGGAAGGAGAGAGCTAGGGTGGTAGTTAACAGGGGAGGATGGGTCACTGCCTTTGGGAAGATGGAGGACTGCAGCATGTCTCCATGGAGTAGGGACTGAGGCAGTTGATAATGAGAATATAAGCTGCCATACATTTGACCATTCCTCCAACCTTGCCAAGTTCCTTTTCATCCTTTCCACCTCACCTTGCGTATCAATCCCGTTGCAGATATTTGCATCATCTGCAAAGAGACATACTTTCCCTTCCAGTCCCTCTGCAATGTCACTTACTGTATAAAGACATTAAAAAGGACCAGCCCCAGTACTGAACCTTGTGATAATCCACTAGTAACCCCCCTTTCTTTGCTGTGGACTCCATTTACTATTACCTGCTGTGTCCTGTTGTCCAGCCAGTGTTTTACCCTGGCTATCACCCTGCGACCCACTCCCAGGCTGGGCAATTTGTTTATTAATCTTTTTTGTGGGACCGTGTCAAATGCCTTGCTAAAAACTAGGTAGGTCATGTCCACAGCCCCTCCCTGGTGTACTACTTTGGTGACCCAGTCAAAGAAATCAATTAGATTTGTCTGACATGACCTTCCTGCTGTGAATCCATGCTGCTTTGGGTCCTGTGCCCCACTAGCCTCTAAGTACTCAACAATTCTTTCCTTCAGAAGTGATTCCACCATTTCCCTACCACTGAGGTCAAACTGACAGGTCTGTAGTTTCCTGCCATTGTCTTGCTCCCACTTTTGTGAAGGGGAATCACATCCACTGTTCTCCAGTCTTCAGGTACCTCCCCATCCTCCCATGATTTATTAAAAAGGCTAGTCAGTGTTGTTACTAGTTCTTCCCTTAGTTCTTTTAGAATTCTGGGGTGAATCCCATCAGGCCCCATTGCTTTATCCACTTTCAGTTTTAAGAGTTCTTTCAAAACCCTTTCTTCTGTGAAAGGACTAATATCAACCCCCCTATTCAGAGTGCTTCTACTGACTGGATTAGGTATCTCCCCCTGCTTTTCCATTGTGAATACTGAGCAGAAGTATTCATTCAGTATCCCTGCTTTTTCACTGTCGCTGTCTGCCCAACCACCTTCCTCTTTATTCAGCCTAAGTATCCCTGCCTTAGTATTTCTTTGTTCCCTAATGTACCTATAAAAGGTTTTTTTCCCCTTCTTAACCGAGTTGGCTATCTTTTCCTCAGTTTGGGCCTTTGCTATTCTGACTGCCTCCCCCACTTCCTTCTGCTTTAATTGGTACAGTTCTCTGGCCTGCACCTTCTGTGTTTCCTATACTTCCTGAATGCTATCTTTTTCTCCCTTACCTTCCTCGACACATCTTTTGAGAACCATAGTGTTTTTTTTCTTTTATTTTGATTTGTTTATTTGCTTCACACAAAGGCTTGTTGCCTCTGTAATGACAGTTTTAATGTTTCTCCGTTGTTGTTCAACCCCACCTTCTTGCCTGTTTGCTAGTGCTTTTCTGAGGTACTCTCCCATTTTGAAAAAATCAGCCCTCCTGAAGTCCATTACCTTCACTTTTGTATGGCTTGACTCTACAGCTAAGTTCATCGTGAACCACACTGTTTGGTGGCAGCTTGTTCCCATATGGCTACCCACTTCAAGATCGGAGATCCACTCTCAGTCCCCATTTGAGAGTACAAAGTCTAGGATTGCTCCCTCCCGAGTGGGTTCCAAAACTAGCTGTCTGAGGTATGCCCCCTGTAGGGCATCGAGAATGGCCCTGCTCTTGGATGTGCCTGCAGCAAAGGTGCTTCAGTTAACATCTGGCATATTACAGTCCCCCATCAGCAACATCTCCCCTTTATCTGCCATCCCAAGGATGCCTTCTATCATTTCCTTGTCCATTTCCTCCTCCTGAGATGGGGGGGTCTGTATACAACCCCTGTGCGAAGTGTGGTGCTATTTCCAGTCTCCAGGGTGACCCACAGAGCCTCCTCTCCTCCCATCCCTGTATACCCTTTAGATCTGTTGCTTTTATTCCTTCCCTTACATAAAGAGCTACTCCTCCTCCTCTTCTTTCCTCCCTGTCCCTCCTGTAAATGGTGCACCCTGGTATGTTGACATTCTAGTCATTGTTCTCTGTGTGACTGCCACGATGTCCAGGCATCCCTCTTCCATCAAGCCCACCATTTCTGGGATTTTTTTACCTAGACTACGGGCATTGGTACTCATTACCCTCCATTTTTTATGGCTTTATTTCTTTTTGCCCCATCCTTGTTCTTTTTGCCCCATCCCTGTCCTTACTCTCTCTTCCTATGGCTTCTGGTGCAGACCCTGCAACATTTTAGTTGCCCTCCTCTGGACTGCCTCCATCTTGTCTATGTCCTTGCAGAGAAATGGTCTCCTGAACTGCACACAGTTATCCAAATGTGGTCTCATCAACTGTCTGTACAGAGGCATAACAACTTCCTATTTTCTACTGGTGATGCCACTCCCTATACATCCCAGTGTCTCCCCAGCCTTCTTTACTGCCTTCTCACATTGCTTGCTTATGTTTAGGTCATCTGATATGACTACCCTCTGGTCCCTTTCCATTTTTGTTGTAGTTAGTACCCCCATTGTGTACTCTTCCCCTGGGTTTATCTTTCCCAGCTGCATTACTTTGCACTTCTTTGCATTGAATCTATGCTGCCATAATTTTAACCATTCCTCCAACCTTGCCAAGTCCCTTCTAATCCTTTCCACCCTCCCTTTCATATCAACCCTGTTGCAAATCTTTGTGTAGTCTGCAAAAAGGCATACTTTCCCTCCAGTCCCTATGCAATGTCACTTATAAAGACATTAAAAAGGACCTGTCCCAGTATTGAACCCTGTGATACCCCACTAGTAACCCTCTTTTCTTCTGAGTGGACTACATTTACTGTCACCCATTGTGTGCTGCTGTCCAGCCAATTTTGTGCCCAGGCTACCACCCTCCGACCCACTCCCAGCCTGGCTAATTTGTTTATTAATCTTTTGTGCAGGACTGAGTCAAATGCTGTGCTGAAGTCTAGGTAGGCCATGTCCACAGCCCCTCCCTGCTCTACTACTTTGGTCACCCAGTCAAAGAAATCTATTAGAGTCATCAGACATGACCTTCCCTCTATGAATCCATGCTGCCTTGGGTCCTGTGCTCTACTGGCCTTTAGGTACTCAACAATTCTTTCTTTCAGAAGTGATTCCTTCATTTTCCCTATCACTGAGGTCAAACTAACAGGTCTGCAGTTTCCTGCCTCTGCTTTGCTCCCACATTTGTGAAGGGGAATCACATCCTCCCTCCTCCAGTCCTCAGGAACCACACCGTCCTCCCATGATTTGTTAAAAAGGGTAGTCAGTGGCATCACTAGTGCTCCCTTTAGTTCTTTTAGAATTCTGGTGTGAACCCCGTCAGTCTCCACTGCTTTGCCCACCTTCAGTTTTAAGAGTTCTTTCAGAACCCTTTCTTCTGTGAATGTACTGGTATCAACCTCCCTATTCAGAGTGCTTATGTTGATTGGATTAGGTACCTCCCCTTCCTCTTCTTTTGTGAATACTGAGCAAGAAATATTCGTTCAGCATTCCTGCTTTTTCATTGTCACCCTCTGCCCACCCACCCTCCACTTTATAAAGCCTCACTATGCCTCCCTTGGCCTTTCTTTGCTCCCTAATGTACTTATAAAAGGTTTTATCCCCCTTCTTAAACAAGTTGGCTGTCTTTTCCTCAGTTTGGGCCTTTGCTATTCTGGCTGCCTTCCCCACTTACTTCTGCTTTAACTGGTATAACTCTCTGTCCTGCTCCTTCTGTGTTTCCTTATACTTCCTGAATGCTATATTTTTCTCCCTAACCTTCCCTGCCACCTCTTTTGAGAACCATAGTGTTTATTTCCTTTGTTTTGATTTGTTTATTTGCTTCACACAAAGACTTGTTTCAACTGTGATGGCAGTTTTGATGTTTCCCCATTGTTCCTCCACCCCTCCTTCTTGCTCGTTTGCTATCACTTTTCTGAGGTACTCTCCCAATTTGCCAAAGTCAGCCTCCTAAAGTCCAGTACCCTCACTTTTGTGTGGCTTGACTCTATGTCTGTGTTTACATGAACTACACTGTTTGGTGGCCACTTGTTGCCAGATGGCTACCCACCTCTAAATCTAAGATCCTCTCTCCATCCCTGTTTGAGAATACCAGGTCTAAGATTGCTCCCTCCTGAGTGGGTTCAAACACTAGCTATCTGAGACATGCCCCCTTTAGGGCATCTAGAATGACCATGCTCTTGGATATGTCTGCAGCAAAGGTGCTCCAGTTAACATTTGGCATATTCAGATTCCCCATCAACAATATCTCCCCATTTTCTGCCATCCTAAGGATGCCTTCTACCATTTTCTTGTCCATTTCCTCCCCCTGAGACAGAGGTCTGTATACAGTCCCCATGTGGATTGTGGTGCTATTTCCAGTCTCCTGGGTGACCCACAGTGCCCCCTTTACTCCCTGTTTACCCTTTAGTTCTATTGCTTTGATCCCTTCCCTTACATAGAGAGCTACTCATCCTCCTCTTCTACCCTCCCTGTCCCTCCTGTAGATTGTTTACCCTGGTGTGTTGACATCCCATTCATGGTTCTCTGTGTACATGGTTGTGTGACTGCCATGATATCCATGTGTCCTTCTTCAATCAAGGCCACTAGTTTAGGGCGCTTGTTACCCAGACTATGGGCACTGGAACTTATTGCCCTCCATTTTTTGATGGCCTTACCCCTTTTAGCCCTATCCCTGTCCTTACTGCCTTTGCCTTTTTCTCCATTTACCCGTGCCCTGCTTCCTATTGATTTCTCTGTCTTGGTGTTTACCTCACTAACTACCCTGTTTTTTTGTGGGGGGGCTTGGATTTCCCTGCTCCTTTTAAGTGCCTCCCCCCTTGGCTAGTTTAAATGCTTGCCAATGAAGTGTTTAAACATATCACTTAAGATCCTAGCACCCCTCCTGGACAGATGCTGACCACTGCACCAGTACAGGCCTGTGTCTCTCCAGGTGGACCCCCAGTCCCCAGTGAAGCCAAAGCCCTGAGCTCTGCACCAGTTTTTCAACCATTGATTAATTCCTATGGTGCAGAGCACCCTACTCTTGCCCATGCTATAGATAGGCATCACCTCTGAGAAGGTTACCATGCTTGGTACTTATATAGGGCCCCTCTCTAACTCCACAAACTCTTCCAGCACTGCTCTGATCCCATTCCCTGCCAGCTCATTTGTCCATAAGTGGACCATGATGTCCAGCTCCCTCCCATGTGCAGCTACTCCCATGATCCTGAGAATTCACTTACTGTCTTCTGTTTGTATAGCAGACATCGCTGACGAACTGGAAGGGTGTGTGTGTCTGTTCTCAGATGACATCAAGATACGTAACAGGTTGGGCACCTTAAAAGGAGTGAGCAAGATGGAAGCTGACTTCAGCAAACTAGAAGAATGGTCTTTCATGTGGCAGCTGAGATTCAATGCCAAAAAGTGCAAGTTCATGCACATAGGAAAGAAAAATCTAAGAAAGGAGTATTATCTAGGAGGTAATAGATTGACAGCCTCAAACCATGAACAAAATCTGGGAATCATAAGCTCAGATGACTTGAAGGTTAGTAAGCAGTGTGAGAAGGCAACATTAAAGGCCAACAGTATGCTGGGCTGCATTGGGAGGGAATCATGAGAAGGAGGAGAGAGGTGGTACTACCACTGTATAGATGACTGATCAGGCCTCACCTGGAATATGGAGTCCAGTTCTGGTGGCCTCACCTCAGGAAGGACATTGACTGGGTGAAAACAGTACAGAGAAAGGCAACAAAAATTATTCAGGGTCTGCAGTATATGCCCTATGAGGAACGATTTAGGGAACTGAATATGTACTCCCTGGAGCAGAGAAAAGAGAGAGGGGGACATGATTGAAACAATCAAGTATGTAAAAGGCATTAACAAGGTACGGGCACAGGAACTTTTTCATTTCAAGAAGGGCTCCAGGACCAGGTGACATAACCTCAGACTGCAAGGAGTAAGATTCTCTATCAACACCAGGAAGGTTTTCTTCACAGAAAGAGTGGTGGACACCTTGAACAGCCTGCCCCTTAGGTTGTGGGTGTCAACACTGTGGGGGATTCAAGAATGCATGGGATAGACACTAGGGAGCCTGACTACAAAGGGCAACTAGAACATCAAAATAGGTCTAAAACAAATGGTAGGTTAGACGGACCTAGCTGTCTCCTCCCATCAATTTCGGTGTTTCTATGTCCCTTCAAGCCATGGTGCAGGGCAGGCACCTTATCTCTCTCTCTCCCCTCCCTCCCCCAATTCTACCCCCATAAAAATTGAGTTCTCCACCAGGAGTTATTTCCTTTCCCTGTGGGGTCCCATGCCACCCTCCTATGGATCTCCTTTGTGGAGGTTCCAAGCTTCCTCCTTGGTCTCCACTGTGGATGCCTCTGTAGAAGAACCACACTCTGCTAGAATGGCATATGAGTTGTGGAGAGGTACAACTGGATGGCTGCACCTCTGTTCCACCACCCTCACTCTCCCTGAGCCCTCCGTGGCCCAACTATTCCTCTTTCTTGGCAACCTCTGATGCAGCGGCGGAAATCCTGGTGGTCCCTATGTGGTAGAGGAGGTCCCCCAAATCCTGGACAACTAAATCTGGAGATGAGAAACCTCCTCCCTCAGCCCAGAGAAGTGCCTGCAGATGGGACAACACCGCATCCTCCAGAACATCTCCAGGAAGATTGCTACTTCACAGCCACTGCACTACACCACTCATATCATGTCTTATTTGTGGTCCCTTGACTGTTGTTTTGTATGCTTACTTTTTCCTCTCTGTTTTACTTTTTTTTTCTTTTCTCTCCCTACTTTCCTACTACCTCCGTGCCCTTTCAGCTCCTGCCTTCCTGTTCTGGGACAGGAAGTTTCTGTATTCCTCGGTAGTCTCCTTCTTACTTGCTCAGAGACAGACCTCCAGCAGCTAGGAGGTGAGAGAGAGCTATTCTTTTCCTTCTAGGATGGTGAGTCTTTTGTGCCTCTTTGATCACTCCCTTCCTGCTCCAAAACAGGAAGTTCCTTTTTGTCAGTCAAATCCACTGTCAATAATAGTGGAACTGGCTAAGGGTGGGGTAAAGAGGACATGGACCACCTTCCTGAACTTTGATGGGGAATTTGTGTTTGTGAGGAAGGCAGCTTTGAAATATTCAGATTTGGCTAGCCTTGTAGCCTGAGTACAGGCATTTTGGAACTTGCAGTAAGACATGAGATCACTAGGAATCTGGGTAGCCTTTGATGTTTCCAGGCATCGTCCCTAGCTCTGAGAAAGGCCATAAGTTCTGGAGTAATCCAAGGTAGGTGGCTTCCCCTAGCCCTGGTTTGTTTGAGAGGGGCAAAGGTGTTCCAATGCTCTAGGAATAGGTCTTTAAAATAAGCAACGGCCTTATCAACTGATGGGATGTTGGCTAGGGGAGACCAGTTGGAGAGGATAAGGCTGCACAGGAGAGGTTCTAATTCTAAGGATTTATAAGATCGTATTTGGAGGGTTATATGCAGGGATTTGGGGCTGTGAACTTTCCTGGCTACAAATACTGGATTGTGGTCACTGAGCGCATCAGAGAGGATACCAGAGGTGGTGACTGAGTGGGGTGAGAGATAAGAGCCATGTCATGTAGGGAATGATTTTGTGTCTTATGGTTGGGTGGGTGGGATCTGATATTAACTGTATGAGGTTGAGGGCACTGATTTTATTTCATGTTTTAGTTGTTGTAGGTGACAGACAATTTAAATTGAAGTTACCTAGGATGTATAGCTCCCTAGAGTGAGAGAGGGGAAGTAATGGAGTTAGGAGGTTGAGAGCGAGAGAGGGCTGGACATTAGGGTTGCAGTAGATACCAGCTATAAAGATAGGAACAGTAAGTGGAAGGGACACATAAATAGCTAAAGTGTCATGGGTGGCTGGGTTAGAGGAGGAGTAAATAATGAATTATTAGAGGCAGGTAAGGACTTACATGGCCACACCACTACCCCTTCCAGCTCGATCCTGCCTTAGGAGTGAGTGGCCAGGACTGGAGACTGAGTGGTCTGGAATTGTGCTCTTTAGCCATGTTTCTGTGATGATTAGCATATTTGGTTTTAGAGTGACAACCATGGTTTGTAGGAGGTCAATTGTTTGTAGTAAGCTACCGGATATTTAGATATAGGATGTTGAAATGCTTTAGGAGGACTGTGGGAGCAAAGGTGGGGTGGTAGCAGATGTGGAAATCCCAGGAGCACAGGGGAAAGCAGGGCCAGTGTTGGGGTGGGATGTCCCTAGAGGACAGCAAGGGTAGAACAAGGATGAGGAAGTGGAGCTTTGGGTATTTTGATAGAAAAGCCGAGGAGGCCAGGTGTTTGGAGGAGAAGGGAGTGGTAGAGCAAAGAAAATTGGCACAGTTGACAGAGATGAAGGAGGATTGATAGGGAAATGAGACCATAATTCAAAGGGGGTTGGGGTGAGAGTAATAGCAAGGATGTAAGTAGGAGATTGGAGCCGGAGGGTATGTTGTTTTTTTTAAGCTATTTAGCACATGCATGATGTGTGCAAGTGGAGGGGTATGGAAAGGGATAGAAATAGAATTTGCTGGAGGGAGAAGAGAGGAGAAAGGGATCGTCATTGCAATAGGGGTCTGGATTTAGGAAAAATTAGTAAAGTTAGGGTAGAGGATGTTTGGCAAACAGAGAGCAGGGTGGAGGGGAGACTACAGGGGGGAGCTGAAGCAGGGAATTGTACTGAGCCGGGCGAAGGGGAGACTGCAAAAAGGGTGGAGATGAGCAGGGAATTGTATTGAGCAGAACGGGAAAGAAGCAGTGTGCTTTATGTACCTCCCTCTAGAGTTGAAACAGTATAATCTGCTAAGGGAAAAGCAGGTACTTAGCAAATTACAACAGACAGTTCACCTGACAGCAAGGATCTATAAGTATGAGGGATCAGACATAGAGGGAGGGTGAGGGTGGGTGGGGAGCCAGTGCAGACCGCCGACAGGAAGACCTGCTTTGCTGCAGACTGGAGCTGTCTTCTGCAGGGAGAGGGGTTGGAGCATCCATGGTTGAGGCTCCATGCTTAGGGATCTCAGCAGTGTTGGTGGCCTAGGAATCTTGGTAGCGCTGACGGTAGTGGCTGGTCAGGACCAGAGCGCTGCAAGCAGAAGCTTGTCCTTGGCAGGAGGAGGGGACACGCCCAAGGATGGGGCTTCTCACCTGGAAGGGGACAGAAGTAGGGAGTTAGATATGGAGAGCTAAATCGGGGGGGGGGTGATAGCAAGTTAAGTAATGGCAGGGGGTGGGTTACAGCTGGGAGAGAAGACAAAAGTACCAAGGGGTGCAGAGAAGGAAAGGTGCATGTTTGAGTTAACTACTCACATTTGCAAGTGAAAAGCCTTTTGCAGATATCAGCCACAAATGGCACCAGCAGCAGATGGGCTGAAGAATTTGGCCACACAGAAAAGATTCACATGGGAGCTGTAGCCACTTCTAAATGTAACCTCTAGATGGCACTATCCCAAGGGCTACTACCCCTGCCTGTTTGACTACGGACAGGTTGAGGGGCCTAGGTCCTATGGTGGGTGCCTCCACCCAGAGGTCAGGGTTTGTAGTGGTTAGACTAGCTTGGTCACAGCCCTCTGGGACACTGAGACCCCCTTTTATTCCCTCTAGTGGCTCACACAGTACACTGGAGTTACAGCCCCAATACCCCACGTATACACACTGTTCACTCATATAGATACCACTTACCCTTGAGACTGATTCTGCAGCACGTCTCGGAGGAACTCCATAAAATAAGGTTAAGCAACATACACAGCAAAACACAATACCGTTTCCATAAGTACCAACACCACAGGCAGTATATAGTAGAACAACAAAAAATCTAATTTATTTAGGGGGCAGTAACAAGGGAGGGGGAATCAGGTTAATTGGTGGCATTAAATCACAGTACTGTGCACACATACAGGGACTGAAAAGTCACACTCAGGGTACCCAGGTTGGGGGGGCTAGCCAGGTCCGTTGCCTGGGGTTGGCTGGCAGATTCAGATGGATAGGGCCCTGTAGAAGAAAATATATGCACAATATTCAATTGTAATCCGGAGCAGGATGGCTCAGTCCATGAAGCAGTGAAACAACAAGAATTAGATGACACACTTGCAATTGAAAACAGGCTGCAGGGAAATACCCTGATTTGTACTCACAATACCCAAGCTGAGGACTGGATGGTGGATGTTCTTCTGGATTGCCAGAACAACAGGGCATGGAAACAAGGTCCTTGTGACTGGACCCCACTGCAGTTGATAGCAACTGGATTTAGTCCGAGACAAGCTGCGGTTTGCTTCCAGCTTCAACACACAACACACAGCACTTGGGATTGGAAATAACGATTCCCCACAAGCACTACGCACATTCATATGTAAAAGGAAAGTACTACACCAGGCAGACTGCTCATTGATCCTGATTGCAATTACTACAAAATACCCAGGGGCACACACAGCAGCTTCAGTTCCTAACAGACCGAGCACGGTTCAACAATTTCACCAGTCTTCTACAAGGTGAGCCTGGTTTCCACACTTCTAGTGCTTCTTTCTCCTCAGAACTCGGATTCAGTTCAAACTGGCACTCACAAAGGCTGCAGACCAAAACCCAGGGCCTCACACGCACTTCCCGCATGAAACTATACACCACAGAAACACAGAGCTCCCTCTCTCTTCACAGTCACAACTGATCTACTCTGTCCAATCACAGAGCAGGATATTTCCTTTAGCTCCACACCATTCTGTTGGCTGGTTCTGCTGTCACTCACGATAAGACTCCCTCTGTTGGTAGAAAAAGGAGCCAACTTCAAAACTACATTTCCCAGAGTCACTGCCCATACAATCCCCTTGTGGCTGGCTCAAAATTAAGAGTCCAAGTTCTGATTCATCCATAGGCTCCATTTTAATGAACCCCCTCCCCATTGATTGGTCCATTTGTGCAGCTCAAGACCAAAATGAAAGAGCTACACTGAAACAGTTTGTGCTGAAATGAAGACAAGTTAGACAAACTACATTTTCTCAGTCACTCCAAATGATCTCTGGCAAATAATTATATCTTTCAACAAAGCTCCCTCTGCACATGTAGCGACAGCAGAAACAGAGCAAATTGACAGCAGCTCGGGTGGGATTCGGGCATTAAATACACAGTCCCCCCATACAAACTAATTAAGACTGCAAGCAGACAGCTCTTAAAGAGACAGTATGTGGAGGCTCAAATAGCACTCACTTGGAACCACATTTAAACAGCTTAAATGCCGAACACCGCCCAGACTTGGAGCATTCAGGCAAGCTCCTGGAAGACTTTTGGGAACCCCCATTTGCAGGGGGTTTTACATAAACAATTAACTTAATGACTGGTGAAATTTAAGCGGAGAGCTGTAATCACAGTTTTATGGTCAAAACTGCAAACAAGAGCTGAAATCACAAAAATGCTAGGTCTAAACAGTGAACTAGATTACTGTGCAACAGACTGAACAGGCTTTTTGACTTGACAAAATGTGCAGGCTGTGCTGAGAGCTAACTCAGAAGAAATGGATGCTTATGGCAGATACAGTAGCTGCAGCAACAATCTTATGAGCTGCAGGTTTTAGAATGAAGAAATTTAGGTAAAAGTTGGTGAAAATGCCCCTACACCTTTTCTGGTCTTGAGCTGGCTGCACACAGCTCATGTACAGAGGCCAGTCAGGTGAGTCCTGGAGTCCAAATCCACCAATCGTGGTGCAAGAGGCTAGGCGCCAAGTAATTTGAAAGAGTAGCTCTGAACCTTGGGTCCTGGTGGAGCTTGTAGCAGTGATGGTGGCAGCGACTCCTCAAGACCTGCCTCGCTACAGACTGGAGCTGTCTTCTGCAGGGAGAGGGGTTGCAGCCCCTGTGGTTGGGGCCCCATGCCTAGAAATCCTGGTAGCATTGGCGGTGGAGGCCATTCAGAACTTGAGCACAGGAATCAGAAGCTTGTCCTTGACGGGGAGTGCCCATGGATGGGGCTCCTCATCTGGAAGGGAACGGAAGCAGGGAGTTAGATATGGAGAGTTAAATTGGGGGGGTGATAGTGGGTTAAGTGAGGGCAGGGGGCAGGTTAGAGCTAGAAGATAAGACAAAAGTAGCAGGATGTGTAGACAAGGAAAGGTGCAAGTTTGAGATAACTACTCAAGTTTGCAAGTGAAAAGTCTTTTGCAGGTATCAGCCACAAATGACACCAGCAGAAGATGGGCTGAAGAATTTGACCAGACAGAAAAGATTCACAAGGGAGCTTTAGTCACTTTTAAACAATTAACTTAATGTGCTAGGTCTAAAAAGTGAACAAAATTACTGTGCCAACTCTCACATACAGGGAACCTCCAATAAGATAGGACCAGAAACAACTGGAGAGACAAGCCGAAGTCAACTTGCTGAAGAGAAGAGAGTGGGAAACTGTGTCAAAGATTTTGGCTTGTTCAACAAAGATCGCAGTGGTGATGCGTACCTGATCCATGCCCACTAAGATAAAATGGAGTGTCACAGCTTCCTACATGACAAAAGGGATTTACTGCTGTTGATACTGTCTTGTTTCCAGCAGTGACTCTGTAGTAGAATTCTGCAAAATTAGATTTCATCCTCGGGGCCTTCACCATATCATAACTATGGAATTCTACAACACCCAACCAAACATAACTATGGATTTTTACATCACAAAATCTACTGTTACTATAGTTACATTTCGTTAGTTTTTTAGAAACCCATTGTCATGGTAGGTCAGGAATATCTATAATTGTAGTGGATTGTGTGATGTAAAATTTATGTAATTCATTAAATCCTTGTTGTGTAGTGGACACCCCACCCTGCAGATCACTGGCCCTAATATAAATGAATGTATCTAAAATCCCAGGTGTCTAATGACCCCCCGAGCTGCTGATTGCCAACCCTAATATAAATAAAATGTAACTTAATTCTCTTTTGTATAGTGAGCCCCCACCTCACCACCACATCAGACAATACCACACCACCTTACTTCCCCCTTCCTGATCCCGAGTAGGTCACCGGCATAACCCTCCACTCACCTCTGCAACCAGCAGCCTGACTGAGCCGATGATGAATGAGCACATGCTTGTACAAGCATGCGCTCATTCATTCAGTCTCCTGGCTCATATTGTAGGGGACATTTACAGGGGACTAAAGAAGGAAGGTGGCTTCTCCAGTTGCCGGTGGGGGGCAGGATGGGGGAAATGGCATTGTGGACCCCTCTGGGGTTCACAACATCTTTTCCCTGACCTCCTACCAATGACAAGAGTAGCCACCCTCCCTTCTCATGTCCCCTGGAAAATGTCCCCTATGAGCTAGGTGACTGAATGAATGAATGAATGCTTGCTTGCATTCATTCATCTTCAGCTCAGTCATTCTGCCAGGTACAAAGGTGAGTGGAAGGCTGTGCTGGTGCCCTGATCAGTGTTGAGATGGGGGGAGAGGGGTGGTGTGGAATTGCTTGATGAGGCAGTGGCATGGGGATCCACTAGACACCAGGGAATTAAGATATATTTTCATTTTATTGGTGCTGGCAATCAGCAGGGGGGCCACTAAACACCAAGAAATTAAGATATATTTTATTTATATTGGGGAAGGCTATTGGTGAGCTGGGGGGGTCCACTAGACTACAGGGATTTAGATATGTTTTATTTATATTAGGGATAACGATTAGTGGAATGATGGATCCAGTAAACATCAGGGATTTGATGGATTCACAGTTTATAAGCAAAGTTACAAAATGTGAATTTTCAGTTGACAGCCCCAAGTTTGTGAATTGCTATGAGGAGATCAATTTTGTGAATTCACTGAAAATTCAGAAGTGTAGTAGAGCTTGCTGCATCTCTGACTGACACACAGGATTGGCAAAAACATGAGTCAGTCACACAAGAAACCCTAATTGGTTGGATCCCTTCAGTGCCCTAGTATTATGAGTGTTGCCTTTGTTGGTTATTTGAGAGTCCACAGACTTGGAAGTATTCAGTAGAGATAAAAAAGGTTATTTTTTAATATTTCTTTGCCATGCCCTGACCTTGTTCAGTGACTTGCATTGCAGTATCAGTGTCAATATGTTTTCATGCTGCCTGTAACCTGTTGCTGATTGCTGACTTTTCTATTAGTTCTTTTGGGTTCCTGTACTGTCCCTGTACCCCCTGGGGCTTGTGCTCCTCCATGCCACACATACATCTGTAATACTGACTGCTGCCTGTAGTCCAGCTTCCCCGTCCCATGCCATCGAGCTGGGCCAGACGCATTTCCAAACCATGCCAACTCAACAACACAGGTCGACCCATGAAAGGATCAATATTCTAGACCAGAGTCGAGTCAGCCAGATCTGGGAAGGTTCGGAATTGTGGCAGAGCAGGTCTGCCCATCTGTACCACAGAGGTCAGACAGGAACAAAGTGAGCTAAGGACACTAATAAATCCTACAGATAAGTAATTAACATTCAATCAGATCATTGTACCATCTAAAGGGCTCTCATTTGTGCCTATCTTTGCAGTTATTTTTTTTTTCCAAATTGAGGTGGACATATTCTCTTTATTATGAACAATTGATCACAATGATTATCTCAGAGAAGATTTGAAGAAGAGGCACTGGTAAGGTAAGGGTGGATATTAAAAATTGGAAAGAAGGTCCTTGCCAACTGGTATTCCAAAATATATCAGCAAGGGAAGGAGAGCTATGAGAGAACTAGAGAAAGTGAAAAGTGTAGTAATTAAACCTGTGGACAAGGGTGGAACAGTGACAGTTCAAAGTACAAAACTGTATGTCTCAGTAACTGAAAGGCAATTAAATGATGAATGATACGAACATACGAACATACAGAATTTGTCAGCAAATAAAGGCCTAAAGGTCTATCAAGTCTGCTTGAATGTGCAGCTAGCACCCCTTATTCTGCAGCTGCCCCTTCCTTCCACCTATAAGAAATGAACATATGACCCTACTTCAACCTTTAAGAATATTCTAGATTATCGCATTGACTGAACATTTGCAGAGAAGATAAATGATAAAGACAAAATAACATTTTTGAAAACTGACCATCCTATCAGATCAATATTCTATATCCTCCCTAAGATCCACAAGTCCATAATGAACCCTCCTTGACAACCCGCAGTCTCTGCCATTGGGTCCCTCCATGAGGGTTCCTCTTTATTTATAAATCACTTTCTCAAAATGTTGGTCATACATGCTCCTAGTTATATTGAGGACATTGTGGACCTCATTAGCAAGATTGAAGGCCATGTGTGGCAACCCAATTTTTGCTGGTTAACCATTGATATAGTCAGACTATGCACTTGTATTGTTCACAGTCAATGTATTAAGGTGGCACAAAAAAGCATTAATATGAGTGATGAGTAATCTAACTTCCCTTCTTAATTTATTTTAACACACCTGACTTTTGTATTACACCACACTTATTGTCAATTGGATGGAATATTTTATTTACAGACTAGAAGTAGTGCTATGGGTGCTTCATTGGCATCCTCTAATCCTAATATTTGTTTTGTCTACATGGGAAAAAATCTGGTGTGTGAAGATGATAACCCCCGATGATATAATTTGTTTCTGGGGTGGTGGTTTGGACCAGATTCTAGAATTCATAGACTGAATTAAGATAACTTTTTAAATTTGAAATGCACTTTCAGTTTTAACCAAAAGGAGATTGAATACTTGGACATTAGTTTGGGAGTTAATACTAACAACAGTCATTTACTCCCCATACAGGAAGCCAACAGCTGGCAATTTTGTGCATTGTTGAAACATGACTCGCACCCCAGGGACCTGATCAACATCATCCCTGATGGTAAGTTTTTGAGAATAAAAATAACTCTTTGGAGCCAGAGACATATGAAAGCAGGCCAGACAGCAGTCAACCTGGGGTTGTTAAAGTGGCTATTCAGCAGCTGTAGGTAACAGCATATGATCAAGCTGGGAGATAGAAAGAAGTGAACTGCTGGAATACAAAACTAAGAAGCAGAGGTGTGAGGATAAATAGATAACAACAGATTTTGATTTCAATGGGGCATCCAGTAATACAAGTGGTTTGAATGAGAGAATGATTTAAAGCCCTTTTGGGGATAACTATTTCCACTAAGTTTCCAGGATAGTCTTGCAAAGTGGAGATTTGTGTCAGTCTTGCTGATGTGTTGCAAAAGTGATCATAGTTTTAATATTTTTTCCATTTTTATGCAGTTGGCTTTTTTGCATTATGGACCAGATATTCAAACTGTGCCAGGCTATGGAGCAAGCCCAGGTGCTGCTCAATTTGGCTGTGCATGGGCGTGGACTAGACAATATTCAATGGATCAGCACCATGGCTCAGCAGCATTGAATATCGTACCCTGACCACCCGCAGCGTACATGGCGCAGTGGCACTGCACCAGTGCCAGTGGCCAGGGTGGAGCATGGGGATGCACTAGTGCAAGTTCCATTGCGCATGGTGCAGCAACCACTATATTCAAAAGTTGACATGCAAATGGGGCCATAATGTATGCAAGGCACACATGGGGCCATTTACATGTCATTATGTCCCCATTTGCATGCAGGTGCGCCGATCCCTGACGACTTGCGCCTGGCGCTCTGCCAGGCAGCAGCTGTCAGGGACCGACACCCCTTGCAGCGCGGCACTGTGCCCCACAGCCCGATCATGGGCTGAATCCAAATAACAGAAACCACTATCCCAGGTGGTCCAGTGGACCTGACTGCCCGATCGTGGGCTGAAGTAGAATAAAATAAAATCTCTACTATGCCTGGTGGTCCAACAGACCGCTGCCCCTCCCAATCACGGGCTTCAGTAAATTAAATAAAATTCCTATTATCCCTGGTGGTCCAGTGGACCTGTCTGCCTGATCGTGGGCTGAAGTAGAATTAGAAGAAACCCATCATCCCTGGTGGTCCAGTAGACCCCCCACCTGCCCAATGATCCCTTCTGCCCCACTCCCCTGGTCAGCGGTGGGCGGCAGCACCCCACCCACCTGCCACCCCAACGCTCACCAACTGGCACCGTTGGTAGGGCTGTACGCCCATTGGTCCAAGTGTGAGCCAATGGTGTGCAGCCATACTACTACTACACATTCAGATATGTAGATGGGATCCATTCACATATTTGAATGTGTAGTATGGTATAAGTGCATGCCCATTGGCTCACGCTGTGGACCAATGGGCGTACAGTCCTACCGACGGTGTCAGTCGGCGGGCGGCAGGAGTGTGGGGTGCTGCCACCCACCACTGACCGGGGGAGAGCATGGTGGTTTTGATCAGTGTGCAGGTTGGGAGGGGGTCCACTGGACCAGCAGGGATGATGGGTTTCTTCTAATTCTACTTCAGCCCATGATCATGCAGACAGGTCCACTGGACCACTAGGGATAACAGGAATTTTATTTAATTCACTGAAGCCCACGATCAGGCGGGCAGCGGTCCAGTGGACCACCAGGGATAATAGGGATTTTATTTCATTCTACTTCAGCCCACGATCGGGTGGGCAGCGCTCCACTGGACCACCAGGGATTTTGGGGTTCTCTTCTTCTACTGTTTCCCGCAATCAGGCATGGGGGGGCCACCACCACGGAGGTGCAGCCGGAGCTCGGATGGCCACCCATGGGTGGCAGCTGCCATGTTGCACCCTGCAATATGGCAGCTCACCTGTGGGTAGCCAGCCCTTGTCATTTTGTTTTTGGCATAACTTTGTGCTGGCACAGATAGGGGTTGCATATGAATGGTTCCATACATCCCAGGCTGAATATTGGGCTGTGCAGAGTATGCTTGGGCACGCCCCCCCCCACCTGCTCCTGCATACATTACTGATGCGCTCTGGCGCATTGGGATTTGTGCAGCGCACTTTCCTCTTGAATATTGCACCGGGGTGCATCAGTGGGTTGCGCATGGTGCAACACTGTTGTGCCATGCGCAATCATTTTGAATATCTGGGCCTATATGAAATGGTGATAGCTTTTCAGCAGTATTGTTTCAGGAAACTATTTATTATACAATGTGCATTGTTATAGTTACAGGTGTATGATCTCTCTCCCTAACTCACCCCCCCCCCCCAGTTTTTTTCATCCCTCCTCCCTTTCCTCTTTCACAGTGTTTTACCCTCTTTTTTCCTTGTTGTATTTCCTTAAAGTAAATATGTTATAGACTGGTGGGTAAATGTATTTATCTCTCACGTGAATTTTAACTCTATTAGGTGCGCCAAGACAAATTTTATAATATTAATTTTAGGCAATGTTTTGTCAGTCTAAAGATGGTTAAAACTTACAAAAAAATGAGGAGATGCAGTTTGTTAAGGTTACCACAAGTATTGGCTTGTAGACTTGAGGAAATCATACTTGTTGGAAAATTAATAGCATAATGAAATGAAAAGCAAAATACATTTTATCAACACAGATACTTTAAATGATTTGTTCTCTTTGGAACATAACATGCACTCAACTTCACATGTGGGAATATTCACTGGGTTGCTGGCATTTCACATCTGTATGAACATGTATGAAAGTGTATATTAATGGGGTATACATGCTTCATAAATTGCACTTTTCCACACACCTCTGAGGAAGCTTTATATATAGAGCACTTCAGAGGGATTTGTGAACTGTGCCTGTTTAATATAATAAATTATGAAGTACCTGCTTCACACATGTGTACGCTCTGCTTTTTCTTTCTTTTTTATGGTTGACTATTGTACAAGTATGGATTTCTTCATCACCCACCGTACGTGTAGATTAAATTATTTTTACATCACCCTACCAACACTGCTATGGATTTCTAGATCACTCAACCAACCATAGGTATGGATTTCTAGAACACCCAATGTACAATGAATATTGGCTTTTATAACACCCAAACTATCATAACTATAGACATATACATCACTCATCCTACAGTAAAGCAGGATTTCTACTGTACATCACCCAAGGTACCATAAAGAAGAAATTTTAACATAACAAGATCTACCTTAAATGAGTCTTATCCTAACTATGGATTCCTGCATCACTTGTCCTTTCATAACTATGGATTTAGAAACAGAAACATAGAACAAGTAGGCAAAAAATAACAAATTGTCCATCCAGTCTGCCCTCTTCTGCTGTATCATACCAAGGACCATAGACACATACTGTAGATACATAGATGCTGTCGGTAGATAAGAACCACTAGGCCCATCCTGTCTGCCCATTTAAGATGCCTATTGAAGCATCCAGTGACCATATCAGGTCATTGGCTTTAGCTTTTACTTCATATCTCTATTATTCTTTTGTTTTTGTCCCATGTATGTTTAAAGCCCTCCACTGCATGGGCTGACACCTCCTCCTGGGGCAGGCCATTCCATGAATCCACCACCCTTTCCATAAAAAAAGAACTTCTTGATGTTTCCCTGTATGTGGCCACCCCTCAATCTCATGTTGTGTCCTCTTGTTCTGGCACTACTACTAATCTGGAATATGCTGTCCCTTTCCATCTTGTTAATGCTCTTGAGGTTCTTGAACATTTCTATGATGTCACCTTTCTCCCTTCTTTGTTCCAGTGTGTACAAATTGAGGTCTCTCACTCACTCCTCCTAAGGCTTATGATGTAATCCCTTCACCAGTCTGGTCATCCTCATCTGTACCATCTCTGTTTTGTCAATGTCCTTTTGAAAGTGTGGTATCCAGAACTATACACAGTAATCAAGTGAGGTCTCACTGGTTCCAACATGCTGCATCGATAAAGAAGTCAAATTTCAGCACAGTGAATGCCACAATGTTGGCAGGTGAAATTTCACCTGTCAGACATTGGCTGTATTTTATGCAGGGGTCTTCACCTCATGCACCCCCAGATCTCTATAGAGCCAACTCCGAGTTGCACATGAGTTGGAGTGGGGGCAGATCATGGAGAAAAGGCAAAATTTCACCTGCAAGTCAATTACAGTAACAATTTCGAATATCATCAAAATTGTTGCTGTAATGACTTTTGCCGTAATAATTTCACTGTTCAGACATGATACAGGTCTCACCAGGGTCTTGTACTGTGGAACTATCACCTCCCTTCATCGGCTTGTGATTCCTCTCCCAATACACCCCAGCATCCCACTGGCCTTTCGAACCATCTTTGCTATCTGTCTAGCAGCCTTCAAGACATCTGTGATTATGACCCCCAAGTCCCTCTCCTCCTTAGTTACTGTCAGCAGCCCCCCCAAATGTCTAGTTGGGATTGTTGCTCTCCCCCTTGACCCCTGCCCTACTGCTTTCCCCTGCTTAACTATTAAACCTTTTGCTTGATCCCAGTCATTTTTGAAAAAATTAATGGCTCCTGCAGCCAACACCTCTACTGGTGGGTTGTTCCATGACTCAACCATGCTCCATGAAAAATAAAACTTTTTCACTTCCCTCTGGACTCTCCCTCTGCCAGCTTCCCTCATATCCTCATATTCTTGAAACACTACTCAAGAACATGGGGACACTAGGGTTTTTTATATATCATTATTCCTATTGTTAACTATGGATTTCTATATCACCTGCCTTATCATAACTCTTGAGTTCTAGATTACCAGATCTGGCATTACTATTTATTTCTACAGCACCTTGCCTGTCATAACTCTAGATATCTTTATCACGTGTCCTACTATAACTGAAAATTTCTATATCAATTAACCTGAAGATAGAAGGGGAGCAGCTCAGAGGTAATTTAAGGAAGTATTTTTTCACAGAGAGGGTTGTGGATGCATGGAACGGCCTTCCAGAGGAGGTTGTGGAGTCAAAAACAGTGGTGGAATTCAAGCATGCATGGGACAGTCATAAGGCAATTCTAGGGGGTGGGGGTAGGAAGAAGTAGGCTGCTGGTTCACTAGGATCTGCAGCTTATTCATTAGGTAGGGAAATGGGCAGACTGGGTGGGCCAAGCGGTCCTTATCTGCCATCAAAATCTATGTTTCTATGTTTCTATCATAATTATAGATTTATATGCAGTGTCACTTGACCTACCATAACTGGATGCCTTTATTGCCTGTCCTATTATGACTGAGAATTTGTATATCAACTAATGTATCATCACATGTCCTATTATAATTGAGGATTCCTACATCAACCCACATACAGCAGATACATAGAAAAATAGAATTTGACAGCTGATAAGGATTGCCTGGCCCACCGAGTCTGCCCATTTTCCCTACCTACCTACGGTAATACCAAAGACCCTACTTAATCTTTGGCTTTACCCTCCTTTTCCTAACCACTTAGATTCACTTATGCCTATCCCATGCATTCTTGAATCAAATTAAATATTTTACCTCTCTTTCCAGTTACCTGAGGAACTCCCCTGAAGGGAGTCCATGACGTTCCTGCTCTTAGCTAACACTGCAGCTGGGATACTCCAATCTACATCTGGCATATTTTAGTCCTCCGCCCACAGCACCTCCCCTCATTTGTCCACCAGAGTCTTATTCATCTCCCGAACCCCCTTTCCTGGAGGTCTATAGATCACGCCAGTACATATAGTGACTCCATTCCACTTCTCTAGGGTGACTGTCTGTATTTCCTGCATCTCTGTTGCTGTAATGCTATCCCTCACTTAAAGAGCCACTCTTCCCCCTTCATTACCCACCCTATCCTTTCTGAACAGAGTATAGCCTGTTATGTCTATATTCCAATCGTGGTTCTCATTGCACCATGACTTAGTAATGTGACAATGTCCATGTCAGCCTCTGCCACAATGGCCACTAGGGCCAGGATTTTATTTTCCAGACTTCGAGCATTTAAACACATGGCCTTCCAAATTCTGCTACCACATTTCTTGTCAGACACCATTTTTCCCTATTGTCTACTCTGATTTCTGCCTCTGCCTTCATTTACATTCCTCTTCATTTCTACCATTTTGATTCTCATGTTATTAGTAAAGGTGTGTGTAAAAAAACTTCCGCCAGTGGAATTTCCTTGAAAACCAGATTTTTACTTCCGCGAAAGTGCAGAAATCAAATTAGCAACTTTCACAGTAATTCTGAATAAGAATGGTGTAAAAATTATTAAAAGAATATTGTATTAAACTGTGGAGTAAAAAAGTTCACTGAACTGATCACTGAACTGCAGAATAATTACATGTACTGAGGAATAATTCATTAAATTGCAGAAATAAAATCCTCAGAACTGTTATTTCACTGTTTATGCATATTATTCCATAGTTCAGCCAAATAATTCCATGGAACAGGGTGAATATCTTCCAAACACATTCAGAAGATTCTGATCTCTCCATTGGCAGATGTTCAAAAAAATTCAACAAAATTTCAAAAGTTCTTGTAAAGCAGAATTTACAGCTTTCACCCACCTGTAGTTATTAAGTACCCTTAGAGATTTCCCTCCCTTATGGTTCTCCCTACTGACTACTTCAGCTTGTGAGGGGCTGTTTATTACTTCCTGCTTCCTACCACTACCTCCTCAGCTAGTTTAAATGCTCACCAATGTAGCATTTAAACCATTTACTGTAAAATGTAATTTCTCTTCCAGATGGATGCAGGCCATCTCTTCTGTATAGGCCCTCATCCCTCTAGATGCGAAACCAGTACCCAGTCTAGCCAAACCCCCACCATTCTGCACCAGTCCTTCAACTATGAGTTGAAGTTCAGGTACAGAGTACCCTATCATCCCTCCATTGTAGACAGGTAACAGCTCAGAAAAGGCCACTGAATGTGCTGCCTGCCTAAGATCCCTCCTCAACTCTTTCAACTCCTCCTGCCCTCGCCTAGCCTCATCCCTAGCCAGGTCAGTAGCCCCTAGGTGGACAATAATTGGAGGCAGTATAGCGCAGTGGTCTAAGGCTCTGAGCTGCAAATCTGGTGACATTCAGCAGACCAGACCTGGGTTTGAATCCCAAAGCTTCCACTTGCATACTGTGTGACCCTGAGCAAGTCACTTAACCTCCTTGTGCTCTCGGGTCGCTCCTGTAAAAAAGCTTTCAGCTTAGTGTGTTATACTTGGTAAAACAACTAAAATAAAAAAATAAGATCCTGCTCTCACTCCTCTTCTTCTGCCCTAGCAATTTTCAGAATCTGTTTCCCATCTTTCTGGGCCATGGCACTGGGTAGATACCTAACCTCCCTCTCCCCCTTCCTTCCCGTCCCCAAATCCATCCCTTTAAAATTGAGTTCCCTACCAGGAGTTGCTTCTTCCTCCTCCTCTGGGGTCATCTGCCTGCCTCTCTCCCTGGGGTCTCCACTAAGCTCTCCAATCTATGGATTTCTATATCACCTGACCTATCATAACTCTGAATTTCCATATCCCCTATGTTATAAGGATGGCTGTCAGCCCTAAGGAATATCATGGAGCTCCTCATTCACCTTTTTTCCACTGCACCTGTCCTGGAGCTGGTGACCTACTGAAAGCAACTGCGGTAACGTCCTCAGTGGGAATCTGCCCTGAGGCTCCATTGTCAGTAGATCTACTAATTGTACTAACGCATGCCATGCCCCTAAGAAAGTAAATAGTGCACAATACCTTCTGGTGCCAGCCACCCACAGATATAAGCTGCTCTATCCTGGCAAGCTTAAACTCAGTAAAGGGAAGTCCTCTATTACAGTTTTGTTTGCTACAAGGAAAGCTATAATAATGTTGCTCCTACTATCTAATAATGTGCATTCTAACCCTGGACCTCCAAATCCTATAGTGTTAGGTAAATGTAAGTATAGGGCTATGAATATGTGCAGCATCCTTGCCAAATCTGAACAATTTCAGGCCTGGGTGGTTCTGCACAGTCCAGACATCATCTGTCTCACGGAGACCTGGTTAACCGATAAAGTAAGGAACAGTGAGATTGTGCTATCAGGATACCAATCTTTTTGGAATGACAGGAAAGCAAGAGAGGTGATGGCTATCTCATCTTCCTCAGGGACTCGCTCAAGGGCTCCATGCTCCCCACAACTGGTAGGGAAGATGATCATGAACTGCTTGCAGTAAAAATCCTGAACAGCCAATGCAGTAAGTCTCTAGTAGTCGCCTCCATATACCTTCCAGCCAAAAAGGCCTGTGAGGGCTTTGACAAAGTCTTGGGTGCTCTGGCTACCATCAATAAGGACTGTGAACTCATTATCACTGGGGAATTCAACATAATCTGGCATAATAAGAAGTCAATCCCCCAGAGGGACGCTGTGGCTAAATTGTACCTAATGCAGTTAGTTACTGAACCCACGAGGATGAACTACAAGTCGGGAAACAAGACTCTCATTGACTGGTTATTCTCTAGCTCTCCCTCCAGAATTTCAGAGGTTACTTTGCAGTCACACACCCTGAGTGATCATTTACCACTTACTCTGAGGTGGTCAAAGAAACATAAAAAACCTCCACCAGTCTCAGTTGAAAGTAGGGTCCTAAAAAGAGGACAGCTGAGTTCTCTCAGAGCCACTCTGTCACAACATGATTGGTCACCGATTGATGTGCTGCCAGATCTAGACAATGCAATAAAATTCTTTGGTGACAGCTTCAACAGAATGTATGACAAATTTTCTCCACTCAAGAAAGGAAAGTACATTGATACAACAACGGGCTGATCATAGGTGGTCTTCTTGCACTTAAGAGGGAAAGGGATAATGTCTGGATTAAAGCTAGGACCACTGGTGACAAAAAAGGCCTAGAGAATTACAGAACCCTTAGAAACAGGTGTACTCACCTCGTCAGACAAGGCAAAGCTAACTTCCACAAGGAACAACTGCAAAATAGCTGTGGAGATGGAAAGAGGTTCTGGAACAATATAAAAAAATCTCAGGAAGCATGAAAAGAAATATCTCCAGATGCTTAACATTAACAGGACTACTACCTCCGATCCTCTTGCTATTACCAAGTCATTTAATGCCTCCTTCTCTGACTTCTGCTCTGTCCTTCCTCCAGACTATCTAAAGCCATTAGAAGGTCACCCCGGCAGCAACACTAACACCATTAACCACCAAACCTTCTACTTCAAGCAGGTCACTACCAAAGAGACAATGTCCTATGTAAAAAAAGTTCTGGGTAAAACCAGGATGGGTAGTAATGGCAGAGACATGAGACTGGTAGCTCGTGTCCTTGACAAGATTATTGTCCCTATCAAAAAATTGTTTGATAAATCTCTCAACCTTGTGGATTCCCATCAGTCTGGAAACTCTGGTAACCCCAGTCTTCAAGAATGGTGACAGGTCCAACATTGCCAATTATAGGCCTATCTCAACCCTCTCCCTCTTATCCAAAGCTCTGGAAAAGATTGTGGTGGACCAAACCACTGACTATCTCCATAACCATCAGCTGCAGTGTCCTTACCAGCATGGTTTTAGAAAGAACCACAGTACCACCACATCCACTCAAATACATCAACTTTGTGCATAGGGCACTGTATGAAGGCAAACTGATCAGGCCTGTCTTTATTGATTTAACAAAGGCCTTCGACCCAGTCAACCACCCCCTCCTCCTGGCACAATTACAGACTTTGGGGGTGGCCCCTAATGCTGTACGCTGGTTTCAAGACTACCTGTCTCACATATCACAAAAAGTTAAAATCGGCCATGTCATCTCAGAATCTAGGGAAGTGTCTCTGGGCATTCTTCAAGAGGATCCATTCACATACCACCAACAGCTTAATCTGGTCCAAGATCAGTTGGCATTCATCTGTATCCCCCTTCCCCGGGTCGTGCCTGAAAATAGGCAGGATTTGTCTAGTGTACTTACCCAGTCAACAAAAATGAAATAAAATAAATATCTGGAATGTGTAGTATGGTACAGGCTGCACACCCATTGGCTCACACTGTGGACCATTGGGCGTAAAGCCCTACCAACAGTGTCGGTCAGCAGGAGATGGGGTGGCAGGTGGGTGGGGTGCTGCTGCCCGCCACTGACTGGGGGGGAGTGGGGCGGAGGGGCTCAGTGAGTGGGTGGGGAGGGGGTACAGATGGACCACCCAGGATATTGGATTTGTTTTATTTTTACCTAAGCCCGTGATTGGGCTGACAGCGGTCCACTGGACCACCAGGGATATTGGATTCATTTAATTCTTTCTTAAGCCCGCGATCAGGCTGACAGCAGTCTACTGGACCACCAGGGATATTGGATTCATTTTATTTTTACCTAAGCCAGCGATCAGGCTGACAGCAGTCCACTGGACCACCAGGGAGTTTGGAGGGTACATTTTTTACATTTTACATTTGTATATTTGTACATATGCCCGCGATCAGGCATGGGGGGGTGCCACCAGGTGCAGCCGGATCTCAGGTGGCCACCCACAGGTGACAGCTTCTGTGTAGAGCCCTGAAATACAGCAGCTCACTTGTGGTCCTGTGGTTGGCCAGCCATTGTTCCTTTTTTTTTTTTTTGGATCAACTTTGTGCGGCACAAGTAGGGGTTGCAAATGCATGGACTCAGCACATCCTGGGATGAATATCGGGATGTGCAGAGTATGTATGGGCATGCCCCCCCCACCTGCACCACATACATTACTGATGCGCTCCAGCACTTCAGGATTTGTGCCAGGCACAATTCCCATTTGAATATCGTGCCGGTGCACATCAGTGGGTTGCACATGGTGCAACACTGTTGTGCCATTGCTCAACTCTTTTGAATATCTGGACCTCTGTTTATAGTGCTGCTACACAGTCCACTTTAGCTAGACTGAACCTTCTCTTTCACTCCTGTCACTTTCCTTTGATTAAACCATGTGTACACATCATTGTACTCCATATTCTTCCTTTTCCCTCCCCTCTCTTGATGCCCAGCACCTTACCCACTGTGTTTCCTTTATCTCCAATTTTTGGTTTGGCTCTCTTCTTTCTTATGTTGCCTCTCTCCTCTCCTTACCCCTTCCTCCTCTTACACTTTTCGCACTGCTATTTCTTGTTGTTTTGCTCTCCTTCAATTGAAATCTGCTGGACAAGCTGTTTTCTTGTTTTATTTCCCTAAATTATGGGGTTCTATTCTCCTTCTATTTGTGCTGCTCCATCTTTTCCTGCTGTTAATATCTCCTCTGGGATTTCTCGATTCACACCCGTAGCTGCTTTTTAGGGCTGTGGGCGGAGCCTACAGCACTACTGTGATTGCTCATTAGCTCTAAAAATGGCCAATCATGGAACATTTTGTTGGACTTTTAGAAGTATCCTTCTGAAAGCCCAATAGAGATTTAACCCCTCCAGCATGATCGGCTGCAATGGAATAACAGCTGCACTATTTCAGCTGTTAATTCTGCATTCTGGTGCATGAACTGTGCATGCATGACTTGGGCGCATGTGCAATTCTGCTTGCGCCATCATGTTGTGAATGGCAAGATGCCATTGATCATAACCCACCAACTCAAGTGGCAAACTTGGAGCCCACCTCAGTGTGCAGAAAGATTTTTCTGTGACCCCCCCCAAACTTATGTGGCACACTGGGAGTCCACCTCAATATGCCCTAAGATGTTTATTTTTATCCGCCGACATTGGAGTACCCAATCCCTGTGTTGGCATTTATGTGCACCCCCACCACTCATGCAGCACACTGGGAGCCCATCCCAATATGCCTAATTTTTTTCTCCCCCACCACAGCCGACATCGGGGGTACCTAGTCCCCGTGTTAGCATCCTGTACAACCCCCTCCAGTTATGTGGAACACTGGGAGCCCACCCCAGTGTGCCCAAATGTCTTCTTTTTCTGTTGCCTGTAAAAAATAAAATGGTCCCTCGTCGTTGCTGCACTATTTTTTTCCTATAAAAAAGAAATTGGTCCCTTGTCATCACTGCAGTCCCCTCCCCCATCCTCATCCTCCCATTGAGCTCCCACCTCCCACACCACCCCCCCTTACCCCATACTTACCTCTGGGGGTTGGCACTGTCTTCCTCTCTGGACTGGGATACGTCTGCACTCTTCAAAGATGAACCACAAACTGAAGAATCTTACAAAAGCGTCTATAATGCCATTCAATGGGGTTTTAAACTTATGCTGATAAATCAGCCATTTTTTTTGAATTTTTGCCCCAAATTTACAACATGGTGTACTTGGGATGCCACCTCCTGAAAATTATCACTTTCATTTTGTTACTCAGTTGCAAAAGGTGATTTTGCAGTCACCGCATGGAATCACCTTTCAGGACTGATTCACCAAGTGACAGTGCAACTTGTTCATGAGGTGGGGTGGCAAAAAGCCCATGATGCAAATTTGGTGAAAAAGTTCTAAAAAATAACTGCTTTGTGAACGTGTGTTGTACAGTTTCTATGCATGATCCTGCCTTGGTCAATGTGTAATATTTTCACTTCACATTTTCAGCATTGCCATTTTTGCTAACCACCTTCAAATCAGTGCAGCTGTCATTTTCCACAACCTCCCCCAAAACATGTTTTCACACCTGTGATGCAGAATAGCATGTTAACTTTGTGAAATCACATTTCCAGACAAGTGAACAAAATGACACTGGCACTCTTTGTGAGAAAGGGTGCCAAAAAGGCCATATTGAAAATCGGGTGCACCACCTCCAAAAAATGGCCAAGTTACACCCAGGCATTGAATAATTCCTACGCACATGTGTAACTTTGGTCACTTGGTAGCTCTTCACAGCCCTATCAGCTCTGGCTAGAGGTTGTTATATTGGTTTGGACTTCTTTCACGTGTAACTTTCAATCAATGACTTCAGTACTTCCCACTTCCCTAGAATTTTAGTCATTCTCCCTTTTCCTTTTCAGTATGTTAATTTCTATTGTTCTTTCCCCAGTTTCACAACTTACTCTATGTATCTTCCTGATTTCCAGTTTTATTTTAAGCATTATTGTCTTTGTTGTGACATACTTATTTCTAGTCAATGTAAGTTTCACTCCATGTGTTGTAGCTGTTCTCTCTTCCCCTTTTCCCTTTCCTCCAGTACACAACTGGAGATGAGTTGATATCAGCTCAGTATGCATTTACTGGTAAAGCATATAAAATAAATAAATATATACATACACACATTATTAATTAATTAATTTAATTATTTGGCTGTTATTTATTTATTTGTTCAGAAAAACACCTTTGAGCTAAATGAGCTCTTTTACTAATGTTCCACATCAAACAGAAGGCACAAGTGCAAAAAAAAAAAACATTGGATTAGTTGCAGCCAAACAAAGAATACAAGTTTACATTGATGCATTACAATTGAAGTTACAGTTTCTTGGAAGCAAAATCACCTTGTAGTTGAGGCAGCATAAACTATACCTTGTCAGAGGTTAGTTAAGAACAATGATACAGTATGGTAGCAAATGCAGGGGGTACAGGCAGCTCGAGTGTAACACTGTCCAATTATTTAGCTGGTAAGAATTCTTCCTACATATATTCAAAAATATCAGTCAGCCCGATGGTGCTGAGGGCTGAGGCCCTGGACGCCACACCTCGCATCACGCCAGTGACCCGGGTTTGGGAACGTACCCGGGGCATCGGGGGTCATCAGGGGAGAGAGAGGCTTGAGCATCTGTGGATGGCTATCCTCTCTCTGGGCAGGGATCCAGGAAATGCCTGGTGCAATAGAATCACACCGTGGAGACCGGTGGATGAGCACACGTAGGAGGTTAAGTAGAGGGAATGGAGTTGTGGCGGATGTCATGACTTCATTGCACGACCGAACTCCGGGGGGGGAGGGGGAGAGACAAGGGAAGTAAAGGAAAAAAAAACAGCTTGTGGAAAGGCAATGACACCTGCATCCACCCAACCACACTCCAATGCCGGTTGCACTCCTTACCTGGTCCAAGCCCAGCCCATCTTGAATTTACAGATAGAGCTCCCTGGGTGGATAGGGTGGCCCTACCTCAGGGGACTCAGAGCTGGGGGTATATCCGGGCTGGTGCCAGGATTCAGAAGGCCTCTCAGGCATGGAGGTAGAGTCGGCAGCACTGCAGGATGCCCAAGAGAGTTCCACAAACCAGGAGGAAAAATACAGTTAAAAAAATACACACACACACATCACACACACATATATATATATATATATATATATATATATATATATATATATATATACACACATATATACAAAACATCATAGCTATGGCTTTTTACATCACCTGACCTAGCATAACTATGGATTTCTACATCACCTGTGCTGTCAAAACTCTTCATTCCTATGTCACCTTTCCTATTATAGCTAATTAATTGATTTCTATATCATCTGCCTTATCATTACTATGGATTTCTACATCATTTGACCTACCATAATTTTGGATTTCTGTATCACCTGTTCTATTATAACTATGGACTTCTATATCAACTAACCTATCATAACAACAGATTTACTGAAATCATTGAGTCATATGGTAACAATGTATCACCTGTCCTGTTATAACTATAGATTTCTATAATTCCCTGTCACCATTGTGGGGCCCTCATCATCCCAGAAGGGAAAAGGCCATTGGCCTCCAGAAATACACAGTCCACTCTGGCTTTGCCCCTAATCTATACACACACCCTTGATCTTCCCTCACCCTTTACTACTCCCTTCTATTCTTAAACTTTGCCTTCCTGATCTCCAATTCTGATCCCCTTGCAGAGTTCTTGGCATCCCGATGGGGAGCAGGACCATAGCACCCCCCCCCATTATCATCCCTTCTCACTCCTTTGCCAAACCACTTTCACATTCAAGTGATGGCATTAAGTCCTTGTTATGGTAAACCTAGCACTTAAGATATAAGAGTTGAATCATGTAGTACATCTCCTTGCACTTTTCTTACGTGTATGTCCACTTTCTCTGACCTTAGCTTACTGTATCTTCGTACTTAGCTAGTCCTGCTTGAGTGTTTAGTAAGATGTCCCTGTAAAGGTATGACTGGTAACTGCTTAACCTGCTCTCTGTGAGAATTTTAAGTATCTGTCTGTTGCAACCTCACTGTATGTTTTCCACAACTGTACAGTGAAGCTTGGCAGAAGACACCAGGAGAAAGGAGTGCTGTGTGACTGGACTTCTCTACTGGGACTATAATTTCGGAACCCACTCATGAGGTGGCAGTCTTAGACCTCATACTCTAAAATGGGGGCTGTGAGAGGATCTCAGATCTAGAAGTGGGTTGCCATCTGGGAACAAGTGACCATCAAACAGTGTGGTTCACATTAAACTTAGTTACAGAGTCAAGCCATACAGAAGTGAGGGTACTGGACTTCAGGAGAGCTGACTTTGGCAAGATGGGAGAATGCATCAGAAAAGCACTATCAAAAAGGCTAGAAGGAGAGGTGGAGCAACAATGGGGAATCATCAAAACTGCCATCACAGAGGCAACAAGCCTTTGTGTGAAGCAAATAAACAAATCAAAATGAAAGAAAAAGCCACTATAGTTCTCAAAAGAGGTGGCTGGGAAAGACAGGGAGAAAAAGATAGCACTAAGGAAGTATAAGGAAACACAGGAGCAGGACAGAGAGCTGTACCAGTTAAGGCAGAAGGAAGCAGGGAGGGAAGTCAGGATAGCAAAGGCCCAAACTGAGGAAAAGATAGCCAACCTGCTAATGAAGGGGTATAAAACCTTTTACAGGTTCATCAGAGAGCGTAGAAAGACAAAGGGAGGGATAGTGAGGCTGAATAGAATGAACGGTGGTTGGGCAGAGGAGGACAGTCAAAAAGCAGGGATATTGAATGAATATTTCTGCTCAGTATTCACAAAAGAGGAGGGGGAAGTGTCTAATCCAATTAACAGAAGCACTCTTGATGGGGGGGCAATCCCATTCTTTTTACAGAAGAAAGGGTTCTGCAAGAACTCCTAAAACTGATGGTGGACAAAGCAATGGGACCTGATGGAATTCACCCCAAAATTCTAAATGAATTAAGGGGGGAACTAGTGAAACCACTGACTACTCTTTTTAACAAATCATGGGAGGATGGTGTGGTACCCAAGGACAGGAGGATGGCAGATGTGATTCCCCTTCACAAAAGTGGGACCAAGACAGAGGCAGGAAACTGCAGACCTGTCAGTTTGACCTCTGTGGTAGGGAAAGTGGTGGAGTCACTTCTGAAGGAAATAATTTTTGAGTACCTAGAGGCCAGTGGGGCACAGGACCCAAGGCAGTATTGCTTCACAGCAGAAAGGTTATGTCAGATGAATCTAATAGATTTCTTTGACTGGGTGACCAAAGTAGTAGACCAGGGAGGGACTGTGGACATGGCCTACCAAGACTTTAGCAAGGCATTTGACACAGACCCACACGAAAGATTAATAGTCAAAATAACCAGCCTGGAAGTGGGTCCCAGGGTGGTAGCCTTGGTAAAACATTGTCTGGACAACAGGACACAGCAGGTAATTGTAAATGGAGTCCACTCTGAAGAAAGAGGGGTTACTAGTGGGGTGCCACAGGGTTCAGTACTTTGTCCAGTCCTTTTTATTGTTTTTATAAGTGACATTGCAGAGGGAGTGGAAGGAAAAGTATGCCTCTTTGCAGATGACACAAAGATCTGCTACAGGGTTGCTAAACAAGGAGGCATGGAAAGGATGAGAAGGGACTTGGCAAGGTTGAAGGAATGGTCAGAAGTATGGCAGCTAGGATTCAGTGCAACGAAGTGCAATATAATGCACCTGGGAAACAAGAACCCAGAGGAAGATTACACAATGGGGAGAGGTAGTAACAACAACAAAAAAGGAAAGGGATCCGGGGGTAATCATATCAGATGACCTTAAGGTTAGCAAGCAATGTGAGAAGGCAGTCGGGAGGGCTGGGGTTATACTGGGTTGCATAGGGAGAGGCATCACCAGCAGAAAACAGGAAGTTGTTATCCCTCTGTACATACAGTTGGTGAGACCCCATCTGGAGTACTGCATCCAGTTCTGGAGACCCCATTTCCGCAAGGACAAAGACAGGACAGAGGCAGTCCAGAGGAGGGCAACTAAAATGGTGCAGGGTCTGCAAGAGAAGCTGTACGAGGAGAGACTAAAGGAGCTTAATATGTATACCCTTAAGGAAAGAAGGGAGAAGGGGGACATGATAGTAACTTTTAAGTACCTCAGTGAAATCAACAAAGTCCAAGAGGGTAGCATCTTTCAGAAAAAGAGACATGCAGGAACATGGGGACACAATTTAAAGATGGGGAGCAGTTCAGGGGCAATGTGAGGAAGTATTTTCTCAAAGAGAGGGTAGTGGATGCATGGAATAGCCTTTCTGAGGAGGTTGTGGGGTCTAAAACTGTGGGAGAATTCAAGAATGCATGGGACAGACATAAGGCAATTCTTGTGAGGGGTAGGAAGAAATAGGTTGTTGGTTAAATAGGATCTGTGACCTTTCTTGTAGGTAGGGAAATGGGCAGACTAGGTGGGCCAAGCAGTCTTTATCTGCCATCAAAGTCTATGTTTCTATCTTCCTTAATCTTATTATACATAGTGGCATCTTTTTACATGCCTCTCATCAATTGATTCAACGTAATGTTATGTATCGCACTGTAGTCTATGTAATTTACTTTCTGAATTGTGATATACCTCTGCTTCCTCCTGTATCCCCTTCCCCCCAAGATGGTGTAATTGATAACTGCTTGCCCTGCTCTCTGTGAGAATTTTAAGTGTCTGTCTGTTGCAGCTTCACAGTACTTGTTCCACGGTTGTATTGTTCCTTAATCTTATTGGGCACTATGCATGATGTGGGTGCAGAAATGCGTGAAACGCGCATACCCAACTGTGTAGCTGCACACCTGTGGACAGGTGCACCCGTAGTGGCTTTCACTAATGTCAGCCACCAGTCTGTGGCCCCATCTTCCCAGTACGCAGGTGTGCAGAGAAGTGTTCCGCAGACTGAGCGCACATCCAATGTGATGCCCGGACCCGGTCTGTTAGTGGATTCCTTGTGTCCATAGGGCATGGATGTTGGCTGACAGAATGCTGTGCGCCAGTGGTACAGGGGTGGCAGGAGCCAGGTTGGCATTCCTCAGCCCTCCCTGTGGCCCTCTTGGGCTGCAGCAGCACTTTAGAGTTGTATGTTGTACCCCAATATACTGTCTGCAGCCTGCAGCAGCATCTTGGGAGGGCCACGTAGCCCTTACAGCTGGGGGATATCTAGTGAAAGATGCACCCCCCCACATCTAGCACTCTGCAGCTTAGTGAATGGCATGGAGTGCAGGCACAACTCCTGACATGCTCCCTATCAGCCCCTGGTGCGTATCTGTCCATGCAGCCAGGGGGTTGGGCAAGTATTTATCCTGCACCCCTGTAGTAAATGCCACACAAGGTTCACAGGACCCCACTGCATGGCATTCAGTCATAGCTATGCCAATGCCTCTGGCTTATTGAGCATGTTGGCATAGTGCATAGCACCCATTTTATGTAATGGCATATTTTTACATGCCTCTCATCAATGAATTCAATGGACTGTTATGTATTGCATAGTATTCTGTGTGTTTTATTTTCTAAATTGTTATGTATCTCTGCTCCCTTCTGTATTCCCTTCCCCCAGGACACATCTAGAAATGAACTATTTACAGTTCATGATGTCTTTCCTGGTGAAGCTCTTTCAAATAAATAAATCCATAAATAATATCATCTGTCCTATCATTAAATCAGATTTACGGTATCTGTGATGTGTCTTATAAAATGGCAGTGCAATATCTAGTAATCTGATTGGCTCTTATTTATGTGTAAAATATGGTTTACACATCGTTAAGAAAAGGACTAATCAGCAGTGAGGAGTCTGGAATCCAGATCAATGGGCATTTGGAACACAGGCATTTCAGTTAGCCCCCTACTGCCAGAAATGATCTTCCACCACAAACATGGCTGCTACCTTTACACATAAAAATAATTCAGCTGGGCCCTAAAAATAAAATTGTATTAAATAAAAAATAAAAAAAAAATCATTAAATATTATTTCTGTGATTATCACACTCTCCTTACATACATAAACACATTAGAAACAATAAGTATTGTTTATGGTTTTCACTACAACTGTTTCTTTGCAGACAGTGAAAAATTCCCCTTCTGTCTTTACCTGTTCATCAGGGAACTCTCTTCTTCTTGCCCTGACAGTCAGATAATTGAGTCTTTGGCTTTAACAAAGGCCTTTGCTTTATGTGTGTACAGTGTGTTAGGAGTGAAACATTCTGCCTATAGAACTGAGCAGAATTTTGAACTCCATATATTCCATGGTAAACATTCCATGATAACATTCCATATCTTGAATGTGAAGAAAAACAAAGGAAAAAAAAAACATGAGGAAGAAAGTAGGCAATAATATAATGACATCATCAATGACATCACTTGCAGTGGGCAGAAGGACTATTTTATCATGAATGCACAAAAGTATATCTTTTGTTTCTACATATAAACATGTTTATTCCAATAGTAAAAAGTTAGAAAAAAGGAGCCAATTTTATAAGCACAATAAAGCACTCCGGGATGTGTGAAAAACATATTTTATAGCACGTCCAATGACTGAAGTCGCTCAACCTTCAGCCTTGTGCCTTGCTACACCCCTGGCTATGCTGTAAAATATAATTCACACACACTTCTTCATACCTTGCTGCTTACCTATCATACTGTAACTATGTATTTCCCTATCACTTGTCCTATCATAACTCTGGATTTCTAGATCACCAGTCCTATTATAACTATGTATCTCCATAGTACCTGGCTTGTCATAACTCTTGATTTCTATCTCACCTGCCTTGTTATAACTGATATCTATATAATCTGTTCTATAACTAAAACAGATTTACTGTATCTATGGCATGTTCTATTATACTGTAACTATGTACTTCTCTATCACTTGTCTTATCATAACTCTGGATTTATATATCACCTCCCCTATTACAACTGATATCTATATAATCTGCCCTATAATTACAACAGATTTACTTTATCTATGACATGTGCTATCATACTGTAACTATATATTACACTATCACCTCACTTATAACTATGGATTTCTATACTGGCTGATTGTACCTCCAGAATGCTTGTAGAAACCACCTGTTGCAGTTTAGTACACCTTTTCTTGTAAAAAATTACAACTAAATAAATGAATGGATTGATTTTATTTCTGCCACTAGGAAAATACCTTTGTGTTAACCTTTTGTGGGGTCAAACTGGAAATCATTAAGTTTCCCAGTCTTATGACAACAATTTAAACAAGCATGTTCAGGACAAAAAACAAATAGCAATTAAGTCAACAAGATGAATGTTGGTTCACAGCCATAAACCCTTTCAGTCACATATATACATAGTTGTAAGACTTGAATCTACCATTTTTAAATGTAGGCAAAGGTGTCAAATTTTGAAATGGCAATTTTTGCAATAATGGGTTCCAATAGACTGGACAGACGACATTAAAAAACAAGTTTTCCATAATTTGATCTTAGTTTTGGGTTCTCAATATTGATCAAAGCAAAACTTCTTAAAGTTTAAGAAGATTCTGAAATAAAAAGCAAGGGAGAGCTATAAGTGGGTAATTATCCTAACACAGATTCATAAATTAAATGTACAATTTCAAACTCCCTTTTGAAATAGGAACCCAGTTATGCCCAGTGAACAATGATATATCCTCCCAACCATAGTAATTATGAAACATAATTCTTTCATCAAAATAAAATGATTATATTAAATGCATACTGAAAATAGAAAGCAGAGTTAAGGGAAAGATCATTCTTCCATGATTGCTCTCATTTTACTGCATCATTCCATACTGTTAATGCTTTGGGTCAACACTCTGCTGTTACTGTATTGTTGCCTTTGTAATCTGTAGTCTGATGTTTTGCAATGTTGTTTCTCCTGTACTCCCCTTCCCTAGCTTGCACCTAGAAATGAGCCTTGACTCGGTATGCTTTTCCTGTTATCAATTTTTCGGTAAATAAATAAAAACATAAAGCTCTATGAAAAAGTTCATCCAGCCTAGAATAATAAGTGCTTGGTGCCATTGCATAAATATTGTATAGATACATAGATACGTAGACAGTGTTGGCAGATAAGGGCCTACAGCCCACCCAGTCTGCCCACTTGAGCTTGTAAGTTCACTTTGTTTTCCTAGAAGTCTGTTGCCCCTCAACTCTGACCTCCAGAATTGTTTTATGTCTGTCCCATGCATTCTTAAATCCCATGATTGTTTCAGCCCCCACCACTTCCTCTGGCAGGGTGTTCCACTTGTCCACCACCTGTTCTTTGAAGAAATTCTTCCTCACGTTTCTTCTGAATTGTCCTCCCTCCAACTTCATCCCATGCCCTCTAGTCCTGGAACATCTTTTTCACTTAAAAATAGTGTATTCCCGCACCCTTTTCCTCCCTGTAAGATACTTGTATGTCTCTATCATATCCCCTCTCTCCCTCCCTCCTCTCCTCAATGGAGTACATATTCAAGTCCTTCAACCTGTCCTCATAGGACTTGTGTTGCAATCCATGTACCATCTTTGTTACCCTCATCTGAACATTTGCTACCCTGTCTATGCCCTTATGTAGGTAAGGTCTCCAGAACTGTACACTGTACTCCAGGTGGGGCCTCACTAGTGTCTTGTATAGCGGAATTATGACCTCCATTTTCCTGCTGGGGATGCCCCTGCCTATGCATCCCAGACTCCTATTTGCTTTACCTGCTGCCTTGTCACACTGTTTCCTTACCTTGAGGTCATCAGAGATGATAACCCCAAGATCCCTTTCCTGCTTGGTGCATGCCATATCCTCACCCCCAAACTGATATATTGTGCCAGGGTTTTTGTGACCCATATGCATTATCTTGCACTTCTTTTCATTGAATTTCAACTGCCAAACCCCCTCACCATTCTTCAAGTTTCTGCAGGTTCCTTCTCATTCTATCTGTACCCTCTGATATGTTCATTCTGTTACAAAGCTTTGTGTCATCAGCAAATAGGGAAATTCTGCCTTCTAGGCCCTGCACAATGTCACTCATGAAGATGTTGAATAGGACCAGTCCCAGCACTGATCCCTGTGGTACCCCACTGGTCAGTCTTCCCGCTGTGGAATGACAGCCATTTACCACCACCCTCTGTGTCCTGCTGCCCAGCCAGTTACCTACCCACCACACTACTGTCCTGCCTTCACCCATATTCCCCAGTTTGTATAATAGCCTTGTATGTGGCACAGTGTCAAAGGCCTTGCTGAAGTCCGGATAGCCACATTCCATTCCCTCCCCTGATCCACCTCACTAGTCACCCAGTCGAAACATTCAACGAGGATGGTCTGACATGACCTCCCCCTGGTGAAACTATGCTGCCTTGGGTCCTGTAGTCCATTGACAACCAAATGTTCCACCAATCTCTCCTTCAGTAGTGCTTCCATGATCTTCCCCACTACCGAGGTGAGGCTGACTGGTCTGTAGTTCCTTGCTTCCTCTTCGTTCCCACTTTTGTATAAGGAGACTACATCTGTTGTCCTCCAGTCTTTGGGTACCTCCCCTGTTTCCAGTGATTGGCTAAACAGGATTGCCAGAGGTTCAGTCACCACCTCTCTTAGTTCTTTAAGGACCCTGGGGTGGACCCCATCTGGCCCCATTGCTTTACCAACTCTTATTCCTTGCAGTTTCTTCAGGACCCTTTCTCGTGTAAAGGGACTTGTGTCCATTTCTGCATCATTCCCACCGTTGGTACTCCCTTTAGGTTCATTACCCTCTTGTAGTCCATGAAAGGCACAAAAGTGCCCCTAGCCAAGGCTCGCCTTACACAGTGATTAAATTTACTTTTATTTCTGAAGAAAAAACCCAGTGTTTGGCTCAATCATTTAATCAAATTATTTATACAGACTTTACAATCAAGGTTACTGTCCAACTATATAATTAAATAGTTAAAGAAGAAACCAAATTCAATGTTGTGCCAAGCAAGGTCTAAACTGAAAAATAACAAGCATTTATCAATGCCGAATGTTGATTGCTTTGCTCCGTTGAGCTTGCTCAGTTCCCGTCCCTCACCCGCTCGTTCTGTTTCTCCCAGCGCTGCAGGCTGCCCATTTTTACTGGGTTCCTGCCTGCGTTGGCACCTGTGTCTGCCCAGAAAAAATCCACAGCAGTCCCAACAGAGCTCAGTTAAGCTTAGTCACTCCTCCTCTCTCACTCGCTTGAGCCTAATCTGTCCCAAACACTGATTTCCAAAAGTGACTGTGGTATTCTGCGCTGGAAATGTGAAAACACATTTTGGGCAGGATGTGAAAAATGACAGCTGTACTGTTCATAAGGAGGTGTGAAAAAATGCCAATGTTGGAAATCTGGCATGAAAATATTACTAATTCACAAAGTTACAGGGATGCGTGGAAACTGCGCAACGCATTCTCATAACACAGTAATTTTATGGACTTTCGTCACCAAATTTTCAACATAGGCATTTTAGCACCACTGTTCCTGAACAGTATCACTCTGATTTCGTAATGTGTCCCAAACACTGATTTCCCACAGCTACCGTGCTATTCTGAGCCGCAAGTGTGAAAATAGATTCCGGCCAGGATGTGAAAAATGACAGCTGTACTGTTCATAAGGAGGTGTGGGAAAATGGCAGTGTTGAAAATCTGGAGTGAAAATATTGCAAATTTGTGAAGTTACAAGCGTGCCTAGCAACTGCACAATGCAAGCTCGTAAAACAGTCATTTCTTGGATTTTTTACACCAAATTTGGAACATTGCCTTTTTGAGAGCCCACCTCATGAACGCTGGTACTGTCATTTCATTAATCATTCCTGAAAGGTGATTCCATGCAGTCATCATGAAATCACCTTTCGGGGCTGAATAACACCATGACAGTGTCTGAATTCATGAGGAGGGGTCCCAAGAACCTCATGAAGAAAAGTTGGTGCCAAAATTCCAAAAAATGCCTGAGCTATGCATCAAAGTTGGAAAAAACCTAATTATGCCATTATACAGCTTACCGGCATTTCCTCAGTTTGCGGTCGGCTTTGAAGAGTGCAGACTTGTTCCCGGTCAATGGAAGATCGTCGCGCCGGACTCCGCAGGTAAGTACGGGATGAGAGGGAGGTGTGGGGAGGCAGGGTGCGCAGAGGGTGGGAACAGGTTGTGGAAGAGGGCAGAGAGACGGCGAGGGACAATTTTCTTTTTTCACAGGTACTACAAACAAAAAAACCCATTGCAGGACTTTTTTTTTTACATAAACCTTTGGCACTCTGGGGTGAGCTCCCAGCATGCCAACACAGTGTTTTGTTGGGGGGAAGCTCTAGCCGATGGGGGATTGGGAACCCCAGTCAGCACAAAAGGGGAGGCTCTAGAGCTGAGGGGGATGGGGCACCCCCTCGGCACAACTGCAGTGCATGTTTGGGGGGGAATTATGCCGATGGGAAGTGGGCTCCCATGTCAGCAAATAATACTTTGCAGGTGGACATAATGCTGACAGGGAGTGGGCTCCCCCATGACAACATGAACATTACCATTATGCCCACTGAAGCTGATGGGGATTGGGGCCCCCATTGGCAAATGATACTTTGTGGGGGGACAAAATGCCAACTGGGAGTGGGCTCCCCCATCAGCAACATGAACATTATGGTTACAGCCACTGAAGCCAATGGGGATTTGGGCCCACGTCAGCACACAAACACTGCGGTGGTAGTGGGGCGGCACATGCTGCCGAGGGGGATTGGGCACCCCCTTGGCATGGGGAGCTCACTCATATTGTTTGTGAACATGGCAGCAAGCTGCTGCCATGTTCACAAACAATATCACAGTACCAAGATTCCACCCAGCAATGACGGGTCGCTCCCTCATTGCAGCGGAATGGCTTACCCTGCAATGCTGAGACGGCCACTGATTGCAGCGGTTGAAATCTTACAAGGTTGTGGCATGTTGGCTGAACTAGTGTCAGCAGCAGCATGCCACCCCATTGGTGAAAGCGGGCCAAGTCTCCAAAGGCTGTGAGGGCATTGGCCACAACAGTGCCGTGCCTCCACAACCTGCTTCTGCAGCAAGTTGCCGCAATATGTTTCTTGTGCATGTGCGCAATCAACATAAAAAGGAACCCCAGACTTCCCTTATGAAACAACATTTTTTTTTAATTAAAGTACCTTTCTTACCAATGGCTATCTATTTAGTTGTGGTAACTGACAATTACAATACTTAACTAAATGTAATGCCTGACAGAAACAAAAGCATCTATCTTATGTATGGGTATCTATTAAACATTTCCTACCTGACAAACAGAGTACAGATCTTACTGTAAAGTGTAATCACTAACAGGAAAAAAAAACTATCTACCATACAGTGTGTATATACATATATATATATATATATATATATATATATATATATATGGTAGCACAGTAGTGCTACCATAGTTAGGGTTGAGGAGCCATTTATATGTTAAACCTAAAATTTTGCACCTTAATAACTTTGCAACCATTCAACGGATTTGCCTGAAATTTGGAATACATGATTAAGACCCATACACCTAGGGATCTTGCAAGTTTTGTACTGGTCAGGTATATGGTTGCGGAGTTATTAAGCATGATCTGCATGCACATTTATGCTTTTTTGGAGTTCTACAGTCATCCCTATAGGTCGCACGGTTTGTGCAACCTGTCCAAAATCTTCAGGGAATGTGTGGCCCCTGATGTGCCTTTTGAAGATTTTGTGAAAAAAATATTAAACGGTTCAAAAGTTATTCAAAAAAACAAGTTCCCATTATAAGTCAATGGGAAAAGTTAACAAAAGGTTTGACAGTGTCGCAAATGCAGTTTTTACTTTCATAAATGGCCCTTTTACTGTTGCAAATCCACAATTTTGTTTTGAGTTGGTGATCAGAAAAATGCTTGGCATTTAAATTTGGGACCTCTAGCAACCTAATTATTTTTGTATTCACCTAGTTGGACCCTGGGGATGCTAGCCATGTCTTTATTTTTGGGTATAACAGCCCAGAAATATGTTTTTCAAATTTCTGAAAAAAGTACTTTCGCAAAGTTCTTTTGCACTTGTGACACTGTCGAATGAATTTGTGAAAGCTTTCCCAAATTGCGACAGTTCTTTTCTAGGCTGTGGGAAAATGACAGCAATTCTTTGCTATCCCGCTGCAAAAGAATGGTTTGGTGTTTTGGGCTGCAATTTGGAGGAAATGCAGATGACATCTCACAGATGTGCCTTTCAGTGCTTTGTTGAAAAAATATTACATGGCGGCAAAGTTATGGCACTCCAAATTTGACGCTTTTTCCCATAGGATAACATTACACGTCCAACGCATTGCAGCAATCCTTTGACACTCTGCTGCAAAATAACGGTTTCGTCTTTTGGGCTGAAATTTGAAGTGAAGAGAGCCAGCAACCCACAATTGTACCTTTCAGTGGTTTGGTGAAAAAATATTACAGGGAGGCAAAGTTATGGCACTCCGAACTTCTCTTTTTTCCCCATAGGATAACATTACGGCATTCACCGCACCTTTCCGGGCCTGTATCTCGGAAACGGTGTGAGATACAGACTTTTTGTCAGAAAACTGCTTAGCCCCCTAGTGAAGGCTAAGTGCAAAACTAGCCAGGAGTGTGATAATTCATATGACTTTTACATTTGTTTTCTATGTCATACGGTTCCTGAGATATAAGCAATTTACTATTCCAAGTCCTCATTTTCTGTTCCAACTGTCATTATTTTGCATACATTCTTTGTACTCACTGTCTTTCTATATGCAGCTTTTGGGGAAAACTATTGTGTGTGTTTCCATAACTCTTACCCTTATTGCTTCTGCTTCTGGTTCTGCACCTGTTTCACTTACTTTTCTTGTCTACACCACCTTCTGCCTTACCCTTTGCATTTTCATTTGCGCTTCTGTTTCTGTAATTTTAACCATTTGTGTCTACAGCACTGTTTATCATTGTGTTTCACTTTGTCGTACTATGCGTATTACCATTTCTGTTTGTGGGCACTGTGTTACTATGTGACAAGAAGACAATATATGGTGGGAGTGCGGGGCCCCCATCGCTGTATTACATTCTCTATTTTTCAGTACTGTTTATATTTGTGTTTTGCTTTGTCTCACCATGCGCATTACCATTTGCGTTTGTGGGCACTGTGTTACTATGTCGGGCCCCGTGCTCCCACCACCACATTACATTCACTATTTCTTGTTATCATTCTCAAAAAGAAGGGACATTAGATGCAAAAAACTCTGTTTAATGCATCAGTTAGGGTTATTCCACAGCAACAAAAGTGAGGAAATTCAGTGTTAGGGTTAACCCCCCCCTTGGAACCCCCCAGCCCACCCCCTCAACTGGCATTGGGGTGTGCATTGGGGTCTTCGGTCCCAACTCTCACCCCATTCTCCTATACCTCTGCTTCTTTACACAAGTAAGTCTTGTCTCCTTCTTTTACTGTTTGTGATAGAGTTTCCTCAGTTTGGGCCTTTGCCTGCCTTACATCCTTCCCTGCTTCCCTTAGGGAAGTTTGGTATGCCTCCTTATCTTCATCCCGCTACTTTCCCTTATATTTCCTGAAGGCCAGTCTTTTGGCTCTGACTTTTTCTGCTACTGTTTTTGAGATTCAAAGTGGTTTCCTTCTTCTTCTGCACTTCCTTTTCTCTCTAACAGAATGGGATGTTGCTTCAAGTATTACATCTTTAATGCTTGCCCACTTTGCCTGTACCCCCTCACCTGTATTTCTTTTTGCCACGGCCAGCTTAACTCTGTTTGCCACCTTATCAAAGTCAGCTCCTCTGAAGTCCCATATTTTTGCCTTGGAATGGGATGATTTTGTTCTAGTGGCCAAATTGAACCACACCATTTGATTGTCACTGGCCCCCAGGTGACCTTCTACCTGGAGATCTGTGATCATTTCCTTGTTAGTCAGTACTAGATCTAGGATAGCCCTGTCTCTTGTGGGTTGTACTAATTGTTGGAGCCCCTCCCCCCTGCAGGGAATCCACCATGTGTCTAGTTCAGGCAGATGTTCCTGCTGGTATTGACCATTCTGTATCTGGCATGTTGAAGTCTCCCATTATCAGAGCCTCCCCTTTAGCTGTCATGTTTAGTGTATCTTCTAACAGTGTATCACCCATTTTCATCAACACCCCGATGGCGAAACAAGGAAAAGGATCATTACGATGACATTTGCAGTGGTCCATTTCGCTTGTTACATACTTCCGATATTCCGCCTCCCGGATGAACTCTGACCTGGAGTTGTAATCTTAGAGTCTGGGGAGTGTGGGGAGCAGAGCCTCCTGCATGGGGGGTGCCCCCTACAAAAAACAACAAGTCAAGAGGCGGCACAATACCTGCATCGGTATTGTGCCATCGCTGTGGGGGAGGTTGGCATTTTCGCTGATGGGAAAACTTGGTGCTTCCCTTCTAACAGTAATATGTCTATGTCCTCCCCTTGGTCTGGAGGCCTGTACACAGCCCCAGTTCATATGGCTGTCCCATTTCCTGTTTCCAGGGTGACCCACAGTTCTTCTGGCTCCTTACGTATATTCTGAATTTCTGTAGCTTTGATATTTTCATTGACATAAAGGCCCACTCCACCCCAACTTTTTTGTGCATTGGTCTCTTCTGAACAGTACATAGCCAGGTACTGAAGTCTACCAAGTGTGGTTACTGGTAAACCATGTCTTGCTGAAGGCTACTATGTCCAGTTTAGCCTCTGACATTATTGTCTGCAGGTCTGGGATCTTGTTTCCCAGACTGCAACATTTGTGTACATGATTTTCCATTGGCCATATTTCGGTGTGTTAGTTGTTTTGCAAGGTCTGATGTTTCCTCTGTGCATTGGGGAACTGGACCTTGTTCCTTAAATGTAATCCCTGACATAAAATACCTATCATATCTATTTATATCTATTAAAAATGTCCTACTGTACCTGTACTAGTGTACTTTTCTCACTGTATTGTAACTAGGTGTAATCTCTGGCAGAAATTAAACTGCCTACCTTATCTCGGGATATCTATTTTATATTTACCACGTGACAGACAGAGAGTACTTATCTTAACCCGAGTTTAGTCTCCGAGAGATATTAAAGAACCTACATTATCTACAGTAAGGGTATCTATTTTATTTATACTACCAGACAGAGTATGTATGTTAACTGTGTGCTGTTGGACAGAAATTGAAGTACCATATATTTATTTTCATCTACCAGTTAAAAGAGATTTTAGTTATATTTTTTGTTGCAAAACACGGGTTGCTGGATAGTTTTATACCTTTTATTGGATCAACATATGTCCTGCACAAAGATGGTACAGAACACAAGCTTTCAGGGCCCCACGGGTCCCTTCTTCGGGCACAAGTAGCAAACTAAGAATCAATAAGCTGAAGGTATCTACACTGTGACACATTGTTTCAAAATAATTTGTGACAGGATATTGAGAAGATTTAAGAGAGGACAAGACAGAACAGCACAATGCAAAATAAATGGATCTTACCTAATTCATTGCAAAAAGTGCACAAATGGATGTTATATATGGAAACAAGGCAACCACTTCAAATCAGGATGAACCACCACTGACATACTGTCATAAACAGGTTATCAGTACTCCAGTTGGACAACCATATTTCCCCAACCAGACAATTCCTTTGAGAAAGCTAATTGCGAAACGCGTCAGGTGACATGGGTGTGACGTGGGTGTGTTCCTCAGCTGCTGCAGAAGTAACTTGCCGGCCTGCTACACAGGCTTGTTTTGTTTTTAGCCAGTGATTTATGGACTTTTGTGGATATCTTATGGACTTCCATGAACATTTTATGCATATGTGGAAGGCGGTATGTGGATGTTTTTGGTGAATGTGCCATTTTGAAGTGCTTTTTCTACGAATAAAAAAAGATTAAAGGAGCACATTGAGCCTGCATTCCTTCAGTCGAGTCCAGGAGCTAACACTTGGTTAAGTGTTCTTTTTAATTAAGTGCTGGTATTCTTTCTTGGTGTTTTAATGATTCTAACTGAGCACTGCTTTAACCCAGATGCAGTCACACTCTCTTGACATAATACTAAGAACCAGCTTCAAAAACAGACAGGTGAGGAGACACAGGAAAAGTATATCTGGCATTTTCACTCAAACTGTAATGGGCTCATTTGGGACATTTGATTTATGACACACGATGGAAAACTATGATACTGCATGTTACTTTACACAATTCTGTTTTTTGTTGTTTGTTTGTTGTTGTTTTTTGTTTCTGTTACATCCCACCCTCCACTTTTACAATCCTGTGTTCCAGATAGGATACCTTTCAAATTAACACTCCAAGGCACCAATTCAGCCTGTCTTGTAAATAGTAAATACTTTCTGCTAAACATCATCTTACACCTATAGACCTGCTCCTATTCATTGCCAACCCAACCTTCTTTTTACGTTCTTCTCACCCTTCCTTTTAAGCCTTCTTACTGTCTTGTCATATATTATTTAGAAACAATGAATCACAGTGCTTATAACTTTAACTTCTTTTGCTTCTTTTGCGATTTGCACTTGATTGAGGGACCTGTGAGGCCCTGAAAGACTGTACACTATACTGTCTTTGTACAAGATATATGTTGGCCAACAAAAGGTATAAACCAATCCAGAGACTCCGCTTCTACCACTAGACAAAAACTTGATTTACAGGACACCGCCAAGCTTTTTTTTACCTCATATTATGTCTAGTTGAAACCCCATATTCTATGATTGCTTACCATCTCTAAAATTAATTGATGTTGCTGTTTTTTTATCTTCTTCCTTGTTTTCTAGAACTGAAATACTTGCTGATGATGTAATTATGCCCTACCTTATTTAGCTTCAAATAATTGTTCTACTCTAATTGCATACTTTTTGAACATTAGGAACATCCCCAGACAATACAGTCACTCATGTTGCAATAGTCACTTCTCCACCCACTGCATCCTGAGTGTCCAGACAGTGTTGGAGGTGTTCTCATTTTTGTGTGGTAACACCAGTATGGTGGGCAGTCAGTTTTTGACTCTTGAAAAAAGGAATCAGACTCAAACTTCCAGTTATATCACAAAACTCCATAAAATGTGAACAATTATAGAATATTTTTTTTTTTAAACTAAGGACACTTTGCAGTATAAGGCGATTGACGTTATCCTTTTAACTGAGTGCTGTCTTGACCGAACTTAATGTATCTACAGAACAGTATCATAACAAAGGAGATATATATATATATATATATATATACATATATATATATATATATATATATATATATATATATATATATACATATATATACATATAAAACATTTATATTTACTACCTGAGAGACACATGGAGTACTTATCCTAATTGAGTGTACACTCTGATAGACATTAAAGTGCCTTCTATCTATTTTATGTTACTACCTGACAGAAATGGATGCTTTTAATTAAAATATCTACAGAACATCATGTACATGTCAACACATTAGATGTAAGCAATGAAAATATTTGCCTCCTACCTGCGGGAATCTGTAGAGTCCCAGAATTCTAGCCATGGGGATTGATGTTGCTGACAAAGAATCTCCAACAATGGCCACAGTTGAGGAGTGTGATTGACAGCTGTAATTTGGAATGGGATTCTTCTTTCCTGACAGCTGCCACATCAAGCCTTGTAGCGCCACAGCCTCCACAGTACAAGAGTCATATATCATGTATCCAAGAGTGAGGTTTGGCATCAGGTGTGAATTTCGGTTAATCTCCTCAATTGCAAAAGTTATTGCTAGTACCCAACGGAAAGACCTAAATTCAAATCTGTAAAAAGAAGTGTATTGTTCTACCTAAATTGGTTTCTTTTTTTTTTTGCTATGCTTTGAAATTCCACTTTACTATTTTTTTACACAATGGTCAGCTCAGTTCTAGTCATTAAACATTTTACTTGCACTGACATTTAGATTCACGATTCATACACAGAAAATATTTTATTTTCTGGTTTTATTTAATTTCTGTTGCAGTTAGATAGAAGTAAAATTGTGTTGGAAGAAGTCTGTTGGGATTATTGCTCAGATTCCATGAAAAGTTGTGGTATTTCCATGAGCATTTTGTAAAGTTCATTCAAAATTTAAATTTGTTATTTTATTTATTTGTTTTTGATATCAGGTCAGTTACACTAGGCATACATATGCCTATTTTCAGGCACAACATGGGAGAATTACAGACAAAAACATCTGGAACTGTGATATACAGCACAAGTACTGGAAACATTAGTATAACATCATCATCATAAGATTACAATTTGTAGAAATTATGAAATCGGCCAAGACATAACAAATGAGAGTAGTCAGCAAACAGTGAAACTAAATATACAACTTTTTTTTCTATAATTAAGCACATGCACACAGCTGTTACTGGTTATGGCAGATATACAGGACCATACCACATGTATAACTCTACCACGTTGCAAATGCCTAGATTTAAAGTGGCTCATCTCTAAGGTGCCAACCATGTAAGCAAAATAATATTGTCAGTAATGTTCTCATCATTTTAAACATTTTACCTAAATTTCTCAACAATTCCAGGATTTAAAGAACCACATAGATTGGTAAATATACTTAGCTGTAGGTCTCAAGCCTCATAGATGAGGTATTGGCAGTCAAATGTTTTGAAAGAATTTAAGAAAAATCTGATATTTCATTCTATTTTAAAAAATACTCATTCAAATGCTACTAAAATGTAGCCAGTGAACATGTCCACCCCACATATTTAAGTATACAAACCTACAGATTACAAGCTTTGTATGAAACTGAGTTATACTGTAGTTGGCTAAATATTTAATCAAAAGTGTAATTTTCAGTTACAGTTCTATAATTCCAATGCCTTTTTAAATTTCTCATCCAAACTTTCCACAGTTCAGGATTTAAAGACCCATAACACATGGGTATGTGTACTGATTTTTTTGACCTCAGGCTTTAAAGGGGGATGAGTTACAGACATTAAAATGTTGTATTAAAATTTGTGTTTCATTTATTCCCATCAAGTTTTAAAACAATGTAACCAAATTTCACCAAAACTGAAACATTGCAGCTACTATAGCACATGGATTTGTGTGTCACATTTCTTATTTCTAGCTTTAAAGTGGCCAAAGTTATAAGTAGCCAAACATACAGAAACTGTTAAATAATGTTTTGAAAGTACTTTATGCAATCTGCAGCATTAGAAACCTCTGCAACTTTAAAACAGCATAAAGAATTTCCTTTAAAATTGGCAGATTCATAGACCTTGAAAAGGAGGAAATGTTTATAATATTTTAAAATCTCTTGCTTTAAGGAGTTTGATGTTATAGGCTTCCAAAAATGGTAACATTACCACAGTATGTAAGGTTGAATTCTACTTGGAATTTATTACTTATAATCAGTTTTTGTTGTTCATGTACATGCACCTTTTGTTGCCACTTTATCTGTTATTGCCGTTTCACTCCCTGCAGTATCCCCTCCTTTGAGATGCAAAATGTAATATTGTGGTTACAATGAAATACAATTTCACTTTAACACAGAAAGTCTTTTCCTCTATGAATATTCATCTTTCTCAGATTTATAATGTAAAAAAATACAGTATTTTGCCCAAGTTACTACTTACACAGATCACCTCTCAAGTTATTTGTGTTTAGTTTTGACCACATTTATTATTGAGTGAAATTAGACCTTCAAAATTTATTTATGTAAAATTTCTGGATTTAAAAATTAATCTAAACAATTGTAATATTGCTTTATTTGTCTACATTTTTCTAAATTCTAGTATTTTTTATTGAGCGTCAAGTCAGCCTCACATGATTTTTCCATGATTAAGTTTTTTTTAAGATTTCTTCTATTTCTTTACTGTAACAGAGGAGTCATGGGGAGTTTGAGAATCTGGAGTTATCTATAATATCTAAGGATAGAGCATCACTTATAAAGTCCCTTAAGAATTACTCAAATTGATTTCTACATATTGTGCCATTATAGATTGTCAAATCCTTGTTTGTGTTTGTACTAATTTATTTGTTCCAAAAAGGTTGATATACAAGGCTTCCCCCATCTCTGACAGTGTTTTGTTTGCATGGGGCTGTTTATTCTTGTTTGCAAGTGATTTAAATTTTCTCATATCCTATTAATTACTTTTCAGTGTTTTGCTACCACAGGCTGTTGAGGTTTCTAATTAGATGTTCTTAGACTTTTATATAAATATGTTATCAATCAAACCATCCTTATTAGTGTTCCTTTTTCTTTATAGAATGTATATGTGTATCTGTTTCAGTAAATCTTTATTTGCTGCTTTCTAGAAAATGATAAAATGTCACCTGAAGCCAAATTGCTTCTGTGCTATTTTCATAGTTCATATGTAGAAAACAGATTTGTTAGACTGTGTATTTCAGGACTGTGTAAAGCCACATAATAAACAATTTTGCTATTTTATTGCCAGTTGTATTTAGAAGGACACTGGAACAAATCTCAGAACAGTTTATGAATCATAGAAACAGAAGTTGTCTGCTGATAAGGCCCATGTGGCCCACCTAGTCTGCCCTAAATTCACTACTTATAGTGCCCCTGGAGGCACTAATTGGACTCTGGCTTATACCTCCTTCCTGCTTCCAAGACGCCCTTGTGCCTATTCCATGCATTCTTAAATCCTGTGACAATTTTAGCCCACACCACTTCTTCTGGGAGGCTGTTTCAAGAATCTACCACAGTCTCCATGAAGAAGTACTTCCTTACCTTTCCTCTGAATCTCCCTACCCTAGGCTTCATATTTTGACCCCTTGTCCTTAAGAATCTGTTTCTTTGAAAAATGCTCTCTTTCTGCACCTTGTTTACTCCTGTGAGGTACTTGAAAGTCTCTATATTATCCTCCCATACCCTCCTTTGTTCTAGGGCATGCATATTTAAATCCTTAAACCTGGGTGACAAGGGAAGTAGAAAGGGGCCACCCAGTGGACCTCCTGTATTTTGACTTCAGGAAAGCCTTCGATTCCATGCCACACAGACACCTGTTGCAAAACATAGAGGATCTCTGAGTGACGCCAAGTATAGTCAATTGTGTAGAAAATTGACATAAGGGAAGGAAACAGAGAGTGGTAGTATATGGGGTGAGGTTAGATGAGGGAGAAGTCAATAGTGGTGTGCCACGGGGCTCTGTCCTGGGCTTGGTTCTATTTAATGTATTCATTAGCCACATAGGGGAGGGCATCCAAGGCAAACTTGCCCAATTCATGGATGATACCAAACTAAGTGGGAGGGTGAACAGGGCCAAAGAGGTTTGGGACCTACAGAAGGACCTTCAGCAGCTTGAAAGGCAGTCCAGTACCTGGCAGCTGAAGTTCAATGCAAAGAAGTGCAAGGTGATGCACTTAGGAAAGGTAATCCAATGACAGAATACTTTCTAAATTGGGCCCAGCTCTGTACATCACAAGAAGAAAAGGATCAAGGTGTCATCATCTCAGACACCCTCAAGCAAGCCAGTTAATGCAACAGAGCTTACAGCAAGGCCAGCAAAATGTTGGGTTGTATAGAGAGGAGTATGACAGCAGAAACAGAGAGGTAATTATCAGACTTTACAGATCTTTGGTGAGGCCGTAGCGGGACTACTGCATTCCGTTTGGGAGTACATCACCAAGAGAAGTTACAGGAATAGGCTGGAGACCATGCGGAGAAGGGAGACTAAAATGATTCAAGGGCTCCAGGAGCTTTCTTATTAGGAACATTTCAGGACATAAGACATGTACTCATTGGAGACTATAAAAGACTGGTGAGAAATTATCAAAATATTCAAATACATGAAAGGCATAAACAATGTGCCCTACTCAGAACTGTTCAACAGAATATGTGACTCAAGCATGAGGGGGTACAAATAGAAACTGTGAGGAGGTTGTTTCAACAGGGAAATAAGGCAGCATTACTTTACAGAAAGAGTGGTAGAACCATAGAACAGGTTGCTCACTGAAGTGGTGGGAGTTGGGTCATTGATGGCATTCAAGCATGTACAGTAGTAGACATTGCCAGCTATTTCCCAAAATTTCTATGATATTTCTAAAGAAATCTCCTACTTTCTGCATTACCACAGTAGGGGTAGCAGACAGAAACTCTTTCGAAATTTCATGAAATATCTGGAAATAGCTGGCAATGTCTGTGGCTACTACTATATGCAACAGAGTGAAGGCAACCTTGGAATTTAAGGGTACTGTAGTAGGGACTAGGACTGGAGACCACTAGAGATCTCGGAAAACAATGGGCAGACTAGATGGAATCTGAGTCCCCTTCTGCTATATTTTTTTTTATGTTACTAACCTTTCTTCATAGGGCTTCTGATGCAGGCTCTACACCATTTTTGTGCCCCCCTTTGCACTGCCTCCACCCTGTCTATGTCCTTTTGGAGATTGGGAGTCCAGAGCTGTACACAGTACTGGAGGAGTGATCTTCCCAGCAATCTTTATTGGGGTATTGTCACCACCCTTTTTAGCCTTTCCCACTGCCTTGCTACACTGTTTAGCTGCCTTCAAATAATCAGAAATGATAACCCTCCCGGTCACTTTCCTGTTTTGTGGCTGCTGATGCCCCCCCCCCAGAGTTAGTATGTTCCCCCCAGGGTTTCTGTGCCCTAAGTGCATTATTTTGCACTTTATTGCATTGAATTGTAGCTGGCAATCTTGTAACATCATTCTCCAACTTCTTTAGATCCTCCCTCATTCTTTCAACCCCCACCCCCAGTGTGTGTACTCTGTTACAGATTTTTGTGTCATCCATGAATAGGCATGCCTTCCCCTCCAGTCCTTTTGCAATGTCACTAATAAAAACATTGAAGAAGACCAGGCCTAATATTGACCCATGTGGCACCCCACAACTCACTTTGCCCTCCCCAGAGTGTACCCATTTACCACCACTCTTTGGCCCCTATCACTAAGCCAGCTCTCCACCCATTTTACTCTTTTAAGACTTTCTAGAAGGCGGCTCAGTTTGTTTACCAGTCTTCTACTATCTGGAACGGTGTCAAACATTTTGTTAAGATCCAGATAGGCCATGCCAATCTTCACTCCATGGTTCACTACCTTTGTTACTCAGTCAAAGAACTCAATCAGATTTGTCTGGCAGGACATCCCCCCAGTGAATCCATGTTGCTTCAGATATGGTAGACCTCTGGTAACAAGGTATTCTCCAGTCCTTTCCTTCTGTAGTGATTTCATCACATTGCCCACTACCGACGTCAGACTGACCAGCCTGTAATTTTCGGCATCCTCCCTATTTCAACTTTTGAGGAGTAGGACTACATCTGCTCTTCTTCAGTCTCCTGGTAGCTCTCATGTTTCTAGTGACTGGTTGAACAGGGCTGTCAGAGGTGTAGCCAACTGTTCCTTGAGCTCACTCAGCAACCTGGGATGCACAGCATCTGGAACCATTGCCTTGTCTTCAATTAACTTTGACAACTCCCTTAGGACTCTTTCAATGTGAAAGGCCTAGTGTCTGACTCCCAACCCTTTAGCCCTTGTCTTGTAACAAACACCTGCTTCCTACCCCCTCCTCTGTGAATACCAAATGGAAGTATATGACTGTATGGCTCCCTGTTACTTGTGCTGATTGTTGCAGGTATACAACTATTTGGCTGCGGTCAGATAGACTTGACTGAGGTCTAATTATAAAGGTATATCTGATATGAGATTTTTTTCACAGAGAGGGTTGTGGATGCATGGAATGGCCTTCTGGAGGAGGTTGTGGAGTCAAAAACAGTGGTGGAATTCAAGCATGCATGGGACAGTCACAAGGCAATTCTAGGGGGTTGGGATAGGAAAAAGTAGGCTGCTTGTTAACTAGGATCTGCAGCTTATACATTAGGTAGGGAAAAGGGCAGACTAGGTGGGCCAAGCGGTCCTTATCTGCCTTCAAATTCTATGTTTCTAAGTTCATTACTCTAACCTCTAGGCTGTCTTTGTGTTTTTTCTTTTTCTCACATATAATAAATAACTTTGTTAGATGTTCTCAGAATCTCTGAAATTAATGAGATATGATTTATTCTCGCTGTCTGCAGGATTTTCACACAAAGGACTATAATGTCCGAGAGATATGCTACTGCTTCCACCAACCTTGATCTAAGTCTTTCTGACCCTTCAAGAATTCTCTGCCCGACCACTGCTCTTTCAACTGTCCCCGGGCAGTGGCACCCAAGAAGCCGGTGCTTGAAACTGCAAGCCCAGACTCAAGTTACCTTGAATAACGCCTTGGTAAAACCTTGGAAAAGCTGTAAACCCTTTGCAGCATGAGCACTTTTTGCCGTCGACACCCAAACTAGCTCCTCACTCCACCCACCCCATCCTCTTTTTTCCTCCTCTTGCCACTACCCCTCCCCACTATACCATACTAAGACTTCACAACCCTCCAAGAACTCTCTGCCCTATCATAGCTCCTCAAACAGTCACCAAGCAGCGGCACCCCACAAGCTAAAGCTTGAGACCACAAGCCCGGACTCAAGCCTCCTTGAATTGCGGTATAGCCGTAAATCCATCACAGCACTATCACTTGCCGTGTACAACCAATCTGGATTCTCACTCCATCTACCCCATTCCTTGCCTCCTCCTCTCACCACTACCCACTATGCAAAACTGCCCCCAGATCTCCATGGGAAGATGCCCCAAGATCTACAGCCACCCCTGGTACCCTATTTCTTGAAACTCTGTAGCTTTTGATTGTCCTACCTATCCCACCACCTGTCAAGTATAAAAAAAACGGTTATACCATTAGGTACACACTGTATCACAGTCTCTTCTGCCCCTATCAGCTTACTTTCTTCTGGTCTAGCAATATGTACTCCAATACTGCCTGCACGTCTATGCGTTTATTGTATATAATGTCTCTCCTTGTTTCCCCGACCCTACTGTTTTTCACTGTTGATATTGTTATCTTTTTTGTTTGTTTCTCATACTGTTACAATGCCTGTATATCTGTATGACTATGCATAATTGTTTATGACTTGTGTGACACAGGTCCACCTTGCAAATGAGCTTGCTCAACGGTGTCCGCCTGGATAAATAAAGATTTTGATTGATTGATTGATATGTGGTCTTGTCAAAATATTCAATATCAAAACTGATAGACAATGTATTTTCTGTCTTTATTTGGAAAGACAACATGAGCCACAAAAAGCTAATTTTCAGAAGCATCCTGGGGGTAAGGGGAGAACAGGATATATTAACCATAGCAGAGTACAAAACACCATGAAAAGAAAAATGTAACTAAATCATACAAAATCAAGTTGAACATGAAGAGTATAACAATACAAAAAATTAAAAAATTACAGTGCATAAACCAGAATGAGCCCAGACACATCTATGAAAGAACTCCTGAAACTGAAGGTGGACAAAGCAAAGGGGCTTGAAGGCATTCACCCCAGAATTCTAAAAGAACTAAGAGGTGAACTAGTGACACTAGTGACACTACTGGCTACCCTTTATAACAAATCATGGGAGGATGGTGTGGTACCTGAAGATTGGAGGAGGGCAGATGAGATTCCCTTTCAAAAAAGTGGGAGCAAGGCAGAGGTAGGAAACTACAGGCATGTTTGTTTGATCTCAGTGGTAGGAAAAATGATGGAATCACTTCTGAAAGAAAGAATTGTTGAGTACCTAGAGGCTAGCAGGGCACAGTACCCAAGGCAACATGGATTCACAGTGGGAAGGTCATGTCAAATAAGTCTAATAGATTTTTTTGACTGGGTGACCAAAGTAGTAGACCAGGGAGGGGCTATGGACATGGCCTACATAGACTTTAGCAATGCATTTGACACAGTTCCACACAAAAGATGGAGGGGCTGTGGACATGGCCTACATAGACTTTACAATGTATTTGACACAGTTCCACACAAAAGATTAACAATCAAGTTAGACAGCCTGGGAGTGGGTCCCAGGGTGGTAGCCTGGGTAAAAAATTGGCTGGACAACTGGCTGCAAAGGGTAATAGTACACTGTGTCCACTCTGAAGAAAGTGGTGTCACTAGCGGGGCACCACAGGGTTCAGTACAGGGACAGGTCCTCATTAATATCTTTATAGGTAACATTGTGGAGGGATTGAAAGGGAAGGTATGCCTCTTTGCAGACGCCACATACAGCTGCAACAGGGTTGATACACAAGGGGATAGAAAGTACAAGAAAGGACTAGGCAAGGTTGGAGGAATGGTCAAAATTATGGCAGCTTAAATTCAATGCAACGAAGTGCAAAGTAATGCACCTGGAAAAAAAAAACAGGGGAAGATTACACAATTGGGGGGGGCAATAATAATAACAAAAATGGAAAGGGACCTGGGAGTAGTCATATCAGATTACCTAAAGGTAGACAAGCAATGTGAGAAGGCATTAAGGAGGGCTGGTAGGATACTGAGATGCATAGGGAGAGGCATCACCAGTAGAAAATGGGAAGCTGTTATCCCTCTGTACAGACAGATAGTGAGACCCATTTGGAGTACTATGTGCAGTTCTGGAGACCCCATCTCTGAAGGACATAGACAGGATTGAGACAGTCCAGAGGAGGGCAACTAAAAAGGCGCAGGGTCTGCACCATAAGCCATATGAAGAGGTATTAAAGGAGCTGAGGATAGGAGGGGGGGGCATGATAAAAATGTTCAGCTACCTCAAGGGAATCAACAAAGTCCAAGAGGGAAGCATCTTTCAGAAAAAGAGTTGTTCAAGAACAATGGGGCACAATTTGAAGATAGAGTTGAGATGGCTCATGGACTACATGAGGAAGTATTTTTTCACTGTGATGGTGGTGGACACATGGAATGGCCTTGCTGAGGAGGTTGTGGGGTCAAAAACTGTGGAGAAATTCAAGAATGCATGGGACAGGCATAAGGCAATTCTAGTGGTGATAGGATGAAGTAGGCTGCTGGTTAACTAGGATCTACAGCTTATACCTTAGGTAGTGAAATGGGAAGACTGGGTGGGCCAAGCGGTCCTTATCTGCCATCAAAGTCTATGTTTCTGTTGCTATCTATGACTACAAATAATCATGCAAATCTATATAAATGTAAAGTACATATACAGACACATATATAATATAGAAAACATATACCTACATTTTATTTTTATATTTTATTTTTATTTTATTCTTTGGTAACTGAGTAAGGCCTACTAGGCATAAGTGCCTGTTTTCAGGTGAGACCTGGGAGCACTGGGCGGTTAAGTGACTTGCTCAGAGTCAGACAGTATGCAAGTGGAGGTTGTGAGACTCAAACTCAGGTCTAATCTGCTGGATGTACCACGCTCATTCACACCTTGTTCGTCTAACCACTAGGCTATACATAAAAATGCACAGCAACATAAGACAGTATAGACAGATGGGGAGGGTAAGGGGAATAAAAATTAGGGAGGGAGACAAGGTAGGTAAGAAAATAAGGATGGAGAGTAAAAAGGGAAAATGAAATGAAGGAAGTAAGCGTCAAGAGCAGTTGCAGGATGGCAAAATATATTCCAGAGAAGACAAGACAATGAACTACCCGAAAGAGTCAGAGTGGATCTCTTAGGAGAGTGAGTTCCAGATATAAGGAAAATGGTAGGATAAGGTGGCCCTACCAGAATTGGAACTTTGGGTAGGGAGGGCAAGAGTCCTATGGGTGGAGTTATGGAGAGAATAGGAGATAGAAGAGGGGGTAGAAATGATTGTGTTAAGGTAGGGCAGAAGGGAGCAAACCAGAACTTATCAACTAGTGAAGCACAATGAGCAAGACATCTGGCCTCAAGAGGTGGGAAGAAGACAGCAGTGTAAAGCTTGCAGTGGTGTGTACATGATGGACAATTTAGGGCAAAGCAGCAGAAGGAGTGGAATAGGGTGTTCAGTCTGGCGAGGGTGGTCTTAGGGGTGATGCTGTATACTATGTCTCCAAAATCATAAATTGGGAGTATCATCTTCTGGACAATTTTACGGTGGGCCTGAAGTGTGTGTGTGTGTGTGGGGGGGGGTTATAGCCATCGTGTCTGAAAAGATCATTGCATTTGGGATGAAGCTTTTTTTGAATAGCATCTACATGTCCAGAAAAGTCAAGGTTCCTATTGAGCCAGAGCCTGAAGTACTTAAAGATCAAATGCACATATTTCATAAAAAAGCTTAAAGTAACTTGAATTCATATCCCTGTGTCATGATTAGTGCTTTGTGAAAATATCATGCTCTTTGGTTCTGTGGTTTTCTTTAAGTCAGCATCTGTTAATGTGCTCTGAGGTAACTGAAAACAGTGAAGAAACTGAAGATTTTTCTGTCCCTGTAGGTGAATGATGACATCATATTTCTCCAGCCTGCTGCTTCATGAATTAAGTGCCTGATTGACTGAAGAAGCTGTTGCAGTTCCCAGTTAGAGCAGTCTGCAGAGCTAATTTCTTTTCACTCAGAGGTTGTTACTAACCCATCTGGTTTGTGTTTAGACAGATTAGCATATAATCTATCATTCTGTTCTCATAAAAAGTTGATCTTTTGGGATTCAGTGCTGAACTGAAGTGGCATGGAAGAATATCTGTGAGAAATTACTTTGTCTGTATCCCAGCTCTGAGTTCTTTGTCATCAAAACTTTGCATTATATTCTGACTATATAACACATGGTTGTTTAATGGACATGAAATAAATCTAAATTGTGTTAACTCACAGAATCAGTGTGTCTTTGTTGTAGCCTCCATGAATAGGTTCATGTGAGAACAATTGTATTTTTATGTCAGATTAACAAATGTGTCTGCCATACTCAGCTATTTCAGGAACGTGTACAGTATGAACTCATAACATTCAGTTCTTTGAGGCTTTCTGTGTGAAAATACTTCATGTATGTCTATAACTAGGCATCATGATTCCCGTTTCTCCTGCCAGACATTTGGGGCAGCAGTTCTCTGCTTCCCTCTTTCCCCTGCCCCACAAGCCCTACAGTATGTCTCCTGCCATCACTGAGGCTGCTGCACCTCACTGCCCATTGTCTTCTTCACACGGGCAGGGCTGCTGCACCCTGCTGCCTCCTGCACAGACAGTAGAGGCTGCTGCACCCTTCTTCTCTCTGTCCCCCACCCCACAGTCAGGGCTAGTGCACCTTGTTGCACCCTGTTCCTGTCTGTATTTTCAGCATGGAGGAACAGTTGGTTAGAGTGGAACCAATCATGATCATTATCAAAAGCCAGTTGAAAGCTGGTCACCACATTTGAGGGGGAAGTACCGTAGGAAAATAAAATGGTATAATCCACATACATGTGGATCTCTGCTGTTGAGCAGGCAGATGGTGTGTCATTCAGAAATATCCAGAAGAGGGGTAATAATTTTCCTTATCAAACTCCCGGTTCTGTACTGTATTATGGGATGAGATATTGGTTCAATGGGGATTGGTTGGTTTTGTACACATTGATGGTATTTGAGGGGTGGGAAGGGATATTTATGGGAATGCCACTATATAATCAGGGACCATCACATGGGATGAACCCCTTTCTTGAGGAGGTATTACGGACACAGAAATATTACCAGTATTTGGTCTGGTTATGGTATCCACATTAAAGTTCTGTTCTTGGAATGTTAAGGGCGCTCAATCCCCAACAAAAAGGGCCAAGATTTTGCTGCATCTTAATAAGCTCAATGCAGACATAGCCTTTATCCAGGAAACTCATCTACCCAAATCGCAGATCCTTAATTTAAGAAGATCCTGGGTGGGATATGCACTTAGGGCAGGATTAGACACCCGTAAAAATGGGGTTGCGGTATTAATTGCACGTCACATACCCTTTAGGTTGCTTCAGTCGATGGGCGACCCCCAAGGTAGATACATATTACTGAGAGCCATTCTAGGTCACACTGAAATAATACTAGGATCAATCTATGGGCCCGTAGGGGATGACCCCACAATTCTTTATGAGCCTTGCGGCTAATTTAGCACCCTGGGCCCAACTCCCATTATACCTGGTGGGATTGGAACTTAGTTCTCTGTAATACATTGGACAGGTCCAAAGGTAAAAATACTCCTCATACACCTGCACAATTGGCTCTTAAAGATTTTATGAGTACCTTGGGTCTTGTGGATCCGTGGAGGACTCTTTTCCCATCGACTAAAGACTATTCATTTCATTCCGTGTCCCATAATACATTCTCTAGAATTGACTTCTTTTTGTTGGGGGTTGAGCACCTGGCGGGGGTTCAGAGTTGTGCTTATCTTTCCAAAGTGATCTCTGATCACCATCCAACCTTCCTGCAGTGGTCTACGCCCTCATCTGTTGACCGAGACAAAATTTGGAGATTTAATCCCCAACTGCTAAAGTCTCAGGAAATAGCCAACCTTTTCTCAAAATTCATAGTAGATTTTTACAAGCTTAATGTTGTATCTATGCCCAAGCTAGATGTGCTATGAGGTGCCCTGAAATGTTCATTAAGGGGCAAAATTATTAGATTGGCATCTATTAGGAAAAAGGAAATTTCATCAGAATCCTCCTCACTTCTACAACAAATTAGAGTCTTAGAAAAGTCCCTATCTTCCCAATCGCAACCTACAGATTTTGAAAGGTTAGATAATATACGTTTCCAGTATAATATTCTTCTGGGAGACAGGGTTCAACACCTTCATCTTAAGGCTAAAGTTAATTATTTTGATCAGGGGGACAAGGCAGGAAAGCTCCTGGCCTTAAGGCTTAGGACACAAGCCACAGACAGGATAGTTGTAACTGTTCAAGATAGGATGGTAGGTTCTACAATACTAGGGGAGATTGCTGAATGCTTTAAGAGGTACTACCAAACCCTTTACTGCCCTCCCACAACCCTTTCAGCATTCAGCATTAGACTTTTTCTTCAAGATATAGACCTTCCATACTTGTCCCAAGATCAAATAGCCTTTCTACAGTCTCCCTTGACTGTAGAAGAAATACACGAAGCTATTGATGCTCTCCCTATAGATAAAGCACCGGGACCAGATGGCTACACGTTTAATTTTTATAAAGGCTTTAAATCTCAATTGGGTACAATTCTACTTGATATGTATAATTATATCTATAAACATGGTCTTACAGATCTTACCCTTACTGAGGCAACTGTGGTGGTCCTACCTAAGCCGGATAAGGACACTACACTGTTACCGAATTATCGTCCAATATCACTAATAAATGTGGACATGAAAATTTTGGCTAAAATCCTTGCTTGTGGGATGGCCAGGGTTTGGCACACACTAATAAGCACTGAACAAGTGGGTTTTGTGGCTGGGCGCCTCTCATCAGACCACCTACGGAAGATCTCCCATCTTATTTCTGCATCCAGGGACTCTCAGATCCCTGCGGCTCTGGTGTCCCTGGACACGGAAAAAAGCTTTGGACCGAGTCTCATGGGAGTATTTGTTCAATTTGCTTCCGAGATATCGAATTCCCAAACAATTTATACAGTGGATTCAAACTCTTTACTCATATCCATCTGCGAGGGTATTATGTAATGGAGTCCTGTCTTCACCCTTTCTCCTTCGACAGGGTACAAGACAGGGCTGCCCCCTCTCTCCCTACCTATTTAATTTGTTTTTGGAACCACTTATCAGGAAAATTAATCAGTCTGCAGTGGTATCTGGCATCTCAATCAATCATACCCAATATAAGTTATCGGTGTATGCCGATGATATCATGCTCCATATTACATACCTGTCTACATCTATACCTGCCACCCTTAACATCATACAGGAATTTGGGGAATTTTCCAACTACAAACTAAATGTGGCTAAGACAGAAGTAATGCCGTTAAATTGCTATACATCAAAGGCGGATATTGTACAGCTTGGGCTCACTTGGATAAGGGATAAGATAAGATATCTAGGTATTTATGCAGTCAAATACTAAAATGAAGCAGTATAACTTGGACCAGCTAATTGCAAATATTAAGTTAGATCTAAATCGCTGGGTATTGCTCCCAATTTCTCTTTCGGGGTGTATTAACATTATAAAAATGAATGTTCTACCTCGCTTGTTATATCATCTCCAAATGTTAAATCTCTGCCTCCCTCAATCTTGGTTTCTTCAAGTGCACAGCATAATTTCTAAATTTGTCTGGAAAAATAAATCCCCCCAAACAGCAATAACTAAATTACAAAGACCCAAAGAACAGGGTGGTTTACAAGTCCCCAATGTCTACTATTATTATCTGGCTATTAACTGTGCCGTAGTTTCACAATGGTTAAAACCCATGGAGGACTCCCCATTGTGGCTGCAAATTGAAAAATCAATTTGCGACACAGCAGGAATAGACATTGGGTGCCTTCCGTACTTGACCGTTAAAAAAGCCCCTAAACAGTGTAAAGCCACGCCTGTTATGGTCTCTATCCGGTACATATGCAGATGAACCAAACTTTTGGGTATCCGTTTACAAAAGATGTATCCCAGCCTCTTATTAGAAATCCCAATTTTAGAATAGGGAATAAAAATATCACTACAGCTCTTTGGCCAGCTGGTTGCGGGGAAGCGGTGGTAGATCTAACAGAGAACCATAAGCTACTGGATTTCTCAGCGATCAGGGCTAAATACAACCTACCACTTTCTCATTGTTTTAAATATCTTCAAATCTCCCATGTTTTAACTCAGCATTTCGGCAATGGCCTCTGGGACCAGTATATGTTGGGCCCCATTCTTGGTTCATTGCCCAGGAGACCCTCGTCTCACCTCCTTGCCTTCTATTATAAGGAACTTCAGATGTGAAATAGTGAGTTAGAGGGTACCCCCATTATATGGGACAGATCTCTCCCTTCCACCTCTTCTGTGCCCCGTCAATGGCACCAAATATGGAAAAGGCTGTATAAGGACATTAGATGGGATCAATATAGATTGCTTCAATTCTATGTATTGCACGATCTATATTATACACCGGTAAAATGTAACAGAATGGGTCATTATTCATCAGAACTGTGTACCAGGTGTGGATCTCAGAGGGGGTACGTTGCTTCACATTCTCTGGGAATGTGTCAAAGTAATCCCATTTTGGGAGGCCATCTGATCTAAACTTGACCCTGTATTGGATCTACAAACTGCTTTTTCACCAGAAATTTGCATTCTGGGAGATGTAGGGCAAATCCTGACAGGTACTCAAAGAAATCGCATGTCCCTGACATCCCTCTGTGCTGAGAAAATCATATTACGTCACTGGGTGGATCAACAAATTCCCACATACACAGAGTGGCACAAATAAATTTTATTCGCCTTGCAGGCGGAATATTTCATAGCAAATATGTCCAAAAACAATAGCAAATACCAGAAGATTTGGGCACCCCCTGCATACTTTACTATCTACTTAGAATGGTTCTGGCTATTTCCTGGACCTGATATAGTGAGGTTTAGTAAAAGATAAATACTGGGCCAAGACTTCGTTTCCCTATTCTGTTTGTCCTCCTTACTCGACCGGACTTTCTTCTTCTTTTTTTTTCCCTCTTTTTGGAATGGGAATTCTCCCAGTCAATATATTGTAGTGGCAAGAGGGGGGGGATTGAGGGTCGGGTAAGGGCGTTATTAATTACCTGTATCACTGCTAGGTTGTAGATATTAGATAGCCTGGCGATTAAGGCCTATGTTAACTTTGTTGAACTGATCGGGTTTTTGCGAGGTGCTAGGCTTATGTCCGCATCTCAACACGTAAAGGGGATTGAACATTGCCATGTCTCCCCCCATGGTTGTCTAGGGATTTGAATGTGTGAGATGAGTTGTATATTAATCTCTGAATGTATACGCTCTGTTGAAAAGTCAATAAAGCATATTCAATTTAAAAAAAAAAGAAATATCCAGAAGAGAATTGGTCCAAGTACTGAACCTTGAGGGGCACAAGTGTTGATGGGAGGGGGGAGAGAGAGACGGAGTTACCTACCATAACTGATTGTGACCTACTCATAAGGTAGGAACTAAACCAGCTAGCAGTGTTGTAAGAGAGACCAGCTGCAGCCAGCTTGGAGAGAAGCAGGGTGTGGGCAACAGTATGAAAGGCTTTGGCCAGATCAACAAATATGGCACAGGTGATACGGCCTTGATCCATACCAGAATGAATGGAGTCAGTGAGCTGGGCAGGGAGGTCATGGTGGAATGTGACTTGCGAAAACCAGACTGAAAAGGGGTGAAGAACGAGGTGGAGTCAAGGAATGGAGTAAGTTGAGCCAGTATCAGGTGCTTTTGGAGTTTTGCAAAATTTGGCAGTAGGTATATCGAGAATTAATTACCTGGAATAGAATAATCTCTGCCCCAGGGCTCACACCACTTCCCCCTTCTCTCGTCTTCTCTTCAACCTCTTTCTCCCCTCTCTCACACACACTCCCTTTCTCTCCCTAGCTCTCTTGTTTTCTCTACCTTTCATCCTCTCTCTCACTCTTTGTGTCTCAATTATATCCCATAATTTACTTTCATCAATTTAATTGTAGATACCCTCATAGAATCCTGTAACATCTGTCTTTTTATCTTCCTGTCTCTCCCTCTCTCACTGTCTCCCTCTGTCCTACTAACTGTCACCTTTCTCTCTGTTTTGCCTTGCCCTGTCTGTCCGACATCTTTGTATTTCCCTCTACGTCTATCTGTCTCCCTTTCAATTACCTCCTTTCTTGTATACTCTGCGTACCTTTAGTATTACACAACATCTGTCTTTCCCTGTCTCTCACTCTCTCTCTCTGGCTCTCTCACTCTATTATCTTCCTTAGTTTATAACTAACATTGACTCCATATAGTATATCATATTGAAAGACATGGTAAGATATTTCCTGAAATTTCTGTGCTGTTTCTAGAGAAATCGCCTGCTTTCCGCATTACTACAGTAGGGGCAGCAGAGGGAAACTCTTCAGAAATTTTGTGAAATATCTGGAAATATCTGACCATGTCTGAGGCTACTAATGAAGATTATGGGTTCCCTGTCTGCACAGCTGCTTGTGACACAGAGTTAAGCAGATCTGTAATATGGCTTGTTGCTTTGCAATTGCCGCAGATAAGTGCACTCATTGTATTACCCTTTGCTTACTCACTAACTGGCTAACATTAGCCAGCATAATAAAACTCTACACTTGTTTATGAGCTAAAAAGGTACACTTCAGCCTAACACCCCCTGGTGTAACAAATTGCTTCTGCACAGTCTCCAATCAATACAATGTCAGGAGCATGGCCAGGAATGCCCTTAATCCTCCTTTCTGGTGTACTCAGCTGGGCAGCCAATCATTTTCTGTTAAGGCCGCCAACTGTCCTAGTAATAGGGCCTGGTCCCTCTATAAATCCACATTGCCCCCCTCCACCAGACAGGCTTACAACACAGCAAGAAATGCCTGCACCAACGTAATAAGACAAGCCATGGCAGATTACTTTAGGTCCTGCCTAATTATCACCCTATCTTCCTCTTTCTGGAAGGTGGTCCACTCCCTCATAGATCTTCTCTCAGACCTCCACCCCTCTTCTCAAGCTTAATGGCCAAAGCATGTATGACCCCATCAAAGTAGCAGAAACCCTGAACAACCTTTTCACTACATGTGCCCTTCCTGACCCCCTCTTCTCCCCCACCTCCAGATCACTGCTCGCTCCCGCAACACCCTGCCCGAAACACTTTCATCCTTAGTCCCACATCACCCAAAGAAGTACTTAAAATATCAGCATATCCATCCCAGTTGGCATCCATCCCAAGCTTTTACACATTTCAATACCAGCTATAGCAGTTTCTTTCACATACCTACTAAATTTGTCTTTTGGGTCTGATACAGACCCTCCAGCATGGAAATCCGCCTGTGTCATCCCTCTCCACAAGGTTGTTGACCCCTCAGTCCCTGGAAACTACTGTCCCATCTCCCTCCAGCTCTCTCTTGCCAAGTTGCAAGAATCTCTTGACCATACCAGACTAACTGACTTTCTCAGATCCACAAATTACCTTACTCCATACTAATCTGGGTTAAGAAGGCATCACTCATTATCTTCCCTCCTCTGCATCACTGGACATATCCAATCTGCCTGTGACCAAGGCCAACTATCTGCTGCTTTTTTTGTCAATTTGGCTAAGGCTTTTGATTCTGTCTCCCACCCCCTGCTTGTTGACAAACTCATGGGGACGAGACTTGCCCCCCAACCGGGCAATACAGTGGTTTGAATCCTACCTCAAAAATAGGCAACAGTCAGTCATAGAAACATAGAAACATAGAAGTTGACGGCAGATAAGGACCGTAAGGCCCATCCAGTCTGCCCATTTCTTTTTCTACCTTATAAATGTGCCATCGGCCTTTGCTCTGTCAGTGGCCTATCTATTCATAGTCATTTTTATTGCTCCCTTATGCCTATCCCATGCCTGTTTGAAGCCCTGCACTGTATTCATAGCCACCACTTCTTGTGGTAAGCCATTCCATGCATCCACCACCCTTTCTGTGAAAAGAATTTTCTCATTCCCCTTAATTGACCCCCTCTAATCTCATGCTGTGTCCTCTTGTCCTGCTATTTTCTTATATTTAAACATGTTAGACTCTTTCACCTTGTTAATGCCCTTAAGGTGTTTGAATACCTCGATCATATCACCTCTCTCCCTCCTTTGCTCAAGGGTATACATATTGAGCTCTGTTAATCTGTCCTCATATGTCTTCTGATGCAGTCCCTGCGCCATTTTGGCTGCCCTTCTCTGGATTGCCTCAATTTGGTTAATGTCCTTGTGAAGGTGTGGCCTCCAATACTGCACACAGTACTTCAGATGGGGCCTAACCAGTGTCTTGTAAAGAGGGATTATTACCTCCCTCTTACAACATGATACCCTACTAATACACCCTAACACTCCCCTAGCCTTACTTACTGCTTTAGAGGTCTGCTTGGATGATTTCAGGTCATCAGTGATGATGATGCCTAAGTCTCTTTCTTCCTTTGTGACTACTAACAACTCCCCTCCCAGCCTATAGGTGGTTTCAGGGTTTCTCTTCCCTATGTGCATGATTTTGCACTTCTTTGCATTAAATACTAGTTGCCACTCTTCTGACCATTTTGCTAGTTTATCCAGATCTCTTCTCATTCTGCCCACCCCATCTGGATCATCTACTCTGTTGCAGATCTTGGTGTCATCTGCAAACAGACAAGCCTTACCCTCTAGTCCATCTATAAGGTCACTAATGAAGATGTGTGAGGACTGGCCCTAGGACTGATCCCTGAGGTACCCCACTTGTGACTTGCATCTCTTCTGACTGTATACTATTTACCACCTCTCTCTGTTTTCTGCCCGTCAACCAGTTTGCCACCCAGTTGACCAACTTCTGACCCACCCCGAGCCTACCCAGCTTATTTATCAATCTTCTATGTGGAACAGTGTCAAAAGCTTTGCTGAAGTCAAGGTAGGCAACATCAACTGCTCCCCCTTGGTCCACCACTCTGGTTAACCAGTCAAAGAAGTCTATGAGATTAGTTTGACAGGACCTTCCTTTTGTAAACCCATGCTGTCTTGGATCCTGTGCCCCTATGGATTCCAGGTGTTGCACTATCCTTTCCTTAAGGAGTGCCTCCATAATCTTGCCCACTATTGAGGTAAGACTGACTGGTCTGTAGTTCCCGCCTCCTCCTGCTACCACTTTTGTGGAGCGGGATCACATGAAGCCCTTCTCCAGTCCTCTGGGACCTCTCTGTGCTCAGAGACTCACTAAACAGTTCTGCTAATGGCTCTGCTAGTTCCACCTTTAGCTCCTTAAGTACCCTGGGATGTATGCCATCAGGTCCCATTGTCTTATCCACCTGAGCTTAGCAAGCTCTTGTAGGACTCTTTCTTTTGTGAAGGAGTAGTGCTCACCTCCCTCCCCTGTGTCCATGATGCTGAGCTGTGGGCCCTGCCCTACCTTCTCTTCAGTAAATACTGAGCAAAAGTATCTATTTAGGATAGATGCCTTTACAGGGTCCTCCTCCTCACATGCTCCCTTTTCTCCATTAGAAACAGCAATACCCCTCTGGACTTTCTCCTTTCACTAATGTATCTATAGAAAGTCTTGTCACCTTCTTTTACTGTTCGAGCTAGTGTTTCTTCAGTTTGGGACTTTGCCTGCCTTATTGCCTTCCCTGCTTCCCTTAGGGCAGTTTGGTATGCCTCCCTATCTTCATCCCGATGTGTTCCCTTATATTTCCTGAAGGCCAGCCTTTTGGCTCTGACCTTTTCTGCTACTGTATTTGAGAACCAAATTGGTTTCCTTCTTCTTTTGCACTTCCTTTTCTGTCTAACACAATGGGATGCTGCTTCAAGTATTGCATCCTTAATGCTTGCCCACTTTGCCTGTACCCCCTCACCTGTGTTTCTTTTTGCCAGGGCTAGCTTAAGTCTGTTGGCCATCTTATCAAGGATCACAAAATCCATGCCCCTCCTCCCTATCCTTGTTGGGGTTCCCCAAGGGTTTATCCTAGGCCCAATTTTCTGTCCCTTTTCATCAATGATCTCCCTGCAATCTACACAAGGTCCCATATACATAAGTATGAAGATGACACTATACTTTTCACATTTGGCCCTTTAATAAGTGACGTCCACTCTCTACTACAACATGATGCAGTTTTGGTTTTGTGCCACAGTCTCAAAGTAGATACCTCCAAAACTGCTTCCATGACCTTCAGTTCAGTCCAAAAACTGGCAAGAACACACAGCCACCCTGTAATCACCACTCTGGATGGAAACACACTAAACACCATCTCTTCCTCTATATATCTAAGAGTATGGCTAGACCACCCTGCTAAACTACTCAACCCACATAGATGGCATGACTTTGAAGCTCCACCTGAAGCTTGGTCTTTTTTACAGAAACTGTGGCTTCCTCCCACTATCTGTTAGACACGGCTAAAAAAAATGATCACTCCCATTTTTGAATACACAGACATTGTGTACAACACCACCCCCTCCACCTTGCTATCCAGGCTGGACTCCTTATTTAATGCTTTTTGCTGTTTTGCAACAAATTCCCTTTTCAGAACACACCATTGCATGCTCCCTTCCTCCCTCGGGTTAGCAGCCCTCTCCCATTACCATTTTTGCCACTCTGTTTCTTTTATTTCCACATTTTGGTTTGACCTACTGACCCCTACCTGGCTGAGAAACTAGCCTCTGCAGCCTTTTCTCCTTCCTTGCTGCTCTCGAGTGATTCTCACCTCTTCTCCCTCCCCAAACCATCCTCATCAGCTGGCAAATCTACCTTCTTCTAATGTCTCCTCTACCTGTAGAATCGGCTTCCCCAGCCCTTCAGAAACTCACTCTCACACAACTCTATTAAATCTCAGCTTCATCAACTTCCCTTCCCCACCTGTAACTGCAACTGGCCAAATGAACACGGTTTAAACATCAAAACCTATGTACTGTATATTATTGTATTCCTGCAACTGATTGTAAATAACTGTTTATATGCAACTGAATGTAAATAACTCCTTTGTACAAAAATATGTGATTGTAGGTAATATTATCATGTATCTATTCAATGTATGTATTCTGTTGTAACTCTTTCCCTCTCAACCCCAGGTTGTTCCTAAAAATGAGCATCTACTCAGTGTGCTTTTCCCGGTTATCAAATGTTTAAATAAAATAAATAAAACTGGTTAAATAAATTGCCTGATACATTGCTGAATCCCCCCCAAGTTTTATCAGTTTAGGCAATCTTTGGAGTCTGCTTTTGCAGTTCACTGCGACTATAATCATTAAACAGTTTTATTTGGTTTCTCCTGTACATGACTTGTGACTTTTTATACAACAATCTGTTTGGATTTCTTCTCAAAACTTTCAGTACTTTTTCTGCCTTAAGGTCTTTGAGCCTGACTAGACTGCATTTCCTCTGGAACTGCTTATTGTACTTGTATTGTTTGGTGTGACAATGTATTTGACAAGGAACCTTTGTAAATTAACACTTTTGGTCAAACATAATCTCCAAAGTAGTTTTCAATAAAAAAATAAAATAAATGTAGGCTAGCAGCCAGTACAACAAGCTGTGCATAATCTTGATATGTTTAGCAAACCTGGGTTTGATTTTTCATTTAACATCCACTTCCATACTGCATGAACTTGAGCAAGTCACTTAACTTCCCTATGCTCCCAGGTCAGCCCTCTAAATGGACCTTAGCAAGTTGCCAACTAACAAAAAAAATAGCCTCACTATTACTTAATGCCTCTCTGTGTGGGACAGTTTTTTAGATGTGCTTTGGAAACATGTGTATCTGACAGGAATGAAACATAAAATAAAAAAAAAGAAGACAGAGATATACCCAAAAAGTGGATCCACTCTGTCCCAAGATGTACTACCCAGAATCATTCTAGCGTTAATTATTTCCTTAATACTCACTTCTCATTTTGGTAACTGGTCAGAATAGCTCTATAAATATAGCTCAAGTAAGTAGAGTGTGGCTCCAATAGCATTACCACTGACAACGGAAGGGGTTAAACAGTGCTGTGCAACAAGTGCTCCACAGATCGCTGCCCATGGTACCAGGGGAAATGACAAGGGCAGGGGAATCAGGAAGGTTAGCCAAGCTGCTCCTGTGGTGGAGAGTGCTGAGACAAGGGCTAGCTTGGCTAGATGGGTGGTAAATAAGGGTTCTAATACAGGTCTCCCAACTTTCCTTTCTCCCCCCACATAATCCAACTCAGAGTTGATTATTTTAGTTATGTGGAGTATGGACTGGTCGTAGTCATCAGTGTGCTTTGTGACTGCTACCAATGGCACTGTGCTCACCTGCGGCATTTGTTCCTGCCACTGTTGTGCAGAGCACTGTATGGATGACACTGTTATTGACAGCACTGTTCATGCAGGCTCTGTTTTGACCCACTGCCCTCATTTATGTATTATCCTGCATTATAAGTTCCGTAAATGCATCCTTATTTCTCTAGAAAATCCTTTTCTTTTCCTCCTTCTGTTGCATAAATGTATATATGAACATACAAACATGCAAAGAAGACATCAGAATTAGGCCTTTTTTATATATGTAGTCTGCTCATTTTGCAGGGTTTTCAGCTCAGGCAGGTGTTCCTTCTTCCCACTCCCCTATTTTTCCATCTCTTTCTTCCCCTTTACATGGACTTTATCTTCCCTCTATGTCTATCCCAGCCTCTCTCGAAGCTGCCTGCCATTCAATATGCTAGCTGCAGCAATTCAATCAGTCTTTCTTTTTGTTTCATTGCCCAGAAATACCACCATTGTTTTTTACTATGCCAATGAGTCAGTAACTCAGCATGTTACACACTCATCTCTGAGGCTGAATGATCAGAAGGCTGTGGGTTGTCTCCCCCACACCAGGCACTTGGATTATATTCCCCCACTGACACTGTAGTGCAGCATGAGTGAGGTGCTGCACTCCTCAGGTGCTTTCTTTTAAAAGATACTTTAAACCAAGCCCCATCTGCCTGTTCAGGTGGATGTTATATATCCCATGGCACTTCTCAAAAAGAGTAGGGCATTTTCCCAGTGTCCTAGCCTAACTTCCTCCATTCACTAAAAATATCACCAATGTCTTCATCTGATGCAATGTCATTTGGCAGTCATCTGTATCCCCCTTTCAATCAATCAATCAATCAATCAATCAATCAATCAAAATCTTTATTTATTCAGGCGAACATCATTGAGCAAAGCTCATTTACAAGATGGACCTGAGTGGTCATACAAATGAGGATACAAGTATTATTACATAGACAAGAATAGAATAAATAGCAATACAATGGCATGAAATGATTATATACAACAATTTACATATATACAAGTAACAATAGAACCATTTAGCCTGTAGGAAAAAAAGAGGACAAAGGGTATAGCAGTCCTAAAATATAAGTTATATGGTCTAAACTAGTTTTTAAGTGAATATAATAGGTGATTCGGAAGAAAGAAATTGAGTTAATATAATGGATAGAAAAAGGGAGGTTTAGTTGGGTCAGATAGGTGGGGGATTATGCTTTATAAAAGCAATTGCAGAGCTCTGGAAAAATGGCGGAGAACAATCTTTTGAAGGATGCCAGAGGTAGTAGGCTATCTAGCTTCATGGATTTTTGGAGAGAGTTCCATGCAACTGCTAAGGAATAGCTGAAAGCAGCCTCATACCGGGTGCAGGCATTGGGGACCTTTAATGTGATGAGTTTACTGATCCTTAAGGTGTATGGCCTGGTTGTAATTTGGGTAAAGCAATCAGTGATATAGGTCGGTAGTTTGCCTGTTAACGCTTTGAGTATCCAGATAACAGCATTCCTATTTCTTCTGTGTTGCAATGATGTCCAGTTGACTGCCATATAAAGGGAGCAATGATGGGTGTTGGAGGGAAGGTCAGTAATAAATCTTATGGACCTGTGATACAGGTGTCCAGCTTATGTAAGAGATGACTTGAACAATGGCAGTAGAGAAAATCAGCATAATCAATGAGGGATAGGAATGAGGCCTGAATTAACCTTTTTTGGAATCACTGTTTAGGTAATGTTTTATTCTAAAAATAGTCCGAGCCTCTGTCTTAGCTTTTAAGTAACTCTTCAATATGGACAGAATAGTCAAGCCTGTTATCTATCCAGACTCCAAGGTATTTGAAGTTATCAACAAATTCAAGTTTCTCTCCAAGTAAGGTGGATATATGTAGGGTGTTGGATGCTGGGGTAGTGGTAGTACAACTCTTTGTGGTAAAGAACATAGCTTTTGTTTTTTGCATTTAGAAGTAGTTTTTGTCAAGTAGATTGTGCTGCAGAATGGAGAATTCGGATTGTAGAAGTTCACAGGCTTTGAAGGTGAGGGATTGCTGACATACAATACAGTATCATCAGCAAACAGATGAATGTTAGATTGAGTGAGGTTGGCATCAATATTGTTTATATAAATAGCAAAGAGGATAGGCCAAGAATAGAGCCTTGTGGTACACCCTTAGCAGAGGTTTTGAGGTGGATAGGTAATTTCCATTTCTAACCAGTTGCGACCTATCTGAAAGGTAATCCTTAAACCAGTTGAGTGATAGGGAATCCAGGCCTAATGAGTTAAGGGAGGTGAGTAATAAGTCATGATCCACTGTGTCAAAGGCTTTACTCAAATCCAGAAACACAGCACAGGTAAAAATTTTTTTGTCCAAATTAGTCTGCCAATCGTTGGTTACCTTGGCTAAGGCAGTAATGGTGCTATGCTTTGATCTAAATCCAGATTGTGCAGAATTTAGAAGGTTATTGTTATCCAGATAGTTATCCAGATATCCTTTCATGGGATGAGGCTCAAAATAGGCAGAATTATCTAGCCCTCCTTTTCCGGTCAACAAAACCTAAACAAATACCAACATGTATTAAAGTTCAGAGTCAAAATGGACAGACAGTGCAATTCCTGCCCTTCCAAATGCCATCATTGAATGTCCATCATAGCAGACACTGCTATCAAGCTGCAGGAAGACTACTACCTGCACTGAATGTCCATCACAGTGGACACTGTTACCAATAAGAAGAGCAATGCCTGTACAGAATGCCCATCACAGTATCACTGTTACTAACTAGTAGAAAGAGTAATGCCTGCATAGAATAGCCATCATAGTATCACTGTTACTAACTAGTAGGAAGAGTAATGCCTGTACAGAATGCCCATCATAGTATCACTGTTACTAACTAGTAGGAAGAGTAATGCCTGTATAGAATGCCCATCATAGTATCACTGTTACTAACTAGTAGGAAGAGTAACGCCTGTACAGAATGCCCATCATAGTATCACTGTTACTAACTAGTAGGAAGAGTAATGCCTGCATAGAATAGCCATCATAGTGGACATGGTTACTAAGCAATAGGAAGAGTAATGCCTGCATAAAATGTATATCATGGTGGAAGCCATTACTAACCAGTAGGAAGAGGAAAGCCTTACGTTCTGCAGTAGGTTGGATTTGGTCTGTCGGTGAAATCTGTTTCCTTGAAAATGTTGTTATAGCGAAGAGGAATCATTCCACCAATGATGACGTCTCCGTCCCTCCTGATTCCATTTTCTGCAGCAGTCTGTAGTTTACAGCCCTTCTGAGAGCTCAGTGCAGGAGCCGAGGACTGTGCCAGTGTCAGCAGCACAACCCTTGCCAGATACTGCAGCATAGCAAATGTTTAGTGAGATCAAAGTCTTCAGCTGACCCTTCTGGCACTGCAGGGATAGGAAGGGAAGCTGCTTTATCTACATCCTTTATACAGATGTGTCAACATTCAGAAAAATAAATAGTACTTTAAAAATTTGCTGAACAGTGGGAAATACTTGTCAGTTTATAATCAGGTGTGGAAAACAATTCATCATACAGAAAAAAAAATAAATGCACAATCATACCAATCCATTACATAATGCAATAAGATTCTTATCAAAGTCTAGTTATGTTAACAGTACAAAAAAAACTTGAATAGGTGTGGGGAAGTGGAAAAAATCCACAATTTGCATAGTGCATAGCTTAGGGTGAAAAAGTTGAGAAGTAAAATTTGTGCAATGCACATGTTTTACTACATGAATATGCATATTATACAAGCACTTTGTGGTTTGCAATTAATTTTAATACACAAATGGATGTACTTTAAGTCAAAGCTTCACCTCAAAGTGTAAACTGTATCAATTCATGAAGTAAAATTCAGGAACAAATTGCAAAAGCACACACCATACAAATGCTAGGGTCTATGCACAAATGCCTACACATCGAGTAAGAGCAGCATGTAGGCATTCCCATCTCCATATGCCACAAAGTGGTGAGATGTGCACTCCCAGTGGCATGTAACACAGGCATGCAAGTGCTTTGCAACTTGGATCCCCCAGCCAACTATACGGCACTGCACTGGGGCCAGGCTGGGGGAATGCCCTGTGCCCAGGCACAATGGCACTATATGCCAGGATGGCACTTGTAAATTTGCATGAGGCGAGACCCTGCCATAAATATTTATGTGCCCCCCACAAGTCACCAGCAGGGTGCAGCAGCAGCAGAATACCCCCACACACAACTACCACAGCATGCAGGGATCCCTGAGAGGGCTGAGGGTGACTATTTGAACAAACACCCACTGCAAATACCCAGTTGGACAAGTGTCATCTCATGATATTCCACCTGTGTACAGATGGGGATCCACTGTGGGACCTGGGATGGGCACCCTATTAGATGCCCACCATCAGTCCATGATCTGCTAATGCACTGCCATGTTCCTCCACCATGCAGCTGCACACTCTGGGGGCAGAGGTGAGGTCAGGTGGCTGGCAATCATGAATAGCAGCATGCACACACCTGGGCGCTGATGTGGGGTGACACGGGTGGGATACACAAATGTTGCACGTACTTCCTCCTATTAGTGCATAGGATTCACTATGCATAGAAGGTTGCAGGCAAAGTCACTGCAATTCACAAGGAAAGTTTAAATTTGAAACAGGTCTAATCTAGAGTTTGTGTTAAAAGTTTTTTAGCTGCAATGGCCCATATTATTACACAATTTCTGCATCAACAAGTCATGTATTATCATACCCTAAGTAACTCATTTATCTAGCAGTTTATATCTGCTAGCTGTTTTTCATTTTTTTACTTAGAATTTTCTGATTCAGGATCATGGAACCCTCTCCCTTCTCATTTCCCAAATGATACATCTTGAAGAAATATATTGCATGGTTCTAGGGGTTGGAGTAGTCATGCATCCAAATTGCTAAACCGAGAAAGAAGGAATGCTGGGTTTCTAACAGAGGTTCCTGTTTCATAGTCCTTACCAATTATATTTTCTTATCCTAAAATATGTATTTTTTATCAATGTTGACATTATTAAGGGTTAAAAAATCTTTGTGTATGGATCTGACTCGTATATTATTATTTCTATTCCAGTTGCCTTTAGACAGCTAAGAGGACCATAGCACTATTATGGAGGAACTCATTAGTGCCTGATAACATTCAAATTTATAAATCAGAAACAACATCAGTGTTTATCGATGATCTGTGTGCAGTGATAAGCGGATAGCTGGTTAGTTGCCTGGTGATGGACAGGAGGTGGCAGGCTGCTTCATACAGCATGGTAGTTGTTCATAGGCAAAGGTGTGTACTTGCCTGGAGGATAGCAAGAAGCTTGTTGATTGACTGGTAAATGACAAAGTTAGCAGGCTGATGGAAGGCTACCAGTAATGGCATGGTAACTACATGATACACATACCATTGGATGTCAACCTTCTGTAAGGAATATGAGTCAATGACTTTGGGTTGCAGAACATTTATCTGTTATCTGCTGATAAATACTAGCTTCAGCTTCACATTGATTCCTTTCTATGACAGGGTTGGAGAAGACCCTGTCCAATTTGATATGCAGAGAGAGTTAAAAGCAAGGAGCCATTATGTCCTCTTCTATCCTTTCATTTGTCTATCTCCTCTCTATCTCATTGCACAATAAAATTTCCTTTTTGGAACCTCAAGACTGGCAACACTGATGGTCCCACAATTTTCCCTGTAATCTCCCTTCTTTACATGCTGTTTCTATTATTACTTTTTTCCTTTGCTTCTCTGTGGGTAAATCCAACATGTGACTCTTTGTGTGAAAGTGGGTTCTTTATGTATGCAAATGTACTGGCCATATAGCCTAGTTGTAAGAGTAATGAGCGGTGAAAGAACTTGGTACATCCAACAGACCAGACCTTGGTTTGAGTCTCACAACTTCCACTTGCTTACTGTGTGACTGTGGGCAAGTCACTTAACCCTCAGTGCTCTGAGGTCACCACTGAGAACAGGCACATGTCCCTAGTGGGCCTTACTCAGTTACCAAAGACTAAAAGAAAAAAAAAAATAAACAGATAAATTGTTGATTGCAAAAAAATATTTGAAACACATGGGTTCACGTGCAGTTGGACCTTCACATCTGCTCTGTGGAGTTGTCTGTCAGAAAGCAGACAAGGGGCAGAATGTGTTAATTGGAGCCACCTGTTAAGCACACTAATGTACCCTGTACTGTTTTGGCTGATCAAAGTAATGGCAATGAAAAAATATTGTACTTTATGAAAAACAGGAGATGTCATTTACAATCTTACAATGGTCATATAAGAGTTTCTTTTCAGGTTCAACAGTCAGGTTCAGTTTCAAATTTCTCTCTCTCTCTCTCTCTCTCTCTCTCTCTCTCTCTCAGGAAAGCATTGTTCTCTCATTTATAAGAAGTCTTTACCTGGCAATTAATTTCTTCATCTTTAATAGTGACAATGAGCAAGGTCACTGGTTTTCGGTTTTTAGAAACATTTTTGAACTACATGAAAAGGTCTTGTTACTGTCACCCACTAGTAGAAAATGAACTGTTAAAGGTCGATCCTAGGCTCCCAATTATTTAGCCTTTTCCTAAACCACCTTCCCCTAGTCTGCTCAGATCAGATACTCCTTTATGCTGACAATGCTGTCATTTTTCCAAAATCATAAACCACGCTCCTTAGAAACACACCTCCAAAATGACTTCTCTGCCGTTGAGGACTGGTTCTCCAAAAACAAGCTCCTAATCAACTATAAAAAAAAAAACAAGGTTATGTTGTTTGCAAACCACACAGTAAACACAAGGCTTACTGTATCAATTGACAATCCTAAACAACATGCAAATTCCCCAAGAGCAAGTGTGTACCTTTAAATACTTAGGTGTGACCCTTGATAGCTCCTAATCCTTTCCCCATCACATTGACCTTATTGTTAAGGCTGTCAGTTCCAGAACTGTCCTCTTATACCGGCACTGCCAGTGCATGACCCTCTGAGGCACTGTTACTTGTTATTAAAAGTTCCATCCGTTCTATTATTGACTATGGACCCTTCAGGGCAGGGTACATTACCAGGTTTGTCTCCTAGGGGAAAAAGTGCCTTGGACTAACCCCACTAGGTATCCAGAACCTCCCAAATTCAGCATCCAGTCCCCACTGGAAAAGAGGTATGTACAGGCAATTTATGCAAGTCCCTTTCTTACAAATGTCTCAAGTGCAGCACTTCTTTGCCTACCATGCACCATGCTAGCTAAATGACCTCCCCACTGACATTACCAATGAACCTAAACTTGGGTCATTTAAAAGAAAACTCCACCAACACCTTACCTCCTTAAGCAGCTGTGACTGCCATCTCTAATTTTTGAATACCCTCTGCCCTGCCACTCCCCTCCCACACCTGCCTACTCAGTGTAACCTCCTGTTTCCAGTCCAACCCATTCTCGCTTAACCTGCTCCCCTACCCCCTCCATCCCACCAATGCACCTTCTATCCCTCTTATTCCTACCCCCTTCTACCACTTGTGGCAAAGTTTAACATCTGACTGCCTCATTGTGTGTTCATTGATTATGTATTTACCTGTATGTATGTATGTATGTAATGTATGTAACCTGACCACTTCTCCCCCTCCCTGCTCCCTCCTCCTTTAGTCAAACCTCCAGTCAGTTCACCACTTACCTCCTTACTTGGCCCTTTATTCCCACTGAGACATGCTGAACTCATCTGCACTGTTGCTACTCATACCCTTCCACTCTAAATCTTTTGATGTATTTAATCTGTACTCCCTAATGATTGTTGTTGCCTGTTGTTGATTTGCCAGCGAATTGGAACCATCATGTATTTTCTCATTATCTTGAATTTATTGCACCCAGGTCCACCTCGAAAATGAGCTTGCTCAATGGTGATCACCTGGTTAAATAAAGATTTTGATTTGATTTGATTTTATGTTAATTATACACTGTAACTCTGCACTTATACTGTTCCATTGCTATTTGTATTGTCTTTGTGTCACTTGACGTGGAACCTTTGTAAATGAGCTTCGAGCTCAAAGGTATTACCAGTAAATAAATAAATAAACAAATGTCATTTTGAACCACTCCCAGCCAGGCAAGATTGTTCACCAGTCTTCTATGTGGAATGGTGCAAAGGGCCTTACTAAACTCCAGGTAGGCCACATCGATTGCTCCTCCCTGATCCACTACACTGGTCACTCGGTCAGTCAAAGAACTCAGTCAGGTTCTTCTGGCATGACCTCTCCCCTTTGAAACCATGTTGCCTTGGATCCTGTAATGCACTGGTTAAAATGTATTCTACTATCTTTCTTTACAATATTTGTGCAGTGGAACCACATCACCCTTTTCCAGTCCAAAAGAACATCCACTGTTTCTAATGATAAGTTGAACAGAGTTGTCAGAGGTGCAGCAGCACCTCTTTGAGCTCCTTCAGCATCATTGGGTGAACCCCATCAGGTCCTGTTGCTTTGTCTACTTTTAATTGTACTAGTGCCTTGAGGACTTTCTCATCTGTAAAAGGGCTGGAGTCCATCTCCCTACCATTTATGCCCTTGTCCCTTATCTTTGGCCTGTCACCTACCACTTCTTCAGTAAATACTGAACAAAAGTATTTGTTCAATATGTCTGGCTTCTTTTGGTCCTCCTCCTCCTCTTTCTCCTCCTTACAAAACCCTTCTTCCCCTCTAATCATTATTGTTCTCCCTTGGTCTTCCTCTTCTCGCTCATATATCTAATGAAAGTTTTACCCCCTTCTTTTTATGATTGGGGAATATTCTTCTCTGTTTGAGTCTTTGCATGTCTATCTTCCTTCCCTTCCTCCCTTTTTTCCCCTTGTAGTTTTTACACATCCTTCTCCTTCTGTGTTTATTTTGTACTTTATAAATGCTGTTGTTTTTTGTCTTTCTTTTTCGACTACATCTTAATCTTTATTTCTTCTTCTGTGGTTAAAACATATATGTAAATTTGTATGCAAAACTTGGTTATTGTGGTTTGCAAATGAATATAGTTATATTGCTGAAATTAACGCAGAACGTTATTTGCAAAACTGGTGGTTAATCTTGTCATGCAGTTTAGCCTCCACAAGCTCATCTGCAGAGTTGTGAGCAAGAAATTAGCTTGGGACAGAAATGTCTTAATTGGTGGTATCTGTTAAGAGGACTAATGTAATCCTTAACTGGTCAGAGTCTAGGAAAACATATGTATGTCTAACAATGTGGATCTATAAAAAAGGGTGAAAGTTAATATTGCTACGCTGGCTGTGTATTTTTACAATTGCAGCTGAAACATTTTTCATGAGAACTATTTTATATGTAGAAGTTTATGTGTCATGTAAACTAGCACAGCTGCTATGAAAATACCAGTTTGGTTTTACTTTCCATTTTGTTTAGCTTGCCTATATGATGACCAATAGAGCAAACTTGATTTTTTGTGTGGTTAGAAATGTCTAGGATGTCAGTCAGCTAGACATGTCTATTTTCTATCATATGCTAAAGTCATGAAACTTTGTGTTCATCCCAGGTGCTGCCCCCAGTCAAATGTTCCTCTTTTGGATTTTGTCAAAACCTTCTTTCACTCACCACATTATCTGGTATATTTTCACAATGCTTAAACATATAGAAATTGCGTTGTTGTGTTATTTGTTAGCAAGACATATAGACATTGCCTTTTTGAGTTATTTGTTAGCTGAAATATTAATGTAAATGCCTTACAAGAAGTGTCATACATTTCTGACAACAATCAAAAACAAGTAACAGAGCATGCTGAAGGGTTAAACATTTTGCCCAATGCAGAGCAGAAGTTGGAAAACTGACCGAAAGTAAAACTTACAGAAATTTGGGTTACTGTAGCAGAGACAAAGCTATAAATTTTTGCAGAATATTTTTGGGTTTGAGGAGTAATGAATCCCTAACATAGAGCACTGAACCCTTCATGCCTGGTCTATTTGCTCCCTTAGAAGAAAGTATTTGATCATTATTTTGCTCTATATTCTAAACTACTAATGTCGAATGTATGTCTGCTTAATATACCTGACTTTGTAGTGTACATTTCAGAGTTCAGTGTGACTCATTGTAACTATTGGTTATTGGTTTGAGACTCCAACAGAAGGAAGATCAATGAAAAAACAAATCTTGTTGCATTTTGTAAACGAGATATAACTTAGAATTCAGAATGCAGAAATTAATTGCCAGGGAAACTCCTGTTATAAAAGGGAGAGCAACATTCTGGAGAGAGAGAGAGAGAGAGAGAGAGAGAGAGAGAGAGAGAGAATTTGAGATTTGAAATAAAACTCAAATGAAGGACTTTGCTCTCTATGTTTGAACTGACTTTGTAAAGAGCTATCATTAGCAATTTTTTTTAATTGTTATTGATAATAATAAAATGCTGCTTGCAAATTTTATTACTTTTCCTGGTTTGCCTATTCTTACTGGCCTATGCCACAACTGCACTTTTCTTTTTTATTTTCATCCCTCCCTTTTTTCTTGTTACTTTGGTTCTCTTTATATTACCTTAGAGGCAGTGCATCTTATTCCATGAGGCAATGGCATGCCTTCTGTAAAACATCATTGTGCTGTTTCCCACGTCCATGGAATACCAATGCTGTTTGATTTAACGCTGGAGTCTTTTAGTATTCAGTTTGAGATGAAAAACTGATGCCATTTAGTGAAGCTGAGTTTGAAGTGAGATGGCTAAGAACCATGGATTCAGAGCAGAATCAAACTGTTAATTCTCTGAGAGTTCTACAACTTATATGTTTCAACAATTTCAGATTAATGATAGTCCTAGCAGAAGGGGGTGGGGTTCAAGATTCCATCAACAACTGAACCCTGTATTATTGTGCACCTTGTTCTTCTCACAACTGACGAAATTGAAGTGTTCATTATAATGAAGGATTGGAATAATAACAGTCAAACAACTTGCCCATGGGCATGCAATTATACTGTGCAAGCATCAAAAGAACAGTGGAAACTTATATATCCCATTACTGTTGTAAAGTTCCATTTACATATTATTAATGTATACTGTATACTGATGTGAGGTAAAGGTCTGTATTGGGGATTTCTACAGTCTAATTACTCTAATACATCGACAGTGACTAAACTTGACACTAGGTGTGTTACTGTCTTGTGCTCTAGAACATTTTATATATTTTAATAGGGCTTCTGAGTAGTGTCTCTTATGGTATAACAGAAAATTAGTCTGAGGTTTTGGCAGAGGACTATGAAGCAAAGCTGAGTGGCTCTATCTGCTCAAACCTCGTAAAATATTTCACTTATACCTTTAGAGCACCTCCTTGAGGTCATATTAACTTATTATAAATCTGCCAAGTTTAGCTGGAGTGATTTATAATAGGTTTTGAGACTTTTTTTAAATTTACTTATGCCATACTCCCCCTGGTGCTGTAGTGACATGATCTCCTCTAACACTTCTGCATAAGACTATACTGTACTGTATATAGAGGAGGATGTGCAGTGGCTCTGTGCACTGATCAACTGAAGTCACACAAGTGATTAATGGTAGAGCAAATGTTTCTTGACCACTATTTCTAACAAAGTAGATATGCACAAGTCTGGGGCAGATCATAAAACACAACTGCTATATTTACCAAATCATGTATGCACAGATCTGGGGCTCATCATAAAACAGGATTACTGTACAGTACAATTCACATTAAACTGCCCCTCTAATGAGTTGCTTAAACATTTCTGATTGAGTTGCATATGCATTGCTAGATCCACTGCAAAACCCTATACATGCTGTTTCTTAAGAGTTGCAACTCAGTTTGCATTACATTATGATTGGACTGCAGATGCCTTCCAGCTGAGGCGTAAACACATTTTATAAGCATTGCTCTTGAACTTGCTAAGCACTGGAAATCAATACAATATGATTTATCAGTCCATTGCCAGCTCTGAAGAACAATGCTTAACCAACTCATTGAACAGTTTAATGTGACTTGTACTGTATGTAACAAAACCATGTAGACACTGGCCTGGGATCCATTATTAAACAGAACTACCATATGTAACAAACCATACATGAACTGATCTGGGAGCCATCATAAAACAATACTGCATCTAACAAGCCATGCATACACAGCTCTGAGGCCCAGCAGAAAACAGACCTACTGCATCTAACAACTCATGTATTTACAGGACTGGGGCTCAGCAGAAAACAGGACTACCATGTCTAACAAGCCATGCATACACAGGTCTGGGCCAATCATAAAATAGGGCTACTGTTTCTAGCAAGCCATGCATGCACAGGTCTGGGCAAATCATAAAATAGGACTGCTGTATCTAACAAGACATGCATAAACAGATTTGGGCTCATCATAAAACTGGACTACTGTATCTAATAAGCCATTTATACACAGGCCTGGTGCCCATAATATAACAGGACCACTGTATTTAACAAGCCATTTATGCACAGGTTTAGGGCCCACAGTAAAACAGGATTACTTTATCTAACAAGCCATGTACAGTATGTACAGTCTGGGTTAGAGATGTTGTGAAGTTTTAATTCACCGGCAAAGTTCTGTCAAAGTCGTCAAATTTGTCTCCACAGATCATTTCATGAAGTTTTTCCATTTAATAGGAAATTCACCATTGGTAACTTCATCTTGCAACTTCACCAGTAACTTCTCTTTGGGGCACACACGGCACAGCTGGGTCAAAATGATTTCCACCAACTAATCCTTTTGTTTTTAGTTTTTGGCATACCTCAGTCAAATTCTATCAACTTTGGCTGAAGCCTGGTATGGTTGCAGCCCAAGAGGTGTACATATTTGGTGTATTTTTGATAATTATTGTACTTAAATTGTAGATGTGACACCATGGTCAATTTGGGAGGTGATTTTGGTTCCTGAACACCTCATAAATTTTCCCAAGGGTATTATGTGTTACTACAGCAGTAATCATTGAGACCCTTGCTTGGATGTGTGGAGTGTCCCTGAACTCCAAAGACTGTTGGGGTTATGGCTTTTTAAATTTGCAGTGTTATCCTATCATGCATCCAGATTGCACATTTGAGGTGGCTGGCTAGACCCTGTGGAACTCGTAATTAAGCTCTCTGAGGGATGATCCATTACTTGAAGTCTTTCAAGTGGGGTCTGAAAGCCCATCTATTTAGAGAAGCTTTTGGAAATATCTGTAGTTTACATATTATTGATTCATTGTTATTTTATTGACATTTATGTACTGTATTTGCTCATCTGATTGTGACTCATTATTGCTTTGTTGATATTAGCTCAGTGTATGTTACACACTTTTTGCCCTATGTACCCTACCCCTGGGTTGCCCCTGAAAAAGGGACTGCATGGTCTCAGAAGGCTTACCTGGTTATTGAAATTAAAATAAAAAATAAATAAATTGTGTATGTTTTTTGCATCTTCTTGTAATGTGCCCAGAGCCTCCAGGATTAGGAACTTAAGAAATAAGCAATTTCCTTCCTACTTGTAATGGGACATTAGGGTTGGGGTAGGGTTAGTGAGATCACTTGTAACCTACTGTATGCAATAAACATTTCCCCTGGAGTTGTTTACTGCTGCTTCTCTTGTCACCTCCCACATCCTCCACTAGCATTTCTGCCACAGATGTGGCAGAGAAAAATTGGGCTACACTAATGTGACCGTTGGCAATGACTCCATCACTACTTCCAATTCTGGAGCCTACAGTACATGCTGCCACAGACACAGTTGTTTTTTTCAACTGCAGCATTATTTTGCCCCACAGACTTTGAACACTTCTTTGATGCCTCTCCCTTTAATAGTGCATCTTTTTCTGGTCATTCTTCTATGCTAACTGTAACTTGACTTGGGATGAAAAATTACAAAACATAAAAAAAAAAGCCTGCAGTAAAAATAAGTATCAGGAGCAGACAACACCTTCCCATAAGGAATCAGGGATCAGCAGTGTGATCTGAAAAAGTAAAACACCACAAGGATTAAAATGACACACACTACAGGGTAAAAGGGGCAAACAAGTTATTAACTACCAGCAGCAGACAACACCTTCCCTAGAGAATCAGGGCTCTGCAGTGTGATCTGAAAAATATTATTAAAACAATCAAAGAAATTCTCCTTTTTTTTCTTTTTTCAGAACAGAACATGGATTAAAATGACTGGAGTAACAGGTAATTTAATATTAAGTATAGCAATATGACAAAACACCATCACCTTAAGAAAAATGTACCTAAAATAATACAAAAAATGCTGCAGAAAGACACTTACATAATAGGAAACATAAACTCTGGCACACACTATGCTTAGATAGATGCATTGACAAAGTGCAGGTGCGGCTACATGAAACGTTGAGCATTTCTGGCTACGTGGTTTTTGCCATGAGGGTATGCTGAACTTTGAATAAAAGACTATCTTCATTTTTAATGCATCTGTCTAAGAGTAGTGTGTGCCAGAGTTTATGTTTTCCAATGTGATTTTATACTTTGGGCATCACATACCAAGTAGTGACTCTGTTTTTCCTTGTTCATACTTACAAAATACTTTACTTAAACATGCCAAAGTAAAACACAGAGATATCACACTCTGGTCAGAGCCACTCAGTGCAGTGAGAGTGAATAAAAGAATGCCTATAACTCTCACTGCACCCTCACTGCACGGGAGTCTGCCATTGCCAAGATTGCAGTGTTGACAGAACTGCTTATTCATGATACTCATGTATGCACAGTTTTATTCAGCACCACCATCTTGTGCTTGGCAGCTATTACTTCCACAGTTGTGGAAGAAAATGTAGTGCCCAGCAATGGGGGTGTGTTTACATGGCTTGCAGAGGGGAAGGGCTGTATAAATAGCACCAGTGGACATTTGCCAAAGCACTTTTGAAGCACAACAGACAGCGGTCTGGTCACATGTATCTACAGTGTTCTTTTAAAGATTATGGCATAATGATTGCAGTGATCCACCCATGCAGCCATAAAAATGGAAGTTGCAAGATTCTTGTGTAACTACCAATTCTGATTGCTCGAAATCTTACCCGTACTTCCCATTCCACATACTGTATGTGCTAGTGTTTGCTCCTTTCAAATGTGGTGCAGTTTAGAGAATGGTAGAGATATTACGTATCTTATATCATTTTGTATACCCATAATTCAATGTTTGCAACCCATGGAATTAATGTATTCTCATTTGTGGTAAAAAGCAAGGAAAGCATGTTCTAAAATGTTCCTACATTTATGTATCACTTTATGTAAAGAGCTGTTTTACTCTGCTTACCTGAGTTTTGAACACTAAAAGTTGAAGCAATTTGGTCATTACAACACAAATAAGCAAAGCACATTCAAGGGACAGAAAAAGAGCCACACTAGGTACAGGGTGCTCTGTGACATACTGTTAAAACTACATACCCAAGTCACAGCTAGGCAGAAGACACCAGGAGAAAGGACTGCTGTGTGACTGAACTTCTCTACTGGGACTATATTGCCCTCCTTCCCTTCCCTCCAACCCCCCACCCAAAGCTAGTTCTATTTTTATAGGCACAGGATTTGACTGACAACAGGAACTTCCTGTTTAGGGGCAGGAAGTGAGTGATCACAGAACCACCAAGGACCCACCATCCTAGAAGGGCAAGAGTAGCTCTCTGGCCCCTCTAGCTGCTGGAGGTCTGCCTCCTGAACAAGTAAGTGGTCTACTGAGAAATATAGGATATTCTTGTCTCAGAACAGGACAATCAGGAGCTTAAAGGGCACACAGACAGAAAGTAAGGAGAGAGAGAAAAAGAAACAGAGGAAAGAGTAAGGATTGCAAACAGTTAAGGGGCCAGAAACAAGACATGATTGGAGTGGTGCAGTGCAGTGGCTGTGGAGCAGCAGTCTTCTGGGAGATGTTCTGGAGAATGCGGTGTTGTCCAATCTGCAGGCACCTCTCTGGGCTGAGGGAGGAGGTTGCTCATCTCCAGGCTGAGTTGGCCAGGATTTGTGGGACCTCCTCTTCCATCCAGGGACCACCAGTGCCACTGCTGTTGCCTCAGAGGTTGCCAAGAAAGAGGAGCGGTTGGGGCACAGTGGGCTCAGGGAGGGTGAGGATGGTGGAACAGAGGCACATCCCTCCAGTTGTACCTCTCCACAATTCCTATGCCATTCTGGCAAAGTGTGGTTCCTCTATGGAGGCACCTACAGTGGAGACCAAGGAGGATGCTGGGAACCTCCACAAAGGAGACCCACAGGAGTGTGGCAGGGGACCCTGCAGGGGAAGGAAACAACTCCTGGTGGGGGACTCCATTGTTAGGAAGGTAGAACTGGGCAAGGAAGGGGAGAGGGAGGTAAGGTGCCTGCCTGGTGCCATGGCTTGGAGGGACAGGGAGCGAATCCTCAGGATTGCCAGAGCAGCTGCACAGGAGAGGGAGCTGGATGTCATTGTCCACCTAGGGACAAATGACCTGGCTAAGAAAGGGATTAGAGAAGTGCAGGAAGAGTTTGTGGAATTGGGGAGGGGCCTTAGTCAAGTAGCATGCATGGTAACCTTCTCGGAGGTGCTGCCCATCTATGGCATAGGAGAGGCTAAGGTGTTCTGTACCATGGGATTCAATCAGTGGTTGAAAAACTGGTATGGAGCTCAGGGATTTGGCTTCATTGGGGACTGGGGGTTCACCTGGAGTGATGCAAGCCTATACTGGCATGATGGGCTGCATCTGTCCGGGAGGGGAACCAGGATCCTAGGTGATAGGTTTAAATGCTTCACTGGCAAGCTTTTAAACATGCCAAGGGGGGAGGCACTGGAAAGGAGCAGGAAAATCCTAGCCCCCCAAAACAATCATGGTAGTAAGTGTGGCAAACACCAACATGGAGGTGTCGATAGGGAGAAGGGCAGGGGTAAATGGAGAAAGTGACAAAGGCAAGAAGGACAGGGATGGGGCAAAAGGGGGTAAGGCCATCAGGAAATGGAGGGTAATGAGTACCAATGCCCGTAGTCTGGGCAACAAGCTCCCTGAGCTGGTGGCCTTAATGGAAGAGGGATGCCTGGATATTGTAGCAGTCACAGAAACATGGTACACAGAGAACCATGACTGGGATGTTAACATACCAGGGTACATAACTTACAGGAGAGACAGGCAGGGAGAAAGGGGAGGGAGTAGCTATCTATGTAAAGGAAGGATAAAAGCAACTGAACAAAAAGAGTAAACAGGGAGGAGAGGAGGCACTGTGGGTCACCTTGGAGACTGCAAAGGGCACCACAATCCGCACAGGGGTTGTGTACAGACCCCCATGTCAGGGGGAAGGAATGGACAAGGATATGATGGAAGGCATTCTTAGAATGGCAGAGAAAGGGGAGATACTGTTGATGGGAGACCTGAATATGCCAGATGTTAATTGGAGCACATTTGCTGCAGCCACATCCAAGAGCAGGGCCATTCTTGATGCCCTACAGGTGGCAGGCATTAGACAGCTAGTTTCGGAACCCACTCGTGAGGGAGCAATCTTAGACCTCATACTCTCAAACGGGGGCAGTGAGAGGATCTCAGATCTAGAAGTGGGTTGCCATCTGGGGACAAGTGACCATAAAACAGTGTCATTCATGTTAAACTCAGCTACAGAGTCAAGCCATACAAAAGTGAGGGTACTGGACTTTAGGAGGGCTGACTTTGGCAAGATGGGAGAGTGCCTCAGAAAAGCACTAACAAACAGTCTAGAAGGAGGTGTGGAGCAACAATGGGAATTATCAAAACTGCCATCACAGAGGCAACAAGCCTTGTGTGAAGCAAATAAACAAATCAAATGAAAGAAAAAGCCACTATGGTTCTCAAGAGAGGTGGCTGTGAAAGTCAGGAAGAAAAAGATAGCATTCCGGAAGTATAAGGAAACAAAGAAGGAGCAGGACAGGGAGCTGTACCAGTTAAGGCAGAAAGAAGCAGGGAGGGAAGTCAGAATAGCAAAGGCCCAAACTGAGGAAAAGATACCCAACTCAGTTAAGAAGGGGGATCAAACCTTTTATAGGTCCATCAGAAAGCGTAGAAAGACAAAGGGAGGGATAGTGAGGCTGAATAGAATGAACGGTGGGTGGGCAGAGGGGGATAGTGAAAAAGCAGGAATACTGAACAAATATTTCTGCTCAGTATTCACAAAAGAGGAGGGAAGTGCCTAATCCAATTAACAGAAGCACTCTTAATAGGGGGTCGATCCCAGTCCTTTCACAGAAGAAAGGGTTCTGCAAGAACTCCAAAACTGAAGGTGGACAAAGCAATGGGTCCTGATGGAATTCACCCAGAATTCTAAAAGAATTAAGGAAGGAACTAGTGAAACCACTGGCTACTCTTTTAATAAATCATGGGAGGATGGTGTGGTACCCGAGGACTGGAGGAAGGTGGATGTGATTCCCTTCACAAAAGTGGGTCCAAGACAGAGGCAGGAAACTACAGACCTGTCAGTCTGACCTCTGTGGTAGGGAAAGTGATGGAGTCACTTCTGAAGGAAAGAATAGTTGAGTACCTAGAGGTCAGTGGAGCACAAGATCCAAGGCAGCATGGGTTCACAGAGGGAAGGTCATGTCAGAGGAATCTAATAGATTTCTTTAACTGGGTGACCAAAGTAGTAGACCAGGGAGGGGCTGTGGACATGGCCTACCTAGACTTTAGCAAGGCATTTGACACAGTCCCACACAAAAGATTATTAGTCAAATTAACCAGCCTGGGAGTGGTCCCAGGGTGGTAGCCTGGGTAAAACATTGGCTGGACAACAGGACACAGAAGGTAATTGTAAATGGAGTCCACTCTGAAGAAAGGGGTTACTAGTGGGGTACCGCAGGGGTTCAGAGTTGGGTCCAGTCCTTTTAATGTCTTCTACCAGTGACATTGCAGAAGGACTGAAGGAAAGTATGCCTTTTGCAGATGACACAAATATCTGCAACAGGGTTGATACACAAAGAGGCGTGGAAAGGATGAAAAGGGACTTGGCAAGGTTGGAGGAATGGTCAGATGTATGGCAGCTAGGATTCAATGCAAAAAGTGCAAAATAATGCACCTGGGAAACAAGAACCCAGGGAAGAAATACACAATGGGTGGGAGGTAGTAACAACAACAAAACAGGAAAGGGACCTGGGGATAATCATATCAGATGACCTTAAGGTTAGCAAGCAATGTGAGAGGCAGTAGGGAGGGCCGGGGTATACTGGGATGTATAGGAGAGGCATCAGCAGCAGAAACAGGAAGTTGTTATCCTCTGTACAGACAGTTGTTGAGACCCCATCTGGAATACTGTGTCCAGTTCTGAGACCCCATCTCCGCAAGGACATAGACAGGATAGAGGCAGTCCAGAGGAGGGCAACCTAAAATGGTGCAGGGTCTGCAAGAGAAGCCGTATGAGGAGAGACTAAAGGAGCTTAATATGTATACCCTTGAGGAAAGAAGGGAGAGGGGGGACATGATAGAAACTTTCAAGTACCTCAAGGGAATCAACAAAGTCCAAGAGGGTAGCATCTTTCAGAAAAAGAGACTTGCAAGAACAAGGAGACACAATTTAAAGATAGAAGGAGGGCGGTTCAGGGGCAATGTGAGGAAGTATTATTTCACAGAGAGGGTAGTGGATGCATGGAACAGCCTTCCTGAGGAAGTTGTGGGTTCTAAAACTGTGGGAGAATTCAAGAATGCATGGGACAGACATAAGGCAATTCTTGTGGGGGGCAGGAAGATATAGGCTGTTGGTTAACTGGGATCTGTGGCCTATCCTGTAGGTAGGGGAAATGGGCAGACTAGACGGGCCTAGCAGTCCTTATCTGCCGTCAAAGTCAATGTTTCTATGTTTCTATGTAACGGCACTCCCCACACTCAAATGAAAAACAGGAAACAGGTATTTAGCCATATACAGTCCATTTACTTCTGTTTATCCACCACAACAGGGTGGGGTGTTCCACAGACGGCAGCCAGGTTGTGCTGCATAAGCTGGGAGGATATCTTCTTGTGATTATTACTGTTAAAAAAGAAAACTTGGGGTGTCCTAATACTGTGGCACATGGACAGCTGCTTCTGATTACAATATGATATTTTTTCTGCAATATAAAATATGTAGGGGAGTGTCTGTCAGGAGGAACTGCTGTCTTGCTGAAACTGACACATCAAAACCCCCCAGGGATAAGTTCAAAGGACAGGATGTAGGTTAAACAACAGATATCTGAGGTGCAATTATCTTGTTAGTTTGCTTTGAAGCCAGGAACCAAGATATCCATTTTATAATGCCTTCAGTGAAATCTTTTGATTTGCACTAGGTGTCATAAGGAAAAGGGCATATGCATGTGTTGGGGTGTCTTCCAAGGAAGCCAGCTAAGTACATCAAAGAGACCTTTGATGTCTTTGTGAAGCAGGTCCCAGACTGAATGGGGAAGTCCAATATGCATTTGTTTGGACCGTCATCTCAGGAAGCCAGGAATTACATCAACGAGCCTTTGATGTCTGTGTGAAGTAGATCACAGACTGGGTTGCGGGGAGTCACACAAGGATAGGAGATTCAACTATTTTATTAGGACATCCTGTGTTATAAAATATACATTTTAATACACCAAGGCAGAGTTAGGTGACCTCAGAGAGAAGGCTGGCTCAAGACTGCTTTTAAGTTTACTGAGCAGACCTCACAGAGACACATTTATTTTCCTGACTGAGAAAAGAGGAACATCGAAGCACTGAAAGATTAAGAAAGTAAGATATTATTAGGTAAGACCAGTCTGAGTGTATGGATTTTAGGAATTTGCACTTTTAAACCTGTTTTGTTTTTAAGATTGTATGTGTTGGGGATATTTGGTTATGTATTTACTGTTTCCTATTTTTTACCTATTTTAAAGTAAAGATATATTCTAAAAACAGAAACTGCCTGGTGTGCCTTGATATTTCTTTTTTTTATAAGTGAAGTTTAGGTGGTTATAGTTGACACTGTGCATGAGCTTATTATGGTACCAAACTGGAAACGGATATGAGTTCTCTAGGCCTTGCACAGAGTTCTAAAGGTTCATTTTGTAATTCCTGGTTAGGTGCCTGTAGGCTAAGATATCTGGGCCCCTGAAGACAGAATTATCTGAACTTGACAATTGGGTATTCTAACAAGAGATTGTCAGTTCGAATCCCTCCAGAACTTGGGACAAATTGACTTGAACCCACAAATCAGACAAGAGGGCTACCTTGTTCTGTTAACTGTTCACAATTCTTTGCTCAGAGGTTGGCACTTTGTGAGTAGAGGGCTGACCTTCTGAGTGGAATTATGACAGATTGGTTGGCAGCGGTGCAAAAAAGTTTGATGGTATAAGCTTTATTGTTCAGTGTGTCAGCTTGAGAGTGTTCCACTCACTTGGAAAAAAAGAAATGCAGTGGTCTTAATTCAAAAGAAAGCAGAACTATATCCCTTGGCTTACAGTCAAGTTCCTACCTGTTTTATTTTTTTCTAAAATGCCAATCAGAGTAGCAGTAGTCAGGAAAGATAGCTTCCAACTGCAGCAGGCACACTGTAGAATACTTAAAGCAGTTGTGCAGGGACAGAGGAGTCCCATTCGAGGTGACAGCCAAAAATCAGAACCTCATAGATGCCCTGATGGTAGCAGATACCCAGAGCAACGAGTCACCAACCATGACTGAAAAGGACCAAACCTTGAGTGTGGCAAGGCTAGTGGCCAGTGCTGTGTCCAGGTCCAGTGAGGAGGACAGCAGGGTCACTGTCAGTGAAGGGCCACAGCAGCAGGAGATGGTCACCAGTATCCTGAATCCAGAGGTACTCAGGCTGCAAATTGAGTTACGCAGGATGGAGCTAGAGTTCCAGGAGAAGAGTTAGTGAATGAAGTGAGAGGCAGAGCTGGAATGATGAGAGACAGAGTGGGAACAGCAAGAGGCAGAGAGGGAACAGAGGAAGGCAGACCATGAGGAGCGTGAGTGCCAGTAAGCTGCAGAGGAGAAGAGAGAATGAGAATGCTGAGACACAGACTGTGAGGAGCAGAAGTGCCAGAGGCAACATGAACTGGAGAAGATTCGACTCCGATCAGCAGCACCAGAACAGGTAAGTGACTTGGGTTTAACTGGGACTGCAGAACTGGGTTACAAATTGAACTCTAAATTAATAGCTGAATTTAAAGAGGGGGAAGATATGGATGCCTTTTTAAATTCTTTTGAAAAAGTTTGTATTCAGGCTAAAATTCCTAGAGAGTTCTGGAGCTTCCAGCTATACCCGCTACTTACCTGGAAAGCTTGGGATGCAAATGGACAATGAGGACAGTAATGATTACAGCAAACTTAAAGTTGCACTGTTAAGAAAGTTTGAATCAACTGCTGAATCATACAGAGCTAAATTCTGCAAGCTCAGGAGAAGCCCTGATATGAGCTACGAGGAGCTAGCCATGAAACAACGTCAATTTTTAAAACATTAGTGGGAAGGAATTGAGGAAAACTCTGTTGATAAAATAGAAAATGTGATTTCATTAGAACAGTTTTATTGGGCATGCCCAGCAGAGATAAAAACCTAGTTAGAGGGCCGAGATCCCAAAACAGTGCAAGAGGCTGCTGAACTCTTGGACCACTATGCCAAGAGCAGGCCTGCTCTGAGAGCAAATGGGGCAGGCATGGCAGTAAAGGAAAAGAAAAGCGTGCCTTCAGGGCAGCTGAAACCCTCACTGCCTCCACCGAAACCAGTCAGCCCCAGGTTTCAAAGAAAAGACTTCTCTGAAGTAAGAAATGCATGTTGGTTGTGTAAAGAAACTGGGCATATTGCCAGACAGTGCACCAAAAAGGCGAGCAATACACAATAGGGTGCTAGAAAAGAAGTAGGTTGTTTGTGTGCTCCTGGAAGCATGCCAGTGAACATGAGGGAACACATGCACTCAGTCATGGTGAATGGTGTGCGGACACAGGGGCTAAGGGACACAGGGGCACCACTGACTTTGGTAAAGGGGTGATCTAGTATGGTCTGGTCAGTTTATACGCAATAAATACATCACTGTACAGGGGTTTACTGCTGAAGAGAAAACATTGCCACTCACTAGAGTTCTTCTAGATTGGAGTGAAACATGGGGAACTGTGCAACAGGTAGCTGTAGCCAAAACATTAGCAGTGGATGTGATCCTGGGTAACAATCTCCAACAGGGGATGGTATGTGCAGTTACCTGAAACCAAGCAGCAAGGGAAAACTGTAGTTCTCTGAACCCCACAGAAACCTGTTTGGAAACCACTGAGAGGCTGGTTCCCCAGCCTGTGTCTCCAGATGGGGAGACTGATAAAAAAGTGGTAGAAATTTCCCTGGTAGCAGGTAACCACACAGCTATGGAAGGTTACTCCAAAAATGGAGGGGTAACCCCTTGTCAGAGGGTTGGGATTGACAGTGATCCTGAGGGCCCTGATGCTAGTGCTGGGGACCCTAGTTTAGCAACTGAGGGGGACCTGTTCCATGCCTTGGGAATGTGTGAGGGTTTTGCAGCTGCTCAGAAGAGTGACCCTAGTTTAGAGAAGCTGAGGGCTTGGGAAGACTTGGATGGTACACAGGGAGGTGATCTCAGACATAAGGTTTATTGGGAAAATGGATTTATGTATACTCAGGCAGTACAGACAAAGGGAGGGATGCTAGGCAGGTATCTTGTTTTTCCCCAAGGGTATCATGAGCAGTTGCTCAAAATTGCACATGATATTCCCTTGTCTGGTCATCTGGGAATCACATGCAGTATGCAGCGGCTGGCCTAGAATTTCTATTGGCCTAGCTTCACCCAACAGGTGAAGGAGTATTGCAGGTCTTGTCACCGGTGTAAAGAAATAGGGAAGGTGGGCAAGAAAACCGAAGCTGCCCTGATTCCATTGCCCATAGTGGAGGAGCCATTCCAGAGGATGGGAATGGATATTGTGGGGGCCTTTAAATACCCCCTGCTCCTCAGGGAAGAGATTCATCCTGACTATGGTGGATTATGCCAGCCGGTACCCAGAGGCAGCCGCCCTATCCTCTCTGAGGACAGACAAAGTGGCAAATGCCTTACTTGGGATTTTCTCCCATGTTGGGGTTCCGCAGGAGGTAATCACCGATCGAGGGGGTTCCTTCATGTTGGACCTGATGAAATGTTTATGGGAGAAGTGTGGGGTGGTGCAGAGATGCACAAAACCGTGTCATCCACAAGCCAATGGGCTTGTGGAATAATTCAATGGTACCCTAAAGTCAATGCTCCAGTCGTTTGTTGAACAGCATGGGAAGGACTGGGAGAAATATCTCCCCACCTGTTGTTTGCATACAGGGAGGTGCCCAAAGAGTTGACAGGATATTCCCCTTTCAAACTCTTATATGGACCCTGGGTACATGGGCCCCTAGACTTGACCCAGGAGGACTGGAAAGGCAAGCACGCCACCCAGGAAACTCCCACTGTGGATTGCATCCTCAGATTCAGGGAAAGGCTGAAGGAGCTTATGGGGACCACGCAGAGCAACCTGACAGCTGCCCAGCAGAAACAAAATATATGGTACGACCACAGAACCAGAGCTCTCTCGTACATGGTGGGTCAGGAAGTTATGGTCTTATTCCGGTCTAGAAATACAAGTTGCAGGCTGAGTGGGCAGGACTGTACAAAGTGATTAGGAAGGTAAATGACATGAACTACATTGTGGAGTTACCTGACCAAAGACAGACAGAAAGGATGTACCATGTCAACATGATGAAGCCATATGCAAATAGGACTGACATGGTGTTTGCAGTGTGTTGTCATGGGGAGGGGACGGATGAAGGAGACCCCCTTTTGGACTTGCTGGAAGAGAGTAAACAGGATTCCTCTGTAGAGGCAGTAAAATTGTCTCCCCAGCTGACCCTGGAACAGATCCAGAAAGTAAGGGAGGTTTTAGCAGACTTTGCCCCCTTGGTTAGCACCAAGCCTTTACTAACCACCTTAGCGACACACAATGTGGAGACAGGGACAAAGATGCACATACAGCGGACAGCATATTGGGTGTCAGAGGCTGTCCAAAAGGACAGTAGGAGTGAAGTGGAGGAGATGCTGGATTTAGGGGTGATCCAGAGATCCCACAGTCCCTGGGCCTCACCCATAGTCCTTGAACCCAAGCCAGATGGCGCAACTCATTTCTGTGTGGACTGTCATGGACTGAATGCAGTCACAAAGTCAGATGCCCACCCGATGCCCTGGATGGACAAACTCCTGGACAAGTTGGGGGTGAACTACCTTACGACCATTGACCTGACAAAGGGGTATTGGCAAGTAGAGTTAAGACACAGCTAGGGAGAGGTCGGCCTTCATCACTCCGATAGGCTTATTTGAGTTTAAAGTAATGCCTTTCAGAAAGAATAATGCCCTGGCAACTTTCCAAAGGTTAGTGAACCAGGTGTTAAATAGTGCTGAGGAGTACGCTGTGGTGTACCTGGATGACATTGTCATCTTTAGTACCAGCTGGGAGGAACACCTATCCCACCTTAGGGAACTGCTGGGCAGGATACAGAGGGCCTGGATCACTGTCAAAGCCAAGAAGTGCCAGGTAGCAATGGGAGAGGTGGCATACCCCGTGCAAGTGGTAGACCAGGGACAGCTCCGTCCTAACCAAATAAAAATAGAGGTAATCCAGGCATGGCCCGGACCAGAAACTCAGAAGCAGGTCAGCAGTTTCTTGGGACAGCAAAGTACTATAGAAAATTTGTACCCAATTACAGTGCTCTGTCTGCTCCCTTATCTGACCAGACAAGGAAAATGATGCCCAAGAAAATTACCTGGGGCCCAGTCTGTGAGGGAGCCTTTTCCAAACTAAAGGAGGCACTGTGCAGTGCTCCTGTTTTGACAAGTCCTGACTACAGCAAGCCTTTTATAAATCAGACTGATGCCTCAGATGTGGGTATTGGGGCAGTACTGAGTCAGACATTCAGCTAAGGGAGGGATCGCCCTATAGCCTACCTGAGAAAAAAGTTACTTCCCAGGGAGCAGGCATACTCCACAGTGGAAAAGGAGTGTCTTACCGTAGTGTGGGCCCTAAAGAAACTGGAGCCATACTTGTATGGGTAGCATTTTGTGGTGTAGACTGACCACAACCCCCTGGTTTGACTGTCACAGATGGGGAAAAACAATTGTAGATTGCTATGATGGAGTCTGGCTTTGCAAGGATATGACATGACCATTCTATGTAGGGCTGGAACAACCAATCAGAACTCACATAGACTGTCTTGTGTCTATGAGGAGTGAACTGATTTGGGAAACTCATCCCATGCAGGTGATAGAGCCCCCAAATTCAGTCTAGGTGGGGAGGAATGTGGCACGTGGACAGCTGGTTCTGATTACAATATATTTTTTCTGCAATATAAAATATGTAGTGGAGTGTTTGTCAGGAGGAACTGCTGTCTTGCTGAAACTGACACATCAAAACCCCCCAGGGATAGGTTCAAAGGACAGGACGTAGGTTAAACTACAGATATCTGAGGTGCAATTATCTTGTTAGTTTGTTTTGAAGCCAGGAACCAAGATATCCATTTTATACTGCCCTAAGGGAAATATTTCGATTTGCACTAGGTGTCATGAGGAAAAGGGCATGTGTATGTGTTGGGGTGTCTTCCAAGGAAGCCAGCTAAGTACATCAAAGAGACCTTTGATGTCTGTGTGAAGCAGGTCTCAGGCTAAATGGGGAAGTCCAATATGCATTTGTTTGGACCGTCATCCCAAGAAGCCAGCAATTACATCAAAGAGCTTTTGATGCCTGTGTGAAGCAGATCACAGACTGGGTTGGGGGAAAATCAGATGAAGAGAGGAGATTCAACTATCTTTTAGGACATCCTTTGTTATAAATTATAAATTTTAATGCACAAAGGCGGAGTTAGGTGACCTCAGAGAGAAGGCCGTCTCAAGTCTTTTTTTAAGTGTACTGAGCAGACCTCACAGAGACACATTTATTTTTCTGACTGAGAAAAGAGGAACATCGAAGCACTGAAAGATTAAGAAAGTAAGATATTATTAGATAAGACCAGTCTGAGTGTGTGGATTGTAGGAATTTGCACTTTTAAACCTGTTTTGTTGTAAGATTGTATGTGTTGGGCATATTTTGTTCTGTATTTACTGTTTCCTATTTTTTACCTATTTTATAGTAAAGATATAGTTTAAAAGCAGAAACTGCCTAGTGTGCCTTGATACTTCTTTTTTTTACAAGTGAAGCTTAGATGGTTATAGTTGACACTGTGCATGAGCTTTTTGTGATACCTAACTGGGAAACAGATAAGAGTTCTCTAGGTCTTGCATAGAGTTCTAAGGGTTCATTTTGTAATTCCTGGTTAAGTGCCCATAGGCAAAGATATCTGGCCCCCTGAAGACAGAATTATCTGAGCTTGACAATTGGGTATGCTAACAAGAGGTTATCAGTTTGAATCCCTCCAGAACTTGGGACAAAGGTGACTTGAACCCATAAAACAGACAAGAGGGCTACCTTGTTCTGTTAACTGTTCACAATTCTAAGCTCAGAGGTTGGCACTTTGGGAATACAGGACTGACCTGCTGAGTGGAGTTGTGACACATAATCCCTAGGAAATGGGTTACAGTACTAACATTGGTGATATAGTGGAAAATAGGTGGTATAGTGGTGAGCATAGCTGCCTTCCAAGCACTTGGCCAAGGTTCAGTTCCCAGCCAATGTAGGGATATATTTTTTCTAGGCCAAGTGGTCCTTATCTGCTGTCAAATTCTATGTTTCTATAAGAATGCATGGGACAGACATATACCAATTATAATGGGGGGGTAGGAGGAAGGAGGCTGTTGGTTAACTAAGATCTACAGCCTACTCATTAGGTAGGGAAATGGGCAGACTAAGTGGGCCAAGTGGTCCTTATCTGACTGCCATCAAATTCTATGTTTCTAAGGGGAAGTGAAGTTCCTTAATAGCAATCTGGGCAGACAGAAGCAGAGAAGGCAGGAATCATGTTGGGAGTGTTGCAGTGCAGTAAATGTGGAGCAGCAGTCTTCAGAAGGGTATTCTGGGAACTGCAGTGCTGCTCCATCTGCAGGCACCTCTCTGGGCTGAGGGCAGAGACTCCCAGACTGTAGGCTGAGTTGGCTACATTGCAGGGGATCTCCTCTCCCAGTCAGGGGCCACCAAGTCTACACCCACTAACTCAAGGAAGGACCCACAAAAGCAGTGTGTAGACTACAGTAGGCTCAGGGAGGGTCAGGTGGGTGGATCAAAAGCACATCCCCCACCCAGTGCAACTAAGAAACTTCTACACAGTTTTGGAGGAGTGGGAGGATCCCACCAAGACACCTGAAATTGTATGCTTGGTGGATGAGCAGGTTCAACAGAAGACAACCCTACAGGCTGGTGCAAGAGGGCCACAAAGGAAGAAGAAGCTTCTCCTAATAGAGGACTCCATAGTACGGGGAGTGGAATTTGGGACAGAAACAGTGGAGGAAAGGAAGGTAAGGTGTCTACCAGGAAGCACAACTCAGTGATTTGGAGAGAGGATCTGGACCATCGCTAAAGCAGTAGAAAGGCAGGAGAAGCTTAATGTCATTGTCCATCTGGGGACAAATGACCTGGTTGGAGACAAGGCAGGGATAGCTGTGTTGCTGGAGGAGTTTAGGAAATTGGGGAGGGTTCTAGCACAAGAAGAAAGCTTCATGTGCAGGTGTGCTTTCTGTCCATGGCAAGGGGGAAGGTAGAAACTAGGACTGTGCACACCCCAAATATTATTTCCTGAATACCACGAATAGTGGCCGGTCTGAATATTTGGACGGCCATTTCGAATATCTGACTATTCAGTACACAGGAAAGGTATTCGGGGAATGAGATTTCCTAGTCTCACTGAACTTCCTTGGCCAATTAGAGGCTTCACAGCTTTGCAGATCATGTGATCTCCTCACTGTGAGACAGCATTCTCAGAAGAGAGATGGTGCTTCAGTCTCAGAGCTTCTCAAACTGCAGAAGCTTGTTGTTGAACTATTTTTTTTTTTTGCTGTAGTGTGATCCTTAAGTTTTAGAGAGAGTTTTTGGTGACTGATTTTTTTGTGTTTTTGCTAAGTTACACAGGGAGTAGAAGCCTAGCCTAGGAGAGAGGGAAGACTGTTTGTGTCTGCACCCCCCTCCCTCACTGCATTTATCCATTCCACACTGTTCTAGTATGTGATTTGGTTTGGTTTAGATATTTTTTTTATTTTGTGGCAGCAGAGGCTTTTGTTATTGCTCTCAAAAAAGATCAGGCTTTAGTTTTCTGTCTAGTGTGACAGAATTATATAGCCTAATATAATAATTTAGGGTAACTGACTGTTCCTGAGCTCAATACACAGTAATTCAGAAAGGGTTTTACTACAGTAATTGCTGCCAATGCCTGTGCATATTGTACGTAGTTCCCCCCCCCCCCGGTTTAACTTTAAAATTCCAGTCCACACCGAATCTAGGTGAAATCTCAATAAAGTTACTACAGTATTATAAAATATATATACTTTGGTGGAAGTGTTTCTGAGCTCAGTAACAGTTGTTCACAGAGGGTTGTTTGCTAAGCAGCACCGCTGCTTCGGCACTTAGTGGCCCCCAGCCCACACCCCCAGTGTTAAAGTTCTAATCACACAAAAAAACATAGTAGTGTGAGTGTGACAGGCTGCTGCCTGTGATGCAACTGAAAATTAATGACAGTCTGTTTTGTTTAGAAGAAGAAAGTAGTCTGACACCTAGTCTTCCCCACTGTGTCTGTGTGCTGCAAACATAGAGCGAGTCACACATCTGTCTGCTCTTACAGTGTGTGATTTTTTTCATTCAAAGGAATTTATTTTGTGTCAGAAAAGGCCCTTTTTTGCTCAGTAAAGTGGGGTTTAAGTTTTCTGTCTAGTGTGATAGAATTATAGTATTTAGAAAAGATATTTATGCAATAGGTGTGGAACCAAAAGCAATTGTATAAATCCATTTATTTCCACATATGTGGGATAAATCTAATCACCCTAGATTTATCCCACATATGTGGGATAAATGCAAACTGTCAATCAAAACTTTTTTGTTCACTTTTTTTACAAACAAATGTGAATAATTTTAAAATGAAAAATGATAACATACTACTGTGAGCACAAAAAAACTTCAGGACAAATATATCTACAAAATGAGTGTCATTTCATTTATAGATACCGTTTAATTTTTTTATATTAGCAAAAAACAGCATAAAATCCAATTTTCTTTTCACTTTTTAGACAAACAAATGTAAATAACTTTAAAATGAAAAATTATAACATGGTACCGTAAGCAGGAAAAATGTTCAGCACAAAAATATCTACAAAATGAGTGGTGTTTCATTCATAGATACCTTTTAGTTTTTTCATAATTAGCAAAAAACAGCATAACGTTCAATTTTCTTTTCACTTCTTTGACAAACAAACGTGAATCACTTTAAAAGTAAAAATGATAGCATGGTACAGTGAGCACAAAAAATGTTCAGCACAAAAATATCTACAAAATGAGTAGTGTTTCATTAATAAATACCTTTTAATTTTTTATAATTAGAAAAAAGCATAAAATTCAATTTTTGTTTCACTTTTTCGACAAACAAATGTGAATAACTTTAAAACAAAAATGGTAGCATGATACTGTGACCATGACATTTGTTCAGCAAGAAGTTCTCTACAAAATGAGTGGTGTTTCATTTAATAGCAGCTACCATGCTAGGTGGACATACACTAGCAAAGTTAACTGAAAGTCCCAGAAATAATCATTTAAAAAAAGAAGGTAAACGGTCAAAACCAAATGTTCCTGCATTGATAAGAAGCATCCCTACTGCATAAATGAAATATATAATGGTGAGCTGTCAAATAAATGATTTATCTACACTTGTGCCATTTGACCTCGGGCACCTCACTCGTGGCTTACACCACTCGTGAAGTTACCTGAGGTCAAACAGCACTTGTGTAGATAAATCATTTATCTGACAGATCACCATTGTATATCCTATATATATATATATATATATATATATATATATATATATATATATAATTTGGGGAACTGTTTCTGGGCTCAGTAACAAGTCATTCACTGAGGGTTGTTTTCTTTGGTAAGCATCGCCCCTTAGTGGCCCCCCAACCCTAGTTTGACTTTAGCCCACCTTGCCCTCGAGCACCCAGTAAGCGCAGGGGCTCCGAGCCGCCAGCAGGCGGGCGGCGACCACGAGGCCGAAAGGAGAACCAGGAGGCCGGGAGAGACAGCCAGCAAGCCGACCCTGCCCTCGAGCACCCAGTAAGCGCAGGGGCTCCGAGCCGCCAGCGGGCAGGCGGCGACTGCGAGGCTGAAAGGAGAACCAGGAGGCCGGGAGAGACAGCCAGCAAGCTGACCCTGCCCTCGAGCACCCAGTAAGCGCAGGGGCTCCGAGCTGCCAGCGGGCGGGCGGTGACCGCGAGGCCAAAAGGAGAACCAGGAGGCCGGGAGAGACAGCCAGCAAGGTACGGGAAAGCCGCGACCAATCGGAGGGCGAGCGCTACCCCAGCCTTGCTTCCAATTGGTCCTCCTTCTTCACTGACTTTGCTCAAACTTGCACTTCCACATACTGTCCAGGAATAGTGGGTTTTACCTTAATTTTTCTCAAAAAGAGCTGTTTTTACCAAATTGTTTAAAAATTCTAGGTTTTATGTTGTTTTTCTTGTAAATGTCTAAGTGATACAGTCCTTTGGTGGGATTTCTGGTGGGCCAGATGCTAAGGCGCCGTACCCCCCCCAGTCTTTTGTTGTGCAAAACTTTTTAGCACCTCATTGCAGAATCGCTTGATTACTGCAATTGTGCTTTCCTGACTGTCCTCTCCTCTGTCTCCTTCACTTTAGCTGACCCTGCCCTCGAGCACCCAGTAAGCGCAGGGGCTCCGAGCCGCCAGCAGGTGGGCGGTGACCGTGAGGCTGAAAGGAGAACCAGGAGGCCGGGGAGACAGCCAGCAAGGTACGGAAAGCCGCAAAATTTTTGCCCGCCCCCTCCCCCTCTTGGGTGTTTCTTTTTACACCCTTCCCACCCAATTTCCTATCTCTGCCCATAGCCAAATTCTAGCCAATAATCTGGAAACAGTCCCCCATTGCCTTCACTATTATTAACCCTTAGTTACCGTAATCATGCTGATGCTTCTCCTACTGCTTCTTTCTCTCTCACCTATAATATATCTTGAGGATGATACCTTTCCAGTTCATGCCCTCTTGAAAAATGTGGCTTGCCAGGGTAACCTCCCTGTCTCACCCCCAGTGGATGACTATCAATTCCTCAAGTATGCACTACCGTTGCTTCATTGTAACCTATGGGATAGCCCTCTAAAAGGGTCACAACCATTCATGTATCCCCTATGCCCCATGCTCATATCTTGGCTCTATAGTGCCCCCTTGTACCTGTCCATCAAGTTGGTACTCTGTGAAAATTTATTAAGCCTCAACCCATCCTGGACCGTCTCTAAAGATTGGACCCCGAGCAAGAAGAGAAAATCCTCCTTTTGTTCCCTCATGCTATCACTTGAAGCCCTTATTAAACTATTACTCTTTTTGTTGATCTGTGCTGGCAATATTGAAATCAATCCAGGACCCCCAGAAGGCTTTACCTCCCCATCAGATCTAGCCTCCATTAAAGGTTTAAGCTTCCTTCACATCAACGCATGCAGCCTCCTAAAAAAGATCTCATTAATCCAGGCCTGGGTCACCCACACCTTGCCAGACTTTCTGGTAATCTCTGAGACATGGCTTAAACCTGCTACACATGACAGGGAAATAAATCTACCCAACTACCAGCTATTCAGATCGGACCACCTGACAAGGGGCGGTGGAGTGGCTAACTATGTTAAATTAAATATTTCTGCATCTTGCCTCAGTGTAACATCAGTGCCCAAAGAATTCGAATGTTTATCCCTTAAAATAGCTCCCCCCAACATGACAGCTTTTCAATTGGTTGGCTGCTATAGGCCCCCCTCTGCCGGCCTTCAACTCCTAAACCACTTGGGAAATATAATTAATCTGGGCCCCGAGGACACCATCATTTTAGGTGATCTAAACTTTAACTGGCTCTCAATGCATCTGCACCCCTAGTATCTTTTGTGACACATATGGATTCACTCAATTAATAAATGAACCGACAAGATTTAACTCAAAAACAAAAGTAACAGCACCCTACTTGACATTATGTTGGTAAACAAACCGCACCTGTTTTCCCATGCTGGAGTGCTTTTCAGTGATATAAGCGATCACTGTCTTATTGCAGGGATAAAATCATCAGTCAAGCCATCCAACCCTGCGAAATTCCTCACAAGAAGGTCTAAAAAAAACCTTAACATCGAAGGATATCTCCATGACCTATATCATTCCCTACGCTGGCAAGAATTCTATCACACAGCTTCTGTGGAAACAGCACTCAAGGTGCTAAATGACATTATCATAGGCGCCCTCAATACTCATGCACCTTTCACTAGCGTTAGAATAAAAAGCAAATCCTGCCGCTGGTTTTCTGCAGATCTTAAATTTGCACTGCTTGCTAGAGATAAACTCTGGAAAAGGGCTAGAAAGACCAAGGATCCGTCTGACTGGCTTCAGTTCAGAAAAGCCAGAAACAGCTGCACCAAAAAAGTGAGAGAAGCCAAAGCTGCCTTCTATACAGCTGAGCTTGATGCCTCCTACCTTAACCCAGCCAGATTCTGGGGCACCATCAAGGGGATCCTAGGGCAGGACTCCAGTACTTCCTTGCCATCCCAAGTGCACCTTAACAATGCTGTTATCACTGACAAGAGTGAAATCTTAGATGCATTCAATAATCATTTCACTACGGCTGGCCTAGCTTTTGATTCCTCCCAGCAAATCTACTACGGTCACAACTTAAATTCCAGTCTATCGATGGTCAGAAGGCTGCCTCTTCATTCTCCTTCAAGCCCATTTTATTAAAACAAGTGGAAGACCTACTGCTACATCTAGACACCAAGAAAAGTGCAGGTGCAGACTCTCTGGACCCCTACTTCTTAAAAATTGCTGTACATGCCATTGCAGTTCCTCTAACTCATCTTTTTAATCTGTCCTTATCCACTGGTTTTGTTCCTACATTATGGAAAACAGCACAAGTGTTTCCCCTCCTCAAATCAGGGGACCCCACGGATCTCAACAATTATAGACCTATATCCATCCTACCTGTGCTGTCTAAAATGTTAGAAAAACTGGTGAGTATCCAACTAAGAGACTACCTCGATGCTAATAACCTACTTAACCCTGCTCAATCTGGGTTTAGGACCAGACACAGTACCATTTCTGCATTAGCAAAAGTAACAAATGATTGGCAAACTGAGTTAGACAAAAAAAACAGCATCTGTGCTGTATTTCTAGACCTAAGTAAAGCCTTTGATACAGTGGATCATGAGCTGCTAATTTCCTCACTGCCCTCCTTAGGCCTGGATTCAACCTCTCTTGGGTGGTTCAGATGTTACCTCACTGATAGAATACAGCAGGTGAAAAATGAAGGTGTCCTATCCTCCTCAAAACCACTTCTAAGGGGAGTACCGCAAGGATCCATCCTGGGCCCTATCCTCTTTGCTGTCTATATCAATAACATTGATTCCAACCTCACTGTTGCCAATGTCCATCTTTTTGCTGATGACACGGTCTTGTAAGTCAGTAACCCCTCACCATCAAAGGCCTGTGAGTTATTACAATCAGAATTCTCCCTGCTGCAACATCAACTACTTGAAAAGAAACTACTATTAAATGCCAAGAAGACAAAGGCCATGTTCTTTTCCACCAATATATATTCTACCACTCTCTCATCAAACATTCTTCCCCAACTATCCACCATCCTTGGAGAAAAACTTGATTATGTGGATAAATTGAAATATCTAGGGGTATGGATTGATAATAGACTTGATTACACTCAACATGTTGAGGAGCTCCTGAAAAAACTCAGACAGAGGCTCGGCCTGTTCTTCAGAATCAAACATTATCTAACCAAAGAGTCTAAACAGAGACTAATACAGGCATCATTTCTATCTCTCATCGATTATGCAGATTTCCTATGGCCACTGTACTATGTCCTATTTAAGTAAATTGGATACCTTGTACCACAGAGCTCTAAGATTCATCACAGATCTTCCTTTCAACACTCATCACTGCTCTCTCTATAATGCTGTTGGCTGGACATCCTTACACCTTAGGAGGAATAAAAATGTTGCACTATGGATTTACAAAGTTCTGTCAAACAAACTTCCATCTTATATTTCTGATTGCTTTACCCTGGCTACACCTAGATCATATGCCCTAGAAGCAATAACCTTATCACCTTGAAGATACCTAAAGTCTGTACCTGGCATGGGAGATCTGCAATCAGCTACTTCTAGCATCTACCTGGAATTCTCTGCAGAAGACCCAAAGTTGAACACCTTCATCCCTATAGCATCCTTTAAAAGCTCTTCATAAGTCTCTTTCCTGTGTTATGCAACTGCTTTCACTAAGCCTAGTCCCCTCTTACCCTTTACCCCCCTTTTTTTCTTTCTATCACAGTTTATATACTTTTTCTAAACTTAGCTACAATATACCACAAAATCCATTGCCATTCCCTTTCTTTTTTTATTCCCCCATTTCTACTTGCTTAAGTATCTACCCAATTATAACACAACCTGATCAATTCCACAATCCCAATACCTTACAGTCATCTGGGTCAAACCTGTCTGAATTATTTTGTTTTGTGGTCCAAAATCATTAGCTACCTTGCTTGTATATATTTTTTTATTACTGCAGCTGTTTATTTATATTTAAGTCTTTGTCTCTTTCTCTGTATTTGTTTATGTATGCTACTGTACCATATTTTGATCTTGACCTATCAGGTCCATCTTGTAAATGAGCTTCGCTCAATGATGTCCGCCTGAATAAATAAATATTTTGATTGATTGATTGATAGTGGTTAACATTCCAATCCACACAAAATATAGCAGTGTGAGTGTGGCAGGCTGCTGCCTGTGACATAACTGAAAATGAATGACAATCTGATTTTGCTTAGAAAAAGAAAGTAGTCTGATACCTAGTCTCCCCCACCCTACTGCATCTTAGTGTTGCAAGCACAGAGCAAGTCACACGTCTGTCTGCTCTGACAGTGTGTGAATTTTCTTCATTTGAACAGATTTATTCTGTGTCAGAAAAAAAGGCCCTTTTTTTGCTCAATAAAGTCTAATCAAGAAAGTCAGACAGCTGTTGTGGAGGAAGATCAAAGTGCTGTTGCAGCATGCAGTTCAGCTGGTGGTAAAAGTGGCAAAAAAAGGAGTAGCCATGGCTGCCCTATTGGTGTGAAAAGTGCGGGCTCAAGTATGGTTGTAAGAAGTGTGGCTTCATTTTAGCTTATCCAAAAATGATCTAACTAAGGCAGTGTGTGGGCTGTGTCACACCATAATTAGCAGGGGAAAATATGTCTCTAACTTAACTACCATGGCATTGAATATTCATTTGAAGCTGAAGCATGCCAGTGCACTGCAGGGACCCAGTGTGTTGCCCCACAGTATGCTAACAACACCATCTTGTGGTATTGGTGGGGTTCCAAATAAAATGGAAATGAAGTGTTACACATTGATGACTTGCTTGCTGCTGCTACATTACTTTTGGATTCTGACAGTGAAAATCTTAAATTCCCCTTCCCCTTATTTTCTCCATTTTTAATTTTTTTTTCCTTCTTATTTATTTTATTCCCCTCTTTTCCCTTCCCCTGCTTTTCTGTACATTATGATAGAGGTAATTGTTTGGCTATGCTGTTGTATATGTACAATATTATATGTTTTCAACATCTGCACTTTCAATGGTTATGCACCACAGTTTAATAACACTGTGTTATATTACCTTTGGAATTGCCTGTTTAACAATATTTAGCACCTAATGGTGAGTAATGGATGTTTCACATGGGCACATCATGTGGTTAGGGTGTATTACATCTTATGAATTTGAAGGTTGTTTGTATTATGATGCCACTGTGATGTCACAACACTTATGTGTATATAATAGAGTTCGGTCTTGCTGTAATTGCCTTTGCAAAAGGATCTCTAGGGATCTGAAATGCACCAGGGGTTGTGCTTTTTTAATAATCACATGAATTTGCAAACCATTTATGGTGCCCATGAAATGTGAGGTGGTGGATGCTCAGCATAATTTTGCACAAATTTTCTAAGTAGTTGCTTAGAGCAGCACCAGCCAAGTGTAATATTTGGTTTGTCATCATCAGTCTCCATTCTCCAGTATTCCCCAAGCCTGAAATATGTCGGATACCAGTGTGGCGTCACCAGTCTCCAGTATTGCCCATGCCTGAAATTTGCTGAATACCAGTGTGGCATCACCATTCTCCAGTATTGACTATGCCGGAAATTTGCCAGATACCAATGTGGCATCACCAGTCTCCAGTATTGCTCACACCTGAAATTTGCTGAATACCAGTGTGGCATCATTTATCTCCAGTATTCACCATGCCTGAAATGTTTTGAATCCGAGTGTGGCATCACCAGTCTCCAGTATTGACCATCCCTGAAATTTGATGCATACCAATGTGGCATCACCAGTCTCCAGTATTGACCATGCCTGAAATTTGGCAGATACCAATGTGATATCACCAGTCTCCAGTATTACCCAAACCTGAAATTTGATGAATACCAATGTGGCATAACCAGTCTCCAGTATTGACCATGCCTGAAATTTGTCAGATACCAATGTGATATCACCAGTCTCCCATATTGCCCATGCCTGAAATTTGCTGATTACCAGTGTGGCATCACCAGTCTCCAGTATTGACCATGCCTGAAATTTGCCAGATACCAATGTGGCATCACCAGTCTCTAGTATTGTCCATACCTGAAATTTGCTCTCCAGTATTTCCCATGCCTGAAATATGCCAGATACCAGTGTGGCCTCACCAGTCTCCACTGCAGTATTCATTTAGCATGTCAAATCACTAATAATTATGAAGAAGAAGTATGGATAATGATGACCGCCCAAGCCAGAGTGATGTTGTTCATCTTCAAATTCCACATCGTGTGCTACCAACAAAAGTAAGTAAATGGTATGAAATCTTTTAATTGTTTTATGTTTGTTTGGGTGAAGAGGTTTGGGAATTATGATTGAACAGTACATCTGTATTTCTGCAATTCTGTCTCTTGGATGGAAATTAATCATGTTTAATTTTTTTTTTTTTTACCCTGCAGGAATTTTACCACGAGTCTGATGGACTTCTTGAAAAACACTGTGTGTATGACTTGTGAAAGTAAGTCTTCAGTCATTTCATTGTTTTCTTTCTGTTTGGTGGTATTTGTGTGAGAATTATGAAATAAAACAGTGTAGGCTGGCCCAGTGTCACTTAGAGCTGAGGGGCAGGACACCTTATCTCACGCTGCACAGGCAATATGATTTGGGAACAAGTTCTGGTCACCACAGGGTGCAGGGCCAGCAGGGGGTGGGAGTAGGAATGAGCACCTGCTCTCCTCTTCCAGGTTGGGGGGCACCCATCTGTAGTCCTGCCATAGCTGTGTGAAGGCCCAGCAATGAGTGTAAGTGGAACCTGATGACTGGCAGGGAGGGGGCATCCCACAAGGAATGAATGCCCATGTCTTCACATGTGCATGTCACATCAGGGGCATGTGGGCAGGTCATGGGATGGAAAAAAAAGCAATACATAAAAAAAAAGGAAGAAATAGAGCTGTCTAACCAGTGACCATTTATTTTGAATAATCTGATGGTCACAGGAGAAGGGAGACTTCATGGATGTGTAAAGGCCATTTGGAAGGGTAGCCTTTGATGTTGGCACCTGAAATAAGGCACCGTCTGAAACAGTGATGTGTTATGGGTGAAAGCCTGAATGACAACGGGGATGGTTGGGTGACAGGACATGGTGGGGTGGGTGAATGCAGCGACAGGATGTTGCTATATGTACAGTACATGCACGTGGGGGGGTGAGAACAGCGAGCGTGGGCTGGGAGGGGGTGTGGGGGTGGTAATGTGGTGGGTTGCCAAGCTGCACCGTGGTGAAGGGAGTTGGCCTGCAGTTGCATTGGAGGAGGTCCGGGCACTGGTACGATTTTATTGTGCCTGTCCCGAAACTTAATTTTTTTTGCTTTGGCCCCAACATGCACCCCCCTCGGAGTTGAGAATCCTTTAGTAGGGGGTTGTGTGTGTGTGTGTGCCGGGTGGTGCAGTCCCCCCCAACAGAAAGCAATAAACCTAAGTCCCTGGTGCCATTCTTCCATGCGCCTTGGATGTCAGAGTGCGAAAATGTTTTTGCCGCTCTGACGTCATGATAATGTGGCTCGCCGTTTGGCATTCGCCGTTATCACATAGAACCTATGGAGGCACTGCATTTCATTATGTGTCCCTAACAGGTAGCATTCATCAAAAGGCATTTTTGTGGCCACACATCATGAACAGAATGGGCGTCATGCAAGAGTGCCGTCCTCACAGGCATCCCACTCTGCTACGAAGGTAAGATTTAAATTTGTGTGTTAGCCTGATGAAATAAAGTTATAGTGTTCTATGGGCATAATGATGTTTTATTATTTTTTTTTAAGGATAGCATTATTTAAGGATCTGTCATGTGTGTTTCCAGTAATACCCAATCCCATTAAGAGGAGTGTGCCCATATCTAGATTGTCAATTAAATACCAGTATTGACTGAGTTAAGCCTATTGACATTATACTGTTGTCCTATGGGCATAATTATGTTTTATTAGTTGGTTTTCTTAAAGACCACAATTATTTAAGGGTGTAGCATATTTTATTCTTGCAGTACACATTGTTTTTTTCACCCAAGTACAATAAATGACAGTTATGTCTTCATATACATCCAGTTGAATCCTATGGGAAACTGAGTGGAATGCCCATGATTAACTATTTTCCTGTGCATTCTCCTCCAGATTCTGTGCATCCTCCTCCAGAAACAGCAGCGGGGCATAGTAGCCTGCCTTCTTGCACCAGTGTACAAGCCAAAGTGACATGACATCTGCATCCTCCTTCTGAAGCATCAGTAGCACAAGACAGCCTGTGGCAGTGGCACCAGTGTGCAAGCAAAAGTGTTGTGACATCTGCACCTTCCTCCTAAAGCATCAGCAGCACAACACAGCCTGTGGTACCAGTGTACAAGCCAAGGTGCTACAACATCTGCATCCTCCTCCACAATGGAACTGTACCCAACAAGACTGCCTGTGGCACCAACATACAAGCCAAAGTGCTGTGACATCTGCATCTTCCTCCAGAAGTATCAGCAGCACAACACAGCCTGTGGCACCACTGTACAAGACAAGGTGCCACGACATCTGCCTCCTCCTCCACAACAGAACCATACCCAAAAAGACAGCCTGTGGCACCAGTGTACAAACCAAAGTGCTATGGATTCTGCATCCTCCTCCTCCTGAAATTTTAGCAGCACAAGACTGCCTGTGTGGCAGTGGTACCACTGTACAAGCCAAAGTGACATGACATCTTTATACTCCTCCAGAAGCAGCAAGGGGACAAGGCAGCCTGTGGCACCAGTGCACAAGATAAAGTGCCATGGCATCTGCGTCATCCTCCTGAAACCACGTCTGGGCAAGGCAGCCTGTGGCACCAGTATACAAGCCAAAGTGCCGTGACATCTGCATCCTACTCCTGAAGCAGCAGCACAAGACAGCCTGTGTGACAGTGGTACCAGTGCACAATCCAAAGTGCCGTGACCTCTGCATCCTCCTATTGAACAGCAATGCCAAATGATAGCCTGTGGTGCCAGTGCACAAGCCCGAAGTGCCATGACAGCTCATCCTACTCTCCCTGAAGCCATTTAAAGGATGAGTATGCCAATTTTCTAAGAAGCCATTTTCACTAGCCGAATAATGGATTACAAAAACTTAATACCGAATATTTGGCCGAATATTCAAAAAAAGGTATTTGCACAGCCCTACTAGGAACCCCCCCCCCACAACAAGGATTTCAACACTTCACTGGAGAGCTGGTGCAGAGAAAAAAGTTTTGGATTTATTGGGAACTGGGGACCCACCTGTTGGAATGAGACCTTGTACAAGGGGCACAGCTTACACTTGTCCAGTAAGGGGACCACTGTCCTCAAGCAAGCAAGCACAACTTTATTTATAAAGCACTTTTCAGAAGTCAAGGCGCTGTACATAATATAAATAACATATAAAACCAACAACATTACAACTATTGAAATGATCCATTTCCTCCATTTTTTAATCAGGGGAAGGCTAAAGAAAATAAAGAAGTCTTCAGCATTGATTTAAAATTGCTGATGGTCAGGCATTCTCCCAACTGACAAGGTAGAGAATTCCACTGGGTTGGTGCTACAAACAAAAAAGCATGCACTCCAGATGTTTTAAGATGAACCCTGGGAATCTCTAGCAATTCCTCATCAGTGGATCAGAGGGGCAGACTGGGAGGATAGGGAGTCAGGAGATCATTAAGGTAGTCAGGTCCCTGTTCATGTAGGACTTTAAAGGTAATCAGTGAACAATTTAAATACTTCATTGGCAAGCATTTAAACAAGTAAGACAGGGGTGGCTGAAGGATGTAGGGGGAACCAAACTGCCCACCTCCACAGGCTAGTGAAGTCAACATGGAGGATCATAACATTATAGTATCACCAGAGGAAATGAAACCCATAGAAGGGGGAACAGTGGAGGACAGGAGGAAGCGGGTTGAAAACAGGAAGGACAAACTGATGGTGCAGAATGACAACAGCATGGATGATAAAAGAACAAATGGTAGTACATGAAAGGCCATGTATATCAATGCCCGCAGCCTAGGGAATAAAATCCCAGACCTGGTTGCCTTGATAATGGAGTCTGACCTGGACATTGTAGCTACAGTATTAATGAAACATGGTATACTGAAAACCATGACTAGAATGTGTAGCTGTACAAGGTTATACTCTGTTTAGGAGAGATGGGGGTAAAAAGGGGCACCCCCTTTTATACCCCCATCTCTCCTAAATAGAGTATAACCTGGTACGTTATGACTCTTTACTTTAGGGAGGGTATTAGGGTGACTGAGCTGCAGGGAATGCAGAGGGAAATGGAGGTAATTTGGGTCACCCTTGAGATGAGCAATAGCATTGCCATGGGTTCAATCACGGATTTGTGCCTGTGTAGTACAGTATGGTGTGCATGCTCATTCATCCACACTGTGGACCAATTGGCTTACTGATCATACTGTAAGCTGTAATTCGGTGGGTGGCCAGGTGGTATGCAGGCAAAGTGCAGCTGCCCACCAATTACAGGGTGGGAGCTGGGTGGCAGGGGTCCTGTGGGTGGGGGATGGGGCTTACCACTGAACCATGAGATCTTTGGTCACTGACTTGTAGCCAGCTTCAGGCAGTTGGGTGGGAAGGGGGGATCCACTGGACCACCAGGGATATTATATGCTGGCATAGGGCAGTGATCGGTGGCTCAGGATAGGGAAGGGGTACCACTGGACCACCAGGGATTTGTATCTTACATTTGCCCATGAGCAGGTGAAACAGGAGGGTGGGGGATACCACTAGACCACCAGGAGTTTAATGTTACATTTGCCCATGTTCGGGTTTACGGGGCTAGACTACCAGGGCTGGATTGTACACAGTAATACTGTGTTCAGGCTAACGGGAGGGAGGGGGTATCACTAGACTACCAGGACCATATAGGTGCTTGTGGATGGTGTTCTGGGTGGGCAGGTGGCCTCCCATGACTGGTGGCTGCTGTGTTGTGCCCTGCAATACAGCAGCCCACCTGTGGGTGACCTGGATTTGTTTCTTGGTTTTTTTGGCTCAACTTTGAGCCCCCCATGCGGCAGAAAGCAGGGTTGTGCCAGCATGGTCCATATGCACTTGCCACATCGTAGCAGTTACTCTCTCCCCCACTCCACAATAAACATGGAAACACGGGATTTGTTGGCAGAAGACAACCGCTTTAACCAACCTGTCTTCCAAGACATTTCCTGCTTAATCTGTCTCTGCAAAAGCTACCTAGTGCCCGGTGACCCGCCTTTCTCTCTGGCTATTTACTAACAGCACCCTATGTCTACCCTGTGCATGCTTGCCCCACCAGTTCTACTGGGCATTGCTTCAGCCTGATAGCAATGTATTTAGCTATAGCCCTGGGGAAATCCATTAGCAGAAAGGCCAGCACAGGCTATGTTCTGATAATAGGGGACTTCAATCTACAGTATGTAGAGTGGGGCATTCTTAAGACAGCTACATTAAGAGGCAGGACCATCCTCAACACCATAAAAGGGGCATTTCTGATGCAGCTGACTTTGGAACCCAGCAGGGACAGAGCTGTGCTTGACTGGGTACATACAAACATAACCAGCATTGCTGACTTCACAGTGGGTAGTCCCATGAGTACAAGTGATCACACTATAGTGTAGTTTAGAATATGGATAGAACAGGAAGAAGAACACACTAGGATGAGGGGCTTGAACTTCATGAGGCAGGCTTTGAAGAAATGAGAAACTGCCTCAGAGAATGCCTCAAAGGGGGGAAGGAAGCATAGGGGGAGCAGAAACTTGGTGGATTAAAATTAAAGAGGGTGTAGTCCAGGCAACAGCATGCTCACTAAAGGAAGTGAGCAACGGAATGAGAAAGAAGAGGCTGCTATAGTTTTCTAGGAAGGTGTCATGCTGGCCAGGTGGCACTGAGGGTTGAGGCACTGGACGCCATGCCTCACGCAATGCCGGTGACCAGGTTCGGGAATGAGCCCGGGTCATCAGGGGTCAGCAGGGCAGGACTGGAGTCAAGCATCCATGGACAGCTCTCCTAGTCCTGAGGTGGGCAGGGGAATCACACTGCACTGTGGTAGCCCCTTGGGACACCTGGAGGCACTGCAAGAGTGGTGTTACTGGAGGGGGAGAGCGGCAAACATCTGCACATTGTGCACAGATGTCATTACACATCTACACTCCTATGGGGAGAAAACCAGTAGGAAAATGGCTGGGCATGACTGAGCAGCTTGATAACTGTGCTCTGTGATGCCGGGAGGACTGTTGAGGAATTATGCTTGGGGTGTCAGGGTCCAGCCTGGAATGGTAGGGTAAGGGGAGCCCTCCAGTGGGTCGCCATGGCCGTACCAGTACCCCCCACCATGCAAGTGAGCCTGCTGCTCTCCTGGAGGGGAAGGCTGGTGGCTAGATGCCCCTGCTGGTAAGACACCGCAGCAGGCATAAATAGTGATATGATAAAAAATAAAAAAGAAGAAGGTGGCAAAGACAGTAAAGGAGAAGAAAAACAGCAATTAGAAAGTACACGGAGACCCAGAAGGGTGAAGACAGAAAGGGAGGGAGGTATATCTGGGAAAACAAGAAGAGGCAGGAAGAAGGGTGAGTGCAGCTAGAGTATTAACACAGGAGAGGTTAGTTAAGTAGGTCAAAAAAGGGGACAAGACCTTCAGGTATGTGGGGAAAAGGGAAGACAAAGGGAGGCATAGTATGAATCAGAAGGAGGGACTGTGAAGAGGAAGAACAAGAAAAAGCAGAAATACTAAGTGATTAGTTCTGCTTGATTTTCAGTGTAGAAGATGTGGGGTTGGGCCAGCATGCTGAAGTAAGCAAAAGGGAGAGGGGTGAGTTAATACAAGTCCGATCTCAGTGTAGGGGGTCCTGAAAGGATTGGAAGCATTAAATGAGAATATGCTGATGGAACCAGATTGAACTCATCCAAGGGTCCTAAAGGAACTGATCATAGTGTTATCCACCCCTATGGCAGTGCTTTTTAGCACCTCAGTGGAGATGGGGATGTTTCAGAGGACTGAAGGAGGGCCAATGTGGTCCCCCTGCACTGCAGTGGCAGTAGGGAGGATGCAAGTAACTACAGGCCAGTCAATCTCTCATCAGTGGTGGGGAAGTTAATGAATACTTTGCTGAAGGAGAGGCTTGTGGAGTACCTGGAGGCAAAAGGGATGCAAGACTCCTGGCAGCATGGTTTCACAGGGGGGATGCCATGTCAAACTAATGCAATAGATTTTTTCCACTGGGATTATCAGGGAAGTGGATGAGAGCTGGGCAGTGGACGTTGTCTAACTGGACTTCAATAAGGCTGTCTATGCTGTGCCACATAGGAGACTAGTTAAGAAACAAAGCAGACTGTGTGTGGGGGAGAATGTGACAAGCTGAGTATCACACTGGTTAAGGGACAGGAGGCAAAGGGTGGTTGTAAATGGTAGCAACTTAGACAACAGGAGAGTGACTAGAAGGTTTTAGAGGGTTTAGTGCTGGGACAAGTCCTTTTCAATGTCTTCATAAGTGACTCTGCAGAAGAGCTTAAAGGTAAGGTGAGTCTCTTGCCGATGATGCAAAAATCTGTAACAGGGCTAGCACTCAGGCAGGAGTGGACAGAATGCAAAGGAATTTGAGGAAACTAGAAGAATGGTCTAGGTGGTAGCAGCTGGGTTTCAATGCCAAAATGTGCAAGGTTTTGCACTTAGGGTTATTGAATCCAGGGACTGTGTATAAGATGGAGGGAGTGGAGATTATAAACACCAAGCAAGAAAGATATCTAGGGGTCATCATAACTGATGACCTCACAGTAGCTGGGCAGATATATTATATTAGATTGAAAGTCAATATGCCAATGCCCAACATTCTGAATTTACGGTCCAGAAAATCATAGCCCCGAACAGATCGGATGCCTGACATTACAATGCCAGGCATCATGCAAAGGAGTAAGATGGCAATCCACCCCCACACCCCTAGTAACTAAAATAACAAATTCCAAGAGGGAGTGGGCCCCGGAGTAAAATATATGTATTAGTTAGAGGGGATCATTAAAAGATGTAACTCAGGCCAGACCTCAGGTTTCACAAAGCACACTGGCTGAGGTGCTTGTGGCTTAGCCCTGTACACCACAAGAGCAGCATGGCCAAGTGCCTCAACCAGCTTCTCCTTACTGTGCACCAGCAGGAGTAAGGCAGCACCCCATCACATCAACTATCTTACCCCTGTCAACATTCATTGGGTATTTCAGCATTGGGATGATTACTATTGGGATACTGCACCTGTTGGGTAACAGTGCCCAGGCAGATGAGTGTTGGGATAGTGAGCCACAGGATGTCATAAGGATACATACCTGGTCATAATGTCATACACTTAAAAGTGTACGGCATGGCGATCACTTGATGCCACAGAAGGGCTAGCAGCTCGGAAAACCCACCTCCACCTCACCTCTTAACTTGCATCGATAATTCTCCAGCTTTATAGTACCAAACATGAAGGGCTACTTACCATTTGGCTCCCGATGGTTCCCTGCACCATCTGAGACAAAAATAAAATGTGTTGTAGCGCTTTTGAGGAGGATCGGACCTGATCAACGTCTGAGGCCTAGCTCTGGCATGGAGGCAGAAACGCGCCAGGCACCTCCCTCGCACACACCACTGCAGACTCCAGAAAAAACCCTGAAACGATCAAGGGGGCAACCTGGTACTGTTCCTAAGACTAGCACAGCCTCAACTACTGCACAAACTGCTGCTCCTCTAATGGAGCAGAAATTTATGGAGGAACTGTAACCTTTTCGTACTGCACTCCAGAAACTCACCTCAGAGTTAAAATCTATGCGTGCAGAGCTTACAGACACTACTGAGCGATCTCAGATGTGGCGGCCAGGACGACATCGCTAGAGAGCTGGAAAGCCTCAATGGTGTCGGAGCTCCCCGCACTGTGCCAAAAGCTTCATCGGATGAAAGCTAAACTTGCAGATCTGGAAGACCGAAATCGCCGCAATGACATTCTTATCTTCGGCCTTCCAGAAGAATCAGAAGGAGCAGCACCAATCACTTTTCTGCAGCGGTCAATTGCTGGACCCTCTCTTAACAACACTATATATGTAATTGAGAGGGCCCATCGCTCACTTCGACCTAAGCTGGCTGCAGAGAAACCACCAAGGCCTTTGATATTAAAATTCCTAAATTACCTGGACAAAATGCATGTCTTGGGACAGATCAGGGGTCTCCAGGAAATCTTATGGGAGGGTCAGCAGCTACAGTTCATGCAGGATCTCCCAGCTGCTATACGACAGCGAAGAGCTGCATACCACCGCATTGTTACTAAGTTAATTGATGCCAGTAAAAAGTACAAAGTCCTGTACCCATCTAAACTGTTTGTCTACCACCAGACTACCTAGAAAAGCTTTGACACCATGGAGCTAGTTCTATCTGAGCTTCAGGCACTGATACCAGACTTATTCAAGCCACATTGAATTTTAGAGTTGGACTTTTGGGAGAATAGAAGGAACATGTGAGGAAGTCCATGGTGCTTTCGATCTTCATTAAAGGACACCAGCACGCTGAACTTGTGCTCAGTATTCAGTCTCTCTGCCCTTTAATCGCTAAAGTCTGTAATTCTCTGCAATGGAACCAGGGCATTAGACTTGTAGGGGCAGTTGATTGTATGGTCCTGATCTGTGGGGGCGATCCAGAGGGAAATTCCCCTGATTTTTTCTTTTTTCTTTTTTTTTCTCTCCTTCTCTCTCCTGAAGATAAGGAGGGGACAGTATGGGAATAAGCATGGTACTTTAATCTTACATGTTCACATTAGGAGGGATTTTTTTGGTGCTCTACACAGCTACAGTTACATTGCTATCAAATGTCAATAATAGGTATTACTACAAGAGGGCATCAAAGCCCCACGTTTGCACCTACTGTTTAATACCCTGGATTTCCAAGTTGCTGAGCCATTACTTTTTTGTATTCAGATACAAGGCACTAGTCTTGTTGTACTTAGCAGGAGCCAATTAACAAAGCCTTGATTTATGAATGCGATCCTGAAAGAGATGCCCCTGCCTTTTTACCTCTTCCCCGTTCCCTCCTGATGTCAAGGAGGGAATAACAAGGTCTCTAAATTTTGGAGACCCATTCCATATGATTGCACAAGGGGGATCCAGTTATTTTACTTTGTCGTTGGGTCAGCGCTTTATAGAGGCATTTAGCAGTATATAAGGAGTGCATCCCCATAGTCCTAACAGAATAATGTGTGACGCTATACCACAGCACTAAGTATAGAAAATCCCAAAACTCTCCATGTGGGTGCGATCCAGTGGGAGACCCCCCTGATTTTTACATTTTTTTTCCTTTTCCCCCTCTCTCTCCTGAAGTCAAGGAGGGAACAATATGGGCTTAAGCTGATTAAGTTTTATGCTGCCTCCTCACATTAAGAGGATAATTTTGCTGCTCTATATAGCCACAGTTACAATGTGCTTAACTGCTATTAGGTGTACCACCACAAGAGGGCATCAAAGCTTCACATTTGTGCTTACTGTTTAATACCTTGGGTTATTTGTTAAGCCAATATTTTTTTTTTGTATTTAGATACAAGACAATAGTCTTGCTGTAATAGTCATGAACCAATTAAGAGGTTTTAACCCATGGGTGCGATCCAGAGAGTGACACCCCCGTCTTCTTAGTTTTCCCCCTTTTACTCCAGATGTTAAGGAGGGAATAAAAGGTCTCCAAGTTTTGGAGATCTGCTCTATATCACTACACAAAGGGAGATCCCGTTATTTTATACTGTTATAGTGCCAGCACTCTATAGTGTCGATTTTTAGTACAAATGAGCACATCCCCATTATTCTAATAGTACAGAGTCTGATGCTAGACAACAGTAGTATGCACAGAAAAACCTAGAACCCTCTATCTTTACACGAGGACTCCAGAATTCTGCATATGTGCTCACAGCTTACTTTTCCTGCTTTTTATCTAGCTAATCTAGTAACCTTCTGTAAAAAATTAAGGAACTACACCTGCTATGACACTCAGTATTTAATTAACATCGCCCTGGTCTATGGGTACAATCCAGTGAGAGACCCCTTTGCTTTTTATTGGCTTTTTATTTTTCCAGGTTATTTTACTATATCACATCTTTTATCCTCCTTTCTGCTGAAATTATGTAGGGAGTAAATGTCTCTAAGTTTTGGAGATCTATTTTGTGAGCCTATACAAAGAAGAACCTTGTTTTTTTATATGGTCACAGGGCGATTGCTCTCTAATGTTAATCAGCAGTACTGACAAGTGCAACATTATTGCTTTAATACATTAGAGCTATAAGTTAAGATGCTATAAAGCTGTTGAAAGAGTTGGGGTGGGAGAGGATAGTCTGAACACTGCAACTCAAGAAAGTTGTTACGAACCAGAGTAAGGGGTGGGGGGTACTCACGGCTCTTCATCTTGTCATTTCTTAAACTGTCCTTTATCTTAATTGTTCTTTTATTGGACAGCTTTTAAGCAAGCCAAGCTAAGGGACATTTTCAAATGGAATCGACTCAAATAGCTGTGAGTAAGGGGGCCTGGGTGTTAAGCAAAGGGGGTGGAAAGGGAAAACGGGTAGTTAAGGACAAGATAAGGGGGGGAGGGCTCAGGTATGCATTGAAACAAGGCTTTGCTACATGTTTTCTATTCATTAACCTGAAAAATGTTACCATTTTAGGCCTATTGATCAAAAGTAGTAAAATGCACTAATACGATGATGTCCTATAAAGTGTGTTCATGGAATGTGAAAGGGTCTCAATCACTGGTTAAACGTGCTAAGGTACTGCTGCGTCTCTGGAAGCTAGATATTGATATAGCATTTCTTCAAGAAACCCATTTGCCTTCCCCCAGGTCTTACAGTTAAGAAGATCCTGGGTAGGTCAAGCCTTAGGGAGTGGACCTGACACACATAAAGTGGGTGTAGCTATCCCCATAGCAAGGAGAGTACCTTTCCGTCTTGTGGATACTATAGTAGATTCCCAACATAGATACATTTTGATTAAGACTTTCCTAGGTCAGTCAGTGGTGGTGCTTGGTTCCATATATGGTCCCAATACAGAGGACCCATCTTTTTTTGTTTCCCTCATGAATGACCTGATTCCATGGTCCTCCTTCCCTATTGTGTTAGGAGGAGACTGGAATCTAGTCTACTGCAATATCTTAGACTGTTCCACCAGTTGTCCCTTGTCCCTTTCCCCTGCACAAATCACCTTCAGAGAAATTATGGACTCTGTCGGTCTAATAGATCCCTAGAGAGCTTTTTTTCCCATGTCAAAGGGAATACTCATTCCACTCTATTCCACATAATTCATTCTCTCACCTAGATTACTTTCTCTTGGATACAGGGCATCTTTCATCTGTTGTATCCTGCAATTATCTTTTTGTAAAGTGATCTCTGATCACCATCCCACCTTATTATGTTGGAGTCCCGGCCTGTCCCTCTCTAAAGATAAGATATGGAGATTTAACAGCCAACTTTTTCGATAAGAATATCTGAAAACCCAACTCGCAGATTTCATCACCAGTTTTCTAAATCTTAACACCCCCACTATGTCCAAGTTAGATATTTTATGGGGAGCTTTTAAATGTTCAGTGAGGGGAGAAATAATCCGTATGGCTACAGTTAAAAAAAAAGATTACCCTCCAAGGTAACCTCTGCTCTGTTACAAGACATCAGGAATTCAGAACTAGCACTTTCTAATGATTCCTCCACAGATGAGATTAAGGCTTTAGAAATTCTAAGAGAGCAATATAATTCAATCTTAACTGAACATGCAGAATATCTCTTTATACGTTCCAAAATTCACTATTTCGATCAGGGGGATAAGGCAGAAAAACTCTTGGCTCTACGACTCAAGGCACAGGCCTCTGATAGTATAGTTCCAAGTATTCAAAAACCCAGAAGACAAATTGTCACTTTCCCTAGAGATATAGTAAACTGTTTCCAGGAATATTATAAAACCTTATACTCCCAGTCTTCCTCTCCGTTCTGCCCAGAAATAGTAGACCAGTTTTTACAACCAATTCAACTTCAGCAGCTTAATGATAGTCAAGCAAATTTGCTTAAGGCACTAATTTCCCATGAAGAGATAAATATGGCCATTGATTCTCTTCCTTCAGATAAATCCCCAAGACCAGACGGTTATACCGTAGAATTCTTTAAACTTTTTAAAGCGCAACTAGTACCAGTTCTCCTAGATACTTATAATTACATGTTTAATCAAGGTAACTCAGACCTTTCCCTATTTGAAGCCACAGTTGTGGTTCTTCTTAAACCCAAAAGGGATTCTCTTCAAATTACTAACTATAGCCTGATTTCTTTAATCAACGTGGACATGAAAATACTCGCAAAGATCCTGGCTACTAGGTTGACTAAAGTATGGCAAAGTCTCATAAGTAGAGAACAAGTTGGCTTCATCGCAGGCAGGGTGTCTTCCGATCACATGCACAAATTGGCATATTTGATCTCTGCATCCAGGGAGTCCCAAATTCCATCAGCCTTGGTCTCCCTGAATGCAGAGAAAGCATTCAACAGGGTCTCATGGGACTATCTATTTCACCGGTTACAGCACTATAACATACCAGTGCAGTATATCAAATGGATTAATATTCTTTATACTCAACCCTCCGCGTGTATACTTTGTAATGGGCATCTATCTCAATCTTTTTCTTTGCAGCAAGGTACCAGACAGGGATGTCCACTTTCCCCCTTTTTGCTTGATTTATATTTGAAACCGCTTATTAGACGTATCAATAATTCTGCCAACATCTCTGGTATTTCTATTTGATCTAATCAGTATAAATTCTCAGTGTATGCTGATGATATTTTACTTCATGTTACATTCCCCTCAAAATTGATTACTGCCGCACTTGAACTTATTAGGGAATTTGGTAAATTTTCTAATTACAAGCTTAATATAGTGAAGACAGAATTAATGCCTTTAAATGTCCACACATTCCCTGCATAAGTTGCTCATTTATGGCTTCATTTGAGTAAAGATAAACTAAAATATCTGGGGATATATCTCTCTTGTTCTAAAGTCAAAATGAAGCAATATAATCTTGATAAAGTTCTTACTCAAATTAAAATAGATCTTTCCCATTGGGCTATGCTTCTACTTACTCTCTGGGGGGCGTGTAAATGTACTGAAAATGAATGTCCTTCCATGAATTCTGTACCCCCTGTAGATGACATGTTTCTTCCTACCAAAACTCTGGTTTACCCAAATCAACAGACTCATGTCTAACTTTCTATGGGGCAGCAAGACAACCCGGTGGGCTTTCTTTAAACTGCAGAGGATCAAAGTAAACGGAGGTCTACAACTTCCAGATTTGCTTCTTTATCAGTTCTCCATTACATGTTCAATTCTTACATATTGGATGAAGGCTGGACCACCCGCTAAGCAGACCCAATATCAACCCCTGTGACTCCAAATAGAAAAGACCCTTGTTTTCCCATATAACATATCTCTCAATACTCTGATTTTTTCTTCTTCTAGGAATTTAATTAAAAGTTGTAAAAATGTACCCATAGGGATAACACTTCATGTGCACACCCAGCTATGCAATACCTTCCAGATGTCCTTGTCAAAGGATGTCTCCCAGCCTATATGTGGTAACTTCAATTTCAAGATTGGGGGTCTGCCCCTTCCACATAACTTCTGGCCAGGGAATACTCAGCTTAAAGCCATAGACTTATTACAGGAACACAAACTGGTGTCATTCCAAACAGCTCGAACACAGTTCGACCTCCCTAATTTGTTTTGCTTTAAGTACATACAACTACAACACATGCTTCTACAACATTTTGGAACTGGGTATTGGGCACAGCACTTAACAGGTCCATTTCTCTCGGTTATTTCCAATTTACCCTCATCCCATCTTATCTCTTTTCTCTACTGCCTCCTAAGGGATGGCATAGAGGAACTGCGAAGAGTGCCATACTATGTCTGGGACCAGGTACTACCCTCAGAATCCCCAACACCACGACCATGTCTAAAATCTGGTCACAATTATATCAAGATGTGAAATGGATTAGATATTGCATTCTACAATTTTATGTAATACATGATCTATACTATACTCATGCCAGACTTTACCAGATGGGAAAGCTTCCCTCAAATCTTTGCTCTCATTGCAAGGAATGTCCTGGCACAATACTGCACATTCTATGGGAATGTAATAAAGTCCCACCCTTCTGGTCCATTATCAAGTCTAATTTGGACCCCCTATTAGGCCTATCTGAAGCATTCTGACCAAAAATTTGTATAATAGGGGATTATGGGGACCTTTTGTTTGGTAATCAACGAAAACACATGGCATTGATATTCCTATGCACCAAAAAAGTAATCATGCATCATTGGTTGGATCAAAACATTCCAACGTACACAGAGTGGTTAAAAGAGGTGCTCTTTGCTTTACAAGCAGAAAGCATGATTGCCTGAATAACAAAGAGGCCACAATATTACCAGAAAGTATGGGCCCCCTTACATACCTTATTAACCATTTAATGGTAAAAGGTACAGAATACAAAAAAAAAAAATAAAACCGCTGGGCTCACACATGGAAATTAAATTTCAATATCACCAAATGCAAGGTGTTGCATCTTGGTCGGGGAAACCCTAAACACAGGTACACCCTGGGAGGGGAGGCGCTGGAGGTCTCAATAGGGGAAAAAGACCTAGGGGTCATGGTGGATGCATGTATGAATAACTCTGAGCAGTGCAGGAGAGTGGCTAGCAAGGCAAACAGGATGTTGGGATGCATCGTGAAGGGATCACCTCTAGGAGCAAGGAAAGATTCTCCGTGTACAATGGACTGGTTAGACCACACCTTGAGTACTGTGTACAGCACTGGAGACCACACTTAAAGAGGGACATACAGCTCCTAGAGAGTGTACAGAGGAGGGCAACAAAGATGATACAAGGGCTAGGGGATTTGACTTATGAGGACAGACTTAAGGAGCTCTGCCTGTTTTCACTGGAGGAGAGGAGAGACAGGGGGGACATGATTGAGGTCTTCAAGTACCTCAAGGGAATAAATAGGTAAACATGGAGGGATCTTTAGACTAAAGCAGGGAGGTATCACCAGAGGGCATGGTTTGAAGTTGGAAGGTGGAAGGTAAGGGGAAAAGAGGAGGAGGTTTTCACTGAGAGGGTGGTGGACCCTTGAATGCACTGCTGGGTAAGCTAGTTCAGAGATCCACAGTGGAGGGCTTCAAGAGAGGATGGGACAGACACAGAAAGTGGATGTATCAGATGATGTCCTGTCCCAGGGGGGTGGGGATGGATGATACGGGTTTCTGGAGCACAAGGGATGGGAGGGTCTCGGCACCCAACTAAGGATCTAAAGTTCAAGCAGACTCGATAGACCGTAAGGCCTAATCTGCTGGCAAATAGTATGTTAGTATTATCAGTAAAATATTAGTATTACTTTAGGTCTTCTCTAGTAATTGTACCCTGGCTTAATGAAACTATAGGCTAATATCACTGCATACCTAAGGGGTCAGGGGGGGGGAGAAGGTTCAAGTGGGAGGATGGGGGAATAGGAGGATGAATAAGTGCATGTTTTCTAAGCTTCATAGGGATTTGCAGAGAGAATCATAGTAATAATTATCATCTCATCAGATTTCTATGTAATTACTCAACATTGTAAAAGTTCACCAACCTACATTACTGGCTTGTGATAATGAAACATGCAATCTTCTCTGTTAAATGTCTGTAATGAATGATATGTAAAATCTTCCTATCAATAACACATAGTCAATCTGAAAAAAAAAAATGCATATGGCATTATAAGTGAACCCCGGACCTGTGCATTCTCCGTGTTGGACCCCCCAGAGTTAGAATCCTAAGTCGGGACGTTCCAGGGTGCAGCCTCCATAACGGGGGTGTGGGGGGTGCTGCCTCACAGAACAAAAATAAATGCAGAAATTGTTCATCGTAATTGTCCATTTAATTCTGCCATGTGACATTTTGACCCCGTGTCCATAAGGATACCAGCTGGGCATTGTGACAAAGCAGTAGGAAGGGCTAGCAGGATGCTGGGGTGCATTGGGAGTGGAATTTCCAGCAGGAGGAGGGAGGTGGTGCTGCCATTCTATTACTCACACTGATGAGGCCCCACCTGGAGTACTGTGTTCAGTACTGGAAGATGTACCACTACAAGGACACTGAAAGGATGGAGGTGGTACAGAGTAGGCAACCAAAATGGTCTGGCAATCAGTAGGGGGGACCACTAGTCCCAGGGAAATTGCTATCTTCACTCTCATGCTGGCAATCATGGGCGGGGGAGACAACAATCAATCAATCAATCAATCAATCTTTATTTTACCAGGCAGAACACCTTTGAGTAAGCTCATTCACAAGGTGGATCTGGGCAGGATCACAAGATCTGTACAACAGAATAAAAAATATAGGAATACAAGGCTATGCAGTAATAAAAAGATATACTACATCAGAAACGTTGAACATTACAATATATACAGAAAGTTATATACATGGAGAAATATTTATTTATTTATTGAAAATGTTTCACCAGGAACGGCACACTGAACAAAAAGATGCTCATCTCATGGTGCGACCTGGGGGGGGGGTTACAATGGAGGAAGGTGTACATACTACAGTTGAAATCAGGAGTAGAGCAATATAGACAAATGAACATAATTGAGTGCGATTACTTTTGAACTTGTTACATAAGGAGAACAGTACAAAACATGAGCATCAAGGAAAGTGTTATACATACCATGAGTACACATCTAGGACAATGCATGATTACATAAGGGCCAGTAACAGAACTTGAACTGAAGCAAGATGCACCAAGTTAGCAGTGGGAAATGGAAATCGGAGATAGGGGGTAAAGGAGAGGTGGACTAGTAAACACTAGGGTGTATGGGGGAGGTTTAGGGGAGAAGGTGGAGGAAGGAGATGGGAGATAGTAACAGTGAATATGACTGAAAAGCGTAGAGTATTTAGGGTGGAGGGAAGAAGAGATGGTAGCAGTGAATAAGACTGTAAGTGCATAGGGCTTTAGGGCAATGGGCGCTTCAGACACTAGGCGGCTGGGCAGAGCCACTTTGTCAGGCGTGTAAGGAGAATGGGGTAAAAGAATCCATCAAGGGGAGGGAGGTCAGGGGCAGTTACAATTTGGTGCAAGGAAGTTAGTGAGGGCAGAGGACAGAGAATGTTTGGATGAAGAATGGCAGATCTGGGCTGGCAGGCCATTCCAGAGCTTAGGAAAGAGGTAAGAGAAAGCCAATTGGCCTGAGGTGGTCCTTCAGTGAGGGATGACTAATAGCCTAGAGTCAGTAGATCTGAGGGCGAGGGTGGGGGTAGAGGGGGAAGCTAGGGAGGATACAAGGTAGGGAAGGAGGGAACTGAGCCAGAAGTTGGAAGCAAATTTAGCACTGTGGAGTAGGCACCAGTTACTAAGGGATGACAGGGACAGGGAATGGTAGAGCTCACAGTGATGGAAGCTGGGGGGTATTGAATGTAAAATGGCAGAAAGCGTTAAATTTATGGAGGGAGACAGCATAGGAAAGGGATGGTATAATGGACAGGAGTACTGAGGGACACCAGACAGCGAAGGAAAAATAGGAATAAAGGCAAAACCATAGTAAAAGATTTACTACGACAGAAGTTATTGAATATTATATTATGGAAAGAAAAGTATATACAAGAAAACATTTGAGGAAGGAGACAAAAGGGAAGGGAGGGTATAGGGGAGGATTACTGAAGGATTAGCACTAAGGAAACTTAGAATTGTACATAGCAGGCTGTCTATCATTGGGGGGACCACTAGATGCCACGGGCACGGGGCTACCTCTGGGACAGGGGCAAGGGGGCATGCTAACTTCTCTCACAGAATATCTAAATAGGCCCTTAAGCAGCTTCTGGCCAAGTTGAGGCAACTTTGACAAAAAATGTAATATTCAGACATAACTGTAGCTTATATTTTGTATTTTATTCTGCAATTCTCACCCTTATATCCTTATTCTAGGGGTATTTGCATCAATACAGTTTCTCTGCTCTTTGAGCTCTGACTTCCTGCGTACACCTGACATCATAATTATGTTTATGACATCAGAATATGTTGCTGTGGAGATAATTATGATGTCATAAATAGGAGATTGTGATGTCATGTGTAGAAAAGCAGCCAAAGTAGATAGAGTCTAGGGAACAGGGATCTTGTTTTAATGCAACTCTTTTCAGTAATAAAGAAAATGGGGAATTAATTACTGAAAATATATGAAATACTAAAGAAAATGAGATGGAGTTGAATACAAATCTTACTTTGCTCAAAGTTTTGCTAATGCTGTCAGTGGCTCTTTAATGGGCATGCAAATGGCCAGCTAGCACCTTGCATGCCCACTGCGCTCAATTACATAGCTGCTTTTGGGAACTGTAAATAGCACACCTGTACTATTTATTATGGTGCCCTACTCCAGGCTGCATGTTGGGGTGGCAGTGGTGGGGTTATTGCTAGTGATACTGTGGTTACCATTGATTTGACCTAGTCCTATTCTCAGTTGGACAGTATGGTGCACTATCTGATTGTGAATTGCAACTTTGTACACCTGGGCAAACACAGAGTACAACACAAATGTTTGTGCTTTGCTTTGCGACTTTTTGTGAATCTAGCCTAAGATGTTTTAAGTTCTTTCAAGCAGCAAGAATGGCAGCTTGTGTACAATGATTTGGATATTTTAAAATGTGGAAATGCTATCTGAGAAAAAAATGTTGGGGGGGGGAAGAAAGATGTCACTGCTGAGTTTCTTTTGGCTGTCATCTGACTTTACAGCTTAACTTTGAGGAACTGTGTCGGACTGTGGAGGAGATGGCGATATGCCAAAACTAAAACATACTACACTACTATGAGCAATAAAAAATGAACCTTGCAACTACTGTACTGGTTGTCAATAACCAACACCCCCACCCCCTCCATCCACTGGCACCTGTGAAATCACTGAAAAATGCATTCCTATTAAATCAACACCATTGTGATCTCAAGATGAATAACAGCTTCATCTATTTTTATTTATTTATTGATTGATTGAGTGGTTGATTGATTTGTTTGTTTTTTGAAGTGTAAGAGTAACACCTTTGAACTGGAAGCTTGTTTACAAAGGTTTCACTTCAACAGAAAATAGCACTTTACAAACATTTTATAATTAGAAACAGAGCACAGTACATACATTTCAAAACTGAAACAGTAAAAAAGGTATAAGTGCAGTGAAACAGGATACAGTTAACAATACAAGGAAATATAAGGTTTCATACAATGTGAGAACAGAACTGCAAAATATGACAAATCAAACAGAATAATTTTTCTTTGTCAAAGTATAAATAAAAAACGTGGTAGGGAAAGAGACATACGAGTGGAAATAAATGCCACATGGAGGAAATAGAAGACAAGGGTAAATCGGGGTATTAAGTAGATGATTAGTTATAACTTACCATTAAATTTTTATTTAGCTTCAAACATCTTTGTACTATGTTTCCAGATAAAACAAACAAAAGTGGAATCTGCCAATGTAGCCTTTGCCCATTACAGCACCCCTAAAGTGTGTAATGTTTAACTAAATCTGTGATAACAAAAAAAGATGTTGTCATTGCTGTTAATTTATATGGACTCAGAGACTCTACACTGACATTTGTCTGTCCTGTCATGGTCTGTTGACTGTGCTGTAACCATACAATATGGGAGAGGTAGGCATCAGAAAGAAAAGAGACTTCTTCCTTATTAGTCTGTTCATTTTATCAAATTAATTTTCACACTGCTGCCACACATTCATAAAAAGAACAGACTAAAAGACATGTCTTTTTGCAGTGGAGCTCCACACCCCAGACTGTTAGAGCAGGAAGACTGCAGACTGGCACAATTTAATCTAACAAAAACAAACAATAAATAAAGCACATGAACAGATCAGCAAGTTCCTAGAAGCAGGCTCTTAGAAAACAGATGGAATTAAATCAGTGTTTCAAGCAGCATAAATGTCAACTTGTGTACTGTGATTTGGCTTTATCAAAATGTGGAAACTCTGCCTGAGAAGATGTTACACTGCAATACAAAAATATACACAAACTTGATATGAACCAACGTTGTGTTAGTCAAAAGTTCCAGTTCAGACTTTCTGTTAAATAAGCAGTTATCCAAGTGCTGAAATGCACAGTGTGCAACTTATTAGAACAGAGAAAAAAAAGAGTAAATAAATCTGGGCAATCAAAATCTCTGATGTAATTTCAGACAGAAACACAATAGATATTAATAACTGTAACATGGAACATACAAATAAAGCACCTGGAATTATATATGTCACCTAAGTCACACCAATAAGTTAGCTATGTCACTGATCATATAGCAACACAATCTCCTCGGGGGACACACGATCGGAAAGACTGTAAAGGACAGCAAGAAAATGGCACATGATATTTAATTCACTAACAAGTTTACTTATTTATTTAAAAGTTTTACTAGGAAGGACATCATGAACAGACATGCTCATTTCCAGATGTGTCCTGGGGTGGGGGGGGTGAGAGGGATGCATAGTAGTACAACAGCAGCAGTCACAAACAGTGCATAATGGAAACAGAATGCAGGCATAGACAATATGAACAAAAAAAATAGATAATAATGCATTTTATTAAACATCAAACATTAATAAAAATGTGTAAGGAGACGTAATAAAAGCAAACCATTTCATAACTCACATAGGAAGGTACTAGTCTGCAAACAAGTGCAGAGGCAAATGTAAGCGTGAAAGTTATACATTAAACACATTTGCAGGAAGGGGGGAAGGGTTCTTGAGGAGGGAGCTGAGAATATGCGGGGAAGCAGCCTGACAGATGGGAGGCCATTCCAAAGGTCTGGGAAATGGTGAGATAATGCAGCCTGAACAATTGAGGTTGTCCTAGCTAGGATGTTTAAAGCGTAGTGGTCTTGGTTTCTGAGTGAGTGAGAAGAAGATGGTTTGAAAGTAATAGAGGATGAAAGATAGGGAGGGAGGGAATAAAATCATAATTTAACAAGAAGGTTAGCACAGCTGATATGGTGCCAGTCAACTAGTGAAGGAAGTGAGATCTGTAAAGGGTGCAGTGATGGGTATGGGAAGGAATGTCAAGAGCAAAATGGCAGAAAGACTGGAAAAGAGAGTCCAGCCTAGTTTGGGTAGATTTGGGAGCAGCACTGTAGACTATGGCCCAGATATTCAAAAGGGTTGCACCATGAGCAATAGGGTTGCACCAGCGCAAGTCTGAAAATATGCCATTCTACGAAATTCAGTGGGAGGCAGATGCACCCCCCAAATCACAATACTCAAGAGTGCAATGATAATGAATGCATACACAACTGTAGGGGGAGGAACCATGCATAAATGGCACAGTGCGATATTCAACAACATGCACCATGCGCAATTCGGGAGCAAGCAGAAGTTGTGCGATAGCAGAAATGAGCCAAAATAAAAAGGAACAAGAGAGAGGTGCAAGAACAGACCTGTTAGTTTAACCTCGGTGGTAGGGAAAATGATGGAATCACTTCTGAAGGAAAAAATTGTCGATTATCTAGAGGCCAGAGGGGCACAGGACCCAAGGTAGCATGGATTCACAGTGGGAAGGTCATGCCAGACAAATCTGATAGATTTCTTTGACTGGGTGACCAAAGTAGTAGATCAGGGAGGGGCTGTGGACATGGCCTACCTAGACTTTAGCAAGGCATTTGACACAGTCCCACACAAAACATTAATATGCAAGTTAGCCATCCTGGGAGTGGGTCCCAAGATGACAGCCTGGATAAAGAATTGGCTGGAGAATAGGACAGACAGTAATAGTAAATGGAGTCCACTCTGAAGAAAGGGGGTTACTAGTGGTTACCGCAAGGTTCAGATGGACCAGTCCTCTTCAATGTCTTTAAAAGCGATGTTGCAGAGGGACTGAAGGAAAAAGTATGTCTTTTGCAGATGACACAAAGATCTGCAACAGAGTTGATGCACAAGGTGGGGTGGAAAGGATGAGAAGGGACTTGGCAAGGTTAGAGGAATGGTCAAATGTATGGCAGCTTAGATTCAATGCTAAGAAGTGCAAGGTAATGCACCTGGGAAACAAAAACCCAGGGGAAGAGTACACAATGGGGGTGACATACTAACAACAACAAAAATGGAAAGGGACCTGGGGGTAGTCATATCAGATGACCTAAAGGTGGGCAAGCAATGTGAGAGGGCAGCAAGGAGGACTGGAGGGATACTGGGATGCATAGGGAGAGGCATCACCAGTAGAAAACAGGAAGTTATTATTCCTCTGTACAAACAGCTGGTCAGATCCCATCTGGAGTATTGCGTGCAGTTCTGGAGACCCAGTCTCCGCAAAGACATAGACAGGATGGAAGCTGTCCAGAGGAGGGCAACTAAAATGGTGCAGGGTCTGCACCGGAAGACATATGAAGAGAGACTTATGGAGTTTAATATGTATAGCCTGAGGAAAGGGAGGGAGAGGGGACATGATAAAACTTCAAGTACCTCAAGGAATCATCAAAGTCCAAGAGGGTAGCATCTTTCAAAACAAGAGGTGTGCAAGAACAGCAAAACAATTTGAAGATAGAGGGGGGTCAGCTCAGAGGTAATTTAAGGAAGTATTTTTTCACAGAGAGGGTTGTGGATGCATGGAACGGCCTTCTGAGGAGGTTGTAGAGTCAAAAACAGTGGTGGAATTCAAGCATGCATGGGACAGTCATAAGGCAATTCTAGGGGGTTGGGGCAGAAATAAGTAGGCTGCTGGTTAACTAGGATCTGCAGCTTATCCATTAGGTAGGGAAGTGGACAGACTGGGTGGGCCAAGCGGTCCTTATCTGCCGTCGAATTCTATGTTTCTATGTTTCTAAGAACACTACAGGGAAGGCACATGTTGCTGAACCATAGCCAGCCACACAGGCAACACACACGCACACACACACACACACACAGGTCTGGAGAGAGACAGAGCACCTGGAACCCACAGGAACAGGGAAGGTGTGGGGAGCTACAGCCACAGTGCAGTGCAGAAGGAGGCCATGCCACACAGCACTGAGGACACCACAGGAAGGTGTTCCTGGTGCAGGGGAAGTAGCAGCCAGGACAGCGGGGGGAACACAGAAACAGCTGCCGGGGGGTAACACAAGTCAGGGACATGGCCAGTGCCACCATCCAGATGGAGGCAGTTATGAGGGGGGTGAGAAGTCAGGCAGCAGGGGGGCACAGCCATGGAAAGGTCCATCGGTGGTATGCCCCCAACAGGCAGTACCGAGACTGCACCAGCTTCGAGCTGTACACCGATACCGAGTTCGTGGGCTGGTACTGCCTGAACCAGGAAATTCTGAGGGGGCTCTGTGAGCTGTGCAGTGATGTTAAGCAGGCACTCACAAGACAGAGCCATGCTCTGTCAGTGGAGATAAAAGTGACAGCTTGCATGTGCCTACTCACCACGGGTACCTTCCAGAGACCAACAGGGGATGTGACAGGCATAACACAGTCGGCTGCGTCATGCCACCTCACCCAATTCCTCAGCACACTGCTGCCACCTGCTGTGGAGTACATCCATTTCCCCAGCTCACCAGTGGAGCACACAGCAAACATACAGGAGATCTACAAGGTAGCAGGAATGCCTGGCATGCTAGGGGCATTAGACTACACCCATGTGGCCATCTGTACAGTACCTGGCCCTGAAGGGGCCGCATACTTTAATCGGAAGGGGTATGCAAGCATCAACTGCCAGGTGGTGTGTGATGCCAGGGGGCACATAATCAATGGCTGTGCCATGCACTCTGGGGGAGCACATGATGCCTTCATCTGGCACCAGTCAGCACTGCGCCACAGATTCGAGAGTGGGGGCATCCCCACTGGCCACTTAGTGGGTGAATATGCAAACCACGCAGAAAGACATGGAGCTTTGGAGGAGCATAGTTAGAGGTGACTTGGGTATTGGTCTAGATGGCCCAAGGCAGGGTGACATTGATCACCAAACTAACTTCCACCCTCTACACACAGGTGACAGTGGATACCCACTCTGTCCCTGGCTGCTCACACCATACCAGCGGCCTGCGACCCCATCGCAGCAATGCTACAGTGAGGCACATGACACCACACACAATGTCATCAAGTGGGTGCTCAGGATGCTGAAGGCATGTTTCCATTGTCTGGACACATCTGGCGGTGCCCTACAGTATAGCCCCTCAAAGGCCTGCTGGCTATTCCTGGCCTGTTGCATCCTGCACAACATGGCCAGCAACTGTGGATAGCTGTACAGGTCGAAGAGGGGGACAGCGATGGGGACAATGAGGACACTGGTGAAGATGGTGATGGACAGCCCCTCTTTGGGCGACGGGACCCCCGACTGATCCGGTTGGCACAGCTGCACCGGAACACCATCACAGAGGAGCACTTCAGCCAACCCAGGTAAGTCATGGGGCCATTTGCAACCACCAGTGGCAAAGGCACAACCAACAGTCATGCATGGACAAACACCAGGGGTGCATGTCATCAAGGGAAGTGGCTGAGCATGGAACCACACACACAGCCAGGAATGGGCAAGGTCTAACATGGCACGCAGTCACACACACACACACCTCACAAGACATGCACAAAGGGTAGGAGGCATGCTGTCCCCGACCGCCACCCCTAGCCACAGACACATCCACAGACCACCACGCCCAGTGCCTGTTATTGTGCGTGTGTCAGACGCTGACATTGTACAGTGTCAGACAGTGCAACGCAGGCATCATCATGCACATGCCACAGCGGACAGCAGCCAGGAGGGTGTGCAGATGGAATGTGTGTGTGTATACAGGGCCTGGTACCCCACCTGTGCATTGCATGCTGAACAACACAATGCACACAGGGCAGCATCAGACAGTAGCCATGCTGGGAGACAGGTCAGTCAAGATCCACCGTGCCACAGCCACCACGGATGTGTGGGTGGCTCCGCTGAGACCCGCCAGCAGTGACAGGCTGACCAATGGCCTCATGGGGTGGCACTGATGGTCCCCCAGGGGTTCCACTGTGTGAATGCAACCGTGCTCGCACAGGGGTCTGCAGCACACTGAACATGCCTGTCCCAGGCGTGCTCAGAATGCCCACAGCTGAACTCGGTGTCGACAAGGAGGGTGTGTCGCACGACACCAGAAATGGGGGGTTGGACATTGCACTGCATGGTGTCTGTGACGCGTGGGCAAATAACTGTGTGCCCATTGTGGCCATAACAGCTGTGATTTCCTGTGTCTGCCTGTCAATGGTACCGTCACATCCTCCCGCAACTGGTCCATTACTGCCAGGAGCAGAGAGGTGTCTCTGCTGCACCACTCCTCTGCCTGACACAGAGCCACACTGAGTGCATCCACTGCCATCACAAGCCTCACCTGCTGATTGACTGATGCTTGCAGTATGCGGGTGTGCTCATCTAAGAGGTCATCTGCCTGATGGGCATGTTGTCCCTCATGGTGTTCATGGCCCTGATGGTCAGCACCCCTTGAGCGTGGGCGCTGCACACCAGGGCCAGGCTTGGGCATGTTCACAGGTGGTGCACTGACACCACCCCCGACACTGTACCCCCATGGCCATTGGCCGATTGCCCCTCTGGCTGCTGCTCTCCAGGGCTCAATGGTGCCGCCGCAGTGGTCGCAACAGCCCCACTGTCCTGGACATACACCAGTGCTTCTCTACTGGTGCAGACAGGCACAGACTGAGACTGTGATGTCATGCAGGCCTCCATGTCAGCACCCCCACAGCCATGCCTGTGATGTCACCTGCTGTGTGGCCATCCTGTGGGCCACACGTCTCACTGCCCATGACGTTAGCTCCATCATCATTGGTGATGGATCCGGCACCAGTCCAAGTCTCAGCATGCTGGCATCCATGGATGCTGGCAAGCTGGGATACGGGCAGGGCCTCCTCCGCACCTGCTCCACCAACATCAGTCCAGACATCCAGGCAGGCCACTGTCACCCTGACCCTCATATGCCTGTGGAGGTGTATGGGCCCTCCTCCATCTCCATGCTACCACCCTCAGTGGAGAAGCCCACCACCGCTGAACAATGTAGATGCTCAGGAGCTGTAAGGAAAAAACAGTACCATTAAAGTATGTGACTTACCTTGTACCCCCCCATTGACAGACCAGGACCTACCATGTAGTGATGGGCTACCACCCATCTGGAATCCACCACTTGAAACACCCTTGATGACCCAACAATGCATGCTGCCAGCAACCCGCTCTTCTTGTGGGGTCAGGCATTGTACCTCCGGTTGTCCTCCACTGGTCGCAGACCATGCTGCCCTGTTGGCAGCCACCTTCTCCTTAATTCTCTGCCTGTCCATGCCCATCTTCTTTTTGCACTCCTGCACGGACTGTTGGTGGCTGCCATGCAGGTTGACAGCACGCACCACCTCTTCCCATGCAGCGGCATGGGCCTGTGGTGTTCCCTGGTGTCCGTTGAACAGCGGTTCCTGGTCGAGGTAGGCCTCAAACAGGGCACCTGTTTCTGCCTTGGTGAAGTTCGTCCTCCTCTTCCTCCCACGTCTCTGTTCCTCTTCCTCCACCTCACGATCGGTCATTATTCCTCCTGTGAGAATGACAGGTGTTACCTGTGACTGTGCAGTCCCATGCATGTCCCAAACACCACAGTCCACACTCCCAAACAGCATGCAACTCACCACGATAAACTGCAGTAACCGACTATGGCCACTGCAGCCCAATGTCGCAGTTTTATAGCGTAACGCATGCAAATGAGGTGAGGCGCATTTTTAAGTGGATGCAAATGCAGTGACTGTGCCATTGAATGGCTGATTAGCTGATTTGCATATGCCGGCTGAATATCGCGCTGTTGCACTTTGCGCAATTGTGTTGAAAGTGCTGAGCCAAGGGTGCAGTTCTGTGACATGCACAATACTCATCTAACTGTGCATGTCTGGGGTGATGACACAAGTGTCTGCCTTGCTGCTGATGTGCTGTGTGTAGGAGGCAATCCAGGGCATGGCCACCGTTGTGCCAGTGGCTCTACTGCACTGTTCACATATATGGCACTGTGGGGCACCGTAGGTGCACTGGGGCCACAGTGCTGTAGACCACTACAGGAGGTGGCACACAAGCACCCAATCACACTACACGCATTGGGTTCCAGTAGTGCTGTGGCTGACCCTGCATGAGAGACCCTTGACCCTGTGCCCGACCTTTGCCCCCTAGGCAACATGCATCAGGCATGGGTGCACCACTATCATGCTGTTTGGTGACAGCATGATAGGCAATGGCAGTGATGTACCACACAGCATCTGCATGTGGCAAGACCATGCTGCCAAGCACCATTTTGAATCCAACTCATTGCTGAGATGGCACGGAGAAGGGAAGTGATGTGGAGCCAGATGGAGCTTGCAAACCTGGTGGCCACTGTAGAGCCCCATGCTGGGGCTCTATATGGTGATGCACCTCTGGACAGGGCCAGGAGTGCAGTTTGGCAGGAGGTGGCTGATGCCTTGGAGGAGGCCACTGGTATGGGGTGCTCAGCGGAGCAGTGTTGCCACTGGCACGGCGACCTCAGGTGCAGGGACCCAGACCTGCTTGCCCGCCTGCTGGCACATGTCAGGAGGGGCACAGTGCCATGGCCAAGTAGGTGCCCCATCCATACACTGTTATCATCCATACAGGTATCACGGGGGGGCCATCCGGTGTTGGCCGTGGTGGTGGTATTGGGGTGTGGGGTGGATGGGTATAACCGTGTAGGATTGCACACACATTGGGGTGGGGGGGACTTTGCTACCGGATTGTACTGATGTTCCTCTCTCCATGTTTGCACCTTAGGCCCAGAAGAGTGCAGGTAGGTGAGGGAGAGGAGGCACCACCTGGAGGACCAGCAGGACAAGAGGGGTGAAGGTCTGCAGCAGTGCAGGGACCAGTCTGATGATGGTGAGTACCTCACATCCATGATTACTATTGCATGCTGTATGACTGGGCGGGCAGCGGGACATGGCCACCATCCATTGACAGCACTGCCATGCATGTGACTTGTTACAGTCAGCACTGTCCAGTGGCACTGCATGTCTGGGAGTGCATCAATGGTGGTCCATGCATGCACCGGGCACATGGCTGTGCCACTGCCTTCACACTGCATAGCCAAGTCAATGTACGGCCACAGTAGTGCTGTGCCGGACATGGGCAGTGGATGTGTGCAGTGGTCCACATGGCTGTTACTGCCTGGGTAGGCAGGTCTTGTAGACACGGTCATTGTGGGTGGTCACAGACCATCACAGGGGCATGGCACATGGCTGTATGCCATGCAAAATGGGTGGGCTGCAGGGGACTGGACAGTCATATTTATTGACTCTGTTCCCTTGTCCTAGGTGGAACGTGGACTGCAGGAGCTACTACAGGTAGTGAGGGTGACCCTGGAGCTCCTGCAATGCATGGACTGCCAAGGGCTGAGGAGGTGGAGGAGACATCGGCGCCATGTAGAGGCAGACCGGGGCAGATGATAAACCATCCATGCCCCTAATAACACCTTCCCCCCGGACCCACCCTCACACCCCTTCTTCCCTCTCCCATATGTTCACCCCTGCCCCTTACCCGCCCCCACCTGGTATGTGGCCCTTCCCCCATTGTACATAGTTGTATATAGTTTTTGTATTACGTGTTTTAAATACATTTGTTTTGTTATGACAACTGTGGTGGTCTCTGATTTGCAGCAGGCAACAGGTGCTCAGCTGCAGTGGTGTGCATGGCAGCAGGGGTGGTGCACGCATGGGCGTGTGTGTGTGTCCAGTAGGGAACAGCCTATGGTGTGGGCAGGGAAATCAGTCACTGTCTGTGGTTTGTGTGTTGTTCTCTGTGCACTGGATGCCTGTGTGCAGTGGTCCACGGTGTATGCACTGTGTGCATGGCTCCCCTGTCAGACCATCCATGGCCTGACCAGCTGACACCCTTGCATGTCTGTGATATGCACGGTCTGCTGGCGTGTCAGTGGTGGCTGTCCATGCTGGATAACAACTGAACCCGGCACAATGCCAGGTTGCCTGCCATCACCAGTATGGTGCACGTCTGTCACCGGTGACCCTGTGGCCTCCAATATTGTTGTCCCCCATCCATGCTGTCACTTGTGTCTGTTGCAGGGGATGTGCTCCAGTGTCTGACACTTGTGCTCCAGCAGCATGCTGGTGGCATATAGCTTCATGGTGCCAGCGCAGAATGGCTGGAACACCTGTGCAATGTAGGGGTGCTGGCCATGTGTACACATCAGACGTGGCCACACACCAGTTGCTTGGTTGACCCGCTACCATGTCCCTGTGTTGGTGTGCACTTGGGAATGGGTGGGTGTTTGTCCATGCACTGTGTTGCATCCTGTGTGGTGCATGCTTCCATGCAACACTATGCGTGTCTGTGCTGGCTGTTGTGGCCAGTGTTGGGATGGGATGTGTCCTTGGGATGGTGTGCAGGATGCTGTACCGCTGGTGGTGGGGTCCAGGGCATGTCCTGTCACATGTGGGATACCTCGTGTGGTGACACATGGTTGGTCTCTCAGTTGTACCTCGGAAGGGACGTGCAGGGTGGCACTGTGTATGCGGTTGTTGCATTGCTGTCTGCAGCCACCCGCAGCAGGGTGCAAATGGTGGGGCTGTCTTGCATTGCTCCGTGGTGCACAGAGTTGCATTGTCACAGTGCGGGTGGTGGCATGCATGGGGTGTCCTGCACTGTTGGGCGCTACTCCTGGGAAGTTTGTATGGTGATTGTGGTGCAGGGTGTGCACTGCATTGGTGGGATGGTGTGGCATGGGGTAGTTCGCCTACTTGTGTGCCAGTCACAGCTTTCCAGGGGGCGTGCGGGGGCACCGTGGCCCGGCTGTGGGTTGGTTGCTGGTTTCCATGGGCTGGTGGTTATTCCAGCTCTCCCCTGGTTCTGCAGCGGATGGGGTGTGAGGGACGATATCTGTTCTGCTGTGTGCTCCTCTGCCCATCTGTGGCATGGGTGGTGGGCCCCTGCATCCCTGGTTGTGTTGTTGCATTACTGCCCTACTCCACAGGGGCATCCCTGGTTGTGCTATGGCACATCTGGACTGCTCCACTGAGCATCCCTTGTTGCACTATGGCACATCAGATATGCGCAACTTCACATCCCTGGTTATGCTTTGGCACAGGTGGTGCGATATTCAATCGTCTGCCTTAGGCGCATCTTGGCCTGCGCAGTTTTTGAATATCGTGCTTCTTGTGCATGGGCACAGTGGACTTGTGCTTGCTTCTGCTGTTGTGCACTTTTTGGGTGCAGTTTGAATATCTGGGCCTATATCTCCATAGTCAAAAATAGACAGGGTCATTTTCTGGACCAGGGCATAGCAAGCTGGCAGAGGAATACAACCACAGTTTCTATATAAAGCACCCAGTTTAAGGTGTTGCTCTTTGTGGATGGCATCAATGTGACTAGAAAAGGTGAGGAGCTGGACAAGCCTACCCCAAGGTACCTGAAGAAGGAAGTGACCACAAGTAATGACCCATCAAGAGTGTGGTATGAAGGGAAGGAGTTTAGCTGAGAGAGCTTTTGCTTTGTGTCAAAGTTAATGGATGTCTTCTTGGCATTAAAAAAAATAACAGGTTTGATCAAAGCCAGAGCTGTACTTTGTCAAAATCATGCTGAAGTTTAGATGTTACAACAGAAAGGGAAGGCCAGATGCAAACAGGACAGTAGCATCCAAATACCTGTGGATGGAGGTGAGAGGGCAGACAGTGGGCTGGTTATTTAGAAAGATGGAGAAATGAAAACGACCCAGCACAGAGCCCAGAGGAACACCTGTTTTGATGGGAAAGGAGGGGAATTTGTATCACTAATCCGAATGGATTGCATTCTATCCACTAAGTAGGAATTAAATCAACTGGCGGGTGCATTTCAGAGCCCCACAACAGTGAGTTTAGCAAGCAGAAGGGAGTGGGAGACTGGGTTGAATGCCTTTGCTAGCTCAATAAAAACAGCGAAGGGGATGAGGCCCGGTCCATCCTCGTGAGTATGGAATCAGAGAGCCACAGGAGGCAGAAGGTGGTGGAGTGGTGTTTAAGGAAACCAGACATTAAAGGCATGACAAAAGAGGGAGAATCAAGGCAGGAAGAGAGTTGGAATAGAAACAAGCATTCCTGTAGCTTGGCAAGAATAGTAAGCAAAGCTATAGGCCGGTAGCTTCCAGGGGAGGAGGGATCAACTCCTTTAGCAAGGAGAATAACAATGGTTCCAGACAGATGGCACAGAAGCAAGATTGAAAGATAGATTTAGTAAAGAAGCAAGGGGAGTAGCAAACACAGGCGCAGAGAGGTAAAGGATTCTAGAGTCAAGACGAGAGGGCACTTATCCTTAGTGGGATTTATGGCCAGAAGAGAATTTAGAAATCAGATGAGGATAAACAACAGAAGGTGAAAGAAGAAGATGAGGGCGAATCAGTATGAGATGGATCAAGGGGGGGAGGTAGTGCTGAGAAGGGAGGGAGAGTGGAAAGACGTGAGGAGGCAAAAGAGGTAAAGCACATGTTAAACTCAATGGCCACAGAGAGGGGATCAGCAAGGGAACCATCCCCCACTTTCAGAATGGGGGTAGTGGATTGGCAACAGGGGAGAACAATGAGTGAACCACCTTCCAGAATTTAGATGGGTAATTAATGTTAGTTGAGCATGGTAAAGAAGTAATCTGCTTTGGCCAGTCTAATTGCACCAGTGCAAGCATTTCTGAGAGTGCAGTACTTTTGAAGGCTATCGAGGAACCAGTTAGACTGTGCAACTTCCATGCCTGATCCCTCTTCAATCAAGGAATATGTCAAAAATGTTTAACAAATCAGATAAAGTAACTATAGCTTTACTTCTGACATATAAAATTGCTAAAAATGTTATTTATTTCTCAACTCCTTTAAAGGAAGATTGTCTAATTCCTCTCAAATATCAAGCATTCTCCATATTTTTAACAAGCATTTTAAAATGGCATGTAAAGCAACTGGCACAAGTATCATGCTATTACTTCTTTTCCCATTAGCTCTGATAGCATTGCAATGAATATTTACATTTGTATTTTAAGGCATGCATAATCATCTGTGTTCATTAGGGGTGTGCAAGTAACGAATATTAAATTCCAAATACCACAAACAATACACTATTTGGTATTCAGAACCTGAATACTGAATAGTGGCACTATTCGACTGATATTCAGGTTGGCGTTCGCATGGGATTTTAATATCTTACGGAACGTGTTGGCCAATTGCTGAGCATTTGTCAAAGCCAGATTATGTGACTGCCACTTTGCAGCAGAGAAAGATGTAGTGGAGAATGTTGAGAGTGGAAGAGTTTAAGCACTAGAAAATTTTATTTTTACATCATTAAATCTTTACTTTCTTGTTTTGTATTGTGTTTCTTAATGCCTGGTACTAGTGGGAGGGCTTTTTTCCCTAGAGAAATTGTTTGAACCGGTGATTAATTTGCCAGTAGCAGTGTAGAGACTTGTAATTTCACTGCCTTCATTTTGGCCTCCTCTGTGCCATGCTATGTGTAGGTGAAAGAGTGTGTACCTTGTTTCTTGTTGCTTTGCATTAGTGGGAGACTTTTTTCCCAGATAATTTGAGAAATCATCTGATTTAGTGATTTATTTGCCAGGAGCTGCAGAGCGAGACTTGCAGTTTTACTACCTCTTTGATTTCACAGCCATTTGTGCTTAGAGGTGAAGGTGAAGAAGACAGTGTTACTGAAACTATTTCATAGCGATTGACTACAGTAGTTCTAACTTCTAGCTTCACTGTGGTACTTAAAAAAAATCTGTCCTTAATTTGGTGGTGTAAATAATAAATATTCGGGGGGGGGGGCTCAGGTTGCATGAAAGTCAGTAGCAGCCAGAAATCTTGGAGGGCAGTCGGCTAACTACACACCCACAACCCACAGTTTAGGACTAGGTAGTGACGCTGAGCAGCTGCACTGCACACACACAGCTTTGCCTGTCTTGTATCCAGCTTGCAAGAATGTTTTTGTGCTAAAATAAATCAGTACTTCTCTACATTTAAAAAAAATATATCACAGTAGTTATACTGTAGAAATCAACTCCACGCCAAATGAGCAAATTTAATTGAGCGACTACAAATTCAGCAAATGCATTCAGTGACCACCATTCTCAGCGATGGTTTATTTCAGTGAATGTGGTACATTTAGACATGAACCTGCAGTGGACAGGAGCGAAACATGCCATGCATGAACCATTCAGCACTATTGCACAAGAAGCTGAGTCCACAATCTGCAGCAAACAACAAAATACAGTTGCTGCCTTGCTGCTATCTGTAACACATAGCTGTCGTGTTACGCAGGGAGGCTGCACTTCCCCAACCCCCCCATCTATTAGATTCCTACTCCATAATGCTTCTGCTATTATTCATGTCACTGTAATTGTGAGTCGCTCAATTAACGGGTATGCTACATAAACACAGTCACCCAATGTGTAGTTGTACATGTGAAGTTGCCCATATAAAGTCGCTCAAACCCCGACACTCATCTGACGTGCTACCATAGAAATCCATCCTTAAAAATATTTTTGGTGTAATATGAGGTTGGGGTCAGGTTTCATGAAAGTCAGTGACAGCCAGAAATTTCGGGGGGCATTCAGCTGACTGCAATCCCACCGCCCATGGTGTAAGGCCTGGTAGTGACGCCGCACAGCTGCACTGCATGCACACCTTTCCCTGCCTTGCATCCTGCTTGCAAGATATTTTTTGTGCTAAAATAAATCAGTACTTCTCTACATTTAAAAATAAAAGTATTTCAGTAGTTCTGCTACAGAAATCTGTCATTAAAAATATTGGTAGTGTAATATGATGTTGGGCTCGGGTTTCACGAAACTCAGTAGCAGCTAACAGTCTGGGAGGGCAGTCATCTGACTGCATTCCCATCGCCCATGGTTGAGGACCAGGTAATGACACCACACAATTGTACTGTGTGCACACCCTTGCCTGTCCTGCATGCTGCTTGCAAGAATTTTTTTTTAAATAAATCAGTACTTCTGTACATTAACCAATAAAAGTACTACTGTAGTTCTGCTGTAGAAATCTGTCTTTAAAAATATTACTGATGTAATCTGAGGTTGGGCTGAGGTTTCACAAAAGTCAGTAGCAGCCAGCAGCCTAAGAGGGCTGTCAGCTGACTGCACTCCCACTGCCCACGTGTTAGGGTCAGGAAGTGGCACCATACGGTTGCAATGTGCGCACACCCTTGCCTACCCTGCATACTGCTTGCAAGAATTTTTTGTGCTAAAATAAATCAGTACTTCTGTACACTTACAAATATTAAGTATTACAGTAATTCTTCTGCAGAAATCTGTGTTTAAAAATATTGGTGGTGTAATCAGAGGTTGGGCTCAGGTTTCATGAAAGTCAATAGCGGCTAGCACTCTCTGAGGGCAGTCGGCTGACTGCAATCCCACATCCCACAGTTTAGGGCCTGGTAATAATGCCACACAATTGCACTGCAAGCACACCCTTGCCTGCTCTGCATGCTGCCTGGAAAAATAATTTTGTGCTAAAATAAATCAGTACTTCTGTACTTTTACAAAGTATTACAGTACTTGAGAATGTTTAGAAATTGCTGGCATAATCAATCGCAGGTAGAGTGGATAAAAACATATTAGTCCAGCCCATGCAAATCTACAATGGAGAAACAGGTTGGTGATACTGAACCTGAATGGGAGCGATAATCAGGCTGTATTCGATGCCCCAAAATTATTCTTTATCCATTCCAAGCCTATTTCTTCTAGCAACATTAATACTACGGCTTGCACAGGAGAAAGTGATACAAAAAGCACAAGCAGAAGGACACTGTTCTTGACCCCCACCACAACCACCAGTGTGCCCCCATCTCTCACCATTACCATTGCATCTGCATCTCCGCCACCAACACCACTATAGAGACATTGTCTTTCACAACAACTGTCAGCATGACTACTACAGCCAGTCTTGCAACTGTGACTGTCACTCCAGCCAATACTGACACTATGATCCCTGCCACTACTGCCACTACTGTAACACTGTCACCATAGTCTGGTGTCCCTACCATGGTGAATGTTACCAACATGACCACTACAGTTGAGTCATTTATGTCTGTTGCTTCTCAGCATCTTGGTACTCCTGAAAAAGTTGTAGAGGAGGACCAGTCATCTGGTTCTGAGTATTTCACTCCACATGAATTACCCAGTGACAAGTCATCTTCTTCATCAGAGGCAAATGTGAGTGACTTTGAGAATGAGGTAGGGTATGCTATGTACCTTAAGGGCAGCAAAAAAAAAGGTGGCTAGCAATAAAGCCTCAAGGAATAGCACTAGTACCCAGGGTAGTAAAAGTAGCAGTAAGCTTAAGGGTCCCACCCCCCCTAAGATGACCAAACAAGTAACATTGACATTTCTTTGGCAGACTCCATTACAGCACAAGGGACAATCAAGTGATTGTAGCACTGGCATGGTACCATCAGGGCCAGTGGTCACAGCACAAGAACATGAGAACAAGACAGGCACATCTCTTGATAAAAGAGCTGGAAGATGTGGTGCTACCAGAATGACTGGTAACCGCAGTATTAAGAGTGCTGTATGGCTTCCTTTTACTGTGTTAAAGGAGGACACAAGGAAAGCAGTCTGTTTTTTTGCAATAGTACTATAAGTTGATGGAAATCACTTTCTAACTTAACCACAACATCATTACAGAATCACTTGAAGCTTAAGCAACCTGAACTGTATTGAAGCTCATCTGGGTCTGGATTTGGACCCTTAGTGTTGCCAAGACCAAACCCCTCTACAGGACAGGCATGTACTGTCAGCAGTGATGTGGTACCGACAGATATTATTTCAAGCAACCCAGTGGTCATGGCACTCCTTCTCCCTCACCAACACAGATTCCGTCTGCTCTGGTTAATTCTGACTCCAGTGATACTACAAGGCAAAGACAGGCATTAGCACTTGCACACCACCAGTGAATTGGTCCACATCAATGTCTTCCATGGCAGTTCCAATAATGGATGCTCTGCATGCACAAAGTATCATGCCTCACATCCAACAGCACAGCAAATCACACAGCTGATTGCCAAGATGATGGCACTGGATTTTCAGCCTATGTCAGTTGTGAAAGATATTGGCTTCTGATGGCTTCTCAACTATTTGTACCCATGTTATCAAATGCCATCTCATACTATATTTTCACGGAGTGTATTACCATGACTGTATGACAAGGTATGATCTGCTGCTGTTTTTCTGCTTGCAAAGGCTGTTGGTGGTATTTTTCACTGTGCATCAGATCTCTGCATTAGTGATAACTCCCTGCATACCTATCTCTCCTTAATCGCATGCTGGTGTGTGCAACATCCTGCTACTGCTGTTTCTGATGCATCACCTGTGGCTCACCCTTATGCCACCCGTTTCCTTAGGTCAGCTTTGCCGAATGTCAGACTGATGGAGGAAGACCACAGAGCACATAATGTTCTCATGTTCCTGCAGGACATGTTGCAGTCTTGGACTGGTGTTAACAGCAATTTAAAAGTTGGCTTATTTGTAACCAACAATGGCACAAATATGATGAAAGCTGTCAATGATGGCCATTTTGAAAAGTATTCATTGCTTTGTGCACACACTGCATTTAGTGGTGACTCATGCACTTCATAACAGTACTAGGACCAACAACATATTATCAGTACTCCGTTCCATCTGCAGCCATTTCCATCACCCTAGTAAAAGCCACTAACAAATTATGAGAAGTTCAGGAATGCCTTGGTGTGCCCCAACATTGTGCAATACAAGATGTTAGCACTCAGTGAAATTCTGCTTTTGTAAGTCCCCTCTCTCGAAGAGGGACACCGCTTAGGGTGCCATCCCACCCCAGTTTATGAGTTTGGGGGGGCACAATTTAGGCTGTGCTATTAGATTGCCACTAGGGCAGTCTCACAGTCCATAAAAGGAGTCAGCTTGTCTGGTTCTAGGAAAGAGAGTTGAAGTTGGCTGGGAGATAGCAGGACAGGCAGGCAGGGAGGAGCTTGTTGGTCTCGTTTGGGACTGATTCAAGGGGGACCGCCCTTGTAAGTGGAGGTAGAGCTGTATACCAGCACAGTGGTGCAGGTAATGGGTGCTTCATGGGGAGGGCCTCAGATAGTCTTCCAGCATCATGTGGGGAACTTGTTCTCCAGTATGAGATGGGGTAAGGAATGCGTCCTTAGGAGGTAATGTGGTGGGTCCCAGGCTCGCAGGAAGTAGGCTTGGACTGCCAGGGCTGGGGGTTTTGTGGCAGGATTCCCCTAGGGGAAGGATGGTGGTCACTGCCCTTTCAATTCCCAGAGTGGCAGGGTGGTCCATGTCTGTTTGGGGGGGCCTGGAGGCTTCCCACCCACTAAGGGGCCTGCTTGGAGTGGCAGATCTTGGGACACCGGGCACAAGTTGCTTGGGTTGACCACAGAACAAAGGACAGGCCTTGAGAAATGCTCCAGACCCTATAAACTTAAATCAAGCACAGGTGTGATGGCTGAAAAGGATGCATGTGAGAAGTATTTCTGAGATTATTCCTACCTGTTGCTGGAGAAAGGAGACAGGCGCTTAAGTTGCTATCCCCTATAATCTAATGAGTGGTCAGGGAGGGAAAATTCCTGTGATCCTGTGGCAAGGGACCAATTCAGAGAAACATCTCACCTCACTTCTCCGAAAGGCTAGAAGCTGACAAGGAGAGAGAAAAGGAAAGTAATACATTCAGTGACCAACTACTAGTACCAGAGGGTAAGTTTGGTTCTAAGGATCCAGTACAGGTTCCGGAAGGTTTCAGGTATATCGTCCAAGGTTATAGCAGCTGCCTGAAGTGTGAATGCTGCCTAAGACATCTTGTCTCAGTTTTTTCACCCCCAACATGTGAAAAGTTGTGCTCCAATGTGCTGGTTGTTGAACATGTTTTAAGCAAGGAACGGGAACCCCTGGGTCCTGGCAAATCATTAGGATCTTGCAGCTTAATTTCAAGTACTTAAGAGTGTTTTTTAAAGCTTAATTAATTGATGACTGGTTGAGTGTTTAATGAATTCGTAATTAGACTTCTTTGGGGGTCTCTGAAGTTTCAGCCCATTTTGAGACCTGTGCTTCCTGTGCAGGGATGCTGGTGGGGGACCCAGAGGAGAGAGAAAAGAAGAGATCTCCTGTTCCAGCCTGAGTTTCCAAAGAAGTCACGAGGGGTAGCAATTTCCATTTTACCTGCAGCAGAACCTGGGCCATGGTAAGAGAAAACCATTTTATTTCTTCATGGTTGTGGATGTTTCTGGTCTGGGTTCCTCCAGGGTAGGCTCCCTCACCTCTTGTAACACTGGGAGTCCCTAGACACATGGGAGGTGGGGTGGCTACACTTTCAAGACTGCTGCAGCAGAAGCGGGCACTACATGAAATGCCTCTGGAAGGGTCCTATGACATCATGACTGGTTAGTTCTTGAGGGCATGGGGAAGGTTCTTGCACCCTTTGTGAGAAGTACACATGATCTAAGTGCTACCACAGCCTTACGCAGTCAGGTTATCCCAGCTGCGCATATTCTCAAAAGATCATTACATTGTTTTTTTGCTGGCAATACAATTAGTACACAAGTGGTCACCAAGCTGGTTATTCATCTCAATGCAGAACTTAATGCAAGGTTCACCACAGTCATTGATAACTGCCATCACATATTTACTACCATGTTGGACCCTCGGTTCAAATGTGAGATCCTTCTTATAGCCATGGACAGCCACAGGGTGACTCATTTTAGGCAACAGTTGAGTGAAGAGTTAAATAGCGCCTGGCAGGCAGTGAGACACTCATAAGGGGAAGAAGATGCTCCAGTTCAGGTTCTCAAGGGAGAGAAACAGGAATGTAGTCATTTGTAATTGGATGGTACTGGTGGAGTTTTGGAAAGACAGCATAGTGTCAGCACACTGCAAAGTGAGTGGGCAGTACTCAGCACATCATTGCATCAACAGCAACACAAACACTCACAGGCTCAGCATTTCTGCAGAAACTTTGCTTAATGGCTACTTTGAAGAATCAATTAAGCCATTTGAAGTTGATTCACTGGACTACTGGATTCAGAAAATGAACTCCTCTCCTCACTTGTCACAACTCACTTTAAAATACCTAAGCTGCCTTCCTACAAGTGCGCCATCCAAGAGGATGTTTAGCACTGCTGGTGACATTGTTGATCACACCATTCCAAGCTGCACCATCAACATGTTGAACAGCTAGTGTTCATTAAGCTGAACTTACCAGTAGTTGGCTATAAATATGATATGTCCACATAAAACTGGTGGTACAGTACTGCTCTCACTCTGCCCAATATTACAACATGTAATGTTACTTTTTTTTGGCCCACACTTTCTTTTTTCTATCACGTTACATATTTAAATTAAAAGGTAACTCTCCAGTCCCTGTCACATATACTGCAGGACCACCATGAGGCCCCTTTTAAACTAGAAACATTTAAATACTGGATCACGTTTTAGTGCACTTACTATTGTGTACTTCAGGTTACTAATAATCTGTTGGCAGAAAAGGATTGCTTTGCCCACACAATGTGTCCAGATTGTCCAACCCTGTCATATCAGTCTGTTCTGCAGACTCTAAAGCAACCTTGCAGCCTCCCTGCATGTTTTAAAATACACCCCTATGCCTACCTCATGCATGCTTGAAGCCCTACACTGTTTTTGCCACCATCAGTTATGCTGGCAGTCTGTGTCAGGCATCTACCATGCCTTCCATTGCTAAATATTTCTTCACCTCTGTCTTGAACTCCCCCTTCAGCTTCATCACATGTCCCCATTGCCCCTGGTACTTGTGCTTTTTCTCATTTGAAATAGACTCCCCTTATGTGACCTCTTCACCCCTGTGAGATCCTTGTATAGGTCTCTATCATGGCATATCTCATTTTCCTCTCATTTAGGTTGCACATACAATGCACTTATGCCAGTGCTATTTTAGTTCTAGACAAGACACAAGATGTTAGCTCATCTACAGAGTTTGGTCAATCTATGATGACCATCAGTCACCTGGGCACTGACCAGTGCAGTTGTTTGTTGCCTTTTTTGGACTGCTGAAAGGCTGTTGGACAGTGTTCATGGCAGAATTAACTGTTGTACTTAAAAAGTGAAGGGAGTGATGGACTTCAACAGCGTTAGAATGTCTTATTAAAAAAACACTTATTTGGGGATGGAAAATGAATAACAAATAATGAATATGTGGTGTCCTGAATACAAATATTTATATGAATATTCGAATTAGAGTATTCACACACCCCTAGCTTTCACTGTGTAGGTGCAAACATGAGTGTCTCAGACTGTCAGACACAATTGTGCTGCTGTTGGTGTGTGTAGCTTAAGAGTGCAAGACAAAAGTATCATTGTCTGTGCTTCCTGTCCATCATCTTCTTATTTATTACTTATTTTAAGTTTGCTAGTGCATGTGCAGGAACCCTTTTTGCTACAATGAAGTGCATTTCAAAGGTGTATCACTGAGTGGCTCAGTGCAGGTCAAGCTGTATTGGGCTCAGTGGCTCAGTGCAGGTCAAGCTGCATTGGGCTCATCAGTGACAAACCAATGACCAGGCAAGCTGAGCATGACTCTAGTCACAGTTTGAAGGCCAGAAACTTTGTATAGTTGTCCTTTCCTTTGCATAAAGCTTGCCAGCAAAATTGTTGTGCTTGCTGGTGTCCAGCTGGATTTTGGTAGTGAGTCACAAGAAGTGGCGTCAGATGCCAGGGCCATTTACTCTGCCAAGAGTATGCCACCAAGACCCCCATGATTATTGCTTTAACCTTAATAGATCAAACAAACCACAGCAGTCACATATCCCTAATAATTTGTCAGTCACTGTCAGGGCTGCATGTGCTGTCAGGGCTGATGATGTTCCTTGCTGCCACTTTCATTCTTAACTTGTTTATTGAGTGGCTTAGTCTGCCAGCAATATGCCCACTGCTGGACCTTGTGGTGTTATGGTTTTGATCTTAATTGATCAAAGAAGCTGCAGTACCCACATCTCCCTGACAATTTATCTGTCACTGACATCAGTGGCATGTGCTATCAGGTTGACGGTCTTCCTCAGTACCACTTTCATTTTTAATTTGTTTACTGCTGCCACATAACTAAACTGGCGCTCTTTCCATAGCACTCTGCTTTGACTACTGCATTCCTACTGCAGTGACGAACTGCTACTCTTTCTGTAACCTGAATGGGTAAATTCAGCCACTTTTGCCTCAACAACATCTAACCAGCAGCTTCTATGTAGCCCTGTTTCAACTGGTGAGTATTAGATAAGTAATTATTTATTATCAGGGCCCCTACTTTTCTGCGGCACAGTGGGGCCAAGTTCTGCAGCAAGACTACCATTTGCCGTAGAACTTCTGCAGGAGTGGTTTGTAATTTCTGCAGAAGTTCTGTGGCACTAACAAACTACCACATCACAGTGTCAGCTTGTCATCCTGACTTCACTTTCATGGCAGTGGTTATAGCAGTCAGGATGGTGGAAAGCACAGTAACACTAGTTTAAAAAATAACAGAATTATAAAAATAATTGTATGCCTAAAAAAGCAAAACAAATGTCTGTCCCTTAAGGTCCTAGCCTATTAAATAAATGACATATGCAGAGGGGGATCTTATGTGATAAATAAGGTATTTCTATATGCATGCCATCTATCCCACTAATGAGGTCTCCACTGTCTATCACTTATAAATTTGTATGTGCTTTCTACACCAATCATGAGGTTCCCACTGTGTATCACTTATATATTTATAATCAATCTGTAACATACATACAAATGTGTGTGTGTGAGTGTGTGTATGTGTGTGTGTGTGTGTGTGTGTGTGGGGTGAGAGAGACAGAGATACTGTGTGTATATATATTTGTTTTAATTTCCATGAACTTGCATCCTCATTCATACAGGTCCCATTAGAAATGGAATAGAGGAGTTATAGCAAACCTCATTTTTGATGTCAACCTGCTTTCCCTGATGCACTGCATAACACCATCAGGCTATGACATGCATGTGAAACAATTGTGAGATAGAGCTCTCCAGACCAGCACAATGTGTCCACCATATGACAGAACACTGCACCATACCATCCCAGGCTCTGAGCAATGATGTGTTCCACCAATCCTTGTGCTGCCCAGCCAACTCCCAGAGCTAATCTCTGAACCTGAGTTGCCAGCATGGAAACACAGTATGCTGCCCTCTGGCCCAACAGCTGTCCCTGCACACAACATTTCTCCGTAACTTTTAGGTGATTCTATCAACCAATGACAGTATGTAATCAATAACCCTGGCAAAAATGCGTACAGTGCAATTATTTATTTAACAGGTTTATTCTTTCAACAGGTCTACACATTATGATATTCTACTTTTATGGGCATAATTACTTTATTTTTCTTAAAAAGACAGTTTAATTTTACCAGTTATTCATTTCAGATGGCGTCTCTATACCTTAAAAGCACAAATAGTTTTGTACAAAGTGAGGTATGGACTTAACAGGTCTGTGCTATTGACAAGGTTTTGTTTAAGTTGGCCCTAGTGCAATAATGTAAGACTGAAAATTGTATTAGGCTGTAGTGCAGGATGAGCAAATATCACCATGCCTGATGTGCAGTGCCACCGTCTCTGGCAGTGGGAGCTGTGGTAGATAAGTGACTGTTCATTTCTGTGGCAGAATGCAGCCATTTCATTAGCTAATGTATGATGTTATAGCAATGATAACATCACATTCTGAACATATAGGGGGTTTAGGATATAAAAAGAGGGGAAGGGAACCAGATTCTATGGAAAAACAGAAATATTAATAAAAAATCAACAAGAAGAGTGAATTCTGTGGCACCGCAGAAGTTCTGTGGTAGATTGCAAGCTCTGTGCAACATTCTGTGGCCACAGAATTCTAGGGGCCTTGTTTATTATGGTACTGTTACTTTAGAACTACTGATATGATCTGTCAATCAATCAATCAAAATCTTTATCCAGGCGGGCACCATTGAGCAAGGCCCATTTGCAAGATGGACCTGGTCGTAAAAAAGATCATTGTACAGTAACATGGTAGACATAGTGCAATATTATACAGAGAGGAAAAAATATACAATATATACAATACAGTAGCAAGGCAGAACATTATGCGATATTATACAAAGAAGAAAAAATCATCACATGTACAACAAAATATGAACGTATGGAGCTTTACAACAGATAGGCTTATAGGTTAGTACAGCTGGAATGTTCACTTAAAAAGGGCGAGAAAGGCAGTATGGGGGATACCAGAGTAGGGAGAAACTGAAGAGGAGGGAATTGTTTCTGTCATACTTCAGGGACGGGGCTGGAATTTGGCCATAGTTAAGGACAGACAACTGAGGGATACAAGTTTGAGAAGATAATGACAGGGAAGGAACTGTTAACTGGCATACTTCATGGGAGCGGGTGGAACTTGACAAGGCTAAAGACAGACAGGGGAGAGTGAGAGAAGCAGATATTTTGATAGGGAGAGAAAGGCAGGGGCAGAGGCAGGGTGTGAGGTATGATGGGCAGGAGGAAACTGCAGAATAGGTGAGCTAGCGATGTGGGAAACATTTACAGGATTCTTTCATGAAGCAGTCATAGAGTGACTTGAAAAGATTCAGACTAACAGGACAGCTCAGCTTCAAGTTTTTTTGCAAACTGTTCCACAAGGCAGGCAACGAGAAACTTATGGCAGCTCTGCCGAAATTAGATTTGACCTTTGGAACTTGGAAGGCAATTAGGGAATAGCTTCTGAGAGCATAAGTGCCTATCACACTCCAGGAATACAATCAGAAATGTATGTGGGGAGCTTGTTGGTTACCACTCTGAAGGCCCAAAGAGTGGTGTTTCTATTCCTCCTATAATGAAGGGAAGTCCAGCCCACTGCTGAGTATGAGGAGCAATGATGTGTGGAAAGAGGAAGGCCAGTTATGAACCTGATTGCTCTGTGGTAAAGGGTGTCCAGCTTAGCCAGGGCAGAGGCAGTGCAATGGTTATAGAAAAGGTCTGTGTAATCTATTAATGAAAGGAAGGTGGCTCGAACCAACTGCAGCTTGGCCTCCTTAGTAAGAAGGTGGTTGATTCTGTAGAATAGTCCTGATCTTTGTCTTAGTTTCTTCTGTAGTTCTTCGAGATGTTCGGAGAAGGAGAGTTTGTGATTGAGCCAAAAACCCAGATATTTGAATTTTCACAGATACTCTAGTTTTTCTCTAAGTACTGTGGTAATCTGAGAGATAGCCCCCATGCAAGTGGGATTTGCCGCATAAGAGGAAGGGGAAAAGAGCATAGCTTTTATTTTTTTCGCATTAAGCAGAAGCTTTTTGCTTATGAGCTGGTATTGTAATAGGTTAAATTTGGCTTGGAGGTCTTCACAGGCTCAAGTAAAGTTCTGTGTCATCAGCGAACAAATGGATATTGGCCTTATTGATGGTGTCATCGATGTTGTTAATATAAACCGCAAACAAGAGGGGACCAAGGATAGACCCCTGAGGCATTCCTCTCAGCATAGCTTTAAGTGGTGAAAGATCACTTTCAGCTTTAACCTGCTGTTTCCATTCTGCAAAGTAGTCAGCAAACTTGCACATAGAGTTAGGGTCCAGACCTAAGTTATCTAGAGAGGAGAGAAGCAGGATATGGTCGACTGTGTCAAAGGCCTTACTTAGATCAAAAAAACGGCACAGACATGATTCCTATTGTCAAGGTCAAGTAGCCAATCACTTGTCACTTTTGCTAAGTCCATTATGGTGCTGTGCTTTGCTCTAAATCCAGACTGAACAGGGTTTAACAGGCTTCTGGATTCAAGGTATGCCCTTAGCTTACCACTCACTTTCTTTTCTAATAATTTAGACAGAATGGGGAGGAGGGAGATCAGTCTATAATTATTAAGGTCACAGGGGTCACTTGATTTTAGCTGAGGGATGACACGGGCTATTTTCCATTGTGAGGGGAGGTTCCCCTCGGATAGTGAGAAGTTGAAGAGGTGGGTGATTGGCACAGCCAACACATGGTATGCACATTTCAGAAAGTAAGGCTCTATGGAGTCCAAGCCTGCACCCTTCTTGGTATCCAATTGCAGCAATAGGTCTTCCACCTCTTTTAGAGAGGCAGGCAGGAGGGAGGGAGAAGACCTCCTTGCTAGTAGGTGACTCGTGAATCAATAAGTCCTGCTGAGCACAGGTGGCATTGGCAGGGGATGTATCAAATGCTAGCCCAGCAGTTGCGAATTGATTATTGAGGGCTTCCAGTTTCTCTGATCAGTCAGAGGTGATGCTACTACCGGAAATAATTTTTGATGGTAGGGAATTACCAGGTGAATGACCAGACATATCCTTTATTATACAGGATGGTACTAAAAAAAATAATATCATTGACATTGTATTAACTAACATGGGGACTTTAGTAAATAATACCAGAATACTAAAACCACTGGGTAACAGCAATCACAATACGATTCAGTTTCACATACGGTCTAGAGTTATAGACTCAAAAGGGAACACTTTAACTAAAGATTTTACTCGAGCTGATTATACAAAAATCAAACAATACTTGAACATATGGGACTGGAACTCTGAATGGATAGGCCTCAATGTACATCAAGCCTGAAACAACTTATTGACCAAACTTAATTACTGCATAGATAACTGGGTTCCAAACAGAAACAAGTACAACAAGGGATACAGAAATCCTGCCTGGTGGAACAATAAAATTAAGAAATTGATTGTTAAAAAACCAAAAAGTTCGAAGAAATACAAAGCGAAACCATCAATAGAAAAATGGAAATGGTATAAAAACTATGGCAATAAAGTTAAACTAGAAATTAGGAATGCCAAAAAGAATGTGGAAAATAAACTAGCTACTGACACACTAGATAACAAGAAAAAATTCTATAATTACATTGGCTCACTGAAAGGATCCAAAGCAACCATAGGCCCTTTACTAACAAACTCAGGAACTATAAGCAATGAAATACAAATAGCAGAGGAATTTAATAAGTACTTTCATAAGATTTTCTCTAATAAGGAATAATTTAATAATAATTTAAACACAAACCATAATCATACAACTGTTGAACCTATTACGGTAGATGAAACTGTAAAAGAATTACAGAAATTAAAAGTCAGCTCATCAGCTGGACCAGATGGGATACACCCTTCCTTTTTAAAAGAAACCTCCTCTTGTTTATCTGGCCCACCGTGTAAATTATTTAATCTATCACTTGAGGTGGGTGAAAGTGTACTAGCATGGAAAGAAGCAGTGGTTATACCAATATACAAAAGTGGAGGTAAATCTGAAGTTTCTAATTATCGGCCTATAAGTCTGACTTCTGTTATAGGGAAAATCCTTGAAAAATTAATCCTGCGTAGACTTGAAGAACACATTAATCACCATAACTTATATGATATAACACAGCATGGTTTTAGAAAGGGAAGGTCATGTTTAACAAACCAATTAAACTTCTTTGAAAATGTGAGTGCTGCATTAGATAAGGGACTTCCGGTGGATGTTGTATTCCTGGACCTAGCTAAGGCGTTCGACAGAGTCTCACATAGAATTGTTCTAGAGCATCTGGATAAACAAAAATTCCCATATATCTTAATCAACTGGATCAATTCATGGTTATGCAATCGTAAACAATGTACATCAGTTAAAGGAGCATTGTCCTCATGGGCTGAGGTTACAAGTGAAGTTCCACAGGGTTCTGTGCTGGGCCCTGTTCTTTTCAATATTCTAATAACATCAATACAGATATCAGATAACATATGGATATCAAAATATGCTGATGATTGCAAAATTGGATGTATTGTTAATACTCTTGAAGCAACAGACTCTCTGCAAAAAGAACTAGAGGCACTAGAAATTTGGGCAAGAAATAACAAAATGAAATTTAATGAGCAGAAGCACAAAGTAATGTATTTGGGTCACAATAATCTGAAAAAAGAGTACTTACTAAACAATGTAACACTCCAAATAACAGAAAATGAAAAAGATCTTGGGATAAACATAGACAGTAAGCTAACTTTTGAAAACAATACAATACTCAAAGTAAAGAAATGTCAATGAATTATGGGTTGTATATGGAAAAATATTAAAAGCAGACAACCACAGGTTATCCTTCCACTATATACTACACTAGTGAGATCCCATTTGGATTATTGTGCCCCATTCTGTGCACCTACCACAGTTCGTGGAAAGAAACAAATTGGGGGAGTCCAAAGGAAAATGACCAAAAAAATTAAAGGCATGTTTGATAAACCTTATGGCGAAAGATTGAAAATACTAGGCTTGTATTCAATCCAATACAGACATCTTCAAGGAGACCTTTGTATGATCTATAAGGCCCTCAATGAACCAGGATTAATAGAAACCTTAGGTATTGAAAGAACATTTTGTGCAACACAAACAAGATCACACAATATGAAGTTAAAAGGAGTAAACTGCCGAATAAAAAAAAGACTTCAATGGTTCACCCAGAGAATAGTTAATTTATGGAATACACTACCAGTCTCAATAGTTGAGAGTAAAACTATGGATATCTTTAAGAGTACATTAGACAAACACGTGGGTAACACTAAATTTAATTATATAGATAATTAAAACCACCTTCGGGTGGCAAGTTCATTAATAGACTCTGCCTCCTGAACTTGTAAACAACTATGAAACTATTGTTTTCCAGAATTTTGAAGGATTCCTTGAGGCAGAGGCTAGCTCTGTGTGATAGAAAGTGGTCTTGGCTGCTCATGGTGAATGTTTCAATTCATCAACATAGGCAAACAAGTAGAAGTTGCGTTTACACTTCTTGATTGAGAACTTTGCAACAAACTGTGGATTGTGCACAGGTCTAATACTGGCGATGAAACAGTGATTGCTTACGTCAGAGAAAAATGTTCCGACATGGGAGAACAGGTGTGGTTTGTTAACCAAAATTACATCTGCTGTTACTAGGGTTCTTTTTATTTGAGCTAGTTGACTCACCAATGAGTTGCACCAGCCCCAAGGTGTCACAAAAGGATTTCAAGGGAGCCGAGGCTTTTGATAACAAGTCATAGTTCAGATTGCCAAGAATAATGGTTTAAAGCATACTAAGTCCCAGTGCAGAGCTTAGATGAGATAATAGAAGAGACCCCACCAACGGGGGCCTGTAGCAGCCTATAACACAGAGTGGACAGGAAGGAGAAAGTTCAATCTTTAGGATCAAGCACTCAAATTCATTAGGGGAGGAGGATGCTTCTAGGCATGATACTGAGAATTTGTCTCTGACATAAATTGCCACCACTCCACCTCTTGATTGCCTATCAGCTCAGAAGAGTAAACAACTTGGGATGTTGATTTCACTATCTGGAGTGGCTGGCCTAAGCCAGGTCTCAGTGATCACCGGAACATTAGGTAGGGTGTGGCTCACCGAAGCCTTGATCAAGGTGAACTTTTTCAGCAGGCTACAGACATTGAGATGCATGAATGACATTCATTTAATACTCATCAGGTCTGAGGAAGAAGCAAGGGTATCTAGAGGCCCCGGGTTGAGTTCAACATTGCCTGAACACAATAGCAATAGCAGAAAAATCCTTCTTAAGGCAGCAAAAGTTAATTTGTAGTCCTATTCTTTGAATGACTGGGAGAGTGGTGATGTTGAATAAACCTGTCACCACTCCTGGTGCTATACTGACCTAGGGTTGCAGCCACTAGGGTCCTGGCAGAAACATGCCAGGAGAAGGAAGCATCAAGATGGGAGGGGGGAGTACCCAGCAGAGGCAGTTTGGGAGATGTCCCACTTTCAGGCAAATACAGCTGTATGCTCCAATAATCCAGTAGAACTTCCTGAGAGGAGTTGTAAAGCACACAACAGGGAGAAACACAAAGCTCATCCCCCCCAGGGAGGAATGCTGGGTCTGATAGAGCACACAGGGTGATAGCAGAACAAGGGACATACAGAGGAGCCAGCTGTTCCCTCCCATGGTAGGTCATATCCACCACAGGATTGGGCGATGCTAGTCCACGACCCAGTATCAGATACTGAGCCTATAGTTGTGCTGACTGATGAGCATCCAGGGGAAACTAGAAACAGATGATGGGCCCCTGGTGGTAGATTAGTGTGAAAAGACAGCAGATAGTTAAAATTTGAGTAGGCGTGGTGCCAGTAAGCATAGCAGATGAGGGGAGGCGGGATGAAGCATTTATAATAAATGGAGGGGGTTGGGGATGGGTGGGTGAAAAAAATGTGGCTTTTGCCATACCTTGTGAGGGAGTGAGTCCAGCCCAGAGGTCTCAGGCAGTGGCTTGGTAAGCGCTGACCACCTGGTGTCTGAGGATGCCTCAAATGGTGAGCTGGGGAGCTCTGGGAGGCTTCACACAGATGGGGGAAGAGAGTAAAGGGAGGATTAAGTTCTGGCAGAGATAAAGGGACCAGCAGAAGCCAGCAGGAGTCATATCTGCAGCACAATTGGAGTGATTTAGAAAGGCGCCTAGCTGTCTGAATGCTGTTGAACACTTGCACAGGAAGGGCTGTAGACACAAGTTACACTCTTGGAAGATAACTTAACACACTGTAATCAAACTCAATATATTTCAACAACAGTTTTTAGCAAGGCAAAGAAATTACAGCACTTTTCAGATTGAGTAGGATTAGCAAGAGTGGAAGTGGACTGCTGGCCAATCGGAATAGAGCAGTAAGAAGTGTCTACATTCTGATTGGACTGCGACTTTTGCCGTACCTTGTGAGGAACTGAGTCTGGCCTGGAGGTCTCGGGCAGTGGCTTGGTGAGTGCCAACTGCCTGGTGTCCGAGGATGCCTTGGTTGGTGATCTTGGGAGCCCTGGGAGGCTTCATATGGCTGGGGGGAAGAGAAGAAAGGGAGGATTAAGTTCTGGCAGAGATAAAGGGACCAGCAGAAGCCAGCGGGAGTCTAATCTGCACCACAATCAGAGTGATTTGGAAAGCTCCCAGCTGTCTGGGAATCTGTTAAACACTTGCACAGGAAGGGCTGTAGACACAATTTACACTCTTGGAAGATAGCTTAACACACTGTAATCAAACTCAGTACATTTCAACAACATTTTTTTTAGCAAGGCAAAGAAATTACAGCACTTTTCAGATTCAGTAGGATTAATAAGATCTAGTAAGAGTCTTGCACAAGTTTGTAAATAGTGTAACAAAAATCCAATTTATTATAGGGGGTTTCCAGTTAGAAAAACACAGAGTTTCCAATATGACATTTTTTTGTCCAGAACCATCATATCAGTTGACCCAAACATCAGACACAGAAATACCAATACATTTCTTATTATATTGTTAAGTATTCTGCTATCCTCGGCTACTGCTATAGTAAGTACAAACATTCAAACTCACATTGATAGCAGGATCACGCAGAGTGGGAAGGTTGTAGTGATGGCATCGCTGGCTATCAGACTGTGTGGACAACTTAGATAACAGTTTAGCCCATATTTATATATTATTCCATAGACAGGTTGTCTTCACTATTTCCACAGGCTTTGCATGATTTTTCCATGAGAGTCACAAATTACCTCATAGGTGCAGTGTCCTTCTCTGTGGTACAGGAATAACATGTTTACCAGAGAGAAGGAGACATGATATCAGGATTATTCCTAATCAAGGCATCCTTTTCAAGGTAACTGTGTGGTAGACTCTGAGTTATGGGACATTTGAGGCATAAACAAACACATTATTCTCCCTCTATCACTTTATAATTCAAGATGATTTTCGCATTCTGTCTGTATTAACCCCTTAATGAGTCTATCCTATGTGTTTAATGAACTAATGATATGTGTCTAATGCAAGCATATAAAGTTTAAGGAAATATAAACATTACCTGCCTTAGTGATTATACTGAGCTCATAGAATCTAATAAAAGAGTTCTAGTTGTCTCAGAATGTGTTTGTAGAAAACACGCACTGAACTCATAGGGTCTAACTAATAACTGAAAAGATCTAAAAATTTTCTGTCACAGTGTAAAAACACTCGGCTCATAGAATCTAGCTAAATAATGTACCTGTCACAGTACCTCATAGGTATACTGTGCTCATAGAATCTAACAAAAACCATCACAACAGTTGTGCTCATAGATCTAACTAATGATATGTGCATGACCTGTTACACCATGCCCTCTCAATCCCAACAGTGAGAACCTCTTGCAGAAGTTTGCCTGTAGGAGTCTGCTACAGCCCAGACTGCTTCCTTCTGCATGTATGCACCAGTGATAAGGATCAGCAGGGATACATATGCAGGCCATACCATCAACTGCAGTCCAAAGACTGTCATTGTTTTAATGTGACAGATGACATAGCTAAGGAGAAGACACACTGGATTACAGAAGCAGCTGAGACACTCTGGAGCAGTGTAAGGTGAGTGGGAATTCCATGCTGGTGAGTGGTGGGGTGACAAGGATTCAACAGGCAGCCTTGATGTTGGGTGACAAGCAAAGCAGAACGTCACCTCAACATTTGGTATATGCCGTTGGGTGCTAGTTACTGCCTGTCACTGTCAATTCCCAACAACATTGTACCAGCCTGAAGCAGGGATAATAACTTGGAGAACACTTGCATACTTCAAAAAAATATAAACACATAGATTGAGTAGATTATGTAAATGTGTGTGTGGGGGGCACTATGGAACAACTTGGTGGAATGAAAGCCAGGACAGCAACTTGGGTTTTGTCTGGGCTCAGGGTACTAGAAAGCAGCTTCTGTTTTGGTGACTGTTTGGCGGTCAAGAGAAATTTACATATTAACAATATTAGACAAGTAACTTTACAAATGAGTTCTTTGTGAACTATTTGCTCAGATCTGAGAAATGGGGCTCTGCATGTTATTGCCCCCACCTTCTGCTGCTGCCAGATGACATCTGGGACAGAAGACTGTATATTTTAAAGAACCCCCACCATTAGCTGATGGTATGTTAGACTTGGGACACACACCTGTGAATTTTACTGACTACCCTCTGCTGCCTTCTGGGGATTCAGTTCTGGTCAGGGATAAAAGCCACCCCTCATAGCCCTAAGAAAAGACCAAATTTGGACAACAGCAATACCAGCAGTGAACATTTGGCATTGACAGATGCTTATTTTTTTATTATTTTTAATTTATATTTCTAAACATAGTAGTCCTTTGTAAATAACTTCATATATAGCAGACTATGATATATAGAGAGAAGCAAGATGAAAGGAAAGGAAACAAAGAAAGAATATATTCCGTAAATTTATGACATTGGGGGGTTGCCTGGCATCCAACAGTGGAAGACTCAAAACTAAGGATCTCCCAAGGGCATCATAAATATGGCAATCTAAACAATAATTCAGGTGCCTGTTTCTGTGGAAAAATAGTCAGATTTACAACACATAATGATGGCTGCCATGAAATCTTAAAAAAAAATCTACACTCACATTTGAACCTCAGGAAAGACTGGGAACCAGAGGAATGGAGGTCCACACAAGATTGTATACAGCTAATGCTAAGCAGAGTGGGGCTAAAGACACTGCAGAAATACCATTAACAGCAGAATTGGCAATGACCTTATATGTACAAGATGAAGTCAGGTATGGTTTCACATATGTTATGCTTCAAATTACCCACATGCAATCTGTGGTTACATCTCTGGCTGAAACTTCATCTGTCCATGGCTCCCGGCTGGATGATGATGAGACAAGAATCAGTGATCTTGAGGATTTAATCTTGGACATGGGCAGAGACAAAAAGGAAAACCAAATAAAAACAGAATCCTTACTTGAGAGGCCTGAGAATCAAAAAATAGAGTCTGATTGAACATAAGGATTGTGGATTTACCAAAGGGCCTGCAAGGTGGGGAGGGGGGCCTGGCAGTGCAAATGTGGCTAGTTAAAAAGTTGGGCATGGATGCCTCTGCTACAGACTATGAGAAACAATGAGCACACCACATGGGACCCTCCTCAGCTAGGAGAATGTCCAAGACATTACTTAAAATATTTGAGATTTCCCAACAAATAAATAATGCTAAGGGCAGCAAGAGCACAGGGTCTAATTGTGATAGACGGTGGCGAAGTTTCTGTATTCCAAGATTTCTCCCATGACATGCAGGAGAGGAGACACAAATTTGCAGGAGTAAAGTTGACCTTGCACCTATGAGAGTGGGATCTTGCACTGCTGCACCATGCAAGTTAAAAATGACCAGACCTGGAGCCCCCCCCAATGTTCTTTAATGAACGGCAGGATGTGGAGCAGTTTGTGAACAACATTGATGTAACAGAGGATGGGGTCCCAGGACGAGGGTTCAGAATGCTGCCAAAACTTACACATAAAGAAACAATACCCTGATGCTGTTTTTTAATAACCCAGATGTCTTGGAAGTTGAATGTGGTGAGGACTAATACACTGCAGATGGTCCTTATCCCTGTATTGTAGCCCAGGAAATGACAGCTTTAAGTGTGTGGCTGCTGAAATGATTGCATACCAATGGCAAACAGCAGGTCTGAGTACTTTATTTCAATATGTCTCCTGTGTGTTTTCTGTTTTTTTTTCATGCCTTGGTTTAAACTTGAAAATGGCCACTTGTGGGCATGATTTGCTCAATGTGGGGATTGAAAGGCACAGTTCCTTTGTGGGCAGGTGCCTCTTTTTTCCTGCTGCCAAAGGGGGCTGGTGTTTCCAGAGATTGGGAGAGGGTAGGGTGCCCAACTAAATGTGACTGCAAAATACATACCCCTGACAACTGTAAATTTCAGAGACAGTTGCCGAGGGGACCATGACAGCTCGAATAAGTGAGTTTGTCTCTGGCAGATACTGTCAGCATGATTGAAAATGACAGATTTGGAAGCAGGGGCATGAGAGATAAATGCTGTTGAAACTGAAAAACATAGAATGTGATGGCAGATGGAGACCAAAGATCCATCTAGTCTGCCCTGAGTTCTACTCCCCCTTAGAATTTCTTAGACACAATCCTCTTATGGCTATCCCAAACAGATTTGAATTGCTGTACAGTATTGGAGTCAATGACTTCTGTAGATAGGCTATTACATGGAGCTACCACCATTTCCATAAAGAAAAACTTAACATCTTACCCTGGAACTTCCCTTCCCTTAATTTCATTTCATGACCCCTTGTCCATGTAGAGCTATTGATCAGAAAGAGTTCCTGGGTTGGGACTCTGTTTCTACCCTTCAAGAACGTGAATGTTCTAGAATGCTGGCAGCAAAGTGGCTGTGTCTATGTGGAGCTCCTTAGATAAGTGAATATTTGCTATATTTTTTCTAGTTTTTAAATATATTTATGTACAGTTTGTGGACTGAGAAGGAGGGTATTGTTGCCCTCATGAAGATGTGGGATGCGTGTATTTCATGTTAATTGGGAACAGTATACTCAGCATGTTTGTTGCTGGGTGGTGACATGTTGTTTAAGGTGGAACTGTGACTTACTTTGTCAATGTTTCATGTGATTTCTAGGCTGATGATTTTAAAGTCATTTATTAAACATATTATTTATAGCTACAATCAGAAACAGCTTCCTTGGCATAGTGCTCTAGTATTGATAGAGCACTGGAAGTAACAGCCTACTGAGTTCTAGATTATTGAGATTGTTGTTACATTTTGATGGTAAAGTAAGATAGTAATTTACATATTTTTGATTTTTTTAGCTATATAATAACTGGTCAGCAATTTTTTCCATTGCTGTACCCAGTTATAATTTATCGTTATAACCCCCTCGGATTATAACAGCAGACACGTGCCACCTCAATCTAATAAGAGCAACATCCTGATTGGCTCTGCACTCCTCCTGGGGGGGCTAAACAATTCAACAAACATGGTGGCTCCTCATCCCATGGAGCAATGAAAATATCAAAGCTACAGAAATTCAGAAAACACACAAGGAGCCAGAACAACTGTGGGTCACCCTGGAAACATGAAATGGGACAGCCATATGAACTAGGGTTGTGAATAAGCCTCCAGAACAGGGGGAGGACATAGACATGTTACTGTTAGAAGACATAGAAAACATGACAGCTAAAGGGGAGGTTCTGATAATGGGAGACTTCAACATGCCAGATACAGATTAGTCAAAACCAGCAAGGACATCTGCCAGAACTAGACACATGGTGGATTTCCTGCAGGGGAAGGGCCTCAAACAACTGGTACAACAACCAACAAGAGACAGGGATATCCTAGATCTAGTACTGACTAAGAGGGAAAGGATCTCAGATCTCCAGGTAGAAGGTCACTTGGGGGCCAGTGACCATCACATGGTATGGTTCAATTTGGCCACTAGAAGAAAATCATCCCATTCCAAGGCAAAAATATAGGACTTCAGAGGAGCTGACTTTGATAAGATGGCCAACAGAGTTAAGCTAGCCCTGGCAAAAAGAAATACAGGTGAGGGGATACAGGCAAAGTGGGCAAGCATTAAAGATGCAATACTTTAAGCAACATCCCATTGTGTCAGCGAGAGAAGGAAGTGCAAAAGAAGAAGAAAACCACTTTGGTTCTCAAACACAGTAGCAAAACAAGGTCAGAGCCAAAAGGCTGGCCTTCAGGAAATATAAGGGAACACAGCAGGTTTAAGATAGAGAGGCATACCAAACCTCCCTAAGGGAAGCAGGGAAGGCAGTAAGGCAGGCAAAGGCCCAAACTGAGGAAACACTAGCATGAACAGTAAAAGAAGGTGACATGAAACATAGAAACATAACATAGAAACATAGAATTTGATGGCAGATAAGGACCACTTGGCCCACCCAGTCTGCCCATTTCCCTACCTACTGGATAAGCTGCAGATCCCAGTTAACCAGCAGCCTACTTTTTCCTACCCCCACCCCCTAGAATTGCCTTATGACTGTCCCATGCACGCTTGAGTTCCACCACTGATTTTGACTCCACAACCTCCTCTGAAAGGCCGTTCCATGCATCCACAACCCTCTCTGTGAAAAAATACTTCCTTAAATTACCTCTGAGCCACCCTCTATCTTCAAATTGTGCCCTCTTGTTCTTGCACACCTATTTTTTTGAAAGATGCTACCCTCTTGGACTTTGTTGATTCCCTTGAGGTACTTGAACATTTCTATCATGTCCCCCCTCTCCCTCCTTTCCTCGAGGCTATACATATTAAGCTCCTTTCGTCTCTCTTCATATGTCTTCCAGTGCAGACCCTGCACCATTTTAGTTGCCCTCCTCTGGACAGCTTCCATCCTGTCTATGTCTTTGCGGAGATTGGGTCTCCAGAACTGCACACAGTACTCCAGATGGGCTCTCACCAGCTGTCTGTACAGAGGGATAATAACTTCCTGTTTTCTACTGGTGATGCCTCTCCCTATGCATCCCAGTATCCCCCCAGCCCTCCTTGCTGTCCTCTCACATTGCTTGCCCACCTTTAGGTCATCTGATATGACTACCCCCAGGTCCCTTTCCTTTTTTGTTGTTGTTAGTATCTCACCCCCCATTGTGTACTCTTCCCCTGGGGTTTTGTTTCTCAGGTGCATTACCTTGCATTTCTTAGCACTGAATCTAAGCTGCCATACATTTGACCATCCCACTAACCTCGCCAAGTCCCTTCTCATCCTTTCCACCCACCTTGTGCATCAACTCTGTTGCAGATCTTTGTGTCATCTGCAAAGAGACATACTTTTCCTTCCAGTCCCTCTGCAATGTCGCTTATAAAGACATTGAAGAGGACCGGTCCTAATACTGAACCCTGCGGTACCCCACTAGTAACCCTCCTTTCTTCTGAGTGGACTCCATTTACTATTACTCTCTGTGTCCTATTCTCCAGCCAATTCTTTACCCTGGCTGTCATCTTGGGACCCACTCCCAGGCTGGCTAACTTGTATATTAATCTTTTGTGTGTGTTTGTGTAGACTTTCTATAGATACTTTAGTGAAAAGAGGAAGTTCACAGAGGGTATTGCTAAGATCAAAGGGGATAAGGGGGCATGTGAGGAGGAGGACCATGTAAAAGCATCTATCCTAAATAGATACTTCTGCTCAGTATTTACTGAAGAGAAGGTAGGGCAGGGCCCACAGCACTGCACCATGGACACAGGGGGGAGGGAGGTGAGCACTAGTCCCTTCACAAAAGAAAGGGTCCTACAAGAGCTCGATAAGCACAGGGTGGCCAATACAATGGGACCAGATGGCATACATCCCAGGGTACTAAAGGAGCTAAGGGTGGAACCAGCAGAGCCATTATCAGAACTGCTTAGTGAGTCTCTGAGCACAGGAGAGGTCCCTGAAGACTGGAGAAGGGCTCATGTGATCCTGCTCCACAAGAGTGGTAGCAGGGAGGAGGCAGGGAACTACAGACCAGTCAGTCTTACCTCAGTAGTGGGCAAGATTTTGGAGACACTCCTTAAGGAAGGATAGTGCAACACCTGGAATCCATAGGAGCACAGGATACAAGATAGCATGGATTTACAAAAGGAAGGTCCTGTCAAACCAATCTCATAGATTTCTTTGACTGGGTAACCAGACTGGTGGACCAAGGGGAAGCAGTTGATGTTGCCTACCTTGACTTCAGCAAAACTTTCAATACTGTTCCACATAGAAGAATGATTAATAAGCTGGGTAGGCTCAGGGTGGGTCAGATGTTGGTCAACTGGGTGGCAAACTGATTGACAGGCAGAAAACAGAGCATGGTAGTAAATGGTATACAGTCAGAAGAGATGCAAGTCTCAAGTGGGGAATCTCAAGGATCAGTCCTGGGGCCAGTCCTCTTCAATATCTTCATCAGTGACATTGCAGATGGACTGGAGGGTAAGGTTTGTCTGTTTGCAGATGACACCAAGATCTGCAACAGAGTAGATGATCCAGATGGTGTGGGCAGAATGAGAAGACATCTGGATATACTAGCAAAATGGTTGGAAGAGTGGCAACTGGGGTTTAACGCAAAGAAGTTCAAGATCATACATATAGGGAAGAGAAACCCTGAAGCCACCTATAGGCTGGGAGGGGAGAAGCTGGCAGTCAAAAGGGAAGAAAGAGACTTGGGCGGCATCATCACTGATCACCTGAAATCATCCAAGTAGACCTCTAAAGCAGTAGGTAAGGCTAGGGCGATGTTGTGGTGCATTAGTGGGGTATCACAAGTTGGAAGAGGGAGGTAATAATCCCTCTTTACAAGACACTGGTTAGGCCCCATCTGAAGTACTGTGTGCAGTACTAGAGGCCACACCTTCACAAGGACATTAACCAAATTGAGGCAGTCCAGAAAAGGGCAACTAAAATAGCACAGGGACTGCATCAGAAAACATATGAGGACAGATTAACTGAACTCAATATGTATACCCTAAAGCAAAGAAGGGAGAGAGTTGATATGATTGAAACATTCAAACTCCTTAAGGACATTAACAAGGTGAAAGAGTCTAACATGTTTCAATATAAGAAAACTAGCAGGACAAGAGAACACAGCATGAGATTAGAGGGAGGCCGATTAAGGGGTAGTGTGATGAAGTTCTTTTTCACAGAAAGGGTGGTGGAAGCATAGAACGGTCTACCTCAGGAAGTGGTGGATATAAATACAGTGCATGGCTTCAATCAGGCATGGGATAAGCGTAAAGGAGCAATATAGATGAGTATGAATAGATAGGCCATTGACAGAGCAAAGGTCTATGGCACATTCATAAGGTAGAAAAATAAATGGGCTGACTGGATGGGCCTTGTGGTCCTTATCTGCCTTCAACCTCTATGTTTCTATGATCAACGAGCAGGCAGACTGAGTCATCTATTCATTTTTTTTTTACTGTAAAACAAAATGCCATTTTCAGTCGCTTAAAACATAACTAGTTGATCCTACCATTCTGAAGTCACAGAGTGCAACTTGAATGAAGAACAGCCACAAAGTGTCTCCCAGCGGTATGCTCGATTGCGATCGCCATCACCTCAGCAACCTAAATATGGTGTTTCACAAAAAAAAAAGCTAACAAATAAAACAAGAAAAAATGTAAAAGAATACTGTCTCTCTTACAATGTTCTGGTGTGTGTGTGCGCGCTGTATGTGTGTTGTGCAGGTGTATTCGCTCATGCTAGTGAGACAGCACCAGGAAAACCAAAGTGGAAAAATTGCTGACCAGCAATTATCAGGTTGAAGATGGGGAAGTGTGTTAATTAGAAATTAATGGTTGCGCCCTCAGTGTGGATGCTTCAATAAACCCTTTGGGCTTTGCCCTTGGTGTTATGCAGCATCCCACAACTCAGGCAACCATTAATTTCTTATTAAGCACACTTCCCCATCCATTATTGCATATTTTATAGTTATGTATAACTGGACACTAGGAGAGGCTAGGCTGGGAGGATGTGTGGGAATAGGTGCATGTATGGGAAGCAGGAGAGTGGTAGACTGCAATAGCTGTGGGGCAACTGTCTTTCTGGGGGTGATGTGGAGTAAAGAGGGATGTCCTTTGTGTAAGAGCCTGGAGCAGCTAAGAGCTGAAATAAGGCTGCTCAGATGGGAGCTGGGGAGGATGGTGTGGAAAGTCAGAGGAGCAGAGCAGTGGAGGGAAAGGCAAAGGGGTAATGTCCAAGGGAGTGACACCATCTGGCAGGGGTTGGGAATGGGGATGAGCACCCAGTAAACAGGAGTGTCTCTTCCTCAGAGGACTAGTGAGCCTAGGGTGGAAGAATGGCAAGTGGTAAGTGTAAGGGGTGGAAATGTAAGAGTAGCATCAGGGGTGGGGAATTCTAAAGGGGTGCCTTTATTGAATAGATTTGTACCACTGTCTGAAGGGAAGGGACAGCACAAGATGAAGTAGAAGATCAGGTTGAGAGCAGGAGTACCGGGGAGTGGGAATGGAGCTAATCAGGATGGGTAGGGAAGAATATACAGGCAAAATGGAGCGGAGGATTGGGGAGAGAAATGAAACTGAGAAGGGATGGAAAACTGAAAGCAGATACAGCTAGTCAGAAGGGGAAGGGCAGATTGGGAGATGGGAAAACATTTATGGGGATAAATTTTGGAAGTGCAGATAAGTTCACAAGGGTGCAGAGGCAGCCATTATGTGGAAAAGTAGCTAGTACCAAAGGTAAGAAAGAAGTACGGAGAACAGAGATGCAGGGGATGGAAGGGTGACAATCATAGGGGACTCCATAATTAGAGGGATTCACTGCAGAAGGAAAAGGTACTCAAATGCAGGCAGGAGGATGGTTTTTATGCCAGGGATGACAGCAAGGAAGGTGGGCCCAAGAATAAGGGAAATAGTAAGGGAGGTTGGAGGAAAACCTAATTTAGTTATACGGTTGAGAACCAACGACCTGTCTGGAGGAGGCTGAGATAATGCAAAGTAGGTTCAGGGATTTAGGGAAGATATGCAGGGAGGAAGGAAGTTCACTGGCCTTCTCAGAGATGATACCAGTACCAATGGCCAGCACAGCTAGGAAAAGAAGAATAGAGGATTTTAATGACTGGCTGAGGAAATGATGCAGGGAAGATAGGTTCGTCTGCATGAGGGAATGCATAACCACTACACTTAATTTAAACTAATTAGGGATGCAGTGGGCATGCAGGCTCACAGACTCTGAGAAGAGGTAGTCAGTGAACCTACCCCGGCCCCCACTGTGATGGAAGAGGTCTGGAGGGAGGAGGTGGAAGGGGGAAAAACACAGTTAGTAAAGGGTGGAGTGGGTGAAGAACACATAACAAGGGTATGAGGAGGGGTGCACACAGAGGGGATAAATGTGAATAGAAGAAAAGAGGGAAGAGAAGGGAGGTCAGACTCTAGGTGGAGGGTGGTGTCTCTGAATATGCAGAGTCTTACAAATAAGATGGATGACCTGCAGGCACTATTAGCAGACAGGAGGTAGGACACAGCTGCAGTAACCAAGACTTGGGCAACATCACACCATGACTGGGACCTTGAGATCCCTGTATGTGAACTATACAGGAGGGACAGGGTAGTTCAGAAAGGGGAAGGAGTGGCAGTTTATATCAATGAGGAAATAATTTGCATGAGGAAGGAGTTGAAGGAAGGGGAGGTAGAGGCATTATGAGTTCAGTGAAGGTCCAAAAGATGGAGAAAGGTGAGGCTTGGGTGGTTTGCAGTTTGCAAACCACCCAGTAAAGATAAGGAGAGGGACAGGGAACTGATCTCACAAATATTGGAAGCTGTGGGGAAAGGAGAGGTGGTAATTGTGGGGGACTTCAACCTGCCCAAGGTGGACTGGAGCATTACATCCACAGCATTTGCCAAGTGTCAAGTGATCCTGGATGGACTGCAGAGTGGGTTCCTGACTCAGGGCATCACTGAGCCAACAAGAGCTGAGGCAATTCTTGCTCTGGTGCTCACAAATGAGGAGCATGTACAGGAAATAATGGTCAGGAAGGCACTGGGTGGAAGTGACCATTGCACAGTGTGGTCCCAGCTGTATTTGGGCAGGGAAAGCATCCCAACAAAGACCAAAATCTTGGATTTCAGGAGGGCGGACTTCAGGAAAATGGGAAAAGTGCTAAAGAGCCATCTGGTGGTCATTGGAGCAGATATGAGGGTTGGAAAAAAAGGTGATCTGTCATTAAGGAAGGAATACTGGTTGCCACAGATGAGTGCATTAGGCTCAGGGGGAAGAACACAAGGGCCAAAGCTCCCAGCTGGTTCAGTTCTAGGATTGCCAAGGCAAGGCAAGGCAAATTTTATTTTTCAGGCGTCCAATCCTAGAGGCTCTGGGCACAGTATAATCAAAAACATCGTAACAATTAAAATGCAATCAATAAAATATAAACATTCCAATAAATACTTACAATGAAAACATTAAAATAAGGGTCTAAATTGTCAGCAGAAATGTTAAGGTGCCAATATGCAAATGTCTCAAAGACATTGTCTGAAAGACAGATTCTGGGAATGCCCAGCTGAATAAAAAGGTCTTGAGGTGGGCTGTGAATGCCTCAAATGAAGGGGCCTCCTTACTGATGGAGGAAGCGAATAGAAACACAGAAACCGAATTTGATGGCAGATAAGGACTGCTTAGCCCACCTAGTCTGCCCATTTCCCTACCTGATGGATAAGCTGCAGATTCTAGTTAATCAACAGCTTACTTCCTCCTACCCCCTACTAGAATTTCCTTATGCTTGTCCATGCATTCTTGAATTCTCCAACTGTTCCTGACTCCACAACCTCCCCAGGAAGGCTGTTACATGTATCCACAACCATATGTAAAAAAATACTTTCTAACATTACCTCTGAGCTGTCCCCCCATCTTCAAATTGTGCCCCCTTGTTCTTGCATATTCCTCCTTCTGAAAGATGCTACCCTCTTGTACTTTGATAACTCCCTTGAGATACTTGAACGTTTCTATCATGTACTCCTTCTCCCTCCTTTCCTCAAGGGTATACATATTAAGCTACTTTAGTCTCTTCTCGTACGTCTTCTGGTGCAGACTCTTCACCATTTTGGTTGCCCTCCTCTGAACAGCCTCTACTCTGTCTATGTCTTTGCGGAGATGGGGTCTCCAGAATTGCACGCAATACTCCAGGTGGGGTCTCACTAACTGTCTGTACAGAGGGGATACTAACTTCCTGTTTTCTACTGTTGATGCCTCTCCCTATGCATCCCAGTATCCACCCAGCAATCCTTACTGCCTTCTCACATTGCTTGCCCGCCTTTAGGTCATCTGATATAATTACTCCTAGGTTTCTTTCGATTTTTGTTGTTGTTATTAACTCACCCCCCCATTGTGTACTCTTCCTCTGGGTTTTTGTTTCCCAGATGCATTACCTTGCACTTCTTTGCATTGAATCTGAGCTGCCACATATTTGACCATTCCTCCAACCTTGCCAAGTCCCTTTTCATCCTTTCCACCCCACCTTGTGTATCAACCCTGTTGCAGATCTTTGTGTCATCTACAAAGAGACAAAACTTTCCTTCCAGGTGCTCTCCAATGTCATTTATAAAGACATTAAAGAGGGACGGTCCCAGTACTGAACCCTGCGGTACCCCAAAGTTACCCTCCTTTCTTCACTGCGGACTCTGTTTACTATTACTCTTTGCGTCCTGTTGTCCAGCCAGATTTTTATCCAGGCTACCACCTTGGGACCCACTCCAAGGCTGGCTAACTTTTATATTAATCTTTTGTGTGAGACTGTGTCAAATGCCTTGCTAAAATCTTGGTAGGCCATATCCACAGCCCCTCCCTGGTCTACTATTTTGGTCACCCAGTCAAAGAAATCCATTAGGTTTATCTGACATGACCTTCCTGCTGTGAAACCATGCTGCCTTGGGTCCTGTGACACACTGGCCTCTAGGTACTCAACAATTCTTTTCTTCAGAAGTGATTCCACCATTTTCCCTACCACTGAAGTCAAACTAACTGGTCTGTAGTTTCCTCTCTCTGCCCTGCTCCCACGTTTGTGAAGTGGAATCACATTTGCCCTCCTCCAGTCCTCGGGTACCACCCCATTCTCCCATGATTTGTTAAAGAGAGTAGTAAGTGGTGTTACTAGTTCTACTCTTAGTTCTTTTAGAATTCTTTGGTGAATCCCTTCAGGCGCCATTGCTTTGTCCAACCTTAGTTTCAAGAGATCTTTCAAAACCCTTTCTTCAGTGAATGGACTGGTATCGACCCGCCTATTCAGAGTTTCTCTCTTGTTTGGTTTCGGTACCTCCCCTCCTCTTCTGTTGTGAATACTGAGCAGAAATATTCATTCAGTATCCCTACTTTTTCACTGTCACCCTCTGCCCACGTTCCCTCCCCTTTATTAAGTCTCTGTTTCCCTCCCTTGGTCTTTCTTCTCTCCCTAATGTACCTATAAAAGGTTTTATCCCCCTTCTTAACAGAGTTGGCTATCTTTTCCTCAGTTTGTGCCAGTGTTATTCTGACTGCCTTCCCTGCTTCCTTCTGCTTTAACTGATAAAGTTCTCTGTCCTGCTACTTCTGTGTTTCCTTATATTTCCTGAATGCTATCCTTTTCTCCTCAACCGTCCCTGCCACCTCTTTTGAACACCATAGTGTTTTTTTCCTTCATTTTGTTTTGTTGATTTGCTTCACACAAAGGCTTGTTGCCTCTGCAATGGCCGTTTTGATTATTCCCCATTGTTCCTCCTCCCCTCCTTCTTGCCCATTTGCTAGTGCTTTTTTGAGGCACTCTCTCATTTTGCCAAAGTCAGCATTCCTAAAGTCCAATACTCTTGTTTTTGTATGGGTTGACTCTATGGCTGTGTTTATTGTGAACCACATTGTTTGGTGGTCACTTGTTCCCAGATGGCTACCCACTTCTAAATTTGAGATCCTTTCTCTTTCCCCATTTGAGAGTACCAGGTCTGTGATTGATCCCTCCTGAGTGAGTTCCAACACTAGCTGTCTGAGGCATGCCCCCAGAGGATGGGGCCGGTGACACTAAAGGCTCTGTCACCAGCAGTTTTTAACCTCTTCCTGGCAATCGCAAGGAGGCCCCAAGAGGAGGAGTGGAGGGAGCGGAAAAGGGCAGCAGGTGTTAGAAGGTCCAACAGGCTGCCAGGGTCCAGTCCATGTAGGGCATTACAAGTGAGCAAGCCCACCTTAAAGAGAACCCTCCATTAAACAGGCAACCAGTGCAATTCATGCAGCACCAGGGTGATGTGACAGTATTTAGGCTGTCCCATCAACAACCCAGCAGCTGTGTTCTGCACTAGCTGCAATCAATGGAGGGTACCTCCAGAGACCCTGAGGTAGAGCGAATTTCAGTAGTCAAGCTTAGATGTCATAAATGCATGCACCAAGGTGGGAAGGTCCAGGGGTGGAACCAGCTGCTTGATCCTAGCAATATTCCTTAGATGAAGGAAGCTGGACTGGACAATGGACAGCAAGGGAAAAGAGATTGGCCTATAGAAAATTCAGGAAGACCAAGAGAAAGGTGGAGAGGGAAAATTACCTAAGGTTGGCTAGTGAGGCAAGTAAGGAAGTCTGGCAAGCAAAGGCACAGAAAGAGCTGCAGATAGTTAAAGGAATTAATATGAGGAGAAGGTTTTCTTTTACTATATAAGTAAGAAAAAGGACAAGAAGAAAGGGATTGTAAGGCTTAAGAAAGGGGTGGAGTGGATGGATGATAATGGGGAAAAGCAGAGACTCAAATGAATACTTCTATTCCGTCTTCACCAGGGAGAAGGATGGACCAGTGCCTTCAGGAGGGAAAAGAGGAGTGATGGGGAGGGGAACACAGATGTAGTGATAGAGGAGGATAGAGTGAGGGAGGGTCTGTGGCATTGAAGGTAGACAAATCACCAGACCAGGACAGAGTACATCCAAGGGTACTAAAGGAACTGGCTGAAGAGCAAACAGGGCCACTGGCAGACCTATTTAATAGTTCACTAGAGTCTGACATGGTACTGCAGGGCTAGGGAACAGCACATGTAGTACCCCTCCACAAAAGTGGTCCCGATGATGACCCAGGGAATTACAGACTAGCCAGTCTGACCTCAATTGTGGGCAAGCTCATGGAGACCATACTAAAGGAAAGGTCTGTGGAATATCTAGAGGAGCATGGTCTCTAGTATGACAAGCAGCATGGGTTCATGGGGGAGAGATCATGTCAAACAAATCTGATTGACTAATTTGACTGTGTCACTAAGATAGTAGACAAGGGCCAAGTGGTAGACATCCTCTATCTTGATTTCAACAAAGCCTTCAACTTTATGCCCCACAAAAGATTAATCAGAAAGTTGGGGAATTTTGAAGTTGGGGAAAAGATGGCCAGATGGGTGGAAAACTGGATGAGGGACAGAAATAGGATGGTGGTTGTGGGAGGAGAGTTATCTGGCACCAGACAGGTAACCAGTGGGGTCCCACAGGTCCGGTGCTGGGGCCGGTGTTGTTCAATGTCTTCATCAATGACAGTGGGACATGAGCCTATTTGAAGTTGACACCAATTTCTGTGGGGCAGTAGACACAGCTGAAGGGATAGAGGACATACAGGAAGCTCTAGTAAAGCTGAGGAGGTGATCCAGGATCTGGCCGCTTAGCTTCCATGACATGAAATGCAAAGTTATGCATATTGGAGCCAAGAATTCCAGGATAGAGTGCTACCTGGTTGGAGTACAACTATCTGCATCAGAGAAGAAGGACCTGGGAGTAATGATCACTAGTGACCTGAAGCACTCCACACAGTGGAAGAAAGCTGCAGCAAAGGCAAACAAGATGCTAGGATGCATAGCTAGGGGAATCAGTAGTACAGTAGGAGAGAGGAGGCTATAGTGCCTTGTACAGGTCATTGGTAAGGCCACATCTAGAGTATGGAGTTCAGTACTGGTGCCCACACTCCAAAAGGACACTAACCTGCTGGAGAAGGTCCAGAGAAGGACTACAAAGATGATAGCTGGTCAGCAGGGTAAGACATACAGGGAATGATTGAGGGCACTGAACATGTACTTCCTGGAAGACAGGAGAGAGGAAGGGGACATGATTGGGACCTTCAGGTACTTGAAATGGATAAATAAGGTTGATAAGAAGAGTCTCTTTAAGGTGAGTGGCAACTGTAACATGAGGGGGCACAATCTTAAGCTGGAGGGTGGGAGGTTTAGTAGGGAGATCAGAAAGCACTTCTTCACATAGAGGGTGGTGGACACTTGGAATGCACTGCCAGAAGAGGTAATCTCATTGAAGACAGTGGTCAGCTTTAAGAAAGGCTGGGATAGGCATGGGGGAAGGTAAGGATCATGGGTAGGGAGGATGGGAGGAGTAGGGAGAGAGGGCAGGGACATTAGCTCAAGCTGTGGATACTGCAATACGAGCAGACTTGATTGACCAAATGGCCCTCTGCTGGCTTCTTTGTAGGTTCCCATGTTCATATGAGTGCCTCTATCATGTCACCCTTATCTCTGTGCTGCTCCAGTGAGTACATGTTGAGTTGCCGTAATCTGTTTTCATATGGCAATTCATGGAGCCCTTGTACCAATATTGTTTCTCTCCTCTGTACTGTCTCTAGTCTATCCATGTCCTTCCTGAGATAAAGCCTCCAGAGCTGTACACCGTACTCAAGGTAGGGTCTTACCAGGGACTTGTATAGTAGCATGATCACTTCCCTCTCTCTACTTCTAATGCCCCTTCCTATGCATCCCAGCATTTTTCTGGCTTTTTGTGCCACTTTTTCACATTGTGTGCCCACTTTTAAGTCATCAGAGATGATGACCCCAAGAGCCCGCTACTGTCAGGTGGCTGTTAGTTGCTCACCTCCCAGACAGTAGACCATCACCTGGTACTCCTGCCCAGATGCATCACTTTGTCTTTTTTTACATTAAATGTTAACTGCCACATGTTGGACAATTTATCCAACTTGAGCAGGTCACTTTTCATTTTTTTCACTCCCTGAGCTGTGTTCACTCTGTTGCAGATCTTTGTGTCATCTGCGAACAGACTCACCTTCCCACCCAGCCCCTCAGTGATGTCAGTTTTGAAAATATTGAAGAATAAAGGACCCAGAACAGACCCCTGTGGCACCCCACTGGTCACCACCTATCTATGGATGCTGCCCTTTGGTTGTATATCATAAAAGTGATCACGGAATAGTAATCGCCATTAGGGTGAGTGTACATTGCGGAAAATGAACTTCAACTATGCATACTCTCGGCAAAGACTAAGAGGGTGCCTGACTTTTATTCACCCTCCCACACCCCCCTTTTAATGAATTCTCAACTCCAGGGGGGGCATGTTGGGGGGTGAAATACTTTCAAAATAAAAAGCCACCTGCCGGCTTGGTGGCGCTTTGTGTTGAGGAGCTGGATGCCACACCTCACACCACATCGGCAACCCGGGTTCAGGAATGAACTTGGGTTGTCGGAGGTCGGAAGGGGGAAGGAGGATTGAGCATCCCAACTGATGCTCTCCTCCTTTGGGGTGGGTTACCAGATCTGCTTTATGCACCCGACATCCCTCAGGGTCAGTGGAAGCACTGGCTTTCTGGGGGCATTGGCGGCTCCATGTGTGCAGTTGGGGAGGGGAGGACACTGTGAGGTGCTTTGTATCAACATGTGTCTGCCTGTCATCTTCCCATGCCAGCATCCTTAGGGGAGGAAAGGGAGGGTCCACAGAAAAGCAGAAAACACTTCTCAGCTGTCCTAGATGATGACCGCTCAGGGCCATCCAGCCACCAATCTGCGGGCAGACCCCACTGTGCATGCGCTCCACTGAGGCGACTTTTAATTGTTTGGATTTTATTAATTTTAATATTTTGTGCAGCACCTTAGCCTTGAAAGGTGCTATATAAATAAAATTGAATTGAATTGAATTCCTAGTCCCATCCGAAGGGTTATCCAAGCACTTAAGGGACCAACAGAGTAGCCAGGGCACTTTAGGGGCAGACTCCGTGACTGGGTCATGGACGGTATGAGAGGCCTGAAGGGGTGGACTGATAAGGGCAGGTTAGGAGGGATAAAAAGAAAGATAAAAAAGTAAATAGATAAAAAGCCACCTGCCGGCAAACAAAAAACGCACTGCACTGGACCTGATCCCTGCACCTCCCAACTGACCACCCTCACCACCACACTACTGAACCACATCGACAGGTGCTTGCTACACTCCCTCCCACATACCTTCCCTTCCCTGCCTCTCCCCCACCCCCCAAGCATGTATACACACATTCTTCCCATCATCCAACCTAGTCCACCCTGGTATCCAGTCACCCTCTGCCAGGTAGTCCTGAACACAGGCTCCACAAGTGAGTCACTGTTTTTGTAGTCACACAATTGTGGTTACCTTGTTCACATGTTACTCTGCCCCATTGATCATCACTGACTGGTTCCTCTGACTCTGCCAGCTCCTAACCTATGATACCACTTCCTGTCTCACTAATGCGTGTTTGAGCTTATTTAGCAGCCTTCTCTGTGTGACTGAGTTGAAGGTTTTGCTAAAGTCGAGGTAGATAACATCTACGGCTCCACCTGATCCACTATCTTAATAATCAAGTTGAAAAACTCAATCAGATTAGTCTGGCAGGACCGTCCTACCATGAAGACATGTTGCCTGCTGTCCACCTGTCCAGTCTCTTCCAGGAAAGTTAAAATTCTCTCCTTTCGCAGGGTTTCCAACATTTTGCCTACCACTGAGGTAAGACTGACAGAGCAGTAGTTACCCGTCACCTCCCTGCTTCCTCCTTTATGTATGGGAACCACAATTGCCCTTTTCCAGTCTTGTGGAACGATTCCCTCTCACAGGAATCTAATAAAAAAAATCTGCTAGAAGTGCTGCCAATTTATCCCTATATTCTCTCAGTATACAAACATACAATCATATGAAACTTGCCGGCAGGAATTGGCCTCACCATCTATCATGTCTGCTCGTATTCGCAGCTAGCACCCTTTACTGCAGTGGCCCCTTTCCCAACCCCTGTATACTTTCAGAAACTGCCCAGTGTCCTTAACCCAGACCCCCCACCCTGTCCCATGCCCCTTTGAAGCTCCCTACTGTCCTACAAGCCACCACCTCCACTGGAAGAGCTTTCTATTAGCATGCATGGGTGGATGCCGTCCGGCCCCATGGCTTTATCTATCTTTAGTTTATTGAGTTCTGTCCTGACCCACTCTAAAGTGAAAGGGCTTATGTCTACCCCCTCGTACAGTTATTAACTCCATTAGTGGTGTGTCCATTTCCAGACTTCTCCATTGTAAAGACAGAGAACAAGTACTCATTTAAGACCTCTATCTTCTCTTTGTCTTCTTCTTCCATCTTCTTCCCATCACTGCTTATTAGTCTAACAATACCCCTCCATCTTCCATTCGTCACTTATGTACCTATAGAAGTTTTTTTTACATCCTTTTATCCTCTGTGCAATTTCCACCTCAGTTTGTGCCTCTGCTGCTCTAATCACCCTAGAAGCCTCCCTCAAGCTGCTTTTGTAAGCATTCTCTCCTTGTTGCTATTTGAGCCCTTGAATGTTTTGAATGCTAACCTCTTTGCTTTTACTGCAGCAGCCTCCTTTCTTGCAAACCAGAGAGGATTTCTCCTTTTCCTTGTCTTACTGACCTGTCTGCAAAATATGTATGTGACCTCTGCTATTGCCTCTCTTAGGTTAGCCTAGCACACTTCCACCCCCACTTTTGGTTTACTTTTGAGGATATCTCTAAAGCATATTCTCATCTGATCAAAACCCTGTCTTCTGAAGTCCAGGACCCATGTCTTAGATTGATTTGTTTCCTCCTAAGTATTTACCTTGAACCTGACTGATTTGTGGTCACTTGTCCCCAGGTCCCAGGTCCCACCTCTACTTCATTGACCTAACTACTGTTTGTGAGCACCAGGTCTAGGACTGAGTTGTTCCTAGTGGGGACTGTGATGAGTTGATTGAGTCCAACACCTTGCAGGGTGTCCAGAAAAGCTCTACTTTTGGCTGTGGATGCTATGTAGAAGGACCAGTCTATGACTGGGAGGTTAAAGTCCCCAATTAGTATGACTTCTCCTTTTTCTGCCATTTTTACTTTGCTTTCCAGTAAAGCTTTGTTTGCCTCTTCCCCCTTGTTGTCAGGGGGGGCTATAAATCACTCCCAGTCTGAGGGTCGAGTCTGTGCTAGGTTTGAGAGTGAACCATAGAGCCTCAGGTTCTTCCTGAGTTCTTTGGACTTCCTTGGCCTTTATGTCTTCCTTTATATACAATGCAACCCCCCCTTCCACGTCATCCCTCTGTGTCCTTTCTGAATAACCTGTAACCCGGGATAGCAACATCCCCCTCATGGCTCTCATTTAGCCATGTCTCAGTTACTGCAACCCAGTCCAGTCCTGCTTCCACCACTGTGGCTGAGAGTTCTAGGACTTTGTTAGCAAGAATCCTTCCAAAACCTTCATTGGCTTCCTTCTTCCTTTGCTCCCATGAATTTCATTTCCCATGAGTAACATTACCACTTTCTTTTTGCATCCACCGTTGTGGCCGATAGGAGGTGTCCTTGCCTGTCTTGGGGGTTTGTGTCATGGGTTCTGCTTTCTTGCTCCTATATGAACACCACCTCCCCACTTTCTAGTTTAAACTACTGGTGATTGCATCCAGTTTTTGTCCAAGTGCCCTTATATTCTTCTTGGTAAGGTGAAGGGCGTCCAATTTAAAGTATGCACTTTCCCACAATTCCTTTCAGTCACCAATGAAGGAGTTCTCTTTTTTGTGAGCACCATGTACAGAGCCATGCATTTATTATTTATTTATTTATTTATTGCAATTGTTTCACCAGGAAAGGCACACTGAGCAACAAGTTGCTCATCTCCCGGTGCGACCTGGGGGGGTACACTTGGATATGATAACACTCAGGTTATCAAGTGAACAGTTAACAGAAGCAAATAAAAAGCAGCATAAGGATACACGATTGCATGAATATACAAGCAGCGCATATTGAATGCTTAGGATATTATAGTATCAAATAACAATTTTTGTGACAAGAAGCAACAGATAAGGTAAATTAGCACAGTGACTCTAACTTGTACCTTCCATCCTCCTTTCTCCCATACTTGGAGTACCTCAGAGAAGGTCATGGTGGATGAAAAGGAAAAGTGGACTGTCTATTACTTAATTGTGAGATGTGCTCCTTGACTGTTCAAAGGATGGGCTGGCAATATCATTCATGCCTAGGTGAAGGACAATGGCCCTGATATCTCCATTCTTACTGATGTATTGCTTAGGTTTACTTGCATCCCTTTTTGTTGTGGTATCAGGGAGATATCTGACCATGATATCTCTAGAGCAATGGTCCTTCGAATACTGGGCCCCTGCTGGCTAAATTCCCTTAACTCTGAGATGAGGAAACAAAAATACACCCATTTAGGGTGAAGCTGCTGCAGTGCTTGACCACTATTAATAACTGTGACTGCATCACCTGTGCCTAATCCTACTGTTATTGATTGCTTATCTGTCCTGCATAGCACCAATCTACCCCCCCAACTTCCTCCCCTGCCTGGTATGACCCTACTGAGCACTTACCCCCACATGCCTTCTTTATCCACCCTCCTTCTTGCTTTCTCTTCACAAATATTAATCCCCCCAGTTTTCACCTCTCCCCAATTTCCCCCTCACCCCACACCCCACTTTAAAGCCCTTTCCCTTATCCCTCTCTCCCCCCACATTACCTAGCCCTGCCCTATCAGCTACATACTTAACTCTTGGTAGATTGCTATCCAATCCCACCCCTCTGACTACTCAACCCCCTTATTCTGTCACCCCCTCTTGTCTCTTCACCAACCCTCCCCCTGATCTCATCTATTCTGTCATCCTTCTCCTTTGGTCACCACCACTTCTGACCCTCCATAACTCTACCTGCACAGGCTAAAGTTCAGCTACCACTATAAATTGCTTGTCCACCTTAGGTATGCTCTTAGTACTGTTGCAATAAAGTTGACCTCTCCTACCTGATGTATTTTAACTGTACTTGCTTGAATCTGTATCTGTATGTACCATAATATGCTTGCCTGCTGAATATTCCCCTATCTGTTTTGTAATGCCTACGTACCTTATCTATTGCCTTATGACTTGGAACCTTTGTAAATGAGCTTTTAGCTAAAAGGTGTCATCCAAGATTCCAGTAAATAAATGCAAAAATTGATTGGTCCTGTTTAGGTGTGATTTGACCCCTCAAATTATGGAGTATCCCAGAATAAGTAGTTTATTTTTTCCCCTTGTGATAATGTTTGCCCTTGTGAGTTTGTCCCAGCAATGTGGGTGGTGCAACAACTCCTCTTTCCTTAAGCCTGAATTAATGTCCTTATGTAAGTGTGACTCAGACCCTTGTTTGTTTCTACTACTAACATTCCACTCATGTTTTGGGTTGATGCCTGGTTTGTGTTGTTGTATCTTAGAATCTTGGCTTGAGCAACAGGTTGGTTGCTTGTATGTGCTTGTCAGCAGGGCCAACCTGTTTCACAGCCTACTCTGTTTTATGACCATTGTTCACCTGTTGAGCTCTTTTGTGGTGGGCTTTGCCCCTTTAAAATACCTGCCACCCCTCTGGATGAGTTGTCCTCCTTGGTAAATGGACAGCATCTGAGTGACAGAGGTGTTGGAGTGGCGGTCAAGCTTCTGTTGTATGGTGCAATAACTGATTCAGGTGAGATATTGTTCTTCATGCCTCCTTGAGCTGAACCCAGAGGTCATTTATGGCCTCACATGAGGGGCAATGACCTACAATCTGGACCCAGGATCTGTAACAGAGTGCACCACAGTGATTATAGTGCACTATGTCTATGGTTTTCATGTTGTGCATGCTAGGTATGCATGAGGATGATGTTACCAGTAGGGTTTCAGGGTAATCAGAGACAATGCGGGATGTGCAGGATGAAATATATATATTTTTTTTTTTATAATTTACAATATAGCTTTCCTAGGTTTATCCACAGTGTAGATCAAGAGAGAGAGAGAGAGAGATTTTTTAAAGAATATAGCTTTCCTAGATATAACCACAGTTCTTCTCTTGCTGGTGCCTGTAGATGGCAGTGAATAGCTAATAGTTAATGTCTGTATCTTAGTATAAAGGGAGTAGTATGATTTGGCTTTGATTTGGAATGCTGAGCCGATGTCCTGCCTCCTTCAGGGAAGGTCAGGAAGTACAGAAATATAAAGGTGGAGCACCCGGGGAAGGGTGGGATTAAGAGGAGGGTGAGTGGGTAGTCCAACTGTGTCCTTACTGCTGAAAAACAATCAGAAAAGTTTCCCTAGTATATGTTTCTAGAGTTCCTGGTCAGCTCACTGCCAACTTCCCCTCAAACAGAAGGAAATACCAAGTGTCTGTTCCTCTTCTGCTCCACTTCCAGGTAGATGCCTGTGTGGGATAAAGAAAGTAAAGTGATTACAGCCCTTTCCCCTGCACAAAATGCTGTGTCCTAGTTTGAAGGTGAGTTGCTACCGGCAATGTGATCATGAGTATCAGTGAGAGCAGAGGATATGCTTCTTGGATTGGAGATCAAGCGTAGCCTAACCTCAGATGGTGGCTTGTAACAGATGACTAGGAGGGGTGACAGGGCAGCTGAGAACTTCCTATTGCCCTTAGCCTTGTAGTGTCTACTGTAAGTACAAAGAGTAACAGAACCTGTAAGCACAACCTGTAACAATTTAACAGAAAATATGCCTTGCAAAAAACACTTTGAATCAGAGAAAATAAAGCAGTACTCTGTAAGCACAAAACAGTATCAACCTAAAAGCACACCCTATAACAAATTAGCAAAAAATATCACCTGAAAAAAATAATTTCTATCAGAGAAAATAAAGCAATACACTTTAACACCTGCAAGCACAACACAGTAACAAAACCTATAGGCACAACTTGTAACAATTTTGCAGAAAATATACCCTGCAAAAAAAAATTGACTCAGAGAAAAAAAAAGCATTAATCCATAAGCACAAAACAGTAACAAACCTGTAGGCACATCCTGTAACAATTTAACACAAAATATATCTTGCTAAAAGCAATTTGAATCAGAGAACAATAAAGCAATACTCTGTAAGCAAAAATCAGTAACAAAACCTGTAAGCACAACCTGTAAGCACAAAACAAAATAATATCACTCAGTAAATCTGCATAGCCAAAAGAAGCCTTAATGTTTCTCATTGATCTGATAATGCTGCTCCTTGTTCTGTCCTTTCAAGCAAACCTAGAAGAAAAGAGCTCAGTTTAAGCTAGGTACCTTTGCCAGCAAACCTAGTCTTCCATCTGGAGTGTGGGAACTGCCCTTACCTAACAATCAAGGAGTCCTGGAATTTCTTCAGGTGCTTTGCAGTTTTGATACAGCATCTCCTTTGTGACTTGAGACAGTTGGACAAGACAGGAAGGTGGCTAGTCAATCAGCAGAATGACATTTACACGGCCTCTTCTGAGATGTGCAAGTCAATCACCCCAATGGGTTGCATAGCAATATAGTACAAGCTGATGTTAATGATATGGAAATGAATGTGTAAATCTTTTCTCCTCTTTTGTTTTGGCCTCTACACCTCACAAATCAACCCTTACTGAAATATTGGTGTGCTGTGTACATGCAGAATGCATGCCACGTGCTTAATTGTGCAATGTTTGCATGCAGTTCGCATACACAAAGTGATCCTAAGCAAAACAGGTTTAAAAAGCAAATCATGTTCACATGCAGCAAGCTTGATACGTGCACAGCAGGTAAACTGATGTGAACATCTTCTAAAAATTACTTCAGGTTCACTTGTTGCATGCTTAACATGAGCTCAGCAGTTAAGCTGGTCTGAACATAATTTAAACATCACATCAGGTTCACGTGCTGCATTCTTGCCATGTGTGCAGCAGCTAAGTTGGTGCAAATCTTACCTAAAAAAGACACATGGTTTCTATTTATTATACTACTGCTAGCAATCAGAGTCATTAAAATACATTTTTAATGGAATTGCAATAAAAAATTGATAAACTCATTGATTCAGATGCAAGTGCAAGTTGTTTAATGGCATATGATTTTTGTCATTAAATCACTCTTAATTTGTAAAGTATTGTTTGCTTACTGCATTAAATGCCTAGGATATTGCCAGTCAACATCTCCCATTCCAGATGTATGAAGAGGAGCATCTGTGTTGTGAAGTCTATCCTTTTTGTCTTGGACCATGCAAATCCCTTATGCATATTTAGTGCTACAAATATATTTCTGTAAGACTGTTTCATCTCACTTACTTTACCTTTGTAATTCTGTATTGAGCATACACTATGACCATGCTCTGCACTCTTTGTTCTGAGTAGGGTCTTGGAAGCATGCACCATACCTCACATTTAATTACTGAAATTAGGTACATGGACACTCAAAATGAAGGACACTGACCAACATGATGATCAGCACACATAATAAAACATGGGGATACAGTGCAAACCATTACATTAGCACCTGAGAATGAATTTCTACCTTTAAGCAGGCGTGCAATTTAGGTGGGGTAGGTGCGGCATTTGCCCCCTTCATTTGTGCCAAGGCTGTCCTAATGGTGTGACAATAATAGCATTAAATGTGGCTTTAATCTTTTGCACATTACTTGCCTACCTGGCCTGTGTGCACTCACACTGTGGGTACTCTCCAGACTCGACTGTGTCTGTATTTTGTTGTCCCCTCTCTCCACCTATTATTGGTGGCACAATCACATGTGATGTGGATGATCTCCAGCCGAGAAAGACCATATGAATCATGCAAGTGTGACACTGATTTTCCCACCACAGAGTAGATAGACTGCACACTACAGCTTGGAGAAGTTGATGAGCACTGAACTCTCAATAGTAGTGTTGTAGCAGCATATTTTTTTGGTCTACTCTTAGTGAGACTCTGTCTCCCCTGGTGGTTGAAAGGACAGAGGGTGAGGTGGAAGCTAAATTAAGACTAGGCTACCTACTTACTGTACTAGGCTCACTGTGCCAAAAAAAAAAACAGCACAGACCCCCCACGGCAGCAAGCTAGGTTTAGCAGCAGTGGTGACAGTTGTGTGGGTGGCCTTGATCAGAGTAGTTTGGCAGCAGTCAGAGTAGCAACCAAGCAGGAAGCAAGCAACACATGTTGAGTGGGTTCGGTTGGTGTGGTGACTTGGTCATGGACCACATTGGGGACCTGTAATGATTGATAATGAATGGTTCTGTCAGAAGGAGAGAGGGAGAATGGACTGAAAACTGAGCTGGTGGCACACTGTGCCAGGCTGAAGGTTCTTACTGTATAGCCAGCTAAGTTGAAGTAAATACAAATATTTTACAGGGGGATCGGTGAAGGAGGAAGAATTGAAATATTGATCTGTTTTTCATGTTTCCTCACCTTGGGTGGCTTCATGACTCACAGGGGATGGTTATCAAATGGAATGAAGCCTGGGAGGAAAAAATCAGGGCAAAGTTATTTTTGGTGGGGTTGGGGGACTGAACTTAAGCCAGAAAAATTTGGTTAGTAACTGGGTGGGTTTAAGCCCAAATCTGATCCACTGCTCAGGGGTATATGCAGATGAATCTTATACATGTGAATTTTTCTTGATTTGCAAATCACTTTTCAGTCAAATAAATATGTTGTACTTTTTAGAGATGGTACAGATATTCTAGAGTTGTCCCTTGCATTTACATCTCAGCAGATTGAGATCAGAAGGAAGGATGGTGGGTGGAAGAGGCGAGGGACCAGGCAGAGGTATTTAACGAGTACTTTGCCTCTGTGTTCACTAGGGAGGGGGATGGGATATCTAGAAAGCAAGGCACGATGAGGATAGAAGCAGCAGTGAGTGAGATCAGGGGAGCAACAGAAATGGAGCAAGAGGGAGGAGAGGTACCCCAAGGGTGTCACATCAGGATAAGGATAAAAAGGCTAGTAAGGTGGAGGGGATGGAAGATGCTATCTCCACCAAAAGGGTGTGGTTAACCCTCAAGGCCCTAAAGAAAGATAAATCTCCTGGGTCTGATGGCATTCATCTGAGAGTACTATGGGAATTGGTGGACATACTGGCTGCACCCCTGGTGGAGCTCTTCAACAGGTCACTTGAGACAGGAGGGGGTACCTAGGGATTGGCAAGAGGCACATGTGGTGCCAATCCATAAAGGGGGGTCAAGGGAAGTACCAGGTAACTATAGACCCATCTGTTTGACCTCGGTGGTGGGAAAATTAATGGAGTGTATGCTAAAGCAATGATTGGGGGTGTACTTGGAGGAGGTGGGAGGTCTGGAAAGTTGACAACATGGGTTTGTGCCAGGTACATCATGTCAAACCAATCTTGTGGAGTTCTACAAATGGGTAACATCAGAACTGGACAGGAGAAAGCCTGTGGATGTATTATTCTTGGACTTCAGCAAGGCGTTTGACTCTGTCCCCCACAATGGTCTGGTGAAAAAAACTGATGGGGTTGGAAGTAGGCCCTTTGATGGTCAGATGGATTGAAAACTGACTAGCTGGACACACCCAGAGAGTAGTGGTCTGTGAGGAGCTCTCGAACTCTAGAGAGGTTGGTAGTGGGGTACCGCAGGGCTTGGGCCTGTGTCTGATCCTGTTTAATGCATGCATATCGGACATCAGGGAGGGTATAGGGTGTGAAATGAGTCTCTTCACTGATGGCTCCAAGATGGGAGCAGTAGTTGAAGGAGAAGAGGGGAGGTTGGCCCTGAAAGGGGACCTGGACACCCTGGAAAGCTGGGCTCACACATGGAAATTAAATTTTAATATCACCAAGTGCAAGGTGTTACATCTTGGGCAGGGAAACCCTAAATATAGGTACAACCTGGGAGGGGAGGTGCTGGGGGCCTCAATAGCAGAAAAAGACCTAGGGGTCATGGTGGATGCATATATGAATAACTCTGAGCAGTGCAGGAGAGCAGCTGGCAAGGCAAACAGGATGTTGGGTTGCATCACAAGGGGAATCACCTCTAGGAGCAAGGAAGTGATTCTGCCACTGTACAATGGACTGGTTAGACCACACCTTGAGTACTGTGTACAGTACTGGAGACCACACCTGAAGAGGGACATACAGCTCCTGGAGAGAGTACAGAGGAGGGCAACTAAGATGATACAAGGTCTATGAGATTTGTCATATGAGGACAGACTTGCAGAGCTCTGCCTGTTTTCATTGGAGGAGAGGAGAGACAGGGGGGACATGATTGAGATCTTCAAGTACCTCAATGGACCCTTGGAATGCATTGCCTGGTGAGCTGGTTCAGAAATCCACAGTGGAGGGCTTCAAGAGAAGGTGGGACAGACACAGAAAGTGGATATATCAGATAATGGCCTGTCCCAGGGGGGTGGGGATGGATGATAGTGGTTTCTGGAACACAAGGGAGAGGTAGGGCCTCAGGACCCAACTAGGGATCTGAGGTTCGAGCAGACTCGATAGACCATAAGCCCTAATCTGCTGGCAAATAGTATGTTAGTATGTTAAACTGTATGATATGCACAGACTATTAGAGCCCCATTATAGTTAGGCTTATGCCCCCTGTCCCAGTGAAGCTGACTTACAAATCTCCATGCTCAGACACAATATGACAAAGGGCAAAGGAGACTGCATTGGTGTGCTTCATTGAAATGAAGTGGATGTGACATTATTTACACATTGCTGATGGAGAGTTGGAGATTAACGAAGGACACTGCTTGACTAAGAAGGGCCTTGTTAGTAAAACAGTGGCCTACATTATCCTCCAACTCATCATCATAATGTATAAAATAGTAATAAAAAATAACTACATTCATTTCAAGGGGGTACGCGCCAGCACTCTGACCCATAGATATCATCTCTTAAAGACTCCTGCGTCTGGCTGTCTAGTACTCAATTAAGAGAAATTTTACTTATATCTATACTTGGCAGGTTGTCTGAGCAGCATAGCTATACCACCTACAGTGTGTGTGCATTTGGGAAGGGACTGGCCATGTGGGTGTGTGTCAAGTTATTGCTACTTTTATGTTTGCACTTTAAAGTCTGTTTGCATGGAAACATTCAAAACCCTGGAGAGAAAATAGTAGGAGTACAGGCCAGACATAAGTAATTAAGTGGTTTTGTAGGTAAGTTTGGGTATTGGAAGTGGGAAAAAACACATCTGTTTCCATTAGTACGTGTGCTACAGTTCAACTTTGAAAATGAGATGAGGGAGAGAAGAAAACTGAAAAGCATAACAGTGGCAACATGCATGCTGCATGTGTGCAGATGTAGTCAGGTACAATAAGTATTAAAGTACAAGCAGCCATATGTGTGCAGACAATATGGCTCAGTAGTAAAAAGAACTGAACTGAAAGCCAGGAGACTTGAAGGCATGAATACCTGGGTTTGAATCTCATTAACCCCACTAGTGTATGATGTGATCCTGAGCAAGTCACTAAATTTTTATGTGTGTAATTATCAGTAATCAATTTATTTTTGCAAGCATGCTACATGCATGCAGTCTGTCCCAGTTTAACATAAAAATCATGGTTTCCACACTTGCATGCTGCACGCAAGCCACATTTATTTATTTATTTTTTATTTATGACTTTGATAACTGGGTGAGTTCACTGATCCAGGGAAAGTTTTCAGGCACAATCCAGGCCATAACACATGGCTCAGGGTGACAGTGGAGTACACGGTGACAGTAATAGACAGGAAACAGATTTGATACAAGCAACAATAGTAGATACAATGTACAGGTTTGATGCATAACAATATTAACATAGCATATTGTGAGCTGATCACACTTTGTGGAATGTTGGCCAGGAGTACAATGGTTGACCAAACAGACACTGGACAATGTCAGATATATTGGGAATCATTAAAGGAACATAGACAGATGAGATTATTGGGAAATAGACAGTGCCTGGATAAAATCAGATACAATTTCAGACATGCATGCTGTTTGTTTCCTAATTCATGGACTGCACTTGTTATGTTGATCTATGTTGTGTTTACACCTTGCACTATACATATTATAGTATTGACAACTATACATATGCATGCAATCAGTTCCAATTTAACATTTAAATCATACTTGCAGCATGCATATCACTAGGGCAGTTTTATGTGTGAGCATGAAAACATTTCATATAATTATTTCTGTAAGGGAAAAGTTCATCGGAAAGTGGTTTATCAAGACTATAATAAATATTTGCACCATCTGGTGTCCCATCAGAATCCTCTACTGAATGACTCCCTGACCACACCTAGGGCTGCCGATATCAGCTGGGAGGAGTGAACATATGCAGAGGTGCCAGAGAACTCATCTGTGTCCCCCCTATGGATTTTAGTACAGTTTGGAAATATACACACCATTTACCAACTAGAGAGCTGCATCAAGGAGGGTAGTATAATAATGTGCATGGGGACATACAAACTCAGACATGTTGCCACAAATATCAATTTGATGCTGGATGTGTGGGCATATGCTTGGGGGCTGCATATGGGGATTTTGTACCGGGAAGGCATGTGGAGGGGGTACGTTTGATAGCGAGCTGATCACACTTTGTGGGATGTTGGCCAGGAGTGCAATGGTTGACCAAAAAGACACTGGGCAATCTGAGACATCTTAGGGAACATTAAAGGAACACAGACAGATAGGATTATTGGGATAATAGACAGCACCTGGATAAAATCAGATATAATTTCAGACATGCATGCTGTTTGTTTCCCAATTCTTGATGAGCGAATGTGACTCTGGCTGGGGGACTTGGGGGTGACCCAGGCTTGGGTTTCTGGGGAGGCCTCTCAGAGGATGGATTTCATGTTCATAACCAGCCCTATTTATTTATTTTTTTATTTTACAGTATAATCGGAATTACAATCCTTTGAGTCATAGACTATTTTGCAAAGGCTCCACATCGTTTACAGGGGGTGGAGGGAGAACCAAAGTACAAGGAAGACAGACGGAATGAGCAATTATATACAGGTTTCAGTACAGACAGTTTTTTTATACAATGGCTCCACAGTGGTTACAGGGGGTGGAGAGACACAAGACAATATAAAGCATTAAAAGAAACACACGTTTCTTTTTTTTTTTTTACACTTTGATTTTTTCAGGTTACTGAATTGACATGGCACTTGAGAGGCATTTTTAAAGCTTATGGGAGGCATACATGTGGGTCCAAGACAGAGCTAAATGCAGAGGGTGGAACGTAGGGACTAGGAAGTCCCAGAGTCAGTTAAGGGGATGGGGGGCAGGCCTTATTGGCATTCACATTTAGAGTTTTCAAGGAGGTGTGTTTGAAGGCCTGTTTTGAAAAGTGTGATGCCATGAGTCTGGGAGAGAGTAGGGGGGGGTGTTGAGCCATTTGGGGACACGGTAGCGGAAGGATCTCTGCCCTAGAGACGTTCAACATGGGGGGACCGTGAAGGATGAGGTAGCCGACAGTCTGGTAGTCTGCCTGTGAGGGGCCGGGCTGACGATGGGGAGTAGACCAGCTGGAATAAGCTGGAGGTGGATCTTTTTTGCTAAGATGCAGGTTTGATATTTGAGTCTTTGATGGAAATTAAGCCAACCTGTTTGTGAGTACAGGTCTCAGGTGTGGATGAGTCTGTCACAGCCATTAATGATGTGGCAGGCATTATTAAGTGCTGTGATTATGCTACTTAGAGTGGAGTTGTCAGTGGTGCCGTATATAACAATCCCGTAATCAAGAAGTGAGAGGATGGAGCAGGTGACAGCTATCTGCATGGCATGGGCAGGCAAGCTGTTCTTGATCCTGTAAAGGGTACCAATTCTGGAGTTAATCACTGACGAAAGGAGGTGTACATGTCTGTGGTAGGAGAGGGAGGTATCTAAGGTGACACCTAGATATTTAAAATGAGTAAACATGTTCCAGATGGGTACCATCCAAGTTTGTGATTTGGAGTGTCATCTGGCTGTGTGGGCTTTGGCAATGTGCAAAGGTCATGGACTTAGTTTTAGAATAGTTAATGATCAGGTGGTGTACAGTAAACTAGTTTTCCAGCTCCCTGAAAAACCCCTGAAGGGAGAGCTGGAGGGTGTCTGGCTGTGGGTGTTGCCAGTAAAGAACAGCATCATCAGCATAAAGTAGGAGATGACCGCTTCAGGCTTTGGGGAGTGAGTTAAGGAAGAGTGTAAAAAGCAGTGGGCCCAGAATAGACCCCTGTGGAATGCCCGAGCACACAGGTTTGGGTTTGGAGATGGTGGAGTTGATTCTTACTTGCTGAGAGTGACCCGAGAGGTAGTTCTTGAACCAGGCCGAGACCTCAGTGGCTACATTTAGTTGTGGCAGGACTTGGATGAGAAGATTGTGATTGACCATGTCAAATGCCTTTGTTAAGTCTACATAGATGTCCCCGGCAATAGATCCTTGATCCAGGGCCCCATGGATGAATGTGGTTAGTTCAGTGAGGGCCGTGATGGTGCTGTGGTCAGCACAGAACCCATGTTGTTCCTTACTTAGGAGGTTGTGTCTCATAAGGTGCTTTATAAGCTGATCTGAGACTATTTTTTCAAGGGCTTTGGAGAGAGGAGGGAGTATTGAAATTGGTCTATAGTTACCGGGTGTAGGTGGGGTCGCTATTCTTTAAGATAGGAGTGATCAAGGCTTTTTTCCAGTTAGAGCGGAACTGGCTGAGGCAGAGTGAGAGGTTAAGAATTTTTGTGAGATGGGGTAGTGTGACACTGAGGGTAAGCCTAATCAGTTTTAGATCAGGGAGTCATTGCTGAAGTGAGTGTTAGTGATAGCTTTGGAGATATAGCGTTTGGCCAGATTGTCGGGAATGGTTCAGAGCCAGAACAGGGGTGGGAGGTGTATATTCTCTAGACATGGTGTGGGGGGGGTGGAAGAAATTTGGGGGAAGGATATGTGAGAGGTCAGAGAAGGAGTCGTTGAGGGCTTCAGCGATTTTAGCTGGGTCTTGAGTAATGTCCCCATTCACATTGAGTTGGGTAGGGGTGGGGGAGTGAGTTTTGCCGCTGATTTCCTGAATGTTGCTCCAGAACTTTTTTCCTGTCTCCCCAGGAGGTGGAGAGGGTATGCTGGTAGTATTCAGCTTTTGCCCTGCAAGTTGCCCAGGTGCATTTATTACGCGCCTCCCTATACAGTTGTCTGTCCCTAGTGTGCTGTGTGTCTATGGCCTTGTGCCAAAAGTTGTCCCTGTGTTGCAGATGGTTTATAAGGGAAGGTGTGATCCAGGGGGTAGTCCTGGTTTTTACCACCTGCTTTGTGAAGGGGGCAAATATATCACAGGCTTTGTTAAATGTAGTTATAAAGTGGGTAAGGGCGGTATCCACTGTCTGTGCATTATAAATGGGTAGCCAGTTGCTATTTACAAGGTCTTCTTTGAGGCGGTCAAGGCCTCCTTTTTCGAGCTTACGATGCCATGTGGTGGTTGGTGGTGCTGGGGTGAGTTTACCTGACCACCAGCAGATAACCAGAGAGTGGTCACTGATAGCATCTGGGAGCACTGAGGCCCGGGTGATGTTACGTGGTCTGTTTGTAAAAATAAGGTCCAATAGTGTGGAGGTCCCGGTTCTTCTGTCACACCTTGTTGGTGAGGTAACAATTTGGGTGAGGTCCATAGCCTGTGCTGCGTCTTTGTAGGTGGAGGAGGATGGAGATAGCCAATCAATGTTGAAATCGCCCATTAATATGGATTCGTTAGCATTTGAGAGGTGAGCGATAATGTGTAGGATTGATTCAAATGCAAGTTTCTGGTTTCTCAGGGGGATATAAGAAGCAATGATGTGGATAGTTTTGGTGCCCAGGCTAATTTTGACTGTAAGTGTCTGTGCCCAATGTTCTGGGTGGGGGGGTCCACGACTGTGGCACTGAGTGTAGATTTAACAAATATTGCACAGCCACCCCACGCTTATCAGGTCTATCAGCCCTAAAAAGGTTAGTTACTTAGGGAGACTGCATCCACTTCCAGATAATTATGGGGCTACATAATGGAATGTAGCTATATAATGTAATTGTCAAATGAATAATGATAGAAAATGTTTCTCTCCCACTTATTAAAAGAGGGAGGGAATGTTCTATTTGGGTATGACAATGTCTGTTTTTGGACTGTACTTGTTATGTTGATCTATGTTGTATTTAAACCTTGCACCAAATGACATTTATTGTTTTGACTGCACCTGCTTTGTTGATCTGTAGTGTTTGTTTATAAAAATATATTCCAAAAGAGAGCTTCCAGAGGAAAAGGAGTGCCCAGTTGAGCAAAAATGCTCATTCACAATGGGGTCCCCTTATTCAAAATGTAACTGACTGTTTAAATCAGTACTCTTATGTCTTCCCGTAGCTCACTATCCCAACACACACCTGCCTGGGCACTATTGCCTGATAGATGTAGTATCCCAATAGTGAGCATCATGTCGATAACATATCTGATGGATTTCAACTGGGGTAAGGCAGCAGATGTGACAGGTTGCTATAGTACCCCTGCTAGTGCGTGTTGAGGAACAGTTGAGTCAGGGAGTTGGCCGAGCTGCCCTGGTAGTGTACTGGGCTAAACCACCAGCAGCTCTGCCTGCTCGTTCCCTCAGACCTGGGTCCAGGTCACTTCTCTTTAGAGTATACACACCACATAACTCTAATATTTTTACTCTGGGGTCCATTCCCCTTGGAGTTGGTTATTTTAGTTATGGGTGGTGTGGGGAGTATAAATGTAGTTACGTTATAATGCCGGAATTTTTCCTGTAGGGCATGCAATTCATTTGGGGTTGTCAATTTCAAGTGATTAGACTCCATCTGCTGGGTGTTGATATATCGAGTTTATAGATGTCATAGTATATCCTTTAACTCAATGCTGTATTATACTGTACTACCTCACTGTTGTTATATGTTACTACCTGTGTTATCATGTCTGTCCCTTTGACTTGGAACCTTTGTAAAAGAACCCCTGGTTCAAATGTATTTGTAATCCTTGTTATGTAAATGAATGAATGAATGAGTAAATATCAGTAGTTGGGAGAACTGAGACAGTAGGCAGAATAAAGAGAGTCTTTGTTTAGTGCCAAAATTCATGGAAACAATCTTTTTGCCATTGTCATTGAGATATGGCTTACAATACATTGTCATATAATCTAGTTTTCTTTGATTACATGATGACAGAATGTTTTTTATACAGATCTGCTTGATGGGTGTGTTTGCTCATAATACATTCACAAGTCTGCAGATGATAAAAAGACAAACAGCACTAATATTGGTTTAGTTTCTACATGGTTTCTTTAACTTTTGCTATAACTGTTTTTACCCATTAAATATTCTTTAGTATTAATGCCAGGTCTCAACAGAATTATATAACACTTTGGGAAAAATATGCATGTTAACAATCCACTGCTTGAAGACAAGATAGCAAATATTTCCACAGCAATCATGTACTTTCCTCTTGTACTGAGGTAGGCTGGGACAAAGGAAAACCAGACACTGACAAAAAAACAGCAAGCTGAAGGTAATATATTTGGTTTCATTAAAGCTGTCTGGCAAGTTCCTAGCTAGGAAGGCAACGATAAAGCTCACACTGGCTAGTAGGCCCATGTATCCCAGCATGCACCAGAATGCAATGGTTGAACCTTCATTACATTCGATAATTAAGGTACCAATTTTGGCAGAACTGTTCACATATTGATAGGGGGGGAGATACAGCCAACCAAACAGTGCAGATTATAACTTGAAGAAGAGAACAGGTGAAGACGATGGAAGCAGGTAACTTGGATCCTACCCACTTCCTTAATTTGCTACCAGGTTTTGTAGCATTGAAGGCAACAACCACAGTAATGGTTTTTGCTAGTACACAGGAGACACAAACAGCAAATATTATACCAAAGGCAGCCTGTTGGAGCATGCAAGTGACTTTCATGGGATGACCAATAAATACCAAGGAGCAGAGAAAGCACAGTACCAAGCCTGAGAGGAGAAGGTAGCTGAGTTCACGATTGTTTGCTTTGACAATAGGGGTTTCTCGATATTTAATGAAAATCCAAAGGACGAAAAGAGTGATAAAAGAGAATGCAACACTGATTGCAGACAACGTGAAACCTAAAGGTTCTTCATAGGACAGGAACTCCACGGGTTTTAGGAGACATGCATCTTGTCTCTCATTTGACCAATGATCCTTGTTACACTTGAAGCACTCAATGGAATCTGGAAGGCAATGTACAGAAAGTGTATAAACAAGGGTCATATTTCTATTTTCTGTATGGCTGATACTAGTATTCAGGGCCTTACTGTAAAAAACAAATGTATTCATTGGCTTTCTTTATGAACATACAAACATACAAAATTTGCCAACATATAAAGACCTAGATAGAGGTCTATCAAGTCTGCTCTAATGTGCAGCTAGTCCTTTGGGTAATTTATGGCTACTCAGGAGGATACACAGTACCTTTCCTGGGCCTGTATTTCAACTTATTTTCATAAACGATCAAAACAAGAGATCTATAGTAGTGTTTTGGTATGCCATTCATAGGGTGTGCTCCTAGACATTGATTTAGTTGGTTCCAAATGGCCACATTTGGCACACTGTACACAATTCAGGAATCCTAACCTAAGCAATGACAAATATAGGCTGGAGATGGTGCTGTGTAGGGTAATAAAACTGACTGATTACCATCAGAGCAGATCCTGTGAGCAATGCCTTATGGCACTGAACATGTACTTGCTGATGGGTAGAAGGAAAAAGAGACATATAGAGGTCACCACATTCCTAAAATGAATGACTAAGGCAAACTCTGATAAACTATTCAGCAGCACGGGAGAGTTAAGATCACAGGGACATGAGTGGAAACTGACATGAGGGAGATTCAGGAGGGACATGTAAATGCTTTACTTAACAGAGATGGTGGTTGAGCTTTGGAACAGTCCACCAGCTGAAGAGGTGGGTGCAAAAATCCCCAAGTGTTTCAAGCACAGATGGGACAAAGTTAAGGAATTAATACTGTAGCTACTCATAGAGGTAAATGAAAGGCAGACAGACAGAAAGAAGGAGCAAGGGCATCAACTGCATCTAGATATTAAATCCCAGGGTAGCATATGGTATAACTGAACAGATTAGATGGATCAAATGTCTTTTCCTGCTGATATTATCAGTGTTGCTATGCTTCTGTGTTTAAAGGTTTTGGAAAAAGTCAACATTTTCTAATGATATTGTGGCATTTTTAACAGTGTTTTTGATCTAAACTATGATGAACCAGGTAAGTGCCGATGACGTGGGGTAATTCTGTGTCCATGAATTTCTTCCTTTGTCTTACTTGCAACAATCTGTGCTATATCATTATAAGCATATTCATTGCAAAAAGCTCCATTAATTCATCAGTTTGGGTTGCTGTCACAGTGACAAAAGTTTGGAATTTCGATGTTTGGGTTACCTCCCCTACCTCCCCACCCTACAGGAATTGGGGCATGCCATGAGGTCATCAGGCCCAACTCTCACTCCATTCCATTAGCAAACAAGCTGACACTCTACAGTATAGGAGAATGTGGTGAAAGTGAGGTCTGACAACCCCCAAAGCATGCCCCACTGCCTGTTGGTGCCTATAGGGTGGGGGCTGCAGTAGGGCTCATAACCCTAACATTGAATTTCAAAACTTTAGTCACTATGACATCAACCCTAACTGATGCATTGACAGAGTTTTTTTGCAAAGCATTTCCCTTCTTTTTGAGAAAGTGTAATGTAAGTGGTTAGTGGTATGTGTTTATGGGAGTGTGGGCCCTCCGGGCCCTGCACTCACTTCACATTGTCCATTTTTTGCATAATTTCATGTGTATGTAGAAGCATGGGCACTCTGGACCTTGCGCTCCCACTTTCACAGAACTACAGATCCATACAGAAGCCCCATAGTACTGATAAGGAACCCTTGTAACACTTAGTTGGTAATATCTCAGTAACTGTAAAAACTGTGGAAAAGATTCTGCTGCAGTTGTAATCATGACTTCAAAACCTCCACATATGCTTAGTCTACCTAAAGGTGGATTAAGCTGCGGGTAGTGAAAAATCCATATCTCAAATCATTTTTTGAGATATGAGCACCAAAAGGTGCCATGGGCAATGCAATGTTATCCTATGGGAAATTTATCAACTTCAGAATGTTGTAACTATTGGACCATAGAAAGATTTGGGGCCAAACCACCAAAAGGCACATCAGTGGGACCAGGGCTTGCAACCCTGCAAATTACAGGCCAGAATAACAATCCACCTTTGCACAACAAAGTGACAAAGAAAACAACACATGGGACAAAGTTTTTGAGCATTGTTATGGTGAAAACAAAAATGTTTTCACAACACCCCTAAACCTTATAATGAAATGCTTTTTCACTTAAAAAATGTTGCCGAGGTACTTCTTTTTTTTATCATGGTCATTGCCGTGAAAACAAAAAATGTTGCAGCAAAAAATGGCAAAATAGTGAACAAACATTGAAAAACATATTTCCAGACCATCTGCAGAAAAACTAATACCAAGGTCATGTTCCTAAGGGCCCAGATAGGTAAACACAGCTGTTGGTGTTTACCAAAGGGCATTATTTTTTGATTTCCAGCATTTTTTGTCTAACTTTAACTGTAAACAAGATGGCAGCAGCACGAAAACAAAATTATGGAGTATGGCAAAAAAAAGTGATCGCGATAGTTTTCGCAGTGCACATAATAATTTTCACATAAGCTAAAATGGGACATGAAAAACTTGCATAACTTTTGAATGGATCAATATTTTTTCACCAGATCTTCAAAAGGCACCATTTCGACCAAGACCACATATAGACATGCACATTTTAATACACTCAGATATGGTCTTCAGTCCTTTAAGTCCAACAAAAAAATTAACAGAAGTTGAGGATTTTTCTCTTCTTTGACACTCTACAATTCTGCAGCCATACATCCAACCAGAACACAACTTTTCATATTTAGAGATCTATGGTTGGATGCCATGCATGCCTAATTTCAGACAAATTGGACAAACAGTTGCAAAGTTATGAATGTGCAAACATTGGGGTTCAACATTAAAGTGGCCCGCCAACCTTAACTATACTTACAATTTATTCACAAATGCTTCTTTTCTCATCTCTTCCTGTCAGACGTCCATCTATGTATCTCTCAGTGCTGTACATGTAGTATTAAGCCCAGTGAAGTACCCCTGAAATTAAACAAGTAACTTTTTGTTGAACCCCCCCAAAGTAAAAGCTCCTCTATAATCATCATCCATCTCAGCTGGAAGCATGCTGTGATGGGGACCCAGTATAGATGACCTAGATACTACTCAGTAGGAAAAGATAACATCCTTTAGCAGGTATCTTTAGCACAAACACCCCTGAAATGCCGATACAGGACCAAACTAGATTATGCCATATAAAACATTTCACAGAAGATAGTGCTATAAAATGGAAATGGCTGAAAGGTAACTATGCAAAAAATTGGAAAGAGGCAAGTGAAGGCTTCTAATAAAAATATAACAGAATTTATTTTGTAGAATTTGTGGAGAATACAGTGCTTTCCATAAATTCACATGTGTCTTTATTTATGTCTGAAGTAATCAAATGTATTACAGTTTATTTAATTAATTAACCAAGTATATTACACAGGCATGTACATATTATATCTAAGAATGTATGTAGCATGTTGCAGCCAACTACTTTTTTCTCTTTTAGCTAAATCCTAAAGAAGACTTATGCTTGAAACATGACTTTTAACTCTATTTTCTATTTTCAGCATGGATTTAATATTACTGTTTTATTTTGTTTTCAGATCACACACTAATGTAGCTTTTTTTTGGGGGGGGAGTTATGTTGCTGCTTGCTTGATTCATTGTTAGCTCATGATTATACCTTTTTCATATGATTGCAGCAAATTCCCTCCACATGTAGCCCCCCTCAGCATATGTGCTTTAAAAAGTAACCATCAATCAATTTTAAAGTGCACTATGCTTCCTAGTGAGCTACGCCTTCACCTGTTAATCATTTTATTTACTTTAAAGACATTTCAATATACTTTTTTGTTTTTTATTATTTTAAAACTTCATGAATTTCAGATCATGTAGCATACACAATGTACCTTCTAACTTTCATAAAAGTGGGAGTAGGGAAGTCAAAGGTAACTATAGACTGGTAAGCCTCACATTGATTGTGCGCAAGATTATGGAAGCACTCTTCAAAGAAAGAATCATCTCCTATCTGGAGGAGAGCACAACATTAGATCCCAAACAACATGGGTTTATGATGGGGCAGATCATGTCAAACAAATTTAATAGACTTCTTCAGCTCAGCGTCCAAGATACTGGACCAGGGCATAGCAGTGGACATAATCTATTTAGATTTTAGTAAAGCATTTGACTATGTTCCACACAGAAAGCTGCTATACAAGCTAGCCAACCTAGGAGAGGGTGGGAAAGGAGTAAAGAGAGTGCAAACCTGGCTGAGTAACAGTAATCAAAGGGCTCTAGTAAATTGCACACTAGTAGAAGAAAGAAAGGTGATCAGTGGCATGCCTCAGGGGTCAGTATTAGGTCATTTCCTATTTAACATCTTCATTAGTGATATAGCTGAAGATTTAAAGGGTAAAGTGTGTTCCTAGATAGCACAAAGATAGAGTAGACATTCCTGGAGTGGGAGAGGCAAAGGATGAAGTCTGACCTAAAAAAAATGAAACAATCGTCTGAGACTTTGCAACTGAATTTTAAAGTGAAAAAAGTGCAAGGTCATGCACTTGGGGAAGGGAACCCAGAGGAGGAATACTTCATGGGAGGAAAGAGACTGGTGGCCACAAAGAAAGAGAGGGACCTGGTGGTGATTATTACAGACAACTTAAAAACTTGCAAACAGTGTGAAAAGGCAGTGCTTAGGGCAAACAGAATGCTGGGTTACATAAGTAGGGGCATCTCCAGCAAGAAAAGGGAGGTGGTGCTCCTGCTTTACAGATCTCTGGTGAGGCCACACCTGGAGTACTGTGTATAGTTCTAGTGGCTACATCTCAAAAAGGAAATAGATTAGAGAGGGTTCAGCACAGGGCAATTAAAATGATACAAGGGCTGCATGAGACACCATTTGAAGACAGATTGATGGAACTCAACATGTATTCTCTTGAAAAGAGGAGGGAAAGTGGAGACATGATATAGACCTTCAAATACCTAAATGATATCAACAAAACTCAGGTACAAGACCTGTTCCTGGGTAGGAGTTACACAAAAATCTGAGGACGTGATAATGACGATTGAGGGAGGGAAGAAATGAGATAATGAGAGGAAGTTTTTCTTCACAGAGAGAGTCATGGATCCATGGAGCAGTCTCCAGCAGGAGATGGTAGAGGTCAGGATGGTGATAAGTTTCAGACATGAATGGAATAAAAACAAAGGCATCATAGCACTCGGCAGTAAATAGGGGAAGGAGGGCAGACTACATAGAAACAGAGAATTTTATGGCAGATAAGCTCCACTTGGCCCACCTAGTCTGCCCATTTACCTACCTAATGGATAAGCTTCTGATCCTAGTTAACCAACAGCCTACTTCCTCCCACCACCTGCTAGAATTGCCTTATGTCTGCCCCATGTATTCTTGAATGCCCCCACTGTTTTGACTCCATGACCTCCTCAGGAACGCTGTTCCATGCATCCACCACCCTTTCCATTAAAAAAATACTTCCTCACATTACCGCTGAGCTGTCTTGCCTCTCTCTTCAAATTGTGCCCCCTTTGGCAGCCCTGTTCACAGAGTCACTCAACACGGGTGTCATTCCAGATGACTGCAGGAGGGCACATGTAGTTCCACTGTACAAGAGTGGCAGTAGGGAGGAGGTGGGGAACTACAGGCCAGTCAGTCTCAGCTCATTGGTGGGAAACATCATAGAGACACTGCTGAAAGAAAGGATAGTGGCACATTTGGAATCCAGTGGTGCTCAGGATCTGAGGCAACATGGATTCACAGCTGGAAGGTCATGTCAAATGAATCAAATTATATTTTTTTTGATTGAGTGACTAGGCAACTCAATCATGGAGGGGCAGTAGACGTCGCTTACCTGGATTTCAGCCAGCCTTCAACACCATATCACATTGAAGGCTGATTAACAAGATGGGTAGTTTGGGCGTGGGAGACAAGGTGGTGAACTGGGTTAGGAACTGGTTAACAGATAGGAGACAGAGGGTGGTTGTAAATGGGGTACAGTTTGGGGAGGAGGGGAGACCAGTGGGTTACCACAGGGATCAGCACTAGGACCAGTACTGTTCAATGCCTTTGTTAGTGACATTGCAGAGGGGCTGGAAAGAAAGGTCTTCCTGTTTGCAGAAGACACCAAGATCCGCAACAGGGTGGATAGTCCAGAAGGGGTGCAGAAAATGAAGAGGGACCTGGAGAACCTTGAAAGAAGGTTAGAGATGTGGCACCATAGGTTCAATGTAAAGAAGTGCAAAATAATACACCTGAGTAGAGGGAACCCTGGTGAGAGCTACAGGTTGGAGGGGAGGAGCTGACTGTCACCAAAGAGGAAAGGGACCCAGGGGCCATCATCTCTAATTAGCGTAAGGTATCAAAGCAGTGTACAAAGGTGGCAGGGAGGGCCAGTGGCATGCTGGGGTGCATAGGTAGGGGTATCACTAGCAGGAGGTGGGAGGTGGTGATGCCATCATACAAAACATTGGTAAGGCCTCACCTGGAGTACCACATGCAGTTTTGAAGGCCACACCAGCACAAGGACATAGATAAGATGGAGAATATCCAGAGAAGGGCAACAAAGATGGTGCAGGTCTTACACCACAAAACATATAAGGAAAGAATAAGGGACCTCAATATGTACTCACTGGAGGAGAGGAGACAGCGGGGGGACATGATTGAATCTTTAAAGTACCTTAAGGGCATAAACAAGGTGCAGGCAGGGGAGCTTTTCCAATGTAGATAAAGTATTTGAACAAGGGGGCACTATATGCAATTGAAAGGGGGTAGATTAAGAGGTAATGTGAGGAAGTTTTCCTACACAGAAAGGGTAGTCGACACATGGAATAACCTGCCACAGGAGGTAGTCAGGGCAAGCGCAGTGGAGGGGTTCAAGCATGCTTGGGACAGGCACAAGGGAAGCCTGAGCGGGGAGGGAGTGATGAAAAGCCATTGATCACATAGGGTCAGGGGCCACATACAATGTATAGGGCATGTGGGCAGACTGGATGAGCCTAGCGGTTCTTATCTCCCATCCATTTCTGTTTCTATGTTTGTTCTTTCACATCTCTTTTTCTGAAAGATGCTATCCTCTTGGACTTTGTTGATTGCCTTGAGGTACTTGAAAGTTTATATCATGTTCCCCCTCTCCCACCTTTCCTTTAAGGTATATATATATATATATATATATATATATATATAAAGCTTCTTTAGTCTCTCTTCATATGTCTTCTGGTGCAGATCCTGCACCATTTTAGCTTCCCTCCTATGGACAACCTCCACCTTGTCTATGTCTTTACGGAGATGGGGTCTCCAGAACTGCATGCAGTACTCCAGATGAGGGCTCACCAAGTGTCTATACAGAGGGATAGCTACTTCCTGTGTTCTGCTGGTGATGTCTTTCCCTATGCATCCCAATGTTTCCCCAGCCCTCCTTACTGTCTTCTCACATTGCTTGCTCACCTCTAGGTCATCTGATATAACTACCCCAGGTCTCTTTCCATTTCTGTTGTTGTCAGTATCTCACCCCCATTGTGTACACTTCCCTCTGAGTTTTTGTTTCCCAGGTGTATTATTTTGCACTTCTTTGCATTGAATCTAAGTTGCCATACATTTGACCATTCCTCCAGCCTTGCCAAGTCCCTTCTTATCCTTTCCTCCCCTACTTGTGTATCGACCCTGTTGCAGATCTTTGTGTCATCTGCAAAGAGACATACTTTTCTTTCCAGTCCCTCTGCAATATCACTTGTAAAGACATTGAAACAGACTGGACCAGTACTGAACCCTGCAGTACCCCACAAGTAACACCTTTTTCTTCACTGTGGCCTCTGTTTACTATTACCCTCTGCATCCTGTTGTCCAGCCAATGTTTTACCCAGGCTACCACACTGGGACCTACTCCCAAGCTGGCTAATGTCTTTATTAATCTTTTGTTTTGGGCTGTGAAATGCCTTGCAAAACTCTTGGTAGGTCATATCCACAGCCCTTCTCTGGTCTACTGCTTTGGTCATCCAGTCAAATAAATCAATTAGATTCATCTGACATGACCTTCCTGCTGTGAATCCAAGCTGTCTTGGGTCCTGCGCCCTACTGGCCTCTAGGTACTCAACAATTCTATCCTTCAGAAGTGATTCCTTCATTTTCCCTACCACTGAGGTCAAACTGACAGGTGTGTAGTTTCCTGCCTCTGTCTTGCTCCCACGTTTTTGAAGGGGAATCACATCCACCTTCCTCCAGTTGTCAGGTACCACACCATCCCCCTATGATTTGTTAAAAAGGGAAGCCAGTGGTGTCACTAGTTCTCCCCTTAGTATTTTAGAATTCTGGGATGAATCCCATCAGGCCCCATTGCTTTGTCCACCTTCAGTTTTAGTTCTTTCAGAACCCTTTCTTCTGTGAAAGGACTTATATTGACCCCCCTATCCAGAGTACTTCTAATCACTGGATCTGGTACCTCACCCTCCTCTTCTTTTGTGATTTCCGAGCAGAATTATTTGTTCAGTAGCCCTGCCTTTTCACTGTCCCTCTCTGCCTACTCATCCTCCTCTTTATTCAGCCTCTGTATCCCTCCATTTGTCTTTCTTTGCTCCATAATGTATGTATAAAAGGTTTTATCCACCTTCTTAACTGAGTTGGCTATATTTTCCTCAGTTTGTGCCTTTCCTTTTCTGACTGCTTTCCCTGCTTCCTTCAGCTTTAACTGGTTAGTTCTCTGTCCTGCTCCTTCTGTATTTCCTAATACTTCCTGAATGCTATCTTTTTCTTCCTAATCTTCCCTGTCGCCTCTTTTGAGAACCATAGTGTTTTTTATTTCATTTTGATTTGTTTATTTGCTTAATACAAAGGCTTGTTGCCTCTGTGATGGCAGTTTTGATGTTTCCCCAATTTTGCTCCACCTCTCCTTCTTGCCAGTTTGCTAGTGCGTTTCTGAGGCACTCACCCATTTTGAAAAAATCAAATCTCCTGAAGTTCAGTACCTTCATTTTTGTATGGCTTGACTCTGCAGCTGAGTTTATCGTGAACCACAGTTTTGTGGTCACTTGTTCCCAGATGGCTACCCACTTCTAGATCTGAGATCCTCTCTCCTTCACCATTTGAGATTACCCAGTCTAAGATTGCTCCCTCCCGAGTAAGTTCCAACACTAGCTGTCTGCTGCATGACTCCCAAAGGGCATCAATAATTGGCCTACTTTTGGATGTGGCTGCAGCAAAGGTGCTCCAGTTAACATCTGTCATATTCAGATCCACCATCAGCAATATCTCCCCTTTCTCTGCCATCCTAAGGATGCCTTCTATCATTTCCTTGTCCATTTTCTCCCCCTGAAATGGGTGTCTGTATACAACCCCTGTGCGGATTGTGGAGCCATTTTCAGTCTCCAGGGTGACCCACTTGCCTCCTCTCCTCCCTGTTTACCCTTTATTTCTGTTGCTTTGATCCCTTCCCTTACATAGAGAGCTACTCCTCCTCCTCTTCTTCCCTCCCTGTCCCTCCTGTAGATTGTGTACCCTGGTCTGTTGACATTCCAGTCATTGTTCTCTGAATACCATGTTTCTGTGACTGTCATGATATCCAAGCATCCCTCTTCCATCAGGGACAAAAGTTCAGGGAGCTTGTTACCGAGACTATGGACACTAGTACTCATTAGATATGCCGCAAATTTAAATTCCGCCAGTGAAGTGAACTCGAAGTGGGCACTTTGCATTGTCACTCCACTACTCAGAGTGGGCAATGCAAAGTGCTCACTCTGCCTTGTCATTACCACTTTGCGCTGAGCCAGAATGGCAATGCGAAGAAAGGTGGAGTCATTGTTTTTAATGGACTTCCCGTTCCTCATTAAGATTCTAAGTAGCCCAATTGGTGTTTCAGATTTGGCAGCCCCCCCCCACTCACATCACATGGCTTACAGTACTGTAAGTCCCATGCTCTTTAGCTAGGCATGAAGAAAGTGAGTCATACAAGCAGACACTTTTATTTTCTCCTGTGTGGACAGAGAGAGAGAGAGAGAGAGAAGTGTGTTTTGTGGCTGCTGATACTTTGAGATCAGAGTGAGGAGGAGATTTAAACTTTGATTTAGACCCAACAGATTTTTTAAAAGCTACATTTTTTTGTCTTTTCTGTACTTTTTTTTTGCTTAATTTGTTCACTCTGTAAATTTTATTTTTCTTACCTTTATAAGGAGTTAGTTATTTGTGTCTGTGTGACTGTGTGACTGTGTGTGAGTGTGTGTTGTGTGACAGTGTGAGTAGTGATTTCTCAGACTGAGGGAGCTCAGTAGGAGAGATGGACCAGGGTGAGGGAATGTCTGGGGCAGAGGCAGCTCTGGGAGAGCATGGTAGTGGTAAGCTTTGTACCGTGCGCATATGTGGAGGGCATGGGCACCCATTCCTGTTGGACCACTCAAAACTTGTGAGTGTCCCCCCCCCGGAAGCAGGACCAGCACCACCTCCTATCCTGACTCAGAGGAAGTTGAACCATCACCACCACCACCACGTCCAGCACCAAGTCCTCTGGAGCAGGATGTGCCTGTTCCCCTTGGCCCAGGTGTGGATCCCATCCCTGTTCAGCACCATGATCAGCTGGCTGCTAGTTCATCTGGCAATCCCCTATCTGTGCCTGGTCCTCACTGTGCCTCCATAGTTTGGCAGTTTTTTGACTGTGTCGCGGGGCAGCACTGTAGTCAAGTGCCACCTATGTGAGGTGGAGGTGTGCCGTGGCCCCTGTGGGACTCACCTGGGGACTGTAGGCCAGCACACCCATATGCTCAATCACCAGCAGTTGGAGTGGCAGGCTGCCACAGAACGGATCATGCCTGCACCTGCTGGCCATTCTGTGGCAGAGGGTGCAGCTGTGAATAGTGGCATCCCTAAAAAGAGGAGGGCCACAGCAGCACCTGCTACTCCACCAGCACCCCCACCCCCCCCACCACCACCAGCAGGTCAGCCTGTAGAACATGTGGACCCCAGAGAACTGGGTGTAACACAGGCTGACTTGGCAATTCTCTGGAGTGCTGTTGAGGAGAAAAACAAGAGTGTGAGTGCTGTGGAGCAGCAGCTGGATTGCATAGAGGGACATTAGTTGCAAATTATGTCCATGCTGGACTGCTGCAGGATCACCACGGGATGCCACATTAGTTTTTTTTCCTTACACTATGTGCCCCCGCCACCACCCTTGTTGTGTTATAAAATGAATTCCTCCACCATCCCCGACCTATGTATGAAATTATGCCATTTATTTGTTGTCTTCTGTATGTATAACACTTTGTATTCTGAGCAGTGCAAGTATAGTGTGCTAAACTGCATGTGTGCAGTCAGTTTTCTTTCCAGTCTGTGTATGTACTGCAGACACTGTTTAACTTCCTGACTTAAAAACATTTATTAATGAGAACTTTGGTGGGATGGCGAAGACTGGAGAGATACTACAAAACAGGCCTACAATACATTCAAGTAACTAGTAAAAAAAATAATGTTGTGATTTGTGACTATATTTGTGACCATGATGATGAAGAAATATGAATGCCTACAGCTGTACTTCCCCAGGCCCCTATGAGGTGTAGCACAAAACTCCCCGGGGGAGTACTGTTAGAGCAGAGGTTGTGGAGGAGTGTTCTGGTTTTTAGAAGGACAGTTAGGGGAGATTATAGAGCCATGTGGATGACATTGTCTACCATACAGCAGAGGGCTAGGTCCAAGGGACCTTGTAGTGGTAGCCATCCAAGGGTATTATAGAGGGTACAGTGGTGGGTGGAGAATGGGACCAATAAAGCAAAACGACAGGCACTGTTGTAGGCAGCGGAGAGTTTAGCCATAGCAGTAGCTGAAGTCCTGGCATAAATAGGGGAGCAGTAATCAAGAATAGGGAGAAGATTACACTGGACAATTACTAGTCTGGCTTCTGGGGTAGGGTATCACCTAAATCTATAGGCAGCACCTAACTTTTGATGGAAGATTCTGATAAGGGAATTTGCATGCTCATTGAAAGTGAGGGAAGGGTCGAGCAGTAATCATAAGTATTTGTAGGTGTTGACATCCTCCAGGCCTGGGCCATCTGGGATGAGAATGCATAAAGGGGGCATGGTTTTTAGTTTTGGCCAGAAAGGGCTGAGATCCGACCAGCATGGATTTAGCTTTTTTGGCATTTACTAAGAGGAGGTTTTTTGAGAACCAGCTGTGGGCTGCAGCATAGTTTTGTGAGAGAACTGCAGAGCTTGAGGCCATGGATTTGTCACTGTTGAAGAGGACAAGGTCATCGGCATACAGGAGAGAGTGACAGTTGAGGCAGTCAAAGGGGAACACATTAATGATAAGGAGAAAAGGAGGGGACCCAGGATTGAGCCTTAAATGGACCCCCACAGAGACAGGTAGGGTAGGGGAGCAGGTATGATCAATACACATGAATTGTGAGCGATTGGTTAGGTAGTTAGAGAACCAGCTTGTGACTTTCTGAGAACAACCAAGGAGGCTAAGCTTGGAGGTAAGGAGAGCATGGTTAATTATGTCAAAAGCCTTTGAGAGGTCAATGAAGACAGCACTGGTGGCTTTACCATTATCCATGTTAGAGAGGATGGGGTCAGTCAGAAGGGAGAGGGCAGTGGCAATGGAATGATTCTTGTGAAAGCCGTGCTGTTGGTTGCATAGGAGGGTGTATTTGCCTAGGTACTCAGTGAGTTGATTGTGGACTCGCTCGAGTAGTTTACTGAGATGAAGGAGGATGCATATCAGACAGTAATTTTCTGAGGATTTGGAGTGACCAGATTTAAGAATTGGGATAACCTTAACTCTTCCATGGGTCAGGCATGGAGGAGGTGGAAAGGGCAAGCTGAAAGATGTAGGTGAGTGGCCTGGCAATCGCTGGAGAGATCGGCTTAAGGAAGACTGTAGATAGCCTTTCAGATCCAGAGGAGCCATGGTTCGGTAGACTTTTGAGTAGCTTCACTGTGTCATGTATGGAGAGAGCTTTAAAACAGAATGGGGGTATTTGCTGGTGAGTGACAGAGCAGGAGGAGGATGGCAGTGTATCAGGTATTAGGGCTGAGCTTTGAGGTTGGGCAGTTGGCAGCGTATTTAGGAACATGGATAAGTCGGTGAACGTACAGTTGAAGACATTGGCCACATCATGAGGGTCAGTCAGCAGCCCATCCTGGGAGTTGAGATGTGGTGCAGCGTAGCTGGGGGGGGGGGAGTTAAGGAAGGAGCTGATTGAGTCACAGAATTTTCTAGGGTCTCCAAAGTCGACCTTTTGCAGATTGTGGAAGTGGGTCTGTTTCTAAAATTTGGCCTGCTGTTTACATTTGCTCCTCAAGCTCCTGTAAGCATACCAGAGGGCAGAAGAAGGGGTTGCTTTGAAAGTGGACCAGACATGGTTCTGGTCAACATAAGGGTTAGGAGGTCTTTAGAGACCCAGTGCAAGCACCTGCCTCTGACCCGTCTGGTGGTGACAGGGAAAAAGCGGTCCCGGAGTGTTAGTAGAGTCCAAGTAAATGTGGAAACTGCTGTGGCTGCATTGGTAAGGGAAGAAAACATGGATCAGTCCAAGGACTGGGTCTCCTTGAGGAGATTTGTGGGCACTGGGCAGCTGTAATTTCTGAGAGATAAGTATTTGGGTGGGGAGGTGCTTTAGTTTGGAAGACCAGAGGAGAGAGGTCGGTGAGTGACCGCTTATAGAGTCAGCCATCATGCCAGCATGTAATGCTTGGTCCTCCTTGTTTAAGAGGATCCAGTCTAGTAGAGTCTGGGTGGCCAAGCATGGATTAAGTCTGGTGGGGAGAGTGATCACCTGCACCAGGTAATGCTGCTTTAACAGGGATACATAGGCTGGTGGCAGCTCAGCCAGTTTAGATTAAAGTCGCCAAGAAAGATAGATTCCCTATGGGGAGTTAGAGAGCTCAGAGCTTGGAGGAGGCTGGGGAGTCCAGTGGTTCCGGTCACGGGGGGGGGGTTGTAGCAGCAGCCAATATAGTGTTTCTTGCAGGATCCCTAGGTAAATTAGGAGAGTAGCCATTCATTAGGTGAGAAAGGGTCAGAGTGTAGGACAATGCTAGCTGAGAGGGGTTTCCTTAGGAGCAGGGCCACACTGTCACCTTTTTTCCTGCCTGTCCTGTCGAGGTGTAGGTAGGAGTAGCCAGGTATTTTGAAGGTGTTTTTGGTGTGGTATGTCTTTAGCCATGTTTCAGTGAGTCCCAGAATATGGGGCTTGTGTAGCTCAATCCAAGCCTCAAGGTCAGTGAATTTAGATGAAAGGCTGCAGACATTGATATGTGTGATTTTAGGACCAGGGGCATTTGTCCAGATGCTGGAGGAGGGGGAGATATGGGAGTTTGTTGAGACAGGGTTGCACTCAGTGTCCCCGGCAAGGGAGAGTAGTGATAGTAGGAGAATGTATGGGCAGGAGGGAATAGTAGGAGACCAGAAGAGGTTAGCCAGGTAGTGGCCAAGGAGGAGCCATTCTCCTTTATTGAGTAGGATGAGAGAGATGTCCCCCAGGGTGGACTTATCCATAGTAGTGACTGAAGAGGGTTGAGACAGGGGAGAGGGGGGGAATGAGAGGAAGGAGAGGCACTGTTGATCACCAGCAAGCACCATAGCGCAGAAGTCGGTCAATACCAGTGCAGTAATTAGGGAGATGGCCCATAATATAGGCAGTGCCAGCTTCATCTTTCCAAGGCAGAGTGGGGGGCAAGGGAAAGTAGTAGGAGATAATTAGCATGGTCAGCCTTATGAAGAGGGAGAAGAGTGAGTGGTGAGGCTAAGGGCTGTTAGAAATATAGTTCAATGGGGCAGGACTGCACTCTAGGAGGTATTCTACAGCTTTAGATTTATGTAGGGCAAGATGGCCAATGGGAGGAGGTGCACAGAAGGGGGGAGTGGTTTAGGTGTACTTAAGAACTTGTGGAGGAGGGGGTGGGGAGGGTGAAAAAATCACACAAAGAGATACACAAAGGAGAGAATGGGAAGATTAAGGGGTCTGGCTAGGCTAAAACACAGAAACAAGCAAATCAAACATGAAATCCCATGAATCACAGTAAAATTCACATTTGGAGCTTAAAAACAAGGTGAAATGAGGCAAAGTACATTGTTTTCAATGTACTTTGCCTTAAGAAGTGGTGGAGTAGTGGCTTGGGAAGGCGGAGTAAGGCAAAGTCATTGTTTTCATTAGATTTCACTTTACCCATTATAATTCAAAGTACTCCGCTTCATGTTGCGGAGCACTCTGCGAATTCGCCTTCACTCCGCGAATCACTTCGCAGAGCGAATTGGGGCCACTTTGCACGTCCCTAGTGCTCATTACCCTCCATTTTTTGATGGCCTTACCCCTTTTTGCCCCATCCCTGTCCTTACTGCCTTTGTCTTTTTCTCCATTTACCCTTGTTCTTCTCCCTATCAACTTCTCTATCTTGGTGTTTACCTCACTAACTACCCTGCTTTTTTGGGGAAGCTAGGATTTCCCTTCTACTTTTTCAGTGCCTCCTCTCTTGGCTAGTTTAAATACTTTTCAATGAAGCATTTAAACCTATCACTTAGGATCCTGGTTCCCATCTTGGACAGATGCAGACCCTCAAGCCAGTATAGGCCTGCATTCCTCCAGGTGGACCCCAAGTTCCCAATGAAGCCATACACATGGGGCTCTGCACCCAATTTTCAACCTCTGATTGAATCTTATGGTGTCAAGCACCCTAGCTGCACTCATGCCATAGACAGACAGCACCTCCAAGAAGGTTACTGTGCATGCTACTTGTCTAAGGCCACTCCACAATTCCACAAACTCCTGCACTGCTCTGATCCCTTTCTCAGCCAGGTCATTTGTTCCTAGTTGGACAATGACATCCAACTCCCACTCTGTGCAGCTGCTCACATGATCCTGAGGATTTTCTCCCGTCCCTCCAAGCTATGGCACCAGGCAGGCACCTTACCTCCCTCTCCCCTCTCCCAATTCTACCCTCCCTAACAATGGAGTCCCCCACCAGGAGTTGTTTCCTTCCCCTGTGGGATCCCATGCCACCCTCCGGTGGGTCTCCTTTGTAGAGGTTCCCAGCATCCTCCTTATCTCCACTATGGGTACCTCCATAGAGGAACCACGCTGTGCTAGGATGGCATATGAATTGTGAAGAGGTACAACTGGAGGGATGTGCCTCTGTTCCACCACCCTCACCCACCATGAGCCCTCTGTGGTGCAACCACTCCTCTTTGTTGGCAACTTCTCAGGCAGCGGTGGTGGCTGTGGCTGTCCCTGAGTAGAAAAGGAGTTCCCCAAATCCTGGCCAACTCAGCCTGAAGATGAGCAACCTCCTTCCTCAGCCCAGAGAAGTGCCTGCAGATGGGACAACACCACTTTCTCCAGAACATCTCCCAGAAGACTGCTGCTCCACAGCCACTGCCCTGCACAACTCTCATCATGTCTTATTTGTGGCCCCTTAACTGTTGTTTCATATACTTACTCTTTCCTCTCTGTTTATTTTTTTTATATAATTTGTTTTTCTCCCTACTTTCCTGCTGCCTCCATGCCCTTAAACCTCCTGATCTTCCTGTTCTTGGACAGGAAGTTCCTATTTTCCTCAGTAGTCTCCTTCTTACTTGCTCAGAGCCAGAACTCCAGCATCTAGGGGGGATGAAGAGATACTCTTTACCTTCTAGGATGGTGAGTCTATTGTGCCTCTGCTATCACTCCCTTCCTGTTCCCAAAGAGTAAGTTCCTGTTGTCAGTCATATCCTGTGCCTATAAAAGTAGAACCAGCTAAGGGTGGGAGGAGTTGGATGGGAGGGCCAGAGGGCAATATAGTCCCAGTAAAGCTCAAACAGCAGCTCTTCCTCTTGCTGTTCTCTGCCAGAAGCTATCTAGGTCACTTTTTAAATAGAAACACCTGACTTCCTTCTGCTTAAGCCACTCCCCCAATTCACGGTTATCTTCTTCACCTTGCTAACTGCACAGATAACAATTCCATCACCCAGCTCAGACAAACACACTCTTTTTTTGTTTTTACTCTAAATTGAAGTTCCCATTAGTAGAGTTCTAGTTCTTTAGTCCAAGTAGAGTAGTAAAGTTCTAACAGCAACTCCTTCCGCTTGCTGTTCTCTGCCAACAGCTACCTAGATCAGTTTTTAAATGCAAACACCTGGCTTCCTTCTGCTTAATCCACTCCCCCAATTCAGTTTCTTTCTTCACCTAGCTAACTGCACAGATAACAATTCCTTAACCTAACTCAGACAAACACATAACTCTTTTTTTTTTTTTACCCAAAATTGAAGTGCCCAATTGTGGAGTTTTAGTTCTTTAGTTCAGTAGTGTAGTAAAGTTCTAAAATCAGCTCCTTCCTCTTGCTGTTCTCTCTTAGGTCCTCTTCTGCCATCACTTTTCTATGTTTCCATGTTTCCTTGTTTGTAACCTCTTTGTTTCATTCTATATTTATTCTCTCACATAATGTTGCCTGAAACCAACATATATTTTCAATTAATGTGTTACCTCTTTTGTTTACATTCTACAGCAGTTTACATTCATGCTTCATGCCCTTTTTGCTCACCATTAGTCCATTACTAATCTTTCATCTTAATCTTCATTAACTCTTAGTATTCATGGCTCATAGCTGTGTGTGAAATATAGGAGTAAGTCTGAGTGCTTAATTTTTGTTTTTACTAAAACATTTCTACTTAAAAATGCAGGATAACACTCCATCGATAGCTGGGCTGGACAATGTCTTTTTGTGTTGTAAGGAGTGGTCCATGCCCATGCTTGCTCACTTTTATATTCAAGTGCTGTGGGGGTGGTCCACCATCACTGATGATGTCATGATTGACTCCACTGTCAGGATGTTTAAAAAAATTTCCACCAGCAGAATTTAAGTGAAAGTGCGAATTTCACGTCTGTGAAAGTTCAGAAATCATTTCGGAACTTTCTCTGAAATTCCACCTTAAAACTGTGAACAAAATATAAAAAACTGCATGTTAAGTTATTAAACTGCAGGAAAAAAATCCACAGAAACCACAGAAAGGATCACTGCCAGTGGTAATTTCTGAGGATTTTTTTAACCGTAGTTTAATTCATTAATCCATCTCCCCCAACACTGATCAGGGGTCCCAGTAAATACCTCCAATCCCTTCCTTGGACCCTTATGGTTTCTAGCGGCCCTCCCATCTACTAAGCATGGCCCCCAAAACAATTTATTTCCCTGACATCTAGCGGACCCCCATCCCTATCCTGGATTCCTTAATCCACAAATAAATAGCTGGCAGTCCACCAACTCATCCCCCTCTATTCCCAGTATTCCCTGGTGTCTAGTGGGCCTCCCCATCCCAGATCCCTTATAAAAAAAAATAATCCCAATTCCCAGGTTTTATTGGACCTCCCAACCACAACCCTGACAGTTCATCTGCTACCACTCCACTCCCCTCCTCACCCTGTCCCTGAGCGGGCCACCAGTGCAGAACTCCTCTCTCCTTCACTACCAGTGGCCCACTGAATTGTCAGTGAATTACCGTATGGTTGTACAAGCAGGCACTCATTCTCTGACAGTTCATTAAATGTGGATAGAACAAATTCCACAATTTATATGCATTTTTCAGCAGTTCACTAAAAAATATTGCAGAACGCAGCAAAAATCTGAGGAAAATTCCAGTTTCTCCAATGGCGAATATTCCACAATTTCCACAAAATTTCTGAAATTTCGTGGAAGTTCCACGAAAGTTGAATTCATGACTTTCAACCACCCCTACTCCACTGCTCAAGTCATGCCACTCATTGCCCGATATCAGCCATGGACAAGTCTTCTGTAGTATATATTGATTTGTGTTTGGTTTAGATTTCTCCTTTCCATCTCCCCCCTTTCCTGGTGTTTGTCTTTTGTCTCTTACAGTAATTGTGGTTATCATATATTTTTTGGTTAGGCCTGGAATGTATATCTATCTATCTATCTATCTATCTATCTATCTATCTATCTATCTATCTATCTATCTGTCTGTCTGTCTATCTATACATATATCTTTATCTAAATATCTATATCTATATTTTACAGGTGCGCGGCTGCGCCCCTATATTTAGGGTTATGAAGGCACTTCTATGTTAAACTCGAAATGTTGTGAGTTAATAATTTTGGATCCGGTAAAGTGATTTTTATGAAATTTGGCATACATGGTAGGGCATGGTAGATCTCTTGATCTGCTAAATTTTGTTTCTGTCAGACTTATGGGTTTTGCGCACCAAAATGCTAAAAAATACACTTTTTGCCAGTTGTGGGGGCAGTTTTTTTGATTTTGTCTGTGGCACTGTGTGGCTATTGTGTGCCATGCCACTCTGTGACTTGGTTCTTCTGAAAGAGCTTGGGTGAAGGATCATGCCGATATTCATTTGGTGAAAAAATATTAATCCATTTAAAAGTTATTAAATTTTTAAGTTCCCATTATCAGTCAATGGGAACATTTACATGGTTATTTTGCAAATGAAGAATGGGATTTTGGTCATCTGGTCCCTCCTCACAATCCACAAAATTGCAGGCTTGTGATCAAAGAATCTTTGACCCCAAGATATTTTTTGATCGTGACGGCCGCCATCTTGTTTTCATTTTGCCATCGAAAAAATTTACATTTCTCGGCTCAGGGGTCACTCCTGAAGTAAAACTTCAATGGATTTTACTCAAAGGGCTTGCTGTATCAAGCTATGGCCATGGTTTGCTTCAAAATGTGGAAGAAATTGAGTTTTAAACATTTTTATTCTCTGATCGTGGCTCGCTAACAATATTTGTTCACGAAACTGCAAAGTCTTTGATTGCGAGATTCTTTGATCACGATCTTTGATTACTAACGAGGGACAAGATGGACAGTTGAAAAAAACAAATTTCTCAGCTCAAGAGTGGGTTATTAACACAACTGAGGGTGTATTTTTCCTCAGTGGCCTTCATTTTATCGAACCATGCCGGTGGTTTCATGTATTTATGTCTAAAATTTGAATTTCACCATTTTTTATTCTTTGATCATGAGCTTGATTAAGAGATTCTTTGACCACAATCTTTGATTGTGAGATGATGGCCAGATGAAAAAATTTAATTTCTCAGCCCAGGGGTAATCTAGAAACACAAACAAGGATGGGTTTTGCTCAGGGGGCTTCATTTTATCAAACCTTGTCAGTGGTAGAGGCGAGGGACCAGGCAGAGGTATTTAACGAGTACTTTGCCTCTGTGTTCACTAGGGAGGGGGATGGGATATCTACAAAGCAAGGCATGAAGGGGATAGAAGCGGCAGGGAGTGGTATCAGGGGAGCAACAGAAATGGAGCAAGAGGGAGGGAAAGGTACCCCAGGGGTGTCACATCTGGATAAGGATAAAAAGACCAGTAAGGTGGAGGGGACGGATGATGCTATCTCCACCAAAAGGGTGTGGTTAGCCCTCAAGGCCCTAAAGAAAAACAAATCTCCAGGGCCGGATGGCATTCATCCGAGAGTACTATGGGAATTGGCGGACATACTGGCTGCACCCCTGGCGGAGCTTTTCAGCAGGTCACTTGAGACAGGGAGGGTACCTAGTGATTGGCGAGAGGCACATGTGGTACCAATCCATAAAGGGGGGTCGAGGGAAGTACCAGGTAACTATAGACCCATCAGTTTGACCTCGGTGGTGGGAAAATTAATGGAGAGTATACTAAAGGAACGATTGGGGTGTACTTGGAGGAGGTGGGAGGTCTGGATAGTGGTAACATGGGTTTGTGCCAGGTAGATCATGTCAAACCAACCTTGTGGAGTTCTGAATGGGTAACATCAGAACTGGACAGGGTAAGCCTGTGGATGTATTATTCTTGGACTTCAGCAAAGCGTTTGACTCTGTCCCCCACAATGGTCTGGTGGAGAAACTGATGGGGTTAGGAGTAGGCCCTTTGATGGTCAGATGGATTGAAAACTGGCTAGCTGGATGCACTCAGAGAGTAGTGGTCTGTGGGGAGCTCTCGAACCCTAGAGAGGTTGGTAGTGGGGTACCACAGGGCTCGGTCCTGGGTCCGATCCTGTTTAATGCATACATATAGGACATCAGGGAGGGTATAGGGTGTGAAATGAGTCTCTTCGCGGATGACTCCAAGATGGGAGCAGTAGTTGAGGGAGAGAGAGGGGGTGGCCCTGCAAGAGGACCTGGACACCCTGGAAAGCTGGGCTCACACATGGAAATTAAATTTCAATATCACCAAGTGCAGGTGTTGCATCTTGGTCGGGAAACCTAAACACAGGTACACACTGGGAGGGAGGCACTGGAGGCCTCAATAGGGAAAAAGACCTGGGGTCATGGTGGATACATGTATGAATAACTCTGAGCAGTGCAGGAGAGCAGCTAGCAAGGCAAACAGGATGTTGGGATGCATCGTAAGGGGATCACCTCTAGGAGCAAGGAAGTGATTCTGCCACTGTACAATGGACTGGTTAGACCACACCTTGAGTACTGTGTACAGTACTGGAGACCACATTGAAGAGGGACATACAGCTCCTGGAGAGGGTACAGAGGAGGGCAACAAAGATGACACGAGGCTAGGGGATTTGACTTATGAGGACAGACTTGAGGAGCTCTCTGTTTTCATTGGAGGAGAGGAGAGACAGGGGGACATGATTGAGGTTCCTCAAGTACCTCAAGGAATAAATAGGGTAAACATGGAGGGACCTTAGACTGAAAGCAGGGAGGTATCACCAGAGGGCATGGTTTGAAGTTGGAAGGTGGAAGGGTGAGGGAAAGAGGAGGAGGTTTTTCACCGAGAGGGTGGTGGACCCTTGGAATGCACTGCCTGGTGAGCTGGTTCAGAGATCCACTGTAGAGGGCTTCAAGAGAGGGTGGGACAGACACAGAAAGTGGATGTATCAGATGATGGCCTGTCCCGGGGGTGGGGATGGATGATAGGGGTTTCTAGAGAACAAGGGATGGGAGGGTCTCGGCACCCAACTAAGGATCTAGGTTCGAGCAGACTCGATAGACCACAAGGCCTAATCTGCTGGCAAATAGTATGTTAGTATGTTTCATGTATTTATGTGTAAAATTTGACTTTCACCATTTTTTATTCTTTGATCACGAGCCTGCAAATTCTTTGATCGTGACCCTGCAAATTCTTTGATCACGAGGTTCTTTGATCGTGATCTTTGATTGCAATGGAGGGACTAGATGGTCAGATTGTAATGCAACAGATAGGCTAATTTTAACAATCTTTAACATTAAATATCTTGGAAATGGTTTGGCCTTTTTACTTTAAATTTGGAGTGTGTTCACTGGATGTCCTGTACATGTGAATTATGGTGCTTAGGTGTTGGAAAATTAATTTTCTTTTTAGTTGTTTAACCAGGAATAGCACACTTAGCTGAAAGCTTTTTCACAGGTATGATCTGGGAGCACAGAGAAGTTAAGTGACTTGCTCAGGGTCACACAGTATGTACATGGAAGCTGTGGGATTCAAAACCAGGTCTGGTTTGTTGGATATCACCAGATTTACAGCTCAGAGCCTTAAACCACTGTGCTATACTGTCTCCCTAAATTTGCTCTGGACATATTGCGTGACAAACTTTTTGTTTTGTGTATGGTGTTTTGCATTGTGGTCATGTCTTCACATTTATAGGGTGCCTAGCATTACTGTCATGGAGGCACTTTTCAGAGGTTACATGTCTGACATGTAAACAGGTGTTGAATTATGCCACTCTGATGAGTGACACTTTGCTTTCTTTCAACATGGTGACACTTTCTAGCCCTGTGCTCCCACTCATATGTGCTCCCAGCAGGGTCTGTGATCCCACCAACTTCCACAACTTTGTACTTTTCTATTCTTTCTCAGAAAATAATGAAATTCTATGCAAAAACCTTTTTTAAATTTTTTTTAATTTTTATTTATTGAAATCTAGGATTACAATTACCTTTGCACAGGGACTGCTCATTTACAAAGGTTATACATTAAAGGAATGGGGGTATTCATACAAAGGGCAAACATAATAATAGAAAGTTACACAAAAAAAAGGAAACAAGAGACTGAGGTTTAGAAAATAGCAGTAATTCAAAATGTGCCAAATGTTATTTGATATGACATACCAGCCAGGGAATAAGTTAGGAATAAGCACTGTGGGTGAGAGGGCGGGATGAGTGCTGACAGGATGGCCATATTCAGAGGGTAGAGGGTGGGGAAAGAGCTCTAAGAAGAAGGGAGGGAAGGGATAAAGGTCAGGGAAATGCCTGTGGGGTGAGGAAAGGAAGAGGGGGCAAGGGGTGGGAGGCTAAGGCAGATGGAAGGTGGACAAGGTGAGGAGAGGTAGCTTTCTAGGCTGAAGTGGAGGGCAGTGGACATTGGGCCCTGATTTGGCGAGGCAGTCACAATGACTAGTTGAGAAGAGACAAAGTCGGATTTGTATCTTAAAAGGGTCAAGGGCAGAAGCAGTAAGAGTTTCTTTTTCACAGTACTGTACCACTGAGGTGCTCTGTGGGCAAAGGCCCTCTGGTCCATGGTGGTCTGATATCTGGGAACAAGGAAAGTTAATTGTTGTGAGCTTCTAGTTTGCTGTGCGCTGTGGTGGTCTATGAGTATCTTTTCAGTGCCTGGGGGCATGGCCCCATGGAGGATTTTTTTGGCTAAGAGGCAGGTATGATACTGAATCTGGCTGATGAGAGGGAGGCATCCTGCCCAAGTGAACAGGTCACAAGTGTGTGTAAGTCAGTCAGCCCCAGTTAGCAGCCTACATGATTTGTTGAGTGCCACTGTAATTCTACAGAGGGCGGAGGCAGAGGCAGAGCCGTAGATTGCTAGCCCATAATCGATGATGGAGGTGACAGAGTTGTTGAAAGTCAAATGGAGAGTGTCAGGAGTCATGCAGTGTTTGTGCCTGTAGAGCAGGCCTATACGGGTGTTGGTGGCATTGGCGACAGAGTCAATGTGCCGATGGTAGGAGAGCATGCTGTCCAATGTAACACCTAGGTATTTAAAATCTGGAACGAGTTCAAGTGAGGTCCCAACTTGGTTAAGGATGGTGATGTCACAGAATTTGAACTTCCTCCTGGCATTGTAGAAGGTCATAATCTTTGTTTTTCTGCAGTTCATGATCAGTTTGCGTGATTTGAACCATTCTTCGATGCATATAAATTCAAGCTGTTATTGTTGCGCAAGGAGCTCTGTGTTTTGGTGGCTGGTGAACATGACTGCATCGTTGGCATAGAGCAGTACTTTTTGGTGGCAGACACTGGGAAGGTCATTGAGGAAGAGGCTGAAAAGTAGTGGCCACAGGATGGACTCCTGTGGAACCCCTGAAAGGACTAGTTTTTTTTCCAAGGTGACACCAGCAAACCTAACCTACTGGACCCTCTCCCCAAGGTAGTTTGTAAACTAGAGCAGCACTTCATCAGAGAGCCCAATGTTAGATAATTGCTTAATTAGGAATGGGTGGCTCATAGTATCAAAGGCTTTTGTAAGGTCAATGAATACTGCCCCGACACAGTTTCCTAGATTGAGAGTGGTATGGATGAAGTTTGTGAATTCTACTAGTGCAGTGGTGGTACTGTGCCCTTTTTGGAAACCACGTTGCTCAGGACACATGATGTCATATTTTTCCAGGCACTTGACTAGCTGGTCAGAGGCAATGTGCTCCAGGGCCTTAGACAATGGAGGTAGGATGGAGATAGGTCGGTAGTTGGAGTGCAGCGATTTGTCTCCACTTTTGTGTACCAGTGTGATGGTCACCTGTTTCCAGGGGGATGGGGACTAGGACATCCTTAGAGACAGGTTGATGATCTTTGTCAGGGGTTCAAGGTCTTCTTCAAGGACAAACGCTAACACACTTCATGTCAAGAGAGTCTCCGCTGAAGCCTGCTTTGCAAATGTCCTTCTGAATATAGGTTTCATCTTCATGCACCGGTATCTCCTTGAAGTAGAATTGTGGGGCAGGGTGTAGGGATGGAGCAGTGGTGGGAGGGTTACTATCAGAGGGGGGATTGAAGAAGTTGGGTGGGATAACACTATCCAATTAGAAGAACACATTGTTAAAGGTGTTGGTGATTGTGTGCAGGTCAGATGTTGGAGTTCCATTAATGTTGAGCATGGTGGGTGGAGACTTAGGGTCCTTGCCTGTGAGCTCTTTCAAGTTACTCCAAAATGTTGTTCCATTTCCCCAGGAGCTGGAGAGAGTTTCCTTATAGTATTTGCTTTGAGCGTTCCTAAGTGTCAGAGATTGTCTCTATGCTTGAGTAAAGTGATAAGATCAGAGGTTATCTAAGGGTTAGCTTTACACCTGACTTTCAGTTTTTTGAGAGGTGCAAACATATTGCAGGCCGCAGTGAAGTGGCTGATGAACAGGTCTAAGCTTGATTGACATCAGTGGCAGAGTCAATTGGTGCCCAGTTCAGTTGACCTAGGTGTGATTTTAGTGGTGCAAGGTATCGCTCCTTTAACGCTCTGGTGTGGATTATTTTGGGAGGAGGCTTAATGAATTTGTTTGTCCAGGTGCAGGTGACCGGAGAGTGGTCAATGATCCCATCAGGGAGCACTGAGACTTTTGCAATTCATTCTGGGTGATTAGTAAGGATCCAGTCCAGAAGAGTGTATGATTCTGTACTATAGCTGCATCTGGTGGGAGTGGTAACAATTTGGGTGAGGTTCAGAGCCATGATTGCATCCTTATAGTATCCGGCCTCCAGAGATAGCCAATTCATGTTGAAGTCACCTAGTACTGTGAGTTTGGAGTTATGGTGTAAATCCTGTAGGCTTTTCAATATGATACTAAATCCATTGGGCTAATCTTTAGGAGGTAGGTACATGGAGGTAATGGAGTGGTCCTTGTTGTGTGCCCCGAGTAGAACTTTAATAGCGAGAACCTGTGAGGGTAGTTTAGGGTTTGTGAAAGTGAAGACTTCACCAAGATAGGAGTTCCTCAGGTAGATGGCACAGCCCCCACCTCATTTGAAGACCCTGTCCTGCCTGAATATAGAGTATCCAGGGATGGTGACTGCAGCATCTGGTATCTTGGGGTTAAACCATTATTTTGACATCCGAGAGTATATTGGGGCTATGTTGCTGGACCCAGGTTAGCAAGATGTCAAGTTTGTTAAGGAGGCTGCTGACATTGATTGAGGCTAATGTGAGGGACCCCTCCCACCTTTTTGTGGTGCAGTGTACTAGGCCAGTAGGACCAGGGTTAGGATGAATGTTTCCAGATATCAGTAGTAGCATAAGCAGTATCCTTAGAAGGTATGCTTTAAACATTTTGCAGGCTAGTTTTGTTGAAGGCCATCTAGTCCTCTTGGCCCTGATGGACTGCATATGCCCCGCAATAATGCAGATCACATTATATATAGCCATGTTCTCAGATGTGCCATATGCTTGAATGTGCAGGAGATATCCAAGGAGCCTGAATGGGGTGAGGTGGAGCAAGTTACAGGTGGTATGGGTTCCGGTAGTCATGTCCTGAGTGTAGTCCATGCTATTTACTATTACTTCAGGGTGAGTTAATGTCACCCCATCTTCTTTCCTGTGGCTTGTCAATATGATTACACATGGAATGGGGTGGCATTTAGGCCTCACAACCCCAATGACACACCCCATCAGCTGTCAATCTTGAGATGATAGGTGGGTCCATGGGGGGGGGAGGGGCAACTCTAAAGGTCTCATTTCCTGGCTTTTTATGTTTTATCCCTAAATGATACCTTAATGAAATTTTTGCATAGAATATATAGCTATATATATATATATATATATATATATATATATATATATATATATATATAAGACAAAGAACCTCTGTGAAGGTAAACACTGAGGCAAGGGTTACCCAAAGGGCATTTGGCTGGGAAGCCAAGTTTCAAGAAAATACAAAATCACACATGCCCCCACAATGCAAAGCATCATGGGCTGCATATGCACATCACCACAGAATGTTATGCTGGTCAGCTGGACCAGCATAACATTCTGTGTGTTATATACGTATATTAATAATTTCAATAGTATGTGTATTTTATTTATAGATATATATATATATATATATATATATATCTGTATATATATATATATATATATATATTTTTTTTTTTTGCACATTAAGCAATTTTATTGAGGGTCTTGTTACTAATTCATCCTGTTTAGTAACTTATTATAGTCATATTGATTAATTATGGTACACAGTCACTTTAACAATATGCGTTGTAAATTACATGGGGTACTGTTAACCCCTCAGTCTTGAGAAAGCGCAAGACAGCCAAAAACATTGGACCATTGCTGGAAGAGCATCCTGTTCAACTGTTGTTGCTGCTACTAGCGTTTTAACTTGTACAAAAATAAAGTGATTTTTTTTTTATTCTGAGCCATGGAGCTATGAACGTTTGTCAAGCAGTGACTGGGAAGCCAGACTGAACTGCTGCTGTATCATTTTTTTCTGGCTCTGGTCTTCTGTGTATTAAATCCATCTGGTTGCAGTTTGTTTAATCTGATATTTGGTGTGGTCCACACACTGCTTGAGTTTGCCGACTACAATATATCGGGTCAGAATGCTACTGCTATAGCTTCTGTTAGCAGGGATGCCCTTCCCTCCCAGGCTTTTTCCAGCAACTTTGTAGAATCATTATTTTTTCAGCAGGGTGCATCTAATCCACTCTTGAATCAGGTCAGTGATTTAGCTAATGCCTCCCAGTCAGCTCCTTATACAGATAATAATGATCTCCTATGGATATCAGAACCACAGTCATGCAACTGAAATGGATGACACTTAATGCATGCTATCTATACTGACAGAGGATTACAATGATGACTTATCTTGTAGTCAGTAGAGTACTCTGGGGGCTAAGACTCATCATACAAACTGCCTTTGGAGCAGAACAGGACAGTTTTCTAGCTCATTGGCAATACTACCTTTTGAATGCCTCTACAAGATTAGTACAGTATATCCTAAAAGATGCTGAAACTTTGGAGAAATAGATTAAAATTGAATTATTTACAGAAAGAAGAAGTTGTTTTGCCATTTGTCTGTCACTTTGAATGTGCCAATTACCAAAGATTTTTGGAAGACACCATTAAAAAACAAGATGAACTTATTTAGGGCTATGCATAAACAGACGGATAGTATGTGCCAGAAGTGCATACCCCACCCACGTAGCTGTACAACCATGGACAGATGAACACAGGCTGGTATTCATGAATGGCCACCACCTGCCTGAAGCCCTGCCCCAGCACACAGCACCATAGAGGGCCGGCGGGTTGAGGTGTTGAAGGCACAGGTGGGCAGCCAATCGAATGCCCATCCTGGATCCAGGAGTAGATCACTTGCAAGGTAATTGGTGTGTATCCAGGTGCATGAATAGCCCCTGCAGACATCCAGATCCATTAGGCAATGCCTCTGTGGTGAGCAGCACCCACCCATCACACAGATGTCCCTTGCCTCAGGCCCAAATGGCCCCTACACACCTCCACCCCATTCCACGGTTGCCAAGCAAACCACCCCAACACAGTGTAGCCATGTCCCCATAATGCTGAAGTATTCCCCCAACACATGTTGGTCAGTCCCTGCATGGTAGTACATATAGCCTGCCCCACCACAAGGTAGCCTGATCTGTATGCAGAGACCATACCCAAAGCCCTAACATGTGGCAACCAGGCCTCCCATTTTCAGAATACAGACCCCCCACACACCTGACACAAGCATGTCAGTTCCCCATCAGTATTACCAATCATGCCCCTCCCGAAAGTGGCAGTCTGGTCCCCATGTAGAGCATGCCACTCCCCTGAACACAGAGAGGTGCCCCAGTCCCAGTGTTGTACATGACACCCCAGCTCACACAGTTGCCCCATCCACAACATTCTGAGTCCTGATCCTAGTACCCCCACATTGGTGTTCAGTGGTCCACTCACCCACTGCAGCATCAAAAGCACCACCCCACAGCTCCCATACTTGCAAGACAGTGCAGTGGCCCTGAATGGCCAGTGGCACATCCCTCCTCACACCTCCTCAGCTGCCGGCCATCCAACTTATGCTGGGAGTGAACTGCCCATTTATATAAAGTCAGAGCACTCACAGCATCAGTTGGATGGCTGGTGGCCAAGGATGCATGAGGGGGGGATGTGTCACTGGCCATTCAGAACAGCAGCACTGACAGGCACAAGTGCTGGGGATTGTGTTGTCAGTGATGCGGGGTGAGGCGGAACCATTGAACACCAATGTGGGGGTGGGGGTTCCGGTCTCCAGTCTCGGGATGTTGTGGATGGGGCACCTTTGTGTGATCAGGGGGATCATGTACAACACTGGAACCAGGCACCTCTGTGTGTTGGGGGTGGCATGTTCTACATGGGGACTGGGCTGCCACTTTTGGGGGGGTATGATTGGTACTACTGATAGGGATGAGCATATATGTGTTGGGGTAGTGGGGAGTCTGTATTCTGCGAACAGGGAAACCTGGCTCCCACATGTTAGGGGTTGGGGGTATGGTATGTGCATGTGGATCTGGCAGCCATGTGGTGTGATGGGGTGTGTCTACCACCATATGGGAAAGGTGTTGTCATGTGTTGGGGGTTACATACTGCACAGTGAGGATTGGGCAGCCATGTGGTGTGATGGGGTGTGTCTACCACCATATGGGAAAGGTGTTGTCAAGTGTTGGGGGTTACATACTGCACACTGAGGATAGGGCAGCCATGTGCTCCATGGCTGACATCCAGCCTGGGAAAGGGGCCAGTTCTGTCAGGGAAGTCCGTATCTTCCAGCAGGGCCTGTGCAGGTTTCTGCTGTGTGTGTGGCTGGGCATGTAGGGTGATTATGGCAGGGTCAACCCTGGCATAACTGGTACCCTCTTGCACCCACTGGTGTGTGGCACTATGCGCCATAGTGCATGGCACATAGTGCCAGCCTGCCCCGAGCGTGCCTCTTACCCACCCCCGGTGTGTTGCTGTCTGTACGGCTATGGGATCGGGTGCATATGGTATTCACTTCCCATTCATACATTCTGTGCAAGGGGTGCAGTGGGTGCAGGGTGGCTATGCACCATGAATATGTGGTGCATGGGCAATCCACACATTCGTGCATAGGGCCCATTGAGTGAGCCAAATGAAATAAATCTGAGTGAGATAAGAGGGATTATACTGAAGGCAGAATATTCCATTAGAAACATTCTAAAATGCCTGCTAGGTTAAGTCTTAAAAAATCAAGAACAGTGTATCCCCATACTGGCCATATTCATTCTGGTGATGTCTACACTAGTGGCTCAAAATCAGATAATGCCTCCTAAAATGTATTTTAGATTGCAGACAGGGGGAGATTCCCCTGAATCAGGAGGCTTTTCAGTACAACAAATTCATCTGAACACTGAAATGAATACCCCCCTCCCCCCACCCCTTCCAAACAACAATTTGATAGGTGCCCCAGTGACAACTGGTTTGAATTTACAGAATTTAATGGAATCATTACTGGAGAGACCAGTGAGGTGCAATCCAAGAATTGCCCAATTCAGGGCAGGTGTACTAGAAGAGGCACCAGGGGTAAGAGGAGGAAGAGGAAGAGGCAATAAGGGAGGAGGCCACCCTACATACAGATGATCCACAGGGAACAGTCACCACAGATGGGGATTCCACTATTAGAGGAGGAAAGTAACATTGTAGAACATATATCAGATTATCAGCTCACTGGAACAGAACAAAAGATATTGCAATGGGGACTGTTTTTTGTTCCAGCACAGGATTTAAACATGTTTGATTCGGTGCTGGACTTCCATAGATTTACTGGAAAGCTCCATTTGTTTGTTTGTTGAATTTTGTTGACCCAGTCAGCCCACTGGGCCTAGAAGTCCCTTTTTCAGGGGTGACCGGGGGGGGGGGGGATACAGATGGTAAGCAACTGAAACAGAACCAGATTAAGCTGTTGAAAGCTTTCTTTCATAAAGAGGACTATGGGGATGAATAATCTGAAACCTCAACATCAGATACTCAAAGTACATCTTTATATATTGGTTTGTGGGTATACATCTGGTTTCAAACCAGAATCTACACTCATACCTGCAGCAAATAATACCGTGTTTATTTTTGGAAATGTCTGCCTTCAAGATTTAGAGACTTAGGGCAGGATTCATGAAGCATACATTTCTAAAGTCCCACTCTGCAACTGCTGTTGCAGACTGAAATTGCTCACAGCTGCGGCAGTAGCGATTCACAGTCACAGCAGTTGTGGAGGGTTTTGTGGCTGCTTCCACCAGCCGTAGCCTATTTCCACAGTTGCGGCCATCATCCTGGTGACATCACCTGCAAGTGGTCATAACTCATGGAGCCGGTCGTAATTCAGCTCTACCTTCACGAATACCCTTCACTGCGGGTAACCTGCGGCTCCACAAGTGGCAACCCACTTGCGCAGCAGTTTGCCCACAGCTGCGGCTCTTTTCTCAGCTTCATGAATCCTGCTCTTTGTCTATATCTACAGCCTGATATTATAATTGTTCATCAGAGGAAAAAAAAGTGCAATTACAAATTTGCAGAAAACTCCAAATGCTATTTTGAAGCCAACCGATAAAGGTGGCTGGATTGTAACATGGAATACAACTGATTATGAAAAAAAAATCCTGCAACAACCTTCAGACATGGAGTTTTATATGCCCCTGGGCAATGATACCACTGACAAATATAAAACAGAAATTGGCATTTTATTGCATAAAGCTTTGTGTAACAGCATTATAAAACAAGAAACATAGAAAAGTAGAATTTGATGGCAGATAAGTACCGCTTGGCCCACCCAGTCTGCCCATTTCCCCTACCTACTGGATAAGCTGCAGAACCTAGTTAACCAGTAGCCTACTTCTTCCTACCCCTACACCCTAGAATGGCCTTATGAGTGGCCGATGCATGCTTGAATTCCACCACTGTTTTTGACTCTACAACCTCCTCCGGAAGACCGTTCCATGCATCCACAACCCTCTCTGTGAAAAAATACTTCCTTAAATTACCTCTGAGCCCCCCCATCTTCAAATTGTGCTCTCTTGTTCTTGCACACCTCTTTTTTGAAAGATGCTACCCTCTTGACTCGTTGATTCCTTGAGGTACTTGAACATTTCTATCATGTCCCCTCTCCCTCCTTTCCCGAGGCTTTACATATTAAGCTCCTTTCGCTCTCTTCATATGTCTTCCGAAGTGACCCTGCACCATTTTAGTTGCCCTACTCTGGACAGCTTCCATCCTGTCTATGTCTTTGCGGAGACTGGGTCTCCAGAACTGCACGCAGTACTCCAGATGGGGTTTCACCAGCTGTCTGTACAGAGGGATAATAACTTCCTGTTTTCTACTGGTGATGCCTCTCCCTATGTATCCCAGTATCCCCCCAGCCCTCCTTGCTGCTGTCTCACATTGCTTGCCCACCTTTAGGTCATCTGATATGACTACCCCAGGTCCCTTTCCATTTTTGTTGTTGTTAGTATCTCACCCTCCATTGTGTACTTTTCCCCTGGATTTTTGTTTCCCAGGTGCATTACCTTGCACCTAAAGATTGATATTATCCAGAAATGGGTTGTTGCTCCTACATAGAAACCTTGCAATATTTAGAAGTTGAACATCCTGTGTGTACAGTTCTGTATGAACTTCCAAAAATTCGCAAATCACTATATAATCCTCCAGCGAGACCAATCACGGCCAGCACTGGGTCCATTACGGACCATTTAGCACACTACATAAAATCAGTATCACACAGTTACCATTCTTTTTTGAGAGATGACACAGATTTATTAAACATTTTGAAGGATGTGGAGATCCAACAAGTTTGATTGCTAGTCAGTAAGGATGTTAGAGCATTATACAGTAACATTCCACATTTGTATGGATTGGAGGCAATAAGACTTATGCTACTGGACAAGACTGAGTACACATAATCTTTCATTGACTTTCTGGTGTCACTTACTAAAAATTGCATATATTAACAAAAGAACAGAACAGAGATAGGGGCAGCAATGGCCCCCAATTATGACATTATTTATTAGGAAAAATGTGAGAAAGAGCTCATATGTAGGAGCAACAACCCATTTCTGGATAATATCAATCTTTACATAAAGAATAATGGATAGGCAAGTGTGTATTATGGATATTTGTTGCACATTCAAGGTGTTTGATGACTCATAAACCTCAAGAGCAAAGCTCAAGAGGTTTATGTGGTCATCAAACACCAAGAGTGTGCCCAAAAAAATCCACAAATATGCCTTTGCCTATTCTTTATTTTTTATAATTGCTGATATGTAGATTTCTTTTAATTTTGAGTTGCCTGTACTTTCCCCACAGACTGTAGTGTGACCGAACGGTTCAGTATTCCAAACAAAATTGTACAAATTTTCCACAAAATAGCAGTGTTTGGTATAATAAACATGTAAAGCTTTTTTGTTCTACCTTCATTTCTGTATTTTGCTGAAAAGAAGCCACTGCATGTAGAGCGAGCAGAACGAGTGACTTGGCGGCATAGCAATGCTTGCTAATGCTTGTGTTGAGTCTTCTGAAGCCACCAAGTCACTCGCTCTGCTACCTTTATACTCGGTGGCTTCTTTTCAGCAAAATACAGAAATGAAGATAGAACAAAAAAGCATTACATGTTTCTTATACCAAATACTGCTGTTTTGTAGAAGATTTGTACAATTTTGTTTAGAATAGGGAACTGCTTGGTCACACTACAGTCTGCGGTGAAAGTGAAAGTAGTTTGAAATGCCATAATAGCTGTATTTCAGGTTATTATGGTTTTTGAGAGCATAACAACCCAAAATCCAGTTATTATGGCATTTGAGGAGACCAGTAATCTGGTTATTAATTGGGGTCACCAGTAATTACAAGTGATTTATTTTTCATTTGGAAAGGTGCAACTGCAGAATTGCTAGAATGTGTAATTTGTTTGGAATCCACCAACAAGAATCTTAAACTTGAAGAGAGCTCTGACTTATTCTGTGCCAATTTTCTGGATCTTACCTTATCTAAGGGACCCAACAATGATACCATTAAACAGCTGTAAAGGAAGGACACAGATAAGAATTCCTTACTACACTATCAAAGTTGTCATCCTGCACATATTACTGATAACATGCCAACAGGACAATTTATGAGAACAAAACAGAACTGCACTTAAGATCATATGTGTCACACTCATGCTGTGCATCTTAAAGGCAGATTCCTAGCATGGGAATTCAGCCTAAATAGGATTGAAGAAGCAATGAAAAGGTGGATTCTATAAGTAGAGGCAAACTACTGATTCGTAGCTCCAGAAATAACTGTCTGGATTTTAAATTTTTTCTCCACAGTCTTATTTAGTTAGAGATATCATATTACAGAATTGGCACATACTTGGCACAGATAGACAACTTCACCATGTTGTAAATAACTCCCCCAACATGATATACAATAGGAGTATAAATATGAGAGACATCTGGGTGCATACCTCATATTCACTGAAAATACCACCAACAGCTTAATCTGGTTCAATTTCAGTCAGTTACTATCTGTATTCCCCCCACCACCACCGGTCGCCCCTAAAAGAGGGACTTCTAGTCTCAGTGGGCCTACCGGGTCAACAAAATTCAATAAATAAATATTGGGATGCACCTCTGCAAAAGAATAAGCACCCCAGTAAAAATTCCCCTTTGTGGACTTTTAAATGTGGACAGTGCATTTTTGCAAGTTTATTTTGCTGGGGAAGCAATTTGGAGATCCTGTTATAGATGTTGGTTAGGACATCCGTGATTTTTGCACATGCAACATTTCTAATATTATATATCTTACCACATGTAAAAAAATGGCCATCATTTTATGTTGGAAAAAACAGACAAAAATTTAAAGATTGGATTAGCCATCATGTTAGAAGTATTTCAAAGGAGGATGATGAAAGTGCTTTACCACAACATATAAAACAAAGAGTCAAGGTCTATTTATTTCTTTTCCAGATGATAGAGCGCCTATATAAGTCTATCAGGGTTGGGAACCTAGATAATGAAATACTTCTTAGAGAGACTTTTTGGCAGCACAAGCTTAGATTGTGTATCCCTGCTGAATTAAATTAATGATTTCAGCTTTCTCCTGTCCTACATACAGTAAGTGATTGTATTACAGTAAGATGAAATCTTAGTTTATGATATTTAAAAAATGTATATAATGAATAACCTATATCATGAAAATTCAAACATAAGAAGTCTATTGATTTGTGTATGCCTTAGGTTTCTCCTCTCCCTCTCCTCCCCCCTCCCCCCTTACCCCTTTTCTGGTCTGTGTCTTTTGTCTTTATGTATATATATATATATATATATATATATATATATATATACATAATACAAAATCAGACATGACCACACAATGCAAAGCATCATGGGCTGCATATGAAAATCATCACAGAATGTTATGCTGGTTCAACTTTAAGCAGAATTACAAGGTGCTGAAAGACCTCTCACACAGTTTACAAAGGGTGCTAACGAATGACATAGACATGTGTTTCGTCCTACCAGGACTCATCAGTATGCCTCATCTGTTTGACACCCCAGTGGAATGGACCAGCTACGCTAAGACAGTGTGCCTTGGATATGTTGTGGTGAACCCATTAAAATAAAAAAAATTATTTAAAAGACAAAGAACCTCTGTGTGCAAACACCGAGGCAAGGGTTACCCCAAAGGGCATTTGGTTGGGAAGCCAAGTTTCAAGAAAATACAAAATCACACATGGTCACAGAATATATATATATATATATATATATATATATATATATATATATATATATATACACATACATATACTGTATACTATGCATTTACTATGTATATAATTTTTTTTGCACATTATGCACCTTCTGTGGGGTTCTTGTTAATAATGTATCATGTTTGGTGACTCATTGTAGCCACATTGATTTAATAATGGTACACTGTCACTTTAACAATATGTATTTTAAAAGACATGGGATACTGTTAGCCCCTCAGTCTTGAGAAATCATGAGACACATGTAAATGTTTGAACTTTATGGGATGGGCATCCTATTCAACTGTTGTTGCTGCTTTTAGCATTTTAACTTGTACAAAAATAGTGACTTTTCTATCCTGAACCACCGAGCTGTGATTGTTTGTCTAGCAGTGACTGGGAAGCTGGACTGACCTGCTGCTGTAAGTAGCATTTTTTTCTGGCTCTGGTGCTCTGTGTGTATTGAAGCCATCTGGCTGCTGTTTGCCAATAGTGTAGAGGGCTGAACTGGAAGTGGAGCCTCTATCACTTTTTTATGTTTCCATTTACCATCTAATTGGGTTTGTTTGAGTTACTTAGTTCAGCTGAAGCACACAAAGCTTGAGATTTTCCATAATCCATGAGAGTCTTATGTGATAAGGGCGACTGCAGGATGGCGACCCGAGGAAGGGCGAAAATCCCCATGGGCAACTGAAAATAATAAAGTGATTTAATGCGGGGGGCTTTGTACTCTGCACCCCCCCCATGGGGGGCTTCACCACCACACACCTCTTACTTAGGATTCCTACTCTAGGGCGAGCAACTCGGGGAAAGAGGGGAAATCCTGGATTGCCCAAATTGCCGGTGCCGTTGTGCAGTCACCCTTGTGCCCACATAACAGGCTACCATCCAGGACTATCTATAATTGGACTGAGTGAAAGGCAGTATGTGGACTTTAGATTGACAGAGCCATATTTCATGCACAGTCATAACCAGATTGATTAGAAGAGAGGAAGTAGGATGTAGACTTTAGATTGACTGAGCCATATTCCATATGTAGCCATAAGAAGATTAAATAATAGGCAGGAAGCAGGATGTAGACTTTAGATCGTCCTATCCGTATTCCAGGATTAGCCATAACCAGATTAAATAAAAGGCTGGAGGTAGGATGTAGACTTTAGACTGTCCTATCCCTATTCCATGATTAGCAATAACCAAATTAAATAAAAGGCTGGAGGTAGGATGTAGACTTTAGGTCATCCGTTCTATAATCCATGGATAGCCATAGCAGGACTGAGTAAAAGGCAAGAAGTAAGATGTAAGCTACAAGACAAAGAACCTCAGTACAAAAGCATGGAAGCAAGAGTTACCCCAAAAGACATTGACAATAAAGCTATGTTTCAAACAAATACAAAATCACACATACCCACATAATGCAAAGCATTGTGGGATATGTATGCAGGTCACCATGAAATTTTAAGCTGTTTCATTTTTAAGCAGAAATGGCATATAGGGCTCTGGGTTAAATACAGAAAGGCACAATTCTCTCTTTATGTTGGCATAATGAACGATGTATAGGGCTTAATTATTTCAAATAGAGATGCTTCTCGGTGGCAGTGCGGTTTACATGCTAATGCACAATGCAGCAACCAAGAGGCAAAGCACCAGGACAGAAGATAAAAATAACAATATTAATTTCTGAAATGGGAACGAAGTTCCCAGGATTCATTATGTTCCATTTCGGCAATGGGCAGTATTCATTCATGGAGCGGCTGTCTAAAATAGGAAAATGCAATGCAAGCCACTTTGTTTTATTACGTTCAAGAAGCTAACTCAAGCACGGTATAAGGGACTTGAAGGAGAAGTCCCAATATGTGCTAACATTAATTTAGGCAAAACATGAGGTTTCATATATGGAACAGCTAAGCAGTATCTGCAAAGATAAAAGAATGCCATACCATCCTTAGCTAGAGCCGCTAGCTCTAATAATATTCAATTTACATGCATTTTAACAACACAATGTGGGGTTTCTGATTTCTCTACCCCAGTAACTTAATTCTATACTACAGTCACCTAGTAATTGTTTACATTTATCAAAAACAGAGTGCTGTGATATTTTCAACATTTACTGGTTTCATAAGCATTGGGCATATACCTAATGCACTGTTATGTCTTAGTGCTTTCACATACTTTAGGTAAACAACAAGGAACACATCTAGTTTGTTTTAAATCAGTTTGGAGGTCACAACACTAACTTCCCTGTACAAGGTCCTAAGAGAGAAAAGGAAAAATAAAGCTGGACACCATAGACTAGTCAGGGAAGGGGAGGGGTGCCCATAGGTGACCAACCATATGGACTAGAATTGTAAAGAATAGATAAAGTAAGGAAATAGAACTGTTGCAAAAACTTTTAAGAATAAAGAAATGGTCCTTTAAAGTGATAGGCTTTCCCTGTCTCATATCCCCCACCTTAAGTGGGAAACAGCTATTTCAGATTGATTACCACCTTTCTGTTCCAGTTAGGGATGGAATTTCTACCCACCCATCTTCGGAAGCTCCTCCTCAGGGTTCCTGCTAACAATACACATTTCATTTCCACTTTAAATATAGCAGGTATCATAATTCTTTACTCTGAGGTGGTAATACATTTCTCAACACAGATACATGGTACCAGTCTCTCTACTACCTCATTTTAGGGAGAGTTATTACCATAAATTCCTGATTCATATCTAGACATAAAATCAGCATTGTTGTGCTCTGTCCCTGCCCTATAAGACACAATAAATTGATAGGACTGGAGAACTAAGTACCCCTGCATTATACAGAGATTTTTCTGTCTAATTTGGTTCAACCAGTAGAAGGGGGTTGTGATCTGTTAAGAGCTTAAATTCAGACCCCACAAGTAATAGTTCAGACACTCAATAGCCCATTTTAAAGCAAAGCATTCTTTCTCTCTTGTAGCAAATATTCTCTCACTTTCATGTAATTTTTTGCTGATATACTGTACATGATTGAATGTTCTTTTCCATCTATTTTATAAGATAAGACTGCCCCAATACCATTCTCTGATGCATCAGTTTGAACCACAATCACTTGACTTGAAGTCAGGACTTTTCACTACAGGAGCTGTACATAAAATGTCCTTGATATTCCTAAAAACTTCATTACAAATAGGGGTCCACTGAACCTTATTCAGTCACCTCTTTTTAATGAGATCTATCAAAAGGCTGGCAATGGCTGAGAAATTAGGAATAAATCTCCAATAATGACCAGCCAGGAGTAGTAAAGATCTCATGTGCTTTTATGTAGTAGGTATTGGGCTGTTTGCTACTGCTGTAACCTTCTCTACCTCAGGCTGCACTTGTCTGTTGCCTAAAATGAAAACTAGGTATCTTGCTTCTGTCTTTGCTAGGGCACACTTAGCGGAGTTAATGATCACTTCTGCCTCCTTTATTGCTTGTGATACTTCAGAAAAGTGTCTAACATGAGATTCCCAGTCAGGGCTGAATATGATCACATCATCCAAATAAGCCACATAGTAGTCAGTGTGTGGTCTTAGTATGTGGTCCACAAAATGATGAAAAGTGGCTGGGACCTCATGTAATCTGAATGGCATTGTGACAATCTTGTATAAACTGATTGGAGTGATAAATGTGGTTTTATCTTGAGAATCAGTTGACAAGGGAAATTGCCAATGTCCCTTAGTAATGTCAAGGGTGGAGATATACTGTGCATTGCCTAGCCTGTCAATGATGTCATCTATTCAGGACAGTGGATGCCATTGAATAGTGATGCATTGTTGAGCTTTCTAAAATCTAGGCATAGACGTATCCTACCCTCTTTCTTGTCCACTATGACCATGAGTGAAGACCATGCACTCTTTGAGGGCACAAGTTTTCCTAACTGCTCCATTTTTTTGACTTCCTGAATCACCTCCATGGAGAATCTGTAGAGTTTTTGGTGTATGGGTTTATCTTGTGTGGCAGTTATGGTGTGCACAATTGCTTTGGCCCTCCTCTGTATGTTTCTGAATATGGTCTCAAATTCTTGTAATACCCCCTGCAAATCTTTCAGTTGCTGAGTCTCAAATTAAGGGTTTATCTGGATCTCCCCCAACTTTCCTAACTGTTCTAGCCATTTATAGCCAACCTCCAGCTCTGACTCCATAACTTCAGGTTGGATATAAAGGGAAGGGTTAGGTTTCTCATGCCATTCCCCAAGGAGGTTTACATGATACATTTTCTGGGGGGATCTCTTTCCTGGCATGCTAAGCTCATAATTTACTGCTCCTTTTTGCCTCAGAATGGTGAAGGAGTGCTGCCATTTCATGAGTAATTTGTTCTCTGTGGAGGGAAGGAGTAACAAAACTTTGTCCCCTGACTGAAATGTTTTAGTCTTCAAAACCTGGCCATATCTTTCTTTCTGCAAGTCTTGCTTCTGTTCTAAGCTCTGGCATGCCAAGTTGATATACCTCACCAGGAATTTATGTAACTGAGTCATGTACTGTATGACATTAAGATGCCCCACCTCCTTCCCTTCTCCCCAGCGTTCTTTAACAACATCCAGTGGTCCCCTTGGTTTCCTCCTATACAGTAATGAGAAAGGAGAGAAACCAGTGGATGCTTGAGGGATTTCTCTCTAAGCAAATAGTAAACAGGGTCAGTACCTATCCCAATCCCTGCCCTATTTTTTTTTACTCACTTCCTCAACATTCTCTTTAATGTCTGATTAAACCTTTCTATGAGGACATAACTCTGTGGGTGGTAGGGGAAGTACATACAGCTACTACACCCAGCCGATAGTAAAGTTCTTTCAACAGGTTTGCAGAAAAAATACTCCACTGATCAGTAAGTATTTCTTGGGGAATTCCCATGTGACGTAGCAACTTTGCTAGATCTTTTGCTATCATTGGGGCAGTGACAGTTCTCATGGGGATAGCTTCTGTGTAGCAGATAGTGTAATCACGTATGACCAGTACAAATCTGTTAGCCTTGGAGCTCTTTTCCAGGGGGCCCACTACATCCAAGTCTATCCTATAAGTGGGGTTTAGTCACAATGAGGATGGACTGTAGTGGTACTCTACCCCTTTTTCCTGTCTGAGCTACATTCTAACACTCAGTACATGTTTTGCAATAGTCAGCAATGTTCTTATGTCAAGAGGGCCAATAGAACCTGTGCAATACCCTGTTCAGGGTGCTATTTCTGCCTTCATTGCCTGCAAGAGGTATGTCATACACCAGGTGCATGATTTGGGAGTGGAATTGTCTTGGAACAATAAACTGGTCCACCAGATCTCCAGTTCTGTGGTTAGCACATTCGCTGTACAGTAGTCCCTGTTTTAAAACAAACTGAGGGGCACCATTTTCTACTCCCTTCCCCACCTGTAAAAAAGGAAAGGTTAGTGAAGGGTTTGCTTTTTGATCATACTGCATATCACATTTAAAAGTATGTCCCAAGTCTGGCTGTACACCAGTGTGAGTATCAATCCAGTCCTTCCTGAGCTTCCTTTTCTCCACCTTAGTTTTACAGTCCTTGCCAGGATCCTCAAAAACACCATCATCAAATGGGAACACAGGTGGTCAATGTCCCTGCTTCACTTGAGCTCTGGTGGTTACAGCAGAGTCCTGGGCAGCATGACAATGTGAAAAATGAAGCAACGTCTGGATGATCATGCCAGATAACAACTAGCATGGGTTGGTGAGATACTAACCCCCACTTCCACCTCATGTGTCTTTTCTTGAACAGTCATTTGTATGGTGGCTGTAGGGTAGCTATGGGTATCACCATGCACGCAGATGACTACATTATCCAGCCCTTTATTTTTCCAATTCACCAGACCTGCTCACACAAGAGTCTGGTAGCTCCCTGTGGAAATCAGTCCTATCATCTACTGTGATCCAATCTGCACAGCATCCATAATGTGACTCCATTCACTAAGGCTAGGTGAGCTGTCTCTTTCTTTATATTAGGACAGTCTTTTTTACATAATGCCCCTTCTTTTGGCACCCATGACATACAATCTCTGCTACTGGAATTCACCCTCCTCTCTGTGCTCTCTAATCTTTTTTCACTGAGACTGGATTTGACAGTTTATAAGTAATAGGATTCCTTACTGGATTGCTGGTGGTTGTAGCTGTTGATGCCCCTTGGAACCCTCTGGGTCTGGATGGTCAAGCTGCCTGGAAGTCTTCTACCAACATGATAGCTTTATCAATGGAATCAGGCTTATGTTTCTGAACCTAATGTTGTACATTTTGAGGTAAAACTTTAATAAACTGCAATAATTGCCACCTCCAGAACTTGTTCCTTTTTCTTGTTATCTGCCTGCAACCATTTGTAGCAGAGCTCCTTGAGATGGCATAAGTCTCTTGGGGGTATCCAGTGATTGCATTTTAAGAAACCTATACCTCTAGCAATAGGTTTCAGTGTTTATTTTATAGCGCCTGAGCATCTCCTGCTTCACTTGGTCATAGTTCCCTGCCTCTTAGGAGTCCACATGGATGTAAACCAACTGGGCACTGTCTGTCAGATGTGGTGCCAGTCGAGCAGCCCACTGTTCCCTTGGCCATGTGCAGGTTCAAGCTATTCTCTCAAAAATGGTGAGGTACATTTCAATGTCATCACTGTTCGATAATTTGGACAGTTTAATGTCTTTTGGGGTACTGATTCTTTTGGTTTGTCCTACATCAATGGCATGCAAGACCCTCATGGTATCCTCCCATTTGGCATCTTGCCTTCTCTGTTCAATGTCTCTATCTTGCTCTATCTGAACCTGTTTTATGCAGATACATTTCAGCAACTTCTCTATGTAGTCAGATGGAGCATTTTCAAGAGGAGGCACCTCCCTTGATTCTTCCTTGTCCCCTTGTATCTCTTCAACATCTTCAGGCTTGGCCTTCCTCTGAGATCCCAGGTCCAGCCCAGGTCTCCCAGTCTGTTGGCCATGGTTCAGGTCAGAAATTCACATATTTTCTCCACCAGGTTCTCTTCTGGCAGCTCCTGGTGTAAAGATGGGGCCGCAGTTCTGGGGAAATGTGAGGAAGTATTTTTTTACAGAGAGGTTAGTGGATGCATGAAACAGGTTTCCTGAGGAAGTTGTGGAGTCTAAAATTGTGGGAGAATTCAAGAATGCATGGGACAGACATAAGGCAATTCTTGTGGAGGGTAGGAAGAAATAGGCTGTTGGTTAACAAGGATTGGTGGCCTATCCTGTAAGTAGTGAAATGGGCAGATTAGGTGGGCCAAGTGGTCCTTATCTGCCATCAAAGTCTATGTTTCCATGTTTCTATCTTTCCACCTGAGATATCTGGATGACATCTGCCAGAAAACATCCTCCTGGCCCTGTCCAGTACTTTCCAGCAAGTTATCCCACTACTGAAACTAAGTCTGTGAAGAGGTTGTAAGATAACAGATGGATGAAACCCAGAACTTCAGGTTTAACACACAATCTCTTTATGTTGTTTTTTAAAAAGAAACTTCAAAATAAAACAAAAAATCTTTACAAAATTGCAGGTGCTTCACTTTCCACAGTGACCAGAGTGGATAACCTTAAGCAGTGGTATACCCCTTCTTTGATACATTAGTTTGCAGCAATAGATTATGCATATTCTTCCTCTGCTCTTGGTCAGCACCTCCTGACCCACTAATCTATCTCACCTCCAGTAGAAATGAACTATCCCCTATGTTGGCTTGCATGTTAAGGTCATGGTGAACCCTGCAAAAAAAAAAAAAAAACTAAAAGACAAAGAACCTCAGTGCAAAACCACTGAAGCAAGAGATACACCAAAGGGCATTGACAATTAAGCCAAGTTTCAAAGAAATAAAAATCATACATACACTTCCTAAATTCAGAGCATCATGGGATATATATGCAAGTTACCATGACATCTTAAGCTGGTTTAGCTTTAAGCAGAAATGGCATACATGAATCAGGGGTTAAATACAGAGAGGTGCAGTTCTCTCTTTATATAACTGTAATGAACAATTTACAGGGCAAAATTATTTCATATGGTGCAGCTTCTTGGCAGTAGTTCAGTTTACATGCTAACAGACACTGCAACAGCTGAGAGGAAAAGCTGCAGGACAGGAGACAAAAATAACAGTATCAATTTCTGAAAGGGTAACTAAGTCTCCAAGCTTCATTTGGTTCCATTTTGATAAGCAGGAGTATTTATTCATGGAGCAACTGTCTAAAATAAGAAAATACAATGCACGGATAGAAGTGAGTTGAAGGAGAAGTCTCAATATTTGCTAACATTTATTTAAGCAAAAACTGGGCTTCATATACGGAGCGGCTGAATGGTATCTGGAAAGATAAAAGATTGCCGTTCCATCCTTAACTAGAGCTGCTACCTCTAATAATATGCAATTTACATGCATTTTAACAACACAACAGGGGGGTTTAATATCTCTACCCTGGTAACTTAATTCTATACTAAAGTCATTTAGTAACTTTTTACCTTCATCAACAACACCTAATGCTGTGGTATTTTCAACATTTACAGGTTTCATAAGCATTGGGTATATACCTAATGTGCTTTTATGTCATTGTGCTTTTACATACTTTATGTCAACAACAAGGAAAACTGCTTGTTTGTTTTAAATCAGTTCATAGATTACCACAGTAACCCAAGGACTTAAGAGGGAAAAGGAAAAATAAGACTGGACACTATAGACTAGTTGAGGGGGGGCCTGTAGAAGGCAAACCATACAGACTAAAATTGTAAAGAGTGAATCAAGGAAAAAGGAGAACTGTTGCAACAGCTTTTAAGAATAAAGAAAGTCACTTAGAGTGATATAATAGGTTCTCCCTGTCAAAGCCTTTAGGATGTCCCAATGGATATTCAGGTGTACCAATAACAGAATTTAATGAATTGTAGGAATATTATGTGGACTTTTGGTGTCATCAGAGCCATAATCTATGAGTAACCACAACAAGACTAATTACAAGGTAGGAAGTTGAATATAAACTTTAGAATGTCCCAACCATAAGCCTTGAGTAGCTATAATAGAATTGAGAAAAAGGCAGGAAGTAGAATGTAGACTTTAGGCTGTCTCAAACATAACCCATACAAAAAAATAAGTTAGCGAATATCCAACAGTTACCTATTTAATAGTTAATTGCTAACTAAAAAGTTGAGTATGAAGCTTAAGAATTAGTTTTCTGGTTTTAGTCAACTAATGCACAACACGTGTTATGTAGCCATTAGTTGATGGGGTTTTTTTGTACTTATGCATTAGATGAAAAAGAAGACTTCAAAAAATATTGAAGTTATGAATTGATTGAATTTTACACTTTAACATAATTTTGCTTAGCTATTAGTTGACTATTTGACTTAGAAAATGTTTCAGAAAGTATTGAAGTTATGAATTTATTGATTTTTTACACTTTAACATAATCTAGCTTAGCTATTATTTGATTATTTGACTTAGGAAATGTTTCAGAAAGTATTGAAGTTATGAGTTTATTGAATGTTACACTTTAACATAATCCGGTTTAGCTATTAGTTGATTATTTGACTTAGAAAATGTTTCAGAAAGTATTGAAATTATGAATTGATTGAATTTTACACGTTAACATTATCTAGCTTAGGTATTAGTTGGTTATTTGACTTAGAAAATATTTCAGTTTTTCAATATAAATTTATGAGTCAGTAATTACATGATATTTGAAGTTAGTATTTTTTCTAGTTAAAGTAGGGCTCTGTGGCCCTTATCTGCTGGCAGATTCTAGGTTTCTGTAGTAAAATATAAATAGAATTTTCCAGCATGATCCACATGGGGTGGGCAGAAGAGATCTGGATAAACTGGCAAAATGGTTTGAAGAATGGCAACTGGGGTTTATAACAAAGAAGTGCAAGATCATGCTCATAGGGAAGAGCAACCCTTAAGTTACCTATAGGTTTTGTTGGGGAGTTGCTGGCAACCACAAGGGAAGAAAGAGACTTGGGCATCATCATCACAGATGACCTGAAATCATCCAGGCTGACCACCAAAGCTGTAGATAAGGCTAGAGAGATGTTGGGGTTTATTAGTAGTTGTATTGCAAGTTGTAAGTTGTAAGATGGAGGTAATAATCCCTCTTTACACGACACTGGTTAAGCCCCATCTGGAGTACTGCATGCATTACTGGAGGTCACACCTTCACAAGGACATTAACCAAATTGTGGCAGTCCAGAGAAGGGCAACCAAAATAGTGCAAGGACTGCATCAGAAAACATGAGGACAGATTAATGGAGCTTGCCAGCCTGCCAGTGCAGCAGTTGGATTTCCGCTTTTGATGACGCATAACGATCTCGGGTAGTCGGCCGGCCAGCCTGGAGGAGATGGAATGAGCACCCCAGGGCTGCTCTCCTTCTCCAGGGGGAGGGCTGGCATAGGGATTGGAGCTGTGGTGACACCCAGCGGAGGCTGGATTTCACCACAAGCTCCGACACCAAAGTAAGCTCGGGGGTGGGCGGATGCAGGTCATCACTGCACGTCCCTTCCCCCACCTAAAGGAGAAACAATAATGCTGCTGGCTGCCAGGATGATGCCTGCCCCTTCACTCTAATGAGCTCCCAGGCTGGCTCCCAGACCTATCCCATTGTCTGCGACACTTGGGCCAGTGCTGCAACCCCACCCTGTGGGGTAATCCAGGGGGTATCCAGGAATAAGGACTAATGTGGAAGTGGGAGCAGAGGGGGCAGTAACCTGGGTGGATGGCTTGGCAGCAAGCAGCAGATAAAGAATAAAAAAAAAAGATTAACAGAGCTCAATATGTATACCTAGAGCAAAGGAGGGAGAGAGGTGATATGATCGAAACATTCAAACACCTTAAGGGCATTAACAAGGTGAAAGAGTCTAACATGTGTCAATATAAGAAAAATAGCAAGACGAGAGGACACAGCATGAGATTAGAGGGAGGCTGATTAAGGGGTGCTGTGAGGAAGTTCTTTTTCACAGAAAGGGTGGTGGATGCATGGAACGGCCTACCTCAGGAAGTGGTGGATATGAATACAGTGCAGGGCTTCAAACGGGCATGGGATAGGTAAAAGGGAGCAATACAGATGAGTATGAATAGATCAACCATTGTCAGAGTAAAGGCCTATGGCACATTCATAAGCTAGAAAAAGAAATGGGCAAACGGGATGGGCCTTGCAGTCCTTATCTGCGATCAACTTCTATATTTCTATTTTGAATTGGAAGAAGAATAACAGCAATATATAAAGTATATACCCAGGGCTTATCAACTTAATTACATTTTAATAGTTTGCATGTCCAGAAACAGCTCTAACATTATAAGGAAAATCAGTAAATGTCTGTAGAGCAAGAGTAAATGAATTTGCATGATATGTTAGCTCTATATGAAATTCATAGCATTTAAGAGATCTGTGTGGGAGGGAGTCAGCACAAGTGTGTTTGTGTATGGGGGGATTCTCTGCTCATAATTGTATGCTGCTTTTTTTTATTGAGTTGTTTAACTAGGTATAGCACACTAAGCTGAATGCTTTTTTACAAGAGCAACCTGGGAGCACAAGAAGGTTAAGTGACTTGCTCAGGATCATACAGTATGCAAGTGGAAGCTGTAGGAGTCAAACCCAGGTCTGGTCTGCTAGATGTCACCAAATTTGCAGCTCAGAGTCTTAGACCACTGCGCTATACTGCCTCCGCTTTCAGAGGTATAGTGTGACACTTTACTCTCCACATCTTGTGCTCAGAGTGCAAACCTGGTCACCAGCATAGTGTTTGATTTGGTGCATGATGATGTTCAAATCATGCACTTGGAGTGCAATGGCAAGCTACTCCACAATGCCTGCATTATCTGCTGAGTTGCAGCCAGGTTTGAAACTTACCTACTCTTATGTTTCCGTAAGTGTGCCAAACACCAGCAACATAGTTAATATTGTTAATAAGGCTGGGTAATTGTCTCCAAATATGTTTTAGAAAGTATACCTCTTTTTACTGTATAGTAAAATGTATGTGTTTATTTTGATGTGTATTTATATTATGCATTATTATTTAAAATCAACAAAATTTTGAGAACAAAAACAATTATTTCTAATAGGATGAAAGTTTTCACGGCAAATGCTTTCCAAGCTCATCATTTTCCTACCAGTGCAAGCAGAGCTACGGTTCTTAGAAACACCTTGAAAGAGTTAAATTGCCTTTGTAGACATCCAGCAAGACAAACTGAGGATAATTTAATATTCATGAATGATCTGCATAGCACACCTCAACCTCTGTTCTGCTTGCACACATATTGTCCAAGCATTGCTTACGCAGATCTCCTCATGCATATTTAGTAGCCATCTGTCTTTCTGCCTGTAACTTGAAGCTAAATTAAATAAGAAACTTGAAACTGAAACAGGACTTTCACTTCAGCAGTACAGGGCATTACCACAAGCTGCAGCTTCATCTCAAGCATCGCATGGGAGCTACTTTATTAAAAAAAAATGCCACACTGCGTCACTCAGTTTCTGCCCCGCAGTAGTACACCGAATGTGCATCCCCTGCCAATCAGCAGTGTAACTATGGGCAGGTCTTCCTGTAAATGCTCTCCATGAAGGACCGTTACTGGGGATTCAGCGCGAAGAAGAATGAGGTAACTAAAGGCTCAGTTAGTAGCTCAGGAAGTATTTTTCACAGAGAGGGTTGTGGATGTACGGAACGATCTTCCAGAGGAGGTTGTGGAGTCACAAACAGTGCTGGAATTCAAGCATGCATGGGACAGTCATAAGGCAATTCTAGGGGGTTGGGGTAGGAAGAAGTAGGCTGCTGGTTAACTAGGATCTGCAGCTTATCCATCAGGTAGGGAAATGGGCAGACTGGGTGGGCCAAGCGGTCCTTATCTGCCATCAAATTCTATGTTTCTATATTTCTCGTGGAAGAAGAAGAAGTCAGGAAGTAGAAGCCAAGAAAACATGAGCTGTAGCCACATAGGGGTTCATCCACCATCCTGAAGGTGAGAGCTTCTTTTCCACAGCCCCGGCTCTGTTTTCCCAACGTTATGGTGAGGTATGTGTAAAGTTGTTTTTGTTTGTTTTTGTTGAGGCCTGCCCTTGCCACTCACTGCCTTCCTCTGCCTGTCTGCTCATCTCCCCCCCTCCCAAGTTCTTTCTTTCACCGACTTGATACGCAGTCACAGACTGGAACCTTGTAACTGGGCTAGCCTTCCAAAGTAAGTGATGGGTCAGGTAACATATATCCCTCTATTACCAGTAAATCTGGGTTCCCCGAAACTGACTGGCAGAAAAAAATGCAAGATTCTAGGAGTCACTCTAAAAATGTGTTTGAATGTGGTAACCTGGATATTGCACTACAGGCTCCAGCTCAAGATTTGAGAGCAGAGAATTAATTTGGAGTGAAAATAATTGCAGGTTTTCCTATTTGCAGTCCCCCTGTTCATTTATTTTTGTTGTTGATGGTTCTACTTTATTTACTTTAATGTGCAAACTGGTGCTTTCCCTTTCTTGGTGGGTACACACTGGCCTTAAGAGTTCAGGAAAGTGCTCTTGCTGTCTAAAATTAATAGGGAGTTTGTTCCTGGAACATATAGCCCTTGTGCTTTTATTTTATCCACAATGAGGTTTGCCAAAGAGTTTAATTCAAATCTCTTGTGTGCATGTTGGGGGAGTACTACTCTTGAGTTGGGGGAGGGGAAGAACTTTTCTCCTGATTTCAGGGGAGAGCGTGGCACCTGTATTCAGGTGAGCGGGAGAGTGTGTCTCCTGTGTTTGGGTGAGGGGGAGAGCATGCCCCCTGTGTTTAGGTGACCAGGGAGGGAGGCCGGCACCCTTTTTCAAGGGAAAGTAGTGAGCCTGGCACCTGTGTTGGGGGGTAGTGGATGGTGGAGAGCCCCGTGCCTGTGTTGGGGGGGTGGTGGAGAGCCCTGTGCCTGTGTTGGGGGTGGATGGTGGAGAGCCCTGTGCCTGTGTTGGGGGCGAGTGGCAGAGAGCCCTGTGCCTGTGTTGGGGGAGATGGTGGAGAGCCCCGTGCCTGTGTTGGGCGGATGGTGGAGAACCCATGCCTGTGTTTGGGGATGGTGGAGAGCCCCTGCCTGTGTTGGGTGGAGGTTGAGAGCCCCTGCCTGTGTTTCTGGGGACAGGAGAGCCCTGCTTGTGTTGGGGAGCAGTGGATAGCCCCATGCCTGTTTTGAGTGGACGGTGGAGAGCCCTGTGCCTGTATTGGGGGGCAGTGGAGAGCCCCGTGCCTGTGTTGGGGTGAGGAGACAGTGGAGATCCCCGTGCTTGTGTTTGGGGGGAGATGGTGGACAGCCCCATGCCTGTGTTGGGGGGGAGACGGAGAGCCCCATGCCTGTGTTGGGGGACAGTGGAGAGCCCCGTGACTGTGTGGGGAGGATGGTGGAGAGCCCCGTGCCTGTGTTGGGGGGGAGACAGTGGACAGTCCCATGTCTGTTGGGCAAGGGGGAGTGTTATGGTCACTGAGGGGTGCCTGAGGATGGAGGGGAGTGTTCAGGGGACTGGGTGGAGCCTGGGAATGAGGGTGTGAGCTTTCAGGGAACTAGGGTGAACCCAGCTCCTGTGGACTGGGGATGGGAAGTGTTCAGGGAAGAGGGGGAACCTGGTTCCTGTGAACGGGAAGGGGGTGTTTGGGATCTGTGGGGAGCCTGGCTCCTAGGGATGGAGAGGGTGACTGGGGGACTGGGTGGAGCCTGGATCCTGGGGGGCATGTTTGGGGGACTTGGGGAAGCCTGGTTCTTGGGGACAGGGGTGGAATGTTCAGGATGGTTAGTTCATGGGTCAGGAAAGGTGGTCCAGTTGCAACATGTGGCAGTGCACTCTGATAGCAGTGCTTAAAAGGCAGTTCAATGATGGAGTGTGGTTGATTGGACAGACAGGTTGGTCTGAGGTGGTAGCCCAGATATAGGCTGACTGGCAGGCTGTTGATGGTCCAGCAGTAGGGAGGGTGGTCTTGATGTGCAGGGAAGGGTTGAGGCTAGCCCACTGGTGGTGAGGGATCCAGCTGCTGGGAGAGGGTCAGTGAGGTCTTCAGGATACTTTCACCAGGAAAGGAGGTACTACTAGTTGTTTGTTTGAACTGGGTTTGGCAGCTGGGATCCCAGGTTTCCCTAATTTAAATTTCCTCATGTAGGTGTTAATGATTGCCCATAGAAACCCAAGTCAATTGTTAGCCAACCCATGGTAGGGACATAATTCAGTGAAGTTCAAAACAGTACTAACCACTGTTGTTGATAAACATGGTCTCCTCCCAAAGGCAGCAGCAAGCACTTACCATGTGCTTCAGCCTCTGTCTTGGGCAAAAAGTTACTTTATACAGATAACTTTGTTCATATTGTAGTCACTCCAGGGATAACACAAGTGTCCCTACTTGTGCAGGGCTTGCCTTAACATTAGTAAAGCTGGTGTCAGCTTGACCCTCTGCTTCAAATATTAGTGATCAGACCAGAACATTTTGGGGTCAGACATTTGAGTGGCTTAGTACAACATTATTGGAAACTTTTTTTTTTGCTAACAATATTGGTGCAAGCCTTTCAATTTTTTAGTGGCAATGCAGGAGCAATTATTTTTGTGCTTCAAAATCCTCAAAAATCCCAATAGAGGGTTAGTGCAAGCCCTGCTTGTGTGGGATGTCTGACAGCTGCAGAGGTCAGTCAAGTGAAATTGCTACGTGCACTTCTGCCTCAAGTCGTGCCAAGGGCCCTGTCATGCACTATGGACACTACACTTTGTCACATGTGCTGCTATCTCCACACTGTCATGTGCACCACTAACCCCACACCCCACTGCACTACCAGCACGCCACAGTGCTATGTGTACTGCCAACTCTGCCCTATACTACGTGCACCACCAGCGACACCGTGCCATATGCACTCTCATCAGTGTTTGTTGCCACATGCATTGCTGTCTATGTAGTTCCTAGTGTGCAGCAGCTGATACGCTGTGACTCATGCAGTGTTGACATGGTGCGGTTAACCACGACAGCTGTGCTGCTAACACATCAGAGTGCTGTATGCATTTCTGTCTCTGTGCAGCACTCGGTGCCACTGAGAAGTGAAATTACCCCAGACCCACAGTCCACTGACAGTCAACATATGCTCTTCTGACTGTGCTGTCTGTGGCATGTGTCCTGCTGAAGCATGTAAGTCAAGCAGTGACTTTATAAAGCAACTACTTTTCAGTTAAAAAATAGTGTGTCATATTTTTTTAAAAAGTACATGAGACTGCAGTTACAGTCCAAAATAAATGTTTATTTCATGATTTAAATAAATCAGTACCAAGCAAAATACTTTTATTACATCACGAAACACTGACAGTACTCAAAATGAAGCAACCTGCATTAGCTGAAAAGCAAACTTCCATATGAAAAGTGGAGTGATTTGAATTTAAATACTAGACATGGATGTTTAAATTTCTCAAGTGGCCGGTACTTTTCATAAATAACCCATCTTTTGGGAACTCAGTGGTATAAATGATCTCTTCCATTGCCAACTGATATGGAGAATGCCAGTGGAGCGGGAGCAAGCCACATAGAGTGAACATCTGATCACCTTCTCTAGTGAGCAGGAGACACATGTGATTGTAGCTCCTGCTTCCACCATTGGAAACCTTCAGCTCCCCTGCACAGTGTTCACCTGACAGTGGAAGGCAGGAGGAGCACAGATGCATGTCTTTTAAAGCCACTGTGGCAAAACAAGAGCTTCCCCCTCTGCACTAGGACCTCCAGACCACCAAATTGAGGTCCAAGGACACAGACAAGGGACCTGGAAGGCCACAAAAGTTGTTTTTAAAAAGCACATGTAAATAAGCTAGCAGCTGGCTGCTGGGAACTGTAGTCCTGCCCCCCCCCACCTACATTTCCTAGCCCCCAAGAGCACCAGTGCCACCATGCTTCACAACCTTTCATCACTGAAATGAGGGTCATGGACATTTTCTGGTAATAATGATGAGGGACATCAGACCCTCAGAATGAGGGACACCTCCTCGAACCCTAAAAGTACAAGTTCTGAGCACTGTGGGAATTGTGTTTACTTGTACTATGTTTAATTTTGAATCACCATGTTACAATATGATGAATGTCTGCTTTGATGTCTTAATTTACATACCATTCTCTGCGTTGGCAGCAGCTTTTCTGTAATGGACAGAACACTTTTAAGGGGTAACATGAGGGATGCACCTCATAGTAAGGGACACTTGAGAGAGATGAATGCCATTTTTATTTATACAGAAGGGGTACTAGCCCCCACTAGGTTTCACTAGCTCACCTGAGCTAAGTAAAATATTGGCCACTTGGCCACCACTATAGACAAAGGGGTTTTAGCTGAGCCCCCTTCCCCAAACCTAACTCCCTTTACTGGGCTTTTGTCCTTTTATTGTTTTTTTATTCTAACCTATTTTTCTATTTTTTTTTACAGGTCTGACAGGACAAGGGTTCATAAACCTTATCAGATAAGTATATTTTTATATCTTTCCTGTCCCTTCCTCCCTTTTGAACACCCCTAAAGAGCTGCAGCTCCTTTGTGACCCCTTTTCTATCTTTTATTTTACAGTTAATGTACATTACCCATTTGGACTCCTACCTATGGCTCCCTAGGCAGGTAAGTCCTATATTTTACTATTACTAAGCTGCTGGGATGAAATATTATGGAGACTACCAGAGTGTCCAATCTGCCGTAGGCTAAGGAGGCTGGAGGGAAGACTGCAGTGCCTTGGTAGTGAGCTGGAGAGGGTGCTGGCAGAGAGAATGAGAAAGGGGCCAGGAGGGCCTCACCAGGGGTAATGGGAGGGAGCATCAGAAGAAGGACATTAGGTGGACAGAGGGGACAGGGAGGGAGTGCAGTTTCACATCTGATAGGGGGTCAAGCGTTGAAGGCAGGTCAAGGGACAGGGGGAAGAATCCAATGCAGGACAACATGGTGGCAGGCAACAGGCTTGCAGAGCTGACAACAATGGTGGAAGAAGGGGAGTTAGGGGAGCACCAGGAGAGGGAGACAGAGGGAAAAGAAATGGAGGGAACAGGGGTCAGGCAGTAAAAGGAGGGTAGCAGGGGGAGAGGGGCACAGCTGAAAAGGAAAGTGTCACCAATGGGGATGTAGGGGAGAGGGACAGTACTGATAGAAACAGACTTTGACGACAGATAAGGACCACTTGGCCCACCTAGTCTGACCATTTCCCTACCTAGATGATAAGCTGCAGATCTTAGTTAACCAACAGCCTATTTCTTCCTCCCCCTCACGAAAATTGCCTTATGTCTGTCCCATGTATTCTTGAATTCTCCCACAGTTTTAGACCTCACAACCTCCTCAGGAAGGCTGTTCCATGCGTTCACCACCCTCTCTGTGAAAAAAAACTTCCTTGCATTGCCACTGAGCCGTCCTCCCTCTATCTTCAAATTGTGTCCCCTTGTTCTTGCACATCTTTTTCTGAAAGATGCTACCCTCTTGGACTTTGTTGATTCCACTGAGGTACTTATATGCTTCTCTCATGTCCCCCCTCTCCCTCCTTTCCTCAAGGGTATACATATTAAGCTCCTTTAGTCTCTCCTTGTATGGCTTCTCTTGCAGACCTGGCACCATTTTAGTTGCCCTCCTCTGAACTGATGGTCAGACAAGGGGTACATAGCTAAAGGGGGCCAGGGGCGCATAAGGGGAAGTTGGATGGTAACATGGGACTGAGGGGGGACAAGGGAACACAGGTCAGAAGTGGAGAGTGGGGGGTTTATGGGGTGAAGCATAGTGACATAAATGAGCAAGGAAGGGCAGATCTTAGTAATGGACAAGGAGGTTAAGGGGGAAGGGTGGAATGGAGCTGTGGAAGGGTGTGTGTGCCAGTGGTGGGGGACTCTATACTGAAAGGGATCAGATGGGGCAGGAAGGGGGAAAGACATAGTCTAATATGGGTTGGGTGGGTCAATTCCCAGGATGGTGGCAGGCTGGGAAGGGCAGGCCATTCTCAGCTGCACAGGGAGAGGACTGAGGAAACTACATGTTGTGGTGCATGTAGGTAAGAATGACCTCTCAGGGGAGACAGAGATAGTAAAAGGGAGATTCAAGGAACTGGGGAAGCTGTGCAAGGAGGAGGGGAAATTGTTGGCCTTCTGGGAGGTGCCCCCTGTACCCTGTGCAAGTATGGAGAAGAAGGGAAGGATGGGGAGCTCAACACCTGGTTATGGGAATGGTGTCATATCAGGGGGTATGGGATAGTAGGGGGCTGGGGCAGAACCTGGGACAGTAATACCCTGTATGCAGGGGGCAGGTATCACTTGACCAAGGAGGGGAAGGGAGTGTTGAAGCAGGGCATGGAGGGGTACAGCAACAAGGGTAGCTTTAAACTAAGAAAGGGGGGTGGAAAATGGAAAGCTGGTAGGCAGGGTTTCTAGTGAGGGAAGCCAGAAAAGCCTACCCCCCAAGCTACAGAGGAGGTCATCAGGGTAAGAGCAATGGGGGGGGTAAATCAGGGTGGGAAAGAGCTAGTTGAAGGATGCAGGGTAGAGTCACTAAAAGCCAGGAGCCTGGAAAACAAATCAGCTGAGTTGCAGGCTCTCTTGGCTGTGGGACAGGTGGACATTGCAGCCATAATAGAAACTTGTGTCACACATTACCAGGACTGGGATATGATGATTCCCTGGATACAGGCTGTTCAGGAAGGACACGGCAAACAGGAAAGGTGGAGGGGTGGCAATCGATGTAAGGGAAGGAATAATGTGCATAAGGGAAGAGGGGGAGGAAAGGCAGTACAGAGCCCCTGTGGATGCAGTTTTATAATCCAAAGGGCAGGGTACTGAGGATGGGGGTAGTAGCGTAGTAGGGTACTCAGTAGACTGGCAGGTAGCCTAATAGCACCACTGGCTGACCTGTTCAGTACCTCTCTGCACACAGGATGTGTCCCTCAGGTCTGGCTGTTAGCCCATGTGGTGCCTATTCACATAGGTGGTCCAAGGGATGATCCCGGCAACTGCAGATTGGTGAGCCTCACATCAATTGTGGGTACGCTCATGGAGACAATCCTTAAGGGGATCCAAAACTAGTATGCTCTAACCTCTGTATTGCTTACAAAATGTAATTCATATTTCTGAAGAGGGTGCTACAGGTGTGTGGCATATAACAAACAAAAACAAAATTCCAGTGCACAACCTCCCTCCCCCCCAAAAAAAACATGGCACATATTAGAATATAATAATGTTAACTGCATATTGTTTTTTCTTACTTTAAACTCTGTGAAAAGGGGGGTCCTCATAGTTATCAGATTGAAATTCTGATGTGAGCAAGCTAAACAACCACATCATGGTGGGACCCACGGTTTGGTCCCTACATTAGCTTTTCAGCTCTAAAGTCCTGCAGTGGCTACTTATAAATATAGAGTGCAGTGCCTAATTGACTCCTTTTAATGAAGTGCTTCCACCCAGGAAATGTCACATGTAGTAGAAAGGCACTATGTCCCACAGGACTGGCGGTTAGCCCATGTAGTGCCCATTCACAAAGGTGGCCCAAGGGATGATCTAGATAACTACAGACTGGTGAGCCTCACATCAGTTGTGGGTAAGCTCATGGAGACAATCCTTAAGGAGAGATTGGTAATTTGGTAATTTGGAGGACACTGGTCTCCAGGACAGGCAGCAGCATGGGTTTATCTCTGGCAGGTCCTGACAGACAGACCTGATTGAGTAGTATGGCTGGGTGATCAGGGAACTGGAAAGGGGCAATGCAGTGGATGTCCTATACTTGGACTTCAGCAAGGCCTTTGTTTCAGTACCACATGGGAGGCTAGGAGGGAACCTAGAAGATGCACGGGTGGATACTAATGTACCCCCTAGGTGGTGGTATCCTAAGGGCTACTACCCCTGCCTGCATGCCTTGACACAGGTTGAGGGGTCTGAGCTCATTGAATGGGTCCCTTCATCCCAAGGAATGGCTCTGGGGTAGAGTAACTGCTGTTGGTATAGCCCTTCAGGATGCTACAACCTCCAACAACCCCTCTAATAGCCTAAACAGTATAGCAGCAAAACATTCACATGTACTATATAGCAGTAATTACTTGCTCACTCCCCTTGCACTTACCACCAGAGCAGGATCCTCTGCAGTTGCCCTGTGGACCTCCTGTAAAGTAAGACCTGTAATGCAACAGTTCAATGACAGTACAATACCCCCACCAAAAAGGTACAGACTAGCTAGGTCAAATGCAAAAAGAACAAAATCTGATTTATTCAGCACAGCATCCCTATTATCAACTAATGATCAACTAGTTGAATGCTGTTATCAACTAATGCTCAACTCCTTCCTCCCCTGTACTGAGCCTATCCTATAGCCTTTACAAAGTTACCTAAGGACTCTCTAGTACTATCTCTCCCCTTTGCATGACTGACGCTTGACCAAATGCATTGCTCTTCTTCTAACCATATATATTAAACCCATTGAAAAGTCTGTGAAGTTCAGTAACCGAATATTGTATACCCATGAACTATATCTGTTCCACATTGAAAAGTCTGTTATGTGCAACTACCAAATACTGAATACCCACAACCTACATATGTTCCTCTGACTGTTTGTTGCATGTACTGTATTCCTGACTGTTCACTTTATGTACTGTATTCCCAGGTTGCCACTGAAAAAGGGACCTTCGAGGCCCAGTGGGCTTACCCGGTCATCAAAATTCAATAAATAAATAAGTGAATGCTGTTTGCAAAGAGATTATTTATTAGTTAAGCTCAACTAGTGAATAATAAATGTAGAACTAATACACAATTCTTGGATAACTGCAGAAAATAGTAAGAATTGGTTAGTGGTAAGGTGAACAAAATGAGTCAGCCACTAACTCATTTGCATGTGAAAAAATCAACCAAAGCAAACTGAAGGAATAACTGAACATTAAGTAATTATTAGTGATTTTAAGCAGTTGAGCATTAGGTCGATAAATAACTGCTTAAACTATTAAGAATTAGTTAGCAGTAGGGTGAACAAAAAGGAGTTAGCCACTAACTCATTTGCATGTGAAAAAATCAACCAAAGCAAAACTGAGGAATAATTGAACATTAGCTAATTATTAGTGATTTCAGACAGTTGAGCATTAGGCCCATTTGTTGGTATGGGAATACAAGAGTAGCTGTAATAGAAGTAAGTAAAAGACATATAGTTGGATGTAGCCTTAAGGTTGTCAGAGCCCTGATCCATGTGTAGCCATAACAGGATTGCATAAAAGGCAGATAGTAGGCTGTAGACTTTAGGATATCTGAGCTATAATCCAGGAATACGTATTTATTTACTTTTTTATTTATTTGTTTGTTTGTTTCAAGAGTTTCATCAGGAAAAACTTACTTTGCTAATAGCTCATTTTTAGATGTGTGCTGGGAGGAATGAGATGTGGAGAGTGCAGCAATAAGTCATGTCGACAATATCAAAATTCTAAAACAGTAGTTATTATAGCAGGTAAAAAGTGCACAGTACACAATTGAAAGGAAGCACCATGTTAGTGCAAAACAGCATATTGACAGCATACGTAGTAAAAAACATATCATATTGCTATGTCATTATATCAATAGCAACAATTGTGTAAATTGTAACTGACACCAAAATGATGGAGGAATGGGAGATTGCAAGTACAACGGTCAACTAGTGGAAGGGATAAGTGGATCGATAAACTAGTGCAGTGGGGGAATGTATGGAGGGAGGAAGAAGCCTGTGGGATTAGCCTAGGATCAGTGGCAACTACAGAAGTGAGTAGGGAAGTCATGAAGGATGCATCTTAGTGATGTGGAAGAGGGAGCATTGCAAATTGCAACAAAATGGGTGCTCTAAAGATCTGGGAGGTGGCAGGAAAAGCAGCTTCAACAGCAGAGGAATTTACAGAGGGGGGAGTGAGACACAGGGTGTCAGAGGTGCAGTGGGAGTAGAAGGTACAAGGAGGGGAGGAGAGGAGGGAGGAAAGGTGGGTGTAACAGAACCCATTCAAAATTTGGAAATGAAGGTGAATTAATGAATGAGGCACCTGGCATTGAGGGAAGGTACGGTGAGGGAGGAACAGAGAGAACAGAGGTGGGTTTTTGGGAAGCAGTCCAGGGCAATGTGGTAAAGAAGTGAAGGTGGAGATCCAGACTAGCAAGGGTAGACTTGAAGGCAGCACTGTATACACTATCACCATAATTGAGGATAGGTAAAATCATATTCATGCAATCGCTCTACAAGTAGGAACCAGGAAACTTATGTTGTTCCTGTAAAGTGCCTCTAGTTATTAATTTATTTTTTGTTTATTATCTTTATTTTGTTAACTGGATAGGGACACTGGAACTAGTCCCTTTTCAGGCACTATCTGACACAAAAAACAAAACATAATTACAAATATACAAAATTACACAGAAGACACAGCTACAATAAAAAGCACACTGCAGTAAACATGTTCAAGCATCTAATTCCTGTAAAAAAAAACGTTCCCAATTAGTCTTAAAACTTTATAGGGAGGTGGTAGATCTCAGAGTTTCAGGTAATGAATTCCAAAACAGGAAGCAGCAGCAGAAAAATAATGAAACATGGAAACATAGACGTTGATGGCAGATAAAGACCGCAAGGCCCATCCAGTCTGCCCATTTCTTTTTCTACCTTATAAATGTGCTATTGGCTTTTGCTCTATTAATGGCTTATCTATTTATACTCATCTGTATTGCTCCCTTATGCCTGTCCCATGCCTATTTAAAGACCTGCACTGTATTCATATCCATCACTTCCTGAGGTAGGCCTTTACATGCATCCACCACCCTCTCTGTGAAAAAGAACTTCCTCACATCACTCCTTAATTGGCCTCCCTCTAATCTCATGCTGTGTCCTCTTGTCCTGCTATTTTTTTTGTATTGAAATATGTTAGATTCTTTCACCTTGTTAATGCCCTTAAGGTGTTTGAATGTTTCAATCATATCGCCTCTCTCGCTCCTTTGCTCTAGGACATGCATATTGAGCTCCATTAATCTGTCCTCTTATGTTTTCTGATGCAGTCCCTGAATATTTTGGTTGCCTTTCTCTTGACTGTCTCAATTTGGTTAATGTCTTTGCAAAGGTGTGGCTTCTAGTACTGCAAATAGTACTCCAGATGGGGCCTAACAAGTGTCTTGTTAAGAGGGAGTATAACCTCCTTCTTATGACTTACAATACCTTTACTAATGCACCCCAACATCCCCTTAGCCTTATCTACTGTTTAGTGGTCTGCTTGGATGATTTCAGGTCATCTGTGATGAAGATGCCCAAGTCTCTTTCTTCCCTTGAGACTGACAGCAACTGCCCTCCCAAACTGCAGGTGGCTTCAGGGTTTCTCTTCCCTATGTGCATGATCTTGTACTTCTTTGCATTAAACCCCAGTTGCCACTCTTCCGACCATTTGACAGTTTATTCAGATCCCTTCTCATTCTGCCCACACATCTGGATCATCTACTCTGTTGCAGATCATGGTGTCATCTACAAACAGACAAACCATACCCTCCAGTCCATCTGCAATGTCACTGCTGAAGATATTGAAGAGGACTGGCCCCAGGACTGATCCCTGAGGTACCCCACTTGTGACATGCATTTCTTCTGACTGTATACCATTTACCACCACTCTCTGTTTTCTGCTTGTTAACCTGTTTTGCACCCTGTTGACTAACTCCTGACCCAACCTGAGCCTACCCAGCTTAATAATCAATCTTCTATGTGGAACAGTATCAAAAGCTTTGCTGAAGTCAAGGTAGGTAACATCAACTACTCCACCTTGGTCCACCACTCTGGTTACCCAGTTAAAGAAATCTATAAGATTAGTTTGACAGGAGCTTCTTGTTTTAAACCCATTCTGTCTTGAATCCTGTGCTCCTATGAATTCCAGGTGTTGCACTATCCTTTCCTTAAGGAGTACCTCCATAATCGTGCCCATGAATGAGGTAAGACTGCCTTGTCTATAGTTCAGGAGTATAGGCCAGACAGAAGTAAGTAAGTGGTTTTTGTGGGTAAGTTTGTGTATTGGGGGTGGGAAGAACAGGTTGTTCCATTGGTATGTGTGCTACAGTTCAGCTGTGAAAATGAGATGAAGGAGAGAAGAAAACTGGAAAGCATACAGTGGCACAAGCAAGCCGCATGCACGCAGATGCATTCAGATACAGTATGTATTGAAGTACGAGAAAGCCATATATGTGCAGATAGTATGGCTAAGTGGTTTCAGGGCACTGAATTGCAAGCCAAGAGACTTGGAGCCATGAAGATATGGGTTTGAATCTCATCAACTTCCACTTGTGTATGGTGTGATCCTGAACAAGTCACTTAACCGCTACGTGTTCAGTTATCAGTGACCACTTGCTTTTTCACATGCATGCAGTCTTTCCCAACTTAAGATAAAAATCATGTTTTCCACACTTGCTTGCTGCATGCATGCAGTATGCAAGCAATCAGTTCCAAATTTAACATTTAAATCGTACTTGCAGCATGCATATCACTTGGGTAGTTTTATGTGTGCAGCATAAAAACATTTCATGCTGTTATTTCTATTAGGGATGTCTGGCCCTGAAACATTCCATGGAGTCTACCTTATTAATACCTTTGAGGTACCTGAAGGTCTTTATCATTTCCCTCATTCCTATTTGTCCTCTAGTAACTACCCTTTCAGATTTTCCAACCTCTGTTTCTATGACAGCACAAGCTGCCCCGATTAATTTTTGTGGACCTTCTTTGTATCATCTTTAGCTGTTTTATGTCCTTTTTAAAATAGGTGTTAGGTGAATTGTATGCAGTTCTCCAGGTGTGATCTCATCATGGATCTGTACAGAGGCAGTATGATACCCTTTCTTAGGCTTGTAAAATCTCTATGAGACCCATCATCCTGTCAGCCCTTGAAGCTGCTTTACTGCATTACATAGAGGGCTCCGAGGTGCTAGTAATTGTACTTGCCAGCTCTTTTTCTTCTAAAGACTCTGTGACATTTATCCACAGTGGAGCACTTGCTCCCCACATACATGGCATTGCACATCTTGGCATTGAACCTCAGTTTCCAGATTTCAGACTATTCACCCAGCATTTCTAGCTCTTCCCTTATGTCCCTGATCCCTTTGTTTGTGTCCACCATCCCCACAGAGCCTCGTGTCATCTATAGAAAGGCAATTTATGCCCTTAATGCTGTCTCAGTGTCAATAGCGAGTACATTGAACAGCAACAGTGAAAACACTGACCCCTGTGGCACCCCACTGGTAAGTTTCCTAATTTCTGAGTGTTACCCCAAACACTTTTCTCTGAGTTCTCCCTGTCAACCAGTTTGCTAGCCACCTAGACATTTTGCTTTCTCTACCAGTTCATTCAACTTTTTCATCAGTTTTTTTTTGTGGGACTGAATCAAAGGCCTTGTTGAAATCCAGGTGTATAGTATGCCTTTTGTCATCCACCCTCACTGTGACCCAGTCAAAAAATATTTATGATTTAAATGAACTCCCTCCCATACACCTGTGCTGTCGGTCATCTTGTTATGTTTTTGTCTCTAGGAACTCCCAAAAGCTTTCCTTGAGGCTGGTTTCCATTCATTTGCCAATGATTGATGTCAAGCTGATGGTCCTATAGTTCCCAGCTTGTACTGAATCCTACTGTAATGATGGGGTACTACTGTGGTTGTGTGCTCTTGTGACACCACATTTCAGTCTATGAAGCTACTAAACAGGTCAGCCAATGTGGCAGCCTGGGTGTATACGGTCTGGCCAGGATATATATCAAATTTATGGCTATTAGCTCTTAAAGATCTTGTCAGCTGTGATTGACTCCTCACACATCTTAAAGCAGTATTATTTGTTATTCAGCCAAACATTTCAACATATAGTATAGTTTTTCAGCACAAATGCATTTTTTGACATCCTTAGATTCATCTTCATTGTATTTTGGTATGTATTTTGTATATTGCTAAAATTGTGTTTAATGTCTCACATGAGTAAATGTGGTTGCAATTTAAAAAAAATCTCTTCCATGGAGGTTAACAATTGAAAGTACATACTAGATTCTTACTGTGGATGTATTAGCATCAATCCTGCTACCACATGTTTCTGGTGGTGCACATCACAGCACTGTACCAATATATTTAATGTTTTCATAGTGGCATGTCACAGTATCAGCACTGTTTATAAAACTTCAAAGTCTTGTATCTAAGTTCAGATATGAAAGAAAGAAAAAATATCATTTTTGATAACTAGGAAATATTGCTCTTTAACACCCTTCCTCAATTTGAAAATCCTTTTCTGTGCTGTCGGTCCCTTCTTCCCTATAGTAAATTCTGAGCAGAAGTACTTCTACATTTTCTCTACTGTTTTTCCCAAACGTTGTCTCTTGACTCAGAAAATACCTTCTTCCATGTTTTTTTTTCTTAAATGTACTGAAAAGGGTCATACCGCCTTCCCTGACCCCATCTGCTATTTTCAGTTCTGCTTCTGCCTTGTCCTCCCTCACTTACCTACTAGTTGACTAGAGATTGTCCAGGTAGTCTAATCTGCCCCTCACTCATTGATTTTTGTTTCTACTACATCATCAAAGCCATATTCTAAAGCAGCTTACTAGTCAGACCCAAGCTGCAAAAGTTAATTATTATTAAACTGCCAAAAGTTTCAAAATCCTCTCCACTGTTCCACTCAAGCAAAGATACACAGCCATATTTAAAACATTAAAAGATTTCTTATAACAAACAGTTAAAAATGTTGGAATAACAAAGTGCATTTAATTAGTTATTTTTAAGAAATGACATACCAGTTTGATTGGTTATTTCCCCTTTAGAACATGGAATACAGTCAAAACAGCAGACTGGCTCCCCCTGACGAACTGCTTTACGGTATCCAGGTAGGCAGCTGTCACTACAGACAGAACGAGGAGTCTGGAAAGTAAAGGCATGTTATATTTCTCATATAATTGGGGCAATAGAAAGTGAACTATGTGGCTTTATAAGCATATGTGCTATGACACCTATTAACAATTTCTGAGTTATCCAATAAGTGTTTATATTGCACTGTCAAAAATGAAGAGATATTCACAAAGAGACACATGAGACAGTGAATGTTAATCCATTGTAACGTCTATTTAGAAATATAGAAATCAATGGCATATAAGGACTTCTTGGCACACATAGTCTGCCCCTTGTCCATACCTACTGTAATACCGCAGACCCTACTTTATTTCTGGCATAGCCCTCCCTTCCCTAACCATAAGGGTTCCCTTTTGCCTATCCCATGATTTCTTGAATCCTGTCACCATTGTTGACCCACCACCTCTTCTGGGAGGCTGTTTCTAGCATTCACTACTTTTTCTATGAAGAGACACTTCCTCCAGTCTCCCCCAAATCTTCCTCCCTCCAGCTTCATAGCATGCCCCCTTGTTCTTGAGCATCTATTTTTTCTGAAAAATGTTCCCCTCCTGTACCTTCTTGATACATGTCAGGTATTTGAAAAATCTCTATCATATCTCCTCTTTCTCTCATTTCTTCCAGGGCATATGTATTGAGGTCCTTTAGTCTCTCCTCATAAGGTCTCTGTTGCAGACTCGGCATCATTTTAGTTGCCCTCCTCTGGACTGCCTCTACCCTGTTTATATCCTTTAGGAGATACGGTCTCCAGAACTGGACACAGTGCTCTAGATGAGGTCTCACCAGTGAGTTACACACCATTATCACCACTTCCTTCTTTCTGTTGGTGTTACCCTTCCCCATACATCCTAGCATCCCACTGGCTCTTCCCACTGCCTTGTCACACTGTTTGGCAACCTTTAGGTCATCCAGTATGATTACCTCTAGGTCTTTCTTCTATTTGGGGGTTGTCTGTACCACTTCCCCCATCCTGTATTCCTCCGCAGGGTTTCTGTGCCCCAAGTGTTTGATTTTGCACTTCTTCACACTGAAACTTAGTTGCCACAGTCTTGACCATTATTGAAGGCTTCTTAGATCCCCATTCATGTTTTCCACACAGCCGTGATCTACTGAATTGCATATTTAAGTGTTATCTGCAAAAAGGCATACCTTACCTTCTAGCCCCTATGCAATGTTGCTTATAAGACATTAAAGAGGACTGGTCCCGGTACTGGTCCTAGTGACACCCCACTGATCACCATTCCTTCTTCTGAGTGAACTCCATTTACCACAACATTCTGCTCACTATTCTCCTCCAACTGATTTCATACCCAGTTTACCTCTTTTAGAGCCACTACAAGGACACCCACCTTGTTTAGGAGTCACTTATGTTGAATGGTGTCAAAGGCCTCACTAAAATCTTGGAAGGCCAAATCCATCTCTACACCATGATTTACTTCCCTGGTCATCTAGTCAAAGAAATCTATCAGTTTTATTTCACATTACCTCCCCCCAGTGAATCCATGTTGCCTGAGATCATGTAGGCCACTAGCTACAAGATATTCCAAAACCCTTCCCTTCAGCAGTGATTCCATTATTTCCCCCACCACCAAAGTCAAGCTAACTGGTCTGTAATTGCCAATTTCTTCCCTGCTACCCTTTTTGTGAAGTGGGACCACATCTGCTCTCATCCAGTCCTTTGGGACTGCTCCTGTCAGTAGCCCTTCAAAATGGTGATCCATGAATAGGGCGAATGAACTACAGCACAGACAGGTTTTTTGTGCAACTGGGCGGTTCTCTAATTCCTGCAGTATGTCCCTTGGTTTAATATAATAAATAAGGGGGTGGGTGCGGGGTGCAAGAAGAAAAGTTTTTTGAAAGTCTTCACACCGTGAGACTTGCACCCTATTTACAGGTTATTGTTGCACAGTTGTGATTTTGACATGAAACCCTCCAGTCTCCAGTGAGTGATTGAATATGATTGTCAGAGGTGCAGCTAGCATCTGTTTGAGCTTCTTCATTATCACTGGGTGTATCCTGTCTGTTCCCATTGCCTTGTCTATTTTCCAATTTGCGAATTCCATTAGGACTCACTTCTCTTTAAATGAGCTAGTGTCCATGTCCTTCCTTCAATGCTCCTTTCTCTTGTCTATGGCCCCTCACTTACCCATTTGTCCATCAACACTGAGCAAAGATATTTGTTCAGGATGTCTGCCTTTTCTCATCCCACCCCCAGAACATTCCCTCCATTCCCTACTTAGCCTTACAATCCCTCCTCTGGTCTTGCTCCTTTCACTTACAAAACTGTAAAAAGTCTTGTCCCCTTGGGCTATTTTCTCCTCCATTTGTCTCTTTGCACTCTTGACTGCATTCCCTGCCTCCCTCTGCTTCTCAATGTACACCTTCCTCCCCTCCACCCTCTGCATCTCTTTATACCTTCTGAATATTTTTTTTTCTATAGGTACTTTATTGTACATTTTCCATGTTTTTCCCTGCTCCCCTGCCTTGGACATGCATGTGCCTGTGGAGACATGTGCACACTGTGTCTCAAGGCACCTTCCATACGTGTTGCCTCCTCTGCATACTCCAACCACTGGACCTCCACCCAGGGGGCAGTGGGACTACGGGGGGGGTGGCAACCAACCCAGGAGCAGAGTGCTGCCTTCCAGCTGCTCAATTCTGTTCCAACTCTCCCCTCATGCCAGCACCCCGTTGACCATTCCTAGATCTGGGTTGCCAGCATAGCACTTGGTAAGGCATCCAGTGCCTCTGCCCTCAGCACCATCAGTCCGGTAGGAATGTTGATGTTTTTACCCTTATGTTTCCTGCATCCTCTTTTGAGAACCATAGTTGTCCCTTTTTCCTCTTGATTTTATTTTCTTGCCTGTCACAGAGGTTTGTTGCCTTCCCTATTTCCTCTTTTAATTTTTCTCACTGTTCCTTCACGTCACTCTTGTCCTCCCCCCTGCCAGACTGCCCCTAAGGCATTCCCCCATCTTTTGTAAAGCTGACTATCCTAAAGTCCATGACCCTCACCTTAATGTAGTTAGATTCTGGCTCAGTAGTTATACTACACCACACTGTGTAGTGATCCTTGGCCCCCAGGTGGTCATCCACTGGGATGTCTCCAATACTGTTCCTAATACTGTGAGTACCAGGTCCAACACTGCTCCCTCATGAGCGGGATCTCTTAGTAGTTGCCTGAGGAATGACCTCTGCAGAGAGTCCAGCAAATCCCTTCTACTAGTTGAAGATACAACATGGATGCTACAAACCACATCCAGTAGATTGAAGTCCCCACCAGTAGTACCTTCCCCTTAGATGCCATATTTTGGATGGCTTCCAACAGTACTGTACCTTATCCATCACTCCCACACCATGCAGGTGGTCTTTACAGCATGCCTGCTCAAATAGTGGTTCTACTCCCTGTCTCTAGAGTGACTCATAGTGCCTCCGCCCATTGTATTCCCAGTGTCTCTGTTGCTTTCATGCTATCTCTTATGTAAAGAGGAGGCAGTATAGCGCAGTGGTCTAAGGCTCTGAGCTACAAATCTGGTGACATCCAGCAGACCAGACCTGGGTATGAAACCCACAGCTTCCACTTGCATATGGTGTGACCCTGAGCAAGTCACTTAACCTCCTTGTGCTCCCAGGTCGCTCCTGTAAAAAAGCTTTCAGCTTAGTGTGCTATACCTGGTTAAATAAATAAAAATAAAAAAAATAAAGAGCCACTTGTCCCCTTGCTTACCCTCCCTCTCCTTCCCAACAGAGTATAGCCTGGCATATATTGCCCAATCATGGTGCTCATTGCTTGTACATTGTTGCTTAATGGCAACAATGTACATGTCAAACTCTACCATAATGGATACAAGATCTTCAGTTTTATTTCCCAGACTATGAACATCCGCACACATGGCATTCCAAATTATTTTACCACCCTCCCTGTCAGCCCCCCTTTTTTCCCTTTTGCTTACTTTCCTTATCCCCTCTGATTTCATTCCCATTCCTTTTTATTTCTTCCATACTGCTTTTCCTACCATTAGTCACCCTTGGGGATTTCTCTCCCTTAGGGTTTTTCCTATTGACTACTTTAGTTTGCGAGGGTGGATAGTTTTTGTCTCCCTGGTTCCTTATACCACCACCACACTTAGCTAGTTTGATCATTTGTCAAAGGGGCATTTAAACCACTCACTGAGGACCATGGTTCCCCTCCTGGATAGATGTAGGCCATCCCCCCTGCATAGGCCTTCATTCCTGCAAGTGAGACCCCAGTCCCCAATGTAGCCAAAACCTTCCTCACTGCACCACTCCCTCAATCATGTTTTGAAGATCCTGGTACTGAGTACCCTATTGTCCTCCCCCCATCTTAGACAGGCACCACCTCAGAAAAGGCCATGGGGTGTGTTACCTATGACCCCTCCACAACTCCCTGAACTCCTCCTTCATTCTCTTAGCCTCATTCCTAGCCAGGTCATTCATCCAAGGTGGAAAATAACATCCAGATCTCCCTTCCTACCTTCTCTCCTGGCGATACTCAGTATCCACTCATCATCTCTCTGAGCCACAGTTCTGAGTAGCCACTTAACTTCCCTCTTCCTCTCTCTCTCTCTGCCCTCAAATGTATACCTTTAACAATGGAGTCCCTCACCAGGAAATCCCCAAGTTCCACTCTTTTAGTATGCTGCTAGGATTGAAGGAACCCAAGAGAGTCAGAGGCTCCCCCGTGTCCATGATCTGTTGCAGCAGTAGAATGTGGGTTTTCTGACTAACTTCCCAAAAGAAATAGCACCTAAAACATTGATTTAGGTGCCTATGCATTATACTTTGATCCAATAAAAATGTGCTGTTCTGCCCAATAAGTTAGGGCCAAGGAACTTGAGCTCCTCAAAATCCAAGGTACTACTGCAGAACATGTAAGTGCAATATCTGTTGATCCAAGAGGATTTATCACGCTACACATAAATCAAAGCATCAGATTAAGGAATCTGTGTTGCCCAGAGATAATACGTATGCATAACCATTTGCTGTATATAAAAAGAGCTTTGTTGATCAAGTGAGATTTATGCCTCTATACACAAAGTAAGAAAACAAATTAAGGGCCCATGAGGGTCTGAAATCATGTGTACCATACCATCCATATAAAATAACATGCATTGATCCATTTAAATTTAGCACACTATCTATAAATCAAGGCAATTTTGTGGCCCTGAAATCTTTGGTATTCTATCATCTATATCCTATAAAACATCTATGCTGATGGAATGAGATTAATCAGTAGCCCACAGATCAAGTTCCTAATTAAGGGGGCCTGTGTGGCCCTGAAATGTTGTGTCCTACAAAGTCTATGTAAAATATGTGTGTTGATTCTTTTACATGTATTACACAATCCACAAATCAAAGCTCCTGAATGTGTTGACACATGTGTGGTCCTGAAATACTGAGTACTATACCATTTATATACCTATATATATACTGTATATATATATATATATATATATATATATATACATTCATGGCAAAAATCCATTTTATGCATCAGTTAGGGTTGTTAGACAGTGACAAAAGTGAGGAAACTTGGTGTTAGGGTTAAAAACCCTAACTGCACAATCCCCCCCCAACTCCCACCACCACCACATACATATACATGCAAGTAGGAGAAGGACCAAGACAACACAACCAATCACACACATCCAGCAAGAGGTGTATACTTGTATTACTGTAGGAAGTGGACAAATCCATCTTGAAATATCATAGATTATTTACAAACTTGTTCTTTGAGATTAGTTCATGAAGGTGAACCAAGCTGGCAGTAGCAAAAATAGTGTACCTCGCTTTGTTTTCAACATATGGGTGGGGAAAGGCGTCATGTCTATGGCAAATTGCTCAGTTTTGGAACAGTGTAACTTTGTAATCTTTAAGTATTTTAGCACAATAGAAAGAAAAATGGGACCAGGTTTTCCCATCCTGCGAATTTTAGTCCAAAGGACCCAATCATTTGCTTGCAGGATGATGGCAAACATGTGCTGTCATTAGGAGCATACTTTTACAAAATACTTTTGCAAACAAGTGTCAAAGCACGACACTTTCACATTTGTGAAAATGATTTTCAAAAGTATTTCAGGGATTGTGCAAAATCCTGTTTTGAAACTTGCGAACCCCAAAATACCATATGTGTAATCTGTGTTATGTGTTGTTGGCAGCATGTGGCCCAAGGTGTCCAGTTGTCTGTAAGGATACGTGTTTAGTGGTGCGTGAAATGTCAAGGATGAGAGTTAGCAGTGACAACCCCATTCGACAGCCTAATGGGAGCATGGGTGTGTGGTTTTGTGGTTTACATAGTTGTATGTTATTCCTGTTACCAGCTGGTGAATGTGCGTGATTGGTTGTGTTGCCTTGGTCCTTCCCCTACTTGCATGTATATGTGTGTGTGTGTGTGTGTTGGTGGTGGTGGTGGGGGAATGCGCAGTTAGGGTTTTCAGCCCTAACACTGAATTTCCTCACTTATGTCACTGTGGAACAACCCTAACTGATGCAATAAAAAGATTTTTTTGCCATGAATTTCCCTTCTTTTTGAGAATGTGCACTATAAATAGTGAATGGAAAGTGGTGGTGGGAGCGTAGTGCCCACCATGTGATTTTTTTGTCACTTCGCTGTGCAAAAACTGTATGACCGAGTGAAATAAAAATTGGGTACACAAACAGAATTGCAAATGGTGATGCAGAAGGAAACAGTAATGCAATCGACAATGGAAATGCTTCTGAAAATGCAAGCGCTAAGGCTAACAGAAATGCACAGTGATGAACATGCAAACGGTAACGGTAACGTAATTGGAAATGGAAACAGTTATGGTAACACCAACGATGATGCCAATGGGAACAGTAACAGAAACGGAAGCACAAATGCAAATACTTATGCAAATGCAAAATGTAATGTGCACTGTCACGATAATGCAATTGGAAATGCTAATGCTTTCGGTAACACCAACTATGATGTCAAAGGAAACAGAAATGAAAACAGAAACACAAATGGAAGCGTGTACACAAAACACAAATGGTAATGCACACGGTGCTGCAAAAGGAAATGCAAATCAAAACAATAATGGAAATGCAAATGGTAACAACAATGCAAATGCAAGTGCAAATGCAAAGGGTAATGCACACGATGACATGAATGGAAACGCTAATGGTAATGGAAATGCATGCAGAAATGCTGATTGTAACAGTAAGGGAAATGCACACCGTGTTTTTCTCCAAAAGGTGCATTCAGAAGTGCAGTGAATACAAAGAATGTATGTATAATAATGGGCATCGGAGCAGAAAATGAACACATGGAATACTAAATTGCTTGTATCTCAGGAACCATACGACATAGACAAAAAAAATTAAATGTCATATTATTTATGACTTTTCTGGTTAGTTTTGTACTTAGCCTCCCATCTGGGGGGCTAAGCATTTTTCTGACAAAAAGTCTGTATCTCGTAGTGTTTTCGGGATACAGGCTCCGAAAGGCACGGCGGACGCTGTAATGTTAGCCTATGGAGAAAATTGTCAAATTTAGAGTGATGTAGCTTTGCACCCCAGTAATATTTTGTCACCAAGCTACAAAAAAGCACATCTGTGAGATCTTGGCTTTCTTCCCTCCAAATTTCAGCCCAAAAGACCAAAGTGTTCTTTTGCAGCAGGTTGGCAAAGATTTCCTATTCTTTTGGGCAAAGTGTCGCAAAGTAGTGTTGTGATTTGCAACACTTTCGCAAAAAAAATCATGAAAGTGTTGAGTGTGCGACATTACTTTGCAGCACTACTGTTTACAAAAATTTCAAAAACATGCACCTTTTGGGGCCCGTAACTCAAAAATGCTTTGAGATACGGACTTTTCTTCGGAAAAATGCTTACCCCCCACTAGGGGGCTAAGTACAAAACTAGACAGAAGAGTCACAAATTATATGAAATGTCAATTTTTTTTCCATATCGTACAGTTGTGCACTTTCATTATGGTTACAGCTAGCATTTCCACTTGCATTTCTATAACCATTTGCATTAGCGTTTCCACCTACACCACCGTGTGCATTACCCTTTGAGTTTTTTTTGTGCTTGCTTATGCGTTACAGTTACCATTTACATTTTCATTACTGTTTCTGTCTGCATTTCATTTTGTGTCACTGTGTGCATTACCAGTTGTGCTTGTGTATGTGCTTCTGTTTGTGTTTGTGTTTCCTTTGGCATCACTGTTGCTGTTACCGTTAGCATTTGCATTTCCAATTGCGGTACCGTGACCGTGCGATTGCCATTTGTGTTTCCCTATGCGCTTGTGTTTTCAATTCCATTTGCATTACTGTTCACTTTGGCATCATCATTGCTGTTCCTCTAACTGTTTGAGTTTCCAAATGCGTTACCATTAATGTTTGCATCTTTGTAACCATTTGCGTTTCTGTTGCCCTTAGCGTTTAAATTTTTGGTTGCGTTTCCATTATCGATGGCATTATGCTTTCCTTCTGCGGCACCGTTGCTTAACCATTTGCATTTCTGTTTGCATTTGTGTTACCATTTACATTTTTCTTACCATTTGCATTTCCGTTGGCACTATGTTTACATCACTGTTTTTATTAACGTTTGCGTTTCTGTTGCCGTTTGCGTTTGCATTACCGTTTGTGTTACCATTTCTGTTTTCATTAATGTTTGCGCTTGCATTTCTCTTACCATTTGCCTTCACCATGTGCTTTACCATTTGCATTTGCAGTACCATTAATATTAATATGCAACAACAAATTACATAGTAAGAGCGCGGGATCCAAAGGACCCCGTGCTTCCACCACCACATTCTATTCACTATTTCTAGTGCTAATTCTCAAAAAGAAGGGAAATTCATGGCAAAAAAAATCAGTTTAATACATCAGTTAGGGTTGTTCCACAGTGACAAAAGTGAGGAAATTCGGTGTTAGGGTTGCCACCCCTTGCACCCCAAGCCCACCCCATCCCCACCAACAGGCATCTTGGTGTGCGTTGGGGTCATTGGTCCTAACTCTCACCCCATTCTCCTATCCACCCCTTTCTCCTTTACTGCACCACCTCAGCTTGTTTACACATGGGATGGGGTGAGCGTTAGGACTGACAACCCCAACACACACCTATATATATATTATAGTGGCACAGCAGTGCCACTATAGTTAGGGTTGAGTACCCTATTTAAGGTTAAATCTGAAATTGGCAGCCTAATAACTTTGCCACTGTACCATGGATTTGCCTGAGATTTGGCATGTACAGTCTGGAACTATAGTTCTCTGGACCTGCCTAGTTTTGTTACGGTAGGATGTATGGTTGCAGTGCTGCAGAGCACCAGAAATTGCACAAATTACATATTTTTGTGCATTCTTTGCTCATGCCTACAGGTCGCATGTTTGCACGACCAATATGATACCTTTAGGGAACATGCAGCCAGGGACTCCAATGTGCCTTTTGAAGATTTCGTGAAAAAATATTGAACGGTTCAAAAGTTATTCAAAAAACAATTATCCCATTATAGTCAAGAGGAAAAGTTAACAAAATATGCCAAAGTGTCACAAATGCAGTGTTTAGTGTCAAAAATGACCCTTGTTGTGTCAGCTTTTCTGTTTACGTCACCAAATGCAATACCCTTCGCATTTGTTTTTGCGCTTGCATTTATGTTACTGTTAAAGTTTCCATTACCATTTTTGTTTGCATTTAGTTTTGCATCACTGTGTACGTTACCCTTTGCATTTGAGTCTGTGCTTGCGTTTGCGTTACTGTTACTATTTGCGTTTACATAACTATTTGCGTTGGCATTTCCATTTCCATTTCTCAAACTATACCCATTTTCTAAGCACAATAACACACTGCAGAGTGCAGATAAAGCTCTGATTAACCCACTTCTAAAGGTAGTATGGCATTAAGTCTAGGGGCTTATGCCTCACTATGCCCCATAGCATACATTTAGCAGAACATAACCCACACCCTGTTTCATGTTTAAGCAATAACGCCCGACAGGGTGTGTGTCATGCTGGGATAACATGACACCTCAGGTGGTTAGGCATGAGGGCACAGGCTGAGTGCATCCAATGACTGAGGCGTGACATTATCCTAAACAACACACACCTGGAGGGCATTATTGCTATTATACAATGGCTCATTGTTATACAGAATAAAAAAAAATGTTAAAGATGTTTTTGTGTGGAAAAATATTTTTGTTTTTTAAGAGAAAATGAAACAATCAATCAAAAGCACCATCAAATGCTCATCATCAGGTTCACAGTGAGGCTAAGACTAGAGCCGTCATGTTGTGCTGCGATAACAGCACGGGTCTAGCTCCAGACTGACCAATCAGAGACCAGGATTTTTTCTTGTCATTGTGTAATATTGCTTATTTCACTAAGGTAGTGAGGCCCTACTCAATCCCAGTACCCATTCCATTCAGAAGAGATGTCTTCTGAGAGGTCACAGATCAGGAATGATGCAATCTAAGCCATCACATGTAAAGTATATGAACACGTAACATGTTCACTCTCTGTAGATATTTGTCCTAGCTTAATATGAGTACAGAATATGTATTCAGGGTTAGGGTCAACTCACTGCACTGATCATGCAGTGTACAACAGTTATTAGTGACAGAATGTATCACACCACATCAGTCAATAGTCCAGTGTAAATCCAGTTAGCAATGTTACAGTTTTGTGTACGTAGAAACATAGAAATATAGAAGTTAACAGCAGATAAGGACCACAAGGCCAATCCAGTCTGCCAATTTTTTTCTGCCTTATGAATATGCCATTGGCCTGTACTCTGTCAATGGCCTATCTATTCATACTCATCTGTGTTGCTCCCATATACCTGTTTGAGGCCCTGCACTGTATTCCTATCACCACTTTCTGATGTAGGCTGTTCCATGCAGCCACCACCCTTTCTGTGAAAAAAGAAGTTCCTCACATTACCCATTAATCAGCCTCCCTCTAATCTCATGCTGTGTCCTCTTGTCCTGCTATTTTTATGTTGGCTCACGTGTGCACGCCAGTCAACATATTGCAGTAGTAGCAGATTTGGAGGAGCAGTCACCATGGGCAAATGCAGGGCATGCATCAGTAGGTGCGACCCTCATTCCCCAATAAAGCAGCTGCAGACGCTGACACCAGCAACACGTAAACTGGCCACCAGACCTAAGAAAAGGTCCACTGCAATGACAGCCAAGTTTGTCATGCAGCGGCATGTCTTTCTTGATAAAGCAGTTTAATAAACATGGCGACACTTACTGCTGCCATGCAGAGTGCCCCAACCCACTTAATTTGCCAATGGGGGATCCCACTGCGTGTTGACATAATGCCCCCCCTCCCTTTAAAGTGTATGCCAAGGAGGTGCCCAATCCCGATCTGCATCATGTGCCCCCCAAACAGGCTTTCTTTGCCAATGGGGCGCCCAGTCCCTATCAGCTTCAGTCCCCCCCTTCCCTGTTTATTTTGACAATGGAGGAACCCACTCCCCATTGGCATAATGACTCCACTGCTTTGTTGTGTTGCCAATGTGGGTGCCCAATCCCCCATTAGCTACAGCACCCCCCAAAAAAAACAGTCAGGTGGCATGCTGGGAGCCCACCCTAGTGTGCTAAATGCCTCTGTAAAACAAAAACCATCCTGCAATTTTTTTTTTTTATACTTGCAAATCAGAAAATGGTCCCTCGTCGACTCAGGTGGCCCTCAGCCAACCTGTGCTCACTCTCTGCACACCCTGCCTCCCTACACAACCCCATTACCCCTTACTTACCTCTGGAGCATGGTGCAATGATCTTTGATGGACCGGGAACACATGTGCACTCTTCAAAGCCAACCGCGGACTGAAGAAATGCCGTAACCTTTATGATGGCATAAATAGGGTTTTTTTCAACTTTGTTGCATAGCTCAAGCATTTTTGGGAATTGTGGCACCAAATTCTTAACATGTAGTTATTGGAATGCCTCCCCACGAATTCAGTCACCGTCATGGCGTTATTCGGTCCCGAAAGGTGATTTTATGGTCACTGCGTGGAATCACTTTCTGAGACCAGTTAATGAACTGACAATGCCACTGTTCATGAGGGGGGCTCTCAGAAAGCCTATATTACAAATTTGGTGGAAAAAGTCCAGAAAATGGTTGTTTTACGAGTGTGTGTTGTGCAGTTTAGTCCAGAGTTTCAAAATTGGTATTTTTCTATACCTTCTTATAAACAGTACAGCTGACATTTTCCATATCCTGCCCGAAATGTGTTTTTGCACATCCTGTGCAGAATTGCACGGTTGCTGTGCGAAATCAGTTTTCGGGATAGTTTGAGAAAATGATAGTGACACTGTTCATGAGCAGAGGTCCTAAAATTCCTGTGTTGAAAATCTGGTGATGAAAGTCCATAAAATAACTATGTTACAAGAGTGCATTGTGCAGTTTCCATGCACAGTTGTAACTTCACAAATCTGCAATATTTTCATGCCAGATTTTCAACACTGGAATTTTTTTCACACCTTCTTATGAACAGTACAGCTGTCATTTTTCACATCCTGCCCAAAATGCGTTTTCGCACCTGTGGCTCACAATGGCATGGTCGCTGTGGGAACTCGACTTTTTGGACAGATTAACAAAATCACATTGCCACTGTTCATGAGGGGAGGTCCCAAGATGCCTATGTTGAAAATATGGTTAAAAAAAATACCAAAAATAATTGGGTTACAGATGTGTGTTGCACAGTTTCTACGCCTGCTCATGACTTCACCAATTTTTCATATTTTCACTCCATATTTTCAATGTTGCCATTTTTTTACACCTCCTCATGAACAAAACAATTGTCATTTTTCACATCCTGCCCAAAATGAGTTTTCATGCATGTGTCACCAAATGGCATAGTCACTGTGCAAAACCACCTTTCAGCTAACAGACTGATAGTGCCGTTCTTCATGAGGTGGGGTCACAAAAAATATCCATGTTGAAAATTTGGAGTGAAAATACCAACAAACATCTATGGCATTAGGGTTTCCAACTGTAACATCCCACCCTGTAGAGACTGACATGCATTAGGGGCATGACTTGGAATCATTGGCTGTAATGCTCATGCCATTCCACCCCCACCCCCACCCTGCAGCCAGTGACAGACATCGAGGTGTGCCTTGGAGTGTTCATTCCTAAAGTTCACCCAATTCTCCTATACTGCACCCATCTCAGCATATTTTCTTATGGATTGGGGTAAGTATAAGGCCCAATGACCCCAAAGCACACCACAACACTTGTCAGTGTCTACAGAGAAGGGTGATGTTAAATGGTATGAGTGTTATAGCTGATGACCCAAAGGCACACCCCAACCCCTGTCAGTCTCTGCAAGGTGGGGGGTGGGGTTGGTGTCAATTCAGTACTTTACTGCCATTCCTATTATGCATATCTAACTCCTGCACTACCAATGCCAGCGAGACAACATTTGGCATTGACAAATGCTTGTTCTTATATTGAAACATGTTAGACTCTTTCATCTTGCTATTGCTCTTGAGTTGTTTAGATATTTTGAACATATTACCTCTCTCCCTCCTTTGCTGTAGGGTATACATATTGAACTTTGTTAATATGTCCTCATATGTTTTGTGATGAGGCCCCTGCACCATTTTGGTTGCCCTTCTCTGGACTACCTCCATTTTATTAATGTCCTTGTGCAGGTGCAGCCTCCAGATCTGCACACAGTACTCCAGGTAAGGCCTAACCAGTGTCTTGTAAAGAGGGATTATTACCTCCCTCTTATGACATGTGATATCCCTCCTACTACATCCCAACATCCCTCTAGTCCTACCTACTGCTTTAGTGGTCTGCTTGGATGATTTCAGGTCATCTGTAATCATGATGCCCAAGTCTCCTTCTTCTCTTGTGATCACTAGCAACTCCCCTCCCAACCTAAAGGTGGCTTCAGGGTTTCTCTTACCTATGTGCATGATCATGCACTTCTTTATGTTAAACCGTATTTGCCACTCTTCTGACCATTTTGCCAGTTTATCTAGATGTCTTCTCATTCTGCCCACACCATCTGGACCATGTACTCTGTTGCAGATCTTGGTGTCACCTGTAAACAGACAAACCTTACCCTCCAGTCAATCTGCAATATCACCGATGAAAATATTGAAGAGGCCTGGCCCCAGGACTGATCCCTGAGGTACCCCACTTTTGACTTGCATCTTTTCTGACTGTATACCGCTTACCACCCCTCTCTGTTTTCTGCCCACCAACCAGTTTGTCACCCACTTTGCCAACTTCTGACTCACCCTGAGCCTACCCAGCTGATTAATCAATCTTCTACATGGAATAGTATCAAAAGCTTTGCTGAAGTCAAGTTAGGTGATATCAACTGCTCCCCCTTGGTCCAGCACTCTGGTTATCCGGTCAAAGAAATCTATGAGATCAGTTTTGACAGAACCTTCCTGCTGTAAACCCATCCTGTCTTGGATCCTGTTCTCCTATGGATGCCAGGTGTTGCGCTATCCTTTCCTTAAGGAGTACCTCCATAACCTTGCCCACTACTGAGATAAGACTGACTAGTCTGTGTTTCTCTGCCTCCTCCCTGCTACCACTCTTGTTAAGTGGGATCATATGAGCCCTTTTCCAGTCTTCTGGGACCTCTCTTGTGCTCTAAGACTCACTAAACAGTTCTGATAGAGGCTCAGCTAGTTCCATCCTTAGCTCATTTAGTACCCAGGGATGTATGCCATCAGGTCTCATTGCCTTATCTACTCTAAGCTTAGTGAGCTCTTGTAGGACCCTTTCTTTTGTGAAAGGACTAGTGCACACCTCCCCTTCCCCATGTCCATGGTGCTGAGCTGTGGGTCATGTTCTACCTTCTCCTCAGTAAATACTAAGCAGAAGTATCTAATTAGGATAGATGATTTTCCTTGGTCTTAGTCCACACACTCCCTCTTATCCCCTTTGATCTTAGCAATACCCACTGTGGACTTTTTCTTTTCACTAATGCATCTATAAAAAGTCTTGCCCCTTCTTTTACTGTTCGAGCTAGTGTTTCCTTGGTTTGGGACTTTGCCTGCCTTACTGTCTTCCTTGCTTTTCTAAGGGACATTTTGTATGCCTCCCTATCTTTGTCCCACTGTGTACCTTTATATTTCCTGAAGGCCAGCTTTTTGACTCTGATCTTTTCTCCTATTGTTTTTGAGAATCAAAATGGTATTCTCCTTCTTTTGCTCTTGCCTTTCTCTCTAACACAATAGGATGTTGCTTCAAGTATTGCATCCTTAATTCTTTCCCACTTTGCCTGTACTCCCTCAACTGTACTTCTTGTTACCAGAGCTAGCTGAACTCTGTTGCAATTTTATCAAAGTCATCTCCTGACTCCATGTTAATAGCAAGGAGGCAACACATTTAAATTTAGCAAAGGAAGAGGGACAGCTATTAGTAGATGCGTTGGTCATAAATGATGTACCTTGGGAACAAGTTAAGTGCACCAACAGAGAACTTTGCCCTAACCAGCTGGCTCAAACTCCCCTAAAGTTGCAGAACAAATTTAATAGTCTTAGACAGCATACTGACAGTGCACCTGGGGACCACAATATTCAAACTAAAACCGACACAGGAACTAAAGATAATTCTACCTACGACCCCAATCAAGCAAATCAAACTATAATGATATTCAGTCTAGGGAGATAGTGATTATTGGTGACTCCATAATGAAGGGTATTGATTCTGCTGTATGATATGTAAAGAAGTTGCACACTACCATTAGTACACATCCTGGGGCTAAAATAAGTGACATCTCTGATTTATTAGATGGGCTCCTGGAAAATACAAAAAATCCGCTAGTGATCCTGCATATGAGCACAAATGATGTTAACAAAACTGGTTTCAAGGATTTACAAACCAATATTTTTTTTTATGTAGTCAATAGGATTAGAGACAAAAATGGGGAAATCATAACATCTGGTTTATTACCAACTTTTGGTAACCTGGCATATAAAAATGGGATAATCTTAAACATCAGCAACAGATTGAGACATTACTGTAAAAATGAAAACATAGTTTTTATGGACAACTTTATCACTTTTAATAGTAAATTCTTGTTTAAATCAGATGACCTCCACCTCAAACAAGTGGGTATGAGGATATTAGATAAAAAAATGAATGAGGTCATTCAGTTTCATTTAAACTGGTGAAAGGGGGTCTGGTTACTGACAGTACCTCTATTCCACACAAGAATGATGGAAGTAGGGAAATACTAGATTGGAAGGGAGTACTAATCAATGTTAGAAGGCTGATGAACAAATTTGATGAAATTAAAATATTACTAGATACATAAACAATTCATTTGGCCCTAATTACGGAGACATGGTGGGACAAAAATGATACTTGAGCAAACTCTATACAGAGGTACAATTCATAAATCTAGGGTATACAGGAAAGGGGGTGGCATTGCCATGTATATCCTTGGCTCAATTAAAAGTGTACAGATTTATCAGGATGATTCAAAGTCAGAGATTCTATCACTTAAATTACTACCTCATGATGGATAAACCAAATAGGCAAGTTAGACCCAGCAGACAAGAAGTTTACTCTTGGGGGACTTCAACCTACCCAACATAGACTGGAAACTATTAAAAGGAACTAATAAAACAGATTCCATGTTTCTGGATGTGTTTGATCGAATCAGGCTGGATCAAAAAGTACTAGATAGCACAAGAGGCAATAACTCACTGGATATCATGCTAACAAATATGGGAAACTCAATTGATAATGTCAGAATTAATACCTCACTTGGTAATAGTGACCATTTTTATGGTCTATTTAGTATCAATGGGACTAATACTCTTATTGAGCCAGGTTCTACAACAAAGTGGAATTTTACCACAGCAGACCTTGCACAGTTTAGAGCTGAATTTTCCCTTATGCAACTGGGATAAATATTTTCAAGGATGTTCAGTAGATGTGATGTGGAACTTGTTTCTTACAAAATCAAAAGAACTGATTAGTAAATATATACCAAGTTTGATCAAATGTAAAATCAAAAAGAAGAAAAATCCAGGTTCGATTAACTCATCTCTCAAACGATTGATTAACAAAAAGAACAGAACATTTAAAAAATATAAGAAGGATAAAACTTAGCTTAATCACCAAGTTTTCAGGGACCTTACAAGGAAAGTTAAATCCACAATTAAAAAAAACAAAAGCCAAACAGGAGGTCCTTTTAGCAATAAAGGTGAAGGACAATAAAAAAAAACCTTCTTTTCCTATATTAACAGCATTAAATGCAGTTCTAGTGTCATTAAGCCCTTCAAGAATAAAAATGATTTATTGGCTTCAGATAAAGAGATGGCTGACATACAAAACAAATATTTTGGTTCAGTCTTTAGCAACAGTGTCTAAATCCAGTGTATACTTGGGCAAATTGTAATTGACCCTAATGATGTTTTGGACAGACTGTGGAAGTTCGATATAAGCAAGTGCACAGGCCCAGATAACATACACCCTGGAGTGTTACACAAGCTGGCTGATCTTTTGACATTACCCCTCACTCATATTTTCCAGTCCTCACCAGACAGAGGTGAAGTCCCACAGGATTGGAGAGTTGCAACCGTGGTTCCGTTGCTAAAGAAAGGGCCCAAGACTGTACCAGCAAACTTTAGGCCAATGGGTTTGACCTCACTGGTAGGGAAAATATTGGAAGGTGTTTTAAAAGAAAGAATTCTGTTTTTTTCTAGAGGAACATGGTCTGACTGATCCTTTACAACATGGCTTTACTAAATCAAGGTCTTGTCAGACATTTCTACTTACCTTTTATGAAAAAGTTAATAGAGAGCTGGTTAAAGGAAATGTTATAGATGTGGTCTTTATGGATTTTGCAAAAGCATTCAAAAAACTTCCTCGCTCAGAACTATTGACTATATCTTCTGAGCTCAGTATGGATTCTAATGTTATAAACTGAATCTTTGAATGGTTACAGGGGGAGGAAACAAATGCTTACTGTACTGGGGACACTGTCAGATTGGGCACCAGTCTCTAGTGGGGTCCTGCTGGGATTGGTCCTGGGTCTGTGCCTCTTTAATATTTACATTTACACTCTATAACTTAAAGACCCAAACATCTGGTTATCCAAATTTGCAGATGATTGCAGGGTGGGCAGGGTCATGAATAAACCAGTTGAGGCTTCATCCCTATAAGGGGATATTGATGAAATCCTACAGTGGATCGAGATAAATAAACTAGAGCTGAATACAGCAAAATGTAAAGTCATGCACTTGGGTCCACACAACAACAACTATACATACAAACTTGGAATAATTACTTTAAATGTCACCAAGAGGAAAAGGATTTGGGAATCAAGATTACTACTGATCTCAAATTTAGTTCCCACTGTAAAGACCAGGTTAAAAGAGCTAATCAAAACCTCAATTGCATTTTAAGACATATACCCAGTAGGGATAAGAAGGTTTTGATCCCATTGTATGGTGATTTGGTAAGGCCACATTTGGACTACTGTGCTCAAGTGTGGTCTCCATATAAAAGGAAGGATATTCTTAGAATAGAGGGGGTGTAGTGAAGGCCTATTAGATCAGTTGATGGGCTCAAAAATATACACTACTCAGAAAGATTGGAGCACTTAAATCTTTTTTCATTACACTACAGGAGACATAAAGGCGATGTGGGTAAGCTATACAAAATAATGGGGGACATCAAGTTGTGAGAGGAATTAGGGATCACATTTAAGACAAGCTGGTGCAGTGGAAGGAGACATAGCAAGCAACTCTTTTCGCCCAAATGGAATTTGAACAGAAGGAAATATTGGTTTAGCCAAGCGGTAATTTTCTCTTGGAATGATCTTCCCTCTACTGTGGTGGATAGTCCAACCACGGATACCTTTAAACTAAGACTAGACCTTTTTTGTAGGGAAAGAACAACTAAGTTCTAAATATTGTGGGATTGGCAAGTGATATGGACAGAAGTCTTGATGCTTGATGCTACGTATGATTCCTATGAAGTCCCATATTTTTGACTTAGAATGGGATGGGATGATTTACTTCTAGAGGCCAAATTGAACCATACCATGGGATGGTCACTAGCTCCCAGGTGACCTTCTACCTGGAGATCTGTGATTGTGTGATAGTATGTACTATATCCTGATAAGTTAATTAGGAACTCTCAGTAACTACAGTTAACAACACTACAGTGGTCCTCAGTGAAAGGTTATGTCATCTCCTCATGACATGTCAGTTGGTAACTCTAGTTAATGCAACAGTTAACAGTGCTACAGTGGTGTTCCATGTCTGGCTGTGTCATGTCAAGACACGTCAGTCAGTAACTCTCAGTAATTCCAGCTAACAATGCTACAGTGGTTCTTGGTGATAAGTTGTGGCATATCATGACATGTCAGTCAGTAACTCTCAGTAACTCCAATTAACAATGCTAGAGAGATTTTTAGTTAAGGACTATGGCACATGCTCAAGACATGTCAGTCAGTTACTCTCATTATACGAGAGGCATTTCCTCTCTTCAAATCATGAATCAGAACTGACGTTGATGATTCTTTCACTAATTTCACATCAAGACACCCAGAGTCAATTATTCAAACAAACCCCTCCCACAGTCGGTTAATCAGACTATAGCCATGCCTACAGTTGATTATTCACTCAAAATCAAAAATGAAATATGGCCTTGGAAAGAGAGTTCACTTGGGCAGCTTGTCAACAGATAAGCAGCACATTTCAGACCTTAGATAACAAGATAAAGCCTCTTCTCAAGATGGAAAATATACTTGTTTATGGGTATTCGCCCATCCGTTACTTTTTATAGTGTACAGTATGGTCCCTGTTTTTTGGGGGGGTCTGAAAAGAAGTAGTGAAACAAGTGCCCCAAAGAAGTGTCTGAACCAGCCCATTGTTTAAAAGACAGTGTTGAATGCTGTGCATGTGTCTCCCCTGCCCCCTCATGTGCACATTGCTGGGTAACAGAGCTGGCATTTCTAGATTAAATAGAGAGACACTGATGCAGTGAGACTAAGAGCTAGAGAGTCGGGGAATCATACAGTGCTTATTTACCAACCACAGGTACCTCTTTTTTCCTTTCTGAGAGTGATTTGTGTTGGTCTGGTGATCTGGTGATAGGACGCTCAGTGCTCCTCTCTCCTCCTGGTTGTGCTCATTGTTGCAGTTAGACTGGGCAGTCGGAAAACACTGTCTGCATTATGAAAAGACACTGTAGTTTTAACTTTGTTATTAAAAAAGTAAATCCTTTGTTCCATCATTGGTGGCATGGTGAAGATCCACACCGGTAAAGAGTAGCATCAAGGGAGCATCAGGGGCTGAGTCAAGGATGACCAGTAAAAAGCTATTAGCACTTTTGCTGCTGCTGCACACACACACTGCACCAGTTGAGATAACTGACTGGATCCATGCTCACTGCAAACAAAACAAACTCCAACTCATATAATATTAATAACATTCAGTTAGTTGGAGTATATTTGCAGTAACCGGCTTCTGTGGATGATTAAATGCCTCAGCATCACCTCAGCATTTAAAAATTTAAATATTTTAGGAAATTAGCTATTTATCTAATAAAAGCAGCACAGCTTGGAATGAAGAAGTATGCCTGATGGGTGACTGAATGACTGAGTATATCAACTGGTCAATTCATAAAATAATGTACTTTGTAGTATATGTGTAGAATTATTTATGGTATTGTATAATGATGTATATTATAAAACAAGTCTGTTTTATGATGATGGATTTTATATTTGATACTAAATATACTGTATGTTGTTTTGTCCCTATTGTAATGGCAACTTGCCCACAATAAATTATTTACTACTACTACATGTGACATAGCATAACCTATCACTGAACACAAATGTAGCATTGTTAACTGGAGTTTTTGAGAGTTGCTGACTGGCAAGTCATGCCACGGTACAACCCATCCCTAATTACCATTGTAGTTTCTGATTGACATATCATGGTATGGCATGGAGGCAGTATAACGCAGGGAATTAAGGCTTAGAGCTGCAGATATGGAGATCTGGGTTTGCATCCCACAACCACCTAGGTGCATACTGTGTGATCCTAAGCAAGTCACTTAACTTTCTTGTGTTCCCGGATCACATCTGGAAACAAGCTTTGGCTTAATGTGCTACTCCTGGTTAAACAATGCTCCTTTTCCCTAAAACTTATCGCTGAGATATTAACTGGTGTTACATAAGTTATAATATCATTATACAATACCATAAATAATTCTACACATATACTACAAAGTACATTATTTTATGAATTGACCAGTTGATATACTCAGTCATTCAGTCACCCATCAGGCATACTTCTTCATTCCAAGCTGTGCTGCTTTTATTAGATAAATAGCTAATTTCTCTAAAATTTTTAAATTTTCAGAATTGAATAACAGATCAAGAATAAATCTTGTGGGCATAACTAAGGAACCAATGAAGTCACCCAAATATGTCATTCTTAAATCCTTATACCATGAACATTTAAAAACTATGTGATGCAAATTTTCAGGTTCTTTAACATCACATTGACAATTTACCAATATTGTAGAATCACAAGTATGTCTTACTGCAAGGATGTTGCTGGGGAAAGTTTCAAACCTGTATTGGGTAATAATCTTTCTAAGATCTGGGTTATGTACCTAGGTTAAATACAATTTTAAATTATGTTCTTCAGTTTCATTCACCAACTATGAAGATACTTTTAGATTCTTAACTGACTATAGATCCACTGTCTTTGCTTTCTTTACAACTGTGTCAGTTCTAACATTATAATATGCTGAACTAATGGCAATGCATTTTTCTAACCAAGTATTTAAATGCATTAAGTTATAATATTACAGAAGTTCTTCAACTTGTGACAGCCAGTTCTGCTAATTATTTCTTGGCCATATTTATTTCTCCATTAAGACATCTATCTGTACTAATTGAGCCAAATTAGAATTAAGTTTTAGCCAAAACCTAATTATTGTGATGTGAACCCAGACTTTTATAGCTATTTGACCTATTTGTGTTCTTACTACTGTAATAAATTCATATTCTTAGAGGAAGCCCCAGTATGTCACATGTCAATTAGTAACATTTTGTTCTCCACTTAAATAGCAGGTGTTTACTTCTAATAAATACAATACTGTTTTATTTATTGTATTTTGATGTGTTAGTAATGACTTTCTGCTTTTATAATAAATATTTATTATTGCAATGAAACAAGTGGATTGTCACCTTTGCTTTTCCCATTGCTAGAAAAAAAAACTCAGTAGAATTCTTGTATTGTGATGTCAGAAACTGCCAGCTACTTAAGAGCCCAATGTTTTTCAATGAGAAACTAAATATATATTTCAACATTTTTCCAAAGAAATTGATACTTATTTCATCAAGAAGTAAAAAGGGGTGATAACAAGCTCTGTGAGAGGGCTATTGCTCTATGGAGGATGGTGCTGTGCATTATTTTAGAAGTTTTACAAATGCTGTGGAGACAGGCAGCAGTGTGTGTTCTTGTGAAAGTCTAACTTGAGGAGTGTGGGCACGTTTGGTGTTACAAGGACTCCCACTTTTCAAGGGTCTCTGTAGTTAGGACAAGCACCTAGTGTGCTTTGGAGAAGCATTTAAGCTGCCATGGGGTTTAGTTTGATCTTTTAAGGGCAGACTACACCCAAGTTCACCAAAAACACTTCCATAGTCAAAACCATTGCTATAGCAATGAGTGATGTGAGCAGTGAGTGCTATAAATATCTCAGCTCCTGTGAACCAGTATAGTAAGAAGGGGTGATAACAAGCTCTGTGAGAGGGCTATTGCTCTATGGAGGATGGTGCTGTGCATTATTTTAGAAGTTTTACAAATGCTGTGGAGACAGGCAGCAGTGTGTGTTCTTGTGAAAGTCTGACCTAAGGAGTGTGAGCTCGTTTGGTGTTACTGAGACTCCCACTTCTCAAGGGTCTCTGTAGCTAGGACAAGCACCTAGTGTGCTTTGGAGAAACATTTAAGCTGCCATTGGGGTTTAATTTGATCTTTTAAGGGCAGACTACCCACATGTCCACCAAAAGCACTTCCATGGTTGGAACCATAGCTATAGCAACGAGTGATGTGAGCAGTGAGAGCTATAAATATCTAGGCTCCTGTGAGTGGAGTCAAGTGCAGAGCAGAGGCAATGTGGACAGAGGCCAGTGGCATCTTATTACATCAGACGAGGAAATGGAGAGTGGATGCTGTCCATCAGGGAGCACTGGATGGGGAGATATGACAGGTAGGAGTCATTAATGGACTAATAAAGGCTTTGCAATATAATAGCTAAAAAAATGAAAAAAAGGATACATAAACCATCTTATGGGATTACACTTGTTGAACTTTCAGTGCAATAAGAGCAGTAGATAAAATACGTAAGAAATAGATAGTTGGAGAGACTAATAAATAATGGGCACTAATATTGTAAGGATAGAGGGTTGTACACCAGGTTTAAGATGCTTAGTTCATAGAATGATTATTACAGATGCAGCAAATGAATTGTTAATACATACTTGTGAACTATGTAGTAAGAATAAAGATTTACAAGATAAATAAGAAAAAGTGAAACAAGAATTAATAATGTGTAAACAACAATTGCAGGCACAAAATAATGAAACACAAATGGACCAGAATCAAGAATGTACAAATGATAGAGAGCCAAAAAAAAAGAAGGAGAGAAAAGGAACAGGATGGGGATTGGGTGGTGGTAGAAAGAAAAGCTAAAATGGAAAAAAAACTGTAAGACTAAGGGCAGTGAACTTTTCAGTAGAATGCTCAAATAACTATGATCCTTTAATTACACTAGAAGATAATAGTGTGACAGGACAACTTGAAAACAGCTTAGAAACTAGTTGTAATGAAACAACAAATAAAGTAAGTGATTTACTAGAGACAGCAAATGTATTAGATATTAGAGATGGAGTTTCAAAGAATACATCAGATGAGAGAAAGAAAAAGTGTGACAAAAAGGTAGGAGGTGATAAAGATGGAGTTATAGATTTAGGGTTAAAGGAAAATGAAAGTCAAATGGGAAACAATATGGAGGGTATAAGGATTGATGTTGGATATAATAAGGGGGTAGGAAAAATTGATTCTATTGGAGAAAAGGTCATCTTTAATTTAAATTTGGGGAAAGAAAAGGTTAATAGAGGGAGACAAAATATTGAGATTAACAACTATGATGAACTAATAGAGCATATGAAGGAAAAACATGATATATTGGGAGATTCAATACTGAGATATACAGATAGATGTACATCTAAAGATAATAAAGAGATTATAACAACAAGTTATTTTTCAGGGGCAAAGATAACATAATAGAAACATAGAAACATAGACTTTGAAGGCAGATAAGGACCACTAGGCCCATCTAGTCTGCCCATTTCCCTACCTACAGGATAGGCCGCAGATCCTAGTTAACCAACAGCCTATATCTTCCTACCCCCCACAAGAATTGCCTTATGTCTGTCCCATGCATTCTTGAATTCTCCCACAGTTTTAGACTCCACAACTTCCTCAGGAAGGCTGTTCCATGCATCCACTACCCTCTCTGTGAAATAATACTTCCTCATTGCCCTGAACGCCCTCCTTCTATCTTTAAATTGTGTCCCTTGTTCTTGCAAGTCTCTTTTTCTGAAAGATGCTACCCTCTTGGACTTTGTTGATTCCATTGAGGTACTTGAAAGTTTCTATCATGTCCCCCCTCTCCCTTCTTTCCTCAAGAGTATACATATTAAGCTCCTTTAGTCTCTCCTCATACGGCTTCTCTTGCAGACCCTGCACCATTTTAGTTGCCCTTCTCTGGACTGCCTCTATCCTGTCTATGTCCTTGCGGAGATGGGATCTTCAGAACTGGACACAGTATTCCAGATGGGGTCTCACCAACTGTCTGTACAGAGGGATAACAACTTCCTGTTTTCTGCTGCTGATGCCTCTCCCTATACATCCCAGTATACCCCCATCCCTCCCTACTGCCTTCTCACATTGCTTGCTAAACTTAAGGTCATCTGATATGATTACCCCAAGGTCCCTTTCCTGTTTTGTTGTTGTTACTACCTCCCCACCAATTGTGTATTCTTCCCCTGGGTTCTTGTTTCCCAGGTGCATTATTTTGCACTTTATAAGAGATGCAAAGGGAATGTTAGGGGATATTATTAAAGAAAGGAACTGATCAGCTGTTTTGATTCTGCACTTGGGGTGAATAACATCAAAAATCAGGGATTAGAAGATATACAGAAAGAGTCTGAAGAAATAAAGATGGAAGCAAATAAATTACAATGTAAGATATCTTTTTTCAGAAATTTTGCCAGTACAAAAAGAAACTGGTGTAAAACATAACAAGATAAGACAATTAAATAATTGGCTTAGGCAGTGGACATTTTATAATAAATTGGGTTGTATAAAATATTGGGAGGAGTACATTTGTGAACCGTCATATTTTTGTAGAGATGGACTACATCTAAGTAAGAAAGGCAGTAGAAAATTAGGGATGGACATCAAATTGGTGGTAGATAGTAATTTAAACTAAAAGATAAGGGGAGAAAGGAAACAAATGTGTTTAGGATAGAGAAGAAGACAGAGAAATTGTAACAACAAATTAAAGGAAAAAAGGAGGACAAATCAATATGGTTACTTAATGCAAGAAGTTAAAATATTGAAAAAAGCAGAATTGGAAGTTAAGTTGGTTCAGGAAAATATAGACATGTGTATGATAACTGAAACCTGGTGAGACCCTGAAATACATTGGGATAGGGGTATTGAGGAATATAAATTGCATTACAGGTCAAGGATGAATAGAAAAGGGGGAAAAGTGGCTATTTATATTAAAGAGGAAATAAATAGTTTACATAAATAAAGTGAAAATGAGAGTATAGAATCATTATGGAGTCAAGTATTGAGGGGGTGGATAAAAATATTCTAGTTGAGATATACTATAGGCCACCAAATTGTAACAGGGAAATAGATAAAATAATAAACAAGGAAATTGGACATATAGCAATGGAAGGAGATGTTATTATAGTAGGAGACTTTAGCTATCCAGATATCTGCTGGGAAAAAGACAGTAGTAATAGTGTTAATAGTGGAAATGTTGTTCAACTGTTAGAAATGGTAGGGTTAGAACAGTTAATATATAAGCCCACCAGAGGAGAAAATATCTTGGATTTATTGTTAACAAATAGAACAGATATTATTAAAGGAATAAAGACAGGAGAACATTTAGGAAATAACAATCATGCTATAGTGGCCTTTAAAATTAAAAATAAAGTCATATGTATAAAAGGAAAAACAATCACAAAAAATTATACTAAAGCAGATTTTAAGAGAATTAAAGAACATTTAAAAAGATGGAATTGGGAGCAGAGTTTAGGAGATAAAAATGTAGTGCAAATGTGGAAAGAATTGAAAAGTAAGTTATTAAATTTGGAAAAAGAGTTTGTACTAGATAAGAAACTTTATAACAAAAAACACAGAAAACCTTTATGGTGTACCAGTAAGGTAATCAAAGCTTGCCTAAAGAAAAAGAATGCATTCCAAATAATGAAAATATTAGAAACAGAGGTTACAGTAAGGTATTATAAAAATTGTGTAAAGAAAGTAAAACAGAATACAAAAAATGAAAGTAGGAAATTGGAAGCTAACGTGGCCTATAGAAAAGACAATGGGAAAAGCATTTATACATACGTAAATCAACAAAGGAAAGACAAACAAGGAATAGGGCCACTAGATTACAATGGAAAGGAAATCAAGAATTCCGGTGAAATGGCTAATGTATTAAATGAATATTTTGGATCAGTTTTTGAGGGAGGGAAATATGCAAAAAATGTGGTAGTGAATACAAACCAACAAAACATAGAAATAGTTACTACAAAGGAAGAAGTGGAAAGAATAATAAATAAGGTAAAAATACACAAATCTGCTGGACCTATATTGCATTCAAGGTATATTAAAGAAGTGCTAGCATTAATATCAGATATCTTGGTGTGGATATTTAATGAGTCCTTTAGAACAGGAGGGTTGCCAGAGGATTGGAGACGGGCTTTTGTGGTGCCCTTATTTAAACAAGCATTTGTCAATTCTGAATGATGTCATGCTGGCATTGGCGGGGGGAGGTGAAGAGGCATAGTGCTGTGAGTTTGTTAATGTGTCCCAAAAGGTGATTTTGCACAGCGAGTACGCCACTGTGTGGCAGAGTTATGGAAACACATTTTGAGCAGGCTGTGGAAAATGGCAGCTGGACTGTTGATAATGAGGTGTGTACAAATGCCAGTGGTGAAAATGTGGCATGAAAATATTGAAGACTGACGAAGTTACAAGGGTGCGTGGAAACTGCACAATGCACGCTTGCAACACAGTCATTGTCTTGACTTTCACCACAAAATTTTCAACATAGACATTTTAGGACCTTTGCTGATGAATAGTGTCACCGTCATTTCCTCACAGTGTCCCAAAAAGTGATTTTGCACAGTGACTGTGGAATTCTGCACCGAACGTGCAAAAACACATTTCAGCCAGCTGTACTGATCATAAGGAGGTATGGAAAAATGCCAATGATGAACAGCTGGAGTGAAAGTATTACAAATTCACAAAGTCACAAGCGTGCGTGCAAACTGCACAACACACACTCGTAAAACACTCATTTTATTGACTTTCATCCCTAAATTTTCAACATAGGCGTTTTAGGACATCAGATAATAAACAGCATCGCTGCCATTTTCATAATGTGTCTCAAACACTGGCATTCCACAGTGACCACGCTATTACATAGATACATAGACAGTGTCGGCAGATAAGGGCCTATGGCCCACCCAGTCAACCCATTTGAGCTTGTAAGTTCAGTTTATGTTTTCCTAGAAGTCTGTTGCCCCTTACCCCTGACCTCCAGAATTCCTTTATGTTTATCCCACGCATTCTTAAATCCCATGATTGTTTCAGCCCCCACCACTTCCTCTGGCAGGGTGTTCCACTAGTCCACCACCCGTTCTGTGAAGAAATTCTTCCTCATGTTTCCTTTGAATCGTCCTCCTCCAACTTCATCCCATGCCCTCTAGTCCTGGAACATCTTTTTGCTTAAAATAGTGTATTCCTGCACCCTGTTCCTCCCTGTGAGATACTTGTATGTCTCTATCATATCCCTCTCCCTCCTCTCCTCCAGGAGTACATGTTCAGTTCCTTAACCTGTCTTCATAGGACTTGTGATGCAATTCATGCACCATCTTTGTTGTCCTCCTCTGAACCTTCTCTACCCTGTCTATGTCCTTACGTAGGTATGGTCTCCAGAACTGTACACTGTACTCCAGGTGGGGCCTCACTGGTGTCTTGTATAGCGGAATTATGACCTCCCTTTTCCTGCTGGTGATGCCTGTGCCTATACATCCCAGCATCCTATTTGCTTTACCTGTTGCTTTGTCGCACTGTTTCCCTACCTGAGGTCATCAGAGATGATAACCCTAAGATCCCTTTCCTGCTTGGTGCATGCTATATCCTCACCCCCCAACTGATATATTGTGCCAGGGTTTTTGTGCCCCATATGCATTATCTTGCACTTCTTTGCACTGAATTTCAACTGCCAAACCCCTGACCATTCTTCAAGTTTCTGCAGGTCCCTTCTCATTCTGTCTACACCCTCTGGTGTGTCTACTGTGTTACAGATCTTTGTGTCATCAGCGAACAGTGAAATTCTGCCTTCTATGTCCTCTGCAATGTCACTGATGAAGATGTTGAATAGGACTGGTCCCAGCACTGATCCCTGTGGTACCCCACTAGTCACTTTTCCCTCTGTGGAGTGACAGCCATTTATCACCACCCTCTGTGTACTGCCACCCAGCCAGTTACCTACCCACCACACTACTGTCCTGCCCACACCCATATTCCCCAGTTTGTGTAATAGTCTTCTATGTGACACAGTGTCAAAGGCCTTGCTGAAGTCCAGATAGGCCATGTCCACTGCCCTCCCCGATCCACCTCCCTAGTCACCCAGTCAAAAAATTCAATAAGGTTGGTCTGACATGACCTCCCCCTGGTGAAACCATGTTGCCTTGGGTCCTGTAGTCCATTGATAACCAGATGGTTCACCAATCTCTCCTTCAGTAGTGTTTCCATGATCTTCAACACTACTGAGATGAGGCTGACTGGTCTGTAGTTCCCTGCTTCCTCTTTGTTCACACTTTTGTACAAGGGAACTACATCTGCTGTCCTCCAGTCTTTGGGTACCTCCCCTGTTTCCAGTGATCGGCTAAACAGGATAGCCAGAGGTTCAGCCACCACCTCTCTTAGTTTTTTAAGGACCCTGGGGTGCACCCCATCTGGCCCCATTGCTTTATAAACTCTTATTGCTTCTAGTTCCTTCAGGATCTTTTCTTGTGTAAAGAGACTTGTGTCCATTTCTGCACCATTCTCACCCCTAGTACTCCCTTCAGACCCATTACCCTCCTCTTCCTCAGTAAAGACTGAGCAGAAATACCTGTTCAGTATGTCAGCTTTACTGTTGTCATCCTCCACATGGCCCCCATCCTCCCCCTTCAGTCTCACTATCCCTCCCTTTGTCTTTCTTTTTTCCCTTATGTACCTGTAAAGGTTTTGTCCCTCTACCCACTGATTTTGCAATGTGTTCTTCTGTCTGAGCTTTGGCTTCCCTACTGACCTCTCTGCCTCCTTTGCTTCTCCTGGTACTTCTCCCTATCCCCTTCTGTCTGTGTCTTTTGCATTGCCTGAATGCAACTTTTGGCTTTCACTTTGTTTGCTACCTCTTTGGAAAACCATAATGGTCTCCTCTTCCTTTTCCTTTTGCTAACCTGCTTAATGCATAATTCTGTTGTTCTTGTAACCCCCATTTTAAATACTGCCCACTGTTCCTCAACCCCTGATTCCTGTCCCATTCCCCTTAATGCCTCTTTCAAGTATCTCCCCATTTTCCCAAAGTCTGCCCCCCTAAAATCCAGGATATGTGTTTTTGTGTGGTTTGGTTCTGCTCTTTCTGTGATTTCAAACCAGAATGACTGGTGGTTACTGTTCCCCCAGGTGCTTCCCCAGTGTTACCCCATCACACTGTCCCTGTTTGTGACCACAAGGTCCAGTATTGTCTTCTGCCAAGTTGGTTCCATGACCAGTTGCTTGAGGAAGGCACCCTGAAGGGAGTCCAGGATAAATCTTCTCCTAGTTGATGCTGCTGCTGGGATGCTCCAGTCCACATCTGGAATATTGAAGTCTCCAACCAGTACTACCTCACCCTTGTCTGCCATCCTTTGGATGGCTAGCATCAGCTCCCTATCTGTTTCTTCCTCCTGGGCTGGTGGTCTATAGACCACATCTGTGCAGATGGCTGTCCCCATTTTCCTTTCCAGCTTAACCCACAGTATCTCTCCCCCATTTTGTTCCTCCTGGATCATCTGTGGCCCTTATGTCATTTTTCACATACAGTGCTACTCCTCCTCCCTTCCTGCCTGCTCTGTCTCTTCTGAATATGTTGTAGCCAGGCATGACCATCTGCCAGTCGTGGTTATCATTACACCAGGTTTCAGTGATGGCCACAATGTCCAGGTCTGACTGTACCATGACAGCCTCCAGATCGTCCATCTTGTTGCTAAGGCTCCTGGCATTTGCACACATGGCTTTCCATGATTTGACCTCCCTAGGCTGTTTCGCTGTTCTACTCCAGCTCCTTCCTTGGTTGTACTTTTTCCCTGGTTCTCCTTGCTGTCTGCCCTTCTGTTGAATTTTGCCCCTTTTCTCCCTATCCACCTCTTGGGCACTAATCTCCATCTTTTGCACACTGCTTTGCAGAGATAGCCACTCTTCTGGTTCACTGGTTCCACTGCTAGCTGTGGGGGGTAAGCAAGTAGATGCCCTCCTTGCTGGCCTGTCACCCCCCTTTGCTAGGTTAAATGCTTGTCAATGTAGCATTTAAACTTATCATTGAGTGCTTGGATTCCACTCCATGATAGATGCAGGCTGTCAGGCTTGAACAAACCTCCATTCCTCCAGGTGGGTCCCCAGTCACCAATGAATCCAAACCCTTCCTCACAGCACCAGTTTTTCAACCATGAATTAAAGTTCCTGGTGCATGCACTCCTATGTGCTCCCTTGCCTCTCGCAGGTAGTACTTCCACGAAAGTGACAGAAGTAGCTACTTGCTTGAGACCCCTTCCTTATTGTGCGACAGAACTGCAAAAACAGATTTTGGTCAGGATATGAAAAATGACAGCTGCACTGTTCATTAGGTGGTGTAGAACAATAGCACTGTTGAAAATGTGAAGTGAAAATATTATAAGTTTGGGAACTTATGAGCGTGCAAGCAAACTGCGCAATGCACGCTCATAACACAGTCATTTTATGGAGTATTGTCACCAAATTTTCAACACAGGCATTTTAGGATCTCTGCTCATAAACAGTGTCACTGTTATTTTTGCAATTTGTCATGAACACTGATTTTGCACAGCGACCGTGCTATTCTGCGGTGGAAGTGGGAAAACACATTTCAGCAAGGATGTGAAAAATGACAGCTATACGGTTCACAAGAAGGTGTGGTAAAATGCCAATGTTGAGAATGTGGCATGAAAATATTGCAAATTCGCTAATTTATGAGCGTGTATTGTGCAGTTGCTATGCACGTTCATAAAACAGTAATTTTTTAAATTATTGTCACCACATTTTTAACACAGGCATTTTAGGACCTCTGCTCATGAACAGTGTCACTGGCATTTTTGTAATGTGTCCTGCACACTGATTTCACATAGCGACCACGCTATTCTGCACCGGAAGTGCGAAAACACGTTTAGGCAAGGATGTGAAAAATGAAAGCTGTATGGTTCACAAGAAGGTATGGTAAAATGCCAATGCTGAGAATCTGGCATGAAAATATTGTGCAACTGCGCTAACACAAAAGTCGTTTACAGTTGCTACGCACACTGTGAAACAGTAGTAATTTTTGATCTTCCACCAAACTTGCAACATAGGCTGTTTGAGCCTCTCATAACAGTGGCACCTGTCATTTCGTTACTTCAGTCCAAAAAGTGATTTCATGCAGTGACTGCGAAATCACCTTTCGGGACCGAATAGTGCCATGACAGTGCATGAATTCATAAGAAGGGGTCCGAAAAACCCAATGTTAAAAATTTAGGGCCAAAATTCAGAAAAATGCCCAAGATATGCATTAAAGTTGAAAACCCCCTATTAATTCCATTATACAGCTTACTGGCATTTGCTCAGTTCACGGTCTGCTTTGAAGAGTGGAGACGTGTTCCTGGTCCACCGAAGATCATCGCGCCGGACTCCGCAGGTAAGTATGGGGTAGGGGGTGAGGGGAAGCAGGTGCACAGAGGGTAGGTGCAGGGGGTGGGGGAGGCATGAGACTACGAGGACCGTTTTCAATTTACAGAAAAAATCATCTGGGATGTTTTTTAGAGGGGATTTTTCACACTGGATGGCCCTCAGCGTGCCACTTAACTGTTGGGGGCTTTCTGTAGCCAACGGGGATTGAGCACCCTCAAATGCACACAACACGGGGGGGATGAGGAAGTAATGCTGGCAGGATTTGTCATCCCAGTCAGCACACAAAGAAAGAGGGGTGTGAGCCGAGGGGATTGGTCACCCCTCGGCATTTAACAATGGGGTAGGGGTTATGCTGATGGGAAGTGGGCTCCCCATTGCTTACAAAAAAAGCAGGGGTTAACCAACAGGGAATTGGGCACCCCAAAGTCAGCAATAGTTGCAGCTGCCCGCTCGCTGACCATGCACATAATGTTGGAGAGCACGTAGGAAGGGTCCGCTAAATATGATGATCTTTGCTTGGATTGCAGTGGACCTTTTCTTAGATGTGCTCACCACATTATGTATGCATGGTGTGGCATTGGCATGTGGGCTGATTGGGGAATGAGGGACGCACCTACTGGTATGTGCCCTCCATTCGCCCAACAGTGACCCCACCTCTGAAGCTGCACTGTCCCAAGATGTTGGCTGTGCAAGCGCGCCAATATAAAAATGGAAAGCGATAAGTGGTGTCAAATTATAGACCAGTAAGCCTGACTGCAATCCTGTGTAAAGTAGCTAAGAGTATATTGAAATTAAAAATAGAGGAGAGTTTGAAGTTATTGAGCTATACTGATAAAAAAAAACATGGATTTAAAAAAAATAGAGCATGTGGTACTAACATTTATGCTTCTATGAAAATATTAAGGAGGAACTGATTAATAATACACATGTAGATAAAATATTCTTAAATTTTCAAAAAGCCTTTGATAAGGTACCCCATGATAATCTAATTCTGAAATTAAATAAAATGGGATTGGATAGTCAGATTGTATTATGGATAAGGAATTGATTGAGTAATAGGTCTCAAAATGTAAGAATATTGGGGGACTATCTGGGTCAATCAAAGTGAGGAGTGAGGTGCCACAGGGATCTGTGTTGGGGCCTATATTGTTTTCTTTATTCATTAGTGACTTACATCAGGGGATTACTAACCAAGTAGTAAAATTTGTGGATGATATTAAAGTAGGAGGGCCAGTAAGTACAATAGAGCAGCAGAAAAGGCTAAAAAAGGATTTACAAAAAATAGAAATCGGGGCTTGAAAGAATAATATGAAATTTAGCATAGAGAAATTGAGGGTAATGTATTTAGGAAAGGGGGATACAGGAAAAAATAGGTATACATTAGATGGAAAAAAACTTAAAGAAGTTGTGGAGGAAAAAGATTGTATGATAATAATTGACAAAGAATGAAAATTTGAGAAACAAAGGGCAGTAGCTATACAAAAAGCAAACAATATGGTAAGAAACATAAAACACAGCTTTATGAACAAATCAGTGGGATGCATGGTACCAATACATAGGACTTATGTTAGACCATATTCAGACTTTGAGTCCCAGTTATGGAGGCCAGACACAAAGAATGAAAAAGGAAGAGTGGAAAGAGTGCAGAGAAAATATACTAAGATGGTTGGAAATTTAAACAAATAAGAATATAGTGAAAGATTAAAAAGGACAGGACTCTTTACAGCAGAGAAGGGAAAGAGGAGATTTAATGATAATGTTTAGAATAATAAATGACAATGAATTAATAAATGAAATGCGGATGAAAATGCAGGAAAAGTGAAAAGGGCTGCGTAGTCATGATAAGCAAATTAAATTGAAAACTGTAACAAAGAATGGTATATATTACTCATTTGTAAACATAACAGGGAGAGTGTGGAACACACTACCAAGAGATGTGGTAGATAGTAAAACCTTAAATGACTTTATAGGAAGGATCGACAAGTACCTCTTGGGGAATAGTTGATGTGTACCCACTAAGGTGAGGAACGTTTATATGGACCAATGGTCTTCTACTGTTCTATACCAAGTATAAATACCAAGTATAAATGAACAAACTTTGCTTGTTATGGGCTAGATATTCATAAGAGTGCCCTGAATTTGCTCAAGTGGATGCTCTGTACAGCCCAGATATGCCATAGCACCAAAATGCAATATTCAGAAGACGCACCATAGAAATGTGCTGGTGCAACCCAAGATAGTAAAACCTTAAATTAATTTATAGGAAGGATCGACATGTACCTCTTGGGGAATAGCTGATGTGTACCCATTAAGGTGGGGAACAGTTTATATGGACCAATGGTCTCCTACTGTTCTACATCAAGTATAAATACCAAGTGTAAATCAACAAACTTTGCCTGCTATGGGCTAGATATTCAAAGGAGCACCAAAAATGCAATTTTCAGAAGATGTACTGTAAAATGTGCTGGTGCAACCCACGCTGAATACTGCAAAGATGTGCCATGGCACAACTGGACTTGCACCTGCGCAACCTGAAATGTGCTGGAGCTACTGTGCAGGCTGAAAACAGCAAATAGAACAAGTTACCCCAGGTGACAGAGAAAACAGTCAGGACTGTGCAAAAGCACAGGACCATGGCACAGGAGGCAGAGGATGCAGGACAGAACCACAATGGCAAAGGACAGGTGGATAGCACAGATACAGTGCAGAGTGAACACAGACCCATAGCCCCTGGACACAGTGCAGAGCACCACACAGACCCAGGTAACCAATGGGACAGGGTGCATAATGGGCATGGCACAGAGGGTTGCAGGAAATGAGCACCCCCAGGACTAGAGGCCCAACAGCCAACAAGGAATAGTGAAGTACCATTGCCACTGTACAAACGCACCATGCAAGAGTGCATGGGGTGCCACAGCACAGGCACAGTGTTCCACAGGCAGAGTGCCAGATGGGCGCACAGAGGTATGCATCAGATGCCAATCAGGCACACAGGGACACAGTTTAGGGAATAGTACAGCACAGCAGCATGGGGAAGAGGAACACAGCAGAGGTGTTCACAATGCTGGACATGTGGTCATGGGCACATGACACTGTGGCAAGCACAGAACCAGACCTCGCAGGCAACCCACTGGACACCATGTCAAACAAGCATGTGAAAAGTAAGTATGTGAGTACCCACTGGTGTCACACTGCAGAAACACCATGGGCCAGGACATGCCTGAGTCCAACCATGGACAACAACAGCATAATGAAGCGACAGGCATGCTAGGGAGGCACACAGACTTACATACATATAAGAAACCATACTTTAATATCAAAACTGAAGAAACACAGTGGAACAAAAGAGTAAGAAACAGGCAAAGACATGCAAACAACATGGCAAAAAGCAGAAAACAATTGAAACACAGTCACAACACCAACCATGAACTGTAAAAAGGCAGCTTAAATAACAATGTACAGCAATAAGCAATGGGGACAGGTGTGAGAAGGGACAGCGATGAGAAGGAAAAAACCATGTCCACAGGCAAGAGGGTTGTGGGGATGGGAGTACTAGGCTATGTACAAAAAAGTCCATGTTGGCCTAATGCCTCTGTCGACAGAGGTCCTCTCTCTGGTGGCGCACCACTTCAACGAGTGTCCGTGTGGTTGAAAGCAGTCTCTGTGACAGACGGATGTAGACTGGCTACCACTGGTGTACTCCAAAGGCCATACGTTGCAGGTATATGACTCCTCCTTCCAGTACACCTAAACTGCTCTGACCTTTTTCCTGCCTCTGGATGATCTAAGCAGAGGAAACACAGAACAAAACCTGAGCATTAGGGCCCACACAAGGACAAACCACCAGCCCCCAATGGGCTGTGTGTGCCTGACTAATGCTGGATGGCCCCATGGTAAAGACCTCCAACACACCACGCACAGCAGACACTGACAACAAGCTGGGATACAGTGGGACACAATGAAGGGGATATAGTGCAGGGAGTATGCCACAAAGGGACATTTGCTCATGCCCCTCACAGCATGAAACTGAGGCCCACATGTGCACCATTCATGCAGGCCCAGAAGCATCCCCTTGTGTGCACTGTTGGATACACACAGCTGCCACCAATGACAGCAACTGGGGAACAGTACAAAGGAGTCATATGCACAGTGGGACAACCACATGCTGCAGACAAACACTACCAAGTGTGACAGAAAACCAACACATGGACAACCACAGTATGAGGCTATGGTCTGCTATGGATAAGGTCCCCCCCCCCACAGCAACCTACCCTAGGTACAGAGGGCTGCTGCACATGTCACACATTTACCTGCCACTTGGTCTTCAGCCCCAGCTGCTGCTCCATCAACTGCATGGCGGCCATGCCTATCTGCTTCTTATCGGGCCCTCCTGCAAGCCAACTGTCCTGCTAAGGAAACACAAGGAAAGGGAACAAAAAGTAGTAGGCAAATACCAAACAAACTCCCATAGCCCAAACCAGGCTGACAGGATGCAGCAAGGCACAGTGCACAGTGCTGGGAATAGAGTCTGCACCCCGCAAGGTGGGCACAATGTGCAGGCCAATGAGACAGTGCAACACGGAGCCACACAGTGGACAGCAATATCTGACAACAGCACACCCAAACAAGGCATGTCCACCCTGTGTGCAGGTGCACATGCACCTGCTGCACACCACAATGCCCCCACAAGCATGCAGAAGAGGCATGCACAAAGCACAGACAGATGTACCTGGTCATGGGACCACACCCCTGCAGGCACAATCTTGCAGTCTCCATAGCCGTGCCTGATCATGGCTGCACAGGTCACCGTACCAGTGATAGCACTGCTCCCCTGTCCTGGGGATCCCCATGCACTCCTCCAGGCCCTCTGCAACATGGGCCAAAAACTGGGACTGTACCTTCTGCAGTGTCACACCTCCAAACAACTGGTCCTCCAGTGGGTCAACCAGTGTCACGTGTTTGGCTAACTCCACCTCATTCCAGTTAAGGGCCCAAGGGCAGACTCTTGCAGTACGTTCCATGCTTCCAGCACAAACTATCAGGCCCACTGGTTGTCTGCTGGTGTACTGAGAACTTTGTGGTACTTCCACACTGATTGCATGATAGGACCGTACAACAAACAACTGAGCAGCATGCACATGCGCAATAGGCATGTGTCAGTGGGACCAACTGTACAGTGCCACACATGCACAATACCAAAAGTCCAGGTGGGAAACGGAGGGTCATGGCCGTGCATCCACATGCCAGCGCCATCTTGTGAAGATCAGGGACAGCCACACATACAGCACACCAATGGCACAAATTCCACAGCTGAGCAGCAACAGCCAATGTTGCAGCTACAATGCATGCATGATATAAAGACGTTGTGCAAGCTGTGGTCATGGCAGTTGTGCACGCCTCCCCACATGTGTGATAGGGCCCACATGTGCAGCAATGGCAAATGTGCAATACACAGACACAAACGTCACACAGCAGGCCATGTGCAAGCCAAATGCAGAATTGCATATCACACATGCATGGAAAATGTACTGGCAGAATGCTCCAGGGCATCTCAGTTGCACCCACATTGTCACTTGCACCTGGAGTAATTCTGCAGTATTCAGCCAGGAGGAGAGTGGTTTGCTTGACATGAATTCTGGAAATACTTGCTTTGCTTAACATGGATTCTAGATGGGACTGGTTGGATTGACATGGATTATATAGTAGGAGGGGTTTCCTTGACACCAATTCAGATGCCTTTTTGTTTGAATGAATTTGATTATATAGGACATGTTTTTTTACGGTGTGTGGTCTGTAGAAGGTTGGTTTGTTCGATATAGATTCTGGAGGAGGTTGATTTTCTTTTATGGCTTCAAGAGGAGGTCAGTTTCTTCATATGCATTCTGGAGGAGTTTGGTGGCTTGACATTGATGATACAGAATGTTAGTTCACCTGACATGGATTCTGACAGAGTTTGCCTTACTTGATATGGATTCAGGAGGATGTTGGTTTGCTGACATTGATTATGTTGGAGGTTGATATACATGACAGATTCTGAAAAGATGGGGTTTTCTTGATATGCATTCTGGATAATTTGGATTTGTTTAATATGGAATTTGGAGTAGGTATGTTTGCTTGACATGGATTCTGACAGTAGTTGCATTGCTTGCTTTGGATTTTCAAGGAGGTTGTCTTGCTGACATATATTACATTGGAAGCTGGTATGCATGACATAGATTCTGAAAGAGATGGGATTTTCTTAACATGGATTCTGAATACAGAGATGTTTTTTTATACAGAATCTGGAGCATGTTGTTTTGCTTGATGTGGATTCTAGATGAGGTTTGTATGTGTAATATGTATTTCAGAAGAGGACGGCTTCCTTGACATGGATTCTAGAGAAGATGGATTCAGGAAAAGGTTAAGTTCCTTGATAAGGACTGAATAGGAGGTCGGTTTGCTTGATGTGAATTATGGAGCAGATACAGTTTTTTCCTTGACAAGGAAGCTAGGTGAGGTTTATTTGCTTGATGCAGATTTTGTAGTATCTGTACACAAATTATGTAATATATACTGTATCCTCTCACATTATATTGCATTGCATTGTTATTCCAATTCAGACCTGAAAATAATCATTTAATTCTCTAATTCACGTGTTCGTTAACTAAAATGTGTGGGCAGGGAGTAAACCTCTTTAACAAACAACCCTGTATTTATACAGTATATCTGAACTATCAAGTACCTAATATGGGCAATCCTTCTAATGTAATTCTTGCATCACAACTTTGTTAAAATATTATGTTTACAAATCCAGTTTCAGCCTATGCCATGGTCAAATATTTCTGAAGATTTCTGTTATGTCTTTAGAAGAATTCCTGCCTGCCTCCAGTGCCACTTTAGTGCCACCAGAGATAGAGAATGTCTTTAGAAGTATTGCAAAAATCTGGATATAACTGACCATGTTATTGGCTGCAGCAGTATATTATGACAATATAGGATTCTTATAACTAAGGGTTGAATAGGTTGCTGATGGAGGAGATGTGACTGGAGAAGTTCAAGGTCATACAATAGTTTCTTACCTCCTGGAATACTTCATTCCATTTGATGACACGTTCATTGAGATTGAACCTTTGACCCAGTGGTGCACTGTAGTTAAAGATACCAATGTTGACATACTGGAGGTTACCATCAGCTGATAACTGCCAGTTGATGATATCAAACACAGCTGGTGGGTCTCCATTTACATCAAAAAATACTTCCTCCTCAGTAGTTGTCCTAAAGCGTACATTCTTCACATAATAGAACACCTGAGAAAAGAGTAAAACATTAGCTGTGTACTGTAGATATTTTTGAGGAGACAGTGAACTACAAATATAACATTTAATGAGGTTTAGTATTATTTTGCATTTTGCAAAGAAGAACACTAAGGCACATTATAGAATGTGTAACAAAATCGTACAGGAATCTGAAAATGACATGGACCTGGGTGTTAACATAAATAATGTACATATTTTGACTACCATGTAGATACAGTATCAAAAATGCAATATGAAACACAGAAACTTAAAAACTGATGGCAGATAAGGACCACTTTGCCAATCCAGTCTGCCCATTTTCCCAATCTACTGCAAAAACAGCAGACCCTCATTGATTTCTAACTTTACCTTCTCATTCCTATTGCTAAGGTTTCCCTATGCCTTTACCATGTAGTTTTGAATTCTGTCACTGTGTTTTCCCCCACCACCTCTGCTAAGAGTCTATACTTCCTCATGCTACCCATTGGTATACCCCATTCCAGCCTCATGTCATGCCCCCTCATTCCTGAACATCTCCTTTTTGGAAAGTTGCTACCCTCTTGTACCCTATTTATGCCCTTTAGATATTTGTAGATTTCTATCCTATCTTCCCTGTCTCTGCTCTCCTCCAGGGTACTGTATACTGTACATATTGAGGTCTCCCAGTCTCTCCTCATATGACGTTTGGTGCAGGTCCTAGACCATCTTTGTTGCAGTTCTTTGAGCTGCCTCCACCCTGTCTATGTCCTTATGAAGGTGTGGCCTCCAAAACTGGACACAGTATTCCAAATGAGGCCTCATCAATGATCTGTACAGTGGCATCACCACCTCTTTTCTTCTGCTGATGATACCTTTCCATATGCACCCCAGCATCCCACTGGCTCTCCCTGCAGCCTTGGCACATTGTTTGGCTGCCTTTAAGTCATCAGATATGATATCCTCCAAATCTCTTTCCTGTTTGCTCACCATCGGTATCTCCCCCCCATCATGTAATCCTCCCCTGGGTTCTTGCTCCTCAAATGCATGATTTTGCACTTTTTTACATTGAATCTTCACTGCCACACTCTAGAACTTTACTCCAGAGTAAATATGTCTCTACTTATTTTTTCCAACCCCTCTTAAAGTGCCCCTCATGTTGCAGATCTGAGCATCATCTGTAAAGAGGCACACCATCCCTTCCACTCCCTCCACAATGACACTTATGAAGACATTAAACAGAACTGGCCCCACAATTATCCCTGAGGCACCTGCTGGTCACCCTCCACTCCTCAGATTGAACTCCATTTACCACCACTGTCTGTGTTCTAGCAAGCAATCAAGCAGTTCCTGACACAGTTTACCACCTCCCAGTTTGCCCAACTTGTTCACAAGTCTTCTATGTGGAACGATATTGAATGCCTAATTGAAATCCAAGTAGGCCACATCCATTGCTACCCATGATCCACTTCCCGAGTCACCCAGTCAAAGAAAGCAATATGATTTGTTTGACCTGACTCTCTTGCTGTGAATCCATGATGTCTCAGATCCTGTGCCCTACTGGATTCAAGGTATTCCGCAATCCTTTAAGTAGTAATTCCATAATTTTCCCCACTATTGAGCTGAGGCTTACTGGTCTATAGTTTCCAGCCTCCTTCGTACTACCACTTTTATGAAGATAGACTACATCTGCCCTCCTTAAGCTGTCTGGAACCACTCCCATATTGAATGACTTATTGAACAGGGCTGTGAGTGGTTCTGCCAGCACCTCCCGTAGTTCCTTTAATATTCCAGGATGTATCCCATCTGATCCAATAGCCTTGTTCACTTTCAGTTTTTGAATTTTTTAGGACTGTCTCTTCCATAAATAGGCTGGTATACACCTCTCTTCCATATTTGCTCATGCTGCCTAACTGTGGTCCTTCACCTTCTTCTTCATCTGTGAATACAGTACAAAAATATTTATTCGGTACTGATGCTTTTTTAGGTCCTCTTCAACACATTCCCTTTCTTCCCCTTTAAGCCTTGCAATCCCACCCTTGTTTTTCTCCTTTCACTAATCTTCTTATAAAAAGCTGTGGCCCCTATTTGTACCTCCTGTGCTTTTTTCTCTGTTTCAGCCTTTGCGCTTCTGACTGATGTCCCTGCCTCCGTCTCCTTATCCAGGTACTCTACCTGATACTCTTCCTTCTCTATTTCTTTCTACAGTATTTCCTGAAAACCATCTTTATTTACCCTTACCTTTCCACCCACTTCATTTGAGAAACCTAGTGGTTTTCTCTTTCTCTTGCCCTTGTTTACCTGCCTAATGCAAAGGTGAATTGACTCCAGTATGGGTCCATTCAGATGGGCACACTGCTCCTAAGCACCCAACCCCCCATTTGTCCTTCCCTGCCAGGGCATTCTTGAGACAAATCCAAATCTTTTATTTGTTTGTTTGTTTGTTCATTCATTCATTCATTTATTCATTTATTCATTTATTCATTTATTCATTTATTCATTCCTTCATTAACTAGGTTGGTGCACTGACCCGAAGACCTTTTTCTGTCATGGCCTTGACCAGGGATTGGCACAGATATGGTTGGGTACAGTCATTACAAACATCAGGAATCATACAAGGGCCAGGGTCTGGCACATATAGGGTAAAATGCAGTCACAGTTAGTACAAACAGCAGGAATCATATAAGGTGCAATAACAAGAAATCAAGTACAAATAGGCTGGTTATATAGTGGCTGTGAGAATAACATACAGGAACAGTGACATAGAGCATAAATATAGGTAAATACCACTAGTAAAGAAATGGCATCTTAGTAAATTCCACCCTCCTGAAATCCAAGATCCTCACCTTGGTGTGGCTTGACTCTGCCACTGTACTCATACTGAACCACACCATGCAATGATCACTGGACCCCAGGTGTCCCTCCCCCCCATCCAGACATCCACAATTCTGTCCCTGTTAGTGAGTACCAGGTCCAAAAATGCTCCCTTCCAGGTGCTCGAGTACTAGCTGACTTGAGGCCTGAACCTTGCATAGAGTACAGGATGTCCTTACTCCTTGCTGAGGCTGCAGCTGGGATGCCCTAATCCATATCGGGCAGATTGAAATCACCTACCAGCAGCACCTCACCTTTAGCTGCCATCATGTGGATGGATTGCACTAGAACCCTGCCCCCCCCCCGTGCAAGAGATCTGTGTGTCTTGCCCATGTGACTAGCTGTGCCATTGCCCAGCACAAGGGTGACCCACAGTACCTCCACTCCCCTACACATACATATTCCCTGTATCTCAGTGGCTCTAATACCCACCCTGATGTAAAGCCCCCCCCCCACATTTACCCTTCCTGTCTCTCCTAAACAATGTATAATCTGGTATTGCTACATCCCAGTTATCATTTTCAGGTTTTCAGTATACAACATCTCAGTAAGAGCTACATTGTCCAGGTCAGCCTCCGTTATCAAGGCCATCAGGACTGGGATTTTAAGCTCTGGCATTAGTATACATGGCCTTACATGTTTTGCCATTTCTCCTTTTGTCATCTTCCCCTTTGCCTTTTTTGTCTCCCACAATTTATCCTTCCTGGTTTTACTACCCTTCCTCCTGTCCTTCCCCATTCTCCTCCTTCATGAGTTTAGTTACCTCTTGCAATATCATAACTTGATGGTCCTCCATGTTGTCTGCATGATCTTGAGGGGTTGGGCAGTTTGATTCTCCTTGCTTTCTCCAGCCACCCCCATCTAGTTAAAATGCTTGCCAATGAAGCATTATACTGTTCACTGAGAACAACAGTCCCCTCCCTGGATGGATGTTGGATATCACCCTTGTTCAGGTCTGCTTTCTTCTAGGTAGGTCCAAAGTCCCCAATGAAGCCAAAACTCTTCTTTTTGCACCAGTTCACTAGGCAGGCATTGAAGTCCCAGATGCAGAGGTTACTAGCCCTCCCCCTTGCCATGGACAGACAGCACTTCTGGGGTCACAGAGCTTGCTACCTGCTCAATGCCCCTCCCCAACTCCCTAAACTGCTATTTCTGTCACTTTCTATCACTGCCATGTCTCTAGCCTGGTCATTTGTCCCCAGATGTGCAATGACATTAAGCTCCCCCTCCTCACTACTGCTGCAGCAATTCTCTGAATCATCTCCTCATCCGTCTGAGCTGTGTTTCCTGGTAGAAACTTTATCTTGCTTTACTCCACTGAACCTGTCTCCAAATCTACTCCTTGGACTATGGAGTCACCCACTAGGACAAGCTTCTTCTTCCTTTTGGGTCCTGAGGAAGTATTACTCCATGGAAAGGGTGGTGATGCATTGGAATGCTCTGCCTCAGGAGTTACATACATAGATACATAGACAGTGTCAGCAGATAAGGGCCTATGGCCCACCCAGTCTGCCCATTTGAGCTTGTAAGTTCAGTTTGTTTTCCTAGAAGTCTGTTGCCCCTTACCCCTGACCTCCAGAATTCCTTTATGTCTATCCCATGCATTCTTAAATCCCGTGATTGTTTCAGCCCCCACCACTTCCTCTGGCAGGGTGTTCCACTTGTCCACCACCCATTCTGTGAAGAAATTCTTTCTCATGTTTCCTCTGAATCATCCTCCTCCAACTTTATCCCATGCCCTCTAGTCATGGAACATCTTTTGCTTAAAATAGTGTTTTCCTGCACCCTGTTCCTCCCTGTGAATACTTGTATGTCTCTATCATATCCCCTCTCTCCTCATCTCCTCCAGGGAGTACATGTTCAGTTCCTTCAACCTGTCTTCATAGGACTTGTGATGTAATCCATGCACCATCTTTGTTGCCCTCCTCTGAACCTTCTCTACCCTGTCTATGTCCTTACGTAGGTATGGTCTCCAGAACTGTACACTGTACTCCAGGTGGGGCCTCACTAGTGTCTTGTATAGCGGAATGATGACCTCCCTTTTCCTGCTGGTAATGCCCCTACCTATACATCCCAGCATCCTATTTGCTTTACCTGCTGCCTTGTCACATTGTTTCCCTACCTTGAGGTCATCAGAGATGATAACCCCAAGATCCCTTTCCTGCTTGGTGCATGCTATATCCTCACCCCCAACTGATATATTGTGCCAGGGTTTTGTGCCCCATATGCATTATCTTGCACTTCTTTGCATTGAATTTCAACTGCCAAACCCCTAACCATTCTTCAAGTTTCTGCAGGTCCTTCTCATTCTGTCTACACCCTCTGGTGCCTACTCTGTTACAGAGCTTTGTGTCATGAGCGAACAGTGAAATTCTGCCTTCTAGGTCCTGCGCCATGTCTCTGATGAAGATGTTGAATAGGACCGTCAGCACTGATCCCTGTGGTACCCCACTGGTCACTTTTCCTCTGTGGAGTGACAGCCATTTACCACCACCCTCTGTGTCCTGCCACCCAGTCAGTTACCTACCCACCACACTACTGTCCTGCCCACACCCATATTCCCCAGTTTGTGTAATAGTCTTCTATGTGGCACAGTGTCAAAGGCCTTGCTGAAGTCCAGATAGGCCATGTCCACTGCCCTCCCTGATCCACCTCCCTAGTCACCCAGTCAAAAAATTCAATGAGGTTGGTCTAACATGACCTCCCCCTGGTGAAACCATGCTGCCTTGGGTCCTGTAGTCCATTGACAACCAGATGTTCCACCAATCTCTCCTTCAGTAGTGCTTCCATGATCTTCCACACTACCGAGGTGAGGCTGACTGGTCTGTAGTTCCCTGCTTCCTCTTTGTTCCCACTTTTGTATAAGGGATTACATCTGCTGTCCTCCAGTCTTTGGGTACCTCCCCTGTTTCCAGTGATCGGCTAAACAGGATAGCCAGAGGTTCAGCCACCACCTCTCTTAGTTCTTTAAGGACCCTGGGGTGCACCCCATCTGGCCCCATTGCTTTATCAACTCTTATTACTTCCAGTTCCTTCAGGACCCTTTCTCGTGTAAAGGGACTTGTGTCCATTTCTACACCATTCTCACCCCTTGTACTCCCTTCAGACCCATTACCCTCCTCTTCCTCAGTAAAGACTGAGCAGAAATACCTGTTCAGTATGTCAGCTTTACTGTTGTCATCCTCCACGGCCCCCATCCTCCCCCTTCAGTCTCACTATCCCTCCCTTTGTCTTTCTTTTTTCACTTATGTACCTGTAAAAGGTTTTGTCCCCTCTACCCACTGATTTTGCAATCAAAATATAATATCAAAATAAGTATCAAGGGAATCAGTGGGAGGTTTTAAGAAGGGATGGGATAGATACATGGGCAGGGTACAGGAAGGGCAGGTAGAGAACAGGTGGACTCTGGATGGAAATCAGGGGAGGGATGGAAGGTAGAGAGGAGGGGGCAAGCAGCAGTTATCAAACTGTGAGCTGCATCTCGAGCAGTCAAGATAGACCTCAAGGCCTAATCAGATGGCATTTTTGTATGTTCGTATGATCTCTACCACCCCCTCTGTTCTGTTATGGAGGACAGGCTCATCTGCTTTGGTTGCAACTTCAGATGACACTGTGGGTTCCTCCTTCTCCTCCTAAACTGTGTTGGAGTTCTTCAGTTGCACCATGTGGATGATGCACTTTTAATCCACAGACTTCACCCTCCCTGAGCCCACTGTAGTCCACCCACTCATTTTGCTGGTTCACCTTTGAGGCAATGGGTGTAGACTTGGTGGCCTCTGGGTAAGGGAGGAGATCCCCTGAATCCTAGCCAACTCTGCCCAGAGGCTGGCAATCTCAGCTCTAAGCCTAGAGAGGTACCTGTAGATGGGCCAGCACTGCAGCTCCTAGGAAGTCCTTCTGAAGACTGATGTTCTAAATTCATTGCATTGCACCACTCCCAACATGATTCCTTTCCATTCTGCATCTGTCTACCCTGATTGCTGTTAGGGAACTTCCCTTCTCCTCAGTACCATAACCCTTTTCCCTGTGACTGTTTACCAGGAACCCCTAATGTAGCATGCACATTTTTTCTTAACTATTTCGATACAATAGCAACCTCAAGAAGGTATCCACCCAGAGTATGCAGTGCTGGCAGGCTGCCTACTGTGGTTCTCCCCACCCTGTCCTAAGTCTGAGCAGGAAGTTGCCACAACTTCTGGTTTAATACCTGTAAAGGTAGATGATCTGCGTGTGGGTGGTATGGGGAAGGGAGGGTGAGATAACCTAGTTGGTCCTGTGTTGTAGAACCAGTCAGAGCTAACTTACCAGAAGCGGACTGAGCCTCCACTGGATGGGTCCAAATACACAAACACCCACCTTTGAAAAGCAAATCTGAAATAAAACAAAACAACCCCCCTCAACTCAGATAATATTAAATTCTTTGCGGTGCCAAAATAGTCTGATGCAAAATGGCACCAAAAAACAAAGGTAATTTAGAAAACCAACTAGAAAAATAACACATAAATAAGCAGTATTTCAACCTCATATGAATTCAAAAAGCAAACAGAAATCAATAAATGAAGATGTTTCCCAGCAGACTAGACCAAGGAGATAAGTAATTGCACTTACTTCCCCAGCAAACTGACACAGAGGGATTTAATATTTCAGACCCTTATAACTTAGCAGCAGAACTGTTCAAAATATAGCAGTGAAAAAACCCTCCACTCCTTCAGTCCACAACCAAAACTAGAGGACAATTAAGGCAGACTTCCTTCAGCGCTCAACCAAGATTGTGTTGCACTTTCTTTGGGATCACAGAAACCATCCAGGCTCCTAGTTCAGTGCATTTCAAAGCAGCCTGCTGCTTGTCCAGTTAGACTCCAGATAACTGGGAACATCAAGAAACATCTAACAAGTAGTCCTGAGGAAGTTCTTGTGACATTATACATATCATTGGTGATACCCAACTTAAAATGGGGTGTATAGTTCTGGTTCACATACTATAACAGAGGGAGTCTTAGACAAGATAATAGCAGGAATGGAGGGATTAAACTTTGAAATGGAAGACACAGGTCTATTTATTCTGGAACTTAGGAGGGTCAGGGATAATGTGATCTTAATGTACAAACTGTGAGAAATAATGGAAACAGAAAAATATAACTTGTTAGCAAATAAGCACCACTTGCCCCAAACAGTCAACCCAGATGGTCCCTGCCTAGTCTGCCTCAACAGATCCTAACCAGGTTCTAGTGACCATTCCTCCTCCCTGCTTATTTGGTAATCTTTCTTCATGTCTAACCCACAAATGCTTGAAGCCCCCCTAATGTCTTTTGCTCTCCCCCCTTCAGTGGCAGTCTATTCCAGGTATGCACTGCCACCATGTACCCTCTCGCTCTCCTTTCTCGAAGGGTGTACATGTTGAAATCCAGCAGTCTCCCCCCTTAGGATTTCTCATGAAACCCCAGCATCATTTTAATTACCCTTCTCTACCCTTCCTCTGCCTTGGCTATTTTCTTTCTCAAATTCAGCATCCAGAACTGGACACAATACTCCGAGTGTGTGTCTTAAAGTGAGCAAAACAGTGGCAACACAACCTCACTACATCTGCTCCTTCTTCTGGAGATACCTCTTTCAATGCCTCTCAGGAGAGCACTAGCCCTACCCACTGGTTTGTCACAGTGCTCTGACAATTTGTGTCATTAGCTATGATAACTAAAAGGTCCTTGTCCTGCTTAGTGACTAACAGTACCTACCTCCATCCAATACTCACTTCTTGGGTTCCTATGCCCCAGGTGCACAATGTTTCACATTTTGGCTTTGAACCTTAACTGTCATCTTATGGACTGCTCATCTAGTTTTCCAAGATCTCTGTGCATCCCTCCAATTGTCCACCATATTACAGATGTAGGTATTATCTGCAAAATGGTGTACCATCCCTTTTGGTTCATTTGCAATGCCACTAATGAAGACATTGAAGAGGATTGGTTCCACTACTGAGCCATTTGGCATCACGCAGGTTGTGCTCCTATCCTCAGAGTGAGTGCAATTAACAACCAATTTCTTACCCAGTTTACCACTTGGGATCCCAGCCCTAGGCTGCATAGTTTCTGAGATAGTCTCTTGTGTGGCATAGGGTTGAAGGAATCACTAAATTCCTGATAGGCCATGTCTTCTGCCCTACCTGATCTTGTTCCCTGTTCACCCAGTCAAAGAAATTTATCGGGTTTGTTTGGCATGACCTTCCTCCCACAAATTCATGTTGCTTTTAATCTTGCAGCCCATTTAATTCAAAATACTCTACCATACATTCCTTTAACAGTGTTCAAATAATTTCCCCACCAATGAGGTGAGGCTCATCAGCCTAAATTTTCTACCCTTTTCGCTGTTGCCACTCTTATGCAGAGAGAACACATCCATTTTCCTTCAGTTTTCTGGAACCATGCCTCATTCCAGTAAGCTGTTGATCAAGGCCATCAGCAGGGCAGCCAGAACCTGCCTGAGTTCTTTTAGTAGCCTTGGATGGGTCCCATCTGGTCCCATAGTCTTGTACTCTTTCATAGCTGCAAGCTCCTTCAGGACTCTTTCCTCTGAAAATGGGCTTGATCCCACCTTCACCACCCCCATGTTCTTGCTGCTCCTTAGTGGTCCATCCTACCTTCCCTCCACTGTGAAGAGTGAGCAGAAATACCTGTCTATGATGACTGTTTTTTCTTTGTCCTCTTGTATGCAGTCTCACTCTGGTACCCTTCTTATTTTCACTATCCCTCACCCTGCTTTCCTCTTCTCACTAATGAACCTGAAGAATAGTGGTGGGTGAAGTGGGCTCAATTAGCTCTATAAAGTGATTCGAGGAGTGAAGGTGAATTCATGGAGTGCTCTACAATGCAAAGCGGAGTACTTCGTGTTATAATGGGCAACACGAAGTCCATTGAAAACAATGACTTTGCATTACTCCACCTTCCCAGACCACTACTCCACCAATTTTAAAGGTGAAGTGCAATGAAAACAATGTACTTTGCCTCACTTCACCTAGTTTTAAAGCTTCAAAGGTGAATTTTGCAGTGATTCATGGGATTTCAGGTCACATGGGCTCTATATTGTTCTGCATAGCCTCAGTTTGGGGTAGTGTGTGTAGGAGGCTGTAGGAGACATTCTGCTCTGAGAGCTCTCTGTGATTCAAACCTTCTAAAAGCTGTTAAAAATGCTTTTTTGCTCAAAATTTAGTTCATCGATTGTAGGAAGCCCTCCTGTGCTCATATCATCAAGTGTTAATTATGTGTGTGTGGATTTTAAATGTTAATGTACAACTTTGAGTCTGTTTGGTAAGATACTGTGAAAGTGTGCTTTGGGAGAGGGGTGTATCTGTGGTGTAGGTAGATTTAAGTTGGAGAAATAGGGAGTTATTTGTTTTTTGGTTATATTTTTGTTACATAGCTTATTGTTAATGTACACACAGTAACATTGTCTGTAATTGTTGAAAGTTGTTGCTAATTGTGTGGATCTGGTGTATCAATTCATAATTTCAGGTTGTTTAAAATACGTGGTATATTACTGAAGTTTTCCAATTGCTACGCATTACTTGTAGACAAATTGTGTGTGTGTGTGTGTGTGTGTGTGTGTGTGTGTGCGCGCGGCGCAATGTGTGACATCAGATAATACACCTTTTATTGTGCCACAGTGTAACTACAGGTGCAGCAGTATGAGCCTGCTATCCACTGCAGCTGCGTGATTTTGTACTGCCATTGTGGTATCTTTTCTTTGTTTTGCTGCTTGCAATGCCATAATAATCTGCAGTCTGTGGTCCTCCCCATGCCCTCCGGCAAAAGGAATTATTTTACAGATAACACAGCAATAGAGTCAAGCCATACAAAGGCAAAGGTACTAGACTTTAGGAGGGCTGACTTTGCCAAAATGGGTGAGTGCCTAAGGAATGCACTAGCAAATGGGCAGGAAGGAGGGGTGGAAGAACAATGGGGAATAATAAAAACTGCCATCACAGAGGCAACACGCCTTTGTGTGAAGCAAATAAACAAAACTAAACGATGTAAGAAACCACTATGGTTCTCAAAGGAAGTGGCAGTGAAGGTTCAAGAGAAAAGAAAGCCTTCAGGAAGTACAAGGAATCACAGAAGGAGCAGGACAGAGAACTGTATCAGTTAAAGCAAAAGGAAGCTGGGAAGGCAGTCAGAACAGCAAAGGCCCAAACCGAGGAAAAGATAGCCAACTCAGTTAAGAAGGGGGATAAAACCTTTTATAGGTACATCATAGAGTGAAGGAAGACCAAGGGAGGGGTAGTGAGGCTTAATAAAGGGGAGGTGGGCAGAGGGTGACTGTGAAAAGGCAGATATACTAAACAAATATGTTCGCTCAGTATTTAAAAAGGAAGAGGGGGAGGTACCTAAAACAAACAGTAGAAACACTCTGGATACAGAAGTTGATAGCAGCCTATTTACAGAAGAAAGGGTTAGAAACATAGAAACATAGACTTTGATGGCAGATAAGGACTGCTTGGCCCATCTAGTCTGCCCATTTCCCTACCTACAGGATAGACCGTAGATCCTAGTTAACCAACAGCCTATTTCTTCCTACCCCCCGAAAGAATTGCCTTATGTCTGTCCCATGCATTCTTGAATTCTCCCACAGTTTTAGACCCCACAACCTCCTCAGGAAGGCTGTTCCATGCATTCACTACCCTCTCTGTGAAATAATATTTCCTCACATTGCCCCTGAACCGCCCTCCTTCTATCTTTAAATTGTGTCCCCTTGTTCTTGCAAGTCTCTTTTTCTGAAAGATGCTACCCTCTTGGACTTTGTTGATTCCACTGAGGTACTTAAAAGTTTCTATCATGTCCCCCTCTCCCTTCTTTCCTCAAGGGTATACATATTAAGCTCCTTTAGTCTCTCCTCATACGGCTTCTCTTGCAAACCCTGCACCATTTTAGTTGCCCTCCTCTGGACTACCTCTATCCGGTCTATGTCCTTGCGGAGATGGGGTCTCCAGAACTGGACACAGTACTCCAGATGGGGTCTCACCAACTGTCTGTACAGAGGGATAACAACTTCCTGCTTTCTGCTGATGATGCCTCTCCCTATACATCCCAGTATACCCCCCAGCCCTCCCTACTGCCTTCTCACATTGCTTGCTAACCTTAAGGTCATCTGATATGATTACCCCCAGGTCCTTTTCCTTTTTTGTTGTTGTTACTACCTCCCCCCTCATTGTGTATTCTTCCCCTGGGTTCTTGTTTCCCAGGTGCATTATTTTGCACTTCTTTGCATTGAATCCTAGCTGCCATATTTCTGACCATTCCTCCAACCTTGCCAAGTCCCTTTTCATCCTTTCCACGCCTCCTTGTGTATCAACCCTGTTGCAGATCATTGTGTCATCTGCAAAAAGGCATACTTTTCCTTCCAGTACCTCTGCAATGTCACTGATGAAGACATTAAAAAGGACTGGACCCAATACTGAACCCTGCGGTACCCCACTAGTAACCTCTCTTTCTTCAGAGTGGACTCCATTTACAATTACCTTCTGTGTCCTGTTGTGCAGCCAATGTTTTACCCAGGCTACCACCCTGGGACCCACTCCCAGGCTGGTTAATTTGACTATTAATATTTTGTGTGGGACTGTGTCAAATGCCTTGCTAAAGTCTAGGTAGGCCATGTCCACAGCCCCTCCCTGGTCTACTACTTTGGTCACACAGTCAAAGAAATCTATTACATTAGTCTGCCATGACCTTCCCGCTGTGAATCCATGCTGCCTTGGGTCCTGTGCTCCACTGGCCTCTAGGTACTCGACTATTCTTTACTTCAGAAGTGATTCCATCACTTTCCCTACCACAGAGGTCAGACTGACAGGTCTGTAGTTCCCTGTCTCTGTCTTGGTCCCACTTTTGTGAAGGGGAATCACATCCGCCTTCCTCCAGTCCTCGGGTACCACACCATCCTCCCTTGATTTATTAAAAATAGTAGCCAGTGGTTTCACTAGTTCCTCCCTTAATTCTTTTAGAATTCTGGGGTGAATTCCATCAGGACCCATTGCTTTGTCCACCTTCAGTTTTAGGAGTTCTTGCAGAACCCTTTCTTCTGTGAAAGGACTGGGATCGACCCCCCTATCAAGAGTGCTTCTGTTAATTGGATTAGGCACTTCCCCCTCCTCTTTTGTGAATACTGAGCAGAAATATTCGTTCAGTATTCCTGCTTTTTCACTGTCCCCCTCTGCCCACCCACCGTTCGTTCTATTCAGCCTCACTATCCCTCCCTTTGTCTTTCTATGCTTGCTGATGTACCTATAAAAGGTTTTATCCCCCTTCTTAACTGAGTTGGCTATCTTTTCCTCAGTTTGGGCCTTTGCTATTCTGACTTCCCTCCCTGCTTCCTTCTGCCTTAACTGGTACGGCTCTCTGTCCTGCTCCTTCTGTGTTTCCTTATACTTCCGGAATGCTATCTTTTTCTTCCTGACTTTCACAGCCACTTCTTTTGAGAACCATAGTGGCTTTTTCTTTCATTGATTTGTTTATTTGCTTCACAAAGGCTTGTTGCCTCTGTGATGGCAGTTTTGATAATTCCCCATTGTTGCTCCACACCTCCTTCTAGCCTGTTTGCTAGTGCTTTTCTGAGGCACTCTCCCATCTTGCCAAAGTCAGCTCTCCTAAAGTCCAGTACACTTACTTTTGTATGGCTTGACTCTGTAGCTGAGTTTAACGTGAACCACACTGTTTGATGGTCACTTGTCCCCAGATGGCAACCCGCTTCTAGATCTGAGATCCTCTCACTGCCCCCGTTTGAGAGTATGAGGTCTAAGATTGCTCCCTCATGAGTGGGTTCTGAAACTAGCTGTCTAATGCCTGCCACCTGTAGGGCATCAAGAATGGCCCTGATCTTGGATGTGGCTGCAGCAAATGTGCTCCAGTTAACATCTGGCATATTCAGGTCTCCCATCAATAGTATCTCCCCTTTCTCTGCCATTCTAAGAATGCCTTCTATCAAATCCTTGTCCATTCCCTCCCCCTGACATGGGGGTCTGTACACAACCCCTGTGCGGATTGTGGTGCCCTTTCCAGTCTCCAGGCTGACCCACAGTGCCTCTTCTCCTCCCTGTTTACTCTTTTATTCAGTTGCTTTTATCCCTTCCTTTACATAGAGAGCTATTCCTCCCACTCTTCTCCCCTGCCTGTCCCTCCTGTAGGTTATGTACCCTGGTATTTTAACATCCCAGTCATGGTTCTCTGTGTACCATGTTTCTGTGACTGCTATGATATCCAGGCATCCCTCTTCCATCAAGGCCACCAGCTCAGGAGCTTGTTGCCCAGACTACAGGCATTGGTACTCATTACCCTCCATTTCCTGATGGTCTTACTCCATTTGCCCCCATCCCTGTCCTTCTTGCCTTTGTCACTTTCTCCATTTACCCCTGCCCTTCTCCCTATCGACACCCTCTATGTTGGTGTTTGCGACTTACTACCATTTTATTTGGGGGCTAGGATTTCCCTGCTCCTTTCCAGTGCCTCCCCCCTTGGCTAGTTTAAAAGCTTGCCAATGAAGCATTTAAACCTGTCACCTAGGATCCTGGTTACCCTCCTGGACAGATGCAGCCCATCATGCCAGTATAGGCTTGCATCACTCCAGGTGGACCTCCAGTCCCCAATGAAGCCAAATCCCTGAGCTCCACACCAGTTTTTCAACCACTGATTGAATCCCATGGTGTGGAACACCCTAGCCTCTCCACTGCCATAGATGGGCAGCACCTCCGAGAAGGTTACCGTGCGTGCTACTTGACTAAGGCCCCTCCCCAATTCCACAAACTCTTCCTGCACTTCTCTAATCCCTTTCTTAGCCAGGTCATTTGTCCCTAGGTGGACAATGACATCCAGCTCCCTCCCCTGTGCAGTTGCTCCAGCAATCCTGAGAATTCGCTCCCTGTCCCTCCAAGCCATGGTGCCAGGCAGGCACCTTACATCCCTCTCCCCTTCCTCCCCCAGTTCTACCTTCCTAACAATGGAGTCCCCCACCAGGAGTTGTTTCATTCCACTGCAGGATCCCCTGCCACCCTCCTGTCGGTCTACTTTGTGGAGGTTCCCAGCATCCTCCTTGGTCTCCACTGCGGGTGCCTCCATAGAGGAACCACACTTTGCCAGAATGGCATAGGAATTGTGGAGAGGTACAACTGGAGGGATGCACCTCTGTTCCACCACTCTCACCCTCCCTGAGCCCACTGTGGTCCAACTGCTCCTCTTTCTTGGCAATCTCTGAGGCAACGACAGTGGCACTGGTGGTCCCTGGATGGAAGAGGAGGTCCCACAAATCCTGGTCAACTCAGCCTGAAGATGAGCAACCTCCTCCCTCATCCCAGAGAGGTGCCTGCAGATGGGACAACACCACATCCTCCAGAATGTCTCCTGGAAGACTGCTGCTCCACAGTCACTGCACTGCACCACTCCAATCATGTCTTATTTCTGGCCCCTTAACTGTTTTCAATCCTTACTCTTTCCTCTGTTTTTTTTCTCTCTCTCCTTACTTTCTACCTGTGTGCCCTTTAAGCTCCTGATTGTCCTGTTCTAAGACAAGAATATCCTATATTTCTCAGTAGACCACTTACTTGCTCAGAGGCAGACCTCCAGCAGCTAGAGGGGGCCGGAGAGCTACTCTTGCCCTTCTAGGATGGTGGGTCTTTGGTGGTTCTGTGATCACTCACTTCCTGCATGTAAACAGGAAGTTTCTGTTGTCAGTCAATTCCTGTGCCTATAAAAATAAACTAGCTTTGGGTAGAGGGGAGGGAAGGAGGGCAATATAGTCCCAGCAGAGAAGTCCAGTCACACAGCAGTCCCTTCTCCTGGTGTCTTCTGCCAAGCTATTAGCAGAATCTTTCTAAGGCAGTCTTTAAATGTAGCTTCCTTCTAGCTAAGCCACTCCCCCTACTTACTAGATCTTTCTACCAGTAATTTAAACCTCACAGAAGTTAAGTCCTTTCAATCACCTGATATTTACACCTATAACTGTTCAGATACCCATTCAGTTCAGTTAACCCAGACAGACACACACACACTTTTTTTTTGTTTTGTATATTAGTTTTTTTTACCCTAAATTTAAGGTCCAAGTACAAAAGTTCTTCTACTTTAGTCCCAGCAGAGAAGTCCAGTCACACAGCAGTCCTTTCTCCTGGTGTCTTCTGCCAAGCCAAGTTCTGAAATAACTCTTAAAACTGAAAACTTGAAGGTGGACAAAGCAATGGGGCCTGATGGGATTCATCCCAGAATTCTAAAAGAACTAAGGGTAGAATTAGTGACACCACTGACTACCCTGTTTAACAAATCATGGGAGGATGGGGTAGTACCCGAGCATTGGAGGAGGGAAGATGTGATTCCCTTCACAAAAGTGGGAGCAAAGAAGAAGCAGGAAACTACAGATCTGTTAGTTCAACCTCAGTGGTATGGAAAATGATGGAATCACTTCTGAAGGAAAGAATTGTCGAGTATCTAGAGGCCAGAAGGGCACAGGACCCAAGGCAGCATGGATTCATAGCAGGAAGGTCATGCCAGACAAATCTGATAGATTTCTTTGACTGGGTGACCAAAGTAGTAGATCAGGGAGGGGCTGTGGACATGGCCTACCTAGACTTTAGCAAGGTGTTTGACACAGTCCCACACAAAAGATTAATATACAAGTTAGCTAGCCTGGGAGTGGGTCCCAAGATGACAGACTGGGTAAAAAATTGGCTGGAGAATAGGACACAGAGAGTAATAATAAATGGAGTCCACTCTGAAGAAAGGGGGGTTACAACAACAAAAATGGAAAGGGACGGGGGTAGTCATATCAGATGACCTAAAGGTGGGCAAGCAATGTGAGAGGGCAGCAAGGAGGGCTGAGGGGGATACTGGGATGCATAGGGAGAGGCATCACCAGTAGAAGACAGGAAGTTATTATCCCTCTGTACAGACAGCTGGTCAGACCCCATCTGGAGTACTGCATACAGTTCTGGAGACCCAGTCTTCGCAAAGACATAGACAGGATGGAAGCTGTTCAGAGGAGGGCAACTAAAATGGTGCAGGGTCTGCACTGGAAGACATATGAAGAGAGACTTAAGGAGCTTACCAAGGTAATCAAACCTCAGCAGCATAATCCGGCTGAAGGTGCACCTGGAGGAGTATCAAGCATATCCTGTAAGGGGAAGGGGACAGCAGTTCCAGGTGGTCTGTCATCCAAAGCGGTTTGCGTCAACCAACTTTGGGAAGCTTTGTCCCAAGTTGGAATTTGTGACATAAATTATTTCGGAGAACAGGATGATGCATCAACCACTGGACTTCATGTAGCACAGAGAATGGTTGATTCATATTTGTCTGAAAACAGGCATCTGTCAATAACTGATGATCCTTTTTTATACTGGAGCAGAAAGGTCAGTGAATGGCCAGAGCTGACTGCAGTGGAACTGAAGTACATGACATACCCACCCTCCAGTGCAAGTGTCGAGAGGGTATTCAGCTCAACAAGTGCAATAGTTCAGAACTGTCATACAAACCTCTCTCCTGCAAATGACAGTTTGCTAACATTCATAAAAATGAATGAGAGGCACATACCAGCTCAGACTGCAACCTCAGTATTCATACCCTGACCTAGTCATGGTTTTGGTGATGTAGAAATGGACCACCCTGGTGGCACTGGCAGTGGCCGCATGAAATGGCCTACCACTGACGTAGATGATGACACAATGGAGAAAGAATTTCCCAGTGGTCAGAATTCAGACATAGATGACTGTGAGGGCAGCTTTCTTTAAGGATGGTGATGAGGTTAATGTTGTTAGGTTTTAACTTCAGTTGTTAAAAGGCTGTGACATTTGTTGTATAATACATGTTTTCTTTTTCATCAGGTTAAATGAGTGTTCCACTCAGAGTGACTCAAATTCCATATGTCACATCACATTTGTAACAGAGAGCACAATATATCCTGGTCCCTGTACCACCAACATGAGACCACTGTTAGTCACTGCCGCTACAGGGAATGACTTTCTGTACCCTACTGGACCACCACCAGAATGCCGCTGTTAGCCACTGCCACCACAGGGAATGACGTTGTGTGCCCCCTGGACCAGCACCATAAGACCGCTGTTAGCCACTGCCACCACAGGGAATGACTTTGTGTGCCCCCCTGGACCACCACCATAAGACCGCTGTTAGCCACTGCCACCACCACCAGATGCAATAAGATTTATTTATTTTATTTATTTATTCAATTTTGGTAACCGGGTAGGCCAGCTGAGCCCAGATTTAGTTACAGAGGTATACAGGTACAACATTAGTTACAGAGGTATACAGGTACAACATAGGAGCACGTGCAGAGCAGTTCAAGGAGAGTAAATACATGGATAAACAGTGCTGACAGTGTGCAAAAATTAGTTTACAGGGGATGACATTTCAGGGTTTTATTTAACTCTAAAAATTGATTAGCGTTTTGCTCATAAAAGTGTTAAAACATTGTGAAAGTGCACAGCACTTGCCTCACTGTGTTTAACAAACATAGCACTTCTAGAAAACCTGTATAAATACTTTCTGTACAGTTAGTATTGTCTCAAGAAAAAAACTGTTAATCAATTATTTAAAACCCTGCATTTGACAATTACAGGAATATGCTGGGGTAGAAGTGTAGCAATCAGGAGGGAAAGTACTAATTTATACAGCAGTGCACATCTAGGCTAGTAAGAACCTGGCCTAAGGTGGTTCCCTTATTGACAGGAGCAGATGCTAATTTCTAGTAAGTGAGCAGGAAGTACCTTATGGAACTTTTCAAGGGAGGGGACATCCTGAAGGAGGGGAGGAAGCTTATTCCATAGGGCAGGGCCGTGGTGGCAAAGGATTTACTGCCTGCAGTGGTGTGAACCCTGGGTTTAATTAGAAGGTTATGCCCAGTGTTTCAAAGGGCACGTGCTGAGCTCTTGGGAACCAGGAGACTGGCCAGGCTGTCAGGGGGATTGCGGTGTATGAGCTTGTATGTGTTGGAAAGCAGAGGGCACTGAAGGCGACCATCTAGGAAGGGCCATTGTAGGGATGCAAGGGTGTCGCAGTGATGCCACCTTTTGTGGGACTGTGATGCAAACTGAGCTACTTTGTTGTAGAGAACTTGTAGCCTGCTCATCTCTTGTTTAGCCAACCCCTGAAGAACAGGGGCAGCGAAGGCCAGTGTTGGAAGGAGTAGGCTATTGGCAATGGTGATTCTAGACTCGGGATGAGCTGGTCATTCAGGTGACACAGCAGGCCCAGTTTGAAGTGTCAGATGTCAGAGGGAATGTCAACCAGCACCCACCACCAGTGTCATTCTGACAATGTTTTTCCATTACACTGACCATGCCAAGGCAGAGGGAATCTAACAGGAGACCACATCCATCAGCCACAGGCACAAGACTTCTTACTATTAAAACTATAAAGTGAGTATGTGTACTAATGTTTTTTATACTTTTCAACTTCCTTTTGCTGTGTGTTTTGTTTTCTGTTGCTTTTCTGAGCTGCAATGGTTAAACACATATGGTAAACTTATTTTGTTATTTTACAGGTTAACAACAAACGACTCTCCTTCGATGAAAGTCGGCATCAATGGTACATCAGCAGTACAGTCCAAAGGAACCTATGGAATATCCATTTCCAATCCATACTGGTAAGTATACAGTATATAATTCATTTCATCTGTTCCTTTTTTTTCATAAGAGTGCAACAAATCTGACTGAGGATTCATAAACTAGGTGACAAGTGTACGTCATAAAAAATATTCTGCAACATATCATGCACTGTATTTCAAATTTGCAGCTGCGCAGCCATGGCAGCATTGAAAAAGTTGGACCCAGGCTGTGTTACTTGACGAGATGTGGTTTTGAAATGTAACTTGAGTTGAGATACAGGGACACTGACACAGTGTACTTGTTACACAGCCTAGTACTAAATTAAGATGTGATCTGCTGATTGCAGTGGGACAGCTTGCTATCTGTGTTAATCTATCTAGATACCCATGGAACAGCCATGGCTTAAACATAATGTGTTACTGCTGCAATTAAGTTGTTATAAGTCCATCATTTCTTTTTTTAGAAAACTTCCAGATGCTTTGTTGTGTCATAGTTGCCTTATCCAAAGAAGTTCTTCAACATCAGGCCCCCCCCACTGGGCTGGGGCAGACATGCAACACGCAGAAGTCATTTCAATCGATGATCATCATTGCCAACCAGACTCGATAAGGATGCAGATGAAATCTGTGAAGAAGTAACTAAATAAGAAACCATTAATGAGATCTACCTGCAAATATGCTCCCCCCCCAAAAAAAAAATACTTATCTTCATTGGCTTGAGAGTATTCCATTTCCAATTTCAATGCAAACATTTCTCATCAACCACTGGAATGTGTACACCAACAGTATCTGTGACCTGTGATACTAAGCAATACAATCAGTACAAGTCTATAGATGTCAACCCCTACCTAGAAAATACTAAATACTACATATATACTGTACATATAAATATATATATATATAAATATATATATATATATATATCTCCACTCACCAAGGCTACGATTAGTGTACACACAAAGGACACCCTTTCATCCAGTTGAGGTGATCGCATCGCATTTGCAGGAATCACAGCATACTTTGGACTAACAACAGTTCTCTCACGGTCATTAGTTCTGATGGAAGACTGAATGGATCATGTCATGTTATCCCTCCTTCACATGGTTTGGCAAGACACTGTGCATCATGAGCACATCATCTTTACAGAGTATGTAAACTTTCTGGATGCAAGACAGATGCATTTTGGGGATGCAGAAAAATTCTGAGGACTCTGTATGACCAATGCATGCATGAGAGACTGTCCAATGAATCCTGGGGGACTTTGCATGTGGTGTAACACTCCCATTTCACTTCCTCAGCACTTGACAATCTTCTGGACACATGATAGATGCATTTTGGGGATGCAAAAAAAATCTGGAGATTCTCTGTGACCACTGCATGCATGAGTAACTGCACAATAAATTCCGGGGGACTTTGTGTGTGGTGTAATGCTCCCATTTCACTTCCTCAGCACTTGGCAATTTTCTGGACACAACACAGATGCATTGTGTGTGTGTTGTGTTTCTGAGCACATAATGTCATACTTAAATTATAAATTAAAGCAGTAGTGCAACAATGTGGTAACAACTTTGACCTATGCTTTTTTATGCTGTTTTACATTGCCAGCCACTAGTTACCTCCTGACTTGTATGATCCCCTTCTTTTCACAGTTTGTGTCTGCTTTACTACTTTTTCTCATGTCTGAAAAAAATAGGAGCACACCTTCTAATATGGCTCTGACCAGGTTTTCATCACTATTTGCAGCTGTTTTTGAACAAATATTGTTCTGTGAGGTCATAAAACACTGCCTGCTGAAAAATTGTTAATTTTACAACAGAAGTAATATATAACAACTGATGGAGAAAAACAGTGGAAAATACTGATGAAGACCTGATCTGCACATTATTAAAATGAGTGCTCCTTTTATTATTTCAGACATGAAAAAAAGAACTAAAGCAGACTCAAATACTGGAAAGAATAGTATCATACAAGTCAGGATGTAAGTAAAGTGGCAATGTAAAATAGCATAAAAAAATATAGGTAAAAATTTTCAACAGATTGTTGCACTGCTGCTTTAAAGAGATTCATCAAGTTACATAGTTATGGTTTTGCACCAATATATGGGTGCCTAACCTCCAGGGGAATCTTTGTTGCTCCACATGTCCTTACATAGTGCAATACTTTTCTGCCAAACACATTCGTAATTTCGCTACACTGGGTCCCGGAGGACTTCCTGTTCTGAAGAACTGCCCATGTCCCCCCCCCACTCAGCAATGTTATGTCGTGATGACAGGGAGAGCATGGGGGCGTGCTCCATTATAGTGAATGGCGGCAGCTTTTGAGATGTTTCTTTATGTTATAATGGTCAGTTTGTAGTGGAAATGTGTGAACCCCAGGCTAACAAAGAGCCTTGTTAAACTTGCTCACGTTCAGCACAAACTGACCATTATAACATAAAGAAACTTTTGGAAAGCTGCCAGCCATTCACTAAAATGGAGCACGCCCCCGTGCTCTCCCTGTCATCACGTCATAACTTTGTTGAGCGCGGAATGGAACTTGGGTGGCTCTTCAGAACAGGAAATCCTCCAGGATCCGCTTTACTGAAATTACAAGCGTTTTTGCCAGAAAAGTATTGTACTATGTAAGGGCATGTGGAGCAAGAAAGATTCACAGAGATCACAGCACAAAAAACGCATGCTGTCCTAACAGTCATGTGTGTAGTATGTTACTACGGTGCACTCTGGCCAGACACCTCTGAAAAAGTATCATATCACTTAGTGTGTTAATGATGGTGGTGACAATAAAATATACATTATTCTGCTCGCTATTCTTTATACCATAAACACTACAACAAGTCAGCAATATATGTTTGCAAGAAGCTGCACAATGTCTGATATCACACACACACACACACACACACACACACACACACACACAAGAAACAACACTGACTGCACACATGCAATTTAACATATTATACGTGCACTGCTCACACCAGCTTTCCCACAACCACTCTACAACTGAAAATAAACATTACTGAGGCACTGGATTATAATAACAGGGCAATAAGAAACATGTATGACTGTATGTGTATGTGTCTATTTAAAAGTTAGCAGTCAGCAACAGGAGCTCCTGCCCCCTGCAATGCTTACCCTCAGGTTAAGTCTTTTAAGTAAGTTGCAGCATTTTTCTCAAGCCGCAACATACTTTATTTTAATAAAGAAAAGTCATCGACCCCAATGAATGGCGAATGCTATTGGGGCTCCTTTATGTGTACAGGAAAGGTGCAGTGGGGATGCACCATGCGCTTCAATACTTTTATATTGAAGCACATGGTGCATCGCCGTTGCACCTTTACACATAATGGAACCCCATAGCATCTGCCATACTTATGGGTCACTGACTTTTCATTATTAAAATAAAGTATGTTTCCGGCACAAGAAAAATGCTGCAACATACTTAAAAGGCTAAACTGGATGGTAAGCCTTGCAGAGGCCGGACCTCCTGCTACTGACTGCTTCCCTGTAAACTAATACTTTGTGGCCTTCCCTTATTGTCTGTTATCAAACATAAACAAAACACAAAACACTACAGCAGTGGGGGGAAGTGTGCAGAAAAAAAAGCTAATGGAGGATCCCATGATGTTCCAGCAGCAGATGGAGCATTGACACTATCTGAAGCTGTTGTTGCTTGATCTGCTCCACCTGCTGCTGGATAGTACCCACCCTCTCGTTACTTTCCTCCACCACAGCTCACAAAAGTGCTATGTCTGCCTGTGTTGCAGGCATTTTGGTTGGGTCCACTGGTGCAGGGGGAAAACCAGGTAGTGGTGGTGGTGAGGGTGGTGCTTCTGGCACTGGTGGGGGTAGTAGTGGAGCAGCTGTTGCTGTGGCCCTCCTCCTGCTGCGGCAATGCACAACATCACCCTCTGCCACTGCCATAGAAGGGCCGGCAGGTGGAGGCCTGGCTCATTCAGTAGCAGCCTGCCACTCTTCCTTGTGGTGGTTAAGCATATGTGTGCACTGGCCCCCAGTCTCCAGATGTGTCCCCGGGGGTCATGGTGCACCTGCACACCACAAAGCAGACAAACCACAATGCTGCTGTCCCCCCTGACACGATTGATGCTAGTGAGTCTCTGAGCACAGGAGAGGCCCCAGAAGACTGGAGAAGGGCTCATGTGATCCCGCTCCACAAGAGTTGTAGCAGGGAGGAGACAGGGAACTACAGACCAGTCAGTCTTACCTCAGTAGTGGTCAAGATTATGGAGGCACTCCTTAAGGAAAGGATAGTGCAACATCTGGAATCCATAGGGGCACAGGATCCAAGACAGCATGGGTTTACAAAAGGAAGATCCTGTCAAACTAATCTCATAGATTTCTTTGACTGGGTAACCAGAGTGGTGGACCAAGGGGGTGCAGTTGATGTTGCCTACCTTGACTTCAGCAAAGCTTTTGACACTGTTCCACACAGAAGAATGATAAATTTGCTGGGTAGGCTCAGGGTGGGTCAGAAGTTGGTCAACTGGGTAGCAAACTGGCTGACGGGCAGAAAACAGAGAGTGGTGGTAAATGGTATACAGTCAGAAGAGATGCAAGTCAAAAGTGGGATACCTTAGGCATCAGTCCTGGGGCCAGTCCTCTTCAATATCTTCATTAGTGACATTGTAGATGGACTACATGGTAAGGCTTGTCTATTTGCAGATGACACCAAGATCTGCAACAAAGCAGATGATCCAGATGGGGTGGGCAGAATGAGAAGAGATCTGGATAAACTAGCAGAATGGTCAGAAGAGTGGCAACTGGGATTTAATGCAAAGAAGTGCAAAATCATGCACATAGGGAAGAGAAACCCTGAAGCCACCTATAGGCTGGGAGGGGAGTTGCTAGCAGTCACAAAGGAAGAAAGAGACTTGAGCATCATCATTACCGATTACCTGAAATCATCCAAGCAGACCTCTAAAGCAGTAGGTAAGGCTAGGAGGATGTTAGGGTGTATTAGTAAGGGTATCACAAGTCGTAAGAGGGAGGTAATAATCCCTCTTTACAAGACACTGGTTATGCCCCATCTGGAGTACTGCTTGCAGTACTGGAGGCCACACCTTCACAAGGACATTAACCAGACTGAGGCAGTCCAGAGAAGGGCAACCAAAATGGTGCAGGGACTGCATCAGAAGACATATGAGGACAGATTAACAGAGGTCAGTATGTATACCCTTGAGCAAAGGAGGGAGAGAGGTGATATGATCGAAACATTCAAACACCTTAAAGGAGTAGTCCACCCAGAATGTGTAAAAAATGTATGTTATGTAGAGTGTTTTGATATGTATGTTAAATCCTAGTGTGTACTTCCCTCTGTCTGGTATTTGAAGTTTTTCCTAAATTGCCTTCTAGCTGAATGGTAGTTTTACGACCCCTGGGGATCTCCATAACAAATAGTTTTATTGGCTTTCTTTTTCCCAGGATGCCCCCTGTCTCATGTGACAGTGATGTAGCCATGCCCTTAGATTTAACATGTGTATTACTTTAAAATTAGTTTAGCAACAGCAAAGCCTTATAACTTCTTATCCAGGGAGCACAAATGGCAACAGTTAGTTTAGCAGATATCTGAGAGCAAGCTAACTGGGGTTTCTGTAAGACAACAGCTACTAAATAGCTTTAATTCATTATTTGTATTTTTGATGTTAAAACACTCCTGCTAGTTGGCCTGATGAACAGAGAAAACAAAAATACTGAATTAGAGCTATTTAATAGCTGTTGTCTTAATCAGTTGATCAATATCCCATTATTATCGCTGAATTTTGTTTACTAGTATTTCTTGTATTGTTGTTTTGTTATAAAATTCAATAAAGATGCTATTATAAAAAAAGAAGAAAGAACCCACAAAAAATGCCTGCAGTACCCCACTCATGACTTCCATCTCATCCAGTTGGACTCCTTTTACCACAACCTTCTGCTTTCCCATTTGAAACAAGTTTTCTACCTCTCTAACGATGTCCCTAGCTGAGCCCAGGTCCTCCAGATTCTTCAGCAATCTTCTGTGTGGCACTGAGTTGAGATCCCTGCTGAAATAGAACTAGAGTAAATCCACAGCATGAAAAGTACAGAAACATAGAAGTTGACGGCAAAGGAGATCATTGGATCTATCTAGTCTGCACGTTGTTTTAGACCAGTTTTGACACTCTAGTTGCCCTTTGGTGTAAGGGCTCCCTAGTGTCTATTCCATGCATTCTTGAATCCCACCACAGTGTTAACCCCCACCACTTCTGGGGGCAGGCTGTTCCAGGAATCCACCTCTCTCTCTGTTAATAAAAACGTCCTGGCATTGATAAAGAACCTCCCTCCTTGTAGCCTTTGATCAAGTCCTCTGGTTTTGCTGCCCTTCTTGAAGTGAAAATGTTCTTGCATCTGCACCTTGTTTATGCCTTTTTATGTATCTGAATGTTTCAGTTGTGTCCCCTCTCTCTCTCTTCTCAGCTCCATGGAGTACATGTTCGGTTCCCTCAGTTGTTCCCCACAAGACATGTCCTGCAGATCCTAAATCATTTTTGTTGCCCTTCTCTGTACTGTTTATATCCAGTCTATGTCCTTTCTGAGGTGATGCATCCAAAACTGGACACCATACTCCAGGAGAGGCCTGACCAGCAATCGGTACAGTGGCAGGGCCACCTCTCTCCTTGTGCTTATTATTCCCCTCCCAATGCATCCCAGCATTCTGTTTGCTTTTAATGTTGCCTTCTCACTGCTTTTCCACTTTTAAGTCCTCTGAGATTATGATTCATAGATTACGTTCCTGGTATGAGACTGCCAGTTTTTTGCCTTCTATATAATACTCCCTTTTTGGATTTATTTTTCCTTTGTGCATGACTTTGCTCTTTTTGACTTTGAATCTCAGCTGTCAGGCTCCTGACCATTCTTCATGTTTCTTGAGATCAGCTTCAAACTTTCCCAATCCCTCTGAGTTGTCAACCCTGTTAGATATCTTGGTGTCATCTGAGAGCAGACACACCTTCCCCTCCAGTCCATCAGTGATGTCCACTATGAAAACAATGAAGAACAGAGGTCCCAGTACCAAACCCTGGGGCACACTGCTGGTCACCCTGCCTTCTGTCGATAGTGCTCCATTTACCTGCACCCTTTGAGCTCTGCCCTGTAACAAGTTTTGTACCCATCTGACTGCTTCCAGACCAGCAACTGTGTGGTCCAGCTTCTTTACCAGCTTTCTTTTTGGAACTGAGTCAAAGGCCTGACTAAAGCCTAGGTAGACCACATACACCGCCTCACAATCATCCACTACTTTTGTAGAATTCTCTACCTCATCGGTTAAGAGAATGCCTGACAGTCAATAATTTCAAGTCCATGCTGATAACTTATTTATTTAGCTTAGCCTTTCCTTATTGTTTTTAATTCATTGTATTTATTGTTTTATTGTTAGTTTATGTTGTGAATACGTATTTTAAACCTGCTCAGTGCCTTGGTTTTGGAAAGACTTTATAAAAATAAAGTTTTACTTACTTACTTACTAGTGTAGTCAAAGAACTCAAGCAAGTTTGTCTGGCATGACCTTCCTGCTGTGAAACCATGTTGTTTGGGGTCCAGTTGGCCACTAGCTTCAAGGAATACTATGGTCCTCTGAACAGTGCCTCCATTAGTTTCCCCACTATAGATGTGAGGCTCACTGGTCTGTAATTACCAGACTTCTCCCTGCTACCCAGTTTGTGAAGTGGGACCACTACTGCCTTTTTTCAGTCTTCAGGCAACACTTCATTCTTCAAGGATTTGTTTAATAGAATTGCCAGTGGGGCTGCTAATTCTGATACCAGTTCTTTTAGGACTTTGGGATGCATCTCATCTGGTCCAATAGCTTTGTCCACTTTTAGTTTATTCAGCGCTTCCCTTACTTCAGTCTCCATGAAGTGGCAAGTGTCTACCCGTGGTCCTAAGATGTGTTTTCCCAGGGCTGGGTCATCCCCTGGGTCCTCCTCAGTAAACATTGAGACAAAATACTTGCTCAGGATTTCAGCTTTCTCTGACTTGTCTTCAGTATTTTTCCCTTCCTCAGTAGCAATCTTTACTACACCTCCTTTTGGCTTCCTTCGTTCCCTGATGCATCTAAAACATGATTTGACACCTCTCTTTGCCCCTTATGCTATCATTTCTTCTGTATCGGCTTTTGCCCTTCTTATTTTTTGTTGGATTCTCTTATTTGTTCCCTGTATGAATCCCAGTCTTGCTCCATTTCAGCTTCTTGGTATATCTTGTACGCCTTGTTTTTTTTTTCTTTAACTGTGGTAGCCACTTCCTTGGAAAACCATATAGGTTTTCTTTCTCTTTTTGCTTTGCTGGCAGTTCTGGCAAGCTGTCTTGTGGCTGTCTTGATCACTCTCTTGAGTCTTCCCACATGACCTCCACCTCCTCATCCTCTGTTTTCATTAAATAATTTCTTATACTGTTTCTGAAGAAAGGGGGGTTACTAGTGGGGTACCGCAGGGTTCAGTATTAGGACTGGTCCTCTTCAATGTCTTTATAAGCTACATTGCAGAGGGACTGGAAGGAAAAGTATGTCTCTTTGCAGATGACACAAAGATCTGCAACAGAGTTGATGCACAAGGTGAGGTGAAAGGGATGAGAAAGGACTTGGCAAGGTTAGAGGAATGGTCAAATGTATGGCAGCTTAGATTCAATGCTAAGAAGTGCAAGGTAATGCACCTGGGAAACAAAAACCCAGGGGAAGAGTACACAATGGGGGATGAGATACTAACAACAACAAAACTGGAATGGGACCTGGGGATAGTCACATCAGATGACTTAAAGGTGGGCAATCAATGTGAGAGGGCAGTAAGGAGGGCTGGGGGGATACTGGGATGCATAGAGAGAGGCATCACCAGTAGAAAACAAGAAGTTTTTATCCCTCTGTACAGACAGCTAGTGAGACCCCATCTGGAGTACTGTGTGCAGTTCTGGAGACCCAATCTCCGCAAGGACATAGACAGGATGGAAGTTGTCCAGATTAGGGCAACTAAAATGGTGCAGGGTCTGCACTGGAAGACATATGAAGAGAGAATAAAGGAGCTTAATATGTATAGCCTCTAGGAAAGGAGGGAGAGGGGGGACATGATAGAAACTTTCAAGTACCTCAAGAAAATCAACAAAGTCCAAGAGGGAAGCATCTTTCAAAAAAAGATGTGTGCAAGAACAAGGGGGCACAATTTGAAAATGGGGGCAGTTCAGAGGTAATATAAGGAAGTATTTTTTCACAGAGAGGATTGTGGATGTGTGGAATGGGCTTCCGGAGGAGGTTGTGCAGTCAAAAACAGTGGTTGAATTCAAGCATGCATGGGACAGTCATAAGGTAATTCTAGGGGGTTGGGGTACAAAGAAGTAGGCTTCTGGTTAACTAGGATCTGCAGCGTATCCATTAGGTAGGAAAATGGGCATACTAGGTGGGCCAAGCGGTCCTTATCTGCTGTCAAATTCTATGTTTCTGTGTTTCATTGTTTGGAAATCAGCCTTTCTGAATTCTAACATCCTTATTTTTGAGTGGCTGGTGTCCTGTGTTATGTTTACACTGAAGCTCACCATACAATGGTTGCTGCTTCCCATATGGGACCCCACATCGATATCTTTGATCCTGTCAGTGTTTGCGAGGACCAGATCGAGAATGGTATCTCCCATTGTTAGGGTTTTAGCAAGTTGGCTCAATTCCATGCCTTGTAACGACAATAAGAAATCCCTGCTTCTTCTTGTTGCCACCGTTAGTGTGCTCCAGTTTATATTTGCTAGGTTGAAGTCTTCCACCAGTATTACTTCACTATTATCAGTCATCCTGTGGATTTCCCCTATTTGGTCTTTATCTCCATTATGCCCTTGAATTGGGGGCCTGTACATAATGCCAATTTTGAAGGTTTTAGCCTTGCCTGTATCTACTGTTGGCCACAGTGACTCAGTGTCCTCAGTGTGCCCTTTCACCTTTGTGGCTTTTATTTCTTCTTGAATGTAAATGGTTAACCCCCCCCCTTTTTTTGCTTTGCCTATCCTTCCTGAACAGGTTGTAACTGGAAATAGCTGTGTCCCATCCATGGATTTCGATGAACCATGTTTCTGTATCTGATAGTATCCATGGAATGCACCTGTATCTAACCTTAGTGACCATGGAATCCCACCTGTATCAATCCTTAGTCTCCATTGAACTTCACCTATATCGACCCTTAGTTTCACTGGAACTCCAGCTGTATCTATCCTTACTGTCCATTGAACCCCACCTGTATCTATCCTTAGGATCAATGGTACCCCAGCTGTATTTATCCTTAGTCACTATGGTGCTCCACCTGTATCTGTCCTCTGTGCTCATGAAACCCCACCTGTATATATCCTTAATAGCCATGGAGTCCCACCTGTACATGATCTATTCTGTGAAGCCATGGAACCCCGCCAGTATCTATTCTTAGTGACCATGGGTCCCTGCCCGTATAGTATCTATTAAATGTAGCCATGGAATCCCACCAGTACAGTATTTATTCTATGTAGCCATGGCATCCCACCTGTATCTATCCTTAGAGGCCATGGAATACCACCTGTACAGTATCTATTCTAAACAGCTGGTATCTCCCACCTGTACAATATGTATTCAATGTATCCATGGACCTCAACCACTATAGTGTATGTTCAGTGTAGGTATGAAATCCCACCTGTATCTATCCTTAGAGGCCATGGAACTCCACCTGTGCAGTATTAATTTGATGTAGCCTTGGAGCCCTACCTTTACAGTATCTATTCTATGCACCCATGCAATCCCACCTGTATCTATCCTTAGAGGCCATGGAATACCACCTGGGCAGTATCAATTCTAAGTAGTGGGTATCTCCCACCTGTACAATATATATTCTATGTATCCATGGACCCCCATCAGTATAGTGTCTATTCAGGGTAAGTATGGAATCCCACCTGTATCTATCCTTAGAGGCCATGGAACTCCACCTGTGCAGTATTAATTTTATTTAACCTTGGAACTCTATCTTTACAGTATCTATTCTATGCACTCATGCAATCTATCCTTAGTGGCTGTGGAATCCCACCTGTACAGTATCTATTGTATGTAGCCATAGAACACCACCTGTAAAGTATTTGTTCTATGTAGCCATGGAATCCCAATTGTATCTATCCTTAGAAGCTGTGGACCCCCCCCATACAGTATCTATTTTATGTTGCCATGGAATTCCACCTGTATCTATCCTTTGTGGCCATGGATCCCTACCTGTACAGTGTCTATTCTATGTAGCCATGGACCCACACTGTACGTTATCTATTATATGCAACCACCTAATCCCACCTGTATCTCTCCTCCATGCTCATGAAACCCCACCTTTATCTATCCTTAACAGCCATGGACACCCACCTGTACAAGATGTATTCTGAGAAGCCATGGAACCCCACCAGTATCTATCTTTAGTGGCCATGGGGCCCTACCTTTATAGTGTCTATTCAATGTAGCCATGAAATCCCACCCATACAGTATGTATTCAGTGTAGCCATGGTATCCCATCAGCATCAATCCTCAGTGGCCATGGAACCCCACCTGTACAGTATCTATTCTATGTAGCCATGGAACTCCACCTGTACAGTATCTATTCATTTTAGCCTTGGACCACAACCTTTGCAAAATCTATTCCATGCAGCCATGGGACCCTCACATGGATTTATCTTCAGTGGCCATGGAGCCCCACCTGTACATCATCTATTCTATGTAGTCATTGAACCCTACTTATATCTAACCTTAGTAGACATGGAACCCCACCTGTATCTATCCATATTTGAAATGCAACATCACTTGTACAGTACTTCTTCTATGAAGCCATGGAACCCATCTATAATCTATCCTTAGTGGCCATGGAATCTCGCTCATACAATATCATTGCTATGTAGCCATGGCATCCACATGTATCTATCCTTACTGGCCATGGAACCCCACCTGCATACTATCTATTCTATGTAGCCATGGAATCCAACCTGTATCTGTCATTAGTGCCATGGCCCCAACTACACAGTATCTATTCTGTGTAGTCATGGAATCCCACCAGTACAGTATATATTATATATAGCTGTGGAATCCCACCTGTAACTATCCTTAATGACCATGGAACTCCATCTGTACAGTGTCTGTTCTATGTAGTCACGGAACCCCAACCCAAAAATTGTGACATTGAAGGGAATTATTTTACAGCAAGTCCAATCCTATAAAAATGTATGAATCTGGTTAGGTAAAAATCTGAATTGGAACAAACAGTACATATTGACAACATTACTAGTAATATTGGATGTTGATTGGGTATGTTACTTCAGATGGAATCCTGTTTTTTAGGGCAATTCAGAGGTACATTATAAATGCAATGGTATTACCAGTTCAGGATCATGGTGATGTTTTAAATGCTGCGGTATTGGGGAAAGAGATGGCAAGGCTGGATGTTGTATACAATAGGTTGACTGATTTATCCTCAACATCCCCCATGATGCACTTTGCTGTAACTAATATATAGATTTGAGCTGGTTAGGACTGAAAGATCATCTAGATATTCATTTATTGCCATTTATGTTTAGGTGTTATGAAGGAAGGAAAATCTACACAGCAAATAATGGAAAATATAGTAAAAAGAACATAGGGGGAGAGTTTAAGAACAGCAAAGGGACTTGAACTTTTTTTCCCAATATGTAACCCCATGGTAGGAAGGGCTTCCTTATGTTTTTAAGGAGCAATGTTATGGAAGAATATTCCTTACACCCCATACTTGGAAGAAAGGAATCTTATGCTAAGTTAAATCAGAAAATGGCTAACAGAACAGGCTATTAATCTCTTACCTTGTTGCTAAAACAAGACACTATAAATGTTCATGTTTCAAATTATTTTGTACATACTGTATGGCAGATTATTGATATGATAATGTAGCCATTTTACTGTATTTTTTACTACTGTATTATTCAACTATATAACATATGTCATTGCTGATACCATCTTGCAATATGTATAAAGGTACAACATTGTAAATGAGCCTATGGCTCAATTGAGTATGTTTATCCCTGTTCATTTTGAAACTAATTAAAGCTACTACTACTATTACTACTACTACTAGTGCTACTTCTACCACCACTACATTATCTATTCTATATAGCCATGGAATTATATCTGCATCTGTGGTTTCAGGTCATGTAACCCCACCTTCATCTCTCCACAGTGGCTGTGTACCCCTACCTGTGTCTATCCTTAATGGCCATGCAACCCCACATGTATGTAACCTGAATGGCCATGGAACTCTACCTGTATCTAGTGGACATGGATCCTTTACTATACCTATAATGTGTCAGCATAGCTCCTCCTTGTCTTTCTTCCTCATGTAATATATACAACTTAGGCATTTGTAATAGTATTTCTAACATATTCAGGATTCTCTCATCATTGATTTCCATGCCCCATACCTTTATTTCTACTCACACTGTGCTATCAGTTACAATTTCCTGTTCCTGACATGGCTGCCTGCCGTTTAAAACCTAACATCCATTTATTATACCTTAATTTATTTGTATTCACCTTTCCGGTCATCCATGATGACTTAATTTTACTCTTTCCACCATTTTGTCTGCTTGGCACTCAGGTAATTTCAACAGTACAAATTCTACTTACTTGCCATGGCTGAATGTCATGGGAATTTGCACATGTGCGATTAGGAAATGGTCCATCTCCAGATTTGCAAGAGAGAAGATCATGGAGAGCATGTACAACAGAATAAACTGCAGTATATGCATTATAAGTAATTCTTAAATTATGTTCGTCAAAGGAAAGCCGAGGGGCATTTTCTAATTTCTCATCACCTGAGCAAAGTGTTTCTCCTTGTTCCAATGTTTTTATTTCATTTGGATTTAAATTGGGCCATTTACAACCAAATGCTTCTTCCCAAAAGGTCTTAATAAAATTATTATTTGGTGACGTGGAAGGATGAATATCAAGGAAGAACTTTCGAAACCCAGGAATCCATCCACTGTGGAAACCGGTACCAATAGTGCCCATAAATGATTTGAAGAACTCCTTCTTGGAAACACTTGGTGCATCACACCAACTGTGATAAGCAATCCAGACTTTTCCAACAATATTCTGCTTAGAAACTTCCTCCATTAATGGAAGGAGGCTGGGTTCAGTGCAGATCACAATGATAACATTTGCTGATGATGTCTTTATTACTTCAACAATCTGGAGAGTTTTCCATTTGGAGTAGTGCAGAGGGATTGTTTCTGAGAAAGCGATGCACACACCAGCTTTTATAATTTCCTTTTTCAGACTTTGACCCCCTAGCTGTCCATAGTCATTGTCCTGAAGTAAAATCCCAAACCAGGTCCAGCCAAAGTAAACTATCAATGGGGTGACTGCTAATGATTCAAAGTCTTGATTTGGTGTCATCCGGAAAAATGAAGGAAACTTCATTTTATCACTGAGAACTGGAACTGAAGCACCATAGCTGATCTAAAACATGATGCAGTATGTGAAGTGAGTGGACATGTAAGATCAGAAATAGATTTGAGACATGCCTTGATACCATATAACATGTTAATTTTTACCTTCTGAATTAGAATTGTCTATAGTGTGTATTATTTCTAGTTAACAGTGTAATACCTGGCATTAGTATACATTTTACCTAAAAAGGTTCTATAATTAGCTATAATTCTAAGGACTGAATAGTTATCACATGATTCAATTTTGGCCCTTTGCTATTTAATCTTTATCAGATATTGGATGTAATTACAGAAGAATATGAACATACTCAACTACAGGATAAGGGAAAGCGTTTGATATTTAATACTGAAAAATGATATGCTGTGTACTGCACTGTGTTGTGTATCTTGGCAAATCAATCAAAAACTCCAGTATTTTATTGGTTGCAGTCCATCTTTAGACACAACAAAACCAACACAGTGACTATATTCTATACACAGAGAACAGAATTCAGATACAGTCTGTCCAAAACATTAATCATGCAGTGTAATAAATATTTAACAGCACAATATTTTTTCCCATGACATATTCTGCACCTAAAGGATCACTTGCCTCAGATGTTCATGGGGATCAAAGCAGATGATTCCCATCCCTGAAGGTGAGACAGGAATCCAGAGAGTACAGAGGAGAGGAGATATATCCTGACCAGATATGGTAATGGGATGCAAGGGGCCCAGTGTTGAGACAGACAGACAGATAGACAGATAGATAGATAGATAGATAGATAGACAGACAGACAGACAGACAGACAGACAGACAGACAGACAGACAGACAGACAGACAGATAGATAGATAGATAGATAGATAGATAGATAGATAGATAGATAGGTGGAAACATTATTTATATACTTCCCCTATCCAGGCAGTCGGAGTGCTTAATAATAAAAAATATTTTAAAACCAACAATAAATGCAACAAATCTTCCCAGTATGTAAGTGGAGCATGCAGCAATACAGAATAAAAATATATCTCTCATATTCAAAAATCAAACGTATTAGTTTATTCAGTTAATTCCTGTATCTTAAAAGTCTGGTTAAATAAAAACATTTTTAACCCCTTTTTCAAAGTTTCTGCTGAGGGTGCCTCCTGCAGATGTCTAGGCAATGAGTTCCACAGGGTAGTCCTGGTGACATTTTCAGTAGGATTAGTAGAGTGTTCACTGTGGCCAGACACTCATGCAGTTTGGGTACCTCCTGCATACTCCACTTGCAGAGGATCAGCCTTCTGGTCTCTACCCCAACTGCCATGAGACTTGGTACCATTGGACCTGACCACAATCTACCTGGGGGAGGAAGACACTGCAGTAGTAACTGTGGGGAGAGAAGAATAACCAGGCCTAGTACCTAGGTGCACTCTGGTTAAACCAAGTTGCAGAAATATTGCAACAAGGGACAGGTACATAGGATGTACTAAAGGTCAACTATGCTGTGCTCACAACACCAGTACTGAACAAGTGGAAAGAGGCCCATTTATTTTGAGGAGTGTTTTGATTTTAAATAAGAGACTAGAGCTATCAGGGAATGTGCCATGCATCAACCAACAACAGGCTTCCCAGTATGGATCAGCTATTAGTATACTAAGTGGTCGTGCTCACTGTTGGCAGGTGTTTAACATTTGGTCAGGCATATATCTTACTAGCTCACCCTGTTCTTCCCTGATGCCAGTGTTGCAATGGGGAGACTATAAAGGAAAGATGTGGTGCAGGGGTTCTTCACATTCTAGGAGACAGTAAGCTTCAGATTTTATGGTATTTCCACAAATATCAGTGAGGATGAAGAAATTGCAAACATACTTCCTTGAATGAGTACAGATGGGTCATCACCTGAGCCAGAAAATCATGAATTAGTCCAATGCCATCCACTTTCAATGAGGGCCTAGCATAAGTTTGCAATCTGTACACAACCAGGGGCTACCCCGTAGATTGCACAAAGTGAATGGAGTGAGAGGTGCCCTGGTTAACCTAACTGGCTGATGCCAAGCCATTATAGCGATCCAGAAAGGTGGGAAAGACTTCAAGATGGAGGGTAGTGGTGAGTAAGGATAGTTAGCTGTGGAATTACCATAACAGAAGTCCTTCTTCATCATAAGCCAAAGTGAGGGATGAGGAACAACCTACAAAAACATTTGGTGGTATGGGCACCAAGAAAGATCAGATTAAACAGCTAGAACTAGGGTTGGTGTCACCTTTTTCCACTTGGATAGTAGTTTGGCACAACTGTATCTGGGTGCTTTCCCTTTCCACAAAAAGTTCTAAATCATGGCATATGTATTTTTGTTGGAAACCAGAGGTGAAGTATGTTAACTGGGAGGTGAGATAAATGGTGTAGCAGTTAAGTGGCCATGATTATTTTTTAGGTAGATACTTTGCCAGCCATTGAGAGGTTAGCATCTTCCATCTCCAGAGTTACTGGTTCTCATGGCAGAGGGAGAGGTGGACATTGCAGCCATCATGGAAACATGGGCCACCCAATACAATGACTGGGACCTGTCTGTACCAGGGTACAGGTTATTTCGTAGGGACAGGGTTATTGGGAAAGGAGGGGGGTGGCACTATATGTAAAGGAAGGACTGAAGTGTGTAAGGGAGAAAGGGGAGGAGGGTAGTACGGAGTCACTTTGGATGCAAATCCAGGATTCCAAGAATAGGATTCTTAGAATGGGAGTGGTGTACAGGCCACCATCTCAGACGGAGGAGTTAGACAGGGAACTAGTGGGACAGATCAGGAGGACCTGCGAGAAGGGTAGTGTGGTGATTGTGGGGGACTTCAACATGCCAGGAGTGGACTGGAGCACCACAACAACCAGGAACAGAAGGGAACAGGTACTGCTGTATGCCTTCCAGGACAGCTTCCTGTTGCAAATGGTCAGTGAACCAACCAGGTTAGGGAATACCCTTGACCTTGTGCTGGCAAATGGGGACTTTGTGAGAGAACTTACAGTGGAGGAACCGCTGTCAGGGAGTGACCACCACTCAGTATGGCTCACATTGGATATGGGCAAGGAAGGAGTGGAATCTGGCACAATAGTGCTGGACTTCAGGAGGGCCAACTTTGGGAGGATGGGGGAAGTGGTAAAAGGGTACCTGGCCAGAATTCAATCTAGTATGGACACTAACCAGAGGTGGGAGCTCATAAAGCTGGGGATAGTGGAGGCAACCAAAACCTGCTACAAAGCCCAGAGCAAGAAGGCTAGGGCTAAGAAACCAATCTGGTTGAGCAAGGAGGTCATGGAAAAGGTAAGTAGGAAAAGAGCTGCCTTTAGGAAGTACAAGAAAACAGAGAAGGGGAGGACAGGGAGGAGTACTTGACAGAATCGAAGGAGGTGACAAGGGCAGTAAGGGGAGCCAAAGCATCTATGGAACTCAGGCTGGCACAAGGCATTAAGAAGGGGGAGAAGGACTTCTTCACGTATCATCAGAGAGAAAGGAGGCTGTAAGGACCACATAGTAAGGATTAGGAAGGAGGGGGTTGGGTGGAAGCAGGGTGCGATAAGGCGGAAGCACTAAATGAGTACTTCTGCTCAGTATTTACTAAAGAGAGAGGGGTGACACCCAAGGTGGGAGAAATGGCAGAAGCAGGGGAAGTGGTGACAGATGGGAAATCATGGAGAGCAGAGTTCGAGAGGGTTTGAAGGCACTGAGGTTGGACAAGGCACCAGGCCTAGATGGCATCCACCCCACTGAAGGAGCTGGCAGAGGTCCTTGCAGGACCTTTGGCAGACCTATTTAATGCCTCACTACATTCAGGGTGTGTACCTCAGGACTGGATGATGGCTCATGTGGTGCCCCTCCACAAAAGTGGCCCCAAGGATGAACCGGAAAACTACAGACCAGTGAGCCTCACATCCATCGTGGGTAAGCTAATAGAGACTATCCTGAAGGAGAGGCTGGTGGCCCTCCTAGAGGCCAAAGGACTACAGGACAGCAGACAGCATGGCTTCATACATGGCAGATCCTGCCACACCAACCTGGTCGAGTTCTATGACTGGGTAACTAGGCAACTGGACAGGGGCCATGCAATGGATGTCCTGTATATGGACTTTAGTAAGGCATTCGACTCAGTGCCACATGGAAGGCTGGGAAGGAAGTTAGTAGGCACAGGGGCGGGTGCAAAGCTGGTGAGATTGGTAGGAAACTGGCTGCAGGGAAGGCAACAGAGGGTGGTGGTGGGTGGGAGCTCTCACACCCAAGGGCAGTGACGAGCAGTGTTCCACAGGCTCGGTGTTGGGACCAGTGTTGTTTGGGATATTCATTGCAGACATATCATGGGACATCAAGAGCAAGATCAGTCTGTTTGCTGATGATACCAAGGTAGGCGCGGTGGTGGATGACCTACAGGGATGGCAGGGGTTGCAGGATGATCTGGCAAAGCTTGAAACCTGGTCAGACATCTGGCAACTGGGATTTAATGCCAAAAAGTGCAAGGTGCTGCATTATGGGATGAAGAACCCAAGGAGGAGTTACCAGCTAGGGAGAGTGCAGCTAGCCCAGACAGAGGAGGAGAAGGATCTGGGTGTGCTCATTACAGGGTCAATGAACAGCTCGGCACAATGTAGGAAGGCAGCTGCAAAGGCCAACAAAATGCTGGGTTGTATTGCAAGGTATATCCTCAAGGAGGGAGGAGGTGATTCTGCCACTGTATAGGTCATTAGTTAGACCACACCTGAAGCACTGTGCAGTACTGGCGTCCCGTATCTGAAGAGGGACATTAAGTTACTGGAGGGTGCAGCGCAGAGGTGACAAAAGATGATCAAAGGGCTGGGGACTTATCATACGAGAGGAGGTTGAAGGAGTTGAACATGTACTCACTGGAGGAGAGGAGAGACAGGGGTGACATGATTGAAACCTTTAAATACATGAAAGGAATAAACAAGACGGGTACAGAGGGGCTGTTCAAAGTAAGGGAGGGGAGGGCCACCAGGGGCCATGATATGAGACTGGAGCGAGGAAGGTTCAGGAGGGAGATGAGGAGACACTTTTTTACAGAGAGGGTGGTGGCTGGGTGGAATGAGTTACCTGCTGAAGTGGTATGCAGTAGAACAGTGGACTGCTTCAAACGAGGATGGGACAGGACAAGGGGGGGTTAATGAAGTGGAAGGGTGGAAGGGAGAGGCAGCTGCAGAATAAGGGGTGCTAGCTGCACATTCGAGCAAACTTGATAGACCTCTAGGCCTTTATCCGCTGGCAAATTTTGTATGTTCATATCTGCACATTTGGTAACATTCCTGTTGTAAGAGAAGTATAGGAGGCATTTTAACTGTACATAATTACAAGAGATCTGCTGCAATCCAAATGCCAAGATTCATAAGGGAATGTGGTGACAATCTGAGTCTTACTGTGTAGGAAGGCACAGGGGCAGTGGCACTTTAGGAGAAAATCTTCATTTTGGAGTGGTTAACCATCAGACCCAACGTAATGTCTAAATGATGGTCAGAGCCTCAGAAATTAGAAACAACAAGTCATCTGTATACACTTTGGTTTTATATTCTGAAGGGCCAACCCAGATGCATACAAGCACTTCATGGTCCCAGAACACAACCATTAGGGGCTTGATTGTCAGAATAAATGCAACTGGGGAGAGTGGACACCCCTACCACTGGCCTTATGGAGGGAAAAGGAAGATGAGAGCAGATTAGCTGTCATGACCCCTGTGGCTGACTGAATATGGATGAAATCTGAAAGAAAGGACCAAACCCAACCCTACCCAGAACATGGAGGAGATTCCCCTATTCCACAGAGTTGAAAACTTTTTTGAAACTTATATCATTAACTGTTGAAGGAGGGGGCAGAGCTTGCCACATGAATAATGTTGCAATAAGGAGCACTGGTGGGCTAATTGAGTCACCCTATACAAACACAACCTGGGACTGGTGGACAAGAACTGAGCAAAAAGTGGTTCTACCCATAAGGTGAGTACCTTCACCAGGATTTTGACACTGGAATTAATAAGTGAAATGAATATCTTATTAAACAGTGAGATGTACTGTATATATAGTGGTTAATACTCATATGGCCTCCTCCAGGACTGGGTTGTAAGTGGCTGGGAAGAACTGTATGAGGGTGGGTTATAACACCCTATATACTGTGAATAGGGTCTATGGTTAAGCAGAAGGAAGTGAAACCAGTAGAGCTAAGAGCAGAGCTAGAGCATGCTGTGAACGACCTTCATGGATCAATCCATAAAAGTATCTGGCAGCTCTGTGCAGCTTGAAACCCCATAGTATGTTACTTATGAGTGGGCCCAGGTGGCCCAGTAGTGCTGAGGGTTGAGGCACTGGATGCCACACCTCACGCCATGCCAGCAACTTGAGTTTGGGAGCAAGCTCAGGCACTGGGGGTCAGCAGAGGAGGGAGGGAGAGGACTGAGCATCTGATGGGCTGCTCTTCTCTCCCGGGGGGAGGACTTTGGGCTGTCTGGCATTCCAGTGACCCCCCGGTGGAGAGTGGGGGTGCTGCAGAACACAGACAACATGTTGGGGCGAGAGTGGCTGATGCCAGCAGGCTTGCTGTGTGCTATGGCATCACAGGGGATATCATGCTTGGGGATTAAGGAGGTTGCAGGGCTGACCACGTAAAAAAATTCCCTCCAGCCTGCATAGGCAATGGCCTTCCTAGTGCCATCCGCCACATGCCCAACGCTGGCTCCCTGTGACTGCCCCATCAGTTTCCTTGGGCCCATAAGGGGTCTGGGGCTCATGGAGAAAGTAACATCTATGAAGATGGCAGGATCCACAGCAGGAGGTAGAGCGGTACCAGCGAGAAGAGAGGCCTGAGAGAGTTCCGGTGCTGGGGGTGCAGAAAAATAAGTAGGAAAAAAAAATGAGTGGAGCCCATATTTCCTTATTTGTTGCTAAACATCATTTGTATACAAACATAGAATTCCTCAACAGACAAGGACTATTTGGTCGACCCATTCTGCCGATTTTAACCCTGCCTATACTGTCACCATGCGACCCTACTTAATCTCTGCTCCCCATGTTCCTATAAAGATTCCTCTGTGCCTATCCAATAATGCATGCTTAAAGCATACCACTGTTTTTGCTCCCTCCACATCTGCTGGAAGACCTTTCCAGGTGTTCACCACTGACTCAGTGAAGACATACGTCCTCACATCATCATAAATTTTCCACTTCCGGATTCATTGCATACCCTCTTTTTTTCTTGTGCAACTTTTCTTCTGAAAATAATTCCCTCCTGTAACTTATTCACCATGTGATGTACTTATAAGTCTCCGTTGTGTCCTCTTTTCCTCCTTTCTTCCACAGTGTACATATTAAGATCCCTCAGTCTTTTATCATAGGTTTACAGTGCAGTCTCTGCCTCATTTTAGTTGCCCTTCTTTGGATAGCCTCTACTGTGTCAGTGTCCTTTCTGAGATGTGATCTCCAGAACTGGACACAGTACTCCATGTGGGGTCTCACCAACAAAACATACTGTGGTAACATTCCCTCTCTCCTCTTGTTGGTGATTCCCCATTCATATGTACCCCAGCTTCCTGCTGGCCCCACCTACTGCCTTGTCACACTACCCTGCCACCTTGAGGTCATTACATGATAGCCACAGGTCCCTTTCCTGTTTGGTGCTCATCGGTACCTCTTCCCACATTTTGTACCCCAACCTTGGGGCAAGATTTTGCACTTTTTTGCATTGCAATCAGGTGGCCATATCATTGACCACTCCTCCAGTATCCTCAAGTCTCTGCACATTTTCTCCATCACCCAGTGGTATCTACCATATTGCAGATTTTGGGGGTCAAAAAGGCATGCCTTCCCATCCAGCTCTTTTGCAATGTCACTTTTGAAGACACTGAAGAGGACTGATTCCAGTACTTAACCCTGAGGTACCTTGTGGGTCATTCTCCCCTCATTACAGTGCAATTTACCACCACTCTCTGTCACCTATCCATCAACTAGTTCAATACCTAGTTTTCTGACTGGATTCCCCCCAGACTGCCATGTTTCCTTTTAAGGTGCCTATATGGCACAGTGTTGAAGGCCTTGAATTTATTAATAAGCCAAGTCACCTACTGCTTAGGTTGGTCAAAGATTATCGATGGTCCAATGTGGTCCAGACTATCAAAGACTACTCAGAGCAACTGTTTAGCTGAAATGAGCACACTGAAACTGTCTTTTCAGCCATTTATTATAAGCTATTGCTCTTGGCTTTTGATGAGATTTTTGTGGATGATTTTCACCCTACTTCCTGCTACTGTACCAAGCCATGATCACTGTAATTGCTAAGCCAGGCAAGGGTTCCAAGACGTGTTTAACATAACATCCCATATCCCTACTAAACTGTAATATGAAACTTCTAGCAACATTTTGGCGGATGTTCTTCCTCTTTGGTTTACTGAGACCTGAGAGGCTTTATATACAGTCACTTCTTGCACAGCAATGTGAGACACTTGTTTAATGTTATTCACTGGGGTGTTCAGCATCCAGTAGAAGCATTCATGCTCTCCTTGGATGTCAAATAGAGCTTTTGACTAAGTGGAGTTGCAGCATCTGCTTTCAATGGTGCAACAGTTTGGACTGAGTGACTAGTTTTTACAATTTTTGTCATGTTCCAATATTAAACACCAAAATACTACTGTTCAATGGAGGCCATTAAGGAGGAATTAAATCTCCATAGGAAAATGAGTCAGGGATGGCCTCTATTGCACTCACCCTGGCCATAAAGACTTTGACTGAATGCATCCACTGATATCCACTGATATCAAGACTTTGTGAGGATGTAGGAGGAACAGGCACCCCACACAGGGTATCATTATATGCAAATGTTCTCCTTTTATTACTCATGAAGCCTAAGCAATTTTGGCTTGTAATAATAGGAAAGAGGGGGATTGCTTAACCAGAAAAAGCACACTTAGCCAAAGCTTGTTTCCATGTGTGCCCTGGGAGTACAAGGAAGTTAAGTGACTTGTTCAGGGTCACACAGTATGCATGTGGGGCCTGTTGGGATTAAAAACCAGGTCTCCAGGTTTGGAGTTGAGTGCCCTTAGCCACTATGCTATACTGCCTGCCTAAGGTATAACCAAACTGATAGAGAGACCTGTGTGTGTCTCTTAACACAAAATACATTCTGTGAAAATCTGACCTGATAGAAATTTATTTATTTCAAAAAGGTTCACCAGGAAAGACATACTGAGCTGTTAACAGCTCATTTACATACATATATACACACATGTATATATATATATATATATATATATATATATATATATACACACACACACCACACACACATATACATATATACAGTTATTACATTTGTCATTTACCATTAGTTCTTAATGGTAAAAACAGAACTAAAAGGAAAGTACTTTTCACACACTGTCATCCAGTTTTTCATAATGTGCATCTTTATAACTTTGCAACCTTTCAATGGATTTGCTTGAAGTTTGACATGCATAAGCTGTGGACACAGCTCTCATGACGTAGTAAATTGTATGTGAATACATTGTGCTTATTCTGAGATACTGTGTTTCAAACATCCTCAGACTTACATGTTTTATTCCCATTTTTACAGACAGTATTCCAGATTCACATATTTGCACCTTAATAACTTTAGAACCCTTACAAAGATGTGCATGAAAGTTTTCAAGCAGAATCTTAGGGGGAATGTCTTTTGACATGATAAATTTCATTTGAGCCTCTTTTGTGATGTGTGAGATTTTGTGTCTCAAACATCATAAAATTACATATTTTTTGTTTACATTTTTACTAAGTGTTCCAGTTTTGCATAATGAGTACTTTAATAACTCTAGAGCACTACAACATATGTGCATAAAATTTTGCAAGCATAATTCTGTGGCTTAGTCTGTTAATGTATTTAATTCCATTAGAATCACTTGGGTAGTTTCAAAGAAACTGTGTCTCAAATATCCTTAAATGTACAGTACATTTTCCCATTTCTGTAGTCATCCAATTTTGCATAGTTTGCACTTTAATAATTGCAACCATTCTACATATATGCATGAACATTTCCAGGCATAATTTCATGTAGTAGATCTGTTGACATTGCTAATTTCCTTTGGATTGCTTCTGTGGTTTCTGATGTATTGTGTCTTAAACATCCTTTAATTTACATACTGTATGTTTTTCCAGTTTCTCAGTTTCCAGTTCTGCATACTTTGCACCTTAATAACTTTGTAACCCAACAGAAGTGCATGGCATTTTGCATGCATAATCTCATGGGGGCAGTTCTGTTGATGTGGCTAACTTAGTTGGAACTGTTTAATTGTGACATTGTATGTCAAAAGAACTAGGGTACTGTCATAGTTTGAGACACTTTTTTTCCAGATATGTTTCTTTGTCACTTCATAACTAAAAAATGGTTTTGGTTTTAGGCTGAAATTTTCAGGGTAAAAAGGACTCACCCTAAAGATGTGCCTTTAGCTGGTTTAGTGGTAAAATGTTACTGCAGGGCAGAGTTATAACACTTTGAAGTTTCAGAATTTATCTTAGGGAAACATTGTGGTGGAGTTCTTTACAGATGCTATATCTCAAAAACATTTTGAGCTACAGCTTCAATGCTATGGGTAGTTTTGGACATCTTTGAGTATATTAAGTTGTTTTGCATGTGATGGGGGAATCACATCTGCCTTCCTCTAGTCCTCAGGTACCACACCTTCCTCCCATGGTTTGTTAAAAAGAGTAATTAGTGGTGACACTAATTCTTCATTCAGATCTTTTAGAATTCTTGGGTGAATCCTGTCCGGCCCCATTTACCTGTCCACCTTGAGTTTTAGGAGTTCTTTCAGGACCCGTTCTTCCTTGAATGGGCTGGTATTGACCCCCCCATCCAGAGTGCTTCTATTGTTTGGTTTGGGTACCTCCCCCACCTCTTCTTTTGTGAATACTGAACAGAAGTATTTGTTCAGTAACTCTGCCTTTTCACTGTCAGCCTCCGCCCACCCACCTCCCCTTTATTAAGCATAACAATCCCTCTGTTGGTCTGTCTTCACTCCCAAATGTACCTATAAAAGTTTTTTTCCCCCTTCTTAACTGAGTTGGCTATCTATTCCTCAGTTTTGGCCTTTACTATTCTGATTGCCTTTCCAACTTCCTTCTGCTTTAACTGATACAGTTTTCTGTCCTGCTCCTTCTGTGATTCCTTATACTTACTGAGAGCTATCTTTTTCTCCATAACCTTCCCCACCACTTCTTTTGAGAATCACCTAGTTTTTTTCTTCATTGTGTTTTGTTTATTTGCTTCACACAAAGGATTGTTGCCTCTGTGATGGCATTTTTGATTGTTCCCCATTTTTCCTCCACTCCTCCTTCCTGCCTATTTGCTAGTGCATTCCTTAGGCACTCTTTCATTTTGCCAAAGTCAGCACTCCAAAAGTCCAGTATCCTCACTTTTGTACAGCTTGACTCTATGGCTGTGTTTATCATAAGCCACACTGTTTGGTGGTCACTTGTTCCCAAATAGCTATCCACTTCTAAATCTGAGCTCCTCTCACTGCACCCCCCCCCACACATTGTAACCTATTTATCACCAGCCTCTGTCTCCTGTCTGTTAGCCAGTTACTAACCCCGTTTGGAACTTTGTCTCCCCTGCCCAGACTACCCATCTTGTTAATAAGCCACTTATGTGGGATGGTGTCGAAGGCCTTACTGAAATCGAGGTAGGTGAAGGCCACCCCCTCTCCCGATTTACTTCTTTCATCACTCAGTGAAAGAAATCTATTAGATTCGTCTGACATGACCTGCCCTGAAATTGTTGGCAGATAAAGACCTCTAGGCCCATCCATTTTGCCCCTTTCCTTCCAGTCCCTCTGTAATGTCAGTAATTAAGACATTGAACAGAACTGGCCCAATGACTGATTCCTGTGGTGTCCCACTGGTCACCCTCTCCCCTGACTGTACCCCATTTACTACCACCATCTGTCTCCTGTCTGTTAGCCAGTTCCTAACCCAGTTCAGGGCCATATCTGGGACCATGGCTCTCCTTATTGTGTTTTTATTGCTCCTAAGGTGCAGAGTTTTCAGCAAAACAGTGCAATTCAAAGTACCTCAATGCAATTCAGTTCTCCAATGTACCTTATCAGTACCTAATGTTATAACAGTCTACCGTGCAGAAACTCTGTCATTCTCCTCTCCCCTTTTAGCCTATTCCCCCCGGTTAGCCTACACCCCTTTGCTACTGTCCTCACCTATGTCTACCCAAGCACATACATTGATCACAATCAACTGTCATTACAGTGGCGCCGCCTCTTGCACAGAACAATATGGGTTGCCACAAAGAAATAAAAAAGCAGTCTCCATTCTTATAAGCTCCTTAAAGAAAGTTATACTTCTGCTTCTTCTCTGCTCAGGAAATGTGGAGCTCAACCCTGGCCCCCCCCCCCCACAACTTACCTCGTCTATCGATTTTGCTGAGGCTGCAGGTCTCAAAATGATGATGGTCAACATTTTAAGCCTGCCTAAAAAACTTGTACAGCTGCAAGCCTGGGCTGCACACGTTAACCCAGACCTTATCATAATTACTGAGTCGTGGTTAAAAAAGACGAAGACTGATCAACATATATCACTGCAGGGCTACAATTTATTTAGAGTAGATAGACAGTCTAGAGGCGGGGGTGTGGTTATCTATGCCAAATCTAAGTACTTGGTCACCAATATTAGTTGCAAATCTCTAGCCAAGGAATTTGAGTTAGTTTCGCTGAGCCTTCATCTCCCCTCCTCGGAATGTATCACTATCCTAGGTGGCTATAGACCCCCATCTGGTGGTGATGAAGTCCTTAATCTTTTGAAATCCATGTTCGCAGATGCAAAAACTGAAACAATATTTCTAGGAGATCTAAATATGGACTGGCTGTCACCTAAATCACATGGCCTCAAATCCCTTTGTGACGAGCTAGGTCTTGGGCAATTAGTCAGAGAACCTACTAGGAACAACACTCTAAATACTGCCAACAGTTCCATTCTAGATGTGGTACTAACCACCCATCCACACAAAATATCTCATTTGGCAGTGTTTCACAACGACATGAGCGATAATGGAATTGTTGCTTGCATAAGATCTCAAATTAAGGCCCGGCCGCAACCCATCTTTATAACAAAAAGATCCTTTCGCAAATTCAGTGCAGTAAACATTTTATCTGACCTGAGCATGATCAGATGGCAAGATCTTTACCTAGCCAAAGATGTCAACAAGGCAGCTTGCATCCTTAATGACAAACTCACTACAATAACAAATAAGCATGCCCCTTTCATCAAAGTAAGAGTACGGAACAATTCCAATCCCTGGTTCACCTCGGATCTCAAGGCAGCCCTTATAGCTCGAGATAAGCTCTGGGCTAAAGTTAGACATTCCAAAGAATCTTCAGATTGGCAGGCCTTTAGAACAGCCAGGAATAACTGTGTGAAAAAACTTCGCTCTGCTAAAGCTAACTATTATATTTCTACTCGAACAAGCTAAAGGTAACCCTCATAAAATATGGAAGACTATCAAAGCTATAGAAGGACAGCCCATGGCCCCTCTGTCCCAACAAAGATAGTCATAAGTGGCAAGATTGTGGAAAACAAGTCCCTAATCCTGGAGGAACTTAACTCCCACTTTGCCACAGCTGGATTAACTTTGACTCGTCACCTTATGCTGGTGCTGCGGTGAGCCAGCATACCCCTCCCGCCACATCTAGTCCTGGACCCAGTCCCTTCCAACTGCGCGAGATAACTTATAAAGAAGTAGAAGATTCTCTTCTTAACTTAGACACCAAAAAAGTGCAGGGGACGATGGCTTGGAACCCTTTTTCCTAAGGTCAGGCTATGCCCATCTCACTGCCCCAATTCTCCACATCTTCAATCTTTCCATTACATCTGCTGCTGTGCCGTCCTGCTGGAAATCAGCACATATCCTCCCTCTATTTAAATCTGGTGACCCATGTGATGTAAACAACTATAGGCCTATCTCCATATTGCCTATCCTTTCTAAAGTTCTCGAAAAACTGATCCATATTCAGTTAAAATCTCACTTGGAAACCTTATCTCTCATTAACCCAGCTCAATCTGGCTTACGGGCTAATCATAGCACAATCACTGCACTAGCAAAAGTAACCAATGATTGGATCTCTGCTATAGATGCTAAGAAGGTAACTGGTGCAGTCTTTTGGACCTCAGCAAAGCTTTTGATACTGTTGATCACAAACTATTAGTCAAATGCCTTGCAAAGTTGGGTGCACATACCATACCACCCAGTGGTTCTCTAGCTACCTAACTGGAAGATTCCAAAAGTAAAGGCGGAAGGCTTTTTTCTGCTGCCTTGCCAGTTGCAAGAGGAGTCCTCCAAGGATCCATCTTAGGCCCTATCTTGTTTTCTCTGTACATCAATGACTTAGATGCTAACATATCTCGTCCAATCTGCACTTTTTGCAGATGATACTGTGTGTATACTTCTGGCTCATCGTTATCTGAAGTCAAGGGAGTGCTTCAAGTGGACTTAGCACAACTGAGCATAATTTAATAAAGGCAAAGCTTCTGCTCAATGCCAAGAAGACTAAAGCGATGATATTCTCCTGCAGTGCTGTCTCAGGCCCCCCAATACTCTTGCCCAAGACTTCATTGTCACCACGCTAAACGAGCCTCTGGAAGTTGTAACCAAATTTAAATATCTAGGTATCTGGATCGACAATAAATTATCTTTCAGTGACCACATCGAAGATGTCTCTAGAAGGTTAAAAGCAAGGTTAGGTTTCTTCTACAGAAATAGGCCCCTTTTCCCCCTTGAAACTCAAAACAAGCTTGTACAGGCCACTTTTCTCCCCCTACTCGACTATGGCGATGTAATCTATTCCTCCACCACTCTTGCAAATCTAAGTAAACTGGACATCCTTTATCACCGTGCGTTACGGTTCATTACCAACTCCCCTTACCGTTCGCACCACTGTGACTTATATGCAGCTGTTGGTTGGACATCCCTTACTACTAGACGCCTGCTCCATGCTGGGCTATGGACTCTTAAACTGCTCCTGCAGAAATTGCCAAGCTATCTCTCTTCCCTTATTAGTATTTCACATAGTGCATACTAGTTAGAAAATCTGACTTTATTATGCTTGACATACCAAGGGCCGGACTTCCTTTTATTATTAGCGTGCTATTGCATATGCCGCTTCCCTCATTTGGAACCAATTACAAACCGTACTGAAACTAACTAGCACAATTTCAATAAACTTCTACAAATCGCTAAGTTCAGCCAAAATAAAGACACCTGAAACTGTCATTAAGTCTCTTCCTTACCCATGTGTGCCATATTTATCCACTGGTAAGATATAATTGATTTGTCATATTAACTGCTTTCCCTTCCCCTTCTACTCCTGGCTTTATCTTTGCTTACGCTCCACTGCTACTCTATCAAATCTCTCCTCCTCTCATATCAGTTGTAGACTGTTTGTTCTAGCTCCAAAATACTGTATATTTGATTTGATTTGATTAAATCAAATCACACCAGTCATCATGTTTCATTTATCAGTATGCGACCTATAAGTCGCTTCCCTGTCTCATATCAATGTTTACCACCTGCGGTCACCCTGTGTGGTACCCTTGTATGTATATCCAGCCTGTATCATGTAACGTGTATTTCATGTATATACTGTTATTACCTATCTGTGTTTGTACTTTAAGTGTCTATGTCACAGAACCTCCTTGTGAATGAGCTTGCTCAATGGAGTTTTCCTGCAATAAACTTGAACTTGAACTTGAATATCTCCCATGCCCAAAATACCCATATTGTTACTAAGCCTCTTAGATCAGACAGTGTTGAAGGCCTTGCTGAAACTGAGGTAGGCGATGTCCACAGCCCCCCCCAAGTAATTTATTTTGAAAGAAACAATACTGGATATGAAAAGGCCCACTCTCCCATATAGCCTGAATAAAAGAGTCTTGTAACAATAGTGTCCAAATAGTTTATTCATATGTCTTCCAGGCTAAAATTCAATGTTTCAGGAAATACCCTTCATCAGGACACTGGTCAAATTTATGTCAACTTTCTTTTGACACAACATCAAAGAAATGTGTATTTTTCTCTAGTTTTTTCCCCCACCCATGACCCTGTCAGACATGTGAGTGTGTGACCATGGAGGTGCACATGCACGCCAGGTACCAGCTCATCCCCTTCCACCCCACCCCTGGCAATTGCTGCCACACCTCTATGCCTACATTTCCCATTGGACCTCCACCTAAAGGAAGCAGAACTAAAGGGGGTGATCAACCTCCCTTAGAGGACAGCTGCCTTTTAGCTGCTTAGTCCTGCTCCTTCCAGCTTCCCGATGACCCAAGATCATTCCCAAACCCAGCTAGCAAAAACAACTTAAGCAAAGGCATCAGGTGCCTCAGTCCTCAGTGCCACTAGGCCTGCTGAAATTATTAGAATCATCTGATATGACCTACCCACAGTGAGGCCTGACCAGGGTTTTATATAATGGCATCACTACATCTTTCCTTCTACTGGTGGCACCCCTGCCTATGTACCCCTTATAATTTTTCACATTTTGACCCCAAATTTTCAATATCATTTTCTTGTCATCCTATCTCATAAAACCCACAGGTGAAAATTTTGTGATCTATGGCAAAAATGCCATTCCATGCCACAGGTGCAGAAACTCATTTTAAGATGAATGTGTGAAATGAGAGCTGTACTGTTCATGAAGTGGTGTGAAAAAAATGGCTGTGTGGAAAATCTGGTGTCAAAATATGAAAAACTGGCAAAGTTACACACATGCATAGGAAAATTTAAACAAAGCCAGTCCCCAATCAGCTTCATCCCTCCCCCCCCCAAAAAAAAACAGGAGAGATGTTGGGAGCCCACCCCAGTGCACCCAAATGTATGTTTTTGTAAAACCTAAAAAAAAACCTTCCCCTACATATTTTTTTTATTTGTCCCTGTAAACAAGAAAACAGTCCCTCGTCATCAGATCACCATTCCTTCCCCAACCTGCACCCACCCTTTGTGCACCCCATCTCCCCGCACTCCCTCACCCCATACATACCTCTAGAGGTCCAGCATGGTGATCTTCCATTGAATGGGAGACTTCTGAACTCTTCAAAAGCAGACTGCAAATTGAAGAATATCACGGTAAGCTGTATAATGACATCAGTTGGGAGGGGCAACTTGGATGGATATCACAGCCATTTATTTGACTTTTGGTTCCAAATTTTCAACATGGGGTTCTTGGGCCACCACCTCATCACCATTGACACTGTCATTTTGGTATTCTGTCCTGAAAGGTCATTTTGCGGTCACTGCATGGAATCACCTTTCGGGACTGATTAATGAAATGACAGTGCCACTGTTCATGAGGTGAGATCCCAAAAAGCCTATGTTGCAAATTTCGTAAAAAAATTCCAAAAAATTACTGTGCTACGAGCGTGCACTGCACAGTCTCCACGCACGCTCGTAACTTCGGCAATTTCTAATATTTTCACTCCAGATTTTCAATGTTGCCATTTTTTCACTCCTCCTTATGACTGGTAAAGATGTCATTTTTCACATCCTGCCCAAAATGTGTTTACACACATGGGACGCACAATGGATCAGTCGCTGTGGGAAATCTATGTTTGGGTCAGAGTAACAAAATCACAATGACACTGTTCATGAGCGGAGGTCCCAAAATGTCTATGTTGAAAATTTGATTAAAAAAATCCTGAAAAATGATTGCATTATGGTCATGCGTTGTGTAGTTTTTTTGCACACTTGTGGCTTCATCAGTTTTTCATATTTTCACTCCAGATTTTCAACATTGCCATTTGTTTACACCTCCTCATGAACAGTACATCTGTAATGTTTCACATCATACTGAAAATGTGTTTCTGCACCTGTGGCACTAAATGGCACAGTTGCTGTGCAAAATCACCTTTCAGCTAATGAACTGATACTGCCACTGTTCATGTGGTGGGGTCAAAAAAAAGCCAATGTTGAACATTTGGAGTGAAAATACCAACACACAGCAGGGGTGTTAGGGTTTCCAACCTTAATGCCCCACCCTGTAGAGACTGACAGGCGTCAGCAGTGTGACTATTTATTGTCGGCTGTAATGCTCATGCCATTCCACCCCCACCCCACCCTGCAGCCACTGACAGGCATTGAGGTGTGCCTTGGACTCTTTGGCCCCACAGATCTCCCAATTCTCCTATACTGCACCCATCTCAGTGTATTTCCATATGGAATGGGGTGAGCATAAGGCCCAAAGACCCAAAGGCACACTATGACAATTGTCAGTGTCTGCAGGGTAGGATGAGGTGAAATGGCATGAGTGTCATGACAGATGACCCAAAGGCACACCCCAACTCCTGTCAGTGTCTGCAGAGTGGAGATGGGGTTGTCGTCAATTCACTGCTTCACTGCCGTTCATATTATGCATCTCTCTAACTCCTGCACTACTAATGCCAATGCCAGCAAGACAACATTCAGCATTGTCAAATGCTTGTTATACTTGTTTTCTGTCCCTCACCAAAAGCAAAACAAGATGGCAGAAGCCACAGACCTGTGCGAGAGATCAGGCAGCTATATATGACCTGGCATATTCAAACCACACTTATTGTTTTAAAAAAAGAGCTGTTTGTGACCCGACAAGCAGAAAAACATTCAAACGACCCATTATTTTTTACACAAATAATGCAGCTTGTTGAAAAAAAAACTTTCATGACCAACATATTTATTTTCCCATAGGAAATAATGGGAAATTAAAATTTAAATACCTTTGGAAAAGATAAATATTTTTTGACCAACCCTTCAAAAGGTGCATCTGTGACCCAAAGTCTTTCCACTCTAAAAATGTCAGAGCAGAACATAAAGCCATTTCTGAGATACAGGTGACCAAAGAAACATAAAAAAAAAACGATAAGTGTAGGATTTTTGAGACTTGATATCTCAAAAACCATAAAACAGATTCACTCAAAATTTGGCACATCAAGAGACCTACCCTAGACATTATGCATGTTAAATTTCATGCAAATCTGTTGAATGGTTTCAAAGTTATAAAAACATCAAAATTTGGAGTTTAACATAGAATAATGTGCCAAACCCTAACTATACTGGTGCTACCGCACCAATATAATAATACGTATGTCCATCGTAGGATTCTGCATCATATTTTTCCAACACAGGGTGCCCATATCCCTTGTTGGCAGTATCTCCTCATCTCCCACAGTGTGGGACACTGGGTATTCCACTTCCACTGTCCCCAATATGTTCTTCACCTGTTAATGTTTTACACAGCAAACCACTGCAAGGCACCTCCATGCCACTACAGCTACCTACGCTATAAATTTCCAGCCAGTAGCACCATGCAGAATGCTATGTGCAAAATGTTAACTGTGTCACACAGTATCTCTGCAGGGATCTATTTTTTAAACATGTAAACATCATAATTCACATTTCCAGGACATCCACTCAACACCCTCCAAATTTCATGTGAAAAGACCAAACAATTCCAGAGCTATACAATGTTTATATTTCTGCATCTTTAAGAAGTCTTCCACCACAAAATGGTTGAAATCTCAGCTGAAAATGCTCTAAAATGTCAGATCTGGTGTCCAAAAAATCAATAACTGTGAAGTGGGCCAACTTCAAATGACCATAACTCTGGAACGGAACAACAATTTTGCAGCAAACAAAAACTGACATATTCCTTGAACAACGGTCTGTCTACCTGCCACATTTCAGAACAATCCACCACACACTATCTGTACTATGCATCATGGAAGACAGTGCAGAAAAATAGCAAAAACTAAATGTTTTGCACTGCACTACGCAAACACAAAAACACAAACAGTAATGTTAATGCAAACAGTGAAGGAAACAGTGTGGTAAAATAAAATAGTAACGCTAACTGTAACGCAAATGCAAGCACAAATGGTAACGCACATGGTGATGCAAATGTAAACAATAATGCAAATGGTAAGAGAAACACAAGGGCAAACATAAATGAAAACAGAAATGGTAATGCAAACAGTAAAGCAAATGCTAACGGCAATCAGAAACACAAATGCTAATGAAAACAGTAACGTAAATGCTAACGGCAATGGAGAGGAAATGGCAAATGTTAACGCAAACACTAACAGCAAATAGAAACACAAATGATAATGGCAACAGCGAAGCAGAAGGAAACAGTAACACAATCGACAACAGAAATGCTACCAAAAAAGCAAACACTAAGGCCAACAGAAATGCAAATGGTGATGAACACGCAAACAGTAAAGGTAATGCAATTCGAAATGCAAACAGTTATGGTAACACCAATGATGACGCCAAAGGAAACACTAACACAAATGGAAATGCAAGTGCATATGCAAATGCAAATGGTAACGTACACGGTAACACAATTGGAAACGCAAACGCTTATGGTAACACCAACGATGACTCTAAAGGAAACACAGATGCAAATGGAAACTCAAGCATGTATGCAAATGCATGTAGTAATGCACACAGTGATGCAAAAGTAAAAACTAACAAAAACAACAATGGAAATGCAAATTGTAACTGTAACACAAATGCAAGCACAAGTGCAAACACTAAGGGTAATGCACGGGGTGACGTAAACGGAAACGCTAACTCAAATGGTTACAGAAATGCAAGCGGAAATGCTAACGGTAACAGTAATGCAAATGCACGCACTTTTTTCCAAAAAAGGTGCATTCAAAAGCACAGTGAATACAAAGAATGTATGCATAATAATGGCCCTCAGAGCAGAAAATAAACACTTGGAACACTAAATTGCTTATATCTCAGGAACTGTATGATGTAGGAAAAAATGTAAAATGTCATATTATTTGTGACTTTCCAGGCTAGTTTTGCACTTAGCCTCTGCATTTTTCTGATGAAATGTCCGTATCTCGAACTGTTTTCAAGATATGGGCCCTGAAAGGCACAGTGGACACCGTAATGGAGTTTGCCCTTTAAGGGGCAGACCATGTTGTCTGGTGCACCTTCCTCCTTTAGGGAATGGTTGTGCTCAGAAGGAAGGAGGGCCACAAGCCAGGACAATGGGGGAGGTAGCAGGAAGGAGAGAGGAGAAGGGAGGGACATAAAGGACAGCACAAGGGGGCCTCAGCCACTTTTTGCTGGAATTTTGATTTCACATTAACTGCAGCACGTCGGATTGGCAATAAATTTTTAGGTTTTACCACAAAAGGGAAGAAGGTAAGGTTACGATGATTGATTGGGAAAAGAAGCGAAGCTGTTTTAAAAAAAAGAGAAATAATCATTGCAGCATTTAGTTTGGAGTATGGAATATTGTTAGAGGGCAGGGCGAGATAGCAATTGTTTTAAGAGCCAGTTTTGTTGGAATAGCACTGTACAGCCATGAAAGCGTGGTTAGTGTGTTATAAAGCGGGCAGGGCAGGCATGTTAAGAGTTGCTAAGAGATCGCATCAGAAGAGGGCTGCAATAGCGAGTAATCACTGTAGTTTCTCAGGCACTGGTCATTTCAATTGAAAGCCAGTGCTCTCTGGAGTAGCAGGCCTGGAAGAAGCCCTGGGAAAAGTGAGCAAGATCGTGATTCAAGACCACGTGGCGTGTCGTCACATGCCATGCCATGCTCACGCTGAAGGTGGCCTTTTTGGTTTGGGCTGAGTGAAGCCAGTGCTCTCTGGAGTAGCAGGCTTGGAAAAGGCCCTGGGAAAAGTGAGGAGATCGCATTTCGAGGCCACGTGGTGTTACGTCACATGCTGCGCAGTGCTCGTGCTGAAGATGGCCCTTGCTTTGGGCAGTTTCTGCTGCCCTTAGGGTCAGTTTAGCAGGTATCCCAGGGGAAGTTGGTAGTCTGGGAGGGGACCTCAAGGAGAGGGAAAGAGGGGGGGCGATCCGGGGCCCGTGGCGTGGCGTCGCACTTTGTTGGGGTCAAATCAGGACCGTGGCTTGCTAGCATGGGGAGACGCTGCTTTGGTCATGGTGAGGCCTGTTAAGTGGGCTGCCTGGTGGGGTGGTTGCTGTCACTGCCTGTGTGTAGTAAGGACCAGGGTTTTTGAGTAGGCATATAGAGGATAGTTCTTTACCTATTTTGTTTCGCTACAGGTGACATGTTGGGACCTGTTTTCATTGGGGTGACTAATATTAGGCCTATAGAGGCCCCAACGGGGAGGGAGCAAGAGCGCATTTGGGGACAAGTGGCGCGACATAGCATGCCACATGGTGCATTGTTGGGAGCTCCCCCCTTCTTGTCTTAGCACTGCTAGCAGTGTTGTAGTCCATTTTCAGTTTTAGGAGATGCCCGGAAGGGTGGGTAAGGAGACTACAAAACGGTGACCACGATGGTGATGTCTGCACGCCTGCGTGGGAAGGGCACCTATAGGGGCTTGTTCCCTCTGTAAGTGGGGTTTTTACCGTGTGGCCTGTATATCTATGCAAGTGCATCAGCTGTGGCATGGGAGAGAAGAACCGGGTGGCTGCCTCCAAGTTTTGCTTCTTGGGAGGGCATACCGGGAGAGCATATGAGCTGGCATCGCCCAGGAGAGAGGTGGTTTTTGTGATGGGACAGCAGACGGTCATGGCCTCCATTAGACAGCAGGGGAGAAGGGACCTCACAGTGTGGCATCACAGGCCGCTAATCCCATGTAGTGAGGGGGTCACAGGGAGGAGGGACCCATGCGAGGAAAGGGCGTCCTGCCAGGCAGAAAGGGGGGTCCTTTTATGGGTGGCACTGGTTAGGGTTGGCATGGTGGTTGGTGCGACGGACAGGAGAAAGGCATACTGGAGATACAGATATCCGAATAACCCAGTTTTTCATTTTCTATAGTTGTCTTCACAGAGCAGATAAGACAGACATGACACCCAAGAAGAGCAAGCCATCGAAGGAGGATGCCTACAAGGCTACTATTGACCTGGCAGAAAAAGCAAACAAAATGTAGAAACTGGTGGAGGGGGAAGAACTGGGGTGGCCCGGGGAGAAGAGAAAAGCGGGTACGGAAAAAGGTGGCAAGAGGAAGAGGCCAGCCGAAGGGCTACACAGTCCTGCTAAGGTAGCACCGGTGATGGCGGGGCCCGCCAAGGCAGTCGCGCCAGTACCCACATGGCTGATAGACCCGGTGATGCCAGTACCCACCCCAGATCAAAGGGGAACCTCCCCGGTGGAACCCAGACACGAAGCCCAGAACAGGGGGTCTGGCCCACAGATCCCAGTAGCTCACCCTCCACCTCCACTTCAATCACAAGAAGAAGCAAGGGGACCTTTCAAGGACTCCAGGCAGCATGGCCAAGGTAAGGTTACAGGTAACACATCCAACACAGTGGGTGACACTATAAAAGAGTATATAGGGCAAATCGTGGTGGCACTGGGAACAGGAGGGCTGGGGCAGATGGAATCAGTTCTGGCAGAAATTAGGACAGAAAAGGAAGTACCAGAAGATACTGTAAAGGGAGTGGAAAGAGAGGGAAGAGGTACAAGAGAGGTAGGTGCGCCCGGGATGAGATTAGGTGAACATGTGCCATTGGCCACGAAAGAAAAAACATGGAAAGGAGAATATGTGGATATATTTGCTTTGGTGAGCCGGGAGGCAGCTGCCAGATATGAAGAAACCGAGAGCATAGGTAAGAATGAGATGGCAGTGGCCATAATGCTCTTAGGAAAAAAAGAGGATGACAAGTTCCCTAAAGGAAAGACTTGGGATGGGTGGTTTCTAGGTTTTGCCATTTTTTCAGCCATCGTTCTGGAAAAAAGGCCAGAGCTAGGCTTCCTGCTCATTACCTATTCATTGATAATACGGAGAGCAAAAGCAAAGTGTGGGGTGGGATGGATATACTACGATGAATGTTGTCGACAGAGAATGGCAAAATTCAGGGATGTAAAATGGGACACCAAGCAAATACATTTATGGACGGATTGTGTAACAGATCAGTCCACACTGGAGGGTGGGTGGAGCAAAAAGGGTTTTACACCGCAGAGATGCTGTTGGGCTTATAACAGGGCTTTATACTCGTGGCCTCAGTGTCATTTTCGACATGCCTGCTCAAAATGCGGAGGGGTACACCTGGCAAGCAAGTGCAGGACAACATGGACACAAGGAACACAAGGGCTGGGGGGGCAAGGGTCAGGCCAGCAGTTTTTTCGAGATGGCCAGGGGTTTAAAGGGCAAACATGGAACAAGGGAGGGAGGGGCAGGGGCAATGGGAGTAGAGGGGCCAGAACCAGTGAAGTAAGGAAGGTCAGACAGGAAGAAATGGAGGAGCCAGGGAAGGGGGCCAGGTGGCGCAACAAGGAACAATTTGATATGGCCAGAACCCCCATCAACCTAACAGCATAGACAGTTTGCCTGGATAGATATCCTGACAGGAGCATGCGGGACATGATTTTAGGTGGTTTTAACACAGGGTTTTCATTGCAGTCTGGGGGGCCCAGACAAGCAAGGGAGGCAAGCAACCTGGGGTCTGTAAAAGGGAAAGAGGAAATGCTAAGAAAGAAGATTGAGAAAGAAAAAGTAGCCGGCAGGGTGGAGGGCCCATTTAGCACCCCCCCAATGGAAAACATGTGGATATTGCCTTCGGGTTTGGTACCTAAGAAACATGAAGGGGAATTCAGGGTGATCCATCACCTGTCCTACCCAGAAGGGGAGTCGGTGAATGACTCCATCAGTGAGGAACATAGTTAGGTGACATATGCGACACTAGAGGACACAGTCAGGATAATCCATGCCACAGGAGATGCATGGATGGCAAAGACGGACATTGAGTTTGCATTCAGAGTGCTTCCAGTCAGGAGAGAAGACTGGGACCTGTTGGGTTTTAAGAGTGAAGGACAGTATTATTTTGACAAAGCAATGCCAATGGGGTGTTCCACTGGATGTGCCACATTTGAGATGTTCAGCACATGTTTGCAGTGGATATTTTAAGAAAAGACGGGTTATAGGTCAGTCACCCATTACCTGGATGCTTTTCTCCTCATTGGGAAGGGAAAAACAGAGACACAGAGAATGCTGGGTAAGTTTCAAGAATTGTGTAAAGAGCTGGGAGTCCCATTGGCACCAGACAAAACAGAGGGGCCCAGCAAGGTTATGGAATTCCTTGGGATAGAGATAGATGCCGCAAGTGAAGTGGTTAGGCTACCAGACAAAAAAGTAATGAGGTTGAAGGAGCTAATATGAGTACATGCCAGCAGGAGACAGGTACAACTAAAACTGGTTCAGCAGGTACGGGGGCACCTTAACTTCGCATGCAGGACCATAGGACCAGGGAGGGCATTCACAAGGAGGTTAGCCAGAGCTACAGCAGGGGTTACCAGACCACATCACTGGGTTGATCTGACACGAGGTGTCAGGGAGGATTTTAGTATATGGGAACAATTCCTGCAGGAGTATAATGGTTGTTCGTTCTGGCAGAAGGAGTGGCTGTACAACACAGACCTTGACCTCTACATGGATGCAGCGGGAGGAATAGGCATGGGGGGTTACCTAAGGGGCAGGTGGTTTGCAGAACCATGACCAGTCAGTTGGGTGAAGGACGGGAAAGTGAGAGATATAACATTACTGGAGATATGCCCATATGGGCATGTACCTTGGTTTGGGGGGAGGAATTACGGGATCAGAAGGTGACATTTTGGTGTGACAATAGGGCGGTGGTTCATGTACTAAACAACAGGGGAGCAAAATTGGATACAGTCATACAGGTAGTACGACAGTTAGTTTTAAGGGATTTGCAGCTGAACATATCTTTCAGAGCACAACACATAGAAGGGGTACACAATATCCTGGCTGACAGCCTTTCCCATCTGCAGCTGGACCATTTCTGGGAGCTGGCACCAGCAGTGGAAGAACAAAAACACCCATACCAACAAACATCTGGGACGTTGGCAAGAAGGAGCAGAACTGCTGTTTCCAGCTCATGGGCGCCTCGGACTCTGAGGGCCTACGACGGGGCCTGGAGGGTTTTTCAAACATTCAGGGCAGAACACCAGATGGAGGTAAGTGGGCCGCTCTCGGAAGAACAGTCAGGAATGTTCATGGTGGAACAATGGCAGAAAGGGACTGCTCAAGCCACAATGGGGGTTTATCTGGCAGGGATCAGTGTGATCTGCAGCCTGAAGGGATGGAATGACCCAACAAAATCAATGCTCATTAGAAGGATGATGCAGGGCTGGGGCAGGTTGAAAAGAGGGTCAGGGGATAATAGGAAGCCAATAGGGGATCAGTGGCTAATAAAGCTAAAAGAGGTGCTCCCCGCAATATGCAAATCAAAGGAGGAGGCCCAGCTATTTCACACAATTTATGTGATAATGTTTGCTAAGGCTATTAGAGTGAGTGAGGTGGTAGGCCATGGGAAAGATGACAAGAAAGGAGGTGTGGAATGGGAGGATGTGAGTTGGGGACAAGAGAAATACGGATCAAGCTAAGAAGGTCAAAGACTGACCAAAAAGGGCATGGGTGCATGATAACGCTGAGAGGGTGGTCAGAGATTGTGATATGCCCAGTGCAGGCCCTGTGGGTTTTCACCTCAGAGCAGGTAACCAGGACGGGGAAGCTATTTGTGCATGGTGGTGGAAAAAGGGTCACCGGCTATCAAATTACAGCAGTGCTGAAAAAGGGCATGGGTTTTCTGGGGGAAGACCCAGCTAATTACTCATCCCATTCCCTACGGATTGGGACAGCCTCACAGTGGGCAGCGAAGGCTGAACCCATGAAGGGCATTTTGGAAAAAAGGCACTGGCGGTCAGCCAGTTACAATAGGTACATCAGAGCCCTGGAGTAAAAAAAGGGAAGAATAATAATAAGGCGGGGGGAAGGATAATACAATGATGGCACTGAGAGTATATGTAAATTAATTAATTTTCTTTGCACCCCATAGGTAGAGGGAGGAGCACAGAAGTCTGGATCTGTGGCCATTCCTATATTTACTGGGCTGGCAAGAGAGCACAGAAAAAAGCTGGGGGAAAACAATTGTACCAAGATGTAAGACAGTGTAGGTTGGTATTGCACGGCCTATGGGGGATGAGATGGGCACAGCTTCTGCCCACTTTGAAAGAACTCAAAGGACATCAGCCCAGTCCAGACCTAATCATTATACACCTAGGGGGCAATGACCTGGCAGGCAGACCATGGGTGCACACATATTTTCAGATAAAGAGGGACCTAGTGGCAATAAGACAGTGGTGGCCTCGAGTATGTCTTGCCTGGTCAGATATGATTCCACGAAGGGTATGAAGACAGGAACACAGCCACAGGATAGTGGAGAGGGCCAGGAGGAAGAAGAATAGACTGGTAGGGACATTGATAAGGCAGATGGGAGGACAGGTGATACTGCGGGGAGTAGAGGAATGGGTGGATGACTTCTACAGGTCAGATGGGGTGTATTTGTCAGATATAGCAATAGACATGTTTAACATGGAAACAATGGGTTTCATAGAGGAACGGAGAAAACAGGCAAAAACTGGTAACCAAAAAAAAAAGAGAGGAGGGTAGTTTCATCCCTGAGGTAGAGGAGAGTGATACCCTAAGTTGGGGAAGCCAGTCATCCAATGCAAGCTGGAGACTGGCTAGTGGGGAAAAAGGGGGATGGGAGGGAAGAAAAAGGAATAACACAAGAGGAGGAAGAAGATGAAGGAGAAAGCGGTCTCGGTTTTCACCGTTACCTAACAGAAAAGGAGAAGAAGAAGGCACCCAGGTTTTCGCCTGGGGGACAGATAAACAGAGAGTGGTATATGGATGGAAATAAATGGAAATTATGGAAATATGATAATAAAGAAATGGAAAATGGAATATGGTTTTATGAATATAAATAAATTAATTGCCAATCTGAGCACAACAACAAACAATGTTCTCTGTGTTTTTGTGAGGGAAAAGGGGGGAATCCGGGACAATGTTATACTATGGGAAAAATCATCAACTTCAGAGTGCCGTAACTTTGCAGTCTTCTAATATTTTGTCACCAAACCAGCAAAAGACACATTTGTGTGATCTTGGCTATCTTCCTTTCAAATTTAACCCAAAAGACCAAACCATTCTTTTGCAGCAGGGTGGCAAAGATTCCCTAATGTTTTGGGCATAGTGTCGGAAAGTACTTTTGCAAATCACGACGCTTTCGCAAATAAAATCACAAAAGTGTCACATATGCGACACTACTTTTTACAAAAATTTAAAAAACATATTTCTGGGGTGTTTTACCCCCAAAAAAGACATGGCTAGCATCCTCAGGGCTCGACTAGGTGAACACAACAAGAAGTGTGTCCCTAGAGGGTTTCTGATTTAAATACCAGCATTTCTGTTACCACCAACTGAAAACAAGATGTCTCATTTGCGACACTAAAAACTGCATTTACAACACTTTTGCAATGTTAACTTTTCTCTTTGACTATAATGGGAAGATTGTTTTTTGAATAACTGATGAACCATTTAATATTTTTTCACGTAATCTTCGAAAGACACATCGGGGACCCGGCTGCATGTTCTCTGAAGGTTTTGGACCAGTTGTCCAAAATGTGTGGGCTGTAGGTGCGAGCAAAGAAATGTGCAAAAACCGCCATTTCTAAATTTGTTGGCACTCTGTAGCTCTGCAACCATATACCTGTTCGTTTCGCAGCTTGACAGGTACACAGATCTATGGTACCAAACTGTGTATTCCAGATCTCAGCCAAATCTGTAATATGGAGGCAAAGTTATTAAACTGCCAAATTTCAGATTTAACCATACTCAACCCTAACTATAGTGGCACTACTGTGCCACTATAATATGTATATATATATATCTATATATATAGATATATATATATAGAGAGAGAGAGAGAGAATAATAGATGGGAAAGTGTCTGTTACAAGGGAGTAATACCATCGATAGGTTCTAGGGACAAGGAAACCTCGAGAGCGAAGCTCGAGAGGTTCCCTTGTCCCCAGAACCTTGAGATGCTATTTCTCTTGAGTAATAGACACTCATCTATTTTTTATTTTTTGTGATATATGGAGGAGAGTTTTAGTTCTGTAGTACTGTGAAGGCAGGCTCCCTCACAGTGAGAAGTCAGACACTGACTGTCTCCGTTTCTACCCCCATCCTGTTGTGTCACACCTGCTCGTTCACTTGCTCAGTGTCTCTCGTGAGTGAGTTTTCTTTGGAACACAGTCCTATCTTTACTTGATGTTTTCCTTCTATGTAGGTAGGATTAACCACCTAATTCTGTTGGAAAGCAGTGGTACTGGAGCGAAGTGATGATTCTCTCTTGCTAAGCGAGAGACGGCCGCCATGTTTTTTCAACGGTTTTGCCTGCCCACAGAGAAACCACATCGAATCAGGAGATGCGGTTTTCTAAATGTCACCATTTATGGTAAGAGGTTGCCGTGGAGATGTTTGGAAAAGGCCTATGGCATTGAAGTGTTTGGAGGCTGCGCTCTTCAGGTTTGGTGATAATACTATCGTTGGGAGCTTGAACTATAGTATTACGAGTTCTGAACGGTAGTATTATCACTGGTCAACGATCATATTATCACTTTGGGTACTGTACTGCTACTAGGAATTTTTTGTATGGTATAGGCTACTATTATTTGGCCATCTCCATATATTACACACATACATATATATATTATGGTAGCACGGTAGTGCTACCATAGTTAGGGTTGAGGAGCCATTTACATGTTAAACCCAAACATTTGCACCTTAATAACTTTGCAACTGTTTGATGGATTTGCCTGAAATTTGGAATACGTGATCAAGGCCCATACACCTTGGGATCTGCCAAGTTTCGTACCAGTCAGATACATGGCTGTGGAGTTATTAAGCATGATCTGCGTGTGTGTTTACGCTTTTTCTGGAATTCTACGGTCACACCTACAGGTTGCACGGTTTGCACAACCGGCCAGTGTCCTCAATGTGCCTTTCAAAGATTTCGTGAAAAAATATTAAACTGTTCAAAAGTTATGGCAGTCTGAACTTCTGTTTTTTCCCATAGGATAACATTACTGCGTTCACCGCGCCTTTGAGAGTCCGTATCTCGAAAATGGTGTGAGATACGGAGTTTTTGTCGACAAATTATAGCCCCAGGCTATGTATAAAACTAGCCAGGAAAGTGATAATACATATGACTTTTAAATTTTTTTTTCTATGTCGTACGGTTACTGAGATATAAGCAATTTACTATTACAACTACTGATTTTTGTGTTCCGAGAGTCATTATTTTGCATACGTTCTTTCTACTCACTGTCTTTCTCTATACAGCTTTTGGGGAAAACCAGCCTGTGTGCTTACATTACTCTTACCATTACCGTTTCTGCTTGCGGTTCCGTACCCGGTTTACTTACCATTCACATTTACGCCACCATGTGCGTTACCCTTTGTGTTTTCATTTGCGGTTGCGTTTCCATTGTTTTTAACATTTCTGTCTACAGTACTGTTCCTCTTTCTGTTTTGCTTTGCATAATCATGCGCATTACGATTTGCGTTTGCGGGCACAATGTTACAATGCGACAAGACATCACCCCCGCGCTCCTGCCGCTGCATTACATTCACTATTTCTCATTATCATTCTCAAAAAGAAGGGAAATTAGAGGCAAAAAAATCAGTTTAATGCATCAGTTAGGGTTGTTCCACAGCGACAAAAGTGAGGAAATTCGATATTAGGGTTGAAACCCCCTTTGCACCCCTCCAGCCCACCCCCCCAACTGGAATCAGGGTGTGCATTGGGGTCATCGGTCCTAACTGTCACCCCATTCTCCTATTCCTCAGCTTCTTTCCACATGTGATGAGGTGACATTTAGGGCTGATGACCCCAATGCACACTCTGATTCCAGTTCAGGGGTGGGCTGAGGTGCAAAGGGGTTTCAACCCTAACAGCGAATTTCCTGCTTTTGTTGCTGTGGAACAACCTTAACTGATCCATTAAACAGAGTTTTTGCCTCTGATATATATATATATATATATATATATATATATATATATAGTGGTTACATGATGGGCAACTGAGGAATATGGGAAATATTTGCATGAGTGCAGAGCGAACTGTGATAATATCACGAGTGCTGAAGGCACAAGTGATATTATTGTAGTTCACTCCACACAAGTGCAAACTTTTGCCATATTCCACAAGTCACACATCATATGTGCAATTTATACAATAGGGCTAGTACCCTTTAGGAACATTTTATCTGTGTTCTCTCCCAGTTTACTTTATTTTGGTAATTGGGTAAGTATTTAGGGAGGACCTGGGAGCACTGGGCAGTTAAGTGATTTGTTCAGAGTCACACAGTATTGAAATGGAAGTTGTGAGAATTAAACACTGGTCTGGGCTGCTGGATGCAGAAAGTTTGCTTATTACTCTAAACTCTGTGCTATACTGACAGCACTGCTTGTGTGTGGTCTGAGTGTGTGTGTGTTAGTGTTTCTGAATGGGTTGAGACTATTAGACACTATGAGAAACAGGTGCATGTGATTTGAAATGATAATTGTGTTACCTGCGGCTGGGAGTGAGAAACAGATTGTTTATTCAGTAAGTTGCAGGCTTCACTGAGACAGAGAAACTGTTGCAGTCAGCACTCAGAAAGAGAAACTGGTTTATGAAGAAGGTTGGTTTGAAGATTAGAGCAGTACAGCAGTGTGCTAGGATTGTCAGAATAACTATGGGACACAGGTGATTGTCTTTTACAATGCTAATTGAGTTAGTTGCAAGATTCAGTGAGAAAGAGAAACTGTGACGCTATTAAATGCAGACTGCAGTGTAGATAGTCTCACTCTGGTGACATCACCATTGTGAGTATATTTGCTGGTGATGTAGACACTGTGGGTTTATCAGGAAATAGACCCACAGTGTCTATGTCATCACAGAGTTATTCCACTGCAGTGAGAATGCGTGTTTTTATTGTCAAGGTTACATGCTCACCCCTATTGTGTGTGTATATATATATTTATATATATATATATATATATATATATATATATATATACATTTATATATAT